>OX297853.1:25581981-28081981 GCA_946477585.1 Cheilosia urbana
TCTGAAATCTGAGAGCAAAATCTCGAAATCCCAATGGAAATCGACATAAAACACACACATGTTTATTTTCTGCGATAAAATAGCAACCGCACACGAGAATATCAACCTCGTCGATCGTCGTCATCCTCATTCTGCTCGCGACTGTCTGGCAGACTGGTCATGGTGGGATGTATGCGCCTTTGAGGAAAATTGGGTGGGTTTTTCGTAAATGACAACAACAAATTCTTTGGAATCACCAGTGGTTTCGCTTTTATTTCAGTGGCAAATCTTGTGTTGAGTGCCGTGAGAGTAGCTACAGGCACCACTGGTAGAAAAAAGAGCTTCCCATAAGGCCTGTACTGAAAATACGAATTGAACAGAGTTTAGTATAACATCATGATTTTCCCTTCGGCGGCGTTTACTTTTGTTTTCCATTCTCTTTAATTTTTTTTCCCGATAGCTACACACAGGAATTAACAATTTAACGAACTTTCAACTTGATAAGGCTAGGAAGGTAGGTAGGTAGGTTGGTAAATGGGTGCTCTTGTGGCGGTTGCCACAGCTTCACTAGACCATCAGTTGGGTCCATCGTGTCCAGTTACGGGAACCATCCAGTGCAGCCTATCGAGAAAAAATAAATATACCGCTTTTTGTATTGGAACCACATAGATTTAGTATGAATCTCATGGGTTCTTAAAGCTCCGTTGTAACCTGATCCTCTAGTTCTTCCTACGAGTTAGTGACTACTGATAAGAAGTCTGTTTATCTACTGGAACCACCCAGAATTAAGTACGAATTTCAGGAGTACTTTGAGATCAACATACTTCAGATCCTCTAGGTCATCGAAGAAGTTACTATTGAGAATTCTCTGTCTGCTGTTTTTAAGGGCTGTTTCGCAAAGTAGGTGGGGAACAGATTCTATTTCTTCTACGTCCCTACGCCATAGTTCTTTTGTATGCCAGCAGGTAATGAGATTGGTCCATCGCAGGTTAGTTCTACTCCAGGATTCAATGTCAATCTTCCTTGCAAGCGTGCTAAGCGGAGTTCTTACTGACTTGAGGGCCA
Source organism: Cheilosia urbana (assembly GCA_946477585.1). NCBI lineage: Eukaryota > Metazoa > Arthropoda > Insecta > Diptera > Syrphidae > Cheilosia > Cheilosia urbana. Next base: position 25,583,026 of record OX297853.1, read on the forward strand.
TAGATGCATGCATTTTCGACCCGTTTCTTGCAAGCTCATCCGACGATGTGTCGTTTCTTTAGGTTCTTCGCCGCTTGGGTGATAGCGGCTACCTCTGCTTGGAATGCACTGCAATCATCGCTGATTCTGAATAATTCTCACAGCTCACAGGTCCAGTGCTTCGCTGGAAGATGATCGCGCCTGTGCTGATATCCATCTTTGAACCGTCAGTATATAGGGCTAGCTCATCTTCTATTGTCACTACTTTCTCCCAACCGCTTCTGTTTGGAATTCTAGTAGAGAATCTCCTGTCAAAAACGGGTAGGTAGTCACCTCTTGATAAGGCTACTCTGTTGTATTGTTCGGTTACACACACAGGGTCAGGGTATAGATAGATAAAGAGCAAAAGTGTAGCGAAATTTTAGTTAGCATATTTTGCTGTTGCAGTGCAAAAAAAAGATGTCAACTGTCAAGTAGAACGAGTTATTGGGGACGTTCAAGCATATAATTTAATAAGTCTGACAGCTGTCTGACTAGAAGTACCTCGATTTTGATTGACTGAAATCGGTTATAATGAGCAGCTGTTTCAGTTGACGTTTATGGAGGAGTAGCCGTCTAATACTGAGTAGTAATGTCGTTTTCCATTGGGATTTTTAGATTTTCCTCTCCCATTTTAGATTTTGTTCGTGACTAATGGAACATAAAACGAGATTTTTTTTTCTTTGCATTTGTGGTTGTGTGTTTTCGAAAAGTCGGCTGTATTTGTAATTTGTATTTATAAAAATTCATTCAATTTATGTTGATATCCAAAGTCAAATTTTACTCTATTTTTCAGACTTATCGTCTAACAACGTAATTTATAACACACTTTAAAGTTTGACAAATGACAAATGTTTTGGTGTTAGTGTAAATCTCGCTTGGAAATCGAGATTAGCAAAACTGCTCTCTGACTCTGAAAAAAAGCGCATTTTACTGACAATGGAACATGAAATCTGATAGCCAGCTGGTTTCGAGAGGAGAAAAACTGTTCTGAATCCAAAAAAAAGAAGTCCCAATTTTCAGTCCCAATGAAAAACGACATAATTTACGGTTCGCATACGTGGACTTAAGAAAAGTTGACGTTCCCTCCCGATCAATCTAGTTTTTGCGTTCAGGATTCATCTTATCGAAAACAATCTAGTCTGCTGAATTTCAACCGGCAAGTACTTATAGATTTGTCAAATGCTCAAATTTGATAAGAAATAATTATAATTATAATTAAGTACTTTATTTGTAGATATACGCTGTTTGATTAACAAAATATCATTGGACAGAAGGTGGGTGACGTGTAAGGTGCTCTCGCTGTAAATATTACTTACGAGGATATTTTTCCCATTTCGAGCACCGTGCTGTAACTAGAAAATTAACCGATCAACAAATAATTTTTAGCTTGATTTTATTTATGTTATCTATTATTAATCATTTTGATTTTTTTATATAATAAATTTTTATAATTATGCATCACATGAAATCAAAAACATAGAAAGTAGAAATATATTAGAAACCTGCAGCAAATAAAGTTTAAACATTAATCCAATAGAATTGTTACAATTGTTGTAAAAATAACTATACATTTTTTGCTTTCAATGCAAAGTAAGATTGCACATGAATAAAAGATAATGATTGGAAAATTCTGCATTAAAAATCGTTGTAATTCTAATTTTATCTTTCAGAACTTAATGACATTTCGTTTATTTTTAATTTATTGAATTCGAAGCTGGAATAAATATTTACAATTTTTCTTTTAATACAAAAATTAAATTAAAAAATAAACATTCGAAGAAATAGCAAATTATTGTGATTACGATTTTTTATTAAGTTACGTTATCGCAGTTTATTTCTCATTGTATTGTTTTATAACAAATAGCAGAAGAAAATGGAGAGTTATACAGAGTTAAAATACAATCTCAAATTAATAAACTAATTTACGAAATTAATTGTAGAAAGTGGACTTGTGTAAGATTTAATAACTTGCCAATTTTAGTTATGAGTAGGAAGTTTATTTTCAACTATATAATATAAAATCTGTATTTAAAATTTAGATTTCCATTAAAGCTGTCCAAGGAATATTGGTAAAAATAGAAACACGGTTTGTCGTCTCAAAGATAGACCCATCTTCTCTTATTTACTTTCGCTTAGTACAACACCCCCAACCTTCCAACTGACACTCAATTTCAGTCGACTTCCAATAAATCAGGAAGTATTGTTGGTTGTTGTGAAGTCGGTGTGTTTTGTGTCTGTCAACTTTTTCTTTATTCGTAAAAATTATTAATTAAGACTGACGACTACTACGGCGTCGTTTGCAGTTTACACCTATTATCCATTGTTTTATTACACTTAATTCACTTCTTGTCATTATTATTATCCATTGTTTTATTACACTTAATTCACTTCTTGTCATTAAGTAATAAAAATTCGTTTGTGACGGGGACCACCAACCTAAGACTAATTTTGAATTTCTAGCTTATATCAAAAACCTATACAGCTCGTAATCATATCTACTCTCAGACGGGAGAAATGGACTCTACAAGAAGTTAACCGGAGTATCCAACTCTAGATTTGCAAGCAATATTTGCTTGGGCAGCGGTAACTTGTTGACAAATCTTTTCTTGGGCAGCGGTACTTTACTCATCAAATGTAAAATTAGTTTCTAGTTCAGTTCTATTTTTGATTGTAAATAACGAAGAGGCTTCTTTTCTAAAAAATATATTTTTTTAAGAAAATTAAGTATATTTTTTAATTGGCGCCCGACCAGGGACTACAGGATTCGGTTTGCGTGTTTCTTACGAAGTCCCTTAAGTAGTGACAAAGTGCTGTGACGGGATCGCACCACAAATCATTAACCATAATACATTTAGATACACATACTGCTCATGAAAAAACATGTGCAAAGTAGAGTCCAGTAAAATCTTTTGAAGTGATCGGTTGTGTTTATTATCCGATCTCAAATAGTGATCCCAATTTGGTGACAAAGCGAATATTGAATTTTGAAAAGTTCATACTACAAGGTGGGCCAAAAGAGATCACCATTTTGGAAGATGCTCTTATTTTTGCAAATGGCCGCCAATGTCAAATCTGTTTTGGCATTTGTGGACTAGACAGATGTAGAATACAAGTGAACAAGCCATGGTACGTGAACAAGCAAAACTATCGCTTCTGGGGCACCGAAAATCCACGAGTAATGCACGAGGAGCCATTACACCCGCTCAAAGTTACTTCATGGTGCGCTGTTCACGCTGGAGGAGTCATCGGGCCAATTTTTTTCTAGAACGCCACTGGTCAAACGACAACATTGGACGGTGCGCGATATAGGGCCATGTTAACCGAGTTTTTTTCTGCCGCAATTGGACGAATTAGGACTGGAGGACATGTAGTTGCAACAGGACGGAGCTACGGCACACACTCTAGAAGCCTCAGAAGCCCTCAAGGACAACATTCGACACGAGTGCGAGAATCTGTCGCCCGAATTTCTCGCCTAAGTGATGAAAAATGCCATAAAACAAGCCCGTATGGCAATCAATTGTGACAGCCGATATCATCTTCTCGACTTGACCAATAAAATTCTAATTCTACAGAATCGAAGTTTTTCATTTAGAAAAAAGAATGGGAGCCAAACAACATCGGATGACTTCTTTTGGCCCACCTTGCATATAATAGCGAATCAAAGAAAGTGATTTTTAACCTCGTTGGCAAAACTAAAACGTATAAAACCCTGAAGAAAAAAATCAAAGTTTTTTGTCCATTCCCTGTTGGTTTTATTAGAAACAGCAATCTGCTTCGCTGCATTTATTTCCTTCTCTCTTTATCTTCCACCCACGCACACATTCATATCTGTTGTTTACAAAAGCTGATCATGTTCAATATGGATCCATGTACCGAATGCCTTTCCGACCTCCCCCCTGATGGAGACTTCGTAACTTGCTTCGGATGTGACCGAAAAATGCATTATGGATGTACCACGATTTCTGAAAAATCCTATCAGAAAATAAGTGCGGTCAGAAAGAAGGAATGGAGATGTCCAATCTGCAGAAAGGAGCTAACGGCTCATTCTGCCCTCCAAAAGACGCCAATGGAAATATCTCCAGTTCAACCAATGTTCAAAAGAATCAGAAGTATATACAACAACAACATGACAAAGCACCAATATCAAATGCCCCATCAACATCCCAGGACAGCAATAACCAGTTCATCTTACTTGAAATGCGAAAAATGAGAAAAGAAATATCTGAAATCAACAACATGACATCAAACAATGAAGCACTACAAAAACTCTCAAACGAAATAAAGGAACTCAAAGAAAGCAACACAAAAAAAAGATCAACAAATATGCTTGATGGAACTTGTCATTAATGAGCTATTAATGAGATTTAAGAATATGGGTGTCAAGGTGACTGCATACGCAGATGATGTAGTCTTGCTTGCACAAGGAAAATTCCTACAAACCATAAGCGACCTGTTAGGGAATTCACTAAGAACTCTCAGTACGTGGACAAAGCAATGCGGCCTCGGGGTTAACCCTCAAAAAACCGAGCTTGTCCTTTTTACAAACAAAAGAATAATACCACTATTCGAGCCACCAACTCTTGAGGGAATACCTCTAAAGGTGACAGATAGGACAAAATACCTAGGTATGGTCCTCGATAGGAAACTTAATTGGAAGCCGAACGTCAATGAAAGAGTGAAGAAAGCAGCTAATGCTTTCTACGCATGTAACCGCATCTTCGGCAGGAGGTGAGGACCAAACCCCAAAATAATCCAGTGGATGTACACGGCAATCGTGCGGCCAATACTCACATATGGCAGCATAGTCTGGTGGCAAGCCGCGGGCAAGACAACCAATCTCGAGGCAATGACAAAGATACAAAGACTAGCATGTATAGCAACAACCAGCGCAATGCAATAAACGGCTTAAACATATAACCAAATCGATCTTATAGCATAATACATAGTAATTCCCCCATACTCAAAATTATTTAAGAAAATGAACACGGTTGAAATTAAACCACTTCTCTTTGTAAGCCAGGGCATCTACCAAACCGAAGGATGGCAGAGCACCATAGAACTCATAAACTATTCCAATGATTAACAAACCTTCATGTTAGAATTCGAAAACGCTCCATCCACTTTCTAACGAGTGATGGACAATGTGCTAAGGGAACTGATAGGGAAAATATGTCTTGTCTACTTAGATGATATTATCATCTACTCCACGTCACTCCAAGAACATATGGAAAGTATAAAGTAAGTTTTTAATAAACTACGTGAGGCAAATTTTAAAATACAGATGGACAAAATTGAGTTTTTACAGAAAGAAATATCGTTTTTGGTTCATATTATAACCCCGAGGGTATCAAACCAAACCCAGCAAAGCTCAACACCATACAAGAATATCCCATCTCGAAGTTTAGGACAGAAATAAAAGCATTCCTAGGGCTAGTAGGATATTATAAGAAAATTCATTAAAGACCTGGCAAAGCTGACCAAACCCTTGACAAATAGCCTAAAAAGGGCTCAGAGATCAAATTAGACCAAAGCTATCGGGATGAGTTCGAAACTTGTAATAACTTACTAATGACCCGATCCTAAAATACCCCGATTTTTCCAAACCTTTCATCCTTACAACAGCTGCGAGCAAATACGCGTTAGGGTCTGTCTTATCCCAAGGACGGATAGGGAGCGATTAACCAATCTGCTTCGCAAGTCGCACGCTATCTACCACTGAATGCAATTACTCCACCATCGAAAAGGAGCTCATAGCCATTATTGCTACTCGTTATTTCCGACCATACCTGTTTGGAAGGAAATTCCAAATAGTGTCTGATCATCGGCCCCTCACATACATGCTTGAAGGAGCCGAACTCCAAACTTGTGAGATGGCGCCTCAAATTATAAGAGTTTGACTACGAAATAGTATTTAAAAAAGGGAAGGCAAATACAGACGCGGACGCCCTAACCCGCATCAGAATCAGTAAACCAAATGAAGATAACCCGAATGAAGAACAAGAACTTTACCATAACGACGACGACATGAACACTTTCACACTAAAATCCCTCAAAAACTACATTGGTCTCTATGGCATACTAAAGAAAAGCGTTGGTGACCAAGGCTCTGAATTTGTAGCGAACATTTTTAAAGATTTCTGTAAGCAGCTTAACATAGTCCTGCAATAAACGTCCTCCCAATTAGCAACTCCCCGGTGGAAAGATTGCACTCCACGCTAACAGAAATTTATAGGTTCATCTTGGCTAAGCTCACTACCGAGCAAGACGAGATACTAGTCGAAAAACTTATCACGTATAACAACGCAATACACTCGAGCACAAAACACACGCCTTACCCTTTACGAACTATTCTTTGGTAGGCCCTATAAATTCAGTAAGACCTTTGAATTCTCCAATGAACACGAATATTCAACCAAGCTGTATCGAACTGCATGAGTATTCCAACTCTGCGGTCGATGTATTGAGCGAGGATATACAACTTAACGAAAGAGCGAGAGGGTTCTAATAATTGCATGACAAAAGTCAGTCTTAGAGCAGACACCAATGTGAGCAGGAGCAGGTATTATTGAGAAGGAATAGGTAAGTGTTTTTTTATAACATTTTTCCACTATAATTATCTTGTGTTTTTGTTTATGCTGACGCGTATTATTTTTGTGACGGTCTGTTTTCTTTTCTTTCCACTAATTTCCCTGAGCTACGATACATTTTGGTCCGTGTCGAGCAGGATATTGTGGTAGTGACGAAATGGTGCAGGTTAAAAAAAAATTAACAAATGTAGCAATAAGTATTTGTTTACATTAGTGTAAGTGTTTGCATGTACACAAGATATATTTATAAGTAGGTATATCATCACTCTCTTATTACTTAATTGTGTTGTAACCGAAAGAAAGAAGAAATAAAAGCAGTCAGTGATTGACCGCGGAAAGCATAACACGTCGCACACCGACAGCACCATTAAGGGACAGTGCCAGAAAAGCAGCGCTTTAATTCCAATTAAAGACCTTACGGATCTTGACAGAAGGGTCATAAATATTGTTAGTCCAGAAGCCGTGGAAGGGGTCTCAACCATAGTTAGCGAGATCAGATTTTAGCCAGTAACCGTACGTTTAGATGTACATTTAATACTTCAGTATATTAAAAATAAATTATTATACTCTCTTTATCAGTTCCAACGTGAAGAAGAAATGGTACTCAATATTGAAGACGTGCTTCTTAATCCTTCAGCTGAATATAAAAGAGACGACATTCCATCAACGTCCATTTCTACAGGCAACCGTCGAAAACGGCCAAGGCGTACATTAAATAACAGGCAGTAAGAGCGAACTCGTCCTAAGATTTCTGTCTGTTCCAGAAATTGAACGTGGTGAGTTTCCCGATATTAATAGTTATAGTAGAAGCTATACCCAAACCTATGATATAAAATATCACAATAACATTGCTCAACTAAATTCACAGAAGCAATAACCGGTTAATGAACACCTGACATTGCTCAAGTTACAATTCATTAATTCCAAGAACCGATGCGAACTGACCAGACACACTTAATGTGTCGTCAGCAAGCACCAGAGATATATACAAGAGAAAAACTCTTTGTACAGTTCACTTCGGTTTGTCTTTGGCTCCACGTCGCACATAGGAGTAAATGCATGCAAAAACCGGACAAAATTATTTTTTTGTCTTAATGGTTATTTTTCCTTCTGAAACTATAATTAATACAATTTAAAAGATTATTTTCTTCTTCTTTAACAATATAAATGTTTTTTTTTTTTTAAATAGGTTTTAATTCAAAAAATTTTTTTATAAGTTTTAATTGAACAATTTTTTTTTTATTTTAAATTAATCAGAGACGGACTCAGACCAAAATTTTTCTTCGTCTAAGGAATCTTGATCAAAATCGCTACTATTTTCTAATTCTTCAGCGTCACTAGATTCTCCAGCTAAATTTCTATCTGCTGATAAAAATGGAACAGGAAGTTCAGAAGTAAGCATTTCCAGTGCTTCTTTTGTGAATGATTTTGTTTTTTTAACCGGTAAAGGTCTAAGACTTGTTCAAATGATTTCGTTGGTCGGCCTGGCCTGTGTTGTGCGTTCGGCAGATCAAAGGTTCCCTTGAGCCAAGTCTCATTTTTTCTTTTAAATGCCTTATCACTTCTTTTAGCACTTAGCCATCTGCTTTTGAATTCAAACCTTTAAAGTGAAATAATTCAATTGCATATCAATTTATTTTTATAATTAAAACTCAAACCTTAAACGTGATATTTTCTGTTTAAAATCATCTAATTGATCCTGCTCACAACAAGCTCTACTTAGCAAATATTTTTCTAAATAATCCAACTTTGCTTTGAAATCCGTTACTGTACATTCATTCATAACTTCATATAAATGTTTTCTGGTTAAAACTCTCAAACCAGATGATCCTTTAAACGTAAGAAAATTTCTTTGTTAGCCACATAATAAAGTACGCATTAAACTTCACATTGATTATGACGAAAACAAAACTGAGTTGGCAAGTAAAAGCAGCCAATTTTTTTTTCAATCGAACCCTAAAGGTTCTATTTATCATATTACATATAAATTATTACCGAATACCACCGAATACTACAACAAAATAACTTTCAAATGAAGGAAACACAGGAAAAAAAATTGATTATTATGCATTTTTTTCAATTAAATCGCATAAATGTTAAATTAAAAAAAATCTACATAAAAATCACTTTAGATAATAAAACACACCTGCAGCTGAATTATCCATATCAAAAAATGTATCACAAGTTAAAAATGTTAAAGGAAAAATTAAGTGAAATGTAAGAAATTTTTCGATTGGTAGTACAAAAAACAACGATATATTTGCAATCAATAACTTTGAACTAATGTCATGCAAGAATGCATTGATAAAAAAAAAATATTACAGCTTATTGTTTATTGGGAATCATACTATACCGTTTGGCAAAACTTCACTTCCCAATTTTGCAATTTGAAAAATCGACTTTTGTCCGGTTTTTGCATGCATTTACTCCTATGTGCGTCGTGTGGAATTAAATAAATAAATATTTTTCAGTCGGTAGGATACGAAAACACGACTATCCGCAAAAAGAAATAGTTATCTACGAAAAAGATAACATATTTCAGTGTGTGTGTAACAAGAAATAAGTGTCTACGAAAAAGACAACATATTTAAGTATAGCAAGAACATAAGAACTGTTTAAGCGGTCCACCAAAAGACATATAGAGAGGCATCAAGAGAAACCAATTGCGTACAAAATACTCTCACAACACTTTTTTTCTCTCATGCACCAACAAATTTTAACACTCATTCTTATTTAATTTTATCATTAGGTATATATACATTTTATATTTCTTTCTTAAATATTTTGTTTCTCTCTTGATTCAACTTATGAATTTTATTATATGTCGAAGGGTAATATTATCCTAAATAAATACCGAGATCGCACAGAACTTAGAAACCATAAGAGGTCAATCAAGGAATTTAAGTAATATTATCTCTAATCTACGTTCTGAATTAGGAAACATCAATACTGAGACAGCTGAAGCAACAACTCAGGAATCAACTAACACCAACAGTCCAACATGCTATCACTAACAATCGACCCTTTAAAATATCTATCACAGTTACCCGAATTTAATAGAAATTACAAAGAACTCCAAAAATTTATTGACTTAACAGATAAAATCCATCCCACTTTATTCAAGTATGACATACTTTCGCAGAGTATATTTTCAGACATAACTAGGTCCAAATTAAAGGATAGGGCTAGGGAAGTCATAGAAATCAATAATCATATTACCACTTGGAAATATATACGAACTGTATTAATAAATAATTTTGGCGACAGGTCTAGCCTAGAAGAGTTATTCGACGAACTCCGTGCAGCCACTTTCAGAAACAATTCAGTTGAATATAATCAAATCAATTCTTAGACGTCTGAACAACAAAACAAGCATTCGAACCAAATCCAATACAGAAGCTAATATTACGCAAAATATTATATTAAATATTAGATGTGCTTTACACATTTTCAAGGCGAAATCTCCAGAACCGATGAGATATATACTTTTCTGTAGGGATCCGCAATCAATTGAAGAAGCAATAAATATATTACAAGAAGCAGGTTATGTTTATCACAACCCACAAATAGTAAACAATAAAAATACAACGTTAACACATCGATTAGAACCGAATAAATCTTTTCATCAAACACAACCTTCAACTTCAAATAAAAGTTCAACAGAAACCCGTAGTTACTACCGACACCATCCAATTCAATCGAATCAACACAGATCTCAAAATGTCAGAGGCACAAGCTACAACCCTCAATACTCTAGAAACCCAAACTCTTATCCCAGAAATACAAACAACAATAATGCCAACCAAACACCCGATAGTTCACATTACCACTATAATAAACCTAGGAAACGTACCTTCTCAAAACATATACTATACCTCTAATAACCAGCAAAATAGTGGGTTTAATAATTCATCTCCCCAAGATAGAAGACAAATAGATCCAATGGAAGTAATTAATCAAATATCTGCTGAAATTGGTAATTTTCGGATGGATCATCTAATAAACTCCCATTCATAAAAATAAAGGAACGAACATTTCTTATAGACTCTTGGGCTACAAATTCGCTAATAAGCCCAGGTGTTAAGAAATCATCAGAAGAAATCACTGTCGGAATTTAATACTTTACTTAAAAGAAATATTTATAAACTAACTTAATAACTACATTTTTATTTATTTCTAAAAAAATTTAATTTTCAATTCATTCGTAAAAAAAAAAACAAGCAACCTGAAGTCACTAAATTTTTTGATTTTTTTATATTCTTATAATAATATTCTTAATATAAATAATTATTGGTTGAGGCCCAGGTCCACCCCGGACTGTAGCGCCACCTTAAGTAAGTAAGTAAGTAATAAATAATTCTAAATTTGCATAAGAAAATTTACTACAAAAATTAGTATCATTAAATCAAGCATTTTTTCAACACCAGATCCCTAAATAAAGATACTATAATAACCCACAAAACACAAGGTTAGTAGACCCCCAATTCCTAGAACCCTTGAAAGGTACCGTCAACTTTTTTGTCCATCCGTTTCACAAACGGTATGATGGACTATTGGGTACCGATGTTCTCGCTGCTAATAATGCAGTCATTGACTTAAAGAAATGAGAAAATAACAATTATTAACGTTTTAGTGAAAATATACTTTAGCGACTCAAAAGAAAATACGATATACCAAATCGACCCAGGTGAATACACCCATAAAACATACCGCTGAAAGGAAATTCCGGTATAGTTTTAATCAACAGTACTAAATTAGATGATCACGTAGCAATATGTGAATGCATTTATACTGTACAAACATTTAAAGCATACGCTAGAACTTTCAATGAGGATAATCAACCTCACATTTTTAATTTTGATAAACCTTTTCCTACAACCCAAATTGGAGAAATACATGAGTTCAACCATTTTCAACACCATGAAACCAAAAACGAACAAAAAATAAACATTAAACAGAACCTTAGAATGGACCGCCTAAATAAAGAAGAACAAGACGAATTAGTAAAAGCCTTAACCGAAAACAAAGAAGTTTATCGTAGTCAAGCATTTATATCTTCTAATAAATAGCCCTATAAAACACCAAATAAAAACAACTGACGATATACCTGTCAAAAGCAAGATATATAGATATCCGTATATCCATAAAGTACAGATACAAAACCAGATCCAGAGGATGTTAGAAAAAGGCATCATAAGACCAAGTATCAGCCCATATAGCAGCCCTGTTTCGGTCGTCCCTAAAAAACAGGACGCTTCAGGACAAGACAAATGGAGACTTGTAACTGATTATAGGAAGCTCAGTGAGACACACTCCTTTTTTTCATAGCAATACACGAAACACGAACGATGTGCCTTTGTTGTTTGTTGATTTCTTATTGAGTTATACAAGTTATGATGACAGTCCAAAACATAAAATACAACGCTCAAGAAATCGTACGCGATAGCGAAATGCGAAAGATAAGCAAAAACAAATGCAATTTGGCCAGTATGGCAACAACGTCAGCGAACTAAAAAGCAATAGCACCATAATAAAAGCAACAGCCCCAGCATAGCAACGAAGTCAGCATAACAACAGAATCTGCACATCCTAAGCAGAAAAAAAAAACGGTATCGTCTTCTCTTATTGCTAGAGAAAATAAAAGCTTGGCTTTGCTTCTTTTTGTTTAAGTTAGTTCTTAAGTTGAATTGTAAGAGTGCGGTTGCATTGAAAACTTCCTCATAGAGGAAATCAATAAAGACAAAATATAATTTTCTAATGGTTTTGTTTGATTCAAATTATTTTACATTCATACTCGAACTAAGAGTACGACGCCACGACCGTACCACCCAGCTACATGAATGTGCCTGCTTGCTACTGCTTGATGCGTAATTCGAATTCGTTTCGTTTGCATTGTGTGGTCTGTGGTGGTGGGTGGTGGCTCGTGCGCTGTGTATTTTTTATTCGTCTTTAATTTTATAAAAGTAGATTTTTAAACAATCAATTTAGCAAAGTGTTGCAGTTAATCAATAGGTAATAAGACGGTGAGCTATTTTTCCATTAACTAGAATTCGCCCAGTGGTAGAATTTCTACCATTATAGTTGCACTCAATTCATATTTAGAGTAAGATCATGGCAGTTGAAAGAAACCCATTGACGATTGTGGACGTGTAATACGAGTAATAAAGAATATTATAACGCGGAATAAGTGAAATAAAGAAGCCATATATATATATTTTCCTGGTATAATCTCAGAAGTGGGATTGCCCACAATACAATTTTGATTCAGTGCGAATTATCTTGTACAAACAATTTTCCACCCTGAAATCATTTCGGTACAAGCAGAGACTTGGGAAAAAAAAACAAAAACGCACTGTGTGTCTAGTGAGAAAGCTTAGCAAGCTGCTCGGTATATGTAACTATGTATTATAGATATGATTCATTTATTTCACTTTTCCATCTGTTTCCAGGACATTTAGTAATGCTTCAGTTTCTGATAAGAATTTACTTGAAGATGTAGAAGCTCAACAAGATACTACTTCAAGTACTAGATGCTCTAGCTACACATAATGTATGTTTACGTATATAAACTTTATATTATAATAACCAACTCATTAATTTTGTTTGTTTTGTTTTAGAACACAGCAAGACCACCAACAAAATATGGTATTGCGGAAAATATGGCTTCCCTAACGCAGATGGTAACGGACCTTATATAAATGCGGAAGGAGCTACCCGACGACGTGAAGAGCTCGGATTGAGGTTTCAACAACAAGCGTGTGATTGCTCTTCGGGAAACAAGTCAAAGAAGTCCTGGAACCTAAAAACTTATACCTACTTATAAGTTATAACCATTCGAAAAAATAAATGCATATAAAATATATTTTTGGACTTTTTATTTTAGGAATGCTGCTTTTGTTTGCCAAGTTTTTTGTTTTTCTTTCTTTTAAGTAGGGATTGACACGAACAGAAGCATTTTTTTTTGTTTCATTGCAGCTATTGCAATAACTTGCGCAGCTGCACAAATAATACGATCTTCTTCAATATCATTTGTGTCCATACTTGTTAGTTAATACAAATTTTAATTTTTGCTCAATTGAACTTGTAATTATAAAGTCTTAATAAAGAAATTTCAATTTCAATTCCCCCGCGGTCCGCAGTAATCAGCATAATTTATATAATATACCCAGAAAGCCCTTACCCTTGATACGAAACACAAAGCCCACTTCGGCCCATTACCTTCAGTACAGTCAGTTAAAAAACACGTGTTGGTTGTGGTGGACAGTTTTACGAAACATGTAAATCTATATGCGGTGAGGACTACCAGTACTAAGGAAGTTTGTGCATCTTTGCAAAAATACTTTGACAACTTCAGTCGACCCAGACGGATAGTGAGTGATAGGGGAACATGCTTTACTTCAAAAGAGTTTTCAGAGTTTTTGGAGAAAAATTGTGTTGAACACGTAAAGGTAGCAGTTGCGTCACCTCAGCAAGCACCAAGCTTCCGGGACGTTGTTGGATGCAAAAAGATAGGGGTAAAACCAACAGACTACCCCGCTACCATATGGTCCACAGACCAACTAAAATTGGTGCAAAACTGTGTCCTGGACAGCATAATAACACAACAGGACAATGCTACCAAACCCCAGTTCCGAGGTTGCACATTCAAACCCGGTTGGCTTGTATTCACGTGCAAGGACCAAACGACGAGCGACTGGCTATCAAAAATAATACCAACTATGGTACCATGGGAAGGTGCCAAACTCAGTGCTGTGAACGAGGAAGAAGTTCCTCGGCCACAAATCTTCGTCGGCTATTTCCCTGGAGAGGAAACCCCAACAAATAAAATACTGGGCCTCGTGAAAGGCCAAAACAACGGTCTGAGAGTGGATGACTGGAGGTTACTCAACCGGGTGCGAAGGCCCCAAATGACGGAGCTCACCTTAGCTCTAGACCCAAAGTCCACATGTTCCCTTAAGGCCCAAAATGGCATTATCAGCTATGGTTTCGGTGAGGTACACCTACGGCCAAGGAACAAGGACGTCCAGAGACCAAGGGCCGAAAAGAAGGAGACTGCTATCAGAAGCGATGGGATCACTCAGGACCCAAAAGCTGAAAAACCTGAGGTATGCTCAAAAAATGTGGCCAATACATCGAGGGCCACAACGTACGATACCCCTAGCTGCTTGCACAGACGCCCGACGGCTACAGTTTACAAGAAAAAAAACAAAACCACTGCAAGCCGAGAAAGACAGAGACAACGGGTATCTGGAAAACCTCGTAAATGCCAGAGACGAGACCCCGAAGAGGCGGCTCTACTAAATAGCAGCAGGGCTAAAAATGTGGCACAGAGGGGCCACCAAAGAAAATAATTATGCGACGTCAATTCGCAAAAAACACCAGAAGGCAACTTAAGTGCCTTCAAATAGATCTCCACCATGCTAAGGCAGCCTCTAGTATCCTAAGCAGGAGTATTATTAAAGAAAACATGGATCTAGCCATGATTCAGGAACCATGGACCTTATGAGGAGCCGTAACAGGGCTCCCAAATGAAGAAACCTGTAAGTTAATTTATGATAAACAGCATGTCCGCCCAAGGGCAGCTTTAATGATAAATAAAGACTTAATTAAAACAACTTTTCCAATTTCAGAATTCATTCAAGGAGATTTGGTGGCGGCACTCATCGCAATACCAAATGCCGGTCAAAAGGGAGGGGATTTGAAGGTCGTTATCGCCTCTGCCTACCTCCCTGGAGACACTTCTGAAGCACCAATTTCAGAAGTAGCGGCTTTGATTGAGTTGCACTCAATTCATATTTAGAGTAAGATCATGGCAGTTGAAAGAAACCCATTGCCGAGTGCGGACGTGTAATCTGAGTAATAAAGAATATTATAACGATTGTTAAAAATCTTGTTTTATTTAATATCGCGGAATAAGTGAAATAAAGAAACCATACATATATAATTTCCTGGTATACCATGGAGAACTTTCTGTTTATGGAGAAATCATTTATCACTTTCCATTTAAAATAAAACAAAATTTTTTGAAATACATATTTCATAAAAGCGTAATACAAAATAATTTTGTTTGTACTGAAATAGTGCACACGGTAACCCTGTGTCATACACACGATCCCCGCCACGCACAAGCACAATATAATTCACCAAGAGAAATTCCTCCGAAAAGGGGAGGAGCCTACATAGGTATTCACTCACATGCATTTCGCATTGCTGTTGCATGAGGGAAATTAGTTCTCTAATATAGAAGAAATGGCATGCAGTGGTGGTTGCTGTGGAAGAAAGAGAATTTTGTTGAATGGGAGGCGGATGCTCATCAGCGTTGCCACTTCAAAAAGAGAGGAGCGCAGTAGATCTTTAAAAAAAATGCAGTAGATTGGATCTTTCCGCAGTTGATTTTTTACTATACAAAAAACAAAGACCAATATAAATTATCACTTTGATGTTTTTTTTTACAAACGTTTCATTAAATAAATTAAAATTTTGGAAATACTCTAAAAGCCCAGCAGAGTCTGTGCTCTGAGGTTGTCCAGCACCGTTGCTGACATTATTCATTTCAAAGAGTTCTCTAATTCAACTGACTAGCTGCAGTTAGGTGGCTTTGACTAATCTTTGCCGCCGGAGAGGGCTACGTCTTGAACCCATGTAACTGGTCCACTTGTTCCTCATAAGACTTCAGCGATATATTCGGCTAAACTACTCCATGTGAATAAATATGTAACCCCATCGTTTTTAGTTTTATTAAGCATTTATTGTTACAAAAGAAAGAATCAAGAAACGAGGTACATGTAGCAGAGTGTACTTTAGTTTACGCTGTAAACAGATTAGAAGAAAGATACCCACGCTCCAGCAATGGTGCAAGTGAAGTCCATTTGTCCGTTTCAGGGTCATACACGTCCACTCGTTGCTGCTGAACAGCTGCGCAAGCTAAGAGTCGATTATTTAGCGCTACACATTTAATTCTATGTCGGCCTAGGGTCAGCGAGTTGACACTTGCCCAGGAATCTTTTGAAGGATCATAACGTTCGACATAATTCTCATCTTCATAGCAATCCCCTGCAATAAGGTAGAGGTATTCGCCAACTGCAGCGATGCCAGACGTAGATTGTTCACTATTGGCAGTGCTTTCGCTTTCAATATTGACCCATTCATTCATGTCGGGATCATAGTATATAACATCGGTGTGCAACTCCGAAGCAGCGTAAATTAAACCGAAAAGAACAGCCAAGGGCTCCACTTCCTCCAGCAAGGGCTCCACTTCCTCCCACGAGTCGTCATCAAAATCGTACACCTGCACCATCCGCGTCCATTTCTCGCCGTCAAAGCCTCCAACAACGTACAGGATATTATTCAATTCCACTATCGCAACTTTACTGAGCTTACACAGCATGGGAGCTAGAGGTATCCATTCCATTGTTTCAAGATCAAGACATTCGACGCTATTCGTTGGAGCACCCAAAATAGTTATACCGCCAGCGATAATTAGTTTGTTATTTACAACAACGATACTGTACTCTGTGCGCCTAATCATTGGATATGGCCAGTTATCGTATGACCAGAAGTTAAATTCCGAATTGTAAATCGAGACTCTGAATAAATTGTCTCCGTTTGAAGTAGCAAAGACAGGCCTCTTTGACTTCTTTTGCTCAATTGAAGACACAGTTCGAGTTTCTGGTGATAAGTGCCATTGAAGCCAATTGAAAATAATATCGTCAGACTCAATGGATTTGCCAACTGATGGCCTGTTCTCGACAATAAACTTGGGCTTCAAATGCTGAAAACGAACATGCGACAAAATATTGGAGAGTAGTGTTTTACGATTTACTTCATCATGTTCGACCCATGCCAACAGTGCGAGAAACAGCTTTTCCTCCGAACGCTTATAGCGATGGTCATTTGATAGGAATTTGGCCAGTTGCCCGTCGTTTAGCTGGTAGAACTCCTTTTCACCGCATACCTTCTCAAAATGCTCATAAGCGAATTTTGAGCACTTTTTATACAGCTCTTCATAGCTGTGTTGCTCAGCAAATAACGCAATACCAAGGCAATTACTGACATCCAACTGGCGTCCCATGAAATCGCAACAGATTGCTATTAGGACATCCATCTGAAAGAAATCTGCTGCCCTTAGGATGGTCTCTGCCGTTTCGCAACTGAGCTCAATTGAAGCGTTGTACAATGTACATATGTATCAATAAGTATTTGTTTACATTAGTGTAAGTGTTTGCATGTACACAAGATATATTTATAAGTAGGTATATCATCACTCTCTTAGTACTAAATTGTATTGTATTGTATTGTACCCGAAAGAAAGATGAAATAAAGGCAGTCTGTGATTGACCGCGGAAGAGATTGACCACAGAAAATTCAGAAGTGGGATGCGCACATTTTCTTTCCGCAAATCGCAAAATAAAAAATAAAAACGGAAACTAACAAAATAACAAAAACGAGTGAACAAAAGAAAGCTTAGCAAAAGAAAAAAAAAAAAAAAAAACCAGTGCTCAAACGAATAAACTCAGTGAACAAAAGAAAGCTTAGCAAAAGAATAAAAGAAGTCAGTGCGAAAAAAAATAAAATAAAAATGGAAAATTCCATTGCAATGGGCGACTACACCGCAGTGCAGCTGCGAGGATGGTTGCAGCGGCTGGGACTTTCAACGGTCGGCAAAAAACACGCGCTACTCAAGCGCATCAACCAAGTACCGGTAGCCACTCGTGGTGATTCGCCAGAGACGAGGAGTGAAGGAGAAGAAGAGGAAGAAGAACGACGACAGCAAAGCGCATATGCCAGCGATGACGACGATGACGAAGAGGACGAAAAGGGAGACAAAAGATCGAACCGTCAGCAACAAAGAAATCTGGAATGGTACAAACGAAAGTTGGAGTTAGTAAATCGCGAAAAGGAACTCTGGTTAAAAGAAAATCAACTGTTAAAACGAGCCGATACCGCACAAAAAAAAGAGAGCGCGAAAGAAAGTGCACAGCGCTGTGTCGGTGTTGATTATAGTTCCTTCAACATGTTGCGTGAATTGTTGCCAGAGTACGAAGGAGGCATGAATCTGGACGTATGGATTGCACAGCTGGGCAGTATCAAAAGCGCATATAAAGTTGATGAAAGCACACTACGCACGTTGGTAATGTGCAAGTTAAAAGGGAAAGCACAGTTTTGGTTGCATTCCAAACAAAACTTCATCAACGAGAGCGTCGAAAGTTTGATCGAGCAGATGTGGGAGGTGTTCGACACAAAAGAAAACAAGTTAACGTTGCGGCATAAATTCGAGTCACGGAAGTGGAAACTAACCGAGTGCTTTTCCGAGTACTATAATGATAAAATAATTCTGGCAAATGCTGTACAGATTGCAGAGGACGAAATGGTCGACTACCTAATTGAGGGGATATCTGACGAGCTCCTACGACTTCAAGCTCACATTCAATGCTATTCATCGAAGACACAGCTACTACAGGCGTTCGCTAATGTGTCGCAGAAACGTGAGAACTCTGGACTCATGCAACACCGTGCTGCGTCTTGCCCAGACAGGAAGAAGACAATACAACTGGTTGAAGGCGATGATGCAGATAATTATGTAAGGTATTTTAAAATTTTTGTAAAGAGTGATGCTAGCGTTAGTTTATTTTTAGAATGTATCCTAGACCCAGGAAGCCCAATCAGTTTCATCCAAAGATCTAGGCTCCCTAGCTGTGTTCGAGTATCAAGATTAAAAACGAGTGTAACATATTTTGGGCTAAATAAAAGCAAATTACAAATGATCGGAATAATTGATTGTTATGTTGTTATAAATAAGCGAAGGGTTGATTTTCTTTTAAATGTTGCCGCCGACGGGACCATGGCCCATGATGTAGTACTGGGAAGAAATTTTTTGGCGGCTAGTAAGTTGAGGTGAGTGAAGATCTCCTTGGTCGTTTCGAACGCAAAATTCTTCGAGTGATTTTTGGTCCCGTTTGCGTTGACGGGCTTTGGAGGAGAAGATTTAACAGCGAACTCTACGAGCTGTACAGCGACATCGACCTAGTCAGAAAAGTACGCATCAGTCGTCTAAGATGGCTGGGACATGTAGAGCGAATGGACACCAACGCTCCGGCCCGAAGAGTCTTCGATTCTAACCCGGAGGGACAACGCAGTAGAGGAAGGCCTCGCCTTAGGTGGCGCGCGCAAGTGGAAGGGGACCTCAACCAACTTGGAGTGCGCAACTGGAGGCAGTTAGCCAAAGATCGCGCTAACTGGAGAGGCGTATTGGTTGAGGCCCAGGTCCACCCCGGACTGTAGCGCCACCTAAGTAAGTAAGTAAGTAAGTTGAGGTTAGTTTTGAACACGGAGCAAGTAAAAACAACGATAGAAAAAGAGTGTCCAGAGAGACAAAATGATAGTAATAATGTTAGTAGCAATGGGCATAACAATGATAGTGAAGGAAATAGAAAAAATTATTGTACTAAGGATTGTTATAACTTTGAGAATAATGTTGATAACGTTAGTAATAGTGGGTGCAGAAATGATAGTAAAAATGATTGTACTGATGATGATGATAACTTTGAACAGTCACGAATACCGTATCAAGGTGTGTGGGCCGTGGGCAACAGTCGTCCGTGGTACAAGGGATGCAAAGTGTCAAATGATAGACAAAGTAAAAAGAGTGTGTAGATCAGGAGACTTAATTGTGGTCAGGATGGCCGAGTTGTAGCAATAAGTATTTGTTTACATTAGTGTAAGTGTTTGCATGTACACAAGATATATTTATAAGTAGGTATATCATCACTCTCTTAGTACTAAATTGTATTGTATTGTATTGTACCCGAAAGAAAGATGAAATAAAGGCAGTCTGTGATTGACCGCGGAAGAGATAACACGTCTTGTTAACTATTGATTGACCACACATATAGTCGACAATTTGCTTTAAAGTGCCGCTATCGATATCTTCCAGTTCGACCTCAGTCGATCGAAGTTCTCCCAAATTGTTGCCAAACATTGCAAGGAAGTAATCACTCGATGCCGAGAGAATAACTCGATGCGCCTGCACTTCAACCTTGTCGATGCCAGCAATCAGGATTATGTCGAAGAACTCCTCATCGACATAGAAGCCTGTAGCTTTTTGCAAATATTTAGAAAATTTTGTTCGCATTTGAAGGTTTCATTCTTATTGGACGAAGTTGAGCAGATATTTTGGTCATGCATGGTTAGAGAGAATTTGTTGTCGAACAAAATCTCATGGCCTAATGCTTGTTGACAAGCTAAAATGCATGGAGGTGAATGCATGTTTGCGAACTAAAATTGCATAGCGGGATAATTGTTTGTCAGCTAAAATGTCTAGCGGAACGGCAATTTACATGCAATCTAAATGCGTGGCGTGACATCGTGCTTTTAGTTCGACAACATGTTTTCGAACTCCGTGGCATGGCTTGTGTAGACGGCTTGGGTAATTTTGCCAACCAAGCAAAAATTTTAGGCAGTCTAGTCTGGGAACGAAACGGAGCAGGTCGTGCCTGGTGGCGAAATAAGGAACGGTCGGGAGTTGCTCCCGCTCACGGAAACGTGATGCAGTCATAGTAATGTATAGTGAAAATGTTATAGTTGGATAACCACGTGTTTTAAAAAAAGTTGGTGGGTGATAAATTGTCGCGTAGTGCTAATTTTGTTGAAGTCCCAAAATTACCATGGACAGTAAGTTGTGAATCGGTCGGTTTGACCCGCACAAAATAAAAGTGCACCTCAGAAAAATACCCTGGATAAAGTGCACCCCAACAAAAATTATTCTACCAGTGACTTCCTGGATAAAGTGCACCCCAACGAATTTATCCTCCGGGACCCCCAAAGGTCAGAAATATTCTACCAGTGGCTCCCTGGATAAAAAGTGCACATTAGAAAAATTCTACCAGTGACTCCCTGGACATAAAGTGCACCCCAACGAATTAATCCTCCGGGACCCCCAAAGGTCAGAAAAATTCTACTAGTGACGCAAGTGGCCATATAGTGTGTTTTGATTGTGCGCCCGGGATAACTTAATTATTCCCCCTATCTCACGTCAGCCTGTCCGGGTTTACGTCTATTGACCGGCAGTGCTTAAATCTAAGACCTTAAGATCCAGAACTAGAAAACAGTGAATATAAAATATATGAAGCGTATTAATCGGCGACCTATGCCGCAACGGTAACCATCCACTCCTGGCAGGTGGATTCAGGATTCAGCTACCCCAATTATCACGGATGGACCCAATAGGATGATAGTGCGGATCTTCGTGAGCGTATTTTATAATTTTTTTTTATTACCCTTTTAATTGTAGTATTACTTGTTCACTCTCACCTAATAAGATTAATATCGTTTTACATAAAGTTTGTTGAAACTTTTATTTTATTATTTTTTGATTGGTCGTATAGCGACAACTACATTAACAAAAGTTTGTTGAAACTTTTACATTCTAGGTTAAGCACACGCATCAGTTTTTTTTTTGTAAATCGGACCTGATGCAATTCAAGCACGGGAAAACTTTAAAATTCACTACCTAAGTAGGATAGAGCACCTGCTTTTCGCCAGCGCTGTCGAGGTAGAGTAGGGCCCTAGACCGCAGAAGTTAGTAATAGGTATTTGACGATTATAAACTACCACGCTATCGAGGTTTTGAATTTCGATGGGGACCGATTTTTTTTTTGTTATCTTCTTAGTTATTAAGAATAGGTTATATTAAATAAACTGATTTAAAGCCCTTCTGGCCATTGGATTCTCTGGAATCATTGCCTTTATTGGCGTTAATTTTTAAGAATATTAAAAAAAAAAAAAAAAAATTTGCTATGAATTGTATTCGATAAATTGTCTGTTTTTATTTTGGCTCCTCTGAAGATAAAGTAATATGAAGGAAGTATCAGCGGCATGTGGGTTGGGTTAGGTTAGGTTAGGTGTATATAGTTAGAGTGACCTAGGTAGGGTGGGAATAGCCCGCAGGTATGCGCCGTCATTGTCGTGGTCACTCCCGCTAAAGCAAATAAATAAATAAATAAGCCCCCGAACGTGAGTTTGGCTGCACTGGGCGGTTAATTACCCCGAGGGGGAAATTTCAGTGAACTCGCCCCTGAAAATGCGTGCAGGGCCACTGTGCCCTATATGTTGGTCGACCAGCACATCGCTTCGCGCCATCCACTACCCATTACCCAAGCATTCAGAGAGAGGAAAAAAAAAAAATAAAGAAGAGAAGAAGAGAAAAAAAAAAAAACTGCCACACAGGCAGTCACGTAAGCCACAGAATGCAATATCTTGATATCTTACGTTGTGGTTCTTTTCGTCGTCTCTTCATTCGGTTTGCGGGACATTTGGTCAGGCGACATCAAGAGGTTGATATTTTTTTTTTGCTGTGGTAGTTTTTTTTCGTGGTTGGCTGTGGTGCGATGGGACAGGGTCAGTTGGAAGCAAGGCAGCAGAGTAGTCGGTTGGGTGGTGCTGATAATTTGTGCGTTGGCGGTACAGTCGACGACGCTGTGGAAATTTTATCTTGGCCGTGGGGCGATTGTGTTTTAACGTGGCGGCGCGATACTCGAAGTCCGGGTAATTTTCGGTCGGCAAAATTTCATTCACGTGCGCAAAAAGAATCGCGTGGAATATACGCAACGATTAAACTAATTAAAATCGTGATAGCCATCTATATTGGCGTTTCGCACGCACGCACCCCACCCCAACTCCATCACCACTTATCAGGCCTAGCCACGCCACTAGCAACTGTGTACATTCCACGTGCGGAGAGAAGTGCGAGCTAGTGTTCCCAGCTACGATCGGCGGTGGTAATCTTCGGGACCGTCTCGCAAAGCGGCGGATCCTCCCGAGAAGACCATCCGACCACCCAGTCCGCCAGAGGAGTCTCGGCGAGGTAGAAGTTCGGCAGCCAACGTCAGCGGTGCAAATCAGCAGGAGCACGGAAGCAGGTTCCAGACGAGGGAATTCCTTCGCACCTAACACCCACACCAGGGACAAGCGAGCGGAAGCTCCTAGCCCAGTGACAAAGACGAGTGTTCATCTTTTGTGTGACTCTAGGCAGTGCGCCGTGGTTTTTCATTAGTATTAGTTAAGCCCCATAAGGGATAACTTTGGAGTGCACTGTTAGTTGGGTTTTTTTTTTTTTTTTCTTCAAAGGGCTCAGCAATGCCCAGTTGGTTGTAGTTTTTTTCTGCCCGGTGCGGTCTTAAAATTTAGCTTTTAAGTTTGGAAGAGGACCCTAGTTTTTGAGGGTTATGTGCTTTTTTTTTTGTGTTGTTAAAGCGGAGGAACGGCGACGGGTGGCTAAGTAGCGAAAAGAAAAAAAAAAAAAAAAGATTCAAGTATCAAATAAAAAAAAAAAAAAAAAAAAAATTTTCTGTACCAATGAAGTAAACTGTGGTTGGAGCAACCAGAACGAAAGGAAGGCCAAGTGAGGGCGGCCCCAATGGGAGAAAACTTGATCAGTGGTGACACAATATGTTGACGTGAGTCCAGAGAGCCGGTTTGATTTGGGCTCTGGAGTTTTTTGTCCTACAGCTGTTCCAGGCGGCGCGGTGCACCTCGTCCCGGAGTAAAAGCGGTGAGTACGTTCAAAGTTAATAATTACTATATTGATTTCACACTGATTGGGGGTGAGGGAGGATCTGAAGAGATGGTTTAGGATTTAGGTAAGAGGAAAAGGAATTGGAGATAAGGGGTCATGGCCTTCAGCATCGAGCACCCGGTGATGACCACGGCACGGCCAGCTGCTCAAGTTTCTTTTTATTGTTGCAGTGGCGTAGGGAGGGTTTAGTGCTCCAGGGTAAATGAACATCTAGCCCTGAGTTAGACCGCGCAATAGAGGGTTGGTTTCGGTTCACGCAGCATACAGTAGTAGGTTGTTATCAGGAAGAGGAGGGAGTAGTTTTCGTTAGTTTATTTTCTTGACCGAGGCCTGAAACAACGTGACGACAGTCTGAGATGGGGTAGCAAGATCCCCCCCCAATGCCGACGAGCTAGCGTACGTGCAACCACCAGCAGGCCTACGCTTCCCCATGCTCAGACACCCTTCGCCTGCCCCCGCCCGGACTGACGGGAGGTTCTGTAGCCCGACCGTCATAGGGGTGGACCAAGGGTAGGGAAGGTCGGTGGCGAGACAGGGTGACGGCATGCCTCCTTTAGGGCTGAGTTGAGTATGGGTGAGTGCAACAAAGATTATAAGTAGGACGTCTTACTGGCGGTACCGGACCCCCAGTAACGAATTTGTAGTTTATTTCGCTTTCTTTAATGCACGCGTACTTAAATTGTGGATGGCCAGATGCTTGTGAAAAGAGCAAGAATGTTTCACACACAAGCAACATTGCATTTCTTGCAAATAATTTGCGAGAAAATCAAATGTTATTTGTTGCTGGTGATTTAAATTTGTCACTTTTGTTGGGATTGGGATAGAGAGAGAGAAACTGTATGATTCGCTCCCAAGTAAGAACCGATTAAGAAGTGGTGTGAATTGACACACTTTTAAGTTGTGGGCTAATGCAAGTGAATGATATTCCAAATTCAATTAAAAGGTATTTGGACTTAATTTTTACTAGCAAGAACGGAGTTGTAGTTGTGTGTGAAGCACATGTTGAAGATTATTACAAACTACTTGTTATACGAGTACCTGTTCATTATTATTCTTTATAGCCTTTGTACTTATCTAAGCTTTTTCTATAATTTAATTTGTTCATTCGTTCAATACATTTCATAGTTCAAGTTACATTGCTCTAGTTTCGTTTCAATTCTGCTCTGCAAGAGCACAAACTCTACTTTTGCCCACACCTGTTCACCATAAGGCATATGTTGTTAGTATTACAACTGACGATTTGTTGCCATTTCCAAAAGCTCAATATGAGTATAATTTCGCAAAGGCAAATTACAATAATCTGAATTTGTATTTAAATTCAATCTTATGGAATGATATTCTTGATGATTCAAATTTATCGAGCATGTACATTGTACAGCACGTTCATTTCAGTTTTAAAGACTGGAATCGAATTACATGTTCCTATAATAAAGCGAAAAGACCATAGAAAGCACCCATGGTTCAATATGCAGCTTTCTATAACCAAAAACATCAAGAACAAAGCATTAAAAAAAATATAAACTGACCGGAATGTCAGAAGATTTTTCATTGTTTTCTCTTCTTCGTAAAGAATATGAGTTTCTTAATAAATGTTTGTACAATAATTATATATACTCAGTGGAATCGAGAGTAAAAAATAACAGCAAAACGTTCTGGGTTTTTTTTAAATTCAAAACGCAAAACTACTGAAATTCCTATTGGTATTGAATATGAAGGAGTTCGCTCAGATAACGTTCAATCATCTTGCGAACTGTTTGCCTCATATTTTCAGATTGTTTATTTGGATGACGTTTTTATTTCTGTTGTAAACCAATACGATGATATTTCTCCTGTCACCGATTTGGGAATAATTTCCTCGACAGAAGATGAAGTATTTGATTATTATGAAGCTTATACAGAATAAATCCAATTGCAAATTACTAAGATTCGTTGCGTTTATTTACCTGTTCTATTGGTTTGCCTCCCTATTTTACCCAAGCGTTTTCTTTTTTTTTTTTTTCGATTAAAATAAAAGGCATCCCTCTTGTCATATAATAATTTATTTTCCTGTACTCGGACAGTATTTCATAATCCTATACGAAAGCCTTTTTTTGATTTGAATAAACTATTTTTCTTGCAAATACAAAACACTTCAGAGTGCACAGCTGACTGTCAAGTTTTCGTACAAAAGTGTTTGACAAAAGCTTGGTGGCATGGTGGCCCGAGAGGACGCCCACAAGCAGTCTACATTCGATTCTTCTGAGAGACAGAAGGAAAGCCGCCGACCTTTTGCAGATGTGCGGACGTAGTCGTTTGGTCTGTCCACACCCAGCGCAGCCACGCCACCGGCACTCGTGTTCGCGAGAAAGCCAAGTATCAATGGACACTGAAAAAATTATTCTTTGTAATGTTACGAATTTCTTTACGTTAACTCAGTTTTCACTGATTCAATGAACGAAAAATTTCACAAAAAGTATTTGTTGTTTGATGAAAATTTCAACGAAAAGTGGATTCATCAATTTGTTCCTCTTGGCCAGATTGATGAAATTATTTTAACGAAAGCTTTCGTAATTTAATGAATTTTAAACCAACAATTTTGTAAAATAAGGAAAACGAAACAATTAATGATTTTATTGTTTATTTTGACGGAGTTATATTTAAATTTAAATCCTGTATTATAGCAGTAGATATTCTATTTAAAATATTTCATTTGTTTAATTTAGAATACCCCATTGCTTGTTCAAACTTTTGGGGTTTTGTGGAACAGCATTTGTGATGCATCTTGGGAAATGCAATTAGATAAATATGTAAATTTATTCAAATACATAATTATCTGTTTTTAACCAGCCATTTCATGTACAGTCTGATTTTACTTTTATATTTTGTTACGATAAATTTTGTTTTTATACCGACTATTGAATGACATTCGTTTTCTTTAACAAATTTCTTTTACAGAATAGGTAATTGCAATTTCCCAGGTGATCCTGTAAAAATAAACCAAAGGTAAGCATATTAAATTTAGCAGTGAAGAACAGAATTTACTCAACGAAATAATTCGTTCAGGTAAGTAACAGGGTACATTAATTAACAAATAATATTCGTTGATTAAATGAAAACGGCACGTAAACTTATGAAAAATATTGTTGATTCAACGACCACTGTACGTTAACCAACAAGCAATAAGCGTTGTTTTACGAAAACAAAACGTAATTTAATGAAAAAATTCGTTGATCCAATGAACTTCCGACATAAACTTATGAACGATATTCGTTGATTCAATGGAAAAGGTACGTATACTTATGAAGAATTTGCGTTGATCATTGAACAACATTTCGTTAATCAATGAAAAAAAAATCGTTGACTCAACTTATAAATCGTTAATCAAGGAGGAATGTTATTGATGAACAAAAATATGTTAATTTATGAACGTATTTCGTTAGTTTTATGAAAAATGCGTTAGTTAATTAACAGCTTCATCAGTATATGAATTCCTATTCGTTGAGCCAACGAATGATTTCATCGGCTGAATTTTAATGAGAAATTCGTTGATCTACGTATGTTTTTGGTTCAGTGAATATATCGCCTGCATTAACAGAAGATACTCCTTACTCGAGCTATATGTTTAGTCCGCAATAGCTTTGCAATTCACCAGTTCCATGTAATGATATAGATATGTCAGCATTATATTGAATTTGTAATTTTTCGTGTCATTATGCTAATTAAGCAATATTGAATTTGGGTTACTTTAGGTTAACTAGGCAATATTGATTTTGAGGTACTTTTTGTTAACTAAGCATTATTGATATTTTAGTGTTAATTAAGCGTTATTGACTTGCTGTGAATTAAGCACTATGAATTAATTGTTAAGTAGTATAAAAAGAGTAAGTTGTAGAAAGAAAATTGTTAGTATCAGAACAACCATTCAAGACTAAATTTCTTACCTGAAGTGAGTCTCTGAGGACCTTTCAAAGCGTACAATCGATACAGGTATCGCGAGTTGTACAATCATCATAGTCTAGGTTCATGTACCTACCTATGACAATCACAGGTTGGATAAAAGAATCCAGTCTTCAACACTATACTTATGTGAATATTACAGTATATTATTTTAGTCTAATTTGTATTTGATAAAGGAAAGCAGCGTAAGGATCCTATGGTTGAAAATGTGGCTTTACTAACTCAAAGTGTTTCAGATTTGGTGCAACTGAGAAAGGACACTGTGCAACTTTACCTTTTTTGCCAACCTACATAGAATTTCAATGCAGCTTCCAGACGACGTTGTAGAGGAATTAGGTATTTCATTCCACAAAATTGAACACTTTGATTTTATTAAAAAATTCAGTATTTTCAGTCAGCGAATAACTGTCTGCACGAGCACCCCAATTCAAGTAGCTTATACAAATTTAACATAATAAGAATGCACAAGCACTGTAATGTAAGATAGCTGACTAAGTTATTTCATTGTATCGTAACCTAAGCACATTGCAATTTGTACTGAATTAATAAAGGCAGTCCTTTAAGACCAACAAAGGTAACACATCGGTTTATTCCTTTACATGGCGACCGTGACATCCGCGACTCAAGAACGAAAATTCTAAAACCAATGATCAAAGTAAAATTATATATATTTATTTTTTCTTAAAAATGGGCGGATCACAAACAAAAAAAGAAAACAAAGGTGTCATAAATAACAATATAAAAATCGAAGACTCAGTGCATGTTCATATTGATGAAATGTGGCTACGACTCATTTTAAATATTCTGCTAAAATTGTATATATCATATCGTTATTAACGAGACGGCGAAGCCACGATCCACGTTTAAAAAGTTCAAAAACCAAGATAAATTTCAAGCGAATGTGCAGTTCAAAAAGACTATAATGTGAACACAAAAAAAATATATATAAAAAATAATGTGAAAATAATAGAAAAAAAAAATGTACATACATATCCAATCATGCGAGTAGGGTAGACGGGGGTGCATTTGCCATAGGGGTACATCTGCCAATAGTTTTTTTTTATAAACCAACAAAGTGTAAAATATCGAAAAATTGATTTTCATTGCTCACCTCTTAGTGCAAACTTCCCACAAAGTTTGACAGTTCTCCGCCAGACACCAACCAAGTTGGACGTGAGTTTGTGTTTTTAGCCTACTCGATCCAAAAATTTAAGATAATTTGTCATCCTTTATTTAGAATATTTTTGTTTTTTTGTTAAATAACTGTTGGCTGCATAAATTTGTCGTAAATATGTTTGCTGCAGTTTATAAAAGTGATTTATATAAAGTTTCCCAAAAGGAAAAAAGTTATTAGTTATTTTTCCAAAAAATAGCATGCGGGGGGGCTTTGCCATTTTTTTGTGGTGAGGATTTGCCTGTCAAAGCCACCCCATGGGGTGCTGTTACCAGTGGCAAAGCCACCCTATGGGGTGCTGTTACCAGTGGCAAACCCACCCTGTGGGTTACTTCAGTTGACTTTGTGTTGTCGTGGGGTGCACATCTCAAAGTAACTTTAAAAAAATCATTCAAAATGAATTATTCCGCGTGTTCTCAAAAAATTGAGCGAAATAACACATCTAAAATAGACTGTATTGACTGTAAAAATGTCTTTCATTATTCGTGTGTAAATATCACTGAACAAGACGTGGAATATATAAATTCAAGTGGTAATCCATTCCGTTGTGACAAGTGTGGAGTGCTTAGACGCCGTTCTCTCCATTTGCCTGCTACGCCTACGCAAAACAAAAACATTGTACAGGCACCAACTACTGCTAAAATTGCAAAAAATCAACCCATAAACAACAAAAAACAACCAACGGCAACCTCCTCTTCTTCGTCTACTCATATCAGCAACAACGAATGTGAATATACTCTTCAGATGATTTACATTAAGCTCACAAATTTGGAAGAAACAAATAAACAGTTCCTGCTACAACTTAACGAGCTACGTTCTCAGAATGAAGACCTCAAAATTAAATTGGATTCAGAGAGGAAAATGTTGGCGGAAGGAAATTCGATTCGATTTGTCGAGGAAAATAATAATTCAAAAAATCAAAACCAGCAGATTCACATAATAATTTTTTTTCTTTTATTGAAGTGTAGAGATATTTATGTGTATTAGTTATGTCAAAAGGTCATATGGTTAAAGGTATCAATGAGCGCAGCGATGGTACAATAAGTTACATTATAATTACAATAGTTTAAAATATTTAATTTCGCATATTGGGAAACATATCCATAAGTACCTACTGCGAAACATTCGAATCATATCTACTCTGCACATAGGTTTCAGCAGGGAATATTTTTTAAACAAACAACCTTCTAACTATACAATTTTATTGCAATTCAATCTATGTTTTATAGGAAATGCATTAAGGAAAGATGGCAGAAGAAGGTGTGAAGGAAGGTGTGAAGGAAGGTGTGAATCATCAATACTTATTTGATAAGGAGATTCACGCTATCGGAAGGATCCTAAAGTTTACCGGATGGATTCAAGGATGCAACGATCGAAGCGATCGAGGTTCGGATGGAGGCCCTGAAGGAGGCTTGGGAACGACTTCGGGTCAAAGAAGGGTGCATAGCACAAAAGGACGATCTCCTTGTTAGCATAGAGATCGAGCGGAAGGTGGCCGAAGCCGAAAACAATTTCTTCGCGGCTTCTACTGCTCTCAGGCAGAGACAGAAGCAGCTGACACCAACTGCAACGGAAAGAGAGAAGCAGCGCGTCGCTGTCAATGTGAGCCTTCCATTTGCCCAACATGACGTGAAAAACACTTGGGGCGAATTCGACGGCAGCTTCACGAAGTGGCAAGGCTTCCGCGACAGATTCGTGGCAGCCGTACACGATAATGACAAGATATCTCCGGTGTACAAGTTGGCGTACCTAAAAAAGTCGTTAACAGGGAAGGCAATGAGGACGCTCGGCGAATGGCAGCTGTTTATAAACTATAATAATATATTATCTGTACTATTTCTCTAATTTAATTAACTACATATTAACGTAATTGCATTAGCTACATTTCATACGTATCATTTTTATTGTTCATTGCTTAAAGACGACAACTCTGTTAATGTCATAAATGCTTTACTATGTACCTTGCATCTTGCCATGTAATATACATACATACACATTGTATTGAGAAGCGCATCACGCTATGCAAAACCAAACCGTAATTTGTCTACCTAATATCTGCAATATGTATTGAACTTGAATTCTTGACAACGGGAGCATTGCTGTTCTTCTTTCTTATGTACATATACCTACTCTTTGTTACATTGATTTTCGTTATTACTTGTGCTATGACTACAACTCACTGTGAGTTCACACTTCATGATATACAGTTCACTAAGGAAGAAAATAAAGTCTAAATGTAAAACTAAGCAAGTTTTTAGTGTCTATTTTTTTTCTTGTTTTATACTAAAACAGTGCAATTGCTGCGTTTGTAACGGATTCAACTGTATGAATCTGTTTACCTACAGTCACAACGGCAATGTCATCGGCAAATCCAATTATCGTCACTCCCCCTGGCAGCGCCAATCGTAGGACTCCGTCATACATGATGTTCCACAATAAGGGTCCTAAGACCGATCCCTGTGGAACCCCGGAAGTGACGTTGTAGAATTTTACACCTTCATCTGTGTTGTATCTCAACTTCCTATTAACCGAGAAGGGCTACATTGCGGTTTTCGTGTGCATGGCAACACGAGCGATTCATCTGGAGCTAGTCAGCAATCTGACCACGGCAGCATTCCTGGCAGCGTTCCAAAGATTCACTGGGCGACGAGGCGCATGTTCAGTGCTCTGGAGCGACAACGCGACTTTTGTCGGAGCAGACAGGGAGCTAAAGGAAATCGCGGCAGCCAGCAGGAACCGGCATTCAATCGAGCAGATCAACGCTATAGGTACGGAATGGAAATTCATTGTGCCGGGTGCGCCACATACTGGCGGCATTTGGGAGGCTGGTGTCAAATCTCCAAAACACCACCTACGCAGGATAATGGGCAGACACATATTCACCTTCGAGACGCTGTCCACGACCCTAGTGCTGATCGAGGCATGCCTCAATTCGAGGCCTCTGGCGGCACTGTCCGACGACCCGAGCGATTTGCGCGCGCTCACGCCGGGACACTTCCTGATCGGAGAGCAGATCGTACAGCCGTTGGCGGCAGACGTCAGCGAGATGCCGCAGAGCCGGCTCACGCTGTGGAGCAGCATACACCAGATGGGGCGGAATGTCTGGGAATCGCCCAGGCATGGGTACGCTTCGGTGGCGCGAGCTGCACCGGTACACATCGCACCACGCCAGTGTAGCGGGCAGCCAGATGGTGAAAAAACCCAACGCAGCAAGACAAACAACAAGAGCAGTTTCCTTCGCCAAGCAGCCAGACAGCACAAACAACCGAGCATCGCAACACTCCAGCGGCGCAACGAAGGAAGAGCGAAAACAGACGAGCCGATAATATTCGACTGAGCAGCGGTACCTGCGACCGACATCTGCCCTATGTGCTTTTGGGCAGCGGTACCTGCGACCGACATCCGTGCTATGTGCTGAGCACCGCAGGCACCTATATTTACAGGGGCCTGTGTATTTCCTGACAATATCATTTTCAACCATTGAGCAGTGCGGGCAGAGCCACAGAGCTAAATATATTACAGTCCATTTTTTTGTTTAAGATAAGTTTAAGTAAAATAAAGTTAAATTTGAATGGTCATCATCTTTATTTTTGTGTTACTTAACAACATTTGTTCTTTTATTCAAACATACTTCTGCTTTTATTTGTTGTCATAATTAATTGTGTGTTAGAAAATCATTCTCCTATTATTAAATAGACATTTCTTTTATATAAACATATTGCGTTGCATTTCTCATTTCCAACAAAATTTATATAGATAAATTGGAAGTTGCCCTCCAATTCGATGGGGATCCACTACAATTCCACTTCAACTCGTTAATCTTTTTTTCAGTTAGGTGGGCTTAACTTAGAAAGAACTCGATGAGAGAACGCGAAGTCCGGGCCAGGAGTTATGTGCCTACGAACGCTTAAATCTATTGGTAAGTTTTTATGGGTATACAACGCATGATCTTCGAAAAAACAAAATGACAGAAGTTTCTTCTATTTCAGGTTCTGAAGTTGGCGTGTCTGCAGAAGTGGACTAGAACTGAAGATAAACATTTCTTCACAATTAGGCGAAGAAGCCCGAGAGAACGACAATTGACAAAAATAAACACCTCGTAGCAACAACAACGCACTGAGGTAGGTCTTCCCCTCCGTTGTAATCACCAGTTGTCGGGCTTGTACGCGTCGCTGAGTTGGCGCAAGTGGTAGTCACTTGGTCAATTGGAGAAAAATCGAAATGCAAGTTCATTTCCTGACAAGGGAAAAAAATAAATGTCTTTCCAAATGGAATTATATACGGAGAATTGACTGTCAGAATTCAAAAACTATTCAAACAATCACTTCAAAGGAGTCTGATGATGAATTAGTGGTGTAGTTCGAAATAGCTATCATTCCTACCAAAGTGACTGTGTCTACAAGTTGTTGTCAAGAGTTCTTCCCTCGAAAAAAAAAAACAACAATTCATAAACTGAAATTCGACATAGTTTCCCAACAGAAATTGTCAGGGTAACTCCCAAACAAGCGAAAATCGTTGTTACTCCTCGCTTCCCCCACTCGATAAACATTTTTACAATATTAAAATTAAAATCTTATTTAAAATATCATTAAAACTTGTTCCTTTTTTCAGTTAGCTGGGCTGACTTAAGAAATCTCTTGATAAGGAGGATATTTGCAGCCGAAAGGATTGTTCCTACACAAAGTCCAGGCCAGGATTTTTGGCCTACAAACGCTGAAATCTATTGGTATGTTTATATATTTATTCCACTCATGATCTTAGAAAAAAATTGACAGAAATTTCTTCTATTTCAGGTTCTGAAGCTGGCAAATCTGCAGCGAAAAAGCAACTCGGAATTCACCTACATTATCTTCCGAACGGACTGAAATTTCATTGACCCTCCAAGTGTCAAACTTTAGATGCGAACACGAACAGGTCTTACAAAACGCTTTAAAGCCCATTCAACACGAGTTGATGAGAAGAAACCAAATTGATTTGGCTAAATTTAAATACCTATATCCCGTATTCGATTTTCAGCCTTAATTATTATTAATATTAATATTGTACCAAATGTAAATTTATCTTGCTTCAGTTGCAGCTCCAGCTCCACTTGTCAAGAACTTAGTCAGAAAGACGGATTGTCGAAAAGATGTTTCGCTGACGTCTACTCGCACACATCATCTGTTGATGTTATATGGGCCGTTTTTTAAAATGTTGCAATAAGACACCCCCTAAGTTTTTTTGCTTTATAAAACCACATTTACTTAACATTTATTATGTCTGAAATACTACTTAGAACCTGTATTTAATGGCAATAAATTAGCATAGCTTGAAAAATATTTATTTTACTTCAATTGAAAATATTTTGATATATCGTTCAGCACTACAAATAGTTTTGTACTAAATGGCATTTGTCCCCAACGCAGTAATTTGAATTTCCCGATTAAATATCAGTAGCTCCTGGATGAGCTTCACAACACTGGCACAGCTAATAAACAAGATTTTTGTGTTTTTTAATAGTAATACTAATTAATATTAAAGAATAATATTATCTTGTATTTTTTTTTATTCAAGAAAAACGTGTCCCCATATTTGGTCATTCGCGTCACGCAACTGGTTTCCGTTAAAATTTAAATTTGAAATTCCCATTGTTTTTCAAATGGTAACAGCTCTATATTTCTTAGAAACATTTTCACGCCGTAAGCGTAGCGAAAAAACTAAAACGGACAAAAACCGTCAGTTACATAAAAGCTGTTGCATGCACAGCACTGTGCCGACGCGGCTCTGAACGCTCTCATCGAACGAAGCCACGACACAACACCCATCCACTTCGTTTACTGCACGACCATCCATTTTGGTAAACCATCGCTACAGCTGTCACATTGGCTTTTCCGGTTTTTCTCTACCTTCTTCATCTGACAGCGACAGCGAGCAGTTCATTTTTGTACACGTGTTAAATTCAATAAAATATAATAATCGTACTTTGTTAATACTTTATTCTTTTGTTTTAATTGACGCACATTATTACATTGCGTCACGGTATGAATTGTCATTATCGTCACAAGTCATGAGCGTCACATTTTAAAAGTGACGCGAATGACGTGATAGTGACGAAAATGACAGTGTGCATGCAAAATACACTGCAACATTAAACTAAAAATTGAGGCCTTACAACAAATACATGCGGTGTCTACAATTGATGTAGTGGCACTTGTAAGGTCAATCGTGTGCGATGTTGACGAAAAGAACTGTATGTATAACGAATGTATTACATGTAAAGATAAACCACTACTTCTAAGGATGTGAACGGACTGCAAAATCATGAAATGGTACGAGTGGATTAGGAAAGAAGAAAGCTACGAGAGGAATGGGAAATAAAATAAGAAGATTTAAAGCCACACAAGTAAAATTATCCGAGAGCACAAACGTTGTCGTGCCTATAGGACCTGCGTTGATCATGTGTCTAAAGATTCTGCTGTATTGCACATACATTTCAGTGAAAATTATAACTGCAAATCCGCTGAAGAAATTCAAGCCCATCATTTCGGGGGTGCTATAAACCAAACGATAACGATTCATACAGGTGTCCTGTATCTTGCCGGTGAGGATCCCATTTCATTTGCGACCATTTCATCGAACACAAACATGGTCCTGCTGCAATTTGCAATTTGAACCCCATTTTATTGTTGCTCAAAGAAAGAATACCATACACAAAAACTATTTACATTTTTTCTGACGGTCCAGCTACCCAATATCGTCAGAAACAAAATTTTTGCTTCTTCAGCAATCAAATTTTGGAGTACGGGATAAAGCAAGCAACTTGGTCATTTTTTGAAACTGGTCATGTTAAGGTAGCAGCGGATGGAATTGGAGGCGTCTTTAAACGAACTGCAGATCGCCTAGTATCACATGGTAGAGACATTCCCAATACTGAAACATTTGTTAATTTGGTTAAGACGGAAACGAGTGTGAAACTTTTCATTGTTTCTTCGGAGAAAATTGATGAAATAAAAAAAAAGCTACCTGACAAAATTCCGGTTCTTACAGGAACCATGAAGCTGCATCAATTAATCCTTAGAGAAAGGGGCATTCGGAGTATCGTGATATCAACTGTTCGCTTGGAATAGGATTCTGCAAATGTTTGAGCCCAAAGATGTATTCAACAACGGCTTTGGATGGAAAAAAAAGTCTATACAACCCGATGGCAAATGACAAAATTGTATGTGGAAACCACATTTTAATAATTATCACATCCCATCAAAAGAAAAATCTGACGTAATATCGCTACGTTGCAGTAGCGCAATCAGAAGTCGACAACGAAGATGAAATCAAAGTTATGTTCCTTAAGTCCACTGACAGTACAAAAATCTCATATAAAATTGACAATAATGACGTAGTTGATGTAAAGTGTAATGACATCATTGAAAAGCTTCAAAATCCCAATATCAAAATGAAAGTAAGCCGGGTTTTCTATGTTTTTTCAAAAGCTATAAATGTTTGTGAAAAAAACTAAGTTTGGACATAAGAAGTCCATTTTCGAATGCTTTTCGTTTTTTTAATCTTTTTAAATAAAATAAATAAAAATAGGACTGTTCGGTACGCAACCGAACTATACAATGTGTTGGTCAATCACCCTGGCCTTCACCCCGACGATCAGCCATCGCCCACCAAACCTCTACGGTCATCTAATGCATGGCCCATATACCACATCACTATCGCTTGGAGTCAACAACTTGCCGCATTCCACAAAGTCAAATCACCGCCAATGTCCCAGCCAGCCAACGGCATATCATAATCGCAGCCCAACTCATATCACTTGCGCATATGAGATATGCGATACCAAGACATTGCTGGAGTGAGTTGTCACCCACTTGTCGTCGACTCGGTAACCTGATGCCTCGCGCCGAAAGAAATGGCACAAATCCAATGGAGGATAAATACGGCAGCGATCATGGCCATGGGCACATATCACAAACAAACAAGAGATAAGGAATAGATCGTCGTTTGTTGCTCATCCCTGGTAGATACCCTGGGCATATGGAAATTCAGCTGACATGGCAGCTTGGTGGCGATGGCTTTGGCCTCTAATGGAGAAGCAGCCACCATCTATTCTTCAGTCTTTTTTAGTACGACAGTCAGTGAACGTGGTTCAACAGGACAATAACCACATTTGTTATAAATAAGATATTCGATTCCATTAAAAGACTTGTGTTTCCCTTTGGATTCATTCGATTCCATTCAAGACTTGTGTTTTCCTTTGGATTCTAAATTTCTCTCTCATCTAGTTGGTTTGCAGGATCGGACGTAACATTCCCGACATTTTGGTGCCTCCTGAGAGGAGCGTGTAACTCAGTGATAAACTTAAAAGTCAGTGCCATACATGTGGTGTGATTGCCACTGCCAAAGTGCTCTTATCGCGGCAGTCAGTGAGTCGATTGTACTCCTAGTGGCGATAACAGACATCGCGGTAACCCTTCTAACCCCTTTTTTGTGTACAAGTGAGTGAAGTGTGAGCAATGGAGCTCAACCTACGAACGTCGTAGGCTAGTGGCGCCGATTTGACCCCGTACGCCCAGATCGAGCAGGAGCTCCGAGTCGTGGGTGGGCAGTTTGCCCGGTTTATGCACCATCAGGATGCGTTAGTGGCTCGCGCGGAATCCGAGGAATTCCTCCTCGTGCACGACCAGTTGGCACAGAGGATGGAAGCACTATACAACGAAGTGTGCCCGACGCTACATCAGCAGCTAAAGAACATGGCGGCACTCAAGCTGTCCGCCCCATCAACCCGCATGCAGACAGCAGTTCCGGCCGCTACGGCATCGACGAGCAACGAGCAAATGGAGGCGCGGTTGAACCCAATACCTCTCCCCACATTCAATGGAAAGGCGGAGGACTGGCTCGTCTTCAAGGACGCCTTCGAGCACTTGGTGCACAACAGGGATTTCCCGGAGGCGGTCAAGCTCCAGCACTTTTTGATAAATTTGTTAAATTTAATTTAAAAAGAGAAAGATTAAACAAATATGTAAACAGTGGAATAAAAGAATTACTTCCAGATTTTTCGGAGAATGTTTTCGTCAATGGGAAACACAATTTAAAAATATTGTCGCAGCATACCTATAATCTCGACGACAAGAGTGCACGCATTCTAATTTCCTGTCGACTTAAAGGAAAGCACTAAAATGGTTTCATTCATCTTATGCAAATTTCACCACACAATTGCTGAAGGTGATGGAAGGAATGTTCGTTAGTCAAAAACCCCCAACTGTCACTTAAGCGAACATTTGAAGAAAGAAAGTGGCTGACATCAGAGACTTTTCAACAATATCTCCCCGATAAAATTTCAGGAAGGAGAAGCGGACACCAGGTTCGTGTCACGTATGTGCTGAGATGGGGCACTTGGCAGCTCAATGCCCAAAGCAAAGGCGTCCAATTGGTTATATCAA
Organism: Cheilosia urbana; assembly: GCA_946477585.1. NCBI lineage: Eukaryota > Metazoa > Arthropoda > Insecta > Diptera > Syrphidae > Cheilosia > Cheilosia urbana. The sequence continues at coordinate 25,621,738 of OX297853.1, forward strand.
TATGGACTCAGATGATGAATATGTAAGAATTTTTTTAAAATTTATTTTTGTAGAAAGTTACCCTAATGTGAATTTTTTACTAGGCTCATTAATAGATACCGGCAGCCCAGTCAGTCTCATCAAATACAAATATATCTTAAGTAAACAATCTTTGTGGAGGAACAAGGAACTAAATCTTTAATCTGTAAAAAAGATATTGAGCTTTGCATATTTCTTTAAGTCAAAATACGACTGAGCACACCCATCCGCTTTCCAGTGTGCTCTCTTTCCTTTCCCATGGGACTGGAAGCTCATGCTGGATGTTGATGGTGGGTGTGCTCTGAGTTCGATTTATATAGTTTGTGGCTTTACTATCTTTGTGAGAATTGTTTCTGACTCGAGATTATCTTATTCCACCGCGGGCAAATACTGCTATCCCAAGTGAGCAAACAATATTTTTAAATCAGCTCAATGAATAAATATTAAATATTTAGTTCATAAAATAGTTAAATTCTAATTTTGAAAAGTCGACTATTTTACTGATTTTTTAATTTTGTCTAAGAGCTTACGCACACATATGCAATGTAGTTCACAAAATATCCGACATGGTGTTATTCGTTTTTTTCTTTAAACTTGCTCTCTAGGGAGAATCTATAGTTTGCAGATTTGCGCTCGCCGGAGCTGTTTGAACACGGAATGACAAAAATTTGTTTTTTTTTTCGTTCTGTTTGGGTTTCTGATAGATACATACTAATATTTTTTTTTTTTGCGGTTTGCTAAAGTCAAGAGAGCTGATAAGGATATATCGAGAAACGTTAATACGAGTGTGGGTGGGAAATGGGTGATGATTTTTTTGTTGTAGATGTATTTGCATTGTGGCGACACAGCTAACGAGCATGCCCGCGTCGTTAAGTACGACGGCATAACACCCATTCACAAAACGCGCAAGTCGATTAAAAATGGCGTGTAGCCAGCCACGCGGTTAGAATAAAAAAATAAAGTGCCTAAAAGTATTTACAACGTTCACTGAAAATAAAGTGCCTAAAAGTATTTACAACGTTCACTGAAAATAAAGTGCCTAAAAGTATTCACAACGTCCACTGAAAGTAAAGTGTCTAAAAGTATTTACAACGTTTACTGAGAGTAAAGTGCCTAAAAGCATATACAACGTTATTCAACCACTAAGCATCTCTAAGACGAAGGCGATCAGAAGACAGCATGCGGAATCAACAGCTGAAAAACATAATATTGTAAGCGATGCGTTTAATAATGTACCTTTAAATATATTATATACCCAATACAAAGAATATTATAATTAAATATTACAATGGCAACCGTATTTATGGATGTGAGTGAATTCCAATTCAATGAACAAGCTTTATGCAAAATCTTTAAGTGTATTGGAAGTAAAAGCGGAAAAGTAACAGAACTTTCATTATCACAGATATAAGTTAACTACCGAATTAGTGTAGACAATGTTGAGGAATCTTACCGGTTCCTTTACTTGAATCCACAAAATCAGATGTGTATGAAATGATCAATGTGCCATATAGAGCAAGGGGAATTTTGTACGTCATTGAACAAAGTACTAAATTTTTCGAAACTAAAGAAATTAAAGAAGAATATTTCTTAAGTAATGATCTTATGAAAGATTGTAAGAAAATTTATAAATATTTCATATGCAACCAAATTGAACTCAAAAACAGTGTAATGAATGACATTACAATGTCCAACTATCTGAGAAAAAAAAATACTTTTTTTAGAATTATCCCTTCTATTTCTGTTGTCATCAAATTATTGTTGATCTCTTGGCAACCCTGCTGCGATCCCACACATTCATTCGTAATCGCAGCATAAGCATACTCTTTTGTAAGCAAATGAGGAGGAGCCTCCATCCACACAGTAGATGCATGGCAGCATGGTGCATGGCTATATAATGTGTATGGCAGCGCGAGGAATTTTGACAACGAAGTATGCTTCGAGTATGAATCTGAGAAGACAACCACAATATATGTAAAATAGATTTAAGCAAACAAACATTGTATACCGTTGGGCCCCTGTTGTTGAGCCAACACCTTTAAATATTAACTATTCACCACCATTTGTTACCTAGCCTTAAGTCAAATTGTATATATAAAAAGTTTAATAAAAGCAAATGTAATGTAATGAGGAATTTTGTGTGTGGATGCAATGGTGGTGCTGGTGGGTTCTGGTCATCGTGACAATATAAGAGAAAATTTCGCTGTTTACTAGCAAAATCACCTAGCGGGATACGAAATTTACGTGTATCCTTATACATGGCGTGATTTCTGTATAAACATGTTTACGAGCTATTGCGACCTATTGGCTTGGCCTGGTGAGGTGATGGCTTGGGAAATTTGTTGGGAATGCGACAGTCTGGATTGGATAGTCGACTAGTTCGGAGGCATAGCTCCTCCAAGGAGATATATTTCTTTTGTTTTGTTGAGTGTGTCACGGAACAACACTATGTGTTGGGAAAAAAAAATTTTTTTTCTTAGATCAAGACAGAGAAAAACAAAATAAAACAATTTTTCTTTGTGGTGCGATAAAGTGATGGGACGGAAAGGTGTATATCTAACAAAAATTAAATTAAAGGTTGGCTTAATAGTGCGCGCCTCAATGCGGTTGAAATCCCCCGGTGTTAATCCCTACGTGAAACCCGCGTGTCGAATAATTATTGTTGATATTGACCACGTAACGCCCTGTGGGCAAGTTTTTTCGCGCAATAGCCTGAATCGTACGCAATTCTGTTATCAAACCCCTCCTCACTCCACCCGGAAATTTTCCGATGGAAACACAAGCTACCGTGATAGACCCGAAGTGAAACAAACAAAAAAATGATTTATCTCTGTGCAAAACCACCGCCACCCTTGGTAGTGTGACTAGTTTTGTTCTCCCCTGGTGACGTGCTCCTGGGCCAGACGAGACGAGAATTGTATCGAATTAACCAGGGCCCACTGAAGAGGTCGTGTGAATTAGGGCCAACTGAAGAGGCCAGATAAGCTGGAGAGGACGTGCACGGTGCAGATGCAGACCGTGTTGGCAGCAGTCGGCGATGGAGCATTTAAGTATCAGTAGTGTTGTTCGTTATTGTTAGCCTTATTCACATATAATTAAGTAACTATACTAGGTGGTAACACTCAAGTACTATTAAGAAAATAAGAAAATATTTTTTTGTTAAACTAAACGGTGTAGTGATTAACTTATATAGTGTGTCGTCCTAAGCTAGGTTCAGTGGGCGGTTCGCATAGGTTCTAAGTTCAACTATACAAGACATCCATCCCAGACCCGCAAACGAAGCAACAAATGCAACAAACAAGCCAAACCAATTTTATATAAAAATATAAATTACATATAATAAATTATGGATACATATTATTTCGATTTGTATTCGCACTTGAAAATTTGCGAATGGATTCGTAAGTGATTCGTAGAAAACTGGATAGCACACCCCTATCAGTCTATTCAGACAGAGTTTGCAGCACAATACAGTTAGCCTATCGCCCTAGGCCTAGCCAGCTTGTCCTTTTTGTTGTTTTTTGTTTTGATTTTTTGTGCAGCGAACTTGATATTTTTTTTTTTTTAGTGAACGTTGAGCGAGTTCTCATTTTGTAGATTCTGTAATCACAATTGTGATCTTGATGGGGGAGGGTGTGCTCGGCTCTTTGGTTTTCTGTGCACTAAACGTGTAAGCACGTTTACATGAGCTCTGAGTTCATAGCTGAGGGACACCCACTCTTAAGGATTCCGATTTCGAAACCCAAGAAGGGTTACTCGTACTAGGAGCCAAAACTTTACAGTCACACTACATCAGTAGTACATCATCAGGGCTCTCACATCATAATTACCAACCTTAGAAGTAAGTACAAGGAAAAGAACATCCCCGTGTTGCAGTCCTTCGCTCCTGCCCCAATGACGTCACTGTGGCCGTCGGTCCATTCTAAGAAGGGAGGAGTTACGTCACCAGCACTTTGACTCCCCTTTCCACACGAACAAACCAGCACAGTCCATTCACCTTTACCTAAATGCATCATCAGCATCTAAAAGGATACACCTAATGAATAAAAATGTCAATTATGTATTTATTAATTTTTGTAATTGTCTAATTGACAAAGAACTTGATGAGTTAGTGTCTACCGCAATTTTCAAGTTCTGGGAATTCAACTGGGCAAGATTGTATATTTATCAATAATAAATTGTATTGAATTGAGTTGTAATTTGTATCTGAGACCGAGTAGTCATAAAATAAATATTTATTTATTATTTCAATAGTTTCGGTAACTTAACTCCAGCGTCGACATGGCAATCGTCGTTGTCTCTCAACACAAATGTGTGGCATGGACGGATGCACCTATCGACACAATTCACTTCTACATAAAAACGCTTATCAACCGAGCGACAAGCACAGTGTAGATTCAAACATTGATCAGCCATCAACAAGTAGTGGTATTCGGAGCAATGACTACTACAGCGGTACAATTATTCACCCAGAGAGGCAGCGTTAACATTGTTTAAAATTATTCCCGTCAGTCTATATTACGACAACAAATCGATAGACACGTTCGCCTTTGTGGATGATGGGTCGTCAGTAACCCTTGTTGATGAAGATATAGCACTGGCACTGGATGCTAAAGGTGATAACGATCCCTTATGTTTAAGATGGACATCAAATACCCATCGGCGAGAGGAAACGTCGGTGAGAATAACTTTCGAAATATCAGCACAAGGTAGCAAAAACAGATTCCTTCTTCCAAATACACGTACGGTTAAGTCGCTGGAACTTCCGAGACAGTCTCTCGATGCCCACAGCTTGATGGAACAGCATAGGCATTTGAAGGGACTACCAATAAAATCTTTTTGGAACCCAGAGCCACAAAATCTCATAGGCGTACAGCATTGGAGCTTAGGCATGCCATTGCGCGAGGGCAATGCTTCCCAGCCCGCCGCCATCAAAACAAGACTAGGATGGACGGTCTTTGGCACGGCGTCAGTTGGTATCAAGACAAATCAATCAGAATAGGCAAAGGTTAATATCCACATACGCGACTGCCGCAGTGAGGTGAATATTAGCATGCATGAAACGGTCAAACAATACTTCATCTTGGAGAGCTTAGGAACGAAGTCGATGAAACGAATACTCTCGAACGAGGACAGTAGAGCAATTCAGACGTTGGAAGAGAAAACTATTTTTTTAGGCGATAGATATGCCGTACAAGTTCCAAGGCAATGGCAGAGAAAAGGCTACACTGTCTCGAAAAACCACTTTCAAACCAACCTCTATTGGTGGAGAAGTTTAATGAGAAAATCGGGGAGTATTTAAAAAAAGGGTATGCAAAAAAATTAGAAGATCACGAAACCAGTTCTCACGAAAGCTTTGCTCAGTGAACACTCCGCTAGTCGTTTTATTTTTTACCGCAATTTTTTTCTATTGTCGTTCTAATATTTTGTTTCCTTTTTGTTTTAATTTTGCATTTTTATTAATTGTTCCCAGTATGGTTGAAACCTGCGATATTTGCAATACTGGCATAATGTGGGGATATGTGAGGGATATGCTCCAGGGAGTTCCACACCAAATGTGTGATGCTTTCCGAAGCAGCCCTCCAGCTGATGAAGACAAATAATGGACTCTGCTACAAGAGCAAAATCTGCAGTGGGATGCCTTTACTTGGATTAATTTCCAAACTTAGTGCATTAACAAATGAACTGAGTTTGGTTAAGTTAGAGATTCGGGAGTTGAAATGTAATTCCTCGCAAAAAAACAGTGCTTCGGAATTGCCGCCGGAAAAAAGTTGTTCTGAAACGGGTGTTCCTTTTAATGACATACCCGTTTGCAGTAATGCACAGCCGCCGTCTGTGGAAACGGAAAATGCCTCCGGAGGTTCCGCAATATTGAGCAAAGTGTCTCGGAAAAAACCGCGGAAAAAAATAAAACCTTCCAATGGTTCGGTTAATTCCGCGTTAAATTTAGTTGCGACTCCTCCAATGGCGCTGCATGCTGCCGGTTTTCATGTCGATACTAGTGAAAGTGCACTGCGGAATTATATTTCAATTAAATTAAATTTTAATTTGCATTATGATTACGCCATTGCTAAGTCTAACTCGTTGTTGGGCTTTCTTATGCGTAATAGTAAAGACTTTCGAAATGTACATAGCCTTAAGGTTATTTACTGCTCATTAGTCAGGCCATACTTAGAATATTCATCAATTATTTGGGATTCACCATATGTCTTACACAAACTTAGATTCGAAAGAGTCCAGAAGAAATTCACGAGATACGCGGTTCGGAAATTATATGTGTTTGATGAGCTTCCTAATTATGACAGCAGATGCACATTAGTTGGCTTGCAAACCCTCAGTTTCAGACGCACTGCAACTTCTGTCATGTTTGTTCGCGATATTATTATCATTTTAATTCACCAGAATTGCTTTATCTTTTGAATATATATGCCCCCCAGAGGTCTCTGCGGGTAAGAAGCTTATTTTTTACAGAAAGGCATAGAACCAATTATGGTAACAACGAGCCTATTACAAGGTGCATAAGCACATTCAATGATCTCTGCAATGAAATTGATTTTTGCTTATCCAGAGTAGATTTTAAAAATTGCGTTTTTTCATTGGTTTTGATAAAGTTAATTTAATATTTGAAGTAGTCTATAAGATTGAAAATCGGTAGATGACGCGCGCAGCCGCCAGTTTGGCATCTACCTATCTTCCCTGTTACAAACCCCAATAAACGGGATAAATTGCGAATAGTTTGGGATGCAGCAGTGAAAGTTAATGGAGTTTCATTAAATAAGTTCTTGCTGACAGAACCAGACAATGTCCTAGAGCTTCCATCAGTACTCTTCCGATTTCATGAAAGCAAGTTTGCAATATCGGGGGATATACGCGAGTTGTTCCATCAGATACAAATTCTAGAAGAGGATAGACACGCTCAGCGATTTCGCTGGCGGAATATCAAAGCCGGAAGCATTGAGGTATATCAGATGCAGGTTATGACATTTGGATCAACATGTTCACCATTTTCCGCTCAATTCATCAAAAATAAAAACGCAAAAAGATTTGAAAATCTGAACAATCTATCATCATAGTGGCTTTTTGGCAAACAGCAAATCTCGTGGCTTGTGGAAATATAATACAATAATTCGTTCGCATAATTCTAATTCTAATTCTAGTTCTGAAGCTACAGCAAAATGTGACTACAAACTTGACTATTCTTTCATCATTAACCAGTTCATGGTTTTAAATTACCTGGATAGAAAGGGAATATTAGACGCTTGCTCAAATGATTCAGAACGAATGGCTTATTTGTTCCATCTTACTGACTTTGGCGGGATTTCACTTTCGACCTACTTTTCTCACACCATTAGAGGTTACGATGACAAGCTTACATTATGGTTGTCTCTCTTAAAAACTTTAATAAAGGCAAAACACCCACATGTTTTCAACCTGACGTTGCGTTTAAATAAATAGAACCCAAACCTGGACCAATACAACACACTAAACTAGTAGAAGATATTTTCTCCCTGAATATTGTGAATCTGCCCTCAGTGGAGAGAAAGATGAAGAACCTGGCTTTGGCATATCTTAGATCAAATCAAGTCACCAACCCAGAAGTAGTGAGAATATTCTCTAGTCATTCAACAAATACTAAAGAAGACATAGTTAATAACTTAGTGACAATGGAGCCGTTTATTCCTGCTCTTGCACATGAAATCCTCAGAAATTCTAATGTAGGAATATTACTAGCTTTAAGAAACCAGTTTTCCAATTTAAGTACGATCAATAAACTTATACAAGACATGCCTCAAGGGGCTCTAAGAAAGATAACATTTGATACAGTGACTCTCAAAACGATGTAAAGTTCGACTTCTTAGAAATAGCAAACTTAAATAATATAAAATTTGTTAACATTTTACGGAAGAGAATTAAGTTGCCTGAGAGACAACTTTTGTAAGAATATAATATAACAAAAGACTGTCCTGTAGAAGCGTCAGAATCCTTGAGAAATCATCATTGGGGACTCAACATCCTAGACGCCTCAAAACCTTACCCCCCTTGCCAATTCAGGCTGGCACCCCTAGATAGTTGTACTGAAAAGGAGTTAAACACTTCTATCACTGTCACTCTGAGCTCTGTGTTTGCAAAACGTTATGTCCATCAACAACTTAAGAGATGGACCATACCCAGCTTATCTCGGATCAGCAACGAAAGAAAAAGTGAAAAAACCGACTCTAGAAGTGGCATCCAAGACCAGCTTCACAAAAGCGCTACAGCAACTACATTTGATCAGATCTTGGTGTGTAAGGTTACACGCTGTAAATTTAGTTAAGTTAGTAGACATGTTAATCGAAGAAAAGCAAACACTAATTACACAGATATTAGAGGAGTACGAGCTTGATGATTGGTGTGCTATGGTTTGGGGAGGTAACCTCTTACACAGATTCCGTTCCATGATAGAGAAAGATGCTTCCATGGTGAACTTTGTCTCAACACTAGCAACACATATCATCCAATCAACCAATAATCTAGCAAGTTTTAACTGTCGAGGTCGTCAGACGTACCATCCGAGTGTCCGCTCCGAGTGTCGACAAATCCGATTTCCTTTTTCTTGACGGAATGGTCAGTAAAATCCGCGGAAATCCACCCGAAATACTATTCTTCTCGCGAAGCGGGCCCCCGAAAGTCCGACAAAACGATTGGGCACAATAAGACCCGAAAGTGCGTTTTCCTCCGGGAGTGTCGAGAACATTAACACCAAAGGTGCTCCAATATAAATCGTGTCAAACTACCCCTTAAACGCTTTTTTTTTTTTTTTTTTGTTTCTCGTGCCCGGGTGCTCAAATAGTCCCGTCCCTTCATGTGCTACGGCAAAAGGGAGTAACAGCGAAACGCAAAAAAACATTAAAAAAAAAAAAAAAAAAAAAAACCCCTAGTCAGTGACCTCGAGAAAAAAAAGAAGGGAAAATCACCCTAAATATACAAGTAACATCCAGATCTAGTGATCTTGCGCTGTGAACTGGTGGGAGTGCAGGCCCCCTTCCTCCCTGGGTGACGTCGGTTCCTCAAGTAAGCGGAGACCCACGGTGGCCCTCCAAACCGGTGGGACCTCTAACTAAATTCAGCGTCCCATCCAGCTCGGGGATAAGACGAAATCACGAGCCACCGTGGGCCTTTCAGCATCGCCGTTCCGGAAAAAAAAAAACTTATAGGGAAACTCATTCTGAGATGGTATGGTAGAGGGGAGGGTTGCCCGTCGGTATCCGTACCATCCATGATACCGACCATAGAGAGAAGCAAGCTAGGTTGTTGTTGAGGGGGTGTTCCCCTGCCAGTTTGATGCATTTTAATACTTTCCCTTGTAAATATTTACCCTTACAACCCCCCCCCCCCCCCCCCCCATCCGTGTTCCCCTCACTACCGTTCCTTAATCCGAATTTCATTTGTTTTGTCTATTAAGTAAGGCATGTACGAGTACGGTAGTCCGGTATACTGGCGTAAGACCCCACCCCCACGACGAGCTAAGCACGTGCAATTGCTAACATGCCTTCATCGCTATAGTCGACCGGACATCCTTCCACCCACTACATCCGCGGGTTCCTGGCCTACAAGGTGGAAGGACATGTTCTATGACCGTTACACAATCTATCATCATAGTGGCTTTTTGGCAAACAGCAAATCTCGTTGCTTGTGGAATTATAACATAATAATTCGTTCGCATAATTCTAATTCTAATAAACGGTGCTGATTTACACTAACGGGACATTCAAGTGGCGTTGCGTTTGCATCTATACCTGGACGCAAACAGTGTATAACGCATTCGCAGTCAGTCGTTATACCTATTTAGTGATACGGTTTGATACCTTCGCGAAAAAAACAATTTCATTGTCTGCCCACACACACTTGCTTTTCCCTCAATTGCATATAAGTTAACATAACATTCCCAAGTTTCATCTTCATAAAACATCCGGCCAAAAATCAGCAATAGATAGTTCCCACACTTCATACTTCAACCGGCATACGACACCCAGCAATAATAGTTCTCACACCTTTGAATGCCATGCACCTCCTTGGCACATGACACCACTTCATCAACATCAACCGGCATACGAGATACGACACCTTGCACATTCCAACACGTAGGTACTCCACTTAGACGTAAATTAGCTTTAGGAAGTTTCACGTATTAAAAGAAAAATGTAGTTAGTTGAAAATTGGTAATCGTTGATGAAGAGGTTTCTCCTCCTAAAATAAATATTTTGTTTTTTAAATCAAATTATTTTTTATTTTAACTGGCGCCCGAGCAGGGACGGTGGTTAGTCTGTGCGTAAACAATTTTAAGTGTACACCGTAAACACAGTGTCAGTATTATATTTTCTTAAAAACAAAAAAATCCGTGTGCACTTTCTTTCAAAAAAAAAAAAAAATAAAATAAATAAAGAAAACTAGTGTCGGTTAAGCACAATAGTTCGTTCCCTAAAAACGGAAAAAAAATTGTGTCCTAAGAAAGCACAATAGTTCGCGTCACAAGGACATTAAAAAACAAGTTTCCACCGATATTGAGAACGGGCACAGACCGTGACCAGTTAGGAGCTCGAGTACGGACCATCAGTCCCATCAACGGCAGGAAATATGGCCGACATTGTCCAACCCATGGAATATTTAAAATATTTTTATTTGTAAGTTTATAAACATTAAGAATTTAAAATAGAAATCCTTAGAAAGTTTACAAAAATATATCAAACTAATACCTTTATTTTAAAAATTAAAACTTAAAGTTATCTTCAAATTATATTAAAATAATAAAACAAACGATATAAACCACAACTCCTTTCAATCCACAACATCCAGAACGGATACACGACAAGCCCAAGATGTTGGACCATCGCCGGAAATAGATTCCTTAATATCCACAATTGTATTCCTAAGAACTCAGGGACCAGATATGGTCCCTTTTCCTTTCCTTTTCCGTTCCTTTTTCTTATATCTCTTGGCATTATGGCAGAAATAAATCGCCGAAGGGCAGCAATGACGACCCTAAAGCGGATAGCAGAGAAAATAAATGATTAACGTTATGGCGAGCAGGAGGACGAGTTCACCATGAGGCAGAATGCGATTTCTATGCAATCGCACTTCGATAGATTTGCATCGGCTCACGAGGAGCTGATCTCGGATGCAAAGGACGACGAAATAGACGTCCACGTCGAATTGTGGGATACCGTGGAGAGGGATGTTAACCAGGCCATGGCGACATTTCAGCGGAAATTGGCAAAGATAATAACTAGCCAGAAGGCGGAGGAAGCTGGAGGGAGAAGATAGGAGACGAGTCATGAATAACAATAGTATAAAAGGCGAAGGTTGTGACCAGGACAAGACGGAGTTAAGTAACCATCCTTATATATCGCAGCCATTGCTCAGAGTTGTACAGATATTCCAAAACTAAACTAAACTCGTCTAAAATTATAAATATAAATAAATATAAATTGGAAAAGGTCGCAGCCTCGCATAGAGAGCGGGCCTTACCATAAAAATATAAAACTAATTGTATCGAATCACTCAGACATGGGCATATAGCATATTGTACTCATGTATGAGTCTTCTCTCTTTAAATAATATATGCTTGAGCTTGCAGTTCTCTTCCTCGAACAAGAAGTGGTTCGGCAAGCTCAGTCACATTCAGAACGAAGAGAGTATAGAGAGAGAGATCATCAACGTTATAATATTTTATTTCACGGGTAAGGTTAACGTTATGTTGTGGCTGTTGCCTCTTCAATCGCTCAACTCGTACTCGCCTTAGTATCACAAGATTAAGTACGTTGGGCGAACAACCAAAGAAAAACGAATCACAGAAAATACCGTATGTACATAGATAATATGATTGAACTGAGAGTAGGTATGTTAACATTTAAAGAGAGACTGAGTATATATATATAAAAAACAAGTATGTTATGAAAAAATAGATATCGGGCGAGACAGGGTGCCTATGAATCCAAAACAGTTTTATCGGGATAAAGGAAAAGTCATAAAAACTTTTTCTTTATCCCGATAAAACTGTATTAAGAGAATCATCATCTTGAAATCATGGCCTCAAGCAGCAACGAAGTCATAGTAGATCCGGTATACAACACTCCCGAGATGGATGTTAATACATTTGAAGATCTAGCTGTCTTAACTCCAGCTCAGTGGAAAGCCAATACCGAAGAAGTCAGAAAATATGTATGTGACGGGATAATCATCGAGGTTAAGGGGAGTAGTACGCTCACCTACGATAGCCTCAAGATTAAACAGAAGAGAGGATATTCAACAAGTTATGTCGGTTTGGACTTTGCCACTGAAAAGAAACCTCGGTTGTGCTCCGATTTTGCAAAATTACAGAGTTTTTTGACTGCTATACAAACTACTGAGGCCTTCAATAAGCCTATGCTAATATTGGAAAACCTCCAATATTTGGTGGCATTTTTCTCAGCTTATAAGGAATTCGGGCCGGTTTATGACAAGTATATGATGGACCCTGATGTAGGAATCGAGATTGTGACTGCTGCTACCGAATTAGATGCAGTTGGAACCCCAGGAGCAGCCACCTCTGAATCTATAAGGGCTACTTGTCATATACTCCTATTGCTCATGTCCAAATCTTTTACATCGGATGCAACAAAAAGGGCAAATCAAATAACAACCTTTATCACGAACAGGCTCAAAGCAGTAAACTTCTGCCTGGGGTCCACTTCGGCAGTATTCCTATGTGACATAACGGGAATTGAGAACATGGCAAATATATGGAACAAGATTCCCAAACTGAAAAAGACGATCTTTTATTGGGTACACCAGTGGTCTTCTACTATACAAGAGTTTTCTGCTGCAATGATATTGTTATCCGAAGCTTCTATGATCACAATAAAATGTATGCTTGATTTTATTTCATCTAAGAAGAAGTGCGCAGCACACTGCCTCCCGGAAGTGTTAGATGAGGTGTCCGCCTTCCAGGATGCTGCCAACAGAAAGAAAGCTCTGTTGGGACAATTATGGCCCTATCTTAGGATCATTGATTCTGCAGACACAGAATTCGCAACCCAAAAATTCCCACACTTAGCTAGGGCAGCTGTACTTTTTTGCCAGGCGAACAATCCTTCTGAAAGCTTCAAAAATATTAATGTGCCAAAATATGCACTTTCTGCAGCTATCGACGACGCAGTTAAGAAACCAGCCCCGAAAGATCTTTTTACACGCCAACAAGGCTCTTTAAGTGCCACTCAGAGGAAAGGTGCTGAAATCTTAGGCATGGACATAACAAAATGGACAGCTTGTCAAAGCACTCTCGAGGCGTTAAATACAGGTCTAACAGATAGAGAGTCCATTCTACTAAACTCGCTGATGGACGCAGTCAGGAACCCTCAGAGGACAGATTAATGTCTCACCCTTTATAAAAAAAAAAAAAAAAAAAAAAAAAAAAACGAATCGCAGAAAATACCGTATAGATAATAGATAATATGATTGAACTGAGAGTAGGTATGTTAACATTTAAAGAGAGACTGAGTATATATATATAAAAAACAAGTATGTTATGAAAAAATAGATATCGGGCGAGACAGGGTGCCTATGAATCCAAAACAGGTATAATCAATCTCTGTTTTAGGAAAATGGTAAACGGACAACCTAGAACAAAAAAAAAAAAAAAAAACAATTTGGCGAAGCAATGTGAGGTCCACCACTTGATGCATACCTCGAATTGAATGATTCATTCGTTGCTAACTCAGTTCGAAGCAGTTCGCATTTTCTATATCGTGTTTCTATATCTCAATTCCAAATCGTCACCCTCAGTATCCTCCACCCGTTTGCTATTTCATTTTATATTATAAATAGTTATAAGTAAATTTGTAAGCATAAGTGTTAATAGTACTAAACTAATTTAAAATAAACACATTATAAGATTTGAGTGTCAGTGTTTGTTGTTTGTACTTTTGGACTTACAGAACCAAAGTTTAAAAAGGTAAGACCCAACTGAGAGTAGTACCTCTCAGTATAAAGGAGAAAAAGTACTACACTATGACAAATATCTCTTTTTGTCTGCGTACCACAGTAGGGAAGTTTGGGGCTAAATGCACTATCAAACCGGACGAAAAGTGTGTGATGCTCATTTTTCAGACTTGATGTTTTCGAAGTCGAAAAATAGGCACACACGATGTGCTCTCACTGATTTGCAAAAAAAAAAAAACGGCGGGAACATTTGCGTCAGCGGTGTAAGAAGAACACAGCAAAGGGGTAGAAGTGCTGGAGAAATAATGCAGAGGAAAGTATTGCTGAGCCCGATAATCCTCAAAGAGAGTCTGTTGTGGAAACAAACGATTTCTGTGTACAGACAAGCAAGAGACTTCGTAATCGCACCCCCAAAAAGTTAAGCTAAGACTGAAACTCTTAAAAGCGAATGCAAAAATTAGACGACTTAAGTTATAGCATTAATGACAAAGACCGTCAGATTTTGCTCCTGAAAGACAAAATTAAAAAAATGACGGAAGAAAATATTTTAAGGGATGCTAAGCAAACAAAGTTGCCTAAAAGCTTACAGATGATTGCCTCTTATTGTGCAAAAAACCTAGACCTAGACCGTGGTGCTCGTGGCATAGAAAGAAAGCAAAAAAGCTTGCACCTTTAATGCATCTTGTTTCTCCTTTGTAGAGACCTTGCGTAGAGACCCTGCACACCTATATAAAGTCATGGCCAAAAAAAACGGTAACATCAAGTTTAATGTAAAAAGTTTGGAGCTTAAAGTTGGACAATTGCCAGAGCTTTTTCGATACTGCTCCATTTCGGCCGACGAAATGTCTATTAAAGCCCATCTCGACTACAATAGAAAGACTGACTCTATTATAGGACTGGAAGATTTCGGTGAAGACCAGCGGTCACCAAGTGATGCACGTAGTGTGCTTGTATTCATGGTCCAAGGTATTGCCAAAAGGTGAAAGCATCCTATTGGATACTACTTCGTTCGGAGCAGTTGCCCGCCTTTTATTTTAAAGAAACTACTTTTTGAGGTAGTTGTGGCTTTAAAAGAAAGCAAGATTATACCCACTCACTTTGTGTGTGACCAAGGGCCCAACGTTCAGGCGTTGGGACGGCTCTCAGAAATAAGCCCTCAAAAGCCTTACTGCTTGGTGGAGCATTCCAGGGTATACTTCTTTTACGATTTCCCGCACCTTCTCAAAAGTACGTGCAGCTGCTTGCTAAAAAACAACATGTAGGAATCGCCTGCACTTATTCTTCACCTTTGAATATCTTTCTTCGTCACTCGAATTATATTTTGTATTTAAAACTAATTCCGTTCCATACTGTAGACTTGGCTTTAGGAGTGTGTTGGATTTCTGAAACCTAGTTTCTTCAAATAACGTTGCATACCCCTCGGCGGTACGCTATCCAATACCAATGGTGGAAAGATCGGGAAATCTGAAACCTGAAACTAGAACCTCTAAAGAAAGGAACATCCCACACGAATTACCCATAGTCTATGGCGTTGCTGTTGTGCCAGCAGCAGCAGGTAGTCTGCGCGGTGGTTGCATATAGGTTTTGTGGTGTGTAAATTCCCCCATGCAAAATCCATAGCAGAAAGTGGTATGCTTGTTGTTTTGGTCAATGGGGTGGCGTGATATCCTTTGTGTGGCGACGGAATTCTTTTTGCATTACCGTTCGGCATTATTTCTTTGTGGTTTTTTTATATGAAGTGTCGTACGATGGATATGTGCAACTAGCGATTGTCTATTTGGTCTATTTGTTTTGTATTTCTTGCAATGGAAGAACGTCTCGTAGAATTAGTTAAATTGAATCCATTTTTGTATGATAAGAGACGTGAGTCATACAAAAATATATACGCAAAACAAAAAAAATGGAAGGAAATCGCTGAAATATTTAGTATTCCGGGTAAGTCTATTCTGCAATAATTCATATGAGGCATCTCAATTATTCATCCATTGTGTACATTTTTCAGTAGATCGAGCAAAGAAGAGATAGGTGACGCTGAGGGACCGATACCACAGGGAGAAAACAAAATTCTTCCAAGCAAGTGGCAGTGGTGCATCTTCTCCAAAAATGCCATGGAAGTATATGGAGATTATGCGGTTTTTGGAAGACATTCCTACAGCAAATATTTCGTGAGTATTTATCTAAAATTATAAAAAAAAGAGCAATAAATTGTAATTGAAAATCGTTCTATACTTTGTCATAGGACTTCAGGGAACTATGGTGTAGATGAGAATGCCAATTGCTTGAATTTAACACCACAACAGCATTCAACGGCACATACAAGTAACACTCTTATGGGAATAATTGAAGATGAAAATGAAGACGAAGATAACCAGGACGCGTTTCTGCCACCACCACCACCATTATGCTTGTTGCAGCCTGATGCTCCACAAAGCAGTCGAAGACTACGTCAGCCAAATATGACGGAAGAGTTGCAAAAAGCTCAGAAGGAGATGTCTGAAGTTCAAAAAAAATGGAAGGAAATCGCTGAAATATTTAGTATTCCGGGTAAGTCTATTCTGCAATAATTCATATGAGGCATCTCAATTATTCATCCATTGTGTACATTTTTCAGTAGATCGAGCAAAGAAGAGATGGGTGACGCTGAGGGACCGATACCACAGGGAGAAAACAAAATTCTTCCAAGCAAGTGGCAGTGGTGCATGTTCTCCAAAAATGCCATGGAAGTATATGGAGATTATGCGGTTTTTGGAAGACATTCCTACAGCAAATATTTCGTGAGTATTTATCTAAAATTATAAAAAAAAAAAGAGCAATAAATTGTAATTGAAAATCGTTCTATACTTTGTCATAGGACTTCAGGGAACTATGGTGTAGATGAGAATGCCAATTGCTTGAATTTAACACCACAACAGCATTCAACGGCACATACAAGTAACACTCTTATGGGAATAATTGAAGATGAAAATGAAGACGAAGATAACCAGCACGCGTTTCTGCCACCACCACCACCATTATGCTTGTTGCAGCCTGATGCTCCACAAAGCAGCCGAAGACTACGTCAGCCAAATATGACGGAAGAGTTGCAAAAAGCTCACAAGGAGATGTCTGAAGTTCAAAAAAATGGAAGGAAAACGCTGAAATATTTAGTATTCCGGGTAAGTCTATTCTGCAATAATTCATATGAGGCATCTCAATTATTCATCCATTGTGTACATTTTTCAGTAGATCGAGCAAAGAAGAGATGGGTGACGCTGAGGGACCGATACCACAGGGAGAAAACAAAATTCTTCCAAGCAAGTGGCAGTGGTGCATCTTCTCCAAAAATGCCATGGAAGTATATGGAGATTATGCGGTTTTTGGAAGACATTCCTACAGCAAATATTTCGTGAGTATTTATCTAAAATTATAAAAAAAAGAGCAATAAATTGTAATTGAAAATCGTTCTATACTTTGTCATAGGACTTCAGGGAACTATGGTGTAGATGAGAATGCCAATTGCTTGAATTTAACACCACAACAGCATTCAACGGCACATACAAGTAACACTCTTATGGGAATAATTGAAGATGAAAATGAAGACGAAGATAACCAGGACGCGTTTCTGCCACCACCACCACCATTATGCTTGTTGCAGCCTGATGCTCCACAAAGCAGCCGAAGACTACGTCAGCCAAATATGACGGAAGAGTTGCAAAAAGCTCAGAAGGAGATGTCTGAAGTTCAAAAAAAATGGAAGGAAATCGCTGAAATATTTAGTATTCCGGGTAAGTCTATTCTGCAATAATTCATATGAGGCATCTCAATTATTCATCCATTGTGTACATTTTTCAGTAGATCGAGCAAAGAAGAGATGGGTGACGCTGAGGGACCGATACCACAGGGAGAAAACAAAATTCTTCCAAGCAAGTGGCAGTGGTGCATCTTCTCCAAAAATACCATGGAAGTATATGGAGATTATGCGGTTTTTGGAAGACATTCCTACAGCAAATATTTCGTGAGTATTTATCTAAAATTATAAAAAAAAGAGCAATAAATTGTAATTGAAAATCGTTCTATACTTTGTCATAGGACTTCAGGGAACTATGGTGTAGATGAGAATGCCAATTGCTTGAATTTAACACCACAACAGCATTCAACGGCACATACAAGTAACACTCTTATGGGAATAATTGAAGATGAAAATGAAGACGAAGATAACCAGGACGCGTTTCTGCCACCACCACCACCATTATGCTTGTTGCAGCCTGATGCTCCACAAAGCAGTCGAAGACTACGTCAGCCAAATATGACGGAAGAGTTGCAAAAAGCTCAGAAGGAGATGTCTGAAGTTCAAAAAAAATGGAAGGAAATCGCTGAAATATTTAGTATTCCGGGTAAGTCTATTCTGCAATAATTCATATGAGGCATCTCAATTATTCATCCATTGTGTACATTTTTCAGTAGATCGAGCAAAGAAGAGATGGGTGACGCTGAGGGACCGATACCACAGGGAGAAAACAAAATTCTTCCAAGCAAGTGGCAGTGGTGCATGTTCTCCAAAAATGCCATGGAAGTATATGGAGATTATGCGGTTTTTGGAAGACATTCCTACAGCAAATATTTCGTGAGTATTTATCTAAAATTATAAAAAAAAAAAAGAGCAATAAATTGTAATTGAAAATCGTTCTATACTTTGTCATAGGACTTCAGGGAACTATGGTGTAGATGAGAATGCCAATTGCTTGAATTTAACACCACAACAGCATTCAACGGCACATACAAGTAACACTCTTATGGGAATAATTGAAGATGAAAATGAAGACGAAGATAACCAGCACGCGTTTCTGCCACCACCACCACCATTATGCTTGTTGCAGCCTGATGCTCCACAAAGCAGCCGAAGACTACGTCAGCCAAATATGACGGAAGAGTTGCAAAAAGCTCACAAGGAGATGTCTGAAGTTCAAAAAAATGGAAGGAAATCGCTGAAATATTTAGTATTCCGGGTAAGTCTATTCTGCAATAATTCATATGAGGCATCTCAATTATTCATCCATTGTGTACATTTTTCAGTAGATCGAGCAAAGAAGAGATGGGTGACGCTGAGGGACCGATACCACAGGGAGAAAACAAAATTCTTCCAAGCAAGTGGCAGTGGTGCATCTTCTCCAAAAATGCCATGGAAGTATATGGAGATTATGCGGTTTTTGGAAGACATTCCTACAGCAAATATTTCGTGAATATTTATCTAAAATTATAAAAAAAAGAGCAATAAATTGTAATTGAAAATCGTTCTATACTTTGTCATAGGACTTCAGGGAACTATGGTGTAGATGAGAATGCCAATTGCTTGAATTTAACACCACAACAGCATTCAACGGCACATACAAGTAACACTCTTATGGGAATAATTGAAGATGAAAATGAAGACGAAGATAACCAGGACGCGTTTCTGCCACCACCACCACCATTATGCTTGTTGCAGCCTGATGCTCCACAAAGCAGCCGAAGACTACGTCAGCCAAATATGACGGAAGAGTTGCAAAAAGCTCAGAAGGAGATGTCTGAAGTTCAAAAAAAATGGAAGGAAATCGCTGAAATATTTAGTATTCCGGGTAAGTCTATTCTGCAATAATTCATATGAGGCATCTCAATTATTCATCCATTGTGTACATTTTTCAGTAGATCGAGCAAAGAAGAGATGGGTGACGCTGAGGGACCGATACCACAGGGAGAAAACAAAATTCTTCCAAGCAAGTGGCAGTGGTGCATCTTCTCCAAAAATACCATGGAAGTATATGGAGATTATGCGGTTTTTGGAAGACATTCCTACAGCAAATATTTCGTGAGTATTTATCTAAAATTATAAAAAAAAGAGCAATAAATTGTAATTGAAAATCGTTCTATACTTTGTCATAGGACTTCAGGGAACTATGGTGTAGATGAGAATGCCAATTGCTTGAATTTAACACCACAACAGCATTCAACGGCACATACAAGTAACACTCTTATGGGAATAATTGAAGATGAAAATGAAGACGAAGATAACCAGGACGCGTTTCTGCCACCACCACCACCATTATGCTTGTTGCAGCCTGATGCTCCACAAAGCAGTCGAAGACTACGTCAGCCAAATATGACGGAAGAGTTGCAAAAAGCTCAGAAGGAGATGTCTGAAGTTCAAAAAAAATGGAAGGAAATCGCTGAAATATTTAGTATTCCGGGTAAGTCTATTCTGCAATAATTCATATGAGGCATCTCAATTATTCATCCATTGTTTACATTTTTCAGTAGATCGAGCAAAGAAGAGATGGGTGACGCTGAGGGACCGATACCACAGGGAGAAAACAAAATTCTTCCAAGCAAGTGGCAGTGGTGCATGTTCTCCAAAAATGCCATGGAAGTATATGGAGATTATGCGGTTTTTGGAAGACATTCCTACAGCAAATATTTCGTGAGTATTTATCTAAAATTATAAAAAAAAAAGAGCAATAAATTGTAATTGAAAATCGTTCTATACTTTGTCATAGGACTTCAGGGAACTATGGTGTAGATGAGAATGCCAATTGCTTGAATTTAACACCACAACAGCATTCAACGGCACATACAAGTAACACTCTTATGGGAATAATTGAAGATGAAAATGAAGACGAAGATAACCAGGACGCGTTTCTGCCACCACCACCACCATTATGCTTGTTGCAGCCTGATGCTCCACAAAGCAGCCGAAGACTACGTCAGCCAAATATGACGGAAGAGTTGCAAAAAGCTCACAAGGAGATGTCTGAAGTTCAAAAAAATGGAAGGAAATCGCTGAAATATTTAGTATTCCGGGTAAGTCTATTCTGCAATAATTCATATGAGGCATCTCAATTATTCATCCATTGTGTACATTTTTCAGTAGATCGAGCAAAGAAGAGATGGGTGACGCTGAGGGACCGATACCACAGGGAGAAAACAAAATTCTTCCAAGCAAGTGGCAGTGGTGCATCTTCTCCAAAAATACCATGGAAGTATATGGAGATTATGCGGTTTTTGGAAGACATTCCTACAGCAAATATTTCGTGAGTATTTATCTAAAATTATAAAAAAAAAAGAGCAATAAATTGTAATTGAAAATCGTTCTATACTTTGTCATAGGACTTCAGGGAACTATGGTGTAGATGAGAATGCCAATTGCTTGAATTTAACACCACAACAGCATTCAACGGCACATACAAGTAACACTCTTATGGGAATAATTGAAGATGAAAATGAAGACGAAGATAACCAGGACGCGTTTCTGCCACCACCACCACCATTATGCTTGTTGCAGCCTGATGCTCCACAAAGCAGCCGAAGACTACGTCAACCAAATATGACGGAAGAGTTGCAAAAAGCTCAGAAGGAGATGTCTGAAGTTCAAAAAAAATGGAAGGAAATCGCTGAAATATTTAGTATTCCGGGTAAGTCTATTCTGCAATAATTCATATGAGGCATCTCAATTATTCATCCATTGTGTACATTTTTCAGTAGATCGAGCAAAGAAGAGATAGGTGACGCTGAGGGACCGATACCACAGGGAGAAAACAAAATTCTTCCAAGCAAGTGGCAGTGATGCATCTTCTCCAAAAATGCCATGGAAGTATATGGAGATTATGCGGTTTTTGGAAGACATTCCTACAGCAAATATTTCGTGAGTATTTATCTAAAATTATAAAAAAAAGAGCAATAAATTGTAATTGAAAATCGTTCTATACTTTGTCATAGGACTTCAGGGAACTATGGTGTAGATGAGAATGCCAATTGCTTGAATTTAACACCACAACAGCATTCAACGGCACATACAAGTAACACTCTTATGGGAATAATTGAAGATGAAAATGAAGACGAAGATAACCAGGACGCGTTTCTGCCACCACCACCACCATTATGCTTGTTGCAGCCTGATGCTCCACAAAGCAGCCGAAGACTACGTCAGCCAAATATGACGGAAGAGTTGCAAAAAGCTCAGAAGGAGATGTCTGAAGTTCTGCAGTTGGCAAAGTCATCAATTCAGACACCTTTGTCTATGCAGCTCTACTTTGCATCCTTGGCAACGTCTATCGATGAAGCTAAACTAAGTCCCCAAGCGATCTCACGAAGAAGAAATTGCCAACAGCCTTACTTAATATTACTCAGATAAAAATAAATGAAAAGACTGATATTTGTATTATTAATTTAATGTATTTATTTCTTACTGTATTAATGTTTAGTTTTGTTTTGTTTCAATAAAAAATTCGTGAATTCTCAAAACGGGTTGATAAGAATTTTCCTGATTTTTATAAAGGCCTTTGGTGGCATATGTACTCTTTCAGAGTGTCTCTTACGCCGAAAGCTGAACGAACGTGGGGCATTAAATCTTGTAAAAAGTCTACACTGCGGAATATAAAGCTTTTCTTTTCGCCATAGTCCTCTGACTTCTTCCTCTCCATTCTTATGGTCCACACCTTCATTTCTTGTCGTATATGTTAGGTATTATGAATAAATTGAATAAAAATTTCCGAAGTGAATCGTCTCAATAATTATATTTAGTTTCAACGGTTAAGGAAACTTTATCAGCTATTTTCCAAAATTTTATTAAAAAGGACTATATTACTAATTTAGAAATACATAATATAGACTACAAAGATTCATCGCAAATTAAAAATTTTTGCGATATTTATATTGGACATGAAGCTGAAGCTTGCACTTTAAAAGAGAATTTATCTGAACAAGACATTGCTGCCATAAAGCGCAATGTTCTTAAATACTATCAAATTGTATGAGACTTCTGTGAACTCTTCTATTCGGACTTCTGCAACAACCTCCGCCGCTGCTGATGAGACTCCAGTGATTGACGAGCCTTCCGCTACCATTGCTAAAACGTCTACCACAAATGCTGATAAAACGTGTCGAAACTTGCGCTGTCACCACTGTCGCCAACAAAGGCGCAATCAACTCTTCCGAAATGACATCCGATAGTTCTCCGAACCCTCCGAATAATATTGCTTCCGACCTTCCTCGTGTAAGCGTCTTATACCAAGGCGTTCACACTGCATCAGATGATCTGACCTCCGAACTTGACGCTGAAGAAGAAAAAGAGATTCAACGATTGGAACGACGTAAGAAATGCCAGCTCATTGGGATATGGTGCTGTACTCCTAAAGAGACAAGATGATAAAAGATTTCATCCGGTGGCTTATTTTTCAAAAAGTACTTCAGCTCAAGAATCTATGTAGGTATCATAGCTTCGAGCTCGAAACATTAGCCATAATATCGGCACTTCGCCGTTTTAGAGTATATTTGGAAGGAATTCCCTTTACTGTGGTCACGGACTGTAGCTCACTCACGCTAACCCTGAATAAAAAGAACGTCAACCCAAGAATTGCCAGGTGGGCCCTCGAGCTCGAGAACTATAATTATAAGGTCAAACATAGAAGTGACATTAATATGAGCCACGCCGATGCCCTAAGCCGGTGCCACGTGGTATCTGTAGTAAATTCTGAGGACATTGACTTTCAGTTAAGGGCCTCTCAGAATCGTGATCCGATCGTGTCCGCTCTGAAGGATAATGTGCCTATTATGGATGACAACTCAACTTAGTTGTGTTGTCTTCATGACAACTCAACTTTGAGACAACCAAACAAATTTTTCGTATTATGCAAGACAACTCTTTTCAGTTGTCTTTAGAAAATAAATTGCCGTCTTTTAGGAGCATTTGTAATTCGAAATCAGCTGTTAAATGTCAAATTTGTGAATTTATTTGTGGAAATTGAAATCGAACGAAGTACCTAGGTATTTGCAATTAAAACGAAAAAGTTAAAAAAAACAATGGAAAGTAGTTTTGATTTATTTTTTGGTTTGCAATTCTAATGCCTTTTGTAGCTCGACTGTTTTTTTGTTTAGAACATAGTTTCTGTAATTCACTTTTTCGATTTTTCTTATTGTTTTTAGCATATTCGTTTGGTTCTCAGTTTGGGTTTTGAGGTTGGCAATTCGCTCGTCTTGAATAGTTTTCACCGGTATCCTCCTGTTAGGTACTTTTAAAGATTGTGCGGATCTAGATGCTATCGCAGGATCTTTACGATCACCTTCCGGTTGCACATTCTCTTCGTCGCTTGCATTCTCGTCTTCGAAGAGCTGGCTTGTCCCTGACTGGTTAAAGCCGAAGGTCGAACCAATTGCGTTTACCGCACTTTGCAGAACCACCAACCCTATGACCACCCCCGCTTGTTTCAATTCTTTGCTTATTCTTGGACAGTTTTCTTTTCAAGTTGGCCTTCTAATGTACCCAAACTTGCAAAAATATTTTGTATGTAGAAAAAGTCTTATTTCGCATTATTAATGAACCCTTTGCCATTCTTTTCCTCTACTTGAAGGTGGCCAGATTCTATTTAGCTTCAAAGCTATTTTTGGCCATTCTTCAATGTTTTTTTGAACCAAACTGTCCTTTACCCCTGGACAGATCAGGTTGTTCTTGCAAAATTCAATTTTCATTTCAGCGCCGATCAAATTGCGCTGTTTTTGTGACTTTTAAACTTTAAAAACACACATTCCATTATCCATTTTTAATTCTAATTCCTACTTACATTTTTTTGTCAGTTTTTCATTGAAAAAAGCTGATCCTTTTCATTAAACAAATCCAACACAACTGATAAAAAGCAGTTGTCTGATTTTGACATTCTGGACAACTTCAACACAACTCAGTTGTCTTCTATAATAAATACACACAACTGAAAAGACAACCATTTTATTAGTTGTCTACTCATAGGATGATGGTTGTCCATTGACAGAGAACTAGTTGTAATCGATAATCCCAATTGGAGAAAGACAACCTTGGTTTGGTAGTAGTTGTCTTCCATAATAGGGGCATAAGTTGTGTTCGGAAAACTCAAAGTTGTATGTACTCCAAGATGGTATTGTCTTTAGGAAACTTAAGAGTGGTCGACTTTGTCTGTACGTTCCTTCTGATATGGAGACGAACCTTATTAGGCACATCCACGAGAAAATCGGTCACCTGGGGTTAACTAAGTGCTGTGAACAAATCCGGATGCATTTCTGGTTTCCAGAAATACCGTCTAAGCTAGTGGTAGTTATGGACGGTTAGACACGAACTCACCTAGCAACAATCAACGAAAAGAAAGACAGCAGACGAAGAACGACAACAACGCAGGAAGAAGTCTATAAAAGGCGAAAACGCCTGAGCCCCAGGGCCCCCACTAAGCAAAAATACACAATCTAGCGCCTTCTTCCTGAACGGGAGTTGGGACGTCGGTGATTTGATCCAGAGAATGCGCGGTTTGTCTACGCGAATGGTATTTGGATCATTCGGTTGATGACTAGATGACCGTGGGTGGCTGATGGCTGGGCGATAGTACCAAGTTCAAGGTGGCTAACTGGCATCTCGAATATAAATATATGTGGGTCACCACAAACGCAGTAGTAAGATAAGTTAAATTCCATTATAAGTTTCATTTTACTTTTATTAATTATGTGTACTTCCAGACCGCCGACGCATCACATTCCAATATAGTTAACATCAACACAGCACAACCCAACGTAAAGACATCATCACCGAGGCCCACATTTAGTGTATCAAGTGAGTGCACTGGCACCAATGTTGCGACAACGCGATGACAAACGGATCAGGTTGCGTTCGCTAGGATTGATGTCCTGATTCGTGTGCAGTTAAATACCAGGCAGTGGTGTGGGACTAGCAGAATTGCCACACATGATGTCGAAGCGAGAGTTATGTCACCAGCTTGACTACCATTCACCCCAATCCACCACACGCAACACCAACCAGGTTGATAACCTGCAACGTAGGCAATAAATACTTAATAAAGCATTGTATCCAATTGCAGCTAATGTACTGCTGAGGTGACCTAAGAACTGATGACCTAGCGTCTGGTTTCATTATCAATAATGTCCATTATTTTGTTCAGTCTGAATTGTACTCTTGTAAATTAAAGACCTATTGTCCCAATATATGTATTTTTTTTTTTTTTTTTTAATAAAACGTTTGTCCCACATGTAACTCGAGCGTTGGCCTGTGTTTTGATTTTGATTACTGGAATGTTGGGGATCGGATGGCTGATGAGCTGGGCGATGTTTATAACCACGAGCGGCGGCGGTCGGGAATTTTTTGGCTGGCCTTAGACCATCAGTTTTGTAGTTTTTCTTCTTTTCTATGTGTTTCTTTTGATAGTTTTCAAAAGCTCGCTGTTTCTCGTCGGGTTTATTCCTCCTCGTCGACGAAGAACTTTTGCGAGAGAATTTTACTTTGTCGTTTAAAACGAATTAAACATCTTGGTTCAACAACGTTATAAATTGTACGTTCATTTAAATAATAATTATCTGTGCGTCTGCACTACTCAACGAATTTCTTCCAACTATATTGGGAACAAAGACAAATTTTCTTACAGTAATATACTCTTCTTTAAACTATCTTGGCATCTCTTTAGTACCAAGTTTCAATCTTAAATTGAGATGCTAGTAATGCCATTGTAATTCAATTTTAGTATTAACATTTCAATATATTATGTTTCAGTAATTCATTTTTCTTAATCTACGCTGTCTTCTGCAGCAACACTATGTACATATAAAATGTTTTAACGTAATAAATTAAACCCAATTGTTCGACATTAAATTATATTTAATAACCACATTGGGGCTCAACCGGGATCTACCGGATAATTAAAATTTAGGTTTTATTTGTGCAAACGTGTCGATTTATGGATGATCTGAACCTGCTCACGGTCAAGGAGTTGCAGGCATTCTTACATAAGAAAGAACTGTCATATCGCTACGCAGTTAAGACAGATTTAGTGGAACGCATACGAGCGAATTTCGATTCATTACAAGCAAGTGACGTGTTATCAGTTGTGAGAACCGACGACGGGCTTAGCTCATATCAGACTAGCCAGAACGACGAAAGGTGCGAAGCACAGGATTACGAAGACGACGAAAAGTGCGAAGCTCAGAATTACGATGACGACGAAACTTGCGAAACACATAATTACAACGACAACGAAGGGTGTGGAGCACAGAACTACGAAGTAAGCGAAGGGCACGACGACGACGTCAGCAAAGTGTACAAAGTACTAATCCACGAAGTAAACTAGGAGAGCAGAGAGCAGAACTTTGTAACGAAATGTTATCATTACAAACACGGCCGTAACAATACACCACCACAGTGCCCCTACCAAGCCCTAAACAACGGAAAACCCACCACACACAAACACCAGCAACGCAACTCGACACGCGCTCGACCCCAACACCCAGCAGCGCAAACCTACCACACACAAATACCAGCAACGTAAATCACCACGCCCTCGATCCCAACATCCAGCAGCGCAAAGCTAGAATCACAAATAAAAAAACGAAAAAAAAAAAATGCCAAGAGAACCATTTTTACATCGAAAAAAAAAAAATTGTTGGCGGACCTAATTAAAGAACGTCCTTGTATTGCTATGACTTGCACAGCTGCACCTATAACAACGTCTCCTTCTAACCGTCTTCTATTCATGGTTGTTTTTTCAATATTTTAAGGGAAAACATGTATCAAGTGACAACAGAGCAAGCCAATCAGCTGTTTCAACACTGCTTTTTTTTTTTTTTACGGAACTAACATTGTCAACATTAAGCGAAGTGGTGGAGAGAAACATTGGAGAGGCGCTTAATTTTAGCTATCCTGGAACTGCATACTAGCCTTTAAGGTTTAAATAAGGCATAGACAAAATCGAAAATCTTATTGATCACCCATAATAATTCTGAGTTAAGCCTTATATATAAGGTTTACAACAAGAAAGAACACGATTTCAGATCAACGGTTCCATATTTATAATAATCCAGCCTTATCGTAAGGCATTCATAAGGAGTATATGTGCTAGCGCCACATTATTTTGCACCTCAGAAAGAATACTGGCGACATAACGGGAACATAACATAAGGAATATTTGTTCAGACGTGTCATTGTTGTGCTAACAACCAAGCGAAACAGTCGCAAAAGAAATTAAAGTTTTAAAATATAAAAAAGATTTTAGTGAAAAGTGAAAGTGAGTTAAGGAGTGAGTAATGGCTACATTGGGATTTTCAAAGCGGCATTATAGAAGGCTACTCAAAAAAGAAAAATATAAAATTCTATCAGAACCAGAAACAAACCTTGAACAAGAAGTGGAAACTATAAATGCCAGTTCATTTAATTTTACAAGTGAAAATCTTATTGAAGAAGGCGGTTTTGAAAAAATTAGTCAATTAAAAAACACTAAAAATAATAAATCACCCACATTAAAAACAAAATTGGCTTATTGTTTTTTAGAGGAAAATATTTCATACAATGCTGGAAATAAATTGTTGCTTAAGAAGAAGAATTAGATGTTCCCTTAGCAGTTCAAACGTTAATTGAAATCAACAAAATTGAAAAAAAAAAAAAAAAAATGCAATTACAGATGTTGAGCCAGTCAGTTATATGCATTTCGGTATTTCAAAAATGATAAAAAAATATAATGATTTAAATATTGTAAACAATGGCACAATAAATATTGATATAAACGTAGATGGCCTTCCCTTATACAAAAGCTCGGGAACTGCTGGAAAGAGTATTCAGACTTAATGGGGGGCTAAACTTCGGAAAACCAATAAGGCTAAGTACAACGACAACAAGTACTTTGCAAAAGTATTAAGAGAGTCGTCGGTTCCACCATACATAACAATAATTGGCAAACTTTTAGCACCAACACAAATTTATGTCGACTTTGAAAACATAACTTACAAAATGGATAGCCTGCCGCGAGCAATCGACATATGCTATAAAGCATACAATTTGTTTCGGTGGGAGTATTTGATGAAAATGAATGTATAGGCAAAAGCTACATTGATATACCTACATATGACGAAGTATTAAAAGAGAACAGGATTAAACTTACGGGACTTTCCGTTCTGTTGTTCTTTTCTTTATTGCTGTTTGGGTTTGCCTATGCATATGCATGCATTCAACAGGGTAAGTTGTGTCGGAACTGCGAGTGAGAGTGCGTGCAGTTAACCCTCTGCGACTGACGAGTGACGTGGTAGTATGGCAGACACCACAATATGGAACAAGTTGTATTGCGTCGTTATTTTGTAAATGTTGACTCTCTCGCTCTCAATACCTTTCTGTCGTATGCTCGATCCTGCATTAGTGTAACGCGATCGGTCTTGGTGTGTGCGTACATTGTTCTGTGAAGGAGGGTGTCTATAAGTCAACCACGTCAGCGTTAAGGTAGGTGTCTGAGAAACAACCACCTCAGTGAAATAATTATATGTGCATAATGTCTCCTGAGCAACATGTCAGTAAAATTGTTTTGTTAAATTTATTTTGTTGTTTGTTTCTTAGATGGCTCACTCAAGTAACAACCAAGGGTCTTCTAGGTCTAAAAGAACTTCGACTGGAACCTTTGCAAGTCATGACCAGCTAATAGAACAGTGGTTGGATGAAGAAAGCGAGCATGAGTTCAGTGATTTTGACGATGAAGATGTGGACCCGAATTTTGAGCCAGAGACTGAATTCTTGGAAGCCGACGAAGTTTCAGGTGAGGAGGAGAATCAAGAACCAAGTGGAGAAGTGCCACAAGTACCCAGCACTGAAAATTTGCATCAAGAAACCTCAAGAGAGCTATCTGGATATTACAGAGGTAAGAAAGGATTTATTTGGGATAGACAAGAGTGCCCTAGTCCTAGAACATCACGAACTGCGGCCCACAACATAATAAGATTACCTGGCCGTTTGCACACTCCGAATTTTGAAGGCTATTTTGAACTTTGGTCCAACATTTTTGACCATACAATTTTGGAATCTTTGGTAACATTCACGAATCAAAAACTCAATAGACACAGAGCCCAGTTCAAACATAGTACAAAGATAGAACTTATGGACACAGATATCACCGAAATGGAGGCATTTATAGGTTTAATGTACTATTCGTCAGTACTTAAGTGTAATGACGCTGATCTTCGCATAATATTTGCCACCGATGGAACTGGCCACGAAATATTCCGCTGTGTAATGTCAAAATGGCGTTTTTCTTGTTTGATCAACTGCCTCCGATTTGATGATTCCACTACCAGAGAAGAACGTCTGAAGGAAGATCGACTTGCCCCAATATCAGGCATGTTCAACAAGTTCATCTTAAACAGCCAGTCTCAATATACCCCTGGACCATATCTTTGCATCGATGAAATGTTGCTGCCATTTAGAGGCCGGTGCAAATTTATTATTTACATGCCCCAGAAACCAGCAAAATATGGTATCAAACTCCAGTTATTGGTAGATGCACGCACATACTACATTTACAATGCCTACATCTACCACGGCAAAAATTCAGATGGCATAGGCCTGACTGAACAAGAAAGAAAAATGGCAATACCAACTCAATCTGTTCTGAGACTTGTGAAAGTTGTCGAAAACTCAAACCGCAACATTACAGCTGACAACTGGTTTAGTTCGATTCCGCTTATGGAAATATTGCTGAAAAGGGGACTGACTTACTTAGGTACGCTGAGGAAGAATAAAGCTGAGATACCACCGTGCTTTTTGCCAAACATCAATAGAGAACTGGAGAGTTCCCTCTATGGTTTCACGAAAGACTATACATTGTTATCATATGTACCGAACAAAAACAAAGCTGTCCTGTTAATCTCTTCTTCCCACCACAATCAAGATACAGATACTGATACAAGAAAGCCAGTTATGATTGCAGATTACAATAACACTAAAGGAGGAGTTGACGAAGTCGACAAGAAGTGCTCAATATATTCTTGCAGGCGCAAAACTCGTCGTTGGCCTATGGCAATTTTCCAAAGAATAATAGACATGGCAGGCATAAACAGCTTTGTATTGTATCAAATGTGTAAAGACCGTGATGATAAAATGAGAAGAGGAACTTTTATTTTGAACATGGCAAGAGAATTAGTGCTAGATCACATGAAAAGACGCGTATACAATGAAAGATTGCCAAGAGAACTGCGAATGACGGTTACTAGAGTTTTGGGTAAAGATCTTCCTCCTCCACTACCAAGAACTCAATCGATTCCATTAAGTGGACGAAAACTATGCTCTATTTGTCCAACAAAAATAAAAAGAGTAACAAGATATTTTTGCTGTGATTGTTTAAAACCAATTTGTCTTCAATGCTCTAAACCACTTTGTGAAGACTGCCAAAAAAAATTGTGATTTTAAGGCTACATAACTTTTAATTGAACCAATGATTGGATCTCTTTTTTTTTTAGTCTGACTACCACAAGTGTAAACTTTAGAAAATGTTTATTTAAATGAGAATGTATTTATTTTTTTTATTTTTTTATTAACTTTTTCTGCATGTGTAAGTTTTGAGAAGTTATTTATGTCATATCAATAAATTTTGTTTACCTTAAAACGTATTTTTTATTTAATATATTAGTAATTTTAAATAATAGTGGACAATCATATCTTTAAAATTTAATAGTTAAAATTAGAAACACAAAATGAATTTTGAAAATTCAAGCTGTCAAAATGGTGTCTGGTGTACTACCACCTCAGTAGAATTGCGAAAATTAGGGCACGTCAGTCGCAGAGGGTTAATAATAAAGAAACATAAAAAATACAAAGTGCTTAATTATTTATTAGTCATACCTGGGATAATACTTTAACGTATTATATTTTAAATAACAATAGGTTATGGGCCCAGGCACAATTGCAGCTAATAAATGGTTAAGCGTTTTGGTTGTTATTATACAAAATAAATTAAATTGAGACATTTACATACATAACGTAAATTATATACTGTGACATTGGACAATTTTAAAAAGATGAGAAAAAAAGAAAAAAACTGCAAAATATCTGTACCTGGATATACATAGTGCGTGATGATAAGTGCACAAATATAATAGTTTCATAATTTCACAATAAATGACGCCGCTTGTCAATTCGCCGAAAAAAAAAAAAATAATAATATATTCATAATTTCGCAACTGACGCCACATACCAATTCGCTGAAAAAAAAAAATTCGTGCTTGTGAGAGTGTTGTACATAAGTGTAGTGTAATAGAAATAAAATGGATAAAGGAAAGAGAAACATAAAACCGTTTGACGGGGAGAAGCATTCAATCTGGAAGTTTCGAGTGCCACGGTTGCCACTTGAAAATAAATTTTGTGTCCAAAATTGGAAATAAAAATGACCAACTGTACCTAAAAATGACCAACATTTTTTTTAATTACTAATAAAATACTAATTTTAATAATAAAACAAAAAACAGGTACAAATAAATTTACAAAATACCTTATTATTTCATTGGGCTACTTATATCTATTGACCAGATTTCTTAATGTAAACGAAAAGTCGATGTGATTTGGGAAATATTTTATTAAAAGAATTTTCCAATCTTCCCAAGATAAATCATAATCTGGTAAATTTGAATACCATACCTTAGCCAACCCAACAAGACGGTTTTTTATGTGGTATATGGTAGCTTTATCATCCCAGCAGTTAAAGATGAAAGCTGATCAATTTTTGTAACCTACTTTTTGCGGATACATTTGGGGGTCTATTAGTTTCTCAAGCTTACCAATTCGTTGAGATACTTCATCGGTGACGGTAGGTCTTGATGTCGAACGTTGCTCGTTTTTTCCACTTCGGTCCATGCAAAGATAAAGATTCCTACCGCTACACCGACGAAACATCCTATCTCATCGAAAGTAAAGTACATCTAACTAATGCCACCTCCTCCAACCCAGTGTGACATTTTGCTAGCGTTTGATTAAGTGCTAGTTAGATACCTCTGTTTTGTTTTTTTATCTCAATTTGGGGAGGAATCTCATGTCAAATTATTCGGGTTACTGGTGAAAATTGGGTGGGACATCAAAAAAATGTACACAAAAAATTACTAACGAAGAATAGTTTTTGAGACTGCGAAAATGTTTTGTAAAAATGGAGATACATATTTAGGTAATTAAGTAGCGTGCCCGGCGAACTTCGTCCCGCCCAAAATTGACTTTTTGACTAAAATAATTTTCACTTCCGCCTGAAATTAATTTCATTGATCCCAACTATAGCTTTTGAAAAATACGATCTCACTGTATACTACGATCAAAATAAAAAAAAAACTCTCCGTAGAAAATGTATGGAAAATCAATTTTAACAAACTTTCCAATTTCCCGTTCAAATTTTCCAATTTCGTCGCCGTATGAACCTTCCTTACATTAGGCGTAGAAAAACGCAACAAAGAAGATTAACGTGTCGGCCAACCATCCGCTTTTTGACTAAAATGGTTTACAGTACAGTACCAACACGACGTACAAATTCGTTCTCAATAAGCGGATTCCGTGGAATGAATGAATGTCTTTGAATTTTGTCCTCAAAACCGTCGCTTGCATGACATTTGATTTGAGATCCTTCACCACCAAATCAAACGCGTTCTGTTACAAAGTCTCGGTGCATTGAGGTTGCGCATCAAAATTATAAATGAGCCGACTTTCAATTGTATAGATGTAAGCCTGGAACATCCAAAGAATTCTAAAATTCAACTAATCCCCATAAAGTTTTGTTTTCACGAAAAAAAGTAGCATATACTTTAGATATATAAATCAAGTAGTCTTAGTTTTTGTCATATAGCAAAATTAATTTATATATTATTCAGTTAAGGAACATTGTAGAGCGTAAGTATTTTTTATTAAACAATAAATATAACACATGTTGTAACCCCTAAACCCATATATATTCCAGAAAAATGTTTGAGGAGCAGCTGATTGAAGCTATAAAGAATAACCCATGCCTTTTTGATAAGTCCTTGAGGACTTATAGGCATAATAAAAAAAAAGAGCAGGCATGGCTAAATTGGCGTTGATGGTACGTAAAACAAAAGATTTATATTCGAAGTTTATAGTCAATGTTTTAATGTAGTTGACCAGTGTCAGGTCCGGTGGAGATCACTTAGAGATCGATTTCTCCAAGAGCTCCATAAAAAATCGAAGTCCGGAAGCGCAACGTGGGAAAGCGTGTGGAAGTTTTTTTCCCGCTATGATGTTCTTAAAAGTGCATGTCGCCCCAAGAAGGTAAACAAGATTTAAAAACTTTTGTAGATTTATCATAAAATGAAAATATAATAATGTGCAAATGTGTTATACTTTGTACAGGACATGTTTAAATGTGGCCAATATTGGGCGCTTTTGTTGATAGATTAGATCTTAGACTTTTATCGCAACAAGGTCTGCTCTCAACTCCTTTTCTTTTCCTGCTCGTGGTCCCCCTTTTCTTGGGTTTTGTGCTCGAGGGCCAAAGGTTACGACCTTAGATACTCTATAGTGGTCACGGTCGGTCACGAGCCATCAGACGGGCGGTCTGAATGGCAGCACAGGGAAGTTCCGGTTGCGTAGTCTCTAACACCGAGGGACAACTAGACAAACAATTGTGTCTATAAAAAAAAAAGGGTGTGACGTGGGTAAGAATCACCCCGCTGGAGCAACGAAGGAGCAGTAGGAGTGTAGGCGGGTGGCCAATTGAAAGACACTCTTCGATAGATCTACCACTATAACGGTAGAGAGTCCGGTTCGATGGGCATAGGGAAGACGATCCCTAAGTTAATGCCCCGACGATGGAGCAACGGGGGAGCAGCAGGGAGTGTAGGCGGACAGCCACGTAGAACGCACTCCAACCAACCCGCACGAAAACACATAAGAACTATAAAACACAATGAGAGACATCGTATTGAAGACGATCACAACATCAACAGCAAAATCAAAGCGACATGAACACAAAACAAAAGGTAATTCGTGGAGGAATCTGTAACCGGCATTTTTCCCAACTAATTAAACTAAAATCAAATAAAACATTAAAATTGTAAAAAAGGATGCTGGTGGAAGCAATAATTCCCCACCCTGACATCGGACTTTGGATTCTAAACCCCCAACAATCAACCCCGTCTTTGGTAAATACCAGAGACGATACATAAAAAGAAGACTAGCTCTGATAGAAAGAGAGGAGAGTTCGAAGTCGGCTGACTAATCCCAAATGTACTGGATGGATCCCCCGAGGTGAATTCCAATACATTGAGATGAATGACTGGAAATTTTGAGAGGATTAGCGGGTTATGGCAGCGCATTGGTGTTGCATTAAATTGACCGTTTAGCCCGCTAATATGTTTGAATGTGGTGATTAATGACCGTGGGAGGCATTGGTGAATGCCAACATAAGATCCCACCGTTGTGGTCTAATACCAGCGAATGAATGGGAGAGTGTGGCGTACGGCCACGTAGAACGCACTCCAACCAACCCGCACGGAAAGTGCGTAACAAAATAATTATGAAAATCACAACACATAAGAACTATAAAACACAACGAGAGACATCGTATTGAAGACGATCACAACATCAACACCAAAATCAAAGCGACATGAACACAAAACAAAAGGTAATTCGTGGAGGAATCTGTAACCGGCATTTTTCCCAACGAATTAAACTAAAATCAAATAAAACATTAAAAATTGGAAAAAAGGATGCTGGTGGAAGCAATAATTCCCCACCCGGACATCGGACTTTGGATTCCAAACCCCCAACAATTAACCCCGTCTTTGGTAAATACCAGGGACGATACATAAAAAGAAGGCTAACTTTGATAGAAAGAGAGGAGAGTTCGAAGTCGGCTGCCTAAACCCAAATGTCCTGGATGTATCCCCCGAGGTGAATTCCAGTACATTGAGATAAATGACTGGAGATTTTGAGAGGATTAGCGGGTTACGGCAGCGCATTGGTGTTGCATTAAATTGACCGTTTAGCCCGCTAATATGTTTGAATGTGGTGGTTAATGACCGTGGGAGGCATTGGTGAATGCCAACACAAGATCCCACCGTTGTGGTCAAATACCAGCGAATGAATGGGAGAGTGTGGCGTACGGCCACGTAGAACGCACTCCAACCAACCCGCACGGAAAGTGCGTAACAAAATAATTATGAACATCACAACACATAAGAACTATAAAACACACCGAGAGACATCGTATTGAAGACGATCACAACATCAACAGCTAAATCAAAGCGACATGAACACAAAACAAAAGGTAATTCGTGGAGGAATCTGTAACCGGCATTTTTCCCAACGAATTAAACTAAAATCAAATAAAAAAATAAAAATTGGAAAAAATTATGCTGGTGGAAGCAATAATTCCCCACCCGGACATCGGACTTTGAAAATAAAGTTTTTTTTAATAAAATTAAATGTGGATTGAATTGATTGGCGCCCGAGCAGGGACTCGTCGTGCATCGTTGTTTTACGTATACGTGCCAGTAACTACTAGTTAAGAAGCCGTGTAAAAGGGTCAGATACCTCAAGAAGCTCCCGAGCCCTAGAGAAAAAGAAAAACGCGATACACCTCGAATTCAAATGAAAACCAAGAGCCAGTGACATTAAGTGGCCCCGCGCTCGCAAGAAACACTAATTTAGAAACCAGTGCATCCTATAAGATTGAAAGACATCTCTAGGAAACCAGCAGCAGCAAGGAGTCAACGAGGGGTCCCTAGTAATCATACATGGGTAAAAATGAGCACATCCCACTGACCGGCGCGGTAATTGGATGTTTAACATAAGCTAGCATTTAAGTATAAATCTTTGCTCAGTATAAATATTTAAATTGACATACAAGTGATAACTGAATATTGGTACCATTGTCATGACATGAGTCATAATTTGACATGAAATTTTAAATTATTTATAAGAAATATAAAACAAACGAGCCTTAATTTAGGTAAAAGAATTGTAAGAACTCTGTTACTTACGTGTAATTCAAACCAAATCTAAAATCATATTGAAACCTAGGTAGACGTGTATACTGCATTCCTGTTTAGTGTTACGATACAAATCCATCTGTATTATAGTACCTTCAATAATATTATTTCAAAAATAATGTCACATAAGTTCTCTTCCTTAAGCACTTATACATTGCGAACACGACACAGAGGAATTTTTGTCAGAAAATTTATTTTCCCAATCGAAACAAGAAGGTTATTTACAAAATGATGGGGTAGATCTAAGCTTTTCTGACAATGCTCTAACATTGGAAGAAAATGAAGACACTGAGCTTCCCGAGTTTCAAATATTACAAGAAAATTTTCTAATAGAGGATCTTTCCCTTGGGTATTTCATCGGTGCTGCAGTATTAAGAGCGAAAACTAAAATACCTTGCAAATTATGTGACACCGATTTGAAAAGATTTGGCGAATCTATTAAATTGAACATTCCTCTTTCACAAAAACTTTTCAAAAACTCCGATTTTGGCAGCATAATTGCACCTACTGATTTATTTTTTGAAATATATAAGATTCATATACAAATTTTAAATAGAAACGAATCTAATTCCAAAGTTTACTTTTTGGTTTTCGGATGAAAATGTTTGTAGATCCCACCATATCGCAGTTCTAGATTACATCATTCTTGTTCTTCTAAAGAAATGTTGTGTTTGGGAAATTGCAAAGCTTGCAACTTCTCAAAAGGTACCGTGTGTACAAATATATGTATACGCGATACTGGATCGAGGGCACGATCGGGGTACATTTATGTACGACACTAGAAGTGTCAACTAACAGCGTACGCAAGTGAACGCAAGTTTGGTCGTTTACCCTCGTCACGCGAATATGCTGATAAGGCATAATATCGAGGTATCGATATCAAAGTGGATATTTCGATAACAGAATTTTGTTGTATAAATAAGGAACAAATCCAAAAATAAAGTGACTTCTATTTCAAACCACGAAGAACACCAACGTCTTTTACTAGCTTACGAGCTGCAAGCATTGGAAGTTTCAGGTATTGGAATCCCCGCCATTAGGTGCAATTGATTGCCGAAAGGTTCTAGCTGCAGGCGCAATAGCCAGAGCTAGTGGGTATCGATATCAAGAAGTCGGCAAGTTGGTCACAGGACCGGTCAACATTACATAAATTTGCACGATCAGGTGATCTTAATGGTCAGGACGGCCGAATTGTAGTATTTATTGTAAGAGTTAAGCATGCAACTCACATTGTCAAACCATACTTGTATTTATGTACCTACATTTATAAGCTATATTTAGATATATATATTAACACCACCGCACCGGTATTGTTTTATATACCAAACCAAACAATTGTAAATTATGTGTTATTATACATGTGTACCCTTAGGTCACACATACTTGTGTATACGAAGAATAAGAAATGAAAGAAGAATAAAGAGAGCGTCGGTTTTATGTCGCAGTTACTAGTCGCCGCTCGCCGGACGTGTTTTACTTGCTCCTCAAATTAAGAAATCATAAATAAACAGTGACTGCAGAAGATAACGTCAATAATATTGGTGAAATGGTAATTTTACTATCGTCATACACTGGAAGTCTCAACATATATGCACGAATACCTGGGTTCTCATCGCGTATGACGACGATCGTCTGACGACGTCGTTTCGACGATTGTATTGCTTCGTGTAACACTAAAATCGTTGAATCGTCTGGACGACGTCGTTTTGGACGATTCACTACTGATTCGTATAACACATAGAACTGTCAAATACAGACGATTGAACGATTGCGATTGCACGATTGCTATTTTAAAATTGTTTCAGACTCTTTTGTAGTTGCTTCTTGCTTTTTTTAGTTTTGTATTACATTTTTAATAAAAAAGTCGTCGAAACTACAATGTGTTGTTTTTCGATGACGAAGAAAATGAAAATTCGGTCCGACTAATGCGAATGACGCTAAGAGATGCATCGGATCCTTATTCACTTCCAACAAAATGTGAATATATTATTAACTATTTCTAAACAATAAACTTGCTGAATTGGATTTTGTATTTTAGTTCTATTCAACGTTTTCGCTTATCGAAAGAGGCGCTTGTACTAGTCTTGGAAACAGTTAACCTAAGAAGCGGCATAGAAGGGGAATATATGTTCGCCGTGAAATCCCAAGTATTTGGCGAAGTAACAAATTGGATGTATTCTATTGAATGACAAAAGCGGGGCTTACCACATACGCAGATTTGAATTTGGTTAATACAGAAAACAGCAGCTGACAAAATTGATATAGTAATATCGGCCGAAATACCGATGAAACTATTGATCCAATATTATTTGATGTTGTCACAAAAAATATGATTCATGGTCCATGTGATTTAAACACAGCATATCCGTGTATGATTGAAGGAAAATGTTCCAAAAATTATCCACGAGCATTAATTTCTGATACTATCACTGGATACGATGGATATCCATTATATCGTCGCCGTTTAACAAATGATTATGGAAAATCTGTAACATTGAAAATTATAAATGAGGATGTAGAAGTATACAACCGTTGGATTGTGCCGTACTCACCATTGTGATCGAAAACTTTCAAAGCCCATATAAATGTCGAGTATTGCAATTCTGTCAAATCGATGAAATATATTTGCAAATATATAAACATAGGAGGCGATGTATTTGGCGTTGAAAATAAAAACGATGAAATTAACAAATATCAATTGGGCAGATATGTGAGTAATGAAGCAGTATGGCGAATTCTGTCATATATATGATAGACATCCAGCTGTTGTTCATTTAGCAGTTCATCTGGAAAATGGACAGCATGTTTGTTTTACGCCCGAACACGTAAGGCAATTAGCACAAAAACCACCAAATACAACATGAACTGCGTTTTTGAGTTGTGTGCAACTGATACTTATGCAAAAACGTTGCTATATTCAGAAGTACCAAAGTATTTCACTTGGAACAATTCATCAAAGTCTTTTCAAACAGATGATTTGGGACGATTTTACACAGTTCATCCAAAACAAGATGGATGTTTTTATTTGAGTTTTCTGTTGATTAACGTTCGTGGACCGACATCTTTCAATAATTTGAAAACAATTAATGGACAAGTGTGTGTGACATATAGAGAAGCATGTCAGCTCTTGAATTTATTGGAAAATTATAAACATTGGAATGATACACTTGCTGAAGCCGCAATATCTATACATATTTCAACATGCTCACCTTCAAATCCGCTTGAATTATGGAACAATCATCGAGGAATTGACAGATGATATTTAACACAGATTTCACGTCCTTAATTCGAATTACAATTAATGCGGACATTCACAATGAAGCTCTAACTTTGATTGAAGAAATTTGTATGTCAATTGGAAATAAAGCATAAGCAAAATTGAACCAGCATTCGAACTATTACTTGAAAATAATCTAGTTTCATATTTTTCAATAAATATATGAAAACCTCGAGTAACACAATACCCAATACAACAGTTCCCTTCTAAAAAAAAAATGGGAGCTACCAAAGTTATAGACCTCAATATCAACAAAAAAAGATCACGACTACGAGAATGACTCAAGATTTTCAAATATGGAGGCTCTGGGTATAAGAAGATAAGAGGATTATATAGAAGATAATATGTCATCTTGGATGTCGGATCTCTGGGGTGATGTAGAAGAACTCACATCCGGTTCCCACAGTTCTAAAGTTGATCCCCAGTATATGAACAATCAAGACTACACGTTGAATTCAGATGATCTTAACTCCTTCCTGGACTACCTAAAACGGGATCCGTTAACCCAATGTACTATAAGAGATCCTGGACAACGAGAGATAACTGGTTGAAGAAGATCCCCAGGTCTTGGACTAACCTAAAACCCATCTTGATCCACGCAACGTGCGCTTAAAAGTGGACAAGGAGTGATGTCGATCTACATAGTATCCAACAGCTCATTCATGAGACCAACTCCATTGCGGATAAAACTCACAGGTCTTGCATCGAAATGCAGGATAGAAATTATATCTGTCCAATTAAGTTATCATTTTGACTGTGACAAAGACCAAATACACCATACAATATTAGAGGCATATAAAGATCATGGACAAAAGACAGGGCACAAAGCTTACAAGTGTTTCAGATGCACTATCTAAATTATCTATTAATGCTAGCACCAGTACAAATTTTGACGTAACAGAAGTTCATCCAGATAACATTGCTAACCATGTACCTGGTGAAAATTACTTAATTCTAGGTATGACACCACAGGAACTAGGGGACACACTTGGTGGTGCATCGTTTAACTTTGGTGAACTCAAAATTGAATTTACAAAAGCATGTCATGATTTCAATGAAGAACTGAAAATTGGAACTGTTAACTTAGCATTGGAGTTTGCAGCCAGAATAATTTACACTGTGGGGCCAGAGTCAAAATCTGGAACTGACAAAAGGCGGAAATTCAATACATTTAAGAACACTGAACCATCAGCAGCACAGCCCAAATATGAAAATGGTGAACTGTAGCAAGCACCTAAGCAGTATATCATTTATTTTGCATATATCACAATAACGAAAAACTAATCAAATAATTATTATCATGTAAATCGTGCCCTTCTGGCAATACCTAATTTAATCATGTAAGAATTAATATAACATGCCCCTAGGGCAATCACGCCCTCTGTTGGCAGATAGACTGTTCTAGAAGATATTGTAAACCACAGCCAACTTCAGAAGTAAGTTGGGTGTGGTCGAAGAAGAAGAAGAAAAAAGAAGACGAACAGATAATAAAAGCGGTGTTGCGAACACATATTTGTTTTACGGAAAAATAAAACTAATACTAAGTTTACAACCAATATTGTATTTTTTGTTAGATCTGGCAACGCTGTAAACAAAATAAATAAAGCTCCGAAAGCTCTCTCACGGCCGATCATAATAAATAAACAAACAAAAGCTCTGTTGTAAACTAGTATAAATAATAAGGAAAGGGAAACTTATTAACAAAGCAGTTGAACTTGCGAAGTGAGCAGCACGGTAGAGCACCTCAGCCCCTGTTTTACCACCAAGAACGACTTTTGCATGATATATAACCCAAAGTGTCAGCGTTTTCATTTCCTAAT
This sequence comes from Cheilosia urbana, assembly GCA_946477585.1. Taxonomy (NCBI): domain Eukaryota; kingdom Metazoa; phylum Arthropoda; class Insecta; order Diptera; family Syrphidae; genus Cheilosia; species Cheilosia urbana. The sequence continues at coordinate 25,663,576 of OX297853.1, forward strand.
TTGACTCTGCTGCGGAACCCAGGACCCGTCACCTCGTTGGCTCGTCATCCGCTTTGCGTGTCTTACTTATGCCTGCAGTACGGTAGTGTGCCTCAGCCTCTGCAGCGTTTAAGAAGAGAAGCGGTGCACGACGTAAAGATCGAAGTGTTAAGTATCTCTCCAACCACAGATCTATTCTGTCTTCGAGCACTAGAGCTCTCATCTTCCATACATGAGGCGAACCTAGCTAACCTGTTATCTTAAAATTTTAATAGTAGTTATATTATGTCTGGGATATGCCTGTTTGGTGTTATACATTCACTTATCAAATTTGAGTCAATTTATTCACTCAGACATTGTGGTATATAGCCTAAGTTAACACGATCGACCAATGTCCAGAGCGAAAAGTATTACAGCTAATCATATATGATTATTTCTTTTCATGTCTGTACCTTTTGCCACACTCCCAGTGCATTAGGATCATATTGCACATAGTGCCGTAGCCACCGGATGCGTGTGCGAAGGTATATTTGACGAGTCGGCTATTCGCATCGTGGGACTGCCGTTGCAACCGGATATGGTGCAAAGGCATATTGGACGAATCAGCAATTCGGATCGTAGGACCAGCGGTTTTCCCAACGGGAAACTTGGATGAAAGGAGGCAGTCTTGATCTGGACCTGTACTACGACGGTCGTGCGCCATACCTTAACAAATTGTAGCATGTATATAATTAAATAAATACCTTGAAAGTAAAGTCGTGTTTTTGTTGTTGTAAGTCGAACAAGTGGGGGTGTCTTCGGACACCCGTTCGCGTATTTTTTTAGATATCCCCGGGAGGATATTCTTAACTCCTATTATATCATTTATAAACATCTTTAAAATATTTACATCCTTTATGACTTTACTGACTTACTAGACGATAAAGCTATTTCTTTATCCTCCAAATATCATCATACGTTATTTGACTCTTCTATTACCAATAATAAAGACACATCTCGATCCGACACCTATAGGAGAATATTATGTGAAATTTTGAGAAGACATAATGTATCTATAGAAGTGTCAGCGAGCAGGTTTAATCATTTATTATTATCACTATTCTGGTACTTATTAATTATTAAGAATATTGTATTTGGTTGCCCTCTCTAAAGAGGCTAAGAATTGATTTCATTTCCAACTTGAATTTCAAAGTCATATTTGTGGAGACTTTGTCTGTCTCTTTTGCCTATCGCAATTTCCACATATACTTGATTGATCCCGTTGTCGTTTCTGTCTGTCTACAGTAAACGGTGGCAGAAAGTATATAAGAGGGTTCCGTTCTATTTTTTCGCGCGACGTTTAATCATTGTTTTTTTTGTTCTTTGAGAACCAGACTTTATTCTTGCCGTTGCTGCCATTTGGTGTCCCCTATCGTTGAAAACCTTTGTAAGTTAAGTTAAATTTCTGGATTCTTTATTTGAAATTTAGGTTTTTATAGAAAATAAAATCAGCTCAAAACATTTGGATATTTGTTATTGGTGGTGACTAAGGTGGAAGTAGCCCAGGGCGCAACAGAAGAGATATGTGATTAATTAAGAAAAGGACTTTTACCAGAGGAGTTATGTAATATATTGTTGTCTTCAAAAGAGAGAGAGGTTAAAATAGATCCGAGAAGGTTTGCGATGTTATGTCTAGAATGAGGTTATATTTTTGTGTTACGGAAAAGAATATATCTAAGAAATTATTTCCTTATTTCCCACAGCAATCGTTGACTTCCGGAGAAGAGCAATTACACAAGGGACTGTATGAGATATCTTACACATCTGACAAGATCGGAGTCTTAGTAATGCTGATAGGTATAGATTTCAAATCTTGGAACATTCACTGGTCTTACGAATCTACTAGCTCTATATTCGAGATGATCGATGAATTATTTGGAATACCTAATCTTTATAAATGTACTCATGATATTTTTAGGAAATTTGAGGTCCTACAACTGACTTCTTGCATACTTATAAATTATTATTATTTAAGTAACCTAGAGCTTTTGTGTCGCTTTTGTAGTTATAAATAAAACTTACTTCAAATCTTTTCGTTCTACTAAATGGACGTGTTTCTATTTGGTTGTGAAGATACTAAACTGCTTCCACAAACCATATTAGTTCAACAAAAACATACCAAGTCAGAATGGGCTCAGGAGCATCTCACCTATTTTCGAAATTCTCATCGAATATAGAAAATCAAATTTGGGAGAAGGGAGAATCCCATCCACGTTTACAAGATATAGTAGATATATAGGCCCTATCGTAGATAGATTGAGTGTGTATTTAGCTTTATATGTAATGAAAAGGTTTTGCTGAGTACGTCCGACAAGTGTGTTCCCTTCCCTTTTTGCTTAAACATTTTTTTTTTTTTCTCTCTTCGATGTGTCGATTGAAATACAGCACAACAATATGTCACGCCACATTCCGGTTTTTAGATATACAAATACATACCTACATATCTACTTCTGACTTCAGTTGTATAAGTTAACTTCGTCAACCACTCGCACGCGCAGCGGAAATGCTGACCTAGCGTCTGGGTAAAGAAATTAATTTCCAAAGAAATTCTTATTGGGAAATAAAATGCAAGCTAGGGAAATCAATATTGTAACAAATGAAAATGCAAGCTTTGATAATTTAATTTGTAAGAGTCTTCTTTATTCTTTAGTTTAGTCTTAATCGATTCTTCAAACAATAAAGGACAGGGTATTCTGCCCTGAAAAATATTTTTTTACAAATTTCTGCGTAAATTCTATTAACTGGCGCCCGAGCAGGGACCGTGCGGTTTTACTAAACAGTCAATACGCGTACGAATAATAAACGCACTTATAAACTAAACTAATCGTGGAAATAGTGCTAGTGAGAAAAATATAGTGGACACCAAGCCGCGAAATCTTCGCTAGTGCGTGAAACAAAACAGTGGACACCAAGCCGCAAGTTTCATAGTGGACACCAAGCCGCGAAATTTTCACTATAGTGCGTGTAATCAACAAAAGTGGACACCAAGCCGCAAGTTGTGTAAAGTGGACACCAAGCCACGAAATTATTGATAGTGCGTGTAAAAACAAAGTGGACACCAAGCCACAAGTTTCGTAACGTGGACACCAGGCCACGAGACTGATTAGTAATTGTGTAGGGGAAAAGAGGCCCCCAAGTAATCCCGTAAAACAAGGATAAAAAGGAGTTCCGGAATAGCGAACAGCCGCCCCAACCAACAGCCACGGTCCAGAACCCATCTATACGTTATGAGAATTGAAGCTGTTATATTTATGTAAGAATATTTTTCCTTTGTAATTTTTAATCGATTTTGTAACAACCTAAGACTCAACTAGAATAAGATCTTTCTATAAGAATATTTTTTTTGCTTTTGTAATTAGTAATTATTTGTGTAACAACTTAAGACTCGTCTAGATTAAGACCCATTTTAATTATTTTTGACTCAATTTCAATTGCGAATCTCGTTTACCACATTCATTGACTTAATTTCATTCACAAAAATTTCAAAATGTCGAACCCAAGTAATCTAATCAGACCAGCCCGCTTAGAAATACCAGGAGAAAATGCTGCTCCTCCTGCTCCTCCTGCCCCCTCCTTTACAAACCAAATAGACGATAACTTGGTACATCTCATAACCAGACTCGTAACCGAAACACTACACATTCAGGGACGACAGATATTTAATTCAATTATGAATCCAGCCTCAGATATCAATAACGATATCGATCAACCGATTAACACCACTGATCAGAATCTTTCGGACATGGACAAAGTTCCAGATGTCGTTAAGAGCTTGCGCGAATTTTCAGGCGAAGCTCAGGAGTTCAACTCGTGGAAGAAAAGTGTTGAGAGAATACTTAAGATCTACGAGCACCTTAAGGGTACTCCAAAATATTATGGCATCTTGTCCGTTATTAGAAATAAGATAACAGGCCATGCCGATATAGCGCTCGAATCTTACAACACCCCTTTAAATTGGGAAAAGATTTCTAAATGCTTGACTCTGCATTATGCAGATAAGAGAGACCTAGGAACTCTCGAGTATCAGATGACGACTCTGGTACAGGGTAACAATACAATACCCGAATTCTATCAAGCAGTTTACCATCATTTATCCCTGATTCTTAACAAACTCGGTTGTATTGATATGAGCCATGAATCGCTAAACAACATGACTCAATGTTATAGAGATAAGGCACTTGATACTTTCGTTAGAGGGTTGAAGGGTGACCTTCCCAGGTTACTCAGTATAAGGGAACCCGCAGATTTGCCGCAGGCTCTGCATCTTTGCCTCAAACTTCAAAATGTTGACTTCAGAACTCAACACGCCAATAATTCCCAATCAACAGCTCGGAAAACCTTCCAGCAAACACCTCCACCGTTTCCTCCTAGAAGATTCAATCCTCCACACCCAGTTCCTGTTCCAGCCCCAAGGCGAGAGTTCTTTCCACAATTGCTTCATAACCCTCGTCAACCTCAGCAACCGCAATTCCACAGGGAACCACAATATCATTCAAGGTCTTTCCAACAAGGCCAACCGCAACGGTTTCCACCAAACCAACGCGAACTTCCTCCCAAGCCTATGGACATAGATCATTCCATTAGAACTCAGAGAGTAGATTACTTAAATAGACCAAGAAACCAGCCTACTGCACAGAAGCGAGAGCACTCGCAACAAGTTCATCAACCCTATAAAATGCAACGAGTCTACCATACTGGAGAATCCGCCGCCGAAGAACAAGAAACAGAACAATATGAAGACACGATGAACCGAGAAGATCAAAACCACGAGCAAACACTTACGGAATACAGTGACTACCAAACGGATGAACAATATTTTGATCCACCGCAACAAGTTGATGACATATATTTTTTAGATTAAAACACTCTTCGCTTCCTTATTTCGAGCACGTTGCAAAGAGTGGACAGGTGTATAAATTTCTAATTGACACAGGCTCGAACAAAAATTATATTCAACCACGACATATACGCAATCCTCTCCCCAACCAAAAGATTTTTTATGCTAATTCCGTGGGGGGAAACATTAGAATAACCCACCATAGTCTTATTCCTCTTCTTGGTACTGAAATAGGCCCTTTACAATTTTTTATACTTCCTACCCTTATATCATTCGACGGCATTATAGGGAATGATACCCTTAAAAGCCTGAACGCGGTTATTCACATAAAAGATAACTATGTGAAAGTTAACCAGAACACTATTATCCAACTTAAACAGCATCTAACCGAGACCGTAAATAGCGTAAATATCCGCACATCCCATCTGAATGACGAAGACTCTAACTATCTCAGAAAAGTTATTGGTCTTTTCCCGAAACTCTTCTCCGATCCTGACAAAAAACTTACCTATGCGACAACCGTGAAAGGAGAAATTCGCACAATATGTAACGAACCAGTCTACTCCAAATCCTATCCCTATCCAAGAGGACTTAAAGAAGAAGTTGAAAAGCAAATCAACCAACTTCTAAATGATAATATTATCAGGCCATCGAAATCTCCATATAATTCGCCAGTCTGGATCGTCAACAAAAAAATGGACGCTTCAGGCGAAAAAAAATGATCGATTACCGAAAGCTCAACTCGGTCACCATTGCCGACAGATACCCCATTCCGGAAATCAATGAGGTCCTAGCTAACCTCGGCGACAATAGATGGTTTTCTGTCATAGATTTGAAGAGCGGATTTCACCAGATCAAGCTCAGAGAATCCGATATTGAGAAAACGGCGTTCTCCATCAATAACGGGAAATTCGAGTTCACTCGTCTTCCCTTTGGGTTAAAAAATGCTCCGGCGATTTTCCAAAGAGCTCTCGACGACATCCTTAGAGAGCACATCGGAAAAAGATGTTATGTCTACATTGATGACATCGTCATCTTTGGAAAAGACAAAGCTGAACATTTTAAAAACCTCGAAGCCGTCTTTGATACTCTAGAACGAGCCAACATGAAAATCCAGTTGGATAAATGCGAATTTTTTAAATCCGAAATCGAATTCTTAGGATTCGTAATCAGCACTGATGGCATTAAGACTAACCCTAAAAAGGTTCATGCCATTACAGAGCTACCACCCCCAAAAACGCTCAAAGACCTGAGATCTTTTCTAGGTATGTCAGGGTATTATCGCCGATTTATCAAAGATTATGCGAAAATAGCGAAACCCCTGACATCCCTTTTAAGAGGGGAAGACGGACGAGTGTCCAGACATACCTCTAAGAATAAAACGATAGATCTTGACGAAAACTGCATTTACTCATTTAACCAAATTAAAGACTCCTTAACCTCAAAAGAAGTAACTCTCACTCATCCGAACTTTAACAAAGACTTCGAACTCACGACGGACGCATCCGACTATGCAATTGGTGCTGTCCTATCTCAGGACAGAAAACCCATAACATTTCTCTCAAGAACACTGACAAAGACAGAAGAAAGCTACGCCACTAACGAGAAAGAGATGCTCGCCATCATCTGGTCTCTAAACTCGCTTAGGAATTTCCTTTACGGATCAAAAAAGGTAAATATTTATACGGACCACCAGCCATTAACATATGCGCTGAGTAATAGAAACACAAACCACAAGATGAAGCGATGGAAAGCAATCCTGGAGGAATACAACTACGAACTCAAGTACAAACCAGGAAAGGAAAACGTAGTTGCCGATGCTTTATCTCGACTGCCACAAGAAACACAAATAAATTCAATGACCATGACGCAACATAGTGATGAGAGTTCTTCACATAACCTGATACCAGCAGTTGAAGTACCCATTAACGTTTTCCGAAATCAGCTGATTTTAGAAATCGGGGACACAACTAGCCATCAATTCTTAATTCCATTCCCCACGTACCACAGACACGTTTTCGTACAACCCAGTTATAGCAGCTCAGATATCATTTCAATCTTTAAAAAATATTTAAATCCCAGTGTAATAAATGGCTTGCAAACAAAAGAAGAAATAATGGGCCTAATACAAAACATTTATCCCGAACATTTTTCCAAATACAAAGTTAGGTACACCCAAACAATGGTCGAAGATCTGGCAAACGAAACGGAGCAGGAAGAAAAAATATTAAGTATCCATCGCAGGGCACACCGTAATCCAGAAGAAAACCGCATACAACTTCTTCAACATTTTTATTTTCCGAAAATGGCATCAAAAATCAAAAGACTAGTAAAAGTATGTAGAATTTGCAAAGAAAACAAATATGAACGACACCCAAATAAACCTATCCTTGAACCAACTCCAATCCCTAATTATCCTGGCCACACTCTGCATTTAGATATTTATTCAACGGAAAAGAAACTGGTATTAACCGCCATATGCAAGCTCACCAAGTTCGCCAAGACTAAAATTATTAAGTCAAGAGCAATAACCGACCTCAGGCAACCTCTTCGAGAAATCTTATTCTCTTTCTGCATTCCCGAGCGCGTTGTTATAGACAACGAAAAAGCCCTTAATTCGGTATCCATATTATCCATGATGGAAGACGAGTTGGGCATTCGCATTCACAGAACACCACCCTACAAATCCGAAGTAAACGGGCAGATTGAGCGGTTCCACTCAACTCTCTCAGAGATCATGAGATGCCTCAAAGCTGAAAAGGTATCCCGATCCTTCGAGGAACTGCTCGAAAGAGCCACTAACGAATATAATTTTACAATTCACTCCACAACAGGAAAAAAACCGGTCGAACTCTTCTTTGGTCGATCTCCACAAATAACCCCTGAAGAACTTGATAAAACCAGGCAGAATAATATAGATAAAATTATCCAAAAGCAAGAACAAGATTTAAGTTATCATAACCAAACCAGGAAACCATGTAAGATGTACCATCCTGGAGACGTCATTTATATAAAACATAACAAAAGAATTGGTTCTAAACTCACCGTCCGATATAAAAAGGAAGTAGTTAAGGAAAACAAAAATACAACTGTCGTGACCGAATCCGGTAGAACGATCCATAAAAGCAATATTAGGAACTGAACAACAAATTTCACATTTCTCTTTTCAGATATGCATTATGCATCGCGGAAGCGGAAATCCAAATCTTGGATTTCTCTAATTCTCAATTCGTTTCAATACACACTGGACAAACAAAGATACAGAACGGAAACTTCAAATTAATCCATGACATTGACCTCGACCAATACGAACAACTCTTGACCAAAATTTCTCCAATGCTTAAACTTAACGAAACCACCAACGATTCCCTTTTCCTATACCTTTCCCATGAGCACGAGCAAATAAAAAATTTGATATCTAACCTTAAACCAAAAAGGGTAAGAAGATCTCTAGATTTTATAGGTTCGACGTGGAAGTGGATTGCTGGTAATCCCGACCACAACGACTTCATTACTATCAAAAGAAATATGAATAACCTACTTATTAACTCTAACGATCAAGTTGTAATAAATAAATTGCATAATGAAAGAATTAATAACATAACCAAGATTACGAATGAGATTGAATCAATGCTAAAAACCAATAAAAATTTCAACAGAGATGTAATATTAAATATTCAATACAAGTTTAAAATTTTAAAAGAAGAATTAGTTAACATTAATTTGGCCATACATTGGGCGAAACTAGGAATTGTTAATTCAATGATTTTATCAAAAGAAGAAATAAGCCTAGCTGTAAAAACACTAAATCAAGAAAATGTCCCTTTCACTACTATAGAAGAAGCTCTTAATTTTGCCGAAATAAAGATAATTACAAACACAGTTTCCATACTTTATATTGTTAATATCCCTACTACCGATCCTTCCACATATGAACGAATATTATTAAAACCTGTAAAGAGAAATGGAGTAGCCATAGAAATAGACTATAAAGAAGTTGTAAGAAACAAAAACGAAATATTTGGCGTAACTAATGATTGTAAAATAATAAATAGTGTTTCAATTTGTAATAAAAGAGATCTTATAAATATTGATAACTCAGCATGTATTCCCAACCTATTAAATAGTAAAATAGCAACATGTAATAAAGTAAATAGTCAGCATATTCCGTCGATCGAGGAAATAACAAGTGGAATGATCCTGCTTAACGACTTTAACGGAACTCTCCAAGTCGAATCCACACCTCGGAACCTTACTGGTACCTTCCTTATTAAATACGAGAAAACCAACATAACGATAAACAATAGAGTATTTGCGGCATACGAAGCTTCTACACACACCGTTCTTCCAGCCATACTGCAGCCAACACCCATAGAGAACAGATTCCATCGACTATTGTCGCTCGAAATGATGGGCGAACTTCACATCAACAATACCAAAAGTATCGAGCTGCTCAAAAGTGAAAACGAAACTTACGCATTCATCAGCTGCGGAACAATAAGTCTCATCGGGATTATCCTAGTAATTATCACCATCTATAGAATCATTACAAGGCATTCAAGTAATGAAACCAGAGTCATAGTCCAGCAACAAGAAATTAAGAACATCGAAGCTCCACCACACACTGAAAGTTTACCAAAAGGAAGAATCCAACAAACACAGTTCAACAACCTTCCTTACTTTTAGGCGATTGAGGACCATCGCATTTAAAGGGGGAAGAGTTAACTTCGTCAACCACTCGCACGCGCAGCGGAAATGCTGACCTAGCGTCTGGGTAAAGAAATTAATTTCCAAAGAAATTCTTATTGGGAAATAAAATGCAAGCTAGGGAAATCAATATTGTAACAAATGAAAATGCAAGCTTTGATAATTTAATTTGTAAGAGTCTTCTTTATTCTTTAGTTTAGTCTTAATCGATTCTTCAAACAATAAAGGACAGGGTATTCTGCCCTGAAAAATATTTTTTTACAAATTTCTGCGTAAATTCTATTAACTGGCGCCCGAGCAGGGACCGTGCGGTTTTACTAAACAGTCAATACGCGTACGAATAATAAACGCACTTATAAACTAAACTAATCGTGGAAATAGTGCTAGTGAGAAAAATATAGTGGACACCAAGCCGCGAAATCTTCGCTAGTGCGTGAAACAAAACAGTGGACACCAAGCCGCAAGTTTCATAGTGGACACCAAGCCGCGAAATTTTCACTATAGTGCGTGTAATCAACAAAAGTGGACACCAAGCCGCAAGTTGTGTAAAGTGGACACCAAGCCACGAAATTATTGATAGTGCGTGTAAAAACAAAGTGGACACCAAGCCACAAGTTTCGTAACGTGGACACCAGGCCACGAGACTGATTAGTAATTGTGTAGGGGAAAAGAGGCCCCCAAGTAATCCCGTAAAACAAGGATAAAAAGGAGTTCCGGAATAGCGAACAGCCGCCCCAACCAACAGCCACGGTCCAGAACCCATCTATACGTTATGAGAATTGAAGCTGTTATATTTATGTAAGAATATTTTTCCTTTGTAATTTTTAATCGATTTTGTAACAACCTAAGACTCAACTAGAATAAGATCTTTCTATAAGAATATTTTTTTTGCTTTTGTAATTAGTAATTATTTGTGTAACAACTTAAGACTCGTCTAGATTAAGACCCATTTTAATTATTTTTGACTCAATTTCAATTGCGAATCTCGTTTACCACATTCATTGACTTAATTTCATTCACAAAAATTTCAAAATGTCGAACCCAAGTAATCTAATCAGACCAGCCCGCTTAGAAATACCAGGAGAAAATGCTGCTCCTCCTGCTCCTCCTGCCCCCTCCTTTACAAACCAAATAGACGATAACTTGGTACATCTCATAACCAGACTCGTAACCGAAACACTACACATTCAGGGACGACAGATATTTAATTCAATTATGAATCCAGCCTCAGATATCAATAACGATATCGATCAACCGATTAACACCACTGATCAGAATCTTTCGGACATGGACAAAGTTCCAGATGTCGTTAAGAGCTTGCGCGAATTTTCAGGCGAAGCTCAGGAGTTCAACTCGTGGAAGAAAAGTGTTGAGAGAATACTTAAGATCTACGAGCACCTTAAGGGTACTCCAAAATATTATGGCATCTTGTCCGTTATTAGAAATAAGATAACAGGCCATGCCGATATAGCGCTCGAATCTTACAACACCCCTTTAAATTGGGAAAAGATTTCTAAATGCTTGACTCTGCATTATGCAGATAAGAGAGACCTAGGAACTCTCGAGTATCAGATGACGACTCTGGTACAGGGTAACAATACAATACCCGAATTCTATCAAGCAGTTTACCATCATTTATCCCTGATTCTTAACAAACTCGGTTGTATTGATATGAGCCATGAATCGCTAAACAACATGACTCAATGTTATAGAGATAAGGCACTTGATACTTTCGTTAGAGGGTTGAAGGGTGACCTTCCCAGGTTACTCAGTATAAGGGAACCCGCAGATTTGCCGCAGGCTCTGCATCTTTGCCTCAAACTTCAAAATGTTGACTTCAGAACTCAACACGCCAATAATTCCCAATCAACAGCTCGGAAAACCTTCCAGCAAACACCTCCACCGTTTCCTCCTAGAAGATTCAATCCTCCACACCCAGTTCCTGTTCCAGCCCCAAGGCGAGAGTTCTTTCCACAATTGCTTCATAACCCTCGTCAACCTCAGCAACCGCAATTCCACAGGGAACCACAATATCATTCAAGGTCTTTCCAACAAGGCCAACCGCAACGGTTTCCACCAAACCAACGCGAACTTCCTCCCAAGCCTATGGACATAGATCATTCCATTAGAACTCAGAGAGTAGATTACTTAAATAGACCAAGAAACCAGCCTACTGCACAGAAGCGAGAGCACTCGCAACAAGTTCATCAACCCTATAAAATGCAACGAGTCTACCATACTGGAGAATCCGCCGCCGAAGAACAAGAAACAGAACAATATGAAGACACGATGAACCGAGAAGATCAAAACCACGAGCAAACACTTACGGAATACAGTGACTACCAAACGGATGAACAATATTTTGATCCACCGCAACAAGTTGATGACATATATTTTTTAGATTAAAACACTCTTCGCTTCCTTATTTCGAGCACGTTGCAAAGAGTGGACAGGTGTATAAATTTCTAATTGACACAGGCTCGAACAAAAATTATATTCAACCACGACATATACGCAATCCTCTCCCCAACCAAAAGATTTTTTATGCTAATTCCGTGGGGGGAAACATTAGAATAACCCACCATAGTCTTATTCCTCTTCTTGGTACTGAAATAGGCCCTTTACAATTTTTTATACTTCCTACCCTTATATCATTCGACGGCATTATAGGGAATGATACCCTTAAAAGCCTGAACGCGGTTATTCACATAAAAGATAACTATGTGAAAGTTAACCAGAACACTATTATCCAACTTAAACAGCATCTAACCGAGACCGTAAATAGCGTAAATATCCGCACATCCCATCTGAATGACGAAGACTCTAACTATCTCAGAAAAGTTATTGGTCTTTTCCCGAAACTCTTCTCCGATCCTGACAAAAAACTTACCTATGCGACAACCGTGAAAGGAGAAATTCGCACAATATGTAACGAACCAGTCTACTCCAAATCCTATCCCTATCCAAGAGGACTTAAAGAAGAAGTTGAAAAGCAAATCAACCAACTTCTAAATGATAATATTATCAGGCCATCGAAATCTCCATATAATTCGCCAGTCTGGATCGTCAACAAAAAAATGGACGCTTCAGGCGAAAAAAAATGATCGATTACCGAAAGCTCAACTCGGTCACCATTGCCGACAGATACCCCATTCCGGAAATCAATGAGGTCCTAGCTAACCTCGGCGACAATAGATGGTTTTCTGTCATAGATTTGAAGAGCGGATTTCACCAGATCAAGCTCAGAGAATCCGATATTGAGAAAACGGCGTTCTCCATCAATAACGGGAAATTCGAGTTCACTCGTCTTCCCTTTGGGTTAAAAAATGCTCCGGCGATTTTCCAAAGAGCTCTCGACGACATCCTTAGAGAGCACATCGGAAAAAGATGTTATGTCTACATTGATGACATCGTCATCTTTGGAAAAGACAAAGCTGAACATTTTAAAAACCTCGAAGCCGTCTTTGATACTCTAGAACGAGCCAACATGAAAATCCAGTTGGATAAATGCGAATTTTTTAAATCCGAAATCGAATTCTTAGGATTCGTAATCAGCACTGATGGCATTAAGACTAACCCTAAAAAGGTTCATGCCATTACAGAGCTACCACCCCCAAAAACGCTCAAAGACCTGAGATCTTTTCTAGGTATGTCAGGGTATTATCGCCGATTTATCAAAGATTATGCGAAAATAGCGAAACCCCTGACATCCCTTTTAAGAGGGGAAGACGGACGAGTGTCCAGACATACCTCTAAGAATAAAACGATAGATCTTGACGAAAACTGCATTTACTCATTTAACCAAATTAAAGACTCCTTAACCTCAAAAGAAGTAACTCTCACTCATCCGAACTTTAACAAAGACTTCGAACTCACGACGGACGCATCCGACTATGCAATTGGTGCTGTCCTATCTCAGGACAGAAAACCCATAACATTTCTCTCAAGAACACTGACAAAGACAGAAGAAAGCTACGCCACTAACGAGAAAGAGATGCTCGCCATCATCTGGTCTCTAAACTCGCTTAGGAATTTCCTTTACGGATCAAAAAAGGTAAATATTTATACGGACCACCAGCCATTAACATATGCGCTGAGTAATAGAAACACAAACCACAAGATGAAGCGATGGAAAGCAATCCTGGAGGAATACAACTACGAACTCAAGTACAAACCAGGAAAGGAAAACGTAGTTGCCGATGCTTTATCTCGACTGCCACAAGAAACACAAATAAATTCAATGACCATGACGCAACATAGTGATGAGAGTTCTTCACATAACCTGATACCAGCAGTTGAAGTACCCATTAACGTTTTCCGAAATCAGCTGATTTTAGAAATCGGGGACACAACTAGCCATCAATTCTTAATTCCATTCCCCACGTACCACAGACACGTTTTCGTACAACCCAGTTATAGCAGCTCAGATATCATTTCAATCTTTAAAAAATATTTAAATCCCAGTGTAATAAATGGCTTGCAAACAAAAGAAGAAATAATGGGCCTAATACAAAACATTTATCCCGAACATTTTTCCAAATACAAAGTTAGGTACACCCAAACAATGGTCGAAGATCTGGCAAACGAAACGGAGCAGGAAGAAAAAATATTAAGTATCCATCGCAGGGCACACCGTAATCCAGAAGAAAACCGCATACAACTTCTTCAACATTTTTATTTTCCGAAAATGGCATCAAAAATCAAAAGACTAGTAAAAGTATGTAGAATTTGCAAAGAAAACAAATATGAACGACACCCAAATAAACCTATCCTTGAACCAACTCCAATCCCTAATTATCCTGGCCACACTCTGCATTTAGATATTTATTCAACGGAAAAGAAACTGGTATTAACCGCCATATGCAAGCTCACCAAGTTCGCCAAGACTAAAATTATTAAGTCAAGAGCAATAACCGACCTCAGGCAACCTCTTCGAGAAATCTTATTCTCTTTCTGCATTCCCGAGCGCGTTGTTATAGACAACGAAAAAGCCCTTAATTCGGTATCCATATTATCCATGATGGAAGACGAGTTGGGCATTCGCATTCACAGAACACCACCCTACAAATCCGAAGTAAACGGGCAGATTGAGCGGTTCCACTCAACTCTCTCAGAGATCATGAGATGCCTCAAAGCTGAAAAGGTATCCCGATCCTTCGAGGAACTGCTCGAAAGAGCCACTAACGAATATAATTTTACAATTCACTCCACAACAGGAAAAAAACCGGTCGAACTCTTCTTTGGTCGATCTCCACAAATAACCCCTGAAGAACTTGATAAAACCAGGCAGAATAATATAGATAAAATTATCCAAAAGCAAGAACAAGATTTAAGTTATCATAACCAAACCAGGAAACCATGTAAGATGTACCATCCTGGAGACGTCATTTATATAAAACATAACAAAAGAATTGGTTCTAAACTCACCGTCCGATATAAAAAGGAAGTAGTTAAGGAAAACAAAAATACAACTGTCGTGACCGAATCCGGTAGAACGATCCATAAAAGCAATATTAGGAACTGAACAACAAATTTCACATTTCTCTTTTCAGATATGCATTATGCATCGCGGAAGCGGAAATCCAAATCTTGGATTTCTCTAATTCTCAATTCGTTTCAATACACACTGGACAAACAAAGATACAGAACGGAAACTTCAAATTAATCCATGACATTGACCTCGACCAATACGAACAACTCTTGACCAAAATTTCTCCAATGCTTAAACTTAACGAAACCACCAACGATTCCCTTTTCCTATACCTTTCCCATGAGCACGAGCAAATAAAAAATTTGATATCTAACCTTAAACCAAAAAGGGTAAGAAGATCTCTAGATTTTATAGGTTCGACGTGGAAGTGGATTGCTGGTAATCCCGACCACAACGACTTCATTACTATCAAAAGAAATATGAATAACCTACTTATTAACTCTAACGATCAAGTTGTAATAAATAAATTGCATAATGAAAGAATTAATAACATAACCAAGATTACGAATGAGATTGAATCAATGCTAAAAACCAATAAAAATTTCAACAGAGATGTAATATTAAATATTCAATACAAGTTTAAAATTTTAAAAGAAGAATTAGTTAACATTAATTTGGCCATACATTGGGCGAAACTAGGAATTGTTAATTCAATGATTTTATCAAAAGAAGAAATAAGCCTAGCTGTAAAAACACTAAATCAAGAAAATGTCCCTTTCACTACTATAGAAGAAGCTCTTAATTTTGCCGAAATAAAGATAATTACAAACACAGTTTCCATACTTTATATTGTTAATATCCCTACTACCGATCCTTCCACATATGAACGAATATTATTAAAACCTGTAAAGAGAAATGGAGTAGCCATAGAAATAGACTATAAAGAAGTTGTAAGAAACAAAAACGAAATATTTGGCGTAACTAATGATTGTAAAATAATAAATAGTGTTTCAATTTGTAATAAAAGAGATCTTATAAATATTGATAACTCAGCATGTATTCCCAACCTATTAAATAGTAAAATAGCAACATGTAATAAAGTAAATAGTCAGCATATTCCGTCGATCGAGGAAATAACAAGTGGAATGATCCTGCTTAACGACTTTAACGGAACTCTCCAAGTCGAATCCACACCTCGGAACCTTACTGGTACCTTCCTTATTAAATACGAGAAAACCAACATAACGATAAACAATAGAGTATTTGCGGCATACGAAGCTTCTACACACACCGTTCTTCCAGCCATACTGCAGCCAACACCCATAGAGAACAGATTCCATCGACTATTGTCGCTCGAAATGATGGGCGAACTTCACATCAACAATACCAAAAGTATCGAGCTGCTCAAAAGTGAAAACGAAACTTACGCATTCATCAGCTGCGGAACAATAAGTCTCATCGGGATTATCCTAGTAATTATCACCATCTATAGAATCATTACAAGGCATTCAAGTAATGAAACCAGAGTCATAGTCCAGCAACAAGAAATTAAGAACATCGAAGCTCCACCACACACTGAAAGTTTACCAAAAGGAAGAATCCAACAAACACAGTTCAACAACCTTCCTTACTTTTAGGCGATTGAGGACCATCGCATTTAAAGGGGGAAGAGTTAACTTCGTCAACCACTCGCACGCGCAGCGGAAATGCTGACCTAGCGTCTGGGTAAAGAAATTAATTTCCAAAGAAATTCTTATTGGGAAATAAAATGCAAGCTAGGGAAATCAATATTGTAACAAATGAAAATGCAAGCTTTGATAATTTAATTTGTAAGAGTCTTCTTTATTCTTTAGTTTAGTCTTAATCGATTCTTCAAACAATAAAGGACAGGGTATTCTGCCCTGAAAAATATTTTTTTACAAATTTCTGCGTAAATTCTATTAACTTATAGTCGTAATTTATCATGCGAGGTGCACGACGTTTTTTTTTATACGACTACGATGTATTGGTAAATAGCCACAGATCTACATTTCAGTATTATTGCCCACCCCTCTCCCTTTGTGCACAATGCAATTAGCATTGATCAGGCGAGGCGGCAAAGAGTAGGCAATCAACCACACACACTCACACTTTCGCACAACATGCAGCCGGCGGAAAATTCCATTGTCGTTTGCGTCGTTGCTTGCAAAAAAAAAAAAAAAAAAACGCATAGAGGATAGGGACACAATGGAATCGGTGCATGGATTCTGGTTGAAAAACTATTTTTGCAGACGATTTGACGGACCCCCTGTACTAGACCCATATCTGTGCCATGTCCCTTAGCTCACCAATCGCTTCGAGCAAATAAACAATCCCCCGTGAACTAGCTAATTCGAACCCCCGACAAGTAAAGTCGATAATTGTCCCGAGAGCCGAGATTGGACCGCTATACAAACAAAAAAAAAAAACCTAAACTGTTTAATTGTCCCGAGATTGGACCGCATATAACAAAAAAAGAGGTTTTCTTAAACCTAAATACCTCAAGTGGAGAGACTATGCAAAGGCGAGACGAACAAATTCCTCAGCTTCACCAGTATCAGCAACTTCCCGGATTTGACAACCAACAGTAGCGGCCTAAGAAAGTTTATTTGACTTGTTTCGTTTTTTTAAATAATAATAAAAATAGCATAAGTGTAGTTTGTTTTTGTTTGGAAATATAAATCCCGTCTGGTATAAAATAATCAAAAAAAAAGAAATAAAAATTGAAATATATAGCTAACTCAGGAGTGTATATGTGTTATCCCTTCAGGAAGTTTTTTTTTCGTACGACCACTTGCGCGCAAACAATTTTTTTTTTTTTTTTTGATTTACCCCTAACAGCTCCATGGACTTCTCTTCGAAAAGCCTGACGACGAGGACGACTTAATTACATTGTGGTACGAACATCGTTTGGTACGAATATTTTGGCACGGTCATACTGCACTAACGCACTCAAATTTTTTTTTTTTTTGATTTTCCAATTTTGTGGGTTAGCAAAATAACATAAATGAATTTCAAGAATCACCATTTTTTTTAAATAAATAGAACAGAAACAAACCCTTTTCGTAGTTCATATAGATGCTAACTCTCGTTATTATTTTTATTATTATTTTTTTTTAAATCAGTAATAAATATAAAATGTACGAAATATAATTCCAGTACGTATAACTTTCTTTATAATGTATATTAGTTTAATCCGAATGGAATAATAAATTTCAATTATGTTAGCTTAAGGCTTTAAATTTTGTGCCTCATTTCGAACGGTAATGTTGGTGGTTCGGCGATTAACAAACAAACAACAGAAGAAAGCATAGGGCTTTCTCTTGGGTGCCGGAAAAACAGTTTTGCGGACACTGGCACACGGTAGGGAGGGTTTTGACCCGCAATGAGGACTACCATCTGATCCTCTCGTGGCTGTAATGTTAGAGGGTTATGTCTTTTTCTCTTGGTCTGAAATACTAGTAAGTACCTACCGGTTTCTATTTTCAGTATATCGTTTCATTTACCTACCTTTATCGATAGCATGCATTATTTTATGTAGTGGTGACTTGTTTGGTCCACGGGTGCAAGAACCCACCCACCGTCGAGCTCCAGCCGCGACCAACAAGGCATGCGCCCGCGCCTATGATGCCAAACCTTTTCAATTTTTCCTGTCCATCGTTCTTCCCATCCTTTTTCCCATCCTAGTCCAACTACCTACACATTTCCTCGTCTCTCGCAGACAACAACCCGCTCCCACCCCTTCTATACACCACCTCCATTACATATATCTAGAAATTGATGAGGATAATCGAGTTGAGATGTTAAATAACTTGCCCAAAGATATCTGGGGAGCATTGCCTGACTATTGTATGCATCCTGAAGTTTATCAAGATCTCATAAGGAACCTTCATCTGGATGGTATTGCGGGCCTACACGACAGAAGTTATGTTATTACCAATAAACTGGATTCTTGATGTACAAAATAAAAACCAACATTAAAAATAAAAACAAAATGTTCTTACGAATTAAGGATATTGTATACTTTAATAGTACGGGTATTCCTATGTCAACCATTATGAGGATGTGGAGTTACTCCAACTATGTCATGGGGTATTATTCCATATTTGTACATAGAGCAATATGTAAAATAGTCCAGAATAACTGCAGATCTTATATGATATCTCAAGATATATTTAATAATAATGGATCAGGTATAGCACATATCTTATTAAATAATCCTATATATTTATCTAAGACCCCCCCAGAGGCACATTTAAGGAACAATATTAGAATTAATTTGTATTCGGATGAAGCCATAGAAGAGCCTCTTCTACACAGCAGGTATTTATTAACAGATTTAGCTAGATGCAATAAGCCTTTGAGAGGGGATTATCCTTATAAATCAATTATTAGTTGCAATACGACCGAAGAAAATTTATATGAGAATGTTTTGATATCAGATATTAATATAGCTAGATGTATTACTTATTCCTTACCGAAAACTAAAAGGGATCATATGTACAGATTAATCAATAATATATCTACAGCATATCTAAAATATATGGAAATTATCATTAAAATATCATTTCCACATGAAAGTGTTTGTACCACATATGGGGTAACCCATGTTAGAACGGCAGTATATTCGCCGCAGGCTAACGCCAGCGAAATAGTGAATCGTTCGGTACTAGGTGCGATTCGTTCCTATATAGGGCGAGACCAACGCCACTGGGACAGGCACTTGTCCTCCATCTGCAGTGCTTTAAGAACCACCGTGCACTCAGTGATTGTATTAGCGCAAGAATTAACCAAGCGGCACTAGTATATGCCTAAATATGGATACAATCGCACCATCAACATCCATAGAGACATCAGCTCAGACGACAGCTCAATCGTCGAGTTCGATGTTCGACCATCCCAAATCCGGAGAGAACGTAGAAATCAGAAACATCAAAAATAATCTGCCTCGTTCGCAAAAACTTCCATTTGAGGAAGAAGACTTGATTCACTTTTACAAAATCTTAACAACAAAGGGAGGAGCTTATGATAGTCATCTCATGTTCGTCATCAAGATTCCACTGGTTGAACAAGAGCAATAGCAATAGAGATTCTGGCGATAAATATTCACAGAGACCAATATTTTGAAATAAAGGCAGTAGAACTAAAGGAGTGTGACAAAGGCAAGAAAATACAATTCTTCTGCATCAATAACAAAGCAGCAAAATAACATGCTGGTTCTCAGGCGTACAGCTGTGAATTCAATCTATTCAACAACAACAGTGTGCCATCATATAATTTAAGAAAAGCAAACAACAACATGATGTGGACACATTTGAGCAACAGTAACCAGTGGATATTCGGCACAATTCAATCCGTTCAGTTCACTACTGTATGCAAAACAGAAGCCAGTCAAATTGAGCTCATTGGATCTGGACTGCTATCACTTGAAGATGACTGCGTAATGAGAAACAGTCTAATCACCATCGAAGGACATCAGCTAACGACCAGGCACCTTGCAATCATCATACATCAGCTTTGGGAACCTCACTTCAATCGCCCACACCAACGAGGTGCATACTGCTTTGAATTTAGCACCTCCAGAATCCAACAACACCACCCCTGAGTCGTTGAATACACTTCAAGCTCAACTTGCAGACCTACAAACCCAAGAATTCCCAGAACTACATGAAACAATATTGGTAAACAGCATTCATCACCATCTTGTTAGTTATCTGGCCGTTACATTGACAATTGTCATCGGAATAACGATCAGCTACAAATGTCGCAGCCGAATGACGTCAAATCTAAACTCCACACCTGTTCCGAAACCTCCAGCACAATACCATGTCAGTGAAATATGAGGACACAGTTGAATGCATATTCATTCAACGCGGGGGAGAATGTTAAGGAACACAGTGAGTGCCCGGAGCAATCGTCAGCGAACAATAACCACTCACCCAATTCACCCAACTGACCCATATCGAAGTCAGCTATCAACCAACCTCAGAGTCAGCATAACTGAAGACAGCAACAGCATTACGACACATTGCTGGTTCACCGTAGGTTAAGCATTTTATGTTTAAGTAGTATAGATTAATAAGCAATTTCATGTAATTATAAGTATAAAAGAGGCATTTGGCCCACCAATAAATGTCAATTATATTGATCCATGGGATAGGAATATGTTGCTGATGTACAAAGACACATGTACGGCCAGATTTCAGACTTTATTCACAATTCAACAACGCCAGTTCGACAAATATCATGAAGAGCACCAAGGAGTGATTTAAGATCTTTATAGAGCTGGTGACCAATTGCTCATGCACGACATGAGGACCGCATATGAAGCTTACGGAATTCTGGAACCATTAGCCTCCTTAAAACTCTCAGAACTGGCGGCATCATATAGACCGGAAATACCATCATTCCCGCATTTCCGGGCTCATGTCCAAAGCAAGAAGGATGAACTTAAGAAAATTAATCCCGGATCAGTCGACTTCTTCACGTTGATAGAGAATGTATCAGATAAGAAAACACTGTTAACGATATACGGATCCTTCCGACATTGGGGTCATCCATTCATAGATTATATGGAGGGACTCAAATCCTTGCATAAGAATGTCACGGCTGACATCAAAGTAGATACGGCTTATGCAGATCTTCTAGCTTCTGACTTAGCTTTTAAGGTGCTTAAGAAACAGTTCTTTTCTAAATTCAAGTGGTTTGTTGATCTCGATGCAATGTCGAAAACTAACCCTTTATACGAGCATATAAGGGACGGGACTTGGCCAGCAATCGATGTACTAATCGCATATCCCCCTACCTGGCACCTACTCCCCTTGACTAAATGTTGGGATGTTCCAGAGGTGATGGATCCTAGTTTAATTTACTCAGATAAGACCCACTCTATAACGAGATCCGAACTGATAAAATGTATTATGGAACGACCGTGGGGTCCGATTCCTACAAAAAAAAGTACTAGATACTCTACTGCATGTCCCTACTACCAACTGGAAACTGTTTCTTCAAACTGTCAACGACTTCGGGTTACCAGACGATGATCTGATTATAGGATTGAAGGGGAAAAAGGAGAAATCTTATATTGTCAAGATTTCCTCTTTTACGCGCCACTTTTACAATAATGGGATTTCCTTAATTAATTGGGTGATTTGTATTTTTATTTCTATTTTATATACCTATGATTATACTTCCTAAATTTTACATTATTACAAGTATATTAATTAGTAATTAATTTTAATATTTTAATTCTTATGATTATATAAGGGTAAAAGTTCTTAACCTAAACTCATTCTTATTTTATATTCCGGTTTTAACTCGAGCTTATTTAGTTTTATATAATATTCGTCCAAGGACGAAAAAAACTTCGTATGTTAATTACAAGTGATTCTTTTTTAAATCAGAAGAAATCACTGTCAGAATTTAATACTTTACTTAAAACAAATATTTATAAATTAACTTAGTAACTACATTTTTATTTATTTCTACAAAATTCTAATTTTCAATTGATTCGTAAAAAACAAGCAATCTGAAGTCACTAAAATGTTTGAGCCTTATTTTCTTATAACATATAATTCTAAATTTTCATAAGAAAATTTACTACAAAAATTAGTGTCTTTAAATCAAGCATTTTTTCAACACCGTCCAAGGACGTAAAATACTTCGTGACGGATTGTCCAAGAACGTAAAAAACTTCGTATTATAGACTTTTGCGGAAGCGTAGGCTTCCTGGCACCCGAACTTAGAAAAGCTGGACAGGAGATGGTACATCCAGGGAGCATCAGCTTGAGCTATGGACGTGACGGAGACCCTCACTCACCAGGAGTTATTACGTTGATATATAAATACATAGTTATATAATCATATAACATGATGCCACAACATTATGCCGATTAGGCATAACATTTCAAGAGGTGCAATTCGAATGCCTCGGTCGTCATAGAATTATGCATAATATGCAATAAATATGGTTAATGGTTTAAGAGTTCAAGAACGGAAGTAGGTATAGATTTTAAGAATTGAAAACTGTATATAAACCCCGAAATTTTAATAATACAGACACTTTTCAAAGAGAGTCAGCTTGAATGGTATTTTACTGGCTATACAGCCCAAATCCCTTTCAGACTACCCGCTCTACTGCATACGTGCTCAGAGTTCGAACCAGGGCGCAATAGCCGGGTGAGGGTCAGTTGTATATTACTTTCTATACACCGGACAAGGCGTGCAGATTATTACAAAGGAAAAATAAAGTCAATTTGCGACATGTAACGCAAATTTTTATTTCTAATGAACGCCCAATTGTAAATCCCTTCAGGATATATTGGCGCTTATTTGACCCTTGGGGGCATGATATATAATTTTAATGGCATTTCGGTTAGATAAATATTTTTTTTTTGTTCAATAAAGTTTAAGTACGCACAGGATATGTGATAAAAGAGCATAAACGTTTTTTTCTTTGAATGTTTTTGTTGAGATGTTAACAACAAATCGGAAATCCACTTTAAGTTAAATATCTAGTAGCACTCTAATAATAAATCGTTGTTATTTATATCAATTGAACTTTTATTACATTCATTCCTTTTTAATATTTCATCAAATAAAATTCTATAAAATTAACAGTCTTGATCTAGGGAACAGCTCCAGCTTCACTAGGGAGTCCTTCCCAGACTTAAACGAGGACTCAGGATGGGTGGGTAGAGAGAGAGGCAGGTCAATAACACCTAAGCCTATTGCACTTGTGAGTGTGGTTTCCGGTGACCGATGAAGAGAAGAACGAACAATATAACTGTTGGGCAGCACTATTCTTGACGTTCTAAAACTGCAACCAACTTCAGGGTATGAAGTCTTCGTATCGTTCTTGTCCTTAACGTGCCACCATTTTAACTCTACTTTTCTAATCCTTTGTAATACTATAATCTTTTATATTTATTTAACTAATAAACGTATTTGTAACCAAATACAACAATAACATAGTATATACGTGCACGTAAGTAAATTAATTTTCTGTCCTTGACCACCGTCGTCTTACTCGTCAGCCTCGTTCTGCTAAGAACCAGAACAGTAGAGGAAAATGTGGTAATATGGAACCTGTTGTTAAATGGAAACCCCCTTCTAGAACCAAAACTGTGTGCCTACTACTCAATAGATACACGCTGCGAAGACTCAAACGAAATACTCATATTATAAAGTTACAAAGCTTTCGCTTTGAAGATTTCGCCGTAATGATCTTTCCAGTAACCGAGCGAAATGGAAAACATTTTTTCCAATTTTCTCAAAAATTGTCTTAAACATGGCATTAAAGTACTTACCCTGAGTTCGCGAGTCACAATCAACGGGCTAAAATCACAGTCACAGTCACAGCTGTATACTATTAAAATTTAGCAGGTTTAAGATCAGTGATCGACAATATGAGTTCAAGACAGCAACAACGCGCTGAGATTATCTCAGATGGGGAGCCAGCCCCTGGTAACGAAAACCAAAGACGTCTTCTTAAAGACCTAGACAGGTACGTGCCCAGCACCCTAACCGAGTTGAAGAACAACCGCGACGAACAAATCTAAGACATGGTTTAAGTGCTTCGCTAGGCCAACCAATAGCACGAGGAAATCACGATGCTTTTAGGCCCCAAGCTTTATCAACAAAAGCAACCGAGGAAAAGAATGATCCGCTCATTCTTGATGCTATCCTTGTCGATGGAATTAGCGTTGCACTCCGATGCGCTAGGGAGAGGAACTTACATGTGGACTTTTCAGCACACATCCAGCTGATTAAGACGTTATATCAGATCGTGACGCGATTAGATAGAGGATTACAAAAATACCTATCGCTTTCAGTGTATCAATATTACGCTTTTATCCTTTTGTGGAACTTAAACTTTGTATTAACGGAGAGAGGTGCAGGAGTCAATGAATATGAAGCTTTACTTCGTAAACTCCCACCGATGGCTGTTCCGGATGAACTCGGACACTACCTGGATGGCATAGGCAATATTAAGGATTACAATGAACGCCTATACTATCTTCAGATGCAGGGAGAACTTCGAAGAACACTCGTTAAATGTCTCTCTGGCCACTACGGTCGTGTTGACTCAGTGAGTCACATTATGTACGAGACCTTACCATCACCATTTGTAGCCGTTTTCCGAATGCTACAAGATATCGCCCAGACAAGCGCATAACAGTTGTACCTGTGGTTACGAAATCACGACTTAGCTCATCACTAATGTCGACAACAATTCAAATTGACTGCGGTGGTGTCAGATGTCAGATCAAGTTATTGAAAAGAAGGACAATGCGACGAAAAACAATTTTTTTTTGGGATTATTCTTCTGAAAGCGATCGCCAGAGAGCGAAGTGTAAGTAGGTGCTGTTCTCAAAATATAGCATTTACTTCTGGAAGTTTGGGAAATCTTGGCAGACATTTAAAAAGAAAACACACTACAGTCTCCACAAGCGCTGTAGAGCCGCAGAACGCAATAACACCGTCCATTAATGTTTTGAGAACTGATATAGGAGTCGTAGGTAGTACCTGAAGAACAAATTATACTGAACCTACATCCAAACCCCAAGTCGCTACGCAACAAAGAAAAATATAATGATGCTTCTATGAGAGCACAAAACTATTCTCGCATAAAAAAAAAAGACGAAAATAGGTAACCAATAAATTGTTATGATTGATAAGGATAATATGGTCTACAAAGCTTTCTTCATTTCTTTCTTTATTTCTGAATCGGCAACTAGTCATAAACTTTGTTCCAAACTCATTTAATCCTTAAACAGTGCCGAATATAAAATCAGAATGCCATCGATTCTATGGAAGCCATATTATGCACTTAAGTGGAGCTTCAATATAATAGAAGAGATCAAGAGATCTGGTACCCCCTCAGCCTCAGCTGATAATTGTGAGTACCTAAATACCTACCTACTTAAAATGCTAGATCGTTATTCTAATTAAATTACCAACCAAACCTCACTTAGGAGAAGTGCTGAAGTGAAGCAATAATTTGAATTTATATTTGTCTGTTAATTTTTCTTGTATCTTGCACTTGTATTTATGTTTTATAATAAATAAAGCCGAATTTATAAACCGAACTTTAACTGTTTTTTACTTTTGTATAAATATTTCCATTAATCCGTTATTTAATGGAGCCCTCTGTAATATTTGGCTGTCGGTAGCGACCTCTATTATATGATCCGATTTTAATAAACTTTCAGAAACATTGTTTTTTATCAAAAGGAACAAAATTACGGGTTGGTCAAAATTAAATTTTCTTTTTTTTGCTTACAATAAGGCGCACCCTAATATGTACCTACAGTTCTGTTGCGTTATTTGGCATTAAATGCTTTCTTCTTCTTTTAATAAACAACTATTACTTCATAATAATGAATTTTTTATTATAAAAGAAGAAGAAAAGCAATTAAAATAGGAACCGTCAGTGGTCCACCGAAAACATCTGAATAGTCCGTTTGGTCCGACTGCTAAAAAAGTTGAGCAGCATTGAATTATATTATATAAAAGAAATCGGCGCTGTCAGTAGTAAGTGCAATTAACATTTATAATAGGCGTTTACAACAATAATACGAGATCCAACTGTTCTTGTAAACCATGGAAACCAATGATTAATATAGATCATGTGAACATAGTAAAAAAACGCCTAATGTAATCGTAAATACTGCTCTTCAGTTTTATATATGCGTAGATTTTAAATTACAATTGACGTCCACTATAACGAATGATATAACGTTTGATGTCATTCAATATATCGAGCGCGTTCGTTATATCGATCGACTTTTTAAACTATTTTGAAAAATATGTTTACTTGAAAGGTTTTATTTGATTTAAAATTGAATAGATGATGGTTCGCCATTTAAATACTTTGAAGGTTCTTAACCCAATTTTTATATACGTTCCTTATATCGGATAGCAAAGCGGTGGGCACCATTCATTATACAGAGATTCTCTTGTATATCTGAAAAGTGTTCGTTATTTAGCGAATTCGCTGTATCGGTTATTCGTTATAATGGACGTCCACTGTACTCAGGTGGCAATTTTTCCAAGTACATATAAGGCGATGAGATCTATATTTGAGTGTATGTATGTAACTAACAACCTTCAAGTTAACATCCTTTATTAAACAAGTCTTAGCGATTCAATTGAATTAAAAATATTACAGAACTTGCAGGTGTTAACTCCTATTTCAAGTATGACGAGACGCGGATAATTTACCAATATTCCAAGGAGTAGATATCTCTATACTTAAATGTTTGACATTTTTGTGTAAATGAGTAAAAATAAAAAACCTACGGAATTTATTTTTATATTTTAAATTGGCAAGTATTATTACAGAGAAAACAAAACAAGTCCACTTACCCACCATTTTCTTCTAGTATTTTACATGGACGATTTAATATTGAAAGACAGACAGTCTTGGAACTGCTGCTTGACAGAGTGGTGTTGCTGTTGATTCAGCCTGATGAATGCTTGTCCTTGTTTCATGCCAACGAATGGCAAACCGAATTGTTTCCAGCATATCTCCGTTTATCGATGGCTCCGGATGAACTAACAAACTTTGTGTTTTCATTTCAATTCGTCGATCCTCTTACACTGGAATTAGTGGGTGTGGTGTAGTGCATCCAATATCTCCATTCTTTCCTGCTATACTGCGGGCAGATTCCGTACAACAATCATTGTCTGAAGGATATCGTTTTTAAAATGTTGATGTCCATAGTAAGTCGTATTCTGAGCGAAGTTTTCTTTAACTATCTTCAGCTTTCATTATATTTGTAGAAAATAAACTGAATTAAGCTCTCAAACTCTTAATGTTTGCACTTAGTTGCGGAATGAGTACCCTGATCTTTGATCTACGTTGTTGTCTTTCCTTGTTCGTCATCTATTGTTTGGATGCGATACTTCAGCATATTTCGTTTGATTGACGAATTGATGGATTCACGACGGTAACACAGAGACTGCGATTTCACTGAAGGCCAGAAGTGTGGCATCATTCATTTGTGGAACTGTGGAAATTGTTGCGTTCTTAACGACTTTCGCACTTTGCTTATGATCAAGATCGTCACTAGTAGCAAACAAATTCAAACGACTGGACAAGTTTAGTTGACCCCTTATCGCACTGCAAGTAAACATTTGTAGTATTCTCTCTATTAAAATCTTATTTTTGGAAATAGCACTGCGACCTATTTGTCTTATTTTTGGTTTAATAAAAAAAACCGTTGACGTCTATAATATATGAGACTTGTAACTAAGGTTACTTGTTTTTGAAATTATGTTTGTGTGTCTTTCGTACTTGAATGTTGAGTGGCTGTAAAGATATAGAAACAAGATTTCATGGCAGATTAATTAATGAAATAACAAATTAGAGCAAAGAGGGACAGGTAGTTCGACAATTGTTTTGCAGGGGTCGAATCGCGTCATCAAGTTGATTTCAATTGTGAAACAGAAACAAATTCCGACTCAACTCGACCCCAGTGTTATGGTTTCTATGTTTTTAAGGCAGTGGTCGTTATTGATCTCACGTTCCATCTTTAATGGGACCCGGCCACTGAGCCGATGATGCAATCATGACAAATGCAATCATAACAAATGTTAGTATGTAGTTCTCTAAGAGCTCTAAAAAAAAGGAGATTGTATATCGGCAGCAGGACTCGACTATATTTTCAGGAATCTCAAAGACTACACTGGAATATGTTAAGGTTAAATCTGACTGTCGTTTTTGATTATCAACTATTCTTCCCTCTGAGTAAAGCGATCACAAAAATTGTTTGGGTTTTGGCAGCCCTTATAATTCTACAAAAAAAAAGGAACGCCATTTCGATTTTCGATCAGCTGTTGGTTGGGTTGGTTTCGTTTATGGAAATTGTTTGCAATTGTTTGTGTAATTGTCTCTAGGTTTGTTTTTCCTGTAAAAAAAAAAGTTTTATGTTGTCTAAAAGAAAAGAACAAATTCACAAACTCCAGAATAAAAAGAGAGGAATATTTGAATAAAACCCAAGATAACGACAATAAACAAAAAACACCTCGTAGCAACAACAACGCACAGATGTTGGTCTTCTCCTCCATTCTAATCACCAGCTGGCAGGCTTGTACTCTAAGTCGCTAAGTTGGCGCAAGTGGTAGTCACTTGGTCAATTGACAAAATCGAAATGCAAGTGCATTCCCTGACAGGGGGAAGCAAAAAAAAAAATGTCTTCCCAAGGGCATTATGTATGCGGAGAATTGACTGTCAGAATTGAAACTATTCAAACAAAATATCACTTAAAAGGAATCTAATGATGAATTAGTGGTGTAGTTCGAAATAGCTATCATTCCTACCAAAGTGACTGTGTCTACGAGTTGTTACTATAAAGTTATTCTCTCAAAAACAAAAACTCAAACTCCAGAATGATTTAATTTATTTTTGAAGTGAAACTGAGTCGGACTTCTTTGTAACTAGTTTCTTCATTTCTCGCTGCGGCATAGAATAATTCCATTGAAGTAAACATTTTTGAAAAAGTTTTCTCACAAAACTTTAAATTTTTTTGCTAACGAAAACGACACAAAATTTATGAAAACGACACTCAAATAGCTGTCACAAGCAAACGGGGCAAAAATGCGATAGCCAAAATGATAATCACCTGGAGCCTGGAGCCAAAGTACACAATTTCATTTATTTATTTACTAGCGTGCCCGGCGAACTTCGTACCGCCCAAAGTTTACTTTTTAACTAAAATAACACTATTTCACCAAAAGTCAATTTTTTTGATTCAAATTTTTTTTTGACAAATACGATCTCACTGTATACTACGATTAAAATTTAAAAAAAAAAACTCCCAGTACAAAAATTATGGAAAATCACACTCAGTTGTGATTTGTGATATTTAAAATGCGCTATAGTGATTCTGATCTTATTAGTGATAGTGATTCATGTGCATTCTAAAACCTGTTTGTGCAATTGCAGCTTTTTTGCTATGTGAAATTCGCCTATAGCAACCTCGGTTATAACGACCATGCGGATATAACGACGCAAACTCTGAGTCCCTTAATTTTAAACCATATTTTCCATACAAATTCATCCTGATATAGCGACCTCGGATATAACGGCAATTCCGTATATAGCGTCCTTTTTTTACAACAATTTGATTATTTTCCTCCCGATACAGCGACGAAATAAAATCTTCTAACTAGTTGCCTCTGCCTGTGCAAAAAAACGACCGTTGGTTTCGTTTGCTTAAATATCGTCTGTTTTTTTGCTAAAATTCTAATTTTTTCTTAACGAGACTATAAGAACATTCAGGGTTCTGTAACTCTTCACTTTTACATAATGGACTGGATAGTTTGCCATTGGCACAACTCGCTAAAGTTTGGGCGAACGAGGGAAACTACTCTAACTGGGAGACTTACATTGATGTAGATAACCACGTTTTTACCTCCGTTGACCCCACAGATATTGTTGAAAGCGTAGCTATAACAGCAGCTTCAGCAATAAATATGCATGAAGTGTTATCTGATGAGGAGGAGTCTGACGTTCCGGAATTGGAAGAACGAATTCCAACAGTCACAGATGCTTTAGGTGCTACTTCAGTCTTAAAACGATTTGCTCTATTTGGTGAAGGGGAAAACGAGATGAGAGTCTCGTGGCTTATAAGAACTGAGAACCCGCTAGAAAAACTTTTTGCTGAAAAAGGGAACCTTAAGCAGCGAAATATTACAGATTTTTTTCAAGGAAATGAATTAGATGACAACCAGTGTTGCATCTCTTATAACTTGCGCATTTTTTTTAATTACATTTGTTTTTACAGGTTTTTCTTTTTAATTCTGACTGAATTATAGAACTATGAATACAGCATTGTGTAGTAACATATCTACTAGTTAAGTATGAGTTTATTTTTTAATTTGTCTGACCTTCGCTTATAGCGACGTTCGGCTATAGCGACCATTTGAGCCCGGTCCCTCCACCGTCGTTATATCTGGATTTCACTGTACAGTAGTAACCGTTTAAAGCGAACCCGGTTAAAGCGGACTTTCGGTTATAACGAACCATTTCATGAAGTCCCAATCAATGCCCCATAAGAATTATGAATTTTAATTTCGCATATAGCGAACCCGCCTAAAGCGAACTTTCGCATATAACGAACCCATTCTGCGCGTAAAATAAAGAAAATGTCCGGTTATAACGAACCAAAAATCTGTCGCTTTACATTGTCATCCAGATTTTCCCAACTTTTCGGGACTTCCCCGAGAACTGTATAGCTGCGTACGAACCAACATTCTCAAAAGTCAAAATTTTGTCCTTCAATATAATTTGCTCGGTACTTCCCCGAGTAACCCTATGTTTACAACCGAAAGGTTGATTGAAGTGACGCGCTTAAAAATCATTTAAGTAAAATGGGAGATTTATAAACAAATAAAAGAAAATGTTTCACATTAAAAGACAAATACGACTTAACAAAGCATTTAGAACAAGGCGTAAAACAAAGCGATATATGGACTTGCAGACGTCGAGTTGTTTTTAAGCGAATTGAATCTTCTCAAACAAAACAATCTAAAATTCATGACTTTTTTAAATAAAAAATTTAATAAAAATAAAATGCTTTTATACTGAAATATTAACTTATTTTTTATGTGTTTTGATAACCCCTTTCTCTTTTTTTTTTATTGATTTTCAAAACAAAACTTTATGATTTTCTTAGCGTATATCACTTATAACGAACTTCGGTTATAACGAACCAATTTGGTCAGTCCCTTCGAGTTCGTTATAAGCGGACACTACTGTATATATGTATTATATATTTTTTTTTCGCTCTTTTTTTAATTTGAACTTGAGGATGTTTGTGTTTGAGTAGTAAGTGAGCGAGTTTGGCTGTGGCGCATATGGGTTATCTGATTGAGAGAGATGGAGTATTAAATGTAACAACTTACAAGTCGATGTAAATGAGATTGTTTATTTATTTATTTATTAATTTATTTATTATTATTTCATCTACTAGCTAAGCTATACAGATTACGTGATAACTATACCTATAAATTATATAAAACAATTCCTTAAGACTAAGAGAATGCAATCAAATTAAGTAAAACACTTTTGAAGCGACTACGAGAGAAATGAATATCAACATAATCACAAACTTCATTGAATGAAACAATAGCTCTGGACATAGGCTCATTGTGGCCATAATTAGTTCTGTGAACTGGTCGAAGGAGAAGATTTCTATCCCTTAAAGGTCTAGCCGGGGCATAGATTGGTACTTGGGCTAAGAGAGATGGACAGTTAATGTGATAGCTTAACAAGTCCCTTACAAACATGATGTCATGAGCTTTTCTTCTTGAGCTTAAAATTGAAATGCCTAACAATTGACACCGAGTTTGGTAAGGAATTTCAAAGTCCCATCTCATTTTGCGAAAAATGTATTTAGTGAAACGCCTTTGGACTTTTTCAATGCGGTCAGAGTGAACTTTGTATAATGGGTTCCATATTACATCAGCATATTCTAGCAGAGACCTAACTAATGCAATAAAAAGAGAAATAAGGGTATGAGGATCCGAAAATTCTTTGCAATTTCGTTTTATAAAACCAGAAAGTTTATTTGATTTAGCAATAACTTGATCCACATGAGATGCAAATGTGAACCTCGAATCAATTATAATACCAAGATCTTTAACTTCCAGAACTCTTTTTAGTACAATACTGTCGATTTCGTATTGATATTCAAAATGAGAAGAGCTTCTATAAAAAGACATTATAAAGCATTTTCTAATGTTTAACATTAAACAATTACTGATGCACCAAACAGATAGGTTTGTTAGATCATGTTGCAAATACTCACAATCAAGTGAAGTTTTCATTTTAAGGAACAGCTTTAAATCATCAGCGTACATCAAACAATGGGAATATTTTAATACTCGTGAAATATCGTTGATAAAAAGTATAAATAGGAGCGGACCCAAATGACTACCCTGTGGTACTCCTGATCCACACCCAAAAGATCGTGAAAAGTAGTCGTCTATTTTGACCTTTTGATTTCTGCCAATCAAGTAGGATGCTAACCACTCAAGCATTGCTGAGTGAAACCCAAGACTTTCAAGTTTTTTTAGTAATATATGATGATTGACAGAATCAAATGCCTTACTGAAGTCAGTGTAAGCACAGTCAACTTGATAACCATCTTCAATAGCATTAATGGCATAGTGTGAGAAGCAAGCCAGATTAGTGGTAGTGGACCTACCGGACACAAAGCCATGCTGCGCATCACAAACAAATTCCTTTGTAAGAAATTCTAGTTTTGATTTGACGATGCTTTCAAAAAGCTTAGGCAAAGCTGATAATTTGCAGATTCCTCTATAATTTTCAATATCATTCTTGGATCCAGATTTGAAAATTGGAATAAGAAAAGAGGATTTCCATTCTTCAAGAAAAATTCCTGAGGATAGCGATAGATTAAAAATATGAAGAAGTGGATTGCATATTACTTGGGAACACATTTTAAAAATGATCGAAGGAATACCATCAGGTCCCGGACTTGAATTGGGCTTAAGATCATTAAGAGCCCCCATAATGTCACGAACACTTAGTTGAATGAGGCCAAGGTCCAGTCTGCATTCTGTAGCTGGAACAAAACTTGGTGTATCAGGCTTTGAGTACACAGATTCAAAGAATCTAGCAAACAATTCTAATGTTGTATTATCATCTTTAGATTCCAAATTTTTATAAAACATGGATTTAGGAAGACCTGTAGATTTTCTTTTGCTATTTATGAAAGTCCAGAAGCGTTTGGAATCTGTCTTTATTGCATTTTCTATTAGATTTACGTAATTTTTCTGCAGAAATTTACTTAACGCAAGAAAGTCCTTACGCAGCTTGACAAAATGTTCATAATCCACAGGGCTACCTGACAATTTGAAATTTTTATGTGCCTTATTTTTAAGGTTCTTAAGATGAGCGAGCCTTCTATTGTACCACTTAGATAAACGCTTAGATAAATTCTTCTTCGATCTATAAGGAACAAAAGAGTTAAATCCATTAAACAACACAGACTTGAAAAAATTATAAGAGTCCAGAAGGGACAAATGTCTCAGATTACTATTCCAATCGATGTCCTGAAGGTAACAATTAAAACCATTAAAATCGCATTTTGAAAAATCGAAAGTTTTAACTAAATTAATATCAGCTTTTAAAATAAAGCTTTTAAATTAAAATTGAATTATTTAACAGAGGATATGGGGCTTCAAAAGTATTTCCCTTGATATCATCACAGCAGATAAAAACTAGATCTAATATTCTATTTTCTGAATTAACAATTGAGCTTATTTGACACAAATTAAGAGAAAGTAGAAAATCAACTAAAATAAATTCAATATCTTTCTTTAAGTTACATGGCATAAGCATTTTATCATCGTCGGACCAAGACCAAACAATGTCACCGACATTAAAATCTCCCAATACACAAATACTATTGGAAACATTATCGTGATTAACGAAAATATAATCTATATTACATAAGTGTCTTTCATAGACATCTAATCCACTCCCTGAGGGGACATAGCTTACAATAAAAATAAGTGAGCTCACAACACCTGTGACTTCCAGAGAAAAGCAGAGTTGTTCTACTTCACGATCAGGTAAGGGAATTTCAAAGCAGGTAATACCTCGGCGAACTGCAACTAGAATTCCTCCACCACGTTCCTCCTTCTTTTTACATCGATCAAAACGGAAAACCCGATAGAGAGACTCATCAAAAATTTCTGAGTCAAAAATATCATCATATAACCAAGATTCTGTGATAATAATAACATCATAGTCAAGATGACTAGAATAATTAAACAATTTAGTGATTTTTGTCCGAATTCCGCTGGCATTATGATAATAAATTTTGAGATTCGATTTATCAAAGTTTCGCTTTTCTACGACTCTATGATGCGGGTAGGCAAGCTCGGTAAGTTTTTTCTTATTGGTTTTGCCAGGTCGATTTGTAAACTCCTTAACTATCATATTTTTTGGCCAGAAGTTAGGGTTTACTATAGCCTTTCCAATATCAAAAGGAGCAAGAACTTTGAACGAGGCTGATATTCGATCCGGCTGGTTATCAGGTGTGAGGCTATGACATCTGATAGCTCCGGTGTCAATGCCCTTGTTTTTTATGTAGTCCAAAATATCCATTGGTTTAGTTCCGTATTGTAGCCTTGCTAAAAATATGGCAGATGGTGGAGCCACAACTTTTAAAGACATGTCACGGCTATTTGTAACCATGGGTACTGGAACGACCACAGGTGTATCGCAGTTAGCAGGAGGATTAACATCTTCATTATTCATATGTCTGTTTTTGTTGAATAACGCCGACGATGAAGTAGATGGTACTGGTGATAAAAGACCAGAAGATTTCTCCAATGATATTCCTACCGTAGGTGTGACGACTGGTGTAACTGAGTTAGACCGAAGAATCCTTTTTGGCTGAACAGGTTGGATCTCTATAATTGGGACGACTGTGAGATCGTTGCTCAGCTGCTGAACAGCACAATTATTGGAATGGCTGTTATTGTTGAATAACGCCGACGATGAAGAAGATGGTCTTGGTGATAAAAGACCAGAAGATTTCTCCAATGGTATATCTTCCGTAGGTGTGACGACTGGTGTAACTGAGTTAGACCGAAGAATCCTTTTTGGCTGAACAGGTTGGATCTCTATAATTGGGCTGACTGTGAGATCGTTGGTCAGCTGCTGAACAGCACAATTATTGGGTCCTTTGGTATTTTCCATTGGCAAGATTTGAGGACTTAGCAAATTTAAGATTAGGTCGTTTGATTGAGGCAACTGTTGCAGTAAATCCTTCTCAATATTAGAAGAACTCTGCCACATCATTTGTGCATTCGCAGAATCAAAGTCAAAAACTTTCTGTAACTCAGAAAATAAAGTCACAATATTTTTAAAATATTTTTGCAGTTTTATGATTTTTCAGTGGAGGACATCAGGTGAGATATTTCTATGTTTCTCACAATAAAAACATAGACCGGGAGTACTAATAATTTTATCGATATCCTTCCCTTTCAAGCCTATGCATTTTGCATGAGCAGTGTCAAGGCAAATTCCGCACGAAACGCTTATATCGTTCGTATTCTTTTTACAGATGTAACAATCAGGGTTACTCATGATTGAGAAAAAATAGATCCAGTTAAAATGAATTATTATATAATTGTAGACGTGGCAACTCCGCACGTAGTAGATACAAAAACCAAAAAAAAGCTCAGCCGATAATGTGGTTGATGAAAATGGTGAGATGTGGTGCGTGGAAAAGATCCAATAATAAAAATAAAAATGGCGTGGTGAATATCAATCTTGCTGTAATGGCAGAACAAATACCAAAAGTTGTACTCACACGGAGGAGGAAGTAGGAAGAACCCAGGTATATATATTCCAGTTGTTAGAAGAGGATCGAAATCAGATTCACGCTCAAAGCAGTCGTTGAAAACGGTTTCCAAACATGAAATGAGATCCGTATAAAGTATTCAGTGTAGGCCAACAAAAATTGCTTCGTAGGCAGAAGAGGGAATAATAGAAGTTAGCCTACCTAGGTATTTGTGTGGATTGTTTTACTGGCAGTTTTTCTTCTCTTTTTTCGGGTAAGCTACGTAAGCTACGTTGTATAGCTAATTATTATGTTTTAAATTTGAGAAGTGGAACTCTGGCGAAGCAAGGCGAGCACGGGTCAGCTAGTATATAATATAATATATGACCCGGCAAACTACGTTCCACCCAAATTCGTTAATGTAATGAAAATAATAATTCGGAGCATGCACATGCAAAATGCTACTTTGTGTAATTCGGTCAATTCAAATTCTTCAACAATTATATTAAATACTAGCTGTGCCCGCAACTTCGTACGCGTCGTGAGACTGTGTAGTTTCCAATAAAAGATATTTGACCGTTTTCTCAACGGCAAATTTGTTTAAAATCAACAATCTAGCTAAAAAAAAATCGGTGAACATTGTCGACATTGAAACAATAAATCAAACAAATCTATTTACCTAAAACACCAATTTAAGAAAATTAATTTCAACAGCGTTAGTAAAGTTTCACTTCCTTACTGTAGGTACCACGTAGGTAATATCTAAACAACCACTTAAACAAAAGCCTTAACGGAAATTTGTATCTACACCAACAATAAATAAATCAAACAACATAAGTCACCTATATCGTCTTTACTTCTTGAATTTTTCAATTCTTTACTGTAAGTATCTACGTAGGTACTATAACAACCATTAAAACAAAAACCTTGAACTCAATTTCTATATACACCACCTCCACCATACGTCCCCCACCACACCACACGTCATAAGCCATCTGCGCATTTCCTCAGAAACACGTTTTCATATGAACTTGCTTGTGCGATGTGCGCCACCAAAAACCACCCCAAAGCAGAACAACGATCAAGAACCGCGGCGGCTGATAATATTCGATTTCAGAAAATAAATTTATTTTTTTAATGTTAGATTTTAGGTTGTAGCTCAGCTTCTAGAGGACATAGAAAGCTGATTGATGGATTGAAATATCTATAAAAGTGTTGGCTCTCCTAAGTGTTTTGCTTTGTTTGCATTGATAAAGAATTATTTGAGTAATGGCGAGTTAAGGGCAGTAAAGTCGGAAAAAAAAAAACACATTTTGGTCAAAAACGCTCCAAAAAATAGGCATGGCAATGAAAGGAATAGCCTATATGTTGCATAGAATCTTAAGAAACATTTCAAAAAAAGTTTCATCGAAATCTGTGCAGTAGTTTTCACGCCATTAGGTAACAGAAAAATTGCCTACAGTTTTATTATAAGTATAGATATAGACAACAGAAATATCTAAAATACTGAAATGTCTGTTTGTTTCAATCAAACCGCAATAATTGACGTGACGATCAACCTTCCGCTTTTACACAAAATTCTCTATGTGAGAAACATTGAAATTCAAGATTGATGCCACAAATGCACAAATATCCAGCAAAATAAAATATTTGTCATAATGAAAGCGAGATGCACGGGAAATTCAAGACACTTAAATACGAATGGCGAATCGTTCAATGTTTGCCTTTAAATTTTCCCCTCAAAACCGTCGCTGGTATTACATTTAATTTGAGATTCTTCACCATCAAATCAAACGCGTTCCGTTACAAAGTTTGGGTGCATTGAGGTTGGGCAACAAAATTATAACTGAGCCGACTTTCAATTATATAGAGGTAAGACCGGAACATCCAAAGAATTTAAAATTTCAACTAGTCCGCATAAAGTTTTGTTTTCATGACAAAAAGTAGCATATTTATATCCTTGGGCCCATGCGAATTTAAAAGAAAAATCATCAAAATCGAACGATTCGTTCCCGAGTTATGAGTGCACGTACGTCAGTCTCTTTTATATGTAACTGTATCCACCCGGCATTGCCCGTACCTTTCGTATTAAATCCTGCTCACATTTCGCAAAGTACATTATTTGGATAATGTCCATTAATAATTTTAATTATAAAACTTAAGAAATATCGTTTGATTTTATTTTGTAATGCCACAACCCGTTTTCCTATCCCGCCTATGTTTTGTAAAGTACCAACAATAGGGTCCGTTACTATCCTATCTTTCAAACTTGAATCAACCATAACCATCCCAAAAATTTCAATCGACTAAATAGGCGTTTTTCTTTTTTAGTTCAGAGCTGAGCACTGAACTGAGCTCGAGCTATATGAGCGCGCTCTGAACCGAGCGAGCTCAGATCGTTCTGATGATTTTCTGTTTTTCCTGTTTTTTTTTTTTTTCTCAAATATGACTGCAAGTGTGAATGTATATGTGTAATCAGGATTTTACTCAGAATGCTCAGTCAATTAATTCTGAGCTCATAGAGCGCGCTCTGATCATGCTCTGAACGAAAAAAGAAACACAAATTCGAGCTCTGATGTATCTGAGCTAAAAAAGAAACACAAACTTTTTGTATAACAGTTCAGGTTGTGCTCTGAACTAAAAAAGAAAAACGCCTATTAAAACTGTTTCTAAAATCGACAACAGCGCCACTTATCGGGTCGAAAATTATCCTATCTTTCAAGCTGAAACCAACCATATACATCCACAAAATTTTATTGAAATCGATTGAGCGGTTTCGGCGATCGACGACAGCGCCACCTATCGGGTCCAAAATAGTGCTTTATTTTTAGACTGCCTAAACCTGAAATACAACAATACAAACAAAACAAAAGAAGTA
Source organism: Cheilosia urbana (assembly GCA_946477585.1). NCBI lineage: Eukaryota > Metazoa > Arthropoda > Insecta > Diptera > Syrphidae > Cheilosia > Cheilosia urbana. The sequence continues at coordinate 25,702,794 of OX297853.1, forward strand.
CCATGAAAATTGGCTCAGTGATTTTCGAGTTATATCGTCATCGAATTCCACCCCGAAAGAATTATAAGTATTATAATTGTATAGAAGATTAGTATTGAAGATAATTGAATTTTACTGAAAAACGAAATATGTGCCTTCAGCGCCACATGTTGATAGTTTTCCGATATTTCGTTTTTCCTAAACCATCCCTGATTCAAGACGAACAAAACAAAACAAAAATCATTCAAATCGGTCGCACCGTTCTGGAACCCGACTAACGCACAGCAATTGACTTTTATATAGGAGAAGAGATTATCATCAAAATACAAAGACTTTCTTATGACATTATGTACAAATTATTAACAAAAAATAATACATAGGTATATAAAAGGACAACAAAAGAAAATCGGCCCTACCAATAATCAACTTTAGTCTGGCAGCTTACGCAAACTCCAAACTTTCCAAAATCGCTTTAAAAATAAACAAATATAGTTTCCGGAATATCGCTAACTATTTATATTTATGTAGATCATGTGAACATAGTAAAAAACGCCTAATGTAATCGTAAATACTGCTCTTCAGTTTTATATATGCGTAGATTTTAAATTACAGTTGACGTCCACTATAACGAATGATATAACGTTTGATGTCATTCAATATACCGAAACCCTGTCAATGTATCTAGCGCGTTCGTTATATCGATCGACTTTTTAAACTATTTTGAAAAATGTTTACTAAAAAGGTTTTATTTGATTTAAAATTGAATAGATGATGGTTCGCCATTTAAATACTTTGAAGGTTCTTAACCCAATTTTTATATACGTTCCTTATATCGGATAGCAAAGCGGTGGGCACCATTCATTATACAGAGATTCTCTTGTATATCTGAAAAGTGTTCGTTATTTAGCGAATTCGCTGTATCGGTTATTCGTTATAATGGACGTCCACTGTACTCAGGTGGCAATTTTTCCAAGTACATATAAGGCGATGAGATCTATATTTGAGTGTATGTATGTAACTAACAACCTTCAAGTTAACATCCTTTATTAAACAAGTCTTAGCGATTCAATTGAATTAAAAATATTACAGAACTTGCATGTGTTAACTCCTATTTCAAGTATGACGAGACGCGGATAATTTACCAATATTCCAAGGAGTAGATATCTCTATACTTAAAAGTTTGACATTTTTGTGTAACTGAGTAAAAATAAAAAACCTACGGAATTTATTTTTATATTTTAAATTGGCAAGTATTATTACAGAGAAAACAAAACAAGTCCACTTACCCACCATTTTCTTCTAGTATTTTACATGGACACTTTAATATTGAAAGACAGACAGTCTTGGAACTGCTGCTTGACAGAGTGGTGTTGCTGTTGATTCAGCCTGATGAATATTTGTCCTTGTTTTATGCCAACGAATGGCAAACCGAATTTTGTCCATGCGTACTTCCGTTTATCGAAGGCTCTGGATGAACTAACAAATCTTATTTTTGGAAATAGCATTGCGACCTTTTTGTCTTATTTTTGGTTTAATAAAAAAAAACCTTTGACGTCTATAATATATGAGACTTGTAACTTAGGTTACTTGTTTTTGAAGTTATGTTTGTGTGTCTTTCGTACTTGAATGTTGAGTGGCTGTAAAGATATAGAAACAAGATTTCATGGCAGATTAATTAATGAAATAACAAATTAGAGCAAAGAGGGACAGGTAGTTCGACAATTGTTTTGCAGGGGTCGAATCACGTCATCAAGTTGATTTCAATTGTGAAACAGAAACAAATTCCGACTCAACTCGACCCCAGTGTTATGGTTTCTATGTTTTTAAGGCAGTGGTCGTTATTGATCTCACGTTCCATCTTTAATGGGACCCGGCCACTGAGCCGATGATGCAATCATGACAAATGCAGTCATAACAAATGTTAGTATGTAGTTCTCTAAGAGCTCTAAAAAAAAGGGGATTGTATATCGGCAGCAGGACTCGACTATATTTTCAGGAATCTCAAAGACTACACTAGAATATGTTAAGGTTAAATCTGACTGTCGTTTTTGATTATCAACTATTCTTCCCTCTGAGTAAAGCGATCACAAAAATTGTTTGGGTTTTGGCAGCCCTTATAATTCTACAAAAAAAAAGGAACGCCATTTCGATTTTCGATCAGCTGTTGGTTGGGTTGGTTTCGTTTATGGAAATTGTTTGCAATTGTTTGTGTAATTGTCTCTAGGTTTGTTTTTCCTGTAAAAAAAAAAGTTTTATGTTGTCTAAAAGAAAAGAACAAATTCACAAACTCCAGAATAAAAAGAGAGGAATATTTGAATAAAACCCAAGATAACGACAATAAACAAAAAACACCTCGTAGCAACAACAACGCACAGATGTTGGTCTTCTCCTCCATTCTAATCACCAGTTGGCAGACTTGTACTCGCTAAGTTGGCGCAAGTGGTAGTCACTTGGTCAATTGACAAAATCGAAATGCAGGGGGAAGCAAAAAAAATGTCTTCCCAAGGGCATTATGTGTGCGGAGAATTGACTGTCAGAATTGAAACTATTCAAACAAGCAATCACTTAAAAGGACTCTAATTATGAATTAGTGGTTAAGTTAGCTATCATTCCTACCAAAGTGACTGTGTCTACGAAAACTCAAACTCCAGAATGATTTAATTTACTTTTGAAGTGAAACTGAGTCGGACTTCTTTGTTACTAGGTTCTTCATTTCTCGCTGCGGCATAGAATAATTCCATTGAAGTAAACATTTTTGAAAAAGTTTTCTCACAAAACTTTAAATTTTTGGTGGAGTTGAAAATGAGCCAACCTACATTGCTAACGAAAACGACACAAAATGTTTGAAAACGACACTCAAATAGCTGTCACAAGCAAACGGGGCAAAAATGCGATAGTCAAAATGATAATCACCTTACGTGGAGCCAAAGCACACATTTTCATTTATTTATTTATTGCTTTATATAACAAAAAATAATATATAAACAAAAATCTATATCTATATCTATACTTATAATAAAACTATAGACGATTTTTTTTGTTACCTAATGGCGTGCAAACTACTGCACAGATTTCGATGAAACTTTTTTTGAAATGTTCCTTAAGATTTTGTGCAACACATAGGCTATTACATTTCATTGCCATGCCTATTTTTTGGAGCGTTTTTGACCAAAATGTGTTTTTTTTTTCTGACTTAACTGCCTTTAACTCGCCATTACTCAAATAATTCTTAATCAATAGAAACAAAACAAAATACTTAGGAGAGCCAACACTTTTTTAGTTATTTCAAGCTATCAATCAGCTTTCTATGTCCTCTAGAAGCTGAGCTGAGAACCTAAAATCTAACACGAACAAAATAAATTTATTTTCTCAAATCGAATATTATCAGCAGCCGCGGTTCTTGATCGTTGTTCTGCTTTGGGGTGGTTTGGTCGCGCACATCGCACAAGCACGTTCATATGAAAAAACAAAAACAGCGACAATTTGTTTCTGAGGAAATGCGCAGATGGCTGATGACATGTGGTGTGGTGATGAACGTATGGTGGAGGTGGTGTTTATACATATATAGAAATTAAGTTCATGTATTTGTTTTAATGGTTGTTATTGTTATTGTATTGTAATGGTTGTCTAAGTTGGTAGGTGCTCTGACAGGTCATAACTTCCTAAGAAACCATACAATGAAATTAAACCTCATAGACGACGACATCTGTAGAGGCTGCGGTGATGAGGAGACGCATGAGGACACACCTCACTTCCTCTGTCACTGCCCGAGCCTCTGTCACTTGCGAAATAGAACACTTGGAAGATATTACTTCCAAGACATTCAAGAAGTTTAGACGATATAGGTAAATTATGTTGTTTGATTTATTGATTGTTGGTCTAGATACAAATTTCCGTTAAGGCTTGTAACGATGCGTTCGTTACAATTTAATTCTTGTAATCCCCACTGTACCCACGCAGTCTGTTTTCGCACAGTAGTGGAAGTCTTTCCCTCTTGCCTTTGCTGTTTTGCTTTGCACACCCCACTGTATGCGCTCAGGTTGTTTACAAATAACATCAGAGTAGCAGTGCAACATACCAGTCAAACAACTATGCCGCCGCCCACACCGAAACACACGAGACCCCCGCAACAACCCAGTATTCGCTTGTACAGCATGCATACCCAAGCCATGCAAATATATTCAGTAGTCAATCGACTGCTCCGCCCCCATACCGATATACATGAGGTTCCCCGCGTTTACCCAGTGGAGTCGGTCACTGGCATATGGTAAAAGCATATGAGACATCGACATGCAATTTATAACAACAATTACACAATTATTGTTAGGCTCTTGTAAAATTCACACCGGCTCGCTGACCGAGTTGCTTAAGACCAGCAACGAAATCTCAAACAAGCGAGCAAGATCACATTGTGGAAGTACCAATCTAGTGCACCGTGATTTGTTCCGTCAATAGTTTGTTGCAACAACTATTCGAAAGTTTTTGTGCTAGTAAACCTACGGGTTGCTAGTGAATTGCTGATTCCTCCGTAAGGAAGAATCGTCGGTTGCCAGGACTGTCGTAAGACGGACCTGTAGGTTGCCAGGACTGCCGTAAGGCGGACCTGTAGGTTGCCAGGACTGCCGCAAGACGGACCTGTGAAAGCACCTGGGTTATCCCACACCCAGCCAAGTCCCGTACCGTTGAGTCAAGGACACTAGAAGCCGTACCTGTATTGAAGCCGTACCCGTTGCCGATATCACCGAGTTAATTGAATACTTGATTGTAATATATTAGAGTTGAAGCATTGTTGAATTGTAATTAATACTTTTGGATTGTAATATAGATTAGATTTGGCTAAATTGTGAATATCCGATTTGTAAACTGAATTGTAAATGTTAGTCACAGGAAAAGCCTATTATTAAATTGTAATACTTTTGCTTGTAATATATTAAATTGGCTAAATTATAAATAACCGATTTGTAAATTGAATTATAAATATGTACTAGAGTCACAGAAAAGGCTATAACTGTAATTATTTTTGATTGTAAAATAAGCCGTAGTATTAACGTAATAAAGGAAAACTCCTCTGTACCGAAAGTTATTCATGCTTATTTTGACATTCGAACGAATAGCCAATTCGAACGAATGTCTATAAAAATACACTAAGGTCATTCGAACGAATAGAGACATTTGTTAGAATTGGCTATTCGTCCGAATTTCAAAATAAGCATGAGTGTTTCTTTGGGGAAAAGACCCCGGCGATCCGGCGAGCTGACCTCAGCCTCGATAAAAAGCACATCACAGGCTTTTGTTTTAGTGGTTGTTTTGAAGTGAAGTGAAACTTTAGTATTTACGCTGTTGAATTTAATTTTCTTATTGGTGTTTTAGGTAAATAGATTTGTTTGATTTATTGTTTTACATTGGTAATGTTCACCGGGTTTTTTTCAGCTAGACTCTTGATTTTAAACAAACATGCCGTTGAGAAAACGGTCAAATCTCTTTTATCGGAAATTACACAGTCTCACGCCGCGTACGATGTTGCGGGCACAGCTAATAATATATAAAAGGGCAACTAAAGACAATCGGCTTACCAATAATCAACTTTAGTCTGGCAGCTTACGCAGACTCCAAACTTTCCAAAATCGCTTCACCAATAAACAAATATAGTTGCCAGCATATCGCTAACTGTAGGGTTAACCCAAATAAATAAATAAATAAAATTCATGATTTCGTTGTCACATTTGTATGGCATATTTCGTTTGTAAAGAACTGCATACCACGCTTAAGTTTAAAGTCGAGGCTAAAATTTATTATTAGTACGGCGTAATTTCAAATAACATTCCACAAAGTAGGTACAGGAGGAAAACAATTTATTGCGGCATATATACCTACAACAAACCAAACTAGCTGAATAATTATTATCAATCGAGGTTAAATTGCCCATGGTCTACCTACTATTACCTCGTAAGAACTAGGTGCAGATGCAGACAGCAAACTTGAACTTCACATACCTAGTACCCTTCCTAAGAATCCATTGTTCGTTTGATATGGTCTAGAGTCTAGTCGAATCTGGGGTTGAATTACCGCATCCGTGATCGAGTAATACCTACGTGACTGAATTTGTTATTGTTTTGCTTGTATGTAAAATCCACAAAATTCAACGACGTGTAGCTCGCTCACGGATCCGGTAATTCTGCCCCTGTTTACTCTACTCAAATATGGCTGCGTAGGTATATTTTCACTCGTTCTACTTTCAATATGGCAATGAAGATGCGCAACTAGTGTATACAAATGCAGTAGGTATGCATAGCATATTTAGCGTGCGGTATCGAAGTTGACTTTAAAACTTCAAAAAATGAAAATTCTCTCAGATTCAGCAGAAATTAATTTTTGGCTGATACTATTCGCACGTCGTTAGGAACACGGCTTAGGTCGACGGCTAGAGGCACGACAACGTAACGAAATGCTAATCGCGTAAAACAGTGGTATAGGGTTCGCTTCGCTCGCAAAAAGGACTCTAACCTCCAGTACTACATTTTCGGGCACGAGCCTGTACGACTTATTTCTTAAAACGCTATTTTTAATGAAAATACATAAGCCGTCGACCTTAGTCGTGTCCCTAACCCTAAGCACGTGCGGATAGGTACTTCGAATTTGATAATTTTTCTTTTCACCTTGCAAATATAAATTATAACGACAGAGAAGGGATAGATAGAGTCCGTCTCCTCTTATCAGAATTTTTGCAAAACAAACCAGAGTGACGACTGAGGATGAGGTATCTCATATATGAGGTACCTATGAGGACATGAAGAGTTGTTTCAATGCTAAAACGAAAACAATATACATATCTACATTTTTTCTACACGCTGGCGCTGGTTGAAAACAAATAACAAAAAATGCGACCGATGCAAATAGCAAAAGTCGTGTTTTTATACTTATATTAGGTTCTTCGGTAACACCTACATACTTTTAAACCTACAATGGAATAGTTACCTACATATATATATATTTACTAAACTAAAAACTTACCAGTTATGCAGATGAAATATCAAATATTGACTGTCTGGGTCTGCACAAATAACTCTCCGAATTTGCGACGCAATAACAAATAATTGGCAGCCGGCCGGCACCCGGAACAAAAACAAAAACAAATCCCGACATGTACGAACTAAAACGAAACACATGCACGCTTCATCTGCGTAGGCTTGGAAATGATGTAATGGGGTTGGGGTGGGGATTGGGGAATTGCCATTTGCTCATAACGTTAGAGTAGTGCAAAATATTTCTGTTCGAAAAACGAAATAACAAGAGTGGTCGAAGAAGGTATGTTCCGTAAAAACCAACGGTCGCATTTCGGTTAAAGTATCTAGATCTAGATATCTTATGTCGATTTCCATTGGGACAGAAAAAGCACTTTTTTTCAGAGTCAGAGCAGTTTTTCTGCTCTCGAAATCAGCTGGCTGTCAGATTTCATGTTCCATTGGGCGCAAAAAAAGCACTTTTTTTGAGAGTCAGAGCAATTTTGCGAATCTCGATTTTCGAGCGAGATTCACACCTATTTGCACTAACACCAAAACATTTCGCTGGCTGAGAACTATAATGTTCTATGTCAAGGCACCCCCACTTTGAGAAATATCAATGCAAAGATTTACGTGGGTGATTTTTAGTTAAAATGCATGAACACATATAATATATTCATTACAAATAAAACTAGATCGAATATTGTAATAAATTGTATATTTATTCTTATCTTTTTCTGCATAAAAATCATTTTATAGCCGATTTTTAGTTTTGACATAGAACGTTTTGCTTATTAGCTTGAGAATATTATGACAAACCCTGTTCTATGTTCAACATAGAACATTATTACATTTAGAGATTATATGGACGCAGGCAGTTTTTCACTCATATAAATCACATTTCATACATGTAACATGGCTTTCGTAGCCTTACCAATCTTTATTAAAAATAAAATAACAAATTCATAAAATAATATTAACTCAATTTGTAAATAAATAAAAAAAATTATCACTTCATAGTTTCAGTCAAGTTAAAATGGAATAAGTAATAAAATTACTTTGAATTATCTATTATTTTTTGAAAAAAATCCAAATTAATTTTTGGCATGAAGGGTAACATTGCCTTAAAAGATTTAATCTTAGACTCAGGCAGCTTATTCCTTCTAAGGATTTCTTTTGGTACCGGCATTTGCGAGATGATTTTCTTCGTCCTCGTTATTACTATTTCCATTCAAGCCCTCGATTGGTTCATGTAACCCCGTATCCATTGGAATATTGCTCGAATCATCTTGATCTGCATTTTGAGTGGAGTTGACGAGCAGTATTTCAATAGAGCTCAATTCATCCTCATTTTGTTCATATGGACAAGAATTACATTGAACTAAAATGCCAATAAAAGATTATTGGTACAAAAAACTAGAATTTATTAAATAAACAGTACCAAGAGTATGGACGCTGTCACTGGGGGACTCACAAGGAGACAACATTTCGTCCAGATATTCTTCCAGTATGTACTCCTCGTCCATTACTGTGTCTTGTATTGAATCAGAAGAACTCTACAATCTACAATATTTTTACTGATATAATATACAAACAATATCACAAAAAAGACAATAATAAAATTCCACTTACCAAACTTCAAAAGGCGCGAACGGTTTTGCAATTCGATTGAAGTGGAAATGTTCTATGCATAACAGTACTCTCACGAAAGTCAAATGTATAAAGAGTGAATCAAAATGTTCTATGTAGGACAAATATAGAACTTTTTTAGTATTATTGCAAATCATTATATGTAATAATGTTCTATGTTCAAATGCCATTGAATAGTCTGTGCAAAAAAGTTCTATGTCATTTGTACTATGGGTATTTTGGTATGTTATCAAATTGGTCACAATGTTCTATGTTGACATAGAACCTTATAACACTATCACTTCATCAGAAATATCAAAAAGTTGTAAGTTTCTTTCGGGTACAGAGCTGCCACCTTATTATTATTAGATTGAATTTTGTACATTTCTTGTAGCCAATGAAACGTAGAACATTTTTGGTATACAAAACTTTTTTTTTTAATTTTCTTCGACATAGAACATTATAGTTCTCAGCCAGCGATTTGTCGTTTGTCAAACTTTAAAGTGTGTTTACTTACGTTTATAGACGAGAAGTCTGTGAAAAATAGAAAAAAAAATTACATATGGCCGCTGCAGTATTTATTAAAATAAATTGAATGGATTTTTATTTACACAAATTACAATTTAAGAACACGTGACTTTTAAAACACGCACCACCACAGATGCAAAGGGAGAAAAATCTCGTTTTATGTTCCATTGGGCACGAAAAATCTGAAATCTGAGAGCAAAATCTGAAAATCCCAATGGAAAACGACATTACCTACCAGTGACTTAATTTTGTTTGGATACAATCAGAAAATAAAGTTTAACAGATACAATCCACTCGAAAAAGATACAATTTACTTAACATTTTTTTGCAGTTAACAAGTTGCGCAACATTAAATTTTTTTTTTTTATATAAAAAAGTACTAAAATAAAAAAAAATCTGAAAAAATATGATATATTTCACAAAAAATAACATTCTTTAAAGTGTGTGTTTGGAAAGTTGATCGCAATTGCAAGCTTGCTGAATTCGTTAAGCGGTTGACCAAAAATAAAATAATCCTGTTATTTAGAATATTTTTGGCCAAACCATGTTATTTCAGGAGAAATCATTTCTATTACATAAAAAGTACTCAAATGTTTTCCTGATGATAAAATTTCACAAATTGATGGCGGTAAAAATGAGTATCGTGCCCTAGACGACTTTGAATATTTAAAATCTTAACAAAAATTCTTTGTTTTGGATAGAGGTTAGCGTCATTAAAATTTAATGTGGGGATTTTATCTTTAAGAACATATAAGAATAGCTCAAGGCCCAATTTCAATAGGCGTTTTTCTTTTTTAGTTCAGAGCACAACCTGAACTGTTATACAAAAAGTTTGTGTTTCTTTTTTAGCTCAGATACATCAGAGCTCGAATTTGTGTTTCTTTTTTCGTTCAGAGCGTGATCAGAGCGCGCTCTATGAGCTCAGAAATAATTGACTGAGCAGGCTGAGTAAAATGCTGATTACACATATATATTCACACTTCCAGTCCTATTTGAGAGAAAAGAAAAACAGGAAAAACAGAAAATCATCAGAACGATCTGAGCACGCTCAGCTCAGAGCGCGCTCATATAGCTCGAGCTCAGTTCAGTGCTCAGCTCTGAACTAAAAAAGAAAAACGCCTAATATAACATTCTTCGGCTTATGTGGAAAGAATTTTTACATATACAAATTTAAACAAAAACAAGTGCAGAAATCGGCTTGAGTTGATGCATGCTCAGATTGAATTGAAACCAAAAATGCTTGTAGCTACGGATTTCCACAATGACAAAGGTACACTTCGGTCCTAAAAGATACAATTTAAACTTGTGTAAATTACAATCTGAAAATTTCATTTCCCATCCCTGGTACCCACCTAATGTATGGTTGATATTCGATTGAGCGCTCTCTTTATGTTCGTTTGGTTCAAAAGAAATCAATTTTTCAATTCTTTTCAGATTTCAGAGCACTTTTGCGAATCTAGATATTTTCTCAGATTTACCAACACAAGTGCGTTTGAGTTTGACAACTGGTGGAGGATGTTTAGGTTTTCGTGAATTTCTTCTACAGCAAAGAAAGGCATTGCATCGGGTGAGATTATTTTAGTGAATTGGTTATGTATAAATATATAAAAATCAATCGAGACGCAAATTTCGAATGTTTTAATTTACAATTTAACCAATGAATGGAAAACGCTTTGAAAAGTGTTGAAGGCTACACATATTCGAATCGCACGAATATTATCACAAAAAAGAGCAAGTGAAATCTGAAATCTGAGAGCGAATCTGAAGAAGCCCAAACGAATACCTACCACATTAGTCAATGCTGCCTGCATATTCAGTTGACATTTCGAAGAGTCAGATTTAAAATAAACAGAGTGGCCGTGGCAGAATTCTGAAGAGTCGAAAAAAGGGCCGGTCGGAGAAAAAGGTGCCATTTCTAAGACCACTCTGCAAATTTTGAACTTTCGCACGATATTTGACAACCGATAGTTCGCATAACAGTGTTATAGTGTTGTGATAGGCAACCGTGTTATATTTTAAATGTACCTATTTGAAAATAACAATTTCTGAAAAAATTATGAGGGGTCTTTTCCGAAAAATAAAGGGCAAAATTAACCAAGGGTAACGCTGACCGCGAGAATACAAAAACAATTCAAGTTGCTAAGTCAACGCGTTCGGATTCCTAATCACGACGAATCTAGTTGACGTTTTACATAAACTAGGTATCCGAACGTGCCCATTTTCTTTTAAAATACATATATTGTAATAGATTGCAGAATCAATAAACAGTGCTTTTAGTACTGGTTATTTGTAGTGGGCTTATAAAAATATACTAAGAAACGAAAATGTGTAAATATATTCAATTTTGATTTAAAATTTCCAAAATTTATATAAATTGCAGTAGATTGGATTGTTTTCTTAAAATTGTAGTAAAATTACCTACCCAGATAATGTACCAAATCAGACCGTAGGGAATATAGAACTTACCTTCTATCTAAGAAGCACATGTTGTCTCTTTCTTTTTCATTCGACTAAAGAGTGAAATTAGCATGGACGAGGGCCAGTAATCTTATACCGTGGTATTTCTCATTTTTTGTGGTAATTTCGATGACCGGATATTTTTCGGTGGGAAAAAGTGAAAAATAAAAAAAAAAGAGGAAAATTCTCTGTACTTTAGAAATTTGACTAAAAAACATTATCGTTATCGATTTGGCAAAATGATCAATTTTGATTTTGATCGAAATGCTTTTCATGTTCGATTTACCGAAAAAAAATCAATCGTTTTTTTGATCTGAGACACTTTTTAGAAATCTCGATTTTTTTCTCAAATCTACAACAGATGTTGATGACACATAGCTAGTGGTTACGAGTTGTTTATGAGAGCGCGTTTTTATATTAAATTATTTAAAAATGCGTTATTATATATTTGCGAAAATCAATTGAAGGGGATTTCCAGTGCAAATAAAAAAAAATATTTTTTTGCGACCAGCCCAATATATACAAGAACCAATAAAGTTCGATTTGGCAGCAGAAATCTGACATCTCATATCAAAATCTGAAAAGCCAAAGCGAAAACGACATAAGATTCTCTCACAGTAGGTAAGTACCTACTTATAAATAGTGTAGATCGAGGGAATTTAAAAAGAATTCAAGGGCGGTGAAAAGGAAAAGAGGGGAAAAACTACCGCGCTTTCGTGGGATAAATTAAGAGAGACTAACGAACACTGGCGATGTTCATGCCCAAGCCAGCATGCACAGCCATATGCGATAGAAATGAGTTTAATTTAAATTCGATTTTCGTCTTGCGATGTATTGTGAATGGCGTACGTGCATATTTTGTTCATTAAGTTCAGTTTCTATTTCTAGTAAAAAAAGAGAAATAAAATACCAAGATTTATAAATAAATCAGAAGTGAACGACAAATAAACCTAATAAATAAGTAAATATTTACTTTCTGCTCATAATCAACTATCAACCGGCGAAAATAAAAATAAAAGAAACATGGAGGTACGTCGCCATTATCATCTCACCAACCCGTGCTTGTGCATTAAAGTGGTAAGTAAAATTATAATTGAAAGAAGTAAACTTTCAAATAAATTGGAGCATGGAGTAGATCTTAAAAATGTTTCCAATAAATCTCTGCATACATTCCTCTAATGTCGTTTTTTATTGGGCAAAAAGATCAATTTTTTTGAGAAAAAAAAGTATTTATTGTTTTGGTCTTTCTAGAAATCTCGATTTTTTCCCAGTTTTACACAGTTTATCGTTGGAAGGATTGTTTTTTACTAAATAATTCATTTTACGCGTATGGAAACGTGTTTTTATTAAATTATTTTAAAATGCGTAATAAATGTGTGAAAATCAAATGAAATGGATTTCCAGTGCAATTGAAAACAAATATTGCGACTACTCCATCGTCCATCCTTACAAGAACCAATAACATTCGGATTTAGTGTTCGATTTGGTAGGAAATCTGAAATCTCAGATCATAATCTGAAAAGCAAAATCAAAAAGGACATACATTTTTTTCGTTCGTATTTGTAGGAATTTCCCAATGCATTTCTTCCCATGAGATACGTATATTATGAACCATGGTTCTATAACCAGTCTAATTCGTACTTAAATTATATACATATTTTCTCATACGTAAATTAGGTTTTCCTTGGCCAGCAATTTATTGTAGTTCTATATTATGATAGTCGACAACAGACAATCTGGTCGACAGCTGTTTGGAGAAGAACAAGTCGTTGATGCGAAAATGCGATGCGCAATCCTGGAGCGCGCGGTGCGCCCCTTGCCCACTCTTATACTTTGATCATCGTTATATGTTTATATATCAGTAAAAAAAGAGGCGTACATTAATATTTAAAAGTAATAAGTAACTGCCTAAACACAATGAGGGCGCGGTAGCAGTGGTATGCGGCGGTAGTACGACCTCGCAGATTATGTGGCGCTGTATATATAATGAAGTAGCGGGTAGCTCGTTCACGGAAGTGGCGATTCGACCCGATTATGATGATGCGCGTATATCTTTTTTGCTAGCGTTTTATGTTCCAAATACCTAAATACTTTCTTTTTTTTTCTTGATAAGTAGATTGTCCTGATACCCTCTTTCTATTTCTTTACAGTCATTCTGCTTTCATACTCGGAAAAGGTATAAACGAACTTCACAAATAAGTACGTAGTTAAAGTTTAAACTCCTATTAAAGCCAATGAAAGCTTTTAAATTAAACACAATAAAGTAATGCTACGTCCCAATGCAATTTCTTTGAGAAAGAAGACAAAATCAACACAGTGCGAGTGTCATTGGTGAGAATGCAATAACATGAACGTATATCCCGGCATCATTGTCATCACAGACTGTTTTAGGTGGTGTGAAATTGTTTCATTAATCCAACAGTTCATCAAGAAGTAACAAAAAACTGCGGGACAAATAATTGAAATAAAAGCGGAAGAGAAGTTGGTCCTAAGCCAAATAACAATAATCGGACATCGAGTGTCATTTAAAAGCCTAAGAGTGAAATTCTTGAAATGCTTATCTCTGACGTCTTCCGCGATCCCGGACACGCTGCTTTCAGTCATTCAGACAAAGCGCTCTGGCACCCGCGATGTCGAACGGAGGTTCTTTCTTTAAAATTACTGAAATTAGTCGCAAATAAAAGGAGAACAGACATTGAAATAAATAAAAAGAACACAACAACTGAAACGATGATTGCAACACGGATGGAAGAAAAACTGCTTAAAGGATAAATTCCACCTGCATGTTACCTATAGAAGAACAAGAATCCTCGATGGAATGCAAAGGGAACACCGATTTTAACCCACACACTTGGTTCGTTACACCCCTAACTGAGAAGTCAACACCTGGGCAACAACGAATTGATACTATTGAGCAAATGTGTAGATACCTACACATGAAACCAAAACAGGACTCACACACTAAATAAAAAGTATTCAAGCATTGGACAAAATTCGTTGATACAACATAAGGACATTCATGAGGCTCAATCAAGATACACAACTCTATCAAATAGCAGTTCCTAGACAGCAGCTCTGTCTTCAAGATTACTGTTTCCGTGTTTAAAAATTGTTAGTACAAACTACTGGGTAAGTGGACTTATTTATTCTTTCGTATAATACTTGCCAATTATGATAAAAAAGTGTATGCCGTAGGCTTTATTTTAATTGAACTAAAATGTCAGTTACATGAAAATGTTCAACTATAGAGTATCGAGAAGACATCTACTATTTGAAATATTGGTAAAATATCCGCGTATTATTCATAGAGCTTACATATTCGGATCCTGCAGTATTTTTTGAATGTATCTTTAAGAGCTTTTCTAGGGTCAGACCAGACCTCTCACAATTTAAGAAACTTTCGAGAGTACGGCGTAATACTGTAGGTCTTTTTCATTATATTTCTTGTTTTTGTTTTTTACGTTTTATTAGTTTTCAAAAAACTCTTTACATCAGTCGATACTTATCAGATCACTCAAAGTATTTTATAAATTATATTTAAAAAAAAGGTTTAAATAAGGTTTTGAATAGATTGAAGTTTGTTTCAGCTTTGAGGTTTGTACTCCCTTGTAAAGTAGGTTGTTCTGCGTGTCAGCTCTTCTATAAAGCTAGCATATAACATATTTGTAGGCAGAGGAGAAAAATGGTCTTCTTTTTGTTTATCAGATCATTTCAACTGGAGCAATAGTTATTGGTTTCCAATTATGAATTTACATAATTTTTCATAGCTTAATTTCAAATACAACTTTTATGGAAGAACGCTTTCCATAGCGTCCTGTTTGCTCGCCCGTGCGTGCGGTCTGTACACTTGCATTTAAGCCGGAATATTTAAAAAAAAAACATCTCGAATATGTTAGTCTAAACACATACATGATTCTTAGACGACTTACTGGGTGATATTTTTAAAACCATTTTGTCGGGGATTTTGCGTCCGATCCAGGGGTCGTGAATTGGAAAGAAACTACTGTGAAGTCTGCCGCCTAAACAACGAAAACGAGGAAACAACGTCTAAACAAAGGAAATGAGGAAAACATCAACGATTTCTTTGCTTATCTTTTATTGAAATAATTTCCGATAGTGCCCAAAGCGACCATAGAGTTGGAGTGTTTCGTAGAGAATATTCTGCCTCGCCCGTCGAGGCAGCACGTCGCCTCCAGCCGATGATACCCGCCACGCAGCGTCATCAAAAATCATAAGTGCAGGGAGTCCAGTGGCTGGTACCAAGTCCATGCCTTGGCTACCCAGCGACAGAGCACGAAGAATGTGCCAGCACCAGCAATTAAAATAAGCAATCGTCGTATATCCATGGTGAATGCTCGCCGTTTGTCGTCGATGCCGTATTTATCCATGAGTGTATAAATTAATAAAATGAAAGTAGTTTTTCCTTTAAAAAAATATTTTTTAGGCAGCAAGCCTTCTTTATTTACTGAGTACTTTATTAAGACTAAAAATACAAAATCAATCGATTATACTATTCTACATGCATTCGTTTATTTTCGCTGTTGTCAGCACAAGTGTTGCTGAACTTATTTCTAAGAATTATATTGCAATATGAGTTTGTCGTTTGTCTGTCGACTCGTGGGAACGGAAATTGGGTTGAGTGAATAACCTGCTGATTCGTAAAGTTGATTCGTTTTATGTTAATTTATATATGACCATCGACGACGGCGCGAGGTGTCAGGTTTCCGTAACCCAGATATGACGACTCAATCCAAACAATGTCTCGGATCTCCATAATGAGACATTGTCGTTCGATGGCTGGCGACTATAGGCGAGGAATGTGCCTTATCAGCGGTGGCGATGGTGGCCAGGGGAAGCCAACCTTGGGGTGGCGCAGCTGCCTGTGGCGGGCAACCTGGAGGGCTGGCAACTTAGAATCGGTACCGAACAGAGTCCTTTTGGACGGTACTCAGTAAAAGTCATTTTTCTAATATTCTACAGAAAGAGATAATTTTACGTCCTTGGGACGGTTTAAAAAAAAATAAAATTCACTGCACGTGGTCAGATAAGAAGGGGTATTTTTGCGCCCTTAGACAGTAAACGTGGGAGTTCACTTTTCTTAATATTTGCACTTAATGTTTCTCGAGTTTAAAAGCACAAAAAAATTGCACCACACCACTTCGGTATGAATTCAACTATATTAAAAAAAAAAAAAAAATCAAAACAATGAAAATCACTTTTCAGTACGAGAACGTCCCAGACTAGAATCTTCACTTTGTGACAACAATAAATTATTATTTTAACATCCTTGGACGGTTTCAAAAAGTATTTTTTAACGTCCTTGGACGATTAACGGAAGGTATTCACTACATTATTAATTATAGTAATTATAAAGCTCCACTTCGGTGAAGAGAAAAAAATAAAAACCAACAAGACGAATAAAGCACGTCAACTTTTCAGCACGAGATCCCTGAATCATATGACTAGCCAACTTCCTCACCCACGAAAGAAGACTTCCACCACGCCGACTCAATCGACTCCACCACAACAACAACGACCCAATCACACTACCAAAACCAATGCTAAATTAATTTTCACAACTTCTTTTAGCAAAACAATTTTATTTTAATAATAACGGTTGTCCTGGTCGGCTGAGGGTTGAACTGCCCTCCTGGTGATTGTGTTGTATTATTTATACATGTTGAGTAATCCATGTTTTTGGGGTTGTGTTATATATGGAACTAGCTGTGCCCGCAACTTCGTACGCGGCGTAAGTCTGTGTACTTTCCAATTAAAGAGATTTGACCGTTTTCTCAACAGCATATTTGTTTAAAATCTAGCTAAAACAAAGCGGTGAACATTGTCAATGTGAAACAATAAATCAAACAAATCTATTAACCTAAAACACCAATTAAGAAAATTAAATTTAACAGCGTAAGTCCTAAAGTTCCACTTCCTTACCGTAGGCATCATCGTAGGTAATATCAAAACAACCACTAAAACAAAAGCCTGAACGGAAATTTGTATCTACACCAACAATAAGTAAATCAAACAACATAATTCACCTATATCGTCTTTACTTCTTGAATTCTTCAATTCTTTACTGTAGTCTGTAGGTATCAACGTAGGTATATAACAACCATTAAAACAAAAACCATGAACTCAGTTTCTATATACACCACCTCCAACATACATTCACCACCACACCACACGTCATCAGCCATCTGCCCATTTCCTCCGATCCGAAACACATTGTCGCTGTTTTTTGTTGTTGTTTTTTTTTCATATGAACGTGCTTGTGCGATGTGCGCCACCAAACCACCCCCAAGCAGAACAACGATCAAGAACCGCGGCTGCTGATAATATTCGATTTCAGAAAATAAATTTATTTTTTTAATGTTAGATTTTAGGTTGTAGCTCAGCTTCTAGAGGACATAGAAAGCTGATTGATGACTTGAAATATCTATAAAAGTGTTGGCTCTCCTAAGTATTTTGTTTTGTTTGCATTGATAAAGAATTATTTGAGTAATGGCGAGTTAAAGGCAGTAAAGTCGGAAAAAAATCACATTTTGGTCGAAAACGCTCCAAAAAATAGGAATGGCAATGAAAGGAATAGCCTATATGTTGCACAGAATCTTAAGAAACATTTCAAAAAAAGTTTCATCGAAATCTGTGCAGTAGTTCTCACGCCATTAGGTAACAGAAAAATTGCCAACAGTTTTATTATAAGTATAGATTATATGAAGTATAAGAGAATTAGTATAGTTGTATTGGTAAGCATAGCATGTAAGTTTAGGCTAAGTTAGTTTCAATATTAGACAATAAAGTCAGTTGTCGTCTAACAACCAAGCGTGTTCTTTTATTTGGTCGGTCGTCTTATCTGTCCATAACACATGGCGACGAGGATGGGATGTTAAAATTCCCGAATCCGTATAGATAAATTGATATACTTTTAGGGAGTATAAAGTTCCCCTGCTCGTATACCATGTCGACGAAATGAAGTTCAGATTCCGTAAGTCTGTAGCGATTCATTCGCTTAATATATAACACACGTGCCCAACATAGCACGGTTATATAATAGTTATATGCCGAAGGACATATAGATCGTTTGAAATTGAGGCTATGAGCAGAAAAGTTCTCATACGTCTCAGCAAGTAAAGTGGGCAGACCACTAAACCCCGTAAAGTGGTTCAGTTCTTCTGCCACAGGTCTCAGCTCCTCAGAAGGAGAAGGAAAAAAGGCTTCTAAATATAAAGGATCGTTCTTTAGATCCGACGTAGTCTTCGACAGGTGTTGACCCATCGGTAAAGTGTCCACAACGATAACGGGATTACGCACGTTATCACGTACTCTATTCGAAATGCCACCACGTCTTGGGCGTGCAAATCTCTGCTGTTGTACCGGCTCGGGGTACTGCTGCGGTGGAAACTGTTCTCGAACGACATCTTGAGACCTCAAATCACTGTAAAAGGCCATATCGGCTTGAGGAACATATTTTTGCGCCAAAACCATGACGTCGTCGTACTTTTTGGAGTTTAATGGAAGACTGTTAGAGTATAGCAGATCAGGCCTGAAAGGATCACCTTGCAATTTGTTTGATTTATTTTTCGATATCGTAAGTTGTAAGTTCTCCAAAGTGAGAAAACGAAGCAGATAGTTTTGCTAGATTTCCTTCTTTTTCATACTTAAATCGTCGGTATTTGGAAATCGTCCATTTAACTTTGTCTTTGTTGGTAACAGTTTTTTTTTGTAAAATGGAGCTAAGCTGCTCTTAAAGTCAAATATCGCTTGATTAATCACCGGCACAACGTGAAATCTGTTGGAGCACTTGTCCACTAAATTTCTCCAATCTTTTGGTAAATACATGCGTTCCACTCGTCGTTTTTGTTTTTCAATAACACCAAAAGATCTATCGCATGGTAAAAAATAGCTGCCTCTTATAAAATACGTCACTGGATGGTATTAAAGGAAGGGGCAAATTTTGTTGAAAGTCAAACGTAATGCACTCTACAGATGAATCTTGCAAAGCCAAAGCTCTTTTTTTCGCGCATATCATCGTAAAGTGCTTTAACTTTCTTTTCATGCAAATCTTTGTTTGTAATGATTGCACGTCTTTCTTGCTCAGAATCTGCTGCTAGAATTTTTTTTTCATACCCATCGCATGTCTGACAAGTGTCGGATCTAGGTGAGCCAAAAGAAAGCTTAAAGTTGTGTATGAAATATTGCCTGTAAAAGTCATAGGTAACTTTCGGCTTTTAGTTAGCAGTTTGTTCATCCAATCATCTCCCCGTATCTGATCTTGACGCATAGATATTCAAGAAATTCTTGGCGCCTATCTTGGCCTGATCTCTTGTTGGCCTTTTGTACTTTCACACAGCTCTCCATTATGTAGAACTTTAAGAAGTCATCTTGATATATTAATATTCGTATAGTTCGTTACTTAACGATAAATACTTGATAACATCAATATGCTTGTTGTGTTAATTTTTGTTTCTACTGAGAAGCACTAATCTCAGTTGGGTTTTACCTTTTATTGTGTTCTTTAGTATGTCCAAAAAGTGAAACAAATGGTTGTTCGTTCTTTTTCACTTATTTTATTTATAAACTTATTTATCTTAGGCCTAAATTATAATGTAGGTATTGTTTTAAACTTATAGGATAGGGTCTGTCTTCTCTGATTCCGCTGGAATGATGCAGATCTTCTGCACCGGTCGGACTAACTCGTTCGTTGTTGTCTGGATGACGACTGAGCGGATCATCCCGTCCTTGCTCGGTAGCAGCTTCGTGGTTCGTCCCAAAGCCCATTGGGCAGGAGGGAACTTTTCGCTCTTGATAACAATTAACTGTCCAATCTTCAAACTTTCCTTCTCTTTCCGCCATTTCTTTCTTTCCTGCAAAGTAGTCAAGTACTCTTCTTTCAATCTTTTCCAAAAATGTCTCGTCATAACATTCCGTTCTTTCCATAGCCTAGCCCCAACCGCGGTTGGTTGCTCATGTGAGCTTAAAGAAGGCGTGCCCACCATCGGTTCACCAATCAAAAAGTGACCAGGAGTAAGTGTCTGCACTCCCAATAGAATGACTATCTTATCTTATCTTATCTTACATGACTATCACTTTCCACCCGTGGCATCTCCAGTCTAACAGACGGAGTAACTGGTTGCCACTGACTTTCCGTGGGTAAAACCCAAAATCTATCCTCCGTGTAATAATCAGATTCAAACCATGGATGCACCCTCAGCCTGATCTCTTGCCGAATCTCGAAAGGCTTTCCATCAATACCGATGAGTTTTCTGGCTATGGACGTACCTTGCCACCTCGTCCTCTGGAACAGGCAATGCGAAATAATATTCAGCCCGTGTCCAAAATAGCCCTAACAGGACCAAAGAATATACCCTGAAACGATAATCTTACCATAATGGTAGGATACAGAGAACTCTTCCCACTTTCCGAATAAAAATTAGACAAAATATAGTGTTCGTTCTTTATTCTTGGTCCTTGGCCATAACTTTCCACTTTCCTCCTTTTACATTCAACAATACTAATTTCCGCTTTCCCGTGTAATATTTCTCCAATATACTTGTCCTGTGGATAGAGGGATATTCGAGCTACCCTCACCCGGCTATTGCGCCCTGGTTCGAACTCTGAGCACGTATGCAGTAGAGCGGGTAGTCTGAAAGGGATTTTGGGCTGTATAGCCAGTAAAATACCATTCAGTTTGACTCTCGTTTGAAACGTGTTTTTATTATTAAAATTTCGGGGTTTATATACAGTTTTAAATTCCTTAAAATCTATACCTACTTCGATTCTTGAACCCTTGAACCATTAACCATATTTATTGCATATTATGCATAATGCTATGATGACCGAGGCACTTGAATTGTACCTACTGGAAATGTTGTGACAGGCAAACGATCCTCATCGTTGTCGTTGCCTGCGCTCGGTAATATGACCGTTTTTCACGTCGTCTGTTTTGCACATGTTTTTCCATGTGCAGTATGTGTATTTAAATATGTTATGGTTAATGATTCATGGAGAAACGAAATAGTATCTCTAAACAATTAGTTAAGTGGTCGCTGGTGCGATTCCGTCACATAATAATCTCCAGATATAAAGCTTGTTCCTCAGCGGGTTTAGCTGAAGAGAAAAGCGTGTTTCCACAGGTTATAAACCTGTTCAGATCTTTTGGATTCCCTTTGAATAGGGGGATGATCTGGTAAATGTCACTGACATGAATTGTGTAGGTTAAAATCAAGACCCCTTAAATCCACTTTAGAAGATTTCAAGTAAATCGAGAAAAACTTGTAACTTCTAAACAAAACATTTTTTATGACTTTTTTTTTTGCAGGATTAAGGGAATCCGTATTCCACACAGTTAAGGTGCAGAAATCGTGATCTGGAAGTTTCCAGTATTGAGCTAAACCGAACTTTGTTTTGGATAAAATGGGTTTTGAGAATTACATAACGATCAAAAGCTTAAATTCAAAGGTGCATGAATTTAAAACAATAAAAATATAATTTTAGAAGGTCAAAACAGTTTTAATTTAAATGTGTGAAAGTAAATAATGAGTAAAATAATAATTTAAATGAATATTTTATGAGAAAAGATGCTTATTGCTACTATAGTTTGCTTAAATCCGAATTTCTTTCAAAAAATGCTGAGCCTCACAGACAGGATCATTTTCTTCGATTGTTGGCCTTGTACAATTTTGTTCTACAATATTTTTGTAAAATTGAAGCTCCTCTAAAGATCTCCAGTCTTCACCATAATGTTTGTTTAATAGATTGATAACATCCCGCAGCTTTTCTTGCTTGAGTTGTACTCCCATTTCAATTTGCACCGGCTCCATTGTCGTAATTTTTTTATGTTTTTTTAGTACCGATTTGGCAACTCCTATGTCGGAATTATAAAATGGCTCACCACGCACTAAAACAGCCCCACTGCATTCTTTCGTTAGAATGAATCTCTTAGACTCATTAAATTTAAAGTGCCAGCTTGAGGTTGGTCGAATATACTCCGCTGTTGAACTTTTCCAGTCGAACACCGGGCAGCAAGCATCTCCAAGAGGAACGACAGTGGCGAAGTTTTGATGAATCTCTAGGTATTCTTCTGGCGTTATAATAGTCTGCTTTCGTTTGACCTGAAAAAATACAATAATACTTGAAAATAATATGAAAATAGAAACCAACAAAAAAAACAAATTTACCTGCTTTTCGACAAGAGCAAAAGCTCGATCAGGTGGGATGTAAGAATGTCCTGGTATTGGGAAAATTATTTCAAGTGTTTTGATGTTTTGTGGAGCTTTCTTAAAGAGCCAATAGGTACACATTCCAATCATCGTTGAATTTTTGTTCTGCCCTCCGCATCCATCACAGACCAAACGTGCTGTAGTAGCATGGTCCAAACTAAGACTACACAGGCGGTTGAAAACAGCGGAAGCAATTTGATTGGAGCCCTTCGAAAACTGATTTTCTGTCCATGTAAAGAAAAACACATTTTCTTTGTTCAAAGGGGCTTTTGAGCTCCCAACGACAACGCCGAAGTTGTAGATATAAAATTGCCTGGAGTAATAGGCCGCTTGATCTGGCACTTTTGGCAAAACCATGTTTTTTTGGCAGTCGAATGACATCGTTACGAGATCCTCCTTTTCTTCTCTTAAAATATTGAAAAAAGCTTTAGCTCTCCTTTTGTGAACCACCTTTTCAACCATAAGTTTACTCTTTTTTGCCTCGTTTTTTTCATATTTAATACGTTCAGTAAGCTGAATACATTTGGAACAAAGGTCGGTTGAAGGAGCTCTGAAACCAATGTTGAACTCGTTGTTAAAGATGTTACGAAAGAAGCTGGGCTTTACAGCAAGGCTGTCTTGTGTAACTTCGTTGCTATACATCCGGTACATCTTGGAGATCGAAAGTTCACTTGGAAGATACTGGCGTTTAGCTACGGTATTTCTACAGTAATGAAGTTCAAGCACTCTAAATTTTTGAATAAATTCGATAACTGCGTTTTTTTTGGGCGAATATTTTGTAGAAAACCTGTTACCACCCCTTTTTTCTAAGGGAGCTGTTCCAGTTGCTAAATGTCTCTTAGCAACCCCAATAACTCTGTCTCTCTTTATGCGCAAAATTCCACAGAAGGCTTTTTGGCAAACGCGAACCACAACGCCTTTCGAATTTCTGATGTGGTATTCAACGGCTATGTTTTTTCTCGTAGAGGTGGTTCTTCTCCGCTTAGGAAGTGCAGGGCAGCAATGCATAAGAATAAATGCATCTTGCGATAATTTCGTTGGGGTTTTGTAAAATGCCTTTGCGAATGTCATCGCCTCATAACTCTTCACTGTATTGCACAAATAAACGCTTTTACCTGGTTGGTGCTTACATTCCGGTATTATTGGAGGTTGTTTTTGTCGGTATCTGGTCAATAGTACCGAAATATGTAAAACATTGTTCAAGTAAATCACTAAAAGCTTAAACTTACCGCTCAATTTTTGCCTTTTCAGATTTCCAACCATCTCTTTTGGATTGCGTTTTCCTTGCCTTTCCATGATCGCCAACCAGCATTGGAGAGCTTGAACTTTCCATTATTCGAGTATTCCTTACTATCTTCGTATAAGAATAACTAAAACTAAAGACACTTAACACGCTAAAAACACACAAATGAGCACACTTTTCACAACTCTTTTAAAAAACACTTCCAACTGCAACGATTTCTCTGACAAATATGATCAAAACTGTGATTGACAGAACCGAACAATTCCAAAAAGGGAAGCCCCCTCAAAACTTTGTTTTTAGGGGGTTCCCCTTTTAACTTTCAACTACTACTGTACTGAACATTTTCTATAGTATAAAATGCAATCCAGCAATACAATATAATGTTACACGTTCAACTGCTTTCTTTGCATTCTCATCATAATCCCATAACATGGATATAATGGTTTTTGAATTGAAATTTGCCCCAGAAAATTTACTTTAAATGGATATAATGTAATTTGATAAACACAAAAAAGCTTGAATATGATGGGTTTTGACACTCAAACTGAAGTGGATATAAAGGATTTTGAAACTCAATACAGATTTTGAAGTCATTTTTCTAGGGGATTAAGTGGATTTTTGATGCAAATTTAGGCTAGACTATAGCCCTACACTACGCTAACAAAATCTCATACCAAAGTAGTTTTTTCTAAAAAGTGGATATAATGGGTTTTGCTTTTGATCGACACAATTTTGAACTCCATTATGTTTTCAGACTCGGGGAAGGGCAGGAATTTGAATAATTCCGCTACGCGACAATTGTTTCGTGTGAGAATATTGGGTAATTTTGGGATTTGAGAGGGGAAATAAAATTGGGAAAAATTAAAAAAAAAACATTGTTGTTGTTGTTGCTCCTGTAACTTTTTTTTGCCCTGCTGCTGCAGAGCCTGGCTGCGATCTGTTTCGTATCTAGTTTAGCTCTTTTCGCATGAAATGACATTTTTCGGGTTGTAGTTTGAAATTATACTGTCGTAACGCTTATTAGCTTGTTGTTATGTTCAGCAAGGTCTGACCCGTAAATGACAATGTCGTCTACATAGACGAAACAACCTATTCCGATCATTCCCATTAGGACATTGTTCATCATCCTTTGAAAAGTAGCCGGGGCATATTTTTAATCCGAACGGCATTCTGTTATATTCATAATGTCCGGAGGGAGTGCTAAATGCGCACAATGGTCATAGCAAAAACCCACCAGTGTGACCACGTTGTTGTGTACTTTTGTTTCTTTTGACTGAGAGGTACTGCTCTCAGCTGGGTCTTAAGGTCGAAAGCGGGACCTTCTTATCTGGTTTTAATTGTAATATTCCTCCAATATACTTGTCCTGTGGATAGAGGGATATTCAAGCTACCCTCACCCGGCTATTGCGCCCTGGTTCGAACTCTGAGCACGTATGCAGTAGAGCGGGTAGTCTGAAAGGGATTTTGGGCTGTATAAGCCAGTAAAATACCATTCAGTTTGACTCTCGTTGTTTTTTCATGTGCAGTATGTGTATTTAAATATGTTATGTGTAACGGTATACGGGTACTGTGAATAGCTGTTCGACTCACAATATGAAAATGTAGCTTACCCTGACGAAAGTGCACCTCGACTCACTGGAAGGTAATGATATCTACTGCCCACCCTGGGATGGGGCAAGCAAAAAAAAAGAATAAAAAACCCACCAGAGATGAAGTGGTCTTGGCACACCCTCAACCTTCCTTCCCACCCTTGGTCTACCCATATGACGGTCGTGCTACAGGACCGTCCGTCAGTCCGGGCAGATGTGGGCGAAGGGTATCCGAGCACGAAAGAGCGTAGGCCTGCTGGTGGTTGCACGCACACTAGCTCGTCGGCTTTGGGGGGGGATCTTGCTCATCCGTCTCGGACCGCCGTCACGTTGTTTCAGGCCTGACAATACGAAGAGAAAAGCATTAGTTTTTCCCTAACTCCCTCCGATCCTACAACAATACTACTACTACCGTGTGGACCCGAATCCGTCCGCTGCTCACACCGACCTTCCGGGGAGGGGGGGGGGGGGGTTGAATTAGCTGGATTCCATCCCTCCATGCGCTTCCCTCCCTTCGTCGACCCTAGCGAAATCGGATCGACCAAACCTTGGCCGTACTCTAGGCGCTCTATTAATTTCTGGGTACGACCCCTTTGCTCCGTTCCATCCCTGCACCCTATTTTTAAACCCGAATATTAACTTCCTTCCTTCCCCGTCTTCCCCGTCCCTTACTTACCTACCACTTCATTTCTTGGGCGCGAGCCATCTGATCAAGAAACAAAAAAAAAAAATATGCCCGTCATGCGGTCTTCTCCCGAAGACAAATCCGCCGTAAACGCTCTCCAGCTACGGCCTTCCCATTCCACTCCGGGGAAAAAAAAGGAACCGCCTCAACAAACCCTGAAAGTCACAACCAGAGAAAACTACCATCCAAAGTACAAAAAAAAAATACCACAACGAGGACTTCGATATTACTTCCAGTTCTTCTGGACCTAACTTTAATAATTCATCATAAAAAAAAATATAAAGGTTGGATTCGACAAATCTGTCCTTAAAGCTATTTTTACAACTTAACGCTATATGGTGGTGCGGGAACTCAAATCACCTCGCTGGCCACCTCTGGTCTGAAGGACCCAAAAATTAAAAAAAAATTGTCGGATCTCAAATGGAGAATGCCCAGAAAGAAAACAAACTAAGATATTATATCCGCGGGCCTCAAGTAGAGAAACTAGCTTCATAACCATAGCACTCACGCCGCCGACCCAACAAACATAATTCCACGGAACGACATCCTTCCTGGAAGGGGATACCCGGGGCTAACAACTCGGCCCAAACTAATTCGAAAAAAGAACGAAATAAAAAAACCGCCACACGGTACGCACTATGATCACTTCCGCTACTCCCTTTACTTTTACAATTCCAAACCCCTGAACTTTACTGAATTACTCTACTCACTGGCACTTCTCTCAAATCAAAGAAAAATTCTAATTGGGATTTCGCTTAGTTACATTTGGGTCGAATACCCATAATTTCTAACGCACTTATCTGTCCACTATCACCTTAGGGGTGAACAAAAAAATTTAAAAATCACAAAACTGAGTCTCTCCGTAGGCTGCCTCTGACCGCTTCCATGCCCTTCGGCCCTTAGTGCTAACAAACTGCTTCCGTAAATTTCCACCGCGCTTTACTGCTGATGGTTCTGCTGGCGAGACGGGGGGGTTAGTTAGGTCGTAAGGCTACTACCCCCTAAATGTCGGCGCCACTTGGTCGCCCCGCGTTGCGGAGGACGTGCCAGAGGCCCAAGAATGGATTTCCTTTCACCTCGCCTGCGCTCTCCCAGCCACGTGGGAAATTCCAGGTACTGCAAGGAGTCACCGCTCTAATGCTCGAATATTCCCGGCAGGTGGGTTCCCCGGTCCGGGAATCGAGATGCAGCGTCGATGGGTTGGGATGGTGGGAATAAAATTCTCGCTGACTACTACTGCGGCTCGCTCGTAACCAAAGTCCAATCTCCAAAACAAAAAGAAACTTTCGCCACACAACCAAAAAAAAAACGACCCACGGGTACTCCGATTATTGGGTTTTACTTTTTTTATTTCGGCGTATTAAATACCCATTGCGCGGATAATTTTTAATTCCACCGCGGAAGTCCTGCCTGTCGACGTGCAGACCAACCGAAAGAACCAAAAAAAAAATTAAGTCTTTTCTTGCCTCAACCGAGGCTCTCAGTCCTCCACCACCCAACCTTCTCGATTCAAGCTCCACTCCACACTGACTTGACCCACGCCAATCTGCCGCGCACAACACAAAAAAAAAAAAATCTAACCAACAGAATTTACCATCGCGTGATTTTGCGGTCCCGCAAGAGTTTCTGACTGCCACGCTACTCTACCTATCTACCCAGTGGGCAACAAAGAAAAAAATTCCATATAAATATATGTACGTATATATATATATATTCCTGCGCCGACTCCACTGAGTACTTCTCATGCTACATATACCCATGATTCTGTTTTGCCATCCAACACCCCACTACCACCCCCGCTGCATATTAGCTCACGCTAAAATTACCCCTCACCCATGGTTGAGTGTACGAACAACGAAAAGATTTTTTTCCTTCCCAGTGCACCACGAAATCTCTGCGCCGTAAGTGCAGCTTGGTGAGTTGGCATTGCAAACAAAAAAAAACTGTTGAGAACGGGTTTCGAGTTGTTGTTTTCTCTTTTTTTTTTTTTTTTTCCTTTTTACATTACTCGGTTGTGTTCTTGGTGGTCTGATGACTTCTTTGTTGCCGTGGCATGATACGGTGCCATTGGGCGGAGCTTAACCAACCACTTCGGTTATGCGAATTTAGGGTACAGTGGGGCAGACATTGATTTCTTTGTGCCAACAGTGGGACCAACGTACCTTTTCCTCGCCCGTTTTCTGTTACCTAATTTTCTTTTTCTTACCTTTATTTATTTATTTATTTTTTTTTTGCTGGAGCGCCCGCGACATATGGTTAATGATTCATGGAGAAACGAAATAGTATCTCTAAACAATTAGTTAAGTGGTCGCTGGTGCGATCCCGTCACATAATAATCTCCAGATATAAAGCTTGTTCCTCAGCGGTTTTAGCTGAAGAGAAATGCGTGTTTCCACAGGTTATAAACCTGTTCAGATCTTTTAAGATTCTCTTTGAATAGGGGGATGATCTGGTAAATGTCACTGACATGAATTTTGAACTCCATTATGTTTTCAGACTCGGGGAAGGGCAGGAATTTGAATAATTCCGCTACGCGACAATTGTTTCGTGTGAGAATATTGGGTAATTTTGGGATTTGAGAGGGGAAATAAAATTGGGAAAAATTAAAAAAAAAACATTGTTGTTGTTGTTGCTCCTGTAACTTTTTTTTTGCCCTGCTGCTGCAGAGCTTGGCTGCGATCTGTTTCGTATCTAGTTTAGCTCTTTTCGCATGAAATGACATTTTTCGGGTTGTAGTTTGAGATTATACTGTCGTAACGCTTATTAGCTTGTTGTTATGTTCAGCAAGGTCTGACCCGTAAATGACAATGTCGTCTACATAGACGAAACAACCTATTCCGATCATTCCCATTAGGACATTGTTCATCATCCTTTGAAAAGTAGCCGGGGCATATTTTTAATCCGAACGGCATTCTGTTATATTCATAATGTCCGGAGGGAGTGCTAAATGCGCACAATGGTCATAGCAAAAACCCACCAGTGTGACCACGTTGTTGTGTACTTTTGTTTCTTTTGACTGAGAGGTACTGCTCTCAGCTGGGTCTTAAGGTCGAAAGCGGGACCTTCTTATCTGGTTTTAATTGTAATATTCCTCCAATATACTTGTCCTGTGGATAGAGGGATATTCAAGCTACCCGGCTATTGCGCCCTGATTCGAACTCTGAGCACGTATGCAGTAGAGCGGGTAGTCTGAAAGGGATTTTGGGCCAGTAAAATACCATTCAGTTTGACTCTCGTTGTTTTTTCATGTGCTGTATGTGTATTTAAATATGTTATGGTTAATGATTCATGGAGAAACGAAATAGTATCTCTAAACAATTAGTTAAGTGGTCGCTGGTGCGATCCCGTCACACCCGCATGTCACTCTTTCCTTGGTCTACCAACGCTACTGTTAAGCGCCAGTGACGGCTTTCGAAACTCCTTCATGGGGCATAGCACACTGTTATGCATTGGCCCCCCTGGACAACGCACGCATCCCCCTTGAAAGCAGCCGCCGCTGCCATGCCCTCGCTTCAAGCAATTGGGGCATAAGCTCCTTCTTCCCACAAACTCTTTCCTTCCACGGAGGTTCAGTGATAGGAAGTCTGGGCACAAATAGACCATATGATCTCTAGCGCACAGATCACATGGAAACCTCTTTCTCGATTGACTTCCCCTGCCTTTCCCATGGTGTCTTTCCTGGCTTGTCCCATTCCAATGTCTAGCTGCTCTTTCCGCTGGCCTACTCGAGAAGCCTGTGCTCCTGTCTGCGTTGTTTGGCTTGCCGCGGCCTGCTTATCTATGAACAAATTGTGCACGAACATGAAGTCCCAATGTTCAATTGGGAGCCCCTGCGCTTTCAACTGTCGCGACACCTTATGTGTCACATTTGACGTTCTCTGGAGCTCGTTGGCTGATGCTTTCCCTTCCAATATCGGCAGGTTTTGGAACCGACGCATGTGTTCCCTGCAGATCAAATATTTATTGTCGTACAATTGGTTAATCCTTCCCCATGCCTCTTGATAGCTTTCCTCTGTCAGCTGCCATTCCCTAGCGTACGGGCGGCCTTTCCAGTAAGTGATTTTCGTAAATACGAGAACTTATAAGCGGCATTGATGTCTTCTCTCTCATGGACCGCAGCCATGAATCTATCCCGAAAACCTTGCCACTTGGTTATTGAGCCGTCAAACTCATCCCAAGTATTGGCCAGATCATGCTGCTGGAATGGCATGTTCACCTGAACCGCAATCTTTCCACTTCTGTCCTCTGTGTCCTTCTCCTTTCCAAGATTGATCTCCTCAATCTTTCTCTCCAATTCTGCGCATGTAAAAAAAAACATCCCCTCCAAGGCCACGAAATCTGCAGTGAAGAATTCCTCGTCCTCGCTTTCCAACGTGTCCATGATGGTGTCGTATCGGTTGCAATGTTTTGCCCATTCCTCCCGAAGTCTTTCCAAACGGACCGCGATACTCCGCTGGTCTAGCTGCTCTAGAGTCGCCTGATCCTTCACTAGGCGATGTAATCTTTCCACAGCATCGGCAGACGTCCGCAAATTCTTTGGCATTGCTTTCCTCTGACTGGTCACTTCAGCAACCCTTTCCTCATCTATCGATGGGGTTTTTTCTTTCCGCATTACTTTCTTTTGCTTGCCGGCCTGCTTTCCTTTATTTAATTTAAACGGCATCATCCGTCGATTTACCTTGCTCGCAATTATATTTACAAAACAATATTTTTACGAAAAAAAAATGTTTTCTGGCACACGTCCACACAAAAAATTAAAAACTCTTGTGCGTATCTCTTTCCATAGCCCATGCGGCCACGAACATTGTAACAAAATTTAAAATTGTGAGTCTGTTTTAATTTCAGAGACGAAATTAACCGCATATGTAACCTAATGTCTTGACTCAGCGGCTTGTTATTATTTCTTTTTGTGAACACCTAACCAAAAGGCAACCCTTGGGACCACTGCTCTACAGGTACCACACTGGTCCGTCCAGGCTGCTGGTCAGAGGGTGTTCGGGCATCACGCAGCGGCAGGCATGCTAGCATAAGCTCCGTCCTAGCTCGTCGGATTGGGGGGGTTCTTGCTGCCTGTATGCCGAACGGTGTTACATTAATTCCATGCCTGTCTCTAGCTGTAGTTGAGAATAAATATTAAAAAAAAATGGGAACCCTGAAATGTCCTGATATGTTTTCTTATAGGCGGTAGACGCAAGCTGGAAGGTCACTGCCTATGGTCTCTCCTATATCACGTGCGAACGAGAGTCAGATGATTGGACTCTCGGGAAGTGTAGACCCACCCCTATGGTGACCCTGACTGTCCTCAGTAGTCCACCACCGTTGGTGACTAAGCCACTTCCGTTCATTGAAATTTAGTCACCCCTTAACAAAAAGGTCACAACCAGGTTATGACCAGCGACGAACGAATCTAAAATATGTCTCCGGACCTTACATCGGTCACCACATCCATCGAACAACTTATTTCCACCTCATTATTGGTTTAATGCATCTAGACGAAAGCGAAACAACGAACCAAATAAGAAAAAAAAATCGACAACATTCCGTTTCAGTAATCCATTACAAAAATGTATTTCCTTTTTATTGATTCAAGAGAAAAAAAAAAACCTAATGATAACGAACTAATCTAAAGTTGGACCATTTGTACCAACGAGATTTCAAGAAACAATACAACAGATTCTTTACGTTATACGGAGTTGGTGAATTAACCAATTTCCATCACTTAATCTAAGGGAGCGAGCGGGATTAAAATAATAAAAAAACAAATATTACTTGTAGCTCTCCAGGGATAAATCATAATACTATTATTATCTGCTTAGGGCAGGCTTACATACTAACAAGGTATCTTCCCATACAAAAGGGAATCATCTAAACTTTATGTCAGGTTATATGTCTAATAATTATGACATTATCGGACGCTACTAGGACCTCGTCCAAGTGACAGTTATAAAAAGTAAAAAGAAAAAAAATCAAATTCTGACGCGATATCTTTATCAAAAGGAAATAAATACGACTTACCAGAGTATTACCCAATTCGGGTTATGTACGGCGGCTCCCAGGGGGGGCGATGTGTGCACAGCATCTCCTGAGTAACTTCAAAAAGAGGAAAAGAGAAAAAAAGATAATGATCCGACCGCAGAATGGCGGCCTAACGTACGGAATCTAATTTATTTATGTTTTTTTTTTTTTTTTTGGTTTTATGATTTGTATACGATAGGAAAATATTCGGGCCTCGCCCAACAAAAAACTACTCTTGTTTCAAGTTTTAATTAATACTATATATAGTTACAAGGTAATCAATATGATATGCTACTGGAGGCGTTCCAATTTAATATTCCAAAATTTGAATTTTACAAAAAAAAAAGGATGGGGATGGGGGGGGGGGGGGAGAAAAGAGAAAAAAAAAATATATACGGCGTGGTTGAAACTGCTGCTCTGCATGTTGCGAGGCCTCCTCGTGGGGGTTCTCCTACTCAAATCGGACTATCCAAGGCGATGCCGGTACAGTCTGTCAAAGTTTATTGTTAGAGCTGACCCGAACTAATTGTTCCGTCGCACTGACACTGGCACTGATGGGGTGACGTATTTTTTTTCTTTCTTTTTTTTTTTCTTTTTATAGGGTCAAAAAGGGGTCATAGTACCGAGTACTGGGGAAAAACCCGGGTAAGTTTAATAATGCGCACATGGGTTCCCGAACAAAAGACAGTCACCAGATAGGGTCACGTGTTGCGTGCGCGGAGAAAAACTACTTTCCGCAAGGTGGGTCGTTTGGGGGGGAAAACGATTCACGACACTTTACTACCTCACCGATAACTGGTATCGACACTGTTTGAACATTTATAGGCTTTTGGCTTACGCCTCCGGTACTTCCGGCACAAGAAAAGTAATTTATTATTTTTGTGGCTTACGCCTCCGGTACTTCCGACACCATAGAAACTTTTAAGTTATAATTTTTTTGGCTTACGCCTCCGGTACTTCCGACACCATAGAAACTTTTAAGTTATAATTAATTTTTGGCTTACGCCTCCGGTACTTCCGGCACGAGAAAAGGTATTTTATTAATTTTTGGCTTACGCCTCCGGTACTTCCGGCACAATAGAAAATATTTTAAGTTATTAACACGCGATGTTAATCTCAACTGTCCGAACTATTCAATTAATCCACGACACTCGTCCACCAACAAACGAAAATATGCGCGCACCCATCGGAAATACTATCCGATCTCTTCGCCTGCCAACCAACGACTGCCATGAACTAACTCAGCAACCTCCGCGACTAATCATTTTACGTCGCACTATACCTACAACGAGAACAAAGATAAAACCGTACACTCGTTATGGAAAATTACCGAGACTTCAGCGTACCCACGCCACTTTTCAATACCATCGTTGGCCTACGTGACCACAAGACCAGAGAGGGAACAACAAAAAAACCATTACCGTACCAAAATGTATGGCGTGTTTGCATCTGCCAATCCCCATAGGTATACCTCTTTCGATATGGTATTTCATCATTGTCGACTATGGGTACTGTACTTGCATTGCCATTTGCCACAGCCCATACAAAAAAATATATGAACACATCATGCCATACCTTGTTGAATGGTAAGTTTCCAGCAGCATTACTGGTTTGGGTTTCTCTCGGTTTTTCCTCTCCTTCTCTTATCCACCTCTGCCCACACCTTTTGGTGAATATCACTCGTCAGTGGTCACTTTGGGGTGGATATCGGCTAAGTAGTCTTAGAATGAACTTCAACCTTACCCGGGACACACGAAAAAGGAGTCTTTACCTTGGTGAATAAAATTCGAATATCCGAATTCAACAAGGTAGGTGTGATCGCTTATTATACTGCAACGATTATTGTGTTTTATTGTACTGGACAATGGTTGCCTACTAATAGGCGTTAGGTTACCAACTAGTACCGGCAGGGCGTTTCCCACAACATGTCACTTCGCGTATATCAGCACTGATAGCAACACGATGTCTTCTAAATCGCATTAAGATTTCGTGCAAATCTTTTTGCAACTTCTCTCCCAACATTTGTACCTCGTTGAGTGAGATACCCTTCATTGTTTTACAACTAGCATCAAATACAACCCGGAATTTTTTGGTTACGCAATGATGCGGTATGTGATAAATGATCTTTCCGTGCGACATGCCAGGAACTGGTGTCATATGTCCTATACCGTCGTATTAACTCATAAAGTCTATGTATTTTGCTTTCAGATCTCTATCTCCTTCCAATTTACTTTCCAAGGCCAGAAACCTACGCTTCGCAATAACTTCTGAACTTCCAATATCCCTCGCTGATTCCTTTAGAGGGATCGTAACCACAAATCTTCCTGAATCATCACGTGAATACGTATTGATGAAGTTCTTTTCTACCTGCTCTTGCTCTTTCGACCTGCACGGTGACATATCGATATCATCCAATCGCCATAATCGCCGAAGCGCATCATGTAATTGGTTATTCTCTACGCACACGATATGTAACCCCTGCTCATTATCCTTCGCACTTATTCCGGATTCGTAGTCTCCAAGAATAATCTTCCCAAAAATTGTCTCTATACAGAGAGTACCACATGCCTGACGTCCCAGGACCGAGACGAATGCCTCTGCCATAACTTTACATCCTAATAATAGATCCACCGGACCTGCCTTCCAATATTCAGGATCAGCTAATGGCCGACCTGATATTTCCATCCTTCCCCTCTCCAAATTATGTGCAGGCACTATCAATTGCCATTTGCATTCTCTTGGTAGCACACAAAAATCTTACTCTATTGAGTCCTGAGACTCAAACCACGGACTCACCTTAAGTGTTGTTTTATGTCTGATATGGAACGGTTCACCCGCCACACCAACCAACCTTCGAGTCATTGGTATCTTTGGTAACGACAGCATCTGTTGCAATTGGTAGCTCATCAAATTCGGTTGTGCCCCTGTATCCAAAAGTGCACGTATGGGACCATACTTTTTTCCGTCTAACTCAACTCTCACCTGTGCCGTTGGCATTAAGGTGAAACCTTTCTCTGAACTACAATTGAAACAAGTTAAATAATTTTTACTTTTTATTTTATTTTTGGACCAAGAAGATGTCGACTTTCTTTTGAAGTCGTTCCATGACCCCTTCCCTTCCGACTCCGTTTCAATTTCATCCAGCCTTGCGCCTTCCTTATTCCCTTCGATTCTTTCGTCTTCCAACCGAGGGCGTTTCTCGGGCAACGGTCGTTGTCAATTTGACCTGTTTTGATGGTCGCCTTCCTGCCTCTCCTTTCGCTTCCTTCCTTTTTCTTGCACGCTAATAATCGTTGCTTCCACCTTCCTGAATTCCTTCATTGGACAGAGCACGCTATTATGTGGCCCCTGATAACACGCCTTCACTGTGTGCCCCGTCTTCAAGCAGTTGGGACATAGCTGTTTGTCCTTCACAAAGTCTTGTCTTGCCCTCAAATTTAGCGCCATGAAGTCCGGACAAACTGCCTAAGCAGCTCACGGCATGTCGGATACTTCCGGTCGTATATCTCGTTTAGTCGCTTCCAGGCCTCGCAGTAGTTTTGGTCGCTTAGCTGCCATTCGCCGAGTGTCCTTATTGCCTTCCCTGTTAACGACTTTTTAAGGTACGCAAACTTGTACGCCGGAGATATTTTGTCATTATCGTGTACGGCTGCCACGAACCTGTCGCGGAAGCCTTGCCACTTCGTGAAGCTGCCGTCGAATTCGCCCCAAGTGTTTTTCACGTCATGTTGGGCAAATGGAAGGCTCACATTGACAGCGATGGCTGCTTCTCGATCTCCATGCTAACCAGGAGATCGTCCTTTTGTGCTATGCACCCTTCGTTGACCCGAAGTCGTTCCCAAGCCTCCTTCAGGGCCTCCATCCGGACTTCGATCGCTTCGATCGTTGCGTCCTTGAATCCATCCGAAGTGGTAAACTTTAGGATCCTTCCGATAGCGTGAATCTCTTTATCAAATAAATATTGATGATTCACACCTTCCTTCACACCTTCTTCTGCCATCTTTCCTTGATACTTTTCCTGTAAAAACATAGATTGAATTGCAATAAAATTGTATAGTTAGAAGGTTGTTTGTTTACAAAATATTTCCTGCTGAAACCTATGTGCAGAGTGGATATAATTCGAATATTTCGCAGTAGGTACTTATGGATATGTTTCCCAATATGCGAAATTAAATATTTTAACTATTGTAAATATAATGTAACTTATTGTACCATCGCTGCGCTCATTGATACCTTTTACCATAAGATCTTTTGACATAACTAATACACATAAATATCTCTACACTTCAATAAAAGGAAAAAAAAAATATTATCTGAAACTGCTGGTTTTTGATTTTTAGAATTATTATTTTCCTCGACAAGTCGAATCGAGTTTCTTTCCGCCAACGTTTTCCTCTCTGAATCCAAACATATTTAAATCCTTCTTTCCAAGTTCAAAGTCTTTACTTTACGCTTTCGACCTTCGATTGAAATTTTGTTTTGGTCACTCGGACATTCGCCTTATGAGCACCTCTTTCCACTTAATTATTTGTGGCAGCTGGTACATTCGTACTCAAGCGCCCCTTCCTCTTTCAACCATCCCAAATCAAACCAGACAGTCAGAACAGATATATGCACTCGGTATGAGAGAAAAAGGAATAAAAACTGTCGCCCGAGTCTACCTAGCCAACAACAACAATATAACAGTTGTCTATTTTTTACCCCTAACGCACAGCGATAGCACATATTATTTTATAAATAAATACACTTGCACATAAATACACTATAATTTATTAAAAACTGACACTTGTGGACTGTATATTACCTTCTGGAAAAAAAAAGAAAATGTGTTAATGTTTATATTGTTTTGTTTTCTGAACTAGTTTCACTGAACCACCGTCGTTGGCTGTATAACAAGAACTAACTTGAACACAAATTCCAACCAATTTTTTGCCATGGCGAATGCGCAGCTGGCTTCTGTGCTAGATGTTCCTTTCCATATGTATGTATGTATCTTTCGTCTTTCTCTGTTTATTTTCCTTTGTGTGTCCGTATAGGACTTGTGTTTTTCTTTTCTTTCGAGATTTCTTTCGTTTCTTTCCAGTTTTGCATTTTATTGCATGAACCATAATAATACAACAAGAAGAGTAGAATCCTCTCTAGACTGTTCTTTTCGTGAATAAACCTGCGACTTCGCTTGGAACTTGGAAGTAAAATAAATTGTGTGTATATTTTTTGGTTCTTTCGCTCATACGCATTTGTATGAGTCTTTCGTTCGATTTATTTGGTATTGCATTTACAATACGTCGTTTATTTGAGGAAAGGGTTATTTCGTGTGTGCAGTATATGCTGTATACATAATGTATTTTCTTGTTTGTGACGACTGTCACGTAGGCAAGCCAAATCTTTTGTTGGTGGACCGTTACTTTCCAGTTTCCGTTATACTTTACCACATAAATTATAAGAATACTCTTACCCTAGGTTCTTCTTTCGTTTAAATGCTTACTTTTCTCTCGTTGATTGATACCTGCTGGAACCTTTCACACCACCAAATTATTTTCTTTTCGTATTTTTGTCTTTCCGCGCACCCAATTTTTCCACATTTTAATTACGTTAAAATTACCATCGTACTTTCCCGTCACTAGTGCCATCCGGCTCGACACGGACCAAATGTATCGTAGCTCATTAAGAAAACAAATAAAAACACAAGCATTTTAAAGTGGAAAACATTTATGCAAAAACCACTCTCTTTATTTCGACAACCTTCCTACTTCCCTTCTCTATTGTGACTGACTTTTGTTCGTCGCTTGTTTCTGGAACAAGTTCGTTCCCCTTTCTTCATACATCGAAAGCAGAGTCACAAATACTCATGCGATTCGATACAGACTTCATGATTTTACGTATACGGCATGAAAAGCAAGCGTTAACAAAAGAAATTGCAAATACATAAAAATGGAACAATTGAAATGAAACTACATAGCAAGTGCAATACAAAAAATGGTTTTAGGGATTATGCTACATTGTCCCTAGCAACAGTGATTCTTGATGTTGATGTTGTTTCTCGTCTTCTTCTTATTCCATGGTGTTCGAGTGTTGCCGTAGCTGGGTATGCAATGCATACATTATGTAATGGAACGGTATGTTGGGAGTGATGCGTGATGTATTGTAGTTCTATCGTAACTCGCGCGAGATAAAATTTACAACAAATAAAAATCAGTACAACAGGATTTATTTTTATTTTTTTATTTATAATGTGGGTTGGTATTCACTTATTACTATCCCCGTATGGATCAATAACGGTCGCTGTCGAAAAACAGGGCTGCACCGTCCAGTTTTGCTTTTTACACCAAACTAAACTATTTTAAAACAGAATATCAGAAGAAAAGTTCTTCGTATTGTGACATTTTCCATTGACTTGCTTGCCTTCACGTTATTTGTTACCCGAGATCAGCGAGATCATAAGAGTTCAAGTATATTACTTGTTTTTTTTTTTTTTTTATGTCGTATGATATTGGATAGTCGTCTAATCGTAATATGTTTCTTGATGATTCACGTTCGATGAACCGTAGTGTTGATGTTCTTCTTCTTAATAATTCAGTATGGAATTCTGTTGCTTGGTTTTTGAATAGAATTGAGTGAAATTTTGTACAAATTATTGGGTTTATGTAATTTGTTATTAAAAAGTTTGTAATGATGTCCATTGCTGTGCTGCATTGATGTTTGTGCAAATTTGGATTTTTTGAGTATAGAAATATATAAATTGGCCATCGGTTGAATAGATGTAATGGATAGTTGATGATTTTGTGGATTATTAATTCTTTGCAGTGGTTTCTGAATTGTCTAATATCTATATCGCCTGTAGTATCTTCCATAGTATCTGAAATTATTATTGATCATGATTTTCAACGTATTGTGCTTAGAATTGTAATTTTTAGTATGTATTATTTATATATTTCGCAACTTAATTTTATGAATTTAATTAAATTGAATTATTTTTTTGTATCCATGCTGCTGGGCTTATTTCAATTAATTTATTTCTTTTTTTGTTTTCTTGTTCGTGTAATAGACTTGATATTGGTTTTGTTTGCTACAATTGCTACAATTGCTACAATTTCAGGGAAAGTCCACTTCTCAAAATAATCGAATCAGAAAAATCCAATTTTCATATAGTCAATCAATTTATTAACACAAGCACAGATGTATTTAATCTAAGGAAATTTTTAAGCGTCCGAGTCCAAACAATCACGACTCGAACCAAGACAATTAAAATACAAGACAATTGAAATGATGTATAGAAACGGCACCGCCACCCAGACCCGAACTGACACGCCACGAATGTTAAAACCAACTCAAGTGCCAGCCAACTCCATCAGCCGCTCATCACCTCGCATACGGACGATTACGCCATCAGAACAGCGACCAGATATTTAGCTGATCGAGCATTCTATACCATGCCCATGCCTTAGCGACCCACGAGTTATACGATACCCGCGCCACATGAGCCAGCAACAAAAATAATAAGTATCTTCCACTGCACCATATCAGAATAAACATAGATAATGCTTGGGTGCAGTAGGTATTTATAACAACTATAACGCAGATAACACCAGTGGGATCTGGGCACATTCCAATCATATCGAATAAATGTAGAGCACTGGGTATCGCGTGGCGACTGTAGGTATGCATACGAGGCAGCGAGAGGCGAATCTGAGAATGGAAAATAAACAAACAAATTAAACGACTGCCGTGTCAGCGGTCTGTGTGGCGTATGACAAAGTAAAAATGAATAAATGAAGATAAAATTACCACGGTCACTGCGAGTCAGTGACCTGGATCTCAGACAGGTTTTATTGTACCTTCTTGTAAAAATTGTGTACTTATGCTTCTTCCATTGTAATAGTCATGTTGTCATGTATATAGAATTGGGATTTTGGATAAAGTGTTTTTACTTTAGCGTTTTCAGCTTCGCCTATACTTCCTGTTGCTATGCTTGCATTTGGTAAAGTTGGTTCATTTGGTTCGTGGTTTGTTGTAACGGGTGATTTTTTAGCTGGTTTGGTTTTGGCAACACTGGTTTTGACAGCTGACGTGTGTTTAGTACCTTGTGTCACTGTCAAACAGCTTCAGTTTGGTTTGCAATTTAACCATGTATCGTCTTACAAATGAACAACGCTTGCAAATTATTGAATTTTACTATCAAAATTCGTGCTCGGTTCGAAATGTTCATCGCGCGCTGCTTCCATTTTATGATCGGCATTCTCGACCTTCTGAGCAGTCTATTCGGAAGATTGTGACCAAATTTCGCACCAAATTTACTTTGTTGGACATTAAACCACCAACACGTTTACGTACTGTGCGTAGTGAAGAAAATATTGCGGCCGTATCAGCTAGTGTGACAGAAGACCGCGAAATGTCGATTCGGCGCCGTTCCCAGCAGTTAGGCCTTTGTTACAGCACTACGTGGAAAATTTTGCGGAAGGATTTGTGCGTAAAGCCTTTTAAGATACAGCTTGTGCAAGAACTAAAGCCAGCCGACCTACCACAACGCCGAATTTTTGGTGAATGGGCTCTTGGAAAGCTGGCCGAGGATCCGCTTTTTTATCGAAAAATTGTGTTCAGCGATGAGGCTCATTTTTATATCTTACCATTACTTTCAAATCTTTATATTCGCTAATACTTTGAAGTATTTTTGTTGTTGCTGCTATGCATCAACAACTTCATTGTCTTCATTGTCTTTTAATGTATTTATTACTGTTTTTTTTTTAAGCTGGATCTGAGCATTGTATCTCATAGTATTGGCATTTAACATTTTTAACATATATGTACTTTAAAATGCGCATATTGTTGTCGGAAAATGTTTAAATTTCCATCTTTTGTTATATTGAATACTCCCACTTGTGGGTCTGCTACAATTTCTTCCGTAAATTCTGTACCAAAGCCGTAGTAGTGATAGATAGAAAAATTGTTTTTTTTTTTTCGGATTGTGTAATATTTTATTGAATTAGTTGGTTTGTTATAACTTACTGACCTAGGTACATATTTTTTTTTGTATTGATATCTTTTTTTTATATTGATATCTTTTTTTGTATTAATTGTAACGTCTACGCTACGTGGATACAGAATTGTGTTTATTTGCGTTTATGATTGTTAGTCTTCTTTTTATTGCTTCTGAAAATATGGGTTCGTCATTAGTTATCAAAATGGTTATTATTGGTTTTGTTCATTTTAATGCTACATTGAATTTAAGCGTAAAGCTCTTTTTCTTCAGAGTTTCTCTACAAAAATGGGTTCCTGATAGTACTTCTTGCTTGCCATTTTCTCCAGCTTTGTGAAAGGAGTGATGTGTAATGTTTTATTATGATTGGAACAAATGACTACCTCCCTGCATAAACTATGTGGATTTTAGGCTATCCCAAGCCGATATTGTTACTGGCTAAAAAGCCGAACTGTATGGGGTGGCTAAAGAGCCGAGCTGTAAATATAAATATAGGCTAAGAAGCCAAACCATTCACATCGCTTGTATCATCAACATTAACTTTATTTCTAAATGCTTAGTCTATTTATACAAAAATATCTTACTT
Organism: Cheilosia urbana; assembly: GCA_946477585.1. Taxonomy (NCBI): domain Eukaryota; kingdom Metazoa; phylum Arthropoda; class Insecta; order Diptera; family Syrphidae; genus Cheilosia; species Cheilosia urbana. Next base: position 25,744,705 of record OX297853.1, read on the forward strand.
GCTACTTAAAATCGAGCTTATACATACATATTTCTAGAGATATCAAAATACAACATAAATTCGCAAATTGATAGAATGTGCTGACATAATGCTGTGGTAGCATTATTCGACACAAGTCAGGTGGCCTTGACTTCATAGCGGCTATTGGCTTTATCATGTATCAGGTGTCGAGTGCATTAATCACACTCGGCTGTGCAGTGTAATGTGTATCTGTTTGTGAATTTGTTTGTCAGTTGTAAATTGAAATTATGAATGAAGTATGTTTACTGTAGGTCTGGTTGTTACTATGAATTATTGTTTGAACTCGAGATTTTGGCACCGGTTTTAATCGATTCATAAACTTGGTTATAAAATCGTCTTTTTGAGGAACTGTCCATGGACTCAATATACTGCTCATAACTCCATGGAACGCATTTGCGCTGGAATCGTATGAGGATCTTATCATTGTCGAACAATACTGAGTCATACTCGACAGTATTTCTGGGCCGGTGTCTGTTTTCAAAGGCTGCGATGGTGGTGGTTGCCGATTGAGCATAGTAGTAAAAATCGGTTGGGTTGAACGTTGAAGATCGATAGGTGATTTTTTTTTTTTTGTTATTGAGTGAATTCATTATGGAATATTTTCCAAGCAGCAGCTGAGCCTGGTTGACTCCACCAAACTTTTTGCAAATCTTCAAATGTTAGTTTAGCAGGTGGATGACCATCTATGGTCATACGCAGGGCGGTGAGTCGTCTCAGCAAATCTGATTCACTAGATGACAGACACGGAACTCGTGTGTCATGGTCCTCATCAACGATAATTTTATCAAGTTGTGAGAAGGTCTCGTACCAGCATGAACTGTAATCAATCTCGGAATCGAGAGTGGGTATGACTACATTATCATGTGTGGTTTGTACGAGTGGGGATGTGGAAAACACATGTTTATGATTACCACATTGCATGGATTGGTTCTTCTTTGCGAATACGTGGAAAATAAAATCTTTTCTAGTCCTAGAAAGTTTCGAAAAGTAATTTGCTTCTCATTCTTCTATGAAGTCCAGATAATCTGGCCATGCTTGGTCAACCGTGAAGTAATTCTTCCTAAGGTGATGTGCTTTTTCTTCGGTTGACATCATCTCAAGGGTTTGGAAGTATTGGTCTACTGTTGTTGACATTTTGTTTCTCTATAATTAAATAGAGATGGGTTACTGCAGAAAATATATATATATATAATTTGCAATAAGGTTTTCTTGTTGGGGGTTGTTGCGAACTTCGCTCCAGCAATTAAAAATTGGGAATAGTGGATATGACGCAATAAATTGTTGTGATCAGTAGAAATACCACTAACCACTTGTTAGGAGCTCAGGTTGGGCCACAGAGGCATCTTTGGCATGGCGGAGGGGGACGGTGGCACGCTCGCGGTTGCTCGGCTAAACTCGTCGGACGTGCCATGAAAACAAAATAGGAGTCTGTTGCGTCTCATGAGGCTTCGCCAATTGAACCCGTGGAAGGACGGTGTAATCCACACACCACATCACTTTGGAATTATTCCATCTCGAGACACAAAACTACTCTCAAATTGAAATATAATAATATAACGTCTTTATTGCGAGGCTCATGTAAATTCAGAATCTGAACACACTATCTTATTTCAATTCAATTAAGTAAAAGTAAAAGTAAGCAAAAAAAAAAAAAGGAAAATATAAAAAAACTTAAAATGCCAACATGCTACTGAGCGTGGGTATCTATTTTTAAACCTCGAAAAAAAAATTAACTCTATCTTAAAACTACATTACGCTTCATTCAATTCAAAAAAAAAAAAAAAAAAAATTCAAGAAAAAAAAAATATAAAAAAACTTACGTGGCGAAAGGTGATGAGGATCCCTCGTCATCCTGCGCGCAGCACTGGGAGAAATCGTCGCTATATTAAAAAAACACCTTTAAATGGAGATTAAAATCCTATTTTCGCGCCCGAATGGTTTAATCATAGACACACTTGGCTATTTTATAATTACTTTAAGAAAGCACTTCAAGCAAAATTCAAACTAAAATTATTGGTACTCAAACTTCTTAAATGAAACAAAAACTCTTGAAATTCAAATTTAAATTAGGTTTCAAACGCACTCGCTCACAGATCTCTATCAAACAAAAACAAATTCACGTCCTTCATATAACCTCTGTGATGGACTTTTTGTTGGTATTGTTGTTGCTTTGTGGTTTTGTTCGGTGACCTCTAAGTCCTCAGTTGGAGAACCCGTTGGGGCTTTGTCCGCCCGTACGGTTCTTGTGACCTCCTACGGTTTCTAATGAGCCGCTTTTCGCTAGCTCTAGATTTGGAGCGGCGTTGATGCCCGTATAGGAGACGTAATTGTCACTTGGCGGGGACAAAGAAATCTAGCAGAGGCCTGGATCGTTTCTACGACCGGTGGCCTCAATCCAGTACCTGTGTAGGAGAATTAACTTAATAAATCATCCAATTCCATGACCGACAGAACACATACCTCTGCTTTGTATTGGATACTTTATCCCCCTTGGGTTTAATGAATTCCTTTTTCCGGATTTGTATGCAATGGGAATCTAGAGTACCACTTTTGGTTAAAATTTGTCTTTTCTTTTACCTATATATATTTAATTTACCTCACTGCGCTTAATTCCAATGCTTAGGATGTAAAAAAAATCTCTTAGAGTGGTTCAAATGAGGTAACTGGTCGCTTTCTTAAAATGGATAATTGCAAATTCGCACTATAATTGAATTGCTATATGCTGCGGCTCGACAACTCTGTTCTAACGACACAGCTGTTCGTGATGACGCTACGATTGGTAATGACCTATATATGTCCAATTATGTAAGTGTCAATGCCCTTTCGTTCGTCTTCCTATTTCTTTCATTGAGTGCTTCTGCATTCCCCTACTCATTTACAGCACCGCACAGTTTGCATTGCAACGGGTGACGAACTATTGTGTGTGTAGGATATTTGCCTTCTCATTCTTGCCTCTTTTCTTTCTTACTTCAATGAGTGAAATCAGTTCTGATCACAGTTGACTTTCCCCGAATCGTTTTATACGAATCTATTCTATCCCTATCATCCCACAAAACAGAATCCTAAAACCTTACGCAAACTAACTACTCTGGTCATTTATAAAATTAAAACGAAAATACATATCACTAATATCTACCCTTATCCTAAATGACATAAAATAAAATACATAACTTAAACTCTAATTGGTCTAAATCGGTTTTCTCATAATAATTAAAAAATAACCCAGTTCATATTGTGACCTGACCTACTGTACACGTGGAAAAATTAGCCAAGCAAAAAGAAAATAAATAAGAGAGAACACGTTTCGTGGTTGACAGCAAAATCTTTAATGAACAAAAACTATTATGTAAGTAGTTCGCGCCGACCCCACCAACCGTTCACAGACCATATAATTCGGCTTCCCATCTTACTTCCAGTATTTCTGGCAGCAGACTGGAAAGCGAAGAGAGTCGACTGGAAAGGGATTGGTGGAGTTCAGCGCGAGTCTTCTCTTTGATAGTCAATCCGCCTTCCTCTTATGCATCCTTCTTTCCGCAGGTCCAGCAACTGCCTTCTCATCCTGTACACGTACTAAGGGGATTACTTGTTTGTTGGCTTCTCTCAAAGGACACAAGAAAATATTGTGCTTTGGTGCCCCTGCAGCGTACGCATCCTTGCTGATAGCAGTTATTTTCTTTATGCCCATGCTTTAAGCAGTTTGGGCACACTGGACGCTTGTCTATGTAATCCTTGCGACCACGAAAGGATAGCGCCGTGAAATCCGGACGCTGCCAAAGCTGGTGGTCTGCCTGACATACCTCACATGGACGTCCTGTACCTTTCTTGCCTGCCCGTGGTGCAGTCATCCTCTGGAGTTCATCTGCGCTTGGTTTGTCACCCAACTCTGGAAGACTCATTAGCTGCCGCAAATGATCACGACCTATCAAATATTTCTTGTTGTACACTTGCTGTAAACGTTCCCAGGCCTCGTTGTAGTTCTCTTCGGTCAACTGCCACTCGCCTAACGATTTCGCTGCACGACCAACCAGCGACTTCTTCAGGTATGAGAACTTGAAGGCCGGTGACACCTTGTTATTATCATGGATGGCTGCCTTGAAGCGATCGTGGAAACCTATCCACTTTGTATAATTCCCATCAAACTCGCCCCACGTATTTTTTAAGTCGTGCTGCTTAAAGGGCATGTTTACTTGCACCTGTATCTGGCGATCATCGCCACCTGTACTACCTGTACTCTGTACATTGGGGCTCAATGCCTCCATCTTTTCCTGCAGTGCTGCATTTGCTGTGAAATAATCAGCTCTAACATTCTCTATCTCTTCCATGTATGTTGGAAGCTCCCTCCTGCTAGCGGTTACTAACAGGTCATCCAGAATTCTACTGTACTTTGTCCAATCATTTTCCAGCGTTTCTAGACGCAACCTTGCGTAGCGAAGGGTAATGCTGGCGAACTCCTCTGACTCCGCGAACTCCTTCGTCTTTTTTATTGCGTGTGCTGACGCCTTTGACATATTCGTAGCCATTTTTACCTGTACATTTGTGATGAAACAAGGAATGTTATTAGACATTTAATGTAATCGCCTGTACTCTAACATAGTCCAAACTTCTAAACTTGCAATCTGCGGATAAAACATCAGATTCTTTCTGTACATAACTGTTGTCTGCGCTTGCAAACGAATTCTGTACTAAAGAAAAATGATGAAATTATTGTCTGTAATTCTAATCTGACTCTGTACAAATTATTAAAATTAATCGTTTGTGCTTGCAAACGAATTCTGTACTTTTAGTGATGGTGGATGCGAATCTCTTTGCAAACTAACCCTGTACAAAAAACGATAAGATTGACTGTACTGCGTTGTGATATCAAACAATCATTCACTTTGTTCAATGTGAAAATTGCATCTGTACTTTATTACTCAGCATCTTATCAGTGCTGGCCTATGAGTAATAAATTTACCTAACAAGCATGCTTCCTGTACTCTATTCTTTCCCTCAGCATCTTGGCATCTCGTGCTAGCTTTATTGAGAAAAAGACCCTGTACTCTACACTCTGTACTCTTTCATCTGTATAAGAAAACCCATTCTATAAGTTGGATTCTAAAATCTGCTCTTAATTCGCTCTTGTCTCACCAGTTGCGGCTACTACAACGTGAAAAGTCACCCCCGTTGCATACCTGTACGACACATTCACCAATGCTCTGGTTTAAACAAGTTCTATACTGTCTACTCTGTACATATGACATACCTATAGCGCACTACTCATTCTTCATGCTGTGTTCTTTTACTCTATACTTCTGTACGTATGCTCATGGTGTCACTTACACATAAACAAAATAACCTGTACTCTGTAGTCTGTACGTAATAATAATCATACGGCTGCGTATGCTCTGTACTCTGTACTTTCCATGTATTCCTACATGAGTTTTGTAATTTTAATTCGTATCAGTTTGTAAATAAAATTCGTTTCCTTTTATTTAGTTTCTTTTTCAGTATGAACCTTTATTTTATAATTTTTGTTCGTTAATTCTACTAAAATGAAGAATGACCAAAGACTTACGACTAAAATAAAGACTAAAGAAAGACTGACTTAAACTTGACCCGACTCCCGATATTTATAGCTTTTGGGATGTCGTTTTTATCATCTCAGTAAGATAATCGATGGAGGACAAGGAAATGTTAAATAAGCAAAAGACGATTGTTTGTTTTCGATCGAACACAAAGTATACCATGAAGCATATTTGGAAGAAGTAATAAAAAGATACAAAGTATGCCATGAAGCATCTTTGGAAGAAGTATTCAGTGAAGGGCAGAAATGCTAGATAAACAGAAGACGATCGTTTGTTTTGAAATGAACACAAAGTATGCAATGAAGCATATTTAGAAGAAGTAATAAAAAAGTACAAAGTATGCCATGAAGCATATTTGTATTCTAAAGAGCAAACGTTTCACAATGTGAAACTAAGGGAGGTTGTGAGGAAAGAGGTGATATCTCTGCCAGAGATATAACTCATGTGGTTACGAAGAGAAAAAAAAATATTCTCTTCTCTACACAAATATTTTGTGCTGGTGCTTCGCACTTATGTGTGTTGCGTGCACACGATGTGAATCCCCACACACGGGTGCACACAAAGGAAAAAATATGTATAAGTTAACACGGCGGACCTATCTGCTGATGCAGCGGATTCCACCGACAAGTTATCGTCGCCAGATATCTCAGACGTGAGCTCGCAACATGAGATCTTGCACAAGCTGCAAGATCTACACCAGTGTCACGATGTCAGCGCGTGGAGAGATACTCTTCTATTTTGAATTTTTATTAGGATGTAAGTCAGTCTTAAGCTAGATTCGAACCGAGCAAGTCTCGTTTTATAAATTAAAGTCAATAAAATTTATTATTGTTCATACGAACAAAATGGAACCAAGTCTTGTTTAATTAAATTTATTATTGTTTAAACGAAGTAATAAAACTTATATACTCTTTACTCTGTACCAATACCAAGTGTGTGTAAGCCGCACACAAAAGGTGAGCGAGAAATTCTAAAAATATATTTCTCTCTGTACTTTGCACATAATAATAAATTTACGCACTAATGCAACTAACGACGCAGCATTGCTGCTCATATACGGGTCGTTTGTCTTCTTGTGAAAACAATGAACACCATTTCTGACAACCGAACTTTGGAGACGAGCAATTAATTTCTATACAAGCACTACACAAACGCATCTATACCTGAATCGACTTACACCGTACAACAAACTTTTCACTTTTTATTTCCTGTACTGACTTTTTTTTTTTTAACCTTGGATGTAAAGCACTCACCACTTTATTTCTCCACTTGAATTTTCTGTACGTAAATCTTTTCTTTGTTATTTTTTTTTTTTTTTTTTTTTTTTTTTGGGCATGATTACGGCTCATACGGGCCCGGGTGCGCAAGCACCCACATATTAGTTTAAATTATATGATTGAAAATTAATGCATGCCAAAGAATTTTGTTTTAAGTCGTTAAGACTTTGCTTAACGGCTACCATACAGAAAAGACTTAGACGCAGTAGCCACTTTGGTGAACAGCAACTCGTCAGAAACGTCAGCTGGCGTATCGGTTTGTTTTTCCGAAGGCTTCAGAATATCTTTAAGAAGCTCACGCCTTTCCTCAATAGACATACGTCTACGGGAAACGAAAGACTTAACCTTTAGGGGTTTAGTCAATTCCTCATGCTGGAACCGGTCTGGCATAATTACCGATTCAAATATGAGATATACACCAATTTCGTCTGTATCGACGTCCATGGTGTTGCGGTTGAACTGCATATACTCGTTAGAGTTTTGCATAACCTGTTGCGCCGCTGAAGATAGCGTAGCGTAGTGCCCATCTTTCATTTTGTACCTGATGCCGTCAGGTGTGACTAAGTCTTTAGCGTCACAGAAGTAATTGATGGCATCGTAAATATACACATCGCATAGATTGTTTCGAGCAATCGTTTTAGCCAGATTCTTTTGAACAATAATACTGGCTTTAGTGAAATCACCAGCGACATCACGACGTTGGAAATAAGAAATTAACCAACCAAACATTATGACTGATTTTAAAGTCGTTATTTTAATGAAAAGATTGAAATAAAATCACGAAAAATTTTCTCGATTGCAGGGAATAAATAAAATCACGAAAAATTTTCTTAATTAATTGTGTTCATACGCAGGGACCACTCACTCACCCCGATATTTCAACTGTGCTTGTTCAAGTTTTACAAAAAACTAAAAAACTATACCTCACTGACATCTGACTGTAGCATCTGTTTGACCGCACAAACACTGACACGATTTAGCAATAAATGCCTACCGTTCTCTCACAGGGGAATTTTTTGCCTGTACGACGGAAACAAACGGCGCGACGATATTCCCTTTCTGTACAACGGATTTTTTTGCGTTTTGGTCGCATCCATCCGGTTCGACATGGACCAATGTATATTAGCGGACTGTAACGTAGTTAAATAAATGAATAAGTAAATGAACAAAACGCACTATCTGTTTAAAGTCTGGAAAAAAGGCATTACGCCAAAAACCCGACTATTTTACTTCCTTTATTCTTTGGTTTGAGGCGCACCGCACTGTACTTCTGTACGTGTTCAACTCTTCTTCTGAACTAACTAACTTTTTATTTATACAAAGAGTGAGATTTGTTCTCACATATACATTCTCATACATTTCATAAACAATCATAAATTACATCGATTCTTATTAAGGGATCTTATATTCTCCTGTTCATTAGTAGATTTGTTATATATAAAGGCTGCAACTTTTTAGCCTTCTTAGCTCTTGGCTCTAAGACTTTTCCAATTTTGGTGCTTTTCCAATTATGGAATTTGTTATACAATTTTCCTAATGGAGCACCAGGTCTCTCTACATTTTAATATCCCTATATATGAGAAATTTTAGTGACCAACAATTTAATGTATAAAAGTATTATTACCAAAGCTTCATCAGGAAATGTTTCCACGATTTCTTGTGCGAGGGTCTTGCAATCGCCCTTGGAAACATTTTCAATATTGTTAGAGATAAAATATTGAAGAAATGCTTCCACAAGCAATTTCCGTGTCCTCTCATCCAGCTAACCATGCGTTTCGAGCTCTGCACAAATATTTGCGAAACACGAGGCGGGGATATGTTACGGCTACGGAAATTTATGGAGTCCATTGTTTGCAAGGCCATTGCTGGCACAGGCTGTGCATGTGCTAATGACTGGCAGCGCTTCCAAATGGACCAATTATATATGAATTCGCCTTGCATTCCAAGCGAAAAGTTTGTGCCCTCAAACAATTTAGCGGCCAATTCGTCCGGGAAGTGTTTTAACACCCCGACATTAAGTTGTTGCTCTATTGTGCAAATAAAGAATAATTTATTATGCAAAAGCTATATTTAGAAAACATTTTAGATAAACTATAAATAAGTAAAACATTGTGCAGCTTACTTTCGAAATAGTCGAATAAATCCGACAAATTCCAGCTCTCTAAGAGATGCTTGAGTTCAAGTACATCATTGGGGTTGGAATAGTACATACGCTGCATCTCATCAGATGTGCGTATGTCTTCACAGATATTAGTTGTCTCTGGATGATAATTTTGACTTATGTTCATTACATCTTCTGCACTAAAATGCTGAATATATTGCGGAATGTATTCCGCTGCTACAATCTCATTGACTGCTGGTGATTCCATCTTTCTTCAAATTTTAAAATGAATTATAATATTATGTAACAACAGTGGTGGAAACCGAATTAGAAACACAAACTGTCTTTACGAAAAGTTGGGTACCTTAATTTATATACACAAATATTAGAAACATCATTACCAATTATTTACGGAAACATACTTCTATTTGCATTGAAAAAAAAAGAAGAAGAAAAAAAAAAAAAAAAAGAATTATACCATAAATAGAAATATATTAAAAAAAAAAAAAGTTTTTTTTCAAACTTTTTGAAAATCTTCAAATGTTAGTTTAGCAGGTGGATGACAATCTATGGTCATACGCAGGGCGGTTAGTCGTCTCAGCAAATCTGATTCACCAGATGACAGACACGGAACTCGTGTGTCATGGTCCTCATCAACGATAATTTTATCAAGTTGTGAGAAGGTCTCGTACCAGCATGAACTGTAATCAATCTCGGAATCGAGAGTGGGTATGACTACATTATCATGTGTGGTTTGTACGAGTGGGGATGTGGAAAACACATGTTTATGATTACCACATTACATGGATTGGTTCTTCTTTGCGAATACGTGGAAAATAAAATCTTTTCTAATCCTAGAAAGTTTCGAAAAGTAATTTGCTTCTCATTCTTCTATGAAGTCCAGATAATCTGGCCATGCTTGGTCAACCGTGAAGTAATTCTTCCTAAGGTGATGTGCTTTTTCTTGACATCATCTCAAGGGTTTGGAAGTATTGGTCTACTGTTGTTGACATTTTGTTTCTCTATAATTTAATAGAGATGGGTTACTGCAGAAAATATATATATGTAGGGTTCGCACTCGTGGCTCGAAATAAAACACACTCCGCACGTTATAAAAATGAGTTTATTTAAATGAAATTGAATTCTTTCTACTGCGAGCGCACTGCCAAAACTAAACTACTTGGTGGTTGACGGTTGACTGGTTGGGGTTTTTTATCGTCGCTTGTTCGTTCGTCCTGTACTTTGTCTCGTTCGTTATGTCTGTGGTATATGTGTGTGTGGTATACGGTGTGTTGTATACGGTTTGTTGATTGTGTTCGTCGTTGCTGTATCGTACGTCTGTCTGCTCCCATCCCACATATATATATAATTTGCAATAAGGTTTTGTTGTTGGGGGATTGTTGCGAACTTCGCTCCAGCAATTAAAAATTGGGAATAGTGGACATGACGCAACAAATTGTTGTGATTAGTAGAAATACCACTTACCACTTCCACAGGGACTTGGATCGGAGAAACGTAGACGCAGGCCGGCTCAAGTTTAAAGGATCCAAATTTATGTGTGCGAATGGCATTTCACAAATCTGATTGAGTATACGTATTCTTGTGCGTTGTTATAGTTTATGCAGTCATTATATTTCATTATGTGGTTTAGGTCGTTATCATATTGTGGACGGATGTTGGTCAAGTGTATGTTCATTATGCTATTTAACAACGCGTATTGCGTTTAGGGTATTTATAATAACAAAAGTTGAAGAACACAAGTGTTATCTGAGCACATTCCAATGGTATCAAATGGAATGCACCCAGGGACTGTGTATCCGATAACACAAATCGTCGAGGCATATGCGAAGCAGCGAAAGCGAAACTTGAGAAGCTTAAAGTAAACAATGATTATATTTGTTACCATATCAGCGGCGTCGTCCACGTCGTTATCGAGGAAGCATAACGACCAGTTAAAATTCCTAAAGAAGCTGTTAAGTCGCTCCAGTTGGCTTTCTCGTATTGCCATACGGTTCTTTTCGGAGTTTTTTCTTTAACTTTGTGGTCGGAGTACGAGAAATTAGCTGATATGGTACAGTGGTCTGATGAGCCTAGAGGATATAATACTTCAATGTAGTATTTATTAGGGTGGGAGGTGAGAAACAACTCTAGCTTGTTGGCATTTTGACCGTCAATGTCTGGTACACGTGTTGGCACATTTACAAGCTGGGTTAGTTGGTTTACCTCAGCAAAGATCTGAACATAAATTCCTTCGGGTGTTGTCTGTCCAGAATGTCGAAGCCAGTCAGAATTGTGAATATTGAAATCACCCGCAATGACGATTTCAGTATGAGGATACAGGGAGACAATTCTTGTTATGGAATCAGACAGCACATCGAACTCGTTACAAGTCGAGTTGCTGTCAAAATTAGGGCTTCTATAAAAAAAACAGTAATGAATAATTTGCCTACGGACATGGAATTTGATCCATTTGAAATTAAATTCTGGCAGAACAATGAGAAGAATTCAATCGACGCGATAGCATGAGAGAAAAAAGATGCGTCAGCAGTTCGTGCGACAAACAACATTGCGCATGGATTGCATAAAGCATGGTGCGTGGTTGTAACGCGAGAATTTTGTTTCTAAATGCGAATCGCTTTCAGCGGAATTTGCATACTGCAATTAGAGAAGTAATGGTATGCATACCGAAAAAGATAAAAAGTTATAGGAACGGAAATTGTATGATATACGATAGTGTAACGGTGGTAGGGCTTCGGGGTGGAAGAGTGATGAAAATGAGAAAGGGGTGAAGGAGTCGAGTAGTGGGGGGGGGGGGGGGGGGGATAGGAAGGTTGTAAAATGTTGGAAGGGATAAGGATGCTGAATATTTTATGATTGACGTGATTGCGATTGCGCATGCCTAGCTTATTGCTCTATAACTAGCTCGTCGGGGAGGAGTGGATCCTTGCAATCAGTCGAACATGTGTACCCATACATAAAATGATTGCACGCGCAAAAATGACCAAAAAAAAAAAAAGAAAAAAAAACCTTAAGGGCTGAAACTAAAAAAAAAAGAGAAAAAAAAAACTAAAGATGATCTAGACCGGGTTGACAATAATCCTCCACAACCAATCACATCCGGAGGAAAAGATGGTATATCTTCCAAGCGGTTCCATACCCACCCATCCGTGTGCCGAGGTCCGCTGAAAAGTAAGAATTTACGGCACCCATTGGAGCTTAAAGCCCTTCAAGAAAAAAAATAAAACAGCAACCCTCAACCCATTATCCCGAAATGAGACGCTTCAACTAATTTTTTTTCTTAGAAATCCATTATCTTGAATTTTATTTGAACAGTAACTCAATGATAAAGTATATGCTTATGATATAATAGATACATAATTCTTTAGTTAGGAATTATCAAAAACAACGTTTAAATGGAAAGATGGGAAAGTAAAAAAAATTTAAGCAACTTACTTTATACAAAATATGTAGTAGTTTTATTAAGTAGATAAATAAAGGACGAGAGAAAAAAAATAGTTATATGTTAGGTACAACGTTCGATTACATATAGATATATTTCATTATATATAAACATGTCTATTATGTTGTTTTATACGTATTTAGTATTAGGCTATATTATAACCAACTCTTCGTCGAAGTATCTATTTTTTTTTTTTTTTAAAACATCACCACAAAAAAAAACTTACTGTTATTCCGGATATCCACGTCGTCAGGCCTGATGATCTGGATGCTCGTTAGTCAATTTGCTAACGTTGAAATTCGCACTATAGCTGAAAAAAGACACTTCAAAAAAAAAACTAGACTTGGTTTCGCGTTAGTTATAAATCCGCGCTTTTTCTTTTCGCGCCATTATTCACAAGAATCAAAAAGGAAAAAAAAAAATTCCGTTCTTTCTCTCTTTTTTTTCTCTCTTTCCCTTTACATATGTGTGGGATCTGCTTATCCCAGGTTAAATTTCCCACAATTAAATAAAACGCCAACACAATTTTAATATTTATTAGATAGCTTTATTTGTTCCGAGTACTCTCTCGGTGGAATCCAGTAGAAGACTGGTCTTGGTTTTCGCTGCTGCTTTACAATTTACTTTCTTACGTTAAATCTGTAAATAAGGCTCGTGTATGAGTTTGTGTGTCGTTCGTCTCGTAGGGGTGGGTAGTTGTTGCGTCCGTCATCGCACCTGGTGTCTGGCTTCTACATCCTTTGTTTGGTTGTTCTTGTCTCGTGTATATTTTGTATTGTTCATTGGCATGTTTACTGTGTGTTGTGAGTTTTACTGTCCCGTTCTCCTTGGTGCTTGCACCTGGTCTGTGGTATCGTTCGTCTTGGTTGTTTTCGTCTTGTTTGTGTTGCTTACTGTACTCGTATGTTTATTGTCCCGTTCGTCCGTCTGGCTTGTTATCCCACATATGTATGATAGAAAGCATCAAAATCCCGAATTAACAACACGATTCTGTGGCGCAGTCTCTTCACGTCGGCTGGCTAACAGTCTCTGCCTTTGCCAGCACTCACAGATCTCGTTTATCGCCAATTCGCTTTCGCTCGAAATGTCACATACACCACCTCACAAAAGTAAAAGTGAAGAGCATCTGCATATCTCCTTCCTTCACATGCAGTGAATGTCTTACAGATGAACAGAAGAGAAAAGTACCTACCCTACACAATACTGTAGGGTAGAATAATTGGTGTTCTCCAACATGTATAACTTATTTATTTCTTATTATTATTATTTTTTTTTTTTTAAGAAGCCGGTATTATTATTTATTTTAGGTTAGATAATTTAATTACACTACAGTTTAACCAATAACAGACGAAAAAAAACAGAAGAATAAAAAAAAGGAAAGACGCAGATCGGGATCGAAACTGGAACAGCATCATCTGAGTTTACAATTGGATTCCACTTTATTTTTCTCTTCTTTTTTTTTTAAAGACTCACTTAGTTGTTAGTTGTATATTTTTTTTTCAATTTCCTTCATTTGGAAAGAAAACAACGCATTTATATTTAATCTTCTATCTTCGCTTAGATTTCAATTGAGTTCAGTGAACACCACATAATGCCAATTATAGGCACCACTTTTCGCACATGATTGTGTTTTGCGGTTTAGTTTTTTTTTAATTTTACAGAAAATCTTTTCCAGAAAAATCGACACAAAAAAATATTGTACTTGCCAGTTCAACTTATACAAAAAAAAAAAGTGCCATTACAATAGGGGTTCATAACATATCTACGTTTGAGTTTTTTTTAAAGAAATTTGAAATATTTGAAATATTAAGACAAAATCACTACCTATCATCATATGAATACTAATTTTGTACTTACATCTACATCTGGTTCATTATTATTATCCGATGTTGAAGGAGAATTTTGAAAATCTCTCAGTATGTCAATTAAAGCAAAACTTAAACATTCGTTCGGGTCTTGAGAGCTACAGTCAGGTATTTCTTGAGCCTCATAAGCCTGTAATACACCGATTATTTCAACCATTATCAGTGGTTCAATAATAATTATGTCTAACCAAAGGATCACCAGCATTAGGGTGCACTGCCTTTTTTGCCAATCTTTCAAATTTCGCGTGAAAAGTATCCGATGCAATTTCAATTGTTTATCTTTAATATGCGAGGGATAAGCAATAAGCTAAGGGATAAAAATAAAAACCAACATTACTTTGTTTATCTTTAAAACATGAGAGGAAGATAATAACCGATATAAATAAATAAATAATATGTCCTTGAATCGCAATGACACAAGCACTAAAGTAGGAACTGTATGCACTGCCGATCCTATGTAGTGTCTTTAAGTCCCTAGACAAAAAAAAAAATGCAAAGTGGTACAAGCAATTAATAGAAACACACAAGTCGAAATGGTACGCATGCTGGGGTAAACTGTTTGTGGCGTTACAACAGATAAATAATGTGATTAACCCCCCCCCCCCCCCCCCCCCCCCCCCCCCCCCAAAAAAAAAAAAACGAGACGACTTGGTTAAACCAACCTTATTAAATCTTCATAAAAATTATAACTGAGGCAAAAAATTACGAAACAGAAAATTTATACACTGCGGGTCATTTGAATAGGGACAGCATATCTTAGAATCATTTTACCTAATATGTTTCCTAACTTCCTACGATAAAAATTGTTATACGGTATGAAAGGTTATTTCATTATCCTCTCACTAGATGTGTTATATTAATACATTCGGAATGTTTACCAATTTCTTTCCACAGTTAACTATGATGATCTAAAAACACTAAAAAAAAAAAAAAAAAAGTAGGTCAACAGAATAGGGACACAAGTAATATTCTGCGTTTACTTCCCGAAAACTGACAAAAAGAAGTATGCATTTCGAGCTTTTCGTTTTGTGTCTCTCTAGTCTCGCAGTCAATCAAGAAGTGATTTTTTTTCTTTTTGCCTCATGCTTTCTTCTCTCACACTTGCTCTCATACATACATCACTTGTATTCCGCAAGTACGGGATCTTATTATTGTCGGGAGGCGCCAATGCCTTCTACTGCAACTTCCAGACGAGTTCTGGGAAGACAGAGACTACTGGTTAATTGGGTTGTAACGAAACTTACCTGCGACCCGGGATCACAGAGGGCTCGGGCAAGCCTGTGATGTCTGGGGGTGTTGCCGTATGCGTGGACGAGCGCCGTTGCCAGCAATACGGTTGACTCAGTCCGAGTCAGTCACTGATTGTCATTCTCCATGAAGATCTCTGGAGGGCCATGACGGCGGCCTTGCCAGTACTCCTCGACCATTGATTGGGCGTGAGTGTCCGTCGGTTGTGGGACCTGGGGGGCCGATCCTCTTCGGGTAGCCTGGGGAGCGGCAGCGGCGGGGCACAGCGTCGTGTGGTGCCTTCCATTGCACTGGCGGCAGAGTACCGTTGACGGGCAGCTAGGGGCGATGTGTCCGGACGATAGGCAGTGTAATGTTATTGTTTGTTTGAAAAGAGTGACTACCTCCCTATAAAATCTGTGGGGATTATAGGCTATCCCAAGCCGATATATTTGCTGGCTAAAAAGCCGAACTGTATACCAACACGATAATTTTATGTTATGGTTTAAATTTATTTATGTTCTTTCTTATATTTAATTACAATATTTATAATTGATTAATTATTAAGATCCAAAACACGGGATAACTCAAACTATATCTTATTGTCTTAATTGTTCGATCCAAGCGCGGGACAAGCACCACTTTTCGGTGTGGCGGTTCGTATTCAACCCCTCTAGGGTTTCTTTTTCTTTCTGCCACGTAGGCAGCAACCAAACCAGTTCAGTGTATGGTCGGCGTAGTGGCAATCGTGTGTACAGTATGGATCGAAACTTTGTTTTGAATTCCATACTGTGCACAGGGTGCCACAAACTGTTTGGGTGGCTTAAGAGCCGAGCTGAAAATTAAATTAAGGCTAAGAAGCCAAACCATTCAATTTGATAGTATCATTAACATTGCCTTTATTCCTAAATGCTTAGCCTATTTATACAAAAATATCTTACTTGCTACTTACAATCGAGCTTACACATACATATTACTAAATATATCAAAGTACATTATTATTTCATAATCGCACATCGGCTGTGTAGTGTAGTGTGTATCTTGTATGGAAAAAAAAAGGAATTTGTTTGTTGGTCGCAAATTGAAATTATGAATGAAGTATGAAATTGTATTTGTTTACTATTTATATGGATACTACAGCAGTTGAAGCACACGTCGGTCGCCCTAGTGACCTTGAGGCGCTGGTTAATGTCCATGCTTGTGAAGGCGCGACACTGATAGAGGCGATGCGATCCGTGGCAGTGAACGCACTGTCTTGAATCCGAGGCGGCGACAGCCATTACTCGAGCGGCAGGGCGTAATCTGTGGGGTTGCGGCGGTGCGCGTGTCTCTTGGCGGTGTGAAGTCGATGGGATGTCGATTCTGGTCGCCAGGCTGTGTGCTCTAGTCAAGAGGAACTCCATTAGGCTGGCCAGGGTCGGTACGTGGGGGGCTAGTCCAGCGCCATGCCTGTCGTGTGTTGTCCGGTAGACGGGACACCGTTAGCTGTACCACGAATGCGTCCCAGTGCTGGACGGGCATCTTCATCACCCGCAGCGCACGTAGTGCTTCCTGCACCGTGTCCACGATCTGGTGCAGGTTGGAAGCGGTCTCTTGCTGAACCGTCTTCAGGTTCAGGAGGGCGCCGATGAGCGTCTTGGCCAGGATCCGTGGGTTATCATAGCGCTCGGTCAGCTCCTTCCACAGCTCCTCGTATCCACCCGAATAGACGTTGCCCACTAGGCCTACGTTGCGGACCGTCGATCGCAGGTGCTGGAGCTTGACAGCCTCCGGGAAACCTCTGTTGTGCACCAAGTGCTCGAAGGCGTCTTTGAAAGCGAGCCAGTCCTCCGCCTTTCCATTGAATGTGCGGAGGGGAATTGGGTTCAACCGCGCCTCCATTTGCTCGTTGCTCGTCGATGCCGCGGGGGCCGGAGCTTCTGTCTGCATGGGGGTTGACGGGGCGGATATCTTAAGTGCCGCCATGCTCTTTAGCTGCTGGTGTAGCGTCGCGCACACTTCATTATACAGCCCTTCCATCCTCTTTGCCAACTCGTCGTGCGCGAGGAATTCCTTTGGTTCCGCGCGAGCCACCAACGCATCCTGATGGTTCATGAACCGGGCAAACTGCGCACCCACGGTGCGGAGCTCCTGCTCGATCTGGGCCTCTCCATACGAGGTTAAGTCGACGCCCACTACCCTATCGTAGGCACGCTGAAGAGCGTTGGCCGCCGACGTTCGTAGATTGAGCTCCATTGCTCACACATCACGCACTTGTATACACAGGCGGTTTAGAAGTTTAAAGGGTTAGCGCGATGTCTGTCATCGACGCACTGATTGCCGCGATTAGAGCACTTTTCTGAATGTCGCAGTGGCAATCACACCACATGTATTGCACTGATCACGAAAGGTTCTATGCCGCGAGGGGTTAGTTCCAAGAACGTTTACCTTTTCCTTATCTGCTTCGGAGACGATGTATCCAGAGTATGCCCACTGCCAGTGTCGCTGTGGTATTTATCGTCACAGTAATGGGCCATTATCTTCGGCGCGAGGTGTCGGGTGTCCAAGTCCGCGACAAGTGGACGACGACTCAATCCAAATGATGAGTGGGTCGCCGAATCGCATATCAGTGAGATGATATGTTTATTTGTTGTGGATGGCGATGACCCAGAGTCGAATAGCGAGGTATGCCAATACCATAGTTGTTGCTGGCTGTAGGCGATTGGAATGCGCCTCGTCAGCGGTCGAAGTGGCGAAGGAGACGATGAACTCAACTCATCGTTGCAATGGGTAGTTCAGCTGCAGGGGTTGCCAACCCTTGGGCGGCGCATCTGCCGGCGGTAGGCAACCTTGGGCTGGTTCATTCGGTTGGATACCGAACATCTCCTTCTTTGGGACCGTCCGTCCCTGCCTCTAACTGTCTTTTCAGTTATACATTTTGTTTGAGCCCTCTTATTTCGCCTGTGGGACCGTCCGTCCCTGCCCATCCGAATGGGCTGTTGGGGTACCTGCTTTGGTAAGCACGATCGTTGGATATTAAATTATACCCAACAAGATCGGCTAAGCCACTTCCTCAAGATGATAGCGGAAGGAATCGAGGGCAAAAAATCGGGAATAGGTAGGAAGGTGGAAAGGTGGGACCCAAACACTTCCTTTTCTTTTTGTGCGTTATCTGAACGCAACAAGTATTTTCTCCGCTGGCAGTGAAACGAGATTTGTCTTGGTAGTTGCACCTTGTCCTTTCCTCTGTAATTATCTTTGACTCCTCCAAGTCAACTGTTCCTGAACCTACATTAGTAAAAAACTTGAATTTAGAGGTTCTTTTTGGTCTATCATAATAATTATACACCCTGCATGTGTGTTGGAGGGCCTGAAGTGCATGAAGCCTCATTTATAGAACCTATTGTCTCTAAGAATATGAAGTTCTTATTTAAACGTTTATCAATCACAATGGTCTTCCCTAAGTATTTAAAAACTCCATTTCTGATTAGTAATTTACACTCGTCCTTAGTGATGGAATATATCTCTTCCGTCAGTGCCGACTGTGCCATAGTGTCTATAGATTTTCCGCATCTAAAAGTTAAGTGCTCTATTTCAATAAGACATTTAAAATAATTCACTTCTTTGAATATCTGGGGTTGTATCAGTTGGATCATTTTTTCTTCAGTTGCTAAATTTTTTGATTCCAGATTGCAACTCTCAACGTCTACCAAGGAGATTTCGGCTACCTTGTTTTTTACATTAGAACAATCATACGCAACCAAGCTTAAAGCTGAAGGAAGCATGAATATGAATGTAGAATTATAAAGAAAAAGATAAATAATATGACAAAGGGTTGTTTCCGGTGGGAGGATGTAGATCGACAAATTTGTAGTGACTCATTCCTGTCTCTAAAGTGTTGTTGATTAAGCGGTAAACTAGATACAGGATTACCAAAAATCAGAGATTCCTTCGTTTTGGCGCATTCGACTTCCATGAATTTATCCAAAACTGTTTGTTCTGCCACATGTACTGAATATTCTTTTTCTAAAATGTTTAGATGTGTAGTGCGATTACAATTTTTTAACTTGCTGAAGTACCTAGATAAAGATCCATTGTTCGGAAGATCGGTTTGTTCGACTCCTATCCATGTTTGGTCTTGAAAGAGTAGTCCCGGGGTATCACAAAAGTCCATCCAGCATACCTTATGCCCGGATGCTATGTTCAAATCAGGACTCCATAGATCTACAACGCCAGATCCTCTGTCAACAATCCCCCACATAACCTTCTCCAAAAGGTGTATTTTGCAGATTGGTTGCCTGTGCCAATCAGCGAGCCAATATTGACCTTGGTGCATGGTAGGACAGAAATTTGATTTACACTGTCCAGACGGGAATAACTCGGAGGCCCCGATATTTAAGTATGGATCGTATATAATATCTCGCTTACTTATACGTGTAAGGGGGGACGAGAAGAATACCATTTGCCTGACGGGTCGCCTAGCGTAATGGAGATTCTTTCCCCCTTGCGATGATAATAGTCTGCCTAGCGGAACGCTTAGCGAGACTGTGTCGTGGTACTTTTGACTTCGAACGTCGCCCTGTGGAAGAAGAGTAAAAAGTTATAAGCCAACATTTTCTGGTTCTCCCAGTACACGTTGAATTAAAATATATTGCGATATAATCAAATCGTGAAAATAACTCTAATAACTCTATTCATACAATTTTTGCCACTCGCCCTATGTAATTTTCAGCAAATGGAGAGTGTGACTTCTTATTGAATGCAAAAGTAAATATTTGTTTCAAAATAGTCGTTAAGTTTAAATTTCAAAGACAATTACTTTATAGTATACCCTAAGGCGATATTAGTTTACATTTAATAATACAGTATACTCTCAGGGTGACAACTTTTATAAAATTATATATAACATAGTGCAAGGCGGAGTGTGTTTATGGTGGTTGGTTGTTACATACGGATATAACTCGTTGTATCTGTGCTAGTTTTCAACCATGAACAAGGCTCCGGAGGATATGTCTTTACAGTGACAACACCAGTTAACAAAGAGTGGATGTTAAAGTAAATTTTCATGTTTTTCTAGATACTCTACTGTTATTCCTCCAAAAAATCCTTTAGTACATCTAGTATGAAGCTTGATTCCAGTACAGAGATATCCCTGAATAATATATTCTTTCTTTGAAATAGGGGCATACCCCTTAATCCTTTCTGCACCAAATAATGAGGGAACAGCCAAAAGGCCTCGACATTCTATAACGTCCGGATTTAAAGGAGACCATATAATAGTTGGACTGGTTGGAAACAATAAGTCATAACACTCTAAAATATTGTATACATCATATTATCGAGATAAAACTTAGTTAAATCAGATTAATGTTGAATTTTTGGATCAGTTCAATCGATAAATTCTGCCTAAGTGTAATCATAAATGTACACGTACAGGAAGTAATCGTTCTCGATGTAGAGTCTAAGACGGACTCTAAAATAAAAACACTGGATTGTGGTCGTATGCACGTCTCTTTTTCAACTGCCGTCTGTGTATCGTCTTCGCCACCTTGTTGCCTCCGATCGTCACCAGTTTCCAGGTCAGCCACGCAAAATGATTCGTACCCTTGACACAGTGTATTTCATAGGAAATGCGACACATGGTCCCAATTGGTTACCTCACGCTGCGGTGGGTCAGTATTGCTTATAGGTTTGCAATATATTGGTTACCTCACGCTGCGGTGGGTCAGTATTGCTTATAGGTTTGCAATATGACGCCGCAGTGTTTTGTGTTGCTTTTATTCTTCATACGTATAACGCAATTCAATAGACACTTGATCGTTTTTACGATGCAATTCTATGAGTTAGCGTTCTAGGGCACAAGTGGCCACCATATGTCATGTGTGTCATGTGTTGTAGGGCGAGTAACTAGGGCGTGTGTGTGGTCTCTGTTTTGAGGGCACAACATCGAGCTTAAGGATCTTGATGATAGTTTCCACAGTTTGTCCATTGCTTTTGTTGAAGAGATCAATGACTTCGGGAGAACTATACTCTAGTATCAACGGTGGTCCTTCAGATTTGCTCGGGATTTTTATTTTGATTGACGACTGGGGAGACCCCGGTTCGGATTCGCTGCTGCTTGGTCTCTCTCTCTTGGCGGCTGGAGCTCGAGAGCTTTCCTTGTCTGGTTTGGGTTGGCAGAATCTCGAGTCGAAATGAGCCTTTTCGGACGGAACAAAATAATGGAGGGTCAAATGTCTCCCGGCCAACTCGAAGTGTCCCACCTGACTGTAGGGATCTATCGTGACTGCCTTAATCATGTTGTTTACTTGAGAGATCAAGCTGTCTCCGCTTGAAAGTCCTGCTTCTAATGAGATAGTCATAGATCGATTCTCCTTACACAGCATTCGGCTGTCTATTTCCAAATCTCTCATATCTCCCACTATATCTATATCACTAGGATCATTCCGAGGAGTGGAGTATGATGATGAATTGGTGTCGTCATCGTCATCTAACAAACCCCCTGTTTTTAAGAGATGAGGTTCAATATCAAACACAATGGGAGGCACCGCCTTGGTGGGGATGCGTTGGGTGCCGCTTGTTGACGGGTTGTCTGTCGCCTCTGAATGGATATCAGAGGTATCTTGATCGGTTCGGCCGTGCAAGTGAAGTCCCGATATGACGCCAGATAGTTTGACCTCGTCCAATGTCCGGAGATTAGAAACCCGTTCTAGAGCCCCAACTTGAATCATTCCTTGGCGTTTTGCACTTGGTGTGGATGGGCGAATGTTTGTGAGCCTGGAGGGGGTTTGGATTCCGGGATTGGACTTGGCCTTGGCTGGACGCTTGGGTGGTACGGGGATTGGGCGTTTGGCGTGTCTCTTGTCGGAGGGGGTCTTACTCATACATTCTTGTTTGAATGTTCAATGAAACTCGTTTTGCTGTGCTGCCCTGATGACGACGGCTAGGGCACCTTCTATATCAACGACCGAAAGAAAGGCTCTGTTATGGTTGTTTGAACTACTCGGGTGCTTTGATTTTGGCCGTGCATTCCGAGTAAACCGTAACACGTAAGCTACTATCATAGCTATTATAGTCTACATAGATATCGCATGCAGAACAAAGCAAAAGGGCACATTTTCAGTCCTTTGGGATTTACTGGTAGGTCCCAGTTCCAACCATCTGTTCGAATTCAAACTCGAACCCAAATCCATGCCATTTCCATATCTGTATGATGTGTGCGCATTCAACACTTAACTTACAACAAGAAAAAAACAAAAATCACCAAATCTGGGTCCATTCCATAGTTATTGCAGTTTGCCTTTTTTGTTTTCACTGATCGTCGAATTGGGGTTTTCTGTTATATTAGAAATGAAAGACTAGCTTCATTCATCTGACGTTGCTGTCCCTACCCTTTTTGCTGAGAGAATTTGAATTTTCTGATGTTTGCTTTTAATTCTTTTGTTCATTCGCCAAGAGCAGTGTTTTCGTAATAAGACGAGAATAAGACCAAAATAAAGAAGTCCTTTTCGATGGCTAAAGCAAATAATAGTCTTCATCAAACCAACTAGGATTTCGTAAATTTGTTTGCCTAATACATTCCAAAGCCATAGTTTCCCTTATATTTTTCATGTGGGGACGCTGTTTACATATTACATAAAACATTTTGAAATGAAACTTACAAATGTTAAAATATTCATTAGTTGCTGTCAAAAGTTTACCAAAATCACTGTTTAGACTCGTTTGTCTAAATCTGTGAATATCAAGCACATTAACTTGATACTCTGTTTGTGTTGTAAACAAGCACTTAAACTTGTTCACTATGATGACTGAAAATGCGGAAGAATGAAATTAAACACTGAATGTCCAATTAAAAACTGATCCATATAATTGACTTTATTGCTTCTTTTATACTATTAATATGCTTATTCTATTCTTATATTATTTTATGTCAGCGTTGACGGTTGTTGTCATCACCTGTTGACTCACTGACCCAATATGTCATTACCAGCATAATGCAGTCGTTGGCTTGACCTGTATAAGCTCGGACAGCTGAGTCAGTCTTTTGTGGTTTTATGTTCTGTTGGTGTTAATGTGAGCGTCTTGGTTAGCGCGTACGAGTTTTTGTTTACTGATCTTGTCGTGGCACTTGGTCATTTATGACCCCGAGAAAAAAATAATGTACACTTTTTACAAAGTTGCAGTCTTTCTTGCTGCCATTAAACTTTATTGAAAAAACGAGTTATAATTTTGCCCGATGGTGCCAGCGGTGGTGCCGCCATGAAAAACTATAAAACTAAAAACTATCGCCGAACAGACACCAGTCACCACGCCCGATCACGAGAAAAACCTTTTTGCACGGTTGTTAATTAGTTAATAAATAAGAAAAAGAAAATTTCGAAACACAATATGATCCGTACCACCCGAATCGCGAACCGAACAGCCATCTTTTTTTCTCGGCGAACTTGCTACATGCAATCAAGAAAAAAAAAAGATGGCCGGCTGGGTAGTTTTTGGTCATGTTGCGTGTCAATAATCGCTCGCACCGTCGCTTTCGCTTTGTTGTGGAACAAAACGGGGTAGTGGTTACAAAAACACTCCTACTGTTCGCACCGCCATCTTGCGGTCAGTAGATGAGGCTCGAAAGGAGGCAACTCATGTGAACAATCAGAAATCACTTTATCCTTAAATTTTTCTGTTATTTTAGTAAGATTTTCGTATGCATTTTGTAAATGAAAAATATAGTTTATTTTCGTATTTTAATGCATGATTACTTACTGTTTTGGGTTGGGTTGAAAAGTTCAACTTTTTTTTTTCTGTTAAATTCCAGAAACGGAAAGAAATTACACGACGTCTTCTTTACTGTTTAGTTTAAATAATTATTATTGGCGATTTATATATAAAGAAAACTGTTTTACAAGAACGATACCTTTTACTTTGAGTACATATTTACATATATATGTGACAGTTGTCAAAAAAAACTCTCCATAACGTGTGGACTCAATAATAACGAGTTGCCAATAGTATTTAAATTATAAATTTATCTTCTGAATTTATTATATAAAATGTTGTGTTATATTGTGTGTCGGGGATTGAACTTCCGATCTATCTGAAATTCCGAACAGAAGGAATCTTCACAAGCGATATGCAAAGAAGAAAAGAACAAGGTTAGTTTTTAAGAAATAATTTATTAACAAAGTTCTACGTTATAGTGTTCTCCACGAGAGTTGATTCGTAAGACTGCTACTGGCTGGCCGAACTCGCCATTTGTCGACCAGTACCTTGTGTCCATGACGCTACCAAAACTGCAGCCTCAGCCGAACGCCCACAGGCCCAGGGTGTCCAGTACCCCGTACCATGCCCAGGCATGCGAAATCCAACGCCAAACGACGAACAGCATTCCCAGCCACAACGATGATTCCTATCCGCCGATCCATTCTGCTTATCTTAGGTGGCTGTCTGCTTGTGCGATAGTATGTGCCCATGGCCATGATCGCTGCCGTATTTATGCCCCATAGAATTGGGCCATTACTTTCGGCCCGAGGCATCAGGTTACCGAGTCGACGACAAGTGGATGACGACTCACTGCAACAGTGTCTCGAGTATCCCATATCTCATATGCTCCAGTGAGTAGTAGTGCTGTGACTGCGCTATGGCGATTGTGATATGACGCTGCGGAATGTGGCTGGTTGTTGACTCGATGCGAATGTGATGTAGATATGGGCCATGCGGTAAATGACCGTAGAGGCGTGGTGAGCGATGGCTGATCGTTGGGGTGAAGGTCAGGGTGATTGACCAACACATTGGATATTTCGGTTGTGTACCGAACATTGTGTTTCGCCAACACTTACAAATTGTATGGATTGTTTCAATTTGTTTGGAAAACCTTGTAAGTAGTATTTAGTAAATTCTTTAGTTGAATAATTTGGTATTTCTATGATAAATATGATATGATATTATTTTTATAGGTGGCTAGGTTCAGCTCAATTTATTTTAAAGCTTCACAATCTATTTTAAATTGTGTTATTTCTTCGTCTGAATGAATATCTCTACTTAAGACGTTAAGTCTACTGGTTAATAATACATCTTTTATTTTTTCTATGAGTGTAGGTGTCCGACTTGATTTTCTATAGAGTGAATTAATTTCTCCAGTTTTGTTAATTTAATTATGGAGATGGAAAAAGTTTGGAGAAACCTTTAATTAACTAAATACTATTGAATTATTTGAAATTCCTTGGTAATTTCAGCTGTTTCTGCTTCTGTGTCACTTGATGTATCCTCCACTGGAACTTTTTTTTTTTTTTTTTATAAAAGCTGCAAGTACGCTTTCAAGTCAGCTTTTTAAATTTATTTATGATTTTGCTCATCAAGACGTTAGAGCTTTCGACATGGGTTATTATTGCCCCGTAAAGTTATTCGTCTAATTTTGGATTGTAGAAAACTGAATTTTCTTACTAAGTAAATATAACATTTTTTATTATTTTTCAAAAACATAAGCATTGAACAATTTCCTTATTCCTTTTTCTTAAGCCTTTCCTTTCTTAAGCAAAACCCGACAAGACCACAGAGGTGCGCTCGATGCTTGTGCTGGGAGTCGAAATAAAAGTAAGACCATATAAATGAATGCATCCAGATAAGCCTTAGATTTCACAGTGTTCGCACGTCTGGAGTAGCAATGTAAGGTTTCTTGTCTCGAGTAGACACTTCCAAATGATGGGCTCCTGTTCCCCTATCACATTGTTATTTGCTTCCCTCTCAATCTTGATTGTGGTCTCTCCTCCTCTGCATCCTATTTCAATCACTTTTCTTATCGTTTCCATTCCGGAGTTCCCAAATTGAGAGTTGTAAATGAATGGATAATATATATCTTCTTTTATCTCTCTTGGTTTCCTTTTCCGTGTGAAAATTGCTCCTGCTGCTTGTTGTCCTTTTTTGTTTTTTAGTTTCCTGCTAATAAAGTAAATTATAAAATAAATATTAAGGCTGTGACATTCAGAGCTCTGGACTGTTCGAGAGTCCATTGGATTGATGTCATTACAGCCAAGTTCGCTACCGAGTAACAATAAACGATGAAGAACGTAGTACCGATTGGCATAATACGGGTGTGCCAACTGCTCTGGGTACTCATCACGTATCTCTGATTCTCTGGCTTCGAAGCTTTCCCAGAGTAAGTCTAATCTTGCCGCCAGCTTCTGGTAATACGAAAGTGTCTTCCTATCTGGCCCATTCTTCTTGTAGTTTGTGATTAGGCGCTGGATATCATCTCAAGTCTCCTACTGGTCTGCGGCCTTCTTCCCCACAATTGATGATTGATGCATTGCAACACTCCAGGAGTAATATCTAGGTTAGCTACAATATAAGGGTACTCCCTGTCTGGCGATACCTAATCTATTTATAAGAGAAGTTCGTTTTGGCTAAGGGGTTCCCATGAAAAGAGCACGGAATAAAAAAAAAAAGTATCCGGCAATCAGATTTTCTTCTGCGGTCTGAAACGGACCAAAAATTAAAAACGCGCAATTCCACTGATAGTAAAAAGTAAAAAGAAAGCTAGGATTAGCAAGAGTCTCACGCAAAAGAAATCCGGGATGAGTCCTTTCCCCTTTAACATTTAAAAGTAAAAAAGAAAAAAACAACAAAAAACAACAATGTTCGGTAATTCACTAAAACGATCACCTGTCAAAAGTGGATCCAACCCACCTAAACGCTGTTTTTCGGAACTATCGCCAAAACCTCGTACATCAAGAAATAAATAACTCTGCTGTTGGTAATTTGTCGGTCGCAGATCTAGAAAAAATGTTCCAAACCTCTATGGCTAGTCTGCTGGATAACAAGCTGAAAGATGTTGCCACTAAGACGGACATTGAGGGGATTAGTGCGGAGATTTCACTATTAAAAATAAACAATAAGGCACTGGAGACCCAACTAAACAAAATGGAGACTCGATGTGTATTGCTCGAAAGGCAAGTGGAGCTGCTTGAAAAAAGGGCAAATGAGAAGAATTTGATTGTGCATTTACAATCGTCGGCACATGGTTCACAAAATGCAGTAGAGGATGCAAAATCAATCTGCCTGGATCTACTGGAGTCAAACTGCGCGTCAAAGATAGCTGCAGCACGTCAAATTAGCTCTGGTCCTAGAACCACAAATGTCGTTGTTGAAATGTCGGACAGAGAGGATGTATTCCGTGTGCTTCGAGCGAAATCAAAATTACGAAACACTGGCACTACAATTCACAAGGATTTTCCAGCGGCAACAAGGAAGCGCAGAAGCCGATTAAATAAACTAAAGAAAAAATACTTTTAAGAGGAAAAACATTGATAATCGCTGATAAAAAGTTTTATTTTGATAAGTGTGGCAAATTGACGTCTCAGGACAGTGATGGCTTGTTATTGCTCCAACAAATGGCGGGTGACACTCATGATTTGACAGCGCTCTGTGGTGCAAACGCAAGCGAAGACATCAACAGAGGTTCTCAAACTGCAGAAAGTGTTCACACGAATCGTTTTTAATTGTTATGCCGTCTGCCATAGTAAAAATAGTTTTGCAAATGTTTCTGAAGTAAATAATAATTATAAATCTTTTGAGTATAAAATACTTTCTTCTTTCTTCTTATTTTGGATTGTAGAAAACTGAATTTTCTTACTAAGTAAATATAACATTTTTATTATTTTTCAAAAGGGTAACATAAAGATTGAACAATTTCCTTTTTTTTAAGCAAAACCCGACAAGACCAGAGAGGTGCGCTCGATGCTTGTGCTGGGAGTCGAAATAGAAGTAAAACCATATAAATGAATGCATCCAGATAAGCCTTAGATTTCACAATGTTCGCACATCTAGAGTACCAATGTAAGATTTCTTGTCTCGAGTAAGGCTGTGACATTCAGAGCTCTGGACTGTCCGAGAGTCCATTGGATTGATGTCATTACAGCCAAGTTCGCTACCGAGCAACAATAAACGATGATGAACGTAGTACCGATTGGCATAATACGGGTGTGCCAACTGCTCTGGGTACTCATCACGTATCTCTGATTCTCTGGCTTCGAAGCTATCCCGGAGTAAGTCTAATCTTGCCGTCAGCTTCTTTATACGAAAGTGTCTTCCTATCTGGCCCATCCTTCTTGTAGTTTGTGATTAGGCGCTGGATATCATCTCCCGTCTCCTACTGGTCTGCGGCCTTCTCCACAATTGATGATTGATGCATTGCAACACTCCAGGAGTAATATCTAGGTTAGCTACAATATAAGGGTACTCCCTGTCTAGGCGGGACCTAATCTATTTATCAGAGAAGTTCGTTTTGACTAACGGGTTCGCATGAAAAGAGCACGGAATAAAAAAAAAAAGTATCCGGCAATCAGATTTTCTTCTGCGGTCTGATACGGACCAAAAATTAAAAACGCACAATTCCACTGATTTACACGCACTTACGCAATTAGCTTTATAGTTAAAGTTTTTGTGTTTGAAGTCGGGGAGGATCGGTATATAAGCGTAACACGCTATATTAATAGGCGATTGCTCGCCGCAACTTCAAGGGTTCGCTGTCAGAGACTTGGTATACAAGCGTGCCACGCTATGTTAATAAGGCGATTGCCCGCCGCAACTTTGAGAAAGAAATGAAACAGGCAATACTGCCGCCTTTGAGTTCCATGAAAAATCTCTTCTTTATTCTCCAAATTCAATTCCTTAAATATTATTAACATAACTTTTATACTTATCTGCTATCTTACTTCTACTTACGTTATTGATTATGGATACCTTATTCTAGATTCCTATTGGCAGTACAATATTGGATAGGATCTTATTACTATTGAGTGACGTTTAGTGCAATTGAGTGCATGACACACCAAGCATGTGTGGCACATGAGGAATTGAGCTCGATTGCACTTTACATGTTTCGTCACTTCGTTATTGTTTGAATTTGGGCAGTGGTGTCAATAAGTGGTTGCACTACAAAGTTACTTTTCGAACGGCAAACTTAGAAAAAAAAAAAAAAAAGAACGTACAATGAAAGAATGTGGTTCCGTATCACTGACCCCTTTTCTTCCTTTTTCAGGGGTTATCTACCTGATCGCGTTCCGTGGTGAGGTACTGGGGTGCACCGCATTTCCTTCCAGGGATCTATGCATATTTCCATTAGAATATATGCTCTTGACGATTTATCTATACACTAGGAAGGGAAAAATCATTTGAACAAAATAAAAGTTTACAAAAACAAATAATGGACCCAACTACTTAACTACAGTATATCTTCGGGCTGAGCCTATGAGTGGTGAAATTGCGCGGGTTGGTGTCTCGGTTCGTAAAAATCCGAAAGAATGGTGTCTCGGTGTATAAACCGAGATAAGAGTTCTTTCTGACCTGAGCGGAAGGAACCTTGA
The DNA here is from genome assembly GCA_946477585.1 of Cheilosia urbana. Lineage (NCBI taxonomy): Eukaryota > Metazoa > Arthropoda > Insecta > Diptera > Syrphidae > Cheilosia > Cheilosia urbana. The sequence continues at coordinate 25,774,553 of OX297853.1, forward strand.
AAGTTTGCTTAATCATATGGGTTCTGAGGAAATATTTCTCATTCCAAAGATCAAGTTCTGCTCCATCATTGTTTACAGTAGGAAGCTTAGTAAAAAGTTTCTGGAGTTGTTCAGCGGATGTTACAGAGATCCTCAGCTCTATTTAGACCAACAGTGGCATTCATTTACTCCCTGACATACTGCTGGGTTGATGCCACAATAGGATCTGTAACGTAAATAAAAATTTAAAAACAAATTTTTAATCAAATCGAAGTCAATTCACGGTTGGTGCGCCATCCAGTAACGTATGGTTTTTAAAATCGACAAACTCAATTTGCGCCATCAGCTAACGTAATTTGAAATCAACTTGACTGTTTCCTATTCAAGGAATGAGGAAACGTATTATAAATAACACGGTTCCACGGTTTACCTACTATTCACATAACCCCTGTGACCACCGCACTACAGGACCTACGATCAGTCAGAACGGGTTATTGAAGAGCAGGGTGTTCGATGTGTATGCAGCTCAGGCATGCTAGTCGGGCTCCGTCCTAAGCTCGTCGGAATGGGGGGTTCTTGCCACCTACACTAACGAACGTGTTACATCTTTACATGCCTGTCTCCAGTTGGGGGTTGAGAATTTCTGTTAAGAATTTTGCGAGGCTCGAATTTGTTGTGTGTATAGCCCAACGGCTAAAGTATGACCTTCTTACCTTGACCGAATTGACACTACCGAAAATACTGGGGGGGGGGGGGGGGGTATCATATTTGTCCTACCTGGCAAATCCACGACTAGAGAGCGTAAGATGGAACCACTCTCTGGAGGGTAACCCACCCCTATGGCGAATAGGGTTAAAAACCATCCCCCTATCATCCACCGTGGTGACTAAATTTTACCTCCGTCGATTTGTATAGTCACCCCTAGTAAAAACAAGGGACCTACGTCCCTGTTATTCCTGACTCATCCCGGTAGATTCGTCATCCACACGTCCTTATCAAAGTCTAATCGCACATATGGTACAACCTATACCCTAAACGGGGAATTTCCGTCCGAATAAAGAATACAAGTACAACCATAGATTACATTAATCTATATACTCCCCTTCGCAGGGATACTTTATTAGTTCAAAAAGCATAAATCCATTATTAACTTAAGTTCTATCTTAACTATCTGTACAAGCTCATCTACCAAAATTCTTAACAGCTAGTGTATTCCCACTAACTAACCACAAAAAAACTAGTTCCTACGAGGTAGTACTTAATTTATTATGAACGCAGAGTTAAATTTTTCAAAGGTAAAACTATACCAGATAAAAAAAACAAAGGAAAGATACAAGAAAAATCTAGAACTACCAAGTTATATCCCTCGTCGCGCAGCTAGGGTACTTTCGGATTTAGAACGGGGGGGTTTTATCGTTAGCTCCCGTAATAAAAGTAATAACAACACGACAATATAGTAATGTATATATATATATATGTACCAAAGAATATAAAGAATTTTATCAATTGTCAATATAGTTTACTTTTCTATAAAGACTTACCGTTTGATTCAACCCACGGGTCACCGTGTTGTTAGGCCGTCTGCAGGGGTGATGGTGTGCACAGCATCTCCTGAGGTATGGGGGTAAAAATACCTAGAGCAAAAGGGTCGCAAGAACAATTAGGGTAAAACTATTTAAATTCTTTGGCAACGATATATTAATCGCGCGCGAGTGGAAACGAAACCAAGTTTTGTTTCGTTTAGACCAGGGAGATTTCCACGGGCCCAATACGCCGGTACTAGGACGTCGTAATTAAGTTTATCAGACAGCTTATCGCTGACCATGCCTCGCCGCGAGGAATAAACCGTACAGGACCTAGATCTAAATTAAGCTAATAGATAATATAGGATATAAATTCATGACTTCAATATTTCATAAATTAGTTTTTATAACTTTATTTTTTTATTCCTTTATTTTTGTTTTAAAATTTGTATAGGCCCCAAGGGCATACTATCAAGAGAAATGATTATAAACTTATCGCAAATATATCGGTTACAATGTAAAAGTAAAAAAAAAGTTTAAGACACGAAAAACAAAATTCATCGTAGGTTAAAGGTGAGTTGAGTTGAGGATGCATTCCTGAGGGGTTCTGGTCACAACCACGAGGTGAGGAGGGGGACTGTCCACGCTCATCCGCGTTGGACGCCGCATTTTTGCCGCGCAAAGAATTAATGGCCGCTGGGCCGGCACTGGGCTCGGGGACGAAGCAAAGGTCTATTTTCGAATTTCGCAGTTATACTGATGCAGAATAACACCTCCGAGTCTTTATTGGGGGCGCGAGGGCCACGTTATATTAAATTACCACCAAGAATTCTGGCCTGGGGCACGACACGAGAACAAAAAATTATTGGTCATATCTCGATATGCGAGAATCAGTTTTCACTGGGGCGGGGTTTAGGAGCACAGAGGGCAGGTTTCCCTTTTTCCTTTTTTTTTTTTTTTTTTTTTTTTTTTTTTTTTTATTTTTATTTTTATTTTATTTCACAGGTCTTCGCACCAGGGTAGGGTCCGAAAGGGCTGACGCACATGGCGTGAGGTCACTTTACTTTAATTTTGGGGTAGTCGAAATGACAAATTCCCCCATCACTGGTTTGGGGAGGGCACTTTCCAACACTGAGCCCTTTTAACCGAAAAGTAAGATTTTTCTTGTTTCTTTATCGGTCCACTACCGACACGAGATTTATTTCTGCACCCATTTACACTCCCGTTCCAAGCCACGTTTTATTACGATTCACTGTATAGTTATATTTTTTTTTCTTACTTTGCGCTGGTTTTTTTTTTCTAGTCCAGCAAAAATATGCCAGCACTGTACCCGCACAACTTTTATATCGGTCCCATGACCGGTGACCGCCACACTGCTCGTCCAAAAATCAACTGACTCTTCAGCTGCACTTCTGCCGACACGAAACCTAACCAGACCAGTAAAAACAACAAAAGTAAACAGACGCGCAAATCGAATGGAAAATACCAGACGAAAATCACACACCAGAGTACCGTATAAAGCCAATCGCGCGATACTCCATAGAAAAAAAAATGAAGACCAAGAAACAAGAACGCAATACGGTGCCCTCAGGCGATTTATATATTTTTTCTTACTCAATGCTAACAAGGTAAAACCACCACTCGTCAACCAGTTCACCGGCCCCTTTTCCTCTCTCTCATGTTTGCATAGGATATACCCACTGCCAATGTACAACCACCGAGCTGTTTATATACTGGCATACCAACGGCGCTCACGACTTGCACTACACACCACCGAAGAGTATGCAATAGTCTTCAGTTTTGGGGTACCTGAGGTTCGCAAACTGAAGAAAAGAGTAAATGAGTTTGGGTACAGTGTGGGCTCACAAAAAGTTATTTGGTCGAGCAAACGTAAAATGAAATGGAGAACATATTTGTAGGCGATTCCTACAGATCTACTTTTATTTGTCTGTACTAAGTTTTTTATTTTTATTTTGCATAGATTTAATGCACTCACCGATTTGTTCTTTTAATTTTTGTTGGGGTTTGGGTTAAGATTTGGGATTTTTTTTGAGCGCACTGTTACGTTGCCTTGTGTTTGCACACTGGACCTTTTGTCCCCCATAGAAAGATAACTGTCAAAAAACCGATCACTTTGATGCAGGCGTTGTATAATACTCCGATTAAAATAAAAGACAGTACGAATTTTGTCGTGGGAAAAAATATACAAAAAAACCCACATTTATTTTCTCCGCTTCCTCGAAGTATAAATACGTCTATCACGGTCGGAGACCGATCAAGAACTGCCTGTATACATTTCATTTTACAAAAACTCGTATGGCCAGTGTTGCCATACGTAACAGTCCCGGCAAAAACATTGTTTTTAATTACTGCGAATCTATAGGTAAAATACATATTTTCTGCACAGGCCGCTTCAGCTTGTTGGTTGCAGTCTGCACGATGACGTTTCTGACAAGTCCATCTCGACTTGGTAAAAGTTCACTAATCCTGCCCATCGCCCAACTGGTTGGCGGGAAATTCTCACTCCTGAGGACTACCAACTGTCCAACCTTTAGGCTCTCCTTCTCCTTTCTCCATTTTTTCCGCTCCTGCAGAGTAGTCAAGTATTCTGACTGCCATCGGTTCCAGAAATGGTTGACCATCTGCTGTCTCTCTGTTTGCGCACTTATTTACTTTTCTTTAAATTAAAAAACGTTGGCAAATGTAGTTTTTTGATTTTATTTAAGTCTTTGGACAATCTGGACAAATGTGGCGACCATCAGAAGGCACAAAAAGATAAGAGAGAGAAAGCCATTCGAATTCGACTTTTTATAAGACAGATAGAGGTGCGTGAAGTTAATGGAGGGTTGGCGATGCGATCAATGGCCGACTGCAGAAATTGTACTAGTTGACAGTTTCGCTAGTCGGTCATAGATGGCATTAACACTCTCCTTGAATAGTTTGGCTCCCGCCTTCTCCGGTCTTTCTTCTAACCTGAAGGGAAGAGGTAAAACTAATGGTTCACCTACCAAAAAATGTCCCGGCGCTAGCGCCTGGATGTCCATTGGACCATCACTCAGAGGATGAAGAGGTCTCGAGTTGAGAATGGCCTCGATTTGAGTGAGTAGTGTTCCGAACTCCTCGTAAGGCAATATCCTTTGCCCCACAATCCGCTTCAAATGAAACTTCATTGATTTGACAGCGGCTTCAATCCTTCTTGCTGCCAAAGTCGCTCTAATAGCTTATCTAATTGCTCCTCTTCCTTATATTGAATAGATGAAATCGACTTTCCTGTCAACTCGTCTATACTTTCATTTTGTGTTCCGAAAACAATGACTCCTAAAAGCGTTTCTATTAACGCTACTCCATTTACATTTCTATGAATAACTGATCTGACTATGTTGGACTCGGTTTCCAATAGTCTGGGTCCGCCCAGGGAATTCCGATTGGATTCTGAACCATAGTAGGATCTAAAGTCGACGATGGCATTATTGGACCCCAATTACTTTCTTTTGGTAAAACCCAAATCAATTCCTCCATGTACTCCTGTACCTGAGTCCCATACCATGGACGTATTTTTACCTTTACTTGTTGCCTTATATTGAAAGGCTCTCCGTCGATACCCACCGCCTTCCTAGTAGTCGATAAAGCTGAAAGTTTGTACTCCTGTACTAGTTTGTAGCTCATCACATTTGCCTGAGACCCCGTATCTATGAATCCCCTAATGGGTCCAAACGTACCCCCTTCACACTCTAAACCTACCATGATCGTCGGCATGATACTAAATTCCGAAAAATAATAATGAAACTTACTGTCGTATTGTGAACTAATGTTTTTATTTTTCATTTCCTTTAAATTTTTTCCTTTTTTTGACTTATTACCTGTCAATTCTAACTCCGAATTTAACCTTCTCCTTTTAGCTGTTGTCTCCTCCAGTCAAGTAGGCCTTCTCTTGACTGCTATGTTGTCCTTCATGGCATTCTCCGCTCGCAGTACCAAAATGTTTTTGATGTTCTGCTTCTCCGGGCACAGCATACTGTTGTGTGCAGGGTTCAATTGGCATTGTGGAATGCCGCATTTCACACTCCTGCATTCCTCTTTCCGGTGGCCTTTCCTAAGGCAGTTAGGGCAGATTTTCCTTCTTGCCACGAAATCCTTCCGAGCGTTCAAATTTAATGCCGAGAAATCAGGGCAATGATACAAAGCATGGGAATCCTTCCCACATGCCTCGCATGGAACTCCTACATATCGATTTATTCGTGCCCCTTTTGAGGTGGATGGTTCACTCCTGTGATAATTTCCCGACTCCTTTCTCCCTGCTCCCGCAGTTGTTGACGGATTTTTCCATCCCGGTCTAGTGTTCTCCAAAGCTCCCGCTTGTTTGTCCAAAAAATTCAAAATTTCTCCCACTTTCGGTGTCTCCGATGTTCTTTGCAACTCCCATTGCCTCCTTGTCTCCTGATCCAATCTATCGTGCAGTCCGAGCACGAAGACCATATCCCAGTGTTCCACCGGGATCTGCAATGACCTCAGTTGACGGATTGTCTCATGAGTCACGTTCGCCATTCTCTGCACTTCATTGACTGATGGTTTCTCCTGAAGGACCGGTAACCTGTAGATCTGATTCAAGTATTCCTTGGCGATATGGTATGGCTTCTCATAAAGTTGATTTATTCTCTCCCATGCCTCCTTATAGCTATCCTGATTTAAATGGCTTTCTCCTAAGGCCTCAGCAGCCCCTCCTGTCAGCTACTTTTTTAAATATGAGTATTTGTACGCCTCCGAGATATCTTTGTTATCATGAATCGCCGCCTTGAATCTGTCGCGAAAACCAATCCATTTTAGTAGCGAGCCATCGTACTTGCCCCCACGTGGTTTTGATATCGTGTTGCGTGGTTGGCAACGTGATTGCCCTTCCTTGAGGATCCTCTCCATTATCTGAACGAGCCTCGATCAACTTTTCCTTCTCCTTGGCTGTTTCGTTGATTTTTCTCCTCATTATCTCTGCGGCCTCGAAGTATGTTGACTCGATTTCCTCCATCTCCATCTCCATCTCCAGCGTATTTTGCTCCTCTCCTTCCGATATCTTCACCAACTCCAGGAAAAGCTCATTGGCCTTATCCCACAGCTGTAGGAGGCGGTCTGCTCGCAGTAGCAATCCTTCATGCGATGTCGTTTTTATTTCTTCTGACCTTGCGAATTCTGCTGCCCGAACAATGGCTCTCCGTAAGGAAGAAAAAGGTTGTCTCCCGACGCAACCTTTCCTCCGCTCTTTTCTCCCTCCCCTGTGGCCTCCTGACCTCTCCTTGCTTTAACAGCTTTTTCGTTTTTATCCATTGTTTTTTTTTCTCAAATAGTAAGTAAATTCCTGTGGACTATATTCTTTTTGTTATTTTATTTTTATTTTTCCTTCCGTGGCTTTGCCTTCTACGTCTTGCTTCACCAAAGAAATATTTCGGAATGAACTGAGAGAAAAATTATTTTTTCTTTTCTTTCTATGCGTTCCATTCTTTCCATTCTTAATGTGTGTGTGTGGAGTGCGGCGTGGTACAAATTTTCTTTCTTTTTCTCCGAGACTTTTGAGTCTCTTTTTGTTGGCTTTGTTGTGCGCAAACGAATTGCACATGGCCTTGTATATATGATACGGGTTTTTTCTCCGTTCTCCTATTGTTGTTGATATTGCGTGAATGTAAATTCAGCACAACAACACTCTCCGTTCTCCGTTGCATATTCCTACCTGACTACATGATTGTATGTATTTTGGTACATACAGATATCTGATTTTTAGTGGTTGTAGGGTAATAAAGAGAATTTTTATCTTTAGCATGTTTTGACATGCTTCAATTTCTCCATTCGACTTGTAGTGGTTGTAAGGCACTACAAAAAAATAATTTTGTCTCCTTTGCACGTTCCGACATGCATTCCATATTCGATTTCAATTATAGTGGTTGTAAGGCACTACAAAAGAAAACGAATTTTTCTCCTTTGCACGTTCCGACATGCTTCAATATTCCATTTGAATTTTAGTGGTTGTAAGGCACCAAAAAACAAATACATACTTAACTATTCCTGAAAACAGTGATTGTAAGTCACCAAAAAAATGATTAATTCCTACTAATAGTGATTGTAAGTCACTATATATATAAGATTTGTTGTGTTATATTTTGAGAAGTGAATAAATTAATAAATAAAACTCCCTTTTGTGTGAGTGAATCACACACATCCTTGTGCTCCAGTACTAGTTCCTTCTAGTATTTCTCCTTTGTACTTTTTCCAGTTATTCCTCCGTTGCACTTCTCACTTTTTCACTATAACACATTTTTCCCGATCCGATTTTTTTTATATATATCCGGCTCGAAGGACCATAATGTATAGTACTCCGATTAAAATAAAAGACGGTACGAATTTTGTCGTGGGAAAAAATATACAAAAAACCCACATTTATTTTCTCCGCTTCCTCGAAGTATAAATTCGTCTATCACGGTCGGAGACCGATCAAGAACTGCCTGTATACATGTCATTTTACAAAAACTCGTATGGCCAGTGTTGCCATACGTAACAGGCGTTGTTGCCGCCATTAAACTTTTATTTTTCTTATCACTTTATAAATACGATGGTGCCAGCGGTGATGCCGCCATAAAGAACAAAAAATCTATCACCGAAAAATATGACAAAGCACACCAGACGCCACGAAGCCAAAAAGTTAATTAAACGATTTAAAATTAGTCATTGAAAAGAAAAACGCAAAAATGACCAGCACCACTCGAATCGCGAACCGAACAGCCATATTTTTTCTCGGCGTACTTGCTACATGCAATCAAGAAAAAGATGGCTGCCCGGGTAGTTTTGGTCATGTTGAGTGTCAATAATCTGTGGCGACCAGGTTGACGAGCCTCAAATTACCACCAGGAACATGCAGATGTCGCGACAAGCAAAAAGAAGTTTTGTTTGAATCCGCGTCCACCAAAGTGGTTGGCACAGCTGCCGATTCATTCTTTTTCTTTCTTCGGCCATTTTTGGACTTCTGCGCAACCAATAATTTACTTTGAAATATTTTGTTATTCCGATTATTTTGTGTCAAATAAATGTACTTTGTGTCGTATTTTGAGAGATCTCTCATTAAAGATAAGTAGCAATTGCTATAGATATTTAATCTTCACTACTTCCTGTTTACTTTGACCGTATCGTTGAAATAAAAAACTGGTTCTCTCGACTTATACTCTATACCTGTTTGGAAATAGCGTTGCCTGACGTCTGACAGTGGGATCTGTTCAACTGCACATAGACTGACACAATTTGCAATAAATGCATACCGTTCACTTGAAGGGGAGCTTTTTTTGTTTGACGAAGTTATTAACCTAAAAGTGGTTGTATCTTTAAAGATATACTATGCACAAACCACCCACAGCTATTCGGAAAGAAAATGCATATGATTTTATTATTAGTAAGGGTTGTTGTACATACATGTAAAGTAATTGCAAGTGATATGATCACTCAAGCATTTATAGCGGCCTTTAGACGACTTTCAGCGAGACGAGGAATCTGCAAAGAGATTTTTAGTGGCACGTCTTCAGCAGCGATCAAAATGGCTAAAGACAACAGAACAACCAAATGTTGGTTCGTGAAATAAAAGATTTGGATAACTTCTTTTACGTTATAAAATTACGTCTTCTTTATTTGGCTGTTGGGTAAATTGAAAAACGTTTAATTTTAAGTTGCATATGGTTTAAGTAGATAATTCGGCTCGAAGCGACCAACCTCAGGTAGGTGATTTGGTTCTGGTAAAGGACGAGCGTATATCCCCAGCTTCCATTCATAAAGTCTACACACAAATTTGACCCCAACACAATTGAAAATCAAAAATGAAATAACATGAAACACAACTTACCAGCGAACATATAACCAACTGCATCATTAAATGCACACTACCCGAATTTAAATTAATTACACTTACACATTTTACTTTCCACTTTCCTAGGTCTTTCCCTAGTGGACTGTTGGTTCGTGAAATAAAAGATTGGATAACCTCTTTTACGTTATAAAATTATGTCTTCTTTATTTGGCTGTTGGGTGAATTGAAAAGCGTTTAATTTTAAGTTGAAATACTTGCAACTGGTTTAAGTAGATATATGTAAATTCGGCTCGATGCGACCAACCTCAGGTAGGTGATTTGGTTTTGGTAAAGGACGAGCGTATATCCCCAGTTTCCATTCATAAAGTCTACACACAAACTTGACCCCAACACAATCTAAAATTAAAAATGAAATAACATGAAATACAACTTACCTGCGAACATAAAATCAACTGCATCATTAAATGCACGCTACCCGAATTTAAATTTATTACACTCATCGTAATTTAACCCTTAAACCCTACCCATCCCTGGAGAAACACTATTACTACCCTGGGGTCCAGAAAACCCCAATATATTTTTGTTATTATTTCAAAAACCAAAATTTGTTTCGATATAAATTATTTACGACTGCACCGCACGCGCAATTAAAAATAACTAATGACGAGACGCCTACTGATACACCAGAGGATTAGCTTGATTAGCGCCACCGTGAGATTCTTAGTTTAAAAAATATCCACGAAAGCTTAGTTTATGCAACGCGCTCGGACCCCAGGGTAGGGTTTAAGGGTTAAAAAAACAAATTACAGAAAATAAAAAAAATTCACTTAGTACAAGAAATCGAAAAATCAAACCGACGCGAAGCCATTTAAAACATTGTTATAATGTAAACAATGTGGAGAGTTTGTATGACAAACGTCAATTTAACTTAAGGCTCTATATACAATTACTATTTATCTGTACTTCACAATTCTATGAAATTGACTAGATACTGAATTTATAATGTGCATTTACCATGTACATATGACACATGTGTGTATGTACTATGAACTTGCCGCACTCTCCCCATATGCACTTTGCACTCTCCTGTCTTGCAATTTTGCTGCCAACAAGAATTTTCAGGTAGACTACGGACCACGATGTTCTTCCCAAAACGATTATAATAATAGTAGGCGAAGGTGAAATTATATTCTGTCATGTTCCCACCAAACTGAAATAGCGAGGTTTCGATGAATTTTTAGTGAAACCTCGTAAGTCGTTCCAACCGAGTTGAAAGTGATTTCAAAAGTCATATAAGCTGCCAATTTTGAAGTGGCTGGCAAAACAGCTGTTTGTTGATGCAAAATAAAAGTGTTGGAAAGAGGAATTACCACAAAAATGAGTTCTGAACAAAATAAGAAAATAATTGCATCAATTGTAGGTGATTTCGCAGTACAAAGAAATAAATTCAATATAATGCTAAATGTACAAGTTCTTAAAAGGTCAAAATCGCAAGAAATCAAGAAAAGTTTGGACAAAAGTAAGTAAATTTTCTAATTGTGATTTTCAACCATTTCTTGAACTTATTTCATTTGCAGTCACGCAAAAGCACTTTCTGGGAGAAGGATGTTGATGAAAATGACAACAATTTCTTTAAAGAAAACTTTCGGATGTCGCGAGAAGTATTTAACTTGCTTTGCAATGAGCTCGATGGTATCACCAAGCGAGACACAAATTACAGAAAATGTATTCCATTGCCAATAAGAGTGGCTATCGAAATTCAAATAACTTTTTTTTAATCGATGTATTTCATTAATTTTTTTTTATTGGCTAGAAAATTAAATTTTATTTTAAATAGTTCGTTGTTTTTAAAGATTATAGACCGCAAATGACCTCCACGCTCTCCCACGCATATGCGGCACCTGATCAAAAAATTATTCATTGCGGCCTGAAGAGTTGAAGTTGGGATCGCCTCAATTATTGTCGTTATGGACTGCTTTAATTCAGTTAAATTCCTGGGCTTCGTTTTATACACCTCTTGCTTGACATAACCCCATAAAAAGAAGTCTGGTGCACTCAGGTCAGGTGACCTTGGGGGCCAGCGAAGAGTGGAGTTCCTAGAAATTAATTTGTTTGCGAATTTTTTGTTTAGCTCCGCCATAACTGGTCTGGCTAAATGTGCAGTTGCTCCATCTTGCTGAAACCAAACGCTGTTGAATGGTATACGTCTTCGGCGCAGTTCTGGGTAAAAAAAACTCCTTCAACATCTTTAAACAACGGTCCCCATTGACAGTAACGGTTACACCGTTTTCTTCAAAGAAGTATACGGCCCGACGATACACCTTGATGAAACTGCGCACCACACAGTGACTCGTTCTGTGTGCAGTTCCGTCTCATGGAGCATTTCTGGATTAGACTCTTTCCATATACGGCAATTTTGCTTGTTTACATTGCCGTTAAGATAAAAATGGGCCTCATCAGACATGAACAAACAATTGATCAATGTGTTGTCTTCTTCGGCCATTGATATCATTTTTTGGCAAAATTACAGGCGAACAGGCAAATCCTGAGGGTTTAACTTGCTAGTAATTTGGACTTTGTACGGAAACAAGTTTAAATCATCATGAAGTATCCGTTGTAATGACCGTCTACTAACTCCAATTTGCCCCGATAAGTTTCGGGTCGAAACGCTCGGATTGGCCTGTATTGCAGATGCTACTGCTGCGATTGTATCCTGAACCCGAACATTGGCATCTCGATGGTACGGCCTTCGTGCGATGCTTCCAGATTCGGCAAACATGTTTACAAACCTCATAATGGTCCATCTACTCGGGGGATTACCGCCAAACTCCCGCCTAAATTCCCTTTGGACGGAAATGACGGACTGCAAAGCATGGTACCGTTGCACTATCCAAATTCTTTTCTCCGTATCCCAAGCATCCATTTTTATAAATCTAAATAGTAACCTACAAAATAAAAAAAAAAATAAGCCGATTACTCACAAAGAAAAAAAGTTATTACGTTTTATTTTTGTAGCACGATTCGTGCGCCACCCTGTAGATATAGATTCCTGTACGTCAACGTCGGTAGCCCAGGTCGTTGCAATGACTCGCATATATTTGAGCGTTCCAAATTAAAAGTACAACACCAAACCCCCATTCTGAAGGAGAGTTCAAAGAATATTTGTGGTATTGACGTTCCCGTGGTTCTGATTGGGGATTCCGCATTCCGCTTTTCGGAAATGGTTATGAAACCATACCCACATAGCAGCAGCGTCGCGTGAATTGTTTAGATGGGTGTGCAAATTCATTAAAATCATACATGTTTTTAGAAATAGGTATCAATTAATTGCCTGAAAACACGTTCCATTTATTGTTTTCTCAATTATTGTTCTGCTGTTTTTGATATCTTATTTTGTTTTACCACAATACAATATAGAAAAATAAAACTTTCGCATACAAAATCAAAAGCACCGCACGAAACTGCAACCCCAATCCCACTTAAACGAAAAGCAAAGTTCAACCATTTATTCGTCGGCTTTAGATGAATTGGCAAAGGGTTAGACAACCACATAGATAACACTTCCTTAATAGTGAAGTCTTCCTGCGTCTTGCACAACTTTTTAAATATGCACAATGACCAAATAAATAATCATTGGCTGCTACAAGAAGGGGGAGCTTCAATTCCCGAGCAACCGGAGTATGTTTCACGTATAATCGACAGCAACCCTTCCGCTGAAAATATTAGAACAGCTATTAGCAACTACGTATGAGGTAATAAAACGCTATTCTTTATTACTTTTTTATTTTTTTAAAATATTAATAGTGTACGGCTTGAGTGCGAACTTAACTTCAACACTTGACGGGATAGTAGTATTCCCGTATCCACTGAGGTACATGGCCAGTGACCTTGGGATGACATAATTGCTGGTGAATATATCGTGGATGAACTCCCTCTCGTCGGTAAGCAATGTTTGCTTATTGATCTCCTTGATCTTCAGCATTCTCGCCCAAGTCATTACTGCACAGTAATAACTGAATGCGCTCGGCGACACGTTTTTGACAAAATTGTCGTCACGAAACGTGTATTCATCGTAAAGTATCTGAGCCATACCGGGCATTGCTTCTGCTCCTGGGTAAATGAACTCATCACTTGGTTCCTCAGTCAAGTCGGCGCTTGGTGGGATGAACGAATCGATCGCTAATGGATCGTTCTTCGCGATACTGGATGACGTTGATGGATGTGCTGGGGCCGGTGGACGATCGGAGATTGTGTCCGGTCTCGGATCACGTGCCTGAAAAGGTCTTCTGTGAGGTGCTCGATCGGTCGTATATCCGCCGCGGTGTGAACCGCTAGGGGTACTTCCCCTTCCTCGTCCTCTTGCGGGACGGCTAGAGCTGCCAGCTCTGTTTTCACTTGTTTCAGACATGTCTAGCGTCTGGTTTACCTCTCCGAGGATTTAGCGATAAAGTCGCGGACTTGTGTTTGGTGTGCAGGGCTTCTGCTTCGTTGTGTACTGTGTACACTGATTTTTATTTCTGTGAGGGGCCTCCTCTACTATATTATAGTACCGTGGTAAATATTTTCGATTCAAAACCAAAAATGGTGGCCGTGGCGCAGTGATAGAGTGTTCGCTTGTTGAGTGGGAGGTTACGTGTTCAAATCCGAGCCAGTACCACGAAACATTTTTCACAAATAAAAACTGCGAATAAGTTTAATGAATTATAAGCGAACACAAATATCAACAATTCTCCCCTAGCTATTAGGACGCCACTCGTGGAGAATATCCACTGCGCCACAAACTCTTTCCTATCCCTCTTTCTCTTCCTAAAAAAAAAACTGAATGCCCGCGCTGTGCCCCGCATTATAAGGGTATTCATAACCCCTTGAGCGCGAGTAAAATTATAAAAAAAAAAAAAAAAAAAAAAAAAAAAAAAATATTAATAGTGTTTTTAAATGTTCGTTCCTTTCTCTTTCGATTTTTAAAAATTCTTCATTTGTTGATTGTATACTTTTTAATGTTTTTTTTATTTCGTCATCGAGATTTGCTTCCTTACTCTTTTTCGCAGCTCGCGGAGTCGAAGTACTTGCAGGTGACGCCCTGGTAGTCCAATCAGATGATGAGCTCCCGGACATCATAAATTCATCACCTATGAATAATTTAAATACATTAGATTTGTAAATCACTTTACAGTTTAAAATAAAAGAATTCTATAATTGTGTTTACTTTCTACGAGTCTCGGCTCCGAGTTCATGGATTCGCCAGCTATTGTTCCCGTCTCGCAGTTCATGGATTCATCACCTAAAATACAATAGGTATGTCATTAAGTGATTTCAAATAAAAGAATGTTAAAATATTGCTTACGTTCCAAAATGCTGTCCTGGACCAACTGCTCCACGTTGAACATTTTGAATCCGCCTAGCAATTGATGGATTCGTTGATATAGGTGCCATTTAGATGGAGAACCCCCGGATGGACCAACCTTTTTCTTTTCATTTCTGGAAAGCAAAGTGCATAAAATTCGATTAGAACTGACCCAAGTTTATTTAAAAATAATAATCTAGTCACTCACACCTGTACCGATTTGTCAGATTATGTATCTTCATTTTTACTTCCTCTGCCGAGAAGAATACATCCATGATAGAAAAAAATGAAAAAACTCCGAATGGACAACACGATTTGATAGAAAAAATGACTTAAACCCCGAATGGACATTGGACAACACGATTCTGTGGAACAGTCTATTCGCGTCGGCTGGCTAACAGTCTCTGCCTTTGCCAGCACTCACAGATCTCGTTTATCGCCAATTCGCTCAAAATGTCACATACACCACCTCACAAAAGTAAAAGTGAAGAGCATCTGCATATCTCCTTCCTTCACATGCAGTGAATGTCTTACAGATGAGAAAAGTACCTACCCTACACAATACTGTAGGGTAGGATTCTTGGTATTCTCCAACATCCATGTCTTCAAGTTTTGCAGATATTTCGGCATATATGTGGCCATTCCGTCGGTTGCCACGTAGCTCGCCAATCTTCTCCTCCCAGAGTTCAATCAGGGCGTCTTCCTCCTCGAGAATCCAAAGTTTCCTCTTCTTATAACGCTTTGCCATCTTTCTTTAATAAAAATAAATCACATTCAATAAATGTGTAAATATTTCTCTTGAGAATATTACTTACATCTCTTTTGAATTCAGTTTCAGATCTTTTATTATTATTTTTTTTTATTGTTTTGGCGTTTAATATTTTGACATCCACAAATGAACACAAAATAAACCAAAGTTCACGCTAAAGGTTTGTTCGGTTTGATAACCTGTCACGGACGGATGAACTCAAAGGGGTTTCGCTGAAACCTCGAGGTTTCGACGAGGTTTCGACACCTCTAAATGTATGGCGAAACCAGCCGAAACCTCGGAGGTTTGGACACATTTTACGAAACCTCGCGGTTTCGGTTGGTGGGTACATAGCATTAACCTTTTTTTGTTTTTACCTTTATTTCCTGGAAGTTTAAAGTGAACTAACTTTACAAGTAAAGATTGTTGCAAAACTTATTTGTTTTTATTTTAACGCGATCAAACTACTATTTAATTAAATTAATTGGCGAAACAAACGAAAAAAAAAAAAAAAAATGCAGTCGTCACTGCCCGAAGAAAAAAATCGAATGCAATGAATGACAATAGCCAGAGATCGGCAACAAGGGATCGCGAACTTTTGCAACCGCAGCCATTGAAAAGGGCTGCGTTCGGCTTAGCTCAGCGAAAGGGGTGGGTTCATCGTAGTTTTGGAGTGACTTAGCTTACATAATGTGTTGCATGTTTTTTTTGTTGAGGAGCTTGCCATTGTTGGTGGGCAGCTTTCTTTCTCCTTCGACAGGTACCGTACACGTCAAAGTACAAGTTATGATATAGTTGTTATTTTTGTACCTTGTACGACACATATTGTATTGTATTGTAAGTGATAGGCCCTGTACACTGCGATTAGAAGAGAGCTATTGTGTTGGCCTTTATTATTTAACCCAGGGAGCTGTTGAGGCTCTTTATAAACCTCAGCACCCTTCTTGGTTCCATGTTTCCAATATCTGCAGGACTTAAAACGCCCTTTGCATATGGATCGCTCTGGCCCTTGCCACAGCAGGACATTCGCAGAGTATGTGTTCCGTTGTCTCCTCCTCTTCTCCGCAGAGTCGACAGGAGTCATCGTCGAAAAGTCCAATTTTTTTTAGGTGATATCTTAGTGGCCAGTGACCGGAGATACCCCGTTAGGATCCTTAGATCTTCTTTGCTTATCTCAAGTAACTTTTTTGCTTTACTACGAACTGGGCTTATGAATCTTTTTGCCTGCCTCTGTCCCTTTGATTCCGTCCAGTATTCGGCAAGGTGATCATCTTCCCATTTCCTGAATTTTGAGTGTGTGTAACTCAAAGGTAACCCTGCATCCAATAATTTCTGCAGGCGTTTACGTCCGGCACCTGATAGCCTGACTTTGCTCGCATCTTTTGGCTTGACTGACCCAGATGGTTCGTCGATAGCTGTTGACGATTTCGGGGAAGCGAGTAAAGCAGCTTCTTCTTCCGCCGATATGACATCCATGGGAGTAATGACGACCGAGTCCTCACCAATCACCATGGTGTCATGGTGTTCAGTTTCTGCAGCAGGACCAAGTGCCCTATCTGTAGAAACTGGGAGGTCCAAAGTAACCTCTGGTTGCAGTTTGAAAGGTGTGCATTCCTTATTGTTTTCTGTTTTTGTGTTGTTTATTTCCATTTGTTTTTTGAAAATTGCGACAAAGACTGTCACCCGAAGCAGAGCTCCATACCTCGGGAGGGCTAGTTTAAACCGGAGGTCGCCTGTTATCCGGAGTTCACGACACATAACTCGCGCGTTGTTTTTATATCTGATCTTTACAGAGAGTGAGATTTTGTACTCACATATACATCTGTATACAATTTAAAAAATTTAGTTTTTAGTTTAAAAAAAAAAAAACGTTTGTTAGTTAAAATACAAAGAAGTTCGAACAGTGTAATGTTCTGCTGATGACAGGAAATGACGTCATAATGAGCCAAAAATGAGTCATCGCTTCAAGGTCGTGTGTGTGTGTGAAGAGTGAAAGAGATAAAAACTGGAAGAGTGAAAGAGATAAAAATTTAAGAACTCCAAGTGTGTGTGTTGTTGATAAGACCCTCCCGTCCCCCCAAGCTGTTCATCAAGGTCATTGTGTGTGTGCTGTTGATAACCCTCCCATCCCCCGATCCATTCCACAAGGCCATAAGAAATCGTAAAACTAAGATAAGAAATCAAGGTTGAATTTGTTGAATGCGTGTATGTTGTTCCCCTCCCGTCCCCCCAAGCTGTTCAGTGTTTGTGTATGATAAGAAACATTTAGCATAAGATAAAAATAGAAATGAAAGAGTAAAACTAAGATAAGAAGTCGAGGTTGAATTTGCGTTCCAAGGTTGAATTTACTTTTTTCTCAAGTCGCTGATATGTGTGTTGTTTCAAGGTTGTTGATAACAAAAAAAAAAAAAAAAAACATGAATGGCCATAACTCAAGGTCGCTGATGTGTGTGTGCAAGCGAGAGATCAAGAGCATTGGGGGGAGGGGGCAATCATCTATAAGAAAACTATTCAAGGCCATTTAAGAAATAAAAAACTCTTGAAGGCCATTAAACGGTTGAAGTCCAAAATCGCCTATCAAAAACTATTCAGCGATTGCTAAGAAAACTCTTCAAGGTGATGCTAAAAATAGAAATCAAGACCAAATACGAATGAAGAGTAGGGTATGTGTATATATGATATGAATTAAAAATCGTTAAGAGATCATGGTCATTTGGAAAATAAAAAAATCAGCTTCAAAGTCCAATGTCATAGGGAAAAAAATTTTCTCTTATAAGAATGTCATTATTTTTCTGTTTAGAGATCAACAACAACAACATAAGTCAACAATATGTTCTTCAAAGAAAAAAAACAATTTTTTTATTTTGCTTCACGATCGACTTTATTGATTGAATCCTAACTTAGAACTAACTTAACATTTTTCTTCATACTTAAGATTACTTTACCTTTTGTTTGTCTGTTTGCTTACAATGCAATTTGATAATAGTGAACTTAATTGAACTCGTTTTAACAATGCAACTTGATAATGGTGAACTCGATTGAACTCGTTTTAATAATGCAACTTGTTTATGACATCCAATCTATTGGAATGCCATGAATGGTATTAGGCGACAGGGTCGACGTAACCCACGTGGGTCTCCGCCAGGACGCGTGGATTGTCATACCGGTCGTTGAGCTCCTTCCAGAGCTCATCGTAGCCACCAGAATAAATGTTGCCGACCAGGCCGACATTGCGGACTGCAGCCCGCAGATGTTGTAGCTTGAACGCCTCAGCGTAATCCGTCTCATGCACCAAGTGCATGAAGGCATCCTTAAAGGCGAGCCAATTCTGCGCCTGTTCATCGAAGATTGGGATGGAAATGGGGTCCAACCGCATGTCCATCTTTGATGCGTGGCTCGTCGTCGCCAAGGTGGCTGGAGCTGAGGTGGGTGCTTGGAGTACTGACGGCCCAGGTGCCGTCAGCTTCTTGAGTTGCCGATGTAGGGCCACACTCACCTCTTCGATCTGGCGTTCCACTCGCTGCGCCAGTAGCTCATGCTCTACCAATTCGTCCGCCTTGGCTCGCCCCACCAAGGCGTCTTAGTTTACCGAAAACTTCGCGAACTGTTGGTTCAGTGCCCGTAGCTCATGCTCGAGCTGGGCCTCGTCGAACTCCTTCAAGTCCGCGGTCATGATTTTCGTGTGCACCCGTTGGATGGCATTGCTCGCCGTCGTTCGTAGATTCAGCTCCGTCATCTGAGCGGGGAGAGGCGCAGGACCTTCAGCAGCTTCCAGATTGGCCGAGGTAACCGCAGAGGGCACAAGGGAAATTTACTCAAAGTTGAGTCACTCGACGCGAGAAGCGTACCAACAGAGAAGTCGCACTGATGGGCAGGACAAATGGCCCAAGTCACTTGTCGATACACGACTGTCCCAGCACAAGAACACTGAGCGCACCGATGAGCGCTATTGCCGCACAAAATGAAATCAGAAGGACGAGTTCGTATAGCCAATTGCTACCGCACATGGGTTTACACTATCTTTACCGCGAGGGGTTATCTCACAAAGCAAGAGTACCAAATTACACTTACACCGCGAGGGGTAGGTTCTTCGAACGCGCACTAAATTTACCGCGAGGGGTACTCAAAAGAACACGCATAAATTACCGCGAGGGGTTAACTATCTCAAGTACACTCGTTCCTCACAGGAGGCACCAAAATGACCGGGAATAAGTCTTCCGGTACTATGAACAGAAAATCTGAAATTCCAGAGAAGAAATAACAGAACACAACCAAATTCAGAAAATATAAAAAGTGGTTTTATTTTTGTCACTAACTAGAACCGACCAAGTCGGAAGCACGAACAATTATGAAAAAGAGTCGACCTCTCGATCAGAGGCCCGAGTCACCGCAGCCAAGCTGCTGTGTCAGCCAAAACTCCACAAGCCAACAGAGTGCAACACTCCATACCACGCCCAAGCGCGTGATATCCATCGGCCCACGACGATGATGGTTCCCACGCCAGCCAGTACGATGAGCAGCAAACGACGATCCATTTCTTATCTCTTGTTATTATTTGTGATATGTGCCCATGGCCATGATCACTGCCGTATTTATCCTCCATTGGATTTGTGCCATTACTTTCGGCGCGAGGCATCAGGTTACCGAGTCGACGACAAGTGGGTGACGACTCACTCCAACATTGTCTCGGTATCGCATATCTCATAGCCAGTGATATGAGTTTGGCTGCGATTCAGATATGCTGACGGCTGGCTGGGGCATTGGCGGCGATTCGACTCTACGGAATGCGGCCAGTTGTTGACTCCAAGCTAATGTGATGTAGATATGGGTCATGAAGTAGATGACCGTAGAGGTGTGATGGGCGACGGCTGATCGTTGGGGTGAAGGCCAGGGTGATTGACCAACACATTGTATCTTTCGGTTGAGTACCGAACAGTATTCATTATTATAGCGCTATAACAAATAGATTCAAATTCTTTTATTTCTTTGTAAGATTCATTTCTGTCTACGGGGTTAAGTTTTGAGGATTTCAATAAATCACTGCCATGTATTCGATCATGGTCTTTGTGCTACCAGAGAAAAGAATATGAAATAATTAATAGATTTTTTATTTTCTACTTAATGCAACAATATGGTCGCTCAATGTCGACCTCTTTTTTTCTTCGCAAAACTTATTCAAGTGAAGTTAGCCGCAGCTACTTCGTTTTTTTTTTTTTTTTATATTTACAAGAAGAATAAATAGATGGCGCTGCTCGAGCAAAAGAGGCTGAGCGCGTTCACTAAACATACTACTCTTAAAATCGTTTACAAATAAAACACTATTTAAGACTTTTGTTCACGATGGTGCAGGCGTTGTTGCCACCATAAAGATTTATTTTCTAGAATTTAACACGATGGTGCAAGCGGTTTATACCGCCATAAAGAGTACAACCGAAAAATAAAAGAAAACAAATATTACTTAATGTTTTAATGTCATCGCAAGAATCGAACGAAAGAAGATATTATGACGAGAAATACCCGACCGAACAGCCATTATATATTTTGCGTATGTGCTACATGCCTAAAAGAAAAAAAGATGGCTGCCTGGGTAGTTTTGGTCATGTTGAAAGTCGCTTTTATTTTGTTGTGGAACAAAATCCACGGAATATCAGCATACTTGGTGGCGCCTTTGATGAAGAGTGTGGTGAGGTTTTCTAATTCGAGTTTATTGAGTGTATCTTGCCAATCAGAGGGTGTCCAAGTAGTACCGAACTGTTTGATAAGCCTACGTGGAGCGACTGCGGTAGATCGGGCAGAGAATCGGGTTCATGCTCTTGAATTAATGGAGCATCCACTGGTTTGACAGACTGGACTGATTGCAGGAGACGAGTAGGTGTTGGTGCGGGTGGTTCAACTTCGGTGTCCAGTAGTTCGGTTAAAAGGAGTGAATTCATTATGGAATATTTTCCAAGCAGTAGCTTAGCCTGGTTGACTCCACCAAACTTTTTGAAAATCTTCAAATGTTAGTTTAGCAGGTGGATGACCAACTCGTGTGTCATGGTCCTCATCAACGATAATTTTATCAAGTTGTGAGAAGGTCTCGTACCAGCATGAACTGTAATCAATCTCGGAATCGAGAGTGGGTATGACTACATTATCATGTGTGGTTTGTACGAGTGGGGATGTGGAAAACACATGTTTATGATTACCACATTGCATGGATTGGTTCTTCTTTGCGAATACGTTGAAAATAAAATCTTTTCTAGTCCTAGAAAGTTTCGAAAAGTAATTTGCTTCTCATTCTTCTATGAAGTCCAGATAATCTGGCCATGCTTGGTCAACCGTGAAGTAATTCTTCCTAAGGTGATGTGCTTTTTCTTCGGTTGACATCATCTCAAGGGCTTGGAAGTATTGGTCTACTGTTGTTGACATATTGGTTCTCTAAAATTAAGTTAGAGATGGGTTACTACAAATATATATTATATAAATTTGCAATAAAGTTTTGTTGTCGGGGGTGCAATTGAAAATTGGGAAAAAACAGAGTTAATCTCATCAAGTCATAGGCTGCTATCTACAAAGTATCTAGAATCGGGCCGAATTGGACTTTGAAGATGATAATCTCCTACCACCGATCTAAGAGCGTGTTTTCTCTATTCTTACGCTTACTATCATGTATTTTACCTCATCTGCAATGTATGGTTATGGATGTATTTGTGTTTTGACAGGGAGCTACGTCTAGGTTACCATGAAAAAAAAAATCTTTGCAATTTCCAACGGAACGGAACGGAAGTACGGAACCTTCGGTGCCCGAGTGACACTCGCACTTGGCCGGTTTTATTTTTTTCGTTTTCCGGTGATGATATTCTTTCCTTAAATTTTTGGTTTAATTTCTTCACTTTTTCTTGATTTTTTCAAGTTTTTCTACTTATTTTTCACACAAATCACATGCACCTGACACGTCTGGACTAACTCGAACAACGTCTGCATAAAAAGCAGGGGTGTGATTCTGTTATACGCTAGATACCGTGCTTTCCGTGCTACGGGAGAAGAGTATCTCAACGGAGAGTTTTTTTTTTTTTTTAAGTAAAACTACTTTTATGTTAGTTTTATTTTACAACAGAGCCGCTGTATTTTATTTGAGTACTTTATTAGAACTGCATCTATTATGTATGCATATGCATAACAATCTGTCCTTTACATGCCCCTTTATTATTAAAAGAACCAATAACGACTCTGTACTGTGTTATTTGATCTTCTGAAAGGGAGTTGGTAGAAATCATTTATTAATTCTCCTTCCATGTTATGAAATGTCATACATTGTACTCTGATCCTCAATTTCATTGCAAATCAGTTTTGCTGGGTTATAATTGCAGTCATAGAGAGACTCTATAACTTTGATTTCAAAACGATGATAGATTTATTGTTTTTATTGGTAATTCGATCAGTTTATGTCACGATCAATAGTAGGCAATAATAACTTCATAATTATCAATATCAGTGTGAGCTTTAAAATAATGTAAAACATCTAATTGGCTGGACATCTATCTCTTTTTATTCTTTGTGGAACAAAATTGGGGAGGTTCGTGTTTGGGTAACAGGTTGCGGACGTGTGTCCCACCTTGACCCTGGCACGTCAGAAAAACAATCTCATGCCAGTCTTAACGTTGCGGTGACATAACGTTGCAAGAAATCGCCCCTACACACCCTAGCATGGTCACTTACTTGCCTCAGTGACCCCTTTTATTGTCACCTTCTCTTCCTTTACACCAGCAATATCATTTTTCTTCAAAACCTCCTCATCCTCTCAACCCCTCTTATTGAAAACTCATTTTATTGTGGTTAAACATTCAAAAATTATCAATTTTATTCATTTGTAAATTGAATGTACTTTACGTTACTTCACAATTTCGTTTACTTTACTTAATTTTTACTTTATTAAGCACTTAAGCACTTAAGAAAGTATTCTTAATTTATGCTGGTCTAATTTAATTGTGGGGGTAATTTTTCGCCACGATTAAAATGGACCGCCAGAAGGTCAATAATTTCACGCAACAATGTTATTTAAGTACAACGCCGCCGCCAAAAATGAGTATTCACAATGGCTACTTTACTCGTGGTTGCTGGAGCCAAAAAAAAGCAACTCTTTTTTTCTCTCTTTGGTTTATATACCTTTTGGCTCACTCTCAATTCGACACTCGATCTGTTTCCAATAACCGGGGATGGTTGCGTCCAGTCTGTAAGTCCTGCGGGTTGTGTCCAGTGTTTGTATTATTTTTTGTTGTGTCGCCACATAATCAATGCACAACTCCCCCTCCCAATTTTTTTTTTTTTTTTTTTCTAAATCTAGATACCAGTGGTCGGAGAGGAAAGGGGGATGTCTTCAATAAGGTCCTTTGTTGATCTCTCGTAAGCTGCTAAGGGCAAACAGGGCAGCTTCATCCAAGGACGCGCATTTGATGTGTGGTTGATTTCCCTGGAAGTGTACAAAAGCTAGGTTTAGAATCTCAAACGTCAAGGTGGATCGTTCTAAGGGCTCTAAGCGCCTCAGGCCTTGAAAAAATCCTGGAAGATGTTCCACATCATCAGAATTTGGTTTTCCTGTCACACAGAACTGGCTGAGCTCTGTGAACATAAGGAGAGATTTCCCAAGTAAAAAGTAATGTCCAGTTTTCAATCCCTGCAACGAGGCTCTCTGGCCAGACACCGCTTCCAATTTCTTGGTGGTTGACTCCATTTTCTTGATGAGATCATTCCCCGTTAATGTCAGATTTGTGGTGGTTCCGATCAAGGTTGTTATTTGATCGGTAGCGGAAGCCCACAGATTGTGAATGTCTCGATTCACTGACTCCAGGGTGTTGAGAGCTTCCTTGTATTTATCTGCCAATGTGTGTACCCTTTCTGATTTCATCCCTTCAATCCTAACAGCTTCCCTCTCATCCACACGGGTCAAAGGTTCTAACTTGCCCCCTGTGTTGTTCAACCTAGCTAATAGTTCAAACAAACATCCACCATGAAGCTCAAAACCGGTCTGATCCAAGAATTTGCAGATCTTACTCCCATCAGGCAACTTCTTGTTCAGGAGATTCCTGAAGTTTTGGGCAGTGAACATAGGAGGTTCTTTTTTCTTATTGGAGGGCCCGGGTGTGTTTCCCCCTGCGTCAGCGGGCATTGTTACTGGTTCCCCGCCTAAGGACATGAGGTCAAGATTTTTATTCATTTCTATTTCCGCTTGGGAGAGTGGTTGTGTTAAAATGTTTGCGGAGGTTGTAATGTGTTGTTGAAACGAATGTAACAAATCGGAAGACCCTAAATCACCTGTTTTCCTCATCTTCTTAGGGGAGATCTCGGCTGGGGAATCTGACTCAATTGAAGAATCTTCACTCAAGGTTTCAAGACTGCGAGCGGCTTTCTTTCTCTTCACGGGAGTGCAAAGGGAGGATCTTCCTCTGGTTTTGGGAGAAGGGCTGACTAAATGGGGGCGTGTCAAGATTATTGTGGTTCTAGAAGTGTTATTTACGCTCATTACCTTGATTCCTCTTTGGGGCCATGTACCTCCAAAATAAATCAAAGACGGATTGATGAATCGTGGGGGCTTGCAGGTGAACTGATTGAGAGCACGTGAGGGTTGGTTATATATGAGGCTGTGGAATTTTGAGCTTGGGATGTGTCGTCGGCGGAATGTCTTAAATTTTGGATACGCAACCGGAATTCTACTGTAAATTTTATTTCAATTATAATTAATCCCTGTACCTTTTTTTTTACACAATAGTCCTCTGCCCACAATTCCGTATTACGTATTATATAATATAAAAAAGTAGAAAAAGACTTGCCAATACTGTTCTTTTCAAGAACCGTATTTTCCTTTGCATCAAGGGGTGAACTGTAATAAGCGCGAAACTGTTGTAAAACGGGTGAAAAAATGAGAAAAACACACTGTAATTTTCGTTAAACGTTATAATTGGGTCTTTTAATACGAAATGAAAAAATACAGCACATTTCTTTGACATTTATATCTTTTTTTTTGTTTACATTTTTATATGGAGACTTTCTATGACAAACGTCACTTTGCTTAAGGCTTATGCACAATTATTATTTACACTTCGTAATTTTACTTTTACATTATAAAGTTATAGAATAATAAATGCATCTTCAACAAATACTTTTCAACAACTTGTGATGACGTGCCTACAGCATCCAGATTGCTCTGGTACTTTTGTTGATTTTTAGTGTACCTGTATCACTTAAGATTTAAGGGATTATATATAAGTACTTATGAACGAAATTTCACTTTTGTCTTGTTTTTTATCCTTCTTCGCTGCCAGGCAGGCTTCCCGCCCTATAGATGTGGTGGCCTGATCTTTTCTTTACACTGCTCAATCTTTGCCTCCGCGTCCGTATTTCAGGAGTTCGTACGTATGAAGTATATATAATTTAAAAAAGTCGAAAAAGACTTACCAATACTTTTCAACAACTGGCAATGACGTGGCTACAGCATCCAGATTGCTCTGGTACTTTTGTTGATTTTTAGTGTACCTGTATCACTTAAGATTTAAGGGATTATATATAAGTACTTATGAACGAAATTTCACTTTTGTCTTGTTTTTTATCCTTCTTCGCTGCCAGGCAGGCTTCCCGCCCTATAGATGTGGTGGCCTGATCTTTTCTTTACACTGCTCAATCTTTGCCTCCGCGTCCGTATTTCAGGAGTTCGTACGTATGAAGTATATATAATATAAAAAAGTCGAAAAAGACTTACCAATACTTTTCAACAACTGGCGATGACGTGCTTACAGCATCCAGATTGCTCTGGTACTTTTGTTGATTTTTAGTGTACCTGTATCACTTAAGATTTAAGGGATTATATATAAGTACTTACGAACGAAATTTCACTTTTGTCTTGTTTTTTATCCTTCTTCGCTGCCAGGCAGGCTTCCCGCCCTATAGATGTGGTGGCCTGGTCTTTTCTTTACACTGCTCAATCTTTTCCTCCGCGTCCGTATTACAGAAGTTCGTACGTATGAAGTATATATAATTTTTCAACAACTGGCAATGACGTGGCTACAGCATCCAGATTGCTCTGGTACTTTTGTTGATTTTTAGTGTACCTGTATCACTTAAGATTTAAGGGATTATATATAAGTACTTATGAACGAAATTTCACTTTTGTCTTGTTTTTTATCCTTCTTCGCTGCCAGGCAGGCTTCCCGCCCTATAGATGTGGTGGCCTGATCTTTTCTTTACACTGCTCAATCTTTGCCTCCGCGTCCGTATTTCAGGAGTTCGTACGTATGAAGTATATATAATTTAAAAAAGTCGAAAAAGACTTACCAATACTTTTCAACAACTGGCAATGACGTGGCTACAGCATCCAGATTGCTCTGGTACTTTTGTTGATTTTTAGTGTACCTGTATCACTTAAGATTTAAGGGATTATATATAAGTACTTATGAACGAAATTTCACTTTTGTCTTGTTTTTTATCCTTCTTCGCTGCCAGGCAGGCTTCCCGCCCTATAGATGTGGTGGCCTGATCTTTTCTTTACACTGCTCAATCTTTGCCTCCGCGTCCGTATTTCAGGAGTTCGTACGTATGAAGTATATATAATATAAAAAAGTCGAAAAAGACTTACCAATACTTTTCAACAACTGGCGATGACGTGCCTACAGCATCCAGATTGCTCTGGTACTTTTGTTGATTTTTAGTGTACCTGTATCACTTAAGATTTAAGGGATTATATATAAGTACTTATGAACGAAATTTCACTTTTGTCTTGTTTTTTATCCTTCTTCGCTGCCAGGCAGGCTTCCCGCCCTATAGATGTGGTGGCCTGATCTTTTCTTTACACTGCTCAATCTTTGCCTCCGCGTCCGTATTTCAGGAGTTCGTACGTATGAAGTATATATAATTTAAAAAAGTCGAAAAAGACTTACCAATACTTTTCAACAACTGGCAATGACGTGGCTACAGCATCCAGATTGCTCTGGTACTTTTGTTGATTTTTAGTGTACCTGTATCACTTAAGATTTAAGGGATTATATATAAGTACTTATGAACGAAATTTCACTTTTGTCTTGTTTTTTATCCTTCTTCGCTGCCAGGCAGGCTTCCCGCCCTATAGATGTGGTGGCCTGATCTTTTCTTTACACTGCTCAATCTTTGCCTCCGCGTCCGTATTTCAGGAGTTCGTACGTATGAAGTATATATAATATAAAAAAGTCGAAAAAGACTTACCAATACTTTTCAACAACTGGCGATGACGTGCCTACAGCATCCAGATTGCTCTGATACTTTTGTTGATTTTTAGTGTACCTGTATCACTTAAGATTTAAGGGATTATATATAAGTACTTACGAACGAAATTTCACTTTTGTCTTGTTTTTTATCCTTCTTCGCTGCCAGGCAGGCTTCCCGCCCTATAGATGTGGTGGCCTGATCTTTTCTTTACACTGCTCAATCTTTGCCTCCGCGTCCGTATTTCAGGAGTTCGTACGTATGAAGTATATATAATTTAAAAAAGTCGAAAAAGACTTACCAATACTTTTCAACAACTGGCAATGACGTGGCTACAGCATCCAGATTGCTCTGGTACTTTTGTTGATTTTTAGTGTACCTGTATCACTTAAGATTTAAGGGATTATATATAAGTACTTATGAACGAAATTTCACTTTTGTCTTGTTTTTTATCCTTCTTCGCTGCCAGGCAGGCTTCCCGCCCTATAGATGTGGTGGCCTGATCTTTTCTTTACACTGCTCAATCTTTGCCTCCGCGTCCGTATTTCAGGAGTTCGTACGTATGAAGTATATATAATTTAAAAAAGTCGAAAAAGACTTACCAATACTTTTCAACAACTGGCAATGACGTGGCTACAGCATCCAGATTGCTCTGGTACTTTTGTTGATTTTTAGTGTACCTGTATCACTTAAGATTTAAGGGATTATATATAAGTACTTATGAACGAAATTTCACTTTTGTCTTGTTTTTTATCCTTCTTCGCTGCCAGGCAGGCTTCCCGCCCTATAGATGTGGTGGCCTGATCTTTTCTTTACACTGCTCAATCTTTGCCTCCGCGTCCGTATTTCAGGAGTTCGTACGTATGAAGTATATATAATATAAAAAAGTCGAAAAAGACTTACCAATACTTTTCAACAACTTGTGATGACGTGCCTACAGCATCCAGATTGCTCTGGTACTTTTGTTGATTTTTAGTGTACCTGTATCACTTAAGATTTAAGGGATTATATATAAGTACTTATGAACGAAATTTCACTTTTGTCTTGTTTTTTATCCTTCTTCGCTGCCAGGCAGGCTTCCCGCCCTATAGATGTGGTGGCCTGGTCTTTTCTTTACACTGCTCAATCTTTTCCTCCGCGTCCGTATTTCAGAAGTTCGTACGTATGAAGTATATATAATATAAAAAAGTCGAAAAAGACTTACCAATACTTTTCAACAACTTGTGATGACGTGCCTACAGCATCCAGATTGCTCTGGTACTTTTGTTGATTTTTAGTGTACCTGTATCACTTAAGATTTAAGGGATTATATATAAGTACTTATGAACGAAATTTCACTTTTGTCTTGTTTTTTATCCTTCTTCGCTGCCAGGCAGGCTTCCCGCCCTATAGATGTGGTGGCCTGATCTTTTCTTTACACTGCTCAATCTTTGCCTCCGCGTCCGTATTTCAGGAGTTCGTACGTATGAAGTATATATAATTTAAAAAAGTCGAAAAAGACTTACCAATACTTTTCAACAACTGGCAATGACGTGGCTACAGCATCCAGATTGCTCTGGTACTTTTGTTGATTTTTAGTGTACCTGTATCACTTAAGATTTAAGGGATTATATATAAGTACTTATGAACGAAATTTCACTTTTGTCTTGTTTTTTATCCTTCTTCGCTGCCAGGCAGGCTTCCCGCCCTATAGATGTGGTGGCCTGATCTTTTCTTTACACTGCTCAATCTTTGCCTCCGCGTCCGTATTTCAGGAGTTCGTACGTATGAAGTATATATAATATAAAAAAGTCGAAAAAGACTTACCAATACTTTTCAACAACTGGCGATGACGTGCCTACAGCATCCAGATTGCTCTGATACTTTTGTTGATTTTTAGTGTACCTGTATCACTTAAGATTTAAGGGATTATATATAAGTACTTACGAACGAAATTTCACTTTTGTCTTGTTTTTTATCCTTCTTCGCTGCCAGGCAGGCTTCCCGCCCTATAGATGTGGTGGCCTGGTCTTTTCTTTACACTGCTCAATCTTTTCCTCCGCGTCCGTATTTCAGGAGTTCGCCAGGTCTTATATTTATGAGACTTTTCACAAAAAAAATCTTTTCACTTTCACACTTTACTTTTGCTGGTGTATAGCCCCAGTACGCTTACTATCACATTTCCTTTTGGTAGAGTGGATCCTTTTTTCGTGGATCCCACCGCTGCCACCAATGTTTTACGTACTGATACCGGGCTTCCTTGGTCTTAACAAGGGAAGAGTATCGCCCGGAGAGTTAAATAGCATTTGGTTTCATTTAACTTCAAAGCCCGCTGTCTTGTGCGAGGCTGCGACTTTGAGTTATATTGTTTTATTGAATTGATAATATTTATTAGTATTTTATTTATTTATTGGTCCGCCGTCTTGTGCAATTTTGTTTTTCTTCTTAGGGTGCTTCTGCTCCTTCTTGAGGATGTATTTCCTAAGGTAGCATGGACACTATTTTTTTTATATATTTAACAATTTTACATTCCCTCTACGGGACTTCGTGAAATTGTCCTTTGCGGATCTTAAATCACTATGTTTTTCACTGCAATACTTTTATTTATTGTCCTATGCCGTTTATGTAATTTGAATTTACCGGCAAACTATTTTACACAGTTTTTAAAGGACGATTTTTAATCCCGAATTAAACTTTTAAAAAAGTACGATACTATGTTATGGATCTTTCGGGATCCTACCGACTGCGCCAATTATGTTTTTCGTTTTTTTAATAAACGCTTTTCAACTTTTGATTTAAGGATATTTTATTTATTATTTAAAGAGCTTCAGATCCCTTACCACCCTGGTGGGGGGAAATCTTCAGCTATACGAGGAAAATTTAGAACTGAACTCTCACTGATCAGTGGAGCAGTTTATAAATGCGACTTTTGTTTACACAAGAAATCTGTATCTGGACCAAAAGCTATCGTACAAAGTGGATGATATGCTTATTCGTGATTTTGTCGTGCTGAAGGCAAAAAGACATTCAAAGATATGCCGCAATTCGATTTCTTTTGTAAACATTACATTTTGATTCTTCTTAAATTTAACATGGTAATGTTTTAGAATGTGTTTTATAATTGTATGTTGGGTTCTGGGAACGTAACCGTGCGTCGCTGCGACCTTATCTACTTCTAGATTAACTTAACTCTGGTTGTTTTCAAAATTCCCAGACCTTTTATACTACTTTTACTTGTTGATCCATGTTCATTTGCACTCCCCTTCGACACACACACAGACCTTCTTCCGCACTTTTGTAATTGCGTTGCCCAACCATGCTGATGCAGTCCTTCATACCTCCGTAACCCAAAATACCATCGATATCGCAACAAGTTATTGGCGTTTGCCCTAGCTGTGCATTATCAGCATATGTGCGTCAAAACTACCAGCATGTCATTCACACTTGCCTTATTTACCACGTGCGATATTAGCATGTGTAGAGAACTTAAAGTTTCAGGTTGTTATCATTTTGCGCACTTGGTGCTAAGGTTTTCTAACATACGAATCGATGGCCAATTGGTAGCTTGCACTGGGCCATTTGGTCATATTTTGAGAGGTTTAAACGGATTTTTTTATGTCACATATTCTATAGTTGGTACATGCTTTCCAACAACCAACAAATTCTCCCGCAGACAATTGATCATATTTTAGAACTCGCATGGCGTGATCTGCATCCGCAGGAAATGAACTGAAATCATGATATTTGGTCAAAATGAATTTAATTATCTGGGAACGAATTCTGTTACTTACTTTACTTACTTAAGGTGTCGCTACAGTCCGGGGTGGACCTGGGCCTCAACCAACAAGCGTCTCCAGCCAGCGCGCTCTTTAACTAGCTGTCTCCAGTTTCGCACGCTAAGTTGGTTTAATTCTGTTACTAAATTTGCGAAATTGACTATCTATTGTATTCAAAATGAACCTTTATGTCGATGCGCCGACCACTTTTTACTTTAATTTTATTTGTACTTATTTTTTCAATTACCGTCTTATCGGCAACTCGTCATTCTGCAGCAAAAGAAAACAATCATCATCTTCCTCAAAAGAAAATTAAAAGCTCTCAGGCCGCGAAACGAATATGCACTTAACACAAGCTGTTTGGGTTCTCGCGCTTGATGCCCGAAATGAGGAAAAATAAAAACTCCGTTTTCTTCTCAATGGTGCTGGCGGTATGCGCCGCCACAAAAACTTATACTTTATTTGGTTTTCTCTAGATACAAAACGAAAGAGTTTAATATTTAATGGTGGTGTGTCCACCGGCAAATTTCACGAGCCACTTTGAAGGCAAAAAGAAGATTAAGAATAAAAAATGAAATGTCAGCGACATATATACGGGGTCTCTCGCACCCAGAGACAAATTTGATCCCCAATCGCACCAAGCGCCATCTGCGCGCGAATAGCCCACTCGCTGCAACTCACTTCACTTAAAGGTGGATGCAGCGTGTGGGTGGAAACGCACTTGAACACAAGCTACAGCAATGGTCGCCAGCCAGCGCACACAAACATGCATATTGCCATTGTGTATAGACTGAAATCAGAAAGAGAAAGCATCATAAAACAGCAGTGCAAATGCATACGCGATACGCATTCACTTGGGTGGTTTTCCCTTTAAAAAATAGCAGCCACCAGCGCTGACACCATTACAACCGCCACCATTGAGGTTTCTGGAAACCAAATAATAAACAAAATAGGAATTCTGCAATTCCTACTCTTTTGTGTTTACATATTTTTTTGTTTGACGAAGTTATTAACCTAAAAGTGGTTGTATCTTTCAAGATATACATACTATGAACCACCCACAGCTATTCGGAAAGAAAATCCATATGTTTTTTTTTTAGTTAGGGTTGTTGTATCTATATACATATATGTAGTAAAGTAATTGCAATTAATATAATTTTTATACAACGGCCTTTCTCGGAGCCATCTTACAACAATATTTGCCGGTGATTGCAGATCAGGTTTGCCTTGAGTTATGTTAAAATATTAATATACACAATTCCTTTCAAAAATACGTCTTTATTTGGCAAAATATCAAATTCAACTGACTACATTTATTCTTCTTGGCTCAAAATAAGTTAGGTTAACATTACCGATAACAGAAAAGAAAAAGTAGAAACAAAAAGGCGACAAAAGAACACACAAAAAAACAACACACGATAGGCCAACAGTAAATAACACAGTTCTTGTTGTGCTGTGAACTAAGTTGCTATGCTCTGTTATAGGCAGGCATAAGCAGTAAAAGTTTTGGTAAACACGATTCTGTTATCATCCGCATAACAGGTGCAGTTGTGCACAGATCTGGTAAACAAGTTCCTGTTATGCGGATTCCAGTTGTGCACAAATATGTATTTATGTAACTCTTGGTCCTGAAGCATCATCTCAAGGCAAACTTGATCCGAAGTAATTTTCAAACTTATACTAGAGGTCACGATCAGAGCTGATTTCGAGCGAAACCAGTTGGTCAACTAATGGGAAACCTGCCAGCACCACGGGTAAGGGTGTCCCACCATTCAGTTACAATGGAGTAGACTACACTGGTCCCATCGAGGTCAAAGCATGAAAGGGTCGAGGATCGAAGACGTTTAAATCTTACTTTGCTATATTCATTTGGTTAGCAACAAAAGCAATACACATTGAGCTGGTAAGTGATATGACCACTCAAGCATTTATAGCGGCCTTAAGACGGTTTTCAGCGAGAGTAGGAATCTGCAAAGAGATTTTTAGTGATTGTTGGAAAAATTTCGCGATTTGGATATCCTTTGAAAAGCAGCACACTACAATCCCATGGAAATCACCGCGACGCTAAGTGATGATGGATTGAAATGGAATGCAGGTGTAAAATCGGTAAAATACCACCTTAAACGAGTTGCCGGTAATTCAACACTAACTTTCGAGGAGCTGTCCACACTATTGGCACAAATGGAAGCATGCCTTAATTCTAGGCCTCTATGCCCGGTCACCAGTAATCCCGATGATCTTTCGACGTTAACCCCCGCGCACTTCCTCATTGGAGAAGCTACTCAGAACATATCAGAACCTAGTCTCACCGAAGAAAACATATGTTACAACGATAGATGGAAAAGATTCAATAGATGTACCAAAGCTTTTGGAAACAGTGGAGTTCCGAGTACCTGGCACGTCTTCAGCAGCGATCAAAATGGCTAAAGACAACAGAACAACTAAATGTTGGTTCGTGAAATAAAAGATTGGATAACCTCTTTTACGTTATAAAATTATGTCTTCTTTATTTGGCTGTTGGGTGAATTGAAAAGCGTTTAATTTTAAGTTGAAATACTTATTGACCATTGCTGAGTCTTTGTTATATCGCTCAGGCTTATTGTCGATTGCTGAGTCTTTGTTATATTGGGCCGTAGTGGCCAAGCCGTTTGTTTTTATCTCTATTTCCCTATCTTCATAATCGATGTAACAATTGAATTTAGTTGAATTTAGCTCCTTTACGCTTTCTACCGACCTTTGCTTCGCGTTTAGCAACTCGTTTTGTGCCGAGGAACGAGACTTTACTTCTCTAAACTGTCTCTCTAGTTCCGCTACTAAATCACTCCATTTGGTGAATGACTTTAATTGGACTACCTCGAATGCCGGTCCCTGGAGTCTCGTTTTCACGACCTCCAAAAAGAGCTTGTGTTCAGCGTCAGTTTTAACCGACGTGAATAGTATATTGCCACATGCTATGAATTTATTTAGTTCTTCAGGGTTTCCGCTGAAGGCCGGGATAATGTTGTAGATGTCGTTAAGACTAACCTTGTATTCTGACATGTTGGTGTCGGAATCTGAAGTTTTTATGGATATGAAGTTTACGGGATTGAAGGGAAGTTGCTCGAATAGCTGCGCTATCGCAGCTTGCCTTCTTGTATTATTATAATGTTGGAACAGTGAATGCGAAACAAATTTTAAGAGAAAAAAAAAATTTTTTTGTTTAATTGAAAAAAAAGGAGGAAATGTAGTGTGTGTGTCGTTAATTTAAAAAAAAAAAAAATAATTTCTAATTAAAATAAATACCTTAAAAAAAAAAATTTTCTACTGCTGTCACCAATTTTCTATGCTGCCACCAATTGTTGCGTTCCTTGTCGTTGGTTTGCCAGGCAGGCTTCGCGCCCTAAAGTTGTGGTTACAGCCTGGTCTTTTCACTTTCGGGACTTTTACGCACTTTATTCTGGTGTAAGCCCCAGAAACGCTATCACTTAACACTTTACACAAAAATCACTTTATTTTTTTTTTCCACTTTCTGGTGTCTAGCCCCAGAAACGCCTCAAGGTCTTAAGCCTTGTCCTTGGTTGGTAGTCGGGACCTTTTGGTATCCCACCGCTGCCACCAATTGTTGTACGATAGGCACCGTGCTTCCTCTTTACCAGAGGGAAGAGTGTCGATCGGAGAGTTAAAATGAGTTTAAATAAAACAGTTTATTATCTTTTGTAACTGCAAAGCCCGCTGTCTTTAGCTGGGCTGCGACTTTGAGTTACTTTTATTTATTATTGCCTGTATTTGTTTAATTTTAATGGTCCGCCGTCTTTAGCGTCGCTGCGACCGTATATGCTTCTAAGTTAACTCTCAAATTCAACTCTGGTTTGCTACCAAAATTCTCAGTCCCTTTATAGTGGTTTAGCGAATTCATCCGTGTTCATTTGCGTTCCCCTCCAACACATGTTCTTCCGCATTTCTTGGAAATGCGTTGCTCAACCATGCTGACGCAGTCCTTCATACCTTCGCGACCCAAAATGCCATCGATATCGCAACAAGTCATTGGCGTTTTGCCCTAGCTGCGCAAAGTGCATTATCAGCATATCATTCGCACTTTGCCTTCGTTACACATAGTGCGACCACACAATGCGACATCAGCATATGTGTACAGTACTTGAAATGGAGTTCTCTTGCTGTCCCATTACTCATATTGTTTATGGGTTCTGTGGCGATTACTCACATTGTTTATGGGTTTTGTCGGCAATATGTGTGATATGCTTGACATTGACCCAGTGAGGCGACCTATTGGGAATATCGAATAGTATGCATTTTTGGTATGCGGTAATATGGTTCTGTGAGCAGTTGTGGTTGGCAAATGGGAAGTGTATGGGAATAAGTGAAACGCAGATGAACAGGTTGTGTGGGGTACTACACAACTGGTTTAAGTAGATATATGTAAATTCGGCTCGAAGCGACCAACCTCAGGTAGGTGATTTGGTTCTGGTAAAGGACGAGCGTATATCCCCAGCTTCCTTTCATAAAGTCTACACACAAATTTGACCCCAACACAATCTAAAATTAAAAATGAAATAACATGAAATACAACTTACCTGCGAACATAAAATCAACTGCATCATTAAATGCACGCTACCCGAATTTAAATTAATTACACTTATCGTAATTTAAAAAAACAAATTACAGAAAATAAAAAAAATTCACTTGGCACAAGAAATCGAAAAATCAAACCGACGCACGCGACGCGAAGCCATTCAAAACATTGTTATAATGTAAACAATGTGGAGAGTTTTTATGACAAACGTCAATTTAACTTAAGGCTCTATATACAATTACTATTTATTCTGACTAGATACTGAATTTATAATGTGCATTTACCATGTACATATGACACATGTGTGTATGTACTATGAACTTGCCGCACTCTCCCCATATGCACTTTGCACTCTCCTGTCTTGCAATTTTGCTGCCAACAAGAATTTTTCAGGTAGACCACGGACCACGATGTTATTCCCAAAACGATTATAATAATAGTAGGCGAAGGTGAAATTATATTACCTGGGGAAAAGAAAACACATCAAAGTAAAAGAAGTAATAAAAAACACAAACTTCCCTGACACTTAAAAAAAAAAAAAATATCCAATTTGGTTGGGTTGAAAAATAACAACAACAACAACAGTACCAGCAACACACCGTCGGCTCACAGAATTTTGTTAGTTCTTTTTTTTTATCGCTTAGATTAATTAAGCTACAATTTATTATTACTTTTATATTATTATTAAAACGTTAGCCCCACACGTTGGGCGTCAATTTGTTGCAAAATTATCCCTCTTAACAAATAAAGAAAACGCGATCACAGATTCGGCTGCGT
Source organism: Cheilosia urbana (assembly GCA_946477585.1). Taxonomy (NCBI): domain Eukaryota; kingdom Metazoa; phylum Arthropoda; class Insecta; order Diptera; family Syrphidae; genus Cheilosia; species Cheilosia urbana. Next base: position 25,811,290 of record OX297853.1, read on the forward strand.
ACCGGGCGGTCAAAAGTCGAGAATGATGGATGAGCGAAAGTCCAGATGGCGAAGGGCGAACAAAAAGGGAAAAGCGCGTTGTTCGCTGCCACTCTCGGCCACTCAGCTGGGGGTGGGTTCAAAAGTAAAATGCAGAAACGCTGCAATAGGGTGGGCGCCAAAAAATCTTTGAAAGGAATTGTTAAGCCTTTTGAAGACAATGCCGACGATGATTGCTGTAGGGGAAAAATAAAATAAAGACAAGATATATGTTGCGTTATATTTGTCCAGAAGCTGGATTTCATCACAAGATGAGGATTATCAGTCCATGTCTTTTGAATGTGTTTCAGAACATTTTGAAATTCATTGGTATTAACCCAATTTGGAAGATGTAATACTCTTTGGTTAATTAAAGTGTTGGAGGCCACTTGCATAGGAGTAAACCCCCAATGAAACTTGGCTAGATTATTTTCATACTTGAATTGAGACATAGGGTAGGGATTGATTGAGATGTCCATTTTGAATCCAGAAGAAATAGTGTTTTTTATCATGGCTGACTTTGTTAGGATTTCCTTTTTCATATTCGCTGATATTATGGAATCCAGTTTAAACTTGGCAGTGTTGATTCCAATGAGATCTTTGAACTTACAGATTGTGAAGGTCCAATGATAATCCAATACTGCATAAAAGACAATTGCCCCTTCACTAAGAATAGACTCAAAATTATGGAAGGTCATATCATTGTGCATGAGCAATAGAATAAGATATCCCATTGCAACCCTAGAAGAAAACTTTTTTGTGATGAAATTTGTTTTTGTGGTCTTGTTAAATTTGTCATTGAATTTTAAAAGGTGAGTATTTTTTCTGCAATCTTGAAGGTAAGTGTATGGGAAATGATAAATAAAATTTGATCCAGAATTCAGAATTTGATCCAGTTTGGGGCTCAACATAAGAATGGTCAGTCGATTAAATTCTCTCTGATTTGGGTGTTTTAAAACATCTGTATAAATCTTGGCAACATCAGGATTTATTGTCATGGCACTGTGAGATTTAAGAATATTTATCAAGTTTGAATGAACGGATCCGGAGATTGAGAAGGAAAGATCCTGAGTATATATAGTGGAGATTGAGATGGGTGATAAAGACGAGCTTCTTAGTTTTGAACCAACCAAATAAACCTCAGTAGAATATTGGGATGAAAATTTGCTCCTTACGATTGAAACTATCTCAAAATACTCCTTCATCAACTCTAACTGGTTAACAAATTGAGTCCAGTTTGAGTAATATGTTTTGAATATAATGAACCGAGAGTCACTCCACAATGCAAGATTCAAAAGGTTTGATATCATAAAAATGGGCTTTTCTGTAGAAGTCCATCCTCCACCCTCAGCGTCGCATATTATAATGCTAAGCTTTTCATTGACGTTCTCCTTATACAGTTTGAAATACTCTACATGGGTTAAGTCATTTAGGAACTCATATGTAAACTTTTGTCCAATGAGTCTTTGTCTAAGGTCAGGAGAGCCTGCAAAGCAGGGAGGATAGCAATTACCAAGAGCATTGGGAAACAATTCTGAAGATTCAATCAATGAGTTGTAGAAAACTCTGGCATGACTAATCATCATCATTAGTCTTGAAAAGCCTCCTGCTCCATCTCCAAAGCACCCAATTGTTGGGACATCAAAATGACTAACTCCCAACCTTTTTACAATGGATAACATTTTATACTGGGCTGTCGTTGGATAACTCGAGGGTTTCATTGTATGATGTAGAAGGGATACGTTGGGCAATCCTTCCAAGCTCAGTTGGAGCACGGCTGTTCATTGATGGTATGAAATTAAATTAAGTTTTTGAATGCGAGGCGACCAGACGGTCGTTATAAAAAAAATTGTCGATTGCGACAGATTGAATTCGATGAAGATTTTCTAGCCGCTGGGAATTGACTCGTTATCAAGTTGTCTGAACGGTTAAATATAACAATGGAAAGGGGTCGCGCGTCCCGTTCTTTTTCGGGAGTTTTACGTAACTGAAGCCAACAGAATTACTTCTTCTTGTAATTAATCACCTAACTACGAACACTTAACTTATCATTTTTTCGGGGTTCTTTTTCCCTCTTCTCCACTACTCTACCGTCCTGGCGTTTTATATTTTCTTCATTCATTCTTCATTCGTGAGACTACATATTTCCGCGTGAATTTGTGGTCCGTGTGTTCGACCAAGGAATAAAATACGACATTACACGAGTTAACTTTTTTGTATTTATTAAAGAACGATCCAATCACGGAACAACTGTTTAATATAAATTCAATCCAATCGCGGGATAAAAGCGACCTTCTTACTCTGACGCCAACTTAGTTCTACTTCCTTCTAAAAGGAAAAGACATCTTATTCAACTAGCGCCCGGCCCGTGGCGTAACTACGTAAGATTTGGCCAGGCGTGTTACACGGTTGGATTGTGGGCAACGTGTTATGCGCCCACTGTTTGGGCTGGGAGTTTCCCAATAAAACGACTGCACTGCACCAGCGTCAAGTTCCCGTGGAAATGCTCCTGCACCACGTACGCCGAAAGACTGTCGAAGGGTGCTCGAGCAGATTTCACTGTGGCTGCCGTAAGCTGGAACCACGTGCCAAGAATGAAAAACAGCAGCCAGATTTAGTTTTTACGATGTACAAAAATTAAACTTTATTTTGTTGCGATACAATAATGTACACATTACAATTGCGCACTAAAATAAACGAAAGAAATTAATTAAACGACGGTGCGCAATTGTTCTGACCAAAAGCAAGTATTTTATTTTCATGGTGCGTGACTATTCACGAAGAGTAGTTATCATTTGGCTGACTGCACGCCGTAGCAAGAAAATCTGGAATGCCCCAACTCAATTACGCGGGAAAAGAAATCGCATTTTTTTCTCTGTGGTTGGAAGAGTCAGACTGCCTGTCACTCAGGTCTTCTCTTTCGTTCGTTTGGGTTGCGTTCCCAGTTGTTACTTTAATGAGCGCGTTCCAGGGATTGATTCGTATGCGTGTGGAATTCCGTCCGCCACAGGATAATGCAGTGCTAAATGTAGTGCTATAAACTCATAGCGTAAAACGATATGATACAGCTACAATGCAGATTTAGATAATTTTATGCATCGCTATATTCTATATAACGTTGATGTGCCTTAAATAATTGTTAACTTTTTGTGAAAGGTTAAATTATTTGCGAAATTAATAAAATGTCTAACGAACCACACAGTACCACGTGTGTAATTGTCGTTTTGAACTAATATTAATGTTCTTCTCTTTTAATTGTTCATTATTTTACAACAAATACCCAGTAGTCGCGCGACCAACTCTACCTTCCGCCAACTAAATATAGGTATTTTTAAAAATTAATGGCGCCTAGCAGCAGTTAGTACGTCATGTTAACAGGGCTGCCAATTGTTGATTACTTTTCTATGGGCATCATTTTAAATATTTAAAAATAATTTTAAATAATTCGAAATATTACAATTTATTCCCGCGTTGTAGGTAATGCTACGTTTCCACCGGACACAAATCCTGAGATTAAGTACAAGGGGCTTTAAATTAATCAAGAAGTGTTTCCACCGAAAAAAAAAAAAACCTCATTAAGTTGGCGTTTCACCAGATGTCATTACCTGTCAAATCGAAAAGTGTGATAAATTATAAAAAAAATTAACAATTATAACGACGAACGAATAAAACACAAGTCTTATTTTAGGATTTTATTAATAATTATATTGGGCGTCAATTATAATGACGAACGAATAAAACACAAGTCTTATTTTAGGTATACTAAAATAAAAGGCCGATTCTAGTCTGTCGATAATTATTTTTATTTGTCACCAACTCAAGAAAGATGGCCTACTTCAAACGTTTACAATTATTCACTGAAAAATATCTTAAGCATGCAGAGATAGGATATACATAAAAAGAGATAGTGATAATGACCGCGCCCAACATGAAGTTGGCTGCCATTCCTTATACAACTCAGAGACCGGTACAGCGGCTATAATCCACTATATAGGATTTTATTAATAATTATATTTATTTATTTAATATGTTTAAGTCGTTTGACATAAATGTTCTTATTCAATATGTTTAATTTCAATGCTGAGACAAAGACCCAAAGGTGCTGTTGTGCTCAGGGAGGAAGAAACAAGAATGCTGTTGTTGATTTTTCTTCCTCCTTATATACTGCGGTCGTCAGTAATTATTTGACTGTGGATGGTTGGTAGTAGGCTATGACTTTATAAATTTGCCTAGGCTACTTGGTCAGCGATGAGATGGTTGCAGGAGGGCGATTTATTTAGTACTAATAGTATTTGATAGCATTGTGTTTGTTACACAATTTATTTTTTCAAAAATAAAAGTAGAAAGCAAAAAATATATTGCAGTAATCAAAAGATGTTGTTAACTCAAAATTATATTATGTGGGTTCCAATTCTTTTTGAAAAAAGTACCTCAACTGTGGGGCATGGGGCATGTAGATGTGTCACCAGGGAAGTAAGCGGATGCTATAATGATCTCTCTGGTGTTGTTTATCTTCACGATGGCAGCCGTGAGGTCACTGGAAATGAACTCTGTCAGTGGGAAGAAATTCATGTTATTATCGAAAATAATGCATGTTCTAGGTCTACTGGATGAAGTGGAATAAATAATTCTACCTGTAGGTGTTGAGAGTCCTAGAATTTTGCCTTCTGTGCTAGTCCATTCCTGCACAAGGGCAACGTTTAGACCGTATGAGTTCATGGTCTTGGTTAAGACTGCCGAGGCTGCCTTAGCGTGGTGAAGGTTGATTTGAACAACCTTCATGTTTTATTGGGGTTAGGGAGGACCTTTCTATGTGAGTCCCCTCTTTTTCCGCCGTCTCGAATTAGTATGGGCCGGCTTTTAATGTATATTTATTGAGCGAGAGTCTATTAGATTATTTGATGATCTATTTAAAAGCAGACGTTTTGCGAATCACTCTCTAAGAAACCAACAACCTGAAGTTAGACAATAAATCAATCTGAAAGATTTAAAATAAAACAACATATTTTTTTTTTTCAAATTTATTTTAATTTATTTGGCATAAGCTTAAAAGTATTGGATTTATGTTAGTATCCAAGAAATCTCCAGCCCTGGCTCTAGTGTTTAGGGCTAATAGCAGTTGTATTGCAGCTTTCAAATGCGGCCAGCTTCTGGTTCGGTTGACTTCATTCATGGCATCCTCCAGTTCTCGTTGGAGATCAGTGAACTCCCAGCACCTGTCGCTGATTGCTTTTAAGTCGACAGCTATTAGTTGAAATAGAGCTTCCATAGTTAATATTTTATACTATTATTCGTTGAATGAACTGAATGAAGTGACATTATGCCTAGATTTCATTGAGTTTTTATACAAGAAAATCGTGGGAATTGTAAAAATGAATACCTCTAAAAAAATTGTTTTTATCTAACGATTTTCATTGGCGTGATGGTTTTGAGCTTGACGACTAGAATTCATGCCTTATCTCACAAGAACATATTGTGGACGGGAATGTTAAACTTACTTTTGTGCTTGGTTTTGTTTCTTATCTCAGAAAAGACAATGGAGCAAGATTCAATAATTATTTGTTTGTATTAAAAATCTGTATTTATTATTTTGTAATGTCCCCATGGTAATGTACAATAACTATTTTCTATAGCATATCGCTTATCATCTGTCGCACTTAACACTTTTTTTTTTTTTGAACAACTACTTACTATATGTTTTTGAGATTTTATTAAATTTTGTTCGACAGTTTTATTATTACTATTAACTAAACATTCTAAGAAATCACTAAAATAAATTTCTTTTTTAACAACATTTTTTTTTACACCTTTAATTTTTTTTACTTTTTCCTTATTTTCTACCTTAATTGAATACATTTTTGATCTTAAACCTACAAAATGCGATATAATATGCCCATTCATTTCGTCTTTCATTAAACCTATTACTTTTTTATTTACTTGCGGTATTCCCCAAACATTACTTTGTGGATAGTCACTAGTATCAAAGCGCTGATAGCAATCACTTTTGACCATATCATATATATTATTACAGGAAATTTCATAAATTAGGCTGTCTGTGTCAGTATACATAGCTGTACAATTATTACCAAATTTTAATTTCATATAGTCTTAGTGATACTCATATATTAAGGTTTTCGCAATATCTAGAATACATAATCCTACATATATGGGCTTGTTGAAGTAAACTTGAGCTTTTTGAAGTTCAATTGCAACCAGATTTTCATTAAAAATAGTTCTATTCTTAAAAATAGAATAAGGATTTGTGCCCAAGCCCCAAGGTTGGGTGACAAAAGACACAATTTGAGGCTTCAATTTAGAATCAGGGGCTGTTGATAACAGTTCACCTGTGGATGCATGAAGCCATCTAGGCTGTGCCCTTAACATAACTGATACATGAAGACCTATGAAAGCGTACTTTTTGGGAATGCAAAGATGCTCTATTTCTGTTCCATAGATCACTTCTAGAATATTATATCTGTAAATTCCTTTCACGGATTCCAGAGGGTAAAGATATTTGTGTTGCTTTATTCGAGGTAGGCTTGAGTATAATCGCACTGATATTTATACCTCATTAGAAGATTCATCTTAGTAAGTATCTGACGAACTTTGGACTCAGTCGGGTCTCCTGAGGTCAAAATATCGGAGTGTTCTCCTGCTGGGATAGCCACCTTGACGGTCTTATTGGGATTATTCTTGCTCGGGAGCACTATGACGGACTCCATTGCAACCGGAGGAGGGTTGCTTGTGGAAGCAATCGGGTCAACGCCTACTTCCTGGGTATCAACCTCTTCTAACTTTAAGTCTTCGAGATACTGAACCTCATCATCCCCCGTTGACAAATAGGCTATTATCTCCTTACCTTTGCGAGCAAAACGATCGATGCGAGATCCTTTTAATTTCGCTTCACATAAAAGTCCGTTTATAGCGACAAGAAGACACTCTTCAGCTAGAGGTGGGAGAAATTGGTGGACCTCCTCTCGTATAGTTGATCCTTTTCCCAGTCCAAAGATGGATAGACCCATCTCTTTGGCCTCTTCCCGGGTTTCTTGGTCCACTGATGGGCAATCTGCGAAAGTTTCTCCATCTTCTGACTCTATAGGGGAGCTTTGGGATGCACTGCTGGAGCCTGAGTGAAATAGAGGACAATCCTTCAGATTCCTTGTGACGGCTTTTTCTTGAGTCTTGGCCGGCCTGGGGGTTGCAAAGGGATCTGGATTTGGGTCGGATGTTTGACCTTTAGGTACACGTCCATCATTTGGATTTGAAGGATCCTCTACCAGAAGAGATATACCAGACTCTTCATGATTTCTCACATTCCGAGTGAATTCCCCGAAATCCATGGCTCCCACCAGAGATGACATGGAGGCGAATGGCCGGTCATGGCTGCGGGTACTGACTCCGAGACCGGGCGTGGCCTTGATTTTCTTGGCGGTGTGTGAGTGGGGCATGTCGAGTAGAAAATATAAGATAAAAAAGAAAAGGAAGATTAAAAAAAGAGCAAGAGGGTGTATCAATATACAGTTTAAGGACTCAATCTTTAATTTTGTTGATATCTAGCCAATCACGTCAGGATTGTCAAAAAAGTGAGTAAAAGCGTTGTCCCACAACTATGCATGCTTTGACTTTGCATAATTCATAATTGGCATCCCGAGAAAGTACGCTGACCTCTTTTGCAATTTGGGATAGTCCAAACTGCATTTCAGCCCGTGAATATGATCTTTGTAAAGACTCAAAAGACGTAGTTTTGGTTGTGGCGGAATCTCTTCGGAATCTTGGCAGTCTTCTCAACTGGATGAATTCTGGAGAAAGTCAAGATTTTGCAGATCTCATTGGTCATGACCTAAGGAGATCCCTGTCATGTATCCGTCGGTTGTCTGTCTAACATTGATGCCGTCTTTTATGCATTTTATTGACACAAGATCAATGTCATTATCAAATCAAAAACATAGATTTTGGTCGGGAATTATGATGTATGTTTTTAGGTCAACTTCTCTTGAGTTGTTTTTCCACGAAACCAATCCAGGGGCTGTAATCTTAAGATTAAGAGAGCATGTATCAAATTGCTGGGTTTTGAATAATCGTATGACATGTTTGGCCTGATGAGAACACATAGAGTCATTGAAAACATTGCAAGGATTGCCCAGGTATGGATGCACCGACTCTCCTGCTGAGTTGAACTGCATAGTGATAGTTGTTATGACGTATATTTCATTAATTTTATCTCTGGTCGAAAGCCACGAACACTCATAGTCTTAAGGACATGGATACATTTCTGACTCTCCTACAACCATTCTTTCAAAAAATGGAGAACACTTGATTGATGAACAAACTGATGAAAATTTTGTTTCGTCATTAGGATCAAGCAAAAGTCTTGTTTTAGAGGTTATTTCTTTATCTCCCTTTCATCCTTTGCTACTCCGGGTAGTTGGCCCATCAGTTGCTGCTCTATGGTCAGTTTATTTCTGAAGCACGCAACGCAGGCGTGGATGCAATTTTTTTTTTTTTCTACTCCATTTTTCATTTTAAGATTCCAAAATTTAGTTCGAAGATATGCCATCATTTGTTGTTGAATGTGATGCCTTTGATTGTATGGTAAGTCTGTATTCTCTAGTCGGCTTCCTACTCGCAATATTCCCTTTTGATCGAGAAGAGGACTTAATCTTGTTAACGTGCTTTTCTTGTCCAGGGCGTTCTTATACTAGTGAGCTGTTGTACTTATTCTTTGAATTGTTCTATTTTCACAATTTTGATAATTCGCAACATTCCCCCTTCAATTTCTTCAATTGTTAGATTACCGGACAGCTTGGGTATTGTTTACGGTTGGGTTTGGCGAAATCGCGCTATATCGTTGCCATGCGGTGGGCCATGATCTTTGCCCCACACGAGAAAAAAAAAAATAAAACCTAGAATAATAATTTATTCACAAAGGTACAGGCGGTTTTGCCGCCTCAAGTATTTTATTTATTGGAGATCTTTCTTTAACACACACTGGTGCAGGCGGTATGCCGCCATAAAGAGTAACAACCAAATTTAACAGAAAAAAAAAATGTTACTTAAAGTTTTTAGCTAACCGCACCAAACGATACAAGATAATTAAAATGCAAAAGCCAAAAAATGACCAGCACGTCGCGCGTTTTCTTGGCGTACGCGCTACATGCAAAAAAAAAAAAAAAGATGGCTGCCTGGGTAGTTTCGGTCATGTTGAGAGCTATGCGTGTATCACAATCACGCTTTGAAGCTTGCGTTGCTTCACCTTACGTAGTAAAGCTTTACGAACGCTTTGACATTCCAATCAACTCAGCTGTTTGCAAATGTTTTGTTTGTCACAGCTGTTTGCAAATCTTTGTTTATCAACAAATGTAATAAAATTTCAATTCGAAAAGTAAAAATGAATTCCGGAACATCTACGCTATTATATGGAATAAAAATATACCGCATATCGCGGTTATTTAAAATATTTGGAGGCATAGGAAGAACCGACCGAGCGACGTTGGTGGGTTCGAGAGCTCAACCTGAAAAGAGATGAGGAAGGGTTTTACGCCAAGAATTTTGACTAAATGAGGGAGCGATATCCGGAGCACTTCTATAAAATTACAAGAATGTCACCTGAAACATTTGAAGTTCTTCGGACACTGATAGAGCCTAAACTTTTAAAGACGTCATGGAGAAAACCAATAGAGCCCAGCGCTCGCTTGTTTTTGGTTCTTTTGTAAGTTTTTAATTCCTTTGATGCATTGGTTTCCGTTAATATTCATTTGCTTTCGATATCTATCCCAGGGAGTTCCTAAGCAAGTCCTAGCTTGGGTGTTTCGCATGGGATATTCGACGGTTGCGAGTATTATTTACGAAACATGCGATGTTCTTTGGGATGTTTTGATGCCGATCTACCTATCACAACCAACCGAAGTTGATTGGAGAAGAATCGCGATGGATTTCGAAATGATGTGGGACTTACCTAATTGTGTTGCCGCTATTGACGGCAAGCACATTAATATTCGTTGTCCACCTGGAGCAGGATCTGAATATTATAATTATAAAGGCCATCATTCCGTAGTGCTTCTTGCTTCTTGCGATGCCAATTACACATTTACCGCAATCGACATTGGGGCTTACGGCAGCCAGAGTGATGGTGGAATTTTTGCTGGGTCTTCATTTGGAAGAAAAGTGATATCTGGCAATCTTAACTTTCCTCCTCCTAAAAAGCTTCCGAATTCTGACTACATTTGTAATCATTTTATAGTTGGAGATTCAGCATTCCCTTTGAAACCGTATTTAATGCGTCCCTACCCGGGCAAACTACTAGACATGGAAAAAACCAATTTCAATAAACGACTTTCCAGAGCTCGACGAGTGATAGAAAATGCTTTCGGAATTTTGGTGGCGAAGTGGCGAATACTAAGTACTACACTACACATGATTCCCATGTATGCTGATAAAATAGTTAAAGCCACGGTAGTATTGCATAACTTCGTAAAAGTAAACGATACGGCTTACTATAATTCCGAGTTTCTTGATCGCTACGACGAAAATGATAATATCATAAGTGAAGGAGTTTGGCGTCGTGAAGTAACACCGCTTTCTCAGTTTAGGCAAATCAGATCTCACAACTCCCCCAAAGTTGCCTTTTTCATGCGGGATAAAATCAAGGAATACTTATACGCCAACCAAATTTAAAAAAAAAAAGCAAAAAATTTTTCTTCATTAACATAGATAATTCATTTATTAAAAATAAGATCACAAATTCAGTCTCAATTGTGTTCTATAATTATTCAGGAACAAGTAGGTATTAAGAAACTAAACAAAGAAACAGTAAATAACAAAAGTAAAAAATTCAAGTACAAGTAGGTAAAAAAAAAATATAAATAAATAAAATAACTCCAATAACTACTGCATGTGAGACAGTTCATCATTGATGTCCCCCAATATTTTTAAATGAAGTCTCATTTTGGCTGCTGCTGGCAATGGCTTCATCCTTTTGGCCATATTTAGCATAAACTCTTCATCGGTATCCATTGGTGGGGCTTGACCAGGTACGCAAGGAATCATTGCCGTAGAGAGATCATTTAAGAACTTTTTAAAGTCGTCATCGGCCGCTTTTCATTTCCTTCCTCTTTTTGGGGTATCTTCCTCAAAATTATCCAAAAGATCTTCATTTTCATTGTTTGTGTCATCCCATTCAGGCGAGGAGGGAATGAGGAACTCCAAACAAGAATAGTATTCCCTTTCTTCCCTCCATCTTGCTCCACTGCCGGATGGAAGATCCTTAGCCATTTTCTCCCTGACAAACCTGTCCCTCAAACTTTTCCATCGCTGTTTGCAATCATCAGCTAGAAGTATTAAGAATAACATCGCGATAAAACTTGAACACTTATTATTATTTGTTAAATTACCTCATCTCTCCAGCAACCGGCTTGTTTCCTCCCAAGCTTCAAATCGTTTGTTTACATTTTTATAGTTTTTCAATTTCGTATTATACAGAAACTCCCTCTCTCTTACCAGTGCTATAAGTGATTCTTCGAAAGACATCTGCAATGAATTCTGTTTTACTTATTTTATTTTATAGAAATCATTTCAATTTACTTACCTTAAAAACTAAATAAACACAAATTGACGACCAAACGTTACAAAACATTACGTTCAGGTTTTACGAATTTCATTTTGGAGTTCAGGCGCAACGCAGGTTTGTGATAGGTTTCATTGATTTCCTATGGCTGAACTGAACGCGTTTGTCAACGCGAAGCTCCAAAGCGTGATTGTGATTTGGGCATCAATGATCGCTCCCACCGTCGCTTTCGTTTTGTTGTGCAATAAAACGGGGTAGTGGTTGTGAAAAAAAAACTCCTAACATTCATACCGCCATCTTGCGGTCAGTGGATGAAATCGAATAGATTTGTTTTATTTATCAATTACTCATTACAATTTATAAGAAACGCTTTTTTCCTTTTTAACTTGTATCTTTTCTTCATTTATAGTCTTGTTCTACAGCACAAATGTGTTTTTCCAACCATCCAACATGGATGCCCTTTTTCTTATATTTCTCTCCAGTCCGAAGTTGGCTACGGCTACTACATTTTTATATTTCTTTTGAACACCCAATGCGCCATCTGTAGGCGTTGCCTCACCAATTAAAGTTGGTGCAGCATTGCAAGTATATAATATCTTTTCGGATCTAAAAGTTATGAAATTGCACGTTAAAGAAGAAGAACGCAACCAAAACAATAGCACAAACCTGAATTTTTTTTGTTAGATTATTAATTCTTGTCCGGAGTTCCTGTGTTGTTAAAATAATTTCGTGGACATTTTCCAATTCGCTGCACATTTTCTGGTAGATTCTAGCATTCCTTTTTGCTCCTCGCAAATCATTTATTTATATAGTTCCTCCACACATCAATTACTTTTTTTGTTTCTGTTTGCGAAAGAATATTTCTCTTGTTTTTATACAGTTTAAAATAAAGTCTTTCAGAGCGCTTTCTTCTTTTGCATAATTTGCAGTTTGCAATTTTCAAAAACAGACATTAGCTGTCAAAAAAGCTAAGGAGACTTCTCACTAGAGGGAAATTGGCGCTGCGATCAATAAGAGCGTAGTATACCACGAACATTTTGTGGATTTTAATACTAGCTTATGAAATGTAGTATACCAGCTCTTAATGTAGTATGGAGTTGACACACATGTGGTATAGAACGTAGTAATGCAATACCATAGTATCAATACCAGCAGTCTGTCTCCGGCATAACATCTTACAAATTAAAATATAAACTATAGAACAAAAGTTCCAAGAGTATTACATCTTGTTACCATTCTCCAGTGATAGTAGGTCGCTTAAATATTTGTCATTTGCTTTTGGTTTGGCTCTCGCAAGGGTATAAAGGCAGTGTTCCGCACTGGGACGAGTGGGAAGTCAAAGGCTAGCTTGGAATAGTTGATTCTCAAGCGGTAGGTATAATAATTCAGTTAGATGAACTGATTTTGGACGAGGAATAAAACTCTATTATTCTGATTTGTGGATAAAACTCAACTTTATTTTTTCGCTTCGTTGACGAGTGAATTGGAATTAACATTTCTTCTTCCCTTGAAGCTGCTGATGGGTTATGTACAGAATCAGCTGTGCGTTCAGGGGTTAATGACCATATGATATAGCAAAGCATACAATAATTTTACATTTAGTTGTGTTAGTGTTTAGTTTGGCAACACCTAACAATTATATTGAATAATGCCCTTTCTCTCACTCCCTCAACAATGCCCCACATCTTCGGAGTTGGAGTTAGAGTACACAGTACACTGTAATTCGGCCATCATGAATTTCCTACCTTAACTGGTGATTAGCAGTGCAACTGAGATGATAGGTGGAGTGAGATGAGCGTTGTGCATCTTTCGTCGTGCTGCCCAAACTTGACAGTTCTCGTTGATTTTCTGCCGCGTTGTGTGATGTGGAATATTATATTTGTTAACTATTATTAATAATTTGGTATGTGTTGTGTGCATAAGAGCTAGGAACTTGAAATGTTCTGCACACCTTGTGCGCCTGATTTCAATACATTCGAGTACCTAGTTTTCTGCAAACACACATTTTCTTCTTTTCTTCTGCGCGCGCTAGTTTTGTTTTGGGACGCAACAGACGGAAAGTTTTCCGTAAAACCCTTATAGTTATTGCTGTACAAATTACTGAAGCCTTTCACAAGCTGCACGATATTTATTCAAAAGGATTGTGAATTGTTTTTCATATTGTCTTCTGTGTGCTGCAAAAAATATAGTATTTGTTAGACTTGAATAAGTATTGGGCACAGTAGAATCGTTATCAAACTCTGTTGATATTTTTTTTTTTTTTTTTTTTTTTTTGAATTGACATCCACGAGCATTTTTTTGAAGCAAACTTCGATAGCCTCGAAAATACTTCGCAATAAGTATATCGTGTCATTGACAACTACCAAATAAGGGTTTAATTTTTATTTATTAATTTATATAAAAACAAATGCAATAATAAAAAAAAACTTCCGCCCTTATACCTATCCGTATTTAGGAGGATGTTTATTTGAGACAATCGATGTATTGTTACAAAGTTGCAACATTGATCGTTAAGTTAAACATTATGCATGCATTATAAGAAAGAATAGTAAAGAGGTTGTTAAGTGCTTGGTATGTACCTATCAATTATGGTTACTATGGGTTCTGTTCATCGACTTGCCACATGCACGATCCGCTGTGGCTAGATTTAGTGATGTCTTTGGACTAAACCTGATTCGCTTGGGTACATAAAAGATATTTTAGTTTCCGATTGCACAAATTTCTCTGTACACGTTTTAATATCATCGTCAATTTGTTGAACAATAAATATTTTACCAATATTTTACAATAGTACGTCCCTACTTCTATACACCAATAATAGTTTGCTTGATGGCGGCTAAATATTATTCCGCATAACACTATACTACTATCTATTATACTTTTTTATAAATTATATTGGCAAGTTATTAATTTTTATATAAGTCCACTTTCCAGAAATATCCTAATTTTGTTTAGATTTCATAATTGTTTTAATTTTAGATTTATTTGTTTGCATTTCTTGTGAACCATCGATGTACATTTCTATTTTCTTTATGTCTTCTTTGACATATATACCATATACCATTATACCATATTATTTTTTTTTAATTAAGTGTTAAGATAATATAAACATACAAACGAAATATACAAACATTGTAAGAGATTACCATATGAACTAAGTATTTATTTAAATTATTTAATGTATACAAAAGAAGATATTTTAAAATAAATAAATAACATAAAAAATGGGTGTCTATTCTTTTCCATTTCCCACTTTCAGCAATGTTAACTGGTTATTGGAATTATTCATTATATTTCAGATTTATTTGGATATATTGTGCGACAAGTGATTGGTAAAGTATCTGGAGTGAACTGAGTGGATTGTGGTGATATACGCTCTTCATACCGAGTCGAAAACCTGGATTTTCAGATTTTGCTCTCAGATTTCTGATTTTTCGTGCCCAATGGAACATCAAACGAGATTTTTCTTCCTTTGCATTTGTGGTGGTGCGTGTTTTAAAAGTCAGCTGTTCTTAAATTCTAATTTGTGTTTATAAGAATCCATTAAATTTATGCTAATATCCATGCAGCGGCCAAATGCAATTTTTTCTCTTTTTTTTTCACAAACTTCTCGTCTTAAAACGTAAGTAAACACACTTTAAAGTTTGACAAAAGACAAATGTTTTGGTATTATTGCAAATAGGTGTAAATCTCGCTCAGATATCGAGATTCGCAAAATTGCTCTGACTCTTACAAGAAGTCCACTGGTGATTTGATGACTTATCTCACCGAGAAGTGGAACCAATCTCTCCATCACTTAGGTGAATCGAAGTATGTTGCGCTCGATATTTCAAAGGCATTTGACAGAGTTTGGCACCAAGCTCTTGTCGAAAATGCGTGCTTATGGGATCGATGCGTCTCTTATTCAATGGATTAGAAACTACCTTTCTGGCCGTTAAATTCAAGTTGTTTTGGATGGTTTCAGTTCTGAAACCCACCATATAAATGCTGGTGTTCCCCAAGGCTCAGTTTTGTCTCCGACTCTCTTTCTCATTTTTATAAATGATCTCTTGTCTGCAACTTCTAATCCAATCCATTCCTTCGCTGATGACAGCACTCTTAGCTTTTCATATTCTTTACAGGACTCACGTCCCTGCTCTTCGGCCGTAGAACTGGAACGGCAACGTATGTTAAGCTCATTAAATTCCGACCTTGACAGCATTTCAAAATGGGGTTCAGAAAATAGAGTGGAATTTAATGCTTCAAAAACACAATGCTGTCTCTAAAGCGAAACCCGAATCTACAGCCAATATCCATGAATGGCACTTGCATTACCGAAACCGAAAGACTTTCTATTCTCGGTATGTGCGTTCATGACAACCTTCGTTGGAATGACCATGTACACGAAGTCGCCAAGAATGCAGCGAAATGTCTAGGTTTCCTCAAACGGTGCAAGAAATATTTTACCCCTTCTGATCTGGCTACAATACACAAAGCGGTCATTCGCCCAAAACTTGAGTACAATTCTCACATCTGGTCTGGTGCACCGAAAACTATATTGCACTTACTGGATAGGATCCAAAATCGTGCGTTGAAACTAATCGGAGACACGAATATTGCGAATTCTATTAATTCGCTTGAACATCGTAGAAACGTTTCGTGTCTCTCATTGTTTTATCGTTTTTTCTACAAACAGTGCTCAAATGAAATTGCCAACTGCATCCCCCCCCCTTCAGAAATTCAACCGCAATACTCGCCATGCTAGGAATGCCCATCAGTTTACCATCCAGCCTATCTTCGGACGTACCTACAATGAAATACAGAGACTCTTTCATAAGCCGTACAACGCGAATGTGGAATGCCTTGCCCAGCTCCCCAATGCAATTTACAGACATTTAAGACCAATGTGCATCGGTATCTCCTATCTCCTCTATCTCAATTTCCTTAATGCCCGCGCTGTGTAATCACATAACACTATCGACTATCCCCTGTATTAATAAAAAAACGATATCCGCTCTCTAACACGTGTTTTAGCTGACAGACGGATAGTGACCTTATCCGTTTGTTAACTTTTTTCATTAATAAACACATTTCATCTCCATGTTAGCTATTCGCTCTTTGTCACTTAACGCACGACAGCACTACACGGAATTGTACTAAATATTCTAGTACATCTGTCATATTTCGTCTCTCTTGCAGTTGTCGTGCTCAGAGATTTATGTGGTTTTCACCGATTCACTCTCAGATTCTCTTTTAGACTTCAGAGTTCAGATTTTACGCGTCAAACGAACGTTAATGTCATGTGCAATGTGCACCTTACCGTAGCAATTGAGATATCTTCAGATGATTTCCATTGCTAGGCTATATTTTATATTAAATTATTCCTAAATTCAAAATTTAGCTATACAAATTCCCAACCTAATAATAATCAAACATTTAACTTTTGTTGTTCGTATATTTCATTTAGCTCCGAAAACGAATCGAGATTTTCTAAAATTTCTCTATGCTTTAAAAAGTTAGCCGCTCTCTGTACGCCGAATTCGGCGAGTTAAGTTATCCGCTCGTTATTTCATGTCAATGAAAGCTAACAGGCGCTTATTAATACAAATTTGAAGTTAACATGTGAGTTAACGCTAACTCGCCGCTGCTCGGCGTTTATTAATACGGGGGTAAGAGTAGTCACAACCTCTTTAGCGCGTGTTAATTATAAAAAAAAAAGAGTTTTTTTTTTTTGCGGCCATTGGAACATGAAATCTGACAGCCAGCTGATTTCGATAGAAGAATAACTGATCTGAATCTAAAAAAAGGTTTTGCTTTTTTTGTCCCAATGAGAAACGACATTAGTCTGGCAACGTTTTGCTTGGCTATCGTTTACAGGCACACCAACATTTAAAAATGGAATAAACAGCGCCAAACAACGCAGCGAGAAATAGTAGAATAAATTTTCAGATCATGATTTTTGTGATCTCGATGAATAGCAGGATCATATGCTGTTGTTGTAATTGCATGTAAATCGATGATCTATATGTATCATGGATGATAATAAAATACGACTGTTGCGATAAGAAAAACAGCTAATTTCGAAAATGTTCTGTCAATTATATTTGGTTAGAATCAAGGATTAAAGTTTTATTTCGGTGACACAAATACTTAAAAAATAATGTGCATTGCATTAAGAGTTGCGGCTGAGGAATTGGATGAGATTTTAATCTAAGCGACAACATTCAATTAGAAGACGCTTAAGAGACTGTTCAAATCCTTTGGAACTACCACAATTACTGAGTGTAAACATGGATTCTTTGTAAGGAAATAATAACAATGGGCCTTACGAACAACCAAATTTAGACTCGACTTTAGCGCAAAAGTCGAAATTAAAATAAATTGTTAAGGTAATCGAGATTGTAACTTTCAATCCGTGGAAAGTCTAGTCTAACCCATTATTAAAGCTTAAACGTCAGTCTAAGAAAAGTCAATTGGCCGTTTTGGATTAAATTAGGTAGGTAAGTTGAATTGGTAAGTTATTTAAAGATGTTACAAATGTTTTATCTCAAAATAGATTTTATTTTGTCTTGTGCAGAAAATCGATATTCTTCAATGCTGTTTTCCAATCCATTTTGTTGCATATTTTCAGATCCGTGATGTTATTATTGGACAGCAAATAAATAACAGCCGTATTAATAATAGTCGCGTAAGTACATTTTAGGCCTAACTAATGGCAAACACATTCATTAAACTCAAATTCCTATTAATAAACATTTTTAAAAGATAACTAACGCTTCGTAACTATCACGTAACTAACTTACGGTAGGAGGTCTGTTAGCGAGTCAATAACTCTAATACGCTATTCACACCGAAAACTTAATCGAAAACTGATGTTTGCCCATACATATTTCAGTTTTCAAAACGAGTCGTTTAAAGTCGTTTTCCACGAAAACACTGAATAAATGTCACAACTCACAACTTATAATCATTTTCCACGCTAATTGAAGGTCTAATATTATTTTGAAATGCTCTGAATTAATTTTATTTATTAATGATTTTTCGACGAAAACATGGTTTTCGCTGCGGTGTGAAAAGGGTATAAGAAACATAGTTCCTGTCAAAATGACAAAATAAATTAAATTTAAATTTGAAAAAATTGGGGGAACAAAATAGCTGACCGTTATTCAGTGTTTTTGAATAATATAAATATTTTAAGGGAGGATTCGGTTACCATCGCTCCAAATCGAAAAAAAGTGTACAAAAAACGAGAAAACCCTATGAAAATGTTTACAAATTACATTTGTTTTGATTTTTTTTTCTCGATTTGATTTTTTTTTTTCTTGTTTTTTTTTTTTTTTTCACTTGTCACAATTGAAATGTATTAGCCAGCCGTGATGACATAATGTAATAGTTTTTAGTACAATTTGGTTAGGTGATGCCAGCTCTAAGTACCTAGCTATTGAAGAGAAAACATCAGTTAGTTATTATATGAGTTATTTCCATTTATTAATAAGAAAATTTAATTTTAATGTGTTATTTATTTAACTAGGTGCCAGGTAACTTATGAGTTAGAGAGTAGCTATGGGTTTTTTATTAATACGGCTGTAAATAAATAAACCAGCAGTGCCCAAAGAATTCTTTCTCGTCATTTTTTTGAAACGGGTCTATTTATTTTTATACCGTTTTCTTTTTCGAGAAAATGCAGCCTCGTTAACCATTGAATAGCCGCAAAAATATCCTCATCGCTGCTCAATATTATTGAAAAGGTACATAATTATAAGATATTCAAAATGCAAAATGCCAATTTCGGCATATTATTTGAAAGCTCTGAAAAAAATTATAACGCATTTGCGTTATTCTGTCATAATTTTGCGATAAAGTCAGATGTAGTTAAAGTTTCGATTAATTTGATTGTTGGTACCTATAAATTAAAAGTCGAAAGTATAGTTCGTTTCGAAATGTTAAACGCGAGTTTCCGGTTTGGTTGTTGGTAAGGCCCAATATCTCCGCATTTAGGTTCCAAAAACTTGCTTGACATTCTAGAAACTTCGTCGCCACAGCCTAAGAAATCCTTTGGAATTGTACCCATAGTTAAATTAAGTACATGCTTGCACTTTTCTGCTGAAGCCGGCTATGAAAAAGGAGTTGGAAAACATAGCGATGTGGGCCTGGCGCAATCAAGTTTTACCGAAGTCCTTTCAGAGATTTTAGCCATTTTTGAAATGTTGAAATGAAATGAACAGCTGTACAAAGTGTGGATCAAAATGTACAAAATATTTTGTTTATTAATATATGTGGCCACAAGGAAAAACAGGTTTGAATGTTTACCTTTCCTTGTGCATAGTATGACTTATGTGTTTTTCTTTCTTCTATAATTCAAAAACCGTTACAGATCAAAATAAAAAAAAATATGGCAAAAAGAATGGAATATTTCGCATATATACGATGGTGTAAAAAACTCCATTTCGACATAAGTCGACTTACGTTGTTTTTCCTTTTTGCCACAGTATCTAAATAAATTTCTGGATAGCTAACCCAAGATAACCAAATAAATAGTTACTCCCCCGATTTGTGTTGCACCAATTCCAAATTCCGTCTGGATAAGTAACCTTGGATTGGGTCTTATGAATAAAACCAAGCATTTGCTAACCTAGCCCTTAGCAATTGCTTTGAATCGGTATGAATAAAAACCTACAGCCGTATTAATAAAAAAAACCCATAACTGCTCTCTAATGGGGCATTTACACGGTCACACATTCCTATCACGGAAAATTAAAGGGATGTCCAATACTAAACAGCCGTCTGAGTGAAAGGGACAGCATTACCTAACACGCAAAAAAACGTGATACGTTTTTTGGTCGGCCATCTTGTTTGCGTGGTAGGAATTATGGGAAAGCTATGCATGTTCATATTTTTATAGCGATGGCTTACGAAATTTCGTTTTCCTATAAAACAAAATGGCTTCCGGAAAGGATGAAGGTACATTTATTTATTAATTTCGTATAAATGATTGATGAATTGTTGGTTTAGTTTACTGAAACTAATTAAATAGAAATGTTTTCATGTGATTGCAGAAATGTTGGTCGCCGGAACTTCCGCTTTACGTATCTGTAATTATGGGTAGAACATCCATGACACCTTAGGCGTCTGATTTGTGATCTCATTCCTTCGCCTTTATTAACATTGACTGCGGACAAACGGATCTCTCTGTCCCGTCTCGTGCAAAAATGCGCGTGCGTGATAGTGTAAATGCGGTTTAACTCATATGTTACCTAGCACCTAGTTAAATAAATAACACATTAGTTAAATTTTCTTATTAATAAATGGAAATAACTCATATAATAACTAACTGATGTTTTCTCTTCAATAGCTACTTAGAGCTGGCATCACCTAACCAAATTGTACTAAAAACTATTACATTATGTCATCACGGCTGGCTAATGGGGCATTTACACGGTCACACATTCCTATCACGGAAAATTAAAGGGATGCCCAATACTAAACAGCCGTCTGACTGAAAGGGACAGCATTACCTAACACGCAAAAAAACGTGATACGTTTTTTGGTCGGCCATCTTGTTTGCGTGGTAGGAATTATGGGAAAGCTATGCATGTTGATATTTTTATAGCGATGGCTTACGAAATTTCGTTTTCCTATAAAACAAAATGGCTTCCGGAAGGGTTGAAGGTACATTTATTTATTAATTTCGTATAAATGATTGATGAATTGTTGGTTTAATTTACTGAAAATAATTAACTCTCTCATTTCACATATTTTAAATCGGAAATAGAAATGTTTTCATGTGATTGCAGAAATGTTGGTCGCCGGAACTTCCGCTTTACGTATCTATAATTATGGGTAGAACATCCATGACACCTTAGGCGTCTGATTTGTGATCTCATTCCTTCGCCTTTATTAGCATTGACTGCGGACAAACGGATCTCTCTGTCCCGTCTCGTGCAAAAATGCGCGTGCGTGATAGTGTAAATGCGGTTTAATACATTTCAATTGTGACAAGTGAAAAAAAAAAAAAAAACAAGAAAATAAAATAAAATCGAGCAAAACAAAAAAAAAATCAAAACAAATGTAATTTGTAAACATTTTCATAGGGTTTTCTCGTTTTTTGCACACTTTTTTTCGAGTTGAAGCGATGGTAACCGAATCCTCCCCTAAAATATTTATATTATTCAAAAACACTGAAAAACGGTGAGCCATTTTGTTCCCCAATTTTTTCAAATTTAAATTTAATTTATTTTGTCATTTTGACAGGAACCATGTATCTAATACCCTTTTCACACCGCAGCGAAAACCGTGTTTTCGTCGAAAAATCGAAATTGCATTCACGCCGAAAAATAATTAGTTTTGGTTTGAGGTTTCAAACAGCTGTAAGACACTAGTCGTGAAACTTCTGTGTAAACTATTTTGTTTAAAAATTTCGATCGCATTAATAAATAAAATTAATTCAGAGCATTTCAAAATAATATTAGACCATCAATTAGCGTGGAAAATGATTTTAAGTTGTGAGTTGTAACATTTATTCAGTGTTTTCGTGGAAAACGACTTTAACCGACTCGTTTTGAAAACTGAAATATGTATGGGCAAATATCAGTTTTCGATTAAAACGAGGTTTTCGGCTCGGTGTGAATAGCGTATTAGAGTTATTGACTCGCTAACAGACCTCCTACCGTAAGTTAGTTACGTGATAGTTACGAAGCGTTAGTTATCTTCTAAAAATGTTTATTAATAGGAATTTGAGTTTAACGAATGTGTTTGTCATTAGTTAGGCCTAACATGTAGTTACGCGACTATTATTAATACGGCTGAAATAATTTAAAAAAATAGATTCACCCGATGCAATGCCTTTCTTTGCTTTAGAACAAATTCACGAAAACCTAAACGCCCTCCAACAGTTGTCAAACTCAAGCGCGTTTGTATTGGTAAATCTGAGAAAATATTTATGTCGTTGTCCATTGGGATTTTCAGATTTTGCTCTCAGATTTCAGATTTTTCGTGCCCAATGGAACATAAAACGAGATTTTTCTTCCTTTGCATCTGTGGTGGTGCGTGTTTTAAAAGTCACCTGTTTTTAAATTGTAATTTGTGTTTATAAAAATCCATTCAATTTATTTTAATAACTTTTGCAGCGGCCAATTATATTTTTTTTTTATATTTTTCACAGACTTCTCGTCTTAAAACGTAAGTAAACACACTTTAAAGTTTGACAAACGACAAATGTTTTGGTGTTAGTGCAAATAGGTGTGAATCTCGCTCGGATATCGAGATTCGCAAAATTGCTTTTTTTGCGCCCCGACAGCCAGCTTATTTCGAGAGCAGAAAAACTGCTGACTCTGAAAAAAGTGCTTTTTCTGTCCCAATGGAAAACGACATTAGATTCGCAAAAGTGCTCTGAAATCTGAAAAAGATTGTTTTTTTTTTTTTGTACCAAACAAACATAAAAGCAGCTCTGAGAGCAAAAAAAGTGCTCTGAGAGCACCCAATCGAATACCATATACCAAATTACTTTGCTTTGCTGAGATTCAGCACAAAAAAACACGCCTATCGACATAAATTTCGACCAAAATTTTAATCATATTCCGACCGTTGGTTCTTACGGAACGTACCCTCTTCGACGACCGCTCTTGTTGTTTCGTTTTTCGAACAAAAATATTTTGCACTACTCTAACGTTATGAGCAGATGGCCGCTGGGCCAGCCTACGCAGACGAAGCGAGCATGTTTTTCTTTTCTTGCATGTCGGAATTTGTTTTTGTGCCGGGTGCCGGCCGGCTGCCGCAAATCCCTTGTTATTGTTATTGCGTCGCAATTTTTCGGTTTGTTGATTGGGTTGGTGTTCAGCCGGTTGGAATTTTTGTCTTTTTGATTGGGAATGACTATTGTTTTGAGAAAGTAAAGTGCAAGCGAGTAGTAACGTTTTTTTTTGCAAAGTAGCTATCTATATAAACTCGAAAAACTCCAATTCAACAAATTCGGCAACTTAAATTAATTTGTGCAGGAAGCTAATATTTCATCTGCATAACTGGTAAGTTTAGTAAATATGGATATGTAACTCTATTCCATTGTAGGTTTAAAAGTACATATATACATATTACCGAAGAACCTAATAATATACGTATAAAAATACGACTTCAATTGGATTGGATTTGCTATTTGCATCTGTTGCATTTGTTTTTATTCGTTTTCCATCAGCGTGTAGAAAAAATGTAGATAATTTTGAATTTGAATTTGAATCTTTATTTAGCTTCGGCTATTTTATTACAATTTTTTACTTAACTAGAAATACTTAAAAGAAAAACTATTTTTCTGTTTATTTTAATTATAGTTAGTTTTGATATGACATAATTATGAGTTTCTTTTTAAATAATATAATATTATTTTCTGACTTAAGGTCATTTGGCAAGGCATTGAATAAGCTTAAACCTTTATGAAACAATATATTCTGAGATCTTCTTGTTGATAATAATGGTAGCCTAAAGTTTCCTCTATTTCTTAAATTGTATGGTTGTACATTTGCCACATAAACGATTTGGTCATATAAATAAGCAGGTAACATTTGTTTTTTTATTTTAAATATAAAAATGAGCACATTCATCACAGTTCTTTGTTTAATTGTAAGCCAATTTAATGCATTTAGCATTAGCTGTATATGTGTTTACATATTGCACATTAAAATGCATTAATGTACAGGTACATAGCTAGAAGCTAGGTGGGTATAGTATTTATGTTCGTTTTAGCATTGAGACAACTCATACCTCATCCTCAGTCGTCGTCACTCTGGTTTGTTTTGCAAAAAAATTTGTGGAAATGAGACCGATTCAATCCCTTCCCTTTCGTTATATATTTGTGCTTCCTTACTCTATTTTTTAAGCCAAACCAGGTGAAAAAAATTCAAATAATGAGGACGCTCTAACTGTTGTAAAACAGAAGTCATCAACTGTAGTGCACCGCTTAAAGTTTAGATTGCTCTCCTAAAAAGCGTCCAAAATTGACATAAGATGTTTTACCTTTGAAGCATAGATATTTCCAAGGTGAAAAGAAAAATTTGGTTTATGAACAATTATTTGAGGGCAAAGTCCCCAAGAACTAGCGAGCATCATTGCTACTCCTCGCTTCCCCACTCAGAAAAGAAAAATTATCAAATTTTGCCCAGAATTTGAGTTGTGCTATGCAGTTGATAAACAAAAACGGGTTAGATTCAGTACGGCGCAATGTACAGGAAGAAATTTGCTTGTGTTACATAGGGCTAATCATTCGTGCGCACGAATATTTACTTAACGGGCTCCCGACCTGTGGAGAGCATCCACCTGAGACACTGCAGCCTTCCGTCTTCTACGATCCCGGTCACGCTGCTTCCAGTTGTCCAGTACAAGCGCTCTGGCATCCGCGATGGCTTGGACTTTGAAACGGGGGTTCAGTCTTCCTTGTCTTCTCGAACCTGGGAGCTGGGATTCGAAGATCCTCTTAGCTGGAGCGTTCTTGTCCATTCGCTCGATGTGGCCGAGCCAATGTAGTCGACGTATTTTGGCTTTTTGGGCTACATCCACATCTTGATTCAGCTCATAGAGTTCGCGGTTGTATCTCGCGGTTTTGACCTCGGGACCAAAAATCCGCCGAAGAATTCTTTCGAAGGAGCCCAGTATTAGCTCTCCCTTCCTACTCGTCCTCCAGCACTCGGTGCCATAAAGCAGAACTGGCAGGATAAGGGTTTTGTAAAGCATACATTTCGTCCTTCGAGTTAGGAGTTTTGAACCCAATTATTTTGCCAAACCGAAGCGGTTTCCTAGGGTAATTCTCCGCCGGATCTCCACTAGGATGTCCTTCGTAGAGTTCTTGTTTGCTCCCAGGTAGATGAACTCCTTAACAACCTCGAAGTTGTTGTTATAAATAGTGACGTTTTGTCCTAGGCGGTCGACAGATACTTGTTTGTTGATAGATGATAGCATGTACTTAGTATTGTCCTCATTTACTTCAAGGCCAACAAATTTCGCAACTGGTCTTCGATCGCCATAAAAGCCTCTATCACGGCACGCTGGGAGCGACCGATGATGTCGATATCGTCCGCATATCCCAGTAGCTGAACGGATCTGTTGAAGATAGTGCCTTCCGTGTTGACACCTGCCCTGCGCACAATCTGCTCCAGCACGAGAATGAAGAAGTCATATGAAAGCGCATCGTATTCGTATTCGTATTCGTATTCGTATTTATTTACAGCAAATATTTCACATTAAGATTACAATCTTGTTATTTGTGAAGGCTTAAAGAATAAAAGCAAAAAAGAAAGAAATTCAAGAGTAAGTCAAAATCATAAGCTAAATGAAGAACAATGTAAACTTGAGTTTGATAAATGCAGAAAAATTAAATAATATTAAAAGTAAAGACAAAATAATGGAGAGAAAAGCTAAAAGAAAAGTTTGATTTAATACATAATTTTGTGATTTATCTAAGTATCACTGGCCAAGTGTTTAAAAAGAAGATTTTTGAATGTGTTTGTGTTGTTGATCCTCCTAAGTGTTACAGGTAATGAGTTCCATAAGAGAGTGGCATGTACAAAAAATGTTCGTTCAGATTGCTGGGAGTTGAACCTTGGTCGGATTAGGACTGCGGTTCGTAGCGAATTGGCAAATACTAGTCGGTTGTGCAAGTACTCAGGCTGACGTGACTGCATAATATAGTGTAATTGTATTAATGACCTGAATTTGAAAAGGTTATCAAGCGTCAGACCCATAATGAGCTCAGAGTAAGCAGAAATATGGTCGAAATATCGTTTATTGTAGATGTATCTCGCGAGGTTATTGTATATTACGTTAAGTTTCCGCCTTGTGTTGTAATCAACACTGCAGAAGATTTCGCAGCCATACAAAAGGATCGGTAGGAGAAGTGCCTTAATCAGTAGCATCTTAGTGCTAACAGGCACGAACCTTTGAGTTGACCAAAGCAGGCGGAGACCACTATATACCTTACCAATTGCAGTAGCTACATGATCAGTCCAAGTTAAAGTGTCATTGAAGATTATCCCTAAGTTCCTTGCAGAACAGACGTAATCAATAGTTGACTGACCTAATTTAATCAATGGGAAGCTTGTTGTATCCAATCTCCGTTTATAAATGCATAAAGCTTTACACTTTGCCGGGTTAAGAGACAAGTGATGCTTTAGCGCCCACTGCTGTATAATTTGAAGATCTGCATTAATCTGATCAATGCCATTTGTTATGCTGTCTAACGGACAGCGCGAATATATTTGGACGTCGTCTGCAAACATATGGACATTGCAATACTTGGCTAATCGGGGAAGTTCGTTCACATATAGCGAAAACAACAACGGTCCGAGTATGGAACCCTGTGGTACCCCTGAAGGAACATCTAGAAAAGATGACATCCGATTTCCCACTGCAACACATTGCTGACGGCCAATTAGATAGGAACGCAAGAGTTTAACTGCGAGAGGAGAAAATCCGAATTCATCCCTAAGTTTTTTACAGAGTATCGAATGATCAACCGTGTCGAACGCTTTCGAAAAGTCCAGCAATGTTAAGAAAGTTGCACAGTTTTCGTCCATGTTCTTACGTATGTCATCAACAACGAGTAGGAGGGCAGTTTTACAACTTCTCTCCGTGCGAAATCCGGATTGGGCGGAACTTAAAAGACAATTACTAGTCAGATGCTCTTGTATCTGCTTAAGAATTGCCTTTTCGAATACTTTCGACAAAAATGGTAAGATGGCAATGGGTCGATATTCGGGGCAGGCCCTATTTTGCGACTTAGGTATCGGCAGTATTTTAGCACTTTTCCATAGGCTCGGGTACTCACAGGTGGTTATTATTGAGTTAAAGATATGGGTTAAAAACTTAAGTAAAGGAGGGAGAAGGATTTTCAGAAATTTCGGATTGATTCCATCCACACCTACTGCGTTCGATTTAACGGACAACACGGCTTCAACTACGTCCTCATCTGTTAAGTGAGTAAAATAAAAATGTTGTTCAGGGACATTTGATAAGTGACGCACTGAGTCAGGAGAATCAATATTCGAATTTTGTATTGATGGTTCAGATACAGATACGAACTGGAGGTTGAGGAGGTTACAATCAATGTCATTAGGGGCTTGTAACTGTTGTTTCCCATTTCCAAGCTTTCGCAAGTTTTTCCAAAGTTCTTTCCCAGACTGATTGCTAGGGTTTAATAAGTTTTCATAGTAGAGTCGTTTTGCAGTTTTAATACGGAGCACAATTAAGTTACGAAGGGAACGGTAAGTGTCATAGAGTGCTTCAAGTTTATATCGCTTCCAACGGATGTACGCAATATTGCGTTCCCGAATTAAATCAAGTATATAGCGATTCAGCCAGGGCGGAGAACTGGGGTTAATAGTTTTGTATATCAGCGGGACATGTCTATCGAAAAGTCCGATTAAATTTCCTTGCAGAAACGCTACCTGTTCGTTTACTGACGGCATATGGTAAATTTGTTCCCAGTCTATGTTAGCAACGTCACTCCGTAAATTTACACAGTGTATGCTTTTGAAGTCCCGGTATCCTATGGGGGTTTCTATTAGGTCAAATTGTATATCGTAGGTCAAGTATATCAGGTCGTGTCTCGAGAAACCCGCAGCTGGTAGTTGGCTATAAAGTAAGGCTTTATCGGTATCAGCAACAAAAAAGACGTCGAGAAGAGTCGGAGATTCATATTTTGGAAAGTGAGTTGCTGTCGTCACATTGACAGGTACGAGTTCCATACACTTGAAATTATCAATAAGCTGAGCGGAGGAAAGAGTACTTAGCAAATTGCAGTTTATATCACCGCAAACAACAATATTAGGCACATTGCAAGAAATCCTTTCTAAAATGTTCATTACAGGTGAAAGGTCCACATTTCTGTTTGGCCTGTAAATCGCTCCAAGGAGCACGTTCTCTAGACCACAAGTAATCCTAAGAAACAGGTAATCGGAGGCACTATTTGCATCCGATTTGCAGATTTCTTGATAGCCTATTCCGTTGCGCAAGTAAACAGCCACACCACCACCCACGCGACCAATTCTGTCACCACGAAAAAGTTTATAACCCTCAATATCGTACGCACTATTAGGAAATTGAGAAGAGAACCAGGTCTCGGATACACAGATAACGTCCACCTGAGAATTAATAAACAACCACCGAAATTCATCCAATTTCGGATTCAGACTTTGAGCATTGAGATTTTTGAGAACGTAATACCCGAATCATACGAAATAAATTCTCGTCCATTCCACTCAGACCGAACCCACCACTATCAACAGCTGATTCCATTGATAAACAAAACAAATAAATCAACTAACAGAGCATCAAAAACAAAAACACAAACAAGTATGATAACATGAAAATTTAAAACGGAATGTAAAAGGGAAAACGAAAAAAGAAAACTAACTTTGGCCATTGATAAATAGAGGAGAGAACATTTTAAATAGGTAATATCAAAAAATAAGCTACGGTACTTAAAGTAAGTTGACTGCATTGTGCGATTAGTCGTTTAAGTTTGTTCTTCTCTCAGCTGACATCTCACGGCCGGCGGCAGCATTTAAACAGTCTAGGTCATCTATGGCTATGCTTCTCCCGTTCTCGCTGAATTTGACGAGCACAGACCCAAGGTGGGTATGAACAGAGAACAGTTGCTTTCTTTTTTTCAAACGCACTGCATGCTGAAGGAGAATTCGATTATGTTGTGACAAGCTCTCGTTCACAAATACATTGCTATTTGAGTCAAATCCGAGGTCGCTTAATGAGATCGGACGTTTTGATTTCTTACGAAAATTGGCAAGTGCTTTAAGCATTACACCTCTCTCTCCAACACTGTTGAACTGAAGGATGACCGGTGGCTCGTCTTTGTTATCACGATGTTTAGTGCGAAATATGTTCTTTAAAGCCGGCGGGGTAATGTTGATTTTACTGCAAAGCGTGTTATATATATTGCGCAGGTTTTCGTTCGCGAGTTGAGGGATTCCAAAAATAACAGCATCGGTCAGGAATTCTTTCCTCTCCAGTACATCACAGCGCTTTCTTATCACACCAACTTCCATCTTAATTATATTGTCCACATTACACTCAATATGATCAGTCCGCTGTGTCAAAATGGACATAGCCAAACTGATGTTGTTTATACGTTCTGTTAATTGCTGTTCGATGGCATGAACTTTAAGTAACAATTCTTTGCGAATCTTGTCCATTTCTGCTTTGAAAGTTACAGTCAAAGATTCAGTTTGTTTTGCAAATTCAGCATGAAGGGATTCCAGAGTGAGCCAAGAGTTAGTGGTGATAGTTGGTGTTGGTGTGTGAGGGTTCGATTTGAGCACAGTTGCGGTAGAGGGGATTTCGGTCACTTGTTTTTTCTGTTTGACCAGCTTTTTGTCAGAAGCTCCCGTTTTACCATCAACGAGCATATTGGTTTTGGGTGAACTCAGTTTCAGCAGTGCTGGAAGTCGCTGTTGGTCTCGAACTTGGTTTGATCTGGTGTTAATCGAATGCGAGGATGACATCGTGCAAGTATATGTTAGCAATGGCGGAAAACTACGGTGTGTAAATTTATAGTATTGTTCGGATTTATGTAGGTATGCAAGAAGAAATAGCTTGTGTTATTTGATCGAGCACTACTGTTTGTATAGCCGCACAATATAATTATAGTACACTGATTAATGCACGTGTATAAACTACTTTTGCCGGAGGAGATAAAAAAGACGTCTATTCACTCTCGAACATGTCGGTTAAGGTCAGGTTTAGAGACTCGGCATCTCCTTGCCGAAATCCCGTATTCGGCCATCATCATATAGAGCTCCTGACGACGAATGCTATCATATGCGGATTTGAAGTCGATAAATAAGTCTCAACTTGAAATTCATTGGTCATTTCCAGGAATTGCTTCAGTATGAAAATTTGGACTATGGCCGATCTGCTGGGCCGGAAGCCCCACTGATATGCGCACGAATACGTTGGGATGAAAAAATGCAAATTTACTTGTTTTTGAACGACGCCCTGGGTATCTTTTAAATTGTATTGTGGTCTTTTTCACTGTGAAGCCTCTGTTTTTGGTAATTTTTGCCTTTTCAGCCTTGCTGTCCTTCGTCCTCCGAGTTCCAGCACTCTTGCCACTTCTTTTTCCTGAGGTCTTTAGCCTCTTCCGTATTTTTGTCGTAAACACCATTCCTTTCTGCTGCTAGGTCTATTGAGGTCACTCCTGCAACAACAAAGACAGTCGTTTCAGGTACTGTTCGATAGGAGCTTTCCAAACTTAGAACTCTGCGTCTCTGGTTTCTGTTCTTTAGCTGTCGAAGCGCGTCTGTCCAGTTCTAACATCCGTAAAGGAGAATGGCATGCGTTTTTCGACATCAGCAGCCTTCGCTTGCCGTTGGAGGCAAGTGAGTGACGCGATCATCGACGTTCGTTCCACCGCGTTCTTTATCTGATGTCAAAATGTAAATTTGGTATAGATGATGATCACACTCGAATACCTCACAGCGTCTTTGCTTCCTTTTAATTCTTGACTGAGTTGGAAGTCGATTAGAGTCGCGATTGACTGAGGCTGTGTTTATCCATCCAGAAGCTTACTCGTCGCATAACCTAGGGTCGAATCGCGTTCTCCGTGACGGAATTTGTTTTTATTTCACTTGTAAAGAATAACAAGGGCGGTAAATACTGGAGACAAATTTAGTGTCTTTGTTCACAATTTTGGTAAAGTACTTTATTGTAAGTGTTGCCGTTATTTTTAAATATATTCATTCATTTGAAGTATTTTTTTTTAATCACCCCTCCCGCCGAAACGAAGCGTGATAGAACCACCCCTCCAAAGTAAAATATGCTTGTTTTTGACCCCTCTACAAACAAAAAAACTTTATCAATATTTGGCGCCAACGTTATTCATGTAGTTAAGTCATTTTCTTCTCGTCATCATATCAAATATTTTTAATAGATCATCTACCGAATCTAGTGGTGTCAATTTAAAGCAACATCGTCTGTAAGACTCGTTATTAACCCAAAGCACAGTCGGAATAGTCATTAATGTCCTTCACACTTTTGATTTTTAATGTTTTTTTTTTTTTTTTTTAATTTAGGTGCTATAAGTTTTTTAAACCTTTTTTCTGTTCCATTAAATTCTATACAATTAGTGTCTGATTTTTCTTCTCGTAAAACAAGTGTTTTGATTGGCTTCCAGTTTCCACATTGATCTCTGACGTTTCGTTTTACTTTTCTTTTCAGTTACTTTGCTAAAACTATCTTTATTTGAACTTTGGATATACCCTATCAACAAAGAGTTCAGTTCCAAATACTTCCGAAGTTTAAAAAGAGCATAAATCGCCTAATTCTACAGTTCGCCAACTTATAAAACTTCACAGAGGACAAAAACCCCAATTAAACACCCTCCTGTTCGTTATTGGAATAAAAACGTTTAAAATGCCTCCAGACGAATTCTCGGGAGCAGCAATTTTCTCAAAAGAATCATCTCCAAAGTCTTGAAGATAATTTTAAGAAATAAAATTTAATGATGAAAAACAGCATTCAGCCTAACAGAGTCAACATGGTCCAGCACTTGGATTCGTTAAGGCTCATCGTTCAATTTCTTTATAATGCATCCTTACAAGTTGCAAATTTGATCAGAACACGCATACGGAATCATTGAATATGCGGACGTGTTGCAGAGTGGCAAGTTTCAGCTGGATAGCTGAATCATTTTGAAGATAAAAAGCAACGGAAGATGCTGACCCCTTTGGAATTCAACAGTGACAAGCAGCTGGATACGCAGGCGTTCATATTTAAGTTCAACTAGTAGTGAAGAGAATTGTGTGCATAATTGCTCAAAGTATCATAAATATAAGAAGAAAATATTCGGTAAGTGGACTTGTTTTACGTAGTACTTGCCAATAATAATACAAACGTTTATATGTCACACATGAGTCTAATTAGTCACACAAAACCTGTATATAAGCTGGAAAAGAAGTTTCCGTTGAATATTGGTAAATTCTTAAGGGATAAGTTCCAAAGCAGTATTGCTATATTTTTGAGGGCTTTACAATTTTAGTAGTTTGTCAGTAATTGGTGTATTTCATGATAGAGAGGTCTTTTTCGCAATCTTCCTTCCAATCGCGACTAGGAAATAAAACTATCGACTCTGTTCTAATTATACGAATAACTTTATTTAAATTAAGAGAAATGTTTTTAAAAAGAAAAGTACATTCATTTCCGCGACTATCTCGAATCACCAAACTTTTTTCAGGATCCGACGCGAAAAACGATCCATCTCGCAGCAGAAACAAAACTCAACTCTCCTTCCGTCAGACAATTTTCACCCCTAATTTTCTATGCCTTTCCCTATTTCTAAGTTTGCTTTGTGTATTGTTAGGTGACGTTGCCAGATTGCTAATATTTTTTATGGAGTTGTCAAGAAATATTGAAGTAACTATTACGACGTAGTTGGTTACTGTGTAAATCTTTTCCGTGTTTGGCAGGGTAGTACAGATGATAATGATTATTCCTTCGGCCTGTGACTGAGTGAATCGGTTTGCTCCATGTTCCATTTAGTCGCTTTTGAGAAAAATTAGAGCACCACTTTTGAATCATCCATTCTTGCCAATTTAGCAGTTGCACTGCATTTACGAAAAGAGGATTTTTTTATTTTGTGCTCAATATCCAGTTTATTTTGAAGTTTTAATTTCACTGTTTCGCTGTTTGGCTTGTGATAGCGATTTGTGTTGCGACTGTTTCTGTTTGTCTTGAGCGTGATTTTCACACATCGACTGTGATGGAAAAAAAAATATATAAAAAGGAAAGACTGAAAAGTCGCAGTGACGGTTTATTTGAAAATGGCTCAAAGGCAGTGATTGCGATCACTGTGATTAAATCACAGGTAATGATTTTGTGCTCATCTATAATATGAAGCAAAATAATCAGGATATTATATTGGGGAGACCCCAATCGTACGGTATCTGAGTCAATTGAAAACCTTCCTTTGTACCGTCCTCTATACTTTGGAGCAATTTGTTTACAAGCACTAATAAAGTTTTTAATCATCACATAATATCCTAACTTATATTCTTTATTGACTCTACCTCGGTCTTTCATCTCTTTGTTATAATCTTGACAACTGACTATCTGTTGTGCCGCTCTATTCCCTAAATCTCTTAAGTCTCTATTAGTCTGATTCATATTACACTCATGCAGGTTGTCTCTGCGGGAGACTTTCTTTATTCATTTTTTTCATAGGGTTTCTTCTTAATACAAAAGTAAAGCTTTTAGCGGCTTTTTCCTCTTCCTTCTTCCGTCGTCATCGTTGTCGTCGTCTTCCTTTTTTCTTTTTTTTATCACATTTCAGTTGATCTAAAATGAGATCACAAATCTTTGATTTTTTAAAGCTCTAGTGTTAGGTATATACAGTAGTTCCTCGATAATGTGAACTAATTAAAACAAGGCGTTTTCGGGTTTTATTATTAATACGGCTGTTTATTAATACGAATTTGAGTTTAACGAATGTGTTTGCCATTAGTTAGGCCTAACATGTAGTTACGCGAAAATTATTAATACGGCTGCTAGTATGCTAAAGTAAGTTCGAAAATTCGAACATAGCTTTTACTTCGCTGCACGTGTACCTACTTGCCTTGCAATTTCTGTCAAGCCTGACCAGTAAATTTGAATTTTTTAAATTTTCTTGAGATTCTTACGACTTTTGTGGAAATTGAAATTAAAAAAAAATGAACTTCAGAAACATGATTGCAATCTATAGCTCCAATTGCACTTGGAAATATGAACTTTGTTTGCCTAATAGGTTGTTGATGTTTTATTTTTTCTTCAGGTGCCCATGACAAGAAATAATTAATTTTTTCACATGTATTTTGATGATCTTCCGTCACGAACAAAACTTCATTTAACTATTTATAGACAAACCATCGAAAATTCACATTGCTTACTTTTTTTTGTGTAAAAAATGTGCTTACAAAATATTTAGCAAAAGGTCTGACTAAAACTAAATAGCAGACTCAGAATTTGCATAGCATGCTTTGTTTATTCATACCGATCTGAGTAAAAGGTCAGCGCCGCCGCTTTTCGAACATGTCAAAAGTTGGAACTAACTCAAATTAGTTTTTATTCATACGAAACGTAGCAAATGCTTCGACTTTGACATTTCTCTTGAGTAAAAGCAATTGCGTCACTTTATTCATACGATACGACCGGGTGGAGCCAAATTCAGAAAATTTGAAGCCGAAAATAACCAAACTCAAATACCTATGCAAATTAAAACTGCACATTTATTAGTACATACTTAAAAAAAAAAAACAACACAAACTCTTAATTGAGACTTTTTTTAGTTTTCATTTTGCAATGTTAACAAAAAAAAAAAAAAAAGAACGCAAATGTAAACGACTTTTTATATTAAGATTGCAATGAATTTCCGGAACAAGTGACAAATATGTTTTTTTGCGGCCAACTCGCAAAAGAAACCAAATTCGGGTTTAATGTTCTATTTGGCAGCAGAAATCTCATATCAAAATCTGAAATGCCCAATAATCGAAAAAGACATAACTGTTTAGAAAGTTTTAGTCATACCAAAAGAGTACGTGCGCAATAGAATTATAAATTCGTAAGGAGCCAAAAAATCGCAAAACTTTAAATAAAGTGAATAGCGCAAATTACGATAAATCCGAAATGACAATTTTAAGGAGCCAAATTGGAAAAAAAGGCAGGTCCGGTAACACTGCTACTTGTGTATCAGCTGATGGAAAATTACACAAATTATTTTTCGCTGTCCATTTGGAGACCACCGGGAAATGTCGTTTCGGAAGAACTCCGTACTTTGCTTTTGTACTAGATTTTACTTTTAACGTAAACACCAAATGAATATTTGTCTGTAGTGCTAAAACATACTATATCCATGTGATTATTACTTTTAAATTATGTTTTTCGGTGCATTTTCAGCTAGACTAATTACCTATTTCATTTATTATCTAGTACCACTCTTCCAATAAAAATGTAAAGTCCAACGATCGAAGTAGATTACGACCGATAAAATTACATTTCTTAAAATTGCGACCGTTGTTTCTTATGGGTCAGTCCTTCCTGTACCATTTATCCTGTTGTTTCTTTCTTTCAAGAGACGTCATTGGGATTTCAGCGCCATGCCTACAGCGCAGCCTACTCTGTTCTTCATTTATTTTATTGCGTTTTCTGTTATATGAGAAGGAGCAAAAGCGAAAGTAGCCGGCATATTTTTTGTGAAAAGTGAAAACGTTAAAGTTCCGGTGTTGTTTTTGGATTTTATAATTGATTTAATCAATTAAATTATTATAAATATTGAAAAAGACGATACCTATTTATTGGAAAGTAAGTATGGTAGATAATTCATCAGTTTTAGGTTAAAATAAATGAACATTTGTTTTTGTTATTGATGTGCTATTGTTATTGCGATGTCTGTCAGATCCTGATGGACAAAAAGGCTGAATGGAATAGGAAAGGATAGTTCGCGAAACGTGACGTCAGTGTCTAATAAGAAGAATAATAAAAACAATTACCTAACAGAAAGAATCTTGTAGCAAAACGAAATAAATTTTATATGACTGTACCTAGCATAATTTTGTTAAAAAAATTACTGAAAAGTTTATAATGAAGTACACAAAAGAGACTTTAATAATTGAGATTATGCGCTTTTTACCAATATTTGAACAAAACACTATTCTGCCCTTTATAATATAAACCGGCTGTGTTATCTTACATGTTTTTTTTGTATGTTTGAACCAAAAAGATACGCATCTGAAAAAGGATGGACTTCGCGAAACACTGTAGCAGCAGGCAACAGGTATATAGCAGAATATTTTGCGTTCGCCTTGTTTGCAATAGTATGTACCTACCTATAATTTATTGGTCCGGATGAGCACTTTCTGTTTTCCCATTCATATTACTTCCAAATCTTTTTTTCTTTCGAGTTGGTAGATATCCAAATTAGAATTGATGAGCTATTGCAGTATTTACGTTTTTTGCAGCATCCATGACTATACATGCACATGCTTTGCTCTCTATTTGTGTAAAGAAGTCCTTGCTGGAAGATTAAATGGCTTCCAGACGCGCAGATGTTCAATGATTAAAATAAAAAACTCGTTTTCGGTACGGAGGAACCAAAATAAAAGGTACATTCATTCAATCCATCATGTTTGCATTTTTTTTGTCAGGTTCTACTCTAGTTTTCAGATTCTGTCTGACCTAAACCAACCCCGGAATTGTTTTCTTTATTGTTGACTTAAAAAATATGAACGTTCACAAACTCGCCGAGCTCTTGAGGAAAAAAAAAAGTTCTCTGGTTTCCAATATCTTGTGCCACTCGTGAAAGAAAAAGCGCTTCTTTCTGCCCACTTGAACACCTATTGGTCAGTGGCAAAAAGTGTATATTTCCCTCTGTCGCCCGTAATTCTTAACAAATTTAGTTGATTTTTTTTAAATGTCGGTAATTACGGTAAACAACTAATGGGGAAAAAAAAAATAATTAAATTGTTTCAATGCCTGTCGAGACCGGCGGGGTTCAGGTAGTAGCAGGTACATAAAGTACGTATTTTGTAAGGCTTGTAGAATAGCAGAAAACCTGCGAGGCCTGGAAGTCCTTCGAACCATAGCCGTTAAGAAGTTTGAAAAAATGATTGAAGATGTGCAACATCACTCCCATGTGGTTGTTTTATTAAACATTTTTCTCTTTCTTTTCAGCTGCTTCCAGACGATGAATTCGAACAATATAAATGCAAACTTTTTAGCCAAATGGCTGACTTTACTTGAGAAATGCCATATATTTCTACACAATGGAAGTTCGCTGATCGAGAACAACACTAACCATTGCAACAGCTTTATACAGAACTTTACTGTCTTTTCCGATCACCTGCAGAAAAATAGTCTCAACCTGTAGCCGCAAGCTGAAATACTGCCCGCGCCATACATTGCATTATGTGGGCATCTACAGCAGTCCCTTTGGCGCACGCAAATTATAACAAATTGCGCTCAAGACATAACAATGTAAGGACAAGGATTGCCCCGCAAAGATCTACAGAAAGTTATTCGAGTTAAGAAAACTCTCCGCATGTGTTCAAACTTCATTGGCAGAAGTAAAAATTTGATCCAGTTATCTTCAAAGATACGACTTCCACTTGTCGCCAGCAGCAAAACGATCACTCAATGATTATGTCGTGCCACGTTCAGTTTCGGATACTAGGGCAAGGAATCTGTATCTGGGAAAATGTATGCTGCTACAAATGCAGAGAACATTGGAAACTAGTGATAAGTTTGGCAGAATGCCATTTATTGGGTGGTGCACGGGAAACCCCACACAACCCTACTGCATTGGACTCGTTTAAGCAAAGGATTTTACTTCTTCAATCAACACGTTAAACCTTTTAGAATTCATTGTTCCTGCAATGGAAATAAAAGAGAATATTCATGAGCACCGAGGACTAGTTCCGGTGGCAAACTGAGCACTATACACTAATGCAAACTGGATTAAATCAGACTCGGTAAAAACTATCATCACATTGGAAGCTGATCAAGCCACATTTTGAAGAATAAAGCCCATTCAAGAAGAGCTGTGCTTTCCACCAACAATATTGCAACTCCCTCCAACCTTTATTTATGTATATTGTAAGTTAAAGAACGGAAATTCGGGGTAAGTGGACTTTATTTTGTTTAAGTAATACTTGCCAATTCAAAGTACTAGGAGGTTACATACGCGTCAGCCATTTACCTAAAAGGATTATAAATTCATATAGTACTGTACCTGTACCTGGAATATTGTTTTAAACTCACACGGATGTATATGATCTCAAATTTGTAGCATTGAAAGACTCGGAAGAATATTTGTAGTAAGAGGATGAAATTGAATTTACACATCAGCAGTGTGTTTGCATATATTTTAACTAAGCTCTGTCTAAATTTGGCTTTCTTCATTTATATTTTCAACAAGTCAATGTTTTGGGGGTGACATACTGTAGTACCACATCCGTAAAAGTAAAACGACTGTTCGGTGTCGTAGTCATGTATGAAGTGTCCTTTTATTTGTATTAAAAATTTGGTGTCTTAATGGTGTCTGCGGTCGGCCATCATGTTTCCTGTAAGAAAAAAAAAAAAAACTATTAACATTATTAGTAAGACAGAAAATATGTAGCCTTTTTGTCATGGTTTGCCACCAAGGTTCCAATTGCCTGTAAATAGAAAAAAAAATAGATATTTTTTGCTGCTGCTCCTGTTTGGATAAAGTTGAGTTTTGTTTTTGTTGTGGCTGAGAAACAGCTTGGCTATGTTCCATGCAATCTTTTGCTTTATGAGCCTCTTGGCTATGTCCCATGCAATCTTCTGCTTTATGAGCCTCTTGGCTATGTTCCATGTGTTGTTGGCAATGTGTTGTTAGTCCTCTGATGGAGTTTCTACTTTTTGGGCGGTGTTACTGCTACTTATGTCTTGCAATCTTCTGCTTTATGAGCCTCTTGGCTCATCCTGTAAAAATTAATAATTCCAAGAAATTTTTTTAAGTCCTTGGCCACTTTTGGTTGTTTAAAATTTTGCACAGCAGCTACTTTCTCGTTCGTGGGCTTTATACCCTTTTCATTTACCAGATGCCCCAGAAAAGTGACTTCGTTTTTGCCAAAAACACATTTGGAGACGTTGACCTTCTGGTTATTCTCGTCCAACGTTCGGAAAACTCGACGTAAATCCCTTTCATGCTCTTCTATATTAGCAGAAGCTACAAGAAGGTCATCTTCATTTGGGAAACAGCAATCAAACATATCCTTGAGTACCGAATTGATGTGGCGTTGGAAGGTTTGGGCGGCGTTCCTGAGTCCATTGGGCATGAAGAGAAACTCCATGAGCCCAAACGGCGTTGTGATGGCGGTCTTCGGAATGTCACATTCCCCAACAGGTATCTGGTAATAAGCACTTCGAAGGTCGATCGTTAAAAAAATGTTCTTACCGTGCAGCATGTGGACAAAATCGTGCAAAAAGGTCAGGGGATATCGATCAGGTAGAGTATTAGCGTTTAGTGCTCGGTAGTCTCCGCAACAT
The DNA here is from genome assembly GCA_946477585.1 of Cheilosia urbana. Taxonomy (NCBI): domain Eukaryota; kingdom Metazoa; phylum Arthropoda; class Insecta; order Diptera; family Syrphidae; genus Cheilosia; species Cheilosia urbana. The sequence continues at coordinate 25,850,882 of OX297853.1, forward strand.
CGCCATTCTCCATTAGACTTCATCACCATGTGCAATGGGGATGCCCAGGCGCTTTTTGATGGTCGGCAAATCCCATTTTCCACCAATTTGGAAAATTCTGAACGAGCTGCTTTGAGCTTGTCGGGCGGCAGTCTTCGTGGACGAGCATAGACGGGGGGTCCTGAAGTCACAATATGGTGCGAGACTTCTATCGCCGTAGGCTTCCTCATTGCATCGAATTTGGTGATGTTTTTGAATTCGTCTAAAAGAGATGCGAACGTACCATTGACTTTAAATGTATGTATTTTTACTCTACCTGATTTGCATGCGTCCCCCGATGCTTCCAGTTTCGTATTCCCATCAATAAGTTTATGTTTCTGGACATCTATCAGCAAACCGTAATGCGTGAGGAAGTCTATTCCTATGATAGGAGATTGTAGTATTTATATTTAAACGCACTAATCGGTTTGGGTAACAAGTGTTATTATTCAACGAAGGTCTGACGGCAACTGCCTCAGTGTTTCTATACAAATACAATATATAAATGCAGTATTCATTACGAGAGAGAGAGAGAGTGATACACAGTACTACTCTCATACTACATCTCCCTTTTCTTACAAGTACCAGCCTAAATTATGATATCCAAATTCAAACTTACTTTTTTTTTTTTTACATCTAGTTCACGCTGATACTTCATTTTTCATATACCCTTTATCATTCATCATTTGCATCATACAATGTTAATTTAAAATTCATATTAAGTAATTTAAGATCAATTCATATTAAGTAATTCAAGATTTAAAGTAGGTACTACTATACATCTATATCTACCGAGGGAGAGAATGCACACCCTATTATTACATCTCCCCTTTCTTAAAGTACGAACTCACCCGACGCAATCCAAGTGCAAGTTCTATAAATATTCATTTTTTGTCATCCATGCTGTCAATTTACGATTTAAAAAACATTGGTTTCTTTACTAACCGCCCATAACGTGTTCGGTAGTGATCCTGCTGTTCAACAGTTTGCGACGACGGTGAATTCTGCCCTGTCTTGCTGTCTGGCCCTCGCACCTCTTGCTGTTCCGTTGCTTGGCTGGCTTGGCTTCCTATGCTTACATCCTCACTATCTAACCCCCTGAATCTGGGTCCATTGCATGATTTTCGCACATGCTCGGTGTTTCTCCTGATAATGGTATTGTTTTCTGTCCGTAGAGCATAAGACCTTGGGGCATTAACTTTTGCCTCAACCCTAGCTGGTTCCCACAACGCCCCTCTTTTGTAAACCACATTCTCTCCCGGTATTAGATTTACTTCTTTTCGCCTCCCATGTCTGTCGTAATAATTTTTTTGTTCTACTTTCATCTGTTTCATCCTATCCACATCTTTCCTATCTACTACCTTCGGTTGCAAATGACCTTTATCAATTGGAAGCTTAGTGCGCAAAACTCTGCTCATCAGCAATTGAGATGGGCTTGCATTGAGGTGCGCAAGTTTTGTGCTTCGATATTCCAACAGATTAAGATTCAGGTCCCCCCCACTAGCAATACATTTCTTCATAATTGATTTGGCTATATGCACGGCTTTTTCCGCCATACCATTCGATTTTGGATAGAACGGACTCGAATACGTAAACTTGAAATCCCAATTCCTTGCGAATTGCCGACATTCGAAAGAGTTAAACGGCTGATTGTCGCATACTACCTCCATTGGGATTCCATGTACTGCAAAGGTATCTTTCATTGCCTGAATTACTCCGCCAGCTGACTTTCTCGCCAGTTCCTTTAAATCAAACCATTTGGAGAAGTAGTCTACTATGACCAGAAAATTCCTGCCCTTGAACTGTAAAATGTCACATCCTACTTTTTGATATGGTAAGTCTGGTATGCTATGTGGGATTAATTCGTGAGGTGGGTTTGCCGCTCTGAATTTTTCGCAAATATTACACCTCCCTATTCTGTTTTCAATATCCCTACTCATATATGGCCAGTAAAAGATGTCTTTCGCTCGTGCTATAGTTTTCGTTATTCCAAAGTGATGCTCATGTAACGCATTTAACGCGTGATCTATGAGTGCACTCGGCACTACAACCCTATCCTCAAAGAAGACTAACCCATTGTCCTCGTACATTTTATCTTTTATGTTCCAGAAAAACTTTACCGGATCTGGCACTTTGGTTTTGCTTGTGGGCCAACCTTCTCTGAAATACTGCACCAACCACCTCAACGTGCTGTCCTCTTCGGATTTTCGTTTGTACAATTCTTTCGTGTCGTCTCCTAAGCTAACTGCATGTATGTATTCAGTCCCAATCTCGTCTAAATTTACCTCCTTATCCATCCCTACACTTCTGGACAATAGGTCTGCTATATGCAGGTCTTTTCCTGGCATGTACCTCACTTCTAAATCATACATCATAAGCTTTATCTTCATCCTTTGCAGTCTCGTGGAATAATTTGTTCCGAGCGCCTTCTTCGCTATCGACACCAGTGGTTTATGGTCGGTATACACCACCACTGACCGCCCATAGATAAATTCGTGAAACTTTTTACATGCAAAAACGATCCCTAACATCTCCTTTTCAATTTGCGCGTATCGTTTTTCTGCGTCTGTTAAACTCTTCGACGCAAAACAAATGGGTTTGCACTTTTGTAGCAAACAACAGCCCAGGCCGTCTTTCGAAGCATCTGCTTGTATTACGGTAGGCAATGACGGATCGAACGTGTGAATTGTTGTTGCGTTTTCGATAGCTCGTTTAACTTGGCTCAACACTCCTGCGTAATAGTGGTTCCAAACAAAAACTACATTTTTCTTTAAAAGTTCTCTAAAAGGAGCTACTAACTCTGATAAGTTCGGGATAAAGGGACGCAGGTAATTGACTGTTTCTAATATTTTTTGCAGCTCTTTTTGGTTTTTTGGTTCTTTTATTCCCTTAATGGCTTCCACCCTCACCGGATCTGGGGTCGTACCTTCCGCTGAAAAAATATGTCCTAAATACCTGACCTTCTCCACCCTATACTGAACCTTCTTGGGGCTGAATTTTATCTTCAACTCCTTCGCTCTACTCAGTACTCTCCTCAGGTTTACGTCATGCTCCTCATTGTTCCTTCCTCCTACAATTAAATCATCTACGAAGATGAACGTTCCCTCTAACATTCCAAAGTACTTGTTATTTACCTTCTGGAACTTCTCTGCTGCCACCTTCACCCCCAGCGGCAGAACGTTAAACGCATCCATTAAATGGTGTACTAAATACCGTGAGCATCTTTGACTCCTCATCTAGTGGCAGCTGCCAGAAACCTTCTTTGAAATCTAGGACAGTGAACACTTTACAATCTCTCATTGCATTTCGAAAATCCTCAAACGTTGGCAGCATGCATCGCTCATCCTTCAGCGCTGCATTTAATTCCTTTGGATCGAGGCATATTCGCAGAGACCCATCTTTCTTTTCCACTATTACCATGTTATGCGCCCATTCGCATGGACCATCTACTTTTGAAATAACTCCTCTTTCCTCCATCTTATCCAATGTACCTTTAACTCGCTTTCTCAAACTTAAAGGTATTCGTCTTGGTGGTTTGTTTACCGGGGATGCATCATTTCTCAGTTCTAAGTGACATCTGTCTGGGAAAAACCCATATCCCTCGAACACCTCTTTATTCGCCTTAATAAATTCTGCTCCCTTCTCTGGTCCTAGCCAATCTACTCGCTTCAATACTCCTAACTCTACGCACGATTCTATCCCTAATAGTGGCTGACACCCCTTCTCCACCACCACAAATGTCATCTTGTAGTTCCTTCCTTTGTGCCCCACAACACACTACGTCGCCCCTATCACTTTTAGCCTGTACCCCCCATATGCCTCCAACTTCACCGAATAACTGTCCAAACTGCATCGCGGAGTAATATTATCAAAAATTCCTTTAGGAATTATATTCACTTGGGAACCCGTGTCTAACTTAAACTTAATCTTTGTGTTTCCTACCAGTAAGCACTCAGTCCAGCAAGTGTTTCTTTCTGTTTCTTTGTTCACCGAATCAATAAACAGCTCTCCTTCACCGTCATCACTATAATATACACTTTCCTGTCTAACAGCAACATCACTCACCTGTTTTCGCATTCGGCACACTATTGCAAAATGATTATTTTTTCCACACGCCGCACACCTTTTTCCGTACGCTGGACAATTTCGCCTTCCATGTGAATAGTTGCAAAACTTGCATTTGGATGTGTTGCCCTGGGACTGACTCGATTCTTGGACCCTTTTCCCCAACTGATGTGCATTCTCTTTACATCTGAAATTTGAATTAATTCTGTTTTTATTATTTTTTCTCATATTCTCTGTCTTAAATTTACTCCCCGAATTCCCGCTTATGGCATCTATTGCCGCTGTGTTTTTTGCTGAGTACGCCTCGCCTTGCATGATTTTACTCTGGGCCCCCGTCATCTCTGCCACTCTACACATGTCTACCGCTTTTTCCAATGTCAGCTCGCTGGTTTTCATTAGCTGCGCTTGTAAATTGTGATCCGCTATTCCAATTACTATTCTATCCCGCAACATCGATTTCTTTTGGTCGTCAAAGCTACAGTTCTCCACCAATGTTGCTATCTCCTTCATGAAGTGGTCGAACGGTTCGCCTTCTTTTTGGTTTCGCATATAGAACCTGTACCGTTCATACACCACATTTGTTCTAGGATTACAGTACTCTTCAAATTTATTTTTAACTACTGTAATTTTCGAAGCAATATATAAATGCAGCGAAGCAGCGCTCAGCCCAAACGTCTGGAACAACTCTATTGCTTCGGTTCCCGCGCAACTTAAAAATCTCGCCACCTGTGTTTGTTCATCTTCTCTATCCGTCTTTGTGGCCGTTGAATATATTTGGAAGTGCGTCTTAAATCTCTTCCAGTTTTCTTTTAGATTCCCATCTAAACTTAGCTGTTCTGGCTTTGGAAAATCCATCTTTATTTCCTGACTGTGCTGTAGTCCAGTCTCTTGTTCCACGTGTCCTGTCTCCACTTCTTGTCCAGGTCTTTCTTCACTCATCAGCTTCTTGCTCTATACGCTCTACCGTACACCGCTTCTTGTAAGGTTTTTTTTTATTTATATATATGTACCGGCTGCGCCATGTAGTATTTATATTAAAACGCACTAATCGGTTTGGGTAACAAGTGTTATTATTCAACGAAGGTCTGACGGCAACTGCCTCAGTGATTCTATACAAATACAATATATAAATGCAGTATTCATTACGAGAGAGAGAGAGAGTGATACACAGTACTACTCTCATACTACAGAGATTGCACTTGAGCCACAATGAAATCCCAAGAAAATGTTCTGCGAAGACCAAGGTCCAGTGTGAGATGTTGTGTACCGTACGTTTTAATTTGACTGCCATTTGCTGCATATAATTTCGATGAATGCGGAAATTTATGCATGTCGCTTCGTTGCGGAGGGATGACCGAAACGTCAGCACCGGTGTCTATTAGAAATTTAGTTAGATTTGTTATCTTTAATAAACAGACGAGCAATTTGTAAGCCACTGTCGTTTGTTTCGTCTGCTTTCTCAAACGATTGGCTTAGTGGTTTTTTGTTGTAGAAAAGTTACACGGTTGGCGACAATTGCGAGCATCTTCGGCAAATCGTCTATGAAACCAACAGTACGTAGTACCGTTTCTGCTTTTGCTGCGGCGTGCAGGTGTATGTTCACGCTGATTGTTTCTACTGCGGCCACGTCCTATACGATAGTTTACTTGAAGAAGTTGTTGTAATTGACGGTCGATCTGCTCTATTCGATGCTCCATGGATAATTTCGATGTGGATGGGGCAGATGTTATGGCCATGTCTGCTTGATGATTGTCACTTACCTCCAGAATTTTATCAGCGAGTACAGCTTTTCTCTTTAGATCGGAAGTAGATGCTTGAAGAATCGCTCGGACATGTGATGGCAGCTGGTTGAGCCACAAATTATGCAAAAATTCGTCTGTCAAATGTGTTCCACCTAACAGACGCATTTCGTTAAGGAGTTGCGTAGGCTTTTTGTCTCCCAGCTCGATGTCCGAAAGCAAGCGTCTAATTTTCTGCTGTTCCGATGCACCAAACCTCTCCAGCAAAACCTTTTTGAAGTTTTCAAACTTACCAGACTCCGGTGGGTTGAGAACAGCATCTGTGACTTGGGTTAGGATTCTGGTCTCGATGGCGGCAACAACAGTGTTGAACTTTGATACGTCTGAGTTTACTCCAGCGTTGGAGAATTGTGCCTCCACCTGTGCGAACCAAATTTGGGGGTTTTCTTCCCAAAGTGGGGGCACCTTCACTGAGACTCGGTTGACTGTTGAAGCTTCCATTTGTTGAGTACTGGTTCTGTTTTTTGAGCGGCGTTAGAGGAAGCAGCACCCTCGTTTTCCATTGTGTGCAGATAAGCACGTTCTACCAAGTTTCACTGATAGCAATTGCTGTAAATTTACCGCACAGGCACACGCAACCATGAAGTGTTCCGCTATGTCGTTCACAGTAACAGGACAGATGGCTTGTGTTCGTTTGACAAGCGTTCGGGGTCACCAATGTAATAAAAGAACTCTTCTCAAATTAAACGTTATAATATTCTTTATTTAAAACTAAATTAATATGTAAAGGAAAGTATTAAGGAAACTTCTGTAAGGTCCGAATGTGCGGAATATCGTAGCGCTTCTTCTTCGCTTTTCTTCTCGTGTCCGTTTTTATAAGGCCGATGAAAGATATCAACTGACATTACTATGATGACGTGGCTGAAAGTAAACCGATGAAGATTAGCTGTAGTGTTGCCATTTCAGCGTTGTATAACAGTGATGCCACAAGCCTCTTGGCTATGTTCCATGCAATCTTTTGCTTTATGAGCCTCTTGGCTATGTTCCATGCAATCTTCTGCTTTATGAGCCTCTTGGCTATGTTCCATGTGTTGTTGGCAATGTGTTGTTAGTCCTTTGATGGAGTTGCTACTTTTTGGGCGGTGTTACTGGTACTTATGTCTTGCAATCTTCTGCTTTTTGAGCCTCTTGGCTATGTTCCATGCAATCTTCTGCTTTATGAGCCTTTTGGATATGTTCCATGTTCTGGAATGTTGATGCTGAAAAAAAGATGTCCTACTTTTGGGCAAAACCAATCTGCCTTACAGGGAGCACGTTTTAGCGCCACACATATGAAATCATGCCACATTAAGCAGCTTTCACAGAGTATGCTGTCTGTTTCAGTACGTTAGTACAGCTTCCACAGGTATAAACTCCTTCATCTTTTTTCTTTTTTACTGCTGCCTTCAACTTTTCAAATGCCTCGGCATCCATGTAGGAACTGATGAGCATAAGATTAATGCTTTCATCCATGAAAGCATCTTTGATTACCTGGTTTTGTAAATTAAGGTCTTCCACATTAATTAAGTGCTCTCCATTCAATGTCAAATCTGTTATTGTGTTCGGTACAAGCCATGAAAGCATTTATCGCTTTTGGTCACTCTGATTTTTTGCTGCGAATGGGCTGGCGGAGGCAGATTTCCTCTTAATGCCAATTATTGTTTTTAAATAACCAGACGGATGACCAACTATTCTTGTCGGTTTTGGCATATTAATTTCTTCGGTGGTTATTTTATCTATGGTAACTGTTTCTGTTCCGGACACTGGGGTATTGCTGTTTGAAGTTGTGATCGTGCTTTTTGGTGGGTTTATGCTTCTGCCGCTGCTACTGCTGCTTGGTGCGGTGTTGCTGCGATCTGCAGTTTTAATCTCCACGTGGAGCTCCTGTCTCCATGCAGTTAAAATATTTTCCAGAGTTTTCCTTCTCTCTTCAAATTCATTGCCACATGCCAAACTTCCCAAGTTTAGAAGTTCTTTTACATCGGGGGCCAGCATCTTTCGTTTTTGCGCAACAGTCAAACCTTCCTTCCGGGTGATATTACTTATTACCGGTACTGGTGAAAAATTGGTTTCCTGGTATTTGGTGTTGTCTTCGTTGTGTTGTAAGTTTGCCAAAGCATGTTCCTTCGTCCATCGCTGAGTGCACAATTCCCTATCGAACAACTGTAGTCCAAAATGTTTTCGCACTGCAAAAATGTGCCTGCAAGGCAACCTGGAAGATTTACATATGGGGCAATTGCAATACCCTGGTTCGGCTCTAATCTCGTTTCCTTTAAAATGGGTGTATCCAGTTTTTGATGATGAATCCGTTTTAACAAGTGTAATCGCAGCATGCAAATGCATTTGTTCCATTATAAGATCACAAGCCTATTTCGTTAGAACTTGCCGAAATTTTGGCTGGTCGTTTCAATATTTGGTTTCCGGTTCTAATTTTTGTTTCCATCTTATGGGCCTTATACCTCTTGAAAAAACTTTTTACGAATCCCACTAACGTACTGTTTTTGGGGATTACTCCAGTCGGTTGTTTGTCAGGTTTTGCATATTTCCCTCTGACATATTATATACGGTCCATTCGTTTTTTATTTCATGCCAGTTGTGGTTGAAATATTGCAGGACTTGACCAGGGACCGCCTCCGCAAATGCAGCGTATAGTTGTTGGTATTGTTCCTCCGATGAACTATACGCTAATTTTTGGAGATAACAAAGTGATGTTTCTCTTTCCACTTTAGTTATCCCCATTTTTTCCGTCGAGACTGCCCTAGAAAATGATCTGAGGGCGTGAAAAAGGCACAAGTATATCGCTTTGTTTGGAAAAATTTGCTTCAACACAAGTTTAACAACAATGGTCTTCCTAATAGAGGATGGAAATGGGCGGGGGCAAGTTGCTGCAGTAGGTTTAAAATCTACTGAGGAAGAATATGTCCTTCATTGGTTGGTCAAAACCTTCCGCCGAAAAAATGAGGATAGCACGGAGAACATTAAGTGCTTTATGACGGACAAGGACCTTGTGAAGCGAAATGTGCTGAAGCAAATTTTTCCAAACAAAGCGATATACTTGTGCCTTTTTGACGCCCTCAGATCATTTTCTAGGGCAGTCTCGACGGAAAAAATGGGGATAACTAAAGTGGAAAGAGAAACATCACTTTGTTATCTCCAAAAATTAGCGTATAGTTCATCGGAGGAACAATACCAACAACTATACGCAGCATTTGCGGAGGCGGTCCCTGGTCAAGTCCTGCAGTATTTCAACGACAACTGGCATGAAATAAAAAACGAATGGACCGTATATAATATGTCAGAGGGAAATTTGCAAAACCTGACAAACAACAGTGAATGCAAAATTGAAACAGGTAATCCCCAAAAACAGTACGTTAGTGGGATTCGTAAAAAGTTTTTTCAAGTGGTTTAAGTCCCATAAGATGGATACAAAAATTAGAACCGGAAACCAAATACTGAAACGACCAGCCAAAATTTCGGCAAGTTCTAACGAAATAGGCTTGTGATCTTATAATGGAACAAATGCATTTGCATGCTGCGATTACACTTGTTAAAACGGATTCATCCTCAAAAACTGGATACACCCATTTTAAAGGAAACGAGATTAGAGCCGAACCAGGGTATTTTGATTGCCCCATATGGAAATCTTCCAGGTTGCCTTGCAGGCACATTTTTGCAGTGCGAAAACATTTTGGACTACAGTTGTTCGATAGGGAATTGTGCACTCAGCGATGGACGAAGGAACATGCTTTGGCAAACTTACAACACAACGAAGACAACACCAAATACCAGGAAACCAATTTTTCACCAGCACCGGTAGTAAGTAATATCACCCGGAAGGAAGGTTTGACTGTTGCGCAAAAACGAAAGATGCTGGCCCCCGATGTAAAAGAACTTCTAAACTTGGGAAGTTTGGCATGTGGCAATGAATTTGAAGAGAGAAGGAAAACTCTTGAAAATATCGGAGATGTTTCATAAGGTGGCCTGAAAGTGAAGGCGATGATAATCGGACAATGAACGAATTTCAAAATCTAAGACGATACCCATTTCCACACACACATTGAATTTTTTTTCACTAGGAATAATAGCGCTAGCTATTACAACTGGCATGGTACAAGTTAAAAAACCTTAATTATCTTTTTCTTAAAAAAAATCGTTATTTGCACCTTTCGTGCTTTAATGCCAAACAAACAAAATAAAAATACCTAGAACATAAGCTTCACCTGCACCGTATACCCATGCGACGGATATGTGGTTTCCTGTTGTTGGTTGTTGCTCGTGTTCAGTGTTTCCCACGAGAGCATGATGCAATCCGATGCGTCCAGACATAGCGTCAGCAGAAAGTATGTGGGAAGATTCTTCGTAGTATTTTGAAGTGTTTTTGTTTTTAACTGTTGCGCGTGTCGCTGGATCGTGTTTCGTTTATTAACTTCCACACTCAATGATACTACAAGTAAGATTAAATTGCAAATTGACATTACCTACACATTTTTACGAAAACCTTAATGTAGGCAGTGTGTGCCGCCAGGTGTATTTTCAGTGACATATTTTTTGGTTGGCCTGGCAGGTCTCACGATGCTTCTGTATGGCGAAATAGTCCGTTTGGGAAAACACTGCGAAATGGATCAGTTTGTCTTCCTCCAGGAGCAATAAGAAGGAGCTTTTGGAGTTGGAGCTGAAACATAAGTAGATCTTATCATTTGGTTTTGTGATATATATTTTTTGTGCTAAATAAGTTTCCATATATGCCATACAACAGTTTTGAAGTGAAGTCTGGATATGTTCTGAAATGGCCGTTTTTTTAATAACTTAAGGAAATATAAGACTGTTGTAGTGGAAGAAAATATAACACTTCAGCGAAATACAATAATATTTTTGTATTAATTTAATTTTAAAAGGGCACAATTCTATTTTTCTCTCCTGCACAAATTTCTCTCTGCTGCAATGGCCGCTCGCTGTCGATCGATTGTCATTTTTCGAAGATGCCGGAAACCACCTTCCTCTTGAATTCAAAATGGAGATTGTCACTTTACCTCAAGGGCGTGTGGTGCGATATGAAATGTAAGGCTGTGTTCATTGCATTATTATCGATTCTACACTGTCTTTTTTTATTTTGTTTTTATAACCGTTAAAATGAATTTGTTACTTTTATGTTTTCACAATAAAACTCTTTTTTAAATAACTTATAGAGACATCATTATTTCGTTCCTTAGGCTCACTGCCTCAGAATAATACTGCAAGGGCTGTACGACATAATTTCCTTGTGTATCATTATTCATGTCATATAGGTCTTCCTCATCATGGTGAAGTAGGTCTTCCTCTGAAGATACTTTGAAATGTCTACATACATTGTGTAGAGCACAGCACACGTTTATAATTTGTGCGGTGTATTAACCCGTAATCTTTAAAAGTTATAATTATTTATAGATCAGAAACAAGATGTTTATTGGTCGAATGATCACGTAAAACTAACATAAAATATAAATATTAAAATAATAAACAATTAACAGATTAGACCTAGAATATTTAATTATTATCAACAGGTACAGATTCCCACATGCGGCTTTTTGAGGTGAATACTGTAATATCCTTGATAAATCCAAACAACGAAATCTACTTTTCAATACACCAATAGTTCGCTCTATAATATTTCGTCCTTTGCAGTGTTGTGTATTGAATTTGGATTGTTGGGAACCTGCTTCAACATTTCGAAAAGGAGTAAGTAACCACGGAAATAAACCATACCCTCCATCACCTGCAACAAGTTTTTTTTTAGTGAATTACAACCATTTCTGGATACGTATCATGTACCTAAAAGTCAGTGATTTCTTTCTCTATTATTGAAGATATTTTCAAAATAAGAACTTGCTTCCGTATTGTTCCATACTAACGAGTCGTGACTACTTCCGGGATAACTTGCGTCAACGTAGGTAATCCATTGCTTATGATTGCATATCTGAAAGGACATTTTTTTAAAGGAAAATTTTAGATACATTTTATTGAACTTACCAGCATTGTATTTAGGCTGTGGTACCCTTTTCTGTTGTAGAACAGATGTGGATTTTGATAAGGTGTCTTAAGAGGAATGTGTGTACCGTCAACACACATAACAGAAAGAAAAATTTGAGGCAAAGCTCTGGTTTTACCAAAAATGTGGTATGCCTGGGGTTGTTATGTGTGTTGACGGTACACACATTCCTCTTAAGACACCTTATCAAAATCCACATCTGTTCTACAACAGAAAAGGGTACCACAGCCTAAATACAATGCTGGTAAGTTCAATAAAATGTATCTAAAATTTTCCTTTAAAAAAATGTCCTTTCAGATATGCAATCATAAGCAATGGATTACCTACGTTGACGCAAGTTATCCCGGAAGTAGTCACGACTCGTTAGTATGGAACAATACGGAAGCAAGTTCTTATTTTGAAAATATCTTCAATAATAGAGAAAGAAATCACTGACTTTTAGGTACATGATACGTATCCAGAAATGGTTGTAATTCACTAAAAAAAAACTTGTTGCAGGTGTGGAGGTTATGGTTTATTTTCGTGGTTACTTACTCCTTTTCGAAATGTTGAAGCAGGTTCCCAACAATCCAAATTCAATACACAACACTGCAAAGGACGAAATATTATAGAGCGAACTATTGGTGTATTGAAAAGTAGATTTCGTTGTTTGGATTTATCAAGGATATTACAGTATTCACCTCAAAAAGCCGCTGTTAATTGTTTATTATTTTCGACCAATAAACATCTTGTTTCTGATCTATAAATATGTAATATATATATATTTTATAATTATAACTTTTCAAGGCTTCGATACGTTTTGCCTCTATAGCGATCTGCTCGTAATGACGGTAGCACGACTAAATATCCTGTCCAAAAATATCCTGCCAAAAAAAACCCCTACCATAATCTCCCCAGCCAATAAAATCCTGTTCAAGAATATCTTAAACTGAAAAGATATGGTAAATTTCGAATATTTATTTTATCTAATATTTATTTTTCGAATATGTTTTTTAACAAATGATTAACAAAGACAATAATGGCAATTTCAGCTAAAGATGAATATTGTAACTAACGTTACGCAAATACTCTAACATTCTGTTTTCATCGTACTTAGAGAAAACATTTTTTTAAGCGCTCATCATAATCCACATACAATTTACGCCTTTTCGGCCCAACATCACGCCCAGAATTATGTTGTTCGATTAATTGCTCAGTTGATTTTTGCTCCGAACGTAAAATATCTATAAATTTGCCAAGCTCAGCATGAGATTCATGAACGAATCCAGAGAAACACCGATGCCAAGACTCAAAATTATTATTTGTGCGAGGTAAATCATGTAACACGCATTCGCAACAATTCCAAATCTTAATTTCAAATATCGGCCTTCGACGGGCATTATTACGAAATAGCGCTCCAATCCATGTACTTGCGAAATATGACAATAATTGCTCAAAATCATCTTTATGTTGGACGAAATAATCACTAGCTACCAATGCTTCATATGCGACAATGACATCGCTACACGGCACAAACGCCAATGCAATTAACTGTTTCACACCAAGCGAAAACTCAAGGTCATTGCCATACTGTTCCTGCAGCCCACAACTCTGTACATGTCTATATACAGATTGCCCGAAATGAAAATGACAGCCTTGCACCGCAGCGTCAGGAAATATAGCATCAAAAGCATTAATAAACGCCAACTCATAATCAACAATTAGCCGATTAGGATTTAAATCTGGCTCAGCACGCTTCAATACTTCTAGCACATTCTTGTAGAGTTTCTTACTCTTATCACTCGCCAGGACATACACAAGCGGATAAACTTTTTTTTCGACCAAACCATGGATGGAATATAATTGTTTATAAACTGCAGGAACAGTTTTAAAAGTACCGTCAGCCAGCCAAACATCATACTCTCGCAAAACTTTAAATTTTTTTCAGTACTAAATATTACAAATGGCTTCCTCTCTGTTATAAGATGATTCCAAGAAATACTTTGTCTCGTAGTTGTGGTGTTTTGCGTGGATAAACACTATTATTATTTTATTTAAACGAGTATATTTAGGATAATATAAAGAGAGATACAAAAATGATTCTTGGAGTATTTAGTTATACGACGTTGTAATTGTCTTCGTTTCTTCTTATTCAATCGCCATTTTGATATATGCTACATTAAGGTTGAATTCAGCGTGCGGCTGACAAATGAGTGCATTCAGGAGACACTACAGTAGTCACGAGCTAATATACATTTATTCAAGTCTGAAGACAAACTGTGACTGACTCTTAATACTAACTTAAATCAAATAGGTAGAGTATAACGGATATAAAGATACATATATATATATAAAGGAGAGAGAGTATATAAATTGAGAGAATAAGTACTTCATACAATATTCTCGTTGCACTGATATAATACAATATCATCACCATCAATCGTCATCCAAAAATGTTGAGGAATATCAACATGATTAACATCCAATGGCTTCGGGACTTGCGGGTTTTTCTCATGACGAACACGATTAACATTCCTCTTCAAATTCCTCTCACTTGGCAATTCGGGAGCAACATAATTAGGAAGCTTCGAGGTTATAGATTTAATCATCGATGTCGTCGCCTCGTTACTGCTTATAGCACGTTCTTTTATATCAGCAACTGCGACTTTAACCATAACTTTTGCTGGATCGGGTGCAAGGCTGTGATCGACTTCCGAAATTAAACTCCCTGAAATCCAATAAATAGATACAGAAATCAATACTCATCAATACCGCATTATTAACTCAATGAAGTGTTATGAAATCACACTTACCATCTTTAAAAGTTATAATTATTTATAGATCAGAAACAAGATGTTTATTGGTCGAATGATCACGTAAAACTAACATAAAATATAAATATTAAAATAATAAACAATTAACAGATTAGACCTAGAATATTTAATTATTATCAACAGGTACAGATTCCCACATCCCTCCTTTATTTTGAAGCTTCAATTTTAACACGTTCGCGGACAGTTGAAATCGCAAGCGGTGTTGCAAAATGCACCAATCATAACTTTTGTTCCGGTTGGCATAAATTAACGAAAAAACAACCAATCGAATCCTCATAATGACCTATATGTTTTTGTTATAAAAAAAACAAAAGCGGGAAATGCCGCTCTGTCCCAGTAGATACAAATTTTACATATATATTTCATATGTAGGGACAGAGCGGCATATGCCGCTCTGGAATAGGAAAAGAAACACTTTTTTATTTCATATAAAAAAACAATAAACAAATAGGAAATAAAGAAGAATAAGAATGAAAGAATGAGAAAAAAGATTGGAACTTCAATCATTTCGTTTTGAATGGAACAGCTCAAAACAAGGAACAATGCAAAGTGGTGGTTTTTCTGGACAAGTTTTAGGTACTTGGTCTCTTTCCTGATTTTGTTCTTCAAACACTGACGGCATCTCATGTGGTAGGTCTTGCTGGTATCTTTGGGATTTGAAATATTATCCGGATAGTGTTGTTCATTTTGAATTTGGACTTTGGCATTTCCATCTTCCGTCTTCTGTCTTCTTTCTTTTCCCCCCATATTTAGCGCCCCTTTGTACCAGTTTTCTTCCATCTCCTAAATCCAGCGATATACAGAGAAATTCTTTTATCAACTCATTTCGAAAGTCGAGAAGTGTAGCTTTATTTTTGAATTTCTTCATTATAGAAAAAGAATTCCATATAGCAACGTCCAACAGGTGAAAGAGAACTTTTTTATACCATCTGACGCTTTTTCTAGGGGACGAATAATAACTAACCATTTGATCGCTTCTGTCGATTCCGGACATAAATAAAAGCATTTTTTCTTTGCCGTTTTCTCACCACTTTTAGAATGAAAAAAGGATTATAATTTATATAATAATAATTATATTTTTGCTACAATAAAAACCAACATGCATGAGATCATCGTCGAGCAGTTCGATGAGACCATCGTCCGGCGGTGTGCTGGGACATTTCACAAAAAGTTTTGTTTTCTACTGGGACAGGAGGTTTCATTGCGTATATAATTCAATGAAAAACTTGACGGCAGTTGCCGCTTTGCGTTATAGAGTACAACAAAGTTGGACGGCATATGCCGCTTTGTCCCAGCAAAAATGGCAAAATTGGACGGCATATGCCGCCTTGTCCGCGAACGTGTTAAACTTGATTTTCGTGGATGTGCTGTCAGGTTATCGTTTTTTGGAAAATTTGAAATTTTGTTCTTCCCTAAAGTAAATGTATCCCCAATAGTAGAAAATGGAATCTTTTTAATGTGACTTATATTTCGTCGATAGACCTTGCCATCATCTGATCGAATCGACACCTCATTACAATTTCTCTTGATTACCTCAAATTCAGTTGGATTAAAACAAATCATGTTCATTAAATTCACGATCTTGAGTTTGTCTTCCTATACGTTCCTCCTGTACAAATCGAATCTTATAAGGTTCGAGTTTTCTTTGTTTGAAATTTTGGTTTCCTTTATACACATGTTTTCTTTTTTCTATTCTAGTTCTGCATTTCTTCGCAAAATGGCCTAATAGGCCACATTTATTACATTTTACATTTACAGCCGGGCAATCATGACTATTACTTTCCATGTTTCCACATCTTTGACACTGAACATTTTGTGGAAATGAATTTGATCTAACATTAGAAAGAATTCTATTCACACTAGATGATGTTTCTCCAGGATTCATTGTTTCTGTTTGACTTCGAATTTGTTCATGTACTTGACATATTTCAAGAATTTCATCTAGAGAATGTTCTTTTTCCAAGAGTCGCTTCTTTAAATCCCTAAATGCCCATGAATCAATAATTTTGTCTTTCAGGTTGATGTTTAAAGTTTCCTGATAGGTTTCTCCAAACGAACATTTGGATGCCTGATTTCGAATACGTAATATAAATTTGCTTAAATTCTCACCTTCATCCGGTTTTAGTGATCGAAATACATGCCTTTCGAAAATTGTATTCCTTGTTGGAGAAAAATGTTCATTAAGTTTTCCGACTAGTATTTCGAAAACATTTTCGTTGGCACCTGCGTTAACTAACGCCCCGGGGATGTTAAAAATTACTTCTTGTAACTGAGGTCCTCCTAGGTGTAGAAGCTTGTTTTTCTTCTTAGTAGCATCTTCAATTTCTTCAGAAACGAGATATAAAGCGAATGACCGAAACCACTTTTCCCATTCTACGCGGATAATAGACTTATCTATTACTTCACAAAGGAAAGGTTTGATACTGGTTTCACCCATTGTATCCTTTTTTTTTTTTTTAATTTAGTCACAATCTAATGCGACACAGAAATCAGTTGTCAAGCAAACTGTTTTTTGGAACCAACGTTTTTGAAGCTAACTGCTTTTGAAGCCAACTGCTTTTGAAGCTAACTGCTTTTGAAGCCAACTGCTTTTGAAGCCAACTGCTTTTGAAGCCAACTGCTTTTGAAGCCAACTGCTTTTGAAGCCAACTGCTTTTGAAGCTAACTGCTTTTGAAGCCAACTGCTTTTGAAGCCAACTGCTTTTGAAGCTAACTGCTTTTTTCTGTTTAATACATAAAAATAAATAATTTAACGTCGAAATCCAATTTCATGAACTCAACTCACATAGACGCTGAATTGTTCCCAAATTTTTCCTCGTCGCCAATGTATTAACCCGTAATCTTTAAAAGTTATAATTATTTATAGATCAGAAACAAGATGTTTATTGGTCGAATGATCACGTAAAACTAACATAAAATATAAATATTAAAATAATAAACAATTAACAGATTAGACCTAGAATATTTAATTATTATCAACAGTTACAGATTCCCACATTTCTCAACCGATGTCGTGTAAGCTTTACCACGACATTTTTGTTTAGCATAATCGACACATCGCCAAGTAACCTGAACTTTTGATACACTTTTAAGATTATACATAGAACCTTTTTCAATTAAACAAGGCTTCCCTTTCTGATTTAGAATAATATTTAACGGCATCGTGATAAACAAAAAAATATACAAAAATAAAAATGCCACGTTGCAGCATATACAGCAATAGCAATGACATAACAATTAACAGCACAATTATACTAGACTCAAAATGTATCTCAAGGAACACTTGCAAAAAAAATAAGAACAACAAAAATGCCGAAGAAAGAGGATTTTAATTTGCCGCCGGTAAAATGACCGATCAGACAAAGGCGTTTTTTTTCTTTCGCGTTTGCTAAATGCATAGTTGTAACACCTCGTCCTCCTCTGCCGATTCCTTCTTAAACAATTTCATCTGCGTTTGTTTTCCTTCGTTTTGCTCTTTTCGACTGGCCTGATGCTGATGTAGAGGCTACTGGTGTCGGGTCATCTTCAGCCTGTGAACCACCCGATGGCGAATCCACCAAAGTCGAAATCAGGTTTTCCTTTGATGGTTTGAGAAAGTGTTTGGTTGTTGCGTTGTTTTATTCTTTTGAATGTAACCTTTTGAAGAGTTGCTTTCTTCGAAAAACCAAAAAGTGGACTTACTTTTACGATTTCTCGCAAAATTAAAGACCACATAGTTGATTTCGAACTCTTTCCTGAGCAGAACTCTGCCTCATAGCCTAATCGAATGGTGATGAGTAATTTCACCCCAACTCTGCTACATTTATGAATTCGCTGCTTAGCAGTGATACCAATTCATGCATTTGTGAACTCTCTGCTTAGCGCATCTTGCGCAATATTGCAGTTATGAATGGGCTCATCTTCAATGGAGTCGAAGAAGGTTTTACCCACAGTCCGGTGTCTGGCCCTAGCTGTAGTGAGCGAGTGTCTCCTTTTCCGCTGCGTCATTACAGCGGCGGCAGTAGAGTTGTCCTAAATAGTTCCAATGATGGAACGAACATGGAACTAGTTCCCGGAAACATGTCCGCGGAACTATGTAGTTCCATTAATCTATATCATTTTTGCGTTCAAGCAAAAGGGATGGAAAGGATTAAATGAGTTTGGAACTAAGTTTATGACTAGTTGCCGATTCAGAAATAAAGAAAGAAATGAAGAAAGCTTTAGAGACCATTTATTATCCTAATCAATCATAACCGTTAATTGGTTATCTATTTTCGACTTTTTTTTTATGCAAAAGTAGTTTTGTGCTCTCAGTAAAGTCATAATTGTTGTGTTTCCAGTCTTACAAAAAAAGACAGAAAAATATTAAATAAAGTATATTTCGCCTAAATGGCGTCGCAAGAATAATAATAATCTCTTTAACGAAAAATCCAAAATTGGTATCGATAAGTCTTCATTTTAATGAAAGTAATAGTATTAAGTGATGCCAAACGACTGGCAACAATAATAATATTTTTTCTTGTTGCGTAGCGACATGGGGTTTGGATGTAGGTTCAGTATAATTTATTTATAGTTATTGCGTTCTGCGGCTCTACAGCGGTTGTGGAGACTGTAGGGTGTTTTCTTTTTAAATGTCTGCCAAAATTTCCCAAACTTCCAGAAGTAAATGCTAAATTTTGGGAACAGCTCCTACTTCGACTTCGCTCTCTGGCACTCGCTTTCAGGAGAATAATCCTAAAAAATTCTTGTTTTTCGTCGCATTGTCATTTAAAATACTCCTTCTTTTCAATAACTTGATCTGACACCACCGCAGTCAATTTGAATTGTTGTCGCTATTAGTGATGAGCTAAGTCGTGATTTCGTAACCACAGGTACAACTGTTTTGCGCGTGTCTGGGCGATGTCTTGTAGCATTCGGAAAACGGCTACAAATGGTGATGGTAAGGTCTCGTACATAATGTGACTCACTGAGTCAACACGACCGTAGTGGCCAGAGAGACCTTTAACGAGTGTTCGTCGAAGTTCTCCCTGCATCTGAAGATAGTATAGGCGTTCATTGTAATCCTTAATATTGCCTATGCCATCCAGGTAGTGTCCGAGTTCATCCGGAACAGCCATCGGTGGGAGTTTACGAAGCAAAGCTTCATATTCATTGACTCCTGCACCACTCTCCGTTAATACGAAGTTGATCCTTTTCCACAAAAGGATAAAAGCGTAATATTGATACACTGAAAGCGATAGGTATTTTTGTAATCCTCTATCTTATCGCGTCACGATCTGATATAACGTCTTAATCAGCTGGATGTGTGCTGAAAAGTCCACATGTAAGTTCCTCTCCCTAGCGCATCGGAGTGCAACGCTAATTCCATCGACAAGGATAGCATCAAGAATGAGCGGATCATTCTTTTCCTCGGTTGCTTTTGTTGATAAAGCTTGGGGCCTAAAAGCATCGTGATTTCCTCGTGCTATTGGTTGGCCTAGCGAAGCACTTAAACCATGTCTTTGATTTGTTCGTCGCGGTTGTTCTTCAACTCGGTTAGGGTGCTGGGCACGTACCTGTCTAGGTCTTTAAGAAGACGTCTTTGGTTTTCGTTACCAGGGGCTGGCTCCCCATCTGAGATAATCTCAGCGCGTTGTTGCTGTCTTGAACTCATATTGTCGATCACTGATCTTAAACCTGCTAAATTTTAATCGTATACAACTGTGACTGTGACTGTGATTTTAGCCCGTTGATTGTGACTCGCGAACTCATGGTAAGTACTTTAATGCCATGTTTAAGACAATTTTTGAGACGAATATTAGGTGATACATTATACATATCTATATTTTATTAATCTTACATATCTACCAAAATTGGATAGGTTCTTAACATATGTTAGAATGTAAGGGGTCGGCAACAAATTTTTAGCGGGGTCCAGATACGGTTGAAAACTTTTATCGCGGTTCAGAAAAAGAAACCCATAATGTTTTGTTTTATTTTTTATTTTATTTACACAATAGGTACATCCAATGAGAGAAATTACAATGACGGTCTCGAGCCAGTTTTTTTTTAAAATGCGAGGAGTGTCATCAAGGTGGGTGTCTGATAATCTCGAACGATATTTGTTCTTCAAAAAATTCATTTTTGAGAAAGACGATCCGCATATATAAGTTGAGCCAAACATAGTAGCCAAGTTGATATTTCGAAACAGGTTTACCCCAAAATTCTTCAGTGGAAACAGTTTTATAATTTTGCAAGGAAATATCTTCTTGCAGGTCAATTAATTCCATTTGCAGTGAAGCCTTTGAAAGACCGAATAACTTGGCAACCACGTCAGTCCATTCTGCTACTACAGCGACTTTATAAGGTAATTTAAGGAATTGAGATAGCTTCCCAATCTCTGCAAAGTCTTGGAATCTTACAGTCCGGAAACGGACAGCGGTCATTTTACAATTTTTTGTTTTGTTTTGCAAATGCAATCGACTTCTGTCTCACCAATTTCCTCATCAGATTCCTTAATCCTTACTTTCCAAGAAATTTTATTGTGGAATTTGCTTGCAGACTCTTCTAATATGTCCGACTTTTTTGCATAAAGAGCAAATTCTTCTTTTTACCTTTAGATAAATTCTGATCACTGCATGTTGCCGCCATTTTGTTCACCACCACCACATCTCTCAGCTTGCCGCCCATTACCGCTCCACCTCTTTCGGAAGCTTCCATTCCGCGCGCCAGATCCAGGGCTGATTCCAGTGTAAGGTGCTTCTTTTCCAGGCAGTACTGTGTAGCCTCCCAACGCGCGCGCACGCGAAACTGCAACACCAGTGAAACAAACGTGCATACATCACACATATATTACATATAATACAAAATAAAAATTAAACACCACAAAACACAATAACAACACAAAATACGTTTAACACAACACCTAATAATAATAATCATTGAAAACAAAAAATAAAACAAATCAATCAAATAAGTGTCCAGTGCAGTGCTAATAGTCAAAAAAAAAAAAATCGCACACGCGAGTGACCTTTGTTCTTCCCGTTTTTGTTTGGTTTTCTTTTCTTTCTCCTTTGTTTCTCCTTTCGCCTGTTGCGCTTCTGTGATCGCTGCTGTGTCATAATTTTGGCTAAGCAGCGATCACAAACCAACATCTGATGAATAGCGGGTTGTAAGTGTGTGCCTTGCCGGATAACTGACTCGCTCTGTTGCATGGGCATAACACCTGTGACAGAGTGTTTTGGAAGTCCGGTGACGGATATACACGTTGCAACTCTGCTTAGTTGCGTTGGAGTTGTGTTTTAAATTTTTGTGTGTATTATGAGGGGTGAGTTCCGTGTTGATTTTTGCAACATTCGAGGCTTGAAAAGGAATCTCTTTGCTGCATACGTCCATGTCTTTCAATTCAAACCAGCTGTTTTGGCACTTTGTGAGACACAGGTGGACAGAAATTCGATTTCCTCGAATTTTGATTTACCAGGATATCACTTAGTGCCATTATTCTTTTTACATCGCGGGCTCGCCGTTTACGTCCGTGATGATATTGCTTACGAATTTCCACCACAATATAACCATTGCTCCAATGCGGAATTTAATTACATATGGTTAAAATTCAATGTCCGTAAGCAAATAATACATTTTTGTTTTATTTATAGAAGTCCAAACATTGACTGTTCATCTACTTTTAACGAGTTTGATGAGCTGTCTAACTCCATCTTAGGAATTGTTTCCCAGTATCCTCATACTGAAATTGTCATTGCGGGCGATTTCAATATACACAATTCCGATTGGCTTCGCTATTCTGGACAGACAACACCCGAAGGAAGGTATGTTAGGATTTTCGCTGAGATTAACAGCTTAACTCAGCTTGTAAACGAGCCTACACGGATTCCGGATGCTGCAGATCATGCCGCTAACACATTGGACTTGTTCCTCACCTCTCATCCAGATAAATATTCTATTGACGTAACGTCGCCTCTAGGTTCGTCGGACCATTGTGTCATTTCAGCTAATTTCTCATACACAAACCACACGGTTAAAGAACAAGCTCCCAAAAAAACGGTATGGCATTATGAGAAAGCCAATTGGGACGGCCTTAACTTCTTTTTTCGGAGCTTTAACTGGTCACTATGCTTCCTCGATAGTGACGTGGATGCCGCCACTGAAATGATTACAAACACCATTCTCCTGGGTATGAGATCCTTTATTCCCAACAGAAAAAAGAGTATTATACCTAAGGAGAATGCTTGGTGCGACTCGAGCTGCAAAGAGGCTATCAGGTTGAGAGAGTTGAGCTTTCGGGCTTATAAAGCAAACCCAACCGAGGAAAACCGAAAAAAGTTTCGACGAGTCCGAAATGACTGCAACTCCGTGATACGACGTGCAAAATTTTCTCATGACCAAAACTTACGACAAAAAATACTTCACTGTCCCAGTGGTAGTAAACAGTTTTGGTCTTTCGTGAAAAATATTAAGAACTCCACCACGTCGTCAATCCCCACACTCGTTTACAATGACATTCCAGCTGTCAGCTCTTTGGACAAAGCAAATCTGCTGGCTGCGCAATTCGCCGCAAGCTCCAACATTCCAGATTGCATCATGTCTCCACCTGTGCTCGAGAGCGTCGAATATTTCATGGGACAAATACATTTCCGCACTCGCACAGTAGCAAGAGTATTAAAAGATCTTAACATTCACAAATCCGCTGGTCCAGATGGTATATCCCCCATAATTCTGAAGAGGTGTTCTTCCACGCTGGCAAAACCACTGCGTAAGCTTTTCCACTTGTCCTACTCTTCTGGACTCTTTCCGAGTAGATGGAAAACTGCATTTGTCCAGCCCGTTCCAAAAAAAGGCGATTCTTCTTCACCCACCAACTACCGACCCATTGCACTTACGTCCATTCTTTCCAAGGTCATGGAAACGCTGATAAACCGTCAGCTTATGAAATATCTTGAATCACGAAAACTTCTTAATGACCGGCAATACGGTTTTCGTAGCAGCAGGTCCACTGGTGATTTGATGACTTATCTCACCGAAAAGTGGAACCAATCTCTCCACCACTCTGGTGAAACGAAGATTGTTGCGCTTGATATTTCGAAAGCATTTGACAGAGTTTGGCACCAAGCTCTTTTGTCGAAAATGCGTGCCTTTGGGATCGACGCGTCTCTTCTTCAATGGATTAGAAACTACCTTTCTGGCCGTTCAATTCAAGTTGTGTTGGACGGTTTCAAGTCTGCAATTCACCATATAAATGCTGGTGTTCCCCAAGGCTCTGTTTTGTCTCCGACACTCTTTCTCATATTCATCAATGATCTCTTGTCTGTTACTTCTAATCCAATACATTCTTTCGCTGATGATAGCACCCTCAGTTTTTCATATTCGTTCCCTGACTCACGTCCCTGCTCTTCGGCCGTGGATCTGGAACGGCGACGTATGCTAAACACATTAAATTCCGATCTTGACAGCATTATAAAATGGGGTACAATCAATAGAGTGGAATTTAATGCTTCCAAAACACAATGCTGCCTTCTATCATTAAAGCGAAACTTGAACCCTAACCCATTATCCATGAATGGGACTTGCATCGACGAAACCGAACGACTTTCCATACTTGGTATATGTGTCAACGACAAACTCCGTTGGAATGACCACATATATGAAGTCGCCAAAAACGCTGCGAAATGTCTAGGTTTCTTAAATCGATGTAAGAAATACTTTACACCCTTCGACTTAGCTACAATATACAAGGCCTTTATTCGGCCTAAGCTTGAGTACAACGCTCATATCTGGTCAGGTGCACCAAAAACTTCATTGCACCTACTAGACAGAATTCAAAAGCGCGCGATAAAACTTATAGGTGATAGAAATATAGCGGAGTCTATTGACCCGCTCGAACATCGCAGAAATGTTTCTTGCCTTTCTTTATTTTATCGATATTTTCACCATCGATGCTCTGATGAAATAGCTAACTGCATTCCGCCCCTTCAACAATTCTCTCGCAACACCCGTCACACATCGAATGCACATCAGTTCACCCTTAAGCCTACCTTCGGACGTACTGTAAAATATAGAGATTCTTTTGTGAGCCGAACAACACGCATGTGGAATGCATTGCCTCACACGGTTTTCCCCTCTCATTACAACCCACAATTGTTTAAGACCAATGTGCACCAGTACCTCTTCTCTATCCTCCCTATCAACCCTTCCACTCGTGCTGTGCATTAGCATTATAAGGGAACGAAAACCCCTTGAGCACTAGTGAATTATAAAAAAAAAAAAAAAAAAAAAGGCATCTGTTTAGAATGTGTTTGTTGCTTAATCCAAAAACTAGTTGGTTCCTCAACGCTGTTTTTTGGTAATCACCAAATCCGCAATGCGCCGATAGTCTCTTGAGTGCCACCACGAAGTCCTCCACATGTATTTGTATATTCGCATGTGAAATTTATAGTTTTCCACTACCTCCAATGGGGCTGGGTTGAAGTGCTTTTCAAGGAGCTCCACTACTTCTTCGTACGACTTTGTCGCACAGTGTGTCGTAGGTTTCCGCTCCCATATGGTGTAAAAGATAAATGAGTTCCATGTTTTTTGGTACACTGTACATGGAAAACGCTGTCTCGAGTCGTTTCACGTACCTGCTCCATTTGATTTTCCTCCGGTCAAATGCTTCGAACGTGAATTGTTGAGCATTTTTTTCACCACTGCTGCTGCTGACTTTCTTATCGATGCTGTTAGTTTTTGGCATTTAATGCCAAAAAAAAAAAAAAACACTAAGCAATTTAGAATTGTCAACTAAATACAAAAAAGGGTGCTGAAGTAAATACAATTTTAAACAAAATAAGAAATAGAAAAAATAATGGATTCAATTTTCTTTCATTTAGTTGCCCGAAAGCATTTTTTCGGTGGATCGTCTTTTGGGTGATGCATCGAATTCAACCAAAATGTCCATTCCAATAATTTCGTGTTTGTTTAACACATCTCCAGAACAGGCGGGTGCTCAGGTAGATGTTGTTGTTGTTTCGCGTTTTCTTTTTTTTACGATTCCGAAATCTAACGTTTCGAGAACGCCATGCACACGCACCACCCGTCGCGTAAAGCGAACGCTTGTTGTTGGTTAATTTTTTTAGTCAAATATCCGGCTCTCTCTTTAAATTTAATTTTACGAAAAAACATAGTGGATGATGGTCGACGATTTTGCCAGATGATGTTGTTGTTGGAATAAAAACAAAAAACTAATAATAACTAATAAAATATACAATACAATACAATAAATGAAAATTCAAAAGGAAACTCATCAGTAGCCTCGTGGTTTTCAAATTTCTGTTTGTAGGTACTGTGACCGGAACTCCCGTCGCAGCCCCATTTACTTATGAGAGTGAACAATGAAGTAGAAAGCAGACTTTTTATAACTTCTTCTTGAGCTTGTCTTTTATTTTAACCAACTTTCAAGTTTCTTAAATTAAAATCTAAACAGGAAATATAAAAATCACAAAAAAAAATTAACACATTTTTAGTAACTAATTTCCGCATCTAATTTCATTAGCTCCTTCAACCGTCACTCTTTCTCCAGTCACAGATTTTCCATGTGATGCTGGTGCTCTTCAGTCATATGCTTTTTTGTGAGCTCGAAAATTTCTTCTTTGCACTTCAATTCATAGTTCATGCATTCATAATCGTATTATTTAATACAACAATAAAAACTCACATTATTCTTTTTGGATTTTAAAAGCTTCCTTCTAGGCACAGGAGCAGTAGTTTTGCTGAGAATACATGTAGACACAATGATGCAAGTTTGAATGGAGTGAGTTAACAAACTGTATAATATAACTAAAACGATTGCAATCGATTTCTTACCAAGTCCTAAATTATCAAGGTATTGCTTGTCTTCGAATTCAATTCCATCGTTCGTGATGGATACGGTATTTCCTTTCGAGTTCTACAAACACAAAAATGTTTACACCGTTCGTAGCTTTGTAAAACTAAAAAAATAATACCTGATGTGCACGCCCATCGTTATCAAACCTATTGCAATCAATTTTGAATTCATTTGGAATGAGCTCCATTATTTCAGCACATTCCTTGTCAGGGGGTTTTGGTGCTGGGCAACCGCCAGTGGCAAGAAGTTCCATTCGATAATCCGACTAGTTTCTTTTTGCTTTCAGCCTCATTCCCCGCCATTGGTACTGCAGCTGGGAGACTCATCGCTGTGTATTACTAGCTGCGTTGAATCTACAAATGCAATATAAGTTAAACTGAATATTTTATAGGTACAATGTTTGGTTTTCTTGCTTACAAAGTTAATATCAAATCACAGAAATCTTTCTTTGCCTTATTTGTGCTGGTATCTACACATTTATCTTCAATTTTATTGACATTTTCTGCCACCAGGCTTTTCAATAATTCATTTAAGATGATATAAAGAAAAATGTTATATAGATATTTACCACATAATGTTCAATTTGTAGTTACCTTGTCACCTACGGTCCAATTTTCCGTTCGTTTTTTCTTTCGTGTTTGCATTTTCAACTTCAGTCAGCTTTTCTTTAAAGGAGTAAATAAAGTTTCACAAACGTCAGTGTCGCGGTCAGCTGATCGAATATGAAAGATGTACTAGAATATTTAGTACTATTCCGTGTAGTGCTGTCGTGCGTTAGGTGACAAAGAGCGAATAGCTAACATGGAGATGTAATGTTGTAACGTTTTATATATTTGCGAAACAAGAATTCCTTTACTGTTGGTGACACAAAGTATTCTTGCTTCTTGCCACGTATGTAACCTACTCATGTTGTATTCGCGGCTCATTCGACTGGAAACATCCTATCATAATCCAACCCCTATGACCATCGCACTACAGGCACTGCCTATGGTCAATCCGGGCTGATGGCAGAAGGGTGTTCGGGTGTATAGCAGCGGCAGGCCTGCTAGCGGTCTCCGTCCTATGCTCGTCGGAATGGGGGGGATCTTGCTACCTACACTGCCGAACTGGGTTACTTTTTTTCAGGCCTGTCTCTAGGTATAAGTTGAGAGGAAAATTGTAAAGAGTGATGGAACCCGAAATGTCTTTGATGCCTTCTTACCGCAGTGACGTTGCCGCCGCGGTACTTAATAATCCCTACTGGATGTCCTGTCGCATGGCATGCGGTAGAGAGAGCTAGGTGTAATCGCCCCCTGGAAGCGATAACCCACCCCTATGGTGACCACGGCAATTACCAGTAGGCCAACCACCTTTGGTGACTAAAGTGCTTCCGTAAATGGTTAGTCACCCCTTATCAAACGAGGTCAAGACTCAAATCCTGACCTGGGGACTCAAATCCCTGATCTACGACATCGTTCCTTGTAGCTACCACACCCAAGACTTGTGCTTAGGCCCACATAATGGACTATTGATTCCTAGAAAATCTCTTCAAAAATAATCACCTAGTGAAAGGAGCCAAAGACCAAAAAAAAAAAACTATCGTTTCACTTAATACAATTCATGTTTATTGAAGTTAGGAAATTTATTACCGATGATCAAAGACCGCGGGAATTATTACTACTTAGTCATACAAAAAGAAAATATATAGTATTAAGAAAATTATGAACCCGAATCGGTATAGTAAATTAAGAAACATTTCATTACTTCTTGGTAGGAAATGATACTTTACACAAAATATATATAAAAAAAGGAAATTTAACTAAATTCTAGCTCTCCAGTTACACGGATACAAAATTCTAGGATATGATATGTAACATGGCGGGCTTCATATTCAAAAGCTATTAGGATATCTTTTAGCGGAATCATAACTTCAAATTAAAAAAAAATGTATGTATTCGGTACAATCAAAAGTTTTATGTGTTGGGGTAAAAGAATTATTAAAGAAAAAAAAGAAAATCAAAATATTATTCAAACCAATTAACAACGTTTCCGACTTACCCTAAGAATTATTCTTTGCCCAACTTCGAGGCTGACGCGTTGACTGCAGGGGGTCGATGTTGTGCACAGCATCTCCTGAGCCTAAGGAAGAAACAAAAGTACCTAACGAAGATGATAGCCGCAACCGGGCGACCAGGAAACATTAATAATTTTGATTTTTTTTTTTTTTTTTTTTTTATATTTTTTTCTTGTTATTCACATTGTAAGTTACACGAAAAATTGTCCGGGACTCATCCCACTACGTAAAAATAAAAAAATTACTTAAGCTACTGTACAACCGCCATGAATTCCAAAAGAAAAGACTTATTCAGACCTAATCTGGAGGCTGACAATCAAGCTCAACAAGGGATGGGGATTGTGGGGGGGGGGGGGGAATTAAAATTTATGGGAGTTGGCTACGCTGTCCGCTGCTGGATCCGAGGTGAGGTAGGCCTTTAGGAGCTGGCTCTCGCTTATTTCGTTGGGGATATGGACCCTAGCTGCTGAGGTCATCACCGGAGGCTATTACACGCCTTAGCCATACAGCTTGGTAATGCTTTTCCTTGTGGCGAAATAAGCCGGTCACTGCACTGATCAACACTGTGTTACCCAGTTGGTTCTGTGGCGGGTGATTGTCTAGCGTTTTATGGGGGGGCAGATTCTCGGTGTTCCACGTGGTGGAAGAGGAGCACACAATTAATAAGGGTTCACCAGACGGGGGGGTTTCACGGGCTTTAAACTAACACGCGGTGATCTAAAATTCTTTTCCTCTTGGCCATTGCCTTCAGGATTTCATTCACGGGTAGACCACACGTAAGTTATTGTCACGTTATATACACTGTGAGGCAAATTCCTTCATTTCGTACGCGAAAACTGTTGCGATGCAATCGACGATGCTTTTTCTTTTTTTTCTTTTCGCGAAAACTGTTGCGATGCAATCGACGATGCTTTTTCTTTTCCGCACAAACTATTTCGATGCCATCGACTTTACTTTTTCCGATTTCGCGATAACGAATTTTATTGCGATACCATCGCCAAGCCACGCGCGCACACCCCACGAGTCAAAATCAAAACTCGACCGTCCTCGTCCACAAATTAATCCACTCTGACTACCAAAAAAATTCGCCTACCCCATCACAGCTCATGACTCGCGACGAACAACCAAAAGAATCCCGTTGCGCATGGATGGAAATTTACTGGATATAGCATACCCACGCCACTTTTTCTATATGCCCGACAACTGCCTACGTGACCGAAGCATCCAGAAACGAGGAGAAAAAAAAAAACAATAGCTACCGTACACGGCGTATGGCGTGACTGCAGCTGGTTGCGAATAGTATATATACTTGCATATGCAAAATCATATCGACAGAAAAAAAAATAACCACCACCTCATGGAGTGGAATGTTCTCGTCGGAGATTTCAGTTTCTTGCTTTATTAATCTTTCTCTTCTCTTTCCCTTCCTGGTGGGGAATATTCTCACTAAATGGTCAGTTTCGCGGTGGGTATGGGTAAATTTATCTCAGGCTCTTCGATTTTGACAGCAACCACCACATCCTGGACACACACCTAAGCTTTCGTGTAAAAGGGATATTTACAAGGTGACTATCTCCGGATATCCGTTCCTAAATGGTGGGAACAAATTGACCACGATAATGGATAAAGCCCGAGTATGTTACACCGCACAGTGTTACCCCAACAAGGGAATAGATTTTATTTTATGCCCAGTGCTAATCGTAAAAAAAATACGGCATTTCCTACAATGTGTTTATTAATGAAAAAAGTTAACAAACGGATAAGGTCACTATCCGTCTGTCAGCTAAAACATGTGTCAGAGAGCGGATATCGTTTTTTTATTAATACGGGGGTTATTGTTTAAAGAGAGAATTATAACTCTACGATTTTCTTAAATAACGAATTTCAAAAGCATTCCAGGAAATGAATTATATACTATGCTTACAATAAAATATGTCGGAATTTGGTTGCCATCATCGATCAGTTCATCTTCCTGTAGTAATAATATTATACGACATATAACATATATGTGTGTATAGAAAATGCAAAGAAATTTACTCACCCAATACGATGACTCCGTCGAAGGAAGGCCTGCCGTCAAGGTTGTGCGTAGGTTTTTGCTAAGGAAAACGTTAATAAAACAATCCTACACATATATATGTATATGATCCTACTTAAGTTTATTAGAATGTTCGAAGAATGTAATGAGAAAAAAAAATCGATACATCAACTCTAAAGTGGAGAAGATTGTAAAATAAAAAAAATATAAAAACTAACTGCACCAGCAAAAAAAAAATAATTTTGTTGGGGAACGACGTCCTCCACAACCAACTGACTTACATGCTGACTGGATCCAAACTATGCTTCCTGTTGCTATGTTCCTTAGCTCTTATGGGACTATCGTGCCCATGTACGACGAATAAAACGCTTGTTCTTTTACTAAAACTAATATGTTTGTTTAATGTAATATAAAAACGATGTGAACTACAATTTGACTTTAAATGTAATATAAAACGATGTGAACTACAATTTGACTTTACTTTAGCAGCAGGCCACCACAAAAACGCTACCACCGCGTGTCGCCGAGAGTGAAGTCCAGAATATTCTGATTTTTTCTTGTTTTCCACTGAGGGTAAACCAGTGTCGAGTCTCGTTGTCGCGTTCAGTCCATCAGTGGAGTGCGGTTCAGTTTTGTAGGTGAGTTGTTGTCTTTTGGGTGCCGCCACACTCTATCTTTTGACTCTGTCCTGTAATATTTGCCCAGGCAAGAGGAAGGGGTTGAAGTTTCGTAGTTTTTAGACTGGAGAATGTCCTGTTTTGAAGCTTTATCGTCTCATTGTCCAGGCGGACAATGACGTAGGTGCCATTCAGATGCCTTGAGGAGTTTTGAGAAACCAGTTGTCCTACGAAATATGTTAGAAAAATCGTTTCGCTATGGCAGAGTAATTTAAACCCTCAATTCTTTCACCCGGATGATCGCCATAATCATCATCAGAGTTCAAAGGCAATACAGTTAAGTACGCTTCGTCAATATCTGACGTTTGCTGGTTGACTTGCAATGTTTTTTTTGATTTGTGATGATCCTGTGGCAATGTTTGCTTTTTGAGAATCATCGAAATCTTCCATTATCTTTTTTTTTTTTGCTGCAAGAAGGCAATCCAAATCCCTTTGCATGTGAAGAACATGCGACCGACAAACCCATAGAACAAATGGTGACGATTGCTTCTTCCATGGGGGACAATTTGTGTTCTTTATAAAGTCCACCGCCGGTTGCATTTTTTAACTTGAGATTCTCCGACATCTCATTTTCTTTATATGTATTTATTTTTGTCACTCCAAACCTAAGTATTGTGTAATTACCTGAAATTAATTAGTATATATTATAAATTTGTTTTTATAAATTCAAACACTTTAAAATGACAATTTGTATTTTATTTCTAATTGATTAAAACAGATTTCTTTGACTACAAAAAAGAAAATAACTCCCAGTCACCACAAAAAGAAAACCAACTGACCAAAAAGTGACAGTTTAACCTCCATCTTGTATTGTTCTTCTTCTTCTTCGGTTCAGTTCAGCCAACTACGCCACCCTCTACCGTTCAGACAACCAGTGACCGAGTACAGCCGAAGACAAAAAGGTTTATTACACGTAGAGGTGAAACAAAAAGGTTTACAATATACGAAATTTAAACATGCAACGTAATCTTTTCCACTCAAATATGGACTTCATGGGTGGCCCTACCATGTTGAGTTCTTTCTCCAAGGTTCTCCAAAAACTGTCAACTTCTTCATTTTTTCTTTGTGTAAATCCATTTGCTATATCTGGATATCTTTCCATATGATATACAATTATCTGCAGTTTTTTTCAATATTTTTGTTTATATTTTACAGAAAAATACTTACATTGTTGCTTTTAATCTAAAGTTCCATAACAAATTGCCAGCTGAATATTTCGGGGAAAAATACGGTAATATTTCCCTTTCGAAGTAATTCACAATACCTATTTTTTCCGACGGAATTCTTTGTTCCCTTTCGAAAATGTCTTACGATACCTATTTTGTGGAAGAGGGAAATATTCCGGGGGAAATACTATTCCCGATAGAGGTGAACGATGATAGAAAGGGTTGTGAATGTCGAAAAATATAACTAGCCTTAGGTAAATAAATTCTACGGCATTGTCAAATCAGTAAAGGTAAATCTCCAAATAATACTAGTACTACCAATAAACCAATTTATTTATTTTTTACTTCCGATTTACCTGATTTAGAAATTTATGACTCTTGTCCAAATTTACTTTAAATTATAACCACCACACGGTATATTTGACTCGGCTTTGTGTCGATAAATTACATTCCAATAAGATGGTAACCATTTGACAATTCTGTTACAATGACGTGTCTCAAAGATACAAATGTCCTTTAATGTAACATTTCAAAACACACAAAAACTGTGAGGTTGTTATTTAGTGTTCAGTCAATGTAATGTTCGCTGAACTACTGCATCACCAGCTCTAACTGTACCAAGCAATTCATTAAGTGTACCATCATGTGTCGTGAATATTTGCACCATTTGTGCCAACAACCAAATGAAATTTGCAATTTTTGTTTTTTCTGGTTCAGTTGATTTGTTTGTAATCATGTATACCATGAAATTGCGTTTCCCCTTTGGCCAATCATTCGCAAGGTTAACACAATCAAGCTTCGGTAATGCGCGTTCACTTGTCGCCATTTTCCCGAAGAATTAATGAAATTAAGATACAATCCGTGAAATAATTATGAATTCCCGTGAAATTTTTAATGTTCCGATAATTTTATTTTATTTATTGATTTATTCCGATTAAATATGTTTCTTTTTATGGGTTCGAATTTGCATTTTTTTAGTTCTCAAAACTTCTGACACCATGTAACAAGCTAAGCTTATTAATAATTTCCTGTATTGTTTCATCCTTCTATGTTCCCCACGTGGAGGTCCATGTTACAATTTTTACATTTTCATTGAGTGCGTTCACACTCATTACAATGTTACATGAATATGTAGTTCAAATAATGCTAGAAATATCATAAACTTTCTACACCAATACAATACAAACCAGAAAAGCAGTACCAAACATTTTTTTTTTTTTTATTATTATTTATTAACAAGTAAAATTAATTTACAATATTAATGACTCTACAGCACTAGCTACAGGGGCTATCGGTTGGTATTTCTTACATATAGGATAGTTAGGTGGCAGTCGGGGGCAGAGAGACCCACAAATAGGCCAAGTAGCCAAGGTCGTGAATCTTGCTGCTCTGGGCAGTCCCATTAAGCTTAGATATTATTTGCTATATCTGTTAGTACTAATATTTTATAAACATTATTTTTTATATTTTCGAAAGATGGTGTTTTTAACATATCGGACAGATTTTTATTAAATAATGTGGAGCATAAGTTTCTAATCTTCGAACAATCAAAAATAAAGTGTCTGGTTGTTAAGATCGATCCGGATTGGCAGAGGTGGCAATTTGGAGGCTTTTCCTTGTTGAGTATGTAGCTGTGGGAGAATTGTGTGTGTCCCAGTCGAAGCCTCAGGAAGCACCTGTTCATATGCGTAGTTGTTTTTGTTGGGTAAGGTTGGGTTAAGGTTGGAGTATAG
Source organism: Cheilosia urbana (assembly GCA_946477585.1). Classification (NCBI taxonomy): domain Eukaryota; kingdom Metazoa; phylum Arthropoda; class Insecta; order Diptera; family Syrphidae; genus Cheilosia; species Cheilosia urbana. The sequence goes on from OX297853.1 coordinate 25,885,081, forward strand.
GTGATTGTATCGATTCCAAATCAGTTTACGTTTTTGCCCGAAGTGTAAGTTAATTAATTTTATGAAATCTTTCTTTGGTGGTGGGTACGGTGTGGTATTGGATTCTTCAGAAATATTTCGGGCTGCTCTATCTGCAAGTTCATTACCCTTGATACCCGAATGTCCAGGGACCCAGAGAGTAATCAATTTGGATTTATACTTGATAAGGTTGTCCCGTATTTTGTTTATGACGGCAGTGCGGTTCCTTATATTCCGTAAAGCGTTCAAGGTAGATAGACTGTCTGTGCAGATAACGGTTTTTTTCCGGGACATTTTTCCAAGTTCAGTCGCTTTGCATATAGCTAAGGCTTCTGTGGAGAAAATAGAGAAGTATGTAATTAGGAATTTTTTCCGCAAGTATTATTTCGCCGTTCGCTGTAACTATTGCGTAGCCGGTCCCAACTTCGTTTTTAGATCTGTCGGTGTAGAGTATATCCCATGAGTTGCTTTTGTAATCGTTCATCAGTTCATTATAGAGTAGAAGCTGAGTTTCCTTAGGTGTTGAGTTTTTGCATAATTTAGAGAGCTTAGTGTTAATGGCGTCCCGTGGAAGTAACTAGGGTGGGTAATTTACAATAGGAGCTGGTTTTATCAAAGGTTGGAGGACAGTGTTTTTTGCAAGTTCTAATGCGAGGTAAATGCTGGAGAGATATTTAGGTGTCCTTTTGCGTTTTATTATCCTTTTTGCATCGTCGGTGATCGGGGATTTATCAGATTCGCAACTTTTAGGTGCAAGACGGGCTGTTAAAACGTCTCGGCGATCTTCAATGGATAGGAGGCCAGCTTCTGTGAGCATATTTATAATTGGTGTCGTTCTGAAGGCTCTTAAAGCAGATCTGATGGCTGCGTGGTAGGATGCTTTTAGTATTTGAAGAGTCGATTTACTGCATTTTCCATAGATTGCCAATCCGTAGTCAATCTTACATAGTAATATGGCCTTTACTGCATGGACAAGTGAGTTGATAAAAATTCATGAGTTCTAGCAAAAAGCATAGGCATACCGTGGAATTGACCTATGACCTTGAACACTGGGCTTGTTGATACAGACCTTTGGAAATTGTTCCATTTTTCGTAATCAAAGTGGTTGGCTATAGTGATTCTATCGTATCCAGCATTTCCTTGTCCGCTTGTGTTTGCTAACATTTTCTTGATCAGAGTCGTTTGGTCGTCAGCCATTGTGAGGCCTTTGAAGAGAGGCAATACATTTTTCTTGATTAAGTATTCAGTAGCCACGAAATACTCTCTCAACCTCCAACTCATTAACGCGTAAAAATGACCTCTCCATTTGATTTCTCGTTCTTTCTCCTTTAATCCAATAATCAGGTCGTCATCTGGGAGTCCAAAGTCATTCACGGTTTGAAGGAACAGTTTCCAGTTTGTTGTTGGAACATGTAATAAAGTGTCTAGTACTTTTTCGTCGGGATAGGTCCCCAAGGCCTTTCCATGATGCATTTCAGTAGCTCAGATCGAGTGATGGAGTGGGTTTTATCCGAGTAAATTAGGCTGGGATCCATAACCTCTGGGACATCCCAGCACTTGGTCAGAGGAAGTAAATGCCAGGTCGGAGGATAGGCGATAAGGACATCAATGGCGGGCCAAGTATCGTCTCTTATGTGCTCATGAAGCGGGTCGGTTTTCGACAGTGCCTCTACGTCTACGAACCATTTGAACTTGGAGAAGAATTGTTTCTTAAGAACTTTGAAAGCCAGATCGGATGCCAGTAGATCTGCATAGGCTGAGTCTACCTTAATATCTGCATTAACGTTTTTATGCAATGATTTCAATCCTTCCATGTAATCGATGAAGGGGTGTCCCCAGTGCCTGAAAGATCCGTATATGGTGAGCAACGTCTTTTTATCCGAGACATTTTCTATTAACTCAAAGAAAGCTTCAGAGGAGGGATTAACCCCCTTGAGCTCATCTTTTTTGCTTTGCACGTGAGCTGGAAAGTGAGGAAAGGATGGTATTTCAGGCCGATAAGCTGCGGCCATTTCGCATAGCTTTAATGAAGCCAAGGGCTCCAATACTCCGTAGGCTTCATATGCCGTCTTCATATCATGAATAAGCAACTGATCCCCTGCAGTGTATAAGTTTTGAATGACTTCTCTATGCTTACTATGGTAAACATCAAATTGCCTGTGCTCAATGGTAAAGAGAGTTTGGAACCGGGCAGTACAAGTGTCCTTATACATTAGTAACATGTTCCGGTCCCAAATCATATTAATCTCCGGAATGTATACAATTCCTTGTCCTATGAAAACCTTCCCTAATGTTTTCGATGTATACGAAAGTCCCTCTGAATGGTCTTGTTGTATAAGCTTTTTGACTCCCCTCAAATTTGTCCCTGGTTTGGTCCAGATGTCTGCGCATGTCCTGTGAAAAAGCTCAGTTGGTCGTTAGTTGTCTCGAGCTCCTGGTATAGCATTGAGCCATTTACTTCGGGTTGACCATGATCGTTTGTAATAAAGCGGGTTGGAATCCCCGGATTTTAGATAATCTAGGAAGGCATTCAATTCTTCTGACAATAAAGGAGAGTTGAGAGTGTAGTCTTGGTTATTCATGTATTGGGGATCGATCGCAGGTTTGGCCGATTGATCTAGAAGACTCTCGACATCGCCCCAGAGTCTGACAACCAACGGGATCTTTCTTCTCTCTCGATGTAATCGTGGAACCTCTCCATATCGGAGATCTCCACATTTTGAAACTTGTACATTTTTGATGCATTGACTCGAACTTTGATGTAGATCCGTGTTGAGTACCAAAAATTAAAGGCGAAAACATTTTCAAACTAGCGTTGGATAGTACACGTCTTTTTTATGAGTTTGTATGAGGTACTCACTTTGGATTGTGAGGTGGTACAATGTCCCACCTCAAATCAGGTGTTGCTCTTAATTTCAATTATCATCAAATGAGTTGCAATGCTGTATTTCACCTCACGTGAGGTGAGTGGCTGAGAGAATAGATTTGTACCATTGAAAAGTTTAATAATTGCCTGTAAATTTAGTCGACCCCTTACCTCTGCTTGGGGGAAGTCAATATTAAAACTAAACCACTATTCAATAAGTTTCTTTTTCAACTCATTTCTTTATTTTATTGAACTTTACAAATTTATATTTTGCCATTCGCGTTCATTTTACATGAGTACTCGGAATGTGATACTCATGCTCAGAACGCGAATAGCGTGCGCGTGTGTCGCAGAAATTTATTTGATGTGATCAAATTTAATGTTGTGTGGTCACAAAAACCATGGTAAGAAGGAATGAGGCATGAGGGCAGTGGCGGACTTAGAGGCAGTGACACCCGGGGCGGTAAAGCAAGCTTACACCCCTTGAAAAATTTAAGAAAAAAAACTTTCTGAACTATAAATAATTATAACTTTTCCTTTATAAGTTTACGGGTTTGTTTCGAAAAACGATTATAAATCATGTCTCACGTTTATATTAACTTTCACGAAGAAAATATTTGTGATATTGAAAAACAAGCAGAAGTGTACCATAAATTTCCCAAATATGTGTCTATACATCGAAAAAACGTGAAAGATTTACCTCCCAACAATATCGAACACCAAGGTAAAAAGGTTATATCTGCATCAAGCAAGTATTTGCATAAGACTACGGGTTATGCTGAAACTCCTTTGGATAATCCATCTGGATTTCTGAAGAAAAACGGTGGTATTAAATGGCAAAAAGTCAATGACCATGTCTGTCCGCCAAGCAAAGATATACCCCCAGTTCCAAAAAAAGGCGATATAAAAACAAAAGAAAATCACCAAAAAGTCAATTTCATTAATAGAAATATCAAACGAATTAAAACAGCAGCGCCGCCTAGTATTGCTGAAAAATTTGTTGATACCGTCATTGGTGAGAGACACAATTTAGATGGAACTGGGTTAGTTCCCCAGTACGTGTTCTCTAAAAAATACGGAAAACCGCCCAGCTATTTGAAATCGATTAAAATAGCATTGGAAACAAGAACTTGTCACAAACAGAAGGATACTACTCAGGGCATATCAGTGCTACGCGATTCGGAGCGCAATGCAATTTTAATGGTGAGTTATAGAGAAAACGGTAAAACCAGTAAGGTACTTACATACGTACTTTTTTTTCTCTTACAAAATTTCAGGGACTGCGAGCCAATCATTTAGAGCTGGAAAAAGCCTATCAATTATTGCCTATTTTTACTCTTACATATTCAAAGAAGCAACGAAAGGCAAAACTTGAACAGCAGTTGAAACGACTGGAACAAGATATACTGCTAATGCAAACTAATCCAGTTATTTTAATATCACAAGAATAATCTTTTCAAAATTATTTGTCCAAATATATGAACCGAATTTTCTTCCAAATCAATAACATAAATGTCCACACTCTTTACAAATGTAGCAGGAGTATGTGACAAATCTGCGCCATACAGCAGACCGGTGTGGTGATGAAAGGCTTTTAAGCAACGTTAGGTAGTTTCTCGTGGGGGGTTGCGCTTCTAAGACCTTGGAAACAGACATCGGAAACAATTCTTTGAAGGATTACACAGAATTATATAGGTAGGTATTTGGGAAACAAATTTATTGTTTTATTTGTGTTTTTATTTTTTGTAGTGTGCAAAGTTATTTTTCTGTTACTGATGGCACCCCCTATTAGTCTGCCACCCGGGGCGGACCCCCCCCCCCCCCCCCCTTAGTCCACCACTGCATGAGGGTGTGAAATGTCACAATACTCATTGCTAATATATGATAAATGCTAATCACTGTTGGGGTGTGGATTAAGATGTGGGATTTTTTTTTGAGCGCACTGTTTCGTTGCCTTGTGCTGCACACTGGACCTTTTGTCCACCAGAATAATTGTCAAAAAACCGATCACTTTGATGCAGGCGTTGTTGCCACCATGAAACTTTTATTTTTCTTATCACTTTATAATAAGCTGTGATTTTTTGTTCTTTATGGCGGATAAAGAACAAAAAATCTATCACCGAAAAATATGACAAAACACACCAGACGCCACGAAGCCAACAAATTAATTAAACGATTTAAAATTAGTCATTGAAAAGAAAAACGCAAGAATGACCAGCACCACTCGAATCGCGAACCGAACAGCCATCTTTTTTCTCGGCGTACTTGCTACATGCAATCAAGAAAAAAGATGGCTGCCCGGGTAGTTTTGGTCATGTTGAGTGTCAACAATCGTTCGCACCGTCGCTTTCGCTTTGTTTGGAACAAAACGGGGTAGTGGTTACGAAAAAACTCCTACTGTTCGCACCGCCATCTTGCGGCCAGTAGATGAGGCTCAAAAGGAGGCAACTCATGTGAACAATCACTATGCCTGATTAAACTTAAAAATCACATAACGATATGTTAATGTTGTGCATTCTTTATGTAATGCAGAGTATTTTTGATAAAAAAATCTCCATCTAATATATACATTAGAAATTAATATATTTTCAAAAAAAAAATGCTAAAGAACACTTGACTTTAAAATATTACAAAAAAATCCATTTCAATAAATAAATAAATAAATAAAATAAAAATTCACATATTGCAGTTAAGGAACATAATTTTGGATACTTTTGTTCCACTCAGCCTATTTCTTCTCTCCACTAAAATTTGTCCAGACTTCGAAAAAACGCTTTCTGAATGAACATTTTAATGGATCCTTGTTTCGTGGTAACAAAACTTCCTGCAAAAATGTATCCACTTCTACTCGTATTATAGCGTACGTATATTGGCTAACTTGATTATCGAAGTCAGCCCAAATTGTACACACCTTTTTTAAAGTTGATAGTTCATTAAGAACTTCTGGTATCACTTTGTTCGTGATGGTCACGAGATAATGAAGAAGGAGACCGTTCGGGTTTATAATTCAACAATTTTATTTTAATGAGTTGACCACGATGACGTCCGACTTCTTTGGATGATGATGAAGGAAGGAAGGATGTCACCAGAACGCAGAAAAAAAAAAAAATAAGAAAAAAGACCTTCCTTTCTCTCATATATCCAGCGGTTCCCAAATTTAAGTCAGTAGTGCCACGCGTTTGTGTGGGCTCTTGCACCCTGGCCACAATGGTTTAATAAGACTAAACACACTTCGTTTTCTAGAGATTTTGCGTGTACACTTGTTACTAAGGCATTTAAGTTCGAAAGGAACGCTCATCTGAAAATCCGTATTTTTTAAACCGAGAATCGGAGAAATTTAAACTTCCCAAGTCAGTGACCGATAAATGAAAATAAAATTTTTCTTTTCTTAGTCTTTATTGCTCGAAATCCACAATTAATTAATGAATCAGTCCTTCACTTAGCTTAACCTATATCAAGTAAAAAAAAAACTATTTTATATTTCAGTACAAAAGGAAAAGTCCCATAACCGGTTCTTATTTATTTGTGCATGGTAACAACAGACAATGTGAATCTTCGGCGTCGTGTGTCCATCCTTGCTGGGAGCTGTGTTGAGTTTTGTTTATTGAGTACTTAATTTATGTGATGCGGGATATCAGCGTCATTTGTCTACCATTTATACTGTACGGTACACGCAGATTGGGAAATTGTTCGTGGCATTGTAATTTATAAATTAAACAAAGTAAATTTTGTTTTACTAAACAAAATATTTTTATTGAGGAGAAGCCTCTTTATTCACCGAATTTCAAATTAGAACTGAATCTTAAAACTAACAATATTCGCTTATCGCCCAGCTATGCATCCCTGCCTACTTGCCGGTATGTTGATTGTTGTAATGCTGGTGTTAGGTGTCGGATATCCTGCAGACGATTTGTCAGCAGCATGATGTTGGAGCATGCTCGGTGCATGTGAAACAAATTAAATCATAAATTTCATTAAGATCACCCACCAGTATGACATTAGTACACCATACCAGCTTATGGGCTCGCGTCTACACATCTCCAACTGTGCCAGAGCTAAGGCATATCGGAACATCGTTAATCACATATAATACCGAGCTTGCATCTCATGTGCAAGTACCTACACTATCGGGATCTATTGCAAAGATCTTACATTGCGCCGCCAATCTAACAGTCGATAGAGAGCTTGGGATATCAGCAAGTGAGCTGATTCCTGCGCCCTTCAAAAACACATTCAAATTTTCCTTTCTACGTATATGACCTTTAATTTTGTTGGCCTGTTGTATATCAATGTCTACTAAATCGCTCAAATGTGAATATAATTCACTACATGTAATTTGCTGTTTGACTATCATCGTCGAGCTAGCGGCCACATTTTCAATTCCTTCACCATTTGTATCATCTGTTGGACCCGAAGTCCAAATTTCAGTGGATAATACGTCTTCGAAACTAACTCCTCCAGTCGCTCCATTGTCGTCATTTACAGGTACATTACCATTAATCGGATCCGTGTTTGATACAGATCCAGTTTTTTGTCGTGGTCCCCGAAATTCGGGAATCACGGGAGTAGCATCTATATTGCAGCTGCTCAACATATCATTGAGCATGCTATCGTTTCTGGATTGCGCAACTTTCTCTCTCATATGGGAAGACCCGAAGTAGAATCTCCTGGTCGCACCGTTGTTTCCGGGAGCCTCACGGGATACGAGGTTCACCATTTCCTTATGTTTCACAATATCCGCATTCACGATTACACCGTTTACGATTTCCAAAGCAATATTGCTGTCAATCAGATGCAACATCACTCCCGTACCGTAGACCGCTATCATACGGTCGGGCTTGCGGTCCTTGTCGTTGTTCTGATATACCATGGAGTATGAAAGATGCTCCCTGCCCGATTTGTTATCGATCACTTCGCAGTAAGTTTTCGTCATGATTGATATTCCGTGGTCCATTAGTCGGTAGAGCGTCGTGCGTTTACGCTTGAAACTCCCCTCTTTCCTTTTTAATTCATTCTTTTTTGGTTCGACTATTGCATTCCTTGAAGTTGTACGTTTTGCCATCTTAGAAATCTTCCGTTCTTTTTCTTCCTTTCTTTTTTTCTTTGAAATGTACTTAGGTATGACACTCACCGAAAAAATGCTTTGACGTAATCTTCTCTGACTCTGAGAACATGAGATTTTAAACAAATTGCAGGTGTCTGATGACCGCATTTGAATTTAAAATCACTCCCGATATTGCAACATTTTTTTTCCGAGCTCATTTCCTCTGTAATATCTTTAAAGTATGATTGCAGCTCGGTGGCACTTGGAAAATATCAATGTCTTCTGCATTGATATTGTACATTTCGGCATAATTTGTGGCAATTGTCGATATTAGGGCTATTATTTATTTGTATGGTTCTCTCAAACATATCACATAATGAATTCCCGCGTGCGACAACGTCTTGCTTAACTTTTAGCTGGTTTTCTCCCAGCTGTGATTGCATGCATGGCTTTAAGTCTTTCAGATGCTAGCGGACTTTGTCGGAAAAATACATAAATCCAACAGCGGGACAAAATCGACTTTCTTGCTCTGACGCCAACTTGATTTCTTCTCCAACCTTCTAGAAGGAAATGACATTATCTTAGGCACTAGCGCCCGTGGTGTAACTACGTAACATTTGGCCAGGGGTGTTACATGGTCGGATAATGTAGTGCTAAATGTAGTGCTATACACTTATTTAGTTTTATTGCAGCTTTTATATGGCTCGCGTTATTCGTCGTAACAACAACTATTCTGTTAGTTATGTCCCAGTCATCGCAAATTTTGTTCAATTCTTGGCTAAGGCCTTCAACAGTCTGTCTGTTGAAATATTGTTAGTAAAATACTGCTTTAGATTTTTTCTTGTCATTCATGCTATTAAACAAAAATTTTGTGAAATCCTTAAACTTATAGAATAGTTCAAGTATATTTGTTTATAGGTTTCTTGGATTTGTTTCCCATTGATATAATTTAATATTTCTTGAAGTTTCTATGGTACGTTTTATGGTTTGTTAAATTTGTCTTATTTAATACTGTTGAGAGCTAACTCAGACAATAAAACGGATCTTTTTTGCAGTTCATTCTTGGAATGTGTCTGCCTGCGGTTAATGCGTTGCTATTTATATGCTGATGCATATAACTAGCAACGCTTTCCAGAACAACACTCTGTCGAGAACTGACTCAAGTGTCAGTTTATGGAGTCAGAAATACGGTATCTGGGTTATACTCTGACTCCATAAACTGACACTGACACAAAAATCATATAAAGACCAATACCAAAGATGTATGGAAGTTTGGTTAAAATCGGTAAATGCGTTAAGACGTTAGCACCCTTTCTAATAAGTTTATAGAGTGGTTGTGCCTTTACTGAAAAACCCTTAACGAATCGTCTTAAATATGAACACAAACCTAAAAAACTATGCAATGCCTTGACATTCTGCGGTACAGAGAAATAAATAATTTCCCTTCGATACCCTTTATGTCTGGCTTAATACCCTCTGTTGTCACAGTATAACCCAGATACCGTATTTCTGACTCCATAAACTGACACTTGTCTAGTCGTAATTCCAATCTGTTCTTAACTAATCTCTCACAAACCTCAGCAAATATCTCCAAATGTTCTTCAATCGTCTCTGTTGCTATCATTATATCATCGATATATATGCTAATTTTCCCCACTCTTAACAAATCCTCAAATACCCTATTCACAAATCGCTGAAACTCCGAGGGCGCGTTTCTTAGACCAAAAGTCATCTTTAAATATTCAAATTGACCCAATGGGGTCACGAAAGATGTATACTTAATGGATTCTTCACTCATTTGAATATGATGGAATGCACTCTTTAGATCCAATAAAGTAAAAATATTTTTGTTAGCTAAGTTATCCAGCAAATCTTCCATTAGCGGGATCGGATAATTATCTTTTAGTGTTATCTTATTTAACGATCGATAGTCCTCGCACATACGCAATTCCCCTGTTTTTTTTTTTTACTAACACTATCGGTGATGTATATTCTGATCTACTTGGCCTTATTATTTTCCGTTCTAGTAAATCGTCTAGTATCAATTGTACCTGTTCTTTCTCGAAATACGATAATCTACGAGGGGGGCAGTGGAAGGGTTTATCATCACTAATTCTTATTTTAATTTTACTAACAATTTCTGGGGTATCGGGACGATCTTTGTTCAGGTAACATTCATTAAAAATTCTATAAAATTTGTCTTTCCATTTGGAATCTACTTTATCATTATTTATCTCATAGCTACTTTCTTCATTTAGTTCAATTTTCATCAGATTTTGGCACTCTTTGTACATTTCATCTTCACCACTGTTCGGGCGTTGAACAAAGGAAAAAAGATTTGCCAACAAAATGAACTGTATTCAAAAACAACGCTTAAATGTTCCGTAAAATAAAACAACCGCTTTCCAAAACGTTATAATAAGAATTGCTTTATTTAAAGTGTCGAATTTAACTTTATATACAAAATCTTTATTTACAAACGAAAATGTTTGACATCTGTCGCAAATTGACATAATTTCCCTCAAGGGAAATTTTGTGGGAGTGGGTGCGTTTAGTGCACCTGCACTTGTTGATGGTTAGTCGTCAACATTCTCCCCCGCCGATGAACAACGTTCTTAATTTCCAGCTGCACGACTTGTCTTCTGCCTTCTTCTATTATGGTACCAAGTTTTGCCAACGATCTGCGTCTCTGCCTGCTGTTTAACTTGAATTCAATGCATGTGTTTTGGTACATGAAAAGAAACGACAGATTATTGCATATGCTAAATACAGAGATTGACAAACAAAAACAACAGACAACTCTATAAGAGAACACCAAAAAACAGCAACAACTACTCCAGTAGTCGATATTACACACGATCCCGTTCATAGGCGATCGCATGTAAAATTGTTTACAATGGAGACCTCTTCTCCCGCTGATAATTGCAAGTATAAGCAAGCACTGTGTGTTGACTGCATATTGCCCTTTGCATGTTGTTGTTGTTGCTGCGATGACGGCGACGAACACGAAGCCGATATCCAATGCAGCTGTTGTTGGCGTAGAGCAGAAATACAATGATGAAGACGGTGACAATGAAAGCTTGATGCTGTTGCATTTGTTGTTGGTTGTTTGTGTTTCATACGGTCGGGCGTTTGAGTTTCGGTAGTGCGCGCATTAATCGTTTTTATATTATTAATTTAAAGTTAAATTATGAGCAAATAAGGTTTGGACGTGTGTTTTGGTGTGTGTTCCAGTATATTCCAGGTGAGTAATATTAAATTTATATAAATTAAATGTGAATTCAGTGTTGATTTTGTTTTTAATTTTTCGTTGGCGTCCATCGATGGTGTGCATGTGTGTGTGTATTGAGTGAATGAGATGCATTGGCGATGGTGCTTGAAAATGTGTATAAGTGAGCGTGCAATTCCATTGAGAATTGAATTGTGTTGGGTGAATGCGTAAGAGCGAGTGAGCGGACTGTATTTAAATATTTTTGAGTGATTTCAGTTTGGATTTGAGTATGTATGAATTATTGTTTGGTATGATGACAGTGGTGCGAAAAAGTTTTCTTTCGTGTGTTTGAAAATGTTTTAATTATTTTATGATTTATATTTATTTATGTTATGTTTTTTAGTGTGATATAATTTATGTGTTGTCTGTTTTCTTTTTCATTTATGTGTGTGTGTTGTAAATTGTTTATTATTATTGTAATTTTTTTTTTTTTTTTTGTGTAGGATTTGTGTTGAATTAGTTACGATTTGTGTAGTTTCTGTTTTGTAAATTTTATATAACTAATGGTTTATTCTTGGGTAGTGATGTGTGGTTCATTTGTAGGCAGCGGACAAAGTTTTGTAATTGGTCTTTTTAGAATTCCTTGTTGTGTCTTAATTTGAACGACGCGGGTGAGGTTGTCGGATCCTGGGTACGTTTGTATGGTGCGGCCAAGACTCCATTTAGCCGGGGGCAGACGTTCATCTCTTAACAAAACTAGGTCTCCTGTTTTGAGTTGAGGTTGTATCTTCAACCATTTTGGGCGTTGCTGTAGCCGAGTAAGAAACTCTACTTGCCACTGCTTCCAGAAGGTTTGCAGATGCGCTTGAACTGCCTTCCATCTGTCGATATGTCCTTGTTTGCCTATGGACATGTCTGGCTCTGGTACGGTGAATAGCGTTTCTCCTATTAGGAAGTGTGCTGGTGTAAGCGGTTGGAAGTCATCAGGGTTTTCGGATAAAGGGCACAGAGGTCTCGAATTTAAACACGCTTCTATCTGCGTCAAAAGCGTGGCGAGTTCCTCAAATGTGAGTGTTCCGTTTCCGACGATCCTTTTTAAATGGTGTTTTACGCTCTTCACCCCTGCTTCCCATAATCCGCCAAAGTGGGGAGAAGCAGGGGGAATGAAATTCCACTTAGTTCCTTCTTTTGCTATTATGTCTGCAACTTCCTTCCAGTCTTGCATCGCGCTTTTCATAAGGCGACGCAATTCTGCTTCGGCTCCCACGAAGTTGGTGCCACAGTCGCTGTAGATTTGACCGCAAACTCCCCGTCGTGCCGTAAATCTTTTGAGAGCCGCTAGAAACGCTTGCGTTGTTAGGTCACTTACTGCTTCTAAGTGGATAGCTTTGGTAGCCAAACAAATAAAAACAGCGATGTACCCTTTGTGACATTTGGACCCACGACCCTTCCAGGCTCGAATGTTGATAGGTCCTGCATAATCAATACCTGTGTGGGAAAAGGGTCTTGATACTGTCACTCGGGGTGCAGGTAGTTCTCCCATTAACTGCTGCGCTGTTTGACATCGATACCTGTAGCATGTGGTACAACTGTTGATATGTTTCTTTACAGCTCTTTTGATTTGGAATATCCAATATTTTTGCCGTATGTGTACTATCACAAGCTGGATTCCTCCGTGCAATGACCGTTCATGAGAGTCACGAATGATCAACTTTGTGAAGTGATGCCTGGGTTCCAAAATGATCGGATGTTGTTGGTCATAGGAAATATTGGCATGCTTCAACCTTCCGCCAACACGAAGAATTCCTTTCCCGTCAATAAATGGGTTTAATGATCCCATTCCTTTGGACTTCGTACCTTCGGGGTACATTTCTTGCTGAGCAGCGCGCGCAATTATATTTGCAGCATTGCCTAGCTCTTTGGGTGAAAGTGATCCGAATTGACGGCTGGTGAGGTTTGCCTTTACGTTGTTAACAAAGCGCAAGCACCAGGCTCCCACTCGGATGAGTCGTGTAAGTTTTGATGTCCTACGAATTAATTGGGTAAGTTCATTTTCTACCACTCCTGTACAGTGAACCTGAATTTTTCTTTTGCCTTCTTGTGTAGCGATATTTGTTGGTTGCGTAGGCAACTCGAAGATCCACGATGATAACAGAAAATCCGGGCCGTTCCACCAAAGTGTCTCGTGAACGAGTGCCGATGGTAGCATCCCTCTGGACACTAAATCTGCGGGATTGAGATGTGTTGGGACGTGCTTCCATATTTGAGTGTCCGTCAGTCGCTGAATTTCCCCTATTCGATTCCTGACGAATGTCTCCCATCGTGCTGCCGGTGCGAGAATCCATGCCAATGTTATGGTCGAGTCCGTCCAGGCGTGAATTGTGATGTCGTTGAGCTCGAGTGTGGTTACTACGTAATGTAACAGTTTGGCCAGGATAACAGCACCGCAGAGCTCCAGACGTGGAAGGCTAACCGGTTGTACTGGTGCGACCTTAGACTTCGATATCAAGAGGTGCATATGTACATTCCCCTCGCTGTCTTCTGCCCGAAGATAAACTGCTGCTCCGTATGCCTTCTCCGACGCATCGCTGAAGCCATGGAGTTCGGTACGGTTCTTCTTGCCGACTGTTTGAACCCACCTTGGAATTCTGATTTCGTTAATCGCCGGTAAATCTTGGAACATCTTGTTCCATTCTTCAAGCACCTTACTGTCGATGGGATCATCCCAAGCGAATTTCTGGATCCAGAGACGCTGCATGACGAGTTTGGCTTTAAGAATGCATGGCGATATCCATCCCATGGGGTCAAACAGCCGAGCAATTGTCGACAGAATGAATCGTTTTGTTGGCTGTGGGTTATCTGGAATAGTAAACCGAAAGCAAAAGTGATCAGCGTTGGGAAGCCAGTGGATGCCCAGCGTTTTAATTCGGTCTGATCCTTCCGATGGAACTGCTAAAGATGATTCCCGATCCTGGATTGGAATTTCCTCAAGAAGCTCTTCCGCGTTTGACATCCACTTCCGTAAGTTGAAACCTGAGTTTTCCAAGATAGCCTTTACCTCTTTCTTCTTGATTTCAGCTTCGTCAATGGTATCTGCACCAGAAAATAGATCGTCGACATACATTTCGGTACGAATCATCTTGGCAGCTCTTGGATGCGCGGTTTCTGCCGCCTTTGCCACTTCCATTAATGTCCGAATGGCTAGATAAGGAGCTGAAGCCGTACCAAACGTTACCGTTTTGAGGCGAAACACCTTTAATTGGTCTGCTGGATGATTGCGCCAAAATATCAATTGGTAGTTTGAATCCAAATCGGTTACCCATATCTGCCGGTACATTTTTTCTATGTCCGCTGAAAAAGAGAAACGATATAGTCTCCAACGTAGAGTCACATCAGTGACATTGTGCTGCAGCGCAGGGCCAGTCATCAGGTGATCGTTTAAGGAAGATCCGTCAGATGTCCTGTATGATGCATCAAAGACAACTCTCAGTCGCGTAGTGGAGCTCGTTTCCTTTAGGACGGCATGATGTGGAAGAAAATAATGACCGCTGTTGGATATGTCATCTTCGTCAACTTCACTCATGTGACCCAGCTTCAAATACTCCCCAATGCAAGAAGCGTATTGGTCATGCAATTGTTGATCTGCTGCTAGACGTCTCTCCAGGGACCTAAAACGCTGAAGAGCTCCTTCGCGTGATCTACCTAGTACGGGATGAACATTTTCCTTGAATGGTAGTGCTACTTGATAGCGTCCATCTACCATACGCCGGGTGTGTTGCAAAAAATGTTCTTCACAAGCAGTGTCTTCAGTGGTTTCATCGCGTGCGAATGGAGTTTCTTCAAGTTCCCAGAATCTTCGAAGTTGCGTATCGACATCGGATGTTTGGAAGAAAGCTCTGATGGATCGAGCAGCAATTGGTGATCTGCCAAACAAAATCCATCCCAGTTTGGTCTTTTGAGCTACAGGAATAGTTTTATCTGGATGACGTGACATCTCCGGCAGCATGATGTCAGCTAATACATCGCTGCCTAATAAAAGATCGATTTTAGCTGGCTTAAAAAAGGATGGATCCGCTAATTGCAAACCGGTGAGGTGCCTCCAATCCCCAACGGATAGGATTTGGGTTGGAAGATGCCCAGACAGTGACTGAAAGATTAACGCCTGCGTGGTTGTTTCGAAGGATGTATGACACGAAGCAAACGTAATGTCCACAACCTTTTTACAAGTGCCACTGCTGACCAAACCCAACCCGGACACCTCGACATCAGTGGATTTTGATTTTAAACGGAGAAGTTGCACGGCGGACTCCGTAATAAAAGAAGCTTCAGATCCAGAATCAAGCAATGCCCGGAGTGGTATGCTATTTCCGGATGACGTCTTTACTTTCACAATTGCTGTAGCTAGCAAAACCTGTGTGTTGGCATCGTGTGTTGAGTGATGGTTTCTCACGCCGGAACTGGTTGAAGGCTGCTCTTCGCTGGATGGATGGAAAGCTGGAGCTTCGCTATTAAAAATTGAGGTACTATATGTTTGTGTTTGTTGTGGTTGTTGGATATTTTGAGTGTTGGGTGGAAATGAGTGTGAAAATTGATTTGTGTTGTTTGTATTATAAGAATAATTAGAATTGTAAGGGTTATTGCGAGTAGTGGAAGGGTTGTTAGAAGGGTTTGATTGCGAGAATGAGTTTTGTAAATGAGAAGCGTTATTTGTACTATTATGTAAGAGTGAATGATGAGGTTGTTGACAATAATAACACCTACGTGTACTTGGACATTGTTGGGACGAATGACTGTACGCTAAACAGTTACTACATAGACCTAATTTATTTACATTTTGATATTTATCAGAAATGCTCATTTTAAGAAATTTATTACATTTCCTGATAGCATGCTGACCTTTGTTGCAAAGCTTGCAAGTGAACTTCGCTGTGGTTTGTTGAGCATGGAACGAATTTCGCTGTGATGCCTTTTTTGATGGATCTACCGATGAACGAGCATGTTGATGGCTCACCGCTTCCAGAGTACGGAACCTAGTCTCGAGGAATTGGGTGAATTCCGTGAAAGTGGGTAACTCCTTGCTGTTTTCTTTGGATCCCAACTTTTCTTCCCAAAGCTGCTGCGTTTTCGAAGGAAGTTTCTGCAACAGAATGTAGACTAGTACCACGTCCCAGTGTTTAACGGGCACATTCAGATTTTCCAAACTGTGCACCACTTCTGTTGCCGTGTCTAACAACTCTTTGAGGGATTCTGCTCGCTCCTGGGTTAGCGTTGCCAGATTAAACAAACACTTGAGTTGGGTGTTCACCAAAAAACGTTTGTGGTCATACCTGTCTCGAAGAATGGCCCATGCCTTAGAGTAGTTACCATTAGCAATACACAAATGTGCTAAAAGTTTCTCGGCTTCTCCAGATACACTTGTTTTAAGATAGTGCATCTTTTGGATTTCCGATAGCGATGAATTATTGTGAACAAGTGACACAAATAAGTCGTGGAAACTTCGCCAAGACTCATAGCTCCCTGAGAAAACTGGAACCGGAATGTTTTTCAGCCTTAAATCACTATTGGAAACTGGTTGTATGTTGCTTGCTTCCTTGTCGGTGGCATCCTTCTTGACGTCGTCCTTCTCTTTCAGCAAGTCGATTGCGTCGAGTATATCACCCCGGTAATCAAGGTACGTTTCCCGAATTTCTTCAAAAGTACTCTCGATTTGAGCGTCTTCTTCATCTTCCTCCAGCGCACTAATTAACTTTTCATAAATTTCAGACGCCGACTCCATCGTTTGCTCTAAAAGAGCCAGGCGGCCTGACAAATAATTCGCTGTACGTTTAGAACCCTTTTTGGAGTAATTTACGACGTCCTTTTTGAGTTGGTTAAGTACTCGACATAATTTCGTCGGTTTCATATTGATTATACCACTCTTAAATACGTAAATACACACAAAGTAAAATAAAAATCACTTACTTGTGAAATTTCGATTTTTCCAGATGACAGTCCAAAGTCCACCAGATCACAGTCGCAGTACAAGTCCAAGTTGCAGTCCAAGTCCAAGTTGCACACTCGATTTTTCCAAATGGCGATGACGAAATCCTCACGATTAAACAAATCGTTAAATCCCGCGATGGCGAACACACAGCACACAATTTAATTGAATTATTATTGCGAAAACCACAAAAATCGCAAAACAGTGTTGTTGTAAAAAAAAGCAAAAATCCGGCTCGATAGGGCCAAATGTTCGGGCGTTGAACAAAGGAAAAAAGATTTGCCAACAAAATGAACTGTATTCAAAAACAACGCTTAAATGTTCCGTAAAATAAAACAACCGCTTTCCAAAACGTTATAATAAGAATTGCTTTATTTAAAGTGTCGAATTTAACTTTATATACAAAATCTTTATTTACAAACGAAAATGTTTGACATCTGTCGCAAATTGACATAATTTCCCTCAAGGGAAATTTTGTGGGAGTGGGTGCGTTTAGTGCACCTGCACTTGTTGATGGTTAGTCGTCAACAACCACTCATTTGTATAGATTTACTCTCGTTATTTACTTGTTTACTAAATTCGTTTTTCATCATTTTCATTTTAATTTTGGCCTTATTGAGGAAGTCTCTTCCCAAGATTTATGGACACTACATTGTGCCGTCAGCAACAACAAACAAATTTATTTCAATATATTTTCCTTCCAAATGAACAATACCATCGACTTTACCATAAACATTTAATTCACTTTTATTAATACCATAAAAAACACAATTGTCTTCGTGACATACATTTTTAATAAGGATTGGAGGAACAAACTGCTGACGCACCATACTGATTGGACTGCCGGTGTCAATTAATACTCCTAAATAAATATTATAAAATAAATTACCATTCCTAAATAAAAATTCTAAATTTCTTACGTAATCGTCCTCGGTTTCTTGGATATGATGCACCCGTCCGGTGGTATTCCTCTTAGGACAAGCGGCGGCATAATGACCCATCTCTGCACATATATGGCATGCTCCTTGTTCCCGTTTGGCTTTGCGACAATCAGTCGCCATATGACCGATTGAATTGCAGTTATAGCATCTAACTACATCGTCTGCATTCCTACGGGAAGTTGATAGTATTGGACGTTGTGGTGTCCTTGGTAGTGTCATCTTGCTGAAAGCTTCCAGCAACATGTAACTGTCTCGGAAACATTGCATCTTCGCCTGCGATCTCAGGTTCATGTCGGGAATACCCTCAATCAAGTATTCCATTAACTCTTCCTTTGGCAATAGTATTTTGTTTGCCAATATCACCTTGTGGTGGTAATATTCTTGGAATGACTCATTGGACTTCCTGGCCTCGAATGCTCGCTTCATCATTAGACGACTGCTCCTGTCCTCGAACATCTCTTACATTTCATTTAATAGTACGGACACCGGAACGCTCATTATATCTGTTCTTGAATAAAACCACTGCAGTGCCTTCCCCTTCAATCGGCTCGAGATGATCATCCTCATATTATTCTTATTAAAACTATATTCCATCTGAACACTCTTTAGCTGTAGTTCCCAGTGCGAAAAAGAATCTCCACTCCCAGTGAACTCGGATACGAGATTTTTTATGTGCATAATGTTTTCTCTTATACCTGTACCTGTGACTATGCCGCTCTGCTGTAATTCTCTCTTTAGGCTATCGTTAAACTTATCCTTAAACTTATAGAAATCCTTAAACTTATAGAATAGTTCAAGTATATTTGTTTAGTCTATAGGTTTCTTGGATTTGTTTCCCATTGATACAATTTAATATTTCTTGAAGTTTCTATGGTACGTTTTATGGTTTGTTAAATTTGTCTTATTTAATACTGTTGAGAGCTAACTCGTTTGTTAGCCCCTAAACTTAGTCCATAGAAAGAGAATAAAGTCAGTATTGCAACTTTAGATTTTATTTTTATTTAGGAATATTCAAAGAGTTAAACGAAAATTGTGGAACGATGCGAACAGGGCCTCGGTACCTTCAATTATGAAAAAAAAAAATTATTGAACGAATACCTGGCTCATTCAAGTCTATCCCATACACCAAAACTGTTTAATAAGCGATACCAAGCTGCGAGCTTAAATATCAAATTCGCGGCCACCCCCAAGCCAAGTAGTCCACAGACAATAAAACGGATCTTTTTTGCAGTTCATTCTTGGAATGTGTCTGCCTGCGGTTAATGCGTTGCTATTTATATGCTAATGCATATGAATGGCAATGTCTAGAGTGGAACACCCCGACACAAGATACGAGTCCAAAAAAAAAAAAAAAAAAAAAAACGAGAAAGTTTAATTTACGGGGATATGCTACTGACCTATATCGTCAAGAATTCGATCACATGTAATAACAAAATGAATCACGTTGATGACAAATAAGTAAAATATTTGTTCAACTCACCTTGTCGAGTGTTGAAAGAACCAAGTGTTCCTATAACTTTGTGGTAAACTACAAATTCCGTGGTCTAAACTTGCTGACTATATTCAATATTATGGTAGGTGTGGCGGTTTATTGTAAAATCCAAATAGCACTATGTGCCGTTTTGTTATAATTTTATGTTATAGGTACGTAAATTAAAGATCGAATCCTCTGAAAAATAATTGATTTTTAATTTAATACAATTTAAATGTTGTCGAAATAAATGCCTGTTTGTTTAAGACGTTTCCAGCTATAAGCTATTGAATCCCACTTTTGAATTGTGAATATGTGGAACTTGGAAGCATTCCGCACTTGTAACTTATGTCTAAAATTTATACAGCTATAAGCTGTTGAATCCCACTTTTGAATTGTGAATATAACTTCAAGTATTCTGTTCTGTTACATTCATAAAGACACAAACGCTTCTCTATATAAGTATAAGACTTGCGACACTTGTAATGATTGAACACAACTTATTTCTTTATAGTCTGTCTCTTTATTGAATCCAATAATAGCATTATGCGGCTATGCCGCTAACTTAAAATTTATAAGTGTATTCCACGCTCGCCTGAGTGTAGTTTCCAAATGTAAGGATCCGCTAAATTATTAAATAAAAACACAAAAGACACTTTATCGATTATCATCCGTTTATCTTCACGTTCGGTTTTACAATGAATTCTTTTCTTATTTCTCCTACCTACCTATCCGGCAATCCTCTCTTACAATTTTAAGCGTTTCTCTTCTGAGTGATTCTACAATTCGGCCGTCCTGACTCATAATCGTCCCGATTTCTACCGATTGGATTCGATTGGGTTTCAACCCAAGACTTCATGTTTGCTGCTTCCCAAACCTCTTCGTATGGTATCTGAGTCAATCGAAAACCTTCCACGTCTTTTATAAGATACCTATCGTTGGGTAAAACTTTTGCCACCCTGTACGGTCCTTTATACTTTGGGGCAATCTTCTTACAAACGCCTGCATTACTAATGAAGTTTTTAATCATCACATAATCTCCTAACTTATATTCTTTATTAATTCTACCTCGATCTTTTATCTGCTTGTTATATTCTTGACACCTGACTATCTTTTGTGCAGCTCTATTCCGCAATTCTCTCAAATCCCTTTTGGTCTGATTCATATCACACTCATCTAAGCTCTCTTTTAAAAAATCGATAACAACTACCCTTTCTTCTATGCCGAATAGCAATTCGCTCGGAGTTGTCCCTATACTACGGTGCTTGGAATTATTCATTGCAAATTCTATCTTTGGCAAGATTGCATCCAACGAGTAATTAACTCCTGCACTCGTTAATTTAGCTATCATTGGGGCTAGGCTTCGATTGACTCGTTCTACTTGTCCATTCGCCTGAGGTGAGCCAGTGGCAATTTTTTCCTCATAAGTGCATTCAAGAAGCGTCCTTTTTTCATTCCAGGAGAAGTTTGGATTCCTCAATCTTTTTAAATTGGTTTTGTCTGCCATTACTGAACTGAAAATTAAAATGAAACTCATTTGAAGTTTATTTGACATATAGCAATACAGCAAAGTTGGCTGCGTTTCGAATTGTTTTTGGCTGAGTTCATAAAAGTAAAAATGCGGCAGGACTGCAATTTTTGCGTTCATTAATGTAAAAATACTGCATTATCTTTGCATGAGGCAAATAAGCAGTGCGTTCGTATAAGCCAAATGACAGTCAAACTGCGATCAACTCTGCATTGAATTTTGTTTTGTTGCCAAGTTGCAGGAATATGGCAGGGAAAAATATGTAAGTAAAATAAATGAAAATTTAATAGATTTATCCAAAATAATGAACGTTTTTTTTTTTATTAAAAAGTTCAAATATATTATTTGTGTTTTATACGAATGGAAGTGAAAAAAAAAACGTACTGCATATATGAACTATTTTTCGGAAACGCAAAACTGCTGCAAACTTGCAGCAGTGTTTCTGTTCATAATTGCATTGAATCAATATTTTTTGCATGGCATGTGCAACAATGTTGCAATTATGAACTCACCCTTTATCTTAGCAAAGAGCTAAGCTAGCTTTCAGCAAGATGACACTGCCGAGGACACCATAACGTCCAATACCATCAACCTACGACGTAGTTAGATGCTATAACTGCAATTCAATCGGTCATATGGCGACTGATTGGCGCAAAACCAAACGAGAGCCAAGAGCATGCCATGTATGTATGTGCAGAGATGCGCCACTATGCCGCCGCTTGCCCTAAAAGGAATATCACCGGACGGATGCACCATATTCAAGAGAACGACGATGATTACGTAAGCAATTTAGGCCCGTTGGCTGATACTGTTCTTAAATCTAAAAATACTGTTCAGAGTTGAAATGCGATTGCACAAAGGACACCGTCCCGACCGTTGGATTATCGTATGGACACACGTTCTGCAGAACACATGTTCACAAATTGTCACCACCGGCACATTGTTCAAGTAGGGCTCCAGGCAAATGGCACACATATACTTATTGTCCCTCGACGTCGATGCTGAGAATGTGTTCTTGTTCACCTTGTGCCTCCACGCAACAGGAATGCGATTGCCATTCGATTGGGGATCACATGCTGGATGCAGAACAATTTCGTTTAAATTCTGCCTTGTGGCCAGAACTCGGGAATTCACATTGGAATCTTGATGTTGTGTTCGTGAAATTTCGGCTGTTCTCGCATTCCGTTGCTGGTATGGATTCCAGCGACGATTTATTGTATCCCTTTGCCGGGAGGTGGTCGCAACAGATGGGCTATTCCTTTCGGTTTTGATTAACGTCATAAGTTCCTCTACGGTTTTCAACAGTTGCAGGAGTGTTATCAATCGGTTGTCGTCCTCTGTGGCCACGATCGATGGATTGGATTGAAATTATGTGTCCTTATTGATTCAGGAGGGTTTTTAAAAATATAAGTTTAGCTTTCGAGTTTTCTTCCAACAATGAAATTGAATTTGGCTTCGTAGTTTTTCTATACTCATTTGTTTGAAAATTATTTCAACGATGATGTGTTTGGGTTGTAGAGTGTTTTTGAGTTGGAAGCAATATTTTTTGAAACACATTTGATAGTTATATTCGAAAAGAGCGTGTTTGAGGTGTTAGCTTCGGTCAGTCAGCAGTTTTGGTGGCAAAGCTGAAGACATGCTACGTTGAAGGGAAGGCCATCATTGAACTCATTCCCTCATTGCACCCATTAGACTGTCAAGTCTTGGATTCTAACATTTTTTACTGGTCGTCGGTTTTCACCAGGACATGATCAATTGTTCTAGTGTGGTACAAGATCAACCTTCATTGGTTATTATTGGTAACGACAGTGAGAATTTTTGACGACCGGCTCTCGTTAAAATGTTAAGGAACAACTATTTCAGCATCAAGTTTGCTGGTACTGTTCTTAAATCTATGTCATAACTAAGTTAACCTTAAGTTCTAAGCACAACTTAATTTATTTTCAGTTGTCAGAAAATATTTAAGTTTGAACCACTGCTTCAACTCACCCGCCGTGTATTTTTTTAGCGCGTTGATATCAGACATTTTATTTTATTATTATTTTTTTTTTCTCGACATTTATTTTTTTTATTTTTTTATTTTTTTTTATTTTATTTATTTATTATTATTATTTTTTTTTTTTGTGTTGCCTGGTTTGCACAATCGTTGGAGCGAGACTGCGTACTTGCTTGGGCAAATTCTATTTTTAGCTTGTACTATACCCTGTGCTACAATAACTGAACCACAAAAGAACACACACACTAACAGAAAGGGACTTTGCACGCCTGTGCCTGCACACTTCAGCTGGGTTGGGTGCGCTGTGCCGACCGTCTGCGCGAAACACTTAGCAACCGTATCTTGGTTTGGTGCACGTCTGTGCTTGCGAAACTCGTTTGCTTGCACAGGGGTGGTTTTGGTTGTTTTGATGTTCTGTTGTTTTGTTTGTTTTTGTTTTTTTGTGCACTGAATATGTATTTTCTTTGTACGGTGACAAACTCTTTTGCACTATTTATATTTCTTCTTTTTATTAACGTTGGGTCATCCCACTTCTTAAATTTGTAAGGATCCGCTAAATTATTAAATAAAAACACAAAAGACACTTTATCGATTATCGTCCGTTTATTTTCCTTATGTCCGCTTATCTTCACGTTCGGTTTTACAATGAATTCTTTTCTTATTTCTCCTACCTACCTATACCGGCAATCCTCTCTTACAATTTTAAGCGTTTCTCTTCTGAGTGATTCTACAATTCGGCCGTCCTGACTCATAATCGTCCCGATTTCTACCGATTGGATTCGATTGGGTTTCAACCCAAGACTTCATGTTTGCTGCTTCCCAAACCTCTTCGTATGGTATCTGAGTCAATCGAAAACCTTCCACGTCTTTTATAAGATACCTATCGTTGGGTAAAACTTTTGCCACCCTGTACGGTCCTTTATACTTTGGGGCAATCTTCTTACAAACGCCTGCATTACTAATGAAGTTTTTAATCATCACATAATCTCCTAACTTATATTCTTTATTAATTCTACCTCGATCTTTTATCTGCTTGTTATATTCTTGACACCTGACTATCTTTTGTGCAGCTCTATTCCGCAATTCTCTCAAATCCCTTTTGGTCTGATTCATATCACACTCATCTAAGCTCTCTTTTAAAAAATCGATAACAACTACCCTTTCTTCTATGCCGAATAGCAATTCGCTCGGAGTTGTCCCTATACTACGGTGCTTGGAATTATTCATTGCAAATTCTATCTTTGGCAAGATTGCATCCAACGAGTAATTAACTCCTGCACTCGTTAATTTAGCTATCATTGGGGCTAGGCTTCGATTGACTCGTTCTACTTGTCCATTCGCCTGAGGTGAGCCAGTGGCAATTTTTTCCTCATAAGTGCATTCAAGAAGCGTCCTTTTTTCATTCCAGGAGAAGTTTGGATTCCTCAATCTTTTTAAATTGGTTTTGTCTGCCATTACTGAACTGAAAATTAAAATGAAACTCATTTGAAGTTTATTTGACATATAGCAATACAGCAAAGTTGGCTGCGTTTCGAATTGTTTTTATCTTAGCAAAGTGCAACTTAAATATTTTCTGACAACTGAAAATAAATTAAGTTGTGCTTAGAACTTAAGGTTAACTTAGTTATGACATAGATTTAAGAACAGTACCAGCAAACTTGATGCTGAAATAGTTGTTCCTTAACATTTTAACGAGAGCCGGTCGTCAAAAATTCTCACTGTCGTTACCAATAATAACCAATGAAGGTTGATCTTGTACCACACTAGAACAATTGATCATGTCGTAGCACGCTCCATACTCCCGTCTTGGTTTTCTGCAATCTGCGGCAACATGTCGAACTGAGTTGCAGTTGTAGCACCTCCTAACTGCTTGCCTGTTGTTTGCTGCAGCAGACGAAGTCGACGGCTGATTTTGTTTTGGCAACAACCTCCTAGCCGAAGTAGTTTGTGCCCGTCTCTGCGTCATTTTGCTAAATGCTTTTAACAGGCCTGCTTTAGTGAAACTCTGGACATGGGCATACAACCTCATGGTGTCATCGGTGAATCCCTCTACCACGTACTCCACCAACTTTTCCTCATCCATATCTAGTCCAGTTGCCAACTTAATTTTATCGTTGAAATACTCGACAAACGTTTCAGTTGTTTTCCAGTTGCGTCCTTCGAATCTTTTTCTGATCGCTATCCGGTTTTCCTTGGTCCCAAAAATTTCTCTCAGTTGACTGCAGAGGTCGCCAGCACTATCCCGTAGAAAATTCGGTTTTGAATGTAGCCACTCCTGTGCCTTTCCTTTCAATTTTGCGATAAAGAGTGTGCGTAACATAGGCTCTTCTATCCCGTATACCTGCTGCACATTTACAAGCTGTAGTAGCCACACATCTACACTCATGTTTCCGTCGAAGTCTGGTAGCATTTCTTTCCACAGTGCAAGTTGCTGTCCTGTCTCGAATTCTCGTACCGCCTTTTTCGTTCCTGTTGCCTCTGACGTTCCTTCTCCCGTCTCACTATCATTTTTATCTATGGCTTTCATGTTTAATTCTGCTGTCTTCCGTAACATTTCATTTTCTTTCCTCAGCACGTCTTTTTCCCGTTTGAGAAGTTCTATTTCTTTCTCGTAAAGTGCGACTTATTTTGACTTACACTGTTTTTTCGGTGCACGTGCTTGAACAACATTAGCAATATTTTCTCGGCTTTGTTCCCCAGCTGAATCGTTATCACCGCTCTCGTACTCGTCGTTGGTAGTATTACCATATTCTTCATCCTCAACAGAGTTACTTTGCGGCACTTCACCCCGATCTATTGCTGGAACACTGTTGATGCGAGCAGCGAGGGTCGACTTAGTGCCGTTAGTTGGCAACCCCAGTCGTTGCGACCACTCCCGCAACTGTACGGCAGAAAATTCTTTGGCGTCAATGAAACTGTTCATATTTACTTCTTCTACTTTATTGTAGAGCGTAGAAAAACAAACAGAAGACTTATTCCGGCGAAGGTCAGGTATCGACTGACTCGACTTCTCTTTATTCTTTTCTGCTTCTTGATTTACAAATATAACTTAGAGCTAGGGAACTTATTTTACTTATGTATGTATGTAGGATTTCAATTAAACACACGTAACACTTTTTGTTTATATTTTTTAGAATTTTATTTGTACATTAGTTTATAGTATAAAATTAATTAGCGTAAAAACTTGACCGTCTTCGGTTACTCTGAATATGCAACTGATTCTACTTCTACCTCGTCATCGTAAATTAATTGTCAGGGTGGGTTTTCTGTCGTTGTCCATCTGTCGGTATTTGTCTGTTTTCCCTGTCGCTACAGCCAACAACCCGTTGACGCGTGTCGTTGGTGCCTTCGTGTTTTTTGTTCGTCTTGTCATCCTAGTTGTAAATGTTCTTGTGTGTGTGTGCGTTCGCTAGTCGTCGTCGTAGTCCGTTGATTGTACCGCTCGTCTTGTTGTTCGCTGTCTGCTGCACAACATATAGAGATGTATGTGCAGCTGTTTGTCTGGTTCGTCGTCACGTCTCAATTCTGCGGCCTACACCTATCAATCCTACATGTATAATATCGTGTAACATTTATATTGACGACTATGTGTTAGCCTACTGAGAGTGATCACGTGATGACAAGGCGTTATGTATACAATACATGCGTTCTACCTGTTCATTTCCTCTGGGAACCCCGGTCGTCGTGAGTACGTGATGATGATGAATCTTGTTCTTCTCGCAATATTCCTTAAATATGCTTGCCGTGAATGCGGTCCCTCTATCGGATACGATTCGGAAAGGGTTTCCGAACATCTCAGCCTGCGCTTCCAATTTTCTAATGACTTCATCGCTCCTTGTCGACCGTACGGGATATACCCATACAAATTTAGTAAATGCGTCTACTACTAGTCCCTCATGAAACCGAATTTACTAGGTCATCGCGACCAGCAACCAGCTCACTCTACTCTTAAAACCCAACTGACTAAACGAAAATTATTCGGCCGAAGCCAAACGCACTGGTTGTGCAAAAATGCAACAACAAACCCCGACGCTTTTTATTTTTATTTATTTTATTGACGAAGAAAGATATTCAAAGGTGAAGAATAAGTGCAGGCGATTCCTACAGTGGTTGCCGTCTGCCATGTCTATCCTGTTCACTCTGCTTATACCTCTTGATGTCGAAGGTCCTTCTTCATTTCTTCTGGTAGGACAATTGGGTGAGATATGCTCGAACTGGTCAAACTTAAAACACCTAGCTCCCTTGCTTTTATCCAGACAGTTTTGAGCAGTATGCGTTAATGCTCCACAATTGAAACATCGGTTTGGTGGTGATTGTGTTGTGCTCGTTGCTGTGGCTGATATTATACTGATATTTCGGTATCTCGCCCCGTTGTTTCGTCGTTTGTCGTTGCATCTTTTTATAAGACTCAAGTTTAATTTTCAACTCCTCCAAGGTGTGGGCTTCGTATAACATTGTTTTGTTCTGCACTGAATCCAGAATGCAGATATTTCATCGACTGCTCCTTTATTGGCTATACGTTGCATACCGCACAGATATTCCAATAGACTCTCCCCACTGGTCGTCTTCCTATTATCCAATAGTTTGTGGACTTCTATACCTGTCGGTTTTCTCCCAAATTCCTGTTTCAGCTTTTCCTCTAACTTCTGCCAACTGACGATGCCTATCGTCGCTTCTACGGCCATCTTAGCTGCTCCTCTTGTTATGTGTGGGTTGTGGGTTTATCACTCACTTATGCCTATTTCTTTATTAAAACACTTTTTGTTTAAACACTTTTGTTCAAATTTGTTTAATTTATTATCGGTAATGGTTGTATGTATATTTTATATGACTTGCATGTATATTTTATATGACTACGCACAAGATTATCGGTAAAACGCTTACTACAAGTAGGTACAATGGTACTGCTTCATAGTAGTCGTCGAGCGTACAGAAATTTCTGTACATCGTTCCACTCGCATATCACCGCGATCTCCTCGAATTCTTTTATCCAGTCGCTATAGTTTCGGCTGTCTTCCCCCGAGAACGTCTCGAGCGATTCTTCAACATCACGATATGCAAAATTATTTTTATTTGCCTTCATTGTTGGTTGTTCGTCGTCCACTATTTCCACTTTTTCTTCTCTATCCGTCGTCTCTTCTTCGTCGCTAGTCTCCTCTTCGTCGGTGGTCTCCCGATGACTACCTCTTGTCGCTGCTAAGACTTCTTTCTTTTTAATGACTCCTCTTCCAAACGTATCGTTGATTCGAGTCGACAAATCGGTCTTCACGTTGTAACGGTTTGACAAGTTCTTTCCTTTTAGGAACGCCTATAGCTGTCTGACAGTGAGTTCTTGTAACTCGTCCATCCATTTACTACACTTCATTTAATACTTCTTCACGTCTACCTTTCGTGTACCACCGTGATTTTCAACTTTTCCTTCGTAACTGCAGTGACGCACAATTTTTCTTCGTAGCTTGCCGTAACGCTCTTTGAAATAGTTTGCTACAATCACGCTATGCTCTGATTGTGCGTTCTATTTATTTGTTTAAATTCTGGTGTTTCCAGTATTAGGGTATATTTTTCTTGTTAGTGAAAATTAGTTTTAGTTGTAGGGAAAGTGAAAGTGGAAGGATGAGGGTGGGTATCTATATAGGGTTGGTTACTTCTGCTTGGGTACTCTCCGAAGTTTGATTTTATGGAAATTAAAGATATCCTTCCGGGGATATCCAAAAAAAAAAAACGCGAACGCGTGCCCGAAGGCACGCCCACAGTTCGACTTGCAATAGGAAAACTCCCGTTTACTTTGTACGCAAATTTATTATTTAATATACAGTAATATGACAAGAATATTATTAGTACACGACCGCCGCAGTCCAGTTCTCGATTTAGACTAACTCCTTTCATGAATGTTTCCCGTTGGGAAATCTGCTGGTCCCACGATCCGAATTGCTGATTCGTCAAAACGTCAGTGCACCCGCATCCGGTGTCAACGGCATGTGTATTCACTTACGCATCCGGTGACAATGGCATGTGTGCCATATGACCCGTTGCACTGGGACTGTGGGAACAGGTAGATACGTGAAAGTGATGACACAGCCAATCCCATACGATTGGCTGTCACGCTCTTTGTTCATGATCCCGAACTTGGACCTTTTTATTTTTCTTTGTGATTATTGTGAAGTTGTTATTTTTCTTCACAACCTGTTTCGAGAACCTGGGTGTTAATTTATTCCTCCTAACCTCTTTTAGAAAAATGTTTTCATCAACTTCTTGTTCCTGCGGTTCTTCTCTCATTTCGTTTGAACGTTCAGTTCTAGTTTTTGTAATACTCTCTACCTTCTCCTGTATTTTAGGGTACAGATTGTCGAGAAACGCATTAAGTTTTGATAGATACTCGTGTTCGTTTGAGAATTTTAGGGTTTTAAAGAATTTGTAGGGCCTGCCGAAAAATAATTCGTATGGTGTGTGTTTGGTGGCCGAATGAATTGCATTATTGTAGGTAATCAAAGTTTCTGATAGTATTTCTGCGTGATCTGTGTTAAGTTTGGTTTCTTTTCTTTTGGTGAGAATAAGTCTATAAATTTCTGTTAGAGTGGAGTGGAGTCCACTGTAATGTAGGGCTATTTCGTGCTGTATGCAGAAGTCTTGAAAAATGTTCGCAATGAACTCGGATCCTTGATCGCATACGATTTTTTTTGGAATACCGTATAGGCTTATGTGTTCTTTTAAATGTTTTAGGACAGTTATACTGCTCCTACAGCTAAGGGTATAGCCGCTTGCGAATCTAGAGAATTTATCGATGATAGTAAGGATCTGGTCATTATTTATGCTATATACAGTTATACTGCTCCTACAGCTAAGGGTATAGCCGCTTGCGAATCTAGAGAATTTATCGATGATAGTAAGGATCTGGTCATTATTTATGCTATATATGTCAATGTGGATAATCTCGAGGGGTTTTGAGGGGTTTTCTGGTGGGACGTATCTACTTAACATTGGGGGGACTTCGACCATACTTAAATTCTTTACATTGCTCACAATTATTTATTGTTTTCGTGATCGTATCCTTCATATTGGGAAAATAGTATTCTCGTTTTAAGTGTAGGTGGGTTTCGTTAATAACCCTGTGGTTGGATCGTTCGTGGTAGTCTCGTATAATTTGTTCCTGATTGTCTGGTTGTCGAATGTCTTTAAGTATTTCCACGCATTTAACTAGGCGAAAGGCTTTGTTTTGGGAAAAGTATTTAGAGAATGCTGTTTGGATCAGTGCGGTACGAGTTAAAATCAATGTGAAAAAGTAATTAAACCACAATGGAAGTATTATAAGTTTTTTTTTTTTGTAATGTCACGAGTCTAGTCGGGCGCTCTTGCCGTACCTGGATCACGCTAGCTCTTGCTGTAGAAACGTCAACCGTAGTGTTTGCTGCCTCCTGCCGTCGCCCTATTTCCGCTATGCGCGAGTGTAGTTTTGCTGTGGCGTCGTAAAAGGCGTCCTCGACCCCTTCTAGGTACTGGTCGTGCGCGGCTAGCTCCTCTTCTCCCGCTGCCGCTTCGACAAGTTGCAGGTGTTGATCCAGTAACCTGCTGTAGGCACCCTCTGCTCCTGATAGCTTTCCATTGAGCATGGCTTCACCGGCGCTGGTGAAGTCAGGCTCGTTTACATACCTCAGAATTCGCATGAGCGATGAGCGAAATACGTCCCTGCGCGCTAAGTCGCCCATTGCACTGGGATTTGATTGAACTAATCAGCTACTTTCGCCGTAAGACCGTACACCACGACTACAATTCGGGTCGACCCCTCGGAAATCGCAGTAATGATGCACAGAATTGAGCTGCATTTTAGCTTTATTGCCGCAAGAGTGGCTTCGTAAATGTTTTTTTTATTCTTAAACTGCACAAGTATGCTTTTTAATTGCGTGCTTGATATAATTATCACGCACAATAAACACTTGCCGCAATGGCGTTTTGATCACGCACAATAGAAACTTGCCGCAATGGCTTCTTATATAATAATCACGCACAATAACCACTTGCCGCGATGGCTTTTTAGTTGTCCGTTTGATATTCTCATACCAGAAACATTTGCCGCGATGGCGTTTTATATGTATTTTTTCGAAGCACGCGCGATTTGTGTATTTCACATTAGCACAATAGTTCTGTTTAAATTTGCACTTGCCGCGATGGCTTTTTTGCACTGGCTCGATTTGGCTCGATAGGACCAAAATGGTCAAATCAAGAAAAAGAAAGAAACGCAATTTTCTAAATTAACACAATGATCTTTATTATAAGAATTTGAAGTGATGGACTGTATTCCTCGTTGATGCCCTGCTCGTAGGTCGAAATGGAAGTAAAAAGAAAATGCACAGGCGACAGCATATATAGGTGTTTGTGGTGCTCAGCACAAAGCACAGCCGTTTGCTCAGGTAATAACTATGGTAGTTGGTTTCGTCGGGCTTCGTAGATTGACTGTAATATGCTACTACATGCAACTGACCCTCAATTCGTTGAAACAGGACTGCGCCAAAACCGATGGAACTTGCATCAGTATGCAATTCAGTGGGGAGTTTGGGATCAAATATTATTAGTAAGGGTCGTGAAGTTAGCTGTCGCAATATGTACTGTCTCGCTTTCTCACACTCATTTGTCCATTCAAATTTCGCATTGACTTTGGTTAAGGCAGTAATACAACTAGTTTTTGCAGCGAACTCTGGGACATACTTCCGAAAATAGTTGTTGGCCAATCCGTTGTTGGCCAATCCCATAAACTGACGCACTTGTCTTACACTTTCTGGAGTTGGTGACCTTACCAAGGAGTCAATTTTAGTTTTACTTGGTCGGACTCCGCTAAAAGTGATTTCTCGCGTCCCAAATATTCAATTTAGGTCTGCAAAAATTTACATTTGTCAAAATTGATAGAGAATCCGTTAGTGGTTAATGCCTCTAATACAAAGTCCAGCTTTTTAAGTCCATCTTCCACGGATATTGACGGAATGAGGACATCATCTAAGTAGACCAGTGCAACAGTATCTCGAATTTCACCCAATGCCCTATTGATTGCCCTCTGAAATACGGCTGGAGCATTGGTAAGGCCAAATGGCATCCGCAGGTATTTGAAGTGGCCATCAGGCGTAACGAAAGCCGTTTTTTCTATAGAGTCATCTGCGATAGGGATTTGTTGGAAGCCAGATGCCATGTCCGAATGTCTTTGCAATGGGTTACTCCTAAACTACGGCCATTCGCATCTACTAACTCATATAAATTATTCCCAAACACTTTGTGGTCTCTTGCTTGAATAAACTTCGGGCAGAGTTTCGCATTTCTTGATTTTGCGGTGTTGCTCAGTACGAAGTTGCCGCGATATACCTTGTCTCCTACTTTTTGTTTTGTGGCTGTACTGCGGGTATTATATATTCTTTCATGACCGTCGTGTGCTTTTCTCCAGAGAGCTTTTGATATAGGAGTGCAATATGTTCATCCGCGCGGCTTTTGGTAAAAGGTCCACTTCGGAATTATTTAGACCACCTAGGTTTCTTAACACTTTATAATCGCTCCGGCGGATACGGTTTTTTTTTGTAATGCCCTTCTCTCCTTTCCACATCCATATGATGATGATGATGATGATGTTTATTTAGCAGATCTCTGCTATTAAAATTCAGTGATTAACAATTTTTTAACAATTTTGAACTTAACTTAAGGAACATTATTAAATCATATTAAATTCTTGTTTAATTCTAATTATGCGGATAGTTATTTTTTATTTTATCAAAATTTAATTCATTTTTTATATTACTCGGTAGTGAGTTAAACAGACGACATCTTTTATAGACTATGCTGTTTTGCGTGAACCTGTTAATGTAATTCAGTAATCTAAAATCTCGTCTATTTCTTAATTGATAGGGTTGTGAATCTCCTACGTATCTCAAGTATTTTTGCATATATTTCGGAAGCATACCATATTAAATTTTAAATACTGTCGAAAGTAATTCCAATCAGTAATTCTATTAACAAGTTTTGAACTTTGTTCTTTTGTCATTATTTTATCGCCAATGTAAGAATTGCAGAGGAGTGATCTGATTGATGATCAGGTCCTTCTTCCACGTTTATTTTATTTGAGGATATATTTTCAGATATAGAGAAGTCGACAAGATCTGGGGTTTTATTCCTATCTGTTGGCCAATAGGTAGGTTTTCCCGTCGAGTCGTATTTCGCGCCATCTTCTTTAATACATTTATAAAGTTCTCTCTAGTGTTTGTTAGTTTATTAGTCTAGATCCCCAATATTTATTCTTGGCATTAAAATCCCCTCCCCCGATTAATCTATTGTGAAATATGCGGAAACGATTTTGAAAATCATTTGTCTTTATTCTATAGCTAGGAGAGCAATATACTGATGCAACGGATAGTTGTCCACTGCTCGTTTTTATGCATATGGAAATTCCTTGGATGGCACATGATTGGAACAAGGTTTTTCGAAGTCTAACAGAAGACTGGTTTTTTATTGTACACGATATTTGTTTCAGCTTATAATGAACTTGATCATGGGGTTTAAACGCTGACGCGAGGAGATGTTTCCTGTGTTAACTAACATTATACATTAATGCATATAATGGATCAGTCGCCGCAATAAGACTCCATCGGCTGTTGCAGGCGCAATTAGCCGTGCCTGGTGGCGTTGGCAACACAAGTACGTGCAACCTAAGAGGGCTGGCATTGCTCCATTCTTCCAGTTGACAACTGCTTGTATGATTTTCTTCTATTCCATCAATTACGGAAAGATTAAGCACTACAGGAACTACAAGTATCACTAAGTGTGGGACCCTGTCATGGGCATTTCGATTCCGAAGCAAAAATCTTTTCTTTTTTTTCCGAATGTAATGCGATGATCCATTGTCGATTGATTAAATTAGAATAAAAAAAAATATACAAATAAAATACATCTGGAGATTTACTTTTCTATACCCTAAAAAAATGTTTTCATACTTCTCTTCAAAATGTTCTTTTATTGCGGCTTTGAGGTGCTCATAATCGGTAAATCGCTTACCTACTGCGAAGCATTTTGTTTTAATTCTAGGAACAAAAAATAATCACTTGGCTTACAGCTACTTCGTTTTTATTCGCACCGAAGTTAGCTGCAGTTTATTGCATAATCTAAACTTATAAAGCGAGCAATCAGATTGTTATGATTTTATTTAACATCTTTTTACACTTGTCGGTTAATTTCAAAACAGAATTATTCATATATCAATGTTTCAGATATTGTTTTGTTTTATTTTAAGTTATATTTGTGGATATGTTAGGATTCAGAGTGAAGATTGAGCATTTTTTTTTATTTATTATAAAATTTTATTTATAAAACACAACAACACAACCCTTTCTTTATTTTTATTATTAAAATAAACAACGTTTCATCTTTGATAGATAATTCTAGAATAATAGCCGGAAAAATAAAATGATTCAGATAAGTTTTATAGTTAATAACAGATACTTTATTCAGATAAGTTTTTGTGACCGTTCAGGCAGGCAGATAAGCTTCTCAAGTACAACTTACAAACACTTAAATTGGTTGTAGGCGTTGTTTCTGCCCAAATTGTATTTTACTACAAAACAAGCATCCTTTGTTGGGGTTACGCAGTCAGCTTCTTGATTGGGCGACTGTTGGCTTCAATTTTGCTGTATATTGTCTCACTTCGGCTACCCTTTTAGGACTCGGAATAAAATCGGGGTAATTCAGAGGTATGCTAAACTCTTGTGCATTTGTTTTTCTTACAAGGGAATTTCAGTTGATCTACATAACATTGTCTTGACAGAATTTTAGATTTGACATTAAAATATCCCTGGCAGGTACCAACACTCTTTCCTGTACCAAAAGGTGTTTGCAGTAGGCATGCCTTATCGCTTTTTAATTTTACGTTTGGCTTTTGTGACTTCTGTTTCGGAGCCGGCGTCTACGATTAGTTTTGCATGACCGTTTAGGCATATGTCGAGAGGAAGAACCATTGTGGGGACACCGTGTTTGGGCTTCCAAAGGTTCCCTTTAGTTTTGTCGTTATACATAAGTTAATGTCGAACCGGGGGTTTTGGGCTCGACAGTTGGGAGTTTCCCTGGTTCTTCGATTCCCATTTTAATTTTTTGTCGTCATTCGGTGACATCGTGGCCTGGTATACCACAAAAATTAAATTATTTTTTGTATGTTATAGACCCTGGATATGTTTTCCGACGGGCCATTGGACCCATGTTTTTAAAGCGTTTTTGGCAAAATCTTCCAACTGCGTTTTCACAGCTGGAGTTGCAGCATCTGCTTTATCCTAGTGGTAAAAGCGATGCGAGCTTCCAAGGGGTACTGTCCCATTGTTATTAATTTATTTACCTATTCTTAGTACGTACGGTACAATTCCTTTTTAAAATGTTCAGTTGATTCTTTCAGATGGCTAATTTTACTGAGTCTCTGCTCACAAGTATTTTCTAATTCTCTGTTTAAATTTTCACACTGCAGAACTGTTAGATTTTAATTGTTTCGCGCTTTGTCTAGTAATAATTGTAAATAATCACTTAAACTTACACTATTATTAGTTGGTAATATCGCCCCGGAGTCTTCTGGGTGAAAATGCTGGTTGTAGTGGTTGCGGTGATTGTCCTGTTGAAGATCCTGCGGGATTTTCTTCTGGAGTTGAGTCCTCTCTAATTGGTGTTGTTTGGTTCATTTACCTCGTATGTGTATACCCTCGAAACTAGACTCAGTTTCGAGTTTAAGGGTAAGGTAGTCTTGCCCAGTATAATTATTCGGGGCCCGTCCTGAAAAACTCGGTTCGTAACAATTCCGGTCATAACGACTCTGGTTAAAACAACTCGTCGCTAGAACGACTCGGTGCCAAAACAAATCTCGCAGAGACAACTCCAGACACAACGACTCAGTACAGAAACTACTTTCGTCGTTAATAACTAGGGCCTTGCGAGTGGTGTGTCTGGCGGGGGTCCAAAATATATTCTCTGTGGGTGGTCAGCGAAGCTTCGTTGGGGTCCAGGGGCGAAGGCCCGGCGGGGGTTGGGGGTGGAGCCCCCCATTGTTTTATACATTTTTTTCATAAATATAATTTATAAATTTATTTAATGTAAGAAAAAATGAAGTAGTAGGTAATTTACGTATAAATGTTGATTTATCCTTGGGTATTGCTGATTAAAAATAATATCCATGCTATTAAGTCATTAGTATAATCCTAATGTAATGAGCTGCATTAAATAATAAGTCCATATTGGTATGTTAATGTGTTTGTTTACGTTACTGGTACGGTAAGTATCAGTATGGGCGCTGCTGTATCAGTGTAACATGTACACACACACACTATCTTCAATTTTCTTAACAGGGAGTTAAAAAACAATTTGGGTGGCTCTGACCTAAATGAAAAATACATTTAATGCAATCACGTAATTATTATTCAACAAATACAATGCAAAAAATCAAACATGAAATATTACTGATAATTACAGATTGTGTGCTATACCGCGTAAATACTTAATTACATCGTTGCGATTATATTGCTCAATAGCAGCCTTCAATGTTTCGTCTCTGGACCATGTTCCTTTTCGGATTCCAGAGGAATGATTTTATAGTTTTGTACTGGCTGTACCGGCTGCGACAATTGTTATGAATTTTATTTAACACCTTGTACGACGGCACTATTTTGTGCTGCCGGCAAATGACCTTCGGTCGATGAACGTTGATTAACGAAGGCACTTGCATGAAATAGCCGAATGTTATCTCTGCCTGGTCTACGCGACCCACGCTGCGAACGCGATTGGGTTAGCGGGAACAGAAGCGGTAATGACTGCGCCTGGCCGAAGACACGAACTAGGTATGACCACCGATTGTCTATAACGATTTATAGACCTAGGCGAGGTGAGGTGATGCGAACCAGAGAGTGGCGATACAACGACGACGAATTGATAACTTTTCTTGCTCGAAAGCTCGACACTGCTGAACAGTGCAATTAAAAGAAGCGGAGTCGATAGCGACAAATTACAACTGACATTTATTTTGCGTTTTTCTTCTCTTGCTTTGTCTTTTTCTACTTTAATATAATAAAGATGGCTTTTGAGCGCCTAATTCAAATGATTGGAGAGTTTTGATAATTCACAATAGCAATGTTAGAAATATTAGACATACATATTCTTTATTTTGGTATAATTCAATACGTTAGATATGTGATATAAAATAGTTGGAACAGTTTTACCACACCTTTTTAAATGACGTAAGGGTTTGTACTTGTACAAGATGACGCCACTCATGCCAAAGATACTGAGTGCGTCCACTAAACATGTTACTATATGTAGTTATCTTTACAATTTATCTAATGCCTGAATAACAGGCTACGGAGTTTAATTTTGTTCACTTAGTTATTTCTTAACTTAATTTTCTTAAAATTATTATAGGTAGATAGCAAATCATTATTAAATGTTTGTATTATTTAAATCGATATATTTTAGTTAATGAAAATTTTCTTTACGTTTCTTCACGTTCAATGCAATTTCAAGTTAACATTTATCTTCTCTTTTGAAATAGCACACTTTATTTCGTTTTTATGACAAAAAATGTCTACATTCAAGCAAGTACATTACAAAAATGCCGGAAATTATAAAAACAAAATGGGAGAGGGAAAATTTCACAAAAGAGTGAAGTTAGTTGGGGTTGAGAATCATCCGCAATTATTTAGGGCGGAGGCACACAAATTCAAACTCTACATTTTACAGTTTAAACTTGATTTAATTTTACTATTAGTGAGTATTTCCTCGGATTAAATATATTTGTTTCATTAGTTTGGTTTCATCAATGCGTGCGGCTGACAAACACCTTCATACGTTTTAGGTTGAAAGCACAGCTGGCGCTTTTACTAAAGGTTATAAAAATAAATGTTATTTGATCACTCAAATTAAAACGATATCTTAACTTACATGCACCCGGAAATCATTAAAAGGATTATCATTGTGGACTCCTGAGATGAACCTTTACTGTTCTGTTCAACATTGAAGTGATAAGAACTTCCTGTGTTGATTTTCCTGGTGTTGTACAACTTATTTTTAGAATAATTCGTCAACTCAGTCACCTCTTTCATTGGTGGACCCAGGAGGTTGGGCATATCTTTAAGGCTATTCAAATATTCCCGTAAGTCCTCGGTATTATTTTTGGCAATATTTCCGATTAATTTCACTGCGGAAATTATTGTTGTAAATTGGTCTCTGTTTGTTGTTCTGCCCCTAAAAATGAATAATCTTAATTTACAAACAAATAGACTATTAATAAATTTGTTATTACTTATATTTTATCAACCACCAACCAGACAGACGATTCATTTAATTTCAAGTCCGCAACATTTGACATGCGGATATGAATTTTATAGAATGTAAACGCGCAGTATTACCGACGTTACCGACATTAACGAGGTGACATTTGGCAATTGCAAATGTTTTATATGGAACGATTTGTGTAGATCCTTTAGGTGTTTAAATAAATGGTAAAATATAAGCAATATGGTTTCGAAATTGTGTTAAATCTGTTGGGCAAACTCACGATTAAGAAAGCGATTGGCACGCAGATTCTAAAAAAAAAAAATTCAAACTTAAAACAAAGGATTCCAAGATCATCCACTAATCACTGGCAAATAAGCGTCGATTCTGCTACTGCACGGTGCATTGTCAGGAACTCTAGGGGGTCAGAGATATGGGTTACACTCGGTCACGGTTCACCGATTTGAACTCGATTAGGGCAGCTCATACCCGCTGCTGATTAAGAGTCTATGTAGAGTCTCACGCCGATTTCGGCTAAGTTAAAACCGAAGGTTACCTTTATCGTCGCAGGCCCCTACGCGTTGACAACAGTTAGGCGGAAGGTTTTGCTCGACGTCAATCCCAAGGGATAATTACATCGTGGTTCTATGGGGTTAAGCGATTCACAAAAAAAAAAAAAAAAAACTATGGCGCGTCGCCAGGCACAAAATGGTTCTATGGAGATTAGAGTCCACCGGGTCAGAGAGTTATAATCGACTTACTGCATGTGCGCCTTACTGCGATTCACAAAAAAAAAACTATGGCGCGTCGCCAGCGTTGGTTCCGCCTCGAGAGAAAACTTATCGACCATGTCGACCGAAAATCCGCCACACTTCACAAAAAAAAAAAAACCCAATTAAGTCCGCAGTACAACTTCTTATCTTTAGTAACGCACTAAGATTGCTCTTGCGACTCAAACAAACAAAATTGTCGACCGAATCGAAAGGAAAACACCACCATCACCAACGAGTATCCGAGCCGTTCTCCTCAAAAAAAAAAAAATCCCACGACCACCTGCTATGTCTGGACTCATTGTGGGCCTTGGTATTTCAGCTCTGTACGTTCTATTCCAAATGTCTCGGAATGGTTCAAATAAAATAGATATGAAGTCGTTTATGTGAGATACGCGCCATAAGTAGTGACAAATTTCAGTGAACGAAATACAAATGCCTAAGATCGGGAAGTGTTGTTAGATAGATAGATAGATTGTAAGGCGGGAGAGCTTTCAATGAGCTCTGGCACTGCGGCTTCTTAGAGGAGCCTATTGTGCCTTCCCTGATAAGTTCCTAGAGCCTAGAGTGTTGTTAATTTTAGTTGATAAAATGTTAGCTTTATACTGAACTATATGGGAATCATGCACGACTGTAACTTGGCTTGTTAACCAAGATACCGGTGTGTGTGAGATCATGCTACTGGGTGAGGAAAACCCTCTACGCTGCGGCATGCTACTTTCGTGGTTTTTTGCGCTTGGAACAGTGGGGGCCAAAAAATAATAATTTGTTTTCAGATACCAGCAACCCGTACACGGATAGCCATTCTATTTGAACGGCTACACTAAGGAGCATTTGGAATATAAACATCACCTTCAGTTAAGTGTACTTTGGGAACAGCTCCAGGTTTAAATGTACGTCGACCAGGAAATCCCACGAGGGAAAGCACATCTTTGATCATTAAAATTACTATATTAATATACCAATCTACCCATTTCATATTTAATATTGTTTAGAAAGTCGTCTTTAAAAAAAAATGCAGACTACAAAGTCTCGCAGTCTTTAGATTTATAGGATCTTTCCGTCTACAGAAAGATAACCATTGCGTAGATATGTTTGTCTTTAGGGAAGCTATGGAAGCTAGTGTCTACAGTTTTTTTTTTCCGGGTATTGTTGTTGCACTTAAAAACAGAACAACCACCCATTGTAAGTATTCGATTGATATTATTAATTTAACTAAAATACAATCACAATGCTAAACTAATACTAAACTTTTAAAACGAAAAGAGACTAATTCAATTTTCTTCAATTATATTTATTTATCAACTCGACACTAATATGGCCAACACACTCGTGTGTCACCGGAAACGGAATACAGAGGGCGCATGACTTAACAAAGAGAATTTTTTTTTTTTAAACATTTATCGTTATTGAATAATTCGATATACATATTACAAATTATAACAAAATTCGAAATTTAAACGACATGCGCAATGTGATATCTTGTCTTGTTGTATCATGAGCTGTATGTATTAATCATATATTATGCAGTGCACAACATACGTTTAAAATTTGAATGAGTTTTTCTGGAGCATAATGCCTTGCTGCAAGGAGGCAACGAAATCGTCCTTTTAATATTCAAAATACACGTTCTATCGTTGACCGGGCTTACGACAACTTTTCATAGTTGTTTGTTCAAATATACG
This sequence comes from Cheilosia urbana, assembly GCA_946477585.1. Lineage (NCBI taxonomy): Eukaryota > Metazoa > Arthropoda > Insecta > Diptera > Syrphidae > Cheilosia > Cheilosia urbana. The sequence continues at coordinate 25,925,852 of OX297853.1, forward strand.
GTTCGAGGGGATATTCAGAGACAATGAAAGTAAATAAATGGTAATCAATCTCGTTTACTTCTTTGGGAAAAACTTACCAAGAATTCTTGATGATTTGTCGCCGGCTGTTCAACTGACCGCCATTGCATTTATACTATGCTTTAATTTTCTATTGAAAAATAAGTTCTCCTGTTTAGAGGGCCTAATCATTTGGATGTGAGTTCTATCAAGAACTCCCAAAACTTATAACGTACACTACAGCATTGCCGGCAGTTCTTTCATATACCAATACGACTTAGCATAGGTATACCTCCACCGACTGACAGCTGTCGCACCCGACCACTACTTAGACCACCCATATGACTCAAGGTAACAGGATCCGTGAGGCAGTCCGGGCAGAATAGTGATCGGGGTGTCCAGGCCTCCTGCGGCACAGGCATGACCGTTCTCCACGCACTAGCTCATCGGTGTGTGAGGGGGGGATCTTGCCACAGGCCCTAGACTGGGGTTACATTATTTTTACATGCCTGTATTCCACTACTATAATTGTCGTACAAAGGTAATAATTGACGACGGGTAACCACTATCCCTAACAATACAAAATTGCGAGGCCCGAGTTCGCCATAGTCCACAAGGTCTTCCACAGTGAGAGGAAGCGGGGAAGAAAGAGAAGTGAATTATCTATTATTATCCTAGAGCTGACCCACCCCTACTTAGCCACGGCCAAGCATCCATGGCCATCGATTCGCTCGATTATTCGTTGACCCCTTACGCTGCACCAGCCTAAATCGTTTAAAAACGTTTACGCTCCTACATGCTTCTTCGGCTCATTCTCCCGTGGTTACGACTCACCGGTCCGTCCTTTCCTCGGTAGCTACTTACTTCCTCAGCATTTCTAGAATGTCCAAAATGCACAGCATTCCCAGTATAATCAACAACACTAGTATTATTATCTTATTGATATATCAGAGTCTGAATTTATTTAATTCCAAAAACTTATCATACTAACTCGGCATTACAATAACAAAGAGCAAAGACTCTGACGACAAAGTCCTACTGACTGGAAACTGAGCCTCTTAAAAATATTGCCACGTACTTGGCGGTTGAGTATACATTTCTCAATCCAAAACTAGACTAACAGAACAATTCTTAAAAGTATATAGACTCGCACTAAGAAGCCAGCTAATTTCGACCACCAAATGTGGGAACTACCTTAAATGTACGACGTATCGAACCCTAAACTATCCATTAGAAAAACAGCTGATTTAAACTAAGCACGCTTGGTCGTTCTTTTACAAATCGTGCTACTAAATCCGTGTCCGAGTACGTTAAACCCTAGCAAGAGGCAACATAAACCTCCGCTTCCACTTCCGCAATAGATGGAAGGAATACACAACAAAACCGAACTTAATTAGGTAAAATAGTTATATAAAAACAATATATAGGTCAATTCTACATTTACTAACTTTAACGTTCAAATGAATACTACATATCCGAACTTACCCCTGTTATCCAATACAGGGTCATCACAGTACCGCGTTCCGTGGTGGGGGACTGGGGTGCATCTCATTCCTTCCAGGGAAATTCTGAATTCTCGAAATTCGTTCGAGACTGTTGCTGCGACTCTATACTAAGGGAATGGAAAATTCATCTGAACAAGTATACAAATTACAAAATTAATAGACCCAACTACTTAACTTAAACTATCGAGCTGTGCTCATAGCTAATCAAGCGCCCTCTCTGAGCAATCGATGATATACAATTTATGCGGCTCACTGGCCAATTTACACGGCGGGTATTTGGCCGGAAATAGGATTCCGTACACAAAATGCCCTCGACAATTTCTTCCCTTCCTACACGATATGCACTTTCTTTTTCGGATTTACGGTTCGACACCGACACGAGTCTGCCCATGTTACTGTTCACGTTTTATCTTTCCTTTTCTCGGTTTTAGATAACCGCGCAGCGGTTCTGCCTACTCTCGACTACCTCACGATGCTGACTGACTCAACCCACGCCGCGTCGTGTTCGTTCAACCGAATCGTCTACCTATCTCCTTACACGTAGGGTGTGCCTGTCTTGCTCTCACTTATGGCCTGCGCTTATGGGTTAATTTTTAAATGGGTTTTATGCCTGATTGGTAATTCAGAAAATTCTGATTCTACTGGCATAATCTAAGTTGGATTTTTCCTGAAATAAATGTGGTTTTGAATGAAAGTTTTTTTCCCTACGATGGATACAAAATTAATCTATAAACTGAACGAAGATAAGCAAAATGGTGGCCCTACTTGGGGTAAGGGTGCGTAAACGCTCGTACGATTTTATAGGAAACACTGAGCCAAAAAACAACCTAGAATCAAAAAAAACGTCTTTGAATCAAAGTAAAACGTTAACGATTTGGGACCAAACACGGAAATTTTTAAATCAAAGTAGTGCAACTTAAAATATTTTTTTAATGAAAAGACACTTAAAATCAAATACATTACAACTTTAAATTGAGGACGTAGTTGAAAAGGTTTTCATAATGGCGTACACTTGATTTTAATCACATTTATCTTTGATTTAAGTGTGACTTCCGTTTACTTCAAATGCTCGTCGACTTTGAATGAAAGTAATCCTTATTACAAACAAAAGTGAAGCAACTTTGAATTTAGTTGAAATGTTTTTAGATCAAAATAGAATCCACCTAAATCTATTACGATAACAACTTTATTTCAAAGGCAATTTGACTTTCAATTAATGTCATAGACGAGCTCGATTTAATGTTACTCACACTTGATTTTAGTCACTTTTATCTTTGATTTAAGTGTGATTTCCGTTTGTTTCAAATGCTCATCGACTTTGAATGAAACTAATCCTTATTAAAAACAAAAGTGAAGCAACTTTGAATTTAGTTGAAATGTTTTTAGATCAAAATAGAATCCACCTAAATCTATTACGATAACAACTTTATTTCAAAGGCAATTTGACTTTCAATTAATGTCATAGACGAGCTCGATTTAATGTTACTCACACTTGATTTTAGTCACTTTTATCTTTGATTTAAGTGTGATTTCCGTTTGTTTCAAATGCTCATCGACTTTGAATGAAACTAATCCTTATTAAAAACAAAAGTGAAGCAACTTTGAATTTAGTTGAAATGTTTTTAGATCAAAATAGAATCCACCTAAATTTATTACGATAACAACCTTATTTCAAAGGCAATTCGACTTTCAATCAATGTCATAGACGAGCTTGATTTAATGTTACTTACACTTGATTTTAGTCACTTTTATCTTTGATTTAAGTGTGATTTCCGTTTGTTTCAAATGCTCGTCGACTTTGAATGAAACTAATCCTTATTAAAAACAAAAGTGAAGCAACTTTGAATTTAGTTGAAATGTTTTTAGATCAAAATAGAATCCACCTAAATTTATTACGATAACAACCTTATTTCAAAGGCAATTCGACTTTCAATCAATGTCATAGACGAGCTTGATTTAATGTTACTTACACTTGATTTTAGTCACTTTTATCTTTGATTAAAATCGGACTTCCGTTTACTTCAAATGTCCGTCGCATTTTAATGAAAGTAATCCTTATTAAGAATCAAAATGAATCAACTTTGAATTATGTTGCAATCTGTTTAAATCAAGCCATTAACAATCTTATTTCACACGTTATATTTTTTATGTTTAATAAAAATCTATACTTTATATTAATAATTAATTACTTTGATTTACATAAAATGATTCATTTTAATTCCAAATATTGACTAACATTAGCTTACCCTTTAAAGATGGACCTAGACAAATTTATTCAAGAGAAATAAAAATGATTTAATAAAAAACGATTTCTTTATATAATGACAACTTCTTTAATTTTATCAAAAGAAAGTTCGCAATTGTTTTTTCCTTTTCTTTATGAAAAATGTGATTTATGTTTACAAGTCTTTTACTATTACATTACTCAATTGTTTCCTAATTTATTAGGCTTCGAATTTCTTGTTAGATATTTTAAGTAATTTATACAATAATTCATACGAGCTATTCATTTAAAAAAAAAAAGTGTCAGAAATGATTTTGTTTATTTAGTAAAAAGTAAACTATATATATTTATTTTTAACAAATGTTTTTCCATTGTTTATTTGATAAAGGTTAAGGGGAGGACTTGTAAAATAATTAATATCTTTTAATACTACATTGCTTAACTTTTCACCAACTTCATAGCCTTGGAAATGCTTGTTAAATTTCTTAATTTTAATTTCATTACAAACAATGTATAAACTATTTTTTTTGTGCAGTATGTCAATAATTTTGAATAATTTAAACGAAGAATGAATACAAGCTAAATAGAAATTACTTTTGTATATAATTCCTTTGTACGTCACGTTATTAGCTATGGTAATATTGGGTAGATCAGATATTTCTAAATCCAAGTGTTTATAGTAATCTTTGCTGGGAAGAATGTTAGGCTGGAAATGACTGATGTCGAAACATGGTCTGAATCCATCTTTATACTTAGTTAAAAAGTAGGCATGTTGTAAGGAAGCCTTAATAGCAAGAGAATACGGTGGGTTTAGTCTAGATGTAATAGTATTAAAATATGCCCTTCCCTGTTTGTGTTTTGCTTCAAAACGCATTACCCAAACAAATTTTAGAGGTCCACACATTTTTATAGCGGTGGGATAGTGCACTAAAAAATGGTGTTTTGGTTTGAGACTGGCTCCATATAATTTCACATAAAGCGTATGATGATCAGTAATAAGCTTTTCTAACAATTTTAATTCCTCTTCACAGTATTGGGGTTTGAATAAAAAATCAATTATTTGATTTAGTTTAACTAGTAAAGCCCAATGCTTGTTTTCTGAGTCAATTAAATCACCTATCATCAGTGTTAAGAAATTAACAAAACATAAAACTTCACTTGCTGTCATTTTTAAATTATAAGACCTTAACCTTTTTATGTCCAAAGGTTGGGAAGAATTACCAGCATCTGTTTCTCCAAGCGGAAAAAATTGTTTCCTGCTATTCAGAGTGTCAATGGAAATTACGTTTTCTTTGATTAAGCCCATAAGTACATTACAAACGTCGTAAACAGCTACCCCCTCTAATACATCATGCATTAGGTCGAAGTAAAAGTTTTCACTTACATGAAAGCTTTCTATTCCGTGAAAAACACATTCACTCTTTAAACCGGTCTCTAAATAATCAGCTTTTAAAAGGTCTTGCTGATATTGTTCCTTATTTCTGATATATTCAGTTTCCTCTTTAGAATCAGTTTGCATTTCACGTCTGCTTCTAGTGCAACAACGGCAAAACCTTTTAGAATTAAATGACTTTACAAATCCGAAAATACTGTTCAGTCCCAAATTGTCTCCAACAATTAAACCCAAAACGAAATGCACACATACAGTCTTCTTCCCTGTTTGTATATCAACACCAGCCTCTAAGGTTTTTAATTCTTCGACTAAGTGGTGAAATGAAACTTCATTCCCACAACTTTTCAAATTTTCAGATAAAATAAAACCCCCGTGGAATAAAAAGTCTAATTTCGATAGCAAATATTGCGGAAGAGTTGGGAATGTGTAATAACATGCACAAATGGAAGATGTATGTGTACCAAGAGCATTGTTGATTTGAAAATCGTCGAAGTATAATGTAAAAGGAATAATAATATCATCTGGCTTAAACTTTTGTTGTTTATTTTTGAATGTATTGCCATTTACAAAATTTTGAATTTTTTCTTGGCTTGAATACATTTTTTGATTTTTTAATGTTAAGTCTAAGACCCCCGGTAATTCAAAAAAAGATTTAAATTGAAATTGAAGAGACAAAAGATAAACATTAATTAGCTTTTCTTCAAAAGTTGGTATTCCTTTTACTAGTTTTTCAGATACAGTGTTTTTAATCAGAAAGGTTTTTGGTGCATCATAGACGCCCATGTCACTCAACATTTTTAACATTCGATGTTCTGACTTTATTTGCTCAAAAGGGTTATTACAAAAAGCCATTACACAATCTATATCTTTTTGAACTTCGCTTGGAATCTGACCTGAGGTGATCTGTTTCATCGAGTTAGTAACCGTTGATAAAAATACTGAAATCATATTTTGAATTTCTAATACTTCTTTTCTAGGCATAAAAGTACGTGCGTATAGCTTTAGAGATAAGTTAATGGCAGATGCTTTAAGCTCGCTTAAAATTTTAGAAACATCGTATTCATAAATAGCTTCATTTTTAACATGCGACGTGCTACTGGACTGAATTGTATGTACATCAACATCCAAAGTGTTGTTATTTGAATGAGAAATATTTCTGCATCCGGAAACAGTTTTAAATTTGTCTATTTCTGAGGATTTATGCAAATTGTTTAAATGACGACGAAAAACTTTATAATTGGAAAATACTTGGTTGCAGTTATTTTGCTTGCATTGCAAATCATTGTTTTGCGGTATTAAGTGGTCGTATTTTAGATGACGTACAAGGAGGTCAGTGCAAGAAAATTGATTGCAGCATTTAAAACATATATACATAGTTGTTTTAAGAAAAACCCAATAGGGCTTATATGTTACGATGACGAAGAAGGAGGTCAATGCATGGAAAATTATTTCAGCATTTGAAACAGATGCATACAGTAGTATTATAAAAGAAAATAAGTTGTTCTAAAAAAGAATCAAATTTGTATAAAGTAATCAAGGTGACGTACAAGGAGGTGCTTCGAAAAAAGAATCAAAATTGTATATAGTAATCAAGGTGACGTACAAGGAGGTGCTTCGAAAAAAGAATCAAATTTGTATAAAGTAATCAAGGTGACGAGGGTCAGTACAAGAAAATGGATTGCAGCATTTGGATCAGATGCATACAGTAGTATTATAAAAGAAAATAAGTTGTTCTAAAAAAGAATCAAATTTGTATAAAGTAATCAAGGTGACGAGGGTCAGTACAAGAAAATGGATTGCAGCATTTGGATCAGATGCATACAGTAGTATTATAAAAGAAAATAAGTTGTTCTAAAAAAGAATCAAATTTGTATATAGTAATCAAGGTGACGTACAAGGAGGTGCTTCGAAAAAAGAATCAAATTTGTATAAAGTAATCAAGGTGACGAGGGTCAGTACAAGAAAATGGATTGCAGCATTTGGATCAGATGCATACAGTAGTATTATAAAAGAAAATAAGTTGTTCTAAAAAAGAATCAAATTTGTATAAAGTAATCAAGGTGACGAGGGTCAGTACAAGAAAATGGATTGCAGCATTTGGATCAGATGCATACAGTAGTATTATAAAAGAAAATAAGTTGTTCTAAAAAAGAATCAAATTTGTATATAGTAATCAAGGTGACGTACAAGGAGGTGCTTCGAAAAAAGAATCAAAATTGTATAAAGTAATTAAGGTAGAAGAAGGTGTTTCAATAAAAGAATCAAATTATTATAAAGTAATTTAGGAAAATGAGTGCAGCATTTGAAACAGATGCATACAGTTGTAAAACGTATCTGTACTACTTAACAGAGCTCATATAACTTAATAGAGATGTTATGTTGGGTGATTGTAAATCGTATTGTGTTTCGATATTATAAAAGTACTTTTGAATAAAAACCCAACAGGGCTGACATGCTAAGGGATATTGCAATGAGAGAACTTGAAAAATTTTGAAGCAAATGTCAAGTGCTTCTATAAATGAATCGAATTTGTATAAAGTTTTATCCAAGTATACAAAAAATGAATTTAAATTAATTTCGTCTACCCCAACGACAATAATGAATGGCTGTATAGTTAGCCCTACGTTATAATATTTATTAATCAGCTCTTCTATCTTTTCGGAATAGTTCGTTATCAAAGAAAGCCTCAAAATGAAGCTTTCTTGTGCATCGCTTATAGTCACCTTTCTTTTATTGCTGCCAGCCTTGTCTTTGAACCTGGATACTGGGGGAATGACCGAGTTTAATAACGTTGTCAAGAGATAGTCTTCGGAATCTAAGAAATAAATGGTTTTATATAAGGCGTGTCTGTATTGCTTCCTTTTATATTTACCTTTTCCAATCTCTGGGGTTGTTTTCAAAAGTGAAAACCTTCTTTTGCAGTTTTCGTTATGTATGTTGACTTCAAAATATTTCTTAATATTTATTTTGAAGTCATCCCATTTAGCAAATAAAAGTTGTTGCTTTTTTGGGTATAAAAGCGTAAAGTCTATGTTTATCTACAAAAAAATAGCTATGAGTTAAAATATTATTTAAATTTAATTAAATTTTTACCAGGTCTGGTGCCCTTGAGTCCGAGAATTTCGGCCAAGATTTCAAAAACTCTGCATTTGTGGATAATTTTAGTTCCTTCTGACGGAGGGAAAAAGTTTTTTTCCACTTATCTAGCACTAAGTTCCAATCAGAGCTATCTCGGCTTAGGACAGTTTTAAGAGCCAAGGCTATAGAATCGTCTACCTCGTCAAGTTCAGATTCAGATGGACCTTCAAGTTGCATAGAAGAGCATTCGCTTGACTTAGAACGTTTGGACCGGGAGTTTACATATTTGCAATATAATTTTCCGCTGGGATTTTTTTTTCCTTTTCGAGGAATAAAATAATAATCCTGAAAATACAACAATATTTAGTCAATCAATAAATGAATCAAATTTGTACAAAGTTCTACCCAAATATATAAAAAAATTATTTAAATTAGTTTCGTCTGTCCCAACGACAATAATGAATGGCTGATAGTCAGCCCTACGTTACTATATTATTTATTTATCAGCTCTTCTATCTTTTCGGAATAGTTCGTTATCAAAGAAAGCCTCAAAATTAAACTTTCTTGTGCATCGCTTATAGTAACCTTTCTTTTAGCCTTGCCAACCTTATCGTTGCGCCTGGATACTGGAGCAATAACCAAGTAAAAACGAATATTTGATTTAGACTATGATAGCCAAAACCTTTATCCTACTGATGAAAACTAAAAAAACCCTATAAGTCTAAGCTACGCAGTCGATTTTTGTTGCAATAAAAATTCCAGTACGTTTAATGTGTTTAAAAATCAAATTTGTACTTTAAAAACAGAGAGAAATGGCAACTTGGTTGTCCTGATGTTTATTTTACAGTGAAGTCTCACGTATGTACAGTACGAAATGACTTGTTTCTAAACGGTTGAGAAATGAAATTAAAGTACATATTTATTTACTCCATAATAATATGATTTATTAAAAAAAGTTGAAAAAGTTGAATAATTTTGTTTGGACTAGACTAGACCTTTCGATATACCCATTTCTTGAATTCGAGCTGAATTTTTAAACTGAAGGGAAATCTAGCACTTACCTCAGCCTCCTTTTCAGTTGGAAAAATGGAAATTATTTGATCAACGATGAATGGGTAGTCAAATGGTTTTAGACACAAATTTGTACATATGATTTCTTCTGTAATCAATTGTACAAGTCCTTCCCTGTGGATATTTTCTAAACGATTGTTTTTTTCATAAAGATGAAGTAAACTCTTTCCTCTTGATGATGAAGTTAAGATTTCTCGAAGATTCTATTTGATTTGTAATATTATTATTACCTAAATATCTATCTACCACATTTAGTTTAATACTTACAATCTTAGAATGTCTGGGTTGATGAATTATTTCTTTTGAAGTATCTATTCTGCTCTGCCAATCGTCAACTTTCGAATTGAGGGAAATGGTTTCATCATCCTTCCCATACTAAGGCGTAATACAAATAAAAATAACAACTATAACCGTTGACATAAAAAGTGTTATAAGATATATTGATAACTACCTACCTGTTCTTTTCTCCAAAAAAAAAGTTTTTCTCTGAATTCTGCCCTCTTTGCAATGTTTGGAATAGCATCTCTGATGTCCTCTTTAGATAGATATTGCAAACTGTGGTAAGTAATGCGCTTATCTGAATAAAAAGTATAGTAACAATAACAACTAAATAAGTACATCAAAAGAAAAGGGTTAAATATAACTTTCTTTAGAGCCAAAGTGTTTTTTTTGGTTCCACTCAATCCGAAATTATAAAGAGGAACAAGAACAATATTGAAAGTTTTATACACGATCGAAAGACAAATGCATATAAAACTGGTTATGCATTTCTGACAAACATTACTAAATATAATGTTGTTTCGACAATACTGTATTTAGCAACAGAACCCAAACCGCATTGACTTCAATAATATACTAGATTTGTTAATAAAACTTGAAAACATTTTCAATTTCTTACCTTTTAGTACCTGCAGCAGAGACTCAAGGTTAAACTCTTTCAGTAATTGAGTCAACTTTATTTCGTCGTCATCTGCTGGTTGGAAAAATTCATCTAAAATTTGACCATTTTCATCTAATTGAATTAATTCGAAATCTGGGCTTAATATTGTGCTGTTTATATGTGCTAAATTTTGGATATCCATTTTTATGTTATCCTATACAAAAAAAAAATGATTCAGAAATAGATGTGAAAATTAAAAATCGATACCAGGTATCGCTACAATGCAGAATGATAGCTTGATAAATTAAAGATTTATTCGAAGTTTTAACAGAGCCAACTTTGAAAACATAACTGATGAAAATGGTAGGTACTTACAGCCTATAATTGATAGCTAGTTGAACTAGATAGAATTTCAACAAAAAAAGCGGGTTCGTGTAACACCAACGATTAATAATATATCTTCTGATAATGAAGAGAGCGTGGAAAGTAGAAGAAATCACTCTTGTTATTTGGTACTACATGTCGACCAACAATAATATATATGTTTTCTACGCCAAGGTGTTTCCTAAAATAGTTTAGGAATAAATACGTTTTCAAATATAAAAATCGCTCTACTGAATTTAGACTACGATTAAGCTAGTCTAGTTCTGCATTGTAGCGACGACCTGACTAAAAAAAAGAAGATACGTGCATTTTCTGCGTCGTACATTATGTGAAACAAATAGGTTTACACATTTATATTCACGATAACAAACCATCAAAGAAAAACTTTCTGACTGATTAATTTAATTTTGATCGAAATGCGCACTTTACGCGGAAAAAATGTGAAAATGGCAAACCTATTTGTTTCACTTCATGTTGTCACTTCAATCTCAATACAAGGGTGGATTGCACCGATATACGAATACCTTCCCTTTCGCACATACAGCCAAGTAAGAATATTCTGGCGCAAAATAACGATTCGACAAAGAAAATTAATTCTGTGTTATTGCAAATATATGATATTCTGCATATATTTATATTCACGATCACAAACCATTAAAGAAAAACTTTCTGACTGATTTATTTAATTTTGATCGAAATGCGCACTTTACGCGGAAAAAATGTGAAAATGGCAAACCTATTTGTTTCACTTCATGATGTCACTTCAATCTCAATACAAGGGTAGATTGCAACGATAGTACGAATACCTTCCCTTTCGCACTCACTTTAAATATGAAAAGTGCAAATAACATGGCGTCGCATTATGACGCCAAATCGCAGACAAAAAATTATTTGTTCTTGCAAAAATAAAAAATTGGTATTTGAGATTTGAATATATTTTCTAAGCCATAAAACAGATAGGATATTAATATAGTTATACCACGAAAATAATGAATGCGAAAATACGGATATGAGCCGTCAAGCCAAATGAATATGTATTTCGCCGAATCGCAATACCAAACAGAATAACCAATGATTTGTTTTTGCAAGAATAAAATTTGGCTAAATGAAAGCTATACCACGTAAACAATTGCGCATTAATATATTTTAATTATATAATAAAATTAAAACTATTAAAAGACACTTACCATAGATTTCTGTTTTTTTTTTTTTTTTTTTTTTTTTTTTTTTTTTTTTTTTTTTTTTTTTTTTTTTGTTACTTTAACGCGAACGGACTGACCACCACCAAACCACTGCACCGCACTCGCCGACAACTGAAACTGAACTGAAATAGAATGTGTGGTGTCGATAGGAATGAAAAATGAGCTGTGTACAGTGTACACATCTTAGTTTAAATCGTATTATTTTGTACTGAATTGTATTTTTTTACTTTCTCGTATACGTTGTAAGAGAAAGATATTGATATGGAACTTAAAGAAACGGCTACAAGCTCTTTTTGTTTGAAACTTCTTATTTAGAGTTTGTAGGCTTAGTGTGCGGACCCATTTTATCCATTTTAACTCCTATACATTAACGCTACTTTCTATATAAAGATTTTGGACATGTTTGATTATTTTTCAATAAAGCGAATATGACGATACTTTTAAAAACTGGTATTTATATTTCAACAAAAATCAATTCTTAAGGTAATGATAAATAGTAATTTGATGGCAAAATCAGTTTTTGTATTATCATAATATAATTTTAAATGACAGGCATTTTTAAGAATTTGGTTTTCTGTATAGTTTATAGACATTCTATAAACATAAAAAATACAAATAAAAACACAACTCCATTTCGAATTCGATAAGAATTTAAATATTCGAAAATACGTTCGTACATCCCCTAAACAATCGTGTGTATTCAGTTTTCTGCTGAACAGTTGAAGAATAGTAGGTACTTTCCGAACCTTGGAAGTTTTGTCAAAAAAAATTTTGTTTCCATTATATTGTAAACACCGCTCAAACGATATTGTTTGAACTGTATATTTTATAGATTCGTATTCCAAAAATATCTATCTATATATTGCTTTGCCTTTCACATAGTACCTTTTTGTAAACCTCAATATCGTAGTTCCAATAAAAACAATATTGCAACCACTAAAATCTTTTTCAAAACAAATTATAAGCAACTTCCTTTTTAATGTATTTTCTATTAAAATCAAAGACGAAGTTTTTTTTTTCGATGTTCCGAGGAAAAAAAGATAAAATGTGTATTTAATTTAAAAATGATCCCACTTTGATAGGTTTATTTTAATACGTTTGCACTTTGATTTAAAATGTAATTCACCGCAGCACATAGGCTCTAAAAGGTATTAAATTAGATACTTCTCGAACCTTGGAGTATTTATTTGGTACCATTTGTATGCAAAATTTTCTAAAAAAAAAAAACATCAAAAATTGTCCAAATTCATTTAAAATATAATTCCCATGTATATTTAGAATAATGTATAATCGTTGGTGTGCGGAGAATAACTTTTTAATGGCTTAAGCTCAACCAACCATTTAGATATTTTCAGATATCGTCAATATGCATTAAATAGGTCGTCAAAACATTCCACAGATGGCGCTGAAATCGGTATACAACAAATGGGTGGATTGTAATTAGTTTTTATTTTGACAAAATAAAATTCTTGCTGAGTGTAACTATTTTTGGTCGATTGTACAGCGATTTTAACATGATTTTCATTGCTGGCTTGTCAGTATGTTTGATTTGAAAATTATTATCCTTTAAGTAAAAACTCACTTTAGCATACAAAAAGACAGTAAACTAAGCCGTTTTAATTTTGGAATGAGTACGTTTTCAATTTAATTCAAAAGTCTTAATGCTGTTTGTTTTCTGATTTAAAATGCAAAAAATTAATAATACTTTTTAATAAATGGTTCCATTATAAATTCAAATGCATTATGCACTTACCTGTTTTCTCAATTGTTTTCGTATTTGAATCAAATATATTTTATTTTGATTTAAATACGTCTTGTAAAAATGAAACAACTTACTTTTAAATACGTTGCTATTGAAATAAGGCACTTATAGTATTTTATTACGTTCCCACTTTGATTTAAAGTATTTTCATTTATTCCATTCTATAATTGTAAACGAAGTTGTTTCATTATAAATTCAAATGCATTATGCACTTACCTGTTTTCTCAATTGTTTTCGTATTTGAATCAAATATGTTTTATTTTGATTTAAATACGTCTTGTAAAAATGAAACAACTTACTTTTAAATACGTTGCTATTGAAATAAGGCACTTATAGTATTTTATTACGTTCCCACTTTGATTTAAAGTATTTTCATTTATTCCATTCTATAATTGTAAACGAAGTTGTTTCATTATAAATTCAAATGCATTATGCACTTACCTGTTTTCTCAATTGTTTTCGTATTTGAATCAAATATATTTTATTTTGATTTAAATACGTCTTGTAAAAATGAAACAACTTACTTTTAAATACGTTGCTATTGAAATAAGGCACTTATAGTATTTTATTACGTTCCCACTTTGATTTAAAGTATTTTCATTTATTCCATTCTATAATTGTAAACGAAGTTGTTTCATTATAAATTCAAATGCATTATGCACTTACCTGTTTTCTCAATTGTTTTCGTATTTGAATCAAATATGTTTTATTTTGATTTAAATACGTCTTGTAAAAATGAAACAACTTACTTTTAAATACGTTGCTATTGAAATAAGGCACTTATAGTATTTTATTACGTTCCCACTTTGATTTAAAGTATTTTCATTTATTCCATTCTATAATTGTAAACGAAGTTGTTTCATTATAAATTCAAATGCATTATGCACTTACCTGTTTTCTCAATTGTTTTCGTATTTGAATCAAATATGTTTTATTTTGATTTAAATACGTCTTGTAAAAATGAAACAACTTACTTTTAAATACGTTGCTATTGAAATAAGGCACTTATAGTATTTTATTACGTTCCCACTTTGATTTAAAGTATTTTCATTTATTCCATTCTATAATTGTAAACGAAGTTGTTTCATTATAAATTCAAATGCATTATGCACTTACCTGTTTTCTCAATTGTTTTCGTATTTGAATCAAATATGTTTTATTTTGATTTAAATACGTCTTGTAAAAATGAAACAACTTACTTTTAAATACGTTGCTATTGAAATAAGAGACTTTTAGTATTTTATTACGTTCCCACTTTGATTTAAAATATTTTCGGTTATTTTGTTCAAAAATTTGAATCGAAGTAGTTCTATTATCAATTCAAATGAATTATATACTTACCTGCCTTCTCAAACGCTTTTCGTGTTTGAATCAAATTGTTTTTACTTTGATTCAAATGTGTTTTTCAAAAACGTATGCAACCTAGTTTTTAATACGTTGCTATTAAAATCTAGGATGCAGTTTTTCCCTGAGTGAACGAGAGGTCACTCCTGCACTTCCCCAACTTTCTTTTCCCTAGCAAATATGCTTTCGCCCAGTGGTGTTATGGAGGGTTTTTTCCTTTTTTCTTCACCCACCGTCTGACGACTCGCGGCTTTACCCAGCAGGTTTCTTACAAACTGCTGGTCCCTGACTTTAAGAAAAAGTGTCGCTTTGCGTCTTTTTTTTTTTTTTCGTCATCCGTCATACGGAAGCTAATGTGTTTTGGACACAATATATTATAAGAAACGCTTTTTTTTTCTCTTTTAACTTACTTATTTTCTTTATTTATTATCTTATTCTACAGTAAAAATGTGTTTTCCACCGCGTCCATTCCTAGTTTTGAATACTACTAGATACCAGATAATTATAAAAAGGGGTTCTTACCTTGAGATAGAGGATTTTTTCCTATGTACCCTTAATAATTATTTATTGTTATGTGCTTTTACCCATTAATTACTACTACACACCAGGCCGCGAAAGGGCACACTTATTACAATTTCATAATTTTCCTTTTTACGCTTACTTTCTAATTTTCACGTTAGCAAGCCACAGGCCTTTCAATACTCAAATTCCCAAAAAATTACCTTTTTATTTTAACACAAGGCGTAGGTTAAGAAGGCACAGGGATTTTATTTATATAAATTTCCTTTTCATATAAATCTTATTCTTTTCTTTTCTCTTATGTTCTCTTCTTTTCAGCAAACTGTTTTAGAATTTTTTGACTCCTTACATCAACGATAGGACCTTGTACATTTCGGTTTTTGTATCCGGAGATTCTTTATTCACGCTCGCTGGAGTTTTTCGTACACTAGGATCGGAAACAGAGAAAAATAATTAATTCCGCGATTTAACGTTCTTTGGGTACAGTTCTTTTGCAAGGATCGTGTTTGTTATATATCTAACTCTGTCTTCGGACGTCAAGCTGACAGGTCAACTCGAGGGGACTGGTGGAAAATCCTAAGTACACTGAAACAGTTGTGCACGTCTAGCTATCCCTGACTAAGCTACGGTTGTGGGGGGGTTCTTGTGTGCTTCTAACATACTTCCCTACTTCTACCGACAGGAGAGTGTCACAATTAAATTTTACGTGCACGACGATATCTGACTCTCAGTTGGGCCACAACAACACTTACCACGACGACAGGCTATAGGTGGAATGATCCTGCCATGCCCTCCCTTCCTGAGTCCTGTTCAGTTCAGAGACTCCCTTTCGTAAAACCTTCTTCCCTCCTAATTCAAAAACGACCGCAACAAGAAATAAAATCAACACATGTTAATTGACTTGAATACAATTTTTAATCCATAGAATTTATCTTAAATCTATACATCGCTTAAGCGCGCAACCGATTACCCGAGTTTCCAAAGAGACACAAAAAAACTATAATATAAGCCTCAAGTTCAGAGGAACTATGGGCTTTTGCTTCTTAGCCAAATTACTTAATTCTTCACGCCAGCAATACAAAAAAAAAATCCAGAACTCTTTGGTTCTCAAGCTACGTTACGTTACGCTGGTCGTAAATATGCTTAACCTACAAGGTCTACCAAAGGGGTAACCACAAATTCTAGGGGATATTCTCCTTTGATCTTTTGTACGCTACGTAGCGTTGACTTAAAACCACGGACGTATAATTATAGTATTATCACTACATAAGAGCTAGAATACAACAAAAGAATAGTACTTACAACCAAAAAGAGCGTCCGTCCATGCATGGGCAGCGTTCGAAGCGGCAACTACGCCGACGTACTGAAAAGAAAAGCTTATATGGTGATACTAGCTATATATACGACTCTCCTTGTACGCCAAGGAGGGGTGGAATGTCCACACTCGCGACGCGACCGACGTTACCTTTGACTCAAGGTCAATATCCCTATAGGGTAAAATCTAAACTATCATCTACTGTTCTATCCGTGAATGAGTGAAAAATATTTTATTTCTTACTTTACTAATGGAAAGTTACAAGTTAACTGCGGATCGTTACATCGCGCTACGCAAACAAAAATGGTACCAGAAGGGTATTACTACATCTAAAGGTTCCCGTGGGAATACACACAGATTTGACTCAAAAATACTTAAATTACTATACCGCTGCTACAGCTGAAGGCTCCGTCGCTGGGGTTTAGCAAAACCTCTCGTCTTCCGGCTCCCATGGTACAAAGAAGGCACGCCGTCGGCAATCGCACGAGCGTCGTCAAAGAAAAGGAAGTTCGTCCGCAATGCGGGTATGTTAAAAAAAGTTCTTCCGACTCGCGGGTACACTGCGTGAGGCTGCGAGTGAGGGACTAATCAGACGCGAGGGGCATCCACCTTGTGGGAATGTGAAAAAGAAAAGTCATCCGACTAGCGGGCACAAAATAAAAAGTTCTTCCAACTCGCGGGTTAGCAATAAAAAGTTCTTCCGTCTAGCGGGCACACAAAATAAGTTTCTTCCGAATTGGGGATACACGATATACAGCTATGAGCGAGAGACTGCTCGGAACCGCGAGGGTCATCCAACTTGTGGGAAACAAAAAAAAAATCATCCGACTAGCGGGCACAAAAGTAAGTTCTTCCGACTCGCGGGTACATTAACTTTTTTTTTTTTTTTTTTTTTTTTTGTTATTAATATTAGTGAGGTAGAATAAAAATTATAATTGAGTAGAATTGATGTTTTGGTTGGTTATTGAGATTGAGCATATTTTAGTTGAAGAGCAGTATTAGTCACTATCAGCCGGTCGAGGGGGTTGGTACAAGACAGGAATAGGTCGGCATTCCATTCTAACAACAGGTGATTCTTCTCTTTGTTCAGGTAATCGGGGCGGTGATCTTATAGTATCATAACCAGATCTTGCTTCTTCCGCGTACAATGATTTCAGCTTGGTTGCAACCTCTTGTAATTGAACCACTGTAGACTCTAAATTTTTCGTTATAGCTTCTGAAATATTTATTCTTTTTACTCTATCAGCAATAAGAGACATCAATTCATCTGAAAATCTTTTTACTTCGTTGCTCTCTTCTATCGCATAATGAGGCAGTTTCTTTATGACAAAGGGAACAATCGCATTGAGTTCTATATAGTTCCAGGCATCAGCAGGATGAGTATATACTATTTTCATGTATTCATCGTATTGGTCCCTCCTTAAGGCATATTTGATAGCGTCTTGTATTGCTCTTTTATTTAATATAAATGCTAGTGAGTAAACTTCTGGACTCCCTGATGGGAGAGGGAATGTTTTTGGTTCAATGGCGGGTTCAGGTTCATACACTATTGAAAGGGAGTCTCTGAACTGAACAGGACTCAGGAAGGGAGGGCATGGCAGGATCATTCCACCTATAGCCTGTCGTCGTGGTAAGTGTTGTTGTGGCCCAACTGAGAGCCAATACTCGCTACTGACTGACTGCTAAACCAAAAACGACGCTGCATACCTGTATCCATGGAAGTTTCTAGAATATTTCTTTCGAGGGGTAGTGCTGTTGTCTCGCTCGCACTTATGCGCTCGCTTTATGGCGCAAATTTAAAATCGTTGTCCCGTCGAATGTGTTGTTCCGAAAATTCTGAAATTTCGCGTAGTGGCAGGTGTGATTTTTGTGCGCGGATTGCGCGCATAAAAGTTGCAGTTTGAATTACGATCAATTACTTATTGCGAGTTAAAAACCGCGCCATAATTTGGGCGAAAATGGGCGAACAGGAATATGGCCGCCTCTGAGGGTACGGGTGCGTCTACGCTCGTACAAATTATAGCACTTGCAAATTGTTGCAGAGCTTCTCCAACTAGGTACCCTAGCCATTCCCTGCATTGGCATGCAGCGTTTCCTACATGCTATAATAATTTTTTGTGCTGGAAAAACTATTAAAATATCTAGGGTTATTGTAAATCTGTCTTGGTTCTGAAATATTTCGGTTTGAATCAACGAGGTTAAAAGCTATATCGTATGACTCTTCCATTGTATCTTGGTCTCTATTACATATGCATTCTAGTATAATGCACCCGCACAACCGCGCGCACACCCCGATCGTGTAACCATCGATCACGTCCGACTTACTGCACAGCTAACTATCAACTGCCTCTTCAACCATCAAAACGAAAACTCTTGGACAACCAAACGCATATCGCTAGACATTTTCAATGGCGCAACGAGAAAAAAAAGCCACTTTTCATGGTAGTATTCCACTTGGCGGGATTCGATTTTGACGAGGGTTGTAATAAATAGTAAATAGTTGATTTCCTTTAATAACTGACTAGAACTAAACTGTACCTTATTTTCTCTGGGAAATATATATAACTATCTTAGCTGATAAGAATTCTGAACTCTTTCAGAAACACAGTGTCTAATACAAGATTTACTAACCTATTTCTGTTAGAATCATTCAACGACTAATTTACTTCATAATATTGTCGAATGCTTTTCCCAACGTTACAATTCAATATTTCTTGAAGTGTCTATTTTATATTTAATGTAAGGTTTATCTTATTCAATTAAAAATTACAAATTATGTAACGTTAATTTCTGTAAATAATGTCGATGATCTACTGCTTTTGCTGTTTTCCCTTGAGGATGATGACTGACATAATACTCCCATCCAGTGTGGAAGCACTAGCTACTGAGTACGTTCCTAATCCCTTTAATAGTAGGTGCATTTTATTGTTGCACTTACGTGAGAATTTTTCCACTCGAACAAACTTTCCCTTAATTGCACATACAGTCTGTTCTGGCAAACAGTTTATGTTGAAGTCTGTCCGAATCAAAAGACGTTTATTTCCTGTCAAAATTCAAAGTTTTACAAAAGAAATTATAAATTACAATTTCGACTTACAATTTTTAGTGATTCTCCGGCGGTGGATCGAACTTCCAATGTGGCCACTGGCAATATAAAATAGAGCTAAAGCAAAACACAGTCCGTATGACTTTCTGTCGCTTTCCACAATTTAAAGCCAAGACCCAGTTCTTAGAATCACACATCAGGCGGGTTCAAAATTAAAACTAGTCAAATACTAACTTACTGTAAGAGCACAAACTGTTGACAAATGACGCTGATAGGACTGCCGGTGTATATTATTGATCCCAAATAAGTTTTATACTTAGATTTGTAATTCTTAAGAATAAACATTAAATCGTTTACATATTCGTCTGACTCTTCATCATTTATCCACATCACTCCTCTGATCGGTGGCTTCCTCTTCGGGCAGTCTGCAGCATTTCGGCACAGACATGACGCGCGCCGACCCGTCGTTTGATCTTCTTACACTCGTTAGCGTAGTGTCCCACGGCGTTGCAGTTATAGCAGCGATTTATTTTCGGTGCTGCTAAAGACTACTTTGATGTAGATGGTACTGGCCTGGGAGATCTATAGGCCGTCCCCCTCTGCAATCGCACACTCACGAACGCCTTCAGTAAATCCTCATTTGCTACAAAACATTGCATCCTCGCCTGGTGGCGCAATGTCACGGTGGGTATCCTTCTATCAGGTATTCCTGGACTTCCTTTTCTTTGACCGTTATCTTGTTGGCCAAAATGATCTTATCGTGGCAGTATTCTTGGAAACTTTCCTTCGATTTCCGCTCGAATTGCCGCTTCATCGTTATTTGGCTCTCCCTGTCTTGGAAGAGTACCCCCATTTCCTTCAATGACTACGCAATATTCATTTCCAACTATTTTGTTGTCGTTTCGCAGGATTCCCACATTATGTTTGTCAAAGCAATTTTACGAATTTTAAGAGGAAGGAATTAGTTCGTTGTTGATGCAGAAAAGTTTAACGAATTGCTCGTACACATATTGTCTGAAATTACTTATGCGGGTATGTCAACCTTGAACCAAACTGCGAGCCGCGCAGTATTCGTCATCAGAGCTGAAGAGGTTCCACAGAAAATACAATAATAAACGAATAGAATAATTGAAGAATTAAATCAGTAAAAGATTTATATCTAGTTCTAAGCTGGCTACTAGAGTGTGTAGTAAAAAACAAAAATGTATGCAACAAACTTTCGATTACAGAAAGCGTGTCATTATCCCATTCCTTGGGGTCATTTAATATTCTGCTAAAAGTTTCTATGATATCTACTCTGCAATTGAATATAACGTTAATTATTCTGGAATAATAATGCCAGCGTGTTTCCGACACTCCTGGCATACGCCGGTTGGCTATCTGTTTTAAAGGATTAGAACGCTTCGTAGATTTATTAAAAATACGAACAATGCTGTTCGTATAGCCAAAAAATCCTTTTAATTCAGGTATGTTTTCTAGCGATCGGTATAATACCAAATTGAGAACATGAGCATGACAAGGAATACAATTAGCCATTGGACATCACATACATCGAGGACTTTTTTTTTTGACACCGTTCCCTTCCCCGGACATAACTGCAGCACCATCGTATACCAGGCGTATATCTCAAGAATATTAAATATATGATTGGACAGCTCATCTGCATTATGATTTACACTAACATCAGACAAAAAATAAAAATCCAAGATTCAACTAAAAGATGATCGTCGAAGTCCACTTTGAACTTAATACAAACATTGTGCAAAATAGCGCACACGTTTGTACTTAATGCTGCCTTTTCTGGCTTTTAGTGAAGTTCTCCCTCGAATGGAGAAGACATCTAAAGCTTCCTTTTAGGATACCGAAACATGTCTCTATGATGTTCCTGTATTTGGAGTGCAGGGTGTTGTACTTAGCTTCACGAGTGTTTGGAGCAGTCATCAACCATGGCTCAAGACTATAAGCGGCATCGCCTTTAATTTAATTATTAATATGAGTGTTAGGAACTTATAGATATGCGTTAATTATATACGGTACCAAGAATTTTGCTCTCCTCTTTTGAATTGCTCTTCCAAAAAATGTCTCTCGGACTTTTTGGCCACACAACCGAGTCATGAGAACTACCACAATAGCTTGCATTTACGCAGGTTATCTTTTGATTATGGTCACAGATCTGGGGTTGGTAAAAAAGTACTAGATAATAAACCATAATGGTTGAATAGATACATACCATCATTACGTTTAAGCTATGGTGTCCTTTTCTGTTGAAGAAATGATGTTCGTTCTTTGAGGGACGAACAATACTAATATGAGTTCCATCAACGCACATTATGACACCAGGAAAACCAGCCTTCGCTTTCGGTTTTGCCTCCTCTGTCATACCAAACGTTATTAGTTTAGGGCAATGTTTTTTCTCCATGATATCTAGCGATTCACTCAGAATTTTAGAGACAGTGGATTGAGCCGCAGCGATTATATAATCCTGTCCAAGTGTCCAACACTCTTTTGGTATGAACACTGTGCCAAAAATCTAAGGGTGGCGACAATTTACAAAATCGGAGGTATGGATTTACTGTTTTGGCGTTTAAAGTCCTCTTTAGTTTCCTCCAATATATAAACAAAGGCCTCCTTTGATAAGCGAAACAATTTAAGAAACCTAAACAAACATTTTTTTTTTAAACGCATATAAATTGTGATCAAAATAATTAATACTTACTTTGTGGACGGAATATCGAGCGGGGAAGAACCACTTCTCAACAATCGTCTTTGAACGTTCATGTTCATGTTTTCTTCCCTTCCTTCTTCATTTCATTGTGAATACAAAAACACAAAAATTGAATCCATTTCTTTTTTATTTTACACAAATTCACAATCGATTTTTTGTTGTGTCGGGAAACAGGAAATGGAAATTCGAATTCAGAATGGAAATAACTGGAAAGCACTGGAAAGATAATTTTCGATTGAACCAGTTAGAGAATCCTGACGAGGATCTCTTTAAAAAAAACCGAAAACCAACCTGGGTTGTTAATTGCCTCTATGGCCTTAAGCCGCTCATCAAAATCCTTTAACTGGGCCAGTATAAGGTTCACTGCACCAGTTAACTCAGTTACAGACTTGGCAACCGCGTCCATGTTTAATTGTTATTAATTAAGATGAGACCAATGCACAGCACTATACTTATCAATCTATAAAAAGACAATGCACCTTACCTTGATTACAGCTACTGATTTCCTTAATTTTAAGAAATTATGTATCCCCTCCGTGCTTTAATACGCCTGCTATTATTTCACTTTAACTTTATTTATCTATTCACTTATTTAACTACTTGCATTTAATTTCACAATTTCAAATTCTTAATTCGAATTTCACAATTAATTTCAAATTCTTTCACTCTTACTGCGATTCAAACTCCACAATTATTCTTCGTGTGGTATTTATTATTGCTCCTTCATATAGGGCATTTAACTTTACAATTTCAAATTCGTAATTCGAATTTCACAATTAATTTCAAATTGTTTCGATCGCTTTTCCTGCACTCACATTGGGATTGGGGAGATCGTTCTAGCTTTTTATAAATTGCTCTTATTTTATTCCACTTCGCGATCTAAAAAGAAGATTTACTGAATTATTTCAAGGAACCGACATCGGAGGATCGTGTATTTCTTTTATTAAAAGGTCATCATCTAAAGGATGGAAAAAAGTAATTTTATTTGGTGGTTAGGTTGTGCATCTTGACTGGAATTTCTCCTGATAAATATACTGACGATCTCACTTCGAACGCCGCCGACATTTCTTTATAAGCATGAAGATTTTTACAATCTGTTGATGTTGAGCCTTGGATTTCATAGTTCATACAATTTTTAACCCTTCTTAGTTTTATAGGAGTTAATTGATCACAATTATCTGAATATGAATGAAAATAAACTGGGGCGAAGTCTCTGCGGCAACGGCTTTGCATACGGTATAAAGTATATACGCAGATGAAATATATATATATATATTATATTTTTTTTTTCACGGTTCTCCATGTTAAATGTACTTTTAGTTCTTACACTGCAAAATACACTTACTTTTAAAATTAAAAATATTAAGGTCTAAAATAACACAATGGCACTTCCTCAAAAAAAAGACGCAAAGGGAAAAATAAAAGCAAAAACAAATTTATGGTTCAAAAACGACACAACGGCTTTTAAGCAATAAAAAGTAAACACCTTGAAACAATAACGGCGAAAAGTTCACTTTTGACTTAAAAAAATAAAAAGAAACTCGGCTATATCGACGTAAAGTGCATTTATGTCATTCTTTCCCTAATACATATAAAACTGAACTGACCGATTGGAATTTACGACGTTATAGAGGTTAAAGATAAGGTCCGCACGCAACTGACTAATGACATTATTGCTTTGGAAAGCCTTTTCGATAAAGTTTTTGCGGCAAACGAAAAAGCGCCCTCTTTTGGCAACTAGACAAGATACAATTATGTCGTTTTTACACCAAAGAGAACTGAAAATTTAGAAAATTATGGCGTTATTAACTCTATTTCAGAAAAAAATGTATTTAAAGTTAAGGGTAGGGTAACACCGCTCTTTAGGTTGACACTTTTTATTGTATTATATATATATATACTTGCATCTTCGGCGGAGTACCGAAGTATTTCCAATCTCTCCGGAATTTGCAAGGCCACAGTATGTCAAATATTGAAAATCTTTTGCGACGAAGTTTGGCAAAACTTACGTCAAAAATACTAGAATACTTATCCAGTTACTCAACAATGTGTAAAGGAAAATGTAGCCGGTTTCGAAAAGTTAGGATTCCCTCAGTGCTATAGGTAGTGTAAGGGGTTGATGTCAGGTAATATTATTAAACGAACAAATAAACACTGAAAAGACAATGCACAACGTCGCGACGAATTAAAAATGCTTCTGTTCTTCTCGGCAGTCTAACTTCAACTGCTTGAATTTTTTTTTATTTTCCAACCAGACAAGAATGAACATGAATATACATAATATATAACTGAATGTATCGGCAGCCAGTGTACATGTGTATGCGTTAAATATTTTTTTGATATATAAATCTACACTTACTTATACGACTACAGTAGGAACAAATATCAAGTAGGTAGATATGTACAAAGATTCCCAAGCTTTAAACAATTTCTCTTAGATGGTTGTCACATTGAAGTTAGACCTGGGGCCGAATTACCGTATCCGTGAGCGAGTATTACGTCATTGAAAAAATGTTGATTTGGTATTATCTTTATCGCATACGAGATCGAGTATCGAGTATCGAATTTTGGCGTTCTGTCATAAGTGATCGAGTATATTTTCATAGGGTAGGGTTCGTGGTGTCGAATGGACACATTTTTCTAGAGAAAATTTAAGGCATGTTTTTATTTTGTTAGTTTCACATTTTTTTTTTTTTTTTTATTTTATATCTTGTATTTTTGGAAAAAAAAAATCGTTGTGCTCATACCAATTCTTTTGAAAGATTATGTTTTCTGGACACAAGACTTCCTCCATGGCCTCACAAATGTTGGATGTTATTTTTGAGACTGCGACATTCCGATTAAGTAATCGTTACCTTAAACAAGTATTTGTCCAATTCCATAAGAAATTAAATGTAACATCAGTTAAACCTTACCAATAGAATGTTGATATCCTCCACTTCCTAGTAAGGAAAAAGTTGCAGCTAATTGCAGTGGAGCTGGGACGGCGGTTGTGGTACTTCCTCTAAAATTAATTTATCCATAATTAATTCGAATTCACTCTTATTCACTCTGAATCGTTTAATAAAATTGTAATGTTTCCGTTAAAATATTTCAAGAAAATACATACGCAGAGTTTGGTATAGAAAGAGGATTGGTTTTATCTCTTAAACGCTTTCGTTCAATGGACTCACAATGTCCATCTTCTGACTCAGAAGATGAAAAATACAGCAAATACTCCATTTAAAATTTAAGAGCTTATAATTAAATACCAATTTATTTTCAAAATATTCACAGAAAAACAATACATTTGACATTTGTCAGCCATTAACGAATGTAGCAGAATTGTGCTACTACTATTGGTACAAGTTTAAATGAGCATTCGATACGTGACCATTCGTATGTGATCATCCCAATGTAGTGACTCGATCACTTGATAACGTATGCATTTCATTCACTTGATGCATAAGATGCCGTTGATTACCATGATACAACAAGACAAGATATCGCATTGCACATGTCGTTCATTCTTGCTGTTCATCGGAATTCATATGTCAACAAATTATGACGTGGGTTGTGTCCATGATACAACAAGACTTTTAGCGCGAAATTTCAAATTTTGAATTTGGTTTTAGTTTAGTGGCATTGTGATTTTGTGTATTTTAATTAAATAAATAGCAAGTGAATATTTAAAATGGGTGTTTGTTCAGCGTTCGAGTGCAACAATAATACCCGGAAAAAGAAAACAGTTGACACCAGTTTTCATAGCTTCCCCAAAGAGAAAAATATGTTTAGGCAATGGTAACGTTTTTGTAGAAGGAAAGATCCAATAAATATAAAGACTGCAAGACTTTGTAGTCTGCATTTTGGCAAAGACGACTTTCCGAACAATACTGAATTTGAAATGGGTAAATTGGTTGCTCGTTTACGTATGTGCTTCCCTCGTAAAATTTACTGGCTCATTAAATGAAACCTGGAGCTGTTCCCAAATTGCACTTATCTGAAGGTGGATGTTTATGTTCCAAATCACCACTTGTTTTTAAAACATTTTATTTTCTTTCACTTCACATTTAGCATTTTTGTATACAATACAATTTTTCTTATAAATTTCTTCATACGCCGCCGCATCGAGTAAAGCAAAATACAATAAATCTACGACTATAATTCATAGGAACAGCAAACAAAATCACAGATACGGACGTAAATGTTTATCCAAACATATTTAAAACAATTCCGAAACTATATTCTTCATATTTTACAATTTATTTAAACATTTAAAGGAACGACACAAACCATTCCATATAAAACACATGTAAATGCGAAATGTCAAAATGTTCATCGGGCTATTCTGATGTACATGCGCAGAACAAATCAAAAATGAAAACTTCATTGCGCTATCTTGTCTTGTTGTATCGTGGTTGATTACTACCATTACAAGGGTTGGTATTCTTCTGTATTGTTGGCTGTTGTTGAATATCGGTAAGTTTGTTTATTATCTTTAATACATATTCGGCATCTCTGCTTAAACATATGTCGGAGCAGCCGCAAGCGGCGTTTCATCTTTATTCAGCATTGTACAGTTAACACAGTGAGTCCACGAGCGTTGTGGATGTAGTATCCTCTCTGGTCAGAAAAGAAATGCCAATGCCAATCAGTACCTTCCTTTGACATTGCCAAACGCCAACCCTTTCAGCACGCACCCACCTGGAGCATTTTTACACTTCGTGTAGCTGCAGTCTACATATTGCCTTGTTCTACTATATACTACTATTCTACTTCAACGCCCGGGCCGTATTCGGCAGAGATTGACATTCTCCCTTACCTTGTTTACAACACGAAACACGTCACAAACTGCTGTGCAGCGACAATTCAAACACAGCAAGAAAAAGACAGTTAATTCATATATTGTCATACAGTACCGATACAAGCAAATACATTAAATGCGAGACACTACGATACATACATGATTCAGTTATAGATTTCCATACATAAACGTCGGAAGACCGGGCCATTGCAAAGATTCACAAATATTTGAAAATTCTAGCCTAAAATTGGAGCACAAAAACCAATTTTAAGGGAACTATCTAGAAACATATGTGGTTGTGACGTTTCAGTTGTCCTTATTGGAGACACTGTGTTGCGCTACGGCAACTTGCCAAAAGTTGACGATAGAAAATGAAAGACAACACAAATGATTCACGAATTTTCTTTCTGAACTTTATTAATGCATTATATGTATGTATAAATGTGGGGAGTTCCGCCGCGGTTGATGGTCGGTGTTAGACTGCCTCGTTGTTATTCTGTTGTCCCCATCGTTACTAGTCCAGCAGATTCCAAATGTGGCTCGTCTTCAGTAATTTGTACCACGTAACGGCTTTTCATACTTCATTTATGAGGTATGCGCCGCCGCCAAGAGAGCCAGCGATAACAATTATCATAAACACCTTATTCAGGATCGTTCGGTAGACTGCTTACATTGTTGCTCCGCCTTTGGGCATTGAAAAGGCAGATATAGGCGAATTGGAAAAGGTTGTTGTAATGATCGAACAGAACTGTTTTCTTTGTAGTCTTCTTATGCGGCTATGTCGCTAACTTAAAGTTTATTAGTGTATCCCACGCTCGCCTGTGTTGTTTCCAATGACGAGCAAACAAGTTGCTCGTGGACGATTGGAATGAGCTGACTCAGCAGCAAGTTTCCAATGACCAGCAGCTTAGTTGCCCGTGGGACTAGAATATGTAAGTAATTGGAAACTATACTGCGGTGTAGACAATTTCGCACTACTACAATGTACACAATCAAAAATTTAACAATCATTGGTTACAACGTCAAGAGAACAACCAGAGAATACATCTCAAATCAGTGATCAGCACATCAGCTGAAAGTCATTAACAGATATATAAGTAAGAACAATTATTATGCTTTCTGTTGAAAACTAGATCGAAATAAATAATTAATATTATGCAAAACGAAACTTAGCTTTATTGAACGTTCAGAACAGAAAAATCGAAGCGTCCCTCTTGTTCGACGGTTAAAAGGAACTTCACATTTTAAATTCATAATTGTCTGTCAAAATGACATCAAGTTTCTTGCCTTAGAATGAATTGCATTGAAGTTCACCTTAGCTTGGTCATTAGATGCTCTATAGGGCATGAGCAACCAAGGCTCAAGAGGATATCCACTATCATCTACAATGTTATATATGTGAGGATTACGTAAAGAAAAAATTTTTTTTGCGTACTTACCCAAAAGCCAATAATTATGGTTTTGTTCGTTGAAGCTTCTAACGAAAAATGCTCTTTCGTTGGAATGCTTCCAAGCCAACGAGTCATGTGCTGATCCAGCGTGTCTAGCATTTATTGCAATTATACGCATTTTATGGTCGCAAACCTTAAATAAATCAATTGTATGCACTGATTTTACTAGTTTTAAAACAATACTCACAATAATCGCATTTAAGTTGTCTCTTCCCTTTCTGTTAAAGAAAATCTCCTCATTTTCTCGCGGTCTTTGAAGGTTGAGGTGGGTACCATCTACGCATCCGACAACTATGGAAATAAATACGCTAGTACAATTCGAAGAACCGCAAATATGGATATTTATACTTACTTCCTGGTATTGCATACTTCTGATAGAACCACAGCCTTGTCTCTTCCTTTCCTGTTTCGTTGTCCATATCCCACGCAATCCAGGTTGGACATAGCTTAAGTTCTAACGCTTTTACGGTCTCGCAAACTATCTCCGAGAGGGTACTTTGGCCAACAGAAATCCCAAAGTCGTTACCAGTCAACCATTGGTAGCCAACACCAACTAGGACCTCCAAGGTAGCCCAAGTATTAAAACTGGGGGAATATATGTAAGCCGAATATATAAGCCGCTTCTTAGGTTAACTGTTTCCAAGACTAGTCTAAACGCCTCTTTCGACAACCGAAAACGTTGAATAAAACTAAAATACAAAATCCAATTTAGCAAGTTTATTGTTTAGAAAGAGTTTATAATGTATTCACCTTTTTGTTGGAAGTGAAAGAGGATCCGATGCATCTCTTAGTGTCCTTCGCATTCGCATTAGTCGGACCGAATTTTAATTTTCTTCGTCGTCGTCGAAAAACAACACATTGTAGTGTCGACGCATTTTTCTTATGTTTTTATTTTTTATTTTTTATTAAAAATGTAATATAAAACTAAAAAAAGCAAGAAGCAACCAGAAAAGAGTATGAAACGATTGTAAAATAGCAATCGTTCAATCGCAATCGTTCAATCGTCTGTATTTGACAGTTCTATGTGTTATACGAAGCAGTAGTGAATCGTCCAAAACGACGTCGTCCAGACGATTCAATTATTTTAGTGTTACACGAAGCAATAAAATCGTCGA
Source organism: Cheilosia urbana (assembly GCA_946477585.1). Taxonomy (NCBI): domain Eukaryota; kingdom Metazoa; phylum Arthropoda; class Insecta; order Diptera; family Syrphidae; genus Cheilosia; species Cheilosia urbana. The sequence goes on from OX297853.1 coordinate 25,955,646, forward strand.
AACGACGTCGTCAGACGATCGTCGTCATACGCGATGAGAGCCCAGTACTGATTGGGTCGTATACGTTGGTGCCATCTCCCGAATTATCTGTAGTACTGAAGTCATCATCGTCGTCATCTTCGATACCATCCAAATCAGGAGCCAGCGAACACCAAGGTTTTATCTTGTCCGCCGCATAAACAGAATCAAATTCCTGTCCGCATCTTTTGAGGCCTGGAACACTCTTGATAACATAGCGGTCATGTCCCAACACTTTTCCAATAATATAAGGGCCTTATACGTGGGCTCTAATTTTCGTGATTGCCCCTTCGTTGTACGTTTGAGGTAACTGATGCTTTTTGTCGTAACGCTGCTTCCATGTTCCGGTTGGCCCGTTGGACTTGGCCATTTGCACGTCGTGTCCTAACGGCAGTTTGAACATGCCGTATTTTTAGCTTCCTACAGTATTCCGTGAAGGTCCTTGACGTAAAACTTGTTCCTCGATCTGATACGATCTGGTGGTATCCTGAGAGCAAATCGAGTGTTGTAAAATATTTATTTCCAGTTGAGACAGCAACTCATTGATTACTGGCATTGGAAACCTTTGCTTCACAGTCACAGCATTCAATCTTCTGTAGTCGACACATAACCTATCCTCGCCATTCTTCTTATCCACCAAGACGATTGGAGACGCATACGGAGAATTACTATTACGAATAATTCTATTCTCCAAAAGCTCGGAAATTATAACGCTGACTTGATCTCTCTTCGCAAACGGAACTTCAACAACAGACTTCGTTATTTTCTCAGAATCCGTAAGCAATTCGCGATCATATATATGATTTACATTCCTTGAGTTTGGTAACTGCGGGCATATCTCCGACTCATGCCCAATACGATTACACTGGTTGCATCTATCCCTTCTTTGAGGCTGTGAACAATGTATGGAAATATGACCCCTCTCATGGCAATTATAACAGCGCACAGAATTTGGTTCACGAAGTGTGCTGGCAATTGGTTTCGATGCCTCCAATTTCGGTAGCTGAATTTGTGCTGTTTTCTGCATAGGTGCGTTGCTTATGTACATCCGAATCGCCATGAGAAAATCTATCAATGTACTAAATCGATGTGCGTAGAGTGCTAACTGCAGTTGACTGTCATTTGCACCACGTATTATGTACTTTACTATCGCCTGTTCTGATACATTTCCCTTTCTTTCCATGGCACACATTCTATGAAAGTTATGCGCAAGACTTTCGTCACTGTTTCGATGACTTGTAGCGAACTCCAGGTGAATATCCGCTTCTGTAATGGTAATAGGAAAATTTGTTACGCATCAAAAAACTGTTCCCACGTAGTGAAAACTTCCGGATATCCATCCAGCCATAGCTTTGCAGCTCCATTCAGTTTTGCGCCAACAGCCAGCAGCAGTACATGCTCAGGCCAGTTATACGCCGTAGTCAGTTGATTTATACGTCTGATAAACTGATCTCCACTCACAGATGTTCGTGAAAGTGGATCGAATTCTGGCAGAATCTCCATGATAACTCCAACATTTGTGACATTTGAATCTCTTTGTGAAAAATCTTGCGGCGCCGCTTCGCATTGCTGAGTACATTTCGGTGTGTCGTTGTAGGGGCCACATCCCTTGGGGCATATACATAACCTGCAATGACGTACGACGAAGTTTGGACATTATTATCCATGACATGTGACTGCGGTGAACCTTTCACTAAAATATCTTGTTGGGTGGCTGGGCCGTCAGGAACGACTGATGAAATCAAATCCACTTTTCTCGTTCACTGCTTCCGTTGGAAAATACCTTGTTGACAGTGGCATTTCGTGAAGAGTAGTAGGGTATAATAATCATTATGTTCATTTGAATGTCAGAAGTTATATTGTTTGAAATATTACAATAATGAAATTACGCTTCGTAAGCATTTGATCAATAAAAAAAAAACTTGAGACCGAATTTTACAGAGATAATGCAATTTTAGTACCTTTGTATTTAAATAGGGGTAGTTCTTATCGCTAAGGGTTGTGCTTTCCCATCAAAACAAACAAATCAAAATTATTTCTTTGCTTCTAACGTTACTAGAATTTCGATACTAGGATTTTACTCTACAAGGGGAATTAGGTCTCTTATCGATATTTTACGAGAAAAAAAAATTTATGTATGCCAAAAGATAATATAAAATGTCGAACTTACAATTGGTTTTCCTAGTCTTAGGACTGAGGTTGTTGCCGATGAAAAATAATTCAGCTTGCTCCTCCGCTTTGTGCGCACAAATCGTCTGGATATGTCTGCGATGTTTCCAAAAGGGTTGGACCTTGGATTCTTGGTTGAAATTTAAAGTTATTTTATATTCTCTTTAGGCATCCTAACCATGAATATTAAGGCATCGAAATATTGTAATACAACTGACATTACCTTTTTGTTTTGGACAAAAAAAAAATATATGTATATCTAAAACTACTTGCTGCTTAAATAAGACTTTGTCGATGCATGGCCTTCGGTGATGTTGTCATACAGATGTTGGACTGGTGGCTGGCTGGTCCAGCAGAGCAGGTCGAACTCAACGATATTATTCTTCGTTGATCGTGTGCGGATCGCCTTATTGGTGACGTGGTATGGGTCGCGCCGGGGTGAAGAAAGACACGTGGATTTTGGGGTTTCTGTCTGCCACAGGAGCAACACGCGTGGAATGGTGGAGACGAAGCGGTGACGTTTGTTACTTTCTTCGTACTCGGAGTTGGCACACAAAACGTTGTCGTCGTTATACGACGCACTTATAATACTATAAGCCCGCATGCAGATTGAAAAGCCCTCGGAGAACACGTATATGCGAGTTCTCTTTTTTTTCCAGAACACACGGGGTGATTTGTACCGCCGCGGCGGTGTGTAATTTTGTTTCTGTCGCGTACAAAAAGAAGAGAAGGCACGCGGCAGGTATCTCACTATCGGACTTAGCAATCCACGTGGTGGTAGATTGCGATACCTGTGGATGCCTTATCTGGTGCTTCTCCGGGGAATGCTTATTATGAGTAGGGCTTATTATTTTGTGTGCCCTGGTGAATTTGGTTCCTGCTCTGAAGGTGGAATTCCACTTGGAATGCACTGAATGAAATGTGCGAACTCGATGTGCGATGTCCCACTACGCAATATGCGCAACAGGAATATCCTTCGGGGGGGTATTGTCTTTAAATATGTGTTTTTTGTTTTTTGTTTTATCTTCACCGACTTACCTACGCACTTTACGCACTTTTTATGTGGTTTTGATTTACTAATTTACCCGAACAGAGTGAATAAAAGGAAAAATTTGTTTTTTGCAAAAAAAAAAAATGGTGACGCACGTTCGACCACGGCAATGACAATCAGAGAAAAAAAAAAGGGTGAGCTTTAACAAGGTAGCTTTTTATACCCGCCACGGTATGTGTGCACTGATGGCCGTTGCACTTCCGACGTGAAGTGGGTGGCATTTAGATTCAGTTGTACATGTATGTGCAGCGGCTGATTTGTGGCCTGGTGAACTGGCGAGTAAGGAAATATCGAGCAAAATTAATTCGGTATTATTTCGCTTAACGAAATTTGTGCTTAAAGGCGTACGCTACAATTTTTAATACATATTTCCATTGAACATTGTACATGTTTTTCGAGTAATTGGTTTCTTTGCCTCTCGATTTTAATTATTTCTTTTTCACTTTCCTTCATGCATTTCAATTCACTGCAAACAGTTTCGTCAGTCTGAACCTTCAGCTGCAAAAGTATAGTTTGTCAATCTCTGATCTTGTTCTTTTTGCAGCTCTTAATCTCGGTATTGATGACGTTGACGCTGATATATAAGTTAAAAATTGAACCAGAAAATTTACTAAAAAAATCAAAGGCGGCTTTATTCCGTGATATAATTTAACAAAAACCAAATCACTTACATTTATTACCTTAATTTCCTAACTCAGCTATTTCCGTCATTCGTTGTCGTTTGCTCGATTCATGAAATGCAAAGTGCAGGCGTTTGGTCAGCATTTCTGTTGTACTTGGTGTTCGCGCATGCAAGTGTCGTTCACCCCGTTTGCTGATGTTAAGTTATACTTTGATGTGGACTCCGATGATACATCAGATGTTGACGCAGATCTTGATGGTATTGACGTATACGAAGTATATGCAGCTGATGGGGCCATTGTAGTAAGAGATGATGGCACGAATGAGGCTTCTGATGATCCCCATAATTAGGATAATTCGGATTCACAAATGGACACTTTTCGCCGCGAACAGCCTGGACTTATAATATCTTAAAATTTGCATAATAAATATTAATTTACACTTTAAAACTCTTGTTTTTACCTTTGCGCATGCTATCTTCAATGATTGCATCCAGGTTGTGAATCCTCTGCTCCCCTAGCATAGCATGCATTTTTGTGTATAGAGGCCATTCCGAAGGGGATCCTCCTGAAGGCCCAATTGTTTTTTTCTCTTTTCTGTTCTTTAAAACGCCCATCGTCCGCTCAACAATATTTCTTGCCCTGGCATGTTTTTTGTTAAATATGCTTTCCACTGAACCGGGATCAGGATTACGGAATGGTGTCATTATATATGGCTTCAGAGCATATCCACCATCACCTAGAAAACGCATGCGCATGCTCAAGCAAATAAGTAGGCATTGTTCATTTATGAGATAAGATAACTGTGTACCTAGTAACCAGGTATTCCTTTCTCCATGGTGGTAATCTTGTTCCAATTTCAATTTCAGGGAAGACATGCTGAAAACATTTGCATCATGTGTAGATCCGGGATATTTTGCGTTAATAAAACGAATTTTCATTGCATCATCACATACCTGTAAACGTTAGTTAGTACATATTAAATAATTCAAAGTTTTTTATAACTTACTATCATTGCATTTATACTGTAGAATATCTTCCTATTGTAGTACGCTTGTTGCAGTTGTTTTTTAGGGGACGCAATTTATATATGTGTCCCATCCACACAACCAATTGCACCTGGTCATCCACTTCTTTCGAAGAATTATGGTTTTGCCCGTGTTTTCTCAGCATTGGAGTGGCTGAACTTTATCCATTTCGGACGGATGTGTGCTTCGAGGACATTAAATACATCTTTTAGAACCAAAGACACAGTTGACTGTGCATAGCCTATGGAATGTTCATTCCCAAAGCTCATTTGATATGACCCATGAGCACATAACCGCAATGCTGTTGCAAGTTTTATGATGTTCGGTATGGATGTCCTTCTGATTGCTGGTTTTAACTTCCCGTCTATTTCACCCAATAAATAGGAAAACGCTGGCTTCGATAAACGAAAACTCCTTACAAAACTGGAAGGATTACTCATAAAAATGAATATTAATTACAAAGTTATGTTCTTACATACTGTCCTCTAATTCCAGAGGATTCGAAGCATCTCTTAGCTGACTTCTTCTCCTGAAAAATCGCCAAAAAAAAGAGAGGATTGTTCTTCATCCTCATCAAACAATTCTACGGAACTCATTTTCTGTAGAATTTAAGGAATACAATTGTTTGCTCTTGACAACAACTGTCAAATATCATGTTGCATTCACAACAGTCAATTTATTCAAAATAATTTTATTGATTTTAAAAAATAGCTGACCCGCTAAAGTGACGACACAGCTAATCCCATACGATTGGCTGCCACGCATTTTTGTACTCGGGCTTTTAATTACCATGTTAACTGGTATTTTTATTATTTTTATTCCTTCTTTGTTAACTTCAAATGTTGGCGTTTCCTAGCGTCAGTTGGTGGTAGAGCTAAGGAATAACGACACTTCTGAGAACGTGTAGGCGTTGTTTTGGCTTAAGTGGAGCCCGAGTGATTCTTTGCAGTTTTGGTTGCAGATCGGTTTGAGGGTCAATCTTACATGTACATAGTACAATCTGTTTAGATTTTCACGCTGGTTTTTTTATTAATTGGGAAATGGTAATTTGCTTGCTCTTCCTGAGAATGAATTGTGGGTTGGACAGAGTCCAAAACGTTTATTTCTTCTATATTTCTGATTTCTCTACTGAGGATACTTGATTCTCATATTATATTCACCTAGTTGAAGTATCCTTCTCTGGAGTCGAGGTGAAATATCTTTGCCAAGGTTTTTAGTTTGAAACCATTTTAACGGTTGGTGACGGTCGAAACGTCTACCATATAAAATAAAGTTAAAGATGTTTTACTGACCAAACTATTGCGAGTAATTATTTCTCGGTCCTTCTGTAGTTCCGCTCATGCTCATTGAGTGTTCTACGAAAAGGATCAGCTTTTTTTAATGAAAAAATGGACAAACAAATTTAAGTAGGAATTAGAGTACCAAATGGATATTAGAATGTGTGTTTTTTAAAGTTTAAAAGTCACCAAACCACCGCAATTTGATCTGCTGATATAGGAATTTTGCAAGAACAACCTAATCTGGCCAGGGGTAAAGGACAGTTTGGTTAAAAAAAAAGAGGATACCCAACATCTCCTACATAATTTAGAAAATATTAAATAAATGTATTTACATATATACCATCACATTCAGGTTGTAATAACCTTTTCGATTCAAATATAGATGTTGAAGATTTTTTGCTGGTGATATTCGGATATGCGTCCCATCTACGCATCCTATAACTCCCGGAAATCCACTTTTTTGGTAAAAATATAGCTTTGAATCTTTTTTCTCTTTATTCGTCAGCACAGCCTTGATCCAGTTTGGTCAAATCTGGTTCTCCAACACACCCAGTAGTTTTTTTAAAACAACCGAAACTGTCTGCTGAGCCATTCCTAAATTAAAGTCATTACCACTGCACTTCTGGCAACTTCTTTCTGCTACGAAACGAAGAGCAGCAAGCTTAAGAATCGGTGGAATTGCCAAAGAATGCTGAGGCTCTTTCAAATAATCCTTTGTTTCGTCTAAAGCATAAAGGAATGCTTCCTTACTAAACCTGAAATAACTTAAAAATCTGAAAAAGAAACAAAAATAGCAGTGCCTATAATTTTCTTTATTATGCTTACTTTGTATTTGGGATATCCAATGGATTGAAGTCATCGCGAATAAGTTTTCCTATTCGTAATACATTCAGTAAACTGTCACCCTCCTCCTCCAAAAAAAATAAATCAAAACTACTTTCCATTGTTTTTTTTTTTTTTAACTTTTTCGTTTTAATTGCAAATACTTTACTTCGTTCGATTTCAATTTCCACAAATAAATTCTTGATAGAAGCCACTGAACGACAGTGCAAAATAACGAGCAAAGTACACTGAAGTGTAAGAAAATCTTAAGGCCATATTGCGAAATGCCGTACCCGACGAAATCAAGAACACTACCTAGTACTCAAACCATAAAAAAAAAAAAAATCTACCGCGCGCCGGGAGTAATGTGTTCGTTGTCGAATTAAAATAAAACACTTTGATTTTATTATTTCTTTATTTTATTTAATATGTCTTTATGACACAACGATCAAACTTAAACTAAACTCTTAAATTCTAATTTCTCCTAAAGAAAACTTACTAACTGTAAAATAAAACACATGAGAAAAGGAAGGAAACGAAATACATACAGTTGAATAACAAATTATACCAACAACAACTAAGAAGCGGGCGAGGAATCATGACATGACTAAACCGGTAACGGTGAAATTTGTAAAGCCAAAATATTATTTCGTTGTTTCTGATTTTGTGTCCATATTTGGGCATGAGTTGTTAGAGATGAAAAATTCCGTATTGGTATGTTGTCAAGTGTCGTCTGCGGTATTTATACTAGTACTGCAATGTTGGATATGTGCATTGATATGCATATGCATATACATGACTCAAGGCGCCGAACAAACCCACTCAACGAAAAATTCCCATATGGGATATTTCAAATCAGCTGTCAAAAAAGAAGCTGTCAAATAAAGAATTATGTAAACAACATAAAATGTATAAAAGAACTCTTTTGCGGCATATTAAAAATATTCTGTTTTATAACTGTTGTTAGAAGCGGTTGTTTTTATTTGCGGAATTTAAGAAGCGTTTTTCAATAAACAGTTTGAATAATTTTTCTCCTTTGTTCAACGCCCGAACATTTTGGTCCTTCGAGCCAGATTTTTAAGAAAAATACTTATTCCCGACACTACACATCGCAGCAAGTTGTTTTTGATACAGGTTCTTACTGCTTTTTTTTTTGTGTGAAATTTGTGTGCTGCAAAGAATAAATTGGACTTCGATCTTTGGAGGAATTGCTGATTTTCGCTGCCGTTTTGTGTGTGCTGTTTTGTGCCGCCATCATCTTGAGACGAATTTTGCTTGAACACCAGATCCGAAGTTGCAGGAATTCGAATTTGTATTTATCTGCAATTCAAAAATAATATGAAACAAAATAAACTTGCACGAGTACTTACTCAACTGGAGAAATATATCTCCAATTTCGGGAAAAAGGGTTCCAACGCTCCTACTGCTAATTATTTGTCTGGTCGTATGTCGTTATTGGAGAAATCCATGGAGTCAGCGGAACAGATTTGTGAGGTGTGCATTTGGTCGCTGTCTGATGGTGAGGATGAAAAATGTGTTCAAATAGAGGAGACGTATGAAAAAATCCGCGATTTATATTTCGATTACCGTGCGGTTCTGCTACATGCAATAGACAAGGTGAAGGTGGTTAGTGTCAAAGAAACTAGTCCGAATGTCACTTTGTCTACTCAAAACTCAGACATTAAGTTGAAAAACATTCCGGTTCCTATTTTTTCAGGCAATTACGAATCTTGGAGGGGCTTCGTGATCTTTTTGTTTCCCTTGTTCACCATAACTCGTCGTTGTCTGAAATACAAAAAATGCACTATCTTAAAAGAAGCGTATCTTGGGGAAGTCGAGAAACTTTTAGCACATTTGTGTATTGCTAATGGCAACTACACCAAGGCATGGCTATTCTTCAAGATAGGTATGATCATAAACGGTTTCTGGTGAACACCCAACTCAAGTGTTTGTTTAATTTGGCAACGTTAACCCAGGAGCGAGCAGAATCCCACAAAGAGCTGTTAGACACGGCAACAGAAGTGGTGCACAGTTTGGAAAACTTGAATGTGCCCGCTCAACGCTGGGACGTGGTGCTAGTTTACATTCTGTTGAAAAAACTTCCTTCGAAAATGCAGCAGCTTTGGGAGGAAAGGTTGGGATCCAAAGAAGACAGCAAGGAGCTACCCACGTTCGCGGAATTTACCCAATTCCATAGAAATCTCCATGACAGGATATTACTGCATCCGGTAGCTGCGGAAAAGTAGGGTAGAGGTGTTGGCCTGGTGATGATTCAACATTGCCAAGGGTGCGCATCTGATGCTCTTTTGATGTTACATTTCAAAACCACAGCATTGTTGTAAGAGTAGTAATCCACGTACTCAGGGAGTAGTGTCTTACTCAGAATAGGCTCATCAGTGATTAACTCACTATAAACTCCTCTGCTAAACTCCTCTGCGCTGGGGGTAAATGAAGTGCGATTGCCTACTTCATTTACGGACAGACCTTGAGAAAACACAGAGTTTTCATAAGGACCTGTGTTCGACACTTTATAATGGGTCGTGTTGTGTAATTTAGTTGGTTTATTTAAACCAAGAGCCGCGCGAAATACGAGCGTTGAGCGTAAAATAAAACAAAGTATTACTCTCAAAACAAAATAAACCTTTTATTTATTAAAGATCAATTTTTAAATTTACTATTCGAGTTCCCGTTATCGACTGACCGCTTATTTGTGTTGCAGGTATCTTTATTAACTTGGCTTGCTATGGGAATCTAGTTTACATATAGAACATATAGAACAATATTTCTTATATCTAATGTCATAGTGCACAGGTGCATAATATTTCTTAGAACTAATGCCATAGTGCACAGGTGCATCTGTGGGAGTTGGTTAGTGTATTCTCATTGTTGTTCGGGGATCGTAACTTGTTGTTGGGGGATCGTAGCTCCTCCCTGCCCAGAGTAAAGTGTAGGCCACATAAGCTGGATGGGTTGTGCGGCCGAAGCTGATCCTTGCTGAGGAGTGTGCTGATGCTGATATAGGTCTTTGTGTTTGCTTTTAATAATTAAAAAAACTGATTATTAGAATGGATATGACATATGAGTATGCATGTGATTCCTGTAATGATCCAAGAACAAACGTTATTTTAATTGTTTTGAGTGAATAATTGTGCATTTTATTCTAAGTTTTCAATAACTGAGACCTTCAAGTTGTCCAGGTGTATCTCGGTAGTAGATATGATTTCTTTTCACTGGCGGTGGACGGGGTCTGGGCGAGCAGTACGTAATACAGCCCTGATGCCACTTGGGGAAGCTGAGCACTACTGTGATGAAGATTTATTTGTATTATCTTCTTCACGGGCAGCCTTTTCTTCTCCTCCGCTCTTCTGATTTTCCGCTACCAGCCTGAGTTTGCAGCGCGTGATGCCTACTCGGACCTTAAAGCCATGTTTGCGTAGTAGCGGCAGCGATTTGTGACTTAGGAGTACAGTTACTTCCATACCATTCTCAGTGTACTCACTCGTTTCCAAGATTTTCCACTCCCTGCTTTGAAGTTCCGGCTTAAGGAACTGCAGGTTGCGTTCTATCCTTTCCGCGGGTAGGTACGGTCCTCGAATATGTATTCGGCCTTTTGGTCTTGTGATGCTAAGGATCTCCTTTCTATCAACAACATGCAAATCGGCATTTGACCAAGGTGCTTTGGTGTTGCTGACGAAGTTCTTTAGCCATACCAGCGTTTCTTTGTCGTCACATTCCATTACCTTGAATCCTTTGAAGGTGGTTAGCTGTCCAAAGAGTGGAAGCTTGTTCTCTGCCTTCACGATAGCGTCATTGACACCATCTAGGATTCGTTGTTCAATGAGTTCCCATTGGCTAGCGGTAAGTCTACGATTTGGATTACCAAGGTCGACGATTGCGACACGAAGACTTTCCTTCACCATTTCAGCAAATTTTCAGTTTTTTGGCCTGCCTACCTACAACCGGGGGGATTGTGTCGTCATGCCTGCCTCTTTTAGAGACTCCAGGAGCGTTCCCAGATTTGGACGTATCCTTATCTGAGACAGCACCCAGCCGCTTGGGATCGGCTACAGTCGAGGTGAAAGGCAAGCGCCATTTCGCCCCCGCTGCGACAGATTCCACGCTGGCTCCTCCAGAGGACACGCGCCCTAGGCTTCCTAAACTCTAATCTGCTACTAATTGGAACCTTCCTAGAACAGCTAGGTATCTCCTCAGCCTTGGACGAGTCCTTAACTGAGTTGACGCCCAGTTCTTCGGGTTTTGACCTACTCAAGGCGGAAGGCAAGAGGCATTCCTCCCTTGGTCCAGTCATCTTCCCTATTCCAGTTGGGTTCTGCTTCATGTTTTCATAGTTTCGCGTGCTCTAGCTAGCTGAGCCGTTTCCCTTTCCGTAAGGGAACTGGGGTTACGGCGTTTGAACCTATTGAGCAACCTACGTGCATTCCTGCGCATTTTGAGTGGATCAGTCTGTTCAACTACTGTACTGGACGGCTTGTTGTTTTCCACCAAGATCACCGCGGTGACAGCTGAGGCTTCGGTTAGGTCCAAACATTCAGTGTCCTTTGGCTCACCTGGCTTATCGACAACAGTAACTGCACTGTCCAATGTCGAATTTCCCTCTCCCGGTGAATTATTCACCCCAATCATTGAAACCGGCGGATAGACTGCGGAACGGATAGTACTTGGTTTTTGTTAGGTGTCAATCATTGAAACCGTCGGACAGTAAGTGAACAGATGTCGGTAAGGAAGTTTTCGAACATAGGTATCATTGTAAACGCAGACCATCCACAGCTCATACACTTACTAATATTTTCAATCCGCACCAAAGTAGCTGCGGATTTCAAGAAGTAAACAACAAAACAGTCTGCTTTTTTTTAATTCAAAATGAACAGGAAGTGAGTTAACAAGAAAAATTGTATGAAACAATTTCCGAAGGTCTCTCAAAAATGGAAGAACGATCCAATGATAGTAATTGTTTGATCAAAAAAGTGTATCATTCATTAGATCGGTTGGGTGAATACCAAAAGCAGTCAAATAAAATCAATCAGTCATTGGTTGATGAAACAAAGAGGCACAATGCGCGAATTATATTTATTCGTCGGAGAAGTAAAAGGTACAAAAAAATATATTTTTAAATTTTTATTTTTCCTAACAAATAATGACAATAGTTTTTGTTTTTGCTAATACAAACGTTAGGTTCGGTTTCTTAGCAACTACTGCCTCGTTCCTTCCGTGTTGTAGGTATTTATACCCATTATCCTAATGGGTCGTTTTCCTTATCTTCAATGTTTATGGTCATGTTGGTTACTTTGTGTAGCTGCTATTTGTGTAGGGTTGATTATAAAATCTGTTGTGAGTCCTATCTTGTTTGTGTAGGGTTGTTGATATTTTATTTGGATGTTTGTGGTTTGTGTTGCTGATAAGTTGTTTCTTATCTTTAGCGTTTATTTCCTTTTGCTGTTTTTAAGTACAGTTGAGTGTTTGTAACTCCCCCCATCGCTCAAAATGAATCGCCCCGATTCATCAATGTATTTTTGAAGTAAGGCAAGTCTTTCATCTAATGTCATCTCTTTTTGTGGAGCTGTTTGTTCGACTATATGTTGCATCGGTATATTATTGTTGATTTTTATTTGTTTTTTCTTAAAAAATAACGCTAATATAATAGTAATAATAATAATTATACTTATGATACTAATTCCAATTACTGACTGTGCTTTTGTTATATTTAAGTAACTTAATGTGTTAATATTCTCAAATTCAAATTTTAGTTCAGTGTTTGTGTCTATTATGTATGAATCAACAACATAATCATTTATGGTATGTGTTTTTATATAACTAAGTATTTTCTGAGTAGGGTTCGTATAATTCGTATTATCTATATTAATAGTTTCGTTAAATGTAATTAGGTAAATTCCATTTAATTTATCATTATTGACAGTATGGTTATTTTTTATTAAAATTGCTCCATCTTTTATTATTTCAAAATCTTTTTGTATTTCTTTTGTTTTATTACATATTGTAGGAAGTTTATTTAATAAATCTGAAAGACATGATTTTTCATAATTTATTTTACAAAAATGTATGTTTGTTTCTTGTTTACAATCTTTAATATTGTAAAATGTTTCATTGCATTTTGCTATGTTCTTATTAATTATTATTCTTTCATTATTTTGTTCAATTGCTCTTGTTTCAAATATTTTACAATTTTTATATATGATTGGGTATTTTATTAATATTATTACGACATCTTTAGTTTGAACAATCTTAAAATTACTAACGTCTAATAGATCGGATATTGACATGGTTCCATGTTCATTATTTGTTATTTGTTGAATATCTTTTTTATTCAGTATGATTGGGTTTATAACTTTAGCTTTGCTTAAAGCAATAGTTTGAATAAGGTTTTGTAATTCTAATATAATTAATTTATTTCTTTCTTGTAATCTTCTTGTTTTTAAGGTATTTTTTTCAGTATTCAAGATTTTAGTAATTTCTTGAATAGCTTGAAAGACCTGTGAATTGGTAGTTGCTTGTTTATTATTGTTATAGATTAGTTCATTTAATTTATTTTCTACTAATAAATGGTCATCATGGTCAGGTACTCCCGATATCCATTTAAGTATACTACCTATAGTATTGATTGATCTTTTGAACTTGGTAATTCTAACTGCGTCTATGAGTGTCCTCATTAAGGTTATTTCTGACATTATTTCTGTGTTTTCGTCTAAATTTACTGAATTAAAATCATATCTTAAGTTCTCTACGTTTTGTTCTTTTTCTAATTCCGTTACGATTTCATTAATATAACTAATGTTTGTCATATGGAATAACGTTCCATATTCTTTATAAACTGCTGTATTACCATTTTCTATAAGTAAATATTCACTTCTAGAATAATCTATTATTTCCGACCTTATTAGAATTGTATTACTTATTGTAATTAGCATAATAAGTTTTATGGAGTCCATTTCGATAATTTTATCCGCTTGTCTTCTTAGGATGCTGTTCTCCAATCTATTGTTGGATACTGGCTTTATAGAGCGAACGGGAATCACTTTGCTGGTTTCTTCCTTTTAGTTCACAGTTGTTAACTTCTTCAGGATACTTTGTTTTTCTCCTATCAATTAACAGGTTTGGCTGATAGCTTCAATTTCACTTTGAAAGTTTTTTTTTGTCTTTATTGTATCTACAAGTGTTTATGCAGATTTGACTATTTCATTCACTTTCACTTTTAACGTTAATAATGAGCTATCCCGGTTGAGCCCCCAATTATATTTATTCGTCGGAGAAGTAAAAGGTACAAAAAAATATATTTTTAAATTTTTATTTTTCCTAACAAATAATGACAATAGTTTTTGTTTTTGCTAATACAAACGTTAGGTTCGGTTTCTTAGCAACTACTGCCTCGTTCCTTCCGTGTTGTAGGTATTTATACCCATTATCCTAATGGGTCGTTTTCCTTATCTTCAATGTTTATGGTCATGTTGGTTACTTTGTGTAGCTGCTATTTGTGTAGGGTTGATTATAAAATCTGTTGTGAGTCCTATCTTGTTTGTGTAGGGTTGTTGATATTTTATTTGGATGTTTGTGGTTTGTGTTGCTGATAAGTTGTTTCTTATCTTTAGCGTTTATTTCCTTTTGCTGTTTTTAAGTACAGTTGAGTGTTTGTAACTCGCGCATGGAATACCTTGCAACAAAAAAGTAGTCATGCAGATAACGAAAATTAACTCAGAACTTTGTGACTAGATTTTAGTATATTATGTAGTTTATGTGTATATATGTAAAAAGAAGAAACTATTTTTATTTATTTATTTAGTGTTAAGTTTTTGCACACGCCATGAAGGCTGATTTAATTTTCACGCTTTGCCATGAAGGCTGATTTACTTTTTACGCTTTGCAATGAAAAGTGATTTACTTTTGTTTACGTTTGTTTTTTCTTATATTTATTTTATTGTGTTTTTTGTTACGTTTAATAAAAATGGAATTTACTTTAATCAATTTGTTTTATTCAAAATTTTGCAAAATGTCGTCACGAATTTGATTTGCCTCTGCTGAATACGAATCGGTTTGTGTATATCCTTATGCTCAAATTCGTCATTTTCTTCTGGGTTGTCTAATTGCTCATTGCAAACGTTGTAGTGCATACGTATATTGACAATCTGTACAGCTTTTTTTGGCGAATAATGTAGTTGCCGGGCTCCAAGACAACATCGACACCAATTCTTCCAAACGCCAATAGTACGTTCTACAACATTACGGCCTTTGCTGTGACTCCGGTTGAATCTGCTTTTTGGTGTGTTCACGCCAGCACTTCTAAACGGGGTGATCAGCCATGGCGACAAAGGGTACCCAGAGTCTCCTGTTAAGATAACTAATTAATAACCGACTTAAAGTTAAAATTATTTTACCTAGTAATCGTGTATTTCTATCTCCATTATCATACAGCGATTTAAAATAAAAATTTGCTTCGCTATTTCCCCATATTAATGAGTCAGGGCGGGCACCCAGATATCTTGCGTCCCCATATCTGATACGCTGCTTATGATCACATATCTGAAAATGAAGCATCACATTAAGATTACCTATGCATAGGTTAATTTGTAGATTTTCTTCGATTGTAAAAGAGGTGTGTATTTTCACCAGGAGGCTTTAAAATATTTATGTGCGTGCCATCAACGCACATAACAATACCTGGAATACCAGACCTCTCGTAGAAATGCATCTTCGCTTCCATTTTTTCCTCCTCTGACATTTTCAGGCTTATCTGAGTATCGGGTAAATTCAGAATGTTTTCTGCTCGCATTCTAATGCCCCTTCGCACTTGCCTGCTATCAGTTTGATATTTGCAGTTGGAACATTTATATAAAAAGCGATATTATCCATTTCTTTATTTTCAATAATTTTCTTTGAAAAAGTTTCATTTGACAGCAGAACAGCTGATTTCGAATTTTTCGATAAAGAGGTTTTACGGACCGATATTGCAGTTCATCCGCCGGTTTCAATGATAGGGTAAGTGAACGGATGCGGATCGGATAAGGTCCCGCCGCAGTCTATCCGCCGGTTTCAATGATTGGGGTGATTATTTCCTTTGTCTGCTTCTTCTTTTGCGGGGTCAGATGCAACAGGCCCCTGCATCGATAGGCTAAGGCATATCACAGGCATGGGCTGTTGCGTTAGAGCTCCCTTGCTCGAGGTTTCAGGGAAGCCAGTCCTTGGTGGGCTACTAGCACAGGGCTCATCGCATTCCAACGACTGATTTCCCAGAAAGTCAAGAGCATTTTGAAGTCGCCGTTTGTCATTGTCTCCAAGGTGTTGTCTCTTCTGCAGCTTCTTAATCGTCATTTTACAGTTGATTACTTTTTTCCTAATAGAAGCTGTAGAAGATTATGAAGAATTTGGCTGAGCTGGCGATGGAACGATTGTCATCATCCTCAATAAAAAGTTTCTCAAGTCTGAGGTCAACCGTTCCCTCGCTTCCCACAACCGAAGCAGTCCTAATTGTTGACGGTTCTTGGAGTAGGAGATTTTCCTCCTCCTCCGTCATTCTTGTCTGAGAATCGGTTTTTCCGAAGTTCTTGGTGCCCGATTCGTTTACACCAGTCCCTTTGTTTGTTGTTTTATTTAATTTTTCATTTTGGACCCACGAGTAAGGGGGAAGGGAAGGTCGTTCTGTACTCACCCCCTGTATACAGAAAAGGGGAATTAAATTGAAACTAGAGGTCCCCAGGTATCTAGAGTTCCCGTTAGAAGACACCATAGCATCCCATGGGCACGGTTGTTATACCCGGGATTACGGGTTTTTATCGAGCTATTCCGCTCTAGATCCGTCATATTTAGTCGAAAGCAATGTCACCTCGTGCAGGATGTGATTCTTCACCACGTATGACGATCTTGGGAAATATTCCCCTGATTTAACTTTTAAGCAATTTCTATTTTTCGTTTTAATATTGCTTAAATCTGAAAAAAAAAAAAAAAAAAAAAAAAAAAAAAAAAAACACAACAGAGCCCCAGTAAAAACTTTAAGGTTTTTAGTGCGAATATCGAAAAATCGATTATATTGTCGTTATACATATTTTCAGTTTATATAGATATTAGGGGTATTCACGATTCACAGACCTAGTAAAATTGCGAAATTTTATTTTTTTTTTATCAGATCGTGAACACACTTTTTCTTATCTCTAGCAAAACTGAAACAAATGAAAGCTCCAGTTTGACAATTTATTTATTTATTTATTTATTTATTTATTTATTTATTTATCATCTATCAAGTACATTAACTTTCTTAGATTAAATTTAGAGTTTAATATATATAAATAATATGTACAAACTACTATTCTAAACTAATTAATCTTGAAAACAAGTTTAAAAATGAGATAAAAAAATAGGCTTATAATATTTAAGAATAATATACATTTTACATGCTATTCAAAATCATATTCTTACAGACGTTTCTACTCATATTAAAATCGATTACGTGGTCATACTTATTGAAATGAATAGAAGCCATGGTAATTGGGTCATTTAGGCCGTAATTTGTCCTATGTAAGGGAATAAAAAAGAAATCGCCTCCTCTAGGCCTTAAATGTCTGACAGGAACATACAAATTAAACATAGAAAGTAATTGCGAACATTGAATATGCCCACATAAAACATCACGTGCAAAAAGAGCAGAAAAATAATCACGTCTTACGGAAAGTGGCTTGATATCTATTAAAGCACATCTAGCCTCATATGGCGGCATATAAGACCAATTAAATTTTCTTATAGCAAACTTTGAAAAACGCCTTTGGATTTTTTCGATACGCAAACGGGCATTGGCATAGTATGGATTCCATACAACACAACCATACTCAAGAGACGAACGTATTAACGAGATATATAGCGCCTTAAGAGTATATGGATCTTGGAAATCATTTGAATTTCGGAACAAAAAACCTAACATTGAGTTAGCTTTAGATATCATATAGTCATAGTGCCAGGTGAACTTTAATTGTTCATCGAAGATTACACCCAGATCTTTCTGACAAGATACTCGTTTTAGAGTCATATTACCAATATTGTAATCGTATACAACAGGATTTAGAATTTTGGATACGGTTAACACCGAACACTTACTGATGTTAAAATACAATCCATTGCGATCACACCAATCAGTTATATTATTTAAGTCCGTTTGTAAGTCAAACGCATCGTTATAAGACTGAACTTCTTTGAATATTTTGAGGTCATCAGCATATAAAAGGCATTGCGAATGCGCGATATGTGTGGGTAAATCATTTATAAATAATAGAAATAAGAGTGGACCGAGATGGCTACCTTGCGGGACACCCGAAGAATTAATTATTTCTGACGAGATCTCGGATCCAATTTTTACAAATTGCTTCCTTCCAGTTAAATAACTACTCAACCACAACAATATTTGTGAGTGAAACCCTAGACATTCCAGCTTTTTAATTAGAATATTATGTTGAACACTGTCAAAGGCCTTAGAAAAATCTGTAAAAATTGAATCGGTTTGATGCCTACTTTCTAAGGCACGCAGGCAGGCATTTGCAAATATAACCAGGTTTGTGGTTGTGGATCTACCTCTCACAAAACCATGTTGAAAGTCAGAAATATTAATACAAACAGCACTATACAACTTGTTTTTGACTATAGCTTCAAAGACTTTTGGAATAATTTGAAGCTTAGCTATTGGTCTATAATTTATTACAGCTTTCTTAGAACCTGATTTATGTATAGGTGTTATAAAGGACCACTTCCAAGTTTCGAGAAACTCCCCATGGCCTAATGATTTATTGAAAATGATATGAAGTGGCTTAAGAAGACCGAGTTTACACATTTTTAGAAAAACTGGTGGTATATTATCAGGTGCAAGAGAAGTACTCGATTCAAGGGAAGATAGTTCTTTCAATATATCATTCTCTGTTATATGTAAATGACAGTGGCGTCTCGTCAGGGTGTGCAAGGTGTGCATTGCACACCCTGATCTAACGAAAATAAGTCCCTCATCAAACACTGTGTAATAAGAATAACACACAAGTAATGATATGCACAATTCCATAACCCATAAAACCTCCATAACACAGCCAACAGCTACAGCCTACACCATACCTACCTATTCATATTCATCCTTTATAAATTATAAATCTTCTTTCAAAATTCTTTCACCGCTGAGAAAAAAAAAATTAGCTCGTACAAAAACTCGCTGTGCACCATTCTGTTGATTTCATCAAATAAATTCATCCAACTCCAAACTACAATCCCTCTACAAGATTTCTCCAGTATTCATCCCCATCGTCATTCGTCGGCCGCACGCCGCCGTACTTAAATCGCTTTTCTTTGATGAACTTGAAGTGAACTCGTGCGAAGGTTTTCTGTGCACGGGCTGTATTCATTTTCTCTTCTTTTGCATCTGTTGTTCTTTTCTGTTTCCGTAAAGCGTCATAAGTCAAATACACAATGTATTACATCGATACTCGTGCAAATAAAAGCTGTGCACGAAAGCCGATGAATGAATGGTTGAACTTCGCTTTTCGTTTAAGTGGTTGGGGATTGGGGTTGCAGTTTCGTGCGGTGCTTTTGATTTTGTATGCGAAAGTTTTATTTTTCTATATTTTATTTTCAAAACAAAATAAGATATCAAAAACAGCAAAACAATGATTGAGAAAACAATAAATGGGACGTATTTTCGGGCAATTAATTGATATTTCTAAAAAGTGTATAAATTTAAAGAATTTGCACACCCATCTAAATAATTCACGCGACGCTGCTGGTAAATGACCAATATCAGTGAAAGCTTTACAAAAAGGTACATTTGAACAACTCATGTCAAGATTTACGAAATTAGACTGAAAGAAAGTAGCAAACATATTACATATAACATTCAAATTACCACTAACGACGCCATTTAACTCCATTTCAGAAGGTAGACCTAGCGATTTTCTTTTTATGTTAATGAATGTCCAGAACGCTTTGGAATCGTGTTTGATTTTGGACTCAAGAGACCACAGATATTGCTTATAAAGAAATTTTTTCAGGAATTCATATTCCTTTCGGAGTTGGAAAAACCTACTTTGAAGTGAGATATTAGTTCTGCTCTTTCTGTACATACTTCTCATAGCGCGTTTCAAGTTTAACAATTTTTTATTAAACCAAATTGGTTGAGTTTGCTTTTTTATAACCTTAATTGGAACAAACCTAGAAAAAGCGAATTCTATCATCTCGCAGAAAACATTATACGTATGTTCAAGACTGGGTGTAGAGAGAATAGTTTCCCAGTTTACTGTACAAATAAAGTTATTTAATGATACGTAATCGGCTTTAGCAAAGTTATACACAGCAGTATTACGATTTGACGTAGATAATTGATTTAAAACACTAAAATTAAAAGATATATTTAAAGCTATGTGATGTATACTATTTATCAAAAGTGGAAAATCAGCTTCTGAAACACAACATTCAATATCTTGATGGACAAAAACTAAATCTAACATTCTTCCAATAGAATTAAGTATGCAATTTGTTTGCTGTAGATTCATAGCCGACAAATTATCAGTTACAATAAATTCAACATCCTTACTGACATTACAAGGAAAAATACATTTATCGTCTTCAGAATAACTCCATTTGATATTTGGTAAATTAAAGTCACCTAGGACTACAATAAAAGAATTTGTTTCTAGAGTGTTAGCAATAAATTGTACGTTATTAATATGATTTTCATAAATTTGAGCATCCGAATTCGGAGGAATGTATGAGACAAAAAAATATACATTAATTTTATTACATTTGATGTTAGATTTGAAAAATTCAACACAAATACAAAATTGTTCTACTGAACCCGAAGAAAATTTAAGTGGAATTTGTTTACTTTTCAAACTTGAACGAATGGCTAGTAAAACTCCTCCTCCTCTATTAAATCCAGTTTCAATTGCACAACGATCTTTTCTGTAGACTTCAAAATCAGAGCTGAATAATTCAGATGAGTTTATATTTTCACTCAGCCAAGTTTCAGTCAAAGCAACAATCGTATATGGGCAACCAGTAGCGGCAACAAAAAAATCACTTACTTTTGTTCTCATTCCCCCCGCATTATGATAAAAGAGGGTACAAGATGAGTTAATATCAACATTATTAGCAGTAATAACAGCACCATAATCAGCAGCAACAGGAACGACAACAACAGGAACATCAGCAATTTTGAACTCGGTATCATTTACAGCATTTCCGTATGAGTTCATATCGGAAGAAGCAAGAGCAGGAGATATAGACAATTTTGAGCTTACGTTTTCTCGTGTTGAAGTCGTGTGTTCTCGTTTTTTGGAATGTATTTAAAAGCACGTAACTTTGTTCCAAGAGGCCAGATATTATCTTGGTACATCGCATCGTTGAACTCTGCAGGAACTCCAATTTTAAAGTTAATGAATTTCAAATTCTCTTCAAGTTCTCCTCGCTTAATTAATTTAAAGCAAGAAATGAATCCAGGGTTCGTGCCAAGTACAGCAGCTAAATGATTAACAATAGCTTCAGAAGCGACGGAGGGGCGAAAACTACCAAGGTGAAACCACTTAAGTTTACGCACTACAACGTTTTGGAAAATTTCACGGGAAACAGTTTCATAGCTATTTTCTTGGCTTTCAAATTTAGCTTTAGCAACATTTGCATCAACTTTTTCGGCCAGAACATCAGCAACATCAGCAGCAACAGGAACAACAGCAACAACAGGATCATCAGCAGCATTGTCAGTAACATCAGGATCATCATTAGGAACAATACCAGGATTAGAAAAACCTTTATTATCGTTATTACTGGCAATACCAAGTACATCGAACACAACATCAGTGACAAATACCACACTTTCATCAGTATCTTTAGTACTATTAGTACTATCACCAGAAATTTCAGTGGCAACATTGTTTTTTATATTTGCATTGGCAGCACTAGTAGTAGGTTTTTGTTCTCCCACAGCATCAACAAGTGAAAGAGAATCGACAATTGCATCGACCGTTGCATTATTGTTTTTGTTAGTAGCAACGTCAGAGCAAAGCGGCACATTATTTTTTGATTTCACTTTCTTTATTTTGTTATCAACTGTGACAGAGTCTGTTGAAGATTTTTTGTCTGTCGACGTAACTGGTTTGGGTTTAGTATTGCGGAGGGGGATGGGGGTTACATTTATGGGCTTTAGTGCTTTACGAGGTAATGCAGGCGAGGAAAAACTTCTATTTGATGTATTGACTTGGGTATTTAGATTTAATTTAGCTCTTGAGCGAGTGTTTAATGGTTTCTTAGCTTTGCTTGTGTTTGCATCGATGGAGTCGCGGAAAGACTTGAACTCGTTACACAAACTATCAAGCTTTTTGGTTAAGGTGTTTAATTTAGCATCGGAGACCATGGAAGAGTAATTGCAGCACAAGTCACACCTCCAGCAAATATTATCACATTCTTTTATCAATTTGATTACACTATCGTTTAGATTTAAGCACTTGATATGGAAAAACAATCGACAGACAATGCACGACAGGTATTCACATTCTGTCGTTACGATTTCACAAATAAAGCATTTATTAGACATTATGGGCTTAGCACAGAGAAACAATGTAATGACTTGAAAGAGATGTTGTATACGGAGGAGCGTCTAGCACGGCAGCAAGTATAACACTGAAAACAATTGATATTTGTTCTGAAAAAAAAAAAAAAAAAAAAAAAAAAAAAAAAAACTTTAAACTTTTCTGAAACTGAAAGTTGTCCTGTTAAATTGTTCATTATGTCGAAAAACAGAAAAATACATCAATGTTTATTGGAAGATGCCGCAGAAAAATTATATTGATTGGAGGTATGAAGAAAAATGATGAAAAATATATAAAAAAATATCGACATATTTTATTTTAGATAATGAAGAGAGTGAAGACGAAGATGATATCAACGAAATACTTTTTGATCTTGAAGAGAATATTTTATTTGTCCTAGCATCTCGTCGTGGTTCTTATAGCCCTATACCTAAATCCATTGACTGGTGTGAGAACATTTTAGTTACAATGGACGACGATCGCTCCATTCCGTGTCCTTAACAAAAGAATTTTTCAAGCTTCTCATTTTCCATCGAATTAACTCCCAGGTGCCATTTAGTTGATTGTGCTCCAAGAATTTTCTATAAAAGTTTTGTGCTGTCGGCTTCTGTAATTAATATTGTATTAGGCATTATTGATCTAATTTTTGCTATTAAAGTTTCTGTTAAGACTGGATTCTTTTATCCAACCTGGGATCGTCGTAGGTACATGAACCTAGACTAAGGTGATTGTACAACTCGATACCTGTATCGATTATACGCTTTTGAAGGGTCCTCAAGCAGACTCACTTGAGGTAAGAAAAGATGTCTTGATGGTTGTTCTGATACTAACAACTTTATTTCTACAACTTACTCTTTTTATACTACTTAACAATCAATTCATAGTGCTTAATTAACAATAAAATATCAATAATGCTTAATTAACAAAAAGTATCTCAAAATCAATATTGCCTAATTAACCTAAAGTAACCCAAATTCAATATTGCTTAATTAGCATAATGACACGAACAATTACCATTTCCATATAATGCTGAATATCTTTATCATTACATGGAACTGGTGAATTGCAAGCTATTGCGGACTAAACAGTTTCTATTTCGTTATTAATTAAATCTTCATTTTCAATTTGTAAGTGTTTTATACTAGTTTGCATAAATAGAATAGTGTTTGGTATTTCTTCTGCATTAATTAAGTGTAATATACTGTCTGTTTGATTAGTTATTTGTACCTCTTTTACTCTTACTTTCAAGTAACCGGATTGTTCACTAATTGGCTTTGTGTGCAATGTTGTGTGCACTGTTGGTATTCCTAAAAGTATTATGAGAAGTATTACCTTGAGGTTGTTTATCTCCCTTTTGATTGTGTTTGGATCCTTAGTCGGTCTGTAGTGTATTTTTAACTTCTGCTTACATTCGTCCCATGTTGTTGCGTGTTTCTGTGGCTATGTAGTTTTTCGCCGCTCCAGCTATTTTTTAATTGTAAATGATGTTGAAAGTAAGTTCTGGGTTATTGCCGTACTCCGTCCTAACTTGATCCACTGTGGCAATGAAAGAAGGTAAGGTTCCTGGTTCACCGTTGAATGGTTGCATGAACTTGATTTGTTTTTCTATCACTGTCCTCCAGTTTTGTGGTTGACTTTGCCGTGCCATTATTACTGTTAGTGTTTTGAGCCACTGTTCCACTTGCTGTTGAGCCATGATGATTTATATCACTGTTCTTTGGTTTTTCTACGTGTACTTGCTAAATTTTTCTTCAAAACACTTCGTTTTACCACCTTATGAACGCTGTGAGTTTTTGTGAATTTTTTTTTACTTTATAGATTTCACTTGCACTGTGATTGTGATTTAAGCAATTATTCACTTATGATTCACTTATTGTGCTCCTGTTTCATTGAGTTTTTATTGATGAGGATACGTTATTCCGACCTGTTTGAGAGCGATGCATCTAAATAAGATGACGCTGCGAAGGTAAGGTTGCTGATGAGAAAACTCGGACCACAAGAACATAGTCGGTATGTAAATTTTATTTTGCCTAAAACACCAAAGGGGACCATAGTGGTCAGGGGAATTAAAGAATTAGTGCTAGGCTCAGGTTCGGGAGCCTTAAACCAAGAATCAAAAGTGATGAGGTAGGACTTACCTCTGGGTTATCACTAATGATTTCAAAACGTTCATCCTATAGGACGAAGCGTGTTGAGATACAGTAGAGAAGACTCTCTGCCTGTATTGGATAGGGAGGTTTTCCCTACGTAGGTTTCGGTTTGACACCCAGCTAGGTGGTGGCTCATTGAAGACACACCAAGACTGGTGGTTTTGTGTCAGCGATGCTGACTTTAAACATGTTAGGTATAAAGAAAACAGACATCCCGAATATGGACTCTTTCTCTTTAATGAGTGAGTCAGGTCGGATTTCTCCGGTCACACATAGTTGGCCCGGACAGGGTTTGGGTTCGGTAGTGACGACCTGGCTTTGGCTTCCAAGTTCTGATAGAGTAGTAAATACAATATCATCATTTTTGAAAGTTTTGGTTTTTGCCAGGGTATTAGATAGAGCTAATAAAAACTCTATATTCACAGCTGACCGCGTAGGATTGGCTGGGGAAGTCGTTTTAGTGATGCGTTGGGCGAGTGCAAAATTCGCTGACTCTGTGCGGCGATAACCTAACGGCCTATATCCTAATAGGTTCAAGTGAAATATGCATCTATGCCCCGCGTGGAGAACGATCCAAAAGCATTGAGTCGTGCACTTGTCAGTGCTCTTCACATTGGCTGCCTGTTGGCGTGTCTAGTCCTAATAGGTTGCGGTTTGGTTGCTGGCCTCTGTAAGAAAGAGGGGAGGCATAGGTTCCTGGAGCATGATTACTTATGCTCTGCATTATGGAATAAGCTAATACACCTAAGCATGGGATCTCCTCATACAAGAGATGAAGCTGGTCGTTGTCATCATCTTGTATCGGCTTAGGTACTGAGTCGGGTGCAGGGTCATCTGCTGATACGCTGGCTCGACTCTTAGTTGAGGAGCGCTGCGGTGTGGTTCCTGAAGCCCTGCTAGTGGTAGCAGCTGGTTGCTCTGGATTGGTTCTAAGGGCAGAAAACTGTCCATAAAATCCGCCTACGTTGGCTATGGTTTCGGAGGGTAGAGTTGGAAACTTGGGAACTAAATGTTGGCCTGTTCCTGTCTCGACGTTGCCTAACGTGCGGAGTTGGAGTGCAATAGGGCTTGGCACAGAAAAGGTGGTTGTCTGCAAGATGGTTAGCAGAACCTGTTCTTCTGGGGTCAGAGACTGTAAATTCTTAGCTTTTAAACTAACAATTCGGAACCATAGCATAGCTGTACTATAGTAATCCAAATATTCAGGTAGGATTAGCTTCTGTAGATTTGGGTCATCGGTGATAAGCTCGTTGAAATCACGCGAAACTTCGATGAGTGCCTGTGCACTAGGTGTAAACGTGGTACGATTACCGACCTCGCTTACGGAAAGTCCTTGAGCAAACACTGAGTCGTCAAAAGGACTTTTGGTCAAGACTTGGACATGGGAAGTGTCGTGTAGTCTCGTCGGCTTATTTAAGCCGGTGAAGGCTAGTCTCTTCTTTGGAGGACCAGGCTTTCTCGGTTGCGGTGGGGCGAGAACAGCTGCTTTGTCGCGCTGGTTCTCTGGTTTGCCCCTGTAGACGCGTGGCTCACGTTTAACCACAATTTGATCGTTGTCTAGTTGGTTTTGCATGTTGAGAAAGGTTTTTCGTTTGAAAAAAAGTTGGGGTTGTTGCGAATCTTCGCTCCAGCAATTTAAAATTGGAGCAACCCTCTCACCATCTTATTATTTACTCATATATTGTGTACATACTTGTATCTAATTATCGGATGTTATATATCTATCTTACTCTATCTAAGCTTTCACTTGTCTGCAACAATTTAAAAATCCTTGAAGCTCAGATACGAGTCGCTCGTTTTGTTCACCATTAAAGGTTGGTATCAAATTCGAAATTAATTGAATCGTAGTTGATTGCTGGGTGCTGGCTATATATGAGTCGTCAGCATCCAAAGTTTGGTTGCCCGGGCGGGGAAAATTGTGTTGATGAGGGAAAGAAGACGACTCTTGGATGGACGTTATATTTTTTGTTGGAAAGCTTGGGGAACGCCATGGAAATAATTTACAACTTTCGAAATTTTTAAATCTGTCTTAAATAATTCGGTTATTTCCACTAAAGCACTACGGCTGGACGTGTTTAATTGCCTATCAAATTTATTTACTAAATCTAAAAGCTGCTTATCTAACTTCTTATTGTCTAGCACTAGTTCGTTAAACTTACTCTTTTTGTTATACACTGCTCCTGATCGTAGTCGTCTTATATTGAGGGATTCGTCCCTTTGTTCTTCCCCTTCTTTGTCTTCTTGATCCTCTTGCTCGTCTGCTATCTTCTTTTCTGTTGCTGCTGGGTAATGAATTTCAGCCTCAGAAACTATTCTGTTCATTTCGTTTCCGCGCTCGACATTCATTTATGATTAAATAGCTTTTAAATTTTGTTGAAATTTCAAGTCAATTTCACAGTCATTTTTTCTCGATGTTTCAGATTTTGTTATTCTTTTTGTACACCAAAGGGGACCATAGTGGTCAGGGGAATTAAAGAATTAGTTCTAGGCTCAGGTTCGGGAGCTTTAAACCAAGAATCAAAAGTGATGAGGTAGGACTTACCTCTGGGTTATCACTAATGATTTCATAACGTTCATCCTATAGGACGAAGCGTGTTGAGATACAGTAGAGAAGACTCTCTGCCTGTATTGGCTAGGGATGTTTTCCCTACGTAGGTTTCGGTTTGACACCCAGCTAGGTGGTGGCTCATTGAAGACACACCAAGACTGGTGGTTTTGTGTCAGCGATGCTGACTTTAAACATGTTAGGTATAAAGAAAACAGACATCCCGAATATGGACTCTTTCTCTTTAATGAGTGAGTCAGGTCGGATTTCTCCGGTCACACATAGTTGGCCCGGACAGGGTTTGGGTTCGGTAGTGACGACCTGGCTTTGGCTTCCAAGTTCTGATAGAGTAGTAAATACAATATCATCATTTTTGAAAGTTTTGGTTTTTGCCAGGGTATTAGATAGAGCTAATAAAAACTCTATATTCACAGCTGACCGCGTAGGATTGGCTGGGGAAGTCGTTTTAGTGATGCGTTGGGCGAGTGCAAAATTCGCTGACTCTGTGCGGCGATAACCTAACGGCCTATATCCTAATAGGTTCAAGTGAAATATGCATCTATGCCCCGCGTGGAGAACGATCCAAAAGCATTGAGTCGTGCACTTGTCAGTGCTCTTCACATTGGCTGCCTGTTGGCGTGTCTAGTCCTAATAGGTTGCGGTTTGGTTGCTGGCCTCTGTAAGAAAGAGGGGAGGCATAGGTTCCTGGAGCATGATTACTTATGCTCTGCATTATGGAATAAGCTAATACACCTAAGCATGGGATCTCCTCATACAAGAGATGAAGCTGGTCGTTGTCATCATCTTGTATCGGCTTTAGGTACTGAGTCGGGTGCAGGGTCATCTGCTGATACGCTGGCTCGACTCTTAGTTGAGGAGCGCTGCGGTGTGGTTCCTGAAGCCCTGCTAGTGGTAGCAGCTGGTTGCTCTGGATTGGTTCTAAGGGCAGAAAACTGTCCATAAAATCCGCCTACGTTGGCTATGGTTTCGGAGGGTAGAGTTGGAAACTTGGGAACTAAATGTTGGCCTGTTCCTGTCTCGACGTTGCCTAACGTGCGGAGTTGGAGTGCAATAGGGCTTGGCACAGAAAAGGTGGTTGTCTGCAAGATGGTTAGCAGAACCTGTTCTTCTGGGGTCAGAGACTGTAAATTCTTAGCTTTTAAACTAACAATTCGGAACCATAGCATAGCTGTACTATAGTAATCCAAATATTCAGGTAGGATTAGCTTCTGTAGATTTGGGTCATCGGTGATAAGCTCGTTGAAATCACGCGAAACTTCGATGAGTGCCTGTGCACTAGGTGTAAACGTGGTACGATTACCGACCTCGCTTACGGAAAGTCCTTGAGCAAACACTGAGTCGTCAAAAGGACTTTTGGTCAAGACTTGGACATGGGAAGTGTCGTGTAGTCTCGTCGGCTTATTTAAGCCGGTGAAGGCTAGTCTCTTCTTTGGAGGACCAGGCTTTCTCGGTTGCGGTGGGGCGAGAACAGCTGCTTTGTCGCGCTGGTTCTCTGGTTTGCCCCTGTAGACGCGTGGCTCACGTTTAACCACAATTTGATCGTTGTCTAGTTGGTTTTGCATGTTGAGAAAGGTTTTTCGTTTGAAAAAAAGTTGGGGTTGTTGCGAATCTTCGCTCCAGCAATTTAAAATTGGAGCAACCCTCTCACCATCTTATTATTTACTCATATATTGTGTACATACTTGTATCTAATTATCGGATGTTATATATCTATCTTACTCTATCTAAGCTTTCACTTGTCTGCAACAATTTAAAAATCCTTGAAGCTCAGATACGAGTCGCTCGTTTTGTTCACCATTAAAGGTTGGTATCAAATTCGAAATTAATTGAATCGTAGTTGATTGCTGGGTGCTGGCTATATATGAGTCGTCAGCATCCAAAGTTTGGTTGCCCGGGCGGGGAAAATTGTGTTGATGAGGGAAAGAAGACGACTCTTGGATGGACGTTATATTTTTTGTTGGAAAGCTTGGGGAACGCCATGGAAATAATTTACAACTTTCGAAATTTTTAAATCTGTCTTAAATAATTCGGTTATTTCCACTAAAGCACTACGGCTGGACGTGTTTAATTGCCTATCAAATTTATTTACTAAATCTAAAAGCTGCTTATCTAACTTCTTATTGTCTAGCACTAGTTCGTTAAACTTACTCTTTTTGTTATACACTGCTCCTGATCGTAGTCGTCTTATATTGAGGGATTCGTCCCTTTGTTCTTCCCCTTCTTTGTCTTCTTGATCCTCTTGCTCGTCTGCTATCTTCTTTTCTGTTGCTGCTGGGTAATGAATTTCAGCCTCAGAAACTATTCTGTTCATTTCGTTTCCGCGCTCGACATTCATTTATGATTAAATAGCTTTTAAATTTTGTTGAAATTTCAAGTCAATTTCACAGTCATTTTTTCTCGATGTTTCAGATTTTGTTATTCTTTTTGTACACCAAAGGGGACCATAGTGGTCAGGGGAATTAAAGAATTAGTTCTAGGCTCAGGTTCGGGAGCTTTAAACCAAGAATCAAAAGTGATGAGGTAGGACTTACCTCTGGGTTATCACTAATGATTTCATAACGTTCATCCTATAGGACGAAGCGTGTTGAGATACAGTAGAGAAGACTCTCTGCCTGTATTGGCTAGGGATGTTTTCCCTACGTCACAGTGTGTAATTTAAGCAATCTAGGTGGACAAAACTATTGCGCGTGCTATATGATAATATTAACTTCTTGGATGGTTGTAACTAAATGCAAATAAAGTAAAAGCAACTTTTTTTTAAATATTTATTGACTTTATTCACTATCAGAGTCCTCTGAACCCGACAAATCTGAAGAAAACGGGTCCTGACTATCTGTATCTAAAATGTTATGCTGCTGGGGAGTGGTATCTTCTAATAACATCAGTACTTCTGAAGTTATCTTGCTTCTTGTTGTTTTTGGAGGAGCACGTAGGCTTGTTATAACTGGATCCGATGTGAATAAAAGCCTATGAAATAAATCAGTGTTTGTTGCAATTCGTGAAGTTTTTCTGGTGAATAGTTCTATATTTCCTGTTGTGTTTGTTTCGTGCCTCTTGCGCTTCTTCGGATAATTGGCCAATAGGAACAATAAATGATGCTATTATATCCTTTCCATGATAAAGTACTTTGTGTACGCTGACAGGCATCGAATACCAAGAATATTCTCTAAGATATAGGGCACATGTTTGTTTTGAGAATTCATCGAACTTACTGACATTTATCTGAAAACCACAGTTCAAGCACTCTAGATTGTGTGAAAGCGCTTGATAAGCTCTAAATTAACACCAGTTATTTCAGAAGATATTTCAGCATTCCTAAAAAATTTACGAGCAGTATTTCCATCATTCGTATTACCTGTTTGCTGTTTTGGTGCATCGATAAGCAGGCCCAACTTCCTTCTAAATCTGTCCTGGACAAGCTTCTTTTTTTCTGCAAATTTTTGTTTGCTTTCAAGTCCACGAACCTGCCATGTTTTAATTTCCAATCGATACGAAATGTGCAACAAGCACTCAAAAAATCGTATCCAGGAGTGAAGCGGAGAAAATCCAAAAGAAAAGAAGTTTCTTTTTACAGGCTTTTCTGAAATACATTCGGGATTATTCATTTCACTTGGCTTTGCTCCACACAAATAGCATCTTTGTGTTGAAGCACAAGACGAAACAGCATTGCATACTTTTCCATCCATCATGCATAATATCATTATGGATTTAACGAAAAATTCTGAATAATTATCTAACAGCACTTTTGTGGGAGAGAGTCCGGCAATTTGGTTTTCAACATGCTTTACTTCTGAAGTTATAACATCGACTGATTCTTTAGCAAATACAAATTTTATTGGCCTACAATATCTCGTAGATCGTAGAAGATGGCGATGGGTTTTGCCAAATAATTTTCTTGTGGTCGGCAGTGCCAGAGTACAATTGTATAGGAACTATGGAAATGCTAAATAGGCTTTCGTCCGTATATTGATCTTCAGAAAACTTTTGTCGATACCTGGATTGTTCAGCTCCATCACATCCCCACTTTATAATTATCTGAAAATCATGGTTTTGGTTTAAATCTAAAGCTCGAAAAACTTCCTTTTGAACTTCACAAAGCCGCATGATAGTATGGTTTATAAGTGATTG
This sequence comes from Cheilosia urbana, assembly GCA_946477585.1. Classification (NCBI taxonomy): domain Eukaryota; kingdom Metazoa; phylum Arthropoda; class Insecta; order Diptera; family Syrphidae; genus Cheilosia; species Cheilosia urbana. Next base: position 25,987,047 of record OX297853.1, read on the forward strand.
AAGCCCTATTTCGGCTGATAGTTCTGTAATAATTATGTCAGAGGGATAGCATAATTGTTTAGCACCCTGTACTTTATTGTAAGAAGGATAGAATTTAAAATTGTGGTTATTGGCTTGTTGACGCATGATTTTATACTGATGCGTTGAGAGATTAGCATCAGCTATGAGGGCAAGTAGTCGCAGTAGCTTAGTGGTTAGTGTGTTGGACTGCTATGCGGGGGTCCCAGGTTCGAATCCCACAAAAACCCAATTCCGACTTAGGGTTTTTTTTCCGCTGCGCTACCTCTCGCGAACGTCTGACAAACATCCGAGAGTATAAATGTCTTGAAAGAGCTTCTCAATTAGCCGTTTGGAGTCGGCATAAAATTGTAGATCCCTTCCATTCGTTCCAAGAATGAGAAACTCACACAAAACGAATGGTTGTGAGAAGCTAGGCCTAGGGTCTCTCCGGACCTGTTGCGCCAACTATTTATTTATGAGGGCAAGTGCTTGGTCTGCAGATAACACTGCGGGCTTCTGGCAAAACGACTCGTGAGCTCTTTTTAATTTTGTACCTCTCTTAGGAGATGCTTCAGATAATTCTCTCACAATTGAAGCCGAATCTTTTTTACCCTCGCTTCTCAGTTTCATTTCGGTTGCCAACGCCAATTCTTCTCGACTTCTGTTTTGGAGAAGTTCGTGAACTTTTCGCCTCTTTGACCTATGAACACATGTAGTGAAATCTTTTTGTGGTCTTCCTGGTTTATTGCTTGGTCTACTTTGAGAAGAACTGGGAATTGCATCAGTCACAATTTCCGAAAATTGAATGTATTTCTGAAGCCACAAACTATTATAGTGCAAAAAGCGATCGCGCGACCTGCCAACTTTGGCCCATTTTGTTTCTATTTTTTGGCACAAGCCTCTCATTTTCACTTTAATTTCTTTAAGTGCCTCATCAGGTAGAGCTATATTATTAATGGCTTGTAAAACATGAGCAATGATGGCATCGAATCTATTGTCACTTGAGTTTGTGGTCCAAACATCAAAAACTGATTGATAAGAAATTTCAAGAGCCATTCAATATATCGTTCACAACTTGTTGCTTCGAACACTTTCGCAGAGTAATTTCTGTTTTTCTTTAACCTTGAATGTTAAGTCACTCAATCTGATTAAGCTGCCATCGATATTCTGCGATATAATAATGTAAAACTCTATTTTAAACTTTGAACCTTCAAATTTTATCTTTTCAAAATCACTCACCGATTTAACAAGAACAATTGCAGTCCACAAATAATTATTTTTAAGAATTTTATCACTTTATGCAGAGTCTGTTTGACAATAAAAGAATAAAAAAAAAATGAGTTCTCTAGGCACCACGGAAAACTTGCACTGATCAAGAGAAATGGAGCACCAGAATATAATTTTTCGCTAGTGCAGTTTCCCCAAAGCAATCAACGGCAACTTTGAGATGGCATTCCGTTAGCGTGTGCATGTTTTTTTGCTTTATAAATTGGGATATCAGAGAAGGAGTATTTCTCTAATAAAATGTTAGCTTTTTTTGACCATAGAACACATTTCGAAATTTGAATTTTGTCCACCTAGATGGGCTAAACTGAACACTTTGGCGTAGGTTTCGGTTTGACACCCAGCTAGGTGGTGGCTCATTGAAGACACACCAAGACTGGTGGTTTTGTGTCAGCGATGCTGACTTTAAACATGTTAGGTATAAAGAAAACAGACATCCCGAATATGGACTCTTTCTCTTTAATGAGTGAGTCAGGTCGGATTTCTCCGGTCACACATAGTTGGCCCGGACAGGGTTTGGGTTCGGTAGTGACGACCTGGCTTTGGCTTCCAAGTTCTGATAGAGTACACTGAACCAAAAAGGTACGTAGATTCAAGCAAAAAATTTATTGAGACAATGGATAATTAATTAATATTTGTCCAATGAACTCGTTAATTGTGACAACGAACACCTGTTTATTATTTTAATTAACGTTTATGTATTTAATAAACGTTAATAGATTCTATAAACCGTGTTTATAAAAAAAAGTTCTTATATAAAAGCTTGAATTTAATAACCCATTTATTATAGCAATGAACAAGTTTATAAAATTAATAAACTCCATTTATGGATTTAATTAACGAGTTAATAGTTACTACGAAGACTTGGTCATTAATTTAGTAAATACTTTTATTAAAAATAATAAACTAGTTTATTAAATTAATAAACCTTATTAATTGAATCAACGAATGAGTTAATGGTGACAGTGAACAGTAGTTTATTAAATTAATAAATACGTTTATTAAAAATAATAAACAGGTTTATTCAATTAATAAACCTTATTAATTGAATCAATGAATGAGTTTATAGAGACAGTGAACAGTAGTTTATTAATTTAATAAATACGTTTATTAAAAATAATAAACAGGTTTATTCAATTAATGAACCTTAGTAATTGAATCAATGAATGAGTTAATAGTGACAGTGAACAGTAGTTTATTAATTTAATAAATACGTTTATTAAAAATAATAAACAAGTTTATTCAATTAATGAACCTTAGTAATTGAATCAATGAATGAGTTAATAGTGACAGTGAACAGTAGTTTATTAATTTAATAAATACGTTTATTAAAAATGATAAACAGGTTTATTCAATTAATGAACCTTAGTAATTGAATCAACGAATGAGTTAATAGTGACAGTGAACAGAAGTTTATTAATTTTATAAATACGTTTATTAAAAATGATAAACAGGTTTATTCAATTAATGAACCTTAGTAATTGAATCAACGAATGAGTTAATAGTGACAGTGAACAGAAGTTTATTAATTTTATAAATACGTTTATTAAAAGTAATAAACGGGTTTATTTAATTAATAAACCTTATTAATTGAATCAGTGAATGAGTTAATAGTGACAGTGAACAGTAGTTTATTAATTTAATAAATACGTTTATTAAAAGTAATAAACGGGTTTATTTAATTAATAAACCTTATTTCAATAAATTTAAAATGGAAAATTTTTTATAGTCTTATTTTTCTGTCAATGAATTTTTAATTCCGGAACCAGAAGTTAAAAAATTGATTAACAAAAAAACAAAACAAGGAAATTTTGCTTTCTAAATTTAGTTGGCCTTGTTGCTCGAACTCTGTAAAAATACGAAAAAGATGATGAAAGAATTAATGTGTGAAAACTATTATTTACAAACCCATTAACAATTTGCAGGTTACAATTTTTTCTTCTGAAATTTAAATGGTGAAATATAAAAAAAGATCTTAAAATTCATTTTTACTTTTTTATTTTATAGATAAGGTAAATGAGCCGACGAAATGGAATTACATCAATCTCTTGGTTTATGTATTATAAGATCTCATTAAGCAACACATGAGTCTTAGCACAAACTTTATTTTTATTACTTTTAAAATATTGCGTCTCTATAAAACCCCAAAACGAGGAACAAGCGATTGGGTACTCGAGATTAAACAGATAAAAAATTTTGAAGCAGATATCCACTGCTCGGATGAGACTTTTAAATATAAATTTAACTCCATCAAAATAGAGAAAAATGTCTGAAAACTTCAGAATTGAATCTCCGTGTACAATGATGAATGGCTGAACATTCTCAGCCATTTTATTTAAAAAGGCAATATGTTCCTCTATTTCTTGAATTGACCTGCCCACCCAAATGAAAGAGTTCTGCGAGTCTTTGATTGTGTATCTGGTAACATGTTTATGTCCCTCTTTGTCCTTTTTGAATACTTTTTGGAAAGGTACAAAGTATCCATGTAAAGCCCAAAGCAGTGCCGCATCTTTGCAATCTGAAAATAAGCCAAACACAACTAAAATTACCGAAATAGTAAAGTCTCACACAAGCTATTAGCGTTAAATTGCAAAGACAGCTTTATGTAAGTATTGGAATATTTATGTTGGCCAATTAATTGAAAAGGTAAAAAAAATAATAATAATAATGTATATACTAAACAACATATTATAAAAAAGAACAAACTTTCAGAAGGATTTGTTGATTCAATTTTATTTAGGATCTCTCGTATACTTTTTTCCTTGACATGGTTTTCAGTAGAGAGAAATTTCAAAAGCTTTTCCTTCAGTTGTCGCCACTTGTTCAACAATGAACCGGAATTTTTATAAAGATGGCTGAAGTCCATATCAATCTAAGGAATTCAAAATTCTTAATTTGTCGAACTGAGTGAAGCTGATTAAACTTTTTAACTTACTAAGCGATGGCCAGTTGAAAGCTTATACTGAGGCCATTTAGTAAAAATTTCAGAGGTGGAAGAAGCGTTTGTTACTTCTAAGAGTCTGTGATTTATGCATGCTTTCCAGCAACGGTCAAATTCCTCCGATGACAAGTTATCATATCTTAATGCCCGACAGGTATGTTCTGCATCTTCTTCCGGAACTAAAGACAAAAATGGTTTACTTAAGTCTAAATTTTCATTACATAAATTCATTATCTCGAAAAATGTTGTTTCATTTAGAGATTAAACGTACCTAGATTAGAATTCAGAGTTTCTATTGTTATATTTTTTGCTGCGCTTGTCGAAGGGGATGAAGCGGTACTTTCATTAATTGTATTAATTTTTAAAGAGGATTTAATGTTGCAATACTTGTTGTAAATTTTACCTCTTTTACCTGTTCGATAATATTCCTACAAAGGTTTTGAAATTTTAAATTATTTTCGTTCGAGCATAAAATGTGTACTGTTTACCAGTTTTTCAGTCGGAAATCTTTCTACAATCTCCGTTTCAATTTTATAACTTGAATGTAAATCTAAATGAATTTTGTTCTGATCAAAATAACTGGCTATTGTATCAATGAGTTGTTTCCTTTGGTGTTCTTGAAATTTGTTTGTCTTTTCGTAGCTGTCAGCTAATGCCAAAATTTTGGGGTTGCTGTTCAAAATTTCTCCTAAAGATATTGAATTCGGTGAACTTGGCGAATTCGGCGATTTGGATGATCTTGGAGTGCGTGGAGAATTTATAAAACTTTGTCGTGATACGTACGGGGAGGATGCTCTAGATGAACATTGGGAGCTGGAAATCGGCCTTAATTCTGCGTTGGAGTACACTAATAGGGGCCTTCCAATCGAGTGTCGCCACTCTCTTAATTTGGCTTCAAACATAATCAATGTGCGGTATGTAAACGGTCTTAGAATTCGTTCTAAGTGGTGACATTCAATATTTTTTAAGACTTCAACATCTATGCCCTCTTCTGAAATGGAATATTGAAATGAAATTTCTTCACCCTTGGCCCAGTTGGCATCAAAAAATGTATAGAATTAATTTATAGCATCATTTTTAGTTTCGTTTAGCAATGGGATGTAATAAAGGAAAAAATCTCAAAAACAAGACCTTGCATTTGTCTTTTGGCTTAGTTAACAAAAGGACCTTGAAGATCATTTAACGTATATCATTTAACACGTGTTTAGACAAATTTTTGGCATAGCAAGGACTAACAACTATCATAGAGTTATTTTTTATGGAAAAGTTTAACTTATTCAAGCTTTAGATCAAATAATTTCTAAAATATTTTTTATCTCTTCCTGCTCAAAAACATTTTTTTTTAAAGAATCCCACAAATTTTCTATAAATGTTAACTTACTTTTAAATTGATCCAACAATTCTAACTGGTCCCAATTTTTCAGTAAATTTGTCAGCTCATCATGAGGGTCTATATTAACAATAGTCGTTGTTTGGTAGTTTGTTAAAATTGTTTCAAATTCTAAATCTGACATTATTTCCATTTCTACTGATTTCGAAATAATAACGCCTTCCCCATCTGCATCCTCCACTTCAACTTCCACAATCTTCGTCGGCGGCGGCGTTGCCATTCGCGAGGATTGCAACTACTACATTGTTTAATAAACTATGTTTAATATAAGGGTTTCACTAGTTGTTATGTTTAGTTTTGTATCAAATTAAAATAATATAATAATGACCCATAAATTCAATATTATAAAATGTTCGCAATTATTTTATGGTTTTGTAAGTGTATAACTATATAAATGAAAGATTAAGTGTTTGTTTTTTTTTAATTACCATTATTGCATACAACCTTTTGTAAGTAAATACTATGATACACTTGACGAATTTTTTTAAATGACTCGGTATTTTTGTGTAATTTCGTTTTTATTTCAGTACGACAAGAAATTCGTCGTCTGCGTTTGTTTGTCAACTTAATGTTAAAGGAAACTCTAAAAGATGGAAAGTTGTGTAAATAATCCAAATACATTTTTTTACATTTGTGGTGAATATGTAGTGAAAAAGTTCAGAAAACCCATAACAGATTCAGTAAAGAAGACATATATTGATTGCTTTAATATAGAGATGAAGGCTCTGAACAAACCGTGGGTTCCAAACATTGTGTGTAAGGTGTGTAGTGAACATTTAAGACAGTGGGCAAATGGCAAACGTAAACAAATAAAGTATAGTGTGGCGCTGATTTGGACAGAACCGAAAAATCACACTGATGACTGTTATTTTTGTGTTGTTAAATTACATGTTATCTCAAGATGCTTTAAGTGATTTGATTAGAGACCTTGACTTTTCGAAAGAATGATCTGAGCTACTAGCATCTAGACTCAAAGAAAAAAATTGTTATCTCAAGGTACAAAAACAACATTTTATCGTGATCGCGAAAAAGAATTTCTTCCATTTTTTAGCTCAGAAAATGATATAGTTTATTGTAATAACATTGGTGGATTGACATTTGCATCTGTCAAAGTGATGTTGTGTTTGAAGATCTATCCGTAATAAATAGTAATAAAAAAGAAAATTGTATAATTAAGAAATTGTTGAACAATGTGTGTTGCAAGACTTAAGGCTTTCAACTAAAAGCATAATCTGAGTAAGGCATATCAGCTAAGATTTTTCCTTTTTGGAAGACAAACTTAACCTCAATTAATGAGCAAAAGAGGACTAAAAGAGACTTTCCCTGATCAACATGATTCTGAGAAAAGACGCCCGAAAGTTACCGCAGGTAATGTGACTAGTGGAAATTTGTCGGGCATCAGTGTTGAGCAATTAAGAGAGATTCTGGACGAAAAAAATAGAGTTCCCACAAAGGAGCTTGTATCGAAATCGGACTTTCAACTGCTTTATTCTGAGTTAACTGGGCTGAAAGCAAATTATAACCAAATTTCCGAAAAAGTTATGCATCTAGAAACTCGTAACAAACTCCTTCAGAAATAGGTTGATAAATTTGGAGAAATTCCGGCATACTTAATAAGGCCGACGAGTGGAATTCAAAATAAAAACAATATGATTGAAACGTCAACGTCAGTCAGAGCTGACAGTTCTAAAAGCCGACAATTTACTCATAGACATAGCAGAGATTTACAAAAGAAAACTGCATATCCCGTGAAGCTTTTTTTATAAGCTCTACAGATACAATAGTAGCTCACCTAACTATATGCATCATCTGGAAACTGGAGTGGCGCCCCTTTTTCTGGATACCCTTAAACTCCATCTGTACTATGTGGTAAAACTCTCGAACTACATAAAAATCTCGAGAACTACACGTAGCATTAAAAAAGTAAGTATCAAGCTTTTATCAGGGTACCGAATGTACTTGCAATCAGTTTTACTTTAAGCGGCACCAAAATCATTGTAGACCTGAGTAATTTAATAAATTAAGAGAGAAATAATAACTCTTCGATGCAAGCTAAATTTTCATTTCTGATAATTTGAAACAAAATATTCCTTAACTCTTAGTACCGTTCTACCTTCAGCAGTTTTAATTAACGTAATTGGTGGTCCAACAATATCTGTCAAAGATATAACTGAAAATCCACCTAACTGATTTTCGTCGATTTCGAAACATAACATATGCGGCTTGTACTGAATTCTGTTTATCTTTTGGCAAAAGAAAAAAACCTTTTCTTTTTTTAAGAGAACAATGTCTATTATAACGTACAGTTCTACGTCCGATTTGAACTGGGCTATATAAAATTGTGTTTGGTATTTATAGCCTTGGATTTCAGTTTTAGAGTAAAACTCTATGTCCGTGTTAGGTACTTTTAAAATTTCCGACACTAGATTTCTAAAATTACTTTCTTTTTTATTTGCTTCATAGAAGCAAAAGTAGCTGTGTCGGTAATCTAGTGTATTAAATAACTTAAATGCGGTTTTTAGCTGATGTTTTTTTGCTAAAGTCAAACAAATATTTTTCCGGGACGTGATGGCATGAGAATAAAGCTTGAATTCTTTATGCTTAGCTTCAAATTTAAAACACCAAAAGTTTCGAATAGGTCCCGATTGTCTCATAACAGAAGGATAATAAGTCAAGTTATGATGTTTTGGTTTCAGCGTGTCATTGAAAAGACGAACATAATCCTTGTTGTGAGTTTCAATTTTAATTTTCAACATCGAGATGATTTCATCGGAAATTTCAAAAGAAAGCAGCAAATCAGTTGTTTCAATTAAATTGAGGAGAAATTTCCATACCTCGTCATCATGTGGAACTAAATCTCCAACCATTATCTGAATAAAAGAAATAAATGTCATCATTTCTCTCGCTGTCATTTTTAAATGTTTGCTTTTTAAATGATTCATTTTTATTTCACCCGACATGTTACCAATCTCTAATGGACCGTATTGAAAAGTTTGTTTCCTTAAATTTAGGGTTTCCAAAGTAAAATAAGAAGTTGTATGGATGAAATAGTCAATAATATGGCAAACATCATAATGACAAACCCCTTCGAATAAGTCGTGCATTAGATCAACGCAATGGTTTTCTACAACATGAAACGATGGTATTTCATTTAGCTGCGAATAATTTTGTATGCCAGTTTCAGAAGAACTATTTAGAAAAACATCGCTTTCATAGTTGGAACGATTTCTTAATAAATCGTGTCGTTCAACTGATAACGTCTGCGCTTCAGATCTTTTAACTTTACAAAACCTGCAATACGAATTAGCTGAAAATGATCTATTGAAATCTAAAATTGTATTCAGCCCCAAATTATCTCCTAACACAATCCCCAAAACGAAATAAATTCTTTTTCTATCCTGACCGTTTAAGTTAATATCAAGGCCAACAACTTCAAGACTTTTAAGTTCTTGTATTAAAGCCTGAAAACATTTTTCGTTTCCAAACGACTTCAAATCCTTTGATTTAATGATTCCTGCTAAAAAAATATTATCTAACTTTGATTCTTTCCACGGGAGGCAGGGAAAAGAATAGTAAATATTACATATTGAATGAACTCCGGCATGAGAACTCAATGGATTATTGACTTCAAAGTCATCAGTGTATAGAAAATATGGAATAAGTATTTTTCCCGGGTACAAATTACTTTTTTGCTTCCAAAGGTCACCCTGAATGAAACTTGAAATTTCGTTTTTTTTACTTAAGGTTTGCATGTGAAGAATCGTTTTATTTAATATGTCACCGCTTTCAAAAAATTTTTGGAATTGGAACTTTAATGGCATTAAAATACCCTTAGTATTTTTTTCGTCATATGCTAGGTGTCCGTTACGAAAAACTGCGTCGATTTCTTTGTTTACTCAAAATTCGTGTAAGCGTCCTAAAAAATTGTTTTTTTGTAGCCAATCAAATAGTTTATACTCAGTATTGCAATAATTAAAAGGGTTACGACACTTTGATATTAGACTCAAAAATATGTTATGGGCTTCTATGTTTTTGTTTGCAAGGTATTCATTTGAAAATGATTTAAACAATTCAACCATAGGATTAATAATACATTTTTGTATACCTTCTTGAATGTCTATAATATTTTTCCTTGTAAAACTATTGTTATCATGCAAATTTAAAACAAACCCAATCGCAGATGTAAAGAGTTCATTAAGACTGTCTTCAACAATGAATTCCTTCACTTCTGGAATTTCACTTTCGAATGCTTCCGAGCATTTTTGAAAACTATCAAATGTATCATCGTCTTCGAAAAAAATATTTTGGTTCATATTGTCTTGATTAGAGCTGCTAGTAACACTTACAGGTTGTGCTGAAGTCTTAGCGTGTTTTCTAGTTAAATGTTTTTTAAAGCTTCCTAAATTTTGAAATGATTGTATGCAATTATTTTCCATACAACTAAAAGTGCTGTATGTACTTAGATCATGAACTTTTTTTAAATGTTCTATAAACGGGTTCACGGACCATATCTTTTCTTTACATATGAAACATATCATTTTATATTCTTGACTTTACTTTACTTAATTTTAACAATAATATCAAACAATAACTTATGAAACTACAGACGGAGCAGACTTAATAGGAAATGACCAAGAAATCCTAAAAAAAAAAAATAATAATAATTGAAGCGCTATTGCTTTCAGATAAAGTTCTAATTTCTACTTTCTACATATATATGTACTTATATATGTTCATATAAATATTATATTAAATATAGGAACGTTGCTATTTACAGCCCTATTGTGAAGATCAACTATCAATCGGTTGATGATTGACAAAATTTATCAATTAAAATTTATACTGGTATTGCGAAATACAATTGATAAAAATATAAACTATTGTGAACGTAACGCAAAAAATAAAGTTATTGTGATTGAAAACTCAACTTTGACAGTTCTTAAATATTTTTGATATGAACTGATCGGTACGACTTTCGCAAACATTTTAAGTAAACAATAATAACGAGTGCTACAAATCTGAAAAATTTATTGAAAAATGTGTCATCAATATATACAGTGATCCCCGGATAAGTGACCCTCGCTTAATTGCGTCCCTCGTTTTATTCAGCCAAAAACTGAGCAAATAAAGCATTCCATAAGAAATGTGCATAGCTTTTCCCGTTTAAATGCGTACCGCTTAAATGCGTTACCCGGTTAATTGCGCTACTAAAAGTAAAGCTTCTCATAAAACTTCATACAAAATCTCCCGGTTAAATGAACACATACCACAAAAGCATTGAAAACTTTTTGTGCTTTCAGCTTTAATAAAATCAATAATTAGCTTAATTTTTTTATTGCGTATACGAACATGCTAATAAAAACGCTTTATTGCGTTTTCAAGGCAATAAAGAGGGGTTTTCTTATTGCGTTGACAACGCACTTAAGCGGGATTCTCGTAAGTGCGTTCCTCGGATAAATGCGTTGAAAATTGTACATTTTCCCCGACGCAACAATCCGGGGATTACTGTATATAGCCCTTAAAAAATAACAATAGCAATTGAAAACGTTGATGTTCAGCATTTTCGATTACGAGCCGTCCTTATCAACACCGAAATTGCGATTGATAGAAAAATTGACAACTGCCAATAAAATTGTTCAAGACTGATGTTCACAATTTCTGCACGCTCACAGTCAATCAACACAAATTGATAATTGATCTTAGCAATACAATTTAAAGAAATTTATTGATGAGTATCAACTATCATTTGATAGTTGATCTTCGCAATAAGGGTGTTAATCATTTTTACCAATCCCTTCAATATATTTAGGGGACAAAGAGTACATACCCTGTTATGGAGGCATACAATAGTAGAATTTTTTTTTAATTGCAGCAGGCAACAACGTGTTGGCAACGGCATCGTGATGAAATTATTTTATGTCATCGACAACGACAAATATATTTGAAATATTTTGGATACAAATAGTACATACAGTTATGAATTTTATGTCACTACGCAATATATTAATTAACAATAAGGGCAATTGCAAACACTTCAAAATTATTATATTTAAAATATTTGCACTGCCAATTTTCTTTCTTAAACAAACAAATGTCGTGACTTGATTCAAAATAACGATGGCGTGCTTTTGCAAAAGCCGGCTACATCGTTTAACGGAATATGTTTTTTCGTTCTGTAGCTAAAGCAGCACAATGATTCAGGTCAAAAAATTTGTTTAATGAAGTACAAATGAGCACAAATATATTTAGATAATATTCATTATATTTTAAATACAAGAAGTACATACCTTGTTTTGGATGCAGACACGAATGGAGGCAGACAACAGCAGAACTCAACTTGTGCAGCAGGCAACAATGTGGTGGCAGCGGCACTGAAACACAGTTATGAATTTTATGTCACTACGCAATATATTAATTTACAATAAGGGCAATTGCAAACACTTCAAAATTATTATATTTAAAATATTTGCACTGCCAATTTTCTTTCTTAAACAAACAAATGTCGTGACTTGATTCAAAATGACGATGGCGTGCTTTTGCAAAAGCCGGCTACATCGTTTAACGGAATATGTTTTTTCGTTCTGTAGCTAAAGCAGCACAATGATTCAAGTCAAAAAATTTGTTTAATGAAGTACAAATGAGCACAAATATATTTAGATAATATTCATTATATTTTAAATACAAGAAGTACATACCTTGTTTTGGATGCAGACACGAATGGAGGCAGACAACAGCAGAACTCAACTTGTTGCAGCAGGCAACAATGTGGTGGCAGCGGCACTGAAGCGCAATTAGGTATGTATTTTATCACAATACGCCGTACACTTTAATATAATTTTACTTATTTTACTTTTTTCACAGCAATTTTCTTCTCTGAACAAAAAAACACTTCTTTCTCGCTGGCACAGACTTGATTCAGAAATCAGAATGACGATGGCGTGCTTTTGCACAAGCCGGCTACATCATTTAACGAATTTAACGAAAGATATTCTTTTGTTTTGTAAAAAGTGTTGCCACTTATTTTTCCACTTTATTCGACAGTGACCTCAGTCAAATTTTGTTTTAACTTTGGAAAATGAATTTATAATGTTTTAGTAAAAATGAAGACAATAAATATATTTAATATATTTAGTTGGAACAAATAGTTCATATCGCGTTTTGGAGGCAGACAACAATTGCAGAAGGCAACAACGTAAGGGAAGCGGCACTGAAACGTAATTGTCTTTTGTCACCACACAATAACGTCGTTTTCGATTTGGCTTTTCAGATTTTGATCTGAGATCTCAGATTTTTGCTGCCAAATCGAAAATGAAATCCGATTTTGATTGGGTCTTGTATGTATTGGGTTGGCGGCAAAAAAATATTTTCTTTCACTCGCACTGAAATTTTAAACTGAGTATTTTCAAATTAGGGTAGTTCAAAAAAGTTATTCCTTTTACATTCTCGTAGGAATTAAAAAAAAAATCAATGTGGATGAAATTTTGCTGGTGGTAGGTAACTACTTGAAGTCACAACTTGTCATACAGATGGTTGTCATTGAATTGGTGTTAGCAAAATAAGGGATCAATTTGTGGCAATAACTAGAAACTTTGATCAACGATCAAATATTTTTTTACCCAATGGAATGGACAATCATTTTCTATTGCGAAAATTTAAGGTAAAACTTGACTTTTCGTGCCGCTGGAAAACTACATAGCTTTTTGCAAGGAAAACATAAAATGTATCAATAAAATTGTTTTGATATGTAGATACACAATCCGCCACTTGTTAAAAAATGCATTATTTTTTTTCCGCAACATCTTCATAAAACAAGTCATTGATATGAAAACAGTGTTCAATTTATTTCTAGTCTGATGAACTTTATTTTAAAGTGTGATCACTGCAACGCCCAACTTCACACTGAATAAAGGAAGAATACCAACTTTTCGTTTAATTTTTAATTAACGATTTGTTAAAACAATAAAGTGTTTGTTAAAATAATTAATGGTTTATTGAATTAATGAACACCTTCATTACGAAACTGAATGATTAATAGAAAAAGTATTGCAATTAACGCAAAGAAAGCAGTGCTGCCACAAGGAAAGCAAGTTGCATAGCAAATTTGAGTAGCAAAACTTAAAAGTCCAAAATATCATTTTTTTTTTTTCTCGAAAACAAACAACACTGAATTCTTTATTCAAAGTAAATATGTTTTTAAGGACTAGTACAAGTATAGTTGGAAAGCTATATATTTTACAAAACTATAAACAGAAAAAAACGTTAAAAACGTATGAGCATAGCTCATATCACAAAATTATAAATGTAGGATCTTTGTACCAATACAAGAATTAATTCACATAGAAATTCCGGCAAGTCCATTAGATTAATGCATTTTTTTTTAATAGGCAATTCAAAAATTAAGTTCTTAAGTATCTTTTAGAAAAAATTAAAAATTCGACACTCATATTTCATTTCTTTTTGAAACCAGCCATTTTGCAGCCATTATTTTTTCTACCTTTCTCTGAGTTCACCTTCTTGTTCTTTGTTAAGCTTAAATCTGAAAAAAAAAAAATCTTTCAGCAGCTGCGCTGCTATGTGGCAAAACGAGAAGTTTTTCCATTAAATTGAAAATTTTCAAAACAGTGGCTTGCCAGATTCCAGTCAAATTCAAACACGAACACATCTGAAGAAATAGGTACTTGTTGCGTATGGTAGATTGGAATATAAGTTGGTGTGGGAAAGGGAGTAAAGATTGAATATACTTTCGTTTATTATTATTATTTTTTTTTTAAAAGAAAAATTCCAAGATTTATGTTAACATTTTGTGCTTTAAAAAAGGAGCAAAATAGACGTTTTTAGGGAGAGTCCATAGCAGCGTAGCAAATTGGAAATCGCGTAGCAAATTTGCTACGCTGAAAGGAAACCAAGAGTTTCGTTAATTTTATTAGTTAACTGTTCACTGAAAAAATAAACTGATTATTGAATTAATTAACATTATTTATTTTATTATTTCTATTTTTATTTCATGATTGGAGTTTAAACACAGTAAGATCCATTCGTTATGGCTTTTAACTTTATAGAATTGAAAAAGATAACATTATGTTTAACTTAGTCTACTACTTACTAAGTTTTTTTTTTAATGGAATGATGTCAAAGGCAGAAATCTTAACAATACAAAAAATCGTGTTTTATTTAAACTGGGTAAAACCGTTGTCTGAACTCAAGAAAGTTGAAGGGTAGGTTTGAAGGATCAGTAAATTTTGTTTAAAAAAAAGTTATACTTATTATATTCAAATCCTTCTTATGTTGATTAAAAGTTTATTAATATTATATATATATGCACTCATATATACTTTTGTATGAGTGCACTGAATATCTTAACAATTTGAAAAAATGGTTTGTTGTTGATAAACAATTTATAGAAACAATTAAATCGTTCTTATTTTTAAGTCTTTAATAAATGTTAATTGTGTCAATAAATGTTTATTGATTGAAACGTTGTTTGGAATAATAAACGAGTTCGTTGCCCTAATAAAACAATTATTGAAACGAATAACTGTTTATTATTCATATATTCCTGACTTGAATAAACCTTCATCATGTTCCCAATAACCGTTTATTGATTTAAATAATTTGTGTTCGTTATCCATACGGACAGGTTTACTGCCATAATTAACGGAATAATAGAAACAATTAATCCTTAATTAATATGTAGATATAGCTTTTAATTAATGACTTTTCATTGTCTCAATAAACGTGTATTAAATCAGATTTTTTGAAACAATTAACCGTTCGTTGTTTCAACTAAAAGTTTATTGTGACAATGTATAATAAAGTAATTAACGCCGTTTATTCATGCTTATTTTGACATTCGAACGAATAGCAAATTCATACAAATGTCTCTATTCGTTCGAATGAACTTGTGTGTATTTTGATAGACATTCGTTCGAATTGGCTATTCGTTCGAATGTCAAAATAAGCATGAATGATTTTATGAACCATTTTTTTTTCAGTGTTTTTGCTAAGTGTCCTTGCGGCACAACTAAACTTATCCTAAAAACATCTGCCAATAGACAGCCGCATGCACCATGCCCATTGTGCTGAGTCGCCAATAGTATGTGGCGCGTGTATCCGGTGTCCAATACGTAAGTGCACATCGTGAGAATGCAGCGCGTGTATCCGGTGTCCAGAGTGCCTTTTTGCGCCAGCTGATTCAGCGAAAGGCATTGTTTTATCTCTTGCCAATTAGTGTCAAAGATGTTGTACGAGACGAGTGCAGCATCTGCCGGGCCCCTAACTTTACCGCGGACGTGCTGTAGTATTGCTCTGAAGAGCGGTTTGGTTTTTACTATATCATAGTCCTTTAAAATCCCCTCCACGGCATGTATCCACGATACATACTGCGTTGGGTTGCCGTCAAAGACTTGCAACTCCTTTACGCAATCGGGCAACCTGCTTATGTCCCTCAACTCATCCTCGCTCTGGGGAGGATTGAGTATAACAGATCTGACAACTTCTGGAGGCGCTGCCTCAACAATTTCTGTTCGATTGTCCTCAAGGGACTTAATTCGACCCTCAATTACCCTTAGTTGAGCCAAAATGGTGTTAACAGCATCTGTTAGCTCAGTAATAGATTTAGTCATTTGATCCATGACTTATTTTTCCTTGTCTAAATACTTTAAAAACTCTCACCTGGATCTGAGGAGTACTTATCTTGTCTTATATGGGTCCACCTTTAGTTGTCTTTCACTCAGGGATTTATCACTGGGGAAGCACAGCACTCGCAATTACAATGAACTTTATATATTTTACTATTTCAATAAATTTGTATTAGCACAGCAAAATCTTTATTCTTGATCTAATTACTTTTTAACTATGTCTATGATAAACTATTCGGGTTTTTTACACTTTGCCACTCACAAGGATATGTTTCTCATTTTATTGCAATGAAGTCTCAATTATCAGATTTGCGCGATTCTTTATCTGCAAAGAAATAAGGAATTTTTATCATCCGCCAATACGTGTAACCGAAATGGTATTTCTCTATGGGCACCGGCCTTGGAAGGTTAGGGTTTGTCCCCTTTAGTCGCCAAAGTTGAGATTGTAGGCAACCTACTCGCGGCACGAGTTCCTTCACAATGTAGTCACTTTATCCCATTAATCTCCGAGCATGTTCCCATGGGTATGCCGGAATTTGTCGCTACGGAGGTTAGAGTAGCTCACTGTGTTCCCATGGGTACAGGAGCGTACACTCAGATAGAGCGTACCATGTCCTTTATAAAAGGAATCGCAACTAAATTAACACGAAGGAAGTGACCAGATTTTTAGGCCGGTCCCTGCTCGGGCGCCAGTTAACGATGTCCTGCCGAGGACATATAAAAAAAATGCGAACTGTGCCGAAGGCACATCCACTTGTTCGACTTATTCTCAAATAAATATACAACCGCCGTACGTTATAAAAATGGTTTCTTTATTAATTCCGACCTTCTCTCTCTGAATGAAAATTAAGACTAAACTTATCCTAAAAACGTCTGCCAATTGACAGCCGCATGCACCATGCCCATTGTGCTTAGTCGCCAATAGTATGCGGCGCGTGTATCCGGTGTCCAGAGTGCATTGGGTCCGTATCGTGGGAATGCACTCTGGACACCGCTGATGCATACTTTTTACCGTATGCGCGTATCTGAACGTGTTAACTGTCTTACTTGCTAATTGTTTTTAAATATTTCCAAATAATGGCTGTTGGGTTTTCATATGTTACATTATCGATATTGGTTTTAATATCAAATGTGATCAAATAAGTGCCTTCTATCTTTATTTTGACGTATTTTAAAAATTGAAACGTCCATTAAGTCGGTCAAAGTCAAATATTCATGTTCATTTTTCGTTATGTCTTGAATTTCTTTTAAATTTAGAACTGCTGGGTATTCTAAATACTTGCTTTAGCTAACGTTATCGTCTGAATTATGTTTTGAAGTTCCGTTATAATTAATCTATTCATATGTCGTGTCATATTGGCAGGAATCAAATAAAAATTCAAGTGATTTCGTTTAGTGTCTATCGCTGACTGACTTTATTATCATTTATTCAATTTTTTATTACAAATGCTGAATTCGATTTTTTTTTATTACAAAATGTTGATTAATTAAATTTATAAAAGTGCATTACCTGCAAAATGCCATGCTGCTGTTGCAAACGGAAATGCTACTATTGATAAAATTATGTTGATCTTAATGGGGCAACGACTTAGGGTTGTTGCTTGCCATGTACACGCAATAATCTACATGTTTACTGGTGGAGGTCACCATACAAATATGTAACTCACGCGTGTTTCCTTCTATGCTATGAATAGATTTTCTTATTTCATTAATTGTTTCAAATAATTCAAATTGTCAATCAATCAAATTGTTTGTTATTATTTTCTGTTAGCTCTGAAATCTTGTTTGTTATAAGTACTAAGTCGTCGTGGTCTGGGGATCCTGCTATCCATTTCCAAAGTTTTCCTAATTCATTAATTTGTGGTATATTAAAAGACGACTTGTCGCGTTGGTGGCTAGTAATCAACTCAGCCGCCCAAATTAGAGAAAAGTCCAATGCAGTGTTTCAGGTGTCAGGTAGATATTTGGGAACATCAAAATAAACTCGTCACACGATCGGTGAGAATTAAAATGTTCGCACGGTGACAAATATGCAAGCGAAGCACTTGTCCACCTATGACACCAGGTAATTTACACCACAAATTCCCCTTTTATTTCTATAGTTGGTTATTTGTAATTGTTTTAATAAAGATTCAATTAAATCTACTTCTAAATTATCATCTATTTTAGCATAGATTTCGTTATTATTGTTACCCTTAAAATTCTCATATTTCGTGTTTTTATTTAGGGTCACTTGTGTTTCAAGTGTAAGTGTTCTGTAATATGTTAAATTAGTGACATGGAATATTTCACCATAGTTATTATAGATGACAGCTTTGCCATTTTCAATTAAAACATAATTTTCTCGAGTATAATCGATTATTTCGGTTGAAACTATGCCAATCAGTAGAAGAATGATTATCGACATTTTCCTGAAAAGGAAAATTAATTTTTAATATTATCCTTATGTACTATTCTATCATTTTTATATATTCGGACTTTGTTTCCTCAGTCCTCTTTAACTTTTTGTTTCTTATATCTGGGCTGGAGTTTATTTCTGTTTCCTATAATTTGTTCGTATATTATTGCATTAGGTGCATATGTTTTTATTATTATTTTTTCATTATTTCTTTTCAACATTTTTTCTTGTGCAAATAAAAGTTTCGATTGCACATCGTCGTGCGCTATTTTATTAAAAAGTACCTCATGAGGTCTTTTATTTGTGACAGAATGTATTGTTTTATTATACTGCTGTGCTGCTCTAAAAATTGACTCTAGGTCACTAATTAAGTGAAATTCTTGTTTAAGACATTTTGAAATTCTTCTTGAAAAATTTGTGGATATGGAGTGTACTCTTTCCACTTGGCCATTTGTGGTATACTATATTTTGGATCACAGTACTAAATTTCGACGTTTAGTCTCTGCATTAAAGTTTTAAATTGTGATGTTGTCAAGCCAGGTTCATTATCGACTGTTATTGTCTTTACGTCTGGAAAATCCTGTAATAGTTCTAAGACTTTTTCATCTAGTTTTGTTTTATCCTCTAGTAACTTGATAACTAAGAACTTTGAAGAAGAATCAATACAGCTTAAAAATTTTAATTTTTGGGCGAAAAACAGGTCTAAATGCAACTGCTCCCCCTCTTTCCTTGGAATTAGAGCCTCTCCAATTGGTATCTTTTTAGGATGCTGATTATATTTATTTCTATTACAAATTTCGCAATTACGAGCGTATCCTTTACATTGTTTATTCATTTCTGGCCAATAATAAAAAGAATTCATTTTTTGAAGGTTTTCTTTATAACTTCTATGTGCTCGAGTATGTGTTTGTTCTGATCTTCTTTATTTGTTATATCTATTGGAAAATTCTTTGTATAACAAAAACGTTTACTAATTCTTGTCTGCTGACAAGATGCTTGGCCTACGATAACAGCTTGTAGCACCAGTGTCTATTAAAGTTTTTACTAATCCACCTGTTCCATTGTTTCTTCTGTATATGTAGGGCAATCTTACCGTTCTCTAAAAAAACCTTCTCATTAATATTATTCATTCTAGTGTTCTTTACTGGAGGTTATCCAGCAGTGGCGTGGCGTGAACATTTTCAAGTGGGAAGTCGAAGCAAAATTATTAATCCCATACAAAAGTAAAAAAAACCTTACATCTGTTGAAACAAAACCATACATTGAACATTTGCAAATTGGGTTCACAATACTAAATTGACTTTAAGTCGTGCACTGCAATCAGTCAACTAAATTTTTAATGTAAACCAAATCACTTATCCTTACCTACCTCAACATACTACCTGCCAGGACAATGAAATCGAATATCGAATAACTCGAAGAAAAGCGTGCTATTTTGTTCACAGCGACATCCCCATTCGCCATTCCTCATGCCCGAAATTGCCCATACACAAAACGAAGTGGGTGTTGAACAAAGATGTGTCAAACACAGTGTTCAGGGAAGAAAAAAAGAGATAACAAGTAAATGTTCTCTCAAAATCATCTATCCAGTGAGAGCTTTAATAACCCAATATATTTGGGGTTACCTTCGCGCTTCGCTTTGTCGTGACGGAGACGATGAGCGATGAAAATGGATACACACACAATAATTTGATGGCTTACGTGTATCAGTGCGTGTACCATTTTGTGAATATAAAATTCATTTGGTAGGTTTTCATGTACCTATACCTATTTGGTTTTTGGTAGATAGTGTTGACTGGTGGAAATTAAAAAGGGAAGCCGGTAGGAATCGGGTTATATGGACGCCACGCCACTGTTATCCAGCATGTTGAGCACTTTCGAATGGTCTTTTCTCAACATGATTTGGCCTTGTTCCCTGAGGAAACTGCGGATAAAAATTCTGCTGATTTGCATTTCGATAATTATTATTATTAGTCTGCCAATAATTTAGCTGATTGTTATTCTGTCTATGTTGATGCACGAATTTTTTATTTCTGATCAATTTAAAATTTTATAGCCCCCAACAAGAGCAACAAGATGGCTGGTTAACAATAATTTTGACGGAAACTTGCCCAACCGAAAAGCACAAGTATAAGAATGAAATGAAGGGCTAACAATGGTCGAGTTCGACTTTATATATTAATGGAGGTGCGTGAAGTTAGCCGACGAACGAAATTGTACTAGTTTTGACAACTCTGCTAGGCGGCCATAGATGGCATTAACAGTCTATAATTAATATTTTGAGCATTAGGATTATCCCAACGGTATCCTCTAACATTTTGTTTCATATTGGAACTTCCGAGTTCCATTATTTCGGTTTTTGGGTAGTTAGTATTCCTTCCTTGATGATGTTCCTCAAAATTTCTTTTTGGGAACCTTAAATTATTTCGATTTCTATTTTCGTAATTAGCTTGAGAATTATTTCTCATAAACTGTAAGGCAAAATGTGTTCTCTTATTATTTGACTCGAGCTGCTGTGCTTTTGCTAAGGCACTTGGCAAGTCTTCAGGTGCTAAGGAGAACATTATGTTTGATAAAGGAGCGTTAAGCCCCGTGATAAAAAACACGTTTTGGTGAGATTACTTTCAGAACCATGTGTCATTATCGTTTTATTTATTAGAAGGGTTAACTTTTCGTTAACCAAATTATAAATTTCAATGATTGACAAGTTTCCTTGTCGAAGAACGCTTAATTCTTGCTCAATTATGTTAGCAGGGCGTTTATCCGCGTATGAAAAGTCTAATCTGCTTAAAATACCATCAAAATTTAGGATCGTTCGTTAAAATATCGTTTGCGTCTGAGTTATTTTGTTCCTCAGAATAGTTAAAGCAGCGAAGTACGTTCTACTCCCTTTGGTGTAGGTAGAGGCTAATTGAATTATTAGCAGCTTCTCGCCAACTAACATACGTATTTGTATTTCCCGTAAATTCCGGTAAGAATTTTATTTTGTCCAGTGTTTCGTCACACCGGATATGTTCGTCAATTGTCTGCGTTTTATATTCAACGTGTGAATTGGTCCCTGTTATAACAGTTAGTTGGGACTTAAGAGTTTCTATCTCTGCTCTCAAAGTAGCAGTGTTTGTAACTATTAACCTAGTTATTAAATCTTCTGCGTCCGTATTAGTATTTGTCGTCATTTTGTCAAATTTTTTAGTTAATTCGTCCAGGATGCAATTAAAATTTGTACAGTAATTTGTACAGTAAGTAATAGTTAAATAATTTTAAACTGTAAAAACTGTTCTATTTTTCTGTCACTTCTAGTTCTGTTTTATTTTTCAATCTCAATTAATTTTTTTATTTAGTTTTCACTTTCTTAACGTCATTAATTTTTCAACTTTTCGAATATTTATTTCACTCGATAATTTTTTGTTTGTTTCACTTTTCACTAATAATTTTTATTTTGGTCTCACTTTTGTATTTTGGGTTGATTTCACTTTTCACTAATAATTTTTGTTTTATAGGGGTTGTTTTATAAGTTTTTTTTCTCCGTATTTCCCCTTCTATAGGGTACTTGATTTTGTTTTAATTCGACACACTTTTTACCAGATTATTACCGAATCCTTACTTGTTATTTTCAGGATATAATTCAGCTAGGCTTTTATTAGTGTGCCCCACGTTGGGCGCCAATTAAAAGATTTTGTGGTGAGAATTTGTTTTTAAAAAATATTACATTTTATTCTTTCCGAAGTAGAGTCTACTCTTCGCGACAGCTAAAACCAAACTGAATCTTAAAACTAAAGCTAGAGATACCAGGACGCAAATGTTTACATTATTGTTTTGTGTTTATGTAACTTGATATTGCCATCCGGCATCTGGCGAGATATGTTATATGTGTTACTGTGTCTTACTTGCTAAGCATTTGTCATCAATTTAGTCATAATGATTAAACTGAAATCGGGTATCTTTTCTTAACTTCTATATGTTGGCGACCATGGGTCTTAGGTTTTGTTAGGATTGTTGGCTGCAGTTGTATTTATATGACTAAATGAAAGGCTACGGTGAGTGCCCTGCTTTGGTTTGCCGGAAGCACAATAGTTAAATTTACTTTTATTCTATGTTAACAATTTCAAAATTTGTTTCGACTAGTTAATAATAATTTACGTATGTCAGGGATGAGAGATTGGAACACAAAACTATTGGTATCGCAGAAGGCAATTTGTTTATTATGACAATTTATTTAAGGCAAATTGACTCTTAGAAAAATCTGAACATTTAATTCGGTTTCTGCTGATCTTTGAATCGGATATGTCACTTCTACATTATTACAGCTCTGCCGACATAGCAGAATTGTCACCTCCTCAAACAAAGACTTATTGGAAATTAGCACTAGTCTCCATAATATGAGTTAGTAAATATATGCAAGCA
Organism: Cheilosia urbana; assembly: GCA_946477585.1. Taxonomy (NCBI): domain Eukaryota; kingdom Metazoa; phylum Arthropoda; class Insecta; order Diptera; family Syrphidae; genus Cheilosia; species Cheilosia urbana. The sequence continues at coordinate 26,010,101 of OX297853.1, forward strand.
CAGCAATTACCGCCAAATTGAAAATGGAAAATGATTTGTGTATTTGCAGTTCTGTTCAGTGATCACACTTTTCTGTTTTATTCCTGAACGAAACTCATATGGCCACTCATAATGTGACTTTTAAACTTTCTCCATTATTTTTTCTTTCCCACGATACAATATGCTGAGTTGTGGAAATTAATTTAAAGCATTTTCTAGATACCAATCATCCCGAGTAAAACAATATTCCAGAGTACGTACAAAATATGCTAACGAGGCTACCTTCTGACTGACTTTATTATTAATAATATGAATATTAAATATACCTATATATATTTTCCAGTACTTCCAGCACTAAATTTTAATAATAACATAAATTGGCAAGTCATTACTTTATAAAAGTCCACTTTTTACAAATAAGTTTATTTTTTTCTTAAAAATTCTCAGTGTTATTGTTTAAAACATATTTTCTTTAGATTTCTTATAAGCAAACTGTTCTATAATAGTAACTGCTAAAATTAACTTGAGTCTCCCACAGAGATTTTTACAAAACGACATTATCGTTGTATAGAGTTGTTAATTATTTAAAAATCCGAATATATAGCTTTTTACCACAGAATTTTAATAATGTACTTAAACATATTTTTAAAAGCATGTACTTTTACATATTTGTTTCCATAAAATAATTTTTCTAATAAGAATGTAACATGTTCGCTATATGAAGAACTATATTTTTAATTTATAATTAAACACGAGGAAATTCAATGAAAAAATAAATAAAAACAAAATTTACTAAAAAAACAATCGAAAGGTTCCATCTTTGTACAATTATTTTGCTTAAAATTTACTTATTTTAGAAGCCAATGACTGGAGAAACATTGTTATTCAAAACGTATCTGTATTTGACACAATTGTTAGGGCTTTGCGAAGTAAGGCCCCAAAATAAAAATGACATAAGTCCGTGGTCAACGCTAATAAAGGCGTAAGTATGAGAACGCAAATCAAACGCCTAAGGTGTAATGGATGTTCTACCCATAATTATTATAGATACGTAAAGCGGAAATAAACACAACCTCCGGCGACCAACATTTCTGCAATCAGATGAAAACATTTTTATTTCCGATTTAAAACATGTGAAATGAGGTTAATTAGTTTCAGTAAATAAACACAACAATTTATCAATCATACTTATGAAATAAATAAATAATTGTCCAATCACCACTTCCGGAAGCCATTTTGTTTTATAGGAAAGCGGAATTTCGCTAACCATCGCAATAAAAATATCAAAATGCGGAGCTTTCCTATAATATCTACCACGTAAACAAGATGGCCGATCAAAATACGTGTCACGTTTTTTTGCGTGTTAGGTAACGCTGTCCTTTTCAGTCAGACGGCTGTTTAGTATTGGGCATCCCTTTAATCTTCCGCGTTAGGAATGTATGATGGTGTGTTGGTAAAGAAACAGAAGCGGAAATAATTCGGTAAACCTGGTTGTGAACGTAACAGAAATAAAAGGTAAGCTGGCAATGGCAACAAAAACACAACATCGGCGAAGTAGACAGAATGGGGACGTTCAAGCAGTGTTCCCAGATTTTCAAGACTGTTTTCTTATTTTGTTTTCTCCATCAGCACAAGAATTACTTTTTCCCTAAATTTGAAAGAAAGTTCGCCCTTTTCCCCCTAAAAGAAATTTTCATTTAATTTCATATGAAAAAAAAATCATAAATTCAATAACTAAATTCAGAGTCTTCAAAGTGATTAAAAATAAAAGTATAATGCATTCAATTCGTATTGACGTTCGATTGGCTGTTTCAAGAGCAGTATGAACTTCCATTTATTTTGATTAAACTTTAAAATTAGTTTGTAATGGAAATAGGTTTTAATTTTATTTTTGGAGAGATTTTTCATTGTTTGCTCTTTTATTAAGCTTATCCCTCGTTTCCAACTTTTTCATTATAAAAGCGTCAAATTGGAACTTAATATAGGAGAACTGCTAGTCTCGTAAGTCTGACAGTTGATGACTTTATGTGTCCCAGTTTTGATTGGTCTATGAGCAGCTTTTTCAGTTGACGTCAATGGAGGTGTAGCAGACGAATTTATTCAAGAAATTCGTGACTCAGTACTAAGTTGACAGTTTGTATAAATGTGGCTGACGTTGTGGCGTTACTGACCAATATGGTTTTTGCTTTCAATGTACATGTAGTCTAAACAAATCCAGTCGACTTAAAATAAAAAATTAAACAAAATTCGTGAATGTGTCAAACAGTTTTTTTTTTCCAGTTAAAAGAAATAGAAACAAAATGAAAGAAAAGTCAAAGACAATATTGACACTCGCAATACCGATTTTTGTATTCACAATCAAAAATTAATGGAAATTGACAATGAATCAGCAATCCACTGCCAATTGACAATTACAATTAAAAAGTTTCGGGTCATTGAGGTTTCGCAAAAAAAATACCAAAATCGCTCGTGCATTCTGTCAATCACGTGGCGTCTTTTATTATTAGTTCAGAGCAGAACCTGAACTATCATACAAAAAGTTCCCCATACAAACTTTCATAATTTTTTTTTACGTGAATCTTTCCGTAATTTTAATAGTTATTCGAATCCATCAAATCTGAGACCATCCAAATCGGTCCAGCCGTTCTTAAGTTATAAATGGTGTAACTATCCCGACTTTGTTTTATTTATATTAATATATCTAACATTAAAAGAAAACTTAATAAATTTCCATTATTTAATGCAATAACAAGTAAATAATAATTACTTAGGAACTTTGATAGGAACCTTCCAGAAAACATCGACTACACCACACCAGAACTACAATTTGATAAAAACTTCCAGGTCTCCATTCCTACTAGATCATTCTGGGAGGAGGAAGCATCCGTGGATGATGAATCGATCCATTTCTACACAGATGGTTCGAAAAATGTGGACGGTGTTGGTGGCGGTGTCTTCTCTAATAGACTTAATCTAAGTCTCTCCTTCCGTCTTCCTGATCACTGTAGCGTTTTTCAGGCGGAAATAATGGCGATAAAAGAGGTCTTATCTTGGCTAAGGGAAAACGTGATATCTGCTAAAGATATCCGTATCTTCTCTGATAGTCAAGCCGCTATCAAGTGCCTGGAATCAGTCTCCACGAATTCCATAACAGCCCAAGACTGTCGTTCGTCTCTCAGAGAGATGGCGGAGCAGTTCAACATTCCCCTTTGTTGGGTGCCGGGGCATAGGGACATTCCAGGTAACTGCAGGTCTGATGAACTCGCCAAACATGGAACTACGATACCTCTGCTCCCAATTAAAGATTCCTTAGGTATTCCACTCGCTACTTGCAAACTCAAAATAAAGCTGGACGTTATCGAAAGAACAAATCTTAGGTGTTCAACCGGCTCGACTTGTCTAGCGACAAAGCAGATCTGGCCAAAGCTGGATCTAAAACGTTCTAGGCATCTGATCTCCCTCGATAGGAAGCATATTAGTGCTACAATAGGTCATCACGGGACACTGTCTTATCGGCAGGCATGCAAAAAGGCTTGGCGTATTCTCTAACGATTTTTGCAGAAGCTGTTTTGACGAGGAGGAGGAGGAGACTGTTCTCCATCTTCTCTGTACTTGTCCGGCTCTCTCACAAAGACGAAAACTCCACTTTGGAGCGTTCTACTTTAGTGATCTAAACGATCTAAAAAAACATAGACATCCGAAATCTACTACGCTTCATTAGAAGCTCCGATTGGTTCAACGAGTAGGAGGAATGAATTATAGATTCACGTGGTATCACAAGGGACCTTATAATGGTCTAAGTGTGTCGACTAACCTAACCAGTTAGCCGACAGCCATTTCAACTTAACCTAACCTAACCTAGGAACTTTGATTGTATTAAAATACGTATTTAGATTGTTTAACTTTATATAGCGAAGGTTAACATTCTGATACAAGCACTTCCAAAATTATGTTTTTCTTTGAGCTTATTTTAATGACTGCACAATGCGGTGCAGTACATAACATCGGATTTCAGAACTTTCTAAAAATAAAGGGTGGTTAAGTTTTAAGGGCTGATGTTGATTTTAAATAAAACACAAATTATTTAGGAAATTATTGTCATTTATTTTTATTATGATAATTTTGATATGGTTCAATTATGTATGGAACAATATATCGGCCAAATGGCCGCCGCGACTTCGGCGGCACACCTCCATCCGATGGTACAAATTTTCGATGACGCTGAGGCATTATTGAGGTTCTATGCCTTTAATGTGCCGAATTATCTCATTCTTTAGCTCTTGAATTGTTGCTGGCTTATCGACGTACACCTTTTCTTTCAAATAACCCCAAAGAAAGAAGTCCAACGGTGTCAAATCACATGATCTTGGCGGCCAATTGACATCGCCACCACGTGACATAACACGGCCATTGAATTTGTCGTGCAAAAGAGCCATTGTTTCGTTAGCTGTGTGGCAAGTAGCACCGTCCTGTTGAAACCACATATCGTCCACATCCATATCTTCCAATTCGGGCCAAAACGCCCATTTTAATAATAAGCCTGAATAACTTTAACGCGTTGCTCGATTGTGTATCTTTCCACGGTTCAAATTGAGTTAGTCTGAAATTGAGAAATGTCAAATGAAATGCAGGAAACTTGACGTTTAGGTTTGGTTCACATTCAACATCGGCCCTTAAAATTTAACCCTCTATAATACAAATCCATCAAACGTAGGCGAAGTAGTGACCTAGAAAAATTGTTGGACTGAGAAAATGTTATTGAGTCGTGACATGTCATTGCGGCGGGTCGTCATGTAACGGGTGATTTTTTAAGAGGCTTAGAATTTAAAAAAAAAAAAAAAAACACAAAAAATTCGAAAAAATGAATGAAATATTTATTTGAATCGATAGTTTGAACCTTGCAATTTAATGTTTAAAGATAATTTCATGCAAATGTTGACCGCGGCTGCGTCTCAGGTAGTCCATCCGCTGAGTCCAATTTTGGCATACTCTTTCACACATATCGGCCGGTATCTCACGAATGAATGCATGGATGTTGGCTTCCAGTGCGTCAATCGAAGCGGGCTTGTCCCTATACACATTAGCCTTGACATACCCCCACAAAAAATAATCTAATGGTGTCAAATCGCACGATCTAGGCGGCCAATTGACCGGCCCGAAACGTGAAATTAACTGTTCACCAAACTCGCCTCGCAATTGCGCCATTGTTTCGCGTGCTGTGTGGCATGTGGCACCGTCTTGTTGAAACCACATATCGATGAATGGAGTGATTCGATATTTATCGCGCATCACTATAAGGCAGTTCTTACGCAGTTCAATGTGGGATGGGAGTGGGACGTGGGAGGACTGGTTGCTGGTGAGGGTGGGAAGAACTCCCCTGTCAGTCCAGGTTTAATTTTTCTGTCTATAATAATTCTATGTACCTACACAAAACCTTTGGTTGGAATTATAGCAGGACCGCTATAGTCGTTTATAGATATTTTCTAAACAAATAAGTGAAGATATCGTGGGGTTGAAACCGAATTACCTTTTGTCGACAGTTGCAAATAAATAATATTTATTTACTTGATCACGTGTTCGTTTCGTGTTTTGTTTTAATCCTACCTACGTAAGTATAGAGTCCCCGCAGCAGGGTTCTTCTTTTATTCTTGCGGCAGAAAACGTGAATAAATATTTACGGGGGTGATTTGGCATTTTCAGTACTTAAAACCTTAAGAAAACTCAGTACTGAAAATGCTGGAAAGATAGCTGGTTAATTTATTGGCTATTAGGATCGCTCTTAAATGCCCAAAGTGTAATATATCGCTGAGTTGCAAAGGCAGCCAGCTTCTAAATATAAATGTCGGCGAACCAATGATATCACCACAGAATATCAAAATGACACATACGAAGCTGTAAAACATTTATATTCTTTCTGAGAATTACTCAAAGAAGTTGACACTTCAGCTCTTAGCAAGGGTGTGGACTTCAAATTTTTACGAGTTTACTTAATTATCTCATCGGTTAACCAACACGACGTTTACTCTTAGGACCATGACACATTCGATCTTTCTTCTTAAAGATTTCTGAAAATGCCTCGCCTATCCGTCGCCAAGAACAACATGTTCGTCAAACTCTTGAAAAGCCCATGAGGCCAGACGGTCATAAAAGTTACGCTCGTTCAATGAATTTTTTTTATGCCTTTAAAATATAGTGCGCGCACTGTGGTTATGCTGTTGGGAGTCGAAAGTCAGTGAAGCGTCAAGTCCAAGATTTAACGACACTCAGAATGAATTTCTTAAGTACTAAAGAAGGAGAAAAGTATAAGAACGAACGCAGCTTAACATCCTACTTTGTTTGTACAGTCCAACACGGATATAAGAAACATATAAAAAACAACGTGATTTGTTTCTTATATCCGAGTTGTTCTTATATGAAAACAACGTTTATAAGAAACAAAGTTTCTTATACGAAAACTACTGATATGAGAAACAAAATTTCTTATATAAAAACATATGTAGGACGATTTGGCGGACTTTTTCTACTGACAGTAGATAGCTGTCATTGTCATTGAAAGGTGTGTTCGCATTGTTCGCATCATACCTACCGTAATTCGTTTGCATGCATAGTTGAGCTGTTTTTGCATTTAAACTGAAATCCATCTCAACCAAGGAAAAAATTATGTTTCTTATATGTGTAATAATTTCAACATAATAACAAATTGTGTGAATAAAAATACGTTTTTTATATCCGAGTGTTTCTTTTAAGCGAGTTTCTTATATGAAAACATTTTTATATGTGCATATAGCAAAAAAATCTCCGTGTTTTCACATGCGTTTCTTAAAAGCGAGTTGTTCTTATATGAGTGTTTCTTATATCCGTGTTCGACTGTATTACGTACGGCGTCCCTGGGCAACATTGACATTCAGTATCGTCTACTTGTCATGCTCGAGTGATTTTTGTGACACCCCTCGATTGTATAAGAGGGACCGCTGAATTGTTTAGTTTATTTTCGATCCACAGATTACTGCGTAGCACTTCACGAATGTTTGTCTTAGAACCAGACGTTCATTATGCAATTTGATACACAGGCCGGATGCGAGTCTGTTTTAAATGTGCAGCTCTGTTTATAATTCCTTTGTTTATGATACTTTCGGACGAATAGTGCTGAGAGGGATATTTTATGACTATGTAACAATTGTCAAACGTCCCTCTGCAACTCAACGCGTTTGTACGATCAAGTGCCCAAAATTGTGCGGCCAAGTGTGGGTTTTCCTTCACAATTCTATTAACTACGTTCCGATGCTTATTATTCTGTATCGAACTCAAAAATCGCACTTGCACGTAGCTGTTCTCATTTCCAATTCACTATTTACTATCCATCGAAATGCGACACTGACGACCTAACTATAGCATTTCACGTATCACGTCTGAAAACTGGCGTTGGCAATTGCATAATTCTTCGTAATCGAATGAAGTGCAAATAGTAGTAAGGGATTGAAAACTTTTTAAATGAAAAAACACTTACCTACCTATTGCGCTGTATTAAGATTATACTATTATAAACATTTGGTTAGTAAATTTCTTAATGCAATTCAACTACGCAACTACATACAACTACAACAAATGGCAAAAAACATGGAAAAAACCCGGGATTTCAGAATCTCTACCGGGACAAAATAAAAAATAACTTTTATTCATTTGAATAACAGCTGTTAATTTTCTAAAATTACATTCTTATGCTAGGTGTGCGTGATTGAATATTTTAACGAGAACTTGTTAAGCCCGAATGAGTTTACATTTTTCTCTAAATTTGTTCTTAATCTTTTTTTACATTAGGTAAATCATGCTGAAAAGACAGCTGCGTGTAAAAGAGACTAAAGTGGAATACCACACATTTTGAAACAAATTTATTTTCAAATAATCTTGTGAAATGTCACAAAAAAGGTGCCAGCTGTTGTGTCTACAGCATTCAGCTTCATCTACGAGTATGAGATGCGAGTCTAAAATAAAACAAATAACAAGGTGGAGCTATTTTTTTTAGGACAAACGAAAGGGCCTACAATTTGTATGCCGAGTCCGAACGGCTAATTAAGAAGCTCTTTCAAGATAGTAATACCCTCCGATCTTTCTCAGACGTTTACGAGAGGTAAAAAAGGTAAAAGGATGTAGGTAATCTGCGATTTTTCGGGGATTGAACATGCGAGTCCTCGCTCAGTAGTCCAGTACTTAAGCTACTATCAGACGGTTTGTGTATACACTAAAATTTGTGAATAAATTTATGTAGGTATAATATACATAAACCGTCTGAACCACAAATTTGATAGCAACAAATGCGATACACAAACGGTTTGTGTATCATTTGTGAAAAGCATATATAAACCGAATTTGTGTATAAACATAAATCGTCTGATCGGGTACACAAATTTATTTATGCTTATTTGTTTGCATTTGTGTATCATTTGTGTACCTCATTTCATTTGTGTGTTCCTAAAATTAGAACATTCACAAATCATCATGCGAATATACAAATGGTTTTAGGAGTTCAGTTGAAAAAAAGATTAAATGAATGAAAAAAGATTTCCTCTACGAGAACTTGGTAGGTATGTTGATGAAATATATGAAAAATATACTGGTTTTTACTTGAATGTTAAAATATCCTGCAACCTGCAGTTTGCACAAGCACGCTCTTATTACTCTGGACCCCGTTGGCTAATCGGCTTCAAGATGTTTGGCCGCAGATTAAATTAAATTAAATTAAAGATTAAAGATTAAGAAAAAATGCGACGAAAACATACGGAACGGGTGTTTCACGGTCGGGTAGTACTTTCGGCGGTTGCAAGCAAAGCTGTTGGGTGTCCATCGCTTGTTCAAAAGTACAGGTTAAAAACGCCGCCATTGGAAAATCTACAGTTGCGGCTAACGTCGACGTAAATCAGTTTATATTCGGCGTTTGCGATACCCATTAGTACGATGCTGTGCGTGCCCTTATAATTATAAAAAACGCTACCCGAATTGGTGGTGCCACCATAGATTAGATTAGATTGTAGGGCAGGAGAGCTTTCAATGAGCTCTGGTACTGCGGCTTCTTAGAGGAGCCTATTGTGCCTTGCCTGGTAAATTCTTAGAGCCATATCTTCACTCCAGAGACCGTCAGGAAGACAAGGATCTTCTCTGAGTGTATATTCGCAAGAGATGCTGAATTAACGATTTCACCACCTAGGATGTTTTTCCTTAAACGACAAAGGGCCGGATATTCTGTGATTATGTGAAGACAGGATTCGTCACTCTCGAGACAAAGTCTACAGATGGGATCCGGTGAGACGCCAATGCGGTGAAGATGTTTTTTCACACGACCGTGGCCACTGATTATTCCTGTTAGTATTCTCAGGTTGTTTTTATCCAGATTAATCAAGAAGAGTGATTTTGTGGAGGAGAATTTGGGGAGAAATGTTCTGGAGCAATTCTGCCCAGCTGTATTTTGCCAGATCTCGTTAGACTCTATACGAGATTGGTTCTTGATGTAGTTCCTGAAATGATTTTTGCTGACTCCGCAAAATGGTTCAGGTCCAATGAGTCAGCCGATTCTTTACCCTCAAATCCTCTATGGGCTGGAATCCAGTGGAGGATGACTAGGTTTTTCTTAGAAAGTTCATAGATGGTTGAGAATGCTTCTAAGACGAGTTTGGATTTGATGACAGATGAGTCAAGAGCTTTGAGAGCTGCTTGGCTATGGTGCCACCATAACGACGTGTGTACGGTCGAAGGATTTTTCGGCCGTTCCTTGGAAAAATTTACTTAGTCAAGTAGGAAAATTCCCTCGGATTTGATATGAAAGCTAACGTACAAGTTATTGTTTGACTAATCTCGGTAGATAATAAAATGAGTTATGCCCTTGCTAAGCGACGAGACCAAGAACTGATAATTGCTCAAATCGAATAAAGCGAGCAAAAAGTAACAACCAAATCTGTTTAATAAAAAGCTCCGATCCACGTGAATGTTACACCCAAAGTGGTTTTTATTTCCTCAGCGAATTCTTTATGGCTAACAGTTTGGTACAATTCGGTTATTTACATAGCTTTAGTTCATGATTAAATTAAAAAAAAATATGGTGAACATTGGCTTTCTGGCGCTAAATTTGAATTATTGCTTGAATTGGAAGAAGGTAGTAGATGTAAGTTAGGATGTAATTTTGAATACAATGAGTTCATAAATGCTATGACAAATTAATGATTTTATGAGTTAATGTAAGTCTGACTAATTTTTCGAGATCCATTGGTTATGGTGTTGTGTGATCCAACAACGTGCTTGCCCTCGACAGCGCCGATGCAATTGGGAAATTGCTACGCTATAGCTTCCCAACCAGCCGCAGTTGACAAAGAGTGTTAAATGATAAATGTTTATATATTGCATCCAGCACTTCCGGAATAATGGTAGAAATTGTATTTTGTGGAATCTGAAAAAGATACTGAAGCGATCGGAAACTCTCCCCAGAGGCCAGAAAGCCCGGCGTCAATATCAGTCGCACAGATGCAGGAATGCTGGTGCGCATAACTGTATCGGCCTTTTGAATATACGGCGTTACAAATTGAAGTAAATGATCGAACTGAGCTGCAGTCATTCGGACAAAATTCTGATACAATTGCGGCTTTTCGGCATGCAATTCTAAAAGTAGTTTTGAGCAAAAGCCGTCTGTCTCGCGGTGGCCAAGCCAATTTTTTCTCCAACACGAACGGCGCTTGCGTGGTAACACGACGACGTTTTGTTGGCTTTCGTCTTCCTTGTCGGTACCAAATAAATACGCAGACAAACTCTGATTTTAACGAATCGAAACGATGGCAGAAGGTATATCTATTTATTTAATTTTTTGATTTCATATATACATAGGTACGTCAAAATCAACACAGAAAAATAAAAACCAATTTGATATCCATAAATACAAAAATTCCATTTGTATAGAAATTTACAAACCGTCTGAACCACAAATGTTTGTAGAATACATAAATGGCATTAGTGTACGAATTTGTATAAAATCAGTGTATGCGATACTCAAATGAAATTTGTGTATATCTACAAACCGTCTGATAGTAGCTTTACAGCCGTATTAATAATAGTCGCGTAAGTACATGTTAGGCCTAACTAATGGCAAACACATTCATTAAACTCAAATTCCTATTAATAAACATTTTTAAAAGATAACTAACGCTTCGTAACTATCATATAACTAACTTACGGTAGGAGGTCTGTTAGCGAGTAAATAACTCTAATACGCTATTCACACCGAAAACTTAATCGAAAACTGATGTTTGCCCATATATATTTCAGTTTTCAAAACGAGTCGTTTAAAGTCGTTTTCCACGAAAACACTGAATAAATGTCACAACTCACAACATAAAATCATTTTCCTAGGTCTAATATTATTTTGAAATGCTCTGAATTAATTTTATTTATTAATGATTTTTCGACGAAAACACGGTTTTCGCTGCGGTGTGAAAAGGGTATAAGAAACATAGTTCCTGTCAAAATGACAAAATAAATTAAATTTAAATTTGAAAAAATTGGGGAACAAAATGGCTCACCGTTATTCAGTGTTTTTGAATAATATAAATATTTTAGGGGAGGATTCGGTTGCCATCGCTCCAACTCGAAAAAAAGTGTACAAAAAACGAGAAAACCCTATAAAAATGTTTACAAATTACATTTGTTTTGATTTTTTTTTTTTTGCTCGATTTTATTTTATTTTCTTGTTTTTTTCTTTTTTTTCACTTGTCACAATTGAAACGTATTAGCCAGCGTGATGACATAATGTAATAGTTTTTAGTACAATTTGGTTAGGTGATGCCAGTTAGTTATTATATGAGTTATTTTTATTTATTAATAGGAAAATTTAACTAATGTGTTATTTATTTAACTAGGTGCTAGGTAACTTATGAGTTAGAGAGTAGTTATGGGTTTTTTTATTAATACGGCTGTTAGACTTTAAAGTATTTTCCTATGTTACAATTTTTGTAAATAATACAGTCTCCTCTTTTGTCTGATCAAAACATGTTGCTCTGCAAAAGTTAGTTCGAAAACAGGTAGCTATGTTTAAAAAGCCGACTTTGTCGCAAAACAGAAGTTCTAAATGACTACTACTTAATTATTAAAAATGAGCTCGGAAAATAATGTTGTTTGCGGTCGTATGGAGCTTCACTCACCATCGCCATTCCAATTAACAATCTATTAGCCATCATCCCCTTACCACAAAATAAAGTCTCTATCTATACTAAGTTTTGAAAGTGGTTACAACATGTAGGTACCTATGTACAGTCAAAAGACGTACCATACGTAAACCCAAGTAGCGCATTGTTGATTAAATTAGTTCTCGAAAAAACGTTCTTTCAACGTAAAAGCGATATTGTACCTACAAGATATTAAATTTCCTATTTAAATGTATATATCTACCTGAATGCAGTTAGTTCTAAGCATGCGCTGAACTTCCATATTTCTATAAATTTCTAGAAATCCGAGAGCACTTTTGACAAGGCTATAGGGGTATGTATGTATAATAAAAATCAGCGGGGGAAGCTGTATTTCTGCTACTACTAGCAACAAGCACAGGATGTCGACTGCAGTGCAAACACAACTCAGTTCCATTTGAATATGTACGTGTGTATTGTATAATGTATATGCTTATATGGATTTTTGTAAGACTTCCAAAAACGGATGTAAAGGATCACCGCGTTTTGGGGGGTTTCTTGTACAAATTTTTAAAAACTATCACTTGTAAAGGGCGATAGGGTACGCTCATTGAAAATCATTCCCAAAGTGGCAGTTGTTTGTTTGTCACACAAATCAAATGCATGTCCTTATTTTGTATTTACAAGGTTTTTTTGCTTTCGTGCAGGGTGTGGCCTGGTATACGTGGGTTCTAGATGACGCATTTCAATCTTGCCTAATACTTATACGGTTCCAAACTGATCTATGTGTAGGTATAGAAAAATCGACACTTACATGATTTATTAGCTGAAGCAGAGCATGCGCTTAACTCCCATATTCTTTATTTCTACGAACCCGAGACCGAGTGCGGGTGGGGTGGTATTATATCGGTTACTAAACAACAAGCTCTCCATAGAAATTGCTTGTTGGCAGGGCCAACTCAATTAATAACCACAGTGCAGATTTTAATTTTTGTTTGTTTTCAATACATTTTCTGAGAAATAAGAACCCGTAGCGTAAGACTCTAAGACCGTCCTGAGAAGCTTACAATATTAAACTTATTTCGAACTGAATTGATAAAAAAGTTCTGCGTCATTTATGAGGTTGCATATAGGCTTTTTCGTGGTGATGAGGCTTTTAGGTTAGGTTAGGTTAGAATGTTGTTTTGCCCTTGATGGGTTTTTATGACCTCCAAACTATTCAAAGCTACGACACCCAGGGTTTTCAAGCCATCCCGAGGCTGATATACCAATTTGTGCAAGTCTTTTACAGACCCTTCAGACACATCTTCTAAGTCTTCGAAAAAGTGGGTGCGTTGGAGGCTTAAGCGACTGCAACTGAAACCCAAAGCCGAATCACATGCTTTCGTCATCTGCGTCTTTTGCATATTCCATTATTTGCGGTCTCTGAAATAATACCAACAAATGCGCAGTTACGCTCTACAATGACAAATCAAGGAAATTTTTACAGTTAATCGACGCCGAAATGTATTTAATATTATATTGCGCCGCAATTATTTCTTATTGTGACGTATCTGCATGTTTATCACAAGGCAATGCCATGCGCACGTTTTTTCTTTTACTGATGTCTCTTGTTACTTATAAACAAACAAAATTTTAACGATTTGAAACCAAATGCCGAAATCTGATATTTCCTTCAATCATGGTCAAGCGTTTAATTTTCGCGTTTAAACAAATATGCTCTGTAACAGCAATGGCCCATCAAGAACTAAGTTTTTTTCATAACTTTTGATGTCTTCGTTTACCCGTCCATTTCGGATTGGCGTAACCAGGGTTCGGACTTCAACAATCCTAACAATGCAGTTGATTTTTTTTTGAAAAAGTGGAGTATATCCGAATTTTGCGGAATAGATTTTTGTAATTATGAAAAAAGTGTCACTACCTATGTAGGAGCTTAAATAAATATGTCCTTATTTTTGTATTTATTAACAAGAACATAAGAATAAATTAAGTTTAAATTGCACATTTCGAAATAAATAAAATTAAAATAGATCACACATCTTTTGTTTCATCGTTCGTAGTTCATTTTTCGCATCATTCCTAAGATATTATAATGTTTCATGTTTTCGAAAACCTTTACGAATACTTTACAAAGAACTCAGAATTTAAAATAAATTTTCCATCGATAAACTTAGGTATATTTTGTTAGGAACTTGATTAATTTTAACGAAAGTTTATAAATTTCGGCTTTTTTTTTCTTAGCAAACATTAAACTTTGAACGATTTTAAGATTTCCCAACTAAAGAGGGGCCCGGCCCGAGCCGAAAAAAAGAAGCCTCCACATAAAATAATAATGTAGCAAAAAAAAAAAAAAAATAAACAGCAACAAAGGCATTTTTTTTTTAACAAAAAACAAATTTAAAGACTTCTTTTCATATTATGTTTGTAGTCTTTTTCGTAATAAAGAGTAAAATCTTACTTAAACTTAAAAAGGGTCTATTTTGATCATTTTTCAAAAAGTGGGGACCAAGAGTCCCGACCCCTACTATATTGAAAATAGTATTTCGAGTGCTGCCAGTAGCCGATTATTTATTGCGAGCTTATAAAAATACAAATACAAAATTAATGTAAATAAATAGATAGTTGGCACAACAGGTCCGGAGGGACCTTAGGCCTAGCTTCTTACAACCATTCGTTTTGTGTGAGTTCTAATTTTTAGAACGAATGGAAGGGATCTACAATTTTATGCCGACTCCAAACGGCTTATTGAAAGCTCTTTCAAGACAGTTATATTATGTTTGTCAGACGTTCGCGAGAGGTGGCGCAGTGGAAAAAACCCCACGATGGAAATTTGGGTTTTTGCGGGATTCGAACCTCGACCCCTCGCTTAGAAGTCCAACACACTAACCACTAAGCCACTGCGCCTACAATGATATAATGTAGCCCCATAAAAAAAAAGTCTAGAGGCGTTAAATCAGACGATCTCGGCGGCCAATAGACGGATCTGTTTCTTGAGATAGCACGTCCACCGAACTGAGACTTCAATAACTCAATTTTTGCACCAGCTGTGTGGCTTTGGGCACCATCTTGTTGGAACCATTATAGCATAGTGCATGTCACTGACGTCTGATTCATGTAATTGCTCAAAGAAAAAACGTTCTAACATGACTCTGTAGCGAACACGCCACCAGCATGAAAACCGCAACAAACAGTGACTTTTTGCAGATGAAGTGCTGTTTCATGAAGCACTTGAGGGTTCTCACTTGTTTATTAACGAAGCCGGTTAATAAAAATGCGTTTCATCGCTGAAGATTGCAAATGGCGTTAACGCTCTTAAAGTTGCGACCACTGACTCGAAATTTCGGTAGTAAATTTTAATTGTTTGTTAACGTTGTTCCTTCGTGTACTTAACTATGATGTAAATTTTGATTTTACTGAATAATTTGACATTATCATTTCGGTAATCGGTTCAAGGGTGCGTTCCCACTGAAGGTTTGAAGTTGTCAACTCTCTAATGAAAGACCTCGTAATTATACAATTATTATAATACATATTTTTTTTTTTTTTCAACAGAAACTTAGGTAATTTATATTTGATATTTGAGAAGATTCGCGCCATTTTTTTATCTATCATTTTCTCAAATGTTCCCTCTTGTTATTTCAGCTTTTAGAATTGAAAACATTTGCTTCAGCTTTATTTCTCAAGCAGTGTTCGGCATTATTTCACTTTGTCAATTTCGCTTCCACAAAGTGATTAAAAATAAATAAATATTGCCTTCGATATTAAAAGGATACTCATATGTCATATCTCATACTCAGCCGACTCCCGAAAAACAATTCTTATTGAGGTGTTTCGAGACAAGTGTCCGAGTTTATTCCCTTGGCAACAGGGTGGTGGGTTTCTACTCCCGCTCAACATGGTAATTGTTTTTTTTTTTTACTTTGGTTTTCCAACATGATCTATATGTAAAGGTACAACCATATAGGTATACACAATCAAGTTCAATCTGAGCATGCGTTATTTTATTAAAATTTTATATAAAAAAAGAGATATGAGCTGTACGTGGGGTGATATAAAGGGTTATTCAATAAGAGGTGTTATTGTGAAAGGATATGGTCCTGTATGGTGTATGCGTGCTCGTGGTGGCCATTTGGCTGATGTTGTTTTTCATTATTATTAACGGCATACCTTCCTCTTTATTATGAAATAAACATCTGATCACATATCTCAAAAAGTTTAATTTTTCTTTGAATACCAAAATAACACCTCTTATTCGAAAACCCTTCATATAATAGCTGTGTTTTTTTTACTTTTCAAAAATAAAAAATGCTCGCTTGTTGCTAGCTGAAAAACGAATACACTACACATTCATACTCGAATATGTGCGTAGATTCTTGTAAGAGCTAAAAATAGATTTTGACGTAAGATATCGCGTAATTTTTGTGCAAAAAAGTATGACATTCAAAATCTTTGTAGGTAGCATAACCTTTTATGGCGTTCATCACGATTTAAACGGTGTCCATGCATGCGTGAGTTGTTGATAAGGGCCTCCCTCTCGCGTCCCCCTCCGTCTCCACCCACCCTCAAGACGTTTTTTTTTTTTTTTTTTTTTGTTTATTGCACTCTGGACGTGATCTATGTGCAGTAAAAGTACATACAATATGTGCATTTGAATCTGAGGATGCGCGGAAAATCTTTTCACCTTTGCATTCTAAATAATTTCTGGACGTTGTGGTAGATTGGAGATAAACCTACTAGGGTGGGAGTGTGTGGCTCTGGCTACAGCACTGTATCAAACCTGTGATTGTTTATTATTAGCATCAAGTTGTGGGCAGGGTAACCGTTGTGCGACTAAAGTTTCAACTTGGCACTTTTTTTAAATACCCTTTTTTAGTTGGAAAAGGAGCTTCAAAAATTCTACAAATTGCTCTTATTTTTAAATAAGAAACGCAGTTGCCTATCACAACATTATTATAGTGTTTAGCGAGCCAAGAAGAATAAGAAATGGCCTTTTTTTTCGCATTGACCCTTTTTCTTCCGACTTTTCAGAACTCTGCAGTGGTCACACTGCCTGTGGGTATATAGTATATACAGCTCTCTGGATTGTGTATACATTTAAGCGACGTAATTCGGTAAACAGGCAGGATGTTGTCATAAGAATGAGAAACATCGAAAAAGTAGTTACTGGTTGTTTATCAGCTGCGTATGTGTGATATATGAAATGAATATAGCAGTTAATTCTTACTTACAAAAACATTTGCATGGTCCTTGTCCTTGTACAATTCCAATTTACTTTTATGTATAGTTATACCTTCCAATAATTTGCTATATGTAAATGCCATTCAGCTTCAGACATTTCGACCGTGGGATGTTGTATTTTCAAGTCCTCAAGCTTTTGAGATAGCTTTTTGTCTACGTGGACTACTAAATGTACGCAGTTACCAGCACGGATTGCGTAGGTTGTGTCTTGTGTAGGGAGGGTTATCGTAGTCGTAGTCTATATCATATTGATGTAAATAAGGAGCACAGCAACAGGACTAGACAACACTGGAGTCTGGAGTCTGGACTCTGGAGCAGAGGTATAATAAGTTGTGCTGTGTCGATCCATAACTCAGTTGTCTCTGGACTGCTGCAGCTGTTGCTCGTGCAATCAGCTGCTTTAGCAGCCAGTTTCTGTCAGTGAAAGTATACATTTTTGAAACATTGCTGTTTAATTGTTGCATTTATATGAATCAAATAGTGAAAGTGTTAACTTCAAAGTGACTGAGTCAATTATTGCAAATATAAAAATGAGGTTAGTATACTGAAATACTGAAATTTATAACTAATACAAAGTGAGCAAAATTAGGTAGTGGGTGTCTGCAGAATTAAATTGTGTTTTTAATTTAAATGGAAAAAAACGATAGACAATCGGGTTGTATTTATTGGCGAAGTTAAATTGAGAAAATAATTTTTGTTTGTTTGTGGTAGGTATTTTCTTTGTAAAAGCAATGGAAATATTTCCAAGCACTTACCGTGTAAAGTTAATTTAAGTCTTCCTAAATTTTTCGCTAATTTGTGTGTATGTAGGATGTAGGTATGTGCAAAGTATTAAAAAGCAACAAAAAAAAAAAAAAAAAAAAAAAAAAAATTGTTTCGAAATATAGGTAAAATTTTCAATTATATATTAAATTAAAATATTGCTACAAAATGACTATAGAATTCTATTTCAAGTATAGGTATAGTGCTGGATTCTGTTAGAATAACAAAAATTTGTTTTTAACCATACGGCTTACATTTTCCCCTGCAAAATTGTGAAGCTGTCTAACAATCAAATTGATAGAATAAATGAGATAACAAAAATTGCATTTAGTGATAAACATATTTTTCCAATATACATTGAAATATATACATATATGTATAAATATATTTGTATTACAACATCAACATTTTTTGTTTTTTTTTTTTAAACGTTGAGAATTGATAATAATTACATAGTTCTGACAAAATTTAAAAACTTTGTTTTTGAAATATTTTTTAGTTTAATTCCATTTAAACAAAACTATCATAAGTTGGTTATAATATTTTGAATCTTTTATAAAATAAATGATTTTGGAATTCTGTACTTCTATCAAGTTTTAAATGACAATTGTTTTTTTTTACCTTAAATTGTGTATCTGATCTTAGGATTAAATTCCTGTTAAAATATTACGGTAATAGATTATCTAAGTGTGACGACAGCCACTTCAACCTAATATACAGAAATTGTAGCAGAAAATTATACTTTGATTTATAATGAACAATTTTGAGGTCGTAAGCGTCGATCTTACAGATGACTGTCTACTTTATAAATAAATATAGATCGCATCACTTAAAATTTGAATCTTTCTAACATATTAGGTCTGTTCCTTTACTTTTAAATCTTACGAATTTTTACTAATTCTTACGAATTCTTACGAATTTTTAGTCAGTGCCGTTCCTTAACTCAAAAAATTCGTAAAAGAGAGCGTCTCGAGAGAGCAAGATATTTCCCCTCCAGTGAGAATCTTACGAATTTTTACTCAACATATTTCTTGGTGTAAGAAGTGAAAAAGCTGTCACTCATCTTAAAATTAATAGCTGATTTGAAATTTGTCGTTCTATTTGACATAAATGCGTGCATTTATCTTGATTTGTTGCGTATTAAAACAGGCGGAAAAATAAAATCAATTGTTCTTCTCAATATTCTTTTCGAAACTGACGACGAAATTGTTCCTCGCTGTAATAAGGACACGGCCCTAGCGAGGTATCCGTCGGAACGGAAAACTCCGCGATTTTATACTATTCGGAGGATTTTTGCTGCGAGGTATTGTTCGGAATAACTGTTCGGAGAATTGTTCAGACATTTTATAACGCATATCGGCGAATGTAGGCTCAGTAGCTCAGTGGTTAGTGTGTTGGACTGCTATGCGAGGGGTCGAGGTTCGAATCCCGCAAAAACCCAAATTCCGACTTAGGGTTTTTTTCACTGCGCCACCTCTCGCGAACGTCTGACAAACATCCGAGAGTATAACTGTCTTGAAAGAGCTTCTCAATTAGCCGTTTGGAGTCGGCATAAAATTGTAGATCCCTTCCATTCGTTCCAAAAATGAAAAACTCACACAAAACGAATGGTTGTGAGAAGCAAGGCCTAGGGTCCCTCCGGGCCTGTTGCGCCAACTATTTATTTTTTTTTTATCGGCGAATTACGCTGAAGTGCAATGAAGGGCATTTTTTGGTTAAATTTTTGACAGCTAGGTTCCGATATCCTTCGACAGAAATTGGTTGTGGAAGCCTCCAAAAGAGTATGCGTTGCGGAGAATTTTTCATTCCGACGAATACATGGGTACCTGGATTCATCAAAAATAAGTTCGGATAACCCATTTCGTAGTAAATTAGCAAATTACTGGAGTTAACGACTTTTCGTACCACTTTTTTTAATATTTGAATTATGTATCTGGTCATTTTTCATAGATTACTACACAAACGTTCCCTAAGTTTTTCGTAAGTATCTCTTTCTATGCGACAATTTATCCCCACCACTGCCATTTTGACAGTCTTTTCCATTCTTACTACAAAAGTAAGGGAACAGACCTATTATGTAACATTTTATCAGTAATTCAAAATGGGTCTTTATAATGGTATTGTTAATTTTAGTTGTCATAACAAATATATATTTTCTTTCCCAATTTACGACGGTGTAGCGCTTCAATTGAAGTTTAATCTAGCGCTACACCTAAGGTGTATTCATTTTTTTTGTTAAAATTGTTTTCCTTTTGTTTTATTTGTTTTACCATTATTGTTTGTTGTTGAAGCAGTTCATGTTTCTAAACATTAACCCCTGAAGATGGCAGCAATCCCTGCCGAAACGTCGGGAAAAACAATGAACTAATGCAGTTTCATTCAAACACCTATGACCAAAAAAGCCGACGGGAAAACCATTTCCACAAACTACACATAAACATCAAATTGGTCAAGAACTCTATAAACAATAAAGTGAATATGGCAATACGTCGCAAATAAAAGCAACCAGCATCTGGACAGCGTGACAAAACGATAGGAAGTTAAAAAAGTTCCCGTCCCGAAACGTTGGGTCAAAATATTCAATCATTTGGAGACCGAAAATTGCAAAAAATTACAAAACCGATTACCGGCCGATTAGAAAAACCGGCTAAAAGTGCAAACCCTAAATGCACTCTTAAGATCAAAAAAAAAAAAAAAAAAAATCGAAAAGGCTATGCCTTGAATTCTGAAATTGCATCAAAGAAACAATATAATGTTGGCTTTGTCAATAGTTTATCTTATGTATAAATAGAGGAAGGCAAATAGTTAAGAAACACTTTCACTGCCTTGAAAACAAAATATTCGCCTGATTTTTTTTTTTTTGCAAAATTGTGCAGAGATGCTATGCTCTGTCTATTTTGCTTTCCAATATGGTGCGTATAAGCCAGGTTACTACAATGGTTGATTTCTACCACTGGGGAAACGCTAGTATTCAAAAATATTAATATTAAATTTTAATCTTCTTTTTTTTTGAATAAATAAATCATAAAAAAAAAACTCTTTCCTGTATTTAAAAAAAAACATAAAAAGGAGAATTATGGTCCTTTGTGTTGGACTACTAAGCGAGGGGTCGAGGTTAATCCCGCAAAAACCCAAATTCCAACTAAACTAAGGGTTTTTTCCACTGCGCAACGTCTCGCGAACGTCTGACAAACATCCGAGAGTATATATGTCTTGAAAGAGCTTCTCAATTATCCGTTTGGAGTCGACATAAAATTGTAGATTCCTTCCATTCGTTCCAAAAATGAAAAACTCATACAAAACGAATGGATGTTTTAGAGTTTGACAAACATTCGCTGTATTTAATTGGAATATATTCCATGGATACATACGAACGTTCACGGTACAGTAATAAAAAAAGGTAGAGGAAAATTCATACAATCGTTGGCCCCTTTGTACATTGACTTGATTAATTTTGTGTTATTTTTAAATTAAAATTTACTGTTAATATTCCAGCGACCGAATAAAGCATTCTACGTAGGTTTACAAAGAACAATCACAGCCTTATTTGTAAACTCACTGTAGTGCCTGCTTATTTTTACGCACCCTCTAAAATGATCTTATGCAGGAAAGTGTGATTTTTAGGGCTGCGTAAGTTAAACGCGAAAATTTGCGTTTAGAGCCCAACAAGCTACTTACCTACATTTTCAAATCACTTAAACTGCAGAACTGTTCTGGATTCTGCGAAAGCTTATAAAGCTCGTACGTGTTTGACCATCATATCCACAAGACACATCCACCCCATCAGTTGTATTTTAAGCGCCTATCTTCGCCATATACCAGAAACGATTATTCTTGCACACTATTTAATTAGTTTAATATGGAAGAAGGCTTTACTTCTCAGACCTTCTTAGCACCGGCGGAACTTCTAACAAAATCATGAAATGCAATCATAAAAAATACTGTTTTGGAGATTGTTGGTGGGGGCAAAACCCCCATTTATTTGGCTACACTCCATTACAATGACTTAAAACTAAGTCTTAAACATACCACTAATATGTAGGACTATGTTAAATTACGAGGGTTTGAATTCAAGAAGGTGGAGTTGTATAAAATTCTCTTTATAAAAAACGGGCAATTGATAGAGCCTCGACGAATGAAAAGAATATGTGCAGCATCCCTGCGATCCTCAAGGCTATTCAAGTTAATGAGTTTGAGGCGGTCTAGATAGGGAGGAAGAAATAAGGGATGGTTCCAAGAAAGATCGCGGAGCGCAAATCGAAGAAAACGTCTTTGTACGAACTTTGAACTTGCTAAAAAGGTGACCATGTTTGACTGGCGTATTCGAGGAGGGGGCGTACAAAAGTTGTGTAGAGAGATCTAGTAACATAGGGGTTGGAGAATTACTTTGACCACCGTTTAGTGAATGCAAGGGATGAATGGGCTTCACGAATTATTTCCTCTATATGCGAATGGAAACTAAGCTCGCGGTCGTACAATATGCCATGGTCACGAAGAGACTGTAAGATGGATATAGGGTGATCATTAAGTATGTATCGACGAGGAGGGAATTTGTTGTTCTTATTTGATAAGGTGATAGATTGGCATTTAGAAGTATTGAGCTATCTAGATGTTCTTGCAGTAAACATGGGTCTTGATGTGTGTTGAAGAATTTGGTATCGTCGGCATAGAGAGAGAAAGCGGAGTGTTTAATGACCCTTGCAAGATCGTTTATAGTTAAGATAAAGAGTGGGGGACCTAGGTGACTGCCTTGTGGTACATCAGAGGTTGGCAGGAAAGAGGCGGATAGGACGGACCTGAAGCGAACACTATGAAAAAAGTTTTCCAAATAAGAGTATATCCATCTCAGCAGTATTTATTCAAAGCCGAGGGCAGACAGTTTGAAAGGAATTTATTTATGCAATGTCTTATTAAAAGCTTTAATAAAATCGGTTGCAATAACATCAAATTCTTTACCACTTTCTAGGGCCGACAGTGCAGGAAAGCTTATCTTCACATTTTTTTAAGACTCAATTGGCTATAAGAAAGACAAGGATTAACAACAAAATTCACATTTTCTTTTCAGAAAACCAAAGTAAGACGGAGTGAAATTTTTACAAGAGAATTTACATTCACCGTCCCAAATTCTACATCAGATTCAACCATAAGGAAGAAGAAGCCCACCGCTCTTAAGGTGAAAAAGACTTCCATAAGCTTAAAATATAAATCACTGAGCGTACAATGTAAGTATGTCGTAGTAAACAAATGACTTGAATGAGAAATTTTTCTTAAAATATTTATAACTTTATGAAGTACCACTTCGTTTTAAACAAGGCTTAGATATAGTACAAGCCTCCTTAATCACTTAATTATTTGTTTCTTTACTTGCAGAATTAATCACATATTTACTTCTAAATGGATATAATTCCTCTTATTCTTGGAAAGGCATATGCCATCCTAAAGAGAGACATTGTTCTAATGCCATGGGAAGTCGGGGTACTGATTATAGTGCATTGGTACTTTGAATCCCTCCGAAGTGAGGCTATTTTTCAAACGATCCAGTTCATCAATGTGAGTCACCGACACTCATCGCTGAATGAAATTAAAAATGCAAATAGGAGTATTATATAAGCCAACACGGGGTGAGTGGACTTACCTAAAAATATGTATAACAGACTTGCCGAATTTATTTTAAATTTAAGTAGTAAATTTAAATTTATTTATGTAAGTTTTATAAAATATTTAAGTTTATATAAAAATATTTCTTATACTGTTTTTACACACTTATAAAGATACTAAAGATACTAAAGTCAATCAGGTATTTATGTTCCTTTTTTGCAAAAAGCGCATATCCTTAATATCTTGAGGAAGAGAGAGCGCGAGAGAGGGAAATGCCGTATATTTTATTCAAGACCAAGTTTTACAGTATTTTCTACCATAAAAGTGTGATTTTGTATAGCAGAAAACTAAGGAGTATGGATAGGGGAGCTTTTATTAACAACCAGCATTTACTTGTTCAATTTAAAGTCCTAAATCTTTTTTTTTAGCACTTATATGACTCAAGAATTAATTTGCAAATGGGATCCATCCGTATGCATTATGGCTATTTATATCCTTTTACTTTAGACATGAATGTAAAAATGACGACTTGCAACCGAATATTTGGTCAGTTTGGAAAACAACATCTGCATGTCTATTCTTATTAACCACTTTGTTTCTATTCACTTACATTTAGATAATAAAAGAATTCAAGTAAAATAAAATACTTTTGTCATGTTGCGGCCCCAAAGATATTAGTGGCTCTACATTGCTCACAATACTAATTGTTCGCTGAAAAAATTACCAACGAGGAACCGAATATGAAGCATTTTTTTTTCTTTTTCAGCTTACATAAACTATTCGATCCTATTCTCTATAATAAGCAAATACTTTTCTACCGCGAAAGGGTCATACTAGACACATGTAGGTGTAAGAAATCCAAGCATCGAGTTTACTAGATTGAGAAGGAGCCATTTTTACATACTGCTGTCTGTTCAAGAGGTAACTCGATAACTGCTTAAAATGATCGAATGATCTTAATTTGATTATAAGAATGACATAGAGTGTCAAAGGCTTTCTTGAAATAAGTTAAAATTACATTTAAGAACTTCAAAGGGAATATGTTCAGGGCCAGCACTTTGGGAACAGTTCATTATGTCGTATGCCTTGCAAAGTATCATCAGTCGAAAGATAGAATGATCCTAAACAGGCTTCAGGCTTGGAAGTTTAAAGCACAACGCGCTAGAAACAAAGTTAGTTATTTTGGAACTTGTAGCTCAATTTACGAAACGAATACCATGCTCAGAGATTATCGCTCGGCTATGAGCAGTAACTATGCAACAATAAAAATAATATAGGTTGTAGCATTTGTATTAACGCAGAAATGTTCGTTTCTAAAATATGTTTGAGATGTAATAAAATAATTTTTTTTATTTATTTCATTTGATTCAAGGCGCAAATTGAATTATTTTTCGCTCGAACTATAAGAAATAAAATTTTCACCATCGTTTACTGTTTTATTAACCTAATTCTTAACTTTTGAAGTAAAAAAAAACATTTGTTCATAGTGAACGACAAATCTGAATAGAGGAGTGCTGATTTATGGAAACTAGTTATGCATCTCTATTCTAACTTTACCACTTTGTATCTATTCACTTACATTTAGGTAGTCAAATAATGTAAGGAACCTTAAAATATAACGCGTTCTGTTTAACGTATGGGCCATTTAAAGATTTTAAACGTTTCAATTGATCGAAGCAACAATATCGGACAATTATTAGTTTAATAGTAGGTTGCAAAACTCCGGACGCTAGGTTTTGCACAATTGATCACTCTTATTGGGGCCATTTTCTCTGCCGCGGCTATGCATACGTTCAACTTAAGTTACAAGGGCAGCTCACTCTATGCGTTTTGGATATCCGTCAGTAACAATTCTACTAGCGAACATAATGGTCGAGCTGTTTAGGGTAAAACTACGAATGTTTGACTTTCCAATACAAATAATAAGCTTAGTTTGAAATTGTTATTGCAACGACGATGACTTCGATAATACTAAGGGGCTAATATGATTCTTTATGACCAAATGGGGTCCACTTAAAGTGGTTCCTCAAACCTTAATACACAGTGTACAAAAGTTTATTTTTCTTCTTTATTTCACAAAATCTTTTACATAAATCTGTTTTTTCTTTATTTTGTTTTCCAAAAATATGGCGGATCGAAAACACTCGTGGCCGTTTCTTTTTTTGTCTCCTCTAAAAAGTGCAGTTAGCCACGTCTCTTCGTTTTTCTTCACCACTTAAAACTAGAGAGAGCAACCAGGTGGCGCAACTCGAGTTACAAAGATTTGAGTGCGTTCACCAAGTGTATATTACATTAAAGGTATAATATTCTTATACATATTTCTTTTTATATAAACTATAACTATAAACATTTTCTCAAGACCTATACAAAAATAGTAATTGAGGACTAAATGACAACATACTGTCCTTCGAACATTCTATAAGAACATTAAAATTGTTCATTTCTCTTTAGATCATTGGCTAGGCCAGAAACCTATGTTAATAAGCAAAAACATAGAAAATAGAGAAAATTATTGAACTCATTGAACTGCATTTACTAATAAAAAAATCTTTGGTCTTGCCAACTTACTTATATGACCCAAGAAATAATTTCGCGATGGGAACTTCACCGTATGAGTCGTATACCTTAGAGACAAAAGTTAAAAAACACTTTAGACTGCAAGTCTATTCTTACTTTACCACTTTGTATCTATTCACTAATTTGTCGCTGAATAAATTTACCGTATTTTTTTCCTTTTTTAGCTTACATAATTTACACAGTCCTATTATGTGCACTTTTTAAGTAAACCTCTTTATCTGCGCTCGGGGTAAACCTGTTTAGGGCTCAACAAAAATTTATTTCTTGTTCGAAGGATTCATTCTGGTGCATAAAAAATAATATATTGAACTACATCGGGACATACTATACGATAAGAGAAAAAATCATGAGCAAACAGCATAAATATGATGAGCGAAGACTTTTTTACCGAGAAAAGTTCCTACTTAAGCATGCCATGTATCCTGTATTCTACAGGATTATACCCCTGTAATTTCAACGAAAATCCTGTAGAAATTTGACTCCTGTGTTTTTGTGAAAAACCCTGTAATTTATTATCCTGTAATCATGCAGTTTTATTCCGATGAATTAGCAACTTTTCATAAAACTAAAAATTAAACGATTGAATTTCCAATCTAGTAGCAGTGCTGTCCTCATTTAAAACGAATGGGTTTGGGGAGCACTGCACTCTGTCAACTTATAAATTGGCATCAGCACCTTTTTAAGTTGTAGGCCAAAAGGGGGAATCCCCTCTCTGTTGTTGTTTCGACTAGTTTCGACATTTGAAATTCGAACGCCATTTTTTTTTTATTCTATTGTACCAGTGATGCAAATCGACTTTTCTTAATTGTACTAAGGACTGAAAGGAAATAGTACTGAAACGTACAAAATAGTACACAATTTTTTAAATGCCATAAATTTATGTTATTGCATTTGAAAAAGTCCTATTTTATTAAATCTATAACGGCCATATTATTCACTCCGAGCGTAAATTAGGTTTAAGTTAATTTTATACCCTAATCCGAATATTTTGAAACCGATATGGTTTAAATTAACATTTATAATATTCAATCAAAAACATGCATTTAATACGCTGGATACAGTTGCATTTAAACGCGGAGTTTAAACCGATTTACGATCGATTTCACACCTACGTTATGTTAAATTTCACATAAAGTTACATTTATTTTTTATTGTTTTTCTTGTCAATCGCTTTGATTTGCTGTGTGCTGAGTTTAATTTTTATTGTATTTATCATGAATTTAGCCTTCAATATGCTTCTTTATTTAGCCAATATTTCTGAAAATAAACGACATCGTTATCATTGACTCAAGACCGCTTGAGCATTCGAAAATCCTACTTTACTTTGCTATGCTGATATCGAAGCTAAAAAAAAACACGAATATTGGCGAAGGCGAGCACGACGTTAATTCGCCATTTGCTGTTCCATCAGCTCTTCGATAAATTAATCTTCTAACTACGAAGCCATCAAAATTGCATCAACTTTACATTTAAATAATTTTTTTTAGCTTCTTGATACATTTTACATAACTATTTGACTTTTACTTATTTTCTGAACGAAGAAATGTCAGTGTTTAAGCACATCAACAATCAAGTATTATGAAAATTATTTATTGATACTTTCCTTATTTAAAATTAAACTGTTTACATTATGAATTATAAAATGTCTACACAAGGATGTCCGCTAGTTATCGTAGTTATCGATTCTATTCATAAACGTCAAATTTTGCACTTGTCATTGGATAGAAGCACATTGTTCTCTAAGCATTTTTTCTTCGTATTCCATTGTACTCCAAAGAGGTTAGAGTAGCTTCAAAGAAAATTAAAGATTAAACTAAAAGCATTTGAAATACTCGTTTTATTATCATCAAAAAAAAGGGCTAATCAAAAAAGCTTGATTAGAGTAAATTCAGTCAGTATTATGAGATTTAGTTTCAACCCGAGTTAAAATACTTAAACTGGTCTCCGCAATGCAGTTTAAATTCAATCGGATTGAACGCTGACATGTTTACAAAAACTGAGTCTATATTCGGGTATAATGACTGAATGTTATGGACTTGGGCTAAATTTTTGCAGTGAATGATATGGACGTAAGTGAAATAACCTCATTATGTTCGATTTACTTCAAAAATTAAAAACGGTACAAATAGTACTCAAAATTAAGAAGTGGTACTTGCGTACTCGGGAAAGTCAAATAGTACAAAAATCAGTACAATAGTAAGCCTTTTTGCAACAGTGTATTGTACCTACTTTTGAGAGACAGTCCTATTGCGTGTTAATTTCTTCTTTAATTTTTACTGTGTGAAAATATGCCAAATCCGTAAAAAGGCAAATACGTTCTCAAGCGTAGTATACTGCTCGCGCTAAATTTGATCTCCCATACAAAAATGTCTACAAAGATCAAATTTAGCGAGGCAGTTTAGCAAAGCAGTATCCTGCTCGCTTAATCCTCAAGTTCATATACAACGGCCGATGAAAAGTCTCCACTCATTTAGCTCGCGAAATAAATGCCCGGTGCCTACATTAAATCGAAGATAAATTCTGACATACAAAACGAAGGAAAGAGTTTGTGTTGTGTTTGCTATGATTTTTTTTGGCGGAAAGCGCAGAGAATATTTCATTTGGCCTCGAATTTCTTTTGGATAATAATAATTGTTCCACCATGGTAAAGAGATTTTGGAAAGTTTTAGAAAGTATGGAAGTTCTCCTTATGCTCGCAATTATAGGGATGGTTATCAAATCCAAGAATTATAAATACATTTCTGTTAATCGTTGTTGTTTTTAAGCTTCCTATAATCTTACGTCTTTTGCAAATCGGGCTTTTGTCCTTCAATTTCTCTTGTATCCATTGTTTTGCAGATATTTAAATATTGCAATGTCTTTGAAGTTTGAATTTCGAATTACGTGTATAATTAAAATCGCGTTTACCGACATCTGTCACAAACATGAGGTTTTTGTCCCATCTATATCATATTTAAAAATCTAGCGACCATTTATCTTTGGTGTGGAGAAATGAAGTGGAGACTAGGGACGCTAAAATTTAGCGCAAGCAGGATACTAGGCTTTAACGCCAAATTAATCGAAAAATATCAATTTTTAGCAACCGGAAAAGGCAGATATTGTTCGACACACAAAAACAACCAAACACATCAATGCTTTGTCTGCAGATTTGCCAGCCAAACAGTTGTGAACTTTTTCACTCCAGCAATTGATAGCGCCTTGCAAGTAACAGCGGTTTTATATGTTGTATTACAGAAGCATGAAAGTTTAAAAATCTTTTCGCCAATGTTCCGAAACACATGCGAATACACTTCCTCTTTTCTATCACTCATCATTACGTAGATGAATGGGAAAACTTGCAAGTAACAGCGGTTTTATATGTTGTATTACAGAAGAATGAAAGCTTAAAAATCTTTTCGTCAATGTTCCGAAACACATGCGAATACACTTCTTTTTGATGTGTAAACATCTATGCGCGCGTTATTGGTATCTGGTGGAGTAATTCCAAACATGTAACTGCTGGGACGGAAATCACCCGTACAATATGCAATGCAAGCCGAATGAAATTCCAATGAAACTTTCATTTCCTGTGTAACAGCAAACGGGTATTTTCCACTGCATAATGTTAGGAGTGTTTGTTGATATGTAACCATCTAAGTGCGCGTTGTTTCGCGGTTCGATTTCACTGTTTAATACACTGATTATAATTCATTCAGTTGTGACTCCTTAACCTCAACTGTCATCCAACTCGCATCTGTAGGTACCTACTTGCGTTTCAATAGTAAAACGCAGAAAAATACAGGAAAATACGTAATTGGTACAATTCCATATTTCTGACAGTAATGCAATGTTTTGCCGTCAATGAAGATGCATTAAAATATTTTCAGATATGGGAAAGACAGATGCAGAACGTGAAAAAGGATAACAGTGCACGTTTACGTGCAAGTAAACCTCTGAAACCTCAGGAAGATTATCATCTTTTACCAATGATCATAAGCGGAGGCTTCAATATCAATTTTGCAACTCCAGAAGCTCAACCATTTATTGATTTTATGCAAGATAAATTTAATCTTCAAATGAACTCCAACCGGAAAATTTCAACAACACGATATGGAACAACCATCGATGCTGTCTTCCAGCGTAATCTAGATAGATTACAGTCTCGAATGTACATATCTTACTTCAGCTACCACATTCCGATTGTATCTATTCTACCGAAACTAGAACAGAACGAATAAATTAATTATTGTTATTTCATAATATATCAAGAATACGGTTATAACAATTCCCTGTTTTCTCAATGACGTGTATCAAGCCACACACATACCGCACGCACGGTGTTTACTCATACACATTTTTCGGGACTGTTGGATACAGTCGCACCAATTTTTTTCTATCACTCATCAGTAGGTAGATGAATGGGAAAACCTGCAAGTAACAGCCGTTTTTAGGGTTCCGTAGCCAAATGGCAAAACTCGGGACCCTATTAGATTCGTCATGTCTGTCTGTCTGTCCGTCCGTATGTCACAGCCACTTTTCTCCGAAACTAAAAGAGCTATACCGTTGAAACTTGGTAAGTAGATGTATTCTGTGAACCGCATTAAGATTTTACACAAAAAATAAAAAAAAAAACAGTAAATTTTGGGGGTCCCCATACATAGAACTGAAACTCAAAAAAATTTTGTTCATCAAACCCATACGTGTGGGGTATCTATGGATAGGTCTTCAAAAATGATATTTAGTTTTCTAATATCATTTTTTTCTAAAGTGAATAGTTTGCGCGAGAGACACTTCCAAAGTGGTAAAATGTTGGTCCCCCCCCCCCCCCCCCCTAACTTCTAAAATAAGAGAACGATAAAACTAAAAAAAATATATGATGTACATTACCATGTAAACTTTAAACGAACATTTTTTGAACGAGATCTAGCGAGTAGTTTTTTTTATACGTCATAAATCGTAAACCTCAATTTACCTTTGATACAATCAACTCAAAAAAAAAAAAAAAAAACATTTAATTTCATAAACATAAACCTTATACATAAACCCTGAACATTTATTTCCTAATAATAAGTGATATGAAATTATACTAATCAAAGTTACAACGAACTACAAGAACTTTTATGTTATGTTACTTGCTGTTTCGGAACCCTTGAGCTCGCACTTGTCTTACTTTTTTTTATATTGTATTACAGAAGAATGAAAGTTTAAAAATCTTTTCGTCAGTTTCGAAACACATGCGAATACAAATTATTGTTTAGCGATTATGTACTATGTCCAATTATTTTTTCTTCCCGATATGGACTATGTCCAAAATAAAACAATCTTTTTCGACGTCTAACAGAAGACTGATTTTTTATTGTACACGATATTTTCATGGGAATTAAACGCTGACGCTGCACTGCATTCGTTGCGCTTGGATTGGAATCAGACGCTGACTCTGCAGTGCATCGGAAGCGTGTGTATAATATAAAAAGAAAATATACATGTCATTACATGTTTCCATTTCTGGTACCACACACTTGCATGACAACCTCAAAATTTGTCCATCAGCGTCTTTTCTGACGCATCTCGTAAAGGCGTACGCATTTGAGCAACCGTGGCAGATGCTGGGAAATCGATGTTCCGTTTCGACCACACCCAACTTGAATCCGGAGTTGGCTGTCGTTTACATTATTCTCTCTAAAACAGTGTACCTGCCAATAGATGGCGTGATTGCCTTAGGGGCATGTTATATTAATTCTTACAATACGAATATGTGTTTGCTTGTTTACAAATTAAACTAATTTTAGTTATTTGAACATAAAAAAATCTTTATTGAATATAATGAGATAATGACATCTGAACAACTTAAACTAAACGACTTAAATCTGAAACTGAAAACTGTCATCCTTGTCGTGCATGAAACACCGTGGTAGTAATTTAAAAATGTTTTCGTCAATTAGCCGAAACACATGGGAATAGACTTCCTCTTGTTGTATTCCTCAAACAAATGAAAAACTGTTCTCTTATTCTTATTGTAATTTATACTTTCATTTAGAAGGTATTGAAGTCAAAGTCCATCGAGTAATAATTCCAACCGACTGACTGGCAAAACGAACAAAGGTGTATCGTTCAAGGATACGAATATGTAGGAGGGGATATGATGGGTAAAAGAGGTTCACAATTGAGTGGATGAGAGGAGCTTGAGTGATACTCAGCCGTTTTTTTTTTATATTGTATTACAGAAGATTAAAAATTTAAAAATCTTTTCGTCAATGTTCCGAAACACATGCGAATACACTTCCTCTTTTCTTGCAGTTATCATTACGTAGATGAATGGGAAAACTTGCAAGTAACAGCGGTTTTATATATTTTATTACAGAAGTTTAAAAATCCTTTCGTCAATGTTCCGAAACACATGCGAATACACTTCCTCTTTTCTATCTCTCATCATTACGTAGATGAATGGGAAAACTTGCAAGTAACAGCGGTTTTATATTTTGTATTAAAGAAGAATGCAAGTTTAAAAATCGTTTCGTCAGTTCCGAAACACATGCGAATACGTTTCCTCTTTTCTTGCAGTTATCATTACGTAGATGAATGGGAAAACTTGCAAGTAACAGCGGTTTTATATATTTTATTACAGAAGTTTAAAAATCCTTTCGTCAATGTTCCGAAACACATGCGAATACACTTCCTCTTTTCTATCTCTCATCATTACGTAGATGAATGGGAAAACTTGCAAG
This sequence comes from Cheilosia urbana, assembly GCA_946477585.1. Taxonomy (NCBI): domain Eukaryota; kingdom Metazoa; phylum Arthropoda; class Insecta; order Diptera; family Syrphidae; genus Cheilosia; species Cheilosia urbana. The sequence continues at coordinate 26,043,117 of OX297853.1, forward strand.
TAACAGCGGTTTTATATTTTGTATTAAAGAAGAATGCAAGTTTAAAAATCGTTTCGTCAGTTCCGAAACACATGCGAATACGTTTCCTCTTTTCTTGCAGTCATCATTACGTAGATGAATGGGAAAACTTGCAAGTAACAGCGGTTTTATATTTTGTATTACAGAAGAATGCAAGTTTAAAAATCGTTTCGTCAGTTCCGAAACACATGCGAATACGTTTCCTCTTTTCTTGCAGTCATCATTACGTAGATGAATGGGAAAACTTGCAAGTAACAGCGGTTTTATATATTTTATTACAGAAGAATGAAAGTTTAAAAATCTTTTAGTCAATGTTCCGAAACACATGCGAATACACTTCCTCTTTTCTATCTCTCATCATTACGTAGACGAATGGGAAAACTTGCAAGTAACAGCGGTTTTATATTTTGTATTACAGAAGAATGCAAGTTTAAAAATCGTTTCGTCAGTTCCGAAACACATGCGAATACGTTTCCTCTTTTCTTGCAGTCATCATTACGTAGATGAATGGGAAAACTTGCAAGTAACAGCGGTTTTATATATTTTATTACAGAAGTTTAAAAATCCTTTCGTCAATGTTCCGAAACACATGCGAATACACTTCCTCTTTTCTATCTCTCATCATTACGTAGATGAATGGGAAAACTTGCAAGTACCTAACAGCGGTTTTATATTTTGTATTACAGAAGAATGCAAGTTTAAAAATCGTTTCGTCAGTTCCGAAACACATGCGAATACGTTTCCTCTTTTCTTGCAGTCATCATTACGTAGATGAATGGGAAAACTTGCAAGTAACAGCGGTTTTATATATTTTATTACAGAAGTTTAAAAATCCTTTCGTCAATGTTCCGAAACACATGCGAATACACTTCCTCTTTTCTATCTCTCATCATTACGTAGATGAATGGGAAAACTTGCAAGTACCTAACAGCGGTTTTATATTTTGTATTACAGAAGAATGCAAGTTTAAAAATCGTTTCGTCAGTTCCGAAACACATGCGAATACGTTTCCTCTTTTCTTGCAGTCATCATTACGTAGATGAATGGGAAAACTTGCAAGTAACAGCGGTTTTATATATTTTATTACAGAAGTTTAAAAATCCTTTCGTCAATGTTCCGAAACACATGCGAATACACTTCCTCTTTTCTATCACTCATCATTACACAGATGAATGGGAAAACTTGCAAGTAACAGCGGTTTTATATATTTTATTACAGAAGAATGAAAGTTTAAAAATCTTTTCGTCAATTTTCCGAAAAACATACGAATACACTTCTTTTTTTCTATCACTCATCAGTAGGTAGATGAATGTGAAAACCTGCAAGTAACAGCGGTTTTATATATTTTATTACAGAAGAATGAAAGTTTAAAAATCTTTTCGTCAATGTTCCGAAAAACATGCGAATACACTTCTTTTTTTTCTATCACTCATCAGTAGGTAGATGAATGTGAAAACCTGCAAGTAACAGCGGTTTTATAAATTTTATTACAGAAGAATGAAAGTTTAAAAATCTTTTCGTCAATGTTCCGAAACACATGCGAATACACTTCCTCTTTTCTATCACTCATCAGTTGGTAGAAAAAATGGGAAAACCTGCAAGTAACAGCCATTTTTATATATTGTATTTAGATTTCTGGAGCTCGCTGATTCAGGTTAGAGTGCCTTTTACGAAACGATCGCTATCATTCAATGCCTTCCAGCATTCGGACATTTTTAAATTGTTAATTTTTGCAATTTCATGTGTCAACTTCAGGAAAGCTACACTATTCAAACCATAAAATAAGTACCTTTTTTTCTGCATATTCATCTAAAATACTATTTCTTTCCCATTTATGTTGTTTTAATGGCTGCATTTTAGCAATATAGCAATCCTTGAAATACATTTACCATTGAGGTTTGCAAATCGTTTATCCTTTTCTTTTGTTATTCGTTAATTGTCTTTAGCCGATTTCCATTTCTGTCCCTGATATGATGCCTCCATGCTCCAACCCAAATGAAGCCGTCCCCTTTTGCCATTCCTTAATTGGAGACAATACGCTCCTGTGCCTGGTTTTAATGGGCAACGCGTACTATTAAACAGTTCGGTCATTATGGAAAGTTGCTGCACAAAGCCCTCTGAGACTCAGAGAAACTCCATACAATCCCATATGTCAAATATGCGTTGACCGGCAGACATAACACGGCATTCGCTTTTTCTGAACACATACATGTAGACATACTATACTATAAAAACAAAATCAGGAGTAACAGCATATATATTGAGCAAATTATTTTTTTGTTAAGGTATCTAATCCTCATAAAGCGAGTTTCGAGAAACTCTAGCCCCAGAAATTGTACAGTCTTTGGGTCTTACTTGTAATCCAATTTTCAATGTAATGCTAAGCTCTTAACTCTGGCAAACTACTCCGCAACCGTCTCCATTTCGCGTTTAACTAGGAAAAAAAAAAAACTTTTCCGTTCATGAGAAATAATTCTGGATGGAGTATAATGTATATTTGAAGTTATGCACAAGACACTGTAGGGAGCTGCGCCTATTAGCGCAAATTTTGGAATACTTGCTGCCTGAAACAACGTGATTGCTGCTGCGGGAGTTGACTCAGTTGGCATTGTTCATGAAATTATTAATTTAAAATACGATTTTTATATTTTAATTTATATATATTTGTTTAATTCCTCATCGCCAATTGTAATGTCTTCACAATACCTAATGAACGACTTGCTTCTATGCTGAATTATTACCAACTGTTTATTCTCACGTCATTTTACATTGTGTACAAGATATATGATAACTTGATAACTTATGGAAATAACGAGGTCTGAGGCTCAAAAAACACTGCACATGGCGCAAAACGGCCGAGGGATGATGTCGCTAAAACAGGCCCCAAAGCCCACCGTATAGCTCCTCAGCGAAGAAGGTGCCAAAGACGGAACATCGGGCGACGGACAATAAGCCGGGACCGAGTGGACTCCAGAGGAAATCTATCGCTGAGAGGCTGGGACATAAAGAGCTAGTCACGAAGAGGTTGATGTCGCCAGAGGACGCCCCCAATCTAACGAAGAAGCCAAAGCGGAACGAGACGAGAAGGGGTAGCCCCAAACAAGGAAGGAAAGCAAGTGGCCAATACTCTATGGAATGCGGCAAGATAATCGAGAACACACTAGGTATTGCGATTATCTCCCACATATGTAAAGGCCCCCGCTTACGGTAAGATGAGATGGTCCAAAGGTATCGCATACATCGATTGCAAGGACCAGGCATCAAACGACTTTGCCAAGACAGTATTAAATGGCGCACCACTATGGGAGGGGGTAATGCTTAGATCCATACCCATAGAAGAAGTCTCCGTTAAGGCAAAGGGCAGAGTATCCATCCCTGAGATAGGGGTAAAACGGGAGGAGATCCTCAGCGTGCTGCAGGCACAAAGCTCCCAGATCCCGATGAGGGATTGGGAGATTGTGTCCGAGGAGGAACCAAAGAATGGTGCAAAAGGGTACATTATATATTCGATGAACCACCTACAGCATTAAAAAAGGATATCCAGATGCCGCTATCATTTGCAGCGAGTGAGGTAACTCTCAAGCTCCTAAGGCAGACTGTAGAGAACACACGGGCGCCTGAGACTGTGAAGGAGATTGCTACATCCATGAATGTAGTCCAAATCAACCTCCATCACAGTAAGGAGTAAGGTAGCCTCAGGCAACCTGAAGCTGTTCCTCGAGGAAGAGCGGCTGGATCTCGCCCTTATCCAAGAACCATGGATCAATTAGGTTCAGGTGATGGGATTAGGGTCGAATAAATACGACATACTCTATGACAAAAATAAAAATAAGGTTAGCACAGGTAACCTGACGGTGGTGGAGATCAGAGGCAAGGGAGAGAGCTGTAGATTGGCGACAGTCTACATGCCAAACGATAACGACACATCAGTACACCCCGAACCGGAAAAGGCGCTAGTAGCATCTTTGAAACAAGGTAAGAAAAACGTAGTCTTAGGCTGTGATGCTAACGCCCCTCATACTGTTTGGGGTAGCTCAAACATTAATGCTAGAGGCGAGGCTTTGTTTGATTACCTACTTTGCTCCAATCTGCTCATTTGTAATCGGGGAAATGATCCCACTTTTATTACGGCGAATAGAAAGGGAGTTTTAGATGTAACCTTTCTGTGCAAATTGGAAACTGGAGAGTGTTCAGTAAGGCATCACTATCGGATAACTGCTGGATACTTTATGACTTGCAAATTATTTCTCAGGGTAGGAAACAGTTCAGTAATCCTATAAGAACGAACTGGGAGAGATTTGGCGAGGTAGTGCAGAGTTACAGAAACCTCTGCCCAGTAAAAGATCTCACATCCGTTGAAGAAGTCGACGATACAGTCGAATCTTTAACGGATGTGCTCTCCAGATCATTTTAAAAATCCTGTCCAAAGAGTGGAACGAGTGGGAAGAAGCGCCCCCCTGGTGGAGTCCCAAGATCGCGGGAACTCATACGAAGTTCAAGGTCTAAGTGGAATCTCGCCAAAGAGACACTTATTGAGTGGTCAACGATTCCCAAAGAAAACCTCATGGAGAACTTTCTGTGAATCAAGATCAAGAATCACATGGCGTGAGGTATACGAGTGACTTTCATCCCAAAAGCAGGGAAGGCTAGTCACACCACAGCCAAGGACTATAGACCAATCAGTCTGTCGTCTTTTATGCTAAAAACAGTGAAACGACTAATCCATTTGTAAGTACGGCAAATGATCAGCGATAACTATCTATCAAAATCACAACATGCGTACATGAAAAGCGATCTGTTGACACGGCGCTACATAGGGTAGTATCGGTAGTGGAAGATTCACTACAACATAAACAGTGCACACTGAGTGCGTTCCTAGACATCGAGGGGGCCTTCAACAACATCGGAGCTGCTGCAATTTTACGCAGCTTGCGTGGAGCTCACCTAAGTAGCAGCCTATGCGACTGGTTTGGACTCATGCTAGGCACACGTAGGATCAAGTCACAGCTAGGGGACGTGAGCACTGAACGAAAGGTCAGTAGGGGAACTCAAAATAGAGTCCTCTTACCGTTTATATTATGGTTCCTCCTACCCCTCTGGACATTTAATGCAGCAAGGCGTTTAAAACCGCATTCGGGCTAAGAGAGTCTGGATTATGGTCACCCAAACCCTAAGAACATGCCTTCGCGGAGCGCGGCGAAGGAGAGGGTGACTACTGACTACCTACCCCCCGCTCTGGTTTCTGGAGATTCCAAATAGCGAATAGGAGAACAACGTAGTGACAATAGAAGATGAGCTAGCCATAAAAGCCATGGCGTCAGTCGTGGTAAAGTCAAGAGCAGTAAGTCACTGCCAGATTTATCTATACGAAATATCACAAGCCAACACGGTGACCCTAAGAAAAGGCGGATGAGCTTGAAAGAAACGGGTCGAAAATAAATGCATCTATGGCCCTTACATCAGTAAGAACTCCGCTAAGTAGGCTTGTAAGAAGATTGACATTGAATCCTGGAGTAGAACTAACCTACGATGGACCAATTTCATTACCTGCAGGCACACTAAATAAATATGGCTAGAGGTGAGATCTAAATATATGATCGGACTAAGCCGCAAAGATATTCGCATATGCACGAGGGTCATTACTGGACACTGTGCGATAGGAGTACATGCGGAACGGCTGGGGATACTGCATAATGATTTTTGCAGAAGCTGTAGGGACGTTGAAGAAATAGAATCTGTTCGCCACCTACTTTGCGAATGCAGTTATTTCTTCGATGACCTAGAGGATCTGAAGAATTTTGATCTCAACTCAAAGTACTCCTGAGATAAATACTGAAGTCCTGGTGGTTGAAGTAGATAGACAGACTTCATATCATTGATCAGATTACAGCGGAGCTTTAAGAACCCATGAGATTCATACTAAATCTATGTGGCTCCAATACGATAAGCGGTTTATTTCTTGTTTCTCAACAGGCTACACTGGATGGTTCCCGTAAGTGGACACAATGGACCCAACTGATGGTCTAAGTGAAGCTGTGCCAACAGAGCCAAAAGAGCACCCATTTACCTACCTACCTACCAACCATGGAAATGAGTAAGTGTTGCAAAGAGACAGCTCAATTTACGAAAAAGCTCAGACTTTAGCGCTCGGCTATGAGCAGTAACTAAACTATGCAACAATAAAAATAATATAGGTTGTAGCATTTGGATTAACGCAGAAATGTTCGTTTCTAAAATATGTTTGAAATGTAATAAAATATTTTTTTTTATTTATTTCATTTCATTCAAGACGCAAATAAAATTTTCACCAAATGAGTCATACGTCGCAAACTGGCGGTCTTTTTAAAAAGGGTGTTGATTTTAACAAAAGAACATTTTTTTTTTGTTGACGGGGTATGCCCCATGAGACAGGAAAAGTCGCATCGTTTACTGTTTTATTAACCTAATTCTTAACTTTTGAAGTAAAAAAACATTTGTTCATAGTGAACGACAAATCTGAATAGAGGAGTGCTGATTTATGGAAACTAGTTATGCATCTCTATTCTAACTTTACCACTTTGTATCTATTCACTTACATTTAGGTAGTCAAAAAATCTAAGGAAATTTTAAATATAACGCGTTCTGTTTGACGCAGACTTTATATGGGCCATTTATAGATTTTAAACGTTTTAATTGATCAAAGCAACAATATCGGACAATAGTTTTGTATATGTACAAAATTTTTAGTTAAAATTTATTGATGTTGCTTTCGCGAGGTTGCAAAACTCCGGACGCTAGGTTTTGCACAATTGATCACTCTTATTGGGGCCATTTTCTCTGCTGCGGCTATGCATACGTTCAACTTAAGTTACAAGGGCAGCTCACTCTATGCGTTTTGGATATCCGTCAGTAACAATTCTACTAGCGAACATAATGGACGAGCTGTTTAGGGTAAAACTACGAATGTTTGACTTTCCAATACAAATAATAAGCTTAGTTTGAAATTGTTATTACACCGATGACTTCGATAATATTAAGGGGCTGATATGATTCTTTATGACCAAATGGGGTCCACTTAAAGTGGTTCCTCAAACCTCAATACACAGTTTACAAACGTTTTTTTTCTCTTCTTTATTTCACAAAATCTTTTACATAAATCTGTTTTTTCTTTATTTTGTTTTCCAAAAATATGGCGGATCGAAAAAACTCGTGGCCGTTTCTTTTTTTGTCTCCTCTAAAAAGTGAAGTTAGCCACGGCTACTTCGTTTTTCTTCACCACTTAAAACTAGAGAGAGCAACCAGGTGGCGCAACTCGAGTTACAAAGATTTGAGTTCACCAAGTGTGTATTACATTATAGGTATAATATTCTTATACATATTTCTTTTTTTTTAAACTATAACTATAAACATTTTCTCAAGACCTATACAAAAATAATAATTGAGGACTAAATGACAACATACTCTCATTTGAACATTCTATAAGAACATTAAAATTGTTCATTTCTCTTTAGATCGTTGGCTAGGCCAGAAACCTATGTTTATAAGCAAAAACATAGAAAATAGAGAAAATTATTGAACTCATTGAACTGCATTTACTAATAAAAAAATCTTTGGTCTTGCCAACTTACTTATATGATCCAAGAAATAATTTCGCGATGGGAACTTCACCGTATGAGTCGTATACCTTAGAGACAAAAGTTAAAAAACACTTTAGACTGCAAGTCTATTCTTACTTTACCACTTTGAATTTATTCACTAATATTCCGCTGAATAAATTTACCGTATTTTTTTTTCCTTTTTTAGCTTACATAATTTACACAGTCCTATGATGTGCACTTTTTAAGTAAACCTCTTTAATTGCGCTCGGGGTAAAGCTGTTTAGGGCTCACAAAAATGTATTTCTTGTTCGAAGGATTCATTCTGGTGCATACAAAATAATATATTGAACTACATCGGGACATACTATACGATAAGAGAAAAAATCATGAGTAAACAGCATATACTGTGAGCGAAGACTTTTTTCCCGAGAAAAGGTCAAACTAAATACATACTATACGATAAGAGAAAAAATCATGAGTAAACAGCATATACTATGACCGTAGACCTTTTTCCCGAGAAAAGGTCATACTTAATACATGTACACATACTATACGATAAGAGAAAAAATCATGAGTAAACAGCATATATATTGAGCAAATACTTTTTTGGTAAGGTATCTAATCCTCTTAAAGCGAGTTTCGAGAAAGTCTAGCCCCAGAAATTGTACAGTCTTTGGGTCTTACTTATAATCCAATTTTCAATGTAATGCTAAGCTCTTAACTCTGGCAACCTACTCCGCAACCGTCTCCGTTTCGCGTTTAACTAGGAAAAAAAAAGCTTTTCCGTTCAGGAAAAATCATTCTGGGTGGAGTATAATAAATATAGTATTTGAAGCTATGCACAATTCTGAGTAAGACACTGTAGGGAGCTGTGCACCGGAAAAGGCGCTAGTAGCATCGTCATAACAAGGTAAGAAAAACTTAGTCTTAGGCTGTGATGCTAACGCCCCTCATACTGTTTGGGTTAGCTCAAATAATAATGCTAGAGGTGAGGCTTTGTTTGATTACCTTATTATATCCAATCTGCTCATTTGTAATCGGGGAAATGATCCCACTTTCATTACGGCGAATAGAAAGGGTGTTTTAGATGTAACCTTTCTGTGCAAATTGCAAACTGGAGAGTGCCCAGCAAGGCAACACTATCGGATCACTGCTGGATACTTGCAAATGGTTCCTCAGAGTAGGAAACAGTTCAGTAATCCTAAAAGAACGAACTGGGAGAAATTTGGCGAGATGGTGCAGAGTTCACTTAAATTTAGGTAGTCAAATAATCTAAGGAAACTTTAAATATAACGCGTTCTGTTTGACGTAGGCTTTATATGGGCCATTTATAGATTTTAAACGGTTTAATTGATCGAAGCAACAATATCGGCCAATTAATAGCTTTGTATATGTACAAAATTTTTAGTTAAAATTTATTGATGTTGCTTTCGCGAGGTTGCAAATTTCCGGACGCTACGTTTTGCACAATTGATCACTCTTATTGGAGCCATTTTCTCTGCTGCGGCTATGCGTATACTACACAACCCGACAACAGCCTTGACCTGCGATGAGTTTGTCTTTCCTGTTGATCACTGGGGGTTATTTTAAAGAGTTCTACATTAAGATTAATTATTATCCAACCTGCAACAGTTGTTGTCAGGGTTCGGACTTTCAAAAAAAGTGCAGTAGATTTTTTGGATGCTAAGTGGACTTTTAATGCAAGCACTTTGTCCATGGTCGCTTTGTTGGGATATATGGCATTTGGATTTGATGGATTTAGTTGATTAATATGCGTCAGTTTCTAAAATGTTTCCGCTGACTGTTCTACTCAATCTCAAGACTGACAAGGTTCTTGTCGAAACATTCTCTATGACTTCCATCCATTTACGAGCATTTCTATTTTATTTTGATGTGTCCTAAGACACATAACCGGAACGATGCTATTTCCTACCGGACCTATGAAAGACCGACGTTATAATTGCGAGAGTCTACCCCGCCAACAAAAAAACAAACCTATCTCGAAGATCGGGGAATATTTTTAGAAGTCCTCTGATAATTTTTGTCTACGGAGCCTATAGAAATACTCACTGCATGATAACTTATGGCTGTTTGGTGGCCAGTGTGTACTCTTTCTTTATACTAGCCAGAGCTCTTACTGCATATAGGGGAGTATCTGGTTGAATAGAAAAATTTAGATTTTGCGTTTTTTACCCACTTTTTGACAGTTTTGCTGAATGTAATTAGTTTATTTATCGCATTCAAAATTAATGAAAGTGGTTTTTAAGGAAAATGAATATTTTTTTTTTCTAAATTTTGTTAAGGTGGAATATTTGTGGTGGCTTCTCTAGATGCTAGTCCAGCGAAAACTTAAAAAAGCCGACAAAAATCTTGGCATTTAATACTATACTTCTTTAAATTTTAACTCTTTTTTTTTGCATAACGTAAAAAGTACTTTTGGTTTGACACCTACCTCATTTTGTGAAATACTTTCACCAAACACTATGCTTCTACTTAGAAATTTTAAGGGCTAATGCTGTCATATACTCGTATTTCAAGGTGTACTCTTAAATGATCTTGCTGTATGGGTGTTGCCAAGCCTCTTTGCCCAATTTTGCAGCTTTGTCTTTTTTACATTTTTTTTATTTTTTTTTTTTATCAAGACTACCGTCTGTTATATGGGAATGGTCACGCCACCTTATCCAAAATCCTTTGTATATCGCTAATAACACTCTCAAAATAATCACATAATTTCGACGGTCAGTAGTCATCTTCAGTATCGTAAATCAGTAACTACTGAAACTGACCAACTACATTATATTTATATATCTTTCCCTCTCTTTGCCTATAATATATCTTCCTTTCTTTTTTTTTTGAGTTTAAGAATAAGTGTTTTGTTTATTTTAGAAATTATAAATTACAACTTCTTTGTCTTTATTTAAACTTTAAAGAAACAAATTAAAACAAAATCCAGCAAATATCTGTTCTTTATCTATTAGACTTGTATAAATAAATTCGGCAAGTAGTTACTCAATTTAAGTCCACTTTTTTTTTTTCACGAACTATAATACGTAGTATACTTTTAAATACAAACCGATTTGAAATATTTAAACAAAATTAACATAATTGTATTTTTTATAAAAAATAAGATAAAACCATTCTATTGAATACAAAAAATGTGTACATTGTATTTAAACTACAGAATAGTAAAAGAAAACAAAACAATATTAGTAAATGTTTAATTTATAAGACTGAACATTTTTGATGATTATATCATGCATGCAGCGATACCTATGCGATAAATACAAAAGGAAATGAATTTGTTAATTTTTTTGTATGTGTGAAATAAAAAGCAGAAATAATTTTAATGTATTTTTAAACTGTTTTATGAAGTTGAGAAGATAGATAATTAAATGTTGCAACCGTTTCGGAAATGATTCACGTAAGAAACTAAGAAATATAATCAACTCGTGTGCACATACGTCATACGTGACGTATGCGTAAAACTGCATTTAGATCATCACGATGGTGCATTTTTGCATTTTTTACAGGGAGATGTAATGGGTGATTTTTTAGCTGGTTTGGTTTTGGCAACACTGGTTTTGACAGCTGACGTGTGTTTAGTACCTTGTGTCACTGTCAAACAGCTTCAGTTTGGTTTGCAATTTAACCATGGATCGTCTTACAAATGAACAACGCTTGCAAATTATTGAATTTTACTATCAAAATTCGTGCTCGGTTCGAAATGTTCATCGCGCGCTGCTTCCATTTTATGATCGGCATTCTCGACCTTCTGAGCAGTCTATTCGGAAGATTGTGACCAAATTTCGCACCAAATTTACTTTGTTGGACATTAAACCACCAACACGTTTACGTACTGTGCGTAGTGAAGAAAATATTGCGGCCGTATCAGCTAGTGTGACAGGAGACCGCGAAATGTCGATTCGGCGCCGTTCCCAGCAGTTAGGCCTTTGTTACAGCACTACGTGGAAAATTTTGCGGAAGGATTTGTGCGTAAAGCCTTTTAAGATACAGCTTGTGCAAGAACTAAAGCCAGCCGACCTACCACAACGCCGAATTTTTGGTGAATGGGCTCTTGGAAAGCTGGCCGAGGATCCGCTTTTTTATCGAAAAATTGTGTTAAGCGATGAGGCTCATTTTTGGTTGAATGGGTACGTAAATAAGCAAAATTGCCGCATTTGGAGTGAAGATCAGCCAGAAGCATTGCAACAGCTACCAATGCATCAATGGGCCGGCGGCATTATTGGGCCATATTTCTTCAAAGATGATGCGAATCGCAGCGTTACTGTCAATGGTGAACGCTACCGAGCGATGATAACAAACTTTTTTTTGCCCGAAATGGAAGTTCTTGACTTGCATGATATGTGGTTTCAACAAGACGGTGCCACATGCCACACAGCACGCGAAACAATGGCGCAATTGCGAGGCGAGTTTGGTGAACAGTTAATTTCACGTTTCGGGCCGGTCAATTGGCCGCCTAGATTGTGCGATTTGACACCATTAGATTATTTTTTGTGGGGGTATGTCAAGGCTAATGTGTATAGGGACAAGCCCGCTTCGATTGACGCACTGGAAGCCAACATTCATGCATTCATTCGTGAGATACCGGCCGATATGTGTGAAAGAGTATGCCAAAATTGGACTCAGCGGATGGACTACCTGAAACGCAGCCGCGGTCAACATTTGCATGAAATTATCTTTAAACATTAAATTGCAAGGTTCAAACTATCGATTCAAATAAATATTTCATTCATTTTTTGTGTTTTTTTTTTTAAAAAAAGTTCTAAACCTCTTAAAAAATCACCCGTTAGTTGTCCGTAGAGTCAGTGCTGTTGACCGACAGCTGAGGGCAAAAAAAAAACTGCCTACAAGCTTCAATGTGTCGAAGTTGAAAAGAATATTTTCTTGTTTCATGTAAATGTTAAAGTACATGATAGCGCAGAAACCTATTAAACTTATAATTTGTGTAAAGCTGTTTACAAAACGAAATTTAATTTTATAAAAATGTGGCAGGAAAAATCGGGTAAGTGCACAAAACTATACGATGAAAGATAGAATGCTGCAGATCAGTTCCGATTCGAAAATTTCCGGTGGTCTCCAAATGGAGCGAAACGTCCAAGATGTCCATCAGCTGATATACAAGTAGGAGTGCTACCAGCACTGGCTAATTATTTACAATTTGGCTCCTCAAAATTGTGATTTCAGATTTTTTGTAATATACGCTATTCACTTTATTTAAAGTTTGGGGACTTTTAGGATTCTTAGGAATTTATAATTCTATTGCGAACTTTCTCTTTTCGTATAACTAATACTTTCTAAATAGTTGTCTTTTTAGGTTATTTGGCATTTCAGATTTTGATCTGAGATTTCAGATTTCTGCTGCCAAATCGTGTTGATATTCGTTTGGAGCGATTTATTTAATAGAAGAGGATACTTTCATCAGATTAACAAATCAACCATTAAATCCAAATTTGGGTTCTTTTGTGCATTGAGCTGGCTGCAAAAAAACACATTTTCACATTTATACCAACCCATTTCAAAGTAGGTAGTTTAATATAAAAACTCGTTTATATTTGCGTTTTTGTTTTTTTGTTAAAAATGCAAAATGGAAACCAAAAAAAAGTCTCTCAATTAGGAGTTTGTGATGTTTTTTTTTTTTTTTGTTATATATATAGATTTCGAGAGATATTCGAATCAGACCACCATTGTCGGGTCTCTTTTCGTCTCTCTACCACTATAAATCTTACCCAGAGAGACTTTCTGGATTTCTCCAGAGTTCTTCCCTGAGCTCAATTCCTAGTGTTAACGCTAGCATCTGTTTATGGGAGATCTATTTCATCGACTGGGTCTCGACCCAATGATGTCCCAAGATCCTCATTCTTTTGCCAGCCAACGCCGGACATTGACACAGTATATGTGCCGCTGTCTCAGGTTCCTCCAGGCATAGTTTACAGGTATCATCCTCTCTAAGGCCCATCTTCCTTAAGTGATACCCGAAATTACCATGTCCTGTTAACAAAGCCACCACCCATTTCAATGTTCCTCGACTCATGCTTAGAACCCTTCTTTGAGTGGAGCAGGTCGGCCACTTAATTGCCATTTTAGCCTGTCTACATTGTTCCACGGTTGACCACCTTCTCAGGTGTTCCGCCGTGATCCATTTGTGAATCAGCTGTTCTACCATTCCTTTGCCAATTGAAGAGAATGGTTCTGGTCCCAGCAACTTTTCAGTTGACCCCTGTTTTGCAAGGGAGTCCGCCTTTTCGTTGCCTTCGATCCCTATGTGTCCTCGTACCCAAGTCAGTGTAACTTCATTTTTAGATGAACACTTATTGAGCTTAAGTACACATTCCAATACCAATAATGTTGTTATGTTTGTTTGTTCCATGCATCTGATCACCGCCTGATTGTCCAGTGCTATAAGGATATTTCTTCCCTCCACCTGACTCTCAAGCAAGTAGTCCAACGCATGCAGCAATGCAATCATCTCAGCCTGGTATACAGAAGTGTGATTCCCGAGGCTAACGTGACGGGCTAGTTCCAGCTCTGCTGAATAGATACCGGCACCCGCTCCGTCGTCCATCATGGATCCATCTGTGAAAATCACTATTTCACCACTCCTTTTTTCTGGAAGTAATCCGTTCTCAATACGAGTTTTGTGATTCCTTTCCATAATACGCACCCTTGTTATCCCATCCATAGGCATGTTCAGTTCCCTAATCTCGTTTTTGACAAGTTCCAGGATCTTCCTATGTCCATAGATGGTACCACGATTGTGCCATTTCGCATCTCGATGCAAACGAAGTGCCGCTAGGGCCGCTGTTTTCTTAATAAATAAGTCTAGCGGTAAGGATCACTTCCAATGCGCATGTTGGTGTTGTCCTTATTGCACCTGTAACTCCTAAACATGTTAAACGTTGGACCCTATCCAGGTGCTTCCTCACAGTTTTCTGGGAGGCTTTCGCCCACTATACAACCGAGGCGTAGGTAATAATGGATCTAGTTATCATCGTATACATCCAGTATGCTGACATACCCATACACGTTTGCACTGATGTAGTACACTTTTTGCCTTCCTGAACTTCTCCTCAACATGGTAGTTCCAAGTAAGTCTAGTATCTATATAGACTCCGAGATACTTAACCTTCTTGGCCATTTTTAGTTCCGATCCGAAAAGTGTTAAGGGTCGAAATTCCAGATTTTTCAACTTCCTTGTGAAGATTATTAGATCTGTTTTCTCCGCATTAATGGAAAGCCCTTGTTCCAGACACCACCGTTCCACCACTTTGAGCGCATTCCTCATGATATCTGCGGTGACGTCTATGAAACTGCCTCTGGCCATTATTGCTATGTCGTCGGTATATCCCACTGTCAGCGATGCCATATCTGACGATTTATCGTCATTTTGACGTTTTTTAGGCTCAATGACGATTTGACGTTTTTGGCTCGCCAAAAGACGATTTTCAGGTCTCAAGCACATGCCCAACGACAATTTGACGATTTTCACTAACTCATGCCAAAGTAAACGACACACTTCTTAAGAATTTCAATTCCAATATGTATTTGAAATAAATAAAAAGTAATATACATTTTTTGTGATTATCTATCTATCTATATATATAAAAATAACTTGATAAATGTGTGTGTGACAGCCTACCGACTGCCACACACATCCGATTTTGATTTATTTTGTTTTTGTTGATTAATAAACCATGCAGAGAAGGTTAATATATTAGTATGATAACTTTTTGAAAGAAGGTGCAACCGCCATTCCAATAAATTCATTTTTGTACACTTTGAAAAAAAAGAAACTGGATAGAAATCCACTTTTTGATGTCCCACGTGTATGAGATATGGGTACCTACATATAAAAAATTTACTTTTACGTAAACTTATGTAGCAACTGAAGAGTAAAGCAAAACGGCTTGAAAATTGGAACGTAAAGCTAGCTTACAAAATTTGTCTGTCATACAGATTTTGAATAATAAAGGCACAAGTTTTTAACTTCGTTTTTCTCGAAACGATGTCAATGGCATGTGGGCCAAAACAATTCTCAGGCGACCAAATAAAGAAAGCTTGAAAAATCGTGTTTTTATCATTATTATAATTATTATTACAATTTTTCTTGCTTTAATGGTAATGAAGATTTTTTGACGATTTTTTAAGCAGAAAATGCAGATTTTGGAAAATTTTATCTGGCACCACTGCCCACTGTGTGAATGCCAGTCGCCTCAAGTCTGTCGAGAAGAGAGTCCACAGCAGTGTTGTTAGCACTCTCTCTTCATTTATCCCACGAAGAGTGGTCATTTATCCCTTTTTTCCCATTTCACTGTAGTCAAATTCCCTTTTGAAATCCCACGATACTTTTTTGCCTCAAAATCCAGTGTTTAAAAGTAAAATTTGTATTACAAGGAAAGAAAATCGCGGTTAATTAACCTTTAGTATAAAAATTAAATTTTGTAACATTATTACGATAATTTTTTGGTACTAGAAAATTTTGATAACAGACAATTTATATGATGCACATTCAGTGTGTTAATAATCATGGTGAAATGTAGGAGTTTTCATGCAATTTCAGCAAAAATTTATAATTTTATTAATTTTTTGTTAGATTCCTCAAAATCCCACGATTTGGTCCTTTATCCCTTTATCCCACGAAAGGCTTTTCGGACATCGAAAATCCCACAAAGAGGGATAAATCCCACGATATAACAACACTGGTCCACAGTGATATTCCACAGTGTAGGTGAGGGAACACCTCCTTGTGGGCAACCTCTGCTAACCCTTCCTCTGAGTTTTGAGGTTCCCGTCTGAATATTTATCGCCCTTGTGTTCAACATATTGTCCACCCATCTTACCACCAATGGGTTAACCCTACGTTTTTCCAAGGCTTGTTTCAGACTTTCAAAGCATGTCTTATCGAAGGCACCTTCAATGTCCATTATGGTGGTCATCGCAATGCCCCCGGTATTTAGCTCTTCTTCTGCAACGCGTACTACTTGATGTAGCGCTGTTTCTTAATGTAATATTACCAAAAAAAATTGGCTTCAAAATTTCCCAATTTGGCTCCACCCTTCTTGAAAAGCTGGCAACACTGCAGAACAAATGCCAAATTTTCGCAAGCAATTATTGTCCCGGACAAAAAACGTGTGCGAAAAGAGATTGTAGAATCGTACCAAGCAATCTACTACAATTACCCACTTTTCCGTCATCATTTTGCAGCAGCTGCCGCTGCGTTGTGTCATTTTTTCATTTTAAATTCATTTTTATTAATTCTTTTTTTAACTTACATACTAGACAAAAACGATTAAATCTAATTTAAAACTAACATTTTTCTTATTCTAGCTTACTGGCTCTTAGCGAGCGCTCTAAACTTAACAATATCCTTAAAATTATTGCCTTTCGGCCTTAAATCTATCTATATCTATGATTTGTTTTATAGACGTTGTGTCACTCTTGTATCTATGGGATAGTTTCGGAAGAGGTCCCTACCATCGTTGCCACAGTGTTACAAGTGTTACACTTTTAAATTATTTTATAATTTTGTTACAATGTTACTTTCTTTTTCGCTTTGTTACATTTTTCCCATTAAAATCCCTTTTTGTTTTTCTCATTAAAAATATTGAAAAGTTGAACTTGCAGCACTTTTTTCTTTCAAGCAAACTTCTACTATTACATTTTTTATCCATTTGTTATACTTTTTGAACAAAATTGTTACATTTTAAAAGAGCTTGCCGCAACACTGGTCCCTACTATGCTTATGGGATATTTCGTTTCGGAGGAGGTCCGTACTGAAACCCCCAACTCGCAATCCTCTTGCCGCTGGCCCTCTCTTTTTTTTATTCAAATTCGCCATTTTGTTTTCGTATCGGTGTTATGGCAATTTAGAATTCGTGTTACATGCAAAAACATACAAGAAATATAAAAGGCGAATAATATAATTTCTTTGGTTAATAAAACTATCTAAATGAGATGTTTTATATACTAGAAACATATTAGGACAAACATTGTTGTGTATTTTCCGGTTTTGAATATCATTAACTTCAATTTCGTGAGTACATTTTTCTTAAGTAACTGAAGAAAAATTGCTCTAAATGTTTTTATTTTCCTTCAACCAATCTAGATTGTTTATAATTTATAAATATTTAAAAAAAAATGACACTCGTGTACAATACACACGAAACGATTAATTTAAAATTTAAAGGATAAAATTCTATGAAAGCTGGCAGCAACTGTGCCGACAGCGGAAGTGGTACACGCAAGGTGCGAGTGTGTTGGTAAGTCGGAATTTTTTAAGTTACGTGACATTTGTCAATACGAATTTCTATGTAAAAATACTAACGCACTTAGCTTTTACTACCCCATAAAAATATAGCTTGTAGGCAAGTAACGGAAAATCGGTCGAAGATGGGGGTCTCAGTATTGTCTCTGGTCCGCACTACGCTTTAAGCATGTTACCGAGTGGAAAATGGGGCTACGACTCGGCCTGCTTCATATAAAGTAGGAAAATCAAATAAGTTGATGTCAACTTTTCATTGGCAGTGCCTATGAAATGGTATGAATGTGGTAACGCTCCGATTTGGTGGCCACTCGTGTGACTTTCGTAAGAGTGTGTTGCGACAGCCTGCGTGACCAGACACTTGACAGGTGAAGGTAGTAAAACATTTAGGACAAATGTCATAATGACGACATAAAAGTGGCATGCGTAATCGTCAGCGCTGGTTCCTAACTTTCTAACGTTGGCGCTATAGCGGTAGCTGTCAATCGGTTATACGTGCATTTTTGCACGAGACGGGATGGAGAGATCCGTTTGTTCACATACAATGCTATCAATCAAAACTATTGTACGCCGATTTTCTACAAAAACATTTAAACGAACAGCTCTACATAAAATATGATTGAATGCCCGTTCGAACAGGCCTCCCCTGTTTTGTCACTTTGACAGACAATTTTGATTTTTAAATGTGCTGTTTTCATAACCGTCGGCGAAGACAGGCGCTTTTAGTTTCTGTTCTTATTTGGGTTTCGATTGGGCTTCTTCAGATTCGCTCTCAGATTTCAGATTTCGTGTGGCTATTCGGACATAAAAACGTCACTTGCTCTTTTTTGTGATAATATTCGTGCGATTCGAATATGTGTAGTGTAGCCTCCAACACTTTTCAAAGCGTTTTCCATTCACTGGTTAAATTTTGAATTGAAACACTCGAAATTTGCGTCCCGATTGATTTTTAAGTATTTATACATAAATAATTTACAAAATTAGATTCACCCGATGCAATGCCCTTCTTTGTTGTATAAAAAATTCACGAAAACCCAAACACCCTCCACCACTTGTAAAACTCAAACGCACTTGTATTGCTAAATCTGAGAAAATATTTAGATTCGTAAAAGTGCTCTGAAATCTGAAAAGATTTTTTTTTTGTACCAAACGAACATAAAAACTGCTCTGAGAGCAAAAAAAGTGCTCTGAGAGCGCCCAATCGAATACCACATTAGTTCTCATCAAATCGAAGTTTGTTTGAATCATTTTTAAGGTCCCGTACCCAAACGGAAAAAAACGCAAACATATCAGTTTTGCTTTTGTCCATCTGTCCAAACCCATTTTACCAATTTTGTACCTAGGTCTTATATTCCGAGGACAAAAACTGTGTAAGACAAAATAAATTTAAATAAATAAGACAAAAGCCATGATTTTTAATGGTAACACTGATAGAAAAATATAACTATTTATGATGATACCATTGAAAAAGTAAATGAAATTAAATATTTAGGGATTTTAATTGATAATAAGTTCGATTTTAACTTACACGTTGACTAAGGGTATTTTCGGAAATGTCATCTGCATCAAATGACATTTGCAGCATGTTCGAAAACGCTAGTTGCTAAGGTCATGTGCTCGGAAACGTTATCATAGCTAAACTGCATAAGCATGTGTTCGGTAATGAAGTTCTGCAAAGGTCAGATGTTCGTAAACGTCATTTGCGTGTCATCTGCCGTGCAGCAAAGCAGATAACAAACGGCCGTGCATTTTCACTTAAGTACAAATTAAATAAATAAAAATTAAAAGAAAGTGCTTGATATCTGGGAATAGATACGAGTTCATCATCCACATCATCATCAACATGCTCAGAGGTCTAGATCTAGATCATTTAATCAATTTAATTCAAAGTAATTATTGTAGACCCCCAAATCAAGCTCAAGAGGAGATTATTGAACGGTGGACCAGGAACAGAATTAGGTTGCTTCTTTCTGTTAGAGTGGAATTCGAAGATTCTTTCCAAAATGGAAAAAAAGTTAAAAAGATCTGTGTGGAGTGGTGTACTGTTTTCGAGATGTAAATACTATCATACAATTTTTTTGGAATTTGTTCATGGTAGTGTTCGGAAACATCAGGCTGCACTTGCAAACAAAAAAAACTCGTTGGCCCGACACAAGTCAGATGCACAAAATGGCATGTGCAAACAGATGACCGATTGATTTCTGTTATGCATTGACAGTCATTTGCAATTGTAAATGCCTTTTTTCTACATTTCCGAAAACACCCTATATTTGTAGGAAAATAATAAAAGACAAAAATTAAAATGGAGTCACCCTATGATTGTGTCCTATCGCTTCAACTTGGAATAAACCGCTGTACAAAGCTATAAACTTGATAAAACAATGTTTGTCAAGCTTTTCTTCCTACTATTACGTCTGCCACCTATTGCGCAATAGATGCAGGTGCTTCGTGCTTTTGATGGAAAGTGTTTTGTACCTAGTTCAAATGAAATCAGTTGAATTTTTGTTGCTCTCAGAATAGATTTATGGAAAGTCTATTATGTATTTCCTTTTTAGGAATTGATTGAATGCGAGGGGTTTTGCAGCAAAGATGAAATGTCTTCTGGGTTAGCGGGGAATTTTTATTTATTGTTTATCGTGTTAAAAAAGTACATTTTTTATTTCATTGGTTAGTGAGCATTATGGCTAAAACAGAAACTTTTAAAACAAAACGCAGTCCCAGGTTAACCTGGCGCTGGGTTGAAACTTCATTGTGTAGAATTGTATTTGTGGCGATACATTAATATCCGCGCGTCGGTAAGAGAGCGCAGCAGCACCCATCCATAAAACGATCCCCTCGATCAATCCACTTAACAACTCCATAAGCAACTCGATTAATGATGGTGTGACAAGCCAACTGCCAACACGGTTGCCACTTTGGTAATAAATTACCAAATCTGGTAATTTTTTTCTTAGTTCATGATTTTTGGTAATTTGGTAATTTTTATCTGGTTTTGGTAACTTTTTGAACAGGAGCATCAAAAAGACGAACTCGATATCATCACATGGAATTGCTGCCTTACTTTTTCTGCCCACTACGTGTAAGGCTTAAAAGTATTCCTCGTACTTCAGTAAGTAACGTTCTGTAATGTACCTTATTGAATTTAAAATACTTATGTTAAAATGAATTGATACAGTTTTCTTTTAGTTTCTATGAAGACTTAAGGAAACTTCAGAAATTCAAATAAATTTCACGATTTCCTATAAATTATTTTTCACGCCGAAATGTCAAAAATGTAATGCGACTGACAAACCCAAGTGTCTGCCATATCAGTATTTGAAGTAACTATTTTTCACTCGAACTGCGTACTGCCTACTCATATTTTCACGTGGAAAGTTAAATTTGACATTTCGCGGAGAAAAATTTGTATGAAAAATTGGATTCCACTTGAGAGGGTTTACGTGTTCTGAATAAAGTGCATACTAGGCTTAAACATAGGTGCATTTTTCTACTACCATGACATTTTTTTATATTAAATTCGTAAATCAGAGAAAAATCAAACGACACCAAATACTCATATTCATACTGGCTCAAGACGATATATACGATTTTTTCGTGTTTTATCATTTTTCCAGATTTTTGGTAAATTTTAGCTTGGTTTGGTAACTTTTTTTTCCATTTTTGGTTGCTAATTTTTTTTTGCAAGTGGCAACCATGCTGCCAAGCCAATTTCCGCCGCCATGTTTTCCGCGAAAATTCTCTCCCTTGCGACCAGCGTTACCAATTTAGTGCTTTCAGATTTTAGTGCCCAAAATTTAATATTAATTAAAACTAGATTTAGCGCTTTGGCGTTTTTTTAGTGCTTTAAAAAATATTTTAGTGTTATTTTTAACGCTGCCGCTGCACACCGCATTTTTTCTCTTTCTTTGAATGCAGCCATCATTTTAAACAAGTTCATTTCTTTTGAATTGTAATGCGTTCTTCTGTTTGCCTTTTCGCTAATTTTAATTGATCTCGCAAAACTATTTAATCATAATAGTGAAAAGCTACAAAGGGAAGAAATTGAATGGAGAATCCTAGCAAATTTGAAGTGGCAATCAAAAAATTCAAAAGATGTATGGCTAGAAAGTAATAGTCATTCATAGTTTAAGGGATTAGGTGAAAAGCATTTCCAAGATATTTAAGAATTATGGTCTTCAAATTGATATGTTTGCCAGACTCAAAATAGAGATGTGGAAAGGGTTTTTAGCCAAATGAGTTTAATGCAAAAATATACTAAGATTTCATTTTTTAATAGGTACCCACAAACTTTGAACTGTGGCCACTAGAAAAAACAGCATAAGTTATTTTTAGTCACTTTTCAGGAGGTCCAGGTTAAAGATTTGACTTTAGATGTGGGAAGATAAAAACAGGGTCTACGGTCTACGGTGCAACCGATCGTAACATTAACTCAATTTTCACATAAGTCGACTTATGCTGTTTTTCCTTGTTGCCATAGTAATTTACTTTAACCCCGTTCGACTGTGTTTTTACTTAAAAAAATAAATTTGGCGTTGAATACATATGGCGGCGGCACTATACCTACTGTTAGACATTAAGATTCAAAGTAGGTAACAACAAAGGTATAATAGGTTCTTATTTAAGTAACTTAGGAATTCATTATTGAGTATATTAGTCTTAATAGTTAATAGTGTAACCGAGAAGCGCGTGCTTCTCGATTGAAGCCAATAAGTCAACTGACTCTTTTTATACCAAATGGGTATGTTGTTGATGTCTGGTGACGTATTGAAGTTGACACATTTGGTGCATACACATCACCTTCAATCGACATAGCGATGCGAAGACCGAGCTAAGAGGGCGCGATCACTACGGAGAAAAAGTAGTTTGCCTAGGATCCAATACATGTAGACCTGTTGCGCCACCTATTAATTAATTAATCATTTAAGATTTAAGATAATTATGAACAATATTAACTCCGATTTAATTTATTTTCTCATTAAATTGCAAATGACAAAACTACCAGAAACCATTTAAATAAATGCAAAAGATAATACAGAACATCACTAATGCAGAAGCATTTCCAACACAAAAACTCAATTACAAAATTGCCAACTTAAACTGATTGTGAAATAAAGAATCGTTTCCTCTACTTCTCCTAACGGACTATAGCCTGGTAACAAAGTGAACAGTAAAAATGTAAAATAGCTCATTTAATCATTAAGCGGCAAGATGTGCGTGTCGTCCTCGTCCATTACAAATTCTCATCCCCCCCTTCCGCATCTAAGCTTTGTGTGTATCAAAGCAAAGTAGCACTTCCCAAAACAACTACTGTTTACATTTCTCTCCTAAATCACCAGCAGGATTTATCTGCTTATCTATACAAGAGGTGTACGAATACGAACACGAAGTACGACTGTTTTAGGTACGCTATTTGCATAAGACTTTTGGCCGTATGTAACCACATCAAAAATGTTGCGAAAAGTTTTTCTCGTGTTTTTTTTTTTTTTTTTTGTCCGAAACAAAAGCAAAGCCACACAAAAAATATTTAAATTGACGCAACAACATCAATGGGATGTGCGAATAAAAAGTTCTATCATATTGTTAAGGTGGCACTGTTTGTTTTGGGGCGACCATTGTCCTTGAACCTTTCTAATTATTTTCCACCCAATAGACGAGTCCAACAAATATGAGTTTGAGGTTTGAACGATGGGCGATGCTTGTGCGAAAAAAAAACGAAATTTGTGGGTTAAGTTCGCTGCCGGCAAAGGGTTTACGGAACACAATACTGAAAAGGGATTTCGCTACAGTATTCATAATAAAGCAATTTAATGTAGACCCAAGGTGGTTACATTGCTCAAAACGAGGTGCACAGTTTGCAAATTGAATGCTGTGATTTTGGTAAAACAAAAATCAGATTGGAGGTTACAGGACTAAATGCGGCGTATAAGGCTTTTATGTGTAGGTATACCTTTTCCATAAACAAACAAATTGTGAAGAACAAAAACTTTTGGTAGGTTACAGCTAAATCGCGGTATTTTAACCACAATGAGCACGTCAAGTATACAGACAAACATAATGACAACCATTGGGAACTGTCGTCTAATATAATTCCACTTAGATATACAGTCGAACCTATATCTAAGTGGGATCTAGCTGAGCGAATTACCCTCTTTCTAGTGGGCCTATATCCGGCTCGGAATACTTTTTAAACTTTACTAACTCTTTAAGTTCATGTCAGTGTTATAGCACTCTCTCTTCATATATCCCACGAAGCGTGGTAATTTTTCCCTTTTTTCCCTTTCACCGTACTCAAACTCCCTTTTTAAGTCCCACGATTTTTTTTGCCTCAAAATCCGGTATTTAAAAATAAAATTTGTATTACACCGAAATAAAATCACGGTTAATTAAGCTATAGTATAAAAACCACAGTTTGTAACATTATTACGACATTCAGTGCGTTGATAAAAATCATTGTGAAGGTTTTTAGTTCACTTCCCGCAAATAACTGCAGATTTCTGTGGAAAAATCTTATTTGACTGCATTTTTTTTTTTTTTTTTTAGTAAAAATAACAAAAACAGAAACGAAAAAGCTGAATACGAAAATGATATAGCTTACAGCGAAAGTGAGTGTGCAACAAATGCTCAAATCAGATTTCTGGTTTTTCAAAGTCTGCAGCTAGGTTGATAATCCGCAAAATGCAGACAAATCTGCATTTATGGCAACACGATGTTAGGTTGAAGTCATTAAGAGGTCTGAACTAGCTACGTAGGTCTGACAGCTGAAGAATTTCTTCACTGAGTACTAAGTTGATATTCCGCAGAAGTGGATGATAAGACCTAGAAAAAGTGACATTACTGAGCAGTCATTCAGTGAGTCAATTTTTATACGTTCGGGTTAAATCGATTCCAGACAAATCTAGTCGGCTTACGTCATCTAAATTTTTGAATGTACCCATT
Source organism: Cheilosia urbana (assembly GCA_946477585.1). Lineage (NCBI taxonomy): Eukaryota > Metazoa > Arthropoda > Insecta > Diptera > Syrphidae > Cheilosia > Cheilosia urbana. Next base: position 26,067,927 of record OX297853.1, read on the forward strand.
ATATTTCGTGTCGTGATCGAATAGTGGGTGAATTCAGACTCGAATTAAAAAAAAACGCTGAACTACTTTTAAGCGCTTAAATACATTTAACCCGTTTTAAGCGCTTAATTTCTTTTTAACGTTACCTAATAGAATCAAAGTCGAAAGAATGATTTCTCTGGTTGTGATTTCATTCCTCGAAGTTTGGTTTCACATTTTTTTAGAAGGAGAATCGAAATTGCGTCGAAAACATTTTTATTACACTTTTTCACAAAACTCCGGTTGTGTCATACGAGTGCCAAATAAAAGGCGTTTTTCTTTTTTAGTTCAGAGCACAACCTGAACTGTTATACAAAAAGTTTGTGTTTCTTTTTTAGCTCAGATACATCAGAGCTCGAATTTGTGTTTCTTTTTTCGTTCAGAGCATGATCAGAGCGCGCTCTATGAGCTCAGAATTAATTGACTGAGCAGGCTGAGTAAAATGCTGATTACACATATACAATATACATTCACACTTCCAGTCATATTTGAGAGAAAAAAAAAAACAGGAAAAACAGAAAATCATCAGAACGATCTGAGCACGCTCGGTTCAGAGCGCGCTCATATAGCTCGAGCTCAGTTCAGTGCTCAGCTCTGAACTAAAAAATAAAAACGCCTAAAGCCCGCACCAGACCTATAACGTGTGGTGTGTTGTGGTGTGGTCTGTCGTTTCGTGTTCTGTGCACACTTATCTAGTGTGCTGTCATTTTTTTAAATGAATTCAAATGTTGTTTGTTTTGCTTTTTTGACGTTATTGATTTCCTAGATCATGTGTTCTCTTTCTTTCACTTATGCAATTTCAGATAATATATATGTCTCGCTTCATTGCGCCATAGGGCGTTGTGGCGCAATCGGTACAGGAGCGATTTCGACACAACGCGACACACTGCAACACAACACACGAGAAATATATGTTTCTACGCATATAAAATCCATTGGAGTGATAGCGACACGCCACTCCTCACCACAACACACGTTACAAGTGTGTTTCCGGCTTAAAGGGTGTTTTTTTTTAGAGGTATACAATACAACTTTAAGTTGGCAACAGTATTTCAACTGGCGGCCATTTTGTCAAGTGATTTATTTTTAGTTTGGTTTTGCATTTCAACATGAATAGACTGACGCCTGAACAACGCTTTCAAATTGTGCACATTTATTTTGAAAATCATGGTTCTGTCCGAAGTACGTATAGCGCACTTCGTCCATTTTATGGTCAACATAGTCGTCCATCAAAGCAATTAATTCGATTAACTATGGAACGTTTTCGCACCACGTTTACTTCAAATGATAATACGCAACCATAAAAACATCGTACTTCGTACAGTGCGTACAGAAGAAATCATTGCTGCTGTAGAGCGTAGCGTAGAGGAAGACCCGAATCAGTCTATCCGCCATCGTGCACAGGAATTGGATATGTTTCCATCCACTTTATGGAAGATTTTGCGGAAAGATCTTGTTTTGCGTGCTTATAAAATCCTACTAGTGCAAGAATTGAAGCAGAATGTCATACAGCTCGTGCCACAATTGATTTATTGAAGGAAACGTTTGGTAACCGCGTTGCGGACCCGTGAATTGGCCTCCAAGATCGTTCGATTTAATGCCGCTTGACTATTTTCTGTGGGGATATGTGAATTCGCTAGTCTACATCTACACCGATAAGCTCTAAACGATTGACCACTTGGAGCTTGGAGGACAACATCCGCCGCGAGATAGCCAATATACGGCCACAAATGTTAGAAAAAGTCATCGAAAATTGGACCTCCAGATTAGACTACGTCCGAGTCAGACGTGGCCATCATATGCTAGAAATCATATTAAAATTTTAATGCCAGAAGATTATCTTTTGAATAAAGTAAATTTCATGTCAATTTAAAAAAAGCATCTTTGTTTCATTCCATTTCAAGGTTCTAACCTCTAAAAAAAACACCCTTTAACAATACGGTGGCAAACTGCAAAATTAGGCGGTTCTCATTCTAAAATACATGGTGCATCTATGACAAGAATAGCGGTGCACAAGTTTAATGACAGCTGTACCTCCTTTCTCCCTTCTCGCGGAAACCAATATTTGTGGAGGATTTTTTTTACCCAAGGCGTGCGACTTTTCGCGCCTAGGTGTGAATAAAGTGTGTAAACAAATTTGGAACTACCACCCAATCGGTCCAGAACTACTGACTGCTAAATTCCACGTGCAATTTCGGTCTTCTTATTGAATAAACCGGACATAATTCAATGAAGATCCTTTCATTGTTCTTGCTCAATATACACAACACGAACTTTCTCAAGAGTGTTGACTCCTCGAACTACGTAGATAACATTTTATTTGGTACGTGCAATGAAAGAACAACATTGATGCAAAATAATTCCAATACTCGAAAGCGGGTAATAGGTACCTTTTCTCGTTCAAATTTCAAGATAATCTGGTGTGCATAGGACTGTCCAAAGTTCACTATACTAGTCCAAGTTGAGTGTTCTTTGCAATTAATTTTGTTTGTGAATTCACCCTGAATTTTGGCAAAGCGGCAAGTTAATATAGGAAAACTTTGCAAAGATGTAATGAAATTCTGGAATGTGCAGGTATATCTCGAGAATTTCATTGTTAGTCAAGTTGTTTATTTTCTTTTAGTCGAGTGAATACTGACTGAACTTTTCGACTGCCGAAGGGGAACTATGTTGCAAAGGAAAACAAGTTTGAACAACTTGTCAAATGAATCTCATGGATGACAGCATTAATGTATCCGTTATGATAACTATGAAACAAAAAGTGTTGAACGGCTGCAATTTGAAGACTGTAATAATTAATGGAAAAAAGTTGTTTTGAAGTTTGAGGGAGGGGTCTGAGCGTTGCTATTAATTCTAACATAGCATAGGCAACTGTGTTTGGAAAATATTGATCGAATTTTCGATAGGGGGAAAGAAATATGATCACCTGCCTGACGGGACACCTAGCGCAGTGATTTTTATTTTGCTCCTTACAATGAGACAATCATCGCACTGCAGGCGATAGACCGATGGTGTACTGCAGGAGAAAAGTTTACGAAAAACAAAAGATTTCTGGTTTACTTACCAATGCAGAAAACACAAAGCAATTGCGCAGACTGATAGTCTGTTCCTGTTGCGAGGGGAAGTGAAAATGTATTCTTTTCAATTTTCAGATTCAGCAAGTTATTGGGGACGGTCGGATACCCAGTTTATGTAAAACGTCAACTAGATTCGTCGTGACTAGGAATCCGAACGCGTTGACTTGGCAACTTGAATTGTTTTTGTATTCTCGCGGTCAGCGTTACCTTTGTTTGATTTTGCCCTTTATTATTCAGAAAATACCCCTCATTATTTTTTCAAAAATTGTTATTTTCAAATAAGTACATTTAAAATGTAACACGGTTTCCTATCAAAACACTATTACACTGTTATGCAAACTACTGGTTTTTAAATATCGTGCGAAAATTCGAAATTTGCAGAGTACCTAGTCTTAGAAATGGCACCTTTTTCTCTCACCGGCCCTTTTGTCGACTCTTCGACAGGTCCGGAGGGACCCTAGGCCTAGCTTCTCACAACCATTCGTTTTGTGTGAGTTTTTCATTTTTTGGAACGAATGGAAGGGATCTACAATTTTATGCCGACTCCAAACGGCTAATTGAGAAGCTCTTTCAAGACATTTATACTCTCGGATGTTTGTCAGACGTTCGCGAGAGAGAGCGCAGTGGAAAAAAAACAAGAGTTGGAATTTGGGTTTTTGCGGGATTCGAACCTGAGACCCCTCGCTTAGTAGTCCAACATACATCACGGTTGCCAACACGGTACATTTGGGACAAAGTCTTTGTCTTTCCCAATGTTTCCTTGCCCTTTGTCCTTCCCGACAATTTCTCAGTCCCAAACTAAATTTATAAAAAAGAAAATTAATTCAACAAATAACTAAAAAAATAGGGTAATATACAGAACGTACACAATTAACCTTGGTTATGCGATAAAATATTTTTTAAGTTATTTTTAGGTAGTACGTTTTGAAGTGTTATAAATTACGAGTTGGGCGTGCATTTTATAAAATTTTTAAAATTGGTTATTACAGTTGGAAAATTAAATATCTGTCCCAATGTTGATTTCTCCATCCCATTCTTTCGGTATATTTGTCCGAAGTTATGTTTCAAGTTGACAACCGTGAACACACTAACACTAAGCCACTGCGACTATTTTAAATCTGACTCTTCGAAATGTCAACTGAGTATGCAGGCAGGTTTTTCTTGACTAGATTTGTCGGCTTTCCCCCCATAAACGTCAACAGCAAAAACTAATAAAACAGGACATTGCTCCATTGTTCTTCTAGTTTTCCGATAGCCTTAAGTCTTAAGAGCTTGTGGTTAGGCACATACAAAATTGTTTGAAGGTCTTGAAAGTCCTGCTGCCTCTTTAAACTTAAAAAAAAAAAAAAAAACATTTCGGCATAACTGGTTCACATTATTTCGAATACAAGCTACAGCCGAATTATTCATCAAATCTACAGACTGGCAGACAAAACCAATGTGGAAAATATTTGAAACTTTCTTTTCCAGAAAAGCCACTGCACCGCTTTTTTCCCGACCATAGCGGACGCAAATCCAATGAAATTCCTCAAGTTAAGGAATTTTCGTTTTCCAATACAGATATAATTACTTCAAATATAGTTTCTCCCTGCCCATTTTTCGGCTGAACTAAAATGAAAAAACAGTCCTCTGTACAACCATTTTCTATTTCGAACTATACCACTTATTCATTGTCAGACTTCTTTTAAGTTATTGTTTGTTTGAATAGTTTGAATTCTGACTGTCAAGTCTCCGTAGGATAATCTATTTGGAAAGACATTTTTGGAAACAAAAAGGAAAAGGGTAGTCCACATTACCCGAACTTACTCTACACTTGACAGATGACATTGACATTTGACAGATTCATTTCCAATTGGAAGTGGAGTTTGTTTAATGACTAGGTAATGGGTTATTTACATTTCACCATTTTAGGTTCCACGCTTCAATACGTTAGGTAGTATTTCTTTTCCGTGTCAATCCACCTCATTCGAGAGGTGAATATAATTTGCGCACAGGTGAAAAAAAAAAAAAAAAAAAAAAAAAACACGTACAGCTTTGATAATATACCAATTTTGTTCGTATACGAATTATCTTTTGCGAAATTTGCGAATTGAGGTCTTACCCCCAGCCCCAATCAACCACTATGGTGAGTAATGATTAAAGTGGGAACCATACGAGGTAGACATATGTGAATGTTGTCCATTCCAAGCCTCAATGGCTTCCCGTTCAATTTTGCCACCAGCTTAAGGCAGGGTAATCTTAATACGGTCCTGTTTTACTACAGTACTCCCAGCTGAGCTAACACCATTCCCATTCCCAGTATTTAGTAGACTTTACAGCAAGTACAATCTTGACAACAATGAAATGATTTGGCGAAAAAATCCCGATCTAACAACTACATAATAGTGATACAAAATCAAAGCAGATACAAAATATGCCACTTCAACAAGCAGTGGTAGTTACCCCCAGGGAAATTAAACCAGTTGATACTCAAAACTCAGTCAATTCACTCACTCCTAGAATAACGCGAACTAGCACAAACAATCCCCTCAATATAAATACACTCCGCTGTCAACTTCTCCGTCAGTTCAAATATTTCTGCAATTTCGTCTGAATGGGTTTACTAAGGACCAAACTTCAGCTGCATGTAACGCATTTATCATCGCGACACATTACACAACACTCTTCTTCAGGAATCGCACAATTAATCCAAGCGCTGTTGGCCAACTACACTTAACTAGATAAGCGCGTACAAACTTTTAATGTAACCCTGTCAAAAGAAAAATCCCAACAAAATTTAGAGTTGCTCTGAAAAACTTTTCACACCGTCCTCTTCTTCCTCTACCGCATGAATTCGCAGTATTAACGCAGCCATGTAGGTATGGCGGTTCATTTCAATGAAAGGAACAAAGAAACCCCGGCTCGCAACTCTTGTCAGGAAGGAACTAAAATCAAATTTATCTTAATCTCTTGTGAGAAAGTTAAGTTCCTCGCAAAAGTAACGTTCTTCTGCGGGAAAAGAAGGACGAGCCACAGTTTATCTGACAATAGTGGAAGGAGTTGCATTTTGTTTCTTCTTGAAATTTGTTGAAAAGATCCCAACAGGTGCGGGTTCGATTCTAATCCATCATTGGAGCCCTTTTAATTGGATCGAAGATAAAAGCCGAAATGGTGGGCAGACTTACATAATGACAGCCATTCGTTCACCAGGGCATCCTCTGTAATTTGTGTGTGCAGTGATGAATGGAACTGTTTTTATTCTGGGCGGGAGGGCCTACCTCAATATTCTCCATATCCCCCACCCTCTCCCCAAACCGATAAAAAACTAAGAGCCCAATCCAAATCATTTCATTCTTTGAACCTCGTTCGATCGAAAATGGAACCTTTATCGGCAGGAGCTTTTTTGTGTGTGCCCCATTGTCAAGCAGAAGGAAGGAGAAAAGCATTTACATAAAGAAACAAAAAAGGGTGAACGGACAAAAAAAAAAAAAAAAAAAAAATACCGGAGGCATAACAATGTCGCAGATTGGACATTTGAATATGAAAGAAAAAGCCTTTGTACCCAGAAAATAAAACGACGGAAAATGTATTCGTAATCGTAATCAGAAAATGGACTTTCTTGTTCTGCTAAAAGATTGCTAGATCAAAACAGTCTGAAATAGTGCAAATGGAACTTAAATGGGATGTAGGCGTAGACGTGGGACTTATCCAAATCCTTTGTTGTGCTGCGATAATGATTTAACACACCAGCATCTGTCTTGGCAAATAGTTGCCTTTGGGAGATATGTTTCTGACAAATACAACATTTTGTCAATTTGCATTGATTCATTAAGATGATTCGTTCGGATCAGAGTTTGGAAACGTGTTGCTTACAAAAGAAGCTTATTTGACTGTGTTAATAAATAAAACTAGAGATACTCGTGCCCGACAACCCTTGGTTCGATTTTTATCCAAATACATAATATAGGATGATGAAAAGAATTCATATAAATAAGATCTCTAAATAGTTTTTTTTCTTAGAAAAAAATGCAAATAAAGTGAAAAGTATTACAAATATTTCCTAAAATGTTAATACACACATACCAATCATCCACGTCCGTTATATTGAAAAGGCCATTAAAATCGTAAGGTTTTCCCATAAGTACGACCGTTTTTAGTGCAATATCCGACTTAACGTTTTGGTCTCCTGGTTTCAGAAATTTGACAGCCCAATTGTAGGTTCCGCGAAATAAATCCCCGGGAAACAGGAAGCCAAAGAAAAAATAAGTGAGGCCCCAAAAATGCGCATACAAAACAACAAGAACACAACTTCTAAATCTGGCGTGCAATTTCCCTTTTTGGGGCTTTATTTAATTTGTTTAATTGGTGCCTAATTTTATAATTTTATAATGAAATAATGCCTTAATGAAATAAGACCCCAACATTGTTTTTGCGACCCAATTTCATTTTTATTTCAAAAATGACACATGGCTAAAAAAATTGCGTAACAAAATTGCGTTGAAAATCATCAGAGCTGATGGTTTTCAAGGTTTAGCAAGGCGGAACTGTAGATTGCCGGGACTATCACAAGACGGATCCGTAGATTGCCGAGACTGCCGCAAGGTGGACCAGTAGTTTGCCAGGACTGACGCAAGACGGAACTGTAGATTGCCGGGATTGCCGTAAGGTGGACCTGTAGATTGCCGGGACTGTCTAAAGACGGACCTGTAGACCGCCGGGGCTGCCGCAGACACACCAGAGCCACACCTGACTACCGACCAGAGGACAAAAGCTAGCTCAAGCCGTACCAGTATTCATTAAGAATTTATAGGAATTCTCATTGTAAATTGTAGAATTGAGTAAATAAAATGTTAAATTGTAAATTAAATATTAGATATTAGATCATAAGAAAATAATTAAGGAAACTCCTGTATACCAAAAGTTAGTGTTACTTTAGAAAGAACCTTGGCGATCGGGCGAGCTAACCTCAGCCTTGGACAAAAAGCACATCACACCTGAAACCCTTCGCTCAGCGATCCAGCACATAAACTGAATGCAGTTTTGAATATTCAAATAGTTGGAATGTGAGATAGTAAAAGATTTTGATATAAATATAGTTCTGAATATTTCTTAACTTTTCAAATTTTTTAATCCTACAGGCTGTGACAATACAACTTTCTTTTTTCAAATGCGTCCTATACGACTGGCATGGTTCTAAAATTCGTTTCCTTTCGACCTACACTTTATCAATGGATGTTCTGTGATGGCAAGTTAGCGTGGATTTCGGATTCCCTTTAACGTAGCCCCGTCGGGACTTTCCGAGTCAATATATAAGTAATTCACTTCCATCAGATAAACCGCGAAGAAGACGAAGAACTAAACAATGTCGACCTTTCAGAACGGATCGCCTTAGAACACTAGGAGTTTAAATTTCAATGTTGTATGTTATCCCCACAGCCAGCATTCTGGATGCAAAAATGCGCCTGATGTCCGTGATAAATTGGACTAAGACGACATTTGGTACCAACAGGATGATATCCCGATTTCCCGATTTGCGACTGTTTTTTTTTTTTTTTTTGTGGAGTTTTTTCTATTTTAAAATTGCGCGTTTGTTTCAACTGGGCGAGTACTGCTTCTATGCTGTTAAGGCTCATGAAAAAGGTTTATTCAGTTTATGGCCACCTACCCGATATTATTTTCAAAATTGTGTAAAACAAAAATTTAGGCATATTGGTACAGTGTGACCAATTCAATATTTGAAATCATGCTAAGTATTTTTTTTTAAATCAAAACCTGCTAAAAATAAAAAAAGGAGAAAAAGAAGAAGAATTCCAAAAAGCTTCCTGAATTCGTTGAATGTGTGTGGTCACTGTCAAATATGAATTGTGATGGCTTGTTCACACTAAGATTCGTATGCTTTGATATTATTTTATTATTTTAATTCATAATTTGTCTATAAAATAAAATAATCCTTCTAAATTTCGCAGGAAATAAATGTAGCTGTATTAAAAAATATGTATAGAATCATTTTGATTCATAAAACAAATTTAATTGCATTTAAATAACAAGGAAGTTGTGTTTCCGCACCCGGCTGTGACGGGAGAATTAACGGCGATGCTCCACTATTGCGAAATTTGATGTGGGTAAAGCAGGGTCAGCCATTGGAATTTCGCAAAACAAAGTACGTGGGAAATGGGATTTCGTATTTAATTGCTCTATTCTTGACATTGTCGCTCTTCGGGAAGTGGTAGGTTATGTGGCGGACCTAGCTTACCCGTAAAGCTGGATCTGACATATTGACTTTTGAAGGATTTATTTCAGTTACAAACAGGCCGGTAAATTCATGTCGAGTTCGAAATTTTGTACGAATACAATATCTTTCTCTAAATATCTATTCACATGCGTGCGAATTGCGAACCAATCAATTTAATTGTATTTATATGAATAAAAAATTGCGATTCGCCTTTCCCGGGTGAAGTATATAAAAAAAAAAAAAAAAATTATTATATTTAGTCAATCAAAAACTGAGTTTTAATTGAGTTTAATAGCGAAATTAACAATTATTACAGCAAAAAATCGTGAACGAAAAATTCCGCTCTCCTTTTCGTATTGCAGTAAGCAGATGCTCCAAAATGATGGCGGAAAAGTGGGTAATTATAGTAGATTGCTTGGTACAATTCTCCAATCTCTTTTCGCACACGTTTATTGTCCGGGACAATAATTGCTTGCGAAAATTTGGCATTCGTGCTGCAGTGTTGCCAGCTTTCATAAGTGGGTGGAGCCAAATTGAAAATTTGAAGCCGAAAATATCCAAACCCAAATATGTATGCAAATTAAAACTGCACATTTTTTGGTAATATTAAATTAAAAAAAAAAAACACAAAACAAAACAAACTCCTAACTGAGAGCCTTTTTTTAGTTTCCAGAAAAAAAAAAAAAAAGAAAGAAGAAAAAAAAAAGGCAAATGAAAACGTAAACTTTTTATATATGTATTAAACTACTTCGAAATGGGTTGGTGTAAATGTGTGAAAATCAAGTGCAAGTGAAAAATATGTTTTTTTGCGCCCAACTCACAAAAGAAACCAAGTTCGGATTAATAATGTTCGATTTGGCAGCAGAAATCTGAAATCTCAGATCAAAAACTGAAATGCCCAATAATCGAAAAAGACATAATTGTTTAGAAAGCTTAAGTTATACGAAAAGAGTACGTTCGCAATAGAATTATAAATTCCTAAGGATCCTAAAAATCGCCAAACTTTAAATAAAACTTTAACCCTTGAAAATGAAATTGAATCGCTGTTTTTTGCGATCACGAATATTCCCTTGTTCGCAATTCGCGTTCATGTGAATAGTCCTTTGCTACGTATACGAGAAAGTTAAAAATGACCATATTAATAAAAAAATACTCCTTTGGAACCCCAGGGCCGGCATTATGTAAGTCAAAAATGTTTAATGGAGAGAAATATTAAAAGGTAGTACTGCAGTAAATGGTTAGGTTAGGTTAGGTTGAAATGGCTGTCGCGACACACTTAGACCATTATAAGGTCCCTTGTGATACCACATGAATCTGTATTCATTCCTCCTACTACTCGTTGAACCAGTTGGAGCTTCTGATGAAGCGTAGTAGATTTCGAATGTCATTATGGTAGAAATCTCCTAAGTGGAGTTTTCGTCTATTTGAGAGAGCTGGACAAGTACAGAGAAGATGAGTAAATGGTAAATGGGAGAATTAAAAAAAAAAAAAAATAGTACAGACATTTCTTCAAAAATAAAAGTGGGCACAAACATTTTTTGTTTAACTTTATTTAAATGATAAAACCGCCAAACCTCAATCTTAGTTCATCACAGGTAACAATAAAATAAATACTGAACTGACAGATGGAAATTGCATGAAGCCAACAAAAAATAAAAACAAACTATGTAGAAAGAGGGAAATTCCCTTTTTGATGACAGTTTGGAAGATAAAAGTGCTGCCAAATTTGCATTAAATAAATTTAAAATTCAATTTATAAGTGTTTACAAAATAAGACTACGAATGTGAAAGGAGGATTACGGGAGTATGGAGGTGTTGAAAGTAGTAAAATACTTCTATGGGAGTACTTTCGGCAGCACTGGGTGGAAATGATTTTTATTTATTTAATATTGTTTTCCATTGGGACAGAAGAAGCACTTTTTTAAGAGTCTGAGCAATTTTGCGAAACTAACACCAAGACATTTGTCAAACTTCAAAGTGTGTTTACTTTCGTTTTTAGACGAGAAGTCTGTGAAAAATAGAAAAAAAAATTACATTTGGCTGCTGCAATGCAATCTTTATAAACACAAATAACAATTTGAGAACAACTGTCTTTTAAAACACGCACCACGACAAATGCAAAAAAAGGGAAAATCTCGTTTTATGTTTCATGAGAAATCTGAAAATCCCAATGGAAAACGATATAACTTACATTTACATTCCAAACGTCAAATTCAACAAACTGAATGTTTTCAATTGTCAGCTGTTATTAGCTGTCAAAATAACTTAACGAAAATAATGCGACATACTGAGACTGCCAAACTATAATTTTGTTGTCACACAGTTTCTCAAAGCTAAACGAATGTGAACAAAAACATGTTAGGAGAGTTACATGTGCAAATTTTCGCTTCCGCGTGATTTCTTTCGTTTTTTGAAATGCGAAAGTGGTTTTCGTTTCGTTTTTTACAGAACCTCCCCCCAGCTTTACGTAGATCTTAATGAGAGGACTTGCATCTAATAGCATGTACAGAAAATAGCGGGTACCCATTCTATAGGAAACGATACGACCTGTTATACCCTATTCTATATAAGTGCTGCAATAGTTGAATTACTTACTGTGCTGTTACATACCGTCATCCTGAGGATTTGATGAAGTTCATAATTTTGACCGTGAGTGGGGTAGATATCTCGTTCTTATAATGAAAAACGAGTCTTCCAAGAAATTTGTTCTTGGAATGTTGAGGCCAAGGATCTGTGACATTGAAAGCAGCAAGCCTCTGGCAATTTTTTCCTGCGTCAGTCGCATTTTCTGGTAGGCTTTCATGTCCAGCCCCAGTGGTTGGGGAAAAGCAGTTGCCGATGGTCCGATTTTAAAAATAAGCCATCTATGGGTACTATTAAAGCGTTAAATGTTTCAGCCAACCACAAAGACGCTTCACATGGTAAGGTTACCCAATTTATATTAGTATTTAAAGGGAAATTATGTCAACCTTTATTCACGAAACTATACGTCGGCAAAGTCAAAAGTCCCCCCATGTTAGGCGGCTCACTATTAAGACTTGCGTTTAGGGGGATTTGCATGCATTTGCGTCGGTAATTTCCCAGCTGACAGCTTTAACCATATACTTCGATTGCTAATGAAATGACAGACAACACGGCTAGTAGAAAAGTATACCCTCCGCAGTCGGATATTCTGGTGCGAATGGATTCCACAGCTCGCAGGTGTTAAGATGATTTTAAGGGATTATGCCAAATTGAATTTATCTCCCCCGAGATGAGTATAATTAATTGCTCACAATGTTACATTCAGGCTTACGGCGGGAGTTTTCATTTTAGACTATACCTGAGAGATTTAGTAGCACATATCAAGGTGTTCCACACCCACAAAAGCGGATCCGCTTTTTATCAAGTGTGCGTAACGTCAAGTGTTCTAGGATTTATTTTAATGTCAAATTGAGACAGCGCAAGTTTCCAAGTCAGGTATTAGCGGGACGTAGGTAACTCATGTATGTATTACGCGTGCAGACGATCAAGACTTATCCCAGTATTAACTGTCAATTAATTTATTTCAATTTTCCTTTTTTTTTTCTTTGAGTAAAGCTTCTGTTTATTTTAATTTTACGCCCTATAAACAAAACCTCAATTAATCAAGTTCTAATGTTCATTAAGAATTCGACATCGACATTGTTGCAATTGATTTTTTCCCGCCATCAGGACATTGTGTACACAAAGACACACGGCACTCGTTGTTGGCAACAAAAGAGCTTTTCATTAGCAAGTCTTTCCTGGCAGATAATTACTACATGCATAAACGGAAAACGAAAGCAAGTAGGAGAAAGGAGGTGAACTCACGATTCACGAATCAGTAGGAGAACTACCCCTTCCTGCTGGCGTCGTCATAGTGTCCTTCTGCTGGATGTGATGGGATTGCAGTGATTTTTCCCGCGCAGCAAAACACTTCATCAATCAAATTGGAATGGCAAGAGGAGACGGAAGACGAACGATTGAAGAAGATGAAGAAGTGGTTTGCAACTCGACCGGCACGACACGGATTTATCTCTGTTGGCCCAGATAGCTGTAAGTGGATTTCTACTTCGACAATGATCAAGGGCGCGAGTAGTTGGACACGCATTCCACATCCGCAAAGGAAACGAAGTAACAATTTTGTTGTTACTTTGGCAGGCGATGTTCCGCTCAGTACCAGGAACTTGGTCTGTCTGCACTGCACCTCAGCAGACTAAAGGACATGTCTTGCAAGACAATAGATTGCAAATTTTCCCACCGGAAATGTGATTGAATTTCAACGGTAATTACATTGGAATGCAATTTGAATAAATCGAAGGTACTAACAAATAAATTATTCTCTCTTTGATTGGATCAATTGAAAGCGCAAGGATACGGAAAGGAGTTTTAAGCTTCCAGTTTGTCATTGGAATTTTTTTCCGACTGCCTTGCAGTGGATTTTGGGAAGGGATTTAAAATTAGTTGAAAGTTGCATGCGATTTGTTTATTTTTCTTTGTTGTAGTTCTATTGGCGTTGATTTTAAAAATCTACATTTTGAAGTATTTTTTTTTACTAAGAGTTGAATCACTTGGCTCTCATAAGGCGGAGGATGAATGGGATACGTGTTATTTGCATACCCCAGGCGAAGCCGTTGAGTGTAGAAAAGTTAGGAGTAACAACGTTTCCCCATATTGGGAAAGCAGGGGCTCATCACTTCTGTTGGAAATTGTTGCCGAATTTAAATGTGTTACTTATTGTGATGCAAGACTTTTCGGACTGACTTTCGCACGACCAGACTCCGCGATATTGGACGTTATTGAATTCGAATGGTTTTTCTTCAAATTCAGTATTTGAAAGGTTTTTTTTTTTTGTTCTGAGATATAAAAAAATATCCTTTCTTCGCCGATTTAACTTTTTTGAAACGCAAAAAGCCCACAAAATGGGTAATTATTTACGAATTAGCATCACTGAGTTACAATAGTTACGCCCTACAAATATACGTTTTAGGCCCGTTTGCTTTACTGAGGCAGTAAAGTAAAAGAAAAAAACACATTTTGGTCAAAAATGTTCCCAAAAAAATATGCATGGCAATGAAAGGAATAGCCTATATCCTTTTCAGAATCTTAGGGAACATTTCAAAAAAAGTTTCATCGAAATCTGTACATTCGTTTTAACGGCAACCGATAACACATAAAAACGCATGCAGTTTTGTTACATGTATAGATTCATTTAGAGATGAAAATGATTCGGAGTCAAGAAAAATGTCCCTCCTTACAGCGAGGGAGTATTTCGTCGCCACTCTCGGGAAGAATCTTGAGGTGATAACCTGTGGATAACATTTTAATACGCTGGAAAGGAAAACATATGCACGCGTATGCCAAATAGGACAACAAATATCAAATTTCGTCTGTAAATAGTCAGGTGAATGACAGCTTTTCCAACTCTTATTCTCACACCGAGAAATTTTTTGGAGGCTAATATCTTGCTCTATCAATGGTGCTGTCTTTTACAAATTTTTCGAATAAAGGAAGGACCGGCATTGAGTAAAAAATTCGTAAGAACTAGTAAATATTCGTAAGATTTAAAAGTAATGCCACGTTTCTACCGGACACAAATCCCGAGATTAAGTACAAGAGGTTTAAAATTCATTCTGAATTGTTTGCACCAAATAAAAGAAGATTAACTCGACGTATTCTCTCCAGCTCTGTCCATTCGAGAGAGGGAGAGAGAGACATTTTTAAATTTTTGACGTCTTATTTGTCATTTCTGTCAAATGCTGCTTCGTTTGCTTTTTATTTTTGACATCTCTGTGGAAAGTACATGCAATTCTGGTTGATAATAGAGATATATTTCTAATCTGCCTTTTTATGAGATTAACTTTTGCATGATAAATCCCAAGATTTATGCGGGATTTAAGGACATTTTTCTAAATCTCACAGTTAGTCTCCGGTGGAAACGTAACATAAAGGAATAACCCTTATTATGTTTAAGTTGCATTAATTATCGAGTTTAAAAAATTGATTATTGAGGAAACTGTTGGGCGAAATGGATTGATGAGTTAGACACATAGGCCCGTTTGCTGATACTACGCGTCATAAACTGTCATGTAAGATTTTAAGTGGAACTTAAATCGCTCGTCGTTCGTCGTTGACACAGTCCATCGACAAAAACTGGACTGAATATCACCCGAAAAACGCTTGCCTTAAAAGTCCAGTTTCAGCACAGTCAATGCGCCGACGGACTGCCTAAAATCTTGTAAACGCTAAAAGGACATGGTTATTTAAGCCAATATTGAGGCTTTTACAATATCGGTGACATTGTTAATAAACAATCACATTCACATCATTCTGCAGTGGAACCCTTGGGTCTTATATGGAAAATTCTAAAGATGAATAGTTTGAACGAGGGTCATACCAATTAAAAGCTACAAATATTTAGGCCTTAGGACTGGAACTTACATATAATATGTTACACAACTGTTCATCGATGGAAGTTGCAGTGGATTGGATATTAAATACAGGCAGTTGGTCCTTAACTAACAATGAAGGCCCTTCACCCGAGGTGTAAGGCGAGCGGGTCGAAATAAACGTGACGTAGATCGCAGTTGAAAAGGAGTCAGATTATGACAATAGGTGTGGATTGCTGTCAGATACTGCACATGATGACGCGTAGCCGAAGTAGATGTCTTACGAATCACTAAGGGAACCACTAAATATCTCAGTTGTGTGCGCAGTGGATCAGTGGTTTGTCCATAGAGAAAGGGATCGCCGGTTCGTTCCCCGGAAAACACACAAATTTCATCTGAAAGTTTCTTTCACGGCCCCAACTCTTGACAACGTCTGACAAACATCCGAGAGTATAACTGTCATGAAAGAGCATCTCAATAAGCCATTTGGACTCTTCATTGTAGATCCTTTCTATTCGTTCCAAATATAAAAATATGAAAAACTTACACAAAACAAAAGGTTGTGAGTAACTACATATATCTACAGTCCTGTTGCGCCAACTAACGGGTGATTTTTTAGCTGGTTTGGTTTTGGCAACACTGGTTTTGACAGCTGACGTGTGTTTAGTACCTTGTGTCACTGTCAAACAGCTTCAGTTTGGTTTGCAATTTAACCATAGATCGTCTTACAAATGAACAACGCTTGCAAATTATTGAATTTTACTATCAAAATTCGTGCTCGGTTCGAAATGTTCATCGCGCGCTGCTTCTATTTTATGATCGGCATTCTCGACCTTCTGAGCAGTCTATTCGGAAGATTGTGACCAAATTTCGCACCAAATTTACTTTGTTGGACATTAAACCACCAACACGTTTACGTACTGTGCGTAGTGAAGAAAATATTGCGGCCGTATCAGCTAGTGTGACAGAAGACCGCGAAATGTCGATTCGGCGCCGTTCCCAGCAGTTAGGCATTTGTTACAGCACTACGTGGAAAATTTTGCGGAAGGATTTGTGCGTAAAGCCTTTTAAGATACAGCTTGTGCAAGAACTAAAGCCAGCCGACCTACCACAACGCCGAATTTTTGGTGAATGGGCTCTTGGAAAGCTGGCCGAGGATCCGCTTTTTTATCGAAAAATTGTGTTCAGCGATGAGGCTCATTTTTGGTTGAATGGGTACGTAAATAAGCAAAATTGCCGCATTTGGAGTGAAGATCAGCCAGAAGCATTGCAACAGCTACCAATGCATCCCGAAAAAGCCACTGTTTGGTGCGGTTTATGGGCCGGCGGCATTATTGGGCCATATTTCTTCAAAGATGATGCGAATCGCAGCGTTACTGTCAATGGTGAACGCTACCGAGCGATGATAACAAACTTTTTTTTGCCCGAAATGGAAGTTCTTGACTTGCATGATATGTGGTTTCAACAAGACGGTGCCACATGCCACACAGCACGCGAAACAATGGCGCAATTGCGAGGCGAGTTTGGTGAACAGTTAATTTCACGTTTCGGGCCGGTCAATTGGCCGCCTAGATCGTGCGATTTGACACCATTAGATTATTTTTTGTGGGGGTATGTCAAGGCTTATGTGTATAGGGACAAGCCCGCTTCGATTGACGCACTGGAAGCCAACATCCATGCATTTATTCGTGAGATACCGGCCGATATGTGTGAAAGAGTATGCCAAAATTGGACTCAGCGGATGGACTACCTGAGACGCAGCCGCGGTCAACATTTGCATGAAATTATCTTTAAACATTAAATTGCAAGGTTCAAACTACCGATTCAAATAAATATTTCATTCATTTTTTCGAATTTTTTGTGGTTTTTTTTTTTAAAAAAAAGTTCTAAACCTCTTAAAAAATCACCCGTTACTTATATATTTCATTTTCAGTTCAGTTCAGACACACCGAAAAAAAAAATTGTAAAAAACAGCCGTAATATTGATATTTTTCATTGACAAAATCGAGCTGATGTTGAAAATATCAATTCTGATATGACTCCAATATTAATTTCATATACGTTTCGAATGTAATTTTAACAATGAATTCATGTGGAATTGATATTAGAATTTTATAATATTTTAATATTAAAAATGTGAAATTGATATGATACGCATTTACTTTTGATATTGAGAACATCGATTTTTGATATTAAAATTGTGTAATCGATATAATAAAAACGTAAAATGAATATAGCTTTCATTTATTTTTGATAAGAATAATTTAAATTTTGATATTAGACATTTTTAATTTCATTTGATTTCATTTATTTCTGATAAGAATAATTTAAGTTTTGATATTAAAATTGTTTAATTTATATGAAATAAATGTAATCAATTTTATATTAGAAATGTAAAATCAATATTCATTTTTACTTACTTATTTTAAACATCTATGTTCTAATTTTGTCCAAGCGGTGTATTTCAAACCTTTATTCTAAAGTTGAATCATTTGCAATAAGGTTTTGTAATTTTTTTTTTTTTATAATCCTAAAATAGGCTTAGACGACTTTCTACGTCTTCAGTAATAAAACAATTAATAACAATTTATTTTAATATATTTTATTTCTTATTAAAAATGTTCCATCTGGAAAATAGTAAACATGAATTGGAGGACTTGTAAGGTCGGCAATAGCTATTATTTTCAAGGAGATACTTTTGGAACCTACAGAGTATAACTGATCGTTATCTATAAATTCTCTATGTCTCGATTCATATCGGTAGCTCCATAAGCATTTCAGAGGCCCAGACTGCCTTATTACGGTTACATAATGGGTTAATTTCTGGTTTTCTGTAATTAAATGATTTACACGATAA
Organism: Cheilosia urbana; assembly: GCA_946477585.1. Lineage (NCBI taxonomy): Eukaryota > Metazoa > Arthropoda > Insecta > Diptera > Syrphidae > Cheilosia > Cheilosia urbana. The sequence goes on from OX297853.1 coordinate 26,086,479, forward strand.
AGTTACAAAGATTACCAAAATACGTAATAAAAACTTACACAAAAGAGCAGTAAAAGCTGTCTCTAACGAAATTCCCTTAACAGCTCCAATATACACGATTCTTCCGGAAGGGATTCTACGGATTCAACCTCCAAAGAATCCGGAAAACTTTGAGGGTTTCCGAGATCATCATCCCCTATTATTTCACTAACGTCTGAAAAAATAAACTAGTCTTGATGTTCATCCATTAGCTCTTTTTTTGAACACAAATTCAAGAAATTACTCGAACTGATTATTATTATTACTGTGTTTTTACAGATTTTTTTTTAACACTAAATATTACACAAATTGCAAAATTGCACATTAAATTAAAAGTTAACACGGAAAACACTCTACAAACAAACCGATCACTACGAGTAAACCACTGCAAGTGCGACTGCAGTTTCAATTTCAGACTCGTTTATTTCGTTAGCAACTGCCTTTTTACATTATTCATATCAAATATGTTGGTAATATCAAAAATTGCACCTTAGGGTACCGGTATTTTGGGGCTTCGGCTTATTTTTACATGTCTCACATAAACAGTACATTTTGTCAATATTAAAAACACATTAAATCATATTGGTTTTTAATTTGTGAAGTATATTAAAATGAAAGCTTATCAATTTTACATTTTTAACATCACAACAATACGCGTAATGTAGAATTGACATTAAATCTTGTAAACATTATATTACAGAACATCATACAAAATTTGATATTGCTTATTGATATGGGAATGTAAATCGTAATTTCAAAAAATGTAAGCTTTTAATGTAAATCTGCCATGAAAATTATTAATCTGATATTTTTAATATTAAGAAAATACGTTTTTATTCAATTTTTGAAATTTTCGCATAAAATTGAAGTTGATATGACAAAAATATCAATTTGAAATTACATTTTTTTTTGGGTGCAAGATTACTTCCCTAAATTTAGGAATAGCCCCTAATGATAGAGTTAATTTTGGTCGGGCTTGCATAAACAAATACTGCCTCCCCTTGACTTCAAAGAAGTCACTCAAACTGTATTACAATACCTTATAAAGTAAACCCTTCACCGTTTTCAAAGACCTCATCAACTATTGTCGTGCCACACCGACATTCGTCCGAATCCTTACGAAAATTAACAATCTCAATACCCCACTGAGCTGGAGAAATAATTCGGTCAGTCAGATTTTTTTATGCGACGGCATTATTCACTTGACGTAATTTTAATCAAACTCACAGTCGGGACTCGGGAGTTCGCTAAGGAATGGAATAGATTTATTGACATAATTACAAGAGACGCTCAATAGATATCCATCTCTTTTATAGGTAGATGGAATCTTTGCAGGCAAAAATTTCAATCTCTTGAGGTCCTTCCTCTGAGCTCGAGGTACAGGGTACAGCGTATGTATATCTTCCTTTGTTAATTTTTTAAACTCAGTTAATTGGATGAGTCCTGTACAAGTACAATAACGGTGTTCTCCTCAGTCTCTCCTTCTCTCTCTCCGTCATTAATCTTACTTACAATACAAGTCTTCTGCGAGGCAGCACACCGAATGCCTGTGTCTGTGTAGCTTCCCTTTCGTCAGCCCACATATATTTTCTTATTCCACGAAAATTTGCTCTTCAATTAGCAACAAAAATTTAAGTCTTCCGTGCATGTTTCCATTGTAGCTGGATAAACATCCTTAATGGTAAAATGTGTGTTTGCAGTTTCGTGATGATGCCGCATGAAAATTCGAAAACGATGAACATACGAGTACACCGAACAGTTAGCAGCGTTCCCGCTCATGCCATCACGCTGCGCTGAGCATGTACAAAATTTATAAATTAAAAGGGATTTATCTCATTATCCTTGTGATGAAATCTCGTTAAAACCACCTACATGCACAGGTGGAATGTGTGGGCGCCCAAGTATCGGGTTGCCATTATAAGGATGCTGTTGGCTAATAGCGGTGCAGTATATGGTGTAATATTTTAATGGAATAAGCCTCGGAGGGTAACGAAAGGATCTATTTTTCACAGCCGCGTAAAGTATTGGCCTAGTTTAGGGGATTTAAGACTTTCGTATATCAACACATGATGATTATAGTAAATTGGTTGGCAATAAACATATGGAACTCTCATGCGAGAGGGTGTTAAGAACTGGGGTTGTTGGTGATATTGCGATAATTAGGTTAAGGATGTAACGGAAGTTGGCCCTACCTTACAAATAGCGATGGTGTTGCACTCCCACCGATCTCTAGGGGTACAGGATTTCCTACAGAAATCGGTGGGCTGTAAGGTAGGTTGTCCTGACAGCAAAGTGTGAGCAGGCATGCTTGTACACGCGCGACACTAGCTCGACGGAGGCGTGGGTTCTTTCACTCACTGCCGGACGACCGCACATTTATTTCATGCCTTGATAAATTTGTTTGATTAAAATTGGACCACGAAACTGAAATTCTTTGAATTTTCTCAACCGTTTCTTAATATAAAAAAAAAAAGATGGAAACCGCAATAAGAGTGGACGGGAATCTGATAGAACTTGGGAAGCCTTAGATGGAAAATGGCTTCCGTAGCGTGACCCTGAACTAGAGAGCGAGGAATTCGTCGGCTCGGTCAGGGCTTTATTGAAATATGTTGGCGAATGCTGAGGCGGGGCATTCAGGTTTGCACGCAAAATCGCTGCTGTGGGTAGCAAAGCTGATCTTGCCGTCACTGGTGGACACACTGACCTGTAGAATAATGTTTTAATCAAAGAAATTATATAAACGGCTCGTAGGCTTACACGAGATGGTCACGATTTTGGCTTTTGACGCTCGATAGTAATTTTGTACTTCGCCTATATCGCACCGGGGAGGGTAACTAAAGGGGCAAGCCAGGCTTGCTCATCGAGACCTTATCTGATGAAGTTTCACTCGACTAGCACACACTTGGCACTATTACTGCTGGAGTAAAAAAAAAACGCGCCGTTCCTTTTTGTTGCTTCGCTTGGGTTCTGTCTCTTCTCGAACCTGGGGTTTTATTTTTTTGATAAAGATGCAATCAATTAACAAACCAATCTTAGCTACTGCTTACCACACTTTAAGCACTCAATATATTGCTTTTAAAAGCGAAATAGATAAAATGAATACTATCGCCTAAGCTTGGCGCGCAAAGTACTACTCGCGTCTGTGTGCAGAAAGGAAAAGAGCATTTCGTTCTACGTGAGATGGTAGGTAGCTAAAAAATATACAACAAAAAGGCGTCGTTTCCGCTCCTAGAGTTGACGAAAACATACAGCTGATTGAAGGCGGAATTCAGTGTGGTGCTAGTATTTGCTATACTATTTGTTTTTTTACAGGGTGTTCATTATATATTACATTAGTTTTTTTTTTTTTTTTTTCTTCAAGGTAGTCCCCCACAAGGACCTTACTCTGGAAGAACTATTGCCGAATTTTGTCTGTGAGGGGCTTTAAGGGGCTTTTGCTGGGGGACATAAAATTTATGTTCTTGTGAATGCAACAAGCTGACTTATTAAATCTTGTGGCTCTTTGTGAAGTTACAATGAAAGGACAAGTTGAAGTATGGGATAGGCATATAGGGTCGTGGCTGGCTGCGTATGTCCTGAGAATTTGTATAACAAACATCTTTTAGGGAATTTTCGTATGTGGCGAAGTCATTGAAACCTCACACAAGATACTTGAAATTCTTGATAAGGAATCTTTCGAAAATGTTCTTTACATTTCTTCCGAGATCCACACAAATTTTAAATTTTGCGAAGAGGTCCTCAAATTCCATAAAATGGATATCCATTTAAGTCATTAATTTTTCTATTTTCGGAAGTCCCTCAAAATTTCAATTTTAGAGAGAGGTTCCTGAAATATTAAAGAGAACATCTTTTTAAAATGTCTTTAATTTTTTTTCAAGATACTTAAGAATTTAAGATTTTGCAAAAAAGTTCGTTAAAGCCCTCAAAAAGGACATCCATCTAAGTCCTTATTTTTTTGGAGGTCTCTCAAAATTTGGATATTTATACAGAGTTCCATGAAATCCTTAAAACGTACATCGTTCCTACATTTTGTTACCTAAAAATTTTTAATTTTCGAATGGTGCTTAAGGTCCTCAAAAAGTATGTACATCTCCTTGATAGTTTGAATATTACCATGAAATCGTGCATGAAATCACTAAAAAGTACATATTTCTAAAATTTCTTAAATTTCAGTCCTTTTTTTGGATTTCTCGAAATTTGAATTTTTTAAATATAATAATGTGTATAGGCGCAGTGGCTTAGTGGTTAGTGTGTTGGACTACTAAGCGAGGGGTCGAGGTTCGAATCCCGCAAAAACCCAAATTCCATCTTAGGGTTTTTTTCCACTGCGCCACCTCTCGCGAACGTCTGACAAACATTCGAGAGTATAACTGTCTTGAAAGAGCTTATCAGTTAGCCGTTTTGAGTCGGCATAAAATTGTAGATCCCTTTCATTCGTTCAGAAAATGAAAAACTCACACAAAACGAATGGTTGTGAGAAGCTAGGCCTAGGGTTCCTCCGGACACTAGACTTATATAAAATAAAGTTGCATCCGTAAGATCGCTCATAACTCGAGAACGGATCGTCCGATTTGAGCTACCTTTTCTATGTTGTGTTTGTCTTCGGCAAGAAAATTGAAAAATTTTGTAAAAGGAAATTGCAAAATTCGTAAAAAATAATTTTTCATATATATTTTTTGTACGGGTAATTTTTTGTATTTTGTTATTCTGATCGCCATATAAAATTGATCGTATTTGTCAAAAATTCTAAATGAATAGATATAATTATTCAGTAAACAATTTTTTTTTAGCACCAACAAAGACGGGCGGGAACAGCTAGAAGTATAATATAAATATAAACACCATTCCTAATTTTTTTTCCGAGATCCCAAAAAATTTAAAGTTTTCGAATAGTGCCCAAGGTCCTCAAAAAGAACATCTCCTTGAAATTTTGAATATTACCAAGAGGTGCAATAAAAGGCTAGATTTCGTAAGATGATTGATAGGTAGCCACATTTTTCAATATATATCCACCTATACTGACCCTGGTCGCTGGTCGAGGTCACCCCATTTCAGTTTAGGTCAGTTTTTCATTATTTACTGGCTATCTAGCTAGTCAATAAATTCATATAGCACAAAGTTCTTCGTAGAATGTTGGTGCCAGACAAATGTGTCCTTTTTTGTTTAACAAGCAATCAAAATCCAATCAGGCTGATAAATTGGTATAGAGCTGTAAGATTGAGGAGCATGACATTATGGAGTCTGGTCTGCGCCAGCCAATTTATGCGGTGGTTATGGAAATATTTATTTTTATTTTTTAGAACATTATAATCTTGTGGAAACACACATCGATATCTAATAAAAATATGGTAGTATAGTAGTAGTTTGAACGATTCTTGTTTAGGATGTGGTTTTTCCTTTGACCGAAATTACATCCTGACCAAGGAAATTGAAGGGGGGTTGTTCTTTTTTTTTCGAAATGCGTTTAAGCTACGGTAGGTTCTTCTTAGAAACGTTTTCAAGTGATTGCATAAATGTTTTCATTTTACCTACCTGTCTATATAAAGGGTTTTTCAGGGGCCCTACAAAAGTAGAGCGACAGGGACAGCAAACGACGCCGAATTTCTTGCGGCTCTTTTGACATTTCTCTTCAGTAAGGTTTGCCATTTCATAATGGAAAGATATACGAGCCAAAACGAGTCGAAATTATTAAAATTTACTACCGAAATTTGGAGTCAGTGGCCTCAACGTTAAGAGCGCTACGTCCAATTTATGGTCGTCATAATCGTTCTAGCAGATCAACAATTGAGCATCTAGTGGAAAAATTTGAATCCACAGGTACCTACAGTTCAAAATGTTCCCGTGCCAGTGAGACAAAGGAGTGCCCGTAGTGTCGAGAATATTTCTGCCGCTGAGGCTACAGTTGAAGAAAGCCCAAATGTGTCTCTCACACGTCGTTCTCAAGCGTTGGGCATCTCTGTTGTTGTGGCGAATTTTGCGAAAAGATCTTGGCCTACATCCTTACAAGATTAAACTGACGCAAGAACTGAAGCCGCTTGACCACCAGAAGCGTCGTATGTTCGTGAAGTGGGCTGAGCAACAACTTGAAAATGATTCGGATTTTCATCGAAAAATCATCTTCAGCGATGAGGCTCATTTCTGGCTGAATGGCTTCGTCAATAAACAAAATATGCAGTTTTGGTCAGACAGCAAGCCACACGTACTCCATGAGTCATCATTGCATCCCGAAAAAATATTACGGTTTGGTGTGGTTTGTGGGATGGCGGCGTCATTGGGCCGTACTTCTTCCATGATGATCAAGACCGGCACGTTACTGTGAATGGGAATCGCTACCGTTCAATGATAACCGAATATTTTTGGTCCCAATTGGATGATATGGACTTGGAGGACATGTGGTTCCAACAGGACGGCGCCACAAGCCACACAGCGAATGTCACAATCAATTTATTGGAAACCAAGTTTGGAGAAGGTGTTATCTCACGAAATGGTCCAGTCGCTTGGCCGCCTCGGTCGTGCGATTTGACGCCGTTAGAATATTTCCTGTAGGGCTACGTCAAGTCCATGGTCTATGCCAACAAGCCAGCGACGATTGATGAACTTCGTACGAATATCGAACGTGAAATTGCAGCAGCAATTGGCCGATTTATGCTTGAAAACCGTCGAAAATTGGGTTCAGCGTCTGGACTTCTGCAAGCGTGCCCGTGGTAGCCATGCAAAAGAAATCGAGTTACATAATGGCATCAACGTACTTTCACAGGAACAAAGAATTCCATTGATATCCAAAACCGTTTTTGTTTTATTTAAAAAAAAAGCTTTTGTAGCGCTCTTATTGAAAAACCCGATAATTATGGATAAAACATCCATGATACTTCAGGCATCTAAATTGTGATCTCATTCTTACGCCTTTATTAGCATTGACTGCGGACAGACAGATCTTTCTGTCCAATGCGCCACTAATAACTCCAAAAGACAATAGGTGATAAAAAGTGGTGCGAAAAACGTTTCATTATCACCAAAAAAATGCCCCGAAAAGTCGGATGAAAAATTCTCTGAAAAAGCTGAAAATGAAAGTCTAAAAGAAAGAAAAGACACGTCTGCCTATTGGTACTTGATTGAGAAAATAAAGGGACTTAGCAGCGGAGTATTGACTGCAGGATACAAAATGTGAACCTGACTTAGGTTAGGTTAGGTTAGGTTGAAATGGCTGTCGGCTAACTGGTTAGGTTAGTCGACACACTTAGACCATTATAAGGTCCCTTGTGATACCACGAAACCTGACTTAGAACTGGAAGAAAATTCCGTAAAAAACAAAAACGAATGAAACTTCACTCACTATAATGTGGATATTAAATTGAACATTTTATGTTATAGTTGAATTGTATTAAGAAATTTAATTTAAGAACTAAATCTTTCTAATATCATTATCTTAATACAGCGCAGAAGATAAGTGTATTCATTCATTTAAAAAGTTTTTATAACGCAGTCCTATTCAACGTTTTCTACTTTTAGAGTTTTTGTTTGCATTTAGATTTAATTTAGTCAACTGATTCAGTAGTCTAGTATCTGTGTAAGACCTAGCTTTATCAGTTCACTAACCAGGTCCAGCATGCCCATATAGGTATTTACTTCAGGAATTAAGTTGAAAGAATTGAAAAAAATTTTATATATCGGCAATAGACCTTTCGGGTCTAAGACTGTCGTATCTTTCAAGTTTCAAGCAACCATACTTACCTACAAAATTCCATTCAAATCGGTTGAGTGGCGTAGAAGATCTTAAATCACGCCACCTGTAGGGTCCAAAATTATCCTATCTTTCAAGTTTCAATAAACCATACACACCCACAAAATTGGGGTAGTGATGCCGACACTTTTACTCCCAAGTCGTACCATAGATGTTTCAAATAAAAAATCGGCAAGATGCGGCGATGGGAAATCGTTTCAAAAAATGACGCGTCAAACACAGCAAGCAATATAAAATCAAAAATCCACTGTAAAAGACTGTACTGAAAAAAAACTCCCTGGTCCCACACGAACAAAAATCACAGAAAAGAGTGTAACTCAAAGAGTTTCAACAAATGCACAAAACAGACGTTCCTAAAATCCAAAATGCGTCAAATAAACGCTCAGATTATTGTCCTAAAAAGACACCAGCGAAGGCTTAAGGAAATGTTTGAAAAATTATGCCGGAAAATGCAAGAAAAATATGTCAACATGTTCAAAAACAAAAAAGAAACATATAAAAAGCGCCGAAGAATTATCGATAAAAGCCGATCAAAAACTGCCCTAACAAGCCCTTTGTGATGTCTTAGGCGGAGGTGTAACTTCTTGAGACGGTTGCTAAAAAGATGCCCACTTCGGATTAGAGATAGGTACCTACTATGATATTTAATACTTTTTTGGAAAATTTTTGTTCGGCAGCTTCAAACATTAACTTCCGACTATTGTTGACAGAGAATAAGCCCCATTGAGCTAATGATTTATTAATTTGTTTCCGTTGATGATTACATGTGGACGAAAAGCGATTCACAAAGCCATTGAAAGGAGGAAAGGACCACAAAAGTTATTGACTCTAAGTAGCCAAATACTTGGGGCAACTGATCAAGAAATACAAGAAAGCTTTTAAGAAAATTATTCGAATAATTCTCTGAAACATATTTGAAAACTTGTCAAACACGCACACGTATCATACCCCCAAAGACAGCTGAAAAGAAACAATTTATAAACCGCTAACCTCATCTCTAAATAGCTCGTGAAATAACTTGAAATAGAATCACAAATAAGTCCGACAGATTAAAAAAATAACTAAAAGAACTGCGTTTGGAAAAAAGTTGTATACAATGTCAACCATCAGATGTCAACAACTTCAAAAAGCTTCAGAAAGATGTCAACCAGTACTGTTTATTTGAAGAAGTCAAATTAAATTGGGAACACTATTTTAACTGGCAGCCATTTTGTCAGCTGTTAAGTGATTTATTTTTAATTTGGTTTGGCATTTCAACATGAATAGACTGACGCCTGAACAACGCTTTCAAATTGTCCACATTTATTTTGAAAATCATGGTTCTGTTCGAAATACGTATCGCGCACTACGTCCATTTTACGGTCAACATAATCGTCCATCAGAGCAATTAATTCGATTGACTATGGAACGTTCTCGCACCACGTTTACTTCAAATGATAATACGCATCCACAGAGACGTCGTACTTCGTACAGTGCGTACGGAAGAAGTCATTGCTGCTGTAGAGCGTAGCGTAGAGGAAGACTCGAATCAGTCTATCCGCCATCGTGCAAAGGAATTGGATATGTTTCCATCCACTTTATGGAAGATTTTGCGGAAAGATCTTGTTTTGCGTGCTTTTAAAACCCTACTAGTGCAAGAATTGAAGCAGAATCTTATACAGCTCGTGCCACAATTGACTCCTTCAATAAGTCAATCAAAACGTTTGGTAACCACGCTGCGGACTCGTGAATTAGCCTCCAAGATCGTACGATTTAATGCCGCTTGACTATTTTCTGTGGGGATATGTCAATTCGCTAGTCTACGCCGATAAGCCCGAAATAATTGACCACTTGGAGGACAACATCCACCCCGTTATTGCCGATATATGACCACAAATGTTAGAAAAAGTCATCGAAAATTGGACCTCCAGATTAGACTACGTCCGAGTCAGACGTGGCGGTTATATGCAAGAAATCATATTTAAATTTTAATGCCAGAAGATTATCTTTTGAATAAATTAAATTTCATGTCAAATTAAAAAAATCATCTTTGTTTTATTCTATTTCAAAGTTGTATACCTCTAAAAAAAACACCCTTTAGTATTTGTCTTTACTCAGAGACAACTTTTATTTCACTTCTTACATGTGGCCTCCCAGGGTTAGTTCTTATAAGTTTTCGGTGACATTGTTAAAGTTAAATTATCTAGAGGAGGACAACGACGTGCACGTAGTATCCTTATAAATGGGGATCTTTATTCAAAAACTGCATGCCAAAATCATCTTTCACACATTTTTTTTTTTTTTTTATGGAAAGAAGTGTGTCCTTCGAAATAACCCTCTACGCGAAGACATAAGAAATATATGAGTATACATGACTTCGACAGACAAGTTTTGTGAATTCAAAAGATGCAGTTCTCTAAGTCAAGCAAGTCAAGTTCCATCCTAAAACTTCATTACATTTTTGTTTTTCCATTAAATTTAGAGTTGCAACTAAACACAGTCTTAAATAAAGCTCTTTGACTGTCATCCACATCTCCACTCTGTGTCCATAAAAATCGGTTGACAAACTTACGTGGCTATCAAAATATTGTAAAACTTAACAACTCAAGAAAATATTTGACACTTAACCCCGGTAGTTTTCAAAAGGTTAGATACCCTAAAGGCTATAGACAATTATCTGAACGAACAATTGAATGCTTTGCCAAATCTGGAGTAGAAGTTAAAGGGATCATAATGCTGTCTCCTGAGGGTAGGTATCTTGTTTTATCTCAAAATGCTTTTCAAAGGAAATGTCAGACAAAACTACAGAAGATAGTAAAACAAAGCAATAAAAGGACAAACTTTTGGTTTCTTTAGACAAACAGAAAAATCCAGATGTGTGATACACAAAGTGTTTTAGATGTTAGTGATAACGTGATCTCGTTTAAGTTAAGTCTTATATAATATCCTTAGGGTAAAGTGGCCAGTTTGTGATGAATTGTTTATTATTTTCTTAGCATTGAACATTATTTTTTGTACAATGAATTTTAGTTTTTAAACAAAAATTGTTTGTTCCATTGAAGATTTCTTTTTGCTTTTGCATGAGGAAGGTTGCGTTTGAGGAAGTTTGCATGCCTCTCTGAAGGTAATTGCCGTTATATAAATGGAATAATTTCACTATTTGAAAAAGAGCGTTTTAGGACATAGTCAGAATTTTTTACGCTAATCGTTTGAAGTGTTTTTGGGACGTTTTTTGTGCCTTTTTCGGAGTGTTTTCAAGACATTTCTTGTACATCTTTTTGGGTGGTTTTTGATGCATTTTTCGAGGAGTTTTTCTAAGCGTTTTCTGTGACATTTTTATGTTGGTTTCTGGGGAATTCTTACGGCATTTTGTGGAGCGGTTCTAATAATGTTTTTTGGGTAATTTGATAGAGCTTTTCTGAGGCGTTTTTCGGTTGGATTTCTGAGTCAATTTTTTTGGGAGTGCCCAAAAGCGTTTTCTTTGACATTTCTGTGCCGTTTCTTGTGTCATTTTTGTGTTGTTTTCTTTAAGGGTTTTTTCTTTGCAGTTTTCTTGTTATTTGATCTAAATCTATTTTTAATGGCTTTTTTGGGAAATCTTATTTCGTATTTTAAGGCGTTGATCACAGCACCTTTTCGTGAAGTTTTTCGCGCCGATTTTCGCTACATATTTAAACGTTTTGTTGTTCGTTTTTTAGTGAATTATATTGAACCATATTTTGTGACATTTTGAAGCCTTTTTCTAGTTGTTTTCTGGGCCGGGTATGGCCATCTTTAGTAAAGTTTTTGAGCACTTTTTGTATTTTTCTGTCATTCTCTTGGGGGCTTTTAAGTGCATTTTTAAAGGATTGTAGCGCCACTGAAGTAAGTAATAAAAAAAAAAAAACGAAATAGTACGCGCAACAGGTCCGTAAGGACAGTTGTACTCTCGGATGTTTGTCCGACGTTCGCGAGAGGTGGCGCAGTGGAAAAATCCTTAAGACGTAATCCGTGTTATTTCGGGGATCGAACATGGGACCCAGCGCACTAACGACTAAGCTACTAACATCAATCCATATAGAGCATACAAATCACAGTTAAAATCAATGAACGTATAGGTTTTTCACGGATGTGTCGGATAGAGTTCGTGCGAGATGTCTTATCAAGTAAGGTCACAATAATGAAAATCCTGGAAAATTTAGAAATAGAGACTCAATATCTTAACATCGACTTCATAGCCGCATCCCTAAAAGACATTTCCTCTATGTGGCACCCTTTTTCTTGGGCTTTTTTGTTACATTTTTCGGTTTAAATTGGATTTTTTGTTGGGTGTATTACGGTGAGTTTTTGTGGCGTTTTCTTTGGAGGAATTTGAATATAAATGAAAACGTCGATATTAATGTAAGCAACTTTAAGGTACGAAATTAATTGCAGCTTCTCGAGTGTGTGCCTTAGTAAAATCCCACTAAGCAGAATTTTGAAAAGCAAAACTATAAAAAAGCTGTGCAAATTAATTGTTTAGCATTCGACTGATTCCTTTTTCGTTTCAGTAGAATTTGTGATATATTGGTCCGCACTGACCTCTGTCCTAAGCACCTACCATCCCTAAATGATCGTACACTTAATTTATATTGTTCAAGGTTTAGTGGCTCAACATACCAGTAGTTTATCTTTGCCATATACTTAATTCAAAACAGGATTATGGAGATGCCGAGACAAAACTTTACCTTGTTACATAGTATGACTCAAGTTTTTTTTTTTTTTCAGAATGAGCTTGTTAGTGCTTTATGCTACTCCATCCCGATGTGGTGTTTATTATCCGGTGCATACATTTTTTCGAAATAACTCGAAGTACACGTACCGCAACTTTTGTCAAAAAAGATCACCAACACCGCCGTTAATAAAAACAACTCCACCCATTTCTATTTTCATAAAAGAATCATTTTTTTTATTTATTTTATTTTAACATTTATTGCAAGAGCCTTAATTAGAAAAATAATATTAAACATAATCCAAAAAAAATATTAAAACCGAAAACATTAATGTATTAACTACGCACATAAAATTATTAACAATTTAATACTTTTGAGTTTTAACAAATTCATAACTTTGGATAGATCTCACATTCTTACATAAATTAGTAAATTTAAATAATTTCATATAATTTAACATCTACTATAGTTATTTATTTCTTTAAGAAATGATTTTCTTTTCTTTATTACTATTTTGTACCTTAAATATTAAAAGTATAGTTCATAATTATATTTATTTTCGTTTTATAATATTTTCATTCTTAGCTTTAGTTTCATTCTAGACTTCTATACACAACATGTAAAAATATACTACGCACTAAATGTAACAGCGAATACTTACAGCAAAATAATAATCTTTTGACAGGTTAGGTTTACACTTTTAAATAATTGAAAATAACATTTATTCAATTTTTGTTGAAACAGTGTTTCTTAGTGAACTTAAATGCGCTTATAGACTTAACTATTCCCAGTCGATTTAGTTTTTATTTTATTTATTATTCTCTTGTTTTCTAAGTACGCACACAAATTAAATGTCTATTTTTTTTTTTAAATTTTTGTTATGCCTTACAAGTGATTTATTTTAATATTTTAATTTTACAAAAGAAAAGGACTAGAAGGTGTTAAAGTGAAGCGACGTTTATTAGACAGGTGATGCTTATGTACCTTAAGCTATTTTAGGTTGTGATGAGCATAGACGTCGGATTGTAGAAATCACAAAGGGCTACGAAAATGTGGGTGGCTTTAAAACATGATTGAAATATGGTCGATTCTACTCTATAACCCCTCCCACTTCAGTAGTTTAAATTTCGAAATTCCCGTTGGTCGTACGATTTTCCCCCGTTGAGATATTGTCTAAGTGTTTTTTCTGAAGATCATGGTTATGTAGACAATTCGGAAACTTTTTAAGCAGAGGATGGAAAGCTCCATAGTATCAGGCAAAAACTCTTCACCGGGTCGGGAGCCCGTTAAGTAAGTATTATTTTAAAAATATAATATTCAATATTAATGGCCGTAAACTAATCGAAAAAAAACTTTGCACAAGTTTCGATTTGAATTTTTGGTCTAACCGATGCTGGCTGTTGGGAGATATTTAAGAAAGGTTAGAAATCCTCCTCTTAATGTATCCCCCCCAAAAAGGGGGTAAGGGCAATTTTGCTCTTTGTAAACGACTGCACAGCTACACTTTTTACTTTCTAGACTTTGCTCAAATTTCCATGATTAGAAGGTTGATCTGTTCGTTTTTGTCTAGTAGACAATTTTACTACCCAAGCTTTACAAAAATTGACAAATTTAAAGATGTCGTAAAGGCTTTCCATTTTTCTATTTAAAATTTAAAATAATACATTAAAAATGGAATAACCCAATACAGCTTCCATTAAAAAGCTCCAAATCGCGGTTTAGAAAATTGCGTTCTTTTGAAAATTGGCATACCGTCACTTATGGGGCCGTAAATGTACGCAAGTTAAAATAAATTTTTTGCCGTATCACGCATTATGAGTAATAGGTACCTACTCTCGCATTTTTGCCCAAGCGAATACTACAAGAAAACACTTAAAGTTTAAGTTTGATGTATTTTTCGGGGCGTTGAAGCCTGAACTCCCCGCTTAGTAGAACATTGTAATAACCACAAAGTCACTGCGCCCAAAAGAGTGTCACAAATTTGTTTAAATGAACTCATTTTTACTTATAAAAATAATGTTTGTATACATCTAAATTAAGCTTGAAAATGTTAGCGCTCCGTCCATTTTTTGGGGGCATTTTTTATCCATGGGGTTATAACTTGGAACAAATTAAGGAAGTTCTTTCGAAGAAGAAAGTGTAGTGTAGATAATTGTCTTCAAATCAGGCTGTTCAGGGTCCTTTTTATTTCCGCTGAAGTTTAAAAATTAAGCGCCTCGGCTATATTTTTGGGGGGTTTTTGAGCAAAATGTCTTTAAAAAAAAAATGTTACCATCTCTTTGAATTAGCATTTCTGTTCCATGTGCTCAAACTTCGAACAATTTAAGAAAGTCCTTTCGAAGGAGAAAGTGTAATGTAAGGCTGTTGAGGGTCGTTTTTATTTACGCTTAACCTTGCTATATGTAGTCGCAGTGGCTTAGTGTTAGTGTGTTGGACTACCAAGCGAGGGGTCTCATGTTCGAATCCCGCAAAAACGCAAATTCTAACTTATGATTTTTTCCCACCTCGCGAACGTCTGACAAACATCCGAGAGTATAAATGTCTTGAAAGAGCTTCTCAATTAGCCGTTTGGAATCGGCATAAAATTGTAGATCCCTTCCATTTGTTCCAAAAAGAAAAACTCACACAAAACGAATGGTTGTGAGAAGCTAGGCCTAGGGTCCCTCCGGACCTGTTGCGCTAACTATTTATTTATTTAGCCTTGCTATTAAAGAAAATTGCTTTACACAATTAAAATACCTTTCCAAATCGGCAAAAATTCTATAAATAATTATAGGCCCTGCATTGACTAACCTTAGGGAAGAAGGCTCGACGCCTAACTCTACGAGCTGCATAGTGAAATCTAAAAAAAGTGCGAGTCAGTCTATTCAGATGTCATGGTATTATAGATCGAATAGACACTCATGGTTTGCAACGAAAAGCCCTTAATTCCAACCTGGAGCAAGCCGTATCAAAAGAGGTAGACCTTTCTTTAAACTTATTCTCATAAAGCCAATTCAGGCCAAGGAATGCGCTAATTAAAAGTGCATTTTTAGTTAATACCAGATACATTGCAGCGCCCATGTCTCCTATTTCAAAAGGGTTTTCTCTAAAATGTGGATACATTTGGTCGTAATAATAAACTTATATTGACTATTCCTCACGGCTGTCAAATGCGAAACTAGAAAACTCTATCGACACCAAACTTCAATTTGTCTGCGAATGGTAATACTATCAGCAATTGACGTGTAACTCTGTGGTACAAAATTGTGCTTTACTTGTAATACAAGTACCTGTAGCTGTTTAAATATTTTTTAAGGTCAGATGGTCACAAACAAATGGATAGCCCACGTCAGATCTGCCTGAAGAGAAGTTCACGACTAGAAGAAAAACTCCACATCTACCTCCTTGTTGACAAAGCGTTTTACCACCACCAAATGTTATTCAAGCTCTGACCTTCCATTTTTTTTTCTCTTCCCACTGTTTAAACCGTACCGACCTGATTTCACCACTTGATCTCCAAATTTCAAACTCAACTGCAGTGTGTTTCCAAGGGTACCTCCCAAAATCCATTAAGCACTTTCTGCTCCATTCTACACGCAGGTAAACAACGATGCCAACTGCCAAGCTCTTTTCCGATTCAATCATAACAAATCGCCTTAGAACTGTATATCTTACCGCGCACGTCGCTCCATCCCGCACCTTCAGCACTCATCATCGGTTATTGTATAGCTGCCACGAAAATCACTTAACGGTGTTGCATTCGCAGTTGATGGTGTCATCAGTGGTGCACCTTGAAAGGATATTGCCAACGGTAGCGCTGAAGGTGCACACAAACTTAATGCACTTCGTCCTTCGGTTACCGAACGATATCTTGGTGGTCGGCCGGATCTGCAAGAGAGAATACAAATTTTCAACAAAAGTTAAACACAGCTCACCTCCCTCCCACTTCCGCTCAGTAAACACCACGGGAGCCTGGAATTACCTTTTACAATTGCACTTGAGTAGACGTATGAAAGCCGCCCGAAATGTCCGGTTGAAAATTGTATAAATTATCGGATTTATCGTCGACGACACGTAGCCCAACCAAAGACATGTGTCCACAACATGTTCAGGTACATGACATTCGGGGCAAGCCGCAAATAGGATGTTGAGTATGAAAAACGGTGACCAACACAGAACGAATGTGAAGAAGACAAGGCCCAGGACTTTGGTGGCTTTTTGTTCGGTCGCTACGGCGTTTGCTGACAAGTTGTTGCGTTTGTTTCGACTGTTGAGGAATCTGTTTTAAATATTTTTTTTGCTCTATTCATTTGTCCAATTGAAATAAATACAAAAAAAAAAAAAAAAACTATAACTGACTGTACATACCGCAAATTAAGCGCAGGAGTTGTCACACTGTTGAAGGAGAACTTGAACGATTTTAGTTTGTGTCTTCGGGTTTCGCGGCTAATTGAATCGGGTGTTTGTGTTCCCTGTTCATAGGTGGCTTGTTGTAGGGTCTCTGCTGTGGATGCCGCATTGGAATTACCCCGGGAATGGGAGCCAGTGCTGTTGTTGCCATTTGTATAACCCAATTGTGGTTGTGATGCACTTGCCCTCACCGCAGATGGTCGCCTGCAGCAGAATAAGGATGAGAAATTCAATTAAATTCAAGTAAATGAAAGTTTCCTGCCAGAGGTTTTTGATTGAATTTTAATCATTTCAATTTGAAAGTTACCTCATTCATATATATGAGATTATGTTGCAATAAATTGGATGAGCGTTTTGCTAAATTTTGTACATATTGTGAAGTTTTGAGAGAAAATTTACCTACCGGTTAGTTGTTAGAGTTGTGCGGATAGGGAGCTTAAAACTTTTATTTTTGTTTGCACCATGCGATGAATATAAATGGTCCTCAATTCGGAGGATTTAAACTTCTCTAATTTATTTCGTACTTGCAACCGTTTGCCACCAACAAATATTCTCTTTATTCGTACGATTTTAATTTGCAATCAATGCCAGTGGATCCTTTGCAACATCATATGAGTGTAGTTTAGTAATTGCCTACCGCAAATTGGTCGATAAACCTCAACGAACTTGTAAGACCCTCAATGCAACTATTTATGTATAGCTAAGAAAAAATTTGGTTGCGTTACAGATTCATGAAACAACACCACGACTTCTTCACTTAACAGAAGCTTGACAGCCAGAATTTAAATGCTCAAAAAGACACTTTAGTCTGATTCAGGTATTGTACCAAAAAGCTAACATTCAAATCAAATTATTTATTTATTTATAGGCGTTTTGAAGCCATGAATTCGATTGAGCTCAAACTTGCAGAAAAAACAGAGAGTGTACTTGTGACCGCACAACAGATGCGAAACTTCTCTCGCTAAATGTGGATGTTAAATAATTGTATTGTGTTGGAGTTGAATTGTACTCAGAAATTTAATTAAAAAAACGAATCTTAATACAGCGCAGTAGATGAGTGTATTCATTCATTTAAAAAGTTTTCGTAACGCAATCCAATCCAACGTTTTCTATTTTTAAAGTTTTTGTTTGCATTTGGTTTTCATATTGTTACATCTAAGATTTCATTTAATCAACTTTATTCATAAGTATTCACTCTAAGAATTAAGTTGAAAGAAATGAAAAATTATTTATATATCAGCAACAGCTCCATCAGCAAGCAGCCATACATGCCCACAAAATTTTATTGAATTTAGTCGAGTGGTTAGAAGATCGACAACAGCGCCAGAGTTTTAAAGCGCGACAAACGCTCATGCGAGATCGACCCACTGACAAACAAGAACTTAACGAACGATGAGATCGACACTCATTTACGGCAAATGAATGTCGTCATCAAACAGACAATGGAGCGGACTATCCCTCGGGTAGGACATTCCACCGACGAAGAACAAACTGAGAAGTATCGAAACGCGACAATCGATGCTCTGTACAGACATAAAAGTAGACTGCTCTCGAGGCTTAAACGGCTACACAGACAATTTACTGACAGGACAGATCCCGAGATAAGGACACTGAAGTCGATGATCAAAAACTTGAAGCAGTTAATCACAGAGAATTACAGGAAATCTGTAAGTTTGTATTGGGGCAATATAATTCGGGCTATAAAATCCAGTAGTCCGAGTATGTTCCCACAAATAAATAAACTGTTCAGGCGGAAAGATCATAACGACATTTCATGTGTCCGAATACCTCAGACGAACGAGAACAGACAGACACTACTCACTGCTGGCTTAAGTCCGGAAAGTGCTGACTAAAACGACGGTTTTTTCGTGGTCGAAGACCCGCAGGCCGCAGAAGAGGGTGGATTTGATGGGAGCTTTCTTTGAAAATGTGTATACGGTGAACAACCCTGTTCGCCGTAACCACGACCTCGAAGAGAGGGCCTTTCTTAACCACTTTTACCTGCGGACCGAAATTCAAAATTGGCGATTCGAGAACAACGGTTTCACCGTGTGCAATGACGACAACTGTGCAAATCGCACAATCGCCGATGTAAGTTCTCATCTGCTCGGGAGTATAGATGAACTTCGGTACATCTTTGGGTCACTGAAAAACAAAAATTCGGCGGGAGTTGACGGTGTCCCAAACGTCGTATTAATACACCTGCCGCTAGAATCGATCGATATCTTCACTACGCTATTTAACAATGCGCTGAATAATGCATATTATCCGGCGCAGTGGAAAATGGAGGTAGTACACCCTATCCCGAAAAATGATAAAGATAGGACCAACCCTGCTAACCAGCGGTCAATCGGTTTCCTCCCGAATATTAGCAAGATATTCGAGAAAGTCGTCAATAGATCTCTTTTAGGATAGGTTGAAGAAAATAAGATTATTCCGGACAACCAGTTTGGCTTTAGAGCGGGGCATGGCACTATTCATGCCGCGTCGAAACTGGTTTCCGACATTCAGTGGAATAAAAGTAAGAAGCAATGAACGAGTGCATGTCTGGACGACTTTGAGAAGGGCTTCGATACCGTATGGTTGGAGGGGCTCTTTTATAAGCTGACCAGAATGGGCATTCAAAAACCTTTGCTGTATATGATTTATGACATGCTTATGGGAAAGAAGTTCGTTGTCAAAGCTGGCAACGTGACTTCGAGCAGGGTTTTCGAAATTAAAAACGGCTTACAACAGGGAGCAGTGAATTCTCCGGCCCTGTTTAATATTTACACAAGTGATCTGGTGGGTTCCCTCAGACACGCTATACCGTTCGCAGACGATTTAGTAGCGTACAGGTCAGGACCAAAAATCGAGGTCATCAACATCCTTCTGCAGCGTGACTTCGAGCAAATTAAGAGGTATTGCGATGATTGGAAGTTGAAAATCAATTTCCAAAAATCGGAAACAATCCTGTTCAGGACTCCATTGACTGGGGCCTCTAGGGACAACAGAAAAAACTGGAGAAAATTAACAATTATTGGACAGCAGGGACGACCATTGGTGGTGAAAAACGTGGTCGGGTATCTCGGCATCCGGCTCGACCAGTATCTGTATTTTGACAAACATACAGATGCTTGTCTTGCCGGGGCTAAGAGGGCGTACGCTCTGACAAGGAGACTGTTTCGCAGCAGTCAACTTGACTCCAGGGTGAAGGTCATTTGCTACGTGGCCCTTATAAGGCCTATCATCGCTTATGGCTGTCCCATGTGGTTCAATATAGCGCCGTGCTATATGGAAAAGATTCGGGTGTTTGAGAGGCAATGCCTCAGGGCCTGTCTAGGGGTGTTTAGAACTCCTGAATCTCAATACATTAAATATTATCCCAACAGGACCTTATACAATGGGGCTCGACTGAATAGGATTGACAATTTCCTTATTAAGGTGATTCGGAGGCACGTTGCTAGGGCGATGGCCAGTGATAATAACCTGATCTCAGGGGCTTACTACCCCAATTTAATGTACCACGAGAGTACGCTTCGGTCTGGCTTTGTTCCGCCTGAGGCATTTCTTCATGTAGACATGAAAGGGTTAGTCCAGACAAAAGATGGTGTGCCGGTATTGTACCACAGCCTTCGCGGCACGAGGGATAAGCGGCTCATCCACGACGGGTACGCCGCCAATGCTCAGGAACTCCTCCGTTTTAGTACCGCAATTGCGGAACGGGACAGGGTCGATACGGTAAAGCAGTACACCGAATTTTGGTGGCTTGACGAAGGCGTGAGAGTCGATACGCTCTCCCGGGCCGGTGCGCTACTTTTGTAGCATTCCTCCTTAGTTTTAAGCTAGATATAAGTTAGTAGGTTTAGGCTTAGAGTAGGGGGTCTATGGGAGGGGCCGGACTAACCGGCATGAAAGAGTGCTTCCGAAACTTGACCGACGCTTATGGCCTCGATGGAGTCTCGGCGGCGCGGATGAACCCCTGTTGGCGGTCGACAGGCATCAAAGGACGCGATCAGGATGCTGACCAATCGATAAGATTGCTCACCATCCTGATTATAGGTAATTGTAGGTTAAGTAGCTTAGGTAGATTTAATCAGTTTTAATAAAACAAATAATAAAGGAATCCAAGTTTTCTACAGTTTCTTGGAAATTAAAAAAAAAAACAAAACAAATCACAAATATAGATAGATTTAAGGCCGAAAGGCAATAATTTTAAGGATATTGTTAAGTTTAGAGCGCTCGCTAGGAGCCAGTAAGCTAGAATAAGATAAATGTTAGTCTTAAATTAGATTTAATCGTTTTTGTCTTGTCTGTAAGTTAAAGAAAAAGTGATAAAAATGAATTTAAAATGAAAATGAAAACAGCGCCTCCTATTGGTTAGGCGTTAGGGCCACTTTTTGAGCGTACCTATACATTTATTGGGATTTGCCCGAAAATGTCTTTATTGGATCGTATAAGGGACTTGCAAACTAAAATAAGTTCAAACTTAATTTTTGGTCTTCAAATACTGCTGTATGAATATTTAGAGTAAAAAGAAAATTAATTTTCTAGTGGTTTACGAAAACATCAAAGAAACAATTCAACACATTAAGCAAGCAGAAGTTGTTCGACAAAGAATGTATGAAGGCTAGAGACAGCTCGTTTGCGCTACTTAAATTTTTGAGAAGTAACAACACTGATGCGTTCAAAATTCTTTACAGAGCAGCAAATAAAGACTTCAAAGATATTTGTGAATCAAAAAGGAAAGCCTTCTATCAGAAAAATATTGCAGATCGAGATCATCATCCGAGTTTTGGAGAGCAGTGAAACTTATAAATGGAAAAAAGAATATTATCGCTACAGGGCTTCAGGCAGAACAGTTAAAAACCCACTTTATGAACCTCAGAGCTCGCCATCATTCCAATATGCAGCCCCTTCTTATTTTGATGAATTCCTTGATGCTCCATTTAGATTAGAAGAAGTGCAAGTTGCTATCCAAAAAACGAAAAGCAACAAGGCACCAGGTGAAGATCGCATTTCTTTTGAGTTTTACAAAAACTGCACACCTGAGTTTTTATGAGCTTCGTATGTGAATTCAATCGAATTTTCGAAACGGCAGATGTCCCAGCTAGCTTTGAGAAGGCTTTCGTTTTCCCTCTGCATAAAAAGAGTGATTACAATGATCCAGCAAACTACAGGGGTATATCGTTTTTGAATACCTCAGTTAAATTATTTAGCTCAGTAATTTTTAACAGACTCACGCAATGGGTTAATGGCAAACAAATTTTGCATGAATGCCAAGCTGGGCTTAGACACAATTATTCCACCACAGACCAATTTTTTTCGGTTTTCAATATAGCTCAGATTTATAAAAGAAGACATAAGAAGCTGTATAAGTTCTTCGTGGACTTCCGAGCAGCATTTGATTCCATAGCCCATGAAAAGCTTTTTTACAAGCTTTATAAAATTGGAATCTCAACAAAAATCATAAATGTTTTAAAAGCCATGTATAGGAACAACAAAGCCTGTCTCTGGGACGGAATAAACATATCTGAAAAGTTTGGAACAGCAGTGGGAGTAAAGCAGGGATGCATCCTGAGTACGTTACTATTCATTTGTATTTGACATTGTCTTTCTCGCCGACTCTGTCGATAGCATGCAGGTTATGATTAACAGACTTGAAAAGTATTGCAACACCTGGAACCTGTCTGTTAATCTTACAAAGTCAAAGATGACGATTAATAGGAATGGCGGTGGCAGGTACTCTCGAATTGAAAAGTGGACTTTTCAAGGAGAAGACATAGATATTTTACGTGTATACAAGTATCTAGGAGTAAAGTTTACTTGCAATTTAAATATGAACAAGCATCTTCAAAACAAATTAACGGAAGCGAGCAATTTCTTCAATTTGGAATTACTGTTTCAATAAAAAACACATTAACCATGAAGCTAAACAAAAAACATTCAACACGACTTCTACATCAATATTACTATACGGAGCGCAAGTGTGGGGTTATGGTTGCTATGAAACCGTAGAAAAACTGCTTCGATACTTCGTCAAGAGAATATTTAGACTGCCTTCTAGTACACCTTCCTACATGCTTCACCTGGAGACCGGGATTCCACCACTGTTTTTGACTACTCTCAAGCTTCTTTAGACTATGTGGTAAGTTTAGACTCCATGGCAATGGAGCAGAAACGGATACCAAAAGTAGTACTGTGCCATATGCTATCGACTAAGGGAAACTGCGTTCGAGAATGGAAAAGACTGGCGTCTGAATGCGATTGGGATTTACAGATTGCGCCTAATGAGCATCCAACATCTTTAAAAAGTAAATTCAACACCTTACTAAAGAAAACAGAACATGTAATGAACAATAATGTACGACGAATTTATAAACGAGGCACAACAATCTCAATATAGAACATACTACAGCAAAATGAGTCACTATTTACAGGACAGAACGTACTTCATTGCTGGAAATACAACTGAAATGATAAGCACGATATTTTAAGATAGGAGGAGAGTTAATAAATCTTAACTTTATAACTCACCGTTCAGATCTCTCGATTTTATGTGAGCTCTGTAACCGGAAGGAGCGAGAGGATGTTTTTCATTTTCGCAATACTAAGGGAATTCAGATACAAGTATTTTGGATGTTGCACACTTGAGTTAGAGGAAGCGATCAATATTTTAAACGGCGAAAGAGGTTGGCATGTTTTGTATTCCTTTAGAACGAATGCACTACGCTATAGGTTACGCATAATAGAGGAAGATTTTTGAAATGTTTATCTTACGTATTTACTAAGAGGAGATTTTACTACATAATGTCAATATCGTAGACGGCCTTAAGCCAAACCAATTAGACTATGAAAATATAAAAGTATTATGTATGTGTTATTTTATGAATTAAGTAAATAGTCAATAAAACTAAAATAAAACTAAAACATCAAAGAAATCCGAGTCTTAAAATAATTTTCAAATTGTTTACTATTTGAAAAAAAAGGTGAAGGAAATTGATCTTGATCTGATTGATATTTTAATTTAGTTGACGGTGATTCATAATACAGTCCGACAAAAAAGTTTAGACAGTGGCGAGATGCGGAACTACACATTTCCTACCTGGCACTGCCACATTTTCTGTTGCCTTCTCGGGGCCCTGAGGCACGCTCAGTGTTTACCCCATTCAAGAGATTTGAATTTCATATTTTAAGATAACAAAAATGATGAGTAGGTACACCATTTGAATGTCATTAATCTTTCTCTTTTACACAAACATAATTTTTGTTTGATCATTTTCTTTGAGAATAAAATAACATACAAAATTTGCCGCCCTCTAGAAGGTTCCGCCCTAGGCTCGAGTCGGACGAGCCCAGTAGCCAATGTGGCTGGTACGATCTTGTAACCGAAGTTGAAGAGGCTAATTGGCGCAATTTAGGGGGTGTTTCTTCTCCTGAACAAATTTTAGAGATAATAACGTGTATACTCTCTCAAAAGTCATCTCCAGCTGCTTTAAGCAATTCGGCCGGTAGACCAGACCAACAGGTCCAGGAGATTTTTTGGAATTAAGCTTCGATATTGTGGGTCACATTGGCTTAGTGGTTAGTGTGTGGGACTACTAATGAGGGTTCGATCGATATTGCTGTCTTTACTTGGATTTTATCAGGTGGACGATTTCTTTCCAATTGAGGGGTCAACTTTATTTTCTTAAAATTTAACTCAAACAATAAAAAAAAAAATATTTGGAAAATTTTCAAAAGCGTATATTTTTGTCAACCTATTTTTATGTTTAACTTCTTTTTTTCTTTATTTTTATTTTTAATCAAATTTCGCATTTATTTAATTTTTTCCAAAAGATATTGTTTGTCTTTGTTACCTAATGGCGTGAAAACTACTGCACAGATTTCGATGAAACTTTTTTTGAAATGTTCCTTAAGATTCTGAGGAACACATAGGCTATTCCCTTCATTGCCATGCTTATTTTTTGAAGCGTTTATGACCAAAATGTGTTTTTTTTTTTCTGACTTTACTGCCTTTTACTGGCCATTACTCAAACAATTCTTAATCAATTCAAATAAATCAAAACACTTAGGAGAGCCAACAGCTTTCTATGTCCTCTAGAAGCTGAGCTACAACCTAAAATCTAACATGAAAATAATAAATCTATTTTCTCAAATCAAACATTTTCAGCAGCCGCGGTTCTTGATCGTTGTTCTGCTTTGGGGTGGTTGGGTGGCGCACATCGCACAAGCAAGTTCATATGAAAAAAAACTGCGTGGTGTTTTCTCCAAATTAAGTGAAACGAAAGAGAAGTATGCGACGTGAATGTGTATGTAATCAACAGCGACAATGTGTTTCTGAGGAAATGCGCAGATTGCTGATGACGTGCGCTGATGGACGTATGGTGGTGTTTGGTGTATATAGAAATTGAGTTCAAGTTTTTTGTTTTAATGGTTTGTTTTAATTGGTTGGTTATATTTAGTACCTACGTTGATACCCCTACAGTAAGGAATTTGAACTTTAGTACTTACGCTGTTGAATTTAATTTTCTTAAATTGGTGTTTTAGATAAATAGATTTATTTGATTTATTGTTTCACATTGACAATGTTCACCGCTTTATTTCAGCTAGACTGTTGATTTTAAACAAATATGCCGTTAAGAAAACGATCAAATCTCTTTTATTGGAAATTACACAGTCTCACGCCGCGTACGAAGTTGCGGGCACAGCTAGTTCAAAATAAAACAGGACTCGCTTCTGTTTGAAATATAATTATTATTATCTGCTATTCTTGCACGGACACGAACACGGTGCGATTTCCATTCTGGTCTGCTGTGAAAGGTGATATGATATATGAACTCAATTTGCCTGCCACATGCTCCGAGCTAAGTTTTTCAGCCTACTCTATCCCATCTATTAGAACAAGAGGGATTTCTCTGATGGCTCAGTGTCAGTATTACCTTCTTACCATTCGATTTTTTTACATGAGAGTTCGCACTCTCGCTATAGGCCTAAGGACAGTGAAAAGTTGCGTCTATATTTAATTTATATTTTACTCTGCAACTTTATAGAAGGTGACTCCTCATGTAAGTTATATGTCTATTATCCCAGCAGTTAACAGTTTTAAGTACAACATTTCAATTTTCTAGCACACAATTCACCCGACCACTAGTGGAATAGTTTGCTTAAACACTTATTTTCATTGTCTCCTTTTACAGTTTATTTTGCATTAAAGAAACTTTAATATCAACCACCCCAGTCTTTCTCCAGAAGCCTTTAACGCCATCAAATCAAATTTCAATGTGCAATTCCGAAAAGTGGCTGCCGAACCCTTTTCGCTATTACACATACCCATACCCGCCCCATGGTTCGACACATTAAAAAACCAGTAAAGACTCGAAAACAATAATAATTTTACGGCTTTTATTATTTCGTTTGTGAGTCTTTCTACTCTCGCAGTCTCGCTGCAGTTAGTGCAGTCATTCGAATTACGAATCCCGGGAATAAGGACTCCATTATTCTTTGAATGATGATAAAAACAGGAAAAAGGAGTAAAAAAAGAAGAAAAAATAGTGCATAGTGCTGTGGGAAATATGAAATTGTAATTAAGCTCGAAAGTGGGTCACAACTGTGCCATGCCGAAAAAGACAACACAAAATTACAGCACACAGTTTCAGGCGACTAACGGTAAAGGAATTTTCGGAGAATATCTAAAGCAGAACTTAAAAGAGGTTATGCATGAATTGAGGGGTTTTAGTTTTATTTTTGTTTTCGCCACCATAGCTCCAATTTTTTTTTTTGCTTCGAAGCGCAAATGGGATAAATGTTTGGAAACATGTAAATAGTTTGAAACAGATTTACTTGAGCAAGATGTGCGTGACGTTAATTACCGTATCACAATGGCGGTGCCATGCATGTGGGGATGATTAAGAAAAAAAAAAAAACGTCAGAACCCTTCCTTTTTGTTTCAGTAATTTTCAACAGAAGAGCAATCCTTTTGAGTTGTTTGTGAAAAGGAGCTCTTTGAGGGTATTGTAAACGTGGAAAACTGATTTTTTTTTGCCAAAACATAACTAAGATTAGTGCCTTATTTTGTTTTTAGACTGACAGTCCATGGTGTAGTTGGTCAGCAATCAATAAATACTAAATATGTACTTAACTTGGCTTTTAGATGTCTAACTGATAACCAACTTTGTTGAGGTTCCCAACAGCTTAACTTAAAGCCTGAGGGTCTTTCTCTATACTGCGTTGACTTTGACTCTGATTGTTAGAGTCGAAAACTCGTTGAGCTGAAATGCTGCTGTCAACGCTCCCTTCAAATGTCCTTGTGATATTTGAAGACTCTTGCAAAGTAATGCCTGTAGTTATTTAAAGAGACAAGTCTAGCTGCTGGTGCAACAAGAGATTTAAAAGGCCTTGAAGATTTTGCCTATTAAATTCTGTCATGACTCGATGAATATTCTAGCGATCCAAGGAAAGACCGGACTTCCAAAAAGCGGTAGCTACCTTGAGACGAGATCTGAGTAAAAAGGCCAAAAGCGTCCATCTAGGAGAATAATGCTAAATGTTTTAGACATCTCTGCGACGAAGTTGATCTAGACATCTGAGGCTTGTGAAGAATAAGGTGAAGCTGCTTCGGGCATCTACTCCCCTATAGGTCATCTACTTGCTGAACCATCACAAGAGAGACCAATTAAACAAATTTTTTGTCAGCTAGGAAAACTATCTGAATTTTTCGTAGCACACATTTAAGTTGGGCGTTAATAGAGTCCTAACTTCGCGGCATCTCAAACAAGGCGGCCGCCCAAAATCTTCCCTAAATCAGCGAAAGTTAAAGACATGGTTTTGTCGCCAAGAGGGAAAAAGGCAACCCGAGAACCATCTTCGCATCGGCCAATGTATTTGCTATCGATAGAATGGGAAAAATCCTAAATCGTAAATATAAATACCCTTTTTCCGGACCACCATTAGGAGTGAGAAAATCTTCTTCTACCACCGATAACATAAAAATAGGAAAAAGGAGTAAACAAATTCAATTAGTAGGAGATCAATGTCATTGTTGTGGATACACCGTTCTACCTTTTGAATGCTATTAAGAACTATTCCACTGACAGACTGTTGAGCTTACACACTGATGATGACAGGATGAGCAGCGTTCCTGTAAAGCTGGGCAGTGGCATAGACGATGTTCCACGGACTCTATTTCCTCTTCGTCTCTACAGCTTCTGCAAAAGTCATTTGCAAAAAGTCCTAGCCTTTTAGCCATAGTTCCTATGATGCATTGTGCGGTTAAAATCCCGACGAGCATCCGGATCTGACTTCTATTAAGGGAGATTTGGAACTTTGATCTTTTGGTGTCAACCACAGGCCACAGACTTCGGGTTATGACGCAACCGATGGTGTTGGTCCATTGTTCCTTAGCCAGTTGTGTGGTGACGCCTTCAAATGTTGAAAGGCGGTAACTCCTCTCCGTCCGCAAGTTGAGGGTTCATATCAGAGCCGTATCTGGCCAATTCGTCCGCCTTTTCGTTCCCTTCCACCCCCGGAACCCAGCAGAGTAGAATTGAGTGATGACGTATAGCCCTGAGCGCCACGAGGCAATCTGTAACACATTTCGCATTAACAAGATTGGAGCCGATAACTTTAAGTGCTGCTTGGCTGTCCACACAGATGGTTATTTCCATTGCTGGTAGTCCCATCGATAAGATAGTCTGTGCTGCTTTTTTAACCGCATAGATCTCAGCTTGGAAGACACTGCAGTGATCGGTCAGTCGAAACGACTGGCTAATAGCAAGCCTTTCTGAGAATACGCCGGCTCCTGTTCCATTTTTCTGTTTTTGAACCATCCGTATAGACGGCTATACATTTAATGATGGTACTGGGTGATTTCCAGTCCTGCCTTTTGGGTATAGTGATTCTGAAATTTTTCTCGAAGTCATATCTGGGTTTCTCGTAATCGGTGAGTGACATGAGTCCCTTCCGATCGAAGATTTCAAGTATGCTTGAGTGTCCGCAGTAACCAGGCTTCCAAGTTTTGTTCTCTCCTGGTGAGGTTTTATTAATACTAGCGAGAGCAGGGAAAGTACTTAAGGGGTATTATTACAAAGAAAAGCCTTATAATAGACTTAGCAGTTTCAGAAAGCCAGAAATAATGCGGCACAGAAGCCATGCTCTTCCCTGCATGCAGCATGCTGTCAAATGACAGTATTCCTGGATACACCAGGAGGACTCTACTGCATCTGGGTGTCTGCTACATATATTGAAGGAAAGAGTTGTTGTCTGGATAGGTCAAAATTATTTTTTTCTGTTTTCAAAATTCCGATTTTGCAAATTCTGCTTTTTCAAAATTCAGCAAACAAAGGAGGGTTGGAAAATGTTTGTTGTTTTTTGTTTACAGAATTTTGTAAAGCATGTATGGAGAGAACATTTTCTTTTTTTATTCGTATTTTTTGTCAATTTGTTTGTTTTTTTTTTTTTTTAATTTCTCTTTTCTTAATTTTTATTTTTTTTTAATAAAAATTCGCGAATAACCCTCTCTTCCCTAAAGGACTATTCACATGAAAGCGAATTGCGAACTGCGAACAAGCGAATATTCTTAGTTTCTGACACTTCATTCACATGAAAACTTTTTTTGGTCGCAGATACCCGCGTATAAGTTTCATTTTTAAAGGTTAAGTTCGAACGAATATTTCATTCGTGGATTTGTGGGTCGCGACTATTTTGTGTGGATTGTGAATAAAGTGTGACAGTTCGCGACAAGAATTTTCAATTCACGGGAAAATTGCTTTAATTGTTAATTTAGCTGTTTAAATCAATTGAGAGACACTTTTTTTTAGATTAGATGCTAGATAAATTAAATATAATTCGTTTTTGGTTGGAAAAAATATCGATTTGCACTTCAGAAATACACTTAAATTGATTTGTTCGCAATTCGCCTATTCGCTGTTCGCGCTCATGTGAATAGTCCTTAAGAGAGCCAAAATGTAAAAAAGAAATACTTTTTCCACCAAAAACAAAAAGTGTATGTAAGCTAAAGCGTCGTCAGACATTTTAAGTTCGTAAGTTGGGCGATAATTTTTTTTTTACTTTTTGCCTTATTTGGAACGGGTTCATTTTTTTTTTAATTTTTCCATACATCTTTTCCCTAAAAAACAAAGGAAAGGTTTTATTGCGAACTGGGGTTTGAAACAAAAGTTCAAATGTTAATTGTGGGCGAACTGAAATATACGGAAATTTATGTTTCTTTTAAGATATTTGGCGTGGTAAAATTGTAACGGGTTATTTTCCTTGTAGATGAAAAGAGTTTTACTGCAAACTGGGGTTGGAGCAAATTTTCAAATGGTAATTGTGAGCCTGTCGAATTGCAAAAAGAACTGTACATTTCTCCAGAGATTAAATCGGTGATAGATATGCGCGAAATCCTTCAAAAGTCAATATGACGGATCCAGTCTAAATGGTAACCTACATGCGCTACAAAGCCTACCACTTCTCGAAGAGCGAGAAAATGGATGATGGAGCAATAAAATTCCATATACCTTGTTTTGGGCCAATTTCCAATGTAGCCAACCCAGCTTTACCCGCACGTCAGCATATATACGATATACCACATCGCACGCAGTTCCTAGTCAAGTCCGTGTTCAAGGCTATGTAAGTTATCTTCAAAGGTTATTATAGCTCACCATTGCGCCTCAAATGCAAGGGCAAAGTAGAAGGCGTGTTGTACGACATGTTTTACTGCAAATGCTTTGCAGAGGGAGAAGCAATTATGCTAAGCTTGTAGCTACAAAAAGCCATAAATGTTGTAGTTATGGGTCAGCTTAGAGAGTGCCTAGGTGAAGATGGGCCGCTAGACTAGGTACGTCATATGGTCATTCGGAGACTTAGCTACGCTGCACTTAGATTCATCGTCTTTAGAATAACATTTAGGAGAAAAAATTGAACTTTGGGTACATTTCAGAATCATTCCGCGACGATTTTTTTTTTACAAAAAGATCCCGTTAACCCTTGGAGAGGACCCTCATAAAACATTTCCGGTGAAGCCCTTTATTATAAGCAACAAGTAAGCCAAACATTTTTAAAAGACACACACTGCTCTTAGTGTTCTATGTCAAACCTAGTCTCCCTTTTCGAATATATCACCCATGCCCATGCAAATATCGTTATCCCTTCCATACAGTATTATTAGACGAGATTAGCAAATGACGGGCCCAAGTTTCGTTGTTCATTCTTCCGCACTGCTTCACGTATTTGACACATCCTATACTCTCGCACACAGCCATGGGACATTAGTGGCACCATGTAGTAAACCTAATACTTAGCAATCCTTAAGAAATCCACATATACCCACTTTGTGACTATACCAAAGGGCTCACAGGACTTGTTCAAAGGTACCGAACACGTTCTACAAAAGCAACATACCGAAGGCGCCCTTCTGTAATCGAAGGATTATCAAAAATAGCACGGTTTTGCATTTACGTATCCCCTTCCCACAAATCGAAATCGATTTTCTGTTTACACAGACTCACATGAGTTCCGCTCTTCTTAGACGATTACGGCAGAAGAACAAACTATCAAGCGCAATTACCCTCCATTCGGATGGAGCCCCCCTTAGCACTGTTGATGTATTGTTATGGGAATTTAATTCCCCATCTTACCATACACACTCGCACTCGCACTCAGCCACGAAGTAGGTAAAAAAAAAACTCGGGGCACAGGTTTGAAAATATTATCTTTGAATGTGTTTCCCCCCGATTGGGTGTCACTATGGCATATCCCTATTGGCGTACTACCTACCTACCTCCGCTGAGGGACATACCCTTCTTTGACTTTGATTTACTCTCCTGTTTACAAGTTTCAACGTCCCTTGGTCGGAGTAATTTATCAGACACGAGCGAACGGACAAACAAATTGTTTTCTCCACAATCGTTTCACTGATTAACTTTATCCGATTGAACACAAGCCAATCAAGAACTGACTTAATCCAATTCTCAAGTGACTGTAATGTGTACTTGTAGTATCCTCAAAGTGATGTAGAGCTATACCTAAATCTGGCATAAAGTGATGGTCCTCCCCTACGACTGCTGCAGCCACCCCAAGGTATATGTCATTCGTATAGTGGCAATGGATTTAATAATCCGTCATCACGCTACACATGCCACACATCGGCATAGGGTCTATTGAAAGCTGAAACGCATTCGCATTCGCATAATCATACTTTGTCAGCGCAGTGTGC
Source organism: Cheilosia urbana (assembly GCA_946477585.1). Taxonomy (NCBI): domain Eukaryota; kingdom Metazoa; phylum Arthropoda; class Insecta; order Diptera; family Syrphidae; genus Cheilosia; species Cheilosia urbana. Next base: position 26,118,493 of record OX297853.1, read on the forward strand.
TTGCTTTTTGTTTACTTTTTAATGTAGGTACATTGTGGTGACTGAACGGGTGGGTGACGGGTGAGACCTGAAGTTCCAAGGACACAGCAACGCATGTTCTATGGGTAGATTGGTGCTTCCATTATCCATTGTTGGAATTCCTATTTGCGTTGCTGGGGAGCGGAATATCCCTCCACACATTCCATATATACAAGTGTTGTATTCACGTCTTCCGATTAACTTAGTCCTGACTCGGGAAACAGCGTGGGTGTGTTGTGCTGGGTGCTGGGGGAGGTGCTTGTTTACACGAATGATATGTTATTTGCGGATAGTAGGAAATTACGAAAATTACCATCATACGGAGATGTTTTGCGGAAGCATACGTAACTAGCGGAAGCGAGTTTGCGGGGGAATGTGGAATGACGCTGGATGTGTACAGCATTCTCTCAGTGGTAGGAAATTTAAGTGGTATAGATAGCAGTGCTTAATTAATATGAAACAAGCTCTTCTTGAACGCATTGCTCCCTTCGGCAGTTACACTTCTTGGCAATTGTGATCGGCTGAGGGCGTTTGCCATATGTTGGAAAATATGAAAAATCAAATACACGAAATCAACGTGAGAAACGAATGCCGCATTTTCAAACAGTCCATGAGCAAATACTTCCCAATGAGAGATAGAGTGGACTGACATCTAAAAATAAAATGTTGGCGCAACAGGTCCGGAGGGACCCTAGGCCTAGCTTCTCACAACCATTCGTTTTGTGTGAGTTTTTCATTTTTGAAACGACTGGAAGCGATCTACAATTTTATGCCGACTCCAAACGGCTTATTGAGAAGCTCTTTCAAGACATTTATACTCTCGGATGTTTGTCAGACGTTCGCGAGAGGTAGCGCAGCGGAAAAAAACCCTGAGTCGGAATTGGGTTTTTGCGGGATTCGAACCTGGGACTCCCGCATAGCAGTCCAACACACTAACCACTAAGCTACTGCGACTACTTTTGCCTAAATTATTGAACGATAATTTTGAATCTTAGGATGTTGGAAAAAAGAAAGTTCGCTATATGTGCCGTGATGTTTTTAATGTTCTTTGTACTTTATTTAGTTTGGTTATGTTGTAGGTTAGGTTAGGTTGGTAGGCTGGCGGGGAGTGTCCCGCGCCACACTCAGGTCAAAATTGACCCATTGTGATACCCGTCGGGGGAAAGGTTTTATCCGTAGTAACGAAGAATTTTCCAAGGGCTCTGTATCTGGAGTGTTGAAGACCTGGACAGTGACATAGGAAGTGGGTTGTATCCTCTATAACTCCCTCGTCAACGCAGCCTCTGCAAAGTTCTTCCTCGGTCAGTCCATTTTATATCCGTCTGTGTACACGGGAATGGAATGGATTGCGTGTTATGTACAAGTCCATCGCTCCATTCTTCCCTGCTGGGGTAGGCGCTAGAGAAGGGTCTTCTGAATTCCAATTATGGCGTTATGTAATCCGTGTTAGGTACATTGCCAAGGTACTTCTGTAGGATCGTTGAGTGACCCTCTTCATCGTTTTTCCAGTCTTATGGTTGGTTATGTTGTAAGCTTTGCTTTGAACCGGCCATCAAACTATTGACCCATAGGTAAGTATTGGTCATACACGGCATACATCCAGAGGGTGAGTTTTGATTTCAGGCCCCATCTTTTGCCAAATGTTCTGTTGCATGCATAGGCTTTCTTTACCCGTTGTTCGATATATTAAGTTTCCAGTTGAGCTTGGGATCGAGGATCACTCCTAGATACCTAGCACTGGTCGATAAGGATAGCTGTTGGCACCTTTTAAGCGAGGACGTGTGAAATACTTTGGTTTTAGTGGTGAAAAGTATTAGTTCGGTTTTACTCGGGTTGACACCAAGACCACACCTCCTGGCCCATGTGGTAACCTTCAGTAGAGCATTTTCCATAATTTCACTAATTGCGGAAGGAAACTTCCCTGACACCAGTATCACCATGTCGTCCGCGTATGCAACCACCTTAATTCTTTCTCCGTCTAAGGTTATGAGTATTTTGTTCATAACTATGATCTGTGAACAACAGCAGCGGTGAGATAACACCTCCTTGGGATGTGCCTCTGCTGGCAAATTTTGTTAAATTACTATTTTCTAGTGTTGACAGAATTACTCTGGTATATTAAGCATGGAGACAATCTAAAGACTAAGATGATTCTCTATCCCTAGCTCCGTATAGTGGACTCTAGCATAGCTTCAGTATGTACATTATTGAAAGCCCCTTCTATGTCTAGAAAGGTTGCTAGAGTGTATTCTTTATAGTGTTTTCTTTCGATCTTCTTTTGAGGTAAGCGTGCTGTGCCTAAGATATTGATATTGATATGTAAAGTGTAAGAGCTTATAAATAATGCATTGGGTGCTTATATATCTTACTTGCGACAATTGCCTGTTATTGCGAGCTTGAACTTAAACAAAACTCACATTCTAATTTTATATAATATACTTTCATATCAGATGAATAAGGCGCAGTGGCTTAGTGGTTAGTGTTGAACTACTAAGCGAGTATAACTGTCTTGAAAGAGCTTCTCAATTAGCCGTTTGGAGTCGGCATAAAATTGTAGATCCCTTCCACTCGTTCCAAAAATGAAAAAAACTCACACAATGAATGGTTGCGAAAAGCTAAGCCTAGGGTCCCTCCGGACCTGTTGCGACAACTATTTATTTTTTATTTATTATTATCAGACGAATAACTCAAAAGTGTTTTTTTTTTATCACTATTCCTATATTTAATGAACCTATAGCATTACTTCTCAGACTTGTACCTAGACCTACATAATAAAATAAGAAATCAAGCAATCAAACTTTTGATGAGGGAGAAAGTTTCGTTCGACCCAGTCGTGCACTTTATTTTTTGTAACAATCACCGAAGAAAATTTCACGAGTCCCTTAATTTCATTTTGCGTGGCCTAAACCAGTGGCAGTGATTTTAGTTAGGTTGGTAAATATGAGCTCTTCGTGACAGTTCTCATAGCTGCATTTAGACCATCGATTGAGTCTATTGTTGTCCATTATGGGAACCAATCGCGAGTTATAGAACACAAATAGATAAAGCTGAATTCTATGCTTGTGCATGGAACTGAAGAGGTAGGCGCAGTGGCTTAGTGGTTAGTGTGTTGTGACGTCTGACAAACATCCGAGAGTATGGCTGTCTTGAAAGAGCTTCTCAATTAGCCGTTTGGAGTCGGCATAAAATTGTAGATCCCTTCCATTCGTTCCAAAAATGAAAACTCACACAAAACGAATGGTTGTGAGAAGGCCTAGGGTCCCTTTGGACCTGTTGCGGCAACTATTTTTTTTTTTTTGTTTATGAAACTGAAGAGCTCTTCCAGTTCTATTATTTATATTCAGTCTTTCCAGTTTATCAAAATGATGACTTTTGAGGATCCTCAATCTGCTGCTTTTAAGGATTTTCTCAATCCAAGGTAGGAAGGTGGCGAACAGAACTTGGTCAAGAACTCTATCTACAATAAACCTTACTTGTTCTTAGCCTTTTATAGAGATGAAGTAACAAGTTGGACGGTAAATGTCAAACGCTGGGTCGCGCAATCTGCTTTTTTTTATGGTGAGTGTGCCTCCTCCACAAAATTTGCAGTTACGATGCAGCCATTTGGCGCCAACAGTACTGAAATTTGTTTCGTTTTATATCAGACTTCGAATTCATTCAAGTCCTTTCGTATTTCAACAGACGTCTTCTTTCATCAACAACTTTACATACAGAATAAAAAAGTGTCTTCGTCTTGAAATAATTTAATCGATTTTCAGGATTTGATGAAGTCTAGGGTCTAGCTCTCTATAGCCTCCTTCAAAATGCACCAGCTAACTTAACCGCCGCGCCACACACCTACGATACGAGTGTATAGCTGCTTTCAAGTGAAAATTTCATGATTTACGATCCCGCAACGGGGAACCACCGTGTCGTTTGCAGTTAATTAAAGTGTTAATTAAATTGTTACATAAATTGCAGCTGTCCCTGTGGCCATATACAAAAATGCCACCGAAAAATAGTACAGGCTCTGTATGAAAATGGAGAATTCATGGTTCGTCCGTCGACTCTCATGACCATAAATAAAATTCCACGATGACATTTCGAAAATGCCATTTAAGCTTAAAAATACAATTTTTAAGGACACTCCGTGCGGGCCGGAGTAAATGTTTTATTATTCGTTTATGCGCCGAACAATTATGGTCGGTTCTGGCTTTACAGCTTGATATGTTGATGTTGATGGTTATGTATGTAGATGTAGATGGCTTTGTAATAAATATTTTAATGAACAAAGTTGGATATTTATTTGTGTGGAGTGCAATTATTTGACTTGGGTTAATAAAAGCACGGCTCTCTGATGGTGAGGGCTACGCAGTGGAATGCTGTGTAGGTACTTTCCGTTTAATAATGCTCACCGATTGAATGGTATGCATGAGTCCAAGTCAATTTTTTTATTTTGACTTTTCATTTGTCGTATTTAAAGTAACGTGCCACTGAAATAGTTGATTTTATTGAGCTTATATCTGAGTGAGAGGAGACCCCCGAACTTCGTTACTTGCAATGGCATCCATCTCGGAGTATAAGAATTTATCCTGCGTGTGGTTTTTCGTCGAAAGCTCATTGAACGCGTTTTTAAATCTCCTTCTCATTAAAGGACAAAAATAATAATTCAAGAATTCTGCGATAAAAAAAAACGAATGCGTCTTCGTCCTCGATAACTAAAGTCCGTGCTTCTTGGGCAGGACTGAGATGATGAATATTTGTAGGGTTCTGTGAAAAGTCCTTTCTACGAAACTGCCTTCCTATGCAAAACAAAGTCGTTGGCTAGTGCAACGCATCACGCAGAATTTCTGAGGTCAAGTCAGATGTCGAGAACGCATAGCATAAAATATTTCTACTAGAAATTTTAATAGCTACAGCGTATACGGTCAAACACACAATACGGGTCAGAATGCGAGAGTTAATAACTTAAAAAACACTCTATCTTGTCGATATTGCAAAAATCTGGGGCATACATTAGAACAGTGTAGAATAAGGCAATTCCACAATGGAAGGGATGAAAATCTATCTCAACGTTCCTCTCAAAGTACGGGAAACTACCAAAGACCTGGCTCGCCCAACACCCGGAGCCAGATAAGACATGAATTGAGGTGTTAACTCCTTGCGACTTCTTCCTTTGGGGCCACGTGAGAGGTAAGGTCTACGCCAACAGCCCAGCGTCGATTCAAGACCGCAAAGATAAAATAAAATTCGTGAGGCTATCGAGGACACAGGGCAGCCACTTTGCGATTTGGTTATGGAAAATTTCATTTAATATAATCATTCAATAGGCTCCGCAGACTTTCAGAAAACTGTTATAGGGCTGAGTTTGCAAATTCATAGGTAGGTAGTAAGATGGTTGCCATATAGTCCAACTTTTCCACCAAATGTGTCGTAGTGAAGATTTTTCCTAGATATCATCTTGCATGCGATACTGTACACTATGTGACGCAAGAATAAAACGAATCGTCTTACCGAATGGATATCAAGATTGCTGCATCGATGGCAACGGCACCCACATAAACTGTATACTTATGAGATGACAGCAATTAGGATGTTGAGCAGATGACGTTCCATTCAGTTTGCACGCAGCAAGGACGTGGAACGTTATACTGAATCTATGGACTTAAATTATACCATTCTCAAAGTAACCTACGAGCAATACTGTTGCGATCACAGCGAAATCAAAAGACGACCGTTCGTTATAAGCGTTTATTTGGAACTGAGTTCATATATTAAAAGTAAGTATATCATATATAATAAAGAGTAAAAGAGTTATGCAAATTAGAGAGAGAGATAGATAGAGGAAATATTTTTGAATTCTCCTAACACTCAAACTTTCAATAATATTTGATAATCAAGAAAATACAAAATTCAATTTTAGTTCTAGTATTTCAAAAAGTATTTAAAAAAAAAACGTTAAGTTTTATGGTGCTGGGATCACACCAATCATTTCTCTCAGTGTACGGAAACGTTCTTTCGGCAGAGGTTTGGTGAAAATGTCGGCTTTCTGAAGCTCGGTTGGGACATGCTCAATATCAAAAACTTTTTCAGCATACTGGTCCCTTATGAAGTGATACCTGACATCAACATGCTTGGTCCTTTTGTGAAACTCGGGGTTCTTCACTAGTCTGATAGCACTTTCATTATCCATATAAAGTGTGGAATTCTCGTAGTTAAGATGGACATCCTCCAACAAAACCTTTAGCCATGAAATCTCTCTCACCGCCTCTGCTGCTGCGATGTATTCCGATTCTGTTGTCGAAAGTGCCACACAACGCTGCTGCTGAGAGCCCCAGGAGATAGGAGGATAGGACCATCACCAAGAAAACAAATAAACCCACTGGTAGATCTTCTATTTGTTCGATCACCAGCATAGTCTGCGTCGCTGTAAGATTTGAATTTAAATTTAGGTTTAGAAACAAAAAAGATACCATAATTTTGCGATCCTTTAACGTATCTCAAAATTCGTTTCAACGCCTTGATATGGGCTTCAGTTGGTTTTTCCATATATCGGCTGACCACGCCCAACGCAAAAGATATATCTGGCCTGGTACCAACAGCCAAATACATGAGGCTGCCGACTGCTGCACGAAAGGGAAAGTTGACGTCACCAGAGTTGCTAGCACCAGTACTTTCGATACCCACGGTGTCTGCAGGTGTCGAAACAGCATTCGCGTTTGCCATGCCGAATTTTAGGATGATTTTGTTCGCAAAACTCGCCTGGTTGACAAATATGCTACCGTCAGCTCTCTGGACAATCTCCAAACCAAGAAAATGTTTTGCGTCGAATACTTTGACAGAAAATTTTCTCATTAGGAAGTCGATGACCGCTGATATCCTGTCTTCATTAACTGCCGCAATGATTCCATCGTCTATGTAGATAGCCAACACAATGTCTTCCCCTACGAAAACACAAAGATCAGCTCTCGAAGTTTTTAGTTGAAAAGATCGGAGAAAAGATGAAAACTGGTCGTTCCAAACTCGAGATGCCTGTTTTAAGCCATATAAGCTCTTGAGCAGCTTACAAACACGTCCTGATCCATCATTGAAACACTTTGGCTGTTTCATGTAAATTTCTTCCTTCAGATGACCGTTTAAAAACGCAGTAGTTATATCGAACTGCTTAATTTTGTAGTTTCTAAGAGCTGCCAAGCGAAGAACTGTTCGAATCGATGAAAATCTAGCAACCGGACTGAAAGTTTCCTCATAGTCGATGCCTTTGACTTGAGAGAACCCCCTTATCACAAGCCTGGCCTTAAAACGGGCTGGTTCATTTGAGTTAGAACTTTTAATTTTAAACACCCATCGGTTGTCGATAACATTTGTATTATTGGAAGGTGGTTTAACTAGCTCCCACGTATTATTTTTCTCTAAGGCCTCCATTTCAGCTTCCATCGCCTGTTTCCACTTGATTGACTCCCGGGACTGCAAAGCATCTTCAACAGTTGTAGGTTCAATATATTCAGCTAAAAAGGCACAACCCGCTAACATAGCTGAAGTGTATTTATTGCCATTTTTTTTTGTACTTCTCAAGCGATCCTTTAGTGGGATCTCATCGGCAGCGACCACCTCTTGTTCCTCTGCTGAATGAAAAACACCTTCATCACCACCAACATCGTCACTTCCATCGCCATTCGCATTTCCATTTGTGATGTCATCAATTTCTTCACTTCGTACGCTATTTACGCCGTTACCTGCATGATCATCTTCATAGCCACCTGTCTCGTCATCTGTACAGCCACTTGCATCACCACTTGCACCGACAATAGTACTTCGAGCTGTTTTTTCAAAAATAATGTCACGACTAACCTTTACTTTATTGGTTCCTGGAATCCATACTCTGTATCCTTTTACTCCTTCAACATATCCCACAAATATTGCTTTTTCGGATTTCACATCCCATTTTTGCCGTTTTTGTGGGGGAATGTGGATGTAACACGTTTCTCCAAAAATCTTCCAATCAAAATTGTCGCAGAAGCACTTGCCAGTCCACAGTTCAAAATGAGTTTTTCCATTACTATTTAAAGATGTACGATTTATAACAAAGGCTGCGGTGTGGACTGCCTCTGCCCAAAGTTTGAGTGGTAAACTCTTAGCGTGTAACATTGTTCTGCCAGCTTCCACCAGTGTCCTCATTTCTCGTTCTGCCCTACCATTTTGCTGTGGGCAATATGGAACCGATGTCTGATGAGCAACTTTATACTTCTGAAGCAAAACTTTAAAATCCCGATTTAAGAATTCGGTCCCGTTATCAGTTCTTACGGTTTTTAGATCGTAACCCGTTTCAGTTTTTACTTTAATGATGTATTCTTCGAAATATGAATGCACTTCATTTTTATTTCGAAGAAAATAAACTGCACGATAATTTGAATAATCATCCTTAAGCAAAAGAAAATAACGAGAATCGGATAGCGATTGATGCTGCATCGGTCCGCACAAATCGGCATGTACTAATTCTCCCGGTTGAATTGCTCTACTATCACTATTGCAAAATTGTGTTTTAGCGTGTTTTCCAAAAACACATGATTCACAAAAGAACTGTCCCGAATTTGTAAAAGGAATATTATGTTTTATTAAAAAATTTGAAATAACCTTTTTATTTTGGTGGGCTAGCCGCTCGTGCCAAACTTTTAAATTGCTTGCTTTGGCCACAGCTACATTTGCACAAGGAAACCTAATTTTCAACACCATTCGAAACAACGATTTTTCGCGGACTCCCACTGCCACAACGTTGCTACCCTCATCAAGCAGTTGACATTTTTCCCGGTCAGACACTAATCGAAGCCCTTTATCCATAGCAGCGTTAGACGAAAACAAATTTACTCGTATGTCTGGCACAAACAGAACATTTTTTAGGTATTTCTCTAACCAAGAAGAACCGTTGAATGAGAAAATATGTATGTTACCGCAACCGCGCGCTTTTATTAACTCGCCATTGCCAATACGTACATTCTGTGGTTGAGCAAACTCAACGTATGATGAAAACAGTTCTTTGTTGAATGTCATATGATCCGTTGCTCCTGAGTCTAAAAACCAGTTTTGAGAATCGTCGTCCCTTTCACGCAACAAAAGAGTTGAAATAAATGCGTCTTTCGTTCTGTTGTCGTGTTTTCTCTTTGGACAGTCTTTCTTCCAGTGCCCTGGTTTGTTGCAAAAAAAAAAAACATTTACCGCCACCACCCCCACTCTTGAAATTGCTTCTGTAATTTCGGTTTGCTTGAGGAATGTATTGTGATTGTGACTTTGAGAATTTTTTTTCTTTTTCTGCTACAAAGGCGTTTTGTTGTTGTGTGCCTGGGTGTAGCGACAAGCGGGTTTCCTCTATAATGAGGCGACTGGTCAAATTCAACAACGTTCTTTCATCAGGTGCCGTTGATTCCCATGCAGTATGAAAATGCATGTACTTTTCTGGCAGCGTCATAAGAATTTTTGTTATCAACATGCTTTCCGATACCGTTTCACCCAAATCACGCAATTGCTGTGTAATTGATTCGAGTCGTGATATATGCATTGCAATATCGTCTCCTTCGTCTTTCGCAAATGCATAAAACTTTTGCTGGAGCATATGAATATTAGTTTGTGTTTTTTGCTCGTATACAGCTTCCAATTTTAACCACATTTCGCGTGCCGATTTGCAATTAACAAGGTGTGTGAGTGGTTGGTGACCGACTGAAGTTACTATCACCTTCTGAGCCTTGAAATCCTTTTTTTGAAAATCAATGAAATCTTGCTTGCTTTCATCCGTAGGCTTTTGTCTTCCCCCACTTATAACACCAAATAAATCCCATGCCTGCAAGACCACTTTAACTTGGAATTTCCAAGTTACCCACTGCTCCAACGTTAGGAGTTTTTCAATTTTAGTGTCCGAGTCCATTATAAACAATTGTTTGTACTGTGTTTTATAAAAAGAAACACCTTAACTGTACTCAAACTAAAAACTTCCGAAAAACTGAACTTTGCCCGCCAGCGCGTCTGGGCCCATAACCTGTTGCGATCACAGCGAAATCAAAAGACGACCGTTCGTTATAAGCGTTTATTTGGAACTGAGTTCATATATTAAAAGTAAGTATATCATATATAATAAAGAGTAAAAGAGTTATGCAAATTAGAGAGAGAGATAGATAGAGGAAATATTTTTGAATTCTCCTAACAAATACATATCGGCAGCAGTGTATAGATTTATGAAAGAAGCAGGAAGCAGAAGCAAGTTAAATCGAAAATCCACCTCACCTTCTTTTCTATTCTCATTGCTTCGAGAAAGGTATCCCTCAACTGCATTCAGGACTTTATGTGCCATGCACCATGCTATTGTGCAAACGATTTGTGTGACCTATTCCCGTGGCAATAGATCTCTGCCAAACAAAGCACGAGTACAAGTAACGACTCAACTAACGGGTGATTTTTTAGCTGGTTTGGTTTTGGCAACACTGGTTTTGACAGCTGACGTGTGTTTAGTACTTTGTGTCACTGTCAAACAGCTTCAGTTTGGTTTGCAATTTAACCATGGATCGTCTTACAAATGAACAACGCTTGAAAATTATTGAATTTTACTATCAAAATTCGTGCTCGGTTCGAAATGTTCATCGCGCGCTGCTTCCATTTTATGATCGGCATTCTCGACCTTCTGAGCAGTCTATTCGGAAGATTGTGACCAAATTTCGCACCAAATTTACTTTGTTGGACATTAAACCACCAACACGTTTACGTACTGTGCGTAGTGAAGAAAATATTGCGGCCGTATCAGCTAGTGTGACAGAAGACCGCGAAATGTCGATTCGGCGCCGTTCCCAGCAGTTAGGCCTTTGTTACAGCACTACGTGGAAAATTTTGCGGAAGGATTTGTGCGTAAAGCCTTTTAAGACACAGCTTGTGCAAGAACTAAAGCCAGCCGACCTACCACAACGCCGAATTTTTGGTGAATGGGCTCTTGGAAAGCTGGCCGCGGATCCGCTTTTTTATCGAAAAATTGTGTTCAGCGATGAGGCTCATTTTTGGTTGAATGGGTACGTAAATAAGCAAAATTGCCGCATTTAGAGTGAAGATCAGCCAGAAGCATTGCAACAGCTACCAATGCATCCCGAAAAAGCCACTGTTTGGTGCGGTTTATGGGCCGGCGGCATTATTGGGCCATATTTCTTCAAAGATGATGCGAATCGCAGCGTTACTGTCAATGGTGAACGCTACCGAGCGATGATAACAAACTTTTTTTCGCCCGAAATGGAAGTTCTTGACTTGCATGATATGTGGTTTCAACAAGACGGTGCCACATGCCACACAGCACGCGAAACAATGGCGCAATTGCGAGGCGAGTTTGGTGAACAGTTAATTTCACGTTTCGGGCCGGTCAATTGGCCGCCTAGATCGTGCGATTTGACACCATTAGATTATTTTTTGTGGGGGTATGTCAAGGCTAATGTGTATAGGGACAAGCCCGCTTCGATTGACGCACTGGAAGCCAACATCCATGCATTCATTCGTGAGATACCGGCCGATATGTGTGAAAGAGTATGCCAAAATTGGACTCAGCGGATGGACTACCTGAGACGCAGCCGCGGTCAACATTTGCATGAAATTATCTTTAAACATTAAATTGCAAGGTTCAAACTATCGATTCAAATAAATATTTCATTCATTTTTTCGAATTTTTTGTGTTTTTTTTTTTTTTTTAAAGTTCTAAACCTCTTAAAAAATCACCCGTTATTACCCCATATATAAAATCGAGGATATAACTTCCCAAAATATACCGCCTGCAGCTGCAGCACGACAAGTCAACAAAGGCGCAAAATATATTCTCGCACACTATGAACACAGCACAGAAATCCATCCGTGTCACCAGTGCACATACAAATGGTCGTTCGGCGTCAGGAAAAAATGTTCCATTCCAAATCCGTTGCCAGTAGTTATAGAAACATTACGCTGACAAATGTCGCCGTTCCCCTGTCCAGAAGGTGTATGTCGCCGCTTTAACATTTCTGACAGCAACACAAGTCGTATACTCTTCCCCGATTCCAATCCTCATCCCTGTGAAACAAATGCTCACACAAACTCAACAGCAATCGAACTTTGGGGTGACACACTCTTGGACCAATGTCAAATCCGGGTCCGACAGAAACTGAAAAGTTCAGTGTTGTCGTTGTGTAGCCTCCAACAAATTAATGAGTTGAGTAATTTGCATATAATATCGCCCAGGAACGGCACACCCACACAGAGGTGTCAAGTCAACAAACACTCAAGTGTGGCCATTCACAGTGATAAAGGAGTGCACATGGTAAGTTGCGGTCAAATGTGCGATGTGCGCTGTTTTGCTGTACTCCTGTCCGGGGTAATGTAATGTTCTCACAAGTATAGGGTCCTGAAGCTGGTGTTGGTAATCAAGACTAATGTTGGGGGAGCGTGACATGCCAGATGTTCACGGAAAAATGAATATGTCATCAGCATCACACTGTGGATACCTCCTTTTCTCAATGAGAAGGTTGTTAGCGTTTTTTTTTTTTTTTTTGTTTTTCTTGGTCTTACACGTAATCCTGGCAGCTCACATGATGACGGTGGAACGCTGAACCACCTAGTGAATGGTATGGGCTTGGATGGAGGAATTTTGGCACATTGCGTTTGTCAGAAGTTTTTGGATAGACTTCGGCTACAGTTTTACAGTCGCCTTGACCCGACAGCATAAGTATTTGTGTGATGGAGTATCCTGGAACGTGAAATGCAATACTTTGCTGACTTCAAGGCAGTGAAGTTCCAGACCCTGGGCCGCGATACATAATTGGAATAAATTTAAGCGTGAAGCGATTTCTAACTAAGGGGATGGTGCATTGAAATTCATCGGAGCAATAGATTGACGGTGGCAGAAGTTTGAAAAGTTTATAATCGGCAGGGTGGTACTGCGTTAATCAAGCGTTCAGTTGGCTTAGGCTTGAGGGTTCACTTTGATCAGCGAGTGATGGAATACGATTTAGGTACTCTTTGACCTGACAGTGCGAAAGGCGATTATTTGTTCACGAAGAGCTGATTGGAAAACTTTGCCCCTTAGGGTTTTTGGGTTTTGATATTATTGATTGATGTTCCTCGGAGGGGGGTAGAGTTGTGTGCGTAGTTGCCTCATGCGGTAAATGAGTAGTCAAAGCAGCAATACTGAGCACCTACACTTGACGAGCACTTGGAAATCACTTCTCTAAGGGATAAATATCAACAAAACTTGCAAACTCTCTTCGTGCAGACATCAGCCCAGAGCGCTATAAGTTGCAACACTTTAAGGGGAAAAGTAACAAGCTTCTTGTAGCGCTGTTAAAGCGGAATAGGTAAACCTTGCTCTCGCTCTAGTTTTTCCTACTAAAAAAAAAATAAATAGTTGGCGCAACAGGTCTGGAGAGACCCTAGGCCTAGCTTCTCACAACCATTTGTGTGAGTTTATCATTTTTGGAACGAATGGAAGGGATCTACAATTTTATGCCAACTCCAAACGGCTAATTGAGAAGCTCTTTCAAGACATTTATACTCTCGGATGTTTGTCAGACGTTCGCGGAATTGGGTTTTTGCGGGATTCTAACCTGGGACTCCCGCATAGCAGTCCAACACACTAACCACTAAGCTACTGCGACTACTTTTCCTACTAATATATTGCCCTAATTTTTCTCAGACTTATTTTTCTCCCGAAAAATTACGGCAATAATATATTAAATTGATTCTGAGAAGAGAAATTAGCTTGGCAAGTCAGATGACAGTTGCCGTAGATTATTTTTTGGCATTTCACCAATAATTTTGTGGATTCAATCAGAATCAGTTTTCTTGTTCCATTGGATTACAGAATGATTGGATTCTCGAGTGAAACCAATGAACCACATAATCGACATAAGCCTAACTTCTCATAACCATTCGTTTGAGTGAGTTTTTATTTTTTGGGACAAATAGACTTTGTTTTTCAATGCCAAATCTGAGAGGCGCTAAAAAAAGTCACAGGGTGCAATTATGTGCTATCGGGTGGTTGAGCAGTAGTCAAAAACAAGAGCTAATGACTCTAAGAGTTCACTAAGAGGTTGAAACGCTCTTTATATACCTTCTAATTGGTTGCATTTTTTTGGTATTGAATACAACTCCCTACTGTTTTACATCTGACTAAGTTATAGGCCAGATTTAAAATGTAGAGGGCACTGGAAACAGCTCTAATCCTATAAACGGAACCTATGAATGGAAGCAGAAATTCAATAGGAATGAAGCTCGAAGAAAGGAACTGCAGCATGCTGTTGAAACACTGCTAAGTCTACCTATTTAATATGTGGTTCCTGTCTACGCTAATCAAAGAAAAATTTCACAAAACTTAAACTGTGCCGGATATACTTTTTGTAACTATGTAGGTACAATGAACGAACTACCTGTCTTAACGCAGAGGCACAAACCCATGGTTTTGAGCCGTATGTACGGTCTATGATTGGAAGAAAGGTTCATGATAGACCGATATTTTTCCCGATTCACGAGTGTGGTGCTGCAAATGAAGAGAAGTTTTGCTTGACTGTAACTGCATTTTTATTGGTGTTTTGATTATTACAAAAACATGCCGTAGATATTTGAAAATAGATCGGGAAATATAAATAATTCAATGGTAACCTTGTTTGAAATCGTTAGAGCCGTTTTTGAAAAAATCAAATTGGTATGAAAATTATATATGGGAAGTACCATTAATATTGAGGTTACCGGCAAAAAAAAAAACAACAAAACGGTCCCAAACTATAGGCCCCAATCCTCAAACTCCAAATCCGAAGTGTGAACGAAATCCGAGCAGCCGTTTAAGCTTTAGACATAGACAGACAAACGAACAGACGAACAAACGGAAAGAATTTCGCGATCCACTTTTTCGAGTTACTCTATCATCGTAATGTCGGAACTGATTAACATTTCGAGATCGAAAATTTTTACAAATACAACCACGTAATCGATAAAGTCAAAAAGGACAAATGCATCCTATTTTTAGGTGCAGATTTGTTCCATATGTGAGTAGTCTTCAGTCTTAAGCCAACACATTTTTTTTACTAAGCGGAAAAGGACAATGCACTCAAGTTGGCAATAAAATGAGTAATATGCTAAATATGTCAAATAATAACAACTTTCACTGCCTTAAGCATAAGATATTCGCTTGATATTTTGTTCTTGGGAAGATTGTGCAGAAATGCAATGCCGTCTGTCGGCAATTTGTTTTCCAATATGTTGTGCATAAGCCAGGTACCTATGTGCGAACTCTAGTGAAATTAAATCCAGAAGATGCAGTTAAAAACAGCTAAGGTAACTGATTCAATTGTACATACCTATCTAAAGTGATGTTTTGATTTGCCTGTGCTCTCCAGTAAATATTGCTCTGCTGCGACTGTGATTGTGATATACACGGCGACTTGATGCATCGTCCCGAAGATGGAGCACTGCAGCGTAGGCTGGCGCTACTTTGATTACTCTCCCGTCGATAATTAGAAATACTGCCGCCAACGCTGCCCGCACGGCCAACGCATGCGTCTCTTTGATGCTTTTTACTATGCTGCTGTTGCTGGTGATGATGATGCTGTTGCTGCTGTTGGATGTGATGATGATGCCGGTGCAGGTGCAGTGGATGTGGTTTCTGTTGTTTGGCGAAATCGTTCGAACTGGGGGTGCTATTGAAATTTCGATTCGAATCACCAAGGAATTTGTTATAACCACCCCCGCTGCTGTTGCTGTAGGTATTGTTAAGTTGTTGCTGCCCATGCTGCGGGCGTATCGCAAAGCGCCCTCCGAGTCTAGAAGGGAGAGGAAGGGAATGCATTTTTTCATTAACTGGGAACATGGCATACAGAATGTGGTATTTCATGAGTAACAGGGTTGCGAATTTGGAATATTACATGAAAGAGCTTCTCAATTGGACTCGGCATAAAATTGTAAGTCCCTTTCATTTGTTGCAAAAATAAAAAAACTCACACAAAAGGAATGGAAGTGAAAAGATAGGCCTAGGATTGTTGTAGTTGCGCCAACTATTTATTTATTTTTATTTTTAAAAATGAAAAGGGCTATTCTCCACCTCCTACGCACCTTATCAGATCTATCTACTCAAAGAAGACTTACTTACTTACTTAAGGTGGCGCTACAGTCCGGGGTGGACCTGGGCCTCAACCAATACGCCTCTCCAGTTAGCGCGATCTTTGGCTAACTGCCTCCAGTTGCGCACACCAACTTGGTTGGGGTCCCCTTCCACTTGAGCGCGAATTAAAACACTTGTTTCTTACTTTTAAAATTAAACAATATTTATTTGGAACTATGTCCTTTATTATTGAAATACTTTTTACTAATTCTAAAAGGAGCTTAAGGCTACTATGTAGTTACAATAAGACTGTTGATAAATTCATCATACAGTCGTATTTATATACTTTTCTTATCTATCTACAAGGAGACCCAAGCGTACAATCGTCTTGCTTGATAATGAAGAAGAGATAATATTCCAACATTGTATACAAACGATATTATCTCTTTTACATATGTTATCATTGTAGCGTTGTGTGCAAGACTGTACTAGAGACTAAAGATATCATTGAATACAAATAATGTTATCTTTTTTCTCAATATGTTTTGCTATGGATACTTAACTCCCCCCCTTGTTAAACGAAATCGTCCCGATTTTTCGACGCTATTTTTAACATTTCTCTTTCATAAGTTTTGTTATATGTTGTTACGTAACCCTCGGTGTGCTCTTTCGTGAGTTACCCTTACAAGTTTTAGTTGTTCCTCCAAATTTGTCACGTCTTGAAGTTTTCTTGGTGTGAATATAAATCTTACTAGTGGGAATTCTTTTTTTATGTTTTCACCATATTTGTATATGTTTTCAAATTTCGTATGCAAAGCTACAATCTTTTGGGGTTGTATAACTTCTTTCATCTGCCTTAGTAAAGAGTCTTTGTCCTTAAACTTTATTATGAGTCTTATTTTGTTACTAAAATAGATTTGTGTTTCGATATTATTTGTTATATCTTCAATAAGTTCGAACTGTGCAGTGTATGCATTAAAAGGCTGATTCACAGTTTTTATTATATCATTAGAAGAACTTTCAGCTGAATGTGCTGTTTCTATGGTAGAAGTATTTATGCGTTGACGTGATAATGCGTCAGCTACAAGATTTAGGTTTCCTGGTTTATAAACTAATTTTGCTCCAAAGTCTTCAATGATTCCCTTCCAACGTTTCAGCTATGTGTTGGGATTTTTTTCTGATACAGAATATATAA
The DNA here is from genome assembly GCA_946477585.1 of Cheilosia urbana. Taxonomy (NCBI): domain Eukaryota; kingdom Metazoa; phylum Arthropoda; class Insecta; order Diptera; family Syrphidae; genus Cheilosia; species Cheilosia urbana. The sequence goes on from OX297853.1 coordinate 26,135,766, forward strand.
GGCTCTGGTGATCGGTATATATGGTTAAGTCTGCTATACCATATATGTAGTTTCTGAGTTTTTGTAAGGACCATATGATCGCTAATAGCTCTTTCTCGTTTGTGCTATAGTTCTCTTCTGTCTTACTCAGTGTTCTTGACAAGAAGTGTATAGGTTGCTTATTCTGACTTAGTACGGCTCCAATAGCTATGTTGGATGCATCAGTAGTAAGCTCGAATGGTTTACTATAATCCGGTTGAAAAAGTTCGACTTGTTCTTTCAAATAATTTTTTAAAATTCTAATCGCTTCTAATGCTGAATCATTCAGATTTAACTTAATATTTTTACTTTGTTTTTTGTTTACTTTACCGTTATCTCCTCGTAAATATAATGTCAGGGGCTTGGCTATGCTTGCGTATCCTTTTATAAACTTACGATAGTAACCTGTAAGACCTAAAAATCCTCTCAAATCCTTTACCGTTTGTGGGACTGGAAAATTTTCTATAGCTGCTATTTTCTCAGGGTTCGTAGTGATTCTACCATGTCTGATTATGTGACCTAAGTATTCTACTTCTTCTTGAAAAAACTTACTTTTCTCATCAGATATTTTTAATGTGGCTTTATTGAGTACGTCGAATACTTGACTTATGTGCTGTATATGTTCTTCCTCAGATGAAGAATATATCAATACGTCATCAATGTAAACGTGTACGAATTTACCTACAAAGTCTCTCAAAATGTCGTCCACGCATCTCTGAAATATGCTTGGTGCATTTTTGAGCCCGAAAGGCATTCGTTTAAAATGATATTTTGCGCCATTTATAGCAAAAGCTGTTTTTTCTTTATCATCTGTTTTGATTTTAATTTGGTGGAAACCTGACTCCAAATCTAATGTTGTAAAGTACTTGGCTTTACCTAAATTTTGAATTGTCATGTTGACATCCGGAATGGGGTATCTGTCTGTTACAGTGTGAGCGTTAAGTTTTTGGAAATCAACAACCATGCGCCGTTTTGGTTTTCCTTTTTCGTCCAAACCTTTTTTAGGTACTGTCCATATGGGACTGTTATAAGGACTATGGCTTTTTTCTATTATATCGTCATGTAAGAGTTTCTGTATTTCTTTGTTTACGAATTCGTTATCTGCTATGGGATATGGATATTGTTTAACATAAACCGGATTATCATTGGTCGTCCTAATGCTTGCTTCTATAGTATCTGTAAAGGGTAACGGTCCTATGCTGTTATTAATCTTCATCAGTCTATCTATGTCTGCTTTATAAATATTATTTTCCCCAATTATGTAATTAATTTTCTGAATAGATTCGACACTGCTTATGGTAGTTAGAGTCATATTACTGAAATTTATTTCCGCGTTTAGAACTTTAAGTCCTTCATATCCTAATATCATATCAAAAGACTGAATATCCTCTAATTCAAAAAATGTTATATTTTTCTTTAATATCCTAACTACTTTCTTTGTATCTACCATAGAATAACCATGCATTGTTTTTATTTTTATAGGTTTAATTTTAATTTTTTTGCTAGAATCGCATTTTCTATTAATGTAATTATGGGTTGCACCAGTATCAATAAGAATTTTATAAATTTTCTTAGAAATAGTACTAGTTAAATTTAAGCAGGGCAACCCGTCTACTAGTTTAAATGATCTATTCTTATGTTATTATTTACCATACATTCCGTTTCATCTGCTTCTGCATATGTACTGCTGACATCGTCTCTGCGTTGTTGTCGGGAGTTATTTACTCTCTGCTGCTTGAAGTTCTGCTGATAAGATCGTTGCGGTCTGTTGTGTGTGTTGAAACTCCCGCTGTGTTCACGTTTCGCTGGTGGATTATATACATCGGGTTTGTATTGATTCCAATTTTGTCGCTGTGCATGTACAATTTGTCTCGAGTTTATCTCCATCGGCTGTGGTCCTTGATTGTGTTGCTGCATATTATCGTATTGCTTCTGGGGTTGATAATTCGTTGTTTGGCTCGAATAATTTGGTCTTCTTTCGTTTCTGCGTTCATGTGGCATATTTTTGTGGTGCTTATCCTGAGTGAGATGTAAATGCCTGTGCACATTATCATGTTCTATTCTGCGAGCAATTGCGAATGCGTGTTCTAGATCATTTATTGTAGCTGAATATAATGATCCTCTTGTAAAGTTGTCACTCATACCATCAATGAATATACGAACTGCGTCGTCGTTAGCATTTTTAATTAGTCTGTCGATTATATTCGGCGGATCACCTGACATAGTGATTTTTGATATTATTAAATTGAGATTTTTATTTATCTCGTCGTGGTATTCAGACAGTGTGCTTCTTTTTTGCGTGATGGCTTTCATCATGTCTTGTAGCACGTATAGAGGTTCTTGATTAGAGTACGTATAATCTAATCTGTTACGTATCGCCTCAAAATTAAAAATTGTGTTATAATTAGTTAACACATTCGCGGCTGCACCCTGTATTTTACTTTTCACTATAGTCAATGCTGCTGCGTACTTACTGTGTGTTTTGAAGTTTTTAATGCTGTCCATTAATCTGGATGCTTCTTCGCGCCACGACCGATAATTTGATTGATCGCCGTTGAAAATAGGTAGGCTTTTAAATGCGTCTAACTGTATTTCACTACCATCTGTATATGTGGTTCTTATTTCCTCTAGCACAGGTATGTTTGGTACTATGCCTAATCCAGATTTTACTTCATTTAGTTTTGTTTCTAAATTAGTGTTTATTTGATTTTGGTTAGTTATTATTGCTGCTAACCTTGCATTCTCTGTGCGTGTGTGCTCTAGGGTTTGTGTTACTGTGTTGCTCCTGGTTTCTAAAGCTTCTAATCTTGCCATTAATACTGCGAGTTGTTCCATTTTGAACTCGTGTCTGTTGTCGTCGAATTTGTGTGTTTTTTTTCTCCACATATACACTTTCACTGAATTGCTTTGCTGCTTCGTACGAAGAAGCTATATTTGTACCTGCTATGCTAGGTAATTCTTGTAACCGGTAACGCGAGTGTTCTGTTTATACTAGATTTCACTACTTGTTCCCGAGGTCCGCTCGATTGAAGTTAAAAAGTATATTTAACCTCCTGGCAGGATCGCCAATTAAAACACTTGTTTCTTACTTTTAAAATTAAACAATATTTATTTGGAACTATGTCCTTTATTATTGAAATACTTTTTACTAATTCTAAAAGGAGCTTAAGGCTACTATGTAGTTACAATAAGACTGTTGATAAATTCATCATACAGTCGTATTTATATACTTTTCTTATCTATCTACAAGGAGACCCAAGCGTACAATCGTCTTGCTTGATAATGAAGAAGAGATAATATTCCAACATTGTATACAAACGATATTATCTCTTTTACATATGTTATCATTGTAGCGTTGTGTGCAAGACTGTACTAGAGACTAAAGATATCATTGAATACAAATAATGTTATCTTTTTTCTCAATATGTTTTGCTATGGATACTTAACTCGCGCCACCCAAGGCGAGGTCTTCCTCTACTGCGTTGTCCCTCCGGGTTGGAATCGAAGACTCTCCGGGCCGGAGCGTTGGTTTCCATTCGCTCTACATGTCCTAACCATCTTAGACGACTAATGCGTACTTTTCTGACCAGGTCGATGTCGCTGTACAGCTCGTAGAGTTCGCTGTTAAATCTTCTCCTCCAAATCCCGTCAACGCAAACGGGACCAAAAATCACTCGAAGAATTTTGCGTTCGAAGCGACCAAGAAGATCCTCATCCGTTTTTGCTAGGCTCCATGCTTCTGCGCCATAGAGCAGGACAGGGATGATGAGAGTCTTATATAGAATCTCCTTAGTGCTTCTTGACAAGGCCTTACTAATCAATTGCCGTCTTAGGCCAAAGAAACAGCGGTTGGCAAGTGTGATTCTTCGCTTGATTTCTGAGGTGATGTCATTTTCAGAGTTAATAGCGGATCCGAGGTAGACAAAGTCCCTAACTACCTCAAAGTTATAGCTGTCTATCGTGACGTTCTGTCCGATTCGTCGATGTTGTGTGTCCCTTCTTGTTGACAGCATACATTTTGTTTTACCCTCATTCACCACTAAACCCGTTTTTGCTAGCAAACGCTCCAGTAACAGCTGTCGTCAGCGTATGCAAGTAGTTGCACATTCTTATGGAAAATTGTGCCTCTGGTGTTGGCTTGTGAGTTTCGCACAATTTTCTCAAGAATGATGTTGAAGAAGTCACAAGACAGCGCGTCGCCTTGTCTAAATCCTTTTTTGACATCAAAGGTCTCGGTGAGATTGTTTCCGACCTTTACGGAGCAGCGAGCGTTCTCCATCGACATTCTGCACAATCTGACAAGTTTGGCAGGGATGCCAAAACTAGACATGGCTCTGTATAGCTCGTCTCTATAAATGCTGTCATATGCGGCCTTAAAATCGATAAAAAGATGGTGAGTATCGATCTGGACTTCTTGGGTTTTCTCCAGGATCTGCCGTAGTGTGAATATTTGATCGGTCGTGGACTTACCGGGCCTAAAACCGCACTGATAGGGACCTATCAGATCGTTGACGAAAGGTTTCAGGCGTTCACATAGTACAGCAGACATGATCTTATACGCAGTGTTAAGGAGACTGATGCCTCTATAGTTGGCGCAGTTTAGGGAGTCTCCTTTCTTGTGGATCGGGCAAACGATGCTGGGGTTCCATTCATCAGGCATACTTTCGTCTGACCAAATCTTGGAGACGAGTTGGTGTATGCTCTCTACCAGGTCATCTCCCGCTGCCTTAAACAGCTCGGCAGTTAAGCCGTCCGTTAAAAAGCGCGCGCTGTAAAACATTCTACCTACCTACTCACTTGTTATAGAATCAGAGGTAAAAGGAGTTTTTTTATTGGTTTTAAATTTGCTCTCTTGGTTTAGCCAAATATTCTGTTAGTATACCCTTGTCAGTGAACTTCTAAAGTGATAATGAATATATCTGTAATTAAATCCAATAAAGGAAAAGATAAGTTGTGCGTAGATGGATATATGTATCATTGTGAAAAATTAAGTCAATGTAAAAATTATAATTGGGCATGTGCGGTTTGCACAAAAAAATAAGTGCAAAGCACGAATAGTGACAAAACTAAACTGTGATGTCCATACAATTGTAAGGCAGTCAGGCCAACACATCCATTAGCCACGTGTTGTGGAAAAATATGTGCAACAGGCAAACAATACGATCAAAGCACTAGCAAAAACTACATGTCTTCCAGTATGCAAAATTAATTTTAGTCCTAGTTTTCATTAATGTTATAAATTATCTGCTAATTTAAGTACTATAAAAGACCAAGTCTTATTTGTACAATGCTTAAATTAAAATAAATTGAATTGAATTGAAATAGTGCAATAGTCCGTTGTTAATACCCCTGAGTGCCGGTACTCTTTTCCGTCAAATAATGCTCAAAAAATGAAAGCTAAAAGGACAAGAAAAGCAACCAATCGACGAAAAGAACCAGAAACTTTAGAAGACATAGATATTCCTTTAAGTTAATATCATATTGAAGGTGAATTGTTAGTTTTGTCTGAAGAATGGTTGGAAGAGGAGCATATAATTATCCTAGGAACAAGATCTTCTCTAAAGCTTTTGGAAGAGAGTGATTGCTGGATGATGGACGGAACATTCGACGTTGTGCCAACAATAATGCGACAATTGTTTTCCATTCATGGAAGAGAAGAACGGCAAATAGTTCCTCTCATTTTTTTTCTGATTAGCAAAAAAACACGCTCGCTCTATGAATTTTTTTTCTCAGAGTTGCATAGAGTTGCCAACGATTATGGCATTCGCCTGGCACCAAAGCGAATTGTGTGTGATTTTGAGAAGGGTATTTCTTCGGCAGCAAAGTTTTACTTTCCTGGGGCTGAACTAAGAGGGTGTTTTTTTTTTTTGTTTTTTTTTTTTCATTTCGGCCAAATTATTTGGAGAAGGGTGCAAAAAGACAGTAGGTTTAAGAATTTATATTCATGCACTTACGTAACTATATAAGAGTTCTTATTTCAGCTTAGTAAGAAAATATGGCAGCTCTGAAGATTTCGCTCTCCATGTGCGAATGATTAAGAGTCTGGCTTTTGTTCCTGCTTCCGAAGTCTCACAATACTACAATAGCTTACATAGTATTATTGATGATGCAGACGTGTTGAAGTTGGCTGCATGGTTTGAGAAAAACTATGTAAGAGACAATTGTAAGTATCCTCCGGAGTTTTGGGCGGTTTATGACAATTCAAAAGCAACCAACGAGGCATTTCCTAGAGCACAAAACAATGTGGAGGCTTGGCACCGTCGTTTGAAGGTGCTAGTTGGCCGGAGTCATGAAGCCCTTTACGAATTAATTACTGATTTGAGAAAAGAGCTTGCTTATTACTGCCAAAGCTGAAGCTGAGCGCGCAAAAAATGGGGAGAGATTAAAGAAGAAAAGAAAAAACATTTTTATAAAAAACAAGCAAATAAATAGAATTTTAAAAAAGAGAACAGATCTTAGCCATATCGGTTTTCTTAAGAGATTATCAAAAAATATTGTTCTCTCTGTCTTTGTTTAGTTTCTTAGTGCTGTTGTTTTTTTTTTTTTTGTAATTGCAATTATGAAATTATTTGTCAGTTTTTGGCTGTTTTTTTTTTGTGTGTTCTTGGTACCCACCTGCGTACCTTATTTTTATGAAATATATTGTAATTTGTTGATAAAGTTGAAAACTATTTGTTTTCTTTAAACTTTTAAATTGGAAAAAAAAAAACAGAATTAATAGAATTTATTTGTTTAAAATATTGCCTGTCAGAATTTTAAAAAGCAGAATTTTGTAAGACAGAACAGAAAAAAAAAAACAGAATTTTAAAGAGCAGAATTTTTGTGTTAAAAGTCAGAATTTTGCAAGGCAGAATTTAGAAAGCAGAATTTCTACCCGCTCCCAGGACCATATCCTTTCACAATAACACCTCTTATTGAAAAACCCTTTATATAACTTTACGAATTTTTACTATTCTCTTTTACTTTTTTCTATATGAATTTAAAATTCTTTAAATTGTTTTTTAATTTTATTTTTGTTTTGAATTTGTTTACTTTAAATTCTAAAAGTAGAATTTTGTAATGCAAAACTAAAGAATGAAACTGAATTTGGAAAGGAAGAATTTTTGTATGAGATGAACGAATTTCGAAAACAGAATTTTGAAAGCAGTTTTTCGACTCGTTTCCTTTGAGAACAATATAGATCCTGCGGTATCATTGGGCCTACTCTGTAAGTGGAGTTGCTCTGGCTGTAGCTTGTCGCCATAAGCAACTAAAAATAAAATGTACCTATAGCTCTTCCTAAACGCGTGAAGACTTTGGTATTCCAGATCCAGAGTGGATGATCCAACCTTCGAAATATTTAAATACCATCTTGCCAGCATAGCTATAGCCAGTGATATCCTAATCCTATAATGGCGGTTCGGGACAACTATTAAACAAAAATGCTTCCACCTCTTTATGAGTTGTCCTTCATTTAGAGCAATTTTATTTCCAACATCCAATGGTACCCGCATTAAAAACAGTCAAATATGCCTCCATCACTATAAACTATATCACTACTTAAGACTTACTCTTGCCAAGCGCAGTAAAGTCCACGAGTGTTGTTGACAATAATGGCCCTCTTAGACAGAAGAATCGCAAATGGCCACCAACTGTGCTAGGTATGAATATACAAATTTGATTACCCACTACTGGTAAGTGGTGGCATCTCAACGATATAAGTGCTGCGCAGTAATAAAACAAAACCTATTCTCAAAATCTTATCCGCACACACCGAAGTGAAACCGCACATACAAAAGCCATTAACAAGGGAGAACGTTTCGAGATATACCTATATTGCCCGCCCCATTATATGCGCGGAAGAGATCCTTTGAAAGACCCCAAGGCTGTTTATCACTTCATTCCGCGACTATAAATCTCCGTACGAAATATTCCATACACGACAGTCACCCCGCACTAATTATCCGAACGTTAATAAATCTCAACGACTCGACCGACGTCAGCCCACCAGCGCCGTAATTCCCTAAGCAAGTTAAGTGGGACTCACCATAGTGTAAGTATCTGCTAATGAACTATTCACTATACCCCTCCATTTGGAGCAGCGCAAAGGGATCCACTAGCACCGGAACGTATATCCGCACACCGACTACGTGGAATATTAAGTACCGGGATCGTGAGATGGATTGGTATCCTCTTCTGAAGGACAGAATTTTTTGGGAAAATTGACCGAGGTTTCCTTTTTTTTTTTCATAAATCCCACTGATTCCAATTTAATCCAAAGATGGCACATGCCGTCATCCATACAAATACGGCATCCAGTTCACCAATTAATTTACAAAAATAGAGCTACTAGGTGATGGCAAACAAATTCCTGTCTGCCTTTGGATACGATATACGAACCTTCGAAATAATTCACTCTCCGGATGTTCGGCTGCAAATCGAGCTTTTTTCCTGAGCAACGGTATTGTTAGCGCGTATGTGGTTACCATCATCAGCATCGGGATGTAGAATGCCACTAGTGAGCCGAACACAAAGAACGCCCGGTTATTTATCACACAGACGCGCGGGTGGGGCATTATGTTCGACTTGTTCAATATTCCTGAAAAAAAAAAAAGCATACTGTGTGTGAAAAGAAAATTACTGGTCGTGTCGGTGGTGAAGTGTACTCACCTAAAACGGTTATTGAACTGGACACCATCATTGCCATCACCCAGACAATGGCGATTTTAATGCCAGCGAGTCGTTTTGTCGATCGATGTCGGGATCCCAGCGGGTTGCGTATACCTAGATACCGCCCCAGACTGATGAAGCACATATGCAGGATGCTCGACGAGCAGGCCAGCACATCGCACGTGACATAAATATTGCACCAAGTCACTCCGAGCGGCCAGTACCCTGAAAGGATAGATGTTTCTTTATGTAAAGTCGCTTCTTTTTCTGTAGGGAGTTGGGTGTTTTTTTTTTTTTCTCCAGGAAATTCAGCGCCAGAGTAGAGATGAACTACTGCTGAGACTCTACTCTAGTGGGCCATACGTCATATCGATGAATATTTATGTGGGAACGAAGGAAAATCGAATAAATCCCTGGGACATCCTGGCGCGCAAAAGGGGATAAGTCAAAATTCCGAGCGACATTTGTCCTTCAGACAGATATGGTGGTCCTTTACACACATTGACACTGATACGGATTTCATAGAAGAGAACGAAACTTTAATTAAGGCTCACACATTTGGATATCGGTGTATATCGATGAATTCGATAGGAGATGCCTGTTTACTCGTACGCCCTGGCTTGTGGTTTTCAACTAAATCACCTATGCCTATGCTCCAGAATGGCATTAGGGAGAGGTACCTTGGAATTAGGGACTGCGGTATTTTACTTGGTAATTACTTGTAAGCTGAGGTATATATTCCTTGATTGGAATAGACAATGCTGGAGCAGACATGTGTGGAGTATCCAGTATCCTCCCCTGTTGACTGGATAAATTGTTGTTAATGAAAATAAGAATTTCGAGTAACATTCCAAGACGAAGTGCGCGTTGGCATGGGGAGCTTTTCGATTCGGGTGGAATTGAGGGTATAAATAACGATTACCTGATGGTCCCGTTTCAATTTACGGTTGATTATTTTCAGGTCCCTGTGGAGGATTTTCCATGGAAGGTTGTTTGATTTGGAGCGGGGTGAAATGCCCGAGTGACGGGTGGTTTGTTTGGCCGTTAGTTGAATGGTTAAGTAAGAGACATTTGGTGGCTCTGTAGTGGGGTGAAGTGCCTCTACATGGAATGTCAGAAGTGTCCAGGAGCTGTAAGGGTGAATTTCCATCACTTTTTCTGGTATAACGAAGTTCTCATTTCAAAATTGGAAAGGTTATGACGGTCGCTTTATCATTTTTCAAGCTTCTCAGTGGGGAAGTCTGACAGCTAGCCATGTGAAAAAAGGCTTATATTTTTAATTAATGGATTTTAGCACTAAATTTTTAACTTTATCGATTACGTAGTAAGAGAAAGATGTATTCGTACAAAATTTATAATTCAAGATCTTAATCAGTTCTGACATTACGATGATAGAGGATCTCAAAGAAGTGGGTCATAAAATTCTGTCCACCTGTCCGTCTGTCTGTTTGTCTGCTCCCGAGGCCTACAGCCTAAACGGTTGCCTCGATTTATTTCAAACTTCAGATTTGGAGTTTTTGGGCTTAGCGTTCGGAGCGGATTTTTTTTTTAGCATGGAAACCTCAAATTATTGGCGCAACAGGTGCGATGGGACCGTAGTCCCAGTTTCTCTCAAGCATTTTTTTTGTCTGAGTTTTTTATTTTTGGGGTAAATGGAAGGGATCTTCAATTGAATGCCGATTCCAAACGGCTAATTGATAAGCTTTTTCAAGATAGTTTCACTCTCGGATGCTTGTCAGACGTTTGCGAGAGGCGATGCAGTAGAAAAAATCCTTTGATTTAAGGTTATGCGGGATTCGAACCTGGGACCCCTCGCTTAGTAGTCCAACATAATAACCACTAAGCCATTGCGCCTACCTCAATATTGATGGTAGTTCCAATATTTGTAGTTCGAAAACGACTACCTCCAACGATTTCAATAAAAATTGATATTTGAGTTTAAGTAATTGAGGTCCACGTGACTGCATATTCAGTTTTTTTTTTTTTGCTAAAAAAATCGAATAAGGGTAGGTACTTTTGTAATTTGGACATACTTCGAAAACGGTCCACACGATTGGAACAAAAACTCAATCCTAAGGTAATATGGTCATTTATAAATTAAAGCGAACTTAATGTTGTTCTCCTAAGATTCGAATCAGTTTTTACCCGACTGGACATAGGGAGGGCTACGTGTTTCGCGTGTATCCTATGTAGGTTCCTACGTGACGCTCTGTAGCCCAAACGGCTTGACCGATTTTGAAGAGTGAGGTGTCATTAAATTAGTATTCTTTCCCGGAGTGTCATGGGCTTAACAAATAAATATAAAAATATAAATTAAAAAAAAAAAAACCAACATAAAAAAGTAAAAAAAAGAATGTTGTGGACGATGTGTGACTTATTTCATTGTGAAATTAGGCCCCAATTACAAAATGAAATAAAGCTCCAAAAAGTGAGATTGCACCCCAAATACTAGGCATATAAACTTTTTGTTGTTGTTGTATGCGCATTTTGGGGGTTTTATTTAATTTTTACTTTGGGGTCTTCTTTTTGCTGACCAAAATGAAGTGAGGATAGCAACATCTAAGCTTAAGTCCAACAAGGCTGCTGGACCGGACGGCTTAACTGCCGAGCTGTTTAAGGCAGCGGGAGATGACCTGGTAGAGAGCATACACCAACTCGTCTCCAAGATTTGGTCAGACGAAAGTATGCCTGATGAATGGAACCTCAGCATCGTTTGCCCGATCCACAAGAAAGGAGACTCTCTAAACTGCGCCTACTATAGAGGCATCAGTCTCCTTAACACTGCGTATAAGATCATGTTTGCTGTACTATGTGAACGCCTGAAACCTATCGTCAACGATCTGATAGGTCCCTATCAGTGCGGTTTTAGGCCCGGTAAGTCCACGACCGATCAAATATTCACACTACGGGAGATCCTGGAGAAAACCCAAGAAGTCCAGATCGATACTCACCATCTTTTTATCGATTTTAAGGCCGCATATGACGCATTTATAGAGACGAGCTATACAGAGCCATGTTTAGTTTTGGCATCCCTGCCAAACTTGTCAGATTGTGCAGAATGACGATGGAGAACGCTCGCTGCTCCGTAAAGGTCGGAAACAATCTCACCGAGACCTTTGATGTCAAAAAAGGATTTAGACAAGGCGACGCGCTGTCTTGTGACTTCTTCAACATCATTCTTGAGAAAATTGTGCGAAACTCACAAGCCAACACCAGAGGCACAATTTTCCATAAGAATGTGCAACTACTTGCATACGCTGACGACAGCTGTTACTGGAGCGTTTGCTAGCATAAACGGGTTTAGTGGTGAATGAGGGTAAAACAAAATGTATGCTGTCAACAAGAAGGGACACACAACATCGACGAATCGGACAGAACGTCACGATAGACAGCTATAACTTTGAGGTAGTTAGGGACTTTGTCTACCTCGGATCCGCTATTAACTCTGAAAATGACATCACCTCAGAAATCAAGCGAAGAATCACACTTGCCAACCGCTGTTTCTTTGGCCTAAGACGGCAATTGATTAGTAAGGCCTTGTCAAGAAGCACTAAGGAGATTCTATATAAGACTCTCATCATCCCTGTCCTGCTCTATGGCGCAGAAGCATGGACCCTAGCAAAAACGGATGAGGATCTTCTTGGTCGCTTCGAACGCAAAATTCTTCGAGTGATTTTTGGTCCCGTTTGCGTTGACGGGATTTGGAGGAGAAGATTTAACAGCGAACTCTACGAGCTGTACAGCGACATCGATCTGGTCAGAAAAGTACGCATTAGTCGTCTAAGATGGTTAGGACATGTAGAGCGAATGGACACCAATGCTCCGGCCCGAAGAGTCTTCGATTCCAACCCGGAGGGACAATGCAGTAGAGGAAGACCTCGCCTTAGGTGACGCGCTCAAGTGGAAGGGGACCTCAACCAACTTGGCAGTTAGCCAAAGATCGCGCTAACTGGAGAGGCGTATTGGCTGAGGCACAGGTCCACCCCGGACTGTAGCACCACCTTAAGTAAGTAAGTAAGTCTTCTTTTTGCGGAGCCTAATATTCGATCCCAATATATACCGTTTTTAAGCAAATTAGATTTTATCTGCGACTTAGATCTCAAATGATTAGTTTCTATAAGTGACCAAGCAAATTTTGAATTGTTTATTTCCAGGAAAATCAGGGGAGAATAGTGAAAAACGTGATGCAATAAGAGGTATTCACTGTAGAAACAAAAGCGCCACCTATCGGATTTTCTTCAAATTTTCACTAAAAGCTATACCGGCTACGCCTTGAGGCAGGATTTTTTATCCACCATTGAGCTAACTTGGTTAAGTAATCATATGGCTGAACCATTCGGGGTTCTGGGGACCACTCCTATAGATAGATAGATAGATAGATAGATAATTTATTTATTATTTCTTTAAAAAACTGATTACAAATGATTACAATAATTAAACATGATACTGCATTTTCAAAAAGAAATAATCGTGACAATTGTATTTCTTAAAAAATAGAGATATTGCCACTTGGCCATATAAAACAGAATGTACTTAAATGAAAAGAAGAAAACAAGAAATGGGTGGGGTGACCCAATAAAATATAACTCAAACATAATTTAAATACAATAAGGTATGGGTATGTACTCTTGCAAAGAAATAACATTATAAAAATCAAATAATTCACCACAACATCAACGAAGAACAAGAAATAAAGATTCCACATCCTTGAGATCAAAGCAAAAGAGCCAATTTTTTACATGTTTTACAAAAGCACGATGAAGTGTAAGTACTCTTACAAAAATTGGAAGTTGGTTAAATAAACGGCATGAAGCAACAGAATAAGAATTACGAAACGCTGTTGTACGAAAAACGGGTACAGATACTTGGTTTGAGGTATTAACACGTAAACTATGAGTATTGATAATCCTATAATTACGATTCCCTGATCTCATAAAGAACAATTTAAGCACTTTATAGCAGTACAAATGACGGACTGGAAGGATCCTCAAATCTCTGAACAATGGAAAACTAGGGTATAATCGAGGTTTTCGGCATATTATCTTTAAAGTATGTTTTTGAATTGACAAAAGAGGTTGTATTTTATTAAAATAAGCTCCTCCCCAGCAGATAATACCATACTGCAATCTTGAATGAAAGATTCCATAATAGATTTTTAACAAAAGTTGAGTACCGCAAACCCTTTGCAGAGAGTAAAAGTGCCTAAGGGCGCCACGAAAGTAGTTTGTCAAATTTTGCGTATGGATATTGAAGCTCATCCTTGAGTCAATTGTAAGACCTAAGTATTTAAATTCAGTAACACTTTCAATTTTAAAACATTTATTACTGCAACTAAGACTACTGTCAAAAGAACAAGAAGACAGACTTGGATTGCAAGTGCAATGAGAAAGTGGAAATCTTAGGCAATCAGCTGCATGAAAGAAGACATCAGCTTCAATATTGTTTTGGGCTACCAGACTAAAAAACATTATTTTGGTTTTTGCGCTGATAATCAATTTATGCTCCGCAAACCAGATCCTTAGGAGGTGAAGATCGAGATTGATATCTGCGATAAGATTCAAACCACTATCTGAACCATAAGCAAATCCCACATCATCCGCAAATGCTGTCAGTGATCCCTTGAACGGCAAGTTAAACAAGGAATTAATATAAATTAAAAACAGTATTGGTCCCAAAACAGAACCCTGAGGAACACCAATATTTACTAACTTTGCATCGCTCCTGGTGTCATCAATCTTCACTCTCTGAGACCTATTACTAAGGTATGATTTAAACCACTCACAAATAAAACCACGAAATCCAGCATTTTCAATTTTGCGAAGTAATATGTCGTGGTTAACCATATCAAATGCTTTAGTGATGTCAACAAACAGTCCTGCTGTACTTTTCTTTTTATCTATCTGTGTCAAAGAATTCTGCGGCCTTGTAAAATTGCGGTTTGTTATAAGTTCTAGTACAAGCGTTTCAAACAGACAAAGTTTTGAAATACGGAACAATTCGTTCCGAAAACCTTACATGTGGCGGAATATTTTACATGCATTTATGAAAAGCGGAAGATAGAGGTCCCAACCCATTTCGGCCTTAGCGTTTCTTCTGCTGGAAATGATTGACTCTTGCTAAATTTTCAAAAACCTTTTCGGCTCTTCAAATTACAGAGGCTACACAAACATTTTGTTTTTTTTTTTTTCTTTGCAATATACTGTCTTTGCGGTGTAAAATTTAGGCCTTAAGTCTCAGGTGCGACTTTAAAGATTTCGTTGGTTGTCGACTCCAAATTGGGGTACTTCTTATCCTTATCCGTGTATGGATGAAAATCAGGATAACCGGGGCTGATCTCGATGGTGACAAGGAGCAGTAGGCAAACAATTAGTTGACAAAGTAATTATATTTGTTGTTGTTAATTTTGACTTAAAAACTTCTCCTGTTGCATCACGATTTTTGATTCATACCTGCTGTCAAGCCTCGTTTTCCTGTAGCGTATCCCAAATGAACCCAAAACCCATCAAAAACACTGTGAAAAATTCACTCCACACCCCACCAAACGATGATATTTTCCAAGTGCCATAAAGAAAGGACTCGCCTTCGTCGTCATAAAGCTAATGATGCGCCATCAAACTAGAGCTCAGAAAAGTGCTTGTTTTAAATTGACCAAATTGTGTAAACAACGTTAGACAAAATGAAAATAATCCCATACTCCTTCCATCATAAGCCTGATTCATCAAGGACTTTGCTACGTGCTATCCGAATATAATAACCTTAGCCCTTTCGGAAACAAAAGCAAAAGCGGTCGGTCCTACGTCGAAAATTCAAAACAATGTAAAACATTTCGCAACACTGTCCTACATCCTTTTTTCCCCGTCGTTAATCCAGCCTAATATCCCCCCCTAATGTATTCTAATCTAAGCTAAAGTCCTCCTAATACAATCATTCGATGGTTGACATTTTGATTATTCATCGTATCACTTTGGGTAATGTTGGCAACAGCTTGACACGTCCTTTTGAATACAAAACATTATACCTTCTGCCCGTGAGTGTGTGTGTTGTTATTTATATTCTTTGAAGGAATCTCTATCTCTGCCGCTGTCCTTGAAAGTCGAAAGTGTTCCTTCCGCATCGGCAGCGAATGAGCGACACAGTCTTCTCATCCGCTTTCAGTGAAGTGGGTGAATCGAACCGAACCGAAGTATAAGGTGGCCCGATGGCCACTTGGCCAGAAATAGCCATTCTGGAGCAGCTGGAACAATAAATATCATCATTAAGGCTAAACGAGTATCAAATATGCAAAGCGTCCGGAGCTCGTTTAGAGTAACAGGATACGCTGCCAAATTTTAAATAATCTACTCGGTGGGTGTTCAGTTCAGAACCCTTTCGTTGTGGCAAGGGGACGACCGTAGTTCTGCCTGCTGCATGTGAAATCACTAGATGTGATTCTGGTTTCAATTTAAAACGAATTTCAAACAGTATCCTGTAAATAAAAGGACACAGTCTCGTTGGTAGATAGACAGTTGGATTTTTTTTTCGAATTTAATTGAGTTTTTTTTTTGGGACTACAATCAGCCAGCTAGAGGCTATCAAAATTCAGGAGACTAACATCAATTAAGGGCCTTTCAAATTGACAGCACGATTTGGACACAATTTATTGGCCACTTGATTTAAAGCCATTGTTCGTGAGATAAAATAAAAGCGGAGAATCAGGTCACCGAATTCGTAGACAATTGGACCTGGTCCGCAAACGTGATTGGGCATATCGGCCGTAGTTTTGAAAAGTAAATGTTTTTTTTTTTTTGTCTCTTTTTAGCCGAAGAGCAGTGACCATGTAATTCGAAACAGAGAAAACACTGATATATGTGACCGTAAAAGAAGAAGATCCGTAAAGCGATAAATGAGTAAGTGAAATTACATTACATTAGGGAGACGTGAGGGCATTTGAGTGGCACAGATCCGGTGCTGTGCTGAGGTTTTCTAATGAACACCATTGGGACATCCCTTAGGGGTAATTTGAGCCGCTCGCAAGTTATTGTGAAGTCAATGGTCCACTGTGGGTGATTTGATTTCACCGGCTTTCGTGTAGGGAGGTTTGTGATTTTCTTCCGGTTTTCGAGGTCACTGATTTAGTCAGGACTTAAACTTTTGGGTTATTTATCTGATATGACACTTTATCATATCATATAACAACATGAGTTTTTAAACGTTGAAACTCTCAGGCAATCGTCGCAAGTTCTGGTTAGAGAGTTATAAGAGTACTGTACTATTTTATAAGCTTTTAGACTTTACAAGATTTTTGTATGCAAGGACCGGCTGGTTTGAGGTGTCTATTATTGGAATTGGAAGTAGGGATCGCGATATTGACTAATATCTTCACATAGATATATTATGGGCATAATAGATCTCAAGATCGCAGTGCACTAGGCCCTCACTCTATTGTTATTATATAAAACGTCTTTCATTAGCGACTTGACAACTTCAAACATATAGTGTTGTGACCGCACCTTTCAACCGATAACCGATCTGTCAATGTGGAAATACTTAGCTAAATCAAAATTTTCATCATAGTGAAGTACACGAAGGAACAATGTTTACAAATAATTTAAATTTACTATCGAAATTCCGAGTCGGTGTTCGCAACTTTACGAGCGTTAACGTCAATTTTCAATCTTCAACAACTAAGCCCATTTTTGGTTAAGCGCCTTCGTCAAAAAGCAAAATATGCGTTACGGGACAGGTGAGAACTCTCATGAAACAGCACTTCATACTGTTTGGTGCGGTTTTCATGCCGGTGGCGTCATTGCGCCATTTTGCGTCGATTACAGAGACATGTGGGAACGTTATTTCTTTAAGCAATTGAATGAATTGGACATCAGTGATAAGTGGTTCCAACAAGACAGTGCCGAAAATCACATAGCGGGTGCAGCAACCGAGTTATTGAAGACTCAGTTCGGTGAAGGTATGATCTCGAGAAACGAACCCGTCGATTGTTCGCCGAGATCATGTGATTTAACGCCTCCAGACTTTTTTTATCGATCTACATTAAATCATTGGTCTATACCAACAAGCCGGCAAGGCGACGTTAGAGGAGCTAAGAGTCAATATTGAACGGGAAATAGCAACCATGGAAAATTGGGTTCAAGGTTTCAACCGATGCATACGTTTCCGTGATGGACATATGAACGAAGCGGAATTCCGTTCATAAATGTTTTGACAGTAATTCCAGTCAACAAAAATCTTTTTGAGACAAAGTGAGTATTGGACCTTAATTAGAACTAGTTTCGTTTGTTTTCGAAAATCGACCCTAACCTTCTGTAAGGATGTAATATTAAAAAAGCGACATCTACATATCGAAAGAAAAACGCCCCCCCTTGAAAATAGTATTACCTATCAATCATGATTTATTTGAATGCGTCACTAGAAACATTTAGAGCAAACAATTTCTGTCGAAAAATGTTCGTTTTCATAGTAACAACATTGAAACCAACCATTCAAATTATTTACACAACTGCTTACTTTTAGGGGTAGGTAAATTGCATTCATTCGACGCGACAGTAGGTTCTAATCTAAGATATGTATATTTGAATACGTGACTATGGCAATATGGCGGCGAGAAATTGATAGGTGCAATTAACTGATAAGCATTTTGTATAGGAAATTCTTAACTTCATTTTATCAGTCTTAATGGCGACATATACCTACACGCGGTTTTTGTTTGTGCACATCTATGGCATAGTACCTTTTGAATGATATAAGCTTCTCTCCGCTCATTTCATAATAAATATTAAAAAACAGTGTACGGAAATTTCCGATGTTCACGTTTTAATTTAATGATGATAATTCTTTTATCTGTAGTCGCAGTGGCTTAGTGGTTAGTGTGTTGGACTACTAAGCGAGGGGTCTCAGGTTCGAATCCCGCAAAACTCCAAATTACAACTTAGGGGTTTTTCCACTACACTACCTTTCGCGAACGTCTGAGAGTATAAATGTCTCGAAAGAGCTTCTCAATTAGCCGTTTGGAGTCGGCATAAAATTGTAGATCCCTTCCATTCGTTCCAAAAATGAAAAACTCACACAAAACGAATGGTTGTGAGAAGCTAGGTCCTAGGGCTGTTTTTGTATAATCATGCAGACAAAACGGTAAGAACTTTGCAACATTTAGTTTGAGAAATACTATTCCTTAACTATTTAGCTGAACAATGAGTATAAGTTATTGTTCGGAATGTAGGCATCACTTGGTTTTTAAAAATGTATCCAACTCGAGAATGGTGTTTTTGAGATATTATCAGTTTCTAAAATAAGCGTTTTCGGTGATTTGAACTGAAAACTAAGAACGTAATAATTCTGAAATCATACATTCGGCTGTAAATATTAATATTTATCAAAATTGTTAGTGCCGTCTATGTTACGTTTTTAAATAACCTTTTTCAAAAATCCATTTAACGATGATATGTATAGAAAAACTAAGTTTGCTCTTAAGTTCGAAATCACTATTTATTACGTTATGAATTAATTTTTGTTACAATCGTGTGGACGGTTCTTGAGATATTTCTAAATTCCAAAAGAACCGTCATTCGATAGTTTAGCTAAAACCTGGGTATGTCATAGTAACGTCACCTAAGCCCAAATATTAATTTTGATTAAAATCGTTAGAGCCGTTTTCGAACCAATCAAACTGATATGAAAATGTGGTTATGGGAATAATATTTATATTGAAGTTACAGTTCCAAAAAAAAAAAAAACGATTCCGAAATTTTGACCCACAACCTCCAAATCCGAAGTTGGAAAGAAATCCGGGCAGCCGTTTAGGCTGTAGGTCTCGGGAAGAACGGACAGAGTTTTGCAACCCACCTTTTTGGATTCCTCTATCATCGTAACGTCAGAATTGATTAACACCTCGAGTCCGAAATTTTGTACGAATAAAATATGTTTCTCTTACTATAGGTACGTAAGAAAGTTAAAAATATTAAATTAATTTTAAGGGTGTGGCAGCCCATATTTGATATGATAGGGACCCTCCCTATACCCTAATTGGCCTTGAAGTCGGTCTAAAAAGAGGTGAAACTCGGCTTGAAATTTGTTGATTTGTTACAATACTTTACATTTTAAGAGTTCCTTAGGTATAGATCAACAAAGCCCTGCTACCGTAAATTGAAAGTCGAGACTAAAATTTGTTATTAGTACGGCGGACAGTGTTTATGCTTGCTAAATACCGTTCAAAAATTTTAAATTTGCAGAATAGCTTCAGAAATAGTTTTTTTCACATTGGCCCTTTTTCTTGCGACTTTTGAGAATTCTTCAGCGGTCACACTGCATCCATCTCTTCGATGGCTTCGTTTCCTGAGCTGTTTTGAAGAGCATGCGTAATGTGCTTAAAGTCAGCTGTTTGACTTTCCTTCAATACCTTCGGGCGGTGTTTTGTCTGCGCGACTTTTGGGCGACTGTTTGTCATAGCTCATAGGTAACAAAAAGATGTTTGCCTTGGATTTGAAGTATATTTTCGGGCTTGTTAGATTCTATATTGGGGCCAACAAATTCCGGTTGAGTTGAGTTTCTTTCCTTCTAACATTACGATATCTGACGCCTTGTTTTGCGTAGCCAGGAACTTCTGAAAGGTCGTCCTACCTTCTACCTACTACTAATACCTAACTTTGATTGTTGGCGATTCTCTCACGTCTACTTCTCGTCGTCTTTGGTATATAAATGTAAGTGGAAGCGTTTTCACTTTGGCTCCCTCTGTAGGCTCTCGATGATAAACCAACGCAAGTATTGGTAATGGTTCCAGTTGCGAGTACTGTTCCGGTTACTCTTCTTGATAGAGTTCAACGTCAGGTATTGGAACTGTCGGGCTGCTGTGCTTAACGGAGTACAAGTAAGTAATCAAAAAAGCACGTCCTGTCTAGTATTCCTGAGGAATAATACAAAGCCCTTGAAAATCGACCCAAAGTTTGATGTTTCTTTGAGGGCAACCCTAGATTCGACGAGCTTATACCTTAGCCTTTTCGAAAGGCATCAAATCACTGAAGTAGTCAAATTTTGGCGCAGTGGCTTAGTGGTTAGTGTGATGGATTACTATGCGAGGTATCCCAGGTTCGAGTTCCGCTAAAACCCAAATTCCAACTCAGGGTTTTTCCCACTGCGCCATCTCTCGCGAACGTCTAACAAGCATCCGAGAGTAAAACTGTATTGAACGAGCTTCTCAATTAGCAGTTTGGAATTGGCATTAAATTGTACCCCTCTTGGTAGGCCCGTATGGGAATTCTATAGAGATTGGCCCTGGATGACTTAGAATCGGTGACGGAAGATCAAACGTTCAGTGAAGCGACCTTTCATACGATATTCGGGACATTAAAAGTTATATCTATGATGATGACTTCCCATCCAAATTCCAAATCCATTTAAAAACCAGTAAAGGGATTTTTTCATCAGTTCATTTGAAAAACGTGCCTATAGCTTTAGTCAACTTAGATCTCCCATGTCCCTCTTATTCCGAAGTTCATAATACAGAAGACTTCTTCAATACGCCCATACAAACTGGGTCCACATTTGGCCAAATACTGTAATGATAATGTAGGGGAACATAGTAGATAGGATCTATATTCTTACCAGGACTGGGAGGAGAAATGGTGGTTTGAAACCGAAGTTCCATCTCCTGGGCAGAGGGTCGGCACGCTTGCGAAATGCTCCGGCAATTAGCTCGTCGGTGGGGTTGGTTCTTTCCTGCTGTCCATTTGGTCCACAAAATAAATTTATCGTGCCGAACAAAAAAAAAAAAAAAAAAGATTGGTAATGTCTAGTGTTCGATGCATAAATTCCCATGAGTGACCTATAATGTAATGCAACGTAACATTACATATCTACCGCTACAAGGTAAGGAAACCCGAACCCGTAACCACGAAAATAAACGAGACAAGAGGAAACAAAAAAAAAACTGTCGGCTAGTATTGACAGACGATGATCTACGGTCATCTTTTGGCGGATCCCACCCTTATACAATGTCCAAGGGGCATTGTCGCCATGGTTACCAAGTGCCAATATATTTTGTTGGTAACCCCAAAAAAAAAGGTAGTTTACGCTGTATGTACCTTACATCCCTGTTTTAGATCACCACACTATCACCAAAAATAAGAAAACTTAAATCGTCATGATATGAGATTTCATTTTAATGGAAAAGACGTATGACATAAATTGGTTGTTCCAATACAAGAAAAAAAAAAAAAAAATATTTAAAACCACATGGGCATAATATAGTTTAAACGCAAAAGGATAATTCTCTCCTTTTTTTTTTATATATAAAGGTATGTCAGTTTTGTTTGAAAGTGATTCTATTCGGTTATGTTTAGTTAACATTATAACCATTTTTACTTGAGACCGACCCGTACCTTACGATGGAAAAGTTATTGTATCCCTTAGCGCAAAGATTTAGAATTATTACACAAAAATCGAAGTTCGTTAGAATATATATATATATATGTATACTAATTTACAAAAAAAAAATGGTTATGGTCTCTTACAAATGCCTAAGACGAGAAAAAAAAAAGGATGCCAAAGGAAAATATAAAGTGATGCACTTACAGTTGTTTCATTTTGTTTTTTATGACTGATGTTGTTGCCGGAAAATACTGCTTGCTCCTCCGGTTTGTGCGCACAAATCGTCTGGATGTTATAACAGGCTGGCTTACTTGGCTGAAATTAAGATTTAGTTTATATTTTCTTCGGGCATTCTGACAAATACTATATGGATTCTAAGTGATATCCGACTGACATTACCTTTGGTTGTTGTAACGATTCATTTGAGATACCGATACATAAACTACTTGCTTAATATATATATATTTATTTTTTTCGATGGATGGTCTTCGGTGGAATATCCCAACTTATGTTGATATGGGGGGGGTTTGCTAGTCCAGCAGAGCAGGTCACGTAATTCAACTGCGGTGTTATCCTTGGTTGAAAATCGGATCGCCTTATTGGTGACTTGGTTTGCGTCGCGCAGGGTGACGTGCGGTTGTGGAGTCACTGTCACTGTTCGGTCTGCACCGTAGCAGCAACGTGAGCAGATGAAATTAAAATCCTGCTAATTCCCGGCAGTTTGGGGCATGCCACGGCTAAATCACTGTGGTTGACGATGCTGTGACGTGTTTTTCCGACCTCCTCGGAGGGGTCATAAGTTGTCATCGGAACGAGGCACACAAGTCTATATATATATGTAGATACAATATATGACTACGGAATTACGCACAGACTTCGTGTCCTTGTACCAGAACACAATAGGTAAATTTGGATTTCCTTGCGCAGGGGCAAAAAAAAACCGTGGAAAAGGTGCGCTGCAGGTGCCTATCTCACTACCGGACTAAGCAATCCTTGGTGGAGGTAGAGTGGGACACCTGAGGCCGCCTTATCTAAAAGGGGTTGGAACACAGTCACTTCACATTTGCATTAACACAAAAAATTTGATTTTACCTGGTGGGTCTCTGAGAGTGCTTGATCCTACTAGATATAAACCTGTGGTGTGCTCTGGTGAAGTATCGTTGTCGCTGCAGGGTGGAATTCCCGTGGACTGCGCAGTACCGGTTGCACACTACGCAATAGTTTATGCGCAATTTAACACTACGGATTATTATTTCTTTATTTTTCGCACGAATTTACATTTAAAATTTTTGAAACTTACTTTCCACCGTGAGAAACGTTTAATAAAAAATTTTTATATTTTCTTTTTCCACAAACTGAGTAAATTACTTTTTTGGCAATATGGCGACGCACGTCTGACCACGTCGAAGCCAATCAAAGAAAAAAAAGGGCGAGCTTTCACACAGTCGCTTTTTATACCAGTTAGGTACCTACTGTATGGTTCATTGATGGCCGTCGCACTTCCGATGTGAAGTGGGTGACATTTAAATGCAGTTGCAGCGGCTGTTTTTGTGGCCTGGGGAACTAGCGAGTAATAAAATAACGAGCAAAATTACTCGGAATTATCTCAATCGAAACCATTTCGTTTAAAGGTGAACGCTACAAATCCATGGATTTTGCGAACAACCCGTGTTCTCAAAATACATGAAGAACGGAAGGCTTTACATCGAAAGGTAGATATTTATAGGCGCGAAAGTCTTATCGACCCACACCCCTGAAAAGAGCTAAGACTAATGAGTATTTTTGTTTAGATTATCAGTGGTAGTTTGGTCTCATATAAGCACAACTTCGTTACAATATAGACTACATCATAAATTCTATTTGCTTATTCATTTTATCATTTCCCACATCGTCCCTAATTCACAACCATTTGGCAACCACCCATTCTTTAAATTCAAATGCAATTACAAATATAGAAAATAAATCTACTACAATTAACTTCCTGGCTAAAGCTTTAGCAATTTAGAAATGCAGAAACATAATTTTGGCAGCACTGTGCAATTAGTTTTATTTGAACTATGCCTACGAATATGCAACTCTTATCTTTTCGTTAAAGACATCGTAAGAAGTGCATTCTCGTCAGTGTTTTCATTCTTTATTCGTTGCAATCTCAGAGGGGTGACCCATATTACGAAGTGCGATTAAGGTCGAATTTAAAGATGACGAAGGGCGATGGTGTATAATTATGGTATTTCGCATATACGTAGTGGAATCTTGTCACAGAGATGGTTAATGTCTTAGGTCCTTTGCATGGTATACTCCAAGAGGTTTGCCTTGAATATTTTCAATGAGATATGTAGACTTCCCGGTTTGTTTTACAATCCTACATTTAACGAACTTTTTACTGAGTTTAGCATTGAAATGTTTTGAAGAGTTGCTCAAAACGAAATTCCTTCGATACACCTCCTCTCCTGGCTTGAAGACTCGAATCGAGGATCTCAAATTGTATGCTTTCTCATTTCGTTTGAATGCGAGATGTAAATTTGACTTAACCTTTTCACGGATAAGCTCTAATCTGTTAGACAATGGCAAGTATTCAATTTCACTTTCGTTAAGTGCTTGAAGCTTCCTACTCAAGGGGTACATATTCGCATGCGTCGTCATGTGCCTACCGAAAAGTATATAAAAAGGGGTCATACCGGTGGACTGATGTACCGATGTACATATTGCTTGTTGGATATCTGTTAAATGGTTATCCCACTCCCTTTGGTCGTCCTTTAGATACGTTCGAATGGCAGACAAGATTGTTCGGTTCACTCTTTCGGATGAGTTAGACTGCGGCGAATAGACAGCATTTTTGATATGAGTCGTGCCGTACTTAGAAAGGAAATTAGCAAATTCTTGTGAGACAAATTGTTTTCCATTGTCACTGTGTAGATACTCCGGTACTCCAAACTTTTGGAAAACTTCATTTTCCAAAAAGTTAATCACCAATCTCGATGTTGCTTTTGGCATAGCTTTGAGGAAAACATATTTGGACACTTGATCTAACACAATGAATATGAATAAATTGCCTTTTTTCGTACGTACATAGGGACCCATAAAGTCTACATATAGCTTTTGAAAAGGCAGATCGATTTGATGATGTGTACCCATTGGCGGTCTGAGCGTGAAGTTTGGTGCCTTGTTTTGTTTACATGACTCACAGTTTCGAACAAAATCTCGAACCTGCAGAACCATGTTCGGCCAGTAACAGGTTTGCCTGATTCTCTCCAAGGTCTTGCGAATGCCTCCATGAGCACAATTGGGTGGGCAGTGATTGTTTTTAATGATTGACTGAGTCAGTTCAGTGGGAATCCACAACTTCCATTGAAATTGTGTTTGTAATTTATCGGACTCATTTGGAAACGATCGCTTGTAGACGAGATTATCTTCGACTTTTAGATCGGGTAACCTGTCTGAGTTTTTATTCACAGTTTCAATTAGGCTCATATAGTCAGATGATTTAAATTCTGGGGCAGTTAGGTCAGGTAGAGAATAATCGTAAAAGGGCAAGGATAATTCGTCTATATACTTGCGAGACAAGGTATCGGGCACTATATTCTGCGCTCCTTTTCGGTGTTGTATGTCAAACGTAAAATATTGCAGTTTCAGCGACCAGCGAGCAAGCCTTCCGCTTAGGTCCTTAAGGCCCATAAGCCATTTGAGGCTTGCGTGGCCGGTGATGATTGTGAACGGGGTTCCTTCGATGTAAGGTCTGAATTTTATTATCGAGCGTAGAGCTGCTAAGCATTCCTGTTCAGTGACAGTGTAGTTTCGTTGGCAGGCGTTCAATTTTTCCGAGAAAAATGCAACCGGCTTTTCGTTGCCCTCATCATCATATTGGAACAATACACCTCCAATACCAGTGCTTGAGGCATCACATTGGATTATGAAACGCTTCGAAAAGTCAGGGTTGCTTAGTAGAGGCGCTGAAATTAGTGATATTTTTAATGCTTCGAAGGAACTGATAGCTTCCGGGGTCATCGTAAAGGTTTTTGACTTTTTTATAGTATCGGTTAAGGGTGAGGCGATTGCAGCGAAGTTCCTAATAAACCTGCGGTACCAGCCGCAAAGGCCAAGGAATCTTCTTACTTGCTTAGGCGAAGTTGGTATAGGAAAATCCTTGATGGCGGATACCTTATCAGGATTCGGTTTAATGTGGCCCTGTCCGACAATGTACCCAAGGTATCGGAGTTCCTTAAAACAGAAAAATGATTTTTCAACATTGATGGTTAATTGAGCGGCTTTCAAGCATTCGGCTACTTGCGAAAGAAGTGACAGGTGTTGGTCGAAATCAGAGGAGATGATGAGGAGATCGTCAAGGTAGACAAACACACTTTCCCTGAGTGCACTGGGGACCACCTTATCCATTAACCGACACATCCTTTGGGGTGCATTACACAATCCAAAGGGCATGACGGTGAATTGATAAAGCGGCCGTCCTGGCACAGTGAAAGCGGTCTTCTCTTTTGAACTTTCCTCTAGAGGGATTTGCCAAAACGCGTCCTTGAGGTCTACACTACTTATGTAATGAGTTTCCCCAAGGCGGCTAAGCAAACCCTCTATATGAGGCAACGGATACGCATCTCGTTTAGTCAGAGCATTAACCTTCCGGTAGTCTAAACATAGTCTGTTTTTGCCTGGTTTCTTAATAAGAACCACTGGGCTACTCCAGGCGCTCTGACTTTCTTCGATTACTCCCATAGATAGCATGCGATCCAATTGCTCATAAATCATCTTCTGGATCACGGGAGACACCGGATAGTGGCGTTGTTTCACCGGATCCGCGTCGCTTGTGTCAATAACGTGTTTTTCAATAGTTGTTTTACCCAAGCCTAGTTTTGTGAACGAGGGGAACTTCGAGACAACTGCTTCCAGCTGTCGGGTTTGAGTCTCGCTCAACTCATGAGATGGCGGTGGCAACTTGGTTGCCTCCTCAGTAGGAAAGGTCTCTCTGGTATCGGCGAACAACTCACTGATGACATGGGGAGCTATGCTAAATTTCGACCAAAAGTCTATTCCTAGATAGAGGGGTAGCGATAAGCTGGGTACTACGTATAAAGTCATTTCATTAGTTTTATTTCCATGCTCTACGCTCACATTAACGCGTCCGACTATATCCTGCCCTTTTCCGTCAGCGGTTCTAACAGTGGAGTTGTAAGGAATAATTGGGATACCAAGATCTTTCAAAAGTTGAATGCAGCCGATACCCAAACAGGATACGGAAGCTCCGCTATCAAGCAAGCCGGTAATCTCCTTGCCTCGAATGATAACTTTTGTAAAGGGTCTCGGATCAATTTGTCCTTCAAGCATGGATTCGCTTATAAGTTTTCGATAAGAACGTCTTTTTCGGAAACGAATTCTAGTCTTTTTAATCTTTAAGGGTAAGTCTTGTTTGTTATCATTAATGTTTTCATTAAATATTCTTTTACGTATCTCAAGGTACTCCTTTAAACGTTCACCATAAGGTTTTTTGTAAAAGGGTATGGTTTTGTTAAGTAGATTAACGTCAGTCTCAGACGGCATAAAAATATTGTGTGGTACAGAGTTTAGTTTAGGGTCTCTTTCGGACGCAGTAGCCCGTGGCTTAGAAAAAGTTAGGGTTTTATTGACCTTAATTAATATGTCATCTTCTGAATCGGTCGAGGTGTTCGTGAAAGCATCTTTCTTGCTTAATCCGGGCCCGTCTGAGTCGAACAACACCTCCCGGAGTTGGTTTTGTTCGCACTCAGGTTTCCCTTCGGCTGATTACATTTTGGACAATCAAGAACCGTATAATTGTCTGCTCCGCATCGATAACAAAAGAGATTTCGAACAGGGGCAGTACAATTGATGAAGATATGACCAGCACGTTTGCAATTAAAGCATATGACACGATCAGGAGTTGGTTTATCCAAGATATTCGGCGTTTTAGGACGATTCGCAAAAGTAACAGCTGAGATGTCACTAGGTGATTCAAAAAACATTTCTGTCGATTGCTCGGGTGATATAAAATCAAGTTCATGCACATGTCTGGCATTATTAAAGCGATTTTGAGCAGAATATCTCGATTGTAACATTTTTTCTGTTCGACGACATTCATCACGGAACTGCTCAAACGATTCTATCTGCATGGGATAGATGAAATTCATAAGTCGGGTGTTAATGTTGTTTCTTAAAATTTTGATGAGATCTAGCTCACGAATGGGATCTCTCAACTGGCTTATGAGAAGTCTGATGCTTGAGTAAAACTCATCGAATGGTTCCGAAGGCATTTGTCTTCGGTCCATAATCTGCTTCAGAATTTCGAAATCATTTTCGTAACTTTTGAAACGCTTGAAAAGGGCTGCTCGAAGCATGGGCCAATCACCTCGCGGGTTATTGCGCAAGTGTTGCCAGAACCAATCTTCTGCTGATCCTTTTACTAAATGGTGGAAATTTCTCATTACTTCTTCCCATGGGCAATCGTAGTTAGATTTCAGAACTTCGACGCGGAATACAAAATCTTCAATTGACATTCCCTTATCGGTACCGTCAAATATTATTCCCCAACGATCCAAATCAAATTTACGACTGCCAGTACTATAAACTGGCTGTTCGGAAATCTGTCTGGTTGGATGTTGTGATACACGAGGGATGTCAAAATGTGTGGGTTCTGGAGGAATATTTATATTTTGGTTATGTGAGCTATTGCTTGATCGTGAGTTATTTGGATGGTGCACTGAATGGCGTGTACTATTAGCAATTGCTTCCTCATGATTCAAGTTCGGTGGTACTGGCTCGTATTCAAAATTATTTTGGTTTGTCTGTGCAAGAGGATTAGTTTGCTGTAAATAGCTTAATGTATGTCCAACATTATCTCGAATAAGACTAGGTAATTCCCTAAATAGTGAATTTTTCAACTCAACTAGGCTTGCTTCGACTACGCTTTTGATGTGCGAGTGCAAGTGGCTATTTGAATGAGGCTGTGATGGTAGAGTGGGCAAAGCATTTGCGCTTCCCTCATACGCTAAACGTCTGTTTAAAGGGTCAATGGCATTTGTCATTTGATCACTGGTTGGTATCATCGGGAGAGACATAATTGGGTTTGAGTTAGTGGAAGTGGTTGTTGACATAGTCGATATGACTGTTGTTGGAACGAAAGTAGTAACAGCTGAATTTGCTGCATTCGTTCGAAGTGTATCATTCAGGCTAATATGTCTAATATTACTTGCAGAATTATTAAGCATATTATTACTAGTGTTCAGAGAACGATTCATGTTGTTTACTCCGGTTCTTTCTAGTAAGGGAGGTGAATGACGAACACGACTGCTGCTAGTAAGTGGTAACGGAAAAGGTGTATTTGGCACTGGTTGCCTATTGGAGTGCGAACGGGTTTGCATGCTCCTGTTGATATCGTGAGCTTGACTTCTGCTCTGTTTTGCTACCGCTCCTTTACTGGTGTGTCCGTTGACGGAACTCATGTTTTTATATTGTTTAAATAAAGTTTGAATTCAATAAAATTTTGTTACTTATTTCGGTTGGAATTTATTTTCGTCTTGTAATTTACTTAATTAAGTGTTTGCAAGCCAAAAGATAAACATAAGCTATTCTTACTTGATATGGAGAAACGCTTTGGTATATTTCGGAAATTCTTGAATATGTTCGACGAATCAATGGTAAGTCTAAGTTGTTACAAAGTTCATAAAGGTATTTGGTGATTTGGTTGTGATCGTAAAATATATTTGGGAGTAGATACAGGCGTAAATAATAAACGAAAAAGGAATAAAATGCGACAAACAATATTAGGTCGCTCATGAACAATTTATTGATTTTCAATGTAGGTACTGATGCATTAATCTTTGGAGCATCTTTCTACTGCAACTTTCAAATAGCTATGAAGCCTTGATTGATAGGACTCGTAGAAGAACTTATAAATCTCCATGATCTCGCGATACTGTCGACACTGTAAAATAAATGAATGTCCTAGTGCAACTGACTTCTACTGACTTAAAGTCTCGATAGAACGGACTCCTAGGATTCATTATTATGACTCACAGGTACTGACATAAACGAACATTGCAAACAAAATTCTAGGTGTTATAAGAATAAAATGTTGCATTTGGAAAACAGACATTACAAATTATGCAGTAGCTTGCAAGACTTCGCAAAAGACTTACAATGCAACTTTTTTAAATTACGATGTTAAATACTGCTTGTGATTGATCTGCCAGGACAACTTAAGAAAACTTAATTTGTCCGGACTGACGACTTGTTGCTAATTATGTAGGCTGCCAACTTCTAATGAAACGTATGGCGGGCCCCACGTTTTTGGGCGCCAATTTTGTAAAGGAAATAGATACTATTTATCTTACCAGGACTGGGAGGAGAAATGATGGTTTGAAACCGAAGTTCCATCTCCTGGGCAGGGAGTCGGCACGCTTGCGAAATGCTCCGGCAATTAGCTCGTCGGTGGGGTTGGTTCTTTCCTGCTGTCCATTTGGTCCACAAAATAAATTTATCGTGCCGAACAAAAAAAAAAAAAAAAAAGATTGGTAATGTCTAGTGTTCGATGCATAAATTCCCATGAGTGACCTATAATGTAATGCAACGTAACATTACATATCTACCGCTACAAGGTAAGGAAACCCGAACCCGTAACCACGAAAATAAACGAGACAAGAGGAAACAAAAAAAAAACTGTCGGCTAGTATTGACAGACGATGATCTACGGTCATCTTTTGGCGGATCCCACCCTTATACAATGTCCAAGGGGCATTGTCGCCATGGTTACCAAGTGCCAATATATTTTGTTGGTAACCCCAAAAAAAAAGGTAGTTTACGCTGTATGTACCTTACATCCCTGTTTTAGATCACCACACTATCACCAAAAATAAGAAAACTTAAATCGTCATGATATGAGATTTCATTTTAATGGAAAAGACGTATGACATAAATTGGTTGTTCCAATACAAGAAAAAAAAAAAAAAAATATTTAAAACCACATGGGCATAATATAGTTTAAACGCAAAAGGATAATTCTCTCCTTTTTTTTTTATATATAAAGGTATGTCAGTTTTGTTTGAAAGTGATTCTATTCGGTTATGTTTAGTTAACATTATAACCATTTTTACTTGAGACCGACCCGTACCTTACGATGGAAAAGTTATTGTATCCCTTAGCGCAAAGATTTAGAATTATTACACAAAAATCGAAGTTCGTTAGAATATATATATATATATGTATACTAATTTACAAAAAAAAAATGGTTATGGTCTCTTACAAATGCCTAAGACGAGAAAAAAAAAAGGATGCCAAAGGAAAATATAAAGTGATGCACTTACAGTTGTTTCATTTTGTTTTTTATGACTGATGTTGTTGCCGGAAAATACTGCTTGCTCCTCCGGTTTGTGCGCACAAATCGTCTGGATGTTATAACAGGCTGGCTTACTTGGCTGAAATTAAGATTTAGTTTATATTTTCTTCGGGCATTCTGACAAATACTATATGGATTCTAAGTGATATCCGACTGACATTACCTTTGGTTGTTGTAACGATTCATTTGAGATACCGATACATAAACTACTTGCTTAATATATATATATTTATTTTTTTCGATGGATGGTCTTCGGTGGAATATCCCAACTTATGTTGATATGGGGGGGGTTTGCTAGTCCAGCAGAGCAGGTCACGTAATTCAACTGCGGTGTTATCCTTGGTTGAAAATCGGATCGCCTTATTGGTGACTTGGTTTGCGTCGCGCAGGGTGACGTGCGGTTGTGGAGTCACTGTCACTGTTCGGTCTGCACCGTAGCAGCAACGTGAGCAGATGAAATTAAAATCCTGCTAATTCCCGGCAGTTTGGGGCATGCCACGGCTAAATCACTGTGGTTGACGATGCTGTGACGTGTTTTTCCGACCTCCTCGGAGGGGTCATAAGTTGTCATCGGAACGAGGCACACAAGTCTATATATATATGTAGATACAATATATGACTACGGAATTACGCACAGACTTCGTGTCCTTGTACCAGAACACAATAGGTAAATTTGGATTTCCTTGCGCAGGGGCAAAAAAAAACCGTGGAAAAGGTGCGCTGCAGGTGCCTATCTCACTACCGGACTAAGCAATCCTTGGTGGAGGTAGAGTGGGACACCTGAGGCCGCCTTATCTAAAAGGGGTTGGAACACAGTCACTTCACATTTGCATTAACACAAAAAATTTGATTTTACCTGGTGGGTCTCTGAGAGTGCTTGATCCTACTAGATATAAACCTGTGGTGTGCTCTGGTGAAGTATCGTTGTCGCTGCAGGGTGGAATTCCCGTGGACTGCGCAGTACCGGTTGCACACTACGCAATAGTTTATGCGCAATTTAACACTACGGATTATTATTTCTTTATTTTTCGCACGAATTTACATTTAAAATTTTTGAAACTTACTTTCCACCGTGAGAAACGTTTAATAAAAAATTTTTATATTTTCTTTTTCCACAAACTGAGTAAATTACTTTTTTGGCAATATGGCGACGCACGTCTGACCACGTCGAAGCCAATCAAAGAAAAAAAAGGGCGAGCTTTCACACAGTCGCTTTTTATACCAGTTAGGTACCTACTGTATGGTTCATTGATGGCCGTCGCACTTCCGATGTGAAGTGGGTGACATTTAAATGCAGTTGCAGCGGCTGTTTTTGTGGCCTGGGGAACTAGCGAGTAATAAAATAACGAGCAAAATTACTCGGAATTATCTCAATCGAAACCATTTCGTTTAAAGGTGAACGCTACAATAATAAGACCCGTTGGGGATAGCAATCAGCTTGTCAGATTCCACATAATTTCCGGTTGACATATACTTCCACATGGGCATGCCTTACATAATCTCAGTACATCTTCCGAAAAACAGCACAATTTGGGTATCTAAAACAATGTTCAGCAATTTTCCACTACAATTGATTCGTTCGTGTGTGGGTACGCAACTCATATCTAAGACTGGCACTGGGCTTGGCTACATCTTTTTGTATCCTTTTTATACTGTACGAGTATGACCGAGACCCATTCGAGTGCGAAATGGAATTCCCAACTGCGTTTTTGCTGGCGCAAACAGTTTAATTTACCGAAGGCTGTCCCTACTCCCTATAATTATGTACGTACATCGATCGCGAGACATCTCTTCAGTGAGTGTAGGTGCTCGTGTGTGGGGAAAAGTTTACCCTGTACCATCAGCTACGCCTTCAATTGACACTTGTACAGCTGTTGTGAAACGAGCCACCGGAGGACACAATTTCAGCCCAATAAATATCCACAGTTCATTTAATTCATTCGCCAGTGTGAACAGCTTCCTTTAATGTTTACATTCGATTAAACGCTTGACTGGATTGATTGCGATAAGGGTCTGTCTCCGGTCAGTATTTTTTCATCATCCTCCCCCACCGACACGACGAGCAAGTCATTGCCGTGGACAGAAACTGCGGGGGAGCCAGAAAGCAAGGATGCTAGACAGCTGGGTAGACGGCACGATGGCAAGCACGTCGAGTGATGGTGATGCTTTTATCAGTTCATTGGTGTTCGGGATAATTGAGCATGTTGTCAACTCTCAATAGAAAAAGTTGATAAGTTCTCAGATTTGATGCCTTTTTGGACGCAATGCGTTTGATGTGCAGCCAGGAAATGATTATTTTTTTTTCACTTCACTGCCAAAGAGAGTTTACTTGATGACGTAGACGTCTTTCATTTTCATATGATTGGAGTAGAACGACGTCGGGCTTTCTCTATTGGGGTATGCGTTTGCTTCATTCGGTCTGGTGATTTAACGGAAATTGACATTCGCCCCCTAGAGGGTATAAAATGAGGTTACTCGACAAGTTTCCGTTGATCATAAATCTCAAATGGTTAGTCTTCCAAACTTGTAACCAATGTAGGTAGGTACCTACTACCTAGGTAGGTGGTTTCAAAAGAAGCTAGTTGCACAATGTCTTTTTTAACTTTCTCGATTACTCAGAAGATATTGTGTTCGTACAAAATTTCGAACTCGGGATGTGATTCAATTATGATATGTGGTTCGAACAGGACGGCGCCACAAGCCACACAGCGAATGTCACAATCAATTTATTGGAAACCAAGTTTGGAAACGTGTTATCTCACGAAATGGTCCAGTCGCTTGACCGCCTCGGTCGTGCGATTTGACGCCGTTAGACTATATTTCCTGTGGGGCTACGTCAAGTCTATGGTCTATGCCAACAATCCAGCGACAATTTATGAACTTCGTACGAATATCGAACGTGAAATTGCAGCAGCAATCGGCCGATTTATGCGTGAAAACCGTCGAAAATTGGGTTCAGCGTCTGGACTTCTGCAACCGTGCCCGTGGTGGCCATGTAAAAGAAATCGAGTTCCATACATCAAACGTACTTTCACAGGAATAAAGAATTTGAATTAATATCTAAAACGGTTTTTGTTTTATTTAAAAAACTTTTGTAGCGCCCTTATTGAAAAACCCGATACAGACCGGATTAGAAGTAGAAATTCCTAAGGAGCAACTCCCTTTAGCTATCGAAAGTAGATGTTTCGGGCGCGCAACGCACTTCTTCTGACAAGTGCTGCCACTGCTATTGAATTCTAAGAAACACCTCAATAACCGAGTTCCATTTAATGTCACATTCTTAGCTTACAGCTGGCTAAATCCCACCTCCCCCTCCCCCCAACACCCGTACCCGTATTGTTGTCATTTTAGTTTAATAATTTATTCATATTTCATACATCGAAATAGCATTTGTCATGCGAAGCACGTACCTTTTACCGCATTACAAGGCGACCTGCTTTGATCGTTCCTCCCGAGCCAGTGTTTTTATTTATACCCCAAAAAAACTACAAAGAAAACAAATCCAGAGAAAATTAAATAAATCATATTTCATTTCCATACGTTGCGGCAGATCGGGTGCACTTTTTCCAAACAATTTGAATCAAATTAACCTGACATTCAGATGGATGGCAGAATTTTCCACCGCCCGAGTGTTGGTAGTGCCAAAAGCCACAGCCAGCAGGCAGTAGCCAGAAACCACAAACCTTCGTGGCAGAAATGTGCCAAATCAAATGGAAATGCCTGGCACGATAAATATCCGCGGCACGCAGCAGACAAAGCCTCTGCTGCTGCTCGCGCAAATTGATTCGCGAACGATTGCCCTAAATGGTATGTTAATACGCGTTTAGCTCTTTTTTTTTCCAAATGACTGATGACATTTTTTGAACACAAACAGAGACCTACACCTACATATCAAAATCATAAACAGAGAAAACTGAACCGAAATGTCAATTGGGTTAGGCGGGGGAAATAAGGGAACACCGACAAAACAAAAAGCCCTCCTGACAAATCTCTTCTTGTCAAATTACCTCGGAGGATAGTACTCAATCGTTTCCTTCGTCTCCCTGAGGAGACGCCACTTGTCTTCGTTCGCCCATAAGTGCGGGCGAATAAAAATGGAATACTTCCATTTTTCCATATTCAGACTCAGGGCTTCCGAGCCACCCACAGTGCACCAATTTCCTGCGTCGAAAGGAATAACAGCCTAATCGGAAATTTTTATAACACACTATGACAGACAGTGGTTTCTGTTCTCAGATATTGTGCGATTCATGGGGCCCGGCTGTCAATTGAGTGTTTGGGTGCGGCGGCAGCTCAACCCAAGTTAGGCATTCGCATAAATTGCCAGACTAACCGAGAAAACATTTTCCTGTGAACGTGCTGCCTAAGAGAATTTTTGTTGGGCTTTAAGTTGTTGTTGTTGTTTGCAAATCATCCACGGGGGAGAGTGAGAGTCATGCCGTTTTGGGTCTTAGGGCTGTGCGTACAGCTGTATAGGTGTGTACTCCATTAATCCTCCGGGATGTATTGATTGAGATAATTTGTTTAAACATTTTGCCTAATTTTTTGCGACATTACTTCGGCCGGCAGCTGGAGAGTTTATTACGATAACTGGGTTTGGTTGAATCTGTCGACTAGGCACATGTGATAAGCAATTTAACTTGAATTCGCGAAGCGGTTGGGCGCCGCTAATTGAGATGAAATTTTTCAAATCGAATCGGGACTGTAGAGCTACCTGAAAGGGATTGCGTCAGAATTTCGTGCCTCTCAACCGTGATTAATGGGGATAATATTGATATTTAAAATGAGATTGCTGGCTGTGGTTTGGCGGAAGGTGGGTATTTTTTGAAAGATTTTTCTTTAATCCACCAGCATCTTCTTAACTAGGAGGCTGGTGTTTTAATATCCTATAAAGTGATGTTCATTGTACGTCAGTTGCAAGTCGGTCTTGTTCTACTGAAGGCCGCTAAACTAGAAGGGACTTGAAACTAGGTATGCTGGCGAGTAAAATTGGAGAGAATCCTTTTCACCAAAGAGTTGCCTACTGCACTCTAAAAAATATTCCAATTGTAAACCCTCTTGGTTTCGCCTATACTCGGTCATTATGGTTGCCTGAACGGTTGATGTTGGTGTGATTGGCTGAACGAGAAAAATATAAAAAGATGGCGACCGAGAAATAGAAATTATTGATTCTTGTCGTCTGCTCTGCTCTTATCAAGCCTTAGAAATCGGGAAGACGCAGATACAAAAAGTGATATGAAATCGACTCTCAATTTGCATGCCAAATCCAATGCAATGAGGTGTGTTTCCCTTACTTCTTCACTTCACCTATTAGAGAAAGGGAGTCTCTCTCTCCCTTATGATCGATCATCGTCGTTTAACAAATTTTACAACTTCCAGGGCTTAACCATCAATGGGAATGGTAACCCAGTGGAAGAGTATTGCACAGACCACACTGCTTCCGCTGTAACGATAGCGCTATTTCGCTATATAAATCATCTGGATTAGGCAGCATCTTCCCTATGGCGCTACGACTGCGATGAACTTAAAGCTTCACATCTGAAAAACGTTACGTTAAAGAATCAGGACGAAAACTTAAAGAATTTTAGTAAGTTTTTATTCATAAAGCTGGTAAGTCCAATTACACTTCCGAAAAAGACCGATACCCCCATAAACTACCCCTGTCAAATATATTTTAGAAGCTCAGTCATAGGCGATGATAGCGAAAGACAATTTCTTTCGGGATTAAAAAGTGTTCGAAATATCAACGCTCACGTTAGGGCAGTGCCTCAGAAAGTGAATTTAGATGAAAGCAATTGCTAAATCTTTGGGCGAAATACAATACAAGTCGGAGACGTATAC
Source organism: Cheilosia urbana (assembly GCA_946477585.1). NCBI lineage: Eukaryota > Metazoa > Arthropoda > Insecta > Diptera > Syrphidae > Cheilosia > Cheilosia urbana. The sequence goes on from OX297853.1 coordinate 26,172,985, forward strand.
GATTTTGAAGTTTGACTTTGATGAACTATATAACCTAAGAAGACCGCAATTCAGGTGGCGCACGCAAGGGGAGGGAAATCGTAACCAACTTAAACTGAAGATTACTGGCTAGAGATCATGGTGGCTGTAGAGGCTTATTGATTGAAGCACAATAAACTTATATAGATGATGATAAAGATAGATGCTGCGAAGACGAGGACACACCTCACTTCCTTTGCCAATACGAACAAATCTCACTCAGAGTTGAGGAACACAACACTCGGAATATACTTATTTCGCGACATACAAGAACTTTCTGATGTCTCACTGTCCTGATTTAACAGGTTTTTTAAAACATTACGATGGCTGAACAAGGTCAAGAAAGCACAACAAAGGGAGAATAAAGGCACAGAGTCCACATGGACCTCTACGTGCCCCAGAAAAAATAAAATGCCCCACCCATGACCTATAGATATGCCAATTTACGTAAGCGTCATCCGCTGCTCAAGGTCAAAAACCTCAAACTATGCCACCGATTTAAGGAATGGCCTAAGTTGGCACTACCGAGGGAATAAGAACAACAACCAGAGCCGTGACTTTCAAGTTTAAGCTGCTAAACAGTTTGCAGTAATGGAAATACCCCATACCGATATTAGTTATTTCATTAACAGCAAGGCGGCAATAAAATCTACCTCTGCCGTAGAGGTAAGATCTAAGATTTAAGTGACGGTTTTCAGACAAAAAGCTATCTCGGAAAATGAAAAAGCTGTTGATCTTTCCTTGACTTAAACCAGGCCAATACTTCAGTTATGGCTCACCCTACTATCTCAGACAAGTGCGATTGGGAACAAAATACTGAAAGTGACAAAAAAAAAGTTGATATAAACTTTATTCCTTTATCATAACCAGGGAAATGTTACTTAGCACGGCTGAATTGCGCCGATGATTCGGAACCACTACTCAGCATTCTTTCATTTAAGAAATAGAATCCTTGGTTGATTTTGAAGTCATAGGAAAAACTATCCGACAGTTTATTTTTTGCTTGCTACAATTTTTAAATATTAGCTATGCATTTTGGGTTTCCAATTCGTAAGTTGTCATAATAAGAGATATAGTTTGAGAGCCATAAACCCGAATGGCATTACAATAGATCAACGCACATCTGTCTAAGTTTCTTCTGTCTTTCCAGAGTACTTGCTTAACGTATTGACCCGTTGGAGTGCAACACACAGTACGTTTCAGTGTTTCTTCCGTCCCTGAAGATAAACCGACGACCACAGTGAGGCATGTCTTCTAAAAGACCAGCAAATTTGAAGTCTTGACTCACCACATTTTCGTCGACTTTATGGCCGCGTTATGATCCATCTTCAGACGATCCGACTAAACCCTGATACAGATGGACACAAACGTACTGATTCAAAACAACAAATGCAACATCTAAATCCTAAGACTTCTGCTTTATGAAGACGTGACAGCAAGGAAAGCTTTCCTTCTTCAATAGATTTGGGGCACCGTGTGCAAAAAGGGCAAGGATGCAAACGTCCACTCCTTGAGCTGTGCCATCAAAATTTGGATAATTTCCAAGAAGCCAAATTTGCTTCTTCCTTGGCTTTGAGCGAACTTATGTCTTTGTTGTCATTTTAATAGAACTTATAGCGACTAAAAGTTGTTTGTCCGGAAAAATTAAAAAACTACTGAACCAATTTGCCTCCAGTTTTCATAGTTACGTTCCGAAATGTCACGATTAAGATATAGGATACGGTTTATTGATATCCACTGTCGCGAAGGGGAATAGATGGCCTCATTCACTTTAAAAAAACAGAGAGTGTGTTAAATTATATTAAGACACTTAATTTAAAAACCAAATCTTTATAATCAGGCCGAAAATTGAATCCGACGGATGGTCTGCGGAGGGCATCCGTCGGATTCAATGATAGGCCTGAATATTACTAGCTAACTCGTGCTCACTTTCCTTCGCCAGAATTCAATTTCGCACATACACACAAAATTTCCTCCACTGAACGCTAGGAAAATCTAACGATCTAGCTTCAATCGAACATTTGACTTTTTTGAATTGTATAAAATTTATAGTTTATTAGTTGTTGTTCGACTTCAGTGTAACGTACAAATATGATTTATATCTCATATCTTTTTATATAATTGAACTTTATATTAAAAAAAAACTATTTTATTTGGATGAGTCATACCAAAGCTGGGAGCTAGAAGGCATTCGAGAATTACAACTTTTCTTAGATATCAGCTTAGATTTCCGCTTCCGGACAGCGGATAATGGTAAAACATATCCTATAATCTAATCTCGACAATTTCCAATGCAACTGTTAAAACCTGAATCAATTTCGTGCAGTACTTTTTTAATCTATTCCGAACATACACCTTACAGCCGGAATAAAAGTTACAGATTTATTATACTAAGGATAATCGTGCAGTAGGAAAGTGTATTCATTCGTTTAAAAAGTTTCCATAACGCAATCCAATCGAAAGTTTTATATTTTTATTTTCAGAGTTTTTGTTTACATTTTGTTTTCATATCGTTACAAAGATTTAATTTAATCGGTGAGGGATTTAGTTTCCAACTATGCAGTAGGAAACAAAACCACTTTCGTGAAGTGGACTTAATTTCCATGTAAGTTGGGAAATAAATTCCGAAAACTCTGAGTGGTTTTAAGTCCCTTCTAATGTGAAGTAAATTCTCATTGTAGATTAAAAACAATGAAAATTAAATTTATATTAACAAAAGAGAAATTAACATTTAATTCAGACAGAGTAGTATATATACCAAATTTAACGAACAAAATAAAAAAAAAATTATCAAATATTATTTTTAGAGTCCTGCAAACTGAATTTTGAAAGTAGTGTTTTCTCAAGCAGAATACAAATTAAAAAATTGTCCAATTCTAAATGTTGGAACTCGGTTCTCTTCTCTTCTTATTTTGGAATGTGTATAATTAAGTTCTCATAAGAGAGTGGACTAAGTTCCCACAGACAGATTGAGTTCCCACCTTACATGGGAACTAATTCCACTTCACGAAAGTGGTTTTACTTCCCACTAAGTGGGAACTGAGTCCCTCAGTGGACTTATTTCCCCGGGACTTATTTCCCCACCAAATTAAGCAACTGATTCAGTAGTCTAGTATCTGTGTAAGACCTAGCTTCCTCAGTTCACTCCCCAGGTCCAGTGCGTGTCCATAAAAGATTTTACTTTAAGAATTAAGTTGAAAGAACTGAAAAAATATTAATATCTCGGCAGCATCACCACCTATCTGGTCCAAGACTATCCTGTCTTTCAAGTTGCAAGAAGCCATACACAACACAACCAACAAAATTTCATTGAAATCGGTTGAGTGGTTCAGGAGACCGACAACAGGGCCACTTATCGCGTAGTGATGCCGACAGGCCAATTTCCATCACGGTGGAACTTTCATCTCATTCGAGTCGATTTTACTCACAAGTCCCGCCAATAGATTTTTCACATCAAAAATTGAACCAACATCTTTGTTGCTGGTTTGCTATGAGTTTCAGCGCCACTTGTGTAAGTAGAAAATAGTCGCACACCACCAATATCCTTACAAAGGCCACATCTCGCCTTAAGATCGAGTGAAATATTAAAACCGAAAACTTGCTTAAATCCCTACAGCTAATCCCCTTGGCATTCCCTCAAGTTGATAATATCATGATCCCAGGAAAGCACTTCGATGTCAGCAAAAGTTTCGCTTTGTCATGAAATGGAATTTCATTAAAGTCGGTCCTTTAACGACTTTTCGAAACTCTCAACTCAACAGATTGAGTTGCAGCACCTGTACAGAGTACAGCAAGCAACTTGGTCCTTTCGCATGCACCCGACATCCTCGCTCTTCATAGGTTCGTACATTTTTAAATTCGTTCGCAGATCCATCCTTTACCTAAAGGAGGACCTAAATTCTCAGTCCACGAGAGAGAGCATACGAGTACTCGTACATAGACAGCCACAATGTGCCATAATAAATCTGAAACAATGTCGGCGTGTGTCACAATCGTGTCTCGACTCAAGTGCTCATGGGAATTTTGGGAAAATTCAAATAAGCAAATAGAATTTAAGAGCAAACGCCTATTAAAATGGTATGAGTAGTACGTCATCTGAATATTATACTTCAAACATTTTTGAATTAAAAAAAACACTTCTTAAAAAGATCCTCATGCTGCAAACACTGCAGCAAAAAATAAGAATTTATTTCCCACCTAATTCGGAGGCACTTAATCATCGGGCATCTGCATGCACTCATCTTCCGTTATTTGTCTTCCTTTGGCTCTGATCCGGCGATATTTTGCATATTCCAGTCGATTTGCTTGCATGTCACGTTCCAAATTGATTCCAAGCTGTGAGTGCACACTGAGCGATATAAAATAAATGTCGTGCCACAACACAAGTTGCCGGGCATCTTCCTTCGATCTATTGATTGAGTGAGCTATTAGGGAGTAACTCAATTTATTTACATCTCCATGCAGCTCGCATAGAGGAAAGGCGATATGCTAATTTTGGACATTTCGAAAAAAAAAAATGTAGGACGAGGTAAAGAGCCTTACAATTTATTTAAAAGGAAACCTGGCATCTGGCCAAATGCAACCGTCCATGAATAGCGGAGAGAATGCCTCGCAACTACGAAGGCGAGCGTTCCTCTCGAGGAGAACATCCTGTGAAGCAGCCATGTGCTTGCTCGTAATCAGTGTGGAGATGTGGTCAATCAAATCCTTTCAATTGGTTGGTTATGGCAAATATTGAATAAAAAACTCCACTTGAATCGACGAAGATAAGTGCCAGTATGTGGGTGGGTTTTTGTTTCCCACCATAGTTGGCAGTGAGAGGATGCGAGTTTGGGATTGTTTTTCTGGCTTCGAAAACATAACTTTTCAATTAGGTAGATACTCGTGAAACTTGAAGGTTTTTGTAGTTCACTTTTTTTTTGTCGGTTTCCAAAAAGTATATGGGGAGAGCTTACTTGGCAATGACAAGTGGCACCTACTTTAAGCTAGGTAGGTGCCGTTCATGTGGTGGAAAAACTGCCAAGATTGAACTTCTCTTCAATCGGAAAAATTGGTAAATAACTTTAACACTAAGTGATATTGAAATCAATACCTACTATTTCTTGTTTGATTTTATTTTTGACCTTTTCAATTTAATTTCAATTCAATTCAATTCAAATTTATTAATACTTCGGAAACATAAGATAATTGACGACATCTTCAAAGTCTTACGGGGCTTGTCTGCAGAAGAACGTTTACAAAAGTTATGTTCTATTTTTTTAGTTCCACTATTTCAGTTTAATATAAAAGTGCTTTTATAATTAATTTCAAAACTAAGTGTCTATGAGAGGCTAGAGCCTATTCTTATTTTTTATTGACCACACAATTTACTAATAATTGCCACCGACAATGTTAAACAGAATGACAAGGTTGATTCGAATCATATAGTTAATTACAGGAAAGCATGGAAATCCAAAAAAATAAACAAATTAGTCGGGTGGACTTTTTGCCGTACCGATTTCGGTGTTAGTTCCAAAACGAATCGTTTAATTAATACGTGAACATCTAAAGTTTCCGAACGAATTTTTATTATTTGTAATAAAATAAGGAGAATAAACCTTATGTCATTCGAAAGGTACTGTGCCATACATGTGCACAAACAAAAAATCATGAGTATTATGTAGGTCGCCATTAAGGCTGGTAAAATTATGTTGAGAATTCCCAATAGAAAATGCCATTGAAAGAATTTTTGCAACAATCAATTTGTCGCCGCCATCTTTCCATTGCATCTTATTAAAATAAAGTGCACGACTGGATCGAACGGAACTTTGTAGTTGATGAAAAATTTGATTAGTTGTTTTCTTGTTTTATTAGGTAGGTAGTTACAAATCTGAGAAGCAATTCTAGGAATAGTGTTAAATAAAATCCATTTTTGAGTTATTCATCTGACATGACAGTACATAAGTTAAAGCTCTAGTAACAGGCATTTGTCACAACTTATGATTAGAGAGTCTTAAGCAACTACTGTACTATTTTATAAGCTTGTATAAGTTACAATATTTTTGGATTAGGGGATATAGGCGTATACTAGAAGCTTCTGTTTTCTGATCTGTTAGGGCATGTGTTTATTTTTGACTGGAATAGATTAATGAAGCTGGTTTATGGTGTCAGTTGGACCAAATTATGTTTTTTTTTTTTTTTTTTTTTTTTTATGGTTGCGTCCAAAGGATGTGTAATCTTCGAAAGATACTAGTTGCCCGTGCTACTAGCATGCACGATTCGCGGGATATGTTTCTCCAGTGCCTCGCGCCTCACGTACTAAACCACACCCATGTACTCTTCTACCACTCTCCCCGCGGGACTGCCGTTAGGTATTACTTCGCGGGGCTGGTTAGCAACTCATGCTAAATCATCAATGTCTGCCACTTCGACCCTTCTTTGTCTTTCGGCTCTTCTTAGCTCATTTTGTACGCTCGTTATATATGAACATATTTCCAGCCAGTCGTCTTCTGAGCTCATCATACGCTCTATGAGAAGCTGTGGAGTGGGTAAGTTCACTCTTCCTCCTGAAAATCTTCTGCAGTGGAACATTACGTGCTCCGTATCCTCCTCTTCATCTGGGCATTCGGGGCATAGAGGCGAGCTATCGTGGCCGAATCTGTGAAGATAACTTCGATAGCCGCCGTGCCCGGACAGGAACTGCGTGAGGTGGTAGTTGCAGTCCCCGCTTTTTCTTCTTGTCCAGACCTCGATGTTTGGGATAAGTTTGTGGGTCCATCTGCCTTTTGCCGTGTTATCCCACCGGACTTGCCACAGTGCTAGAGATGTTGCCCTTTCTTCTTCTTTTATCCTTTTTCTTATGATGGACTCTTGCCTGTTGACAGTTAGCCTAAGGTAGATCCTTTGCATTTCGTTAGCGAGAATGTCGATGGGAATCATTCCCGCAATAACGCAGGCTGCTTCGTCCGAAATTGTTCGGAATCCGCTTATTGTTCTTATTGCGCAGAGCCTGTATGCTGACGAGAGCTTCCTTCTTGTTTCCTTAGATGTAAGAGCCCCTGCCCAGACCGGTGCAGCGTATATCAGTATTGAGCTGACCACCCTGGATAACAGAATCCTTCTGGCGTATCCAGGGCCACCGATGTTTGGCATAATCCGGGAAAGAGCTGTCTGCATCTGTGACGCCCTTTTGCTGGCGTACTGGATATGCGTTTTAAAGCTTAACCTGTTGTCGAGCATTACTCCTAGGTACATTAATGACTCCTTTGATCTAATTAGTTGGTTTCCAACACGGAAAGATGCATATTCCACAGTCTTTCGGCTGGTTATCAACACAGCCTCGGTCTTGTGGTCAGCTAGTTCTAGCCCTGCAGACTCTAGCCAATTCTTGATTCTGGCTACTGCTTCATCCGTAGCGGACTCTATCTCATGGATATGTTTGGCCACAGTAACCACAGCGATATCGTCAGCAAAGCCTATAACCTTAACTCCTTGTGGCAGCGTTAATCGGAGAACCCCGTCGTACATTATGTTCCACAAGAGGGGTCCAAGAACCGAACCTTGTGGTACTCCCGCGGTGGTGTTGTAGTACTTAACGCCATCGTCAGTATGGTATCTTAACTTCCTGTCGGTAAGGTAGTTTGCTACTATATTCAGCAGGTAGTACGGCGTTTCCATTCTGACCAAGGATCTCCTAATGCATGACCAGCTTGCCGAATTGAAGGCATTTTTAACATCAAGGGTCACAACCGCGCAATATTTCTTCATCCCACCTCTCCATCTTTTTCCCCGTATTGCTTCAGCCGCTGTATCTACTACCGCCTTAATGGCATCGACGGTAGAACGCGATTTTCTGAATCCATACTGGTCATCAGACAAAGCTCCTTTATCTTCTGCCACCTCGAGTAGTCTGCAGTATATGATCCGTTCTAAGATTTTTCCCATTGTATCTAATAGGCATATTGGCCGGTATGAGGACGGTTCCTCCGGTGGTTTTTTCCCTTTTGGCAGTAAAACCAGGTGTTGGAGTTTCCACGACCTCGGGAATACCCCTTCCTCCAGACACCGTTGCATCGTTGCAATAAAAAGCTCCGGTCGTTTTCGAACGGCCGCTTTAACCGCCACATTCGGGATGCCATCGGGTCCGGGCGCTTTGTTGTCACCTATCTTCCTGCACGCTTCGTATAGTTCCTTCGGCGTGATTGCAGGGATGCGTTCCGAACTTGTGTCTCTTGTGGTGATGATCAAAGTTGACGGCCTATATGGGAATAAGTGCTCAACTATTGTCTTCAGCATTATTGGGCAGGATATTTGTGGGGACCTACTGCCCTTAAGCTTCTTCATCACCATCCTATATGCCATACCCCAGGGGTCTAGGTCTGCCCCATCGCAGAGTTGTTTAAAGCATCTTGCCTTGCTCTCTTTAATGGCCCTTTCGAGATCTCGCCTTGCTAATCTGAAGATAGATAGCCTTTCTTGAAACTCTGGCCTTCCCCTGCATCGCTGGGATCTGCGTCTAGCCCGGAGGCAAGCTGCTCTGAGCGTTTTAACTTCGTCGTTCCACCAGTAAAACGGTGCCCCTCTTTTACTGGCAGATCTTCTAGGCATTGCTGCATCACACGCTGTGGTAATTGTTTGCGTCAATTGTTGTGACAGTGTCTCCGCTGTTTCGCTGCTGAATGCAAGTTCGGCATTCATCATTTCCTCGAACATATCTTTATCAAAGTGGGTGTCTTTCCACTTTGGCCCTGTTAGCTTGGGGGGCTGCCTGGGCTTGTCTTTGTTCAAGCTAAATATGATTGCCTGGTGATCGCTGTGCGTATATTCTTCGCTTACTTGCCATTTTGTTTTGCGCAGGAGTGAGTTACTCATAAAGGTGATATCTATGATAGACCCCTTGCCTGCTTTCCGAAATGTGTTTTTTGCACCATTGTTCGCCAAACTCACATCTAGCGTTGCGAATGCTTCTAGTAGAGCTCTACCCCTTGCGTCCGTTATCCTGCTGCCCCATTCTGTAGCCCATGCATTGAAATCGCCAGCAATTATAATTGGGTGTTTTCCTCGCGCGTCAGCTACAATGTCATCCAGCAGCTTCAAGTAAGCCCTAGGTGTTAGGCTAGGGGGTGCGTAGCAACTATAGAAGTGGATGCCGTTTATCCTAGCGGTTACGAAGTACTCCGCTGGCCCACCGACTTTTTGCATGGCGTGGCTTCCACAGGTCCATATCGCTGTCTTCTTTGAGATATCGTCTATCCAGCTACAACCATCCAAAGATTTGTAGGGCTCACTAACTAGGGCAATATCTACTTTTTGTTCCCTTGTCATCTGCACCAGCAGGTCCTGCGCGGCCGCACAGTGGTTAAGGTTTATCTGGACGACCTTCATCATACTTTGTTCGTCAGGGCCTTCTTGAATACTGGACACTGGCCGCTACCAGCCACGTGTACAGCGTTATCAGGCTTGTCCTCCTTGCACCAGAAACATAGAGGTTTCTTTGCACAAGCCTTGGCAATGTGACCTTCTTCCCCACATCTTCTACACTGCTTGGATCGGTCATACTCGCTCTTGCAGTGACGCGCCGTGTGCCCGAATTCTAGGCACCTAAAGCATTTAGTTAGCACTAAACGCACTCGTATGCGGCAGTTTACCCACCCAATCTTAATCCTGCCCGACTTAAGCATCTTATTCGCGCTGTCTACTGGCAACCCGATCATCGCGACTTGCGTGCCTCCGTAGGCCTTCCTTAAGTTCAGGACGTCTGCTTCACATACCTCTTTCAGCTGGAACTGCGACTTTATGGCCTCGCAGATATCTTTCTTATTGGTGACCTCGTCGATATCCTTGATTTCTATCGTGGATCGGTGGGTCAGTGTCCGGACCTCCGCGTTGGCGCCGAGAGTTTCCCCGAGTATCCCCTTGAACTGCTCGGTTTTCTCACCTTGCTTCTTTAGTTCGAACAGGAGGTCACCTTTTTGGGTACGTCTTATTCTTGTTACCGACTCCCCCAAGTTGCCAAGCTTGGGATCAGCCTTAACCTTGCGTAATATCTCTGCATACGATAGCTCTCCCTTAGCTGCTACCACAATTGCATCGGGTCGCGTATTCTCCTTGGTAACTATTCTCTTTTTGGGTTCCGCCTTCTTTTTGGTAACGACTTTTGACCACTCCTTTTTATCTTCGGTTACCGTCTGTCCGTTATTCACGGCCTTGTCAGCCTTTAGAGGCTTGATGCTAGCACCTTTTTCGACTTTGCCGGTATTCTTGCTTTCGGCTTTGCTCCGGGTTACCTTGCTACCAGTGGCTGGTGGCGGCTTCTGACGACGTTTTGAGCTCGGTGTTTCGCCGTTGGGTTCCGTTCTCCTTTTTGAATGCTCAACTGCCGCTTTAAGCCATGGTGAAGTCTGTGAGCTATTATTTTTTCTTATGACTTCCTTGGCCATGTCATCGTGCATCTCAATTGCCGAGAGCTCGTAGAGTGCCTTAATGCTTTCGATGGCGTCTCTCATTGGTTGGTGGATGGAGCGCCTCTTGCCATCTTCTAGCATTTCCACCAGCGTTTTTATCTGTTCTCCCAGTTTATGGAAGACTGTCTGGGTGGTTGGCTGGGTGTTTAATTGCGGTTCCGAAGCTGGACGCATTGGGGGAGCCACACCTTCTTCCATATACCTTTGAGGCGTCGACGCCTTAACAATGGGCGATCTCTGCAAGGCAGAACTTCTCTGGAAGGGGTTCACATAGTTCTCCCCATTTTCTTCATTGGTGTTTTTTTTGTTTGTTGTTATCATGTCTATTGGGTCCCCACTCAAAGCCGTTATCAATATTCGGATGTGCAGTCACCTTATGATCCCATGGTTATCTATGCGAGCAGTGAGGCCATGCGAGGGTTGACACAAGCCCTTATGGGGTCGTGTGCCAGAGCCAGATCGGTGCTAAACAGGAATGTTACATCTGTACCTACACCACCAACTTAATGGCGACGAAATATTGAGCGTTCTTTGAGGCCTGCCAGGGTTTTAACGGGACGGGGGCGCTTGCAGCATTAGCCTGAAAGCCATTTCCGCAAAATTTCACTCTTGCTTACTCAGGTAACAGAATACTGCAAACGTCAGCCCTCATAGTTGTCATTCCGATTCTTTTTCCAGTATGCCATAATTAAGACCTTACTGGGCTCAGTCTTAATGTTTTAATGTTGTTCTTACCATTTATTTTAATATAATACTAGTTTTATAGCATTACACTGTAATATAAAAAAAAAAAAAAAATATGTGCGTGCAGTCCCTTTATGGTGAAGAAACTGCAACTTTCACCTTATGGCGGGTACCGCCGGATCTCGCCATTTGTTTTATCCCTCGTTGCCACCTTGTGGGTGGGAAGCACTTACTTGGAAGACGGTGCTTGCTCGTCTTGTCGCAGAGAGTTCTTAGGGGTTCCTTTGACCTTTTCAGTCAAGCCCTCCTTCTCCGCCCATCTGGTTGGGAAGCTGCTTAATTGGGTTTCGCAGTTAACCTCCTTCTAGTGTGTTCCGTTAACAATGCTTTATCGGATGTATTACCTCAGCATCATTCAGGGTTGAACACGGAACACGAATGGATTTTAGTCGCCTCTTACGACAGGCATACCTTACCTCAGGTCTATTCTAACCCCCCGACCTGAAGGGTGTGGACCAAATTATGTAGGTCTCGTGTAACGTCGTGGGGTACTAACGTGACGAGAACTTTCTCTCTCCAACTTATAGTTTTTTTATTTTTAAATTCTCCCAATCCCTACCAAAATGTCGTGCGGCATTTGTAGTTTCAAAATTGATAGAGCAGATCTGAAAGTGGAGTGCACTGATTGCAAGAATCTTTTTCATGGAAACTGAGCTAACTTAAAGGCAGCTGAATTAGATTTTATGAAAAAGAATAAATCTGCATGGCGGTGCATATCTTGCACCAAGAAGCGACGTACTTCTATTTCTGATGCTAACACTGCAATTCACCACCAAATCCAATCATCAGATATAATACCATCATCACTCAACACAAAACAAACACAGAACATTAACCAGTCAACACTGCATCCTCATCTACACCAGAAGAATCTTTGAATCCTCTACAGGAATCCAATCATGCAATAACTCTTGAAATGGAGGAGATTCTAAGAAAGAATGGGGTCTAGTAAATAGCATATTAGATAGGAACAAAAAGTCGAATGATATTCCGCATATAGAGACCGATAATTCAATCATATCTGATCCACGCTCAATTGCAAACCATTTTAATAACTTTTTTGTCAATGTCTCTGAGACTCTGGAACCTTTTGAGCCTCCTTCCAGTAGTTGCAACTGTAATATTGCATCGGGTCTAGCCGAAGAAGGAATGCAAAGTAATAGCTTCAGGTTTCACCAGATAACATCTTATGAAATTTATAAATCAATCATGACCTTGCAAAACAAAAATACATGCACTAGTGATGGTATCTCTGCCATACTTTTGAAAAAAATTGCGTGGGAAACTGTCGATGTTTTGTGTTATATCTTCAACCTCAGTGTTAGCAGCGGTAAGTTTTCCAAGTCTCTAAAAAAGGCAGAAGTTATTCCGTTGTTTAAACGGGGGAATCGCAAATGTATAAGCGACTACCGACCGATTTCCCTACTTCCTACGATGTCCAAGATTTTTGAAAAATTAATGAAATCAAGAATAATCTCGTTCTTAAACCAAAATAATTTTTTTTCGGTAGACCAACATGGTTTTAGGGCAGGTAGATCCACGGAAGACGCCATCTTAAAAGTCTGTTGCGATCTGTTTAATGGTATTAATAAAAGTCATTCAACTATGGCTCTTTTCATTGACATGACCAAAGCATTTGACATGGTAGATCTGCAAATATTACTGGATAAGCTATAAGGCTGGTTTTAGAGGTATGGTTCATGAATGGTTCAGGTCATATTTGTTGGAAAGGGAACAAAGAGTTTTCGTGAATGGGTCTTACAGTCTATCACTCAATCTTAAAAATGGCGTACCACAAGGGTCCGTGCTAGGTCCCATAATGTTCCTTATCTACATTAACTCTCTCTTCAGTCAAAGCTTTTATGGCAATCGTAGTGCATTTGGAGATGACATTGCTTTCACGTACACTGACCTTTCGCTCCATGAATGCGTCTCAAAAGTTAGCTCAGACCTTCAATTGCTTCGGGTCTGGTTTAATGCCCACAAGCTTATTATCAGTCGAAAAACAAAAATAATGAACTTCAAACTATCACAAGGTGTCTTAGAAAATTTTGAGTTCATTTTGCACTCAAGCATTTGCCAGAAATTTGGCTTACCATTACATACCTGTGGGAAGCACAACTTCAACGTAAACGGACAATGTACAACTAGTTGTTTCATAGTTGAATTAGTTGATTCCTACAAATATCTCGGTGTTTTCATTGACAACAAACTTAATTGGAAAGTCCAAACTCAATCTTTAAAATCTTATATAGCGTTAGTAACACGTAAAATGTATCATTTAAAACCATACTGCTCGCAAAGAGTTCTTTCAATGTTCTATTACGGATTAGTTCATTCGAAACTCCAATATGGAATCGTTAGCTGGGGAGGTGCATACATGAATACTTTAAGACCACTATTGAATGCCCAAAAGCACATAATTCGAACTATGTGTGGAAAGAACCGTTATGCAGAAAGTTGGCCTCTTTTTATGAACTTGCGAATACTTCCACTGAGAAATCTCTATGTTTTCAAGGTACTGAAAGAGTTTTTTAAACGAAGCGGTAATGTTCCCTATAGAAATTCTTCAATCTACAGCTTACGAGTTAATAACATGGCTATATTTGACATTCCACGCGTGCACAAAACCCATTTTATGAACTTTTATTTAGTCTCCTCGAATGTTTAATAAACTCCCCTTATCCATACGATCAAAACAAAACTTTCATTCATTCTTGAAATCACTTAAAGACTGGCTTTTTACTGTGAACCCTATTAACCTGGAGATACTTATGAAGTAAAAACTCATTACAAAAAAGGCAATGAGATTCTTCACATACTTTAAATTTTTCTCAATATCTGTTCTTAACAAAAGATCAGCTGATGGTACCCCATGTCAGTTATTCCTTAGTATGAAAATTATTTGAATTTTTCGAGAAAAACTACGGGAATACTGATCAAAATCGTTAGAGCAGTTTTTGTAAAATTTGGCACACAAAACAGTACCAAATATTGGAATGTTGTGTTTAAATATGTTATTAGTTAACTATATTTAGCTGAAAACCGAGTATAAGTTATTGCTCGAGATGTAAGCATTGTTTGGTTTTTAAAGTTTTATTGAAATTGAAAATGCGGTTTTTGAGATATGATTTGTCAGCTCGATTTTACGATTTTAACGATTTTGATCAAAGTGCATTTTAAAGATAACATATTCAATACCGTACCTATAGTTGGAGGGGCTCTTTTATAAGATGCCCAGAATGACCATTCAAAAACCTTTGCTATACCTATATGTTTTATGATATGCTTATGGGAAAGAAGTTCGTTGTCAAAGCTGGCAACGTGACTTCGAGCAGGGTTTCCGAAATAAAAAAAAAAAAACGGCTTACTACAGTGAGCAATGAATTCTCCGGTCCTGTTTAATATTTACAAAAGCGACTTGGTGGGTTCCCTCCAGACATGCTATAGCGTACTAATGGTATACAGGTCAGAATCAAAAATCGAGGTCAGCTACATCCTTCTGCAGGGTGACTTCGAGCAAATTAATAGGTATTGCGATGATTAGAAGTTGAAAATCAATTTCAAGAAATCGGAAACAATCCCGTTCAGGGCTCCATTGGCTAGGGCCTCTAGGGATACCAGAACAAACTGGAAAAAATTAACAATTATTGGACAGCAGGGACGACCATTGGTGGTGAGAAACGTGGTCAGGTATCTCGGCATCCGGCTTGACCAGTATCTGTATTTTGACAAACATATAGATGCTTGTCTTGCCGGGGCTAAGAGGGCCTACGCTCTGACAAGGACACTATTTCACAGCAGTCAAATTGACTCCAGGGTGATGGCCATTTGCTACGTGGCCCTTATAAGGCCTATCATCGCTTATGGCTTTCCCATGTGGTTCAATATAGCGCCGTCCTATCGGGTGTTTGAGAGGCAATGCCTCAGGCCTGTCTACGGTTGTTTAGAATTCCGGAATCTGAGTACTTATGTAAAATACTATCCCAACAGGACCCTATACAATGGGGCCCGACCGAATAGGATTACTATTAAGGTGATTCGGAGGCATCGTGCTAGGGCGATGGCCTTTGATAATAACCCAATCTCAGGAGCTTACTATCCCAATTTAATGTACCACGAGAGTATGTTTCGGTCCGGCTCTTTTCCGCCTGAGGCATTTCTTCTTGTAGATATGAAAGGGTTAGTCCCGACAAAAGATGGTGTGCCGGTATTGTACCACAGCCACCGCGGCGCGAGGGATAAGCGGCTCATCCACGACGGGTGTGGCGCCAATGGTCAGGAGCTCCTCCGTTTTAGTACCGCAATTGCGGATCGGGACAGGGTCGATACGGGAAATCAGTTCATCGAATTTTGGTGGCTTGAGGAATAGGTGAGGGTGGACATGCTCTCGACGTTTATGGCCTCGCTCGAGTCTCGGCGGCGCGGATGAACCCCTGCTGGCGGCCGACAGACAACCATGAACGCGATCAGGATGGTGACTAATCGAGATTGCCCCACCCTGATTATAGGTAAGTTAGGTTAAGTAGCTTAGATAATTTTAAACAAAACAATAATAAAGAATTCAAGTTTTTGTACAGTTTCTTGAAAATTAAAAAACAAAACAATTTAAATACCTATTTGAATACCTATTCGAATATTTATTTATTCATCTACAATTTTTCATTACAACAGATTTTGGAAAGTAAAAGTAAAAGTAAAGTATACAATTAAAAATAAAATTTGTTAGAAAATAAATATAAACAATTATTTGTTTTTGAAACTGTCTCTCGACAAAGATAAATCTAGCTAAGCTACAATGGCTCTTGTTATCGGCTCGTTAAGGCCATAATTTCTTCGATGATTTTTTTCTAAGAGGAGATGCCGTGTTCTCAAGGATCTCATTGGTGCATAAATTGGCATCAATGAGAGCAGAACTGGACATCTTGTATGAAAGCAAAGCAAGTCTCTGACAAACATTATATCATGAATTTGACGGCGAGATTTCAGGAATTTAATGCCCAGAAGTAAAAACCTTGCCTTATAATTTGGAGAGGCTTCCCAATGCAGTTTATCAAAAATGAATTTAGTGATTCGTCTTTGAATTTTTTCAAGGCGATCAGAATAGGTTGAGAATGCAGGATTCCAAATTACATCGGCATATTCAAGGAGGGAACGAACCAAGGCAGTGAATAGCGAAAGTAAAGTAAATGGGTCTCTGAAGTCCCTTCCATGACGGTTTATAAGGCCAACAATAGAATTAGCCTTCGCGACAGTGTTTTCAATATGATATTTAAACGAGAAAGACGTATCGAGCATGACTCCTAAATCTTTAATTTTATTTACCCTGTTTAAGTTAATTGAATTAATTGTATAATTATATTCGCACATCTATTAAAAAAGATTACTTTGCATTTCTTTACATTTAATTTTAAGCGATAAACGTTGCACCAATCAATTATTCTATCCAAATCAGATTGAATCAGAGCACAACTCTCTATATTTTTAATAGATGAAAATATTTTTAAATCATCCGCATGTAGTAGGCATTGGCTATATTTGACCGTTGACACGATATCATTTATAAAAATAATAAAAAGCAGTGGACCTAAATGGCTCCCTTGTGGAACACCAGATGTAAAGTTTATACGAGTCGAAAGCGTTGTTCCGATTTTTACTCGTTGATTTAAGGCCGAAAGGCAATCATTTTAAGGATATTGTTAAATTTTGAGTGCTCGCTAAGAGTCAGTTAGCTAGAATAAGATAAAAGTTAGTTTTAAATTTAATTTAACTTAGATTTAATCATTTCTGTCTGGTATGTAAGTTTAATGAAAAATAAAAATAAAAATGAGTTTGAAATGAAAAAAAGAAAAAAGTATTCTAAATAAGATAAGTTTCTCTCAAAAAAATCGAATGAATTTTTATTTGATATATACTGCCAAATCCGAAGAACAACCCAAAAATGGATTTTATTTAACACTTTTCGTATATTTTATGCTCGGTTTCTTTTATCTAGTATAGCTTCTCAGATTGTTACCTACCTACCTAATAAAATACAGTAAAATCCAATCCAATGATCAAAACAGAATTGCTGGTTGATTTCAGTTTTCGAACTGTATTTAAGTTCTTAACTGCACTAATACCTCATATCCGTTTTGTATGGTTACACATCTTTCTCTCTGTCTTACAACGTCTTAAAATGATTTTGCAAAAACGCACAACCGACATCGGTAGAAAGGGCTAAGCAGAGCCTTGTGCCGCATACCATAAATAGTTTTTTTTTTGTAACTCTTTTCCATATTTGAGTACAAAAATGCTTTCGCATGAATCGCTGTAAGAGCCTGGGTAACATATCCCTTTCAAGGCCAAAGGGAAAAGTCAAATCAATGTGTCTTGTGCACAAACTAGAGTACGCAACCATACCCTTCTTGACAGTAATCGCAATTTGGTTTTATAAAGTTGCTATCCTTTGACAAGTCACGGAATCATCCACCCACACAGCTCTATGTAGATTATTCCATGCAACTCACCAGTTTTCATTTAATAACTTATAAATCCCTTACAATATGTTTATCCCGTTTCATGCGGAGCCGGATGTCGGAGATGTATTTTCTAGTTCGCCGAGGATGGGGAAAAAGAATTTGTAAAACGTTATTCTCTATATGCCGATGGCTGGTTATTGAGGTTGGGTTTTTATTTCCTCATTTGGATATGCCTCTTCTCCGTATGCTCAATGCGGAAAAGGATCAGAAATTTGAATTGAAAGGAATCCCTCTTCGATTGACATATCGATATTTAATAGTTGAGAGATGTGGAAGGTAGATTTCCACTTCATGATGGAAAGGATTTGTAAGTTGATTTTTTTTTTCTGTGCTGCCATTCGCACAGAGGAAACTTGTCGACAAAATGAATTATAGTGAATCCAAGCAAGGATTCATAATATGTCAGGGGTTAATAGGATTTCAGGTTTCCCTTGCCAATGGGGATTAGGTAGAGATAGAGCTGTGAATGAGGCAATGATGGGAAGTCCTGCCTATCAAATGGGAACGGGATTTGTATTTATATGCTCAATGTGGCGAGGGTAGGATGAGAGCTCAGTGACTTTAATATGTCAACTACAAAAATGTTGACTTTCCTGTTTGTACTTACTAACCATATCCCTGGTAAGAGTTTACTTTGCAAAACGACTGATTCCCGTGGTGTTGGGGATATCCAACTGCTTGGCTTTCCCATGCCAGAGAGGGCACATCGAAGCAAACGCTCTGTGGGTAAATACTGTCGTTAGTTTCTCTAAACATCCCCCTGACAACAACAAAGCGAAACTCAGTTGCGTGGTTAATGATACTTTTTCGACTGGTTGCTTACCGTTTGGTTACTTGAATCTTGACTGCCAGACAGTAATCATCTGGGATTACTTACAGTTACTTACAGTGGCTGGGAAATTATTCGTAGTCTGGCAACAAAAAGCACGACAAGGAAGTCGTAGACGACAGGGAAATCGCCAAAGGAACGTAATTGGAAAATCTTCAAGGATACCTTTACCATTTCGGTTCGACTATACTGCAAAAGTTGAACTGTTTCTTCTGGTTGTAAGGTAACTTTAGGAGATATTATTTTGGGGACAGTTAAAATGTTCATACAAATCATCTCAGTCCATCAGTTGGAGTTCGTTGTTCGTGTAGATTGTCTGGTAATTTTTATCAAGCTCACAGGACCCTCAATGACTCTACATAGGTATTTTGCTAAAACTTTAATGCGTCGACGAGTTCTTCCGAAAGTAGGCGTGAGGTGTGCCATTGAAATCACTTTTGCAAACAAATAGAGACCCAGTACCAGTACACGCGGATCGCCTTACAACCGGTATCCCGTCGAGCTGCAAATTTAAGATTTTCGAGGCTGCTATGAGATCAATCGTGTGCTATTCTGCACAAGTTTGGGGCGTCTTCGAGTACGCAGAGGTTGAAAAAATGTTAAGGTATTCCTTAGCAAAAATGTTCAGACTACCCGAAAATACGCCGACAAACATGTTGCACTTGGAAACTGGTATATCTCCTCTCTACATCTTTACATTAAGATTGCACTTAGGAGGAGATTTAACAGCGAACTCTACGAGCTTTACAACGACATCGACCTAGTCAGAAAAGTACGCATCAGTCGTCTAAGATGGCTGGGACATGTAGAGCGAATGGACACAAACGCTCCGGCCCAAACAGTCCTCGATTCCAACCCGGAGGGAAAACGCAGTAAAGGAAGACCTTTCCTTAGGTGGCGCACGCACGTGGAAGGGGAACTCAACCAACATGGAGAGCGTAACTGGAGGCAGTTATCCAAAGATCGCGATAGCTGGAGAGGCGTATTGGTTCAGGTCAGGTTCACCCCGGACTGTAGCGCCACCTAAGTAAGTAAGTAAGAAGATTCCACCCGAGATTGAAAGCGCAACAGAGTGAGACCAGGAGTACTTACCCCTTACTTAACCATGACCTAGCTACGAACAAATATTTCCAACATCGGCTAAATGTAGACATAATTTCTAACATCTTAAAGGCCAGAGGCGAACTACTTCGATTCAACTTCAGACCACGTGTAAGCGACGGGAATGAGGAACGCCGCTTATACAATCTTCGACAAAAAGACGACGTTTTCCATTTTATTGAAACTTCTTCTATACTGAAGGAGATCAGACGAGCTGATTGGAATAAAGAGTCGTTGTCAATGGCGGAATTCACCAGAAGTCTAAATGGTGAGGACTTTAGCATACTGGCTAGCTACTTAAAAACTGAAATAAAATACCAGCAGCAAATAATGAACGAAACCTTATAAATTGCAAAAAATAAAACTTTAGTATAATTCTCTCTTTTCATTGGCTGACGGCAATAGCCAGTGTCTATTATCTATTGTACGTTAATATAGACAAAAAAAAAATAAAAATTAATGCAATTTATGCTTACGAATAAATTACTACTTACTACTGGAGCGAGGAAATAAAATCCCTTTAACCAATTTGTCTGCAGAAAAGGACGATCGGACTTCAACCAAGAATTCTAAGCTTTCAAAAATGCTTCAAAATCAACGGTTGTTTCCAAACGAAACAATTCTCTAGAATTTCTCCACAATATATCGCAAGGATACTCGCAAAAATAAAAAGTTCCGAAAAAAGGGAATTCTACTTTGCCGCGGGTAAAACGAAAAATTAGTATGGTCGACCGCAACAGCTTCGAGGCTTACTTCTGTTGTTAATAATATTCGTTTATAGCCGACTCGATAGCATTTTTGGGAAATTCATAAATTCGCAGAAAAGAATATTATAACAGACTCTTCGCAATACTCAAGAAAAATGGGGGCCATTATCAAATCGCCAACTTAGATTCCAAAAAACTCACTCTTCATTTAGCTGCTGGAGCCATCGGAGGACAAAGATCGTGATCAGAAATAAAGTGCACAACTGGGTCGCACAATACTTGGTCGTTCATCGATTGGTAAGTAGGTAAAAAGTTCAGCAGCAATCGTACATAAAATATAAGAATAGGTTGTTTTAAATAAAATTCACGTTTAAATTATTCATTTGATATGGCAGTAGGTATACGTATCAAATAACAATGTGAGTTATATCTCAATAACAGGCAATTTTGGTTAGAGAGTTCTGGTTAGAGAGCTATAAGCGCCTACTGTACTATTTTATGTGTGGGACGTGGGAGTTTCTGATTGTGTAAGCTCCAGGCGATTGGAATAATTTTAAGGTGCATATTGAATATGGTTGACGAAAAGAAGAAGTGGGTAATACTTGCTAAAAATAAGTTTTGTGTGCTTATTATTGCATTTTTAATCAAAGTGCGGTATTGAGTTTTAAAAATTTGATGAACTGTGTTTTTGGTAGTCACTTTTGAACTACATACTTAAATTAATAAAGTGCACGACTGGGTCGAACAAAACTTTCTCGTTCGTCAAAAGTTTTGTTGGTTGTTTTCTTATTTTATCAGATTGGTACGTAAAGATTTGAGAAGCAATGGTTGGTAATAGAAAGGGTTCATGAAATATAGAAAAAAATAAATAGTGTTAAATAAAATTCACTTTTAGTTTTTAATAGTTGAAGCTCTAGAAACAGACAATAGTCGCAAGTTCTTGTTAGAGATTTCTAATAGCTGTTGTAAATATGAATTTTAAAGTGCGGTATTGAGTTTTAAAAATATATATGAACAGAGATCGGCTTTTGGGTAGCCATTTTTGAGAAATAATTAATAAACGGATTTCTTCGAATTTTTTGAGAAAAACTTAGTACAGGATCTTATTTAGAACACTGATATTATCGTTAACATGTATTTTGATCAAAATCTTTAGAGCGGTTTTTGTAAAATTTGGCAGACAAAACAGTAACAAATATTGCAATGTTTAGTTTGAAAAATACTATTTTTTAACAATATAGCTGGAAACCGATTATACGTTATTGTTCGCGATATAAGCATTACTTGGTTTTAAAGTTTTATCGAAGTCAAAAATGGGGTTTTCGAGATATGAGCATTTTTTAAAACTAGCGTTTCTGGTGATTCGAATTAAAAATTAAGAACACAACAGTTTTAAAAATATCAATATTACGCTAAGTCTGCATATTGGTCAAAATCGTTATTGCCGTTTTCTGGTAAGCTAAGAACAACTAAATTTAAAAAAATGTCCTTTTTCAAAAATCGATTTAACGATAATACCGAGAAAAACTGAGCTTTCCATTAAGTTGGAAATGACCATATAGCCTTAGAAATTAATTTTTGTTACAATCGTATTGACCGTTTTCGAGATATGTCCAAATTTCAAAAAGCAACGTTACTAGAATTTTTAGCCAAAAACTGGGTATGTGGTCATGGTAACCTCAATCACTTAAGCTTAAATATCAATTTTGGTTGAAATCGTTAGAGCCGTTTTCGAGCAAATCAAACTGGTACGAACAGTTTGTATGGGAAGTACCATTAATATTGAGGTTACCTTGCAAAATAAAAAACGGCCCCGAGACCTAAGCCCACAAACTCCAAATCTGAAGTTTGAACGAAATCCGGTCAGCCGTTTAGGCTGTAGGGCTGCGGGACAGACAGTCAGACAGTCAGACAGACAGACAGACAGACAGGCAGACGGACAGACTGGACAGAATTTTGCGACCCACTTTTTTGAGCTCGTCTATCATCGTCATGTCAGAATTGATTAACATCTCGAGTTCGAAATTTTGTACGATGGCAATAAATTTCTCTTACTACTGTTAACCAACAGTGTTATCGACTTCACTTCCCTACGGTAGTGAGTGGTGAAATCCCAGCCACTCATGTTTGAACTACGTATTATTTAGAGTAGATCCTGCACATGCAGCTCGACTGGGTGAAGTTGGTGGATGGAGTAGATATATTCATTCCATATCGACGATTATGGGCGCTCGGTCGAGTTCGCGAGGTGTGCGGTGAATAAAACGTGTGCGGGTGATAATACGTAATCGAGAAAGTTAAAAAGAGTACGCACCGAAGCGACCCTGATGATTGCACGGCCGTTGAAAGTAAGTTTTTTAATAATTCCCAAATTCCACTCATTGTCAGACAAAGTACACCAGCGCTCCCGCTCCACCCACAAAAAACAACAACCAGTCCTAATTTCAATAAAAAAAATTCAATTTCATTATTTCACGAGAGAATCTAGCTACACATCCCAAAATCATGCCATCAAAAATAAACCAGTTGCTAATAGCAGCTCACATAGTCCCCATGTGAATTTTGTTTCGAAATTAATTTGATTCTATCTGCTAAAGCATTTGTTGTCCTTAATTATGGAACCTACCTGCCTTCATAAGTCGGCTGATTACAAACTCCTATTTGACATGGTAACGCAAATATGCCTCAAGATACATGCGATCCTTGAAGTTTCTCATATCGCTACATGTGCGTGTACCTATGAAATATTCTTAAACGCACATTCCAACAGCCGGCCTTGTAACTCAGTACTCAAATAAAGATAACCCTATCACACATACCGCATCTAGGATGGGGGCAACTGAGAAACAATTCGCAGAAATTGACGGCAGACAAGTTGCTAATGTTAACTTAGTCTCGTAAATTCGAATATTGCCCGTCAAACAAAGGAAATTCGGTTGAATTTTTACAGCACGTAAATTGCGAGGACTTTCATGGGGGATATGTGTCTTTTTAAACGATGTATATATTTAATAAATCTCCCACTCTCCCCTATGTCAATGGATTACTTCCTCTATGTCTTGTGTAGTCACGTAACTCATAAAGTCAAACGTATATGCAAAATGTCCTTTTTTGCAAATTTAATGATACGGAATGGAATATCTTTGTTGACCCTTTGTTGGGGCGAAACGGCTTCCTCCCAGAATTACATGCAACACATTTGCTGCGAATATACGTGGGAGTGGGAGGTGGAAGTTTTTCGTGCGAGAAACCTTGCCCGAGGTACTTTTTGTTGCGAACAGTCAACAGTCGTAGGGATTAAGTATAAACCTGCACACAGTGTTCGGGCGGAGCTTTGTTGAAACGCGCAGATGCTCTTAAGGGATAATGTTATCCGATGGCCATTTTAGGCCGCAAATAAAAGGTAACGGAAATACTTTAAATCGGGGGTTTGTTTGTCAGAAAAAAAATAAATAGGAGGCATTTACTTACCGAGAAAGGCGGGAATGGCGCCCAGTGGCATGACAAACAGACTGACCAGCAGATCGGCAATGGCCAGCGAGAACAGGAAGTAGTTGGTAACATTCTGCAGCTTCCGGTCGAGCGCCACAGCCAGACACACCAGAATATTACCCAGACCGCCAGCGAAAATGAACACAATCACAAAGAGAAACATCCAGTCGTAGCCATTTCCTTCGGGCGCTGGCGACGGCATCTCGTTGTAGTTCGTCGACCACACATCACTGAAGTTACTGCTGGCATTGAATATAGATGTCCCACCGCCGCCGCCACTCGGTGCCGACTGATTCAGCATGGCAAATCGGCTGGACCACCAGCCGTAGTCGGCTGTCAGATTCAGTTTGAGAACGCAGTCGAGCTGCTCGCCGAGCACGGTTACAGTGGAATTGGCAATGCCCGCTGATAGGTTATCAAAGAAGGACGAGCCATCGATGCGACGCTGAGAGCATACCAACGTTCGACTTTGTACTAGATCACAATTGACACTGCTATTGGTGGCGGCCACCATCAGGGGGTCATCCAGAGACGATGACGGCAACGATGGCAGCTGATTGGTAATGAGATCAGGTAGCTTTGAAACGACTAAATTAAATTCGGAGACTGGATTAAGGATATTACGTACTAGGAGTGTTGTATTGAGGATACAATCACTTGCGCTATTACTCAGTGTGTCGCCCATTGCGTCGGACGGTGGTGGTGGATTGCAGGTGAAGTGGGCCTTGTGCGTGGCATTTTGGAAGGACTCGAGTATGCATTTATAGGTATCAGTCGGTTGAGATGCGGTCGCCGCCGCCGTTGTCGTCGTTGTTGAAGTCTTGTCGACAATTGACACTGAGGCTGGTAGTCGTGGAGTGCAGAGGACATCAGGTCCCCAAAATGACGACCATGTCTCGTTTGCCATCCTGCAGATGTAGAGGATGTCATCGAAGATATTCGATGTTGCTGCTGTTGTTGTTGTTGTTGTTGTTTGATGTGCGGTCGATTCGCCCTTATGTGCAGCGTCTGTGACATCCGGCTTTGCGGACAGCAATGGATATGGGAATGTGGATGCGGATCGAGTGCGATTGAGGGACGCTGCAGCAGTCGATGACGATGGTAGGGTTGATGTTGGCCTTTGACCACCATATCCGTGTACATCCATTTCATTATCAAGCCTTCCTCGGGTGCTTCCTTGACCACGTATCTATTTCGATCGGAAGACTTAACAGATTTACCGTGTGTTGGTTTGAAGAACTGTAACGAGATAATGGGAATGCGGTTAGGAAATGATATTGTGGTGGGTTTAGTTGATTTGTATGGGAGTTGGTCATGTTGTCAGCCTTTTGAACCGAATATGGATCCAACTGGTTGACAAAAAGAAAAAAATATAAACGGTGGAGGGATATTCTTCCTAGGCAAGGGTTACTTCTTAGTTTCGAGGCCGAGGTTGCCTTAGTCGTTGCTCTCCAGAACTAAACTCTGTCCTCCGCAAACCGCAAACCCTAGCGAACTAGGGCTGAAAGAAAGACTGCTTGGGTACGAATTCGAGAAGCGTGCAGTTAAAAGTTATACCACATTTCAGAAATGTCATGTCTTTGAAAGCCCAAACACT
Source organism: Cheilosia urbana (assembly GCA_946477585.1). Classification (NCBI taxonomy): domain Eukaryota; kingdom Metazoa; phylum Arthropoda; class Insecta; order Diptera; family Syrphidae; genus Cheilosia; species Cheilosia urbana. Next base: position 26,198,436 of record OX297853.1, read on the forward strand.
TCATCACCTCGTAAAAGAAATTGAAGAGACTAAGGAGACTAGGGAGATTACCCTCTGTGCCTTTCTATACGTTGCTGGAACTCGGTCTTAAATCTTAAAATCTGCAACACAATTGAAACTGTTAATGGGTGCGCTCAAGGGGGAGTACTACCACCGCGGTAGATTGAAACTTCTAATCTACACAATTGAGGGTTCTATATTTAGTGGAACGCAAATGATCTAGTAGATAAATACAATCAGACGAGTCTTATGCATGGAACTGGTGTCAGCCAGGAGGACTCAAAAGCCACGATAATTCAATTCACAGGAAGGAAACGTCTTAACCTCCGCACAACTACGTTAAACAACGTAAAAATTCCATTCTTAAAGAACTTAAAATATCTAGATCCTACAATAGGCTTGGAACAGATGAGTCGGTACAAAACGGAGGCTCCATTTAGATATGTCCTACTGGATCTAAGTTACTTTCATCATGCCAGTTATTACTTACTCTTCGTTAATGTGGTGGGAAAAGGTAGTCAAATCTTAACTCAAAAACAATTTCAAACAGTGTTAAAACTGACTTGAGCTGTTATCACAAGGACTATGCATGCCTACACCAACTATAGAATTAGACGATTTAATCTTTTTTCAGTTCACTCATGAGTAAAGACATCAGGGGAAACAGGTTCCATACAACTTCACTTCCTTTACAAATATGATCGTCTAGGTAGATGATATCGTTTTTGAAATTTCGATGTTCAAAATGAGTTATATTAAGCCTATTTGTTTTCGATTGTCATAACTCATAAGTTTTCAATACATTTGTGGAGATTTTTTTTCTTTTTCGAGGGTAGGTGAAAATCTTCCAAAGTCATGAGAATATCTATCACGAATTAACAACTTTTGAAGGGTTATTTCCAATGAAAGATCCCGCATGTTCCGCAATTTAGACGCGGTTAATCCTATCTTGCTAAGTCGAACGGTTTCGTTCTTTGTAGTCGGCGCAATAAATTGCTCTCGTTCAACATTTGTCGGACTCTATTGTTGATATGTCCGATTAGTTTCTATTCTTTCTCGCAAAGCTTCTAGTTTCAGCTTCAATATTTGGAATTCCGAGATCCCTGTGGATAACGTCGGTTCTAATATGCCATGGTGCTTGTACAATTTCTCTAAGCACTTTATTTTGAAAAGTTTGTAGAATATTGGCATTTGTTTTCTTGGTACAACCCCAAAGTTGTACACCGTATGAGAATTGTGGAGAATGAACTATACTAAAGCTCTTAATGTCGAACTTTTTGAACTTAGTTGCTTAGTTAGTTCGACGAAGGCCTTGAAGCTATAGTGAAAACAAATACGTACTTCCGCAACTTAAAACAGGATACAAATTAACAAGCATAGGAAGGCAATTATATGAAACTTGTTAGAGGACTAGAAGGTAGTCAGAAATTTATGTGTTCTCGAGAAAAGGGAAACAATAGATTTTTGAAAAAAAAAAAAAAAAAAAAAAAAAAAATCGATAGCTCAACAAATCAAAAGGAGATTTAGCGAAATTAAAAAAAAAAAAAAGTTGTAAAAAAAGAAGAAAGTGCGATAACGTGTGTCGAATTTAACAATGAACTTCATTGATATTTTTGTGGACAGTTGAATGGTGATAAGAGAATTTATCCCTATAAAAACGTTTAATTTAATAAAAAAAAAAATTGGTGCGACTGTATCCAACAGTCCCGAAATATGTGTATGTGTAAACACCGTGCGTGCGGTATGTGTGTGGCTTGATACACGTCATTGAGAAAAGAGGGAATTGTAATAACCGTATTCTTGATATAAATTATGAAATAACAATAATTTATTCGTTCTGTGCTAGTTTCGGTAGAATATATGCAATCGGATTGTGGTAGCTGAAGTAAGATATGTACATTCGAGACTGTAATCTATCTAGATTACGCTGAAAGACAGCATCGATGGTTGTTCCATATCGTGTTGTTGAAATTTTCCGGTGGAGTACATTTGAAGATTAAATTTATCTTGCATACAATCAATAAATGGTTGAGCTTCTGGAGTTGCAAAATTGATATTGAAGTCTCCGCTTATGACCATTGGTAAAAGATGATAGCCTCCCTGCAGAATTCTTGAAATTTCTTCTGAGTACGGTGCAAGGACGAAATGAAGAAATTTTATTTCACATCAACAAAAAGCTGAAATTAATATGCCCCAGCTCAACACAGTGACGCATTTCATGTCCCCGCAAGTTAAATGTGTGGAATTACTCCACCAGATTCCAACAACGCGCGCTTAGATGTTTACACATCAATAATCGGGTCTATCACAGAATCCGTCGTATTCGGAATTTTTCTACGAACCCCGAAAGAACTGTTACAGAATCCGTCGTGGGGTAATTTTGAAATTCGTAGAAAGTGGTTTCACTGAATACACCATGTTCTACGAATTTCGAAAGCAAAAAATGTACCCTACGACGGATTCTGTGATAGTTCTTTCGGGGTTCGTAGAAAAATTCCGAATACGACGGATTCTGTGATAGACCCGAATAAGTAAATGAAACAAACTCAAAATGTACCTACTACTACTGGTCAATACTAAGAAAAATTTAAAACAAAAGAGACTACAATGATGTGTCCTAAAATATATTTAGACAACTTTGAAATACATTCGAACCTGTCTAAGTGGGGAATTCTGGCGCACCTCCATTTTCCTTAAAAACAACTCTATAAGTGAAACTTTTTCCACCTCTATAAGTGAAACTTATATTTTATAAATTAACCTCTGTAATTGGACCCGACTTGCAAATTTTTATTTTTAAGGCCTCCTTAAGTGAAACAATTATTACCTGGATAAGTGCGGAACTGCGTAACTGGAATACCTCTATAAGTGGGACTGAAATTAAATTCATATTAACCAGGTTCGACTGTACTATTAATAAAAATAATAAACGATTCCTTTAAAGAAGGTATTCTTCCTGACTCGTGGAAGGAGTCTACTGTAACTCCTATCGCTAAAGTGTGAAATACAAAAATTTTAATGATCAATTAATTGCTTAAGATTATATGAAAAAATCGACGAGAAAATCGTGTTTAATCAATTAGAGGACTACTTCGACAGGAATCTGGTTTAAGAAAGGGGCTGTCATGCAAAAGCAAACCCGAACCCAAACCTACACAGAAACATTGGTTTAGTTTTACTATCAGAGATGTGAACAAATTAATTCTCTAAATGATGATCTGGACAAAATCTTGAAGTGGGGAAAGGACAACTTGGTTGTATTTAATGCAAACAAGACACAGCTCACAACATTTTCCAGAAAAAATGCATCAACAGTTTCTCAGATCTGCAGAACCACATATCCTATATTGCAAAATCGGCGTATGCAAAGTTAAGCTACATATTTAGAGCAAAGAGGTACTTTAGCCCCAAGAAACTTCTCCTTCTCTACAAAGCACAGGTTAGACCAGGCTTGGAATATTGTTCCCATATATGGAGCTCGGCCCCAAAAAATTCACTTAACCTACTTGATAGCATACAGAGACGAGCAGTTCGACTCATTGGAGACCAGTGGCGTGGCGTCCATATAACTCGATTCCTACCGAGTTACCTTTTGAAATCTCCACCAGGCAACACTATCTATCTACCAAAAACCGAATATACATGAAACACTACCAAATGAATGTGAATACTCACCAAATGGTACACACACAAAAGCACTCATATAAAAATCGTGTGTGTATCCATTTTCATACAACGTCGTCATCGTCTCGTGGTGACAAAGCGAAGGTAACCCAAAATAAGTCGGGTTATTAAAGTTCTCACTTTATAGTTCATTTTGAGAGAAAATTTGCTTGTTATCTCTTTTTTTCTTCCCTGAGTACTTTGTCTGACTCTGACACCTCTTTGTTCAACACCCATTGTAGAAAATAACCCGCTTTTCTTCGAGTTATTCGCGGTTCTCACAAAGTTCATTTTGACTGCTGAGTACTGAGTGAACATTTGTTTGTATCTCTTTTTTTCTTCCCAGAGCCAGAGCTTGTTACTGGTACTGGCCATGGCCACTGGGTTGTGTTTTGGGTATGTCGTATGTGTTTGTTTGGTTATGATATGAACAAAATAACGCGCTTTTCTTCGAGTTATTCGATTTTCTTTTACTTCTTCTTTTCTTATTGTCTCTTGTGTGAATAATTACAGGTAGTTGTTGAGGTAGGTAAGGGTGTGTTTCTGAATTTGCTTTAAGTTATGGCATCATGCGTCTGTCAATAAGGGCTTCTATAGAAGCCACTTTTTGTATGCCTTAAGCTCATTATAAATTTTAAATATTAATGACTTAAAGTATAAAAAGGTGGCTTGAATTGATTTTGCTTCGACTTCCCATTTAAAAATGTTCACGCCACGCCACTGTTGGAGACCCTACACTCACATCGAATCTACAACCGTTGGTGCACAGAAGACAAGTCGCTGACCTATGCTTGTTCTATAGTTACTTCCATGGTAGATGTTCTGAGGAACTCAAAGACATTATCCCTCGAAATGCAACTTTTGGGCGCCCAACAAGACAGGCTGCTAACGCTCATGACCATACAGTACACTTGACAACCGCGAGGACATCAACTTTCAAAAACTCCTTCTGTTACAGGACAAGCAAACTCGCTTCCTGGGGATATATTTCCGGAAGACTACAATTTGCAGCAATTTAAGTGCAGAACAAACATACATCTGCAGGCATCTCGGGGCGCTGTTGAAGCGTTATAGGTTCGCCTTTCTCGGGAGAAGTATAAAAAAAAAAAAAAAAAAAAAAAATTGATGCTGAGAATTTAGAGGAACCGTTTCTGTGAATTCTTTAGAGGCGGTGACCAAAAAGATCTCGCTGTTGGGTAGTAAGTCGATTAACTGTGAATTAAATCAAACAAGCGTAAAGCCAACTTTGGAGATTCGGTATTCCAAAATGGAGGATCTTAGCAACGAAAAATGTTCTTCAATATGTAAGACTCACTGAACAAACCCTAGTACCAAAACTATCTGCGCGGGCTTGAACTCTGGAAGACGCCCTTCCTGGCCAGATGCAAAAAGTGATATCAATTTGCCTGCCACATCCACCAAGCTGCTATTCGCTGTTCACTTTATGCTACCTAATAGACCAGTAGGGATTTCCCTGCACTCTCTCTCTCTCATATGATCGACCTCGTCGTTTAACAAATTTACAAGGGTGCCACATTGAGGGTTCAACGTTTTTAGTTTTCTAGAAAGTAATTGTTCTCAACCTTTTGCCTACGAAAAAGAACATTAAACATCGGCACCCGCTTAACAAAATTTGAGATCAAGAAAAGATGTCCAGCCGTGTAATGGTACCTCTGCTACTCCTTTAAATCAATCCGGGTTTTGGAAGGAAGAAGAACTCGTGCGTCGTGCTTCTGCCAAAGAGACCTCCATATGGCATACTGGAAAACTGAATAAAGTCATTCTGGTATCGAAACAATCTGCGGGAAGACGCCCTTCCTTGTCAGATACAAAAAAGTAACATGAATTTTGCTGAAAGGCATCACCAGCGACCGATTGAATGTTACGATCGATGAGATCAACCAGATCCTTAAAATGATCATCAAATTAGTTGTATAAACGTCACTACATCTGCGACCTGGAAAAAAAAAACTTTTAATTGTATTCATTGCATTCAAAAGTTCCCTATTTTTTTTCGGCCACGGAACCCTATATGATGAAACTTTTTTTGGCGGACCCCCATATTGATATTAACAGAAAACATCGTTCCCTGAAGTGCGGTTTGGATATTCGACAGAATAAATGATATGAAAATAATTATTTTAAATTTTATAAAACATTTATTGTACAACAAAAAATACGGATGACTAGATGTACGAATTTGTTTTATGATGAATGCCGGTGCGACACAACGGCACGATTATGTGTTTTCTACGTAACCATTTTGACCCTTTCATGGAACCCTTGGGTTCCAGTATTAAACCAATACCAGACCAGTATTAAATGATACCGAAAACAAGCCAGGATGAAACAGCAGTGCGGGAGAGGGCGTCGCAAAACTGTTTTTTAGACCCACTTTTGTGTTTTGCCGATTTCATTTTCTATTTGAAATATAAGTTTTTGGTACAAACGAGTACGAGCAATTCGAAGACAACGAATCCGCGCTGACAAATCGCAAACATTTTGCACAGTTTAGAGTACAAATTTTAATGTAATAGTTAAAAAAACAGACAGTTCGAATCTTCCCTGACGGCTTTTAAGAATCCCTGACTTTCCAGACCAGTGGCAACTATGAAACTAGAAAAAAAAAAAAAAAAAAAAAAACGATACCTAAGTCGGCATAAATAAAGTCCCGAGACTAACATTTAAATACGTACCTTAAAAGCCAGCGGAGGTAATAGAAAAGAGAATGCCACCGTGCTGACACGAGTTTCACTTCAAAAGTTCTGTATGTAAAGACAAATTATATAGAAAGAAATCCTAAGTAGTATAAACCGCACACGTTTTATTCCCCGCACACCTCGCGAACTCGACCGAGCGCCCATCACCGTCGATATGGAATGAATATATCTACTCCATCCACCAACTTCACCCAGTCGAGCTGCTTGTGCAGGACCTACTCTAAATAATACCTAGTTCAAAGATGAGTGGCTGGGATTTCACCACTCATTACAGTAGGGTAGTGAAGTCGATCACACTGTTGGTTAACAGTTCGGCCATCCGACGCTTCACTGCCCTCAGTGATTTAAAATACCTGTCTATCTATCTCTCTATCTCTCTATCCGAAAATGTATTTATTCCTATTTTATTAACTCGCATGTTCACAGCCTTTTCTACTCATAATCGCATGATCACAGCTTTTTCTACGGCATGTTCACAGCCTTTCTACGACATGATCAATCATAGCCTTTTCTACTCATAATCGCATGTTCACAGCCTTTTCTACTTATAATCGCATGATCACAGCTTATTCTAAGGCATGGTCACAGCCCTTTTCTTATCATAATCGCATGATCACAGCTTCCTACAGCATGGTCACAGCCTTTTCTAATCATAATCGCATGATCACAGCTTCCTACGGCATGGTCACAGCCCTTTTTAATCATAATCGCATGATCACAGCTTCCTACGGCATGGTCACAGCCTTTTCTCTTTAATATTTTAATACTTGCACTTTTATATTTACCATAAAACCGTAACTATCTAAAAACTTGACAGATACCGACAAATACTAAACTTTTTTTAAACCAAAAATACCTATGTACTATCTGTTCAATTTTTGATAACTAACCAACTGTTGTTCGCTTTTACTCCTGAGAGATTCTGTTTTATAATTTATTGTGTGCTGTTAAATGTATAAACTACACTAAACTTTAAAACATCGGTATCACACTCAAAGCCCTTCAGCTTTACCTTACATGTTTAATCACAAGGATAAACCAAACGTTAATCAGCAGTCAAATTGCTCAGCTCATATAAAATGTAGCCAAAGAAAACAAGAAATTCAATAAGTTACTTATCTCCTCGTCATCATCACCATCGTTTTCGAGATCTACCGCCTCGTCGAACTCATCAAGAGGACAAATAATCGACCAACGAGCAACAACTTCTAAACAAATGAACGGCTTCATAAATGGTCTTGATGACACGTGGTAGGACTTGACAATATATTCCAAATTGTATTACCGATAAGATGAACTTCCCAATCTCGTTCATCCGGTCTTGTAATAAATAAATAGTTGGCGCAACTGGTCCGGAGGGACCCTAGGCCTAGCTTCTCACAACCGTTCGTTTCGTGTGAGCTCTTTTCACTTTTGGAACGAATGGAAGGGATCCACAGTTTTATGCCGACTCCAAGCGGCTAACTGAGAAGCTCTTTCAAGATATTCATACTCTCGGATGTCCGTCTCACATTCGCGAGAGGTAGCGCAGTGGAAAAAAAAACCATAAGCTGGAACCTGGGCCCCTGCGGGACTCGAACCTGAGACCCCCCGCCCAATAGTCCAACACACCAACACCAAGCCACTGCGACTACGACTACATCTGGTCTTGTAGTCATTATTTATATAGCGGTTCCTACGATGCAGAAATACCTCTCGATTTGACCATATCATTACACTAATACGTGAATATCCAAAGCTTCCGCATACCCATTCAGCACCCATTATGACATGAGTTGAATGAAACCTACATCATTCGAAATGCACCTGTGCACAACAAAAAATCATGGGTACATGGCGCCACCAAGCCTGGCAAAACCAAGTCCAGCATTCCCTATACAAAACACACATCAGTCAATTGAACGCACTCTGGTGACAGTCGCCGCCGTATCACCGCAGTAACGTATCCAAATACGTCTTAGACCAGAACCCTTTTCCCAAGGAGTCCCTAACTCAGGGGCACCGTGTCTGCGAAAAATTGACTATTGGTTTCAGTGGTGCCACCATGGAAACGAGCCAAATTTCGTGGACCACAACCTCTCAGTGATGTACCGAAAACCCTAATGAATATCAACACTTATCTTCAAAGAAGCATACTTCTTCGATATCTAGATGTGGCCCCCTCGTTTACAAAAAGCGTGGCACGCTTCCCAGTATTACATACTTATATAAATGGCAGGCAGCACTGCAATATTTGTTTTATTTGTCAACGACAGTACGCATTTTAGGAAAACCAGATTATTCTTTTTCGACCAGTTTTAAAACAACGTTCTTTCTCTAGGAATCTACTCTCAAAGTCTTTAATTTTCTGTCCGATACTGCAGATCGGAATCGAACTCTTGTATTTAAGCCACAAGCGAGCCTTTCTAGGCACAAGGTTTTTTAGTTTATTCTGCTACATTATCAAGGAGTTCCAACTTCCAATTGGTGCAGATTGTTAATCGTTTGCCAAGTAAATAATATCGAAAAACGATGAAGGCTTTTTTACCACAACTAAACCTGTGTAGCTATGGTACTGTTTCCTTTCCGCCCGATATGCAAATCTATAGTAAACTCCAGCGAGTCCTAACTTTAATTTTAAATTCTTAAGCGCACATTATTCAACCTGTGCTCAAGCCAACCTCGCCTTCTTCTCCAACAAAATATCCGAAGGGGCTGTTATCCGGAGAAGTTCGCAACAAAACGTCTAAAATACCCGGATAGAACTAGGAATTGCCTCACAGGTCTAATTCCGGTGGGAATAGGGAATGAAGTAACAGCTTCCGCCTTGCAGCTTCTGAGCTAATACTTTCATTGCTAACTTCATGGCCTAGGTAGGCACACAATTTTTTTTTTTTGTTCGCAAAGAACATGCATTTAGATATGTTTAGAGTTACGATCAATTCTTTTAGCTAACTTAATAGTTTTTTTCAAAGTTGACAAAAAATGGTGGTATCGTATTTACCAAATAACAGAATATCATCCATTCTGTTGTTCTGAATGTTGCGCGAGTTACACGCATCTAACTAATCAAGAGAAGTACCTAACAGTCGGCAGCATTATCACCATCCACGGCTTGTAAGCAAGCACAGTTTAACAACAACCACAGATCCCGATGTGTAATGCTAGCGGAAAATATTTTTTTTTTTTTGACTTATTACCTTGAATTTAGTTTTAAATTGGCGTTAACCAATAAAGATTAGAAAGAAAAGCAAAAAGGGAATTAGTCTGAATCCATTTAACTCGCGGCAGATTATCAAATCTAAAAGTCTAATGCAGTTAGTAGGGGCATAGTTCTAACGAAAGGATACATCAAAAACTGTTAAATATTTATTTCCTTACCAAATGACAATTTATAGTATACACTCCACACGTCATATCAAGTACAACAAAAAGCTAACCATCAGATCTATCGAACTATTCAAACGTCGATAGTAAACGCACATTCTATACGTGCAGTTTCTTTTTTTTCTTTTTTTTTTTTTTTTTTTAGTTCACTTAGCTTAGCTGCGAAACATTCTCAACATTTCGTTAAGAGCCCTTACAAATCTTTTTAATAACCTTGCCAAAAGTATTCGCGATTAAATCTGTATCCTTTGCATAGGAAGGTTGTCATTGTAGACCAGACACCCCAGACCCGCTCCATCGAGCCTCATGGGTGAACAAAGGGCTCCAAGATATAAAAATGCGGTGACAGTGAAATCACCCTCCTGTACCAACCTCATCAACCATCCATCATCTCGATTGTATATCAATCGCCTTATCACGATTGGTTAACGATTAAGGCAACACTAGCAGTTCGCCAACAGACTTGGCCATATTAATGTTGTCCATCAGTGCCTCCACTAATAGACCAGAAATTAAAAAGCTTGGACTGACTTAACACCACACTTACCCCTTCTTCTTTTTCCTGTTCTGGGTCATTCTCAAGGAGTCGCAATCAATTCAAATTACCGTTTAATAGTAAGAACAAAAAATAAAACGCCGGCTTTGAAAGAGGCAAAAGGAACGAAAATATAGTTTGATTCAACAAATAAATTAAATTTACTCAATTCTCAAAATGTAAAATTAAAAAGACAACAAAGGAAAACAAAAGAAATTCAATTAGGTGCTCTAGAAAGATACTGCTCGTAGCTTTCATTTGGGTCCTCTTACTTTCCAACATAATCAATAACTCGAAATCTGTCACCAAATTAGTTTTGAAGTGATAATCAGACCTCTTTGAACCTTCAGCCATTGCTCAGCTGCTTTGTCCAATCCCACGGACGCACAATGTACTGTCTCTGTATTGTCTCAAATGACTGATGTTTTCTATAGTGTTCACCCACACACTCGTGGTCACGCCTACATTCAATGAAGGATCAAAACTCAGTAACTCATTTTTCTTCAATTCGTCACTACTCATTCGCCTTACCGAGGCACCCACATGACTTGTCGAAGAACTGCCCGATGATTGTACCGCGCGAGATATATCAACGAATGATATGCAACTTGTGCTAATTCATTATATTCACATTCGTTTATTATAATTGCCCTTTGCATACGAGACACAAGGTAAAACAATACTATATGATCTCTCATGATAGTTATTTGGCGCCACTATGTTGGATACATAGCACATCTTTGGATCGACATTCTTATCGATGTTATTGCCTTCAGCAATTAAAATACTTCTTCAATCGTAACCCGTATTAACGACTCTTCGATCTCACTCTGTCGAACAATTGTGCAAACAAACCCAAGCAATGTTCTTGATGATGAGATTTTATCAGTCAGTTGCATTTTCAACTCGCGAACAATAAGGAATAAAAATCTCTTTCCATACTCCTCCCTTTTTAGAGCATCATTGGGCATCTCTCATTCTATTCTTTCAATTTTTTTTTCTCTTAGTTGATTAATTTTTATTTTGTATTTTTCAAAATTTGCCAAGAATTTATCTCACGGCACCAGTGAACATGAACATCAATCGATCACCTACGTGAAATACCATCCCATAACAAAAAACAATATCAAAGACGCAAATACGAAGTAGCCTGTCTTCATTCAGCCTACATACGGATGCAATTCATGAATCCAAATCCTCCACCGCTTCCTATCGTATACCTAAACACTACAAAAACACAATTGCTGTAGTATAGCCAATACCCAGATACGCTAGGTACACAAATCTTTATTACGCAGTCAAGGGGCCTAAACACGCAGCGAAAATATCCCAACGAACCAGCATTCAGTCAACTATAACTGATAACTCTACGTACCCACCCCTAACACGACACTCATACCTATGTTATTCTTCCTTATCGCCACTGCATGTCTTAACCTACCGCATGGCAGCCGATGGCAATGAACCGCACAAAACAAAAATAAAGGTATTGCTGAAAACAAAATAAATACTCATTCCTTTAATCCGCGCCGTAGACCGATATGGCGTCTTCATGCCGTCAAAAAATGACCAGCGATGTGTGCCTCTATTTGATTTTTCTACGTCGCGCGCACCCTTGGACTTTACAACTTTGCCACCGAACACAACACAACACTACACCAAACGCAGAGCGCAGGCACCACTTACAAAAACAAGAGACAAACACTGCACAATAAATGACTAGGACCTCTTTTTTTTCATTTAGCTAGATCGCATTGGGGTGCTTAATTTTCTTTTCGTGCGTTTTCACGTCACTGATCTTTATTTCACATAAAAGATAAACACAACACACAGATATAATACCAATAACACGACGCAATTTTGCAAATGGATTGGATGCGTATATGGATTAAGAATCCCACTTCTGATTTATAAACCGCACACGTTTTATTCCCCGCACACCTCGCGAACTCGACCGAGCGCCCATCACCGTCGATATGGAATGAATATATCTACTCCATCCACCAACTTCACCCAGTCGAGCTGCTTGTGCAGGACCTACTCTAAATAATACCTAGTTCAAAGATGAGTGGCTGGGATTTCACCACTCATTACAGTAGGGTAGTGAAGTCGATCACACTGTTGGTTAACAGTAGGTAACGTACCATATCTCCGACCTGCTAAAATTCACAGAATCATTGCTCATTGCAGTCGGATGAAAAGGCACTCAGTTACCTTCGGCGAAAAGTTACACATAAATTCTCAGACAATATTGTGTCTCAGGAATTTGAAGGATGAGGTACCTTCACAAAAGACTTGTACAGCACTTTTATCGGTCGAGACATACTCGAGGAAATTGAAATTCATAGGCTAATTTGGTTGGAATGTAGGTAGGTAAAGAGGGTATGGACAGGAATAATCCGGCCCAGATAATTTTCAACTGTACTCCATAGTGATAACCCGGTAAAGGACGACCTCATCTTAAGTAATATGGCCAGTTGGAAGGGGACCTCAACTTACATGGCGTGAAAATGAATATGGTTTTAAGTTCACTCGGGCGTATACGCAACATTTTTTTTATTTTTTATTTTTTGCAATTGTAATTGTAATTGTAATTGATAGGCCATGTACACTGCGACCAGAAGAGATCTATTGTGTTGGCCTTTATTATTTAACCCAGGGAGCTGTTGAGGCTCTTTATAAACCTCATCACCCTTCGTGGTTCCATGTTTCCAATATCTTATGAATCTTTTTGCCTGCCTCTGTCCCTTTGATTCCGTCCAGTATTCGGCAAGGTGATCATCTTCCCATTTCCTGAATTTTGAGTGTATGTAACTCAAAGGTAACCCGAAGTAGGGTTCAGGACCGGTGAGCAGGCGTGATGCACCTCTTCTCGCCAGACAATCTGCTCGTTCGTTACCCTCAAATCCCTCATGGCCGGGTATCCAAGCAACAGTGACTGTGTTGTCCTTTGCCAGTTCTTCGAGGAGATTGAAACATTCCCAGACTAGCTTTGATCTGATCGAAAACGATTTTAGGGTATTTATTTTTTGCAATAGTTTTCGACAGTGTATGCAGACTGTCCACTCACATACATTTCTGGGTTTGTATGCTTTGCTGACATACCTCAAAATGGGACATATGTGCGCCCTACAAGACACGACAACCCAAGTTCCTACATTGTTCATTAGCAAACCACATGACTTTTCGAAAGCTCCCTCTACTAATCGAGTAGTAAAAAAGTGGAGCATGCTTTATGGAGGCATACAACAGACTTGCAACAATTCAACGACTGAACTATCATCTTTTTGCAATCGTTTTGGACCCCTTCCCTATACAATTACTTCAGAAGGAACCATAAACCCAATATGTCTGTATACCTATAAACAGGCAATTGCTAAGAACATTCTTGTCATGCTGTACTTAATCAATACAGCCCTTTCAAACTCGTTAACAAGCAAACTAATTTTCGCAATAAACGAAACAAGTAGTAACTTACACAACTTACCATCCTTGTCGAGATGAAAAATGTTTCGCTTATAAACAGGAAAAAATGAAACCCATTCAAAGGCAGCTTTATATTGATTACACGTCCATAGAGCGAAATAGTAGGAAAAAAAATCTCATTACATCCGTCCTGCCCAGAAAGGAGCAATAAAATAATATCCGGTACACGGAAAGCACTCTATTACGAGCGCATACCTCTTTACGTAACAAACTATGCTCGACGTACTAAGCGCAATACTTTCATTGTCAGGAAATGAACTGCGAACAGTTTACGAAGGGCGCTCTCATTTTCATTTGACAATTTCAAGACTACAGCGAGTACAAATCGCTCATACATCTTCCTGTCTCATACACAATTTGCCTCCTCGTCGTCCGACAAAAAATCGGAAAAAACTAGTCCAACAACTGAGCAGGGAGATGGGCGGCATGCATGGCGAGGTATATTAGAAAACACGCTGTTGACATTGAGCGAATCTTTGACGTTATTACCTGGCAGCGTTCCAGATGCACACAATACACCAAAGAACACTCGCAATTCGCTTTCGCTTTGACTGCTGTGCTCTTTGAACTGTAATGGTGGCTGGTGGATGGCTGATGAGTCAGATGTTGTTAGATGAGTTTACGTTTGCCATCACATAATTGTGTTGTCACTCAATGGTGATCCTTTTGACATTTTGCTCGTTTTATAAATAACCTCGTTTATTCGATTCGCTATAAGTCTGCTGTGCACATGGATGGGGACACTGATTTAATCGGAAGTGCAGGCACACTTCCAACGGAAATAGTGTTTATGTCCAGCCACCCTAGTGGTTTTTGCGTCAATAAATCTCCTTCATGGTTATGGTCTCTGGGTTATATTTTAACGCACAAATTGAAAATCATTGTATTTCAATCATTTTTAATTACCCAAACGTTCGGGTTTTATGTGACTAGTGGTGGTTTCTGGCGTTCCTCAAAATTGCATGCCGATGAGTAATGGTGGGCCCCACGTGCCACCGGTTTGGGAACAATTTATTTTCTTTCGAAAGGTATTCGTTAACACGCAATTTGTAAACAGCGCCAATAAATTTGACATCGATATCCATAAAGAAAATTAATTGAATTAATTCTGTGAGCGCTTTTCATGACGGTATCCGCTTTTAACGCGGGAGATCGATTTTTATTTTCGCCTTACAGCTGAAAATTGCTTGCGAAAATCGTATTGCTTATTGGCATAACCTCTTCAGACCCAGACGAATAAAAGCAGGAAAATTATAGATTTTAGTGGATTTTTAATCTTTAATGAGATAAAATAAGAGATTTGCATTTAAAAAAAAAAATATTTTTATTAACTTCATGGACAAATTCCTGGTGCACATATGTGTACCTCAGGTCTGTCATGGCATAAAATACCCTAATTTTACTTTATTAAAAATTGATACAGTTAAAAAAAGTTGTTTTTTCAAATGCATAAATAAACCTGTCACTTTGTGCAGATTGTACGGCAGCGAAATTTGCATCTAGGAAGCCTGCATTTCGATGAAAATCTATCGTAAAAAAAATGGAACTAGTATATAGTCCTGAAGTACACATATGTGTAACTCCAAAGTATGTAGCTCAAATATGGCTCAGTTTTGTTAGAAATAACATGAAAAGATAATATTTTCGAACTTACAAACTAAAATTGAACTCAGTAGCACATCACAAAAAAAAAATAATACTGCGAAACAACAATTTAAAATTTTTACCTGAATAATTACTTTTTCAATCTGAGGAACCCAAAAAAAACGATAAAACTGGCCTACTATAAAATTCAAATAATGAAAGTTATTAAACGCTTAGCGCCATCTAAAAATTTATACCGCAAAATGATTATATATACTTGATACTTAACTGCAGCTAATTGCGAAAAGATGGATGTAGTGTACCAAATAAATGTTTTAACAAAGGTGCACATATGTGCACCTACGGTCTGAAGAGGATAAGCCTGTGACTTCAGGAAATCAGCGGGGTCAAATCGCACGCTCTTGGTGGTCAATTCAAGTAACATCTGTGATAGATAAACATCGTGGCATCTGATGTGTGGAAGTAGCTCCGTCATGCTGAAACCACACGTCATCTACCTCCATATTATTACCTACAAGGAATTCGGTTGGCATCATCCTGTGATTATGAAAATAACTGTCATTCACAAAGATAGTTTAACGAACACTAAAATTGGTGAGCTACTCTATATGAAACGAAGAATTTCCATTGGAAATTTCAGTTCTTGCCGAATGAAAAAGCGACCTTTTCGCACCGAAAATGCAGCTGGTTTCACCAACAAAAAAAAAATTTCAGCACAACGGTGCCACCAAGCACTATATTTGTGGAGCTGCGATGCAAGTGCCTCCCTCAATGCTGTCCCGGGAGTAAATTCTATGTACAAACGGCGATAATTGATTCAAATGAAAACTACTACAAACCAAGCACCCTCTGTGTACACTAGAATTGCAATTGTAATAGTCGAACTCTTACTATAGGTAGACCGTTTCACAATTCCACAGCATTGGCCCGGGTCACGCGAACACAACGTTCTCCAAATCGCAATTGTTATTCCTTCTAAATATTTCACGCCCACCTTCTGCCACTTATGTTTATTTTCATTATTACAGCCTTAGTAATCCTTTTGCCCGCGGAATAAATATCACAGAACAAAACAAAAGACAAACAGAACACAACCCTTCGCATGACTTTTTCCAAATTCAACAAGGAAACGAAATAAAACATTAAATCAAGCAGCGAAATCCGTTAACTTTTACACCAACACCACCACCGAGAAAAGATTCGATTTGAAAAACAAAGATCAACATTTCATTTGGCGGAATTCCATAAACATTAATTAAAATAAAAAGAAAAGAAGAACAACCCCTGCCAGGCTCAGTCCCTGCCTACGTGCGAATACAATTTAAAACTCACAATTACATAAGTCGTTTGCGAAACATTTGAAAATGTTTGTTTAATGGCCGTGTCCCGGGGGCCAGTACATCGTACAAGATGAATAATTTCCTAGACGATAATTACAAAATTCCCCCACCAAAAAAAAAAAAAAAAAACAAGTAAGGAAAAATATTGCTGTCTTGCAAGTTATATGAGAGCGCTTCAACCTATAGGCGAGGGAAATATTTCTTGAATGGCAGGACATAATGCGGCAGCCTCTTCGTCAGCCACGATAAATGGATTGTCGTTAAATTTACATTAGAAAGTTTTTTGCGCGTCCTCCGAAGGGGTGCTTCCTGTTTTAAGAGGAAGAGAAAAAAAATCAGGACATGTTAACATAATCCCAATGTATTTACATAAGCCGGTGTTGCTGGTACATACCTTTTGACGGGGTACTTAAATGAAGACACTGCGCCTTGAGGCTTAACCCCAAAGGCCTTTGAAATGCGTTGCTATACAGTGCTGCCTTAAATAATGGGATTCATTTAAATATCGGGCGAAAGAAAACGTCTTCAGAACTGTAGCTCATACATGGAGTGCGATATTTTAAAATGACGCCATTATGGCTACGAAATGAACCCCGAAGGGAGCGACTTATCTGTTGTACTGATGTAATATTTTTCTGTATGAAGAAAGGCTCTATGGCAATTGACGTTCAACTGTGTGTATTTTGAGAGAAGTTATTAAGATTTTTTGCGCGTTTTCGGGGAGCACGCGTCTTTGTGTTGAGTTATAAGGAGATTATTGGCAAAAATGAAATAAATGTGATTAGGAAGATAACTTTTACCCATTGTAATGGAGCCAAAGGGAGTTAGGAGGTGCACAATTGTCGATGTTGAAATTGAGTTGTTTTCCCAGTTGGTGCGTAGTAGTGATCTAGAGACCAAAATTGGAAAACTTAAACAGTTTTTACCAGATCTCGCTAAATAACGTGCCGTTGTTTGTGTGTAATAATTTGTTCCAAGAACACAGCGATTCTATTACGTTCTTCGTTGAATCTCCTCCTTCATACTCCTTCAATACAAACTGGACTAAAGTGATGCCTGATTTTTCGAGTTGACTATCCCAGGACGATTATCAAAAATACCCTTTTTACCAATGCTGTTTCATAAAAATCCATATATACACACATACATAAATAATTATAACACATTATTATACAAAATTAATAAAAAGAAGTCTTCTCTTTTAATGAATTCGAATGGTTTTTCTTCACACTCAGTGTTTATCTGAACTTGCTTCCCAAGTCATGCTTTAAAAGTTATTAACTAAACTTGCATCTCAAGTCTTGCTATAAAACAAATCATTAATGTAAACTGCCCCTCAGGCAATATTTAGTATATTTTGTAATGATCTAGTACTATCTGTCTAGGCTGCGTGCTTTCGATTTTCCTGTCAAACTTTTTTCCGGATTTTTGTCAACAGAATTTGACATTCAAGTTCCAACCATCATTGCAACCAGATAGCTCAAAGAAACATTAATTTAATAAAATTATAATTACTCAAAAAATCAATTAAAATGTTTGTTTTCTTTCAACGAAATTACTTATTGGGCCCCACAAATTTCCCGTGCTCAACACTCGGTATTTGAACTGATTTTTTTTTTGCTCTGAGAGTCAAAAAAATGTCCTTTCTTCGACCTTTTAGCTTAGTTTGCAATGCAATATGCCCATGAAATGGGCAATTACCCAAGATCTGACATTTTCTGGACTCAAGAATTCTCCTCTCTGGTTCGAAGAGGTTTTTGTCCAGTTTCGAAAAAGCCCACGATACCCCAACATATAGTAGAACCGCGAATATGAGGGGCTTGTAAATTATCTCATTTTTGCTAGAAGTGCCTCTAGTAACTAAAGTTTTGACATCGATTATTGAGACAACGCAAAGTCCCAGGGTCTAAATTTTCCAGATCCTCCTTATTGACTGCCGTTGTAACGATATACAGTGAAGCCTTAATTATATTTGAAGATGACTATTGTGACTCGTCTCTTGGAGCAAGGCAGGTCCGTTTAACCAGACTCAAGAATTTACGGGAGGTGCGGCGCTAATGCCTCTAGTTTATAGATCAGCCTGCTTTCAGTACCGGGCAGTGTCCCCAGTCATTTTTCCTATTCCCTATGGTCCACATAAGCATAAGGCTTTACTCGCATCTCTGAACTAAATATCCCAGATAAGAGAGTTTGAGAGTCGGTCCATTGAAACGCTTCACTAATTCTCATTCGAAAGTGAGTTTTAATATTTATAAACCAGAAAAGGCGCAGCAATACCTGCAGCAGTGAGCGCTAACTTTGGAATAGGCAACTCAGCTTCGTTGTTTGTTTTCAGAGGTGCACCTCTGCTATTTGCACAAATAAGATGCACCGAAACTTCCCCATTGACATGTTAGTTCCCTGCGTAAACTACACAGTACACATTTTACCACTTTGGAAGTGTCTCTCGCGCAAACTATTCAGTTTAGAAAAAAACTATTGAAAACCTATTTATAGATACCCCAAACGTATGGGTTTGATGAAAATAAATAAAAAAATAGTTCTTAAAATTTCGGTGGCTGTGACATACGAACGGACGGACAGACAGACAGACATGACGAATCTATAAGGGTTCCGTTTTTTTGCCATTTGGCTATGGAACCCTAAAAACGAGCTGCAAAAGCATAACCCTAGTTATTCGGTAGGTTTTGGCATCAGGTAAGACCTTCCCGTCGATTATTTTCTCCGCAAACCGTGGAAGAGAGTTGGGATCAAAATTCTGGATCGGTCAAAATTCTGTTTTCAGAATTCTGCTTTACAAAATTCTACAAGAAACAAAAAAAGTTTGGAAAACGTTCAAAGGCTCGCGTTTTTAACATTTTCCAAAACGTTTTTTACTGTTTGCAGAATTTTGTAAAACAGAGATGTAGTAAACATTTTCTTTTTTTAATTTGTATTTTTTTTTTTTTTCAATTTCGTTTTTATTAATGTTTAACTCCTCTTTTTGCTCGACTGGACACAGGGAGGGTTATGTGTTTCGGACGTATCCTATGTACGTTCCTACGTGACGCATTGTAGCCCAAACGGCTTGACCGATTTTCAAGAGTGAGGTTTAATTAAATTGGTAGGTATTCGTTCCCGGAGTGCCATAAGCTAAACAAATAAAATAAAAAAAACAAAAAAAAAAAACAATTGTCACACAAATGTCAGTGAGATCTTTTATTACAGTCAGGCGGGCCTTTTGGTTTTTTAAATTAATTAGGTACTATTATTTGTATATTTTTAATAAAATTTGGTATTTTTTTCTTTCTAAATTTGTTTCACTTTTAATTTTTATACTTGTTTGTTGGAAAAAAAAGCAGAAAAGCCGTTTTTTTTTTGCTTTAAATTTGAATTTCGAAAAGCAGAATTTTATTTGAGAAGACAGAATTTTGCGAAGCAGCATCTCGACCCGCTCCCCACACTAATTTCTTTATCTGACGGATGAAGCAATATTTGGAGAACCGCCCTCTCGATTTCGGTGATAATTCTAGATTTCACAATTCCAAAATTTATTAAGTAAAAAACTCACACACAACGAATGATTATGAGAAGCTAGGCCTATGGTCCCTACGGACCTGTTGCGCCAACTATTTTTATTGTATATATATATATTTTTAATTTAGTAAGATGATTAAGAGATCGGGTAAGTAATTTGATAGCTTAATTTATTTAATTTTCCAAAAATTGGATGAAACCGGACCATAGCAAAAAAAAAATTCGCCTGAATAAAACTTGTTATGGTCTATGGTCATTAAAATTTAAAAAACACTGAACTACCATTCAGATGATTATTCTTATACCGAATCTGTTCGCAGTTTAGGACTTATTGTCTCGAAATGTCTACCTTCTCACAGATGGGCAATATACATATACCTCCTCTCTGAATTTGGCTTACCCCCGGCGAACTTATATCTGTCGTTCAATTTATTTAAATTTTGCTTTTTATGCGACAGGATGATTCATTTCCGTTCGCGAATTAATATTCCTAAAACGAACTCACCACTCATCCCTTTGTTAAAAATGGTCCAAGGTACCAGTCCTTCATTGGAAAATGAGATTTAAAGCTCATAGCCAGAGTTTTCAGTGCTCGGGCCTTGTTTCCTTGAATTCGCATCACCAACTGTTAATACAATATAGTTGTGGGCGCAGTGGTTCAGTGGTTAGTGTGCTGGCTTAACTGAGGTTCGATCTCCAGAAAAATAAAAAAAAAATTGTTTTTAAGTTTTTTCTACTATTCTACTTCACGGGAACGTCGGACAAATATCCAGGAGTATAACTGCCGTGGAAAAGATTCTCAAACCAGCAGCTGGTATTGGGCACACGCTGCTGTAGGTCCCATTGATTTAAAAAAAAGTATAACACGCAAAATAAATGGTTGAGAGATTACATATGCGTGGGGCGGTTGCCTCACCTGTTATTTCTTTTCTTTTGAGCTTGACCTAGTGTCAAGTTCATCTCATTTAATATAAAGCCCACAAGTGAAGGACTTTAAATAAACTAGTTTGGTCCCCTCTTCTGTTAAAGTTCATGAAAAAGAACTGCACCATATCTCATGCGGTTTTCTACCGACAATTCACTTTGATCTCAAGCACTCGTGCCTGCTTTGCCTAACTTTGAAAGCAACTACTTGAAATTCTCTCAAAGTTGGGTACCTACTCGTACTTCCATTTCTCCTGACATGACTAGTTCGCTTAAGTATGTATTTACAAAACTTTCTTTGACCTAGATAGTGAAAATCCTTTCACCTTGGGGTTCGCCACTTCCTATTGCAAACGTGTGTTGTACCCAGTATTGAAAATAAGAGGTTTGAAACATTCAATTTGCTGCTTAATATTTTGCGGTTCCTTCCGTCAAATGTGGGGGCCCTGCACCCTACTCACACACCGAGACTGTTCGGTTAAAGTTGGGAAACATTTGCAGTTTATTGTTGAACATTTGAATTAAATAAAAGTTGTTTGCACTGTTGGTGGTCTCCCTGTACAACAAGAAGAGACAACAAAAAAAATAACAACTTTTCCCCCAGGGACTCTGTCGACATCATCTTTGGAATAAACTGTGGAAAATTTGTGTTTCTCGTTGTAATTCGATTGTAAAAGGATTTAAACTTTGGGACATTTCTGTGCCGGTTGCATATATCAAAGTTTATGCCAAACGACGTTGTGTCCATAAACAAACTTGTTTATTACACAAATGTCTCTTAATTGTCGTCAGCAGATGGTTTTACAGTTATCGTCATTTGAAACAATAAGCAATCACAATTTGAAGTATAAACAGGCACGTGCTTTAAATAAAAATTAATGAGGCACGAGTGAGGCTATGATTTGATGGCAAGGAGGTGAAAATAATTACTTCAGGGATTAAAATCTGGTTATCTTGGGACGCAATTACTCATACCTATACTAGTTTGCAGAAACCTCTTATGTACGGCGCACAGTGTCTGGAGGATAGAGAGTATTCCGACTGCCTTCACTCCAAGGTCAGTCCAATGATTGTGAGATTCAAACAGTCAATGGTGTAGACAAAAATTCACTTTGGGATGTAAGTAAACAAGTTACAGGTATATCATTACCGTAAAAATGTCTTCCTTCCTTCTACCTTCTTTGGTATAACTTTTTCGTTTTCCATCGCGACCTTCAACTGTGTTGTGAAATAAAAAAGTAGTCCACTTTCAAAATAAAAAATGCTGAAAATGGAAAGAGTAGAATAAAGTTCTAGGCATTAAAGATACTGTACTACATATTCCGTTGAAAAGCTCTTTAAAATTCTGAGAACAATAGAGGTTATGCCATTAATTGTCACGCCTACATTTTCTCAACGCTTTTCACCAAAATTAATTTTTTTTTCCTAACTTCACTGCCCCTGACTTCCCATTTCTCTAATAGGTCTTAATTATAATACAAACGAGAGACAGTACATGGGAATTCAACACTTTTGCAAACATTTTAAGGTGCGGCGAAGGAACACCAGGTCGACCGAGAACATGGTCGTCATCCGTGAAAGTATACAGGAGAACCCAAGCCAGTCAATAAGAAGCCGTACATAAGAAGTCGGTTTTCACAGCCCCCAGCTTGGAGAATTTCTCTTCCCGACTTGGGACTACGCTCGTACAAGATCTAAGTGATTCAGGAGTTCAAAGTAAATGAAGATGACCAACGCCGTTTGTTCGCCGACTGGGCTTCGGAGCGTTTGAAAGAGGACCACAATTTCAACAATTTCAGCCGAAAAATCATATTTTACTAAGCGATGCCTCGTCATTTTTAGATGAATGGCAATGGTAACAAAATGAATTCCTGTATATGGGTCGACACCAACCCACTCGAGGTTCACCAGGTGGCAAGGCATCCACAAAAAGTTAGCGGTTTGGTGCCGATTTTGGATCGACGGCGTCATTAGTCCGTACTTTCTTGAAAATTACGTTGGCCATCACCATCAACGGTGAGCGCTACAGAGCGATCGATGCTAACCGAATTCATTTGGAATAATTTGTACGATATTGATGTAGACGACATTTGGTTTCAGCAGGACTAAGCTACGTGTTACAAAGCAGACGGCACTATGGACAATGGATACTCTACATCCTACATGAACGACTTCAGACTATGGTTATCTCTCGAGAGGTGACGTGAGAAATTGCATGGTCTTGATGGTGCGATTTGTCCAGACTAGACTTTTTCTTGTGGGGTTTTCTAAAGTCGCCAATAAGCCACAATCGTCCGATGCCCTTAAGGCCAATATAACTTTTTGAAACATCCATCGCTAAATGCTCTCATGATATTGAGCTTTACTTCCAAGCCAGTGTTAAGCACAAAGAAGGTAGGTATATAGACAGGTAAGTATGAACTACATCGAAAAAAAAAAAGTTGAAAAAGTACAAAAGTACTCGTTATGTTAATCAATTCTATATGTTAATACATGCAGGTAGGTACTGTAACGACCTACAAGTTACGGAATACATCTCTCATCTTATATGCGAATGCCAAGCAATTCCTCGGAGTAGAGGGAAACATCTAGGCAGGTACTTATTTAACAACTAAGAGGTGGTTGGTTCCTCAAACAATATTGAGACCATAATCAAATTCTGTAGGGAAACTGATTGTTGGGGGATGGCGATGGGCCCGCTTTTATGCCTGGTCTTTTGTGACGATCTCACAACCCCACTCAATCTAACCTAACCTAACTTAATCTATTATGGTCATTTCTAACTTAATAGCAAACTCAATTTTTCTCTATCTTTATATGAAACAAATTTGCACCTGTAAGACTGCCCATAACCCGAAAACGGATCGTCCGATTTGAGCTATCTTTTTTGTTGTGTTTGTCTACACCTATGAAAGGGTCATACGACGAGAAAATTGGAAAATTTGAAAAGGAAATTAGAAATTTGGTAAAAATAATTTTTCCATACATTTTGTAAGTAGGCGCAGTGGTTAGTGTGTTGGACTACTACGCGTGGGGTCGAGGTTCGAATTCCGCGAAAACCCAAATTAAAACTTAGGGTTTTTTCCACTGCGCCACCTCTCGCGACCGTCTGACAAACATCCGAGAGTATAAACGTCTTGAAAGAGCTTCTCAATTAGCCGTTTAGAGTCGGCATAAAATTGTAGATCCCTTCCATTCGTTCCAAAAATGAGAAACTCACACAAAACGAATGGTTGTGAGAAGCTAGGCCTAGGGTCCCTCCGGACCTGTTGCGCCAAGTAAAATAAATAAAAATATATTTTGTAAGGTAATTTTTTTTAATTTTGATCGAAATATGTGTATGAATTTAATTATTAAATAGATTTTCTTTACGGAATTGGATTTTTCGGTAATTTGCGAAAAATTGATAAGCCATTTTTCATTGTTCAATTTATTTGTGTTTTCCCGATCAGTGCGGTATCTTAATTTTGTTTAGTCTTCTTGCAAAATTTAAGTGGTGAGTTTACTTCTTAATGTTTTCATTGCATTTGATTTTTTTTTTTTTTTTGTACTGGCACTGACTTTTTAATTTTAATCCTAATATATAGTGAGATCATGTTTTTCAAAAGTTCTGCCTGATTTTCATATTTTTGGGAAATTTTCCTTACGGAAACCATTTCTTGTGCTAATGCTATTAATTGGACTTTTAGTTATTTTTAAAACGTTGATTATTTAATGATATCTCCAGTATGCAAATATTATTAACGACGACAACACATTGTTTCAACGTATCGTCGAGTTTAAAAACATTGAAACCGCTTTTTTCGATACTCATGGCAGATTAAATTGTACACTGTTAACACACAACACTTTTCTAAATATGAAGAACTTATTTGAAAATATCTACGGTATATTTTTATATAGTCCCAAGGCCCCACTAATCTATTCCACTGTTGCCAGAAAATTTCCAGCGGAATATGCCAAATTAAGGAAAAAAAAGCTTAAAAATATGCTTGAGTTTAAGAACAACGACTTTTTTTCCAATAAAAAAAAAAAATTAATTAATAAATATAAACTTTGCAGTCTTGCAAATTTTGCAGTTAACTTTTTCTTGCCCTAGGTTGTCATGTTCGAGGATACCCAGTTCTTAATTTCATCTTTGCACATCCATTCCCTCCTAAATTTTTGTTGTTAGTTTGCTTGTAGTTTTCCCAGAATTCTTTATTTGCATTATGCAACAATTATTTCCTCGTAGCTGTTTCAATTGACGTGAAATTCTTGACTGAGTAATAAGCTGACAGTTCGTATATATGGCTGACGTAGAAAAAGTGATGTTAACGACCAATCTAGTTTTTGTGTTCAGGTTACATCCCATCCAGACCAATCTAGTCGACTTAAGTTAACTAGATTCTTTAATGTGCCCACTGTCATACATATTTTCAGTGATGCCAAATATAGAAATTTTTTATGGATGCGTTCGTTATTTTTAAAGCGAAATATACCACTAATATGTTTTTATGGTGGGAATAATTTTTTTTTTTTTTTATTTTAAAACTAGAAAATAGAATAGATTGCATAAAGCATATTTATTGTATACTTATGTGCAATTTTAGGTTTAAAAATATGCTAGATTAAGCATAAAAATGCTAAAATGCCACCACTGATCTATTCCAGCCAAAAATAAAAATATGCCCTCTAACAGATCAGAAAACAGAAACTCCTTTTACGCTAGTCCTTGTACTCAAAAATCTTAGAACTTAGCTTAGAACTCTCAAACCAGAATTTGCGACAATTGGCTGTTGTTACTGAATACTGAAAGCTTCAGCTTATAAAAACTCACATTCTTTTTTATATGTAGGTACTGCCAAATCCGATGAATAAGGCAAAAGTGGATTGTATTTGAAAAAATATATTCCTTAAGTTTGAGAACCGTTTCTTTTATCTAGCATCGTACCTAATAAAATAAAAAAAAATCCAACAAAACTTTTGATCAACGAGAAAGTTTCGTTCGACCCAGCCGTGCACTTTATTTTTAAATGTATGTATAAATATCCAAGAAGTGATTATTTAGCTTGACTAATGTTTCCAGATCACAACAAAGTACACCTAATAATTCTTTGTTTGTTTTGAACTTCTACACAATTTACAACAGCTACGGATCGGATATTTATCGATATTATCTCCAATTAGTTTATGTGATTTCCTCGTAAGATCTTTACGCGTGGGATATGCTTTTCATTATCAGCGTAATAAAAACTAATTCATTGGCTTTCCCGCCAAAATGAGTAAAACAATTCGACGGAAACACAGCAAGTCGAAAATTTATTCAAAAGAATTTGAATCTCATACGTGTGTGCAATGTATCGTACATTACATCGAAAGGGATTAATTAATTCATTGATTTGGAAGAATTTTAACAGCGAAATGGATTAATTAATTTATTCCCCCCCAGCAATTCCATTGAGAAAATTCGCTCTTGTTTATATGTGATGTACTTTATATCACCGCTCTGAGTAATTCAAGTAATCGAATGTAGTTTTTGAAAGCTACCCCTTTGATGGAGCGGTACAGCCTACCAGGAGCCGAGCGGGGGAAGCAATGTACCGCGAAAATGTTGTCTTGTGAGTTGTGAGCAGTGTTGGTATGTCATTGAGGTGGTTTTTTCCTCGAAATGCTAAATTTTTTCCCATTTTGGACCTAGTCAAAATTCCCACAAATTTCCCAAAAACGGTTCATTTTCAATATTTTTACTAACAAAATTAAAAACGGGGAAAAAGATATTCTTTATTAAGGAATTTAATTGGAAGAATAAAATAAACAGTCATTTCATTACCCATCTAGTAATCTGGTATCTGGTACCTTTACTATGCTTCTCAATTTCACTTTCCCACATTGAAATGTGGAATTGCATGCCTTGCAGAATGCCTTTGAATCCTCTGATGACGCCTTCCTCTTTTATTCTCGGGCATCTAAAACAACACATTGTGTATTCTAGCGACAGCTTATTAAAAATCAATTTCACGAACTCGCACCATAATTAAGCAATGAAAATACCGGTGGAAGTTAGAAGGAGAAATTCAAAATATGTATGAAAGAGAAAA
Organism: Cheilosia urbana; assembly: GCA_946477585.1. Classification (NCBI taxonomy): domain Eukaryota; kingdom Metazoa; phylum Arthropoda; class Insecta; order Diptera; family Syrphidae; genus Cheilosia; species Cheilosia urbana. The sequence continues at coordinate 26,225,671 of OX297853.1, forward strand.
CAAAAATGTGATACTCTTATGTCGTTTTCGATTTGGTTTTTTTTTTTATTTTGACCAAATTTCCCATAAAATCGTACCGAATTCTTATTTTTTCTCTTTTTCCCACGAAACGGTTTCTTACCATCGAAATTCCCACGAGATACTAACACTGGTTGTGAGCGTGACAACTTATTTTATTTGTTAACACATTCATACCGTTTGCATATCCATCCCCGCAAGTTAAATGACAGTAAATGAAAGTGTCATTGGAATTTCATTCGGCTTGCATTGCATATTGTAGAGGTGCTGGTCTACGACATTTTTGTTAGTTGTTGTCCAGCTGTGATTTGTGCGTGCCTGGTAATTCACGAAAGATTTGGCACCGAATTTCCTCGAGATATCCGTCACAGGGAAGAAATGTGAGACCATCATATATGAAAAACATGCTTTATTTCACATCAACAAAAAGCTGAAATTAATATGCCCCAGCTCATAAATGTATGCAATGATAAAAACGTATGCAATTATAAAATGTATGCAATGATAAAACACAGTGACGCATTTTCTGTCCCCGCAAGTTTAATGTGTGGAATTACTCCACCAGATTCCAATAACGCGCGCTTAGATGTTTACACATCAAAAATATTTGATGACATAACTAAATGACCTGACGAAGCAGGGCCACAACAGGACACCGCGTCCAAATGAACGCAATCTGACAACTATCAAATATTTTAACATTATTATTTTTCAATTAAACCTGACCAACCGTGGAGGTAAATTATCGCTATAGAGCTATACGAACGTTTGGAGAAGTGACATCCTTGCCGTTGTCAAGATAGTATCTGATTGATAGGTGATTGAGATTAGTTGTCTGTCCTATAGGGTAGGAACACAGTGCCCTTTTTTTACGGTGTTGGCTTCGGATGCATCCTATAACAGTCAGATTCTTGGTCGCCTCTGATGTACCTCAAGGCAGTCACCTACGTCCATTTCTGTTTAGAGCAACTATTAAAAATCTTAAAAACTTCGCTCAATATTCCGCCCTCTTTTTAGAAGAGGAAGGGGAAGGAAGAAAAATTCTTTAGCCAAATTTGTCACTTGGCTTTGCTAAAAGTGGTTCAAAAAATACTTCCACCCTTGCGTGAGCCTGACCATTCAACTGAAAATCACTTTTGTTCGCCAACCCCTTCTCGAGTACGCGAGCCAAGAGTGGTCTCCGTTTTAGAGAGCTCATTTACCTAGAATCAAGTCGTTTGCTTTAGTCGTTTGCTTCGGCTTGTCCTACGTCGTGTATCTTGGAATTATCCTCGATTCCTATTTAGACCGCATAGAACTGAGTCATTTACAAATGTCACTCATTTTCCGTCGGATGAAGGTTTATTTACTACTCTGTCACTTATAAAACTAACTCTGCACAAGCGACAGTGTTAAAGTAATAATGGCTTAGCAAGGGCAGCAACCAAAAATAATTTTCGAAGTAGAAAGTCCAGCTCAAGTTATAAAAAGTAAATTCAGGTAAGGTGTAGTCACGGAAGGACAATAATCATAATCAATAATGGAACATAAAATTAGTTTGGAGCGTTATATACAAATAAAAATCAACTATGTTCAATGAGACCTTTGAGGCGGCACGAAGAACAATTTTCGAATGGCTTTTAGAATTTTGTAAACTAAACAACACCCTTTTTAAAAATTCCTCATTGAGGTGAATACTTGAAAAAAAAAATATACAACAAAAAAGAAGCTGAATTCTATGAGACAGAGGCACTACATCTAAAGCTACAATTAGATATGCCACTTTTTATGTCAAATTTTGACATGCCGACGTCATGACGACGTAAGAATTTGTCCTGAATTTGTCACTACGTGTAATCGCTTGTCAATCGTCTGGTCACGCGGGCTGTCGCAACGCACTCTCGCGAGAGACACACGAGTGATTGCAACGAATGGACGAATTTTTGTGACGTCACCATGTCAAAATTTTCCCAAAAATAATGGCACGTTTAATCGTAGCTTAACACACTTTGGAGAAATAGTTTACAGAGCTCACTTTCAAGAAGTATTAAAGCCTACTAACAACGTGTTGCAGTATATTATAAGCGTTTATAAGGACCGTCGTTCATGCAGGACTCAGAGCGATCGACAAATTGAAGGACAAAAAAGGTTTAGAAGTGAATAGGTAGAACTGCATCGATCGTGTCGGTTTTTTTTTTTCTTTCAAAGGCATTCAAAAGATTGTAGAAAGGTCCAATATATCACCAAACTTCTATAGGGGAGACTGGGTACGGTTGAAACACAGGACGGTTGAAACAACACGAATATCTCGTGAGCCATACGCGCAGCGTATATGAGTATTAGGGGTGAATGAAGCAAAAACAAGTCCGTAGACGAATAGCAGTAATACATCGTTCATTCGGCGGTTCAGTTGTGAGTGAGAGCTTATGTTCTATTTAGACTACCAAAAGTAAGTATTTTCGTTTGGTTATTTTTCATTTTATTGGGGTTTCTATCCATGCGAGATTGCTGTGCGTATTTTTTTTGTATGCAGTAAGGAGTCTAGAGTAGATCATGATGACTAGTTTAAACGTGTCAGTGTTGTTTTCGTTACTTAATAGATTTTTTTTACTTAAAGGGGGGGTTGGGGACGGTTGAAACAATTTTCCGGGGGACGGTTGAAACAATGTTTTTAATTATTTTGTTATTCTTATATAATATTTTAACGAAATTAGAAGAACCAGAAAGTCTACAATATACACCGATACACCAGAGAAAGAACAAATAAAAAAGAATCATGAAGCAAGACTGTAACAAACCAGCTAACCAAGCTAAGAAATGGTTAGAAGGTGTAAAAAAGAAAATAAAAGTTACGAAAGTAAAAAAATAATAATAATAATGCAGCATTCCAGTGCTCTATTATTATTTTTGTATTCAGAAGAAGAGGAGTTTTATTGCCTTGTCTGCTTGTCAACGTATTCAGGGAGCAGATCTAGTGAAAGTTGGATACAAATGTGTCACCAGTAAAATGTGGGCTCACAAAGAGTGCACAGAAGGTTGCTATAGTTATATTTGGCACAATTGTGATTCGGAATATTCCGACAACTGAATTTTATCGATTGTATTATCGAAATTAAAGTAATGTTCCTTTTGTTTATTTTCAATTAATTTAATGAACAAGATTTTTTTTTTTATTTTTTTTTTCTTTAATTTTTTGTTGCTTAGAAATACTGTTTATTTTTTTTTTTTCTATATAAAACAATGACGTGATGAATATTGTCAAACAAAACTATTATTTATAATAAAAGTTAATTAAATATGTAACAATGGAAGATTATGTTCATGTTTCAACTGACCCCAACAACTGTTTCAACCGACCCTGGTATGGGTACGGTTGAAACAAATTTTCATTTTTGTTTTAATATGATGTACTACCCAAAATATTACACCGAATACTTAAAAAACACTTTACATTTATACATAGAACCATGCTCCTACATTTCACATAACTTGATCACCGCTTAGCTTATAAACGGCAATGGTATGGACGGTATAAGCGAAATTGTTTCAACCGTACCCAGTCTCCCCTACTGCTCTCTAGTCCAGGCTATTTTCGAACATTGTAGTCCTGTTTAGTGTCCGAGCTACGAATCTCAAATTTGAAACATTGAAAGCATTCAAAAGCGATTTCTTCTTTTTGCATTACGTGATTTACCATTTGACCCCGAAAGTCGTCCTCCTCCTACAGTCGATTAAAGTTACTGAATCTGAAAACCTTGGAAAAGCGAAGAGAAACATTACACGCTTTATTTTTATTTTGCATCCTGACTGGCAACGTCAAATCCACCTATATTCTTAGTTCTATAAACATCAATACTAGCCCAAGGACAACAAGGAATCCAATTAATTTACATCAAAGGATGTCTCGATGTTACTATGGAAATAATGGCCACATCAATAACTTTGACGAAGGACTTTAATAAGTTCATGCATTTGATTGATTTCCACTTAACAAAATGAAATTAAAAAACAAAAACATTAATAGTACTATAGAATTTTTTCCAACAAATACCTTTTTTCTATTTAATAATAATTGATTAACTGTGGCTTTAATGTTAAGTAGTTAAATAGATAAATATACCGGCCAAAAATTCAAAGAAATCATTACATGTCCAATCCTCAAAAAACGAAAAAAAAAAAAAAAAAAAAAAAAAAACAAATGGTCAAAACAGTTATCGTGAAAAATCCTTCTTTTCAACGACCCCTAAGAAGTTTACATCACTGTTAAATTATTTATAGTCGTATGATTATAATAGCCATTAATAAATCATAGCAACAACTTACTGATAATATTTGAATCCTAAAAAAGGAGCTTTGCGAGTTAATGGTCGACTTCAAGAAAGTTCAAGGCAGACTTCGACACAGTTGACAGATGAAGAGTTTTGCTTTACAAACGAACTTCGGAGCGACATCCAAGTCTGACAAGTTCTTGGAGTTTATCGACGGAGATTCTCATTCAGACGTATGAAATGGTGTGAAATTTAAGAACAGTTCGCTTCACAATTGGAAGTCAAACAAGATGTTCCTAGGTCCCTATTGTTATGCATTGTCTATAGGCGATTTTGTAGTCTATCAATTATATTGATATAATTTTATAACATTTTATCTTACTGTGTTTAAGCTCCAATCAGGACATAAAATAAATAAATAAATAAATGGAATCGACTATACCCGAACATTGCTTAAAGGTCCTCGCGTTGCGGATGATGATATTGTTACGACTGGCACCGTGCTTCCTCAGACTTGAGGGAAGAGTGCCGGACGGAGAGTCAAAATAAAACAATTAGATTTAATTATTTAATACAGAGCCCGCTGTCTATTGCGTGGCTGCAACTCTGTGTTTTATGTATTATTTAAAGTTTTAATATTAATTTACAAATCAGAGCCCGCTGTCTATTGCGTGGCTGCAACTCTGTTTTTATTTATTATTTAAAGTTTTAATATTAATTTACAAATCAGAGCCCGCTGTCTATTGCGTGGCTGCAACTCTGTTTGCTTGTTTACTTAACTCTTAACTCTGTCTTTTCCTGGTCACAGTCCTCGCCTTTTATACTATTATTCCTCATGACCCATCTCCTATCTTCCCCCTCCACGCATCATGATTTCCTTACCAATTACCATATGTGCATACGCGCTATTTTAGGTATTGCTTAATTGTTTTCCGTTCTCATTACAAATACCCAAATGACATCTTGGGTGTCATTTGCCTTACGCTGGTGTCAAGTGTCATCCATTCATAAATTATTATTATTCCCTGATACCACAACGTAGTATTCCTTCAATATGCAACCAATGCAGTTTTGCCATATGTCGGCGTGCCGCTGTGCAATCGGATCGGATTTGGGTTACGTGTGTATCGTTATGGGTAGGTATGCACTTGACTCATTGCGCTTGGGTGGCGTTTGAGTAAATGGAAAAACAAATGAAAACAAAGCAAATGACCTATTAATAGCCGTGCGCTTCGGTAATGTATTTGGTGTATGGAATGGATTGTCAGTGAGAAGGTGATGATTAGGGTAGGTCATGAGTAGGGTATGGTTGTGCGGATCACAACATCCCACCCTCCTTAGAAAAAGAAAATTCTTACCTGAAGGGTTAGAATTTTCTGCAAGTAGGCTTGGATGTGACGAGGAAAGAACTTACAATAACTTAGCAAACTAAGAAAAAGGTTTTTTTTTTTTTGTATGAAGTATTTTTAGAATTTACAATTCTTACCCTTGAAGAGGTTTGTGGTTTTTAAAAAAAATTTTTTTTTTGTTTTCTTATCTTTTCTTATTCTTATTGTATTTATATATATTTTTATTTTTATGTTTTTAAATGCAGTACTTCCCAAGGGAGAGTATAACTGCTTTCTTATCCCAAGAGATAGAATTTGTTATTTAATAATATAACATTTTTTTTTGTATAACATTTTTTTTCTTTATAATGTTTTAATATTTTTGCAGTACTTCCCAAAGGAGAGTATACTTGATTTCTTATCCCAAGAGATAGAATTTGTTATTTAATAATATAACTTTTTTTTTTTTTTTTTTTTTTATAACAATTTTTTTTTCTTTATAATGTTTTAATATATTTGATAATATGCTTTATTTTAAATTCTTTATTCCTATTACAAATTTATGTTTAGCTATATATATATTTAGCAAAAATTACTTAAGTCTTATTAATAAACTTATTCCATAAAACTGATATTTTAATCTCTGGTAGTAAGTACCATTCTGGGAGTAGGGTTTGGGGAAAGGTCTGTTGGAGTGGGTTTTATGATTATGCTAGGGATAGGATCAAGGGATATGTTTGTTTGAGGAATTTCTAAATCGTTATCTTTCTTTGGAGTTTCAATATTCCTGCCCTTGAGGTATCTGATCATGATACAAATCGTGAGTAATAGGATTGTTAGGGTAATATAAGTCATAGTGTAATGGTGTATATCGTTTTTTGATAAGGTTTGTAGACCTGCGCTTTCTTTATTTTCTAGGCTTTTAATATCTGTGGTTAGTTTTTTTTTTAACATGTTGTCGTCATCGTATCTTAAAAGTTTAACTGAGCTATTGTAAACCTGAACGGTCCTGAAATTTAGAGGGAAATGGCAATGGAAATGTTATTTTGTAGCCTTTGATACGGAGGTACTTGGATGGAACTGTGAGTGTTGGGAATAGGATTCTTATTCCGTGTAGGATTTTACTATTTAATCGGCAAAAGGTTTTAGATTGTTATTGTGGATAACCTTAAATTTCCTACCGATCTTGACCTCGGTATTTTCTTCTGACATTATTCTTGAGACTTCATAGGGACCTTCCCATAGCGAGGAGAATTTATTTTTTCGGGTTTGGTTTTTTAAAAGAACCCTATCTCCAACGTTAAATTTTTTGATTTCAGTACTTTTGTCGTACTGTCTCTTGGAACATTCCTTTTTCCGTTGTAATATCTTGTTTGCTACTTGATATCCGTGTTGCAACCGGGCTCGTAGTTCGTTGGCATAATTTTCGTAGTTATACGAAGTTTTAGGAGATTGCTCGAAAACGCTGGGAATGTTTGCGGGGAATCCATAGAGAAGTTCATATGGCGTAAAGCCTGTACTACTATGAGGAGTAGTGTTGTAGACAAACATTGCGTATGGAACCCAAGAATCCCAAGTTAGGGGGTCTTGGTTAACATAGTGTCGTAAGTATTCAGTTAACGTCCTATGGCTCCTTTCCAACGCGCCATTGGTTTGCGGGTGGTATGGCGTTGTATTTAATTTCCTGATTTTCATGAGGTTGCACATTTCCTTGAATAAATTGCTCAAGAAGTTTGTGCCTTGGTCTGTTAACAGGGAAAGTGGTATGCCGTGACGGCAGACAATGTTCTCGACAAAAGTTCTTGCTACAGTGGGCGCTTCAGCGTTAGGAAGGGGATATGCTTCGGAAAGTTTTGTCAAGTCGTCTTGAAAAGTCAGGATATATTTTTGACCGGAATGGCTTACGGGAAGTGGTCCGACTATATCCAATGCGACCCTTTCGAAAGGTCTTGAACTGGTAGTTGTTATTTTCATGGGTACTAGAGGATTTTTCCTGCTCTTATTGAGTTGACAAGATTTACATTTACTAATGTAAGAAGTGATGTCTTGAGCCATAGTAGGCCAAAAGTATTTTGACTTGATTCTTTGGATTGTACGAGTTATCCCTTGGTGTCCTCCGAAAGGGGAATCATGGTATTCGCACAGAATCTTGGTTATGTCGTCCTGGTTGCTGAGAAGAATTTTGTCATTAGAAAAAATGTGAATGGTGATATTTAGAGTTTGAAAAATGTTTTCTATTAAAAGTTTCATACTTCTTTTCGAAGGGTTCTCCATAGCTGGCAGAGCTATGCCTAAAGCTTGGATATCGTTTTTATTGCAAAATTCTTTAATATTTTTAAAACATGCCTCAGTAGTTTTTTGGTCCTTTAAACCTCGATGGGGGATAGGAAGTGTGGTGACTGAAATAGTTGTGCCGTCATTTTGTGGGTATTCAACAGTTTTCCCTATTGAGGGCTTAATAAATTGGGGTATTTTTTGTTTTAACGTATATTCTTCTTCAGACTCAATTATGGGTAATATGATAATCTTTAGTTTAATTGATTTGTTTCTGTATATTGACCCCTGCTCTTCTTGTAAGGTAAAACTGGAAAGTGTTTGAATCTGCATATCGCCAATTTGTTCGGGATTTGTTGTATCTTGGATCGCGTTATTTTGGCGTTGTCCTCTGGTTGTTACCATGGCTACTGTCGGTATTCGACTTAGTGCGTCAGCGTTTGAATTGTATTTTCCTGCTTTGTAAATTATGTGGTATTCGTATTCTTCTAGCAAAATTCTCCATCGGGCTAATCTCGAAGTAGGATCTTTTAGATTCATAAGCCATTGAAGCGGTTTATGATCGGTACAAATGGTGAACTTTCGCCCATAAACGTAAGGTCGAAATTGTTTAACTGCGAATATAATAGCTAAAAGTTCCTTTTCCGTTGTAGTATACCTAGTTTCAGCGTCATTTAGGGTTCGGCTAGCGAAGCAAATAGGCTTATCTTGGCCAATGGAACCTTGTGACAATACGGCTCCTAGACCTATGTCACTAGCATCTGTTGTAATGATAAATTCTTTACCGAAATCAGGGTATGCAAGGATTGGAGGGCTTATCAGTTTATTTTTTAACGTTGTGAAAGCTTCGTCACAAAATGCATCCCATTTAAAAGGAGCATTCTTCTTTAAGAGCTTTGTAAGAGGTTTCGCTATAATTGAAAAATTATCTATGAATCTTCTGTAGTAGCCTGCAAATCCCAGGAACGATTTAATGCCTTTAGCGTTTTTAGGGGTAGGGTAAGTTTTCACTACTTTAATTTTTTCGGGATCTGGTGTTATTCCTGCTTCGCTTATCACATGTCCCAGATACATTAGCTCTTTTCGCAAAAAATGGCACTTTTCGGGTTGCAGTTTGAGATTATATTCCCGTAACCTCGTTAGAACACCTATTAGCTTGCCGTTATGCTCAGTGAGATTTGACCCGTAAATGACAATGTCATCTACATAAACGAAACAACCTATTCCGATCATTCCCATTAGGACATTATTCATCATTCGTTGGAAAGTGGCCGGGGCATTCTTTAGTCCGAACGGCATTCTGTTGTACTCGTAGTGACCGGTGGGAGTGCTAAATGCGGTTTTCCCTCGGTCAGAGTTCTCAACAAGGATTTGATGAAATCCATTAGCTAGATCGAGTGTGGAAAAATTCTTAGATTTACCCAATTGGTCCAATATGTCAGTTATGTTGGGCAATGGGTACGCATCTCCCACGGTTGCGTCGTTTAGTCGTCGGTAGTCTACGACTACTCTCCATTGTTTATTGCCTTGAGAGTCAGGTTTCTTCGGGACAAGTAACAAGGGTGAATTCCATGGACTGTGACTGGGTCTTATGATATTATTGTCTAGCATTTCATTGACTTGTTTTTCAATTTCTGCCTTGCTAGATTCAGGAAGTCGATATGGTCGTATATAAACAGGGGGTTTGTTAGGCTCGGTTTCGAGAACGTGTGTGATTGCATTAGTGTATGTTAGTGCATCGCCCGGTAAAAAGAACAATTCGTTGAAGGTCCTACAAATTTTGGTTATTTCTTTTTTCTCTTCTAGATTGCAGTGATCTAGTTTGAGTAGAGTTTCTAATTTTTTCCAACGGTTATGCATAGGATCTTTTTCAGGGTGAGTGTTTATACACTCAAAGTCGTCCAAATTGTCCCATTCCAATCCTAGATCTGGTATCCGTAATTTTGACTCACTCTCATTTACGTTGAGCAGTAGAATTTTAACGCGATTGTGATGAGACTTGGCTACGGAAGAGGCCATAAAGACTCCAGGGCAGACCTCTTTTTTCCGGAATACTACATCATTATTACAGTTAAATGGTATTTCTACTATTTGCTCACTCCTGGGTTTTATCCTTATTTCACCCGACATTCCTTTTTCCGATTTAGTATTATTACTCTGTTCTTGTGGAGGAGCAGTAGTACGCTCTCCTTCAGAAGTGTTGAATACAACGGTGGAACCGGATATCGTGAATGGATGTATTTCCAGAGTATTTTTCACGTAATTAATAGAACATGAGTACTTTTTCAGGAAATCGTTGCCGATTATTCCGTCGAAGTTTGTACTAAGTTTACCATCTAAGATATGGAAAGGGTGTGCTAATTCATAGCGATGGCTTTCCGATTGAAATATTATAATCTCGATAGTGGAAGTAGATTCAATGATATTCTCTCCGAAGATGTTGGAGATAATCATATTATTGTGTATAGTTTTATTTTGGTTGGGGGAAGATTTTATGATAGATATTTCCGCTCCGGTGTCTATTAGAAAATTTTTGACTTCGCCATTTTGGAGCGGAACTCTAATCATGAAGAGTTCGTTATTAGGGATGAGGGAAACGTGTAATTTGTGATCGGGGTTTAGTTTCGGTGGACTTCGGCTTCGGTGGTTACTCGAGAGAGGTTGCCGGTCGTTCCTTCCCGAGGGTAATCGTTTCCCGTGTTACAAGGGGTGTTTTCTTGAGGGTTAGGAGTGAATTGTACTTGGTTTTGATGGAGGTGGTGTGGTATCTGCTGATAGTTTATTTGGAGTCTATCGTCGGGGTGATACCTGTTTTGTGGCTCTCTACTACGTTGAGTGTAAGGGTTATTATTGTTTGCGGAATAGTGGTTTCTGGGGGCAGTCCCCGGATTAGGGTTGAGTGTTTGGCCTGAATTTAGATGTGCAATCCTGAGCCTACAGGAGTCGAACGAATGGTTTCGTCGGTTGCAGTAATTGCATTGCAAGTTTTGAATTTCCCTTTTAATTTTAGGGGGAATATTAGGAAAATTTGAAAAATTTTTAAAACAGGTTTCCCGCGTATGGCCAATTTTGTTGCAGAGTTGGCACACGGGTTTAGGGGGAAAAGGATTGTATGATGGTTTAAGTGGAGTATTCCGATGTGTTATCGCACATCTTTCGATGCGGGAAGAATGTTCTTCTGCAAAAGAAATCGCTTTTCTAAGGTCTGATTCTCCAACTGCTTGGATCATTAGACGAAGACTTTCGTTTTTGAGGCCGTCTTCAAAAGTTCTTACTGCGATTTTTTCGTTTTCTTGAACGAGGAAGGTTCTTACCGCGTCCTCGGTAATAGATGCGTAGGTAGCAGAATTAAGGCGACTCAAGAGGTCGCTAATTCGATCGCCAAATTCCTTAACCGTTTCTCTGGTGTTCTGTTTTGCAGACAATAACTCATTTTGCACGGAGGAGCGTGATTTTTGCTCCTTGAATCGTGACTCTAGTTCTTGGACGAGTTCTGTCCATTTTTTAAAAGATTTGAACTGTATAAGTTCGAAAGCGGGGCCCTCTAACCTGGTTTTTATGATTTCCAGGTAGAAGGTTTGTTCTTCAGCGGTTTTCGCTGAAGAGAAGAGTGTGTTCCCACACGTTATAAATCGGTTTAGGTCCTTTGGATTCCCGTTGAATAACGGGACGATCTGGTAAATATCGCTAACGTTTATTTTAAACTCCATTTTTTCTATTCTTTGAGGCTCGGAGAAGGGCAGGAATTTGAATAATTCCGCTGTTCTTTTATTTTGCCGCGTAAAAATTTTGAATAAATTTAAAATTTGTTCACGAAATAGTAGGAAATGGGGAGGTCGGTGTATTTAGTGTAAGAAATTGGGAGGTCGGTGTATTTAGTGTATATATAAAAAAAAAAAAAAAAATTGTATATTGTTAAAAATACCTTATGACCTATGTTGCTGCTACTGTCACTGATGATGGTGGTGTTGTTAAATGTTGCTCCTGTTGTTGGTTTGCCAGGCAGGCTTCACGCCCTAGAGCTGAGGTCTCCTGGTCTTTTCCTTTTGTGTTTTCGCTTTATGTTATGTTTTTGCACTATTTCTGGTGTGAGCCCCAGAAACGCTATCACTTTAACAAAAATCACTTTATTATTATTATTTATATAATTTTTTTTTCTTCACTTTCACTTGTTTACACTTCTCTGGTGTATAGCCCCAGAGAACGCCTCAGAAGTATTTTACTTCTGTTTTTTGGTTTGGTAGTAGGGACCTCTTTGGGTATCCCACCGCTGCCACCAATTGTTACGACTGGCACCGTGCTTCCTCAGACTTGAGGGAAGAGTGCCGGACGGAGAGTCAAAATAAAACAATTAGATTTAATTATTTAATACAGAGCCCGCTGTCTATTGCGTGGCTGCAACTCTGTGTTTTATGTATTATTTAAAGTTTTAATATTAATTTACAAATCAGAGCCCGCTGTCTATTGCGTGGCTGCAACTCTGTTTTTATTTATTATTTAAAGTTTTAATATTAATTTACAAATCAGAGCCCGCTGTCTATTGCGTGGCTGCAACTCTGTTTGCTTGTTTACTTAACTCTTAACTCTGTCTTTTCCTGGTCACAGTCCTCGCCTTTTATACTATTATTCCTCATGACCCATCTCCTATCTTCCCCCTCCACGCATCATGATTTCCTTACCAATTACCATATGTGCATACGCGCTATTTTAGGTATTGCTTAATTGTTTTCCGTTCTCATTACAAATACCCAAATGACATCTTGGGTGTCATTTGCCTTACGCTGGTGTCAAGTGTCATCCATTCATAAATTATTATTATTCCCTGATACCACAACGTAGTATTCCTTCAATATGCAACCAATGCAGTTTTGCCATATGTCGGCGTGCCGCTGTGCAATCGGATCGGATTTGGGTTACGTGTGTATCGTTATGGGTAGGTATGCACTTGACTCATTGCGCTTGGGTGGCGTTTGAGTAAATGGAAAAACAAATGAAAACAAAGCAAATGACCTATTAATAGCCGTGCGCTTCGGTAATGTATTTGGTGTATGGAATGGATTGTCAGTGAGAAGGTGATGATTAGGGTAGGTCATGAGTAGGGTATGGTTGTGCGGATCACAACAATATTCATTACATACCAGAAATTTTACAAACGGCCTGTTTTATTCGTCACCAATCTCAGAAAAGTAAAGCAAATCAATGTAAAGATGACGAATGCGGAATAAAATACTTGCAGTCACATTTGTGATAAAGCTGTAGGTATAACTTTCTAACTTTTAACGGATCCTGAACTCGTCCTATTAATTGGTATATACTAGTATACGTTGTGTGTCTTGACGTGTGATTGATATAACGTTCTTCCAAGTTCCGCTCGCTGAAAGTGAATAGCGCTGGAATCAGTTTACTAGTATAGTCCTGTACACATTCCTAAAAAGTTTTTAAAATAAGCTTTTGCTTTAGTTCGAATCAGTACAAATGACCGCCACAAAAGCTTGGGATATGATGAGTTCGTAACTATTAAAAAATTGCTTAACTATTTTATAGGCAAATGCCCAAAACCTGAAGCGAATAGGTTAGGTAGGTTAAGTTAGGTTAGGTTGGGAGGGCAGTTTTGCATCCGATGCAAATTTCACCCAGAAACTGTGAAGGCCCATTGTGAGTACCCTGTTTGTACATGTAAGGACATGTGGCTAACAAAACCACTTCGATCTGTTGAGGAATAGTTTTATGTCTGATAGAGGTACCCCTGCCAAGTCGTCCAAACTTTCGAAGAACCTAGCTCCCATACACGATGAGCGGCGTTCCTGTAAAGCTGGGCAGTGGCATATCTCTATTTCCTCTTCGTCTCTACAGCTTCTGCAGAAGTCATATGCAAAAAGTCCGAGTCTTTTAGCCATATTTCCTATGATGCAGTGTCCGGTTAAAACCCCGGCGAGCATCCGGACTTGACTTCTATTTAGGGAGATTAGGAACTTTGATCTTTTGGTGTCAACCACAGGCCACAGACTTCGGGTTATGACGCAACCGATGGTGTTGCTCCATTGTTCCTTAGCCAGTTGTGTGGTGACGCCTTCAATAAAAGTCTTAGCAGTGTTAAAAGGCGGTAACTCCTCTCCGTCCGCAAGTTGAGGTTTCATATCAAAGCAGTATCTGGCCAATTCGTCCGCCTTTTCGTTCCCTTCCACCCCAACGTGTCCCGGAACCCAGCAGAGTAGAATTGAGTGATGACGTATAGCCCTGAGCGCCACGAGGCAATCTGTAACACATTTCTCATTAACAAGATTGGAGCCGATAGCTTTAAGTGCTGCTTGACTGTCCACACAGATGGTTATTTCCATTGCTGGTAGTCCCATCGATAAGATAGTCTGTGTTGCTTTTTTAACCGCATAGATCCCAGCTTGGAAGACACTGCAGTGATCGGTCAGTCGGAACGACTGGCTAATAGCAAGACTTTCTGAGAATACGCCGGCTCCTGTTCCATTTTCTGTTTTTGAACCATCCGTATAGACGGCTATACCATTAATGATGGTACTGGGTGATTTCCAGTCCTGCCTTCTGGGTATAGTGATTCTGAAATTTTTCTCGAAGTCATATCTGGGTTTCTCGTAATCGGTGAGTGACATGAGTCCCTTCCGATCGAAGATTTCAAGTATGCTTGAGTGTCCGCAATAAGCAGGCTTCCAAGTTTTGTTCTCTCTTAATCTGAGAGCGGCTTTGGCTGCCACGTTCTTAGTGAATAGCTCAATGGGTTGCAGGTTCAATAGTGTTTCAAGACCAATTTGTGGTGTGGATTTAATTGCGCCTGTTATTCCCAAACAAGCAATTCTCTTCACCTTGTTCAGGTTCTTAAGATAGGATTTGGTCTTAACCGCCTCCCACCAAACAACTGAGCCGTAGGTAAGAATGGGTTTCACAATCGCGGTGTACAGCCAGTGCACAATATTCAGTTGTAAGCCCCAGTTTTTTCCAAAGGTTTTCCTACATGCATAAAAGGCAGTAAGTCCTTTCTTCATTCTTTTAGGTTAGGTAACGCATCCCAAAGTAATTTGCAAAAGTAAATTTTTAAGTGCAGCTTACACTGTGTGGACGAACAAAGACAAAATTTCGCACATTAAATTATGCATTGTGATCTAAAATATTTAACGTAAGGGTTGAAGACAATTTTTGGTAGTATTTTTTATTATCTCTATAAAACAAAATTGCATAAAGTGTATGTTTCGCTCCGTCGCCCGTAATTTTCAACCACTTTAGGTTATTTTTTTTTTAAATATCGGTAATTACGGTGGTCAATTAATAAGCCAAACAAAAAACAACTAATAAAAAAATTTAAAAGCAAAAAAGAAACAAATAACTTAATTTCTTTTAAAAAGCTCTTTTTCTATTTCAGTCCACTTCACAAATCGGTTTTATTGCTCCTGGAAATTTGAAATACAACAAAAAAAAGCTCTGAGCATTCTTCGTTACACTTTTTACTCATAGATGTATAATACCTACAAAAGCATGTGTTTTCGGTGCGTATGTGTTCATTTGCACATTTTCTTTTGTTCATTAATAATGTGTGACTCGTGTGAGCGTGATTTTATGTCGCTAACATACGTTTACGTTGAATTTGAACGATAATCAAAAAACGTTATGCAAATTTCCTTGATTGAGTCCGTTGAGTATTAGTGACTGACTTAAGGAGCGAACAGCTTCAAAAAGTCTGCTCACATTGCAATTTTAATAACAGTCTTATGTGCTACAATTTGTAGTGAAATGCTCAAGTCACTGGCACTGGTGGGAGCGTTCAGTTGAGCGTAAAATTTGGAATTTTAAAATGTTGATAACATCTATCTCTCTATATATAAAACAAAGTGACATCCGTAAGACCGCGAACGGATTGTCCGATTTGAGCTATCTTTTCTTTGTTGTGTTTGTCTACACGTAAGGAAGGTCTCATACGGCGAAAAATTTGAAAAAATTAAAATCAAGTTGGAAAATCCTTAAAAGCTAATTTTCAATACTTACAACACACGGGGAATTTTATTCTTTTTTTTATATTTTAATCGAAATATACAGTGAGAGCGTATAATGTCAAAAATTCTACATGAATTGAACTATTTAGTAGATTTTCTTTTCTGGAAACAGTTTTGTTTAGCACGGGCAAAACCGGGCGGGAACATTTATCTTTCATCTCTTCTCTATCTCTGTATTATATATCTTATCTAATCTTATATGATTGTGATTGTTATATCTTATCTCTATAAATGTAAAACAAAGTGGCAAAAAGTGTATGTTTTCCTCTGCCGCCCGTAATTTTCAACAATTGGTTGATTTTTTTTTAAATGTCGGGAATTGATGAGCAATTAATAGGCAAAAAAAAAAAACACTTTATTTCTATCGGTGCCTGGCGAAGCCGGCGGGGTTCAGCTAGTGGGTTATAAATATTGTTGCCACCCCGGGCGACTACCTTCAGATTTTATTAAAAAAAAAAAACAAACGAAATTAGACAGAAGCGAGATTACCGTTGTATTTTTTTTTTTTTTTTTTTTTTTCGAAGGGGATAGAAATTCTTTATGGGGAAATCTGGGGTTTTTCGAAATTATGTGTTATTTTATTTGTATTTCGTTATAATATCCTTTTTGGTAATCTTAAAATTGGTGTGCTATTTAGCGTTGCCATAAGTTGTCTGCATTTTCAACCGAGCTGCAGACTTTTAAAAACCAGAAATCTGCGCCTCAGATTTTGTAAGGCATCCGCAATAATAGATTTTGTTCTTTTTAACAAATTTTTATATTTATTACACGTTGATTTCGCTATATGCTGTCATTTTCGTATTCAGATTTTCGTTTTTTTTTTTTTTTTTTTTTTTTATTTAAATTTTTGTTGTTTATTGTTATGTAAATAAATAACAATATTTTTTGTAAAGTAAGATTTTTCTATAAAAATCTTCATTACCGATTTTTCTTTCTTCGTAATTGCAGATTTGTAAAAATATTTTTATGGCAACGCTGGTGCTATTTTAAAATGCAGTCCTCGATCGATCGGTCCTCTAAAGCAATATTTGACAATTTGACAATGAAAATTATTTCTGCTAATATTTTTGGACTATTTTTGTTTACAAAACAAGTGTTTCAAAGAAGCTAATGCAAGTTTTATTTGGAAAAAGTTATAGCTTTTTTCTTATAATAGTTCCTTAAATATTTTCTACAATATTTAGATTCGACAAATCAAACTTACATGTTCAAATTCGAAATTCCTTTTTTTAAGTCGTACAAAGCAATATTAAAAAAACTAATGACAAAAATTTGGGTGGGTTTTTTTTTTTTGAAAAAGTAGAAAAATCTGGGTTTTTTTTTTTCAGATTTATCTGGAAGAGAAAATATTGTGTCCGTCTGGCAATGCCTGTCGCATCTATACGTCTTTTCGTAAAGTACAAAATTCCTGTTTAAACTTAACTTTCTTAAATAATTAATGAACTAATATAAATACTTTTAGTTTCTTTTATGTTTTTCAATCTCCGATTACTACAGTAACCTAAAAAATAAACCAAGTAAAGCATGCCAATTTGGGAGCGTGTCAGCATCCCGCTTTTTAAAATACCGTTTTTTTTTTCAAATCCCGCTTAAAAAGTTTTAAAACCCCGTCTTCTTAACATCCCGTTTAATCCCGCTTTGCGGCGATTTTTTTAAGCAAAACATCTAGTTTCAATTGCAAAAGCGGGACGGGACGGGATTAAAATAAACGGACTTATAAGAAACAGGATTGTAAAAAGCGGGACTATAAAAAGGTGAGATTGTAAAAAACAGGATAAAAAACGGGATCTTAAAAAGCTGTATGTTCCTGTCTGTTCCTTTACTTTTGTAGTAGGAATGGAAAAGACTGTCAAAATAGCAGTGGTGGGGATAAATTTTCTCATAGAGAGAGATGTTTACGAAAAAGTTAGGGAACGTTTTTATAGTAATTTATGAAAAATGACAGATACGTTATTCAAATATTGAAAAAATGGTTCGAGAAGTCGTTAAAATGTCTGATAAACTCGAGGAATTTGTTAACTTAAGAGAAAATTAGTTATATCATCTAGCTGCAATGAAAGTGATCTGGGATAAATCGAACTTCATTTTGATGAATCGGAGTAGGTACTCGTATGTGTAAAAGTTTGTACTGATTGAACTACAAGCATTCGAAAAGAGGAAAAAGCGACACTGTATGAAGAATTACATGGAGTAGATTGTTTCCTGTTCCAGCGAGGAAGAATTTCGTCGCCACTTTCGAAAGAATCTTGATACCATTTTAATACGCAAGAAATTAAAAAATAATCCACGCATATGCCAAATGGGACAACAAATTTCAAATCAGCTGTTATTTGTAAGATGACTGACAGCTTTTCCATTTCTTACACCAAGAAATTTGTTAAGTAAAAATTCGTAAGACTCTCAGTGGAGTCTTTCGAATTTTTCGAGCTAAGGAGCGGCACTGAGTAAAAATTCGTGAGAATTCGTAAAAATTCGTAAGATTTAAAAGTAAAGGAACAGGCCTGATATCGTACCCAGCCCTGTCAATTTTCACTTATAGGTTTCACACGTTTATTATGTCAAGTTCGTGGCTGTCGAGGCAAGGTGTTAACAAATTTACTGGTACTGACAATTTCTGAATAAACCATGTATTCGCAAACACATTACCTACAACAATCTGCAAACTCGTTGTCAGTTCTATAGGCGAAGTCAAAAATAGCACTTTATTGACATACACAGAAACTTTCCTTTCAGAGCAATTCAACATTTCAAATGGTTGTCCTTTGTATTTCATCTTGCTCATACAAATTCTCAGTACATACCTCACATTGCCATGAGATTTCATTGTCTACAGCAGGCAACTGTTTTAGTAGTTACTCTTCTCTACAATATTCCAATGAAAAATGAACATAGTTTCTGAGAAATTGTTACGCAACTAGATACCATTCCTATCATTTAAAGAGAATGTTTGAAATTCTTTGACAGATTCAGCGTTAATGCTAACAAAATCCATGCACTGTCCTGTCAGTTCTTTCGCATTCAACATCTCAAATGAACTGACTGCGCTAAATTATTTCAATCTGTCTTTTAGAGATTCAGTTTTATTTACCCAACGAGTTAAAAATAAACTTTTCCACTGAAACACCTCAAGTGGCTGGCGGTGACAGCGAACATCATCGTAAATTTTAATTATTCCATGCGAGGTAATTATAGCAAATTGAAGAGCGTGCACGACTGATCGCATGTACCGTCAAATTTTGTTATGCGAATATCTGTAGCAATTAAAATTGTTCCCATCGTAATATTTCGAAAAGGAGGAAATTTTGGAATTCTTACCGCGTGAAGTGTTTCCACATTACTATTTATATACAGGGTGAGGGTCACAATATTTAATTCAAGCGATAATCTCCTGGGAACCTATTTTTCATCGTGAAAGTGTTTTTGATAAATATTCAATTTTTTTTTTATATAATAAAATAGAAAAAGATACAAATCTGCATTTGAATCGGATTAACAACGAATCTATTTTGACGTCTGTATTTTTCACACTTTACTGTTAGGCTTTGGGTTGCGTTGCTGATAAAATTGTACGTGAAAAGTTTTTTCAAAGTGAAGTTCATATTTATTTAAGCTTAGTAACGTCATGTACAACTCTATTCAAAACTGAGTACAATTAAAGCGAATCCCTTTAGCCGAGTGGTACGCAGTTCGAGCTAAAAAATCAAACATTTACTGTGAATTTTTTGAGAGAAACAACTCTTAACAACAACTCGCCGACACAGTCACTTTTGGTAGGAATGATAGCTATTTCGAATTACACCACTAATTCATCATCAGATTCCTTTGGAGTGATTGTTTGAATAGTTTTGAATTCTGACAGCCGATTCTCCGTATATAATTCCATTTGGAAAGACATTTCTGTTTTCCCCTGTCAGGAAATGAACTTGCATTTCAATTTATTCTCCAATTGAGCAAGTGACTACCACTTGCGCCAACTGAGTGACGAGTACAAGCCCGACAACTGGTGATTAGAACGGAGGGGAAGACCTACCTGGTACAGGAAAATAAGTCCCCAGGAACTAAGTCCACTAAGGGACCTAATGGGAAATAAAACCACTTTCGTAAAGTGGACTTAGTTCCCATGTAAGGTGGGAAATAAATTCCGAAAACTCTGAGTGGTTTTATTTCCCTTTTAATAAGAAGTAAATTCTCACTGTCGACTAAGAACAAAGTTAAATTAAAGAGTCAAGATGGTACTTTGCAATTTTTATTAACTTTTAACTGAGGCAGAGGAATATATGCACAAAATTTCAAAAACGAAATTCGGTTTGCAGGACTCTGAAAGTAATCTAAGAAAAATCGACGCACACCATGACCATTCTCAAATCTTAGAAAACTAAGAATGCCAATTTATTTTCTCAAACAACTTTTTTGTTTTAGCTTTCGAAGGCTAAAAATGCCAATTTGTTTTCTCAAACAACTTTTTTGTCTTAGATTTCCAAAACCTTAGATAATTAAAGTAATAAATCCGCACGAATTTTTTACTTTTATTTTCTCAAATGTTCGAAGGCTAAAAATGCCAATTTATTTTCTCAAACAACTTTTTTGTTTTAGCCTTCGAAAATTTGAGAAAATAAAAGTAAACAATTCGCGTGAATTAAGTCTCGTGGACTTATGTCCCTGCGCCAAAAATCACCGCAATTTTTCATTGATTATTTTCAGATTCTTGCTAACTAAATTTCGAAGAGAGTATTCTGTCATACAGAATAAAACTTAAAAAATGCAGCTTGCAAGACTCTGAAAATAATCAAAGAAAAATCGCCGTGATTATTTAAACAAAAGTGTATCCAATTCTAAATGTTGGAAGTTAGTTCCCTCTTCTTATTTTTGAATATGTGTACTAAGTTCCCATAAGAAAGTGAATTTAGTTCCCACCTTACATGGGAACTAAGTCCACTTCAAGAAAGTGGTTTTACTTCCCACTAAGTGCGACTTAAGTCTCTCAGTGGACTTAGTTCCCGGGGACTTATTTCCCTGCACCGACCTACCTCTCTGCATTGTTGTTGCTACGAGGTGTTTATTTGTCAATTGTTAGAGTAACCCCCAAACAAGCGAGAATCGTAAAATAGTAAAATATTACCCGAGGACTACATCTTGCAACAATATTAATTCAGAGATGACACCTATCTGCAAGAATATCTGGGCACGGTTGAAACTTTATAGGTTCGTATAAGTGACTACATATAAAGAACACGATTAAACAGACGTGACCAAAACAATACCTATGGCCCCCAATTCAAACCACCATTTTTAAGAAAAGACTGTAGGAAAGTGCCCGATTATTTGGGCCGATATATTGACAAGAAGTTGGTAACTCTACACTGCAATTTAAAAGACCATTTACTTTCGTTAAAAAAGCACAAAAGTACTCGTTCCCATCTACCTTGACACTGAACTGAACAAATTTATAATAAATAAATAAAATAAATAGTTGGCGCAAAAGGTCCGGACGAACCCTAGGCCTAGCTAGAACTGAACAAATATGAAATGTAAAAATCGCCTCAATAATTAATCAGTTATTGCATAATTATGCAATTACAATAATAACTGGACAATAAATTACAGCTGAACGCGGGCAATTATAGTCGCATAAACGAAAAATTAAAATTCACAATCAAAGCAACACTTAGAATGAAATAAGTCTCCATCTCACCTTCACCTAAATGACTACTTTGACAAATTTATTACCAACTGACTTATAACTTGTAAGAATTTTTTTTTAATTTAATAACCGGCTGAACTTCCAGAGGAAAAACTTTTAATGAACACACTCGCACACGTATCGGAAACTTAATCTGCTTCATAAAAATCCACCCTTGACGTTGTACAGATACTCGTACAATTGACCACAGAAAAAAAAAATCACTCACTCCGAAATCGGATAGCCTGTCAACAAGCTCCTTCCACGAGTTTTTATAGCCACAGTACGATGCTGTATCCGTATTCCGTATAACAATTCAATGAGTATGATGTACACACAACGCTGTACTCGTACACGCTGTGGCTTTTGTGGTCATTTATGTAATTAATTTGTTACGATTAAGCGATTTCGATTGGTACTAATTCTTTGGTGACAATCTGTTGTAATTTTCAACAAACGAGTGAGTAATTATTTTGGATCAAAAGTGACAGCGATAGACGGTGCGCACTTGCACAGTTGGATTAAGCTGTTGAGCTGAGTTATGTGATGCAACGTAGGTATATCTCTTTGACAGGTGACAACTAATTTTCTCGGTTTTTACTAATTTTTTTTCAGCTGTCTGATGGAATGATGGAGAAAATGTTATGACGGCCTAGCTGCCAATGCGTTGTCAATCTGTTTCACTCTCTTCTCGATTTATTCAATTGAGAATGAAAATTTATGCGCTGGTCGCTGACATGTGTTTGGGAAATCATAGATGGAATAGATTATTTTTCCTGGCTCAGAGTACACCCACCATATTATTATCTACTGCCGCGGAAGTGATTTATGAGGTGCGTTGCTTAATATGGTTGTGCGTTGTGCAGACAATTTGCTGATAATATTGACATATGCTTAGTAATTTTTAGCGGCAACGCGAAGGAGTAGGGTATAATTAAATTAATTTAGATCTCTGCGCCACAATAACCCTGTCCATAAATTATAGCAATTAATTACCCACAGTGCTGTTGTGTATAAACCATCCTGTGGATTTGATAAAGCACATTATCTTGTCTACTGGTGTGCTGGAAAGCTCCTCTAGATCGGAAGTAGTGTCTCCCTAGAAAAAAAATAGGGGCCATATGGGTCCTCAGGCTCAAAAGGGCGCCTCGTTTAAATCATGTTGATAAGTCACTTACTTACTTAAGGTGGCGCTACAGTCCGGGGCGGACCTGGGCCTCAACAAATACGCCTCTCCAGTTAGCGCGATCTTTGGCTAACTTCCTCCAGTTGCGCACTCCAAGTTAGTTGAGGTCCCCTTCCATTTGCGCGCGCCATCTAAGGCGAGGTCTTCCTCTACTGCGTTGTCCCTCCGGGTTGGAATCGAAGACTCTCCGGGCCGGAGCGCTGGTGTCCATTCGCTCTATATGTCCTACCCATCTTAGACGACTAATGCTCACTTTTCTGACCAGGTCGATGTCGCTGTAAAGCTCGTAGAGTTCGCTGTTAAATTTTCTACTCCAAAGCCCGTCAACGCAAACGGGACCAAAAATCACTCGAAGAATTTTGCGTTCGAAGCGATCAAGAAGATCCTCATCCGTTTCTGCTAGGGTCCATGCTTCTGCGCCATAGAGCAGGACAGGGATGATGAGAGTCTTATATAGAATCTCCTTAGTGCTTCTTGACAAGGCCTTACTAATCAATTGCCGTCTTAGGCCAAAGAAACAACGGTTGGCAAGAGTGATTCTTCGCTTGGTTTCTGATGTGATGTCATTATCAGAGTTTATAGCGGAGCCGAGGTAGACAAAGTCCCTAACCATCTCAAAGTTATAGCTGTCTATCGTGACGTTCTGTCCGATTCGTCGATGTTGTGTGTCCCTTCTTGTTGACAGCATATATTTTGTTTTACCCTCATTCACCACTAAGCCCATTTTTGCCGCTTCTGTACTAATACTTGCAAACGCACCAGTGACAGCTCGCTGTGTTCTGCCAACAATGTCAATATCGTCGGCGTATGCAAGCAGTTGCACAGACTTTTGGAAAATTGTGCCTCTGGTGTTGGCTTGTAAGTTTCGCACAATTTTCTCAAGAATGATGTTGAAGAAGTCACATGACAGCGCATCACCTTGTCTAAATCCTTTTTTGACATCAAAGGTCTCGGTGAGATTGTTTCCGACCTTTACGGAGCAGCGAGCGTTCTCCATCGTCATTCTGCACAATCTGACAAGTTTGGCAGGGATGCCAAAACTAGACATGGCTCTGTATAGCTCGTCTCTATAAACGCTGTCATATGCGGCCTTAAAATCGATAAAAAGATGGTGAGTATCGATCTGGACTTCTTGGGTTTTGTCCAGGATCTGCTTTCCTCACTTCATTTTGGTCAGGTGGACGGAAATCTTGGCTTTCATCGTCCAGGTTGAATGGCTCGTTCTGCCTGACAGCGGAATTTATGTCGTCTTCGCCGTGTAGCAGTCTGCAGAAATGGTTTTTCCATGTCCTCAGCACCGACTGTGACTCTACTACACGGTTTCCTTGGTCGTCTCTACAGGTCTCTTTGGCATGACACGTTCTTTTTACCTTTTGGTAAAACTTCCGAACATTATTCCTGGAGTAACACCTGTCTATATCCTCGATCGCGCGCTTCTCATGCTCTCTCTTTTTTCTCCGGAGAAGCCGATGTTCTTCCCTCCTTTTTTTGTTCGTAAAGCTGACGAGCTGCTCTTGTCCTTCTATGCAGCGACGCTTCGTAGGCACTTTGTTTTGCGCATGCGCTTGCCGGCACTCTTCGTCAAACCAGAGGTTCCGGGGGGTGGGCCTGGGCTGGTGAAACCGAGCACATCAGTTGCGGCGTTTTTGATGACTTCTTGGCATCGGCGCCACTGGTCTTCGGCACTTGATGCTGGTAGCATAGGATTTCTCGAGAGGTTTAGGGATACGTGATCGGCAAAGGTTGTTGATAAGTCAGTTAAGTGTAAAAGAGGCAACAAGTCTATTACGATGGAGGTATCAATTGTTTGCAAGGCAACCACAAATTTTCAAGCGAATCTATTTTCAAATAATGTTGAAATGTAATTTGAATACTCTTTCAATATATTTTTTTATATATATATATGTCTGCTGTGGTAACTGCGACACCCTGCTGAAATCGTTTTACCTTGCAGGCTGTCATCAAATGACAGCTGTCCAGAGCTGACGTGGAGATGAATAGAAAGAATTTATGAAATGGAAATAAAAATAAAAGTAAATTATTTTTTTATTATTCTTTGGTTACGGAGCCTTTAGTACGGAGCCTTTAGTACCTTGTCATTAGTTAATATGATTTATTAGGCAGTTCGGATGTTTCTGGACACCTCTGCCAGCGCTGTGCGAATTTGGCATGAACAAACATTTTATATCAATTCCTCTTTTTGTTCTTTTTGTCGTTTTTAATTTTCCACTGAAAGTGCAACAATATTTCTCTTTTTTATTCATCAAATTTTTAATCAAACTAGTAAATAATATATCACATTGCGGGACGTTGTTTACTGTTTTTTCTGCAGAGTAACTCAACTACAAAGTGGAATCATTAATAAACTTCACCGCGAAAAGCTCTTCATGTTCAAACGAATGTGCTAACGAAATGAGACCTTTGATACCACCGACACATTAATTAATAAACATGTGCAAGTACATTGTACAAAGTATATCGTCACATCATCCAAATAGCTTTTCTGGGAAAACCCAGTGGTCGAAATTTGATCGCATTCCAGGAAAACGTTGTGATAAAGCAGTACATGCGGAAATTTACCTACGAAAATTCATCTTTCATTTTTTGCTCTATCTTCTATATATATTTATAAATTTTTCCGGGTGAAACTCGATGATGTTATTACTCGATAACCCCTGGGACGATTTTCATGATACTTTTTTGGTTTTGTTCGTATTGCTGTATATCAGGTTTGGGAAGAGAGAAAATTTCGGAAAATCGCCGTGCGGTCCTGATTTGGCATCCAATGATTCTTCCTATTAAATATTTATTTTGACTTTTTTATGTCAAAAATTAATTAAAAAATTACGTATGTGCGTATGGTTTTTTGTTTTCAAGAAGTAAATTGCGAAAATCGAGGATTTCAGATTAATGTATTAGGTATACGTTTGTCGACAGTGATGGTTTGATTTGGATTTTGTGCATCGCTCCAACAGTTTCATTGCTTTAATACAGTTGATAAGGTAAAAATTAAATGTAAAAAGTTTAAACGAGGACAAAATAGTTATTGAAAAGCAAATTTCAGTGACCGGCATATATTGGCCGGTGAACAAGGTAAGCAAATCAAATCAAAAAAAAATTTAAAGAAGCCAAACTGAAGAAGAACGCGAAGAATGGGACATCGTACAAGTAATGCGAAATGCGCCAAATCGTACTGCTGCTGGGATGGGAATTGGGAACAAGTTCAAACCGAAGAGTGGCAAGACGCTCGTCGTTGCCGACATTCGAACGGCTGGCATTTCAGTATGAACCAACAGAAAATTATGGCTGTGATGCGATTTTTGATATTGGAGCGATGACTATAATTATGTGCCACCATTGAAACGCGCTGCAATTTAAAGGGGAAACGACCAGCCTTTGCTGTGCGAGTGGCAAAGTGAAATTGAGCCCATTAAGTGCACCTCCAGAGATATTAAAATAGTTTGAATAGGATGATTTTGTAAGTAACATTTGACAGTACAACAACTGTTACCGCATGACTTCGGACGGAACAAAAAACATTCATAAAACTGGCTGGTTTCATGTCGACTTGCAAGGCAATATTTTCTCGTATGCATCATACACACACATGTTCTAACAATGACACGGGATTCTACGCTGCAAAATTCAGATGCACAGTTTCAAGGGAAAATTTACCATCAGATGGGTCCATTCTTGCCAGTAAATGAAGACGTACACCAATATCGCGGTACAGAGGGCAAACAGGAGTGACAAAAAGGTACTTCTCAAGAGAGAGAGAGAGAGAGAGAGAGAGAGAGAGAGAGAGAGAGAGAGAGAGAGAGAGAGAGAGAGAGAGAGAGAGAGAGAGAGAGAGAGAGAGAGATAGAGAGATAGAGAGAGAGAGAGAGAGAGAGAGAGAGGTAACGGGCGTAAAGACCCCGCGGACCCTAGTCATAAAAATCCTGAAGCGTCTGACCCATGTTGGGCGGCTCCCTGGTCAGCGTCTGCAATGAACAAAACAGAAGATAAAGGGTGTTCGCGAAACAATTTTCGAATTTAAAATTAAATAATAAAAGATTCACAGGTTTTTATATAATCGTTTTTATTTTAAAATAAAACATACAAATGCGGATTTATGTTTTGAAAATAATTGAAGTTAAATGTTTACCACGGAGACGAACACACTCATTTAAACGAAACACCATATTTGTGAAAACTTTTTTGCAAGTTTCTTGCGAAATTCCTCTGATTTCGTTGCGAATATTTCTTTTCAGTTGCAATAAATTTCGCGGTTTGTTAACGTAGACTTTAGATTTAAGAAATCCCCATAAAAAAAAGTCCGCAGGTGTTAAGTCTGGCGATCTGGGGGGCCATGGGATATCACCATAAGGACTTATGACTTTTTCGGGGAAAATGCGCCTTACAATGTTCATTGATGCTCGCGAAGTGTGTGGTGTAGCACCATCCCGTTGAAACCATGTCGATCCGTTTACCCATTCATTGTTCTCCAACTCAGGTTCCAAAAAGTTTTCCAACATAGACGAATAGGTTTGGGAATTTTTTTTCTTAGTGAAAGACGTGGATTTGCAATAACATCACGACGAACTGCTTCAATTGTTTCGTCAGTTCTCACAGTTCGCGATACACCTGGCCCGTGTCCCACTACAGGTCCTTGTTCACGAAAACTTCGCACCCACTTGCCAATAAGTTGCGTACTAGGACAATCCCGTATACGCCGAATATTGAAATGTCTTGCGAATAGCCACGGGAGAATCGTTATTTTTAAAATATGCCTCTACAGCAAACGCACGATGCTCCGCCGACCAACGATCCATGGCTACTAAAATCCGCACGACGCGTAAGTGTAATGAATACGCCTCCCCCCTCCGCCGATACCCCGCTCGCCGTTTATTCAAATTCAAAGTCGAAAATTCTTTGGCGGACACCCTTTATAATTACCCCAGCTGGCAGGCCAGTTACTCTGGTAAATCCACCATCTTCGGAGGTCGGTTCCATGGATTCTGGGGCGACCATTTATTGCTAAGCAATAACCCATTTGGAGCAAGTAAAAGGGTAGAGAGAACACCCCCATCTAAAAACGAAGAAACAAATGAAACATTGAAGGCTAATTATTTAATTTTACTTTTGACGGACTACAGTACCTATACGACGATTATTTGTTTCAGATTTTTGAAAATGCCTAAATAGAAAAAAAAAAAATACGATGAGTATCAACCACAACTTGATAACTTATTAAAATAAATTTGTTTTAGCTATGTTGCTTAAAGTTTTAAATTTAGTTGGTAAATTCAAAAACTAAACTAATACATTGATTATACAAGGTGGCGCAAAACTAACCTTCCGATGTTTTTTGGCTGTAATTTAAAAAAAAAAAACTTTGATTCTTCTTGTGGATTATTTTTATTTGGTCTTTTAATTTTTTTTACATCAAGTCGAGAATATGATGTCATGTAAATGGCCGCCGCCACAGTTGATTGTCATTTGAGCCCTTTTTAAGACATTTTCCATCACTTTGGCCAAAACTTCCGGCGATAGGTCCTCACATTCTTGACGGATATTGTCTTTAAGAGCTGCAAGAGTCTAAGACCCACAAAAAGAAGTCTGAAGCGGTCAAATCAGGCGATCTTGCTGGCCAGTGCAAATCGCCAAAACCACACCACATGTTTTCCAATCCCAATTCATCAAGTTGCGTCAAAAAGAACTCGTTGATCATTGCTCTGTAGCGCTCACCATTCGTGGCACGTCGTCTGGTCGATGACGACGGCGCTTCCATGACATCTTCGGCTACAGCAGCAATATTCTCTGCAGAACGGCTACTCCGGGGTTTGCCACGCCTGGCAGCATCTCGTGTTGTGCCAGTCTCTTGGAGGCGAGCGGCTAAACGTAGGCGTTGGACGGCTAGGAAATCTGCGACGAAATTCACGTTGTGCCAAAGTCACCGACCGATTATTGCTCAAATAAATAGTCACCAATATTCCGCGTTCTGGAGCAGTGTAGCGTAACATTGTTTATTAACGTATGTTTCGCATTTGTTTACTACACAAATGTCAAAACAGAACTGACATTAGGGGCCGATCGCCAAATTTATAGCATTTTCTGATAGGAGGATTACTTTTGCGCCACCCTGTATATTACTACTAGCTGACCAGGTGAACTTCGTTCCGCCCCAAATTCACAAACATGCTAGTCAAATTCGTTCGTGTCAGTTTACGACATATACAATTGACTTTATGAGAAACATGGGAATTTAAAATCGATTCCATAAAATTCCAGCGATTATCCCTGCGACTTATTTGTTATCATAGCAAAACGGGAAATTGATACGCTTGCCTTAGAATTTTCCACTCAAAATCATCGCTTGCATGACTTTTGATTTGATATTCTTCAAAATCAAATCAAACGCGATCCGTTACAAAATTTCGGTGGATTAAGGTTGCCCAACAAAATTATAACTGAGCCGACTTATAAATTCAAAGTATGTAGCGGTAAACCCAGAATATGAAAATAATTTAAGAATTAAATATTTTAAATATTTTATGTTGTATTAGAAGTGGTACTACCCGTTTTTCAATCCACTCTATATTTTAAAAGGCGCGGTACAAAGTTCTATCCCCAATTCCATCCCCTTATACTTTTATTTTCACGACAAAAAGTAGCATAATTATGTCCTTCCTTTGGTCAATACGAATCCACCAAGCATGATCCATTACCGAGTTATGAGTGCACTTACGGACGTCAGTCTCTTTTACATATAGCTGTACCCACCCGGTTTTGCCCGTACCTTTTGTATTAAATCCCGCCCAGATTTCGCAAAGTGGCAAATGTCCAATAATAATTTCAACTATACAACTTTAGATATACCTACCTAGCGTTTGAATTTTCTGTTTTTTTTTAATGGGAGGTGCTACAACCCGTTTTTCTATCCTGATCATCTTTTACAAAGTGCCACCTATCGGGTCCAAAACTATCCTATTTTTAAAACATTAACCAACCATACCCAAATAGTGTCCTATTGTTGAGTAGCTTAGGAGTATTGAGTAGCTTAGGGGATCGACAACAGCGCCACCTATCGTGTCGAAAATAGTCCTAAGCTGTATACGCAATGTTAATGTGTGGAGAACACCCAAAACTTACTGTAATTCATGTTTTTTTCACTCACGCACAACACACACAAATACGTTTTCCGATTGCAACCAATCTTCACAAAAACCATATATAGACCAATAACAAAGATGTGTGAAAGTTTTGTTAAAATCGGTAAATGCGTTAAGGCGTAAATCGGCAAACGAACACAATTTTAAGGCTTTACAGGAACACTCCCAGGACAATACCTAAGATCATCTTTAAATTTAAACTCAATCCATTCGGTGACTTTCGAAATACATATAAGATTTCTAATGTTTTTTTGGTCGGTGCCACGCCCCTTTGTCTAATTTTGACCAATCCTCACAGGAATACTTTTGGGCCAATAACTAGGATTGTGTGTAAATTTGAACTGAATCGATTGGGTGGTTTTCGAAATATAATGTTTTGAATGCATTTTTTGTATGGGAGGTGCCACGCCACTATAACCAACTAATCAATTGAGATCAAATTCACGTATAATTTTGAGGTATTGGCCAGGAGTGTACCTGTGAAAATTATTGAAAATTGGACTTAGGAGAGTGGCACCGCCCATATAAAAAACACATAAAAAATCGTATATCTCATGAACCAATACTCCTAAAAAGACCGTATGTACGTACGAACCATGGCATTAACGTCACCTTTAATGGAAAATTTCCAAAATCAAAATCAGTTCACGCATTACAGAGAACATTGGCGACACAATACAACTTATTTTTATATAATATTTTTTTATTATTCTTTAATTATCGTAGAGTAATTATAATTTCTTGCCATTCAGCTGGTGACGATGCGGCTGCTCAGCTGTTTATGGCAATGCCTTTAAATATTAAATAGACGGAGTAGCCTGGCAACGTCACCGGTCGAATTGCTTGGTTTTGACGTAAGCCGAAAATGGCCATATCCGGCGTATTGTATTATTGGAATAAAACGCGGTGGCCATATTTTCTGTGTTACAATAAAATAAAATAAAATAAAGAAAGTCTACATTTTTAGTCGTTGCTATATTATAATGGATTTATATATATATATTTTTTTTAAATATAAGCTTATCAAACTCTTGCCACTTTGTTAAACAAATACGCTTAAAAGCATTTTAATAAACCGGTAAATTTATTTCTAAATTGAAACCAATTAATTCGAAAAAGTTAATTTTTAGTAAAAAGACAATTCCGCAATATATAAATGTATAACATATAAAAATCGCGTTTAAAATATCAAACCTTGTTATAAGTCAAAATTTCTTTATTCGTGGCAACTATACTGTATTCCTAACGCTATCAGGATATTGTGGTCCCACCCTATCCTTGAAGTTCTACCTCCGAGTCTCAGAAGGTAGAATATCCAATTTTTACTACGTACGAAGCAAATTGTATCAATTTAAGACTATATATATGTCACTACCTATCCCATAAAATAGCACCCCCCTTTTGAAGGAAGAATTTCAAAACTAATTACCCGACTCGTTTTACATAAATGCTTCCGCTCGAATAAATTGCTAACAAAATTGTGCAAATGGTAAAAGAACTCCCGCACAAATGAAATTATCATACATTATGTTTTCATAAAAGCTCGCTCTGTTCGAAAGTACAAACCCATGCATAAAAAGGCTCCTGCGTCAGCAGGTGTTCATTTAAATGCATTGCTATAAAAGCCACTTCCGCATACTGAGCAATAATAACGGGATAACAATTCATGTGTGAAAACGGGAGAACACCAGTTGCCTCTAATTAAAATGCAAATATGACCCACGCATTTTTGTAAACAGGAAAAAAAAAAAAAAAAAAACAAACAAAGTACTGGAAAGTATGCCAGGCACGTGCTGTCATATGTAGAGGAACTTCTTATGTTCGTAAAATTGTAAAACTCATCAGCGACACGCTATAGATCAAAAATGAGTCGAGTGCGAGTACCTTTAAATAACAATTCGTGTCACATTACCATCGCAAAGCCATCTCTCCAAACCCCGATATATTTCTCCTTTTCGAATTTCCATGCATTATAACGCCACACATTCGGCGAGCATCTCTGATGTCTGAAACTGAAAGCAAATCCCACCCAAGAGTAGATAAAAGGCAAACGCGCGTATATATACAAAACGAACTGTCAATGCGTTGAGAAAAGCCTTACTTGCTGCCAATAAATTATTTAAATCTTTGCCATAAGCTACCCATTCGAATCATCTCGTTTAGGAACTCAAGTGTTAATCAGTTTTCGGTTAAATTGAACAAGGAGGATGTCACTACCACTCTCCTCGCGGAGGGATTACGTTGACTGGTTACACCGCCGCTTCCATCGCAAGCAAAACGAAAGAACACAAGATTGCTCGACTGTCAGCAGTCATTCATTTAAAACCCGCCTATACATGCTTTATCGAAATTGGTATTGGATTGTTCCACCCTCTGGTGCCGCCAGATTTGCAACCCTCCAGCTTGGGAACATCACACCCGCCAACCCGAAATTGCAAGTCGTAATGAAATTTCCGTTATTAAAGAATTTCTCAATTTGGCAAACTGCTGATGCTGATACCGGGCGCCATTTTTTTTTTTTTTTTTAAATTGTTCCGCCGTTTTAGTTGCGTCTTCGTTTGCGCCTTCATCATTAGATTCATTGAGCGAAAGTCGGCGCATCACTGCTCGCTGCTGGCAGAAGCAATTTAAATAAACATTCAACACCGTTCGGAAAATATTGAACATACAAGTGCCAAAACATTTGGATGTCGATTATTTTCCTGTTTCGACTAGAGCGAACGAGTGCGCTTGTGTTTGTTTGTCGTCATGTTTTCTTGGCAGACATACAGGAAGTATCTGCATAGTAAGGAAAGCTAGAGCAACTGCGATCTCGAATAGACACGAGATATTGGACAGTGATCTCAGAAAGAGCTATCCGCCGAGTGCTTATTTATTTATCTGCAACAGGTGGCAGCGAATCGAGAGCATGTCCATAGAGTGATTTTCAAAGTAGATCTTCGAGAACCGAATGAAAGTGTCTACCTAAGTCGAATAAAAATAAGCTCGGTGGTGAGTTATATTCACCCGCACATAGTCGTAACTATGATGAGTTGTAAAATTTTGTTTGGATTCCGTCCAACGAGGCGCAGTGATATTTACAGCTGAGGTGGTTTTAAATACATTTACGCTGACAAACGGATATTTTTCCACGGCTGCAATTTAAACTCACACAAAGTTTGTTTATAAACGATGACCGCCCTAGGAAATTTGTATAAATACGGCTATGTTCGTTTGGGAATATTTCAATTTCCATTCATGGAATACTTGTTGCCTTGGAAAGATTAATCGCCACCGGATGGCTCTGACAGAATGGTATTTTCAGCTAGAATTTCGGTAGTAAATTCAAGAGTACTCCTGTAATAGACTCACATAAATACGTGCCATTCGAGTGCCTTTCGAGAAATTTTAAACTTCACGAGACGTTATAGACATGAAATTTGGATAACTACAAGCTACAGCCGGCCGATGTTGAAGTTGGATTAATAAATTATCTGCCGAGGCCACGACATAAAAACATGCTGTATCCGATAAAACTGCATTTTAAATAGAACAGGATGTGGGGCAGTTTCCAAACGTGTATAAAAATTGTGTGGAATTTTAATAGAAATAGCCGTATACGATACTTGTACCAATAAGTAACTTTGCCTTCATCTGAAAGATCTGAAAAAAAAAAAAAAAAAATGATACAAACTATTCCGAATATCCCACCCAGTGGTCTCAGACTTAGACTATTTTCCCCATTTTTTTATGAGCGAATTCCCATCAACTTCATATGTGGTGCGAATATTTTATTGAGTAAACTTCGGCATCTGATTGTAATTAAAATGCATGCGAATTGTGCTTTTAAACAGTTTAAGTTTCACAGAGATTTTCTATTTTTCCCCTTCTTTAAGCTTGTCCCTCGTTTTCCCCCTTTTACATTATAAAAGCGACAAAATTGCAATCAATCTGGGAGCACTGATCCTACCTATTACTCGGCGACATTTTACATGGCGAATATTTTATATACACAAATCTCTTGTCACGAAGTTTGTGGCGGTACTCTTTCGAAACGGCTGGACCGATTTTTTATGAAATTTTTTGTGTATATTTGGTAGGTATGAGAATCGGTCGTAAAGTATATTTCATGCCGCTAGGTGATTAGGGTGTCCATATCCATAACGTTTTTGCTTTTGACGGACATTTGTTTTGCATTTTTTTTTTTTTTTTTTTAAATTTGGCATGAAAATATATCCAGAACCCCAACTCTTCACCTTCCTACCCCAACCCACCATTTTTTAATCGCGATTTTAGTATTTTGGTATGAACAATATTCAAATTATTTAATCTCGTTCGTTTTTAAAACAAAATGAAACATTATTAATGTTGTTGAATGGCAGCTGGCGCTACTACCCCCAATTGAACTTTCATCCACACAGGCGCAAGTCTTTGATGTAAAGTGTCGGGTCACTTTGATATTTCACTCTGTATCTGTATATAGTGATGTTAGTATCTAAGCTTATAACTCAAGAAAGCCTGTACAGATTCCGACAATTCGGGCTAGTCTTCGACCAAACAAGAAGAATATCAAAGAAAATTCCCAAAAAATCCACGAAAAAAAATATATGAAGAAAATTCATTTTCCATCATCGAAAATCAGTTACTAGATATATAAAATATATGGGATGCACTGTTTCTTGATCCAGCAAGAAGAAAACTACAGTTGCTACATCATCCAGTGAAGCAGAATATATTGCCTTAAGCTCAGCTGTTACAGAAGCGCGGCAATTCATTAGTCAGGTTAGGAATGCCATCACCAAATCGTGCATTAAGCCAATTGGTTCGAACGAATATACCTCTGTTGAATCCCCAACAGAAAGAAGAGTACGATACGGTGATGCAGGCAATTGATGATGGAAATGTTGGCATGTTTTTCCTTGATGCGCTTGGTGGCACTGGCAGAACATTTCTCATAGCATTGATTTTGGCAGTTGCTTCATCTGGAATAGCGGCTACGCTGCTGGAAGGTTGCCGAGCCGCTCATTCGGCATTGAATTTGCCATAAAACCTTCAAGCGGTTGAAGAACCATATTCAGCAATGGCCAAAGTTTTGGTAGCAAGCAAAATCATTATCTCGGACGAATGCACAATGTCGCATAAACGTGCATTAGAAGCTCTGAATCGCCCTATGAAAGATCTGCGTATTGATGCAAGACGTTTTGGGGGTGCATTGATTTTACTATCAGGTGATTTCCGGCAAACACTACCAGTTATACCAAGATCGACCGCTGCCGATGAGATCAATGTTTGCCTCAAATCATCGACATTGTGGCGTTATGTGAAGAAACTTCAGCTAACGACAAACATGCGAGTTACATTGCTTAGCGATCCGTTGGCGAACATTTTCTCCAATCAACTACTAACTATCGGTAATGGTCGTGTTCCTATCGATGCATCGAATGAATTGATTTCGTTCTCGGCGAATTTTTACTATTTCGTCTCAACGAAAGAGGAGCTCATCCACAAAGTTTTTCCGAACATCATTGCTAACCACAAAAACTATACGATTAGTTGAGCGAAAGAGCAGTCTTAGCGGCAAAGAAAAAGGATGTGGATCACTTAAACTGCTTAATTCAAAATCAAATCGTTGGTTCCCTGCATTCCTTCAAATCTGTCGACTGTGTAATGCGAGAAACAGATTAACACAGCGACTTTGACAGCAACAGCAACAGCGAATTTAGGATTAGCTCTAACGTTGATGTCGCTGTCGATGTTGCTGTGCTAATGTGTTCAAAGTAACTAAAATACAGTGGTTCTAAAAAGTTGTCAAAGTTGCTGTTGATGTCGCTGTGTTAATTTGTTTCTCTCATAACGAACGAAGACGAAGCAACCAACTATCCAACTGAGTTCTTGCATTCATTGGATATGCCTGGCTTGCCAACTCACAATTTACAATTGGAGGTTGGTTCAGTCG
Organism: Cheilosia urbana; assembly: GCA_946477585.1. Classification (NCBI taxonomy): domain Eukaryota; kingdom Metazoa; phylum Arthropoda; class Insecta; order Diptera; family Syrphidae; genus Cheilosia; species Cheilosia urbana. Next base: position 26,261,508 of record OX297853.1, read on the forward strand.
TCATCATGCTTCGCAATCTCAATCAACCAAACTTATGCAACAGAACGCTACTAAAAGGAAAGTTTAAAGGTGAGGAAGTTCTCATTCCGAGAATTCCAATGATCCCAACCGATATGCCATTCGAATTTAAGCGAATCCAATTTCCAATCAGTCTCGCATTCGCCATGACAATCAATAAATCACAAGGCCAATCACTGAATCTTTGTGGCCTGAATTTGGAAAATGATTTTTTTTCACACGGTCGCATGTTCCCTTGTCGGAAAACCATCCGCTTTGATCGTTTTCGCACCTAATAACAAAACGAAAAACATCGTTTATCACAGAGTGCTGATATGTATGCTGGGAAATACATAGATTAGTTCAGATAAAGTTGTCTATCTTTGTCAACAAAATTATCTATAGCATTATCATCACTGAATACAAACATTGTTCTATTCTTTTTTTGAGATTTCAATAAAACGAAACAAAACAACAAAATTTTCTTCGAATACCAAAATAACACCTGTTATTGGAAAACAATTTCGAAAAGGGGAAAAAGCGACACTGCATTCAAAACTATGTGAACGATTTACACTTTCGAAAAGAATCTTGAATGAAACATTCAATTTTATTTTGCCCCCGCGTTGATACCATTTAAATATGCAAGAAATCAAAAAATAATCTACGCATATGCCAAATGGGACAACAAATTTCAAATCAGCTATTATTTGTGAGGTGACTGACAGCTTTTCCACTTCTTACACCAAGAAATTTGCTTAGTAAAATTCTTAAGATTCTCAATGGGGGCTGGGGGGTACTATATTTCTCTCTTGAGAACGCTCTCTTTTACGAATTTTTCGAGTTAAGGAACGGAACTGAGTAAATTCGTAAAAATTCGTAAGATTTAAATGTAAAGGAACAGACCTAATTTTATTTTGTTTCTTTTTCAAAATTAAATTATATTTTTAAAGCAAAACTTATTTGTCAAAATAATTATGCAGAAGTAAAAAGTCAATAATAAGTAATTTATGTATAAGTGTATTTAAATGTAGCAAATATTATTTGTTCCTATAGGTAGGTACTAATTAGGTAAATGAGCCTTGCATTCATTTTTATTTTTTTTTTTTTCAGTCCTTACAAGAATTAAAAAAAAAAAAAAAAATTAACCTTGGCCCCCGTATTGTATGATTGGAAATATATCGCAATAGAATTCACTAAATTTCAATGCCAAATGCAATATGATTTTTTTTAGTTTTTAAAATATTAGAAAACATATATAACACGTTTGTATAAGTTTGTCTACAATATAGGCCTACCATAAAATTACGCCGACTCTACGAATTAGCTGCAAAGAAATAAACTCAAAAAAAAAAAAAAAAAATGAAATAAGTCCTAAGAATTTCAATATAAATTTAGGAGTTATTACAGGTGAAAGAACTCCAAAGTGCTGGGACTTTTAACACCTTTTAGTGTTAGGAGTTATTTCATTTGTTACCTACAACAATTTGTAAGAACATTTTTCCGTTATTCCCCATTATTTTTTATGAGGCTATTGTTAAATAAAACTTTAAATACATATTACATACATTTTTATTATCAACTAGCTGACCCGGCGAACTTCGTTCCGCCCAAAACTATTTTTACACATAGAAAAATTGAGCCTTAAAATTGTGTTCGTTTATCGCCGATTCACGCCTTAACGCATTTACCGATTTAAACCAAACTTTCACACATCTTTGGTATTGGTCTATATATGATTTTTGTGAAGTTTGGTTGCAATTGGTTGGTAAACGTATGTTTGTGAAATTTGTTTACAAAAAACGGTGCAAACAAAAATATATTTGTACATATTTGTTAGTAGAAATACATTTATGTTTTGTCAAATCACTTTTTTCGAATTTCCAGTCGGTTTTCTCAGTTTTCTCAACATTTTGAAAAATTGTAGTTGTACAGTTCCTACTCTGGAATCGGAAAACTTATGCGTGCGTGAAAAAAAAAAAACACGGATTTAGGTAAATGTTTGTTTTTTTCCGGTGGCACTGTTGTCGATATCATAAACCACTGAACCGATTAAAATGACATTTTGTGGCTGTGTATTTTGGACCCGAAAGGTGGCGTTGTTGTCGATCTCCTAAACCACTCAATTGATTTCAATGGAATTTTGTGGCTGTGTTTGGTTGTTTACAGTTTGAAAGATAGGACATTATTTTGGTATTGTGGGTACGGCTATATGTAAAAGAAACTGACGTCCGTATGTGCACTCATAACTCGGGAATGGATCGTGTTGCGTGGATTCGTATTGACCCAAGGACGCACATATGCTACTTTTTGTCGTGAAAATAAAAGTTTACGGGGATGATTGGGGATGGGACTTTGCATGGAGAACCGCATTTAAAAAAAAGAAGATTGAATAGAAATTCAGGTAGTGCCACTTCCAATACAACAAAAATTATTTAAGATCTTTAATTATTGAATTATTTTAATATGCCGGGCTTACCGCTACACAATTTGAAACTGAAAGTCGGCTCAATTATAATTTTGTTGAGCAACCTCAATCCACCGAAATTTTGTAACTGATCGCGTTTGATTTGATTGTGAAGAATCTCAAATCAAATGCCATAGAATAAGCGACGATTTTGAGTAAAAAATGCGAAGGAAAACATTCTAATTCCGCGGATTCCGCTTATTTAGAAAGATTTGCCATTCGTATTTAAGCGTATCAATTTCCCGTTTCGCTATGACGATTAATAAGTCTCAAGGACAATCGCTGGAATTTTGTGGAATCAATCTTGAATTCCCATGTTTCTCTTAAAGTCAAATGTACCTATGATCTTCCGCTTTATACATCGTGTATCGTAAAGGAGATGTGCATTATGCATGCTCAGTATTATTATTTTCATAACGTTAACGAATATAGGCGAAACATAGTTCGGCGGGTCAGCTAGTGAAATTATAAGTATCAATTTGTCGTATCCTCAATCTTGAAAATAAATTGTAGGTACCAGCGTAGGAACTGCACAACTCCACTTTTTCAAAAAGTTGGGAAAATTTGAAATGAAACCGACTGAAAATTCGAAAAAAAAAATATTTTGACAAAACAACAATTATAAAAATCATTAAAAAAAAAACGTATTTTACAGTACAACAAATTTTTCTTTGCACAGTTTTAATATAAAAATTTTACAATCAAGATAAAGTTATTAAGCTTCTAACCAAAGAAGTGTCCAAAGGAAAAAATCAACAAAATAACAATGATTGAAAATCTGAAAGTCGCAACCTGGAATGCAAACGGCTTACACCAACACATTTCTGAATTTCAGGTATTTTAATGCAATGAAGACATTGACGTCAGCCTGATTTCTGAAACCCACTTCAAACAGGAACAACGATTAGAATTCCTGGGTACCTCTGTTACCACTCTCCCTTCCTTCTGACAGTGCCAGGGGAGGTAGTGCTGTAATTGTAAAAAGTATTTTAAAACCCTATGAAATGCCCAAAATAGGAAAACAAACCATGCAAGTAGCGATAGAAAACATTCTGACTAAAAGCAAGCAATTTAACGTAGCTGCTATATATTGTTCACCTAGACATTCGCCTACAGAGGAAGATCTTAACGACCTATTTCAATCTCTAGGTAATAACTTTATCATTGGAGGTGATTTCAATGCAAAACACACCTACTGGGGGTCTAGATTAGTAACGACAAAAGGCAGGAAGCTTTACAAAACAGGGCGAAATTTTAATTGTAATTTTATTTCGACTGGATCGCCTACTTATTGGCCATCCGACCCATCAAAAATACCAGACCTTATTGACTTCTTCATTACGAAAGGAATCAATAGAAAAGAACTTAAAGTTGAAAGCAGTGATGATTTGTCGTCGGATCATACACCCGTAATCTTAACGGTCAACGGCATGTTAGTAGAGCAGATAACCAATGAAAGACTTACCAACAAAAGAACAAACTGGTGTAATTTTAAAAAAATACTCGAAGGTTTTATAAACCTTAGATCTCCACTGGTCACAACAAGGCATATTGACATCGAAGTGGAACAATTCATTGCCGATATACAACAGGCAGCAGAAGATAGTACACCAACTGGTCAGTAACGTAAACAAGCATCGGTAAAATATCCCATAGAAATTAGGGAACTAATATTAGAAAAGAGAAGAGGATTTCTATCCAGTTCTTTTTTTTTTTTTTTTTTTTTTTTCAAAGTGCATTTCCAAATACAAGCTTTCATAACCTCTTACATCCCCTCAAAGTTTTGTTTTCGCGACAAAACTTCACAAAAATCATATATAAACCAATAGCAAATATGTGTGAAAGTTTGGTTCAAATCGGTAAATTCGTTAAGGCGTGAATCGACGACAAACGAACACAATTTTAAGCCTTTTTTTATAACTATATATATAGATAACAACATGAAATCGTCGAACTTTGACATGTCAACACGAGTCCCGGCATATCCACATAATGTCCAAATGCATTTTAATTTCGAATTGACAAGTCTACTCCTTTTGTTGTGACTGTTTTTAGAATTAGATCCCAAATCTCAAAAACTAATGCACCCTATTACCGCAAAAAACTCTACCTAATTTTGGATTTTTATTGAATTGGTAATGGTATTCTCCTGGCAGAGGATTTCAAATCGACAGAGTAAATGAAATTGCAATGCATTGTGGTGAATGCAGTCATTGTCATCCAGTAATTGGAAGTCGGCTTCAATGAAAGTACCCACATAGTGGGGCTTTCAGTTGATCGAAATCAATCCAGCCACATAACAAGTTGATATTTTTCTGCATGATACAATATAAAATTTAAAACGAAATGGACTTTTCCGAAATCTTCCAACTAATTCGCCTTTTTGCTTTACATTACTCTATTTGATTAATTCGCCATGAGATTGAACACCCCAATCTATTTCAAAATGCGCGCTGTATTTTTATCCACAGAATATTCAGACAAACAGAGTCGGAAAGAAATTAAGAAAATGAACAGCCGCAGAAATATTCATTGATGTTCCCATACTGCTTCAAATGTGGCGCCAAAATGGGAGCATGTTGGAAGATTTAAAATAACTGCACTACAAAAACAAAATCAGTAATTAAAACAACAACTCATATCTTAAAAGTTTATTTACAACTTAGTCAAACAAACTCTGCGGCATCTCATGGTCACTTTTCAGTAACAGCACACCGAGCCATTGCTGGATAGTCACAGGCCTGCAATGGAAAATATTTCGAAACCACCTAAGTTCGTATAGTTGTCTGAAGTAAGAGGCTCACCTGATTCCACGAGCTGTAGTGCAAACCCTCTGGACACCATTGTAGAACTGCCTCACCCCGATCGCACTTGTAGAACTCTGAACAACTGGTCGCCGATGGGAATTGCAGAACCGTATCGCGGTCACTCTGATCGGACGGACACACAATTTCAGCCGCTGACACTGCCAATGCGTACAAGCTCAACAAAACAACACTGGCAAGGATAATGCAAACTTTCACCATTCTCATGCAACAGAAGACTTTGTCGGGGACACGAATTTTTTGAACGCTGTCGACGAAATTGCTTTTATATCAGCTTTGGCGGACAATGTTGCTTTGCGTCGGCGCCGGCATTCAGTTTGCATTGAGTAGAAAATGATGTTCGATTAATTGCGTTATGTTTGTCTGTCATCGATAAGGGTGCTGCGCCTGCTAACAGAATGACGCGGCGAATGGTGCGACTCAAGGTTCCATTCGAGCCTACTCCGCGATTAAATCTGTTTAATTAATGTGACGCACCTGACTGCTGACTTCCTTACCCCCAGTCGAGTGATGGCACCCAACCTTGACTTACAGAAAAACCCCTTTCCTGCAAGGCAGCTTGTGGGGTAAGTACAGAGCCACCTCATCCGTTGATGAACCCCAACTCAACTTTTTTAGGTGGCGGGTAGAGATGGTTTGCTACATGTGGTTTTACATTCTCTTCTTGTTCAGATGGGTTCTTTCTGCGTGCCCACTCTAGTTACACCATGTGTGGTGTCAGTTAAGACTCAGCTACATACGGAGAGTGAGGTTATGAGTGTATGATATTGATGAGTCCCGTCGTCGGATGCTTCAAAGCGCTCAAGTGAAACGTATCTCATGCCAGGCATGGAATAGTGCTAATGCGAATGAGTGAATAAATTGCATAGCTGACTTTTTGATATACTATTGTTCCACATTTTCTTGTGATTATGTAGTCACTTGTCGAGGCGGTCGGAGGTGGTGGAAGTTCGACGACGGTAATGGCATTTAATGTCGTGTCGTTTATGTAGCTCACTGCCTCCGTCAGTTGCCTGCTTGCCTACTTTTACTGGCAAGTCTGATGGGCGGAAGATGTGATAGAAGGCTTTCGTAATAATTAACTGGAATAATTCCGTTCTAATTGTATTACGTTGCCGTCTTGGCTTGGAGTTGGCGTGGTTCGGGGCGTATGTGTTACAGCTTGAATGCCTTTGACATACATATTATGTAGCTGTTGATGGTAATGATAATGATGATTGTTGTCTGTCTATGCGTGGGTGTAGGAGGATTTTTGCATTTGTTATTATTCAGGGGAACAATAGGGGTAGCGGCAACAGCCAATTTGGGGAGCATCCAGGATCGTTTCTAGTCGCGAGTATATGTTTCTGTTGGGTTTTTCAAGTGGAAACCCATGAATAATGGATCGATGTGATATGATAAGTGAGCGATAATATATAGGTCCTTATGTGAGGTGGAACACTTGCCGGAGGTATAGCACTTAGGCTTGGGGAATTAATGGGCGTGTTTAGAGAATTCCAGCCGCTTGAATGGATACAGAGAATAATGGTGGCGACAGAGTAACGCTGTCACCATTTGTACCTTCGTTAGTTGATGTTGTCTTAGATATTCCTATTTGTATTGAAAATTAGATGCGAATGCTGGAAAATTGGATTTTAAATTGAGTCGATTTGGGAGTAAATTTTTCCGTTGCGCTTTTATCTTTTCGGATCTGGATGCTTCTGAATATATAAGTGGGAAATAAATACATCAATAAGAATTTACGAACGTAGGGCGAATTAAGAAGCAGTTGCATGTAAGCTGTCAGTTGTTATTTGGCAATATACCATTCAAAATATGAATATAAAGTGAAAACACACAACGACTGAGGATCTCATGATTGCGAGATTTAACTGTTAAGGCGTTGGAGTAGAAGCGAGGAAGGGTGTATGCAAAGTTGCTTACATTCCCGATTTAGATGCCTTTAAAGACTCTTCCAATACCCAATCTTCAAACAGTTACCCCAAAGTGGGCTTTACTACATTAATTTAATACATATTTGACATATTGCGCGAATTTTCCTTTTATGTTATTCATAATGCTACCCTGTGCTTATTTATTTTTTTCCTTTTGTATGAAATAACTCCACTAATATTTGAGTGAAATTAGTTCTCACTTTGGGTGAGAACAAAGTAGAATTTTATTAACTGGACTTATTTCCCAATCAAGATGGTTTAAATTCTTAAGTGGAGTTAATTCCCGTGGATTTAATTCCCTGCACCTAATAAACTTCTGGGGAACTACAAGGCGAATTCAATAAAAGCAACTGATAGATATTTGGCCAGTTGCTTTTATTGAGTTTGTTGCAATAATCGAGTCAAAAAATGTTGGGTGCCAAAAATGAGACAAAAAGTTAAACACCGCAGAATCGTAAAAAAAAACTTATCTTGCACTGATAAAGAGATCAAAAGTGATAATTTAATTCATATTAGAGAAATTTTTGATTGTGTCTTTTTGAACGCAGAATTCTTTTCCACAGCTAACTCTCGTAAGTTTTGCAGAGCTAAAATATTACTCAGTGAAGCGTCATTTTCTTCAGCCCATTGAAGGCAAATGTTTAAAAGTGTTTGAACAAATAGCAAGCGAAATAAGAGTTCATGAAACTTTAGTTGCTTTTAGTTGCCAGCTTTTTTTTTTTTAAAGAGTTGCACGCGGTGCATGTAATGAGGGTTGCTTTTATTGAGGTCGCACTATATAAACTAAAAAAAATCAAAGCATTCATCAGACTTAGTACGAATTTTCACAGGCTTTTGAATTGGGTATCTACTGTAGACACTGTCGGCGCAGTGATTTAGTGCTTAGCGTGTTAGACTACTAAGCGAGGGGTCCCAGGTTCGAAACCCGCAAAAACCCAAATTCCAACTTAGGGTTTTTTTTTCCACTGCGCCATCTCTCGCAAACGTCTGACAATCATCCGAGAGTATAACTGTTTTGAAAGAGCTTCTCAATTAGCCGTTTGGAATCGGCACAAAATTGTAGTCCCCTTCCATTCGTTCCAAAAATGAAAAAGTTATCAGCTGTAGACTGAGAAAACACTTGAAGGAAATAGGTATATGTAGGACGAAGTTTCAAGCTAAAAGTCCAAATCACTTACTGGAATTCTGTGGGGAGGTGACCTTATTCGGAATAAATATCAGGGCAGCTACCAAATTCTAGGCAAGGATATACCAAATGCGGACCTACTTGTCTTTTTCAGATTTATAAAATAAACTGAACTGATTAAGTGCTCTAGGATGATATTCGTGCAAGGACAGAGCAAAGGTCCTCTTATAATAAATAAAGGGTGGTTAAGTTTTAAAGGCCGATGTTGATTTTGAATAAAACACAAATTATTTAGGAAGTCATTTCTTTCTATTATGATAATACTGGTATGGTTCAATTATGTGTGGAACAAAATATCGCGACCTCGGCGGCACACCTCCATCCGATGGTCCAAATTTTCGATGACGCTAAGGCGTGATTGAGGTTCTATGCCATTAATGTGCCGAATTATCTCATCCTTTAGCTCTTGAATTGTTGCTGATTTTTTTTTTTTTTTTTGATTTTTATTCATTCCATTCATAATTAAAACAAAATTTGTATATAATTTACTTAACTTACAAAAGCACCATGTTAATAAGAAATAAGTGTAAATGCTAGATTTTGAGAATAAACTGCTTTGAATAGATAGTAAATTATAAGTGTTCTTCATGCGGAATGAATAGTTAGATACATTCTATAGTAGTTATTGAAAACTAGTGCCAAATGTATCGAGATCCAGTAACTAAACATTAATCATAAATAAATGTAGTGGAGAGATGAGTCCAAATAATTGGAGCGTGTCTGTCACTATATAATTACCTTAGATAAATTGTATATTATCTCATTCAGGTCGAAAGTATAAAGCCATTTTTTTACTTTTCTGCTAAAAGAATAGAAATTCAGAGAACATCTAATGTCAATTGGTAATTTATTAAAGATACGCGGTGTTATAGAAGAGTAATAACTAAAGAAGAAGTGGGTATTGTGCGCGGGAACGTATGCAAGATTCCTAACAGAGCTACGAAGACCGTAGGCGTTCGGATCATGATTTAAAGAGTACCCGCTTCTTAAGAAAAATATTTTTAAGACTTTGTAAAAGTAAAGATGTTTTAAAGGAAGAATATGAGAAAGCATAAAAAGAGGAAAGCTGTGTTCGTAGCGTCTACTGTTCCAGATAATTCTGAGTATATGCTTTTGAATAACTAACAGAGGCTGTATCTTATTTTTGTGTGTGCCGCCCCAACAAGTCAACCCATACTGTAGTTTGGATTGGACCAGACCATAATAGACTGTTTCTAAAAGTTTGCTAGAACAATAAAGCCTCAAATGGTATAAAATTTTAGTAGTTTTTTGTGGGTATTTCCTAAGGGAAGTAGTATGATAGCTCCAACTTAATTTACTGTCGATTTCAAGTCCCAGATACTTCTACTACTACAAAGACTTCTACATTTTCAACGACAAAACAATTGTTTGAGCAACTTATGTTTGTATTATAAGTAACTTCAGAACGAGTGACACAGCAATTGCCAGAACTTATTAAAATGTTGTTACAGTGCGAACTATGAAATGTGAAAATTGGAAGTTTTAAGTTCATAGCAGATGCGCTGAAAGGCATTATTTAAGTTTTATCGCTAATAACTAACTTGTGTAAACTGAACCAGTGTCTCAACATTTCTAGATCGTAGTTGATAACGGCTGTCAGATCTAAGAGGGAGCTGTTAGAATAGGAACAGCCTATGTCATCGGCAAACCCTGTTAGTTTTCCTTTAGTGTTCAACGTGAAAATTGAGTTAATATATATTAAAAACAGTATTGGTCCAAAAACAGAGCCCTGAGAAACACCAATTTTTATTTCACCGCACTTACTAAATGTTTTTCCTGTTCTAACCACTTGTTTCCTGTTAGTGATGTAGGATTTAAACCATTTGAGCATAAAACCTCTGAACCCAGCTTTGTTTAACTTATTAAGCAAAATGGTATGATCAACAGTATCAAATGCTTTGGTAATGTCGATAAAATAGCAGCCGTAAACTTCTTGTAGTTGACGCTATCGTAAATTAAGCTGCAAAAACTAAGCAGTGCATCTTCAGTTGATCTGCCAGCTATGAAACCATACTGTTTATCGCTGAGAAATTAAATAGTTTCAAGGTATGACACAACTCGGGTTTTGATAAGTTTTTCAAAAATAATTTTAGAAAAAACAGGAAGCAGAGAGATAGGCCTATAATTATTTAACATCTTTTTATCACCTTTTTTGAAAATGGGTATGACCTCAGCATTTTTTAAGGCGTCGGGGAATATACCGCTGAAAACACTTATGTTAAAGATATAAGCAAGAATATCAGAAACATAGAAAGCGATATTCTTGACAAAAGCATTAGAATACCAATTGCGGGTTGTGGAATTCGAGTTGTCTAATGACATGATGGTTTTATAAACCTCAAAAGAAGAGATAGATTCGTAGCTGGCTTATCGACGTACACCTTTTCTTTAAAATAAACCCAAAGAAAGAAGTCCAACGGTGTCAAATCACATGATCTTGGCGGCCAATTGACATCGCCACCACGTGAGATAACACGGCCATTGAATTTGTCGCGCAAAAGAGCCATTGTTTCGTTAGCTGTGTGGCAAGTGGCACCGTCCTGTTGAAACCACATATCGTCCACAACCATATATCTTCCAATTCGGGCCATAAAAAGTTCGTTATCATCTCACGATAGCGAACACCATTCACAGTAACTGCCTGACCGGCCTCATTTTGGAAAATACGGCCCGATGATGCCGCCAGCCCATAAACCGCACCAAACAGTCACTCTCTGTGGGTGGATTGGTTTTTCGACAATCGCTCTTGGATTACCATTCGCCCAAATGCGGCAATTCTGCTTATTGACGAATCCACTGAGGTGAAAATGTGCCTCATCACTGAAGATGATTTTCTTCGAAAATTGATCATCCACTGTTGCCATTTCTTGCCTCCATTCTGACCATTGACGACACTTGAAATGGTCAAGAGGCTTTAGTTCTTGAGTCAGTTGCACCTTGTAAGCGCGTAAATGCAAGTCCTTATGCATAATGTTCATCAACGACGAGCGTGAGAGGTGCAATTGTGGGGTACGAGTTGAGGTGGACGGCTCTTCAGCCACACTATCGCGAACAGCAGCAATATTTTCTGCGGTACGAGCTGTACGAGCATGCACTGGTGTTTTTACATCTCCTACAGACCCGGTTTGCTCAAATTTGTGCACGATTTTTCCGATTGTACGCACATTTGGACGATTAAATTGACCGAAAAAATCACGAAGTGCAGGATATGCATTTTGATTTGAACGCCCATTTTCATAACAAGCCTGAATAACTTTAACGCGTTGCTCGATTGTGTATCTTTCCATGGTTCAAATTGAATTAGTCTGAAATTGAGAAATGTTAAATGAAATGCAGAAAAAAACTTGACGCTTAGGTGTGGTTCACATTCAACATCGGCCCTTAAAATTAAACCACCCTTTACAATTATTTCAATATTAAAATCAGAGGAGGCTCTGGATGAAGTAACAAACCTCTCCAGGGTATGAGCAGGTGCCAACAAAACTCATCAAGTCGGACGTAAATCAGTAAAAACAGTTTACTTTTGCCCACAGTTACCACACTGTTATTCCAGTTGATAAATACATAAGAAGTCATGGATACAACTACACTGCAAGTCATAAGATTAGAAGCAGGCATTTTTAAGAAGCAAAATAAAGGGTGAAATATCGATTTTACTTCTCAAAAATGCCTGCTTCTAATCTTATGACTTGCAGTGTATATATAATAAGGGGGACAATAGTCTATCATCTAATAGCTGATTCAAGTTTTCTGTCTAGAAATATATCCAACCGATATGGTGGGTAGAAAACTGGTCAATGGGAAGCCACAGTTTGTGAAAACTGCTACACCTCTTGCGGAAGAGAAAACGAAAGTTCCCACCCACTAATGCTAATACCCAGCTACAGCAATAAATCATATTCCCATTTAAAGCACATCCACTCGTTGTCTGAACAGATCCAATGATTTATTGAACAGTCTCCTGTATTCGTTTAAAGGACATTGCTTGAGTTCGAATTAACGCAGCTGGGTAAAAACTAAAAATCCACAAGAATGAAAAACCTATAGCAACTCTCTATTTGCAGAATCTACGAGAAACTTTACAAATTACAACTTCTCACTAAAGGACTAAACGCCTCCTGGGTGGTCCTTTTTCAAACTGGATTTATGACTGAAATTTCAAAGCCCCAATGAGATTGTTTGAGTTATTTCAGCTCAGCACTCGTAATAGATGCCGAGAACATCGTGTTTTTTTTTTTTTTTTTTTTTTTCAATTAATGAAATGTGTAGCAAGGAACTAGAGAAATGGCTACATCCTCATGAAATTAATTTCAACACCCTCCTTCTACCTGATTTATGGTGAAATCGAAAAAGTATCCTTTGGTCGTTTTATTACTTCATCAATGAAGTGGAAGTGAATGAAACTCATCTCTGCTGTAGCCTGTGGCTTTAATGGACATTTGTATTTTGAGAAAATATCGTTGCCCTCTCTAATCTAGTGGAAGTATTTATTTATAAAAAATAATTACCACATAAAATGGCTTCTTCTTTTCTTTTTCTTTTTTTTGGTTGAGTTGTTTATATTAGTACTTCGGTATTAGGTAGTCAAAGTGTGCACGAAAATATTACAGTTATGGAACTTTTTTTTTTACTTTACGATGGGATGAATTTAAAATTCGTTCGATGACCGGATGGGTTTTTGATTTAGGTTAGGGTTCGATTTTACGGCCCATTTTGAGAAACCTTGACAATGAAGCGGAGGATGGAAGTCAGTAAAAATTTGTCGGAGTAGCTTTAACGCCCCAAAACCAATATAAACGGTTTTCCAATTTGCACGGGTAAGTGTTGACAGCCTGTGGCGGCCATGTTGTTTTTGTGCCTTCTGTCTTATATGGTAAGTTACATGACTGAGTACATAGCTCGTCCAAACGATAAAGCTTTATTAAAATGAGCGTTGCACCCATTTTGTGGCAGACATGGCCGATTTTAATAATACCGATCTCTGTATGATAGATTTAATATTTAATAACTTAAAAAACACAAATGTCTCCAACATTACTTCCAAAAAAAATAACAAAAATTAACTTAGCCTATTATATGGACAAATTTTGAGAGAAAACTGGGATGATAAATATACCGAAGTAAGTAAGTGCCTCTCTGGCTTATGAATTATTCATCAAAAGAAAACACATTAATAACTCAAGCGTCTGGTCAGAAATAAACAGATATGAAGTTAAACTTAAACCATGGATGACTGATTCACTTCTCAAACATGTTAAACTGAAACACAAGATGTGTATTAGAACCTGCAAACACCCACTAAATCTTGCTTTAAAACACCGTTACATCCATTTATGTAAAAAAAAAAATGAATGAAGAAATCCATATTTGTCGAAACGGGTACTTTGACAGCAAACTAAGAAGTGCTCAAGGGAACTTTATAAAAGAATGGAAAATAGTAAGCCGCATAATGAGTCGAAAAAGATAACGTTATAGTGACAGATCCTGTAGTTGCTGCAAATGAGTTTCACAATTACTTCGCCTCAGTGTCCCAGAAGTCTATATCTTGTGACTTTTTAATGTTTTATGGGGAAATAACTGAATTATAGCGACATCGATGTGTTTCAATCAACCCGAAATGATTGACGTGTCGGCCAACCTTCCGCTATTTCACTGAAGTGCTTTACCGTACACGACGTATAAAGCGGAAGGTTTGCACACACGTGAGACCGACGTATAAAATTGACCATGTCAATAACATGGGAATTCAAGATTGATGCCACAAACTTCCAGGGATTGCCCTTGCGACTTTGCCTTTGAATTTTCTCCTCAAAAACGACTCTTGCATGACATTTGATTTGAGATTCTTCGCAGTCAAATCAAAAGCGATCCGTTACAAAATTTCGGTGAATTGAAGGTGCACAACAAACTTATAACTGAGCCGACTTTCAATTTCAAATTGTGTAGCCGTAAGCCCGGAACATCCAAAGAATTAAAAAAATAATTTTTTTTAATAATTCCAATGGCTCTACCAAGCCCAAAATCGAACGATCCGTTCCCGAGTTATGAGTGCACATGCGGACGTCAGTAGCTTTTCTATATAGCTATCCCGCATACATTTGGCAACGTGATTTATTTTGCCAATGTCCACTAATAATTTAACTACCTATACAACTTTAGAAATAGCGTTTGAATTTTGTTTTTTTTTTTTTTGAATGGATGCTGGCACAATCTCTTTTTCTATCCCGCTTTTCTTTTGCAAAGAGCACTGTCCTACTCCTATCTTTTACACTGGAACCAACCACTCCCATCCACAAAATTTCCTTGGAATCGGTTGAGCGGTTTTGGAGATCGAGTTCCACGCCATAAAATTTATATATATGTAACTATGTATAATGTATATTATATATGATTTTATAATATAACTAATAACATTTAAAAAATGTTGCTTTTGTATTTGAAGTGTCACTCCTCGGTTTCGGACCAGTCTATTTTTTTCAAAGTGCATTTTTCCATACAAACTTTCATAACCTCTTTTATCCAATCAAAGTTTTATTTTCGCAACAAATAGCAGCCTATGTCCTTCTCGTTGTTTTTCTGAATAGTTTGAAATAAAAACGAAGTAAATTGGTTGAAAATTACATGAGTTATACGTAAACACGCAAAATATCAAGTTAGTTATATAAATAGATGATCAATTTAAAAAAAAGAAAAAAAACTCAAATTCTTGTGGTGACGATGGAATTTCCAAATTCATCCTAAAAACAATCGCGTTTAATATTGTTGATATGTTGGCTCATTAAAGCACCTTTTCTGAATTGTTAGATCGAGCCAATTTTAGCTATATTTTCAATAAAAAAAGTTATTTTAAAAAATCCAAAAACCCGACTGACTGTAAAAAGAAAAGAACTAAAAATATATGAACATTCAAGTATACGATATACCTTACTATTTTGCAGTCGGAGGGTACTCATATTTTTGTTTGGCTGTGTATGTACACTTGTACAGTCTCCGATTGTACTTGAATATTTCTTGTTCATATCTTTTTAGCTCTTTTTTTTGCAGTCAGTCGGGTTTATTTAAGTTTTGAATTAACTTTTGTTTCTTCTTATCTAGTGACTTCTCATTCTTTAAAATCTATCAGGCTACAGTAGGGCATGACGTAGGAACGTACAACGGATACGCGCGAATCACATAACCCTCCCTGTGTCCAGCCGGGTAAAAAGGGCAATAGAAAATATTGAATTACAGACCGATTTCCTTACGCTCTGCAGTATCTAAAACTTTTGAGATAGCGATGAAATGTAGAGTTTTGTTTTTTATCACTGTTAACTTTCTTAGCGAAAATCAATAAGCCTTTCTACCGAAGATAGATATACAATCTATAACCAATGCTTTTGACATGGTGAATCACGAAGTTCTTTTGGGTATACTGCACCGCAGAGAATTTCCAGGCTTTACCGGAGATTGGTTTACCTTAAGAACAGGACGCAAAAAATTGAGAACGATGTCGGCGGCTTTAAGTTAATTAACCACGGCATTCCACAACGATCGGTCCTTGGCCCCTTACTGTTCTTAATATATATTAACTCAGCCTTCAGTCTTCCGTTTGTAGGTAGGCTAAAGGCCTTTTCTGACGACTTCGCGTTTGCGTATGGCTCAAATAATATTTTCAAAATACTTGCTGAGATGAACCATGATGTACATCTGTTAAGACTATGGTTTGCGCAACATAAATTAATAGTAAGCAGAAAGACGAAGCTCATTCTCTTCAGACTGCCAAGGAATCTCCGGAAACTAATATCGTGTTTCATGGAGCTAGTTACCGCATATTTAGCCTGCTGAATTTTTAATGCAGTATCCCTTATAATGAAAATATGGACTGTAATACTAATTGCTTTACTATTGAAATAATTCCCGTAGCCCACACATTGGTCCTTTTTTAGACGTCTTTACTATTTTTAAGTTAATACGACATTACCTCACAATTTTTTCCCCCGTAGATATGAACTGTCTGGCGCAGTGGCTTAGTGGTTGGTGTGTCGGACTACTAAGCGAGGGGTCGATGCTCGAATCCCGCAAAAAAAAAAAACAAATTCCAACTTAAGATTTTTTTCCACTGCGCCACCTCTCGCGAACGTCTGACAAACACCCGAGAGTATAACTGCCTTGAAAGAGCTTCTCAATTATCCGTTTGCAGTCGGCATAGAATTGTAGATCCCTTCCATTCGTTCCAAAAATTAAAAAAAAAAAAAAAAAAAACTCACACAAAACGAATGGTTGCGAGAAGCTAGGCCTAGGGTCCCTCCGGACCTGTTGCGCCAACTATTTATTTATTTTTAGATATGAACTGTAACTAACTATTATCTAATTCATGTTAGGATTACCTTGAATTGTAATTTGCTATTTTATAATGATTTTTTCGAATTAAGAATAATTTTAAAAATATCAAAATTGCACCACTCGGAGATCCATACCATAAAAAGCCTTTGAACTGTGTTACATTCCATAAATATTGGCATACTGCATACAGGAGCTTTTCAAAATAAAAGAAGGACTTCTTTACTACCTCACGAACAACTTCTTTTATTCCATTTCAACATCAATCTGTCCTTATTGAAAAACTCTTTAGGTAACCAAGACAAGCTAAAGCCAAAGAAGGCAAAGCAAAACACTCACTCAAAATTTGAACAATCTGTCAAGAAGCACATCAGTATGTCAACAATGTACCCCATTTCCGAATCAACTGTGGAGTCTGTGATGTAGTTCATTTGTTAGAAGGGCGAATTTTTTCTAGGTAAAAAAAAAATAAATGGAATGAAGTTTGCGGTACATTCTAAGAAATCATTTTACCACCACCTGCGTAGAGAAAGAACGCAACAAAGGCGATGTAAAGACTTTCTCCACAATGCTGTGCACCAACATCCAGTGCCTGTCATTCCGGCAAACATCGTCAAAGAAATTACCTGTCCTACGCTTTCCTGTCAACGACGAACACAGCGTGATATCTGATACAAACTGACACAAGCAAGTCCTATTTAACTGTGATCCTACCTATGAACCACCAACCTATGCACGCAACCCCCAGGAGCGAATTTTCATTAATATCCATGATTGTCACTGCCAAACCAATTACTGAGATAAAAATAAATGTCCATTCAAAAACTGATATTAGTTTGAAAGATCCTTTATTCGAATGCCAAACAAAAACAAATTCCATTTACAACCACAAAGGCTTCCTAATCCATGAGTGCACTCCACCATGAAAGCCACAAAAGTTATGAATTTCAATAGAGATTCCATTGTTGCATTCCGAAAATAGTACCAATGGCCAAGGTAGGTGTTATTGTTCAGTGAGTGGCCGTGAAATTAATTTTCGAGCAATCAATTGGAAAAGCTCTGGAATACGGAAAAGGTCATAGGGTTTTAAGTACACGCTCATGGGGAAGATACCATCTGTTGATTTTTAATGTTGGCTGAACTTCCGAAAGCCACAGCCTTTTGTTCATCTAAAGTTATTAGATGGGGATAAAGCCTTTTCGCCACTTGCTGGGTGTGAACTTCAAATGACAAAGCAGTTGGATTTAGAAACATAAAATATTTGCAAGGTACGCTGAAAAGTGTCAGCCGATTCTTAAAAATGTCCCCCTGTTGGTATTTCCGAAATATCTACCAACTGTAAACGTTTTCGTAAAATTACTTTAAATAATAGGTCCGCAATCTGTAAGGTGAAACGCTTAAGCGTTTTCTTCTGCAACTTAAAGAAAACCATTCGTGCCCACGAAAACGTTTTAACGCTTTCGCCTTACAGAATTTCACCCCCGAAACAAAAAGTAACTTTCGCTTTTCAAACAACGAAAGAAATCATACGAAAGCGAAAATTTGCTTCACATAAACTGTTTCGTATACGTTTTCCTATTCCAAAACGTTTCGGAAGCACTGTTATTTAAATCGGATAGATTTAAAATAATTTAAATTAGTTCGAGGGGTTTCGGGCTTTAAAAAGCACCACGATTGACGTATGGCTTCGGTCATGATTTGCCTTTAAGCACGGGCATATCATAATAAAATGACTGAAACAGAAGTTTTAGAAAAAGTCCACAAACCCAATAGACAAGGTAGCACTTGCTAGCCCGTCATTTGCAAGCCCCAATTTTTAAAATTTCCTGTTCAGTATATCGAATTCGTAATTTCATTCGCAGTCAATATCCTTCTCTTTCAACTTGTACAAAAAATTCAAAGAGTGAAACAGCTGCTTCTCCAGGAAGAGAAGCGAGTATGCAGGAATTGATTGACAATCGTTCAAGTCAATAGATCTCCGGCAGCCCTTTTTGAAATCGACAGGTGCAATTTTTTGAAAGTCCCTTTTCTTTGTGAGACTGACAACAAGAAGATAGGGTAGGATAGACTTTGAAAGAAGTACGAGTGGAATGTGAAATAAAAGTAAATTGAACTTTATGTATAGTTTAGGGATTTGAATTTTGAACGCCGATTTAAAACCGACTGTAGAACTCAGTTTCGAAGTTTTTCTAAAGAAAAGGTAGACCAAGCCTGATGAGATTGTACCACAGTTGAATGTTGATTGTTGAAACACAGCGAATGAGTGAAGTCACAAACAAGTGAGAGTGCTTAACTGGAAGGGCCTTTTTAATTATCTATTCGGTTGTTTTTATCTTTTGGTTAACGTTCATTTAGCTCGAAATGTCGCGCCACCTAAAGAGGAAGAGCATTGTCGAACTGTTGACACTACTTGTTGTTGGCATCACTTGCCAGATAAAAATTTGTGGATTTATGTACAAGGAACTATTTTTTAAATTAAATCGACATCACCAAATATAAGACACGGGGTCTTCAGCCTTTAATACCTCTGTTGAAGTCTCCTAGTCTTCTTTGGGTAAATAATATGCTTCGCAGCTGCGCTTCTAAGAAAAGCCTGCACAAAGCTGTAAAGTTTCTGCCCACATTGTGGAGATGGACTTTTAAGCTTCGAGCAAGAAATTATCATCCCCCAAAAACCACAAAACAAAGCACAATAGAGACTGGCTCTTTTTTGTCTCACTGTTATGAACTGTTATTTTAAATCGAATGGAGGAGTGCGATTGGTAACAACGTTTCGTGCTTAAATAAGTGAGTGCCGAGCGGGCCCAAGCCAAAAATAGCTGAGAAATTTTATCGAGTTTTGTAACCAACAACCAACAAGAAAAATTGTATTCAAAAATTGGTGGCATAAGTTCTCATTGCTCAGTTGACTTGAGAGAGCACACAGTTGAAGGCGATTCGGAGTGCTTCACTTACTGAAAGAGCAAAAGCAATTTAGTCTTTAAATATACAGACAATTGGCTCTTAGAATTAAAAAGTTCAAAAACTCACTTAAAGGAAGCTAATTATGATTTGATTGTAAGGTTCGAGAGAGCTAAATGGTCTTCAAATGACTGGCTGTGACTTTCTGAATGACTAAACGGACACTTGTGATTCTTGTGATTCAGGGACAGGGCCGTTTTCAAGTTTTAGAATCAGAAGTTCAAGTATATATTTTATGGACAAACAAAATTGGAAAATTATTCGTGTGCGGTTCGAGTTTTCTTTTATGTTAAAATAAATTTTGAAGTGTCTTTTGCAAACGGACAATAATTTATACTGCATGTCCTTGAGACGTTGGGACAGCCAGCAACGAAGGATGAAGGATGTCGTATGAATAGTAGCCAAGTCTTCAGGGATGACAGCTGCTGAAGTTAGAGAAACGGTGAAATTGACCTTAAGTGGAAGGGTCAAACATGGCTATGTCAAATTTTCGAATTAGAAATATAGCGTTAAAAAACATGATGCGAAGGAGGGGGCTGATGCTGTGAAAATTCCAAAAAAAGGTCAAGAACCCAAAGATGCATCGCAAGGGAGGCGGAGAAGGCTTGGCTCTTCGCGTAGACGACAGCCATCAGTATCACGGCGTAGTCGCTCAAGGCAGAGCTTCGAGCACTAACTTAGACGAGGTAAGAGGGTTAAGCAGCGCTTTTAATGCAGCTTGGCTATCACTGCAAAGGCCTGGAAAGCAAAGTTAACAATTCCCCGTAAAAAAATACTTCGGAGGCAATACCAGTAAACTGATGCCCAATATCTTCTCCTTTTTAGGTGGCACGCAATGTTAAAATTAAATAAAAGCGGTTTCGACATAGAGTTTTCGCTGCTTAATGAAGAGTAGCAGCTTGGTATGCCCTCCAAGCTCTGTGTGCTTTAAATATAAGTACAAACTACCTATAAAAATAAAGTAAATAGTTTGGGCAACATGTCCGTAGGAAACCTAGGTCTAGCTTCTCCCTTCTCGCAACCATTCGTTTTGTGCGAGTTTTTAATTTTTGGGACGAATGGAAGGGATCTACAATTTTAGGCTTAGGAGAAGCTGAGATCCCCAGCCGAAAAAAACCTCCAAATCCTTAACCAACGCTTATGGCCTCGCAGTTTCAATATGCATCTGCAACAAGAAATGTTATAACTTCGGTTAGAAGTTCCTGCCTATACTGCTAAGGAATCAATATGCTTAAGTACCGCAGCCTCACCATCAAGTCCATATGCCCTACCTCACAACTGAAGGAGAAATTAATGAATTATATGCCCCCCGAAGGGTTGAGCTGTTTCCTCAATCAGCAGAGAAAAAAAAAAACCTCAACTACGGAATCGCGCAATTAACACGAATGTTAAGCTATGCATAAAACCATAACCAGCGTAGATCCCCAACAATCTGGTTGATTGGTAATGTCAGCACACACGGGCAGCACATTTCTTTCCAAGCACTCCAACCGACATAGTTATCTGTGTAAATAATTGCACAGCACAGTGGTAGCTGGTGTAGGGTGGTGGGGTTGACTCTTGTTCGTGTGGTCACCACCGCTCATACCGAGAACGGAACCTTGGCTTCTCGCCGAGGTCAAGTTCACACTGCAAGAATGAAGAAAACGTTTGCGTTGCGTAATTAAACGAGACGAGATGAACAATTTATTTATTTAATTTTTTATATTATACACATGGACGTCGGACATTTCTGGTGGATACGAGGTATGTATAACCGTTTTCTCATTAATTTGGTGACACGGTTCACCGTTCAACAACAACTGCCGAGAATATTGTTCTTGATGGGGATGTCATGGTGGGCAACGAGGACTTGTCGGCTTTCAGGATGTACCCTGTAATTAGTAACTTGTGATGTACGTTTACGCTGTGAACAGTGTTGCCAGTTTGGGCGGTTTTCCCACCAGATTAGGGGTTTTTTTTTTTTTGACGGTGGAAAATCTGGGGGGAGAAATTGTTTAGGGGAAAATCGATGTTTTTTTTTTTTAATTTGTTTTATTTGTATTTCGTTAAAATATCCTTTTTTTTTGTAGCCTTAAAAAATCGATCGATTACTAGATGTTTTCAAAATGAATATGCGTTGATATTTTGCGTTGTATACCTATTTATTTTTAGCACACTTTCATTCGGAGAGTCAAACTTTTATGTTCGCGTTTCAAATTCGAAATTAAGTCGTAAAAAAATATGTTGAAAAAACAACGACAAAAAGTTTTTTTTTTAAGGAGCCAGATCTAGGGGAAATATTTTGATCGCCTGTCAACACTGGCTGTGAATATGGATGTTAGGTTGATTGGGAATGGTAGTGTTCACATTTTGTGTATGTGTATTTTGTTGACAAATGACTGTAGCACTTAGGCAGCTTGTATTGTATGTGTTGCAGCAATCGATAATTAAGCAATTGCAATTGGAAGTGTTTGCTTGCAATGCGAATGGCAGATTGTCTTGATGGAAGATGTGTGGCAAATGTTGGTTGTGAGAGAGGAATCCTCACTAAATATGTGGTTCCTATTCAAATGACCGGTAGTGTCAACGTCAACAAGAAGAAACAACCAACAAAGCGAACCTCACAGCATAAACAAACCATACTGAGACCCCCAACTCACAATCCTCTTGCCGCTGGCCTCCTCAATTTTTGCCAGGAATCCGCCATTTTGTTGTCCTATCCGTGTACGCCAATTCCTATCTGTTTCGCTTTGCCCACAGTGAATGGGAAAAAGATTAGGTGCGAATGTGTTGGTTGAGAGAATTTTTGACATTTGTCAATACGAATTTCTATGCAACAATACTAGCGCACCTAAACTTTTTGGGAGCGTAAAATTTAGCTTGTAGGCAAATAACTGTTAATCGGTCGAAGTTGGGGGTCTCAGTATTGTCTCTGCCTCACAGCTCAATATGACTTTGAGGTATTTATATATCTAAGCTGTTAGAAACGACAACATCAGACTCAAATGAAGAATGGTTCTACCAATCAGAGTTGCTATCTCAGCTAATAAGGCAACATTTCAGTAAAATTCGCAGTAGAAAAGGAAAATTCTGTAGAAAAGGAAAAGAAGTTGTTGGCGCAGTATCTCTCTACTTATTGCAATTTTTTTCAGCCTGAAGCTTGAGCCAAGATAGACTGACCTGTCGATTAAAATGAACGGGAGCGATAGCCGCGTGCGATTTGAAGTTGAACATGCACTTTTATATTTATATAAGATGAGATATATATACTGCAAAGAAAAATCAAGCTGCGTTAAATAATTACTAAAGTCCTTTGTCGAGGAACAAGTGGTCTACATGTGGTCTACAGTGCGTTTTTAGGCTGCTTCCACACCAGATGGAACAAAACGCCTTAGACAAACAAAGCTGTTTTTTTGTGTGTTTCTGGAATTTAAATACACACATTTAAATACGCGCGCCCGCGCGCCCCCACTGAATAAGGCAAAATAAAGCAAGAAAACAAAATAAGGCGTTTTGTTCCATTAAAATAATCGCAAAAGAAATAATATTTGCTAAAAAGACGTTTTGTGTAAAAAAAACTAAATACGGAATCTTATTTATACTAGCTTATATTCAGGGCTCTAATCGCGTAAGCACAAAACAATTGAACGACATCGTCTCGACGATGCTTCTAGTTACATTGTATAACAACCAAAAAACGATAATCGTTGAAACAATTCGTTGCTTCACGTTACTATTTCAAACGTCAAATACCCTCGTCGAAACGATTCGATTGAACGATAGCTATTTTGCAATCATTTCGTCTTTTTTGGTGCATTTTTTCAGTTTAAATTAGTTCTGAATTAACTATAAAGAAATATTTAAAGGAAGAACCACACCTATGATCTCTATAGAGGCGACTCGGTCTTATCCGAGTTGTAAAAGAGTACATTATTTGCAAACAAATAAATTATTGCACTTGGATTTCATTTATTTGTTTTTTTTTTTTTTTATAACTCAATTCTAAGCAATACAAAATTATCAACACTTGTAAACACTTTCACATACACTTAAAATTTCACTTCTTCGTGATACTAATAGAGGCCTTATTCCTTAGTACCTATCCATTTTTGAATTAAGTGCCCCATTCCATGTCCAATGACAACAAACAAAAATAAACAAATTCAAGAAAAAAAAACAATTTCCATACATTTTTTATTTTTTAGTTTCCAGACTTTGTTTAAAGACATTTTCAAACTGTTCAAAATGAAAACGATGAGCGATTCGATTGAACGATACGACGATGATGTTATATGAAGCAAACTAAAAACGAGATCGTTTTGTTCAATCGTTCCGACGACTATCGTTTCAAAAATTACGCGATGAGAGCCCAGCCCTATTGCGCAGATCAACTATATAAATCGGTTGACGATTGACAAATTTATCAATTAAAATTGATGTTGGTATTGCGAAAAACAATTGATAAAAATATAACCTATTGTGAACATAATGCCAAAAACAAAGTTATTGTGAAAAAAACTCAAAGAAAACTCAACTTTGACAGTTCTAAAATATTTGATCTGAAGACTGATTGTTACGATTTTTGCAAACAACTTAATTAAACAATAATTACGACTGTTAAATCTATGAAATTTATTGAAAACCATGTCATCGGTGGAATAATTTTTTGATGATGTCCAAGACGAGACAGAGTACGCGGAATTGGCTGCTATACGGAGGAGTTTGGAGTCGCATCTAATCCTTTGGAACGGAAAACCGAAGGTAGCTAATTTCATTTCCAAGGAATGCGTTTGAGGTGCATTCGTTGATTTTTTGGAAGATATTGGACCAAAACTTAAACCGACTAATTGCAGCTCTGCTTGGTCTTGCGCAGTCAACTGCAACAGTGTCCTGCATTCTAAGTTAACTGCTAAACGCGTTATGGAAAATTACATGTGCCCAAAATGGATTCATTACACATAGAAAGAAATATCTGTGGATATATATATATATAGCCCTTAAAAAATAACAGCAATAACAACTAAAAACGTTGATGTTCAACATTTTCTTTTAAGAGTCGTCCTTATCAACACCGAAATCGAGATTGATAGAAAAATTGACAACTACCAATAAAATTGTTCAAGATTGACATTCAAAATACCGAATTGTCAACCGACAATTGCTGCACGTTCACAGTCGGTCAACACTTAATTGATAATTGATATTCGCAATACCATTTAAAGAAATTTATTGATAAGTATCAACTATCAATTGATAGTTGATCTTCGCAATAGGGCTGATTATCTACAATATGCATTTTGATCAAAATCGTTCGAGCGGCTTTTGTAAAATTTGGCACACAAAACAGTACAAATATTGCAATGTTTAGTTTAAAAAATACTATTGCTCAAATATTTATATAAATAAATATCTCGATATATCGCAAGACCACTGACAAGGAAAGCGAACAGGATAAGTCACAAACAAATTTAATTTTAATTAAATTAAATACAAAACAAGCTTGAGAAAAGCTATACAGACCGACAGCGAAATATTTCCTTACCGAAAGGATTATATTTGAATACCACCATACAGTTCGCAATTTTCCCATTGCAATCAAGGAAGGCCGTAAACAAATAAATCCAATGATGATAGACAGTATGGTAGGCAACTTTATGAAATTGGGATTAAATAAAATATACGCACATATGCGAAACCATAATCAGTTCCGAGGGTCCCGCTTAATTCCACGAGGGTGTTGTTTAATCCAACAACTAGAACTAGTTTAAATCTTAAATTGTTCCCTTCTTTACCAACTATAGTGCCAAAAGATTATTTCGAAATCAAATCTATCCCAAAGACGATACAGAATTTTAAGAATTTCGTTTGGAAAAAATTGTAATCCTCCCTTTGGCATAGAGCGCAAGCAAAAATGTATTTTAATTTTCTAAAATGTGAACACATATGTACCTTCATCACAAGTCCTTCCGCGCGTACATTCCTCTGAATCCTACCCAGTGTCCGGTGATCCGTAAAGTGCTCAGTTGTCAGTTATCCTTAAAACATTCCGTGTTTTAATTTTTCGCCTCGTTTCAAAATTGCAACTCCACTAAAATCCCCATCCACTAAAGTTGAAGTCAGCGAATGTTAATTGAAATTGAAAAATTAGAAAGACTCTTCAAAAAGAATGTACTACCCCCGTGGAAAAATGTAAAACATTCCACAACATTCCACATCGTACTGCATGCAAGTGGTGGTCATAAAATTTCCATCTGAATTCCGCTCTAATTAGATTTCGTTCGTCGTGTTTCCTCATTCCAAATGCGGCCAGGCGGCCACTGTTCAACATTTTATCGACCAAATAAAAGAATTAAACGAACAGCAATAAAAAAGAAAACCCGACTCTATCATTTGAGAGGTGACGCAAATTCATATCGAAATATTTTACAAAATTCTGAACGAATAAAAGTGGATCTGTTCCCATGGAAACGCAGACCGTGTCGGTCGATGAAATAAAAAATGTTACGTCTACTTCACCGTGACCGTGATAGCCATACTCACAGTTCCAAAGCATTTGAATGAGCAATTTGGTAATCCCGCCTCAAAGCTACGTCAACCCCATTGGGGTACTAATCAGTTATGGCTAAGGCCATCTGCCAACAGACTGAACAAGCAAATCCTGTCATGAGAATTTCACTTGGCCGTATCACCCAAACACACACAGTTATACGACCGAGTCAGCACAGAAATGAGATCAAATATATTATCCTCTTAGGACTTTCGGATACCCTCTTCCTGTGGAACTGTCCGCACCAGCATGCAGTGAGGACAAATAATCATCACCGAGTCAAGTGTGGTCCAGGTTTTAGTCGGGCATTGGCCATACAGTCTCATGTTGAAGATGTAAATCTAAATATGAAAAATTTCACAACACTACTGAGGTGGTGGATGGTGTGCGTTGCTATAATTGTCAGTTTTGTGTTCTCGCATCTTCGACAACAGTACGGACGATGGGTCAAGTGTTTGTGACGTTTGTACATCGAGGAGGAGGGAGAAAATGCCATGGGCGGTGCTGAGGACTTGTAAGTGGGTTTATTAAGGAACCGTGTAAACATTACCCTCGCACGCCTGGGTAGGGTATGTTTATACGATTAATCTTGTTGGGGCCAGAATGGAAGTGTGCGGCGGATGTGGTCGGGCAAATTCGAGATTGAGGACTTTTGATGTCAGAATTGGGAAATAGGCTGGAAGCTGTACGTGTACCTTTGCATACCTAAATGGTTTGGATATTTACAACTGAACTGACGTGTAGGCCTGCAACCTGCATGCAAACTTATTGTGTGTCAGGAGATGTGTGGATTCATAAATGTAAATACGACATTTTAGTCACAGGAATTATTCCGCAGAGCTAGATGTTGTGTACTTCCTGCCTACTCAGGGGAAGATGAGTTTCAATGTTGCCTGGAATTACTCCCAGGATGGGCTGTTCGAATTAATTTGACAACCAACTTGTAAATCCTTTTCACCATTGACTTATAAAGATGTCAATTGTGTATCTTGTTTGCTCGGGGGCATCAATTTAGCAGTAATAGCAGTTAGTCACCAGCCAATCAGCATATTTATTTGGTCGCTATTGAGGTGGTTTGGTGATGATTGCAATTGTACGCGTAAAGAGGGTACGACATAAACAATTCACAGATTTGGGGTAAACTTGAAGTATGACAGCCTTTGACTGTTATAATAATAGGTATAAATTGATTTCATGGCAGAAAAAAAAATATTTATATTAACCTCCCCTATAAGGAGGACAAGGTACAGTTTGCTCCATAAACAATTCGTAACCGCCACCTGGCTGTCAAAAACATTGGCTTTAGTGAGAGTATGTGTAAATTTGAGAAAAAATCGAGATTTCTCAAAAGTGCCTCAGATAAAAGAAAATAATAATAATTTTTTTGGCAATGTTAAGCGCTTTTCTTTTTGTCTGATGTTAATGCTGCATTAATGTATGCGTGTACGATCACTGAATGAATTCATTTCCTTCATTTGACAATTTATTGGCAGATGACCAACTCTTAATAAAAATTGAGTAAAAACAAAAGCCTTACATTTTTATCTATAACTTTTAAGACAACTGCTACTTAGATTTGATCTCAGTAATAATGATTTGTGAAACTTATCCGTAATAACTCCAAAAGGTGTTTTGTTGAATTCCGAAATTTTACCCTTAATTAATAGTTTTCCTAACTTGGTTCAGGATGATTAGGAATATGTAGCGACGGAGTGGAGAAAGTCAGTTTTCTTGAAAATGCTTTGAACGAGTATTGCTTCGAAAATTTAGCGGAGCAACGTTCGACATCAAGACCTACCGTCACCGATGAAGTATCTGAACGAATTGTAAAGCTTGAGAAACTAAAAGAGGAAATATCACATCGGACGTCATCTGCTGATAAATCAAGGTATGTAATTAGAAGTGATTGTATTCCCGAATTAGAACCCGGAACCCCAAATATATCCGCAAAAAGTGGGTTACAAAAATTGATCAGCTTTCATCTATTAACTGCTGGGATGAAAAAGCTACCATATACCACATGAAAACCCGTCTTGTTGGGTTGGCTAAGGTGTGGTATTCAAATTTACCAGATTACGATTTATCGTGGGAAGATTGGAATTTTTTTTTAATAAAAACTTTCCCAGATCACATCGACTTTTCTTTTACGCATTAAGAAATCTGGTCAATAGATATAAGCAGCCCAACGGTACTTTGTGAATTTATTCGTAAATAGGTAGGTAATTTAAAAAAAAATTTAGGTCATTTTTAGGTACAGTTGGTCATTTTTATTTCCAATTTTGGACACAAAATTTATTTTCTAGTGGCAACCGTGAATGTAAAGTATTAACAATTTTTCAAATAATCATGTAACATAAAATTATACAATCACATTAGCACTGTTCCCTGACGATAATACATTCGAATACATTAGTCAAACTTCAGGCCCTTACCTACGCAAAAATTGTGTACAAGTGAACCAAGTTTAACTAAATTTGACTAAAAATGTATTCGAACGCATTATCGTAAGGGAACAGACCTAACGGGTGATTTTTTAGCTGGTTTGGTTTTGGCAACACTGGTTTTGACAGCTGACGTGTGTTTAGTACCTTGTGTCACTGTCAAACAGCTTCAGTTTGGTTTGCAATTTAACCATGGATCGTCTTACAAATGAACAACGCTTGCAAATTATTGAATTTTACTATCAAAATTCGTGCTCGGTTCGAAATGTTCATCGCGCGCTGCTTCCATTTTATGATCGGCATTCTCGACCTTCTGAGCAGTCTATTCGGAAGATTGTGACCAAATTTCGCACCAAATTTACTTTGTTGGACATTAAACCACCAACACGTTTACGTACTGTGCGTAGTGAAGAAAATATTGCGGCCGTATCAGCTAGTGTGACAGAAGACCGCGAAATGTCGATTCGGCGCCGTTCCCAGCAGTTAGGCCTTTGTTACAGCACTACGTGGAAAATTTTGCGGAAGGATTTGTGCGTAAAGCCTTTTAAGATACAGCTTGTGCAAGAACTAAAGCCAGGCGACCTACCACAACGCCGAATTTTTGGTGAATGGGCTCTTGGAAAGCTGGCCGAGGATCCGCTTTTTTATCGAAAAATTGTGTTCAGCGATGAGGCTCATTTTTGGTTGAATGGGTACGTAAATAAGCAAAATTGCCGCATTTGGAGTGAAGATCAGCCAGAAGCATTGCAACAGCTACCTATACATAAAAGCCACTGTTTGGTGCGGTTTATGGGCCGGCGGCATTATTGGGCCATATTTCTTCAAAGATGATGCGAATCGCAGCGTTACTGTCAATGGTGAACGCTACCGAGCGATGATAACAAACTTTTTTTTGCCCGAAATGGAAGTTCTTGGCTTGCATGATATGTGGTTTCAACAAGACGGTGCCACATGCCACACAGCACGCGAAACAATGACGCAATTGCGAGGCGAGTTTGGTGAACAGTTAATTTCACGTTTCGGGCCGGTCAATTGGCCGCCTAGATCGTGCGATTTGACACCATTAGATTATTTTTTGTGGGGGTATGTCAAGGCAAGGCTAATGTGTATAGGGACAAGCCCGCTTCGATTGACGCACTGGAAGCCAACATCCATGCATTCATTCGTGAGATACCGGCCGATATGTGTGAAAGAGTATGCCAAAATTGGACTCAGCGGATGGACTACCAGAGACGCAGCCGCGGTCAACATTTGCATGAAATTATCTTTAAACATTAAATTGCAAGGTTCAAACTATCGATTCAAATAAATATTTCATTCATTTTTTTGAATTTTTTGTGTTTTTTTTTTAAAAAAAGTTCTAAACCTCTTAAAAAATCACCCTTTATTATAAAACGATTTCCTTTTCAGAAAAGAAAAGACATCAACGGGACTTTCACAACACATCTTAGACTCTAATCACACAGGTGACTTTGACAACATAAAGATTTTGGAGAAGGAAAACAATTAAAACAAATGATTCACGTTAGAGAGCTTAAGAATCCAGCAAAAGCTCACCAAAACGATGAACACCAAAGAGGACAAAAACAACATAAACACTTACTAAAGTGTGGCCCTGTGATATTTCTGTCAAATAATTTTAAGTTCTGTTTAGTGTTTAGCGTATACAATTGTTTATTTATTTAATAGTTTATTTTTTTTATAAAGGTACAGTAAAACCCGAATAAGTGTCTCACTTTAAATCCCCCCGGATTGGCACAGGGGTTAGGCAGTTATACAAAAAATCCGCTTGAGTGCACATTGACACTTATTTCTAAATTTACCTATAAAAAAAGATATTTTTTCTTTTTATAAAATTACATTGACAGTTTAAATTTTGACAGTGACAGCTATCCAGTCAGTCTCCTCCATTGTAGTATGTATTTATGTAGATAAATGTGGTATTCGATTGGGCGCTCTCAGAGCGGAGGGCGTTTGGGTTTTCGTGAATTTGTTCTAAAGCAAAGAATGGCATTGCATCGGGTGAATCTAGTTTTGTAAATTATTTATGTATAAATATTTAAAAATCAACCAGAACGCAAATTTCGAATGTTTCAATTTAAAATGTAGCCAGTGAATGGAAAACGTTTTGAAAAGTGTTGAAAGCTACACATATTCGAATCCCACAATATTATCACAAAAAAGAGCAAGTGACGTTTCTATGTTCGATTAGCCACACGAAATCTGAAACCTGAGAGCGAGTCTGAAAAAGCCCAAATGAAAACCACATAAGATTATTCCATTTTTTATTTTTTATTTTTAAAGCATGAAGCACAAGGAAGCGCTAAAGGAAAAAAAGCAATTTTTTCAACTGATTTCAAAAATGTGTACTTAAGAAAATTGTTTTCAACTAAATTTCAATAAAATTATACAAAATAAAAGGCACTTAAGCGGGAAAGGCAGCTAAGCGAAAGGTACTTATAAGACGAGTTTTATATGAAAAAATCCTCAGAATTTTGGTTCTCAAAAAAAAGGTAGGTACCTACTTATGCGGGTTAGGCACTTAAGCGAGAAGCTCTTATCCGTGTTTTACTGTATATTCGTTCGCCGTTTCCGTGACCGTACAATTTCAAATGTAATTGTAAAATAAATTGTAAGTGAGATTTAAAGTAATTATTTTAAATACTATTAACCACTAGGCGCATTGGCTAGTGGTTAGTGTGTTGGACTACTAAGCGAAGAGTTGAGGTTCGAGTACCGCATAAGCCCAAATTTCAAGTTAGGGGTTTATCCACTGCGCCACCTCTCGCGAACGTCTAACAAATATCCGAGAGTATAACTGTCTTGAAAAAGCTTCTGAATTAGCCGTTCGGAGTCGGCATAAAATTGTAGATCCGTTCCACGAATCCACGAATGGTTGTCAGAAAAATAGGCCTAGGGTCCCTCCGGACCTGTTGCGCCAACTATTTATTTTATCAACCACTGTATTATATTATTGATAACGACAAATCATTCCTTGACAAGTTTTTCGTAATGAAAATAAGTTATAATTTTAATTTTAAACAATTAAAGTTTCACAGAGATTTTTTATTTTTCTCCCTTTTCTGAAGGTTGTTGGGGAGTACCTATGCTTTTTCATTAAAAAGCCAATGGAACATAAAACGAGTTTTTTCTTTTTTTGCATTTGTGGTGGTCATTCTATTTTTATTTATTTATTTTATTCATTTCATTTTAGTAAAATCACAAGACAACAAACACATCAAAACAATTTCTTATAAAATGTGACAAACAACAAAAAAAAAATTCATTATTTGTAAAATTTGACATTACGTTGGTTTAAGACGTATTAAAAACGGTTTAAATCCGTACTTAAATCCATCTTTAATTAAATGGCATGTTTTTCAGTGTATAATACGAACATAAGTTTAAACTGTCGGGTTTAAAAAATGCGGTTTAATGGTCGGGTGTAAAATTAACTTAAACCTAAGTTACAGCCGGAGTGAATAATATGACCAGTTTCGTGTGTGCGTAGCACTTTTTGAATTGCAAAAATGAATGTGCTTTCAATAATTTCAGTTGTGATATACACTGAATTATGAGCTTCCCAATTGAATTGAAGAATCATGAAATAAAAAATAAAAAAGTCTTTGCTCTCACTCTTTGATCAGTGTAAATAAATTAACCAGATATAATCCGAGAAATATACCACACTGTCCCAACTAAGATCTCCGGCATATCCTTGTAAATAAGAAAAGATCCAAACTTGCGAATAAAATTCAAATCCCCTAGATTAAGAACAGAGAAAAGGTAGCAAATCCAATCATAAGGTAAAATTAAAGTACTTAACCGTTAATACTTCCTCCATTTTCCAAGCAAAAAAAAAAAAAAACATCCATCC
Organism: Cheilosia urbana; assembly: GCA_946477585.1. Lineage (NCBI taxonomy): Eukaryota > Metazoa > Arthropoda > Insecta > Diptera > Syrphidae > Cheilosia > Cheilosia urbana. The sequence goes on from OX297853.1 coordinate 26,294,065, forward strand.
AAATTAATGCATAATCACTAAGGTCTAATTTACGCACGTTTGAAAGGATTAAATCGATTAATGTAGCAGCAGAACCCTTCAGCAGAAACAAATCTCAAGATCCCTCAATCCCTCTTCAGGGTGCGGTACTTTCCGGGAATTTCCTTTGTCTTGGTTTTTTTTTTCTCTCTCTCTCTCTCTAATTTGGTAGAAATTAATAATACCTTTGGCAAAAATCTGTTGTCTTTGCCTTTTTTATTTGTGCAGCCATTAAAAAGAGACCTACTCCCTATTGTTTAGTGCGCGCTTTTGTGTTAGCAAACGTGTATTGACGTTTCATTTATCTCATTGATAATATTAATGGACGACGTTATTTGGATTGAGGCAAGTAAGAAGTAGGTATGACCTTCTTTTTGGTATGAACTTAGTCTACAACATTAGATAGTAGGAAATATTTTGAGCGTAGGGGGGAGACGGAATGAAAAGAGCAAACTTTTATGGTTTCCTTGAGCTGTAGTGGCTTTCTGCGGAAGTTTTTGAATTATCCAATTGAGTTTCTTACTTTTTTGGGTCTTTTTAAAAATGCATTTCATCACTCATTTATAAAGCATTACAGCCTGAGGGTAAGACAGTGGAAACCGGATTTTATTTTACAGAGGTTCATTTCGAATTTTTTGCTTTTAGGAACAAGGATCTATACCTATAAAAAAAAGTTTGTTCTGACTGTGATGAACTCATCAACGCCCAGCCCAAAATGCTCATCGTAGAGTAAAGTATCTACGAGAAGCTATGTGGACACCCCCAATAATAATTAATTTTTGGATGTGACCCCTTTTGCTTTTATTAACAAGTTGGAGATTTGGAAAGTTGATAGAAAATTGAAAATGATTAGGTATTCTTAAGAGTGTAAGGGGTTCAGGGCCCCCACTTTGAGGGATAAAATGTCTAAAATTATGTACTTTTCATAAGGACTAGAACTCTTTTCCTAATTCCTAATTCTTAGAGGCGGAGGTTCTGGCAATCGCCGAAGCTGCCCATATGGAGTCAATGATGTCAATACCAAATGATGATATTACCATATTTATTGACAGCCAGGCGGCTATAAAAGCAGTGTCTGCTATTGAAATAAAATCGAAGCTAGTTCGCCGCTGCCGTAAAGAGCTTAAGGTTCTCTTCTCGCAGCATACCACGCGCCTCTGCTGGGTCCCTGGACACAGGGACAAAGCCGGCAATGAGATGGCTGATAAACTGGCAAGAAATGAATCTGCTATGGATCAAGATCGGGCGATTAAATCGATCAATCCACCGCTCTGTAATCTCAGAGAGAGAGTGGAAAACAATATTCGAATGAAAGCCAACAACAGGTGGAAGGAATTAACTACCTGCGAAATATCACGGAAGCTATGGCCGGAATATAATGCAGGTCGGACTAGAAAGCTTATGCGGTTTGATAGAACTACGCTGCATAAACTGGTAGGTGCCCTAACAGGGCACAACTTCCTGAGAAACCACACAATGAAATTAAAACTCAAGAATGACGATATATGCAGGGGCTGCGAAGACGAGGAGATGCATGAGGGCACACCTCACTTTCTCTGTCACTGCCCAAGTCTGTGTCACTTGAGGAACAGAACACTTGTAAGATACCACTTCCATGACATACAAGAACTTTCAGATGTTAATTTATATAATCTTTACAGGTTCATAAATACATCAGGATGGCTGGACAAGGTCGAGTAATTAAGAAGGAACTAACACCATCGCCAACAACATCGGCTTATCCCCCAACAAGGGCATCACAATGGGTCCACATGGACCTAAGTGGGGTACTGCAGGGCTTACTCTGCCGTATCCACCCATAAACCTTACCTAACCTAACCTACAGTGATAGAAGTCTAAGAGCCCACTGCAAACTTTGGTTGCGAGATATAAATGAAAAGGAGATCAATTGAAGGATGATCTAAGGCTGAGGCTATAAACCAAAGTCTTGTAGTTTACGGTCGCAGCTTTCGTGAATTGTACTATTTTGAAAACCCATGTTCTCCTAAAACTTTTATTTCATGGCGATGTAGTATATTTTAGCTTGAAGAGAATTCCTGTTCTTACTGTCCAAAATGGTCACGACTGTACATGAAAAAAGTACAACCGCAGCCAACTTAAAGCGGGTCGCGGTCATCTTGACGAGAACAAGAAGAAGAAAACTGTCAAGTGACAAGACACGCGCACAAAAAAAGAAACGTGTATTTTACCATTTAAAAATAAAAACCAGTAAATTGAAGAAAAGGGACTTTTTTTTGAATCTACTACAGCAAATATATAGATATATAAATATATAGGCTCAAGATGTTTTAAGCACAACAAGACTTGTGCCAGACTGTTAAAAAATCCTAAAAAAAAATATATTGTTTGTAATATTTGATATAACCAAATCATATTTACTTTAAGGACCGTTTGCTGGTACTGCACAGTGCACATAGCGATTTAAGTTCTACTTAAATTCCTCATAGGCTACTTTTTCCATGTCATAAACTGTAACATAAGATTTTAAGTGGAACTTAAATTGCTATGAGAAGTATCAGCAAACGGGCCTAAATGATAGGAAATTCATCCCTGATAAGAATTATGGATGTCTAAGACGTTTTGAGCGCGGCATTAAATGATTAACAATCGCCCCAAACAGAATACAAGACGCTCACATTTTTATATAGTAACTACTTAAAGCGGCATATACATTGGTCATAAACTCATCAAGCATGTTGGAGTGTTTTAGCAAATTCATCCATCAAGCATGAATCTTCAATCGCTTATGTTTCCGTAAAAAATGTAAGGAAGCAACGGATGTAAATGAAAAAATTAAAGCAGTTTTCGCACGTTAATCATTTAAATAAGCTGAAAACCCGTTTAAAACAAATTTCCGCTGTCTGCTGGCTATTTTTCTTCGTCGCTGTCAACGCGAAAATGAACACAATGTTTGATTGATCACCAATATAAAATGTCAAGCATTTGAGCAAAATTCCAAACATTCTGATTTTCCTTCAAGCAGCCACACAACGTATCCGTGTCTCCTTTTCGCTTATACACTCACACATGCTTGACGAGTTTTTGGCTAGTGTATATGCCGTTTAAGAACTGTTTAATAATACTTAAGTTGATTTTTCCTTATATAAGTTGCGTTTTTAAACGTAAGGTCATTTTACGAATTGCGTAGAGTTCAACACACTTTACAATGAGTTTATAAGTAAGGCTGTACAAATTTTGTATTTCGCCCAATCGTTCATAAAAATCATCTGAGTTTTTCCTAAAACAACTCCAAACAAGCGATTTAAATTTCAAACTGTACCTACTGCGTTGCTTCGTAGTAGTTGACATTGAATGGCAATTACCATTTCATGCATATTCTGTTTTCCAATATTAAGTAATGGTAGTTTTTGCTTACATCAAAGAAGCATAATTGTTTTTTTGTATGACAACATATTTTAAAGCGCAAGACGCAAGAGTGCTTTGATTATTCCGAAAAATAATTTTATTTTTTTGTTTTTCATTTTGTTTCGCGTGAGTTATATTAAAAAGACGATCTTCTTCGATTTTGTAATTAAAAAATAAATAGTTGCCGCAACAGGTCCGGAGGGACCCTAGTTTCTCACAACCATTCGTTTTGTGTGATTTTTTGTTTTTCATTTTGGAACGAATCCCTTCCATTCCAATCTACAATTTTATGCCGACTCCAAACGGCTAATTGAGCGAAGCTCTTTCAAGAAATCTGTACTCCTCGGATGTTTGTCAGACGTTCGCAGTGGTAGCGCAATGGTAATTAGTGGCAGTAAATTAAATAAACAATTCATCAATCAGTTATACGAAATAGGTAAAGATTTGTCCGTCCATCACTTCCGGAAGCCATTTTGCTTTATAGCAAAGCGAAATTTCATAAGCCATCGCTATAAACATATCATCATGCTGTACTTTCCATCATTCCTACCACGTCAGCAAGATGGCCGACTAAAATAAGTGTCAACTGTCACGTACTTTTGCGTGTTAGGTAATGCTGTGCCTTTCAGTCACATGGCTATTTTGTATTGGGTGTTAGGAATGTATGACGTTGTAAATGCAGCATAATACATATTTGTAAAGGTGGATTATAAATGTTTCCTTACATTAAATGTGACTTCCATTAGCCTACCCAGTTTGAATGGAAAGCAATCGATAGAAATCGAGTGAAATCACACGTTATTAGTAAAAATACAGAGAATCAGCAAAATAACGAGTAACAAAATATTACCGCTTCTTTCTAAAGAGCGCAGAAAATGTCTACCAGTATAACTGACTAATTTGTTAAAGACAGTAAGAATTTAAGAAAAAAATTGTAATGAAAGAATGTAACTACCCACTCGATATTCTTAATTTATCTGAATGTGACTCGATATTCACTCCCGTCTCTATAAGTCAATTTCCACTGACAGTTTTTCGCTCGAATTTTTAACTTTGGCTTGTTTGCTGTTAAAAGGCTGTATAAAAAAAGGCATTCATTTATCTAAATTAGGCATGGCTAAATTTGTGAACACATTTCAAATTTGGCAATGAGAAATATTCGAATATCAGGGAGACTACTACAGCAGTGACCTAATTTTAATTAAACGAATTTCTATGTAAAGCGATATGGAAATCAATACCTGAATCTGTTTTTACGACAATATCTTGCATAATGTCACAATCACAACTGTAATGCGTGATAGTAAACTTGGTAGCTGGATTTCACATATGTCCCCATAGGCATGACAAACAATACATTCAATATTTTGTGGGTGGAGATATATAGATGCTGTCAAAGAGTCAACTGCCATACGCAACATGCAACCGACCTATTTATTTTAATAACAGATTTAGATACCCAATGCAGGTAATTTGATGCGGTCGGTGATGCTATCTGTCCTCAAGCAGCATGAAACTTACCTGAAATGAGAATGAGATAACGATTTAAATTTTATTAATATATTCAATTGTTTTAAATGTCATGTCATGGTAATAAATAAATTAATAAAGTGCGATTATTATTATTATTCGTGCATAATGTGTGATAAGAATGAATAAATTTATCAAATGTGATTTTATACTTGACAAAAGGGTGACTGTGTGTCTCTTACAATATTAGGTGTCTCTGTCATGCGAGTATTGGACTGTTGGCTCTACGACTGTCGGACTTAAATCTCTACTACCAATTTTGTGAAATTTAATATCAAGGAAAAATCTAGGGAATCAAAAACAAGTTTACATCACTTAAAACCAGAACTATAGCTATATGATTACACGTGGCTTTTTTCGAGGCAAATTTTGTCATGCTGACGTCACAAAAATTTGGCCATTTGCTGGTTACTCGTGTGTCTTTTGCTGATTCTCTATGCGCTGCGACAGCCCGTGAAACCAGACTCTTGAGTCTTGACAGACGAGCAACCGTAGTGACAAATCTAGTACAAATGTTTATGTTATAATGACGTCGGCATGTCAAAATTTGACATAAAAAAAAAACTATTGAGAAGCTCTTTTATGACAGTTATACTCTCGGATGTTTGTCGGACGTTCGCGAGAGGTGGCTCAGTGGAAAAAAATTTAAGTTGGAATTGTTCGTTCTTTTTTTTCGGGATTCAAACCTGGAACCCCTCGCTTAGTAGTCCAATACACTAACCACTAAGCCACTGTGCCGACAGTCTCTTCAGTAATAAGGGAAAATCAAATAGCGATAAGTACACGTTAACGAGAGTCTTTGGTCAATCAAATCCGCCATCCAAACTCCATGGGTCAGCGTGCACAAGCCCCAAACCATACGAGCAGAAAATAAAAATGGGTAACTTTATTGTCCCCAACAAAACAAAATAATGACATCTCAACTTGGATCTGCAGTTGGTAAAGGCTCATAGTGCTGAAAAAATTGTAATTCTTACTGAAGATTAGTCTTTAAAACATATATTTAAGTAACGCAATGAAGGACGGACAGCGTGCCGAATCAATAAAGCATAAATTTATTGACGCTATCACATACGACGTAAGAAACGCGTTAAAATAATAACCCAGTAGGGTAGGGTGGTGTACTTTCGACGATGGGGCAGTTTTGATCGTACACGAACTGTGACTATTTTTTTCTGCAGCAGCTGTTAGACCGGATTTTAGTTCGTTCAGTAATTTTTTTTTTTTTTTTTTTTTTTTTTTTCAATTATTCAATAAAGCCACGGATGGGGCACTTTCAACAAAAATACATGGAGTTGCTGGGTCGTCAAGATATTCAAACCCTATATTTTTAATAAGGACGTTGATATGGGTCGATACAAAGCGCAATGATTTTTTTTAACAAATCCTTATTCTACATTTATTCTTCACTTTTATTCTTAATTTATTTATTTTTTTAATTTAATTTTAGTTTAAAAACTATTTTTTTGATCTCATTTAACTTTTATGTTTATGAATTTAAGAGTTGCTTAAATATTCAAATAAAGAGAGTGGCCCTTACCTATAAACATTTTCAGTTCCGACTCTAAGTTTTAGTAGTTCACAATGCTATATTTTCCATACAAATTTCACAATTGTAAGCTTCCGTAAGCTTAAAGTCGAGACTAAAATTTGCTATTAGTACCGCGCAGAATGTATTGATACTTAATACATTTCGTCATCTAAATTCATGACGAAAGCGCCCCACTGGGATGACGATTGTGCCCCACCATAAGACAGATTTGCCTTTTTAGGGCAGTTTTACATTTTTTGTTTTAACTTATGAGCGTAAAGTTAGCTTTAAAGAAATTATTCATTTTTGTAGTAAAATATTCATAGCTTTCAATAAAAAAAAATTAATATTCAAGTATTTATTTACAAAAGAAGTTGTTTCAAATCTGCGAGAAAAGTTTTGAATCTGACCTAACCTACGTATTCCTCGGGCGCAAGTAGGTAGTGTCATTAATCGTATGACTGTTATGAAAATGAAACACCTACATAAATATGTTTATTTCAATATGCATGTGTTCATTCAAACTGCATTTGAGGTTCTACATTGGAACTTGATTACAAAATTTTGAAGAATCAGTCGGTTTAAAATGCCATTACAAAGATGGGGAATTTCACTTAAAGTGGCTGGCAACACTGTTGCTTAATGCAAGATAAATTGGCGTGAAAACGCAAGTGCGTTTTTAGTTCGTAGCGCATGAACGCTATGATAGATTGCCGGACCGATTGATGGACTTTTCGGGTCGTTATACATCATAAAATGTCTGGTTTTGTACACGAACCTCCGGAATTATCCATTAGCCTTAAAAGTTCACTTATACAGTTTTTGATTACTTTTTGCATAAATGCTCTAGGTTATGTTAAAGGCTTAGACAAGCGACAAAACGATAGAGAAACCAATTCATGTCCTTCCAATCTAAAGGTTATTGTTTTCGGAACTTTTCTCCTCTAATTGCTGTTTCCGTTTTATGTTCTGCGAGTTGAAAACAAATCGGAAACCAAACTGGAACTAACCATCTGCGTGTATGGATCCAATTGTCAAGTTGCAGTTCAATGCCAACCCTTGATGTAAACTGTGAGTTACTTCGTATTCTTTTGTGGATATATTTCTTTTTCTAATAAACTAACAGCTATGCCAAATATCTACTGCAACAATAACTCAAGAACTTCAGTTTCTTAAGAGGCCTTCCTATCGGCAGGCTGTGCTTATTTTATTCATAAAAAAAAATCACGATACCTAGCATAAATTTGTGTGTGCTGATACTCTGACTCATTCCATTCAAATGGCTCACATGAATATTTATATTATTGTTGCATAACATCGAATTGCGCCTATAGCAGCACCAGCACCAGCAGCAGCAATCACAGCCCAGTCAAAGTAGATCATGACCAATTGCGGCGCTCTTGCCCCGCACGCACCGCTGATCAATTAGACTTTCCAACTTTGGTCAGTTTGAATTTGTAACATCTCGCTATGCATTTCGAATTTGTCATTCAAATTTGCAAACAATTTACTTGAACAGAAAATCACTTTGTAGCCAAATAAGTAGCAGTGGCATTCGACATGGTCAACAACGTCTCTTTAAGTGGTCTCTGTAGTGTACATGTGCCTCTTGACGCGTGTCAAGCATACTTTGCTTACCGCACAAAAGCACAGCACACACAGCACGATGTGCTGCTGCAAAAATGAAACTAAATTGTTCTTGCAGCGATTTATCGCCCATTGTTTTTGTATAGAATTTGTACCCGCTCAAGTGTTTGTAAGTAGACGTTTGTTTAGCGGCTTTGTTATACCCAATCCTTTGCTGGATCTCCTTGGCAGAGAATATCGACATTTTTTCAATAAATTCGTACGAACTTTTTTCCATGGTGATATTCACAAGCCATGAAATAGAAATCCTTGCTGGTTGGGTAAGGAGAACATCAAGGACATTCATGTAGCTCCGAATCTAAGCAGGATAGACACAAAAATGAACCGACTCTCGAAGTGCTGCGATGCATAAAAATGAAAACAAATGACTTCGCATACACAAGAGATTCGATATGGTGATTGTGCCCTCCAATCACCATCATGGTGGCAAACTAATAATGAAATGTCAGTGTCTTAGGAAAGATAATCAGAAGGGTGGCTGGAGGGCGTGCTTTAACACGTGACTGGCCTTCAGAAGGAAGTCTGTGATTTACATAAGATGCCCGCGCATTGTAATTAATATTCAACAGGAGACAGTAGGTGGATAGATACTTTTCGTTGTTTCGTAACTAATTACGTACTTAATGACACAATCACGGTTATTGGATTTTAGCTTTTGAGATTAAAAAACAAATTTAGTAAAAAATCGTTTAACCTTTCCACTGGAAGCGAAAAGAACTTAAAGTTGGCAACACTATTTTAACTGGTGGCCATTTTGTCATCTGTCAAGTGATTTATTTTTAGTTTGGTTTGGCATTTCAACATGAATGGATTGACGCCCGAACAACGATTCCAAATTATGCAAATTTATTTTGAAAATCATGGTTCTGTTTGAAATACGTACCGCGCACTACGTCCATTTTACGGTCAACATAATCGTCCATCAGAGCAATTAATTCGATTAACTATGGAACTCTTTCGCACCACGTTTACCTCCTCTAAATGATAATACGCATCCACAGAGATGTCGTACAGTGCGTACAGAAGAAATCATTGCTGCTATAGAGCATAGCGTAGAGGAAGACCCGAATCAGTCTATCCACCATCGTACACAGGAACTGGATATGTTTCCATTCACTTTATGGAAGATTTTGTGGAAATATCTTGGTTTCTTGGCCCAAAACAAGATTGCCGTTGATCCCAATTTTCATAAGCGAATATTGTTTAGCGAGATTTAACGCCGCGAAACGATTGACCACTTGGAGGACAACATTTGCCGCTTTATTGTCAATATACGGCCATAAATGTTTGAAAAAGTCATCGAAAATTGGAGATCCAGATTAGACTACGTCCGAGCCAGCCGTATGGCGGTCATATGCCAGAAATCATATTTAAATTATAATGCCTGAGGAATATCTTTCAAATAAAGCAAATTTCATATCCATTTAAAAAAAAAAATTATCTTTGTTTTATTCTTTCATTACTAAACTGCCCACACAGACTATCTAACCAATTCGCATTTCAGTTGCTTCGAGTTCCCTGGACGAAGATTTGGCTCGCCGACGAGTTCATCAGAGAATCAAAGACGAAGCAAGGGAAAAATTTGCCTAACTACTCTTTTTAATTTTCAAGAATTTTGAACACGATAACACAGACTAACTTCTCTCGCAGTAATTGTTCCAAGCAAAGGGATAAGTAATTTTAAATAAATAACTGCCAATTAAAAGAGGAAAATTAATTTGTTTACACATTTTTTACTATACATTCCCTTCTGGGCAGAAACACAGACTTTGGCCATTCCTCAGCTGCCCGTCCTCGAAAACTATGACGTGGGTAAGGCTGGTTCCGTTAAATTAAAATTTAGTTAACCAAAATGTATATGGGAATTATTTAGCATTTAGTTGCAGTTTAGTTCATATATTATTGATTTTGTCGCTCTTCGGGAAGTGGTCGATTTTTTTAATGTACATTTTTTGAAGTGATAACTTCTTTAGGCGCGTTGGGCACTATTTGGATGGGCAAAAACTTGCAAACTCGCGACACCGACATGTATAACAGCGACACCGACACCGATTGCATACTTTTAGTTGTAAACTGTTATACTATTGCTTACTTTTAGGGGTAGGTAATTTATAGCTTAATCTACGATGATTTTTATTTGAATACGTTACTATGGTAATTTATGGCAGCGACAAATTATTGATTGTCACCAAAATTATTTCAATTACCTGTTTTGTATGGGGAATTCATAACTTAATTTTACCAGGCTTAATTCCGACATTTTATATCCACGATTTTGGGTTTGTGCACATTTACGGCACAGTAGCTTGTGTTATAATTACCGAAACAAGAAATAGAAAACTGTGGTAAACTTGCCACCCTAAGAGTAGGTATACTATACAAATAATTGTAATATTCATGAAGCAACGCTAGGTAAAAGAACCGGTTCATGAAATATAGAAAAAGTCGAGACTCTAGAAACAGACAATTGTCGCAAGTTCTTGTTAGAGAGTTATAAACTTTATAAGTTTTTGGAGTACGAGAACAAGTAGGAGTAGTAGGAATTTCTGATTTTTGATCTGTTTGGGAATGATTTTCTTTTTGACTGGAATTGATTAATGACGCTGGGTTAAGTTGTCAATGATTGGAAGTATTTATTGTTCGTGATAGATCGATGTCTTTGCATATGCGACACTTACATTAAGGGGTAATTGCATTGCATACCTTTGGGTATATGATTCTCTCTAACGAAAGGAGCGACATCTAGATATCAAAAAAATAAACAGATTCTAATCTACTATGATTTTTATTTGAATATGTTACTATGGTAATTTATGGCGGCGACAAATTGATTGTCACCAAAACTATTTCAATTACCTGTTTTGTTTGGGGAATTCATAACTTAAATGAAAATGAAAAATGTAACATAATTTTTGTAGTAGAAGCTTATAATAATGAATAAAAAAAAACATTTACCCCCTTATTAATAAAAAAATGTGCACAAGTAAGTTAGTTAGCAAACGTCAGATAGCATACAAAAATTAGACATAACTGCTGAGTAACAAGTTGATAACTTTTACACAGTGTTTATTAATACGGGGGTTATTAAAAAGTACTTCCTGCGCAATAAAATATTTCCTGACGATTCAAAATATACACACGTAATTGTTCAAGTTATCACTTCTGTCGGCACTCCCGGAGTGCCTCTAGCTTTTTTTTTTTTCAATCGGAGACAAATTCTTGTATCCATAGGTGATAGCTTCCCTTATAATTATAATGTGGTTAGGCCCGTTATAAAAGTGTTGGCTCTCCTAAGTATTTTGTTTTGCTTACATTGATTAAGAATTGATTGAGTAATGGCGAGTAAAAGGCAGTAAAGTCAGAAAAAAAAAAACACATTTTGGTCAAAAACGCTCCAAAAAAAATAGGCATGGCAATGAAAGGAATAGCCTATGTGTTTCTCAGAATATTAAGGAATATTTCAAACAAAGTTTTATCGAAATCTGTGCAGTAGTTTTCACGCCATTAGGTAACAAAGAAAATGCCTACAGTTTTATTATATGTATTGATTTCTTAAAAGTTTTTGTTTTAAGTAGGTCTAGCTTACTTTTTTGTGCCCTTTTACGGAAAAGCGACAAAATATTTGAATGAAATAAATTTCCACATAAGTACCTACTTTGGTAGACGAAATTCTAATGTGGCGGACCCGACTAACCACTTAGGTTACATTTTACATTTTCGTTCGCTTCAAGTTCCCCAGAAGAAGAGTCTGTCAGATTCCAAGTTTTTTTTTTGTGTTGCTGTCATTTCTAAAACTTAAAGAGACTTAAAGACTTAAATAATGACTTTTGAGGACCCTTTAAGACCGTGCCTTTCTTTTTGATACTTATTCCTGGGCACTATCTTCTCCAGAAAGATATTCAAGAAGTCACCGAACAGCTTATCAGTGTTTTTCGAGTTCCGGTGCTTACTTCACTTTTGTTGTCGTTTAAAGTCCGGGGTGGAGCAAGGCCAATAAGCCAACAAGCAGCTCCAGCCAGCTCGGTTCCCACCTATATATAGCTGCCTCTAGTATACATACCTTATATGTACAGCAAGTTGGTTAAGGTCGTCCTCCAATTTTGCGTGCCACTTAAGTTACGATCATACCTTTGTACGTTGTCCCTCAACGTTGAACAATTTATTGGGCAGATTCTTTCTTAGCCATGCACTCAACGTATCCCAGCTATCTCATACGTTGTATTCTTAGCTTTCTGGTTCAGACAAAGTTGTTAATTCGAAGTTGTATCTATCCATCGTGACGTTTTGTTCGAGTCGTCGATGCTGCGAGTCCTTCATCGTTGACAGCATTCATTTCGTAATCATTTACAGTGAGATCTATATATCTTTGCCGCCTTCGTTTAAATATGTTCCTTCTTGCAAATGAGCCACTGAAAGATCGCTGCGATCTTCCGATCGATGCAAGCAGTAGAAGAGACTGTTGCAAAATTGTACCTCTGATGTTGGCTTATGATATTTGTACAATTGCTTCAAGACTGATCTTTAAGAAGTTAAACGACAGCGCGTTGCGTTGATTTTAACGTATTTTGACATCAAAGGGGTCGGTGCGGGGTTCATGTCGATTTTAACGGACCAGCGAAAATGTTCCATTGTCTTCTTGCAGAGGCTAAGGAGTTTTCCAGAAATGCGGATAATTAAAATGGAGTTTTATAGCTCGTCCCTGCGTACTCTATTAATAGTTCTGAAAAGCTACAAAGACTGGCGAGTTTCACACCACACGTCGTGCTTTTTGTTGAACTTTCGGGCACCTCTTGATTCAATTTCGCTGTTCAACGCCAAAGTTTTGACTGGAAATTCGATTGTTTACAAATATTTTCTATGGTCGATGTGTCAGGGCAATCCATTCAACCAGGCTTTTCTATAATTAAATGGTTCGACTGGAAGCTGGGTCTTCACTCCTCCTTTGAAGTGAGTTAATTTCATGGTCTTCTTTCTTCATGTTTCAGTGTTGATAATTGTACTTACACACAATTTATTTTGTTATGGTATAAAAGAAATGAAAAGAGATTCACCAACAAGCCTATTTCATGTCCTAATGGTTCTGGTCTCCCCAAATATTATGAGGACTATCTTTTTTGGCTCTTCCTTTCCAACCATAGTGCAAGAAGAGCACAATTTGAATGAAATCAAATTTTGACGACAGGAAACAAAATTACATAATTTTATGAATACATAATAATTTTGGTCAAATGGTAACCCCACACAGTTATTACTCGTACTGTCAACAAAACTCAACTCCATTTCAGTTGACAGCAAAATGATGAGTTACATCATAATAATCGCAGACAGAAAGACAGCCTCAGTTGTTTCTTGGAAGCTCCTCACTAAAATTACAGCTCCATTTGAAGTACACTTGCAATTTGCATTCCAAACCCTACCGCAGGTAAATTTTGTATAGCAGTTCAAACATTCTCGCTTTATTGTTACAGTCCCGCACTTGTCATCTCCTAGATGCGAGTATCCCCACCACATGAGCTGTTTTTGAATTGCACAAATAAAAATTTCGTTTCATTCACATCCCAAGAGTTTACTCAGCTGAAATCCGTCGGTAAGAGAAAAGCAAACTGTTGTTGGCTCGATTATAAACTAAACATTTAAAAGTGAAAAATCGCGCCACACCATATTTGGCGCATTCTACAAAAGATAATACAAAGATAAAATGCAAATGCTGTCGTCAAACACAGACAGGTTTCAGAATCGATTTCTTGTTGGGTACGAGTATTATGGCAGCCACTCAATTAGCATTGACACACAATATTGTCTTAGGCCGTCAACGATTAACGCTTTTTTAGTTATTACGAGGCACATCGAAGATAACGATTTTTTGTTGTGGATTTGTCTGTACTTAATGAAATTGTCCTGTAGGTTCATAAAACCACAGGCGAAACGCTGAAATTAGTGTCAATTCGAAATTCGAATAGATTCCAATCGTAAGAATGCTCATTTGGTTTGTGCTTTTTACTAATGAAATTTGGCGAATTCAAAGTCTGAAGAGCATTTTCATTGAAAAATTACTTTGGTCTTGAGGATGACGTACAATAGGCGACCCATATAGATCAATGAATCAATTATTTCCATGGCTTACAACAGTAGTAAGAGATCCAACTGTTGTCTTAAACCATGGAAATCAATGTTTTATATATGTAGATCATGCGGCCAAACTAAGAAACGCCAAAAAGTTCTATTCTGCTACTTTCCTTAGCAAAGCAATAAAAATCTATCAAACTAAAAAAATTGAGCGAAACTGTGTCAGAGAGTTGAAAATATACTCCAAAGAACAAAGAATAGACTTGGAGCTACTTTGAGCCACTTACGTTTCTGACATCTAATTTATTATTCAAATAAATAATATATATACCTTTTTGCAACATATGATAACTTCTGGGAGAACATTCGAACACCGCCGAATTTTCTTTATTTTCACAGATTTTATTTGCGCAATTGATTGATAATGCGCATTTTAAATTTGTTTCTTGTCAACTTTGTGCATTTGGCTAAACCCAAAAAAGTATGCCTTTTTCAAATTTTCAAAAAAACAGTTGATTTTTGGTAAAAAAGATAAAAATTGCATATTTTACAAAAAAAAAAAAACTGGTAACGAACCTATAAGGTGATTAAAATTTATTAACAGAACGCTGCGCGATCGATGATAATTGGAAAATAAGCATGACGCGTCCCTCAATGCCTCAAGCATCGGAATTATGCCCAAAAGGGATAATTATATCGCAGTTGGCTGGCATCACTGATATGACATAAACTTCATCAACCAGTGGATCAGTACTTGCCACTTGCCAGCCATTTGAAGAGAGGAACTGCTCGTTACTCGTTACTTTGCTGATTTTCTCTTTTTCTGTCATCAAAACAAACGATAGCAAAATAATTGAAATCGAAATAAACAAAAACCGATAGGAATAATCGAAAAACTATACAATAAAAGGCGAAATACGCTAAAAACGAACTAAGTTAAAGGCTAAATTAATTTGTATTTGAAATAAATATAGTCGACATAATTGAAAAACATTTTATTAAAAATGCTGAAACAACAAAATGCGAAATGACTAAAACAAAACAACAGAAAAACGAGATAAAAAAGACGAAACAAACCATACCCTTGACAACCATCTGTCAGCAATAACTAACTAGACCAAAGAAATTTGTTTGGGCTAATATTTGCAGGTTCCTTATGGAGGGAAAATGTATTGTTCTCTTTGTTTAGCTCTCTTCTGCCACACTTTTACGTAAAGGAACAAAGTTTTACTAAATTTGGCTTATGTGTTCAAATGCATTATCGTTAGGGAACAGACCTATAGTCAATTGAATTTTTTAATTGTCAATATTAAAAATGAACTGCCCGAATATATAAACAAATTTTCGTTTTACTTGATTGTCGTAGCTGTCAATGAGACAGACTGCCAACATTTCTGCGATACAACCTACTATTAAGGAAGCGGCTGGGGATAGTCGTTTTGGAAATTTTCTTACTTTACTGAGATAGAAGTTCAAAAAACCCTCCTAAAGCCATAAGTAAGAGCAACCCATCTTTCTTAAATAAGGAGGGAGCCAAAATGCCTGTGATCTATTAGAAATTCAACTAAGCATGACACACAATGATATCATATCGCTTTAATATTTAGAAAGTTGCCAAACATGATTTTTTATTGCATTGTCCTTCAAGGCGAATACCCGTAATGAAATACAAAATTGTTATTTCTTCTATTATAGCAACATAGTTAATTTTCTTAGTGGGTTTTGGGTAATCATGTAAAGGCTGCAAGTAATTGCCGATTTATTGTTCGAGTTCCAGACAACCCCAAATCCTATATAACCTCATGAATTCGCACAAATTAAATTGCGGTATATGACTTATGTTGATTGCGGTCAAATAAAATAAGATTAATTAATATATAGGAACGAGTATATGCTTAGAGTTGTGCGTCAAGTGTGCTAGCTATAGCTGTGAGTGTGAGTTATTGGGAAACTGGATGTTTTACTTTAAACAACTAATAGAACACTAAATTTATTAGATGTACCTATAGAGCCAAATTTGAAAAACTAAAAACCTCTACTATATTTGGCGATATTGTTCTAAGGCCACACTTAAATATTGGGACCAAAACGGGAACGTTCCAATTATCTACAAACAATTGACAATTGAAATATTGGCTTTGTGTGAAAATATATTTAAAAAAAAATTGTAGAACTTTTATATAGACAGAAATACGAATTTAGAACTATGGTATTATTTATCAAATTGACAGCCGGAAGACCAGATTTTTGCTCAATCTGTTTCCTGACCTGGAATCAAATTATACTTGATTTGATTTCCATGATGGAAAATGGAATTTCATTTCATAGCCACAAGTATAACGGTATACCTGTATTCTTCTTTTCCTTTGTTTTCTCCTCCGTTGAATTCTGTGTGTACAACGAGACAACGACTTATAGTTTTATAGTTGCGAAGTTGTAGCACTTTTAAAAGTGAATGTAGAAAAATGTGCATTTAGGCAAGTTGGGACAAAATAACTGTCAAAATGTGAACTGACTGCCATTTTGTTAGAAATGAGAACAACTATTGTCAAATAATTCTAAATCTGTCTACAACATAAACGTCAATGACATTTTGACGCCATTTGCAAAAAGTTCGGCACATTGGCGAAGTTCAAGATTCGCTTATATAGTGTAAGTCGTTTGACATAAAAAGCGTTCGTTCGAATTCCGAGCAGTTTTTCTGCTTTCAAAATCAGCTGGCTGTCAGATCTCATTTCCCATTGGCCGCAAAGAAAAAACACATCTTTTCAGAGTCAGAGAAATTTTGCGAGCCTCGATTTCTAAGCGAGATTTACTACTTTCATTAACACCAAAACATTTGACATTTGTCAAACGTTGAAGTGTATTATTATTTACGTTTCCAGATGACGAGTCTGTGAAAAATAGAAAAAAATTGCATTTGGCCGTTGCAATGGATATCAACATAAACAAATGCATTTTTATAAACACAAATTACAATTTAGGAACAGCTGACACTGGGGCCGAAAACTCTGAAATCTGAGAGCAAAATCTGAAAATCCCAATGAAAAACGACATTAGTTATCCTGACAGTTGGCTGGCTTGACGTGTCTCAGTTTTGATAGATCAGTCACATGAACAGCTTTTCAATTTGACGTTTATTTCTAGTTAAGAAATTGGTGAATTAGATGACAGTTCTTATATGTGGCTGACGTACCGACCAATCTAGTTTTTGCACTCAGGGTACATCTAGTACAGACCATCTTAACTGTGTCCTCTGACTGTTCAAAAATTTCAAACTTGTGGTTATAACCTTTCATATAACGTCAACAAATTAAATGTTAAACTGTTTGCGTCGCTGCATAGAAGGACGAGAGCACCTCGTCAGCTCTACGAGCAAAAAAGGAGGGAAGAACATCGGCTTCTCCGGAGAAAAAAGAGAGAGCATGAGAAGCGCGCGATCGAGGATATAGAGAAGTATTACTCCAGGAACAATGTTCGGAAGTCTTACCAAAAGGTAAAAAGAAAGTGTCATGCCAACAAGACCCGAACGGAGACCTGTAGTAGAGTCACAGTCGATGCTGAGGACATGGAGAAACCATTTCTGCAGACTGCTAAACGGCGAAGACGACACTAATTCCGCTGTCAGGTAGAACGAGCCATTCAACCTGGATGATGAAAGCCAAGATTTCCGTCCACCTGACCAAAATGAAGTGATGATAGCAATATCTAAGCTTAAATCTAACAAGGCTGCTGGATCGGACGGCTTAACTGCCGAGCTGTTTAAGGCAGCGGGAGATGACCTGGTAGAGAGCATACACCAACTCGTCTCCAAGATTTGGTCAGACGAAAGTATGCCTGATGAATGGAACCCCAGCATCGTTTGCCCGATCCACAAGAAAGGAGACTCCCTAAACTGCGCCAACTATAGAGGCATCAGTCTCCTTAACACTGCGTATAAGATCATGTCTGCTGTACTATGTGAACGCCTGAAACCTTTCGTCAACGATCTGATAGGTCCCTATCAGTGCGGTTTTAGGCCCGGTAAGTCCACGACCGATCAAATATTCACACTACAGCAGATCCTGGAGAAAGCCCAAGAAGTCCAGATCGATACTCACCATCTTTTTATCGATTTTAAGGCCGCATATGACAGCATTTATAGAGACGACCTATACAGAGCCATGTCTAGTTTTGGCATCCCTGCCAAACTTGTCAGATTGTGCAGAATGACGATGGAGAACGCTCGCTGCTCCGTAAAGGTCGGAAACAATCTCACCGAGACCTTTGATGTCAAAAAAGGATTTAGACAAGGCGACGCGCTGTCATGTGACTTCTTCAACATCATTCTTGAGAAAATTGTGCGAAACTCACAAGCCAACACCAGAGGCACAATTTTCCATAAGAATGTGCAACTACTTGCATACGCTGACGACAGCTGTTACTGGAGCGTTTGCTAGCAAAAACGGGTTTAGTGGTGAATGAGGGTAAAACAAAATGTATGCTGTCAACAAGAAGGGACACACAACATCGACGAATCGGACAGAACGTCACGATAGACAGCTATAACTTTGAGGTAGTTAGGGACTTTGTCTACCTCGGATCCGCTATTAACTCTGAAAATGACATCACCTCAGAAATCATGCGAAGAATCACACTTTCCAACCGCTGTTTCTTTGGCCTAAGACGGCAATTGATTAGTAAGGCCTTGTCAAGAAGCACTAAGGAGATTTTATATAAGACTCTCATCATCCCTGTCCTGCTCTATGGCGCAGAAGCATGGACCCTAGCAAAAACGGATGAGGATTTTTTTGGTCGCTTCGAACGCAAAATTCTTCGAGTGATTTTTGGTCCCGTTTGCGTTGACGGGCCTTGGAGGAGAAGATTTAACAGCGAACTTTTCGAGCTGTACAGCGACATCGACCTGGCCAGAAAAGTACGCATTAGTCGTCTAAAATGGTTAGGACATGTAGAGCGAATGGATACCAACGCTCCGGCCCGGAGAGTCTTCGATTCCAACCCGGAGGGACAACGCAGTAGAGGAAGACCTCGCCTTAGGTGGCGCCTGCAAGTGGAAGGGTACCTCAACCAACTTGGAGTGCGCAACTGGAGGCAGTTAGCCAAAAATCGAGCTAGCTGGAGATGCGTATTGGTTGAGGCCCTGGTCCACCCCGGACTGTAGCACCTTAAGTAAGTAAGTAAGTTTGTCGATTGATCTGACAAGCCGTTTATAGAAATCTTTTAAAATTTAAACTGACAGAATATATGACGTTTTGCGTGCCTGAAAATTGTATATAGAAATGGACACATTCAAGAATCTACTTATTACGCCTCCATAAACGTCAACTGAAACAGCTGCTTATATGCCCGATTTCAGCCAATCAAAACCGGGATGCATCTATTCAGACAGCTGTCAGACTTACTTAACTAGATACTTGAACATCCCAAATTAATTATTCCCTCCATTTACACCGCATGATACATAGCCCAGTGTGTTGCCTATCTGCCTTCTGACACTTAACGTATAACATTCATAGTGCAGGTAGGTATGTCGTACGTGACGCATCATATTGCTATATCCACTTGTTAAAAAAAATACGCCAGCAACAAAACCGAGGAGGTGGCAGTTAATTAAAAAAAAATAACCTCCTACCACAATTTCATTTAACTCATTTCAATCTGCACAAACAAAACCAAAAGTAAACACAATTTAAAATAAATAATTAAACGAAGCATACACCACATCGCTACGCAGGCTATTTATACAATTTCACGCAATTATGACAACAGTCTACCGCTCCATTGAAGCGATTATATATGTGTGTGTGTGTTTGTGTGTGTGTGTAGGTATACGGTTTTGAATTTAATTGCCCCCGCGGCCATGCCCCGGCTAATGTGTCTGCAAAGACTTGTAAAATGTAAATGTCTATAAATGTTTTCATCAAAAAGAAATCTCACTCGTCTTCATATCCTCTGACATATCAATAACCATCGGGAGCAGGCTTTCATTCCCCACCAGCTCGCGTATCGCGTTGCTGTTCTCAGTCTAAATGGAACGACCCTAAGCAGACTTGCGAACACTTAAGCAAATCAATTAGGGGAGATCCAGCTTAATGAACCATTTGGAATTAAATTAATTTACATCCCACCCATCCGCCAGGCGACACGCCCCACCCCCCGACCTGATCTCGGTATAATATTAATAAAATTATTTCCCATCGCTGGCATCCCTTAATCGGCGTCCCTCTCTGGCCAGCCACATGTCAGAGTCGACGCCAGCAACCAACTGTCCATAACTTTTCCAGAAATGACTTTTGTGCGCCTACGTACTACCGCCCTCTCCGTATCAATGTCCTTTGGGGTTCCTCTCCTGGCTTCGGAGACGAGAGGAAACTATTTGAAGTTATTCGGATGTCTAAATTAATTGATTGCCTGTATAAGCATTGGGCATGTGTTTGTGTATAGATTCAGGTCCTCTCGAAATTCATTGAGCGTAACGAGGGAAAACTTTATCGTCACAAGTTCGTCCGGGATCGAACAAGTTTAAGGGGAAGGACGCAGCAATTTCCATATGAATGTTAATAATGTGTCTAATCGAAATGGACCGCAAATAACACAGTAATTTGGAAAAATAACAGAAAAAGAAAACAAAAACCCTTTCTTAGTGCGAATTTCCATTGCCTAACCGATAATGGATTCCATCTTGTAGTGGCAGCAGTATGAGGAGCAACTCTTTGCTGAGGGTGCAAAGAAACAATATTTGCCATTCCTGTCCGTCGCTGCCGGTGTTCGGAAATTGCGTTTAGAAGTTTATCGACTCGCACAAACACACATTATAGTGGTCTTAATAAGAAACATAACCCGAGGGGGCATAGGGAAAGTCCAACAGAAGGACTAAGGAAGGAAATAAGACAAACTTTGGGTTAAACCTGTTCGTATTTTTAGAACTTTTGTGAGGTTTTTTTTTTTTCGTATCTGTGCATTTGCGATGAGAAAGGATCAAAGTATTTTGGCGAGTTCGTGGCGTAATGGAATTCGTAGAAGCGGTAATCCACATCGAAAGTTACTCTTTTCGTTTAGTGTCCTGCTGTACGTAGAACATGGGTATACTAGATTCTTTGAATATAGAAAAGCCTTTTCCATCCATGTGATTACCTTCGGTATCACTTGTCAAAGACTGAGACGTAACACGTAAGCTCGTTGTGGGATTGATTGCGGTAACTTATTTCATCTCAAGTCGAAATGACAGGTCGGACCGTCCAGACGGGGTCCTAAATTTTAATAATACCTCTTCATAATGCATAACTTGTACATTACATCTACATCGTCAAATGCGAAACATAGGTAGTGTGGTGTGTGGCGACATTGAAAAAGAGAGGGAACACCGCAACTGATAGGGCAGACATACAGTCACAGTGCTGCCGAAAGTACTCCCATGGGAGTATTTTCCTACTTTCAACACCTGCGTATTCCCGTACTCCATTTGTGCTCCTATTTTTTTTTAAAGACCTAAAATATCTTACACTTGCAGCAAAGTATTATTTCAACCTTAACAAATTTAATTCACTTCAAATTTAATGCAAATTTGACAGCACTTTTATCTTCCAAACATTGTTCTAGTTTGTTTTTTTTTTTTTTTTTTTGAATCAAATAGAATCAATCACAGTAAACTTATATAATAGATATTTAATTTGATTTCTTGGAGGCGGTACCTAAAGGCAAAAAAGTAAACAGAATCTGCTGCTGTTTCTATGTTTTTTGTAACTGAACTTCTTTCAAATAAAATTAAAACAAAATTGTGTCCAGATTATTATATATTTTTCTCCGGCAGGCGGCAACACTAGCACGGGCATTGACGGGAAAAGGGGTGTCTGAGAGGGAGAGAGGACTTAAAGGTTGAGCGAGTTGATGATTAAAAACGGAGACTGTGCCTACTTTCAAAAATGTAAGCAAAGGGTTTAGACAGTTAGCCGCATTGTGCGAACTGTCAAGTTAGTATTCATTTGAGAATTTCTCGACTAGACTCGTCAGCTAGCCTTCCATAAACATCAACTGAACAAATCTGTTCAAGTGGCCGATCAAGATGAATCAAAACTGAGACACATGAAGTTAGACAGCTGTCAGACTTACTTAACTAGATATTTGAACGTCGTCGCCGCTATTGTCCACCTCTGCTCTGTTTTCTCATATGGAGCAATAATAATACTTTTTTTATATGGAAGTCCATTACCGATCTGAAGCATGGACTCCTTCGAAAAAAATGAAGATAGATACCCTTGGTCCTTCCGAGATCAAATTTGTTTCTTAATTTTTTTAAATTTTGGTCCTTGTTTTGAGTTGACTTTTCAACGACGACCTACATACCTAAGCTCGTCAGCGACATCGACCTTAAAAAAAAAACTCACATTGGGTTTTTAAAATCATTAGGAAAGGACGTTAGAGCCACATGGGCTCCAGTGGAGAGACAGGGCTATCGAATGAGGCTCAGATCCACCTGTACAACTTTAGCGGTACCTGCTAAATAAAAACGGGGTTGGGGTCAAAATTCTGGATGGGTGAAAATTCTTTTTGCAAAATTCTGCTTTCAAAATTCTTTTTGCAAAATTCTGCTTTTCAAAATTCTGCAAACAATAAAAAAAGGTTTGGAAAGTGTATTTAAGTATTTAAGCAAGTGTAGAGTGTAGAACATTTTTTTTTTCTCTCTCTCTTCGAGGTAGTGTTTTTTGCTATCCCTTCGTGAACAAGTGCTGATAGTGTTATACTCATTATGAATGTTTCAAACGTTAAATCCAATAAAGGGAAAAATAAGTTGTGCGTGGATGGATGGGGATGGGGAGAAATTGAAAAAGAAAAGAAAAATTATTTTTAAAATTAAACATAAAAGAAGAATTCTAAAAAAGAGAGCAGATCTTAGCCATATTGTTTTTTTTAAACGAATATCAAAAAATATGTATGTCTCTCTTTAGCTTTGTTTAGTTTCTTAATTTTTTGGTAATTTCAAATGTGAAATAATTTGCTTCTTCTGGATTTTTTTTCTTGTAATTTATTTACCTGTAATTTATTATTAAAACCTGAAATGCATAATAATATTATAATAACAAAATATGTTTTTTTTTGTTCATACTCGTTTTTTTTTTTTTTTTGAAGCAGAATTAGCAGAATTTTGGTAATTTTTTTACATTCGAAATTTTTGCATTTTAGCCTTCTAGATTTTTGTCATTCGAGATTACGTCATGATCCCGCGATGGATGATCTGGAATCTTTTATAATGAAGTCAAAGACAAATACTTTCAGATAAATTCGTTTATTGAGTAACTAGCTGTGCCCGCAACTTCGTACGCGGCGTAAGGCTCTGTAATTTCCAATAAAAGAGATTTGACCGTTTTCTCAACGGCATATTTGTTTAAAATCAACAGTCTAGCTAAAACAAAGCGGTGAACATTGTCAATGTGAAACAATAAATCAAACAAATCTATTTAGTACCTAAAACACCAATTAAGAAAATTAAATTCAACAGCGTAAGTCCTAAAGTTCCACTTCTTTACTGTAGGTATCAACGTAGGTATATAACAACCATTAAAACAAAAACCATGAACTCAGTTTCTATATACACCACCTCCAACGTACATTCACCACCACACCACACGTCATCAGCCATCTGCGCATTTCCTCCGATCCGAAACACATTGTCGCTGTTTTTTGTTGTTTTTTCTTTCATATGAACGTGCTTGTGCGATGTGCGCCACCAAACCACCCCCAAGCAGAACAACGATCAAGAACCGCGGCTGCTGATAATATTCGATTTCAGAAAATAAATTTATTTTTTTAATGTTAGATTTTAGGTTGTAGCTCAGCTTCTAGAGGACATAGAAAGCTGATTGATGGCTTGAAATATCTATAAAAGTGTTGGCTCTCCTAAGTATTTTGTTTTGTTTGCATTGATAAAGAATTATTTGAGTAATGGCGAGTTAAAGGCAGTAAAGTCGGAAAAAAAACACATTTTGGTCAAAAACGCTCCAAAAAATAGGAATGGCAATGAAAGGAATAGCCTATATGTTGCACAGAATCTTAAGAAACATTTCAAAAAAAGTTTCATCGAAATCTGTGCAGTAGTTCTCACGCCATTAGGTAACAGAAAAATTGCCAACAGTTTTATTATAAGTATAGATTTTAAAATCAGAGCATCGTAAACCTAATCAAAGATTGCTAGTGCAAATTTTGGAGCACGCACTTAAGAGTTAAGGCTTATATGATACCAGTCACGTTTACGGGCTTTGGAGGGGATGATGCAACGACCTAAATAGTCTGTATAATGACTGCGCATTGATCATTCAAACGGGCTAGGAAAAATAGACCGATTGAACAACAAACTGCTGACATCCAGCTACTGCGATTCCCACTCAGAAAGTCAACAATAGTTGAGGAAGACCTTGCCTAAGAATGCGGGTGGAAGTAGAAAAGGACATCAGCCAACACGCGACAGGAAGGTAAGGATTTAGATATTGGGGGAGGTTCCCGATTGACTGTAACCGAACCTGATGAATAAAACCACCTTTAAGGGAAGTTAAAAGAAAGAATCTTATTGGAACAGTGTAGGAAAAAAAGAGTTACAAACTAAAGGCAGACAAAAGAGCGTATCATCAAATCATTTTAATATCTTTGAAGCCTGAGGTCAATCATTAACATACTTCGAAACAATTGTGAGGGATCTGAGATCTTTTTAAGAGGTCGACAACTTTCAAATGCTTAAATTCACAAAAAGGCAGACCTAAAATATCGCTATAAGGCACAAGGCAAATATTTCAGAAACCTTCTGTCTTCGACCTGAACTTAAATCTTCTTCTTCTCTGATTTGAAAGCAAAATCTTATTTAACACTCGACTTTTGCTATACTTTTCCTTTCACTCTCAGTACATACAATGGCGTTTGTCGTCACTGACGCAAGGATGATATTCACCATTCAAACGGCGCATGTGAATAAATTCAAATGAATGCCATAAAAGAGTCGCATGCCTCCACCTTGACATTTGTAAACCTACCCACACAAGGACTTCATGCCAGTGACTTTTTAAATTATTTTTAAATTTTACATTAAAGCAAGCTTTAGCCAGTCTTCCCTCACTTCTTCCTTAATGTCGCCTGTGTACATTTGCTTGCACACATATTCATCAACATCTTCATCAAAGCACAGCAAAAGCAATTCAACCTCCTTTTAGCTACTCTACATCAACGCAACCAGGGGTATATTTTTAGATTTTTTAATTATAACGTTCTACTGTATTGTTGGACCCTCGCATATGTGATTGCTTTTTCACCATCGCAAATTTGCAAACAGCCACATAACGCAAAAGCGCTCCCTAAAACTACAGGCTTGCAAAAGACCCAGCGTCTTCGGAATAGACTAGCGAAATTCAGTTTGTAGTACGTAAGGATATGTACACGCAAGGCGGCTCGTCGAGAAATCCTATTCAGAAAAGATATACACTTCCCTCACACAGCTCAACACTCACTCAATGACACAATTACAAAACGCCTAGGGGCTCTTCTCCATAGCAATTTCTAATGGTAGTTGCGGACAAAAAGGCTTCAGCACGCCCACGTGGTTGTGTGCAAGACGCGGAATGACGAACTTTACGGTTGCCAGTGGCATACAAAATGAGGACAAGAACAAGGACATACCATCGGAGTTAGAGAATGCCCACACCATCGGATACAAGAGGCAGAACATTGCCAGCAACAACTGTCATCATCCCACTAAACCGTGTCACGAGAGGAGTAATAGTCTTCTGTCCTCGGCCGGAACACTATTTGTGTGTGTGTGTGCCTCCTAAGTTTAGTGGACATTATTTCTTTGAAGATGAGATAAAGTGCGCGACTAAATGTTCGTTCATCATTCACGAGCGATTAAGAAGACTCTAATGTACCCAGATATACATACATTTCCAAGGCAAACAAAGATCCTGTCTGTCAGAGCCGGAGTCAACTGTTTGTATTACATTTATGTCAGTTTAATGTCACACGAGATGATGAGTGTTGCTCGAGAATAATAACCAAGGGTGGATTAATAAATGTTTTATGGGTTTTCTTGTATACGAGTCGAGTAGTGTTCCTTGTGTGATCATGAAGATTTAAGTTAAATGTAGAGAAGAATAATATGACAGGAGGGCTCATCTGTTATGTGTAATGACTTGACGTAGGTAGGTTGCATGAAAGAAATATCTACATCCCACGATAATAAATTAGGAATGACGATGTTTTGGTCGACATTTAAATTTCCTTTCGCTGATGACTGGTGCCGGCTGTCAACTGTCAAAATCTTAACTAAACTATATCCTCTGACTACTGATTGACGTCTATTTCATATAATAATATTGTGGCCATACAAAACCAAAACAAACAAACAAAAAATTACTAACTCTGACAGTTGTCGGACGTAACACACATTTTTCAGCTGACGTTTATGAAGAGATAGCCGATGAATATGAATCTAGTGCAGAATGGGCACGCAAGCAAACCTAGTTATCTTAAACCGACTACTTTTCTCTGGACTAGATGTACCCTGAATGCAAAAACTAGATTGGTCGGTAACGTCACTTTTCCTAAGTCAGCGAAGTATACTTACTGTCAACTTTTACTCACTCTTGCCTTCTTGAATAGTTTCGCTACCCCTCCAATAAACGTCAACTGAACAACACTGTTTGTATGTCGTCGATTTGTCAGAGAGCTGTCAGACTTAACGAACGAAGTTCTTGTACAATCTCTTGACAGAGTTGAATTTTCGATCGTAGGTTTCTGTGCCTGACGTAGTAAATGTGGAGTAGACGACTTATCAAGTTTTTGCGCTCAATGAAAATCTCTCCCAAATAAATCTTGTTAGCTAGATTTGTGAACATGGCCATTTATCGCTCAGAAAAAAAAAAGAAACTCTGATCTCGTTTTCCTAGGTCTCATAATGAATCATTTTTTTTAGCGCAGACAAATGTATGACTTAGTCCAAAATTCATAAAGTCCTCGCTGTTCAACTACAGCACGATTTGTTTTTCCTCGTGTTAGCTTTGTTTGTCGAATGCAAATTCATGGGGACTCGTAACCACCTTCAGGATATAAAAAATGTACCTATTTAAAAAAAAAATGTCAGTAAAGTTCAAACGAACGCTTCTACGTCGATGAGTGTGTAACAATGTTTAATCTATATAATATCATTTTGCAAACAAGTTAAGCTTGAACGGCTGTTACTGAAAAGCAGTATATGTTACATCCCAATCCCAAATGACAGGGAAAATGAGTGAGCGATGGAAAAATGCAAATTTAAATCCACCCTATGGTGGTAATTACCTATCTAACATTTTTGACACGTAGAGCTGTTTTGAGCTTATTTTTGTTTGCCCTGCACAGGCACACTGCTAAGTGCAACACCCACATCTTGACAAAAGCTGATGCCTGAAATTGATTATCGGTCTGTTTTGTAGAACAGAAATGTTTTGTTCCATTATCGCTGATTTGTTGCTTCTTTATTTGTTTTGATTTAGGGAAAGGTTATCTGCATCGGAATTTTTAGGAATAGACTAGTGGTATAGGTACCTATTGTGAACTTATCTAAATGTGTATGAGTTTGCTAACGTTTTCAATGAGCGTGAAATTCATCGGAATCCAATCAGAACTAGGAAGTATATCTATTTTTTTGATGAAAAATAGGCATATAAAGGTTCTGCTTTGTCGTTCATTCATTAGTCAGGATTAGGTTATTATGCTTTGCCCGACTTTAAGGCCGGCAAATATTGTTAACATTTGTATTTTCGGAGGTATTTTGAAAAAGACGTAGTAGGCTTATTAGTCTATTTTGGAAACAGAAATTTATTCAAACTTTGACTTAAAACGATTTGTATAGAGATGTTCAAATCAAACTTAGTTTTTCGGAATTTTTCTTTCTTTGTGCTCATTTTAGTTTGCCTTTTCGCCGTGACAAACTAATGATATAGGGCGCTCGACGCTTAAAAGCATAGTCGAAAATCAGAAACAATAAAGAGTTTTTTAATTAGGAGTCTACCAATTCGTAAGCAGCACTATTTTAAAGCAGCAACCGTTTAAACAACTGACAGCTGGAACCTGTTTCACAGTCACACGTGTCGCAATTTACAATCAGGGCTATCGTGAACAAAATTCCCGCCGAAATATTTCCCATTTTTTCAAAAATAGGTACATATCTGCAATGAATTTCGAAAAAGGGACAAAAATTCCCCCGGAATAAATTAGTATCGTGAACAAAAGTTCCCCACGTAATTTGATCAGATTCCCCCGGAATATTTCCTTCGTAAATTTGTAGGCTGAAATTCAAAACGTAAGCAGTTTCTATGGGAGTTTGAAGTCGTTTGCGTTTTGTTTTTCTAATTTGGTTGATTTGAATCTAGAAAATAGAAGGGGGAAGGATATATTTTAAACAAACAGAGAGCAACAATTTGTCAAAATGTAGTAAAATAAATGTTTAGGTGCAGCTGTAGCTCAATTAATAAGAAACAATTGGATGGATGGATGGATAGTGATTTTATTCTATGAAAATCCCGACATAGCTATAACGATGGCAGGAGTGGCAAATAGTTTTTTTTTTATTGTGACAGCTTGTCTGAGAGAAAATTCAGCAGTTACTTGAACATTGTTTTATTGGGCCTGTAGTACCCACTGGTGAAATCTAATAAAGAACGTATAAAAAATAACTAGGTATATAGAGTCGCTTTTTAATTTCAACTTACAACGCCTCTGGTAACACTAAGGTATTGGATTTATCTCTTAAAGCTCTTTTGTTCCTATTTCTTTCTTCTTTTTTTTTTAATTTGTTCCCCGTAACAACTTTGTAAGCCTCATATTTTTTGTTTTCCATTTTACCGAATCGAACACTTTCTTTACGAAAATAAGAACAAATCCAATACACATCTTTGCAATTGCACAAATTAACGAAATTAATTGGTTTCAAACAAATATTTGCAAAATATTCCCAAATATGAGCTTAATTGACAATTGAAAATAATCATAATTGACAACTACTGTCTATGTATTCGAACTTATTTTCGAAAAGTTCCAGGGGAAATAAATTTGGATGGAGATTCGCGATAGGATAGAATATTTTCCAGGGAACAACAAATGTTCTGGGGGGAATTTTTTTTTGCCTCGGAATATCGGCCCTGAATAGTATTTTGATATATCTTTTAGCGTTCTATAATTTAGTTTTAATTTTCAAGAACTAAATTTGCCAAAATGAGGCTGAAGGCATGAATGTGAAATTAAGTTCAAGTTAAAAAATACATTGCCAAAATCAGTCGCACACTTGTATAATTATTATAATGGATTTGCAACATCACACATTCCTAACACGGAAGATTAAAGGGATGCCCGATAATAATTAGCCGTCTGACGGAAAGGGACAGCAAAAACTAACGCTAGCACGCAAAAAAACGTGACACATTCTTTGGTCGGCGATCTTGTTTACGTGGTAGGAATTATGGGAAACCTCTGCATGTTGATATTCTTAAAGCGATGGCCTACGGAACTCAGCTTTTCTATAAACAAAATGTTTTCACACTGAGACCCCAACGCAAAATCCTTTTTCAGCTGGTCCACTCAATTTTGTTCTTTCAATTTCCACCATTTTGTTTTCCTATCGGAATAATGTGATTTAGAATCCGTGTGATTTGTAAAAACATACAAAAAAAAAATAAAATGCTGCCAACTGTGGGAGAGTAGGTATATCTAATATGATAGAATTAGGGAATATGGAATAACACATTTTAAAATAAGTGAATGCTCTAGGTGGCTGGGCGAAATAAAGCCCCAGGGATTAAGACCGCAACGTAAAAATTAAATAATGTCCCAAAAATTCACATACAAAACAACAGCAATAAAAATTATCTAAATTTGGGTTGAAATTTCACTTTTTTCACTTAAGACCCCAACATTAGTTTTGGGCCCCCATTTCATTTTTAATGAAGAAAATAACAGGGCTGAAAAAAAAATTCTTAACAAAATAGCAGAAAAATTCGATGGTAGTTTTCAGCGTTAGTCTTACATTTTAAATTAATAGCTCAATAAATGGAGTGATTTTTCAAAACGAGACATTTTACATTAATGTAAGCGAGAAGGCACTAAAATAACTGAACAAATTAAGCATAGAAAAATCAATAGTTCAAAATATAAGCCTCATTTCCTTGGGACACAATTATAATGAAAATAAATAATAAATAATAATAATTTGAAAATTTAAATTCATCCCAATTTTGGGGTGTATTTCATTTATTTTTGAGGCTTTATTTTTTTTTCCATTGGGACCTTAATTCCATTTTAAAAATGCGGAATAATTTCATTATTAAAATTCATCCCAATTTTGAGGTTTATTCCAATTATTTTTGAGGCTTTATTTTTTTTCATTGGGACCTTAATCCCATTTTAAAAATGGGGCATAATTTCAATAGGAAAAAATTATCCCAATTTTGGGGCCTTATTACTTGGGGGGTCTTTCGCGAAGAAGCTATTGGTTAGTTATTAGATATTGTTAAAAGGCAGATGTTTTACATATTAGACCCCACTCAACCATTTTTCGATATAATTAACATCGATTTCATGAGTCCATTTTTCTTAAATAACTGATGAAAGTTTGTTCAATTTTTTTTTATTTTCCTACAACCATTTTGCATTGTTAGTTTTTAATAAATATTTAAAGCAAATGTACACTTATTCCTAAAAAATATTACTACCCAAACGATACGAATAATTTAAAATTTAACGGGTAAAATTCGCTGCCAACATGCCGTCTATTAAAGAACTTATATTTTGGGTTACAACTTCTTGTCAAAAAAGGACAGCTAGATGACTGAATATCTGAAAGTTTTTGACGATCTTTGCACTGCTCAGAAAACTGGATTCTATGAGGCAGTTTTAAAGTTTATAGCGTGGATGAAAAGTAAAATGAATCTAATGGACTTTTAATGCTCTATGGAATTAACAAAGAAGCTTGTAAGGAAAATACAAACAAACTACCGTCGAAGGCTCACTTAGGTTTTAGCATGTTTGTTTTTTTTTTTTAAATCTAGGGTCTAGCAAAAAATATGAAAAGTTATACTTCGAAGTGCTGCGATTGCAAGAGGTTGTCACAATATAAACCGTGTTTCCATCAAAATCCATTAAAGCTTCAAGTAAAAAAAAGGTATTGAAAAAGTTATCAAATATTCCGCCTCTGATGTACTTGAAAATGACCCAGAAATTCCCATTCGACACTCATAAAATATTGATAGATTTAAATGTTCCCTTCGGAGAAATTTGAAGGACAGGAGGCGATAGCGGTATATTAAGTTCGATAACAAGAATTCCCATCTGTACAGTCATTCATATTAATCGGTCAGCAGTTCGTTAAACACAACACAAGTGATTAATTTGGGATTTATGTAGAGAGTGTAACTGAAGCGTTTCGTTGTATTTTTGCCATTTCTAAGTGGACCAAAACAATTTAAAAGAAAAAGTTTAATTTATGAGGTGGGATGAACACACGAAGCGGAACGAACATTTTATTACAAAAACAGAATACGCATGTGTATATAGAAAAGGTTAAATATATATATATTTTTTTTTTAATTTTGAGGTCAAAGTCTTTTGATTTTTATGAACTTAGCAACAATAGAATATTAGGTCTGTTAGTTTACTTTTAAATTTTACGAATTCTTACGAATTTGTACTCAATGCCCAGCGTTACCAGACGATCAAAATATTTTGCTCCAGATATCTCTATAAAACCCCCAGATTTGTCTCCTTTAAAAAAACCAAAGTACTTTCTGTCAATATTTTTTTAACGTGTTTTTGTACGACTTAAAAGATGAAATTTTGAAATTGAAACACGATTATGTTAGTTTGGTTTTCCGAATGCAAGAGTGTGAGCCAAATAAAGACAACGCAGTGTCAACGCATGTGGCATTTTAAGAACATCTTATAATCGATTGATTATTTAACTGCATTTTAAAATAGCATGCCTACACATTTTAAGGTTATCAAAAAGTATATTATAACGAAATACATATATACCTAAAATATAATTACAAAAAAAAAAACTGATTTCCTTCCAAACAATTTCTGCCCCAAAGTTTCCCCCCGTCGACCAAAATCCCCCAAACTGGCAACGCTATCAATTCCGTTCCTTAACTCAGAAAGAGACCGATATCGAAGATAGTACCCGTTACCCCTCCTGTTGCGCTCAGCAATATGTCGCTGGTTGGGCTTGGGGCCAATGCTCGCTATCATAAGCAAACGAGTTTGTTTTGATAACTCAGCATTGTTTCCCAACCAAGGATAATGCACTCAAAAAGCATCGTTGCAGTTTGACGTTGGTTGGGCAACAATGCAGTTTGTTCTGATGGCTCAGCATTGTTGCCCCATCGATGCTATTGCCCTCGGCCCAGCAAACGACGGCATGCTGATTGGTCGAAACGACCCTAACGCTCGAAGCAGACCGATAGGTAAGCGACGAGTCAGTTTTGGAACCTAAAACGAAGGAGGTTGTCTTTTCTCCCCTTCTCGATAAAAAAAAAAACGTAACACTGAGTAAATGTTACGAATTTTTACTCAAGAAATTGCTTTGTGTAAGAATTGGAAAAGCTGGCAGTCACCTGACTGTTGACAGATGATTTGAAATTTCTTCTTCTTCTTTATCGTAATGCTAGCTCATAAACAATATTTTGAGTTTTTTCGGTAGGTGTGTAAACATAAAGATTTTTTGGCGTTCCAACTCTAGAGCAAGCAACATATAATTGGCCGTGCGAAAAACAGGAATTTTCTAAGTTCAAACCAGCAACACTTAGCGATAGACCTTGAGCCTTATTGATGGTTATGGCGAAAGCAAGACGCACTGGAAACTGTAATCGCTTGAAATCGAAGGGTAAATCGGTTGAAATCATTGGAATTCGTGGTATCAGCACTTCTTCTCCTTTACATTTGCCGCTGATGATTGTGGCTTCGATTAATTTGGAGATAGACTTTTAACAGCAAGTCTTGTTCCGTTGCACAATTTCGGTGGGTCTAAGTTGCGAATGAGCATCACTGGTGAACCAACTTTTAAAGTTAAGGTGTGTGGTGGCATTCCAGAAGGTTCCAGAGAGTTAAGAAACTCTATTGGATAGTTAACAGCTTGTTCCTCATCTTTAACTGTGTCAATCGATTTGTACTTCACAACTTCACCGGGTAGCTTCAATTGAATTTGATGGTTTATTCTGTTGACATCATCATTCTTCGGAGCCAAAATTGCTCGTTCATAATATAATCAACGTGCACAAATTTCTAAGACTCTGGCTATTACAGAACTGTAGATATATGATATTAAATATTTACTTTGTATGGGAGCTGCCACTCCCACTGGTCGGATTCCGCCCATTTTTTTCCTGATTATTCAAATCAGTAACATATGGGATACTGCAATGTTTCAAAACTCTTGCTATCACAATAGTCAAGATATATGATGTTATTCAATTTATGTGGGAGGGGCCATGCCCACTTGAAATATATTTAGCCGAAAACCTAATTTGGACTATTCCCTTTCAAATGAAACCGGTTTGGGCCAAATCGGTTGGATAGTTTTAGAGTCTATAGAGGACAAACATACAAACATTGTATTTAATATGTATGGAAAATTCATCCCCGCCATTGCCATTTTGACATACTTTTCCTTTCTTAATTTCTTACTACAAAAGTAACAGAACAAACCTATTGTGGATAAACATAACCGGCAACCGATTTGCTCACAAGTAGTGCTGACCAATATTTGCAAGCATCTTTTTCCAATCACATCTATAACTCCAGACACTAAGAAGCGAGGGTGAAGCGCCTCCACTTGATATTTATAAATATTGCAAAATATTTAAATAGCAGTATTGACATAAGGAGTTTGCGGTTCGTTATAAACACTTCAAGGTAGTCATCTACTGTTATCTTATCAGGCGTTATGTTTGGGTTAAGATGCGTTTGAGTGATTGATGCCAATGGTGCGAATACCAATCAGTTGTTTTGTATTTGGTTCAATAAATAAATGGAATTAGATGTGAGGTAAAATTGTATTCAAAAAGTGACACGTAATAAAGCGACTGCCCTAATGCATTACTTTTGGTGCTATTCAAGATAATTTCAAAGATGTTTATTTAGAATTGTTGTGTTGCATCATTAAAAACTCTAAGCTATATAATTCGTGAAATTAAAATTCGAATCAAATTCAAATTAGCCTACCCAAATCTAAAATGTATATTCGATAGTTTGCAGGATCCCTATTTCAAAAATAGTTGCACGAATATTGTGCTAAAGTGCCTAAATAAATTGACTGGGTTGTCACACTCGTGGATTCCAGGCGCCGTCTATTTAGCGACTGATTACAAGGTACATAATTTTTTGTGCCCAATGGATGAATTCTTTTTTAGCTCATTCAATTTCAATTCTTTTAATTCTGGGATCAACAAAATCATAGCTCTGTAGCTCTTTAACAGTTGCATTGTTGCCATCTTTCTTTTCGAACACAAATGACCAAACAACTATTTTATGAAAATGTATCCCAATTTTGAGCCCTTATTTATATTTTTACTCTTGAGGCCTTATTTCCTGGGATCTTATTTCGCGAACCCAATAATACTAGCCACTTTGTACACAATTTTCTGCAGTTTAATGGGTCGATAAATAGTTCTAAATTTGGTAAGCAACGTTCTTTTTTAAATTGCAAGTAGGAAGCTGGACTCTGGATTCTGGAACAGACATAAGTTGTGGATCCCCCAAACTACAACCCAGCTGACTGGGGAGTCCTCGTCACCCATCGATGCAGATCTATATTTTCTGCATAAACGTATATTTATTAGCAAACTTATTACGTATACCAAGTAGGTACCTATGCTACAAACAGCCGTAAGTAACAATACAAGCAAAAGGTATGCAAGACGCCAAGGTCTGTGTTTCTTTAAGGGAAACCTGGAATCGTTAGAAGCTATATACACCTTATTCGAAATTACACATCACAGGCTATAAGGATCGTTCGTGGTCTCTTCTTGTGTTGGGAGATTTTTATATGGACTTTTGCAAAGACCTCGATCCCTGACATAATTCAGGGCAGGCCTTTGTCGTTCAGTGTTTTCAGAAAAATCTAACAGAATTTTATCGGTCAAAAGAAAGTTAAACTTTGAAGGCAAGTCATATAGGAAATGGCTCACCAAATCAAAATTTGATTCAGTTGTCGTATAGCCCAAAACCTTTTTGATGTGAAACCTCTATTGGCGTGACCTGGGAGTAAAATCGACTCGAATGAGACGGAAATTCCGGAGCAACTCTTCGAATCTCGACTCCTAAACCACTCAAGCGATTTCAATGAAATTGTTTGGATGTGTGTGAAGAAAGCGTTGAACGAGCTCGGCGAGCCCTGGCTCTTCCTCTTTTTTTTACTTTAAATAACTTCAACGACTTTTCTTTTTTTTTAGGAAAAAAGAAGAGACATTCGCTCTACAAAGCTAGACTTGGGGAGTGAACTGATAAAGATTGGTCTTACACAGACAATAGACAACTGAAGCAGTTAATTAATTAATTAAATAATTAATTAATTTAATTTCTTAATACAATCCAACTACCACACAATACAATTTAACATCAAAATTTAGCGAAAGAAGTTTCACATCTTTGGTGTGGTCACAAGTACACTCTTTTTTGTTTTGATGGAGGAATAATAAGGGTATTCACTTAAACGCGTAAAGCTCTCGTAAACTGCAGAAGTTTACCACCTCGTAAATCAACTGTCTAATTTTTATGGAAAATAGTTTACGCAGGCCTCATAATTTCCGCGACCAATTTGACTCGGAAATCGACTGCGGAAATTATGCAAATTTTCAAATGTCAAACTGTGAATAAAAACAATAGTAAAAAACCAGTGGATAAATTAACTCTTCCAAAATCTTGTTCTCTTTTTGTTGTTTATGGCCTGGAAATCAATACAATTATGTCATTCGATTATTATAAAAGCTGACTTGGTGGAAATATTATGTATGTGGCCCAGTGATGCCAGATTTTTTTAGCCGAAATTCCTCATTTTGGGGGAAAATTTAATAAAAAATTCCCAATTTCAAATCCATCTTTTCCCATTTCATTTATTGAAGAAAAGTACTAAATATGAATTTTGAATAGGTATAGTAAAATCTTGTTTTCTTTTATTAAGACATTTTGAGTTTTGAGGGGTTTTTTTTTTTATGGTTGCGTCCAAAGGATGTGCAATCTTCGAAAGATACTAGTTGCCCGTGCTACTAGCATGCACGATTCGCGGGATATGTTTCTCCAGTGCCACGCGCCTTACGTACTAAACCACACCCTGTGTACTCTTCTACCACTCTCCCCGCGGAACTGCCGTTAGGTATTACTTCGCGGGGCTGGTTTGCAGTTTATGCAATTCTTCTTGTATTTGCTTCTTCAGCTCTTCTAATTTGTTCTATTCTTCTTATTGTTAGCTCATTTTGCACATTTATCACAAGTGTGCCGATTTCCATCCAATTTTCATCCGACTGCAACATTCGGTCTATGAGTAGTATTGGACTGGGCAAATTATTTCTCCATTGCGAAAAACGCCGGCAATGAAATATGGCGTGCTCCGTATCTTCCTCCTCGTTTGAGCATTCTGGGCACAAAGGGGAGCTATCATGTCCGAATCGGTGCAAGTATTTGCGATAGCCGCCATGACCAGATAGGAACTGCGTAAGGTGGTAGTCAATATTCCCATGTGCTCGTTTTGTCCAGGTCTCGATGTTCGGGATCAGCTTGTAGGTCCATCTGCCTTTTGCACTATTATCCCACCTAGCTTGCCAGAGGGCTGCTGAAGCCGCTCGCTCTTCTTCTTTTATTCTTGCAATTTCACCTGCATCTTGTCGCCCTGGGGTTCTTCTATTATAAATTCTCAACATCTCGTCCGCGAGAATGTCGATCGGGACCATTCCTGCTATCACGAAGGCTGCGTCATCCGAGATTGTTCGAAATCCACAGATAGCTCTTAATGCACTGAGTCTATATGCGGATAACAGTTTTCTCTTGTTTGATTTTATCGCGAGTGCCCCCGCCCAAACCGGAGCAGCGTATAAGAGGACTGAGCTAACTACTCTAGATAGGAGAATCCTCCTAGCATATCCAGGTCCACCAATGTTTGGTAGTATTCTAGAAAGTGCTCCTTGTAGCAGTAAAGCCTTGTTACTGGAGTACTCTACATGCGCTTTGAACTGTAATCTGTTATCAAGGATTACTCCCAGGTATTTTATTGATTCTTTCGATCGGACTATTTGATGTCCCACCCGTATATTGGCGTATTCCACAATTCTTCTACTGGTAATTAAGACGGCTTCCGTTTTATGGTCCGCTAATTCTAGGCCGGCGGATACTAACCAGTCTTTGATGCGAATAATTGCTTCGTTTGTGGCTG
Source organism: Cheilosia urbana (assembly GCA_946477585.1). Lineage (NCBI taxonomy): Eukaryota > Metazoa > Arthropoda > Insecta > Diptera > Syrphidae > Cheilosia > Cheilosia urbana. The sequence goes on from OX297853.1 coordinate 26,331,672, forward strand.
ACTCTATCTCCTTTATTTCTTTTGCCACCGTAACGACCGCGATGTCGTCTGCAAATCCGATTACTTGAACTCCTCTCGGCAATATGAGCCTTAGCACTCCGTCATACATAATGTTCCATAGGAGTGGACCGAGTACTGATCCTTGTGGAACCCCAGCTGAAACGCTGTAGTATTTCAACCCTTCATCAGTTTCGTACCTCAGTTTTCTGTTGGTAAAGTAGTTTTCTACTATCCTCAACAAGTAATATGGCGTATTCATACTGGCTAGTGATCTTCTGATGAACGCCCAGTTTCCCGAGTTAAAGGCATTTTTGATGTCCAATGTCACCACTATACAGTATTTTTTTGTACCATACAGCCATCTATCTCCTTGTATCGCTTCGGCCGCAATGTCGACCACAGTTGTTATGGCTTGAACAGTAGACCGCGATTTTCTGAACCCAAACTGATAGTCTGATAGTGCTCCTCTCTCTTCTGCTACCGCGAGCAATCTATCATATATTATCCGTTCCAGTATCTTTCCCATTGTGTCTAGAAGGCATATTGGACGATACGAGGACGGTTCCCCAGGTGGCTTGTTTCCCTTTGGGAGCAGGACTAGGTGTTGTAGTTTCCAAGCATCCGGGAAAACTCCTTCTTCAAGACATTTTTGAAATGTTTCCATAAAAATGTCTTACCGCTTACGGATAGCTGCTTTTATTGCTTTATTTGGTATGCCATCAGGTCCGGGCGCTTTACTGTCGCCTATCCTCTTGCATGCGTTTATGAGTTCATCTGCTGTGACTATTGGGATGTCCTCCGTGTTGGTCTCCCTAATGATATTGCACATAGTAGATGTACTTCGAGGGAAAAGGTGCTCTACTATGGAGCTTAGGATTGCTGGACAATTTATTTGCGGCGACCTGCTGCCCCTTACCTTAGTCATGACGATCCTGTATGCTGTGCCCCAAGGGTTTATGTCGGCTTCTTCACAAAGATTTTTAAAACATCTTGCCTTGCTCTCCTTGATTGCCTTTTTTAGTTCGCGTCTTGCTATTTTAAAACCACTTAGGTGTTCCTCAAAGCGGTCTCTTCCCCTAGATCTTTGGACTTTGCGCCGGGCTTTTAAGCACTTTGCTCTAAGCTTTTTTATTTCCTCATTCCACCAGTAGCATGGTGTTCCTCCTCTAGTACCCGTTCTTCTGGGCATTGATGCATCGCACGCAATAGTGAGGACGCGGACGAGTTGTTGCATACAGGCTTCAGCTGTACCGCTTTGAATTATGTTTCCGGTATTTATCATTTCTTCAAAAGCGTCCAAGTCGAAGTGTGTGTCCTTCCATTTTGGGCCCGTTCGTTTAGTGCGTTGCACGGTACTCTTCTCCTTCGTCTCAAAAATGATTGCTTGGTGGTCACTGTGCGTGTATTCCTCGCTGACTCGCCATTTTATATTTCGCAAGAGGGAGTTGCTTATGAACGTGATGTCAATAATCGAGCCCGTTCCTGCCTTACGGTATGTATTTGTTTTGAGGGGGTAATGCAAAATTCATGTGAATTTTAGAACATAAATAATTAATTCACTATACGTTGGCTTTAAAGTTAATATCCAGGTAAAACAAAAACTGGTCTTTACTCTTTAATAAAAAGTGATAATAATAATAAATTCAAATCTAATATTACAGGTACATAATCAAAATACGTTAAAAAAGCAATATGGGTAATCCGTAAAACACATTGCTGTATATGGTAAAAAATGAATATTAAATATACAAGGAAAGTAAAATATTCAAAGTCGTTCAGTTTAAAATTCTATGAATTAATGTAATGTTCTGTAAAAACTAATAAAAAATAAACAACTAATAAGTTAAATTAAATGAATAGATTTAAAAGCAGCATATGTAATTCATAAATAACAAAGTTTTACACATTATAATTGTTTGTAGCTACCCACATTACGAGGCAGGTTGATAGTAAATTATAAATTGAAAATGTATATAAATAATAAAACAAAAAATATATAAATAAAAAAACATTTAAGGTTAAAGTTATAGAAAATGTTGAGCGGCGAATAAAACGGCGAACTTCACATCTGATATTAAATCTGCACAGGGGTTGCAGTTAATGAACTGAATGTGAAAATGACACATTTGAATAAAGTTAAATTCGAAATACGTTTAGAGCTAAATCGCTTAGATTCTAAAAACGCGGTAATGTTTTTATGTTCGGAATTTATTTTTAAATGATGCAAAATTAATAAACATTCATGTATGTCGTGTTTCCCCATTTTAAGAGCACTTTTCCCCATTTTCCCCATTCAGTGAAAAATTCCCCAAAATGGGGGAAAAATCCCCACATCTGGCATCGCTGTGCCCTGGTTTTCGCCAAAAACTTCCAATATAATTAACTCATTTACTGCCAATTTCTTCAAGAATTTAAATGTTTTTTTTTTGGAAGTCTAAAAACAGCTGAGTTTGACAAGAGACTTGGCAGTCGATTTACGCGATTAACCCAATAACATTTCCGACGAGTGTTCACTTAAAGCACCGCAGAAATTTATGAATTTATGAGCTGCATAAAATTATGGGATTAAGTGAATACCCTCAATGTCAAATAATGTATAAAAATGTCTGCTTTCCTTGGAAATTGTAGGCAAGTGAAGGTTAACTTTATTTGAACTAGACTGAAGTTATCTCTTCTTAGACCAGTCTTAAGCCTAGGATGCAAATCTTTCGGAACGAAAAATCCCACACAATGACATCATGAACGAAAAATTCCGCTCTCCTTTTCGTTTTGCAAAACGCGGCGTCTGCGAAATGATGACAAAAAGTGGGTAGTTGTAATTCTCCACTCTATTTTCATACGCCTTAAATGCTTAGAAAAATTTGACACTTCTACTCATTGTTGCCATCTTTTTTAAGAGCGAAATTGAAAAATCTTACAGCCAAAAATAGCCAAACTCAAACAAGAATATCAAAAATGCGCATTTCTTTTGTAATTCTCTAGGCACACTTATTCTGATTAAATGTTTTTAAAGACGACAATATTAAATTGAAAAAAAAACCATACACATATTTGTAATTGAGAGACTTTCCTTGTTTCCATTTCTCAATGTTAACATAAAAAAAATGTCTGTAAGGTGGCATTATTATTATTATGTAGAAGGGTGCTGTTTTACTGCGACCTGTTAGTCTATTGTATCTCTTGCTTACGCCTCAGATAGGTATATTCCCTCTTAGAAGTTTAAGAGGTCATACCTGCATACTTGGAAGGTTTGTTTTTAACTATTATCATGCGTATCTTTTGAGATGATTTTACAGCTGAGATGTGACAGTCTATTAAAAAATAGATATATTAAAATGGAGTTGGCTGATTCGCAACTAACTGTTTTGAAAGTTTTAGTAACATGAAAAGATGACGTTCGCATTAGAAATATGCATTTTTAATAACTTCTTAACGAGGCTAAAACTTTATAGTGAATTAGGATAAATCCCAAATGACAATTTGGCCAGTGAAAAGTTCGAGTAGCCAAATTGGAGATAAATAGCTTAGCTAGTGCTGATAACACTGCTAATACTATAGCAGCAAATGAAACCCCCTACAAAATTATTTTCCGCTGCTTTTCGCAGACGTTTCGCTGTCCATTTGGAGACCACTGGAAAATTTCATTTCGAAACAGCAGCATCCTAGGCTTTACTAAATGCTTAGGAAGATAACATTTCTACCAAGGTAGATAAGATTGTTGTTGATTTACCAGGCTTTTTGAAAAATAAGCGCTTCTTAGTTATTGTGCGCGCAGTGGCTTAGTGGGTATTGAGTTGGGCTACTAAGCGAGGGGTCCCAGGTTCGAATCCCGCAAAATCCCAAATTCCAGCTTAGGGTTTTTTTTTCCACTGCGCCACCTATCGCGAACATCTGACAAACATCCGAGAGTAAAACTGTCTTGAAAGAGCTTCTCAATTAGCTGTTTCTAATCGGCATAAAATTGTAGATCCCTTCCATTAGTTCCAAAAACGAAAAACTCACAAAAAACGAATGGTTGTGAAAAGCTTGGCCTAGGGTCCCTATGGACCTATTGCGCCAACTATTTATTTATTTATTATTGAGCTGAGCGCGCATTTCGATCCGATGTGATTCGGAAATTAAATTTCATCGCATTCCGGGAACTTCTTAAACATCTTTAAGTGTCCCATACACGATGCTGTTCATCGGGAGTTTGTCATATTTTACCAAATCGTTTCCAATAAATCATAGACCCGCAAACACAGTTTTCATTTCGATTTCAATCTTGATTGTCATTGTTCCTTTATTTTTATTATATAACAAAAAAGGCGTCATTTGGGTTTAAAGTAGGATCTTCACACAACAAGTAATCGAAACGAATTTACATAAATTGTTCGAAATTTTCTGGAACATAATTTAAAACTCTACCCGCGCAGTATTTAGATGTGTGTATCGCAAATTTATTGATGCAACTTTCAGGGGTAGTGTACAAATAGTAAGACAGTTTCTTAAATCGTGTCATGTATGGGATACTTAAAAGCAATTCATCGTCAGAGTCCAGTAGTAAACTTCAAGGGTCAAGTTAAATTTACCAAGAACCCATTTTGTAGACCATTTCTTTGTTTTAGGGTCAAGTGGAAATAAATGTTTACCCGGTCCCAAATTTTAAAATCCAATAAATTAACATTTTACATAATGCGCAATGAGGAACATATTTCCTTCACAAGCACACAAAGCCATAATTATCTCAAAACCGTCAGCATTTTCTGCTCCTTTGCACAAAGTAAACAATAAAATCCAGCACAACATTTAATTCATTTCTGTGTTCGGTTTAAATGATCCACTTCTGGACCATTTTCCCAGTGGCATCCAGTTCATAATCCACCCACGTGTATTTATGACAACAAGAAAAGTAAAAAAAAAAAAAACGCTTAATTACTGTTAAAATATTCATGCAACATTCCCATTCTGATAGTAATATTCTTGTTTCCACCTTAAGACATATGTTCTATAGATAAAAGCTTCTCAAACTTTTACTTTACTGTCAAAACTGTCAACCAACCACATGTTAAATTGAATTAAGCTAACCTGTACTACTTAACTTTCACATCTTGAATAAACCTCTTGCTTTTGTACATCTTTTAAAACATCCGTTTTTTCCTTTGAGATCGTGTAGTTTAATTAACAGGTTATGGGCCCAGCCCTATTAGAATTATAAATCTCGTAGTCACATTTACATATAATGACCACATTCACCGGAAAAATCCCACTATTCAATGGGGAAAATTATTCTACTTGGAAGACACAAATGGAGGCTGTGTTGCACAAAAATCGGCTGCTGAAGATGGTACAAGGACTGGAGGCGATGCCAACTGATGTTGCAAGACTTGAGGAATGGAACATAAAAGACATGGATGCAAGATGTGAGCTCATCATCGCTATGGAACCTGCACAAGTTGCAATTGTAAAGTCGCAGAAAACGTCGAGGGATCTTTGGAAATTCTTGGAAAATACATACGATCGGAAGGGTACTCGGCAGAAGGTGGAGGAGTTTCGTAAGTTGATAAATTTCAAAATGAATGAAAATCAAAGCATGGAAATATATTTAATTCAATTTAATTCAATTGTCAATCGGTTGCGTGAAATGGACGCCAAATTGGATGAGGAGCTTTTGGCAGTGATGTTACTGGATGGGTTGCCTGAGAGTTACAAGGATATTCAAGCTGCTTTTGATGCTTCCTCTGATTTTCCCAGCATGGATGTGTTACGTGCACGACTACTTGAAGTAAGTGACAAAAGAAGGACTACATTTGAACGTAAGGATGATGCCTTTAAAGTGAAAGTTGAGCACAAGAAACCCAATATTCATCGGCGAACAGGTACGTCAAATAATAATTTCCAATATAATTGCCATCGCTGTGGTCGCAAGGGCCACATGAAGAGAGATTGTCGTGTTAATCTGGGTAGAGATAGAGAAAGAGAAAGAACTAGATTAATCGAGAATTGTGCACTAGATAATGAGGAAGGTTTCATAGCAACAGAAGTTCAGAAGTGCACTGTACATGTAGATGAAATGTCGAATAAGGTGAGCAGCATGGATGACGATACAGATGCCGCCAATTGGTACATCGATAGTGGAGCTACTTCGCATATGTGTTGTCTCAGGAAATATTTTGTAAAACTAGACAAAAATTATACAGGGCTAGTACAGGTTGCAAACGACAGATCTGCGCGCATTGAAGGCGTAGGAACGGTCCGATTAGAGGTAAAAGTCAAAGGAGAAAGAAAAAGCATTTCTCTTTATCGAACTCTTTTTGTTCCGAGTTTAAGAAGCAATCTCATTTCTGCTAGTAAAGCAACCGATAGTGGCTGCACGGTACTTATAAAAGGCGAACGTGCATGTGTTTCTAGGAATGAAAGACCAATTCTCGAAGCCGACAAATGTAGGGGATTATATTTAGTCAAGACACCCAAGGTCAAAGATGATCGACTGTCAGACAAGCATGATCGTTGTCATAAAGCTGACCATAATAAACATTCTCTGCAAATCTGGCACAAGAGGTATGGCCATTTAAATACAGCAGCATTGCAATTCTTAAGTAAAAAATGCATGGTTAAAGGTTTGCCAATTTTTGAAAACTCCTCAATCGACTGTGTAGCATGTATTAGAGGTAAACAAACTCGGTTACCATTCACAACTAAAAGGGAAAAGGATTCTCTATGTATTCTAGATATTATACATACAGACTTATGCGGTCCAATGAATGTAGAATCTATTAGAAAAAGCCTGTATTTTGCCACTTTTATTGACGATTACTCTCGGAAAGTGTTTGTGTATTTTCTGAGAAGGAAAAGCGAATATTTAGATGTATTTAAACAATTTAAGAAACTCGTGGAAAATGAAACAAATAAAAAAATAAAAACTCTTCGAAGTGACAACGCACGTGAGCTCTTAAGCAACGATTTTTCTAAATTCTTGTCTGATGAAGGCATCAAACGCCAACTTACTGTGGAATACTCTCCACAGCAAAACGGCGTGGCAGAGCGTATGAATCGAACGCTAGTAGAAATGGCTCGTTGTTTCCTTATCGAAGCAAACCTACCAAAGTTTTTATGGGCAGAACTGATCCACACTTCAGCGTACATACGTAATCGATGTCCAACCTTCTTGAACTACGAAAAGACACCAGAACAAATTTGGACAGGCCGAGTACCTGTTGTTAGTCATTTACGACAAATTGGTTCTCGGGCATTCGTTTTAAATAAAGCTCCGAATAGGTCTAAATTAGATCCAAAAAGTGAGGAATTTGTGTTGATTGGATATTCCGCAGAATCGAAGGCGTACCGCCTATGGAAAAGAAACTCTAGAAGCGTAATAAAGAGTCGAGATGTACGATTTGTTGAAGGTTTGTTTGAAGGAAAAGAAGAGAGGGAATGCGATGAAAATTATTATGAGTTTGAATATGCAAAAGAGAATGGCAATAGAGAATCTTTAGAAAAGCAAAATATTAAGAGTGATTCGACGAAAAATGAACGGAAAAATGAGGAAGGAGATGAAGATGAAGAGGAATATCAAAATGCAGAAGAGGAGATCGAAGTTGCCAATGATGCAAATACGAATGGAAATGATAATGATATTAGGCAAAGGCTTAGACCGCGTCCACAAGTAAACAGAGTTGTCGAGTGTGCATTCACTGCACATCAAATATCAGATCCAAGTTCTTTTAAGGAAGCCACAAAATCACCACATGTGTCAGAATGGGTTGAGGCCATGAAGGTGGAGTACAATTGCCTTATGTTAAATAATGCTTGGGAACTCTGTGACCTACCAACTGGAAGGGAGGCGATTGGAAATCGATGGGTTTTTAAAACCAAATACAGCGCTGATGGAAGCATTGAACGAAGGAAAGCGAGGCTAGTGGCCAAAGGTTACTCCCAAAAGTTTGGTATAGACTATATTGATACGTACTCACCAGTCATACGACAAAGTTCGCTTCGTTTAATATACGCTTTATCAGTGGAACACAACTTGAACTTAAACCATTTGGATGTATCAACTGCTTTTTTAAATGGTCACCTTAACGAGGAGATTTTTATGCAACAGCCGGAAGGTTTTATTGATGAGAAACATCCGTTTAAAGTGTGTCGTTTACTTAAAGCTCTGTATGGGCTAAAGCAAGCGAGCAGGCAATGGCATACTTTATTGGATGAAAAGCTAAAGCAATTGCACTTATTACAATCAAAATATGACCATTGTGTTTATTTTAAAATAAACGAATATGAAGAAACCATTTTGGGAATATACGTTGATGATATTATTATCGCTTCTAATAATAGAGATCGAGTTGAATTAATAAAACAAAAGCTTAATGAACAGTTTGAAATTCGAGATCTCGGACAACCTTCGTTTTGTATTGGTCTCGAAATTGAAAAGACCAATGAAACTATTTCAATTTGTCAAAGTCGTTACATAAATACTCTTTTAACAAAATATAAATTACAAAACTCAAAACACAACAAAATTCCTATGCAGGTTAAACTAAAACTGGAAAAGGAGCCACATATAGCTGGAGAAGGTGTTGCCATACAGGTAACTAACTACCAAGAGTTGATCGGATCTTTGATGCATCTCGCCGTTTTTAGTCGACCAGATATTGCTTTCAGTGTCAGCAATTTGGCTCAATTTTCACAGAACCCTAAGAAACAACATTGGAATTCATGTCTTCATCTATTACGCTATCTTAATTTTACAAGGAATGCAAGAATAGTTTATCGTAAAACTGGGATACCTTTAACTGGCTATGTAGATGCTAGTTGGGCTGAAGATATTAATGATCGAAAATCTCAAAGTGGTATTTGTTTTATATTTGCAGGAGCAACAATCAGTTGGGAGTCCAGAAAACAACGTACTGTTTCTACATCGAGTGCAGAAGCTGAATATGTCGCACTTAGTGAAGCAGCAAAGGAAGCATATTCCCTTCGTTTTTTACTGCAGGAGCTGATACCGGGTTTCATGGAACCAACCATTATCTACTGCGACAACCAAAGTGCACAACTAATAGCAAAATATGGAGGAAAACACTCGAGGACAAAGCACATCGATTATAAATATCACTTCATAAGAGAAGCTATTGAAAATGGTGCTGTAGAAGTAAAGTATCTTCAGACAGATGCGATGGCAGCAGATGCATTGACCAAAGCAGTACCTAGAGATAAGCATTTATTTTGTTTTAAAACTTTTGGAATGAATTTCGATTGTTAATGTTGACGAGGAGTGTTAAAATATTCATGCAACATTCCCATTCTGATAGTAATATTCTTGTTTCCACCTTAAGACATATGTTCTATAGATAAAAGCTTCTCAAACTTTTACTTTACTGTCAAAACTGTCAACCAACCACATGTTAAATTGAATTAAGCTAACCTGTACTACTTAACTTTCACATCTTGAATAAACCTCTTGCTTTTGTACATCTTTTAAAACATCCGTTTTTTCCTTTGAGATCGTGTAGTTTAATTAACAATTACAAGTTGCATCTCGGAATAAACCAAGGCCATCATCAGCATAAGCATCTGCACTACACTGCAGCCGTAATATTAAACAACAGTGTGCAACGAAATCTCAAGTGATGTACAATGGTTAAAGATAAAACTTACATTCTAGTGTTATCCTTCAAGAGATGGATGCTGTTGAATCAGGAACCATGGTTAATCCAATTAATTTGAGTATTCCAAGCGACACAAGCTCTATCAGATAGCAGCTCGTCCCAACAGGGAACAAGTGCTTGTGTTTTGTTACAAAAAAAAAAAAAAACTCAACGCACTATACTAATTGAAATTTTAATAATGACAATAACTCAGAAAACCGTCTAAACGAAAACACTGAATGAGGACTACATTAGCCGACGGCGGCAAAGTGCAAATTTGTTATTAATTTTGCGAATAATTACGGGAGAATCCCTTTTTTCCACATCGCGGCTAACACACTAAACACTTTCACTTAGTTGAAGAGTGGTTTTTCACGTTTTACGCAATTAAACGGAACGCAGTGACACACTTGGGTGCTAGACGCGCAATCCGCGCGTGTGATTTGGGGGAAAATTCAACGGAGACTAACGCTGATACGAGATTTTCCACGCTGGACCGCCTCGATGCGGTGTGCACTGTGCACTGAATTTCCCATTTTCCGGCGGCAAAGCTTTTGAAAGTTTCCATCTCTTTGTGCACCTGTTACTGACTGGTGAGAGGAAAAATATTTTAAGAGAGGAACACGTTTGTTTTGGGATATTTTTGTAAACGTGCTTCCGTGAACACGTGGTAGGTGGTACCATAGTACATTATATGGCTGCAGGTTTATTATTCGCTCTTATAGTGTGACTCTTGACTCTTGAGTGCTAGGGGTAAATATTGATGGGGTGGCGATGATGACGGCATATTATAGCCACTTCAACGCACTTAATGCAGTACACTTAATGCTTTAAATGCATCTCCGTATTGAATTGGAAATCATTTAATGTACTCGAGGGACTATTATACTGCCCTGATGCAGAGCAGCAATATATCGCTGCCGGCTGCGGAATAAAATTTTACAATCGTATCGCGGAAGGCGCTACGTGGAACATGTTCGAAGGCTGTAAACTGTAATGTGTTTGTGTGACTTGACTATACGCCCTATAGCCCATATAGGGTGCATTTATACAAGCTTATCTCACTCTACGATAATTTCAATGGAATCATTTCTTTACTTATGTATTCACTGGGAGGTCCTTTTTTATATACATTTATGTATTTGTCGCCATGATATTACATGAATCCTTACTATTAACTCTTGAGGCATATAGTGATGCAATATTGTTTGGGGTAAGAAAAAAAGGTGACAAAATAAAGAAATTTTTGAGTGAAATTGTTAATCATTTCAAAAATGGTTTTAAAATGAATGACTGGTGTTTGTAAAATTGTATTATAATACAGATAAACAAGTTTAAAGGCAAATTCAAGGCTTTTAGAATTTGATTGCAAATAAAGTGGGAGGCCTGAATTGGCTTGACACTTGTATTTCAATTTTTATTTCATAAAGTACTCTTCTTCAACTGTTATGTTAAAAATTGAGCAACTACAACTTTTGGTTTTTATCAAAATTGAAAATGTGATGCTCAAGATACCAGCAGTTGCTTATATTACCTTTTGTTAAAATCTCGTGGAAAACGAAAGACGGAATCATTTTAAAAATAGGTATAAATTGTTTATCCCTTTTATAAAAAAAATATTGTAACTATGCATTTTGATTTGAGTTATTTATTCGTCATACGATACTTTAAAAAAAAAACAAACAGCGTTTGCCATAGAGTTAAGTTGACCATAAAATACATTTTTATTCAATGTACAGACAGACGGAAAAAATTGCATTATATTAGAATAGGTGAATATCTAGACATAATTTGAAATTTTATACGAAAGCGATATCTTTCTCCTACTACTTACACGAAAAAGTAAAAAAAAAACAATTCAGCTCAAAAAAATACAAATGGAACTAAGATTTGATTACATTCCACTCCTTTCATTTTTTTTTTTTTTACTGGTCTATGCAACTTATGGTTTTCAATATTTTCAATTTATTAAACTTTTTCAGTAATATTTTTATATTTAAATTTAATAACTGTTTCATTAAAATGCTCATTTTAATACGAATTTGCTGAACTTGAATCTATAAACATTAGAATCCAGTCTTTTGTTCTACAATCTAACCCAGTCTATATTAAAATCATATTTTAATCAAGAACTTATTACAATTAAGTTATAATTAAGTTTATAGTATAACATTTACTCTGATTATATTTTAATACGAACTTATTAAAGCCATAAACTTCAATACAATTGTATTTGGTTGTAATACAGGATCTGAACTAAAGTGACAAGATTTAAATATATTAATATTACTGTTCAACCCAAATATATTATTTTGTCGCTTGGTTGAGAATTTACAGTTAGTTTGTGCGTCGTACTCAATGGAGTGTATGTTTTGTGTAAAGTTTATTAAAAATAAAAATATTTTGAAATTATAAACAGGTGGAAGTCATACTTAAAAAGGGAGATATTTTCATTGATATCTAATAAAAATATTATTCTTACAAGGAAGTAACTTAAATTTCAAAGTATTCTTGTAAAAAGTTATATTATTTGCTTTTTTTCTTATAGTTGTGAAGCGCAGAGATGTTCCTAGTGGATTTGTTTTGAAAAAAAGGGTGGCCTAGAGATTCACTTCATTGCCTCAGAAATATAGCTATTGCAATATTGCATACCAAAAAGTAAGTATAATAATAATAAGAATAATAAATTAATAAGATAACTCAGGCATTCATGCGTTCTCCTTCATTAAAATGTCTGTAAAAATACACCTACTAAAGAGAGCACAGCGGCACTCTATATGATTTTTCTCCAAGGAGATAAAAGACCACGGGAATTTGCCTATGCCTGGCAATTTTCTATATGTATTGTAATATTGAAATCCAATAAAAATTAGTAGGTATTATAATAAAATATTTTTGGTTTTGAAATAGGTATATATATATTAAAATATATTAAGATTGTATTATATTTTAATCATGGGTTTATGAAAAGCAACAGAAGTATTGAATTTGAGGTGAAAGTTTTATTTTTTCATCGGCAGCGTATTTAATTCAAATATTAATTTTTTTAATTTTTCAATATAAGTAAGGGCTTAATTTAAATACATTTTCATTGAAACCCATATCCATCTATATTTAAATTTAATATTTCTAACAACTTTTGTAATGCAGACATTATTTGAAATTAATTCTGTGGCAATAAGTTAAAACAGCTTATGTCGACATAAGCCAAATTCGAGTTTTTTTTTTTTTGTTCAAGATTCTCCTTTTTCTAAGCTTTCTTTTGGTCCAGGTCCTGTTACTCTACGACCATTGAAACCGGTTAAATTTGAAGAAAACTGAACAGCATAAATTTATTTGGACTATGTAATACAATAGATTTAAAAACTATAAGATAAATTTGTTTCGCTCAACCTGAAAAATTACAAAAATTGACGAAAGCTGTTTTAACTTATTGCCACAGAATTAATCTTTTATTAGTTATTGAATTTGAATATATGCAAAATATTAAATTTTAATATTTTTTCAGCTTGGATTTATATACAACCCCAAAAATATTAAATTTAACGCCAGGATTTTTATCCGTGTACGTTTCGAGACCTCCTGTAGGGAGTCGAATAAGGGTTTACCAAAAAATCGCCGTCTGGCCCTAGCTAGTGCTGGAGAGGCCAAAAGGAAATGAGTGAGTGTTTCCTTTCGGTGTCATTACAGCAGTGTGTATTATGTGGGATGCCTAATCGTTTATAGCTATAAAAGGTGCTTATTTTAACGTAGCTTTAAGCAATGTTCTGTATCACTTTTTTCAACCCACAATTGAAAATAAATATTGGGAAAGATTTTCTTTGCTAGAGAAAAAATTTAAAATAAATATTGGGAAAGATTTTCTTTGCTGGAGAAAAAATTGCAAAACAAAATAGTAAACGTCAGCTAATTTGACAGTTTTGTGGAAATTTGCGAACTGGCATTTTTAAAGCAATGTTTATTAGGGTTTCTTAAACTAAAGTATAGACAGTTGACAGATTTGTCAATACTATGACAATGAGCTAACAACAGCCAACTACTTTACAGTGGAGACGTTTAGACTTCAAGTAGCTAGTTAAGTAAGTCTGACAGCTGTCTGACTTGATTTATCTCAGTTTTGATTATCTTAGATCGGTCATATAAACAGCTGTTTCAGTTGACGTTTATGGTGCGGTAGCCGACGATTCAAGTCAGGAAATTCGTGACAGAGTACTAAGTTGACGGTTCGCATATGTGGCAGACGTAGAAAAAGTGACGTTCCCCACCAATCTGATTTTTGTGTGTCCAACCAAAGTTAATGGAACACAGAGATAATTATATAACTTTCCAGGGCAAAGGCGGCTACCAACAGACTGTTCTCCCGAAAAATTCATGAAGTCATGCACATATGCTTTTTAATTTGACATTATCCAACATATTTTATACAGACAAGACCTCGAAAAGTTTTTTGTACCATTTTGAGAAATTGTTTACGCCGGAAAAGAGAACTACTTACCCGAAATAGAGGTTGACAGCTATTGCATGAAAATAATATATTGACATTTCTCATAGGCAATATTGAAAACATTCAACTTTTGCAGAAAGCAAAATTTCCCGACCAATTGTCGAATGGGACTCCTCAGCAGTGCCCAAGTCGTTTATACGATTACACGACACCATTAATCTGGATCCTTGAAATGGTCATTTCAAATACAACTCGCCAAAAGTTAAACTAACCATGCAACAATATTTAAAATAATCACATCACCCGCAAAGTAACTACGTTATTTTGTAATAAAAAAATACATGGATGCAAATAATGCAATTTAAAATATATACAACCTCCCATATAGTTGGAGAGTTCCTCGAATCAGCAACCAAATCCGCAAATCCCCCAAAATTACCAGAATGCAAATGCAGCAAAAGTCGGATGCAATACATTGTCCGTGTTTGGTACGTATGGTCGGTAACTATTTGGGAATTTGCTGTATGTATGCAAATTTATTTGGTAAAATACGACCATTTGGTAGGTACCTGCTCCAGTGGATGTTTCATGTAATTTGCTGGCCAAACTTTTGGTCATAGACGGCTGATGACGACAACAGTGTTGCACAACACCCACCCCCAGGCCCACTGCCGTGGTTTCGCACGTTGATATTCACTAAAGTGAACCCATCAACTCTAGTCGGACGATAATCGGACTCGCTGGCGGTCAATGGAATTTCACCGTGTAATGGAGGGAGGAATATTCCTAATGTGGTTGCGGTAGCCATCCAAATGAATTATGCCACTCTATTTAGAAATGTAGCTCTGGTCGGTGATGCGTACACGAGTATCTAAATACAAAGTATTTGCTAATGCAAATTTGTCCATCTGTATGCAACTATTTGTATTGTTGTGGTGGATACAATTTGTTTTGGGATGATGGGGTCATTCGCTGGCATTGCGTGGCTCAACAGAGATTAACGTTGATGTTTCGGGACGTTTATTTAATTTGCACAGGATAAGCTGACAGAAAATTGTTCATATTACAGTTCGGGACACTAATGGATTAGTTGTTGGCATTGTTTGCTGCACCGCATGATTGCGGTCAAAATGAAAATAGCTAAAAAAATGTTTTCCATAACATTGTTGTAGTCTGGGCGCCGGATTTATTTGACCTACGAATCAACGCTGGTACCTTAAGTCGTAGCCCTTAAAAAACCCTTCGAAACTGGTGTTTGATCTTAAGAATTCTCTAGATCTATTCGCATGACTAAATACTTCGGAGTTGGTTTGGGTTTTTGGGAAAAAGGAATAGTCAGGTGAAGTTGCGGCCCCGAACTAGACCGATTTTCAGTCTAAGAATTTTGCATTTGAATTTGTAAACGCGTCCGTGACAGCTCGCTGAATTCTAGCAGTGATGTCAATCTCATCCGGGTTCGCAAGTAATGATACAGACTTGCGACATCCACCTCTGATGTTGGCTTGTATTTTTCGGACACTTTTCTCAAGTATGATGTTGCAGAAGTTTCAGACAGTTCGATTTCATCTTGTTTAATTTCTCTCTTGACAGCAGAGGTTCGTTGAGGATCTTTAGGCAGGCAATGACAATCTATGCCTCTATAGTTGAAGCAGTTCAGAGGATTTCCTTTATATTGGATAAAGTCAAACGATGCTGAGGTATACCGTTCGTCAGGCATATTTCCTTCCAAACATATCTGTGTATCCCCTCGCCTTTAGCCTGGAGCTTGAATTTAGAGATAACTTTTCTTATTTAATTTATTTCCGCCAACCAATGATCCGAAATAAATGGTTCGTTGTGCCCGTTGACACTTGCAGATTCTGCAACGACCTGCAAGCCGATGAAAATATCACACAACCTACTGTGTGAATGTGAAGCAATATCTCGCAACCGAAGGAACTTTTTACTTTTTCCAACATCTAGAGAAGATTGACCACACAAACTTTAAGAGGCTACTCAATTTCTGTAAGGAGATTAATCGTTTTTCAAGGGAAAATGTTTAGGTTTTGTTCTTCCATTGTATGGTTTATGAATAAAACCTCAGCATTGTTTGCCCGATCCTCAAGAAAGGAGACCCTCTGAACTGCGCCAACTACAGAGGCATCGGTCTTCTAATCATTGCCCACAAGATCTTATCTGGCGTATTGTTTGAACGCCTGAAGCCTTTCGGAAACAACCTGATTGGTTCATATCAGTGCGGCATCAGGCCAGGAAAGTCCACCGTAGACCAAATATTCACACAGCGGCAGATCTTGGAGAAAACCAACCATCTGGTCATCGATTTTAAGGCCGCCTATTACAGCATTTAGAGAGGCGAACTATACAGTTTTGGCATCCCTGCCAAACTCGTTCGTTTGTGCAGGATGACGATGGAGAATGCACGCTGCTCCATCAAGGTAGGTAAAGAACTCACCGAGACCTTCGATGTGGAAAAAGATTTAGACAAGGCGATGCGCTGTCATGTGACTTCTTCAACATCGTACTTGAAAGATTAGTACGAAACTCAAATGCCAACACCAGAGGCACGGTCTTTCAAAAGTCCGTCCAATTACTCACGTACGCCGACGACATTGACAAATTATATGCTGTCAATTGAAAAGGAACATTCAACACCGACGTCTCGGACAGTACTAACCTTGAGGTGGTTATGGCTTTTGTCTACCTAGGTTCCTCGATGAGCTCAGACAATGACACCAGCGCTAAGATTAACTGGAGAATAACTCCTGCCAATCGCTGTTTCTTTGGGCTAAGAAAGCAAAGCCCTCTCTTAAACAACTAAAGTGAGTAAGTGACCCTTTATAAGACCCTAATCATCCCAGTACTGCTCTATGGCACAGAGGCATGAACCCTTTCAAAAGCGGATGAGGTTACTCTTGGTTGTTTCGACAGGAAAATTCTTCGAGTGATTTTTGGTCCCGTCTGCATAGGAGGAGCGTCATCAACTTAGTCAGAAGAGTAAAGGTCCAGTTGGATGGGGCTGTATCATGTTGAATGAATGGGCACGAGTGCTCCAGCCCGTAAAATTTTCGAATCCACACTCAGGTGGCGCACGCAAATGGAAGGGGATCATAACCAAACTTGCGAAATTGGAGACAATTGGCTGAAGATCGGCTGGAGACGCCAGTTGAGACTCATACCCCCACTGGACTGTAGCACCACCTTAAGTTAAGCTATGATTACACCGCCATTTGTTTGCGTCATTTAATTTTTTTGATGTGTAAACATCTGAGCGCGCGTTGTTGGAATCTGGTGGAGTAATTCCACACATTTAACTTGCGGGGACGGAAATGCGTCACTGTATTTTATCATTGCATACATTTTATCATTGCAAACGTTTTTATCATTGCGTACATTTATGAGCTGGGACATATTAATTGCAGCTTTTTGTTGATGTGAAATAAAGCATGTTTTTCATATATGATGGTCTCACATTTCTTCCCTGTGACGGATATCTCGAGGAAATTCGGTGCCAAATCTTTCGTGAATTACCAGGCACGCAGAAATCACAGCT
Source organism: Cheilosia urbana (assembly GCA_946477585.1). Taxonomy (NCBI): domain Eukaryota; kingdom Metazoa; phylum Arthropoda; class Insecta; order Diptera; family Syrphidae; genus Cheilosia; species Cheilosia urbana. The sequence goes on from OX297853.1 coordinate 26,349,292, forward strand.
GGACAACAACTAACAAAAATTTCGTAGACCAGTACGTGCAAGTAAACCTCTGAAAGTCGGAAAAAAGGTTGGGAAAACGAGTACTGAACGATCGCGTGAATGGAGAACTCGTCTCGCAAACCAAACTGGAGCGACAATTACTGACAATGAACCGACGACATCACGATCAACTGTCAATGATGTTCTGACGATAAATGATGTGGATTTATCTCGTCAGTTCGAGCCAAAAGAAGGAAAACGGACATCAATGAAGTTTTACAACCACAGGTAGTCACTCCGCCCTACGAAGAGTACCCCGGACATGTTAAGGCTCACGCAGATTTTGAAAGTAATACATCAAGATTACGGTTATTACAATTCCCTCTTTTCTCAATGACGTGTATCAAGCCACACACATACCGCACGCATGGTGTTTACACATATTTCAAGACTGTTGGATACAGTCGCAAACATTTTTTTTTATAATGTTTTCGGCGTCATTTAAATGACTAGGAAAATGGGGGAAAAAATGACATTAATTTTGTGCCATTAAACTGACGGAAAAAAATGACCGCGTGATCGCTCTTTAATGACGCCTAGGACAAACCATTCGACATGACATGAGCCCAAATTTTGGCTGCTTATTTACCGAATCGGTTGTCTCGAATATAGCCACCAAAAGTTGGAGAGTTGATTTGAAGGGCCACCGCTTCTGCCGCAAAATAGGAGCTACGCGCGCAACGTATGCGCTGACAAACACTGCTTTTATTAATAAAGTTTTATCATTCGGACATCCTGACCACTAGTGTAACTTTCCATGGTGACTAAGCATTAGTGACTGAATAATAAACACCAGGTTATTCAATTGCCACCAAAAAGACGGCCATGCACCAGAAGTTACCAACATCACCTGTCCCAATTGGAAAACATTTACCTAAAAATTAATTTCTTGATTTTTGTTCTGTACTCCCCGGTACTCTTCCTGAATACACAAAGTACAACAAAGTCGAGAAAATTAGGCGAAATGCAAAAAGCAATTTCTACCACCATCGCAAAAGTTCTTTTCGACATTTTTTATTTATTATAAAAAAATTTTTTTTTTTTTTTTTTTGTAAAATGGCAGTAGCTATATTTTTCACGTCACATAAATGATGCGAAATCGAAATAATAGGAAAGGTGATATTTGTCATTTCGACGAGGCATGTCATTTCCATGTGATCGTCTTTTTTTTCGCTCGTCATTTAATGGCATTCCAATGGAAAAATCTAAATGACGCGCAGTGTCCGTCATTTTATTTTGGGACAGAAATGACGATGACGACCATAGCTTCTCACAACCATTCGTCTTGTGTGAGTTTTTCATTTTTGGAACGAATGGAAGGGATCTACAATTCTATGCCGACTCCAAACGGCTATTGAGAAGCTCTTTCAATACATTTATACTCTCGGATGTTTGTCAGAAGTTCGCGAGAGGTAGCGCAGTAGAAAAAAAAAAACATAAGTTGGAATTTTGGTTTTTGAGGGATTCGAACCTGAGACCCCTCGCTTAGTAGTCCAACACACTAACACTAAGCCACTGCGACTACGGCTTAACAGGGAAGCTATTGAATAAACTTACTCCTTTGTTCAACTTATAACTTATAAGACGAAATGTATTCGAAGATTTTGTTTCTCTTCAATTTAGATATACTTTAAAAAAGTTAATATAGTTAATAAAACCTACCCTATTTCTGCTTCTCATAATTTGTTTCCAATTTATTCCGTTCTGACCACAGAGCTCTAGAACTAATGTTGGAACCAACGTGAAATTGGCCACCTGTAGTCCATATATAATACATAAGTCTGTACATGCGGCACTAGGTTCTTTTAGCTTTTTATATTTTCCCAGGAACAGTGATGTCTGCTGGGTCAATTTTGGTGTTCAGTGTGGTATGATTTTCCTCATCCCCTATTCAACTTAACCTAACCAAGGTATCAAAAGTGTTTTTATTTCCATTTCTTCTCGTTGTTATTGCTCTGTTAAACTTTCGCACCCTATATTGCATTTTCACATCTATCTAGCAGACACCAATATGTCCTAAGCTTACAACATAAAATATGCACAAATGGACATTTCCTTTTACTTTCGACGTTCAGGGATTCCCCAAATGTAGCAAGCATTTTGCTAAAATGTATTTTTTTGTTTTTTATTTCGAAAATAAGAATCTTAAATCGACATCAGACATCTACGAAGAGTCTAAGACTCCCGCAAGGTGTATGCTCTCTTTAATGGGAGTCATTTGTCGCGTCTTTTTCTTCAACAACAACAAAAATGGAGAAAAATAAACTGCGCGACTCGTTAAACGCTATCTCTGTTAAAAGCTTTACTGTGTCTCCATCTCTTATATAGATAATGTCATTCTTAGTCATGTTTAGTGGAACTTCATCTTATCTATGGCAAGGATGATGATGAAAACGGTGCGAAGATGTCGTCTACATAATGAATTTTTCCCAAAGAATATCTTCCCAAAATATCTTACCCACATGTTGAATTCGACACTGAACAGTGAGCACTGAGCAGCGACCTACTCTTGCATACATAAATCTTTATTTGGGAATCCCATTTCGACACCCGCCCTGAAGATATAGGCAAAAAGCTAGTCAACACAAGCTGAGCAAGATTTATACACCACTTATCGTCAGACCAAACAAAAAAAACAACAGAATAACGTGCCCCCAATCCTTGGATAAGATCTTCATTTAACACAGTCGCAGGCCCCTTATGTGCTATCCGTTTCAATTAATCCTTATAACGGATAATGGAAGGGAATAACCCGAAGAAAGTTGTTGCTGTTGGCCAAAATAAGTAAGTTCCCACAATAATAACTTATAAAGCAACCGGCCGGCGGGCGGCCGAAACTGAACGTCTATAGATAGCTTTCACCCCAAAACGGCGGCCGACGAGCTTTATCGCAGAAGACATGAATTTGATTGTCGGTTGTTGCAACGCAATTATATTTTATAATAATCAAAAACATGCAAACGGCCCTCTCTGCTTAAAGTCGGGGTCGGGGTCAGTGCTTCCTTTCGGTGAGTGTGAAGAACAGCAGGCAGGCGGTTATCGTACCCGCTAAGAGTGGCAGGACAAATGAGTTTTGCTTGAATTTAAATTTAATTCCAAAGTTGTCCAACAGACGATACTCCTATAATGTCGTAGAATAAATACTTTGCAGCGCGTTGCTGCTGGCTACGAATGAACGATGGAAGTACTGCGATTGCGATGATGTGATTACCGTGGGGGAATAAATTAGTTTCAGAAAAAAGCAAAAAAAAAAAACAGCAACGCCATAGTAAAGTTTAAGGATCAACATTTTTCTAAAAAGAAGATGTGATAACATGACAACTTATGCGCGATTTGAAGTTTCCCTGCTGTGAAATAGCTTTACGAAGTCAATTTCCGCTGAGAATGCTACTACCAGGGACTGATGCTAATAGAGTGATATTTCCAAAACCATTTATGCTGACGACACTCGAACAATGAGGAGACAACCGTGGGCTCTCACTGGCGTGCCTGCGGATATTGGGACTAAATTCGGTTAGTAAATTGTGCTAACCCCTGAAAGAGTACCTATGTTCCACGCAAAAACGACAGCCAGTTACGAGGAGGTTCAAATGGGTAACCACTTACATTTGAAGGTTCCAAAGAAGAACTAATCTTCGACATTTGGGGTGACATTTTTTTAATTGACAACCAATTGAATAGTAGATGACTTTGGTGATCTCTAGGTAATGTACAGAACGTTGAAAAATCAAACACGTGTTTAATTTAAGACAGGAAAGTGTTTGTTTAATAAGCAGCTATGAACCGGGTAGCCAACTTGGAACTTGAAGTTGTTGGCTAACCTCGCACTTGTTGACACGCAGGGAATATACCTAACTAAAACCAGTTTAATGGATATTTCGGATTACCTAAAGACGTAGCGTCTTAAAAGTGCGTCTTAAAAGTGCCTTGAACTTATCTTTCATTTTAAACAGTATATACTGCGATAGGTGCTTATGTCGGGCAGAGCCATCAGGAGGTGTCTAACCTTTATACCTTTATCAAGCAAAGATACCGCACTCAAAATGACCTCGAAGAAATTTTCCATACATAATTGCATATTGTGACCTACAAAATATATAAGGTGAGGGTTAAAAGTGATTATTAGTAAGGCCCAGAGACTCACAAATTAGCACGTAGAGCTCTTTATCACCGAACCCTTCCTCGAAGGCTACAAATCCTTTCACAAAGTGGCATATCGCATTGTATATTGTAAAATGCCCTTCATTAAGGACATGACAACTTCAAAATTAAGTCAATGGCATCTGAATAAAAAAAAAATAAATTTGATGTGTTCTTGATTTATTGATCAACTGTTTAATATGCTGGATTAGAGCCGACAACCACCATCTTTGTTGTATAACAACTCGTGGCATGAAAATAGTGCAGCCAGCCTTATATTAATTATAATTGCCAACATCTTGTATCAAAATAGTCTTCAACTACCATAAATCTAGTAGCAACTTGAAGCGATTTATAAAAACTACTTAGGGCTTTACCCGTGCTAAACAAAATTGTTTCCGTAAATAAAATCTACTAAATAATTAAACTCATGTTCAATTTTTTGACAAATACGATCTCACTGTATAAACTGCGATCAAAATAAAAAAAAAAATAGGGAAAATTATTTTTTTACGAATTTTCCAAATTCCTTTCAAAATTTTCCAATTTTCTCGCGGTACAAACCTTCCTTAGGCGTAGACAAACACAAAATGGAATTATGGGCGGTCTTACGGATGCAACTTTACGATATGATAATCCATTCGAATATACATATTAGTCAAATTTCGTTCCCTTGGGCAAAAGTTGTGTAGAAGTAAACGAAGTTTGACCAATGTATTCGAATGGATTATCGTATGGGAACAGACCTATATAGATTAAATTCTGGGTCCATCACGAAATCAACATTTTGGAAATAGATTCATACTCGCACTTGCTTTAGAGCCTCGGTTCTTATGTGTTCCGCGGAACCCTGGGTTTCCGCGAATGAGTTTTCAGGGCTCCGAGACTCCCTTGAATTAAGAAATAATTTTTGTATATTTGACTTTTGATACGAAAACTAACATTGAGTGCACACAGAATCCATTTCAAATGAAAATCCATTCCGGAAAACGATTGAAAACAGATTGTTTTCCTCTGTTAATATTTATGTATTATTGAACGAAGTTTTTGTGGTTATTAGGATTGAATACCCTGAACGCCTGAACTTGCCAAACAGGCTATATCAAATTTGTTCCCTTTTTGTCACAACGTATCGCTGTGAAGCAGGTCCTTCAGCTTATACTTATACAAAGACCGAATACGGATCGAGATTGGACGCTGCCCCAGATATGCGAATACAGCTTTCCGATAGATAGAAGTAAATTTTTAAAAATGTATTTATCAAACAATGAAACAATTTCCTTCTTTACACTAACCTTGAAAAAAATAGAATAAATAAAAAGTAAGACAAGTGCGGGTCGGACTCGCTCACGAAGGGTTCCGAAACAGCAAGTAACATAACATAAAAGTTCTTGTAGTAGATTTATCATTAGGAAATAATGGATCAGGGCTTGTGTATAAGGTTTATGTTTATGAAATTAAATGTTTTTTTTTTTTTTTTTTGAGTTGATTGTATTAAAGGTAAATTGAGGTTTACGATTTATGACGTATAAAAAAAACTACTCTCTAGATCTCGTTCAAACATTTTTCGTTTGAAGTTTACACGGTAATGTACATCATATATTTTTTTTAGTTTTATCGTTCTCTTATTTTAGAAGTTAGGGGGGGGGACCAACATTTTACCACTTTGGAAGTGTCTCTCGTGCAAACTATTCACTTTAGAAAAAAATGATATTAGAAACCTAAACATTATCTTTGAAGACTTATCCATAGATACCCCACACGTATGGGTTTGATGAAAAAACATTTTTTTAGTTTCAGTTCTATGTATGGGGACCCCCAAAATTTACTGTTTTATTTTTTTATTTTTGTGTAAAATCTTAATGCGGTTCACAGAATACATCTACTTACCCAGTTTCAACGGTATAGCTCTTATAGTTTCGGAGAAAAGTGGCTGTGACATACGGACGGACAGACAGACAGACAGACATGACGAATCTAATAGGGTTCCGATTTTTGCCATTTGGCTACGGAACCCTAAAAATAGGGAAAATTATTTTTTTACGAATTTTCCAAATTTCTTTCAAAATTTTCCAATTTTCTCGCCGTATAAACCTTCCTTAGGCGTAGACAAACACAAAATGGAAAATATAGCTCAAATCGGACGATCCGTTCTCGAATTATGGGCGGTCTTACGGATGCAACTTTACGATATGATAATCCATTCGAATGCATTAGTCAAATTTCGTTCCCTTACGCAAAAGTTGTGTGAAACAAAGTTTCATCCGTAAGAACAGACCTATATCTATATATATAAAAATCAATGCCACTTTTCGTTGTAGTTTTATAACTCAAGAACGGGCTCACCTATACAAACCAAATATTTAGGCTTTGTTCGAACTATTTAGTAGATGGTTTATGTGAAGTTTGCACAAAATCGGTCGAGCGGTTCTTCATTTATCACATTTTTTGTAACAAATGAATTCAATAAATGGCGGATCATTTTGTTAATGAAAGACAATTTCTACACCAGGGTGTTCGCTGTCATGATAAGGATATTTTATTTAGCGACAAAGTGAAGGTTAATGGGGATTTTGCTGTCAAATTGCAACTTTTTTCAGATAGGGATTGTGCTGTCAAATTAAAACTTTTTTTAGTGTTGACCAGTACCAGCATGTTGTTACGTCATTCATGCGGTCATAATGATTGGATTGCTTTGTGTTTATAATTTTAAACATATTGTTGAGTGCATTCATACAAACAGTGAGTCTTGAATTGTTCAAAGCGAGCCGTAGGTGTTTCATATAGTTTGTAGACTTTATTTGAATTAAATTGTTCAAAGAGAGTACGAAGAACGGCTGGTGTGTATACCAAAGGAGTGTAGTCGTCATAACCAGGCTAACTATTTCCCAATGACGTCGACGTATATATATAGGTATGAAATTTGTCAAATTTTATATACCGAATATTTGCTTTTGGAACCTGAAAAAAGAAGAGCTACGGATGGTGTCAAGTTGCCAATAATCGATAAGAATAGGATAGAAAGCAGAACAGTGCAGTTGATGGGAACAATAGTGTCCAATTTCCTACGCAGATAGTTGAAGTTTTTAGATGCAACTAAGAAGAAACATTCATTCATTCAGAAACATTTAGGCCGAAATTATATCTTCATTGTGATACCACATGAGATCCGGTGACTATATCAGACCTACGGGTAAGAGATTTAAGGCCTGTCAAAGCTGGTTAGGTTACATTTTTTTTGCGAGTCCGTTTGCTTTTGATAAGTAATACTTATATAGGTACATAAAAATCAATTGCGTTGCGTTAGTCGGGTAAAGGCTCCAGAACTGAGTGATTTTTATTTTGTTTTATTCGTCTTGAATCAGGAATGGTTTAGAAAAAAAGAAACATGTGGCGTTGTAGGCCTATATTTAGTTTTTCTGCTCAATTCAATTTTCTTCAATAATGATCTTCTTTTATATACCTACAATTCTTTCAGGGTGAAACTTGAAGACGATATAACTCGATAACCACTGGGCCAATTTGTATGATTCTTCTTTTGTTTTATTGGTGTTATTTTATTTCAGGTTAAGGCAGTCTAAAGAGGTAGGATTTTGGACACGGTATGTGGCATTGTGGTCGATCTCCGAAACATCTCAAACGATTTCAATGAAATTTTGTGGATATAACGGGTGATTTTTTAAGAGGTTTAGAACTTTTTTAAAAAAAAAAAACACAAAAAATTCGAAAAAATGAATGAAATATTTATTTGAATCGATAGTTTGAACTTTGCAATTTAATGTTTAAAGATAATTTCATGCAAATGTTGACCGCGGCTGCGTCTCAGGTAGTCCATCCGCTGAGTCCAATTTTGGCACACTCTTTCACACATATCGGCCGGTATCTCACGAATGAATGCATGGATGTTGGCTTCCAGTGCGTCAATCGAAGCGGGCTTGTCCCTATATACATTAGCCTTGACATACCCCCACAAAAAATAATCTAATGGTGTCAAATCGCACGATCTAGGCGGCCAATCGACCGGCCCGAAACGTGAAATTAACTGTTCACCAAACTCGCCTCGCAATTGCGCCATTGTTTCGCGTGCTGTGTGGCATGTGGCCCCGTCTTGTTGAAACCACATATCATGCAAGTCAAGAACTTCCATTTCGGGCAAAAAAAAGTTTGTTATCATCGCTCAGTAGCGTTCACCATTGACAGTAACGCTGCGATTCGCATCATCTTTGAAGAAATATGGCCCAATAATGCCGCCGGCCCATAAACCGCACCAAACAGTGGCTTTTTCGGGATGCATTGGTAGCTGTTGCAATGCTTCTGGCTGATCTTCACTCCAAATGCGGCAATTTTGCTTATTTACGTACCCATTCAACCAAAAATGAGCCTCATCGCTGAACATAATTTTTCGATCAAAAAGCGGATCCTCGGCCAGCTTTCCAAGAGCCCATTCACCAAAAATTCGGCGTTGTGGTAGGTCGGCTGGCTTTAGTTCTTGCACAAGCTGTATCTTAAAAGGCTTTACGCACAAATCCTTCCGCAAAATTTTCCACGTAGTGCTGTAACAAAGGCCTAACTGCTGGGAACGGCGCCGAATCGACATTTCGCGGTCTTCTGTCACACTAGCTGATACGGCCGCAATATTTTCTTCACTACGCACGTAAACGTGTTGGTGGTTTAATGTCCAACAAAGTAAATTTGGTGCGAAATTTGGTCACAATCTTCCGAATAGACTGCTCAGAAGGTCGAGAATGCCGATCATAAAATGGAAGCAGCGCGCGATGAACATTTCGAACCGAGCACGAATTTTGATAGTAAAATTCAATAATTTGCAAGCGTTGTTCATTTGTAAGACGATCCATGGTTAAATTGCAAACCAAACTGAAGCTGTTTGACAGTGACACAAGGTACTAAACACACGTCAGCTGTCAAAACCAGTGTTGCCAAAACCAAAACCAGCTAAAAAATCACCCGTTATATGGTTGGTTTCTTGGTTGAAAGACAGGTTGCTTTTGGACCCGATAGAAAGCGTTGTCGTCGATCTCCGAAACCGCTCAACCGATTTCAATGAACTTTTGCAGATGTATATTCTTCGTTCCCGCTTGAAGGAACTACCGACTTGACTGAAATTCTGTAGATGGGTATGGTTGCTTCCAGTTTTAAAGTTCGGATAGTTTTTGACCCTATACTTGGTGGTACTTTGCAAAACATAAGCGGAAGCAAGATTTAATACGAAAGGTACGGGCAAAGTCGGGTTATTACAGCTACATATAAAAGAGATTGACGTCCATATGTGCACTCATTACTCGGAAACGGATTCGATTTTTATGATTTTTTGTTGGATTAAAAAACTAAATTATGCTACCTTTTGTCGTGAAAACAAAATTTTATCCGGGCTTACCTCCACATAATTTGGATTTGAAAGTCGCCTTAGTTATATCAATGTACCGAAAGTTGTTAACGGATCGCATTTGATTAAGAGTGAAGGATCTCAAATTAAATGTCATGCAAGTGAGGATTTTGAGGGGAAAATTCAAAGGCAAACACTCTCACTCCGCAAATTCCGCTTATTAAGAAGGATTTGCCATTCGTATTTAAGCGACTAAAATTTGCAACGATAATCGATGGATGTTTGTGCATTTGAGGCATCAATCTTGAATTCCCATTTTTCTCACATGGTCAATTTAGTGAAAATGCTCGGAATTATTATTGCATTACATTAACAAATTTGGGCGGAACGAAGTTTGCCGGGTCAGCTAGTATAGATTAAATTCTCTGTCCATCACGAAATCAACATTTTGGAATTTGATTCATACTCGCACTTGCTTTAGAGAGATAAAGACGTCAGCTTCACAATCGCAAGTTAGCCCAACTCATTCGAATAACATTTTACTTAATTCAATTCAAACTACATAGTTACTGACTTCACCTATACAGCTGTTTTCTCTTTCATTGCTTCCTTCAATTTTGCTTTACAACAACCCCTGTGTACTTCTTTTACAATTTCCTTATTTGATTTCCAAATTACTTGGCAAACCGTACTTGCACGTGATCGAAACCGAACCCCCATAAGAAAAATTCAATTTCAGAAATTTTTAGATTTTTTTTTTTTAAAGCCATTCAAACTCTATGACTTCCAATGACAATCCAAATACAATATTGCAAGGCAACGCTTTTGATTGAAAAATGAAAGAACTGTGAACCATTTAACTTCCCATCAACACTTTGATCAATTTTTTTATTGGCCCGTTCGCTCCTGCAACTCACCGTCAGTACTTCTTAATATAAAAAAAAGGAAACACCCAACCAAAAACCAAATAACACACAATGCTACTCTTCCGCGATAAAACCCTCGCAACAATAATAAATACAAACAAATCCTGCATTCATTGTTTTTTCTTCAACTCAATGAAGTCCTGCTGTTCGTTCATGTCCAGGTAGCAATTTACGATCAAAAAGTCGAAAGAGAAACAAATTTCAAGGGAAACGGAAAAAATAAAAACAACGCAGATGTTCCCTCCAGCAAGGGTCTTTTTCCTTTCAATATGAATCACTTGAAGGGACACACTACTTCTTTCCTTAAGTCGAACAAAGAAAAACTTTGAGTTGGAAGTCGCATAAGAAGTTTCACTTCAAAATAAATACTCGACTCGAGTGAGTGCTGTGGAAATTTTTGCAAAACAAAAATATACAAACTCTCATAAAGTGGAATGCAAAAAAGGCGGAAATCTCATCCCGACCGGCAGCTTTTTATGCGGGGAGCTATGGCTAAGGGTAAGAAAAATGTTGCTTCAACAGCCTAAATACGAGTATAAAATCGAAATCCTGTAACCTGTGATCAATAGCTGGAATGTGTGGGTGGTGTTAGGCGTAGGTTAATTGACAGGGATGAGACCTTTCTAAGAAAAACACAGAATTGTTACAAGAAGTGTCGATGATGTTGTTTTGGTCGATTGCACACATGTCCTTTGTTTGGGGAAGTTTTATTTTTTTAAGGGACATCAAATAAGATTATTTAAGTTTGCATCTAAGGACAGAGCACAAGGATGCGAAGATGTCTCCGACCTATTAGGGATCATCTTGATGAACGGGTCGCATAATGGATTACATGCGGTATTTTGTTTGGACTTGTGTTTACACAAGCGACATCTGTTGGAGTGTGGGCGGGATTAGGGTGGGCAATCTAAATTGGTTGGGGTGTTAGTATGCATGACTGGAGTATGTTTTCTTGTTTGCTTTTCTATCTATTTTAAAGGATATAGGTGAAATCTCAAAACTGTGATAGTGGGTGGTGTTTCGGTTTTAAAACTGAATGCGATGAATTCATTTCTTACCGCTCATGATAATCTGAATTTTTCCTTTGAATGTATATTTCTGGTGATGGTTGGTTTATCTTGAATGGAAAATATGACCTTTCTGGTTTTATCCAATAAGGTGAGATGGCGGAAAAACACACAGGCGGGTGTTGTAGACTCAATTTAGTGAGCTGTTTTATCTCTGTCCTATAGGGCTTATACCCTTGACGAAGCAATTACAAAGGCCTGAACTATGCATCTTATATTAGCTCTATACGCTTTTGCAGCTGTGCTGTAAGCTTATACCGGCTTAGACTCTTTTGCAATAACATACAAAAAATGTTGCGTATACGCCCGAGTGTACTTACAATATTCAAGTGTATTTGTTGCCTATATGATTCAATTGATAATAATAAAAGCTTATTCTCATTTTCATGGGTTGGTTAGGTTAGGTGGCTGTCGGGAGAGATGCGCACTTAGATGAGACCGATAGAGGTATTTTGTGATACCATACCATCATAGGTACCACTGTAAACAGAAAATTTATGCAGTCTATTTCTTAAGCCAATTTCTTACAGCTGCGCATTGTAACCGGGCCACTTTAGGCTTGATTTTTCCTCTAATGTGACGAGCCTGTGATTTAGAATCGAAGTACTTAGCTTTTCATCCTCCATACATGACTTTAACAAGTATAATACCCTAATCGGTGTACACTTCGTGAGGTCCATTTTTTAACCTTCCAGGCGTTGGGATTGGATGCAGAAAGATAGCCTCAACTTTGTAGGGACTACTGCAGAAACAATACTAAGTAAAAGGTTAGATCAAGTGCTAGTGACTATGAGCCGTGGTCATTTGGTTGGAGAAGATATCAGTCAGCCACTCTTACCAAGGTACAGAACATTTTATCCACTCTGGGAAAGCGACTACATGCGTGACATCAGGAGACATCTTCTGCAGAAAATCTCTACTTTCTGTAAAAATATAAAGCACCCCCACTCTGAGAGACCATTTAATTGCTAAAGCGACCCTTTAAATGTCTCCTGGGTCCGAATCACCGCAATAGTCAGCAGATTTTGCAAACGATACAATAGGCCGTTAATTTTGCTGTATCATCAGCGACCAAGAAAACAAAACTTACACTTCAACTTAATTCGCAAAATGTCGGAACAATTCTCCGAACAGTAGTTGTTTCGAAGAATACCTCGCAGCAAAAATTCTCCGATTCGTATAAAATCGGAGAATTTTCCGTTCCGAAGGATACCTCGCTAGGGCCGACAGTTTTGTTTATAAGCCCATAATGTCTCTTGATATATAAGAACCTATTGGTACTCTAAATAATTCCAAGTCGTGTGGAAGTGATGGTATTTCGAATATGTTTTTCAAAATAGTTGCTTGTTTTCTAGTGGATGTCTTGGAAGATATTTTCAACCGATTCATATTTTTTTCGGGGGTATTTCCAGAAGCACTAAAATGTGCATAGATATTCGGCCCTAGCGGGGTATCCGTCGGAACGGAAAATTCTCAGATTTTATACGATTTGGAGGATTTTTGCTGGGAGGTATTCTTCGGAACAACTGTTCAGAGAATTCTTCCGACATTTTGAAGCGCATATCGACGAATTGCGTTGAAGTTCGATGAAGTGCATTTTTTCAGTTTTGACAATTAGGCTCCGATATCCTCTGGTAGAAATTGTTTGCTGAATTTGATTACGATTTGGAGTGCGCCATCGCAATTTTTTATTTCTCTTCCGAAGTCGGACTCGCTGGACTACAAGCAATCGGTAATGCGGTTTTGCGGACCGATAATGTAGTCCATCCGCCGTTTTCAATGATAGGTTTTCACTTGTGAAGTGATCAACTGCGGATCGGATTGAATCCGTCCGCAGAGCATCCGACGGATTCAATGATAGGCCTGAATATGTTTTTTCCGTTATAACAGCCGCCTTTGTTCATCGACCTCGCGCGAATAATCCTAGTCCTCTTTTGTAGCAGAGCTTTATAACTTTATATACGTCTCACGTTTACCATTATAAAAAAATGCGATTACCATTACATAAAAAAAGGCCTATTATAGCCTCAAAATCACCCATATCGAGGTATCCGTTCGGAACGGAATTTTCTCCGATCTGTACGAAATCGGAGAGATTCCATTCGAGGTATCCGTTCCGATACAACTTTCGGAAAAATTCTCCGATGGCCTGTAGCGCACCTTGTCGCATTGCGTGGAACCGAGTTATACCACTTATATTTGACAGGCCACGGCGAAGCTCACCGACAACGAATTACTTACTTACTTAAGGTGGCGCTACAGTCCGGGGTGGACCTGGGCCTCAACCAATACGCCTCTCCAGTTAACTGCCTCCAGTTGCGCACACCAAGTTGGTTGAGGTCCCCTTCCACTTGAGCGCGCCACCTAAGGCGAGGTCTTCCTCTACTGCATTGTCCCTCCGGGTTGGAAACGAAGACTCTCCGAGCCGGAGCGTTGGTGTCCATTCGCTCTACATGTCCTAACCATCTTAGACGACAAATGCGTACTTTTTTGACCTGGTCGATGTCGCTGTAAAGCTCGTAGAGTTCGGTATTAAATCTTTTCCTCCAAGGCCCGTCAACGCAAACGGGACCAAAAATCACTCGAAGAATTTTGCGTTCGAAGCGACCAAGAAGATCCTCATCCGTTTTTGCTAGGGTCCATGCTTCTGCGCCATAGAGCAGGACAGGGATGATGAGAGTCTTATATAGAATCTCCTTAGTGCTTCTTGACAAGGCCTTACTAATCAATTGCCATCTTAGGCCAAATAAACAGCGGTTGGCAAGTGTGATTCTTCGCTTGATTTCTGAGTTGATGTCATTTTCAGAGTTTATAGCGGAGCCGAGGTAGACAAAGTCCCTAACTACCTCAAAGTTATAGCTGTCTATCGTGACGTTCTGTCCGATTCGTCGAAGTTGTGGGTCCCTTCTTGTTGACAACATATATTTTGTTTTACCCTCATTCACCACTAAACCCATTTTTGCCGCTTCTGTACTAATACTTGCAAACGCACCAGTGACAGCTCACTGTGTTCTGCCAACAATGTCAATGTCGTCAGCGTATGCAAGCAGTTGCACAGACTTTTGGAAAATTGTGCCTCTGGTGTTGGCTTGTGAGTTTCGCACATTTTTCTCAAGAATGATGTTGAAGAAGTCACATGATAGCGCATCACCTTGTCTAAATCCTTTTTTGACATCAAAGGTCTCGGTGAGATTGTTTCCGACCTTTACTGAGCAGCGAGCGTTCTCCAACGTCATTCTGCACAATCTGACAAGTTTGGCAGGGATGCCAAAACTAGACATGGCTCTGTATAGCTCGTCTCTACAAATGCTGTCATATGCGGCCTTAAAATCGATAAAAAGATGGTGAGTATCGATCTGGTATTCTTGGGTTTTTTCCAGGATCTGCCGTAGTGTGAATATTTGATCGGTCGTGGACTTACCGGGCCTAAAACCGCACTGATAGGGACCTATCAGATCGTTGACGAATGGTTTCAGGCGTTCACACAGTACAGCAGACATGATCTTATACGCAGTGTTCAGGAGACTGATGCCTCTATAGTTGGCGCATTTTAGAGAGTCTCCCTTCTTGTGGATCGGGCAAACGATGCGAAGGTTCCATTCATCAGGCATACTTTCGTCTGAAATCTTGGAGATGAGTTGGTGTATGCTCTCTACCAGGTCATCTCCCGCTGCATTAAACAGCTCGGCAGTTAAGCCGTCTGGTCCAGCAGCTTTGTTGGACTTCAGCTTGGATATTGCTATCCTCACTTCATTTTGGTCAGGTGGACGGAAATCTTGGCTTTCATCGTCCAGGTTGAATGGCTCGTTCTGCCTGACAACGGAATTTGTGTCGTTTTCGCCGTTTAGCAGTCTGCAGAAATGGTTTCTCCATGTCCTCAGCATCGACTGTGACTCTGCTACAAGGTTTCCTTGTTCGTCTCTACAGGTCTCCGTTCGGGTCTTGTTGCCATGACACGTTCTTTTTACCTTTTGGTAAAACTTCCGAACATTGTTCCTGGAGTAACGCCTCTCTATATCCTCGATCGCGCGCTTCTCATGCTCTCTCTTTTTTCTCCGGAGAAGCCGATGTTCTTCCCTCCTTTTTTGCTCGTAGAGCTGACGAGCTGCTCTCGTCCTTCTATGCAGCGACGCTTCGTAGGCACTTTGTTTTGCTGCATGTGCTTGCCGGCACTCTTCGTCAAACCAGGGGTTTCAGGGGGGTGGGCTGGTGAAACCGAGCACATCAGTTGCGGCGTTTTTGATGGCTTCTTGGCATCGGCGCCACTGGTCTTCGGCACTTGATGCTGGCAGCATAGGACTTCTCGAGAGGTTGAGGGATACGCGATCGGCATAGGTTCTGGCGGTTTGTTGCGTTTGTAGTCGTCCATCCGACAACGAATTGCTGCGGAATATTTTAATGTGAAATGAACGCGTTTGTAGGCTTCATTTATTTTATTCCGAAGCGGATACTTCGAGCGCAATTTGAGTTCCGATCGGATTTCACGTTCGCATATCGGGGGTCGAATCGCCACTTCCATGAACGAGCTACCCGTTCACGGAATTAAGTTGGTTTTACATGTAAAACAAAAACAAAATCCGTCACGAAATGCTCGATCACGGAGGACGCGATTCGACCCCGGAATTTTCTCCGAACGGATACCTCGATAGGGGTGAATAACAGGAGTTTCGTGTTGGTGTAAAACCCGTCCGCATGTCAGTTCGGTTCGCGTTTTGTTGCTAGAACAGTTATCAGTCATTCATTATTTTTTTTTTACTGGCTTTTTTTTTTTGCATGACAAAAATTCAAAGAATGGCCTGTATTGGCACCACGGGGGCAATGAGAACCAGCCCCGCAGCAGGCCTAGAGGCTATACTCCATCTCAAACCCCTAGATCTCTTTGTACAAGAATCTGCTGCAAACAGCGCCCTTCGGTTAAGCCAGACCAAAAACTGGAAACACAGCCTGACAGGACACGCACAAATTCTAAACAAATTCGCGGGCAATAATATATGCACGGACTATATCACTCCCCGACTAGACTTCAGAAGACCATTTACCACGTGTTTCACCAGCAGGGACGAATGGAATGAGGACCAACCAACATCCATTGGACCAACCATACCCATATACACGGATGGATCAAAGATGGAAATTGGCGTTGGCGCGGGTTTCTACTCGGAACGTCTCGGACTATCCAGTTCAATCAGACTACCCAACCACAGCAGCGTATTCCAAGCTGAGATATTGGCAGTGACAACAGCTGCTAAACAGGTTGCAATGATGGCAATACCTCATGCAGATATTCACCCCTATCGAGGTATACGTTCGGAGAAAATTCCGAAACGAAAATCAAATCCGATCGGAACTCAAATTGCATTCGAAGTATCCGTTTCGGAATAAAATAAATTAAGCATATAAACGCGTTCATTTCACATGTAAATATTCCGCAGCAATTCGTTGTCGGAGAGCTTCGGAATAAATGTGCCGTGTGGCTATCAAAAGTAAGTGGTACAACGCGGTTCCACGCAATGCGACAAGGTGCGCTATATATGTCGTCGGAGAATTTTTCCGAAAGTTGTATCGGAACGGATACCTCGAATAGAATTTTTCCGATTTCGTAAAGATCGGAGAAAATTCCGTTCCGAACGGATACCTCGATAGGGGTGATTACCTTTTTCATTAACAGTCAAGCGGCAATAAAAGCGATCGCTGCTAAGATAAAATCAAAGCTTGTAAGTTGCTGTCGCGAAGAGCTGCGGGTTCTTGGCGCGCAGCACAACGTAAGACTATGCTGGGTTCCTGGGCACAAAGGTGTGTCTGGGAATGAAAAAGCTGATGAGCTGGCAAGAAAGGCTAAACCAGGCCGACACCACATTAATGATTCCCCCCTGTAATCTCAGACAGGCGATTGGGAACAGAATACTAAAGGCGACAATTGAGAGATGGAGCAAACTAGACTCCTGTGTCAAAACCAGGAAAATGTGGCCAATCTACAACAGAAAACGGAGAAAATCCTACAATTGAGCAAGAAATCATTGTCCTTAATTGTGGGCATTATCACCGGACACAATACACTGAAATACCATACCAAGAAGATGGGAATCAGTTCAGATGACCTGTGCAGAGGATGCGGTGATGAGGAGGTGCATGAGGACACCCCACACTTTCTTTGTCACTGTCCAGCACTCTGTCACATAAGAAATAAATTCCTTGGCAGTTACTTCTTCGAGGACTTAGAGGAACTCTCAAATAGGTCCATTAACGACCTACTAAAATTTGTAAATAAAACGGACTGGTTTTCTAATCCGTAGGTTTTTCATAAGTTTCCAGTGTGTGGGGGCAGTAAACCCCTAGGGCATCCCAACGGATCTACATTGATCTAGGTGTGGCACGTACAGGTTCCCCTGTTCTGCCAACCCGCTAACCTAACCTAACCTACTGGCATTTCCTTGTCTTTTTGTGGAAAATCGGCACGCGATGGTTATGTCTGCTTTACAGCAGTCTCTGCCTCTGCTAGTTGGTTCCCTGCATGTGTACGTTCAAGCATGGCAAATGTAGATCGGAAAGTAAAACAAGCGCACTTTAAGGGCGAGAGAACAAACATTATTTGTTAAAATAAGTCAACAGATATCGAGTTTCAATTCACATTACTCAGACAAGAGTGAGTTAATCCAAAGTCTGTTCCAATGCATCGTTTAATACCAGCCGTCAGCTGTTTAAGTTGAAGCGCATCACACCGATCGCATTTCCGCGAATGCCATTTTTGACGACAAATCTAGACTCCTCGACAGCTCTAGTTACCTTTTAACAACTTTCAACACCTCCAGCTACAATACAGCGCTTAATGTTTGGAGCGATCGACGATCGTATCTAGCGAATTCGTTTTCGCCTGAAACACACTCATGGCCCACTACTGCCAACCAGTGTCACCAACAGCAAAAGCAAGAAAAACTCTGTGGTCTCATTTTCATACATTTACTTATAAATAATGTACATCAGTTCAATTCAAGTTTCACAGTAGATAATATTAATAGTAAAAAATAGAACAAGACGCTGGGTTAAAATAACAAATTCCATCAAGCGTTTGTGTGTATGTATAGTTTAAAAGAAAAAAAGAAAAAATCAAGTCATGACGGAGTAAGAAGATGAAATGAAGACTTGCTTAAGCTACATAAACGTAACGATAACTCCTCATGTAGACTTGACAGTATGAAATCAAAAGTCGGCTTCCATCGCTCGGCAGTTGATTGACTAAAGTTTAGGAAAAGATTCCATCCGAGGCCTTTGTGCTGGACATGTACTGATCGAGCTCCTTATCCAGGTCCTCCTTCTTCACATCGGGCTTATCTTGACCTACAAAAGTATGAGAAAGTGTTAGTAAATCGAGAGTTGGGATTGACTAAAGCTAATGAAAAACTCAATCTTGTTTGACAAAGCCTGCGGCGAAGCACTCACGAATAGCCTCCTACCGACTTTGGTCCGTTTTTACCTAGTTGTCGTCCTCCGCCACGAGCACTTCCCCGACCGCGACTACGACTGCGACCGCGTCGCAGCGGTTGCTGCTGCTGACCGCTACGTAGAGCACCTGCAGTTGCTGCGGCTCCTCTTAGCTGGCTGCGACCTCGACGCTGAGTGCCACGCGTGACACCGCCACGACCACGTGCGTTCTGTGGGGTACCCCGCTTTTGTCTGTTGGCTGGACCGCCTCGGACTGCTGCTCCATTGTTGCGCTGTAGGGTTGTTCTGTTCTGGCTCCTAGACCGAGTCCGCCCACGTGTCACGTTGCCTCTGGTTTTGGCAGGTGGCGCATTTAATCTGCGATTGGCTGGAGCAATGGGCGTTTGAGCGGTGTACCTTCCTCCGACACGGTTGAGCCTGTTATGCACGCTATTGGCCAAGGTGGCTCCTCTTGCTGTTACAGTCTTGACCGAGTTGCGCCTTTTTTGAATGCGCCCGGAAGTGAAACCCTCCCGCTGTGGGAATCTGCCAACAGCAGTGCGTCCACGACTGACAGATCGTGATCTCCCGGACGGTGGTGCTGTGGTGGGTCGTACGCCCAAGCGGCTTGTGATCGGCACAGATTGTGCGCCACGACTATCCATCAGTCGGCGCGTGCGATCGAGTCTGCCTGTTCGTGACCGACTGCGGGCTAATGTGCGGGGTCGGCTGTTCGATCTCAGTGGGAGACGGGAAGCCATTCGCTGCCCGATTCCTGGCTGCAAAGCCGGTGAGGGCAATATGGCGACGGCTCGTCGTGTCCTAGAGCGACTCCTAGATCGCGTACGTGGCGGCGGTGTCCTGTTGAAATTCGCCCGAGTATTTGGTCGCCACACTGGACGACCAATACGACGAGCGCCACCATTGCCGATGAGCGCTTCATTGCGCCTCCCTCCTCCTATGCGCTCCGATATTCTGGACGCAGAGTTGGATCGTCTCGGGGCACGTCCCAAGAAATCCGCTTCCATTCTGTAGGGGCAAATACACAATATGAGGGTTTGTTTGGGGAATGTTAGACAAAAAAATTGAGATTCTTGATTCTCTACGTGTGTGTGTTCTCAAGAGCCATGCTGGTGTTAAGTCTCTGTCACAGAAAGACAGAGACCCAATGCACTCAGATATAGAGTGTAAAGCATTTAGAGATATATACTGGCTGATTACTACAGAGAGCGATCTTGCGCACGAGCTTGTGTGTTTGGTTCGTTCTTTGAACGCGCGCTGCGTTCTCTCTATGTAACTTGTTTTATTTTTTTCTATTTATTTATTTTTTATGGCAAATTAAAAGATCATCCTTACGTTGCGACATTTGTTATACTGTTGGCTTTCATCAGACGTCCGCTGGGGCCTAGCCGCAGGGCTTTTATTGATCCGCGCTTCAGTGGAACGCCATTCGCAACCCGTTTGTATGCCGCTGTTTGTCGCTTCGGCTTCATGCTCCTCTGCAATGTTCAAATGGAATGACAAAGAAAAAAGTTTGGTATCAGTTATGTTATTGTGACTCGGTGTGCTGCAGTCTCTGTCTGTCTAACTTTTGGTTTTCGCGGCCTCTACTGGCCGCATTATATTGGAAAAGTAATTTTTTTTTTTTTTATGTTTTCGTTAGTAAGAAGTGGTTTCGATGCGTACTCTTTTTAGTTTCAATGCTGCCTCCCGTGTGTGCTTCTGGGTCAGTTGTTTCAATAGGCGCCGATTGGCGATTGATGCCACACGACTCACTGGGCTATCGATGCTGCGACGCGATGTTCTCGGTTGGATTTTCGGTTGTGTAGAGAACGCGGTAAAGCGATCGCTTAGCGTCATTTTGGTTGAATTGTTTATGTGGATCTTATTGATTGATGAAACGGCTGGGTTCGACATTTTGTTGTTTCTTTGTTTTTCGATTCTCTTTTTTTTTTATTATGTTTGTGGTTTGTTTGATTTTTTTCTTTTTTCTTTTGTAGCTTTGTTGTGGCTCTCTTTTTGATTAGTTATTTAAATTTTGTTGGCAATTGTTTTGCTTGATTTTTTGTTGCACTTTTGTTCTTTGATTATCGATGCTGATCAACAGTTTTGTTGGCAATGCGCTTCTTCTATCTGAAAATGCGAAACAAGAAAATGGGTTAGCAAGAGCTGAGGGTGATTCATTTGTTAAAATAAAACTGTCGTTCTCTGGTGTTGTTGTAAAATCGCAATTGCTGTAGTCGGCAGTGGAACTAGTACTGTTTCTTTCAAAGAAAGACCTCAATTAAAAGTTCTTGTTTCAGACACATAAGATCAACAAAGAACCGCTGAAAAGACGTGTTAGTTAAGGCGAATGCTGGACCTATGGAGAATTTTCAACCTTCGGAGTCATCGCAGGACAGGATAAGCTCTGCTTTCCTGAAGCGCTCGTTGACGACCACTTTCTAATATAGCTCCCGATTTAACACATTTTCGTTGTGTGTCCAATTTAGTGAACAAAAATTCCGCCAAGAAATGAGCGAGACATTTCAATGTTAGGAAAGTATGCAAAACTCGTAAGCTAACATCAAAGGGCACAACGTTCCAAATGATTGTGCAACTATGTACTTGAAATTTCAGTGGCAGTATCGAGGGAGCTAGCATTGTCGCAATTGGATACATTGGGACAGAGTAGGAAAATAGATTCAATAAAAAATGAAGGGATGAACAATATACAGGGTTGCTGATGAATATTGCTGCATTAGGAAAATGTAATAACTTTTTTCAAACCTTAAATATACAGTGGGTGATCAAATTATTACGGCCACCTTAAAAAATATCATTTTTTCAGGATTTAGTGCAAATAAATGAATTCTATAACCCTTATAATAGACTTATTTTATTTTAAAATAGATTTATGGGTAATAAGCTTTTAACAAATAATAAGTGGTAACACTTAGTTTTAAAGTTTTTTTTAAGTTTGTGTCTGGAATTTCTTATAGAGCTCTTTTGGTAAAGACGCCGTTCAAGCCCTGGGAAGAAGAAAAGACCTTTCGCCGGCAAAAGTTTCTGAAATCAAGACCCTGCTACAAAACACTGAGCATTCGTAGAGGAAAATAGCAGTAATTGCAGGAGTGGCAAAGTCCTCTGTGGACAAAATAAAAAAAAATACATAGACGAAAATGCTGCCCTTTCGTATATGAGAGTCGGAAGATCGGGGCGAAAAAGAATTACAACGCCACGACATGGCCGCAAAACTAAACAGATTTGTATTAACAATAGGAAGAAACGTCGTAAGATTCTAACAAGTTTGATCCAGAAGTCAGGAATTGAGATTTCTTATATGACAGTTTGACGTCGCCTGAAAGATATGGGTTTTGCTTGCCGCCTTCCAGCAAAGAAGCCACTCCTTACAAAGGCGATGATGGAAAAACGCCTCAAATGGGCTAAGGCTCATAAGGACTGGACATCCGAAGATTGGCTTAAGGTGAGAACTTATTATGTGGGCTTTCAATAGTTTTTTTTTTTATCTTTCGGAGATATGTTGTCACGATTTTCCTGGCACGCGTTTTTTTCATAGGTCTGCTTTTCCGATGAATCAACGGTTCAGATTTTGTCGGATAAGTCCGAGTTTGTTAGAAGGAGGGCAAACGAAAAATATAAAAAGGAATGCATAGTAGATCGTGTGAAACATCCTCTAAGCATAATGGTTTGGTCAATCATCAGTGGGCAAGGAACTGGACGTCCCTACATTGTTGAAGGAACCATGCGTCACGACCACTACATTCAGGTCTTATCCTCGAAAATGTTGCCACAAGTGCAGGAATGGTTGCCAAACGGCAATTTTATGTTTATGCATGACTCTGCACCTTGCCACAAGTCAAAAAGATTGACTGCATTTGTGCAGAAAAAAAATGTAGAAGTTCTGGAATGGCCGGGAAAGTCTCCAGACCTTAACCCCATAGAAAATCTTTGGGAACTGATGAAGACAGAAATAGGCAAAGAAAAAATTACAAATAAGCGAGCATTGATCGAAAGTCTTATCGAAGTATGGCATAGGAACGAAAATATTAAACTAATTGCTTAAAATGCATCGAAAGTATGCCAAAAAGGGTTAAGGCTGTTATAGCGGCAAACGGCAATGTTATAAAATACAATTTTTTTTTTTTTTTTTTTTTCGTTTTACAGTTCTCTATTCAATATATATAGCAATATCTAAGCTTAAATCCAACAACGCTGCTGGTCCAGACGGCTTACCTGCCGAGCTCTTCAAGGCAGCCGGAGATGACTTGGTAGAGTGCATACACCAACTCATCTCCAAGATTTGGTTAGAGGAAAGTATGCCTGATGAATGGAACCTCAGCATTGTTTGCCCGATCCCCAAGAAAGAAGACCCTCTAAACTGCGGCAACTACAGAGGCATCAGTCTCCTTAACATGGCATATAAGATCCTATCTGCCGTACTGTGCGAATGCCTAAAACCATATGTCAACGAACTGATTGGACCCTATCAGTGCGGTTTTAGGCCCGGTAAGTCCACAACAGACCAAATATTCACACTACGGCAGATCCTGGAAAAAACCCAAGAAGTCCAGATCGATACTCACCATCTTTTTATCGATTTTAAGGCCGCATAATATGACAGCATTTATAGAGACGAGCTATACAGAGCCATGTCTAGTTTTGGCATCCCTGCCAAACTTGTCAGATTGTGCAGAATGACGATGGAGAGCGCTCGCTGCTCGGAAACAATCTCACTGAGACCTTTGATGTCAAAAAAGGATTTAGACAAGGCGCAGCGCTGTCATGTGACTTTTTCAACATCATTCCTGAGAAAATTGTGCGAAACTCACAAGCCAACACCAGAGGCACAATTTTCCATAAGTCTGTGCAACTACTTGCATACGCTGACGACATTGACATTGTTGGCACAACACAGCGAGCTGTCACTGGTGCGTTTGCAAGTATTAGTACAGAAGCGGCAAAAATGGGTTTAGTGGTGAATGAGGGTAAAACAAAATATATGCTGTCAACAAGAAGGGACACACAACATCGAAGAATCGGACAGAACGTCACGATAGACAGCTATAACTTTGAGGTAGTTAGGGACTTTGTCTACCTCGGCTCCGCTATAAACTCTGATAACGACATCACATCAGAAATCAAACGAAGAATCACACTTGCCAACCGCTGTTTCTTTGGCCTAAGACGGCAACTGATAAGTAGGCCTTGTCGAGAAATACTAAGGAAACTCTGTATAAGACCCTCATCATCCCAGTCCTGCTTTATGGTGCAGAAGCATGGGCGCTATCAAAGGCGGATGAAGATCTCCTTGGTCGTTTCGAACGCAAAATTCTTCGAGTGATTTTTGGTCCCGTTTGCGTTGACGGGCTTTGGAGGAGAAGATTTAACAGCGAACTCTACGAGCTGTACAGCGACATCGACCTAGTCAGAAAAGTACGCATCAGTCGTCTAAGATGGCTGAGACATGTAGAGCAAATGGACACCAACGCTCCGGCCCGAAGAGTCTTCGATTCTGAAAACGCAGTAGAGGAAGACCTCGCCTTAGGTGGCGCGCGCAAGTGGAAGGAGACCTCAACCAACTTGGAGTGCACAACTGGAGGCAGTTAGCCAAAGATCGCGCTAACTGGAGAGGCGTATTGGTTGAGGCCCAGGTCCACCCCGGACTGTAGCGCCACCTAAGTAAGTAAGTTCTCTATTCTAATAAAACTATGTTATTTTATTAGTTTATAAGTCTCTTATAATATTAATAAATAAATAAAGCTTAAAAAATATAAAACACAAAAAATATGTTAGTCTATCTTTCAAAAAGTTAAATTTTTCCATGTGGCCGTAATAATTTGATCACCCACTGTAAATAGGCGAAAGTTCTTATTTCTTGGTTCTTGGTTCTTAACTACTTATTAAGAACCACTTGCAGTGCCTTAAACACAGCATATTCGCTTAATTTTTGTTGGGAAGGTTGTAGTTATGTTTGTGATGTTTCATTCTATGTTAAGGATAGAATTTGTGTGGTTGCGTCAATTTTTCAAGGTTCAGTTGCGATTTTTTGCGTATAAATAGGGCATTTTCAACGGTTCTCCATCCTTTGAACGCGTCTGACAAAGACTTGGCGACAAGTAAAACGTCTTGGACTTATATATTTGTTGTCAAGGAATTTTTCTCTAAATTATAAAATAAAAATGAAGTGGTTGCATCAATTATTCCAAATTGGCATTTTGTCAAAATTTGGACTTCGTCTGGCACGCCTTTGGCGACATCCAAAAAGTCTTGGACCTTCATATTTGTATTCAGAATGTAATATCCTACGTTTTAGGAGAAATTTGTGCGGTTGTATTAATTATTCAAAATTGGAATTTTTAACGCACTTCCTGGCAAGATTTTGGCGACACCTAAAACGTCTTGGATACACATATTTGCACTGAGGGGGTGATACTCTATTATTTGCCAGTATATTCAAGTGGTTGCACTAATTATTCCTGTTTTGCATTATAACGGATTTTTAATACGCCGGTGTAACGGCTCAGCTGCCATTACGTGCTGCCAGACGGCCATATTTGAATTCATGGGCATTAGAGCATTATATTTACGCAAAATTCATCCGGTTGCCTCTCACGATGAAAATTTACTGCGGGCTCTTGGTCCATCAGTTTTAGCTACGGACGGCCAATAACACACATTTACGTGGAGAGTTTCAGACTATACCGTCGATGGACCGTCCAGAGAAGTTGATATTTTCCCGTCGACTCTACTTGCATGACGGAGTCAAAGGGATTGAGGCGAAGTTTCCGTTGAAGAATTGTATTGTATTGGATTTGCAAATAAAAAATTGTCAACTAGATCAAATCTAAGTGTTCTGTTTGAAGCGCAGCTAGAAGGAGAAGAAAATTCGTAAGATTTAAACAGCGTGCTGGCTCGGGAAGTACTCTTTGGTCATCTGCACCGAATACAACAGATGCAAAGGGCTACGCAGTGCCAGTCCTGAAGAGCGCTAAATATTGTTCTGTTACAAACAAGATATGGACGCAATCTGAAGCATAAAACCTGGTTCCAAATGTAACACCTCAGTTGCCCGATTCTGTAAGGCGAAAGGATCGAACGTTTTCGTGCGCATGATCTGCCCTTTGTTACACAAGCAAATTTCTTCGTGCACACGACAACGTTTGAACGTTTCAACTTACTGAATCTGACCCCAGTTTTGTTGATTCATCCCCTTTGTTGTCATAGTACCTGTAAGCGGTCGACGTGGCACTCGTTTGAGGGTGTGCCAGAGATAAGAGAAAACACAAGCAGGAACAGCTAGAAATGAGTACTCTTGTTAAGCCTTAAAAATTGTTTCCTTCGTTAATAGTCAGGTTAAGAGTAGCAACAAGAAAGCGTATAATGCGCGCCCCAATCGCTACTTAACTAAGGGATTAAATGACCTAGCTACCGCAGCCATTAAAGCCAAAGAAGTGCTACCAACGGCGCACAAATGTGGAAATCAAATTCGTACAAACAGTGCAAGATTGACTGTTGCAATACAGATTAGCCGAACTACTCCCTCGTCAGCCGTGAAGAAGTTCTGGGTTCTGAAGGCGGAACTGTTGAACATTTTCGTGTGCACGACTTTTAGTTTAGTTATCTGCAACTTAGATCAAATAGTTCGCGCGCAAGAAAACATTTCAACGTTTTTGTCTTACAGCAGATTCTGCCCCTAGATTTTGTCTATGGTATTATTTATTATGCCAATTTACATGTAGAGAAATCGACTTTTGAGGAAATACGCGAAAAACCTCAAATTCAAAGGAGGGTACTTTGCATAAAAGGCAAGAAAAACTGACACAAAATGATGAAATCTTCTACCGAAATCTGACTCAAGGTCAACTCTTAGGTGCATAAGGAAATATGCAATAATTTCGCATCTGGCACTTTAAAAAAATGTGTAGACACATCATTTAAATCACCCCAACACCGTAGATCACTCTTTCGGAGAAAATAAGTTCTCGAAATTCATTTTGAATTAGTAAATGTTTCTAAAAATAGAAACTGGTACATACGGTTAATATAAAATGTGTGTTTGGCCTAATTTAATGGGCGTCATTCCAAAATTATTCTCACAAATATCTGTAAAATTCAACAAATTCTTAAGTATAAACTTCACCGCTTGATAAAATTGTGTTTAGATAATCGATAAATTGTCACTTTTCAAAACTTATTAAATTACCTTATTTTCTGCTCGAGGATTTGCTGAAAAAGAAAAACTGGCTTCCTCTTCTTTCACCAGCGAAGATTTTTTCTTTTATCAATAGATCAGGAAGAGTAATTTTATTACTAGAACGCTACACAATGATATTTTAGTTTTTTCACTTTAGTTTAAATTGGTTTTATTATTAAATTCGTCTATCACTTATCGAAACAGAAGCTATTCCTTCGACTTTGTCGAATTATGAAATGAAAATGGCGTATTTGGACAAGATGAATCCATAAAAATATTTTAAATTTTAATTCATTTTGTAGGCACTGCCAGCCATTAAGTAATTTAATGAGGCACATCCGTACAGTACGAAACGAAACATTAATGAGGTCGTTTCCATTCGAACATGGTTACCGTTGTTCGAAGTTAAGGACCATTCACATGAGAGCGAACTGCGAATAGGCGAATTGCGAACAAATCAATTTAACTGCATTTATGAATTGAAAATTTGTATTTGTTCTATCACAAAACCATCATATTTAATTAATCTAACATCTAGTCTAAAAAAAACATTACTCTCAATTGATTTAAACAGCTAAATTAAAAATTAAAGCAATTTTCCCGCGAATTGAAAATTCTTGCTGCGAACTGTCACACTTTATTCACAATCCACACAAAACAGTCGCGATCCACAAACCCACGAATGAAAATTTCGTTCGAACTTAACCTTTAAAAATGAAACTGATACGCGGGTATCTGCGACCAAAAAAAGTTTTCATGTGAATGAAGTGTCAGAAACCACGAATATTCGCGTGTTCGCAGTTCGCAATTCGCTCTCATGTGAATAGTCCTTTAGTTTCTTGGTAGAGAAAAATCTTCATTTTTACCTCTCATAAAGATTTTCCTTCAAAGTGTACTCACCCACCCTTCGCTAGATGGCGCACATTCGTTATGAAGGTAATTATTTGTTGTTTTCATTTTGCCTGAGGTGAATGACATGTGCTGTCATCGACACTTAAAATTCTTAACCGCACGAGAAGAACGAATACAAAATCACTTTTTTTTGCTGTTTATCCATGGCCTGCGGCATGAATAAATAATATTCCTAATTCAAATCCCACAGCTAACCAAAGAATAGCAAGAGATTACATATATTGCCACCGAAAGGAGAACAACAAACCAAAAATGCGGACTCCAGATGCTGACGATATAGCTTGATGCTTGATGCCTCAGGCGAAAACGAATAAAATTTGCTATAGTTTTTTGTTTGCTATCCATACTAAACCTATCGAGAACTATTGCGGGACCAGTTCGTGTCAGTGTCAGTCGACAAAAGGTTTTCACAGAGATTGCAACAGCACTCTGGTTTCTAGCGCTCTATGAAGATTACAAGCGATCTCAATATGGGCAACACAGTTCCTGATTTGATTATCTGGTGAGGAGTGTGTTATATAATTTTTTGCCCGCGTAATGTATACTCATTTCCGTTTATCTCGCGCGTTTACAGCGGCTTGATTCTGGTCACATTGCTAGTGATCCATTTCTTCTCGGATCTGATGCGTGCCAGTTTGGGGGGATTTTACACACAGCAGACGCTGTCACAGCTGGTGGAATCATATGCCAAGGAGTACTCGTGGCTGCTGAAGTTGATAGTCAATTGTTTCGGTTACAGTTGTGTCTTTGTACCTGGTTACCTAATCTATAAG
The DNA here is from genome assembly GCA_946477585.1 of Cheilosia urbana. Lineage (NCBI taxonomy): Eukaryota > Metazoa > Arthropoda > Insecta > Diptera > Syrphidae > Cheilosia > Cheilosia urbana. The sequence continues at coordinate 26,378,109 of OX297853.1, forward strand.
TATGTCGAGCGCACAAGTTACCTGGAGAAGACAAGTGAGTTTCTTTTTTCTGATTGTTGATTGATTTTGTTATGCCTAATGATTTGTTTACATACGGCAAATTGTATAAACAAATTGCACGCCTGTAATCGAAACTGAAGCAGCGGAAAGGAATTTCGCATGGGCAGGTACTTTCAGTCATTCTGAACAAACACAGTCACTAGCTGTAAGGCGTTCAGAGGATGCTTGCGGATATAAGTAGGCTAGTTAGTGCTACTTGAGATGAGAGATATCATTCCAATTACTTCCAAAAACCTATCAGCATTTTCAACAACTATGTTTCTGGCGAAGAATGTGATTATGTGGCTCATGTAGATTTCTATCTCATACTTGCATTAATCTGAATCTTGAATTGACAGGTATGCGCGAAATTAAATTTAGGCGGTTATTTGAAAGCAGGAAGTGAACAACTGCTCTATACTATACATGATCCATAATATTCGAATGACATTTATGGTGTTTGCATAGGCTCTTCCTTCACGGTAGCGTTTGCCTCTGACCCGATTCTATGCGAACTCTTGTCTTTACCGTATTCCTTGCCTGACGAAGAAATCATACTGCAAATCGGCATCCATTGAAAACAAAACCTTATATAACCCCGTTGTCTTTTCAGATAAAACCCTCGTACACTCAGCGGTGCGAATGTGCATCACTGGCTCCACACACAACGACAACGAACGCATCGATTCGTTACCAATGAAGCCCGGCGCTGGCACATCATCGCCACCCAATGGCTCGGCTGTCTCATCGATCAAACGCACAAGTTCTCAGGAGGCTATTCTGCTGATCTACTGTTTCGCCGGTCTAATGTGTTCCTACCTTACATGGGGTGTCCTTCAGGAGAAAATCATGACACAAGAGTACAGAAACTTCGAGGGCATCCCTGCTCACTTCAAAGACTCGCAGTTCCTCGTCTTCGCAAACCGAATGCTTGCCTTTGGCGTGGCTGGTGTTTGCATCAAGGTTCGCCAACAGCCCAGACACCGAACGCCGCTGTTCAAGTACTCGTTTGCGTCCTTTTCAAACATCATGAGTGCATGGTTCCAGTATGAGGCTCTGAAATTTGTCAACTTCCCAACGCAAGTGCTCGCCAAGTCATGCAAAATCATTCCCGTCATGCTGATGGGCAAAATAATGTCACGCACAAAGTACGAGACCTATGAGTATCTGACGGCGATAATGATATCCATGGGCATGGTATTCTTTATGACGGGAAGTGCTGACGATAGCAAAGCCTCGTCGGTGACCACTATGACCGGAGTGTTCCTGCTAGCGATGTACATGGTGTTTGATAGTTTTACCACAAACTGGCAGGGTGCGCTGTTTAAAGCGTACTCCATGTCGCCGATACAGATGATGTGCGGCGTGAATTTGTTCAGCACGATATTTACAGCGGCATCGCTGTCGATGCAGGGCGGATTTATGGATTCGCTGTCATTTGCCACGGAGGTGAGTTGGCATACGTCTGAAGATTGCATTTGTTTCGAATATTTGATTTTGCTTACAGCATCCAAAGTTCATCTTTGACTGTCTCATTCTGTCGATAAGCTCAGCGGTGGGACAGCTGTTTATCTTCTACACAATTTCAGTGTTCGGACCGGTGGTGTTTACAATCATTATGACGTTGCGGCAGGTGAGTTGAATCAACTTAGGAAAAGCTGTACTGAATGGGACAAGGTATTCAAATGGTGTTTACGGAGCGTGTTGAGCTAGCAAAAAAAAATGCATTTGAACAATACTTGGTGCGAGGTACTTTGCCCTTTGTATAGCGGGCGGTGGGATGGCAACAGTGGATGCATTGCACTCTGGATCACATTACTCGTCTATGCACACAAGTGGTATTGTGTGTCGAGCTCCGTTTAGCAAGTAACTACCTGCAGCTGCTTGTTGCACTTGACGGTGCCTTTCAGCTGACGCAGGCTCCTAGGCAGTAGGTTCACCTCGAGTGGCAATGTTTTTCATACATTTTGCGTTTCTATTTGCATGCGTTTCTGATTCGGAAAATGTCTACGAAAATCGATTTCGAAAAATGTTTTACAAAGGAAATACAAACGAATATTTACGAACGGATGTCGGGGCAGGGGTATTCTCAGAAGAACTGAGCTTGGGTCCCTCCTTCTCCCTCCCGAAACACTGTAGTGTTTTCCAGGCCGAAATCAAAGCTATTCGTCAAGCCATAGCGTGGCTATCGATTAATACTATATCACACAGGGATATTGTTATTTATACTGACAGTCAGGCTGCAATCAGATCCTTAGTTTCCAGCGAAATGCGATCTAAAGCGGTTGAAGATTACCGCGTATCTCTTAACGAGATATCTGGACAGTACAACCTTACCCTTTGCTGGGTTCCGGGACGCTGTGACATCCCAGGGAACTGTGCAGCTGACGTACTTGCAAGATTAGGCTCCTCCGGTGTTGATAGCATTAGTCTGTACAACGTGCATGCACCGCTGTCTTACGCTAAGCAAATCATTAACAAGAATCCATAGATGGAAACGTCTGGGATATTGCGACGTTGCCAATCTTACTTGGAAGACACTGGATACTAAAGGATCCGCGGAGCTTCTGCAGAAGCATGAGAAGGAGGATGAGTCCGTCACCCACCTTCTTTGCAGCTGCCCTGCCCTATCCAATCTAAGAATTGCGTACTACTTCTACGCAATTGATCTAAGTGATCTATGCTACACCAGTGGTACGCAGAAAGGGTCGATTAACGGCGCAAGTGTTTCTCTCATCGAGAGCCACTTTAACATAAAATAACATACCTAATTCTGAAATATTTTTGCCCATGAAGAGTTGTTGTTCAGAAGTGAAGCCTTTTTGCAAGCATCTCAATCGACCTGTTGCAGGGTATCAGAGAAAAAATAAGAAGACGCGTCCTCTAAGTCAGCCCCTACAGATGTTCAGTGCAGTTTCTTCCCCAAACTCCATCGCACAGAAAACTTTCCGTCTCAAGGAACTGAGTGCGATTTTCTTCGCTGTTGACAGGTTTATACTTACTTAGGTGGCGCTGTACTTTGGGGTGGACCTTGTCGTCGACGAATACGCCAGTAAAAATGCGCCTTGTCGCTAAACACGATTTTTCGGCCAAAGTGTGGGTCCTCTTCTAAACGCTCCGAAGCTCAGTCGGCAAATATAGGGCGTCGTCTATGGTCCTTAATTCTGAGCTCCAGTTGGACCTTGTACGACCTTGTTCCGACCAACAATTCGCGAAGCTGAAGTCTAGGAAAGGCCGACTTCTTGTGCACGGCGATGACTTCACTGCCTCGGGTTCTCCTACACACTTTCATATCGACCGCGGCAATGTATCTGGCGTTCCTTTGACGTATGAATGGCTGATTATTACCTTAAAGTTTGCTGGAATTTGGCAACCAAACGGTGGAGAGTCGACTTTGAAGGGCCACCGCGTCTGGCGTAAAAGGGGCACAACGCTTGCATTGACGGACAATCATTTGATTTATAATTTGGACGTTCTGTCGTGTAAAGTATAACTTGCCATGTTGATTTGGAATCAGTGACTCAATAAGCGGGTATATCACAGAATCCGTCGTAGGGTACATTTTTTGCTTTCGAAATTCGTAGAACGTGGTATATTCAGTGATACCACTTTCTATGAATTTCAAAATTCTCTACGACGAATTCTGTAACAGTTCTTTCGGGGTTCGTAGCAAAATTCCGAATACGGCGGATTCTGTGATAGACCCGAATAAATACTAGATTAGACAGACGCCACTAAAACAAAATGGCCGACCTGTCCCAATTTAAAAACTCTATAGACTAGAGTTTCCCTAGTGCGTTTCATGAGTGTAGCTGCATTTGTCATTTATCGACTTTGTATAGTGTGTTGAAGTTCTTGAGGTTATAAAGAAGTGAGAAATACTGCAGTGTGGAGATTATTCACTCTTATTCTATGTGGCGTTTATATTGTTACATTCAGGCTGGGATTCGAAAAGATAAAACACTATTCTGTTTAACTTTTCCAATAAAATCACTTTATTTACACTTTTTACTTATTCACTTATTAAGTACCAAAACAATATCACTTAAATCAATTCTTAAGCGTTTCAATCCAATCGCTTTATTCACTGTATTACTTTACACTTATTTATCTCACAACCGATTACTCTTTCGAACTTAACACAATCGCGGGCTAAAAATCAACTGTACATCTCTGTTGTCAACGCGCCCCTTTTATATCCGCGCTGCCACCTATCAGCGAATATTCCAGAAGTAGATAAATTCCAGATGTATACTCCATCTTCTCTAGATGGTTCTAGAATTAAATAACTATACAGATTCCAGTCTCCAATTGGAAGTGGAACTTGGAGGGAAACAGAGTGCCCGATTCACCACAATTCCTAAGTGTCTGATTCACTAAGTGCCTGATGCACTAAGTGCCCTATTTACCACAATATTAAGCGTTTTTTTTTTAAATCGGTATAACATGTGGCGTGTTTCTAGGCGTTTTATGTCGTTTAACGTCATGTGGCGTTTAAGTAGTGTGGAACACAAGTTCTACAAACGTCAAAACAGTTTTTCGTATTCTGAACTCATAAAACGCCGGTTATTGACGATTACAAATTCTTAAACGCCTAGGAGGCAAATTTAAGTAAAAAACATGTGAATTTTGGTGATTGTTTATATTTATGCAGTGATTTCATAATTCTCTTATGATTAAGTGTGAAAATAACAAACCCCGACCAAATGAAACGTTTGGTGGAAATTATGGAACAAAATTTATCCTTGGAAACAAATTTTAAAAGAGGTGTTCCACAGTGAAAAAGGGGTGGGAGTCGGTAGCTGCGACACTCAACTATTTAGGACCACCTGAATTCAAACAAAAATATTTAAATGAAGTAGATACGACCTAAACAGTTTAGTAATTCCGAATGGAAAATGTTCGGGAATAAAAAACCGCCAAAGTCTCCATCTACCACCGTGTGGTACCCACAAGTTCCTGCATCGAGTTCCATACTTTCAGGTCCATCCATATCAAGCTATCAACCGACAACTACGTCCACATCAAGCTTCCTAGTAGCAACTCCCTCCACATTAAGCGACGTATCTACCTTTTCATCTGCAACTTTACATCCACCACCCACGATTCCAATAAGATCGACGACCCTTTCGCCAGCCACATCACCGATGGTTAATCCTATTGACACGAATACCGATGCCGAGGTCAGTTTTGCAGAACCAAATGAACACCGATCAAGTTCCAAAATATTGTCGATTGTTTTTTTTAGTATATATATTTCCAAAATTCAAAGTACTTTCGATTTTTGGATGCTTATTTAAAAAAATACCTACCTATCAATTATCAAATTGATTAAACTTTGAGTTTATGCGTGGACTGTAATTTTTGTTGAAAATTAAAACGAATCTTTATGATGAATGCTGATGTAGCATTCCCTTTAAAATATTTATTTTCACGTTTTTATTTTACACTTATTTGTCTTAGGACTATTACCCTTCTGGGTTCTTACTCGACTCGTTTTATTCTAATAAAAGTATAACTGCTTGTGCAGCTGCCGACCGCAAGCGCAACACCAAAAGAAAAACTGAGCACACTTTTTTTTGTGCCCTTTGTGTTTGTGTTAGTTGTGCTTGCGGTTGCGGTTGCGGTTGCGGTTGAGCTTTTTTATAATGTGCTGCAGCCGTGTTCGGTTTTTCTTTACTTTATCATTTATCTTAACATAACAGGCCCCCTTGAAAGGCTGTGCATTTCAATAGATTACATTTAATTTGGTAATTACGCAGTGATTGTTATATTTACATTACAATTTTTTAGATACATACATAGTTTCCGATTGCACGCAGATGATGAAATTAGGCAACCACCAATTTAAATGACTGTATTTACGTTTAATCACAGTTTATTTCTTCCTCAATTGGAAGCTTACAAATCTTTGAAATTGCTCTGACAAAAATTCCATTTTTTGTTTTGACATGGGCAACTCTGATACGGTTATCCGACCCTTTCGCGGTGTCTACTATTATTCCGAGCAACCACATTGTTGTCGGCAATTGATCATCACATATTAAAACAACGTCGCCTACCTTTAGATTTGGGAAAGAACTTCTCCATTTATTTCTCTGCTGAAGAGAATGCAAGTACTCAACAGAGAATCTTCTCCAATAATTTTGAACAATTTGGGATATTTTACGCCAATTGGTAAGTCGATTAGACGGAATATCAATGTACGATGGCTCTGCTGGTGCCACAATTGGTCCACCACACAGGAAATGTGCCGGTGTGAGGGGTTCCGGATCACTGGGATCATTGGACATCGCAGATATCGGTCTGGAATTTAGTATCCCTTCAATTTGAACAATCATGGTGTTCAATTCTTCATATGAAAATGTTACGTTAGTGGTTATGCGTCTTAAGTGACCTTTGAGCGACTTTACAGCGCTTTCCCATAACCCACCAAAATTTGGTGCCCTTGGGGGTATGAATTTCCAAGTTATCTCTTCTGTCGTACAAAACCTTTCGATTCTATGAACGTTGAGTTCTTCGTTGAATACTTCATATAAACGTTTTAGTTCGTTATTGGCACCCGTGAAATTTGTGGCGTTATCGCTCCAAATCGTATATGGCTTGCCTCTACGAAAAATAAAACGTTTTAAACACGCAATGAAACTTTCGGATGTCAGATCTGAAACAATCTCCAGGTGAACCCCTTTTGTTACAAGACAAACGAACACTGCTACGTATGCCTTATATGCCGATGAGTTTCGTTGCCGTTTATTCTTAAGCCAAAATGGGCCACAAAAATCTATGCCTGTTGTATTAAATGGTCTGGCTGGACTAACTCTCTCGCGAGGTAGATCTCCCATCAGTTGTTCGGTTATTCTTGGTTTCGTTTTGAAACAAACAACACAAGCCCGAACACATTGTTTTGCAATATTTTTCGCTGAAATTATCCAAAACCTTTGCCGTATGAACGAAACAAGAAGTTGTGGACCAGCATGTAAGTGTTTTAAATGGTAAAAACGAACAACTAATTTTGTAAAGTGTCCCTTAGCGGGCAGTAGAATTTGATGCTTGCGATCATATTCTATGCTTGATCTGCTCAGTCGACCGCCAACTCGAAGAATCCCTACAGCGTCCAGAAACGGATTCAATGAAATGATTGTACTTCTCCTGTGCAGTTCACGACCCTTTAACAACGCTGCAATTTCTTCCTGAAATGGTTCCTTCTGGACAATCCGAACTATCACGCTTGTGGCATTTCGCAACTCGTCGGTGGATAAGGGTCCAAGTAATTTAGCATTTTGGCTCCGTGAATTGTTTTTGAACCTTAAGCAATAAGCCGTCACACGTAATAGTTTCGAAAGTGAACTAAATCGGTTGATGAGATCACTATCGGAAACGTCCAATGCCTTTTCTGTCTGGACGGTCAGTGCCGTGAATTCCCTTTTTAACTCGAATTGATCCTGATCAAATTCTAAGCTACTCTCAGAATGTCTGAAATTTGACCCGATTTCAAAATCTCTGTGAAGCATCGGTGGACCGTTCCACCACATGCTCATGTCTTGGAGTTGATTAGGCATGATGCCACGAGTAATTATGTCTGCTGGGTTCGAACATGTTGGAACATGGTTCCAAACAAAATGAGAAGTGAGATCTTGGATCTCGCTCACCCGATTAGCAATGAAGATCTTTAGTTTATGTGGCTCAGTATTGATCCACGCTAGGGCTATCTGGGAATCTGACCACAGATATATTTCATCGGTAGCAAGCTGAAGTGTATCTATTACTGCTTTCATAAGTCTAGCTAAGAGTAATGCTGCACACAACTCGAGGCGTGGCAGAGACACCGTTTTTAACGGTGCCACTCGAGACTTGCTACAAACAAGATGCACTGATACATGATTGTTGACATCAATGCTGCGCACATAGATGCACGCTCCATACGCTTTCTCCGAAGCGTCCGCAAAACCATGGATTTGTACAGTTACAGGGTCTGCACACAAAATCCTTCGGTTAATTTTTACGTCATTGAGACATGAAAATCCTAATCGATAATTCACCCAGAAATCTTGAGTCTCCTTGGGAACACATTCATCCCAATCGGTGTTGTCCTTCCACAACTGTTGAATCAAGATTTTTGCTGTAATGGTTACTGGTGCTATGAGTCCTAAAGGATCATACAACTTCGCCACTTCTGATACAATTGCTCTTTTTGTTACCTAGTGTCTCCACGAGCAATATTTCATAGCTTGATATCTGTCAAATCTGATAGAAAGAAAGAACGATAGTATGCAATAAAATGTAGGGTGGGCATTTCATAGCATACTATTTCATTCGTTCAAATGCCGCTGAGCAGAGCATGTCGTTGCATTCTCGCAATAGATGCCTTAATACGCCGTCCATTCGCTACTCAGCCATCGTAAAAAAAGGGATACAAGTGCCAAACTGCACAGAAATGACAGCTCATATCATACTATCGATATCATTCTATGAGCTGAGCAATATATTGCAAGAAATTTTTTATATCATACTATTTGTGGTCTTCACTGGCAATTTTCATAGTATGATATATTGCAAGATATGAAATATTGCTCGTGGAGACACTAGGTTAGGTTCGCGATACCCCTCATTTCTGGAATTAAGAACGTAAAACAATCCTCCTTCGGTTGCCATGCCAACCCTAATGCCTTGATGCATTCACTTGATGACGCATTGTCTTTCTTTAAAATTTCTCTGTCGTGTACAGGAATATTCGACAATATCTCAGCGCTATTCGAACACCATTTGTGTAAAACGAATCCTCCTCGCGCTAGCATGTCTATTAATTGTTTTTGCAACTTGGTTGCTTCACTAATACTGTCTGCTCCTGTGAGCACGTCATCAACGTAGAAATCGCGTTGAACGACGATTGCGGCTTCTGGATACGTCTCGCTCTCGTCCAAAGCAAGTTGTTTCAATGTACGGGTTGCCAGGTACGGAGCAGCTGCGGTACCAAATGTAACTGTTTGGAGTTCGTACGTCACGATACCTTCTCCTTTGTCACCTCTCCATAAGATGCGTTGTAATGGCGTTTGAGATGACTTTATTCGTATCTGCCGATACATTTTGTTGATATCGCTGGTGAAGACGAATATGTATTTTCGAAAACGCAGCGTAATTTCGAAACATGTTTGTTGGACAGTGGGTCCAATCAGCATTACGTCATTTAATGACAATTGTGTCGACGTTTTCGCCGAAGCGTCGAATACTACACGTACCTTAGTCGTTGAGCTTGAAGGCTTGATCACCGCGTGGTGTGGCAAATAGAATGTGTTTATGCCATTCGCATCGAAAGACTCATCGATAGGTGTCATGTGACCAAGTCTTAGATACTCATTGATTACTTCACTGTATTCTCGTTTGAACTCTGGATTATTATCGAGCTTTCGCTCTAAAGATAGAAAGCGGTTGTATGCTTGAGTTTTCGATTCACCTAATTTCACATAATCTTCCCGCAAAGGTATGGATACAAGATATCTACCTGTCTCATCGCGCTGATGAGTGTTCATGTAATGTTTTTCACAAAACAACTCCTCCTTGGATAAATGTGTTTTGTTAACCACATGGTCAACTTCAAAAAATCTTGAAAGCGATTCTTGTAAATTGTTCTCACCTTCCTTTTTACTTGAAAGATGGAAATTCGACAATTCCTTGTGAAACGGTTGTTGTAGTTTACCTGTTATGACCCATCCGAATGCAGTTTCAACTACCAATGGAAGATTATCCTTTAAACGCAATTGATTTTGATATATGATATCAAAGAATATTTCGCACCCAATTAAAATGTCTATCGGGCGTGCACAATTAAAGTTTGGATCGGCTAAACGCAAATTACGAGGAATATCCCATCGCGAGATATTATAATTCGAACTAGGAATTGCTCGCGAAATATTTGGGACTACACTAAATCGTAGTTTAGTCTCGAACTTCAAATACTTTGATTTTACCCTCGCCGAGAGTTCGTCATCTGTTGACGTTCTCGCATCGTTCAATCCCGAGATTGAAACCCTATTTTTGACACGTGGCAGATTAAGTTTTTTTGCTAGGTTGGCCGTGATATAATTCGCATCACTGCCGCTATCAAGCAATGCACGACATTCTTGATAGTTTCCCATTTCATCCTCAATCAGGACCATTGCCGTTGGTAGAACCACTTTCACCACTTCCCCTCTTTCCACAAAGTACGTGGATTGAGTTGTGGTGCTTCCTTGAGAAGTACTAGGCTCCAACATGCTAGTTGAAGGTGCCTCATCGGATTGTTGATCCGGTTTTTTCGACACATGATGTAACAACGTGTGATGTTGCTTCCCGCAAATTTTGCATCCCCGAGCAGTGCATTCCTTAAAGGAATGTTTTTTCAAGCAATTGTAGCAACACTTCAACTCCTTGATTTTATCAAAACGATCGTACGACGACATCACTAAAAATTCTGGGCAATTGAAAATTGTATGAATTGCCTTGCGACACACTTTGCAATTTTCAGAGTTTGGACTCTTACTTAAATTTGACTCTTTGCAGAAACCTTGTCCCGAATTGGTGGTCATGAAATTTTGTGACCTACCTTTAGGATTTTGAATTGCCTTAGGTTGCTTAGAACTTGCAATAGTCTGATTTCCAACACACCTTTTCGACAAATCAACTGACTCTAGTACTCTACATTTTTTCTTTAAAAATTCAACTAATTTTTCCCAACTGGGAAGTTCGTTCGCGTCAAGTTCGCCCTCCCACTCTTTGCGGAGCGAATAATCAACCCTTTTGCAAACTAAGTTAACAAGTAACTGTTCTCCTAGTCCATCCACAGACAGACTACAGGAGTCTAATCCTGAAACGTTTGAAGTACAGATGTTTATTAACCTTCTTAGATCCTTAGGATTGTCCTTTGAGACCGTAGGAAGATTTAAAATTGCGTCGATATGATGATCGACAATCAACCGAGCATTATCAAAGTGTTCTTTGAGCGTCGCCCACGCACGCTCGTAACCATCGTCCGATAAATTGATTGTTCCTAGAAGAAATTTTGTTTCCCTACTCAACCTGTCTAACAAATAAGAATATTTCACAACCCCACTCAATTGGGAGTCATTGTGAACAAGTGCCACATATGTATTCCGAAAAGGAATCCACTCGCCTGGATTTCCATTAAATGATGGAATAGGTAAGTCAGGCAGTTTTGGTTTTCGCAACCCAGTTTGAACTCCGCTATTGGAACTTGATTCCCTGTTGAGACCCGCACTCTCCTCTCTATGCCCACGGACCACAGCCCAGAGCTTTGATTTAGTTAATAACACTTCATTAACAAGTTCTTCGAGAGCATCACTGACCTCTTGAAAACCCTCCTCTTCGTCTAATTCGACTAGTTGTTTTAATATGTGTTCATATTCGTTTTGTAGAGAAGTCAGCCCTTCAATACGAAGTTCGGCCTCACAAATGGGAACCTTTGTCAAATCATCAAATCGTTTGGTAAAAGTTACCAAATGGCTAAGTTTCACTTTGAGAACGCGAATAGCCCTTTCAAATTTCATCATTGGCGTGAAACCTTGAAATGGTGACATAGTGTCATCTCTTTCATGAGATCTACCCTTTTTTCCTCTAGGTGCCATTTTAAATAAAATGCCCCAAATTTAAACGAATTATTAATTTAATACAATATAATATCTATAATATAATATAATCTACTATAATATAATATCTTGTGATAGGTATAATGCGTAATTACCTTTACTTATAATACCTGAATGTCAACGTATTATCTACAAATGATGTATGGTTGAATGTTGAGTGATGACGTGTTGAAGATGATGAGCGATGACGACGATGGTGAGCGATGATGGTAATGAAGTATGATGACGATGGTGGATGATGACGATGATGAGCGTTGATGGTACTGAAGTATGATGACGATGGTGGATGATGACGATGGTGGATGATGACGATGATGTTGTCTTCTTTTTTCTAACGCGCCTGCTGGCGTTATGTACGTAGAACGCGTGATATGTGCGCGTTATGTATAAGAACCGCGTGATATGCACTGAAGTCTGCTGGCGTCATGTACGTCGAACGCACTGGCGTTATGTATAAGAAACGCGTGATACGAACTTGCGTTATATACAAAGAACGCGTTATGTATAAGAAGCGCGTGATATGCACTGAAGTCTGCTGGCGTTATGTACGTCGAACGCACTGGCGTTATGTATAAGAAACGCGTGATACGAACTTGCGTTATATACAAAGAACGCGTTATGTATAAGAAACGCGTGATACGAACTTGCGTTATATACAAAGAACGCGTTATACGCACTTAACCGCACTGCTTGGTTTTTGTTTAAAATGTCGTTGCACGCTAATAATTGTTTTTATTAAAACGCACTAAAATCACCTTTTTCGGTGAACGCGGTACACGCGGTTTTAAGGTAAGTTAATGTATATGAACGCACGGTACACTTTTCTTTGTTCGCGGTACGATGCACAAGTCTACAAATCCGGTTCGACATGGACCAATGATTAAACTTTGAGTTTATGCGTGGACTGTAATTTTTGTTGAAAATTAAAACGAATCTTTATGATGAATGCTGATGTAGCATTCCCTTTAAAATATTTATTTTCACGTTTTTATTTTACACTTATTTGTCTTAGGACTATTACCCTTCTGGGTTCTTACTCGACTCGTTTTATTCTAATAAAAGTATAACTGCTTGTGCAGCTGCCGACCGCAAGCGCAACACCAAAAGAAAAACTGAGCACACTTTTTTTTGTGCCCTTTGTGTTTGTGTTAGTTGTGCTTGCGGTTGCGGTTGCGGTTGCGGTTGAGCTTTTTTATAATGTGCTGCAGCCGTGTTCGGTTTTTCTTTACTTTATCATTTATCTTAACACAAATGTTGGTGTGGAACTCGTGTGGAATGTAAAGTAAATGAGAGTGGAGGTGTTCAAGGAATAGAACACCGATACTAAAGCGACTCGACACAAAAAAACGCCAATTATCGTTTAATATAAACGCTACGTAGAATCTGGAAGTGTAAATCAGTCCCAAATCAAATCCTCAGTCGTTTACACAAACCGAAGATCAACTGCGCGTATGTAAAAAATACTAACTGCTTCATGAAGTTTAGTTCCTGTCGTCGAACCTAGTAGGCTGACCAATTCTTTTCTCAGATAAAACTATATACAACCACACAGACTTGTGAATTAATTTTCTCCTTTTCTGTCTTTTCAGGCCGCTGCTATAATGCTGTCATGCATCATTTACAACCACAGTATATCCATTGTTGGTGTCTTTGGTGTGATGATTGTATTTCTGGCAATCTTTCTTCGGGTATACTGCAACCAAAGACTAAAAGCCATTCGAAAACGCACCGAGGCAAGTCGCCCCAAAATGGCTGTCTAGTATTAGAGGAGAAAATGTTTAAAGGATCTTATAAAGTGAATTTACCAAGCGTAGTGCTTTTGTAGATACTGTTATTAGTGCGCCCCATTAGAGACGTCAGACGTCTCGTGCAGTGGTCAGTTCAAACATACAAGTGGCCACTGCCCAGATTACTCGTCAGGCGCTGTTCTCTTCTTCTTCTTCTTTTTACATATATATAACGTGTTAACTATAGGCAATGTGTAAGTCTCAATAAAATTCGAACGAACCTCATAAAAGGTTCAGTGTCCGGATTTGTATACTTAAGGGCCTCGCCGCACTCGATATCTACTTAATTAACTTATATAGCGATGTTGTAATTTTTTGGTAAATAGTACTAATGCTTTCCATGTACAGTTCTTTTAATTTAAGTAAACAAACAGAATATAAATATAATATTTTTTTATATTATCGGATAACCAATGTGTATTTTGATAGGTGTGCGCAGATACTACTTGATATTGTATGTAGGTACTATTGTGTTTAATTATTGTAATACCTGTCGTGCAATTCGGAATGTTTTACAATTAACTTAAACAAATATAGAATGTTTATATGCTTGTATGAGTTTGAAATGTTGGTCGTTTTATTTATAAAGGAAGTGTGACGATGAAGCTTGAAAATGTGGATGAGGACAATTCACAAGAGTGTTTCGAATCTATCGAACTAGACGTGCCTTCCGTCTAGAATTACCAGAGGACGATTTTTTGTGCCAATGCAACGGTCGGAAGCGAATTTTTGGATTCCGGACTCTCCCGGAGGCTTCTTTTTGTCCAATGGAAAACGACATAAGATTGTGCTGACGCAAGACTTGAAGCCGTACGACCATACCTTACGCCGCTAGGTCGCTTATTGAGCGCTAGAAATGATGGCCAATTGACTGTTTGGTCCAGTTTGCCGGAATAACGCTGTATGCATATTCTAGGTCTGTTCCTTTACTTTTGTAGTAAGAATGGAAAAGACTGTCAAAATGGCAGTGGTGGGGATAAATTCTCTCACAAGGAGAGACACTTATGAAAAATTTAGGGAACGCTTTTGTAGTAATCTTTAACAAATGACAGATACATAATTCAAATATTCAAAAATGGTACGAAAAGTCGTTAAAATGTCTGATAAACTCGAGGAATTTGTTAATTTACTAAGAAAATTAGTTATATCATCTAGCTAAGGAAGATAGTGTTCTGGAATTAATCGAACTTCATTTCGATGAATCCGAGTAGCTATGTGGAAAAGTTTGTACTGATGGAACTATTTACAAGCATTCGAAAAGAGGAAAAAGCGACACTGCATGAAGAATTACATGGAGAAGATTGTTCCTTGTTCCAGCGAGGAAGAATTTCGTCGCCACTTTCGAAAGGAATCGTTAGGAGAACATTCAATTTTATTTTGCGCCTGTTGATACCATTTTAATACGCAAGAAATCAAAAAATAATCCACGCATATGCCAAATGGGACAACAAATTTCAAATCAGTTGTTATTTGTAAGGTGACTGACAGCTTTTTCACTTCTTACACCAAGAAATTTGTTGAGTAAAAATTCGTAAGATTCTCACTGGAGGGGTAATAAATTGCTCTCTCGATGACGCTCTCTTTTACGAATTTTTTGAGTTAAGGAACGGCGCTCGGCGGAGACGTAAGAACTCGTAAGAATTAGTAAAACTTCGTAAGATTTAAAAGTGAAGGAACAGACCTATTCTATCGAGTCATCAAAAATTGGACCGACCGCTTGAAGCACTGCCACCGAAGTCAAGGCGGCAAAAGTATGGCACCTCACACTGTCTTTTTTTGTTGAAATTTGTTTCCCTATCGTTCTTATCTGGTTTCCTTTGGACTGCGCCGTTTAGGTCATTTTTCCAGAAGTCCAAGAGCCGTGATTAAAAACATAGTTCTGCCTCTGCCACTTAAACAAAATAATATAAAAGTTTCGCTTAAATTTTATTAATAACAAAAGAAATAACAATATACATATATAAATTATTTACAGTCCTAAGAATTTTGAACATAACTCCGGCAAATCAGCCATAGCCCCTGTATACAGGTGGTCGAACATTCCCACTTAACTGCTGTATAATTCCATTCACCGTAGTGGCTACACCGCTCACCAATTGTCCGGGCGTCAGAGAGGACTGGAATGGAGAAAGTAAAAGCATTCAGAATACGTGGAACATCAAATTGCAAATCGCTCTTACCGCCGGTAAAACTGCAGTAGGTGGTAGAGGTTGGGAGGTATTACTATCGTACGACCCACCGGAACCTGTGCCTCCCAACGATGTATCGTAGTCAGGATCATTTAAAGCATTCTGCGGACGATTGGAACCAACCGAATCCGATTGGATATTCGATTGGAATGGTTGATTCGGACTCAAAGCACCGCCGGGAAGAAAAAGGCCGAGAAAGTTTTGAAAGAATCCCCCACGAAAGGGTCTGTAGTTGCCAAAGTTGTTGAATCCCCCACAACCGTTTCCCCCTCCGTACGAAGTGGGATAGACATTGTAAACGTTCAGATCCCACAGGAAGCGACCCTCCGCTGGTGTCTGGTCAGCACTTCGAAAATAGCATGGATTACCTCCGACGCCATACAGGAATTGCTTTTTCTTTCGAATTAGTTTGAACGTTTTTGCCGTGTCTTCTGGTTCCTGATTTTGTGAGCCCAAAAACTTGGCATTCTCCGAATCAGCTCGACTTACACTGCTCGGCCTACGAGTGGTTCTGTATGATTGTTGGTAGCGATTTTGCGCCTGAAGTCGTTGTGCCTGTAACCTTTGTGCTTGTTGTCGCTGCGCGTAGATTTGTTGGTTGGAGTAGTAATTATATCCCTGCGGAGCACTCAACACGAATTCAACCGACAGCAAGATAAACACTAAACACCACTGGCCGGACATTGTCAAAAGGATGCGTCAAAATAAATCACCTGAATTGAAATACGATCCACTCGAGAAGGGTCTGTAACTATAACTAACTGGTCAACTCGATGCGAGTGCCACAGATCACTTTGTGAGCTTGGGACAAATGTATACGAAAATCACTAGAGAGTGGTCTACTCTACCTGCAGACCACTTTGGCTGATGGCGAACTATTCCCAGAAAGGCGTTATTGCGCAATTAGCCTTATGAAATTTTCGCTAGTCCAATTTTCCTGATTTTGCATATAAGATTTGCAAATAGATGGCAAAGACATGATGAATAGTCGGGCCCACGCATCTTTTGAGCTCGGTTTGATAATTTTATTTCTATTTATGGGTAGCGAAAGATGGTGGCGCTTGGAAACTTGCTTCAGTGATGTGCGATGCGTGATACACTGGGTAACAAATTTGCATAGAATAACACTGGTTTATGGAGCCGTCTCCTTGTGACACTTTATAACCATCGAAGCCTTGTGTTATGTCTATTAACAAATTTGGATGAGTAGGTTAACTATATGCAAATGGTTTCAAGGAAATATGTTTCCAAACATAGAAGGTTTCTGGCTGCTTCTTTTGTTTTCAATTGTTTTTTTTTTTTTTTTTTTCAAATGTGTGCCGGGTAAAAAAATGTGCTGAATATTCCAATCTATAGCTCTGCTGCTGTTTCTAAATGGCTTAGAAAACCTCTTATGTAGGCTTCTTAAAAGATAATTTTAAATTTTACGAATTTTTACGATTTTTTGCTCAAGCCGTTCCTTATAATTCGAAGAATTCGTAAAAGGAAGCATCTTCGAGAGATTCTTAGCTGAGAATCTTACGAATTTTTATCTTCGCAACAAGTTTCTTAGTGATGTAAGAATTGGGAAAGCTGCCACCAGAAATTACGCCAGATTTTTATGAAAAAAAAAACGCCAGAAAATTTTCTATAGAAGTCTGACCTTTTTTCCCAAGAACAAAGAATGCCAGAAACGATATTTCCGATCCGAAAACTCTATTTTGATCAGTTGTTGCAATTCAACATCTATTAAAGTCATTATTTTTGGCGCAGCGTCTTTTGATTTAGATTTATAATTCAGTTGCTTTCGAGTTTTTCAAGTGACAGTGCCGTGATATATTTCCAAATACGGAGAGCTTTGAATATGCAATCATTTCTTGCAAGCAGGAGAGTAGCAAACTCTTTAATATTGCGAACAGTGAGTGAGTGTGAGCGGCAGAAGAATAGCCCACGAATCCTATTCCTATCACTGATTTCCTAATGGAACCCTCCAGCCTGTACCCCGAGAAAATAGTACATAAATATGAGATGAAGATCTCTCTGATGCAACGAAGTTGCAGGTCGCAATATGAATACTTAATTGGAAAAAGTATACTATCACGGTCGCTCCACTAGATAGACAACCGCGTTATATTCCAAACACATTTTGAAAACTTTGCAGTGCCTTTTCCAACTTAAAAAAAAAGGAAAAGTTCCAACGTATTGTATGAAGGTCTTCAAAAAAAAAGTCCTAAGTTGTCACGCGGTTCAATCCACACACATTCAAATCCAATTCGGAAGTTCCCTACCGACATATTGCAGGAAAAACCGCACAAAATCAAGGCACTAAAGTTGGTCTCTGAAAACAATTCCAATCCATTCATTCATTTGCCGCTCTTCCATTAGTAGGGTCGCGGGTATATGAACATGATGCCTAAGTGGACCCTCCACAGCTCCCGATCTTCCGCCACCGACTCTAGATCATCAGGGGCAATCCCCATACGGGCCGAGGAGAGATTTCGGACTTGATCTAACCATCTCATTCTGGGTCTTCCTAGGGGACGCCTGCCTGATGGCACGGTTTCCATAGCACGTCTTAGGATCCGAGTTGGAAGCTTGCGTTTAACGTGACCAAACCATCGAAATATGGAACGCTCCTTCCGGAGAAGTAACTGCTCGACATTCAGTTCCTCACGTATTTTGGTGTTCCTTATACGATCTCTGCGAGTCACACCAGCAATACAACGAAGGAATCTCATTTCGGCGGTCTTATTCTTTCGATCATTACCCAAATCTCATGAACATAGGTAAGAGTAGGAACAAAACAACGAATTAAAAACCGACAACTTAGCTTTGAGCTTCAATTGTGCTTATTTTACCTCCGCGTGGTAGCCACCGGGTACTGGTCCTGTCCTTCCGGGCATGACTTGCTAAACTTATAAGCGCGAGTGTTGAACACGAAGAAAATAGCAACACTATAATGCTCTGTCGGAATGACTGCCTGATCGAGTCTCAGAGGTCTTACATGAGCCCCTCAGAAAGAGGACGTACGGCGGATGAATTCACATGGTTGAATCAACGGTGGCGTCAACAGTCAACATGGCAGATACCTCAATGAGCTACTTTGACGTATTTAGAGCTGAGGTCATTGAGGATTTTTCAGCACTAGTCAGGGTGTTGAAATAGAGATGGTGGCGGAAGAGCCCTTAATGGGTCAACGGCAGCTCTCACATCCCCGCAGCGGGTTACTGACTCCGGAATATTCCGGCTCCTTTTGCCCAAGGGGTTACAGAAAGGGCCTGGTCCTCCAGGTTGGGGGTTGTGCGTGGGGTTAACGACCCTACCACGGAAAAAAAAGAATTGTTGCGAAGCAACCAAAAGCCTCGGATAAGGACGGATTCACTGTTGACGACCCTGCAAAACGAAAAAAGGACAATGACGTTCGGATCTGCACGTGGAATGTTCGAACTCTGAACAGACCGCGTGCAGCCGAACAACTAGCGGAGGCCCTAGACTGCTACAAAGCAGGTATCACCGCCATCCAGGAAGTGCGGTGGGATGGGCCGGGCAAAAGGAGGATGAAAAACTGTGACATTTACTACGGTGACTGCTACAGAGAACAAAAGCAGCGTCTATTTGGATGCGGATTTGTTGTAAGCGGCAGACTTAGGCAAGAAGTCTTGAGCTTTCGACACGTTAGTGAACGCCTTACAACTATCCGCATCAAGGCTAAATTCGCCAACATCAGCCTGATATGCGCTCACGCCCCCACAGAAGATAAAGACGATGCTACCAAAGAGTGTTTCTACGAGCTCCTCGACAAAACATATGAGCAATGTCCTAAGCATGACGTTAAAATCGTCTTGGGTGATTTTAACGCCAAAATAGGAAAGGAGGACATCTTTGGTAGCACAATCGGAAAACACAGCCTACACGACACCACGTCTGGAAACGGACTTAGGCTGATTGATTTTGCTGCGGGACGTAATGTTACCATAGCTAGCTCACGGTTTCCTCACCTCAATATCCACAAAGGAACATGGCGGTCACCTGATCATCAAACCGTCAACCAAATTGATCACGTTGCGATCGACGCAAGGCACTCCTCCAGTATTCTAGATGTCCGAACTTTCCGAGCGGCCAACATAGACTCGGACCACTACCTTGTTGTAGCCAAGGTACGGATGCGGATATCCAAGACGCCACAACAACGAGAAAATACTGTGAGGAGACTTAACGTTGGACGACTACAAACGCAACAAACCGCCAGAACCTTTGCCGATCGCGTATCCCTCAACCTCTCGAGAAGTCCTATGCTGCCAGCATCAAGTGCCGAAGACCAGTGGCGCCGATGCCAAGAAGCCATCAAAAACGCCGCAACTGATGTGCTCGGTTTCACCAGTCCACCCCCCCGAAACCCCTGGTTTGACGAAGAGTGCCGGCAAGCACATGCAGCAAAACAAAGTGCCTACGAAGCGTCGCTGCATAGAAGGACGAGAGCAGCTCGTCAGCTCTACGAGCAAAAAAGGAGGGAAGAACATCGGCTTCTCCGGAGAAAAAAGAGAGAGCATGAGAAGCGCGCGATCGAGGATATAGAGAGGTGTTACTCCAGGAACAATGTTCGGAAGTTTTACCAAAAGGTAAAAAGAACGTGTCATGCCAACAAGACCCGAACGGAGACCTGTAGAGACGAGCAAGGAAACCTTGTAGTAGAGTCACAGTCGGTGCTGAGGACATGGAAAAACCATTTCTGCAGACTGCTAAACGGCGAAGACGACACAAATTCCGCTGTTAGGCAGAACGATCCATTCAACCTGGACGATGACAGCCAAGATTTCCGTCCACCTGACCAAAATGAAGTGAGGATAGCAATATCTAAGCTTAAATCCAACAAGGCTGCTGGTCCAGACGGCTTACCTGCCGAGCTCTTCAAGGCAGCCGGAGATGACTTGGTAGAGTGCATACACCAACTCATCTCCAAGATTTGGTTAGAGGAAAGTATGCCTGATGAATGGAACCTCAGCATTGTTTGCCCGATCCACAAGAAGGGAGACCCTCTAAACTGCGCCAACTACAGAGGCATCAGTCTCCTGAACACTGCGTATAAGATCATGTCTGCTGTATTGTGTGAACGCCTGAAACCATTCGTCAACGATCTGATAGGTCCCTATCAGTGCGGTTTTAGGCCCGGTAAGTCCACGACCGATCAAATATTCACACTACGGCAGATCCTGGAAAAAACCCAAGAATACCAGATCGATACTCACCATCTTTTTGTCGATTTTAAGGCCGCATATGACAGCGTTTATAGAGACGAGCTATACAGAGCCATGTCTAGTTTTGGCATCCCTGCCAAACTTGTCAGATTGTGCAGAATGACGATGGAGAACGCTCGCTGCTCCGTAAAGGTCGGAAACAATCTCACCGAGACCTTTGATGTCAAAAAAGGATTTAGACAAGGTGATGCGCTGTCATGTGACTTCTTCAACATCATTCTTGAGAAGATTGTGCGAAACTCACAAGCCAACACCAGAGGCACAATTTTCTATAAGTCTGTGCAACTGCTTGCATACGCTGACGACATTGACATTGTTGGTACAACACAGCGAGCTGTCACTGGTGCGTTTGCAAGTATTAGTGCAGAAGCGGCAAAAATGGGTTTAGTGGTGAATGAGGGTAAAACAAAATATATGCTGTCAACAAGAAGGGACACACGACATCGACGAATCGGGCAGAACGTCACGATAGACAGCTATAACTTTGAGGTAGTTAGGGACTTTGTCTACCTCGGCTCCGCTATAAACTCTGATAACGACATCACATCAGAAATCAAACGAAGAATCACACTTGCCAACCGCTGTTTCTTTGGCCTAAGACGGCAACTGATAAGTAAGGCCTTGTCGAGAAATACTAAGGAAACTCTGTATAAGACCCTCATCATCCCAGTCCTGCTTTATGGTGCAGAAGCATGGGCGCTATCAAAGGCGGATGAAGATCTCCTTGGTCGTTTCGAACGCAAAATTCTTCGAGTGATTTTTGGTCCCGTTTGCGTTGACGGGTTTTGGAGGAGAAGATTTAACAGCGAACTCTACGAGCTGTACAGCGACATTGACCTAGTCAGAAAAGTACGCATCAGTCGTCTAAGATGGCTGGGACATGTAGAGCGAATGGACACCAACGCTCCGGCCCGAAGAGTCTTCGATTCTAACCCGGAGGGACAACGCAGTAGAAGAAGACCTCGCCTTAGGTGGCGCGCGCAAGTGGAAGGGGACCTCAACCAACTTGGAGTGCGCAACTGGAGGCAGTTAGCCAAAGATCGCGCTAACTGGAGAGGCGTATTGGTTGAGGCCCAGGTCCACCCCGGACTGTAGCGCCACCTAAGTAAGTAAGTAACTTAGCTTTGAAACCAAGTTCGATCTTCCTGATAACAGAATGGCCTAGTTGTCTCAGAATTTGTCCAGCATGACCAATTCTATAGGAAAACTCAGGATTGCTCCTTCCATCAGACCACCATTACCTCAGATTTGTTCACATTTACCTTCATTCCAGCTTCAACACATACGGCTACAAACCTATCGAGTGCGCACCGAAGTTCCGTGAGGGAGGGCCCAAGAATGACCAAGTCATCAGCGCAGAGCAAATGACTTATTCTTAGATCTCCCAATTTAAATCGTTCTTCGTCAAGCTGCGCTGTAACATCCAGTCCATATAAGTAATGAAAAGGAGAGGAGACAAAGACACACCCCTGACGTCCAACGCCCACGGTGAAAGGTATTGATTTAACGCCGTTTACCCGAACGCAGCTTGTATCAGTTTCTGTAAAGAGATTGAATCACTCTGAGAAGTGAACCCTCAATTTCATACTCCTGCAGTACACTCCATAGTTTACCTCAAGGTGCTCGTTCGTATGCCTTTTCAAGGTCTACAAAACATGTATAGACAGGTGTAGCATACTCCCAGGCCGGTTGTGCTTCCGCCCGATTAGGTTAAGTATCTTAGGAAGTTTTAAGTAGTTTTAAATAAAACACAAAATAAAGAATTCAAGTTTTCTAATGTTTCTTGGAAATTAGAAAAAAAAAAAAAAAAAAAAAAAACAAAGCATATATCTATGCTATGACAGATTTAAGGCAGGAAAGGCAATAATTTTAAGCATATTGTTAAGTTTAGAGCGCTCGCTAAGAGCCAGTAAGGTAGAATAAGATAAATGTTAGCTTTAAATTAGATTTAATAGTTTTTGTCTAGTTATTTAAGTTAAAGAATGAATTAACAAAAATGAATTTAAAATGAAAATGAAATGTGCTTCTGCACGGACGAAAGCCACACTGCTTATCCCCCAAACGTGACTCGACCACAGCAATTCCATTAGGAATCAAAATGCTATCCGGGTCTAAAAGCAAGCTGAATATGTAATTGAATTAAGACTACGACGTTTTGCCGCTCCTACTCCTATCACGCACTAAGGCAAAATTATCAGGCTCTTCCATTTACAGCAACAAGCCCGGGATAGAAATGAAAATCCGCAGATTATAGCAAAAGAAAAAAAAACGATTTTGGAGATGCGGGGCATCGATCCCCGTACCTCTCACATGCTAAGCGAGCGCTCTACCATCTGAGCTACATCCCCAGTTGAAAATTGTTAGTCGAAGTTTCTATTCGAGTTGGCAGCTCAGGTGCAAATAAATTCCAATTCGCTTATCTTGCTGATTTGTTGCCGATCTGATGATAATATTGTCAGGTCTGCCAATGGAAAAATTGTCCCTAATGTGTGAACTTACAATTTGTTTCTACAAACATTTGGAGAAAAGTCATTGTCAGACGTTTAAAACATTTTTTTTTTTTAGACTCATTTGCTAATTAATAGTGGTATTTTATTATCAGAGTGATCCGATCCGGATCAGAATACGAAAATAAAACAGTGCGGATCATAGAAAACTTTTTGAGTTGTGCCAAACAGATGCTTTTAAAAAACGATAGATAATGTATGAGTATGACAAACTTCATATGCTTCAATACGTAGTTGTTGAGTTTGTAATTTATAGCGCTTCCGTTTTGCAAACATTCTGTGCAACCTGACGTCACAATATGATGTAATTTGACATGACTTTTCAATTGTTTATCGGGGGTGTTACCATTTGACACAAATTTGCATAATTTTTATTTTCGTTATTGTTTTTTAAAAAAAATAATTTACAATTTTCAAATATACAACACATACCTACTTAAAAAATATTTTCCTGTTAGTATGTATTTCGGTTTTGGACCAGCGAAAGATTTGTGTTTATATGTTTATAAAACGTTTTCCATTATCGAAAATTAACGGCCAGAGGCCCGAAAACAGCAACACAATAGGTGGGTTTTACTTTTCAAAGGGAAAGGTTTACAAATCAGTTCGAAATGTATTGAAAATCGTACCGCAGATTGCACCTCTTCCCGAAGAACAAACTGATGTTAGATACAACTTCTACTTTTCATAATAATAGGTACTCATAAATGGGGTTCTGACAAGTTTTGTTTGTTAGCATAATCCTGTCACATTTATTCATTTTTGCACTAGAAGATGATGATTCTCAAGAATGGTTAATCCCGTTGGGATGTTGTGATCGCATTATAGCTCTCTCTCCGACTTGAAATTTTGTTTGTTAAATAAATTAAAATTTATGAAACATTTACTTAAATGTTTATGAAATATTTCACTGGCTTTTATAGAATTAAAAAGCGACATCTCGAAAAACGGACTTGTTTTTTTCTGTTATGAAATGAATGGTGTTGTATATTTTAATCTGGCAACGTGACTATGTGGCTTGGCATTTAAGAATGAAAGAAACAATGCAGCTCGAAATCTATACTTATAATAAAACTGTAGGCAATTTTGTTGTTACCCAATGGCGTGAAAACTAATGCACAGATTTCGCTGAAACTTTTTTTGAAATGTTCCTTAAGATTTTGTGCAACACATAGGCTATTCCCTTTCATTGCTATGCCTATTTTTTGGAGCCTTTTTGACCAAAATGTGTTTTTTTTTTCTGACTTTACTGCCTTTAACTCGCCATTACTCAAATAATTCTTAATCAATGCAAACAAAACAAAATACTTAGGAGAGCCAACACCTTTATAGTTATTTCAAGCCATCAATCAGCTTTCTATGTCCTCTAGAAGCTGAGCTACAACCTAAAATCTAACACGAAACAAATAAATTTATTTTCGCAAATCGAATAATATCAGCAGCCGCGGTTCTTGATCGTTGTTCTGCTTTATTAAGGTGCTGTCCGTAGATGGAACATGGAAGTTTAAAGCCTAGTCCGCAGCTGTTCCGGGAAAAAAATCCCATACAAAAGTGACACAACGAAATCATGAATGAAACATTTCGCTCTCCTTTTCGTTTTGCAGTATGCAGCTGCTACGAAATGATGGCGAGAAAATTGATAATTTTAGAAGATTGATTGGTACAATTCTCCACTCTCTTTTCGCGCACGTTTGTTGTCCGGGAAGGGGAACCGGAACATTATTTGTATGCGAAAATTTGGCATTTGTACTGCAGTGTTGCCAGCTTCTGAATAAATTGTTTATAAAGACGACTCTAGGCGTGTTTTTTTGAGCTTCGATCTCAGCAAAGTAAAGTGAAGCAGGGGTTTCAGCACGCAATTACAACACTACTGTGAGTCTTCGAAATGTCAAGTAGAGCGTAGTTGTTGTAATTGCGTCCTGAAATCCTAATTTCCATTGCTTTGCTGAAATCGAAGCTCAAAAAAAAGGGCTAATGTTAGATTAAAAAAAAAAAAAAAACACACAAAGAGAACCTTTTCTAGTTTCCATTTTCCAATGTTAAAAAAACGCACATTTAAACGAGTTTTTATATTAAATTATTTAAAAATAGGTTGATCTAAATGTGCTAAAATTTATTGCAATGGGTTTCCAGTGCAAGTGAAACATATGGTTTTTGCGGCCAACTCAATACACAAAAGAACCAAAATTCGGATTTAAAGTTCAATTTGGAATCTCAGATCAAAATCTGAAATGCCCAATAACCGGAAAACACATAACCATTTAGAAAGTTGTGGTTACGCGAAGAGTACGTTCGCAATAGAATTATAAATTTCGTAATAGCGTAAATTACGATCAATCCGAAATTACATTTTTAAGGACACAAATTGAAAAAAAAAAAAAAAAAAAAAATAGCCAGTGCCGGTAAAACTGCTACTTCTGTACCAGCTGATGGAAATCTCCACAAATTATTTTCTGCTGCCTTTTCGCAGACGTTGCGCTGTCCATTTGGAGACCACCGGAAAATTTCGTTTCGGAACAGGTCCGTACTACGCTAAGAGTGCAGCGACTGCGAAATTAGTTCTTTTACATTAAATACTAATGATAACTACATTTTTTTTATATTTTTATGACCGCTAAATAACAGACTTTGCCTGCTGCTGTTAACGCATAATCTTTTTTTTTTTGACAGTTTACAAAATTAAAGTTGTATATTTTTTCGTATTTTGAAAAAAAAAAAAAAAAAGGAAGCGTTATGCCGTTTTTGAGTCTAAAAAACAGTATAGTACTGCAAAAAACAGTATAGTACGAGCCTTAATCATGGCTGATAACAACAATTAGCTATTGTGACAATTTTTCATAAGGAGACAAATATTTTTCATATTTGAACGAAGAAAATAAAGTTTCGGTGGTATTTTCTTTGCATTTTTCTGTAGATTGGTGTGAAATGTGTAAATTAAGTAATTTCAGATTGGTAGGTACGTGGACGAAGATGTCCATGTAACATCGAAAAGGAAATTTTTATGATCCTTTTTAACACTTTTTACTTTATGTATTTGTCCTTTTATGATCCTTGCGAAAGGATCTACCTACTAGAATACATTTATGATCCCTTTCCATTCACTGTTCCAATGCAGATTGAAAATTTGCCCAGTTCGTTTAATTTGGTAGCAACAGAATCCCACTCTGGTGTTCTTAACGTTTAGAATTAAGAATCGTTTTCTGCGCATTTTGTACATTGAATTAGGTATGAAGAATTTATCCGAAGAGCATTTTGTATAAATTACATCCAAAACATCTGGAATGATGAACGAGATCGTTGAAACAGGAATACGGAACAGATGGCAGGGACCGAACATATTCCCCGGTAGCTAGTTATCGTCAATCAACACTAGTCAAAATAATTTGTTTCTTGATTTTGCACCATCGAATTTTTTCGAAGTTCTCAATTCCACGAGCAATTTTGGGTATCTAAAGTCCCTCCTGCTGTTGGCGGGCCACCCAAATTTTCGTCCAAACACACCAGCGTTTGTGTGGCAGTTCATCCTCCTCGCTGCCCTCAAATACGTAGGTATGCGGCCAAAATAATCACAATTGCATCTTTTTGTTCCATTAAAATTTGTTTGTTCTATTATGACGTGCTTCTCAATCAGGACTATGAACAACCAAAATACAATTTTTAATTTGTCCAATACCTGCAAAAGGATCTGCAAATATTTTGTAAACAAACACCTGCCAACCGTGTGAACTGGCAAAGTCCACCTGACAACGTTATCACACAAATTATTTCCAGGCAAACCATCTGCAAATTAAATTCTCAGAGTTTGGGTCAAATCTTGGCAACCGTGTGAACTGGCAATTTGGTATTGTAAGGTAGTATTGTTAGATCTGGCAATCGTCTACTTTAGCATAAACCTGTCAAAAACTGCATTGCATAGTATTTTTTTCTTTGTGCAGGGGATTTTATCGGCTCAATGGAATCATACCCCTGATTCTCGCTTTGGGCGCGAGAGGTCCCGGGTTCAAATCCCGGTTGAGCCCGGCAGCTTTTTACCCCCCTTTCGCATTCATAAGATAACTCCAAATATTTTTTACAAAATCTTAGCTTTATTTTTAACAACAATTAACGCGAACAACAATACAAAACAACATCTTCAACCGAAGAACGGTGGTGGACCTCCGAATCCGCCACCATATCCGCCAACCGGATAGGGGTATCCATATCCACCGAATTGTGGTGGAGGATAGAATCCACCGAAACCTCCTTGTCCTTGCCTGCCTCCGAGTCCAAGAAGATTTGCGAATAGTCCAAGTATTCCGCCGCCGCCGCCACCAAGTCCACCCAATAGTCCACCACCACCACCACCACCACCACCCAATAGTCCACCAAGTCCAGGCAATATCCTCTGATTGGGATTACCGTATCCTACTCCATCTCCAATGTTGGGATGTGGTCCCTGCTGTGGTGCTGACGTTACTGTGACAACAGCGAGCGTAACAATAATGAGGCAAATTTTCTGCAAATCAAAGGAATGTTAGTCTGTTCAAAGAAATCTTCGTCCTTACCATCGACTGCATGTTCTCTGGAGCTTGTTCGATTATACTGCTAGTAGTTCTTGTCCAAAAAGTTTCTTTGATATTCTCAGCTTGATTGTTTCGGTTTATATAGTAGCAGACGCCTACTTCGTTCGCCATTATCCGACCTTAAACTAGGCTTTGACCTGTTTCGCGCTAGACACTCATAGACATCCGGAAATGAGTTGCGCATCTGTATTTGGAAGTGTCGCTCTTGCCTAAAGTTAAATTTGGTCAACGGAAGTTATCTATTTTTGCAATATAAATGCGTTTACTTTAAAAATGCTGGCAGTTATGTTTACAATTTTCTTTGGGCTCTAAGCACGATGACAGCTTTGGTAAGGAAACTCATTTTGCTCCTGCAGTTTAATCATTTCATATTTCTATACTTTGCAGAAGGACTTTTTACTTTTGTTTGGCATAATGATTGGCACAACCATCTGCGCAGCTGATCCTCCGGGCGATGAGCGAAGTCTTGGACTTTTTAGCCGACCTACAGTTCATTACGAGAGATACGGCGGGGGCGGCGGTGGTTTATTTGGAAAAAACCCTGGATACGGATATGAAAGCTTCACTTCTACTGGAGGGGGATTTGGAAAGCCTTTTCTAGGGCTTGGTTTTGGTGGACATGGTTTTAGACACGGTTTCGGAGGACTTGGCTTCAATAATGGGTTCTACCCGGGCTTTGGCTATCCATATTCAAGTTTTGGTCCCGGCTTTGGTTATGGATTTGGACCCGGTTTTGGCTGATTTCAGTGATCGATGTGATGACGTCTGTTTTGCTTGTTAACTATTTTAAATTGATATAAATAAAACATTTTTAAACTAGACATTGTATTCCTGTTGTTCATTTGTTTTATCTCAAATTAGGAATAAGCCCTTGTTTACAATTAGAAAAAGGGTTAAATTACGTAAATCAAGCCCTTGGCTATAAATTAGACCTAGCTTAGGACTTCCCGCAACATAATACCTGACCTCACTTACACTCGCATTTATATAGACGGCAAATTAAGGAGCTTTCATTAGCGACTTGATAACTTCAAACTTTCAGTGAACGCACTCTTAAGCCGATTACCGAACTGTCAATGTCAAAGTATTCAGTAAGATCAACATTCTTATCATGGTAAAGTACACGAAGGAACGACGTTTACAAAAAATTAAAATTTACTACCGAAATTCCGTCGTCGGTGGTCGCAACTTTAATAGCGGAAACGCCAATTTTCAATCTTCAGCAATGAAGCGCATTTTTGGTTAAACGGCTTTGTCAATAAGCAAAATATGCGTTACTGGACAGGACTGGTGAGAACCTTCATGTAGTTCATCAAAGTCACTGTTTGGTGCGGTTTTCATGCTGGGCGGTGGCGTCATTGGGCCGTTTTTTGTTTTCGTCGATGAAGATGAACGTCACGTTACGGTAAATGGTATTTTTTGCAAATTCTAATTGCATTAGTTGGACATCAGTGATTTATACGTTATTGGATCGTGGGTAGGCCACCTTCGACTAAGATGTTTTTTATGAGTGTCGTTCGGTCTCTGATTCGGGCCTCGGCTTACAACAGGGAGCAGTGAATTCTTCGGTCCTGTTTAATATTTACACAAGTGATCTGGTGGGTTCCCTCAGACACGCTATAGCGTACGCAGACGATTTAGTGGCGTACAGGTCAGGACCAAAAATCGAGGTCATCAACATCCTTCTGCAGCGTGACTTCGAGCAAATTAAGAGGTATTGCGATGATTGGAAGTTGAAAATCAATTTCCAAAAATCGGAAACAATCCTGTTCAGAACTCCATTGGCTGGGGCCTCTAGGGACACCAGAAACAACTGGAGAAAATTAACAATTATTGGACAGCAGGGACGACCATTGGTGGTGAAAAACGTGGTCAGGTATCTCGGCATCCGGCTCGACCAGTTTCTGTATTTTGACAAACATATAGATGCTTGTCTTGCCGGGGCTAAGAGGGCCTACGCTCTGACAAGGCGACTGTTTCGCAGCAGTCAACTTTACTCCAGGGTGAAGGTCATTTGCTACGTGGCCCTTATAAGGCCTATCATCGCTTATGGCTGTCCCATGTGGTTTAATATAGCGCCGTCCTATATGGAAAAGATTCAGGTGTTTGAGAGGCAATGCCTCAGGGCCTGTCTAGGGTTGTTTAGAACTCCTGAATCTCAGTACATAAAATATTATCCCAACAGGACCTTATACAATGGGGCTCGACTGAATAGGATTGACAATTTCCTTATTAAGGTGATTCGGAGGCACGTTGCTAGGGCGATGGCCAGTGATAATAACCTGATCTCAGGGGCTTACTACCCAATTTAATGTAACACGAGAGAACGCTTCGGTCTGGCTTCATCCCGCCTGAGGCATTTCTTCATGTAGACATGAAAGGGTTAGTCCAGAAAAAAGAAGGTGTGCCGGTATTGTACCAAAGTCACCGCAGCGCGAGGGATAAGCGGCTCATCCACGACGGGTACGCACTCTGCAATGCTAAAGAGCTCCTCCGTTTTAGTACCGCAATTGCGGAACGGGACAGGGTCGATACCATAAAGCAGTTCACCGAATTTTGGTGGCTTGACGAAGGTGTGAGTGTTTATACTCTCCCGGGCCACTGCGCTACTTATGTAACATTCCTCCTTAGTTTTAAGCTAGATATAAGTTAGTAGGCCTAGGTTCAGAGTAGAGAGAGAGTCCTTGGGAGAGGTCGGGCTAGCTAACATGTAAGAGTGCTCCCGAGACTTGGCCGACGTTTATGGCCTCGATCGAGTCTCGGTGGCGCGGATGACCCCTATTGGCGGCCAACAGGAAACCAAGGACGCGATCAGGATGGTGATCAATCGATAAGATTGCTCACCACCCTGATTAGGTAGTTTAAGTTTAAGTAACTTTGGTAGTTTTAAGTAGTTTTAAACAAATCAATTATAAAGAATTCACGCTTTCTAAAGTTTCTTGAAAATTAGAAAACAAAACAAATCATAGATTTAGATAGATTTAAGGCCGAAAGGCAATAGTTTTAAGCGTTTTGTTAAGTTTAGAGGGCTTGCTGAGAGACAGTAAGCTAGTATAAGACAAATGTTAGTTTTAAACTAGATTTAACAGTTTTCAATAATATGTTACAGAAGGAATCAATAAAAATGAATTTAAAATTACAAAAAAATTAATTTTGCGACATTAACAGATCCATTTATATAGAAGTATAATTTCTGACTTCAAGTTTTTAACGGTTTCCGTAGTGTAGTGGTTATCACGTGTGCTTCACACGCACAAGGTCCCCGGTTCGAACCCGGGCGGAAACAGGCCGAAGTCGTTTTTTTTTTTTTTTCTGTGCACCTAAGTTTATGTACAAACTTTTTTATATATAAAGGATGTTGGTAGCTTAAATACCAAGCGATAGATTGTTGTAGATAATACCATGGTATACGTTCTTAAGCCATCTAAGGCCAAATGCAGAAACGCTATTTTTCATGTGTCTAATTGTAACAAATAAATAAACACAAAAAGCTCACATCGATAAAAATAAACAATCAAACCCTCTCATACGTTTGAAATACCATAACTCGTTATTGACATCGTAAAACGCGACTGACATAATCGAATATCGAACATTATCGACGGTGCGCGGTGGTTAAACCCTAATAACAAGCAAGCAATCAAAGTGAGTTTCCACAAATTTACCCAGATGAGTTCGCGTTTATGCGTCGCTCCCAACATGGTACAGCTAACCTTCACCAGTCTTAGCCTACTGACGGACAAAGATCGTTCGAGGTCATTACTCTTGTGTCTTGTTGTAAGCGCGAGTTTCGTGATTTCGTCGTCGCGTCGCATGGCTGATGGCTCCCACTTCCCACACCACAGCTGAATTCGCCAAAAGCAGCAAAGTGTAAGTTTCGGGTGAAATGAAATCGAAATTTAAACCGCAAAGCATTGGGAAATGCGTATACACATTAACCAAACAAAAGATGATGGAGAAGAAGACGAAATGAACGATCATTCATGGACCACGTTCACTATTTGAATCGCAGCCGATTGCATAAGGCTACAATATAAGGCATTCGGGCAGTTGGATCCAGTTTAATCAGTTGCGTGAGACGGTCGAGTCGCAGTTTTAAGTTATCGATTATGAATTTTACCGTGAGTTCGTGTGACTATTTGCTTTGAGTGATTTTTGGTTTAATGAAAGTCCTTTTCGCCCTCAGAGGTATGCGATAGCCATTCTGATGTTGGTGAGCTCTGCTCTGGCTGGTAAGCTGAAGCTCCATCGACCGGGATTGGGATTTTTTAGAAAGGGAAAATTCGCTGCAGCGGGTTTCGGTGGAGGTGTTGGCGTTGGTGGCTTTGCCGGAGGATATGGTGGACACCACGAACACAGTTACGGATATGAGCATCACGAAAGCCATCACAGTAGCTACAGTAGTGGCGGCGGTGGTCATGCCGGTGGTTTCGGTGGTGCTGTTGGTGGTTTCGGAGCTTTCGGCGGAGCGGGCGGATTTTTGGGCAAATAATCCTGTTCTTTTTATATAAGTTTAGTGAACTATAGTGATCGAGCATTCTCATTGTGGTTTGTGATAGTATGTATGGAAGTATTTAAAGTTCAAATTTTACGCACGTAAAACGTGCAATTCATTAGCATAACCATTTTTTTTAATGTATAGATTCACTGCATAGTAAAATAAATTAAATATTTAAGCCGACATTTCTATAGTGCGTTTTTATTGTTTACATTTGAAACGATTGGAGATTCCTTGCAGATACATAAATACCGTCTGAATGGCCTTATCTTGCTACGATCTAGATATCTGAAAATGTGTTATATCTGGATCTTTCCACCAATACAAACATTGACAGCGATCTTAAGTGCAACAAAATTTTAAATAAAGGTGACATAAAGAAAGGGTAACCTTGTGGAATTGTGTTTGAAGCTGTTTGACGTGACACTGAGAAGAGTCAACTAATTTTCACGCTTGTCAAAAACCATGAACAAACCTGAAAATTCTGTTACTATATCGAACGTAAAATATGTTGTCCTGAAGTCAGTCAGTCAGATATCTCAAGAAATGAATGACAGCAAGCGAAATGACAGCGAAACTCAGCACTGAATTATAGTTCAAGTTGAATAGTTCAACTAGGGTGCCCTATGGTGCCCTAAAATTCATGTCAAACACAGGTTTTCAGTACCAGGGCGAGTACACTGTTATATAGAACACATTAGCGCACTAGTGAGGGGTATACAACTGGCTTGTGCCTGAGAAGTCGCTTTTTTTTTTCTGGGACGTTTCCTTAAGAAATTGTGGATGAATGTGATGGTTTTTTAAGTATATTTTTGACTGAACTTTTGGGCGTTTTTGTCATGTTTTTTTCAGTTGATTCTTAAAGCAATTTTCATGGCTTTTTCTGAAACGTTTCTTGAAATGTTTGTTTTGTACTTTTCATGATGTGATTTTTGGGAATTTTGATGGGCTTTTTTGGAGACATACTGTTGTTGCATATTTAAAAAAAAACTTTTAGTGCGACACTTTTTAAAACGAAGGTCACACTTTCGACTCGTTTTTTGGGTGGTTTTCGACGCGTACGTCTTTTGCAGGTACCCATGATTTTAGGGCATTATTGATGCAATTTCTTATTAAAAATGTTTTTCACGATTTCTGACGGCTTTTTTATCCGTATTCATTTTAATTTTAAAGAGCTTTTTTGGGACAACTTTGTAGTTTTTTGGCAGCGATTCTGAGGCGACTCGCAATGCAAACAAAAATTGAATCATTATTTTGCACTTGTTATTTTGGGAATTGACTACTGAGACCTACTAAAATGTCTTATACGTTTCGCGGTATTATTTTGGACGTTTTAGGAAATTTCTGACTCTTCTGATGTGTAAACATCTAAGCGCGCGTTGTTGGAATCTGGTGGAGTAATTCCACACAGTTAACTTGCGGGGACGGAAATGCGTCACTGCGTTTTATCCTTACATACATTTTTTGGAATCTGGTGGAGTAATTCCACACATTTAAATTGCGGAGAAAAGGGAATGCGTCACTGTGTTTTATCATTACATTTATGAGCTGGGGCATATTAATTTCAGCTTTTGGTTGATGTGAAATAAAATTTCTCCATTTCGTCCTTGCACCGTACTCAGAAGAAATTTCAAGAATTCTGCAGGGAGATTATCATCTTTTACTAATGATCATAAGCGGAGACTTTAATATCAATTTTGCAACTCCAGAAGCTCAACCATTTATTGATTTTATGCAAGATAAATTTAATCTTCAAATGAACTCCAACCGGAAAATTTCAAAAACACGATATGGAACAACCATCGATGCTGTCTTCCAGCGTAATCTAGATAGATTACAGTCTCGAATGTACATATCTTACTTCAGCTACCACAATCCGATTGTTTCTATTCTACCGAAACTAGCACAGAACGAATAAATTATTATTCATAATATATCAAGAATACGGTTATTACAATTCCCTCTTTTCTCAATGACGTGTATCAAGCCACACACATACCGCACGCACGGTGTTTACACATACACATAATTCGGGACTGTCGGATACAGTCGCACCAATTTTTTACCCATACTTTCACTTCCTCTTTATGACTAATTTTCTGTCTAACCTCGAATTGCTGTTTGGAATTTTGTCACTTTTTTTTCTATGGTTTTCTTGGTGTACATATCTTTTGTTTGCTGCACCTTGGAAACTTTCTTTTGAGGCCATCATTGATATGACTTTCGTCCTTCGTGATACGTTCTTTAGACAATATCTTGTACAATGTACAATTTTCGACTGGAATTTAATTTTTCGTTTACCTTCAGATTCACACAATTTTTAGAGCTAATTTTTAGGTAGCTTTGAAAGCGATTTTTTAACCGTTTTTTTTTTTGGCAATTTTTGAGTATTCGGTACTTTTAGGACACTCGTTGTTTTAAACAATTTTAAATGCATTTAGTTCAGATTATGGTCCAGGCCATTGTGAACGTAACGATTTCTGTATTTTGTTTATCGTTTTGAAGACAATATTGTGGGCGATTTGTCTTTGGAAACTGCGATATTGCGCGAAATTTGTAATTCAGTTTTAAGGTTATTTTCAGAAAAGTTTTTATGTATTAAACACAATGAATAAAGACTTAAACTAGAGAGTTTGTCTTACTTTCAAAAAATTGAATTCTTGTAAAGATAAGAAGAAGAAAGGGTGTAAGGCAATTTGGGCAGTGAAAGCGAATTAAGTTAAATATTATGAACTTTAACAAATTTGTATACTTGTAAGCAACAATGAAAATTGTACAAATTTCGCTTTGTAAACAATAAATACAATTTTGTAACACAAAATCTTACGAAACAAAAAAATCGATTTTTACACAAATTTATTAAGAAAAAATGCTTGTGAACAACAATTTGTGAGTATGTAAGATAGGATTTAAGATTAAAATAAAAAAAAAAGAGTAAAAACAGTACATACAAAAATGAGGGCCGAAGTTAGGAACACATTCGTTAGACAATCTATAGCTACATATTCAATTTTTGATAGAAAAAACTATATCCTTTTTTAAGAAACAAAAAGTCCATTAAAATTGCCCAGAGCTCCACATCTCATAAAAATTGCCTCCAAAACACAATGATAAAAAAAAATTGTTGTAAAACTAGTACAATAATTGGTTCGCCCATTTCATCAAAAAATCTCTCAACTTTTGCTTCGAAAATCAAATCTGAACGATTCAGAAAACGTTTTAAAATGGACGAAAATACGGCAATCAAGAATTCCATTTATCGTATCGAGTGTTGCCCTAAGAATTGCTTCATAAACAAGCTCAACAATGTTCCCAAAACTCGCCTTAAAAACTGCTTTAAAAATCAATAAAAGAATAAGTTCGAAGACCTCGTGAAGTGTTTTAAAAATTGCTTTACAAATTTGGACTAAGATTCGTTTACACATCGTCAAACATTGTAAAACGTAGAAATTGCTATTACTCAAAAGAAATTTCAAAATACAAGCTATTGCTACGTTTCGTATGATTAAAAACTGATTTGAGTTAACACCAACTATTCTAAAAGCGGCGCCACTTACCGTTTACCCAGATCGGTATGAATAAATCGTAGCAATTGTTACGAAAATCCAAGTCTACTATTTTGCTGACACAGTCCTTTTTGCTATATATATATATATATATATATATACTAGCTGTCCCGGCAAACTTCGTTCCGCCGAAATTTGTTATTGTAATGAAAATAATAATTCCAAGCATGCACAATGCACTTGCTACTTTATGTAATTCGGCCAACTAAAATTACTTATTTAAAACTTATATTAAATGCCTTAGAACTAAATGACGAATAGCAATGTTGATTTGTTTCAATCAAACCGCAATGATTTTGACGTATCGGCCAACCTTCCGATTTTCACTAAATCCATGTGAGAAACATGGGAATTCAAGATTGATTCTACAAATGCACAAACATCCATCGATTATACTTGCAACAAATTATTTGCCATGGTGAAAGCGAGACGCACCGCACGGGAAATTTAAGTCGCTTACGTACGAATGGCAAATCGTTCTGAATAAGCGGAATCTGTGGAATGAGAGTGTTTGCTTTTGGATTTTCCCCTCAAAATCATCACTTGCATGACATTTGGTTTGAGATCCTTCTCACTAAATCAGCTGCGATTCATTACAAAGTTTCGGTACATTGATGTTGTGCAACAAAATTATAACTGAGTCGACTTTCAAATCCAAATTATGTAGAGATAAGCCCGGAACATACAAAGAATTCAAAAATTCAACTAATCCAAATAAAGTATTGTTTTCACAACAAAAGGTAGCATAAGTCCTTCCTTGTAACCAAAAATCATAAAAATCGAACGTTCCGTACCCGAATCAGTTTTTTGTATATGTAACTGTACCCACCCGGCTTTTTCCGTACCTTTCGTATCAAAAGTTATATTAAAATTAAATAAATAAATAAAATCAAATATTTGTCGGCCAACCTACCGCTTTTTCACTGAAGTGCTTTATGGTAGGTACACAGTACACACATTTTTAAAAAGATCAAAAATAAAACAGAAAAAAATAAATACTTACATATGCAGAAAACACAAAGTCATGAGAATAACCACCTTCGAAAAAGTGATCGCGCAGACTGATAGTCTGGGAAGTCAAAATGTGTTCTTTTCTAATTTCAAGATACATTTTAAAATAAAAAGCGACATTTTGAGAGCAAGTTATTCACTGTGTACTCTGATCCACTGTTGACACATTTACCCTACCTACACAAAATTGTTTGTTCTATTCCTATTATCCGGTTCGTACACGTACAAAGCGAGAGCGAGAGTGAAATTCAAGATTTATGCCACACACATCCAGCGATTGTCCTTGCGACTTATTAGTTGTCATAACAAAAGCGAGACGTACGGGAATTGAAGACGCTTAAATACGAAAGGCAAATCGTTCTGAATAAGTGGAATCCGCGGAAAGGAACATCTTCGACTTTGAATTTTCCAATAAAAATCGTTGCTTGCATAATATTTGATATTAAATTCTTCACAATCAAACGCGTACCGCTACAGAGTTTTGGTTCATTTAGGTTCCGCAACAAAATGGGATAGTTGGTGGCTTCGTTTTCCATCACGGAATCGACTGATTTCATTTGTATGAATGCAACTCACCAGCGATTTGGTTTTGAATGGCGAAATTCAAATGATCGACGTTCTTGTTTTTCGCATCCAAAATCACTCTTACACTCAGCCAATCATGGTCAATATAATACTGAGCGTTATTCGGGAAAACATTCATGATTAGTTCTTTCGGTGTCGTTGTAAAGTTGCAAAAATTTTGTGGAAACTCAATCAGGCCGATGATTAAGTTTGCTGGAATCACACCATTGCCATCGCCAACAATTACTTGGAGAACTCTGCAGCGGACTGGTCATTTTGTAAAGAAACTCGCATGTTTGTTGTCAAATGCAATTTCTTGACGTATCGCCATAAAGCAGACGCCTTCAAGCATTCAATTCATCTGCCGGAGTCGATCTCGAAATGACAGGTAGCGTTTGACGAAAATCGGCTGAAAGCAAGATCGTTGCTCCACCGAAAAGTCGCTTATCATGACGTAAATCCTTCAAAGTACGATTCAGGGCCTCCAACGCACGTTTGTGAGCCATTAATAATTAATGTAATATGATAATCTTACATTGCTGCCGTAGGTACTTTCGCCATCGCAGTGTTCTTTGAAATGTTGCATGTAGGTTCTTCTTCCACTTGCAGATTCAATGGCAATTTCAATGCAGGATGAGCTGTACGACCGCCTTCTAACAAAGTAGCCGCTATCACAGAAGAGGCTAGGGCCAAAGCGATCTCAGATCTCGAACGAATTGTATCCAAAATCAGTGAAATCATAAATCTATTTCCAGTTCCGCAATTTTCGTTATCGACTGCTTGCATCAATTCATCGTACACTTTCTGTTAATCTTGATTCAACATTGGCACATTTGTTTGAACAGTTTGACTCTCGCTCCAATTCTCGATTAAATGCGTCTTGAATTGAATGATTTGGCTGTGGCATCCCCAATTTGCACAACAAATCGCCACTCATGAGCAGACACATATGTATCCTCGATCAAAATTAAAGCTTTGTTGCGCATTTCATCTGACATCTCCAGTTCATTATCCGATGTCACAGTGCGAATTCGATGCAAAATATCGTCGGCCATAATATCATCTTTGTATAATCAAAGTACCTATCTACTTCATTTCAAAAAGTTACTTAATGTAACATAGTAAACATAATTTATAAGAAAACAAACTTTTTAGGTATATTAAAAAAAAAAAAAAAAAAATTCAAAATTGTTGACAACAACAATTTGCCTGGAAAATAATTAAAATAATTGACAACAACAATTTCTTTTAAAATTTGAATTAAATTTTTTTTTTTTTTATTTTATATTTTATTTTTTTTTCAAAGTGTATTTCCCCATAAAAAAAATAAAAAATTTAGTGTTGGACCACCGTTAACATTCATGGATATGAAAAATAGATGTTGTCCGATTCTCAACCCTATCCCATATACACACTAAGTTTCACGAAAATCGGTTGAGCTGTTTCGGAGGAGTTCAACTTCGCACCCCGTGACACGATAATTTTATATATTAGATATATGTACGCACTTTTTTAACACAAAACGATATTAGCTTTGTGAATTTTCAGTGTCTTATTTATAAAGACATCAAAAACAGACTAAAATGTTCCACATCCTAGTACGTTTATTGTTTAAAAATGGTTCATAAAACTGTTTACAAGGAATAACTAAAGTAAAACCCTAAGATTGTTCAAAAATCATTACAAAAATTGCAAAAATGTGTGCTAAAATCGACTATAGGCTCTTTTCACTTTTTATTATTTTCACAAATAATATTAACAAATCGAATGTTACAAAAAGAGGAGAGATAAAACCAAATGAAATGAAGCAAGTTTACAAAGGTTTTCATTTCGTTTCTTACGTAATCCCTTCGCAGATGTCGATTCGTAGGTACATAATGTAAAGCTAACGAGTTAATGCCATATTTCCTAACAAATCATTGCGCACTTTGAGGCTTAACGTTCAATGACAAAAATTGAAATAGGTAAACTGTAAAAAAATATATCAAAATGTAATATTTTAGTTGCGACTTTAAATTTCAGTAGTTCGCAGAGGCTATATTTTTCATACAAATTTTGCAACTGTGAACTTTCGTAAATTTAAAGTCGAGACTATAAGTTTTTTATCAGTACGGCACAATATAGCGGAAGTTCACAATTGGACATTTGTATAGAAAATTATAGCCTCTGTGAACTAGTAAAATTTAAAGTCGGAACTAAAATATTTATCGATAAGGCCCATAAACAACAGATTTTTCTATAAAAACTGTTGGCAACGCCATAAATTCTTGTGGAACTAAACTTGACAGCATCTGTCACTTCGTATATGACAAAACAACTTTCTTTTTTCTTTCTTTCTTTTTAACCTTAACTATTGTACCAATCAGACATGAAATAAAACCCTCGTGAATTCTTGGATACCATAACCTCTTCCGTATATTAATCAGACTCTTCCAACAGCAATTTTTGGTTATCGAAAGGATAAGAACAAAAACAATTTAGCTTCTTCTTCCACAAATGTACCCCGCATATCCGCAGATCGTGTTTTGATAAAATTGACCAGGCGGTGGGCCACCATATGCCGGCTGCGGACTCCCGTATGGTGGCGGTGCTGGATATTAATATGGCGGCGGTTGTGGTTGGGCCTGAACTGGATCGCGAATTTGCTGACTCACAGCCTGAGCATATGTATTTGGCTGAAAGACTTGATCTTGTTGCACAACTATAGGTGTCTGGACTATTGTCGGAACCGGCTGAACTGGTTGAATTGGCTGAACGGGCTGAATTTGCTGAATTGGTTGAAATGCTTGAAGTACCTGCACCGGCTGTGGTGGTTGACAATAATTGTAAAAACCACATCCATAGTATCCTGCGAAAACGGGCTGGCTTCCATACGGAGAAGGCGGCGCCTGTTGGTTTTGCCAACGTGGTCTGATTCTTCGAAAGAGCCCTCCGAGGAGGAACAACGATTTACCACCTTGTTG
The DNA here is from genome assembly GCA_946477585.1 of Cheilosia urbana. Classification (NCBI taxonomy): domain Eukaryota; kingdom Metazoa; phylum Arthropoda; class Insecta; order Diptera; family Syrphidae; genus Cheilosia; species Cheilosia urbana. The sequence goes on from OX297853.1 coordinate 26,418,668, forward strand.
GGGGCGATCTTCGTAGTCTCTGCTCCTGTCAGCGAGCACATCTGCTGCAACCAAACTGAGGAGAAATACAAATTTCTGTAATTTATTCAAACTGGATTCTTTTTTCATTCGTTTACAGGATACTCACCTTAGTATTGGGCATTGCGTCGAGTTGTCTGCAGTGCTGATTATGGGCGACTAAGCTAAGCAGATGGTGCGGATTTGAATTTTATTATATTTCTGGAGTAAGGCTTGCGACTATAGTTGTGTTCGGCTAAGGCTCATTACCATTTAATTAGGTTCGCTAACATCGGTTAAGTTTGTTGCTAAACGATGTCGTTCATCTGCACAAAGTCATAAGTCAGTGGGTTGGAGAAGACGATGCATCTCTTTACGGGTCATTTCTGTTTGGCGTTAATTTAGATGTACGAGCGGGAGACTGGCAAGATTGCAAAATAAAAAAAAGCAAGGCACTAGGGGAACAGTAAAAGTGTCAAATGTGATAACAAAAATCGTTGAGATATAGCCTCCTATATATTTCTCTAGAGGTAAAGGGTCACTCGCATAGATATTATTATTTCGGCATGTTTGGTTCAGTCTTTTAAGGCCATGGGTCCAATTTGCTACTCTTTTTCGACCTAATCTTGTTTAATACTTTCCAGGGCCATGTCTATTCCTCAATTTAGCTGAAATGGTTTGTACTTAAAAAGAGGAAAATGATGAAGTGCTTGGTAAGAATTAAGAACGCCAACAATATTTTTGGCGAGATGTGTCTTTGGCCTTAGAGAGGAGAGCATCGGCTCTGCGAATTAGCTCGCGAGGTGCTGGGACTTTTTTCCTCAAGTTTTGTATTTATAACACCTGTTAGTTACTTACTTACTTAAGGTGGCGCTACAGTCCGGGGTGGACCTGGGCCTCAACCAATACGCCTCTCCAGTTAACTGCCTCCAGTTGCGCACACCAAGTTGGTTGAGGTCCCCTTCCACTTGAGCGCGCCACCTAAGGCGAGGTCTTCCTCTACTGCGTTGTCCCTCCGGGTTGGAATCGAAGACTCTTCGGGCCGGAGCGTTGGTGTCCATTCGCTCTACATGTCCTAACCATCTTAGACGACTAATGCGTACTTTTCTGACCAGGTCGATGTCGCTGTACAGCTCGTAGAGTTCGCTGTTAAATCTTCTCCTCCAAATCCCGTCAACGCAAACAGGACCAAAAATCACTCGAAGAATTTTGCGTTCGAAGCGACCAAGAAGATCCTCATCCGTTTTTGCTAGGGTCCATGCTTCTGCGCCATAGAGCAGGACAGAGATGACAAGTGTGATTCTTCGCTTGATTTCTGAGGTGATGTCATTTTCAGAGTTAATAGCGGATCCGAGGTAGACAGAGTCCCTAACTACCTCAAAGTTATAGCTGTCTATCGTGACGTTCTGTCCAATACGTCGATGTTGTGTGTCCCTTCTTGTTGACAGCATATATTTTGTTTTACCCTCATTCACCACTAAACCCATTTTTGCCGCTTCTGTACTAATATTTGCAAACGCACCAGTGACAGCTCGCTGTGTTCTGCCAACAATGTCAATGTCGTCAGCGTATGTAAGCAGTTGCACACACTTTTGGAAAATTGTGCCTCTGGTGTTGGCTTGTGAGTTTCGCACAATCTTCTCAAGAATGATGTTGAAGAAGTCACATGACAGCGCGTCACCTTGTCTAAATCCTTTTTTGACATCAAAGGTCTCGGTGAGATTGTTTCCAGCCTTTACGGAGCAGCGAGCGTTCTCCATCATCATTCTGCAAAATCTGACAAGTTTGGCAGGGATGCCAAAACTAGCTCGTCTCTATAAATGCTGTCATATGCGGCCTTAAAATCGATAAAAAGATGGTGAGTATCGATCTGGACTTCTTGGGTTTTTTCCAGGATCTGCCGTAGTGTGAATATTTGATCGGTCGTGGACTTACCGGGCCTAAAACCGCACTGATAGGGACCTATCAGATCGTTGACGAATGGTTTCAGGCGTTCACACAATACAGCAGACATGATCTTATACGCAGTGTTCAGGAGACTGATGCCTCTATAGTTGGCGCATTTTAGAGAGTCTCCCTTCTTGTGGATCGGGCAAACGATGCTGAGGTTCCATTCATCAGGCATACTTTCGTCTGACCAAATCTTGGAGACGAGTTGGTGTATGCTCTCTACCAGGTCATCTCCCGCTGCATTAAACAGCTCGGCAGTTAAGCCGTCTGGTCCAGCAGCTTTGTTGGACTTCAGCTTGGATATTGCTATCCTCACCTCATTTTGGTCAGGCGAACGGAAGTCTTGGCTTTCATCGTCCAGGTTGAATGGTTCGTTCTGCCTGACAGCGGAATTTGTGTCGTCTTCGCCGTTTAGCAGTCTGCAGAGATGCCGCTCGGAAAGTTCGGACATCTAGAATGCTGGATGAGTGCCTTGCGTCGATCGCAACGTGATCAATTTGGTTGACAGTTTGATGATCAGGTGACCGCCATTTTCCTTTGTGGATATTGAGGTGAGGAAACCGTGATCCAGTGACCAATCGATAAGATTGCTCAGCACCCTAATTAAAGGTAATGTAGGTTAAGTAGCTTAGGTAGTTTTAAGTAGTTTTAAACAAAACAATAGTAAAGAATTCAAGTTTTCTAAAGTTTTTTTGAAAATTAAGAAACAAAACAAATCATAGATATAGATAGATTTAAGGCCGAAAGGCAATAGTTTTAAGGATATTGTTAAGTTTAGAGCGCTCGCTAAGAGCCAGTAAGCTATAATAAGATCAATGTTAGTTTTAAATTAGATTTAATTGTTTTTGTCTAGTATGTAAATTTAATTAAAGATACAAATAAAGATGAATTTAAAATGAAAAGAAAAATGATTCTCGTTTTGGGTGCGAGAGGTCACGGGTATAAATCCCGGTTGAGCCCACACATTTTTAGTTTTTCTATTTTCTTTAAATAGTAGGTATGCCAAATTTTGGATGAAATTGTGGTAAAGGGTTGAATAAAAGCTACGGTAACGTGTACTACTTTATGACTGACAATGAACTTCTTACCACACTTGTTTCGGACAAACCAACTCCCTTCTGAAATGATTTCAAATTTCAGAAAGCTGTCAATTACGCACACACCCCATCGGGATTTCACTACAGCGACGAAAACAATCCACGTTTTTAGACAAAGTGAAGGTTACACTCCTGTCAAAGGCGACCTCCAACAAAATTGTTTACATCTGATTCATTGATCTTAGTTCGATATACATAAGTGATAATAGGTAGATATCTGTTTGAAGTCCGAACTCTCACAGAAGACATAAAGAAGACAGAAAAGCTTTCAGTTTTAATTGAGTATTCTTGTTTTCTTGCAAGCAAATACCAGTAGGCACATTAACATCGGCTTACTGTCTTTTCAATCGACTCACGCAATCGGTCTGTGGTTACTCCCAAGGAGAATAAAACCAAAGAAAACCAGCTAGGGAATTCCCCCAATGACATTATTACTATGCACGCGTTCGTCATCAATCAGGGCCATTTGTCTTACAAAGTGGAAGACTTCAAATTTCCGGCTGTTCATGTTCTTCAGTGTCAATTCACATAGACACCATAATATAGTTTCCCTTGTGTGTTCTTGAAATCCTTGAAACTGTTAAACCAACCAACCAGTGTACATCGGGTACATACCAGATACGAGTAAAGTTGTAGCTTCAGTTGACTTGAAACACACAACGTGTATTAATTATCGCTGCGTCAGCATGTACAACGAGTTTGCAATCATAAAACTGACTATAAAAGGGCTCGAGCAAAGTTACGTAAGCTACTTCCAAAAAGACCGGTCTCCGAGTGATCACTTTCAGAGCGGAACACATTTTGGGGGGCGCGGAAAATCAGAAGTTCATGCATGACGCATCACTGTCTACTGGATTGCCACCTGTTTTAAGTTTTACCCTCTTGTGTAGAAAGCGAAAGCGAACGTGATCGGCCGGCGGCGGGAAGATGAGTGCGAGATAAAATTGGGGCAACCTTGAAGATTTTTTATTTTTTTGTTTGCTTGTATCCAATAGATTGAGGTAAAGCCAACGACCACATGTGAATCATTTGCTAAACATATTCCAGTGTACACATACGCATTGTCATAAATAGAGACAGTCAGATTCTCTTGCTTAGTTTGTAAATGGATTTTGCCATCTGTTAAGATTCGCATCTATTTGCTAATTTTGCGGATTTGGCTCAATAGTAATTATCGAGCTGGCAATTAGCTATCCGATAGGCAGTTGAACTCTTTTCTGTCATTCAATACGAACTTTAAGCGCACATAAAGATATTTAAAATTCACCATTCTGTTTGTCGTCATATTCAGTGTGTAGATGTGAGCCTCTCCCTAGTGCATGCGGAAAATAAATTCAGATAATTGTACGTCTCTTCCCCAACGATAATGCATTCGAACACATTAGTACAACATCGTTCCTTAACGCTTAAGTTGGGTAGAAGGAAACGAAGTTAGGCTAAATCTGACTAAAGTGTTCGAATGCGTTATCGTAAAGGAACAGACCTTGAATAACCGGTGGCGTCAACTGTCATAATGACAGATACATGTGACATGAGAGATATATGAAACTATCGTGACAAAAGGCGTTTTTATTTCCTTTTTCAGAAAAGATCACGTAATGGAGCGTTGATTGTTATCTGAACCGAGCGTGTTTAAAGCGATCTGATTTGACACATTCGAGCACTAGCTGTCAACTGTCATGTGACTATAAAAATACATCATGTGAACCGTATTTGTTGTATTTTTATAGTCCGCTTCTCTTTTTACCTGTCAAAATAAAACGATCAAACCTTTTCGTGTGCACGAATGAGTTGCCCTATGTTACACATATTCGTGCGCTCGAAAACATTTGATCGTTTCGCCTTACAGAATCTGACCCCTGAGCTCAGAGTTTTATCTCAACGGCTCATTCAATTTATTCTGGCCTCATAAAATAAGCTCTGACTGTGTTGTGACTTGTGAACGAAAAAAAGAAGACATATTCAGCGGTATGACGACTAACATTTTTGACAGTTCTTCTGTTGAGGGTTGTGGGCGGGGCTAGTATCCAATGACGGCAAATTAAATTTACTCTTAACAAAAAATCAAAAGGAGTCCATAACCCAATTGAATTTAGATGATGTGTGTGTTTACGTGTAACTTCTTCAACTCTCTCTTACTTGAGAAAATTGTGCGAAATTTAGACGCAAACAGCGGGGCACAATTTTACCCAACTCTATACAATGGGGACGTTCAGGTATCTAGTAAGTATGTAAATGTGACAGCTGTCTGACTTGATGTATCTCGGTTTTGATTGAATGAAATTGGTCATATGACCAGTCGTATTTAATCATAAATGAAAATTGAAAGAATATATATGTAGGTATGATGTCAACGAGAAGATACACACAACATCGACGAATTGGACGAACCGTCATAAAAGACAACTATAACTGTGACGTAGATGGGGACTTTATTTACCTCGTCTGCGTTGTAAGCTCTGTAAATGACATCACATCTGAAATCAATCGAACAATAAGAAAGGCTTCCTAATCACAGATTCTTTGGCCTTGAGGTAGTAGAGCCTTTAAAACGTTTTATGTACGACCCTCTTCATCCCAGCTGTGCCATAAGGAGGGGATTCATGGATGTTAACTAACTTGGATGAAGGTATATATTTCAGCCCAAAACTTTTCGAGTAATTTTTTTGTCCCGTTTCTGTAATAGATGATGTAGATTTAGCAGCAAAATAAACGGGCTGTATAGCGACATCTACATCGATTATCTGAATCTAAGTCTCTGACTCCACCCCAGAAGGACAACGCAGTAGTAAAAAGACATATTCTTAAATGTTTTTAAGAAAAAGAAAGTCTTCTATTAAATAAATAAATAAATAGTTGGCGCAACAGGTCCGGAGGGACGCTAGGCCTAGCTTCTCACAGCCATTCGTTCTGGGTGGGTATTTTTTAGTTTTTGGAACGAATGGAAATTTAGAAATTTCTAAATTAAACAAATTAAAACAACGCGCGCTTTTATTGGCAGATTGCGTAGAAACAATGCGTTCGTATGCCGCCAGACAAAATAAAAAAAATTCAGGCTCTGAATCAACTTTAGATCTTAAGTATCGCGACCCCTGATTAGACCTACTTTCTACTTTCACGAGCGTTTGACAACTTCAGAACTTCAGGGGCGAACGTAGGTAATTATTAATTAATTACAATTATATAGTTCGTCTTTTCCAGGAGTTACTTAAGTGTGAAGATTCGGTCTGCAGTCGATCTGCCGGGCTGCACTTATGCGGCTGATCACACCGCATATGGAAAAACAAAGCTTGATGGAACCTTATGAAAATTACACTCTTTTTTCAAAACTCCCTTGGCCCATGATTTTCTATATTTCTCGTTGATTTCAACTTTAGAAGAGAACATTATTAATACCAGGGGCTTCTGCACTGATGGCATTTAAGATTTGATAACATTGGGAGGATTTCCAAAATTCATCCGAGTGCCTTCGAGTTTGCTGGCCTCCGGGGTATGGAAGAAGGAAGCGCATATGCCTTAGAGTTAATTTTTACAGAGACCATATCGGTCAACGGGTTATAATATGAATTTCCTGTTAGCAGTATATAGTGCGAGCAGTATTTTTAGCTTGTGTTAGGTTAGGTTAGATTCGGTTTGATCTCAAAATTAGCGTGATTTTTGCGCTTTGTTTGACTAAGTGTTTGCAAGTATAGCGAGAGGCATGTAGATGATTCTTCTGCTCCTGTAAAATCGACATAGTTTTCCCACCCCTATATCGAGTTCAACAACCCTGCAACTGCTTGAAATGTCCATATGGCCCGGCACCCAAAATGAGGTAAATTTTTAAATTGCTCCGCCATCTTTTTGAGACAAAAGTGGCAATTAAGGACACTTTTGGAATTGAAGATGACCAATTTAAGAGATTAAATCGAGGCTGGCGTGAAAAAAAAAAGTGTAAAAATGGCGATACCCCTTGCGGATATAGCACTAAACTGCAGCCATGACTTGGCCTCCTTGATCAACATCCTAGAGACAATATTCGTTTCTTGTATCTAACAATTTTCTGCTGTCCGTTAATAGATAATTTGAAACTCCTTCAACTTTAAGTTTAGAATATATTTACACAACAAAATAAATAAATGACACAAGTCTTTGTTTCGCTTCGTACCTTTGAATCAACCAAAGAATCCATTTCCGCCTCCATAACCTCCGCCATAACCACCACCATAGCTTCCACCGTAACTTCCTCCATAGTGACCACCATAGTGCCCCCCATAGCCGCTACCATAACCACCTCCAAAGCCTCCACCGTGTCCAGGATATCCACCACCGAAGCCTGGATAGCCGCCATGGTACGGTGGTCGTGGCCTGTGGTATCCGCCGCCAAATCCTGGACCACCACCAAAGCCTCCACCATAACCTCCTCCGTGGCCGCCGCCATATCCACCGCCATAACCGCCACCATATCCACCACCATATCCACCGCTATATCCACCACCATATCCACCGCCATAGCCACCACCATATCCACCGCCATAGCCGCCACCATATCCACCGCCAAGTCCTAGTCCACCGCCAAGTCCTAGTCCACCGCCAAGTAGCCCAAATGTCCTCCCCTCTGGCTTATCACCCGCCATGGCACCGGCCAAACACACCACAACCACAACGAAGAGAATCTAGAAAATACGATGAACGAAAGTTAATCCCAAAATGTAATCCACAGATTCGCACCGTGTGCGTGTCTCCGAGAGTGGCTACTTACGAATGCACGCATGTTTGGTTCGTTTTTCTCTCTACCCACTATGGTTATACAATCACGTCTCGAGTTAAACTAAGTTGATGCCAAACTGGTGGCAATGCTTTATATACGCCTAAAACGTAAACACACATCTCGCGGAAATGGTCAGGAGAATTTTTATTTTTAGTAACTTATTTTGCCTCCCAAGAATTTGTGGGGCGGTTTCACTTAGTTTAACAATTTCAAGTGCTGTGCGCCTGGTGAATAACTGAATACACTGCTGACAGAAGAGAACAACCGCGGCGATGAGACGCAGTCACGCAGTCATCCCATCCATGCGCTTAGTCAAAAAGCAAAGTATGGGTATTGTTTGGGTTTTGTCGAGGGTCAACAAAAAACTGAACCCCAGCGATGGTTACACTAATGCACACGGTATGGTAATTAACCGGCTGATGAGGTGCTAATACCCTCCGAGATAGTAGTGATAGTGATAACTAAGGTCAGCCTTTTTGGGAAATTCCAACATTTTAGTGGGGTCTATGTCGAAATGGAAATACTGTCTTGGACCATTGAATTCATTGACAATATTAACAAAGACTGCTGTAGGAATGTCTATGTTGCATAAATTGTCTGTCTAGGCACACCTCTGCTCGGAGCAATCAAAAAGCACCGAGATTAAATCAAATCAATCAAAATCAAAGTATTTTGGTTGAGCTTTTAGTTTAACTGTCAGATATAGGTAGGAGTAGGAATATTGGACTCTTCGTCAAATACCCCAAAAAATAGCTCTCAAAAAGACCTCGAAATACGACCAAAAACAAAAGCCCAGCCTCTGTCACACTGTAAGGAAGCCATTAATAGAGCCGCTTCCGTTTCGGATGTATTTATTATGTTTTACCAGGCAGCTATCGAGAAGAAAATCACAACTCAAGATTCGATAGTACATAAGTGCCAATGAACATTTTTTCATTTTATCCTTAAAATGATTGCCTTTCGGCCTTAAATCTATTTATATCTATGATTTGTTTTGTTTTTTAATTTTCAAGAAAACTTGAATTCTTTATTATTGTTTTGTTTATGTTACCTATAATCAGTGTGGTGAGCAATCGTATTGCTACGTAAGTAGCGCACCGGCCCGGGAGAGCGTATCCACCTTCACCTCTTCCTCAAGCCACCAAAATTCGGTGAACTGCCTTACCGTATCGACCCTGTTCCGTTCCGCAATTGCGGTACTAAAACGGAGGAGCTCCTGAGCATTGGCGGCGTACGCGTCGTGGATGAGCCGCTTATCCCTCGCGCCGCGGTAGCTGCGGTACAATACAGGCACACCATCTTTTGTCTGGACTTACCCTTTCATGTCTACATAAAGAAATGCCTCAGAGGGAATAAAGCCAGACCGAAGCGTACTCTCGTGGTACATTAAATATGGGTAGTAAGTCCCTGAGATCAGGTTATTATCACTGGCCATTGCCCTAGCAACGTGCCTCCGAATCACCTTAATAAGAAAACTGTCAATCCTATTCAGTCGAGCCCCATTATATAAGGTCCTGTTGGGATAGTATTTTATGTACTGAGATTCAGGAGTTCTAAACAACCGTAGACAGGCCCTGAGGCATTGCCTCTCAAACACCCGAATCGTTTCCATATAGGACGGCTCTATATTGAATCACATGGGACAGCCATAAGCCTTATAAGGGCCACGTAGCAAATGACCTTCACCCTGGAGTCAAGTTGACTGCTGCGAAACAGTCTTCTTGTCAGTGCGTAGGCCCTCTTAGCCCCAGCAATACAAGCATCTATATGTTTGATAAAATACGGATACTGGTCGAGCCGGGTGCCGAGATACCTGACCACGTTTTTCACCACCAATGGTCGTCCCTGCTGTCCAATAATTGTTAATTTTCTCCAGTTTTTTTCTGGTATCCCTAGAGGCCCCAGTTAATGGAGTCCTGAACAGGATTGTTTCCGATTTTTGGAAATTGATTTTCAACTCCCAATCATCGCAATACCTCTTAATTTGCTCGAAGCCACGCTGCAGAAGAATTTTGATGACCTCGATTTTTGGTCCTGACCTATACGCCACTAAATCGTCTGTGTACGCTATAGCGTGTCTAAAGGCTTAAACTTTCGCTGTTCGAGCTAAATCAAATTTTATCTGCTCTCCAAGTTTTTTCTCCAAAGGTTAGCTAAGATCACAGCGAAATTTTGACATAGAGGACGTCGTGGACTTCAAAAATTCCATTTCTGATTCTAGGTAGGTACTCCTCGTCGATGTAAAATAAAAAAAAAAATAAATAGTTGGCGCAACAGGTCCGGAGGGACCCTAGGCCTAGCTTCTCATAACCATTCGTTTCGTGTGAGTTTTTCATTTTTTGGAACGAATGGAAGGGATCTACAATTTTATGCCGACTCCAAACGGCTAATTAAGAAGCTCTTTCAAGACATTTATACTCTCGGATGTTTGTCAGACATTCGTGAGAGGTAGCGCAGTGGAAAAAAACCCTAAGTTGGAATTTGGGTCTTCGCGGGACTCGAACCTGGGACCCCTCGCTTAGTAGTCCAACACACTAACCACTAAGCCACTGCGACTATATATACGACTATATCTTACTTCAAAATAAGACCGCTTAGACTTTAGCACACAACCACTTTAGCATTAAAATTGAATTAAGTTTTCTGTTAAAATGAAAAGGTTATAGAACATACTCAAAAGGTATGCTTGACTTCTTTAAAAAGTTTGACGAAATCACGAAGTGATATTTGTATTTTAAACTATTTCGAGACAAAAAAGCGAACAAAAGGCCGACTAACGGTTGATGACTGACTTCTAGGTGGTTTACCCTACTAAAGGTATCAAAAAACCAGAACAATTGCCCCTATTATGGAAGACAACTACAACCAAACCAAGGTTGTCTTTCTCAAATTGGGATTAGTTAGTTAGTTAATTAAGACTTTTATTTCATTAAAAGAAAAAGGTAGGTTGATACATTTTGATACATTTTTCAAGTCTATTTTAGGTTTGGTCATTATTGACCGTCTACCAGATTGACATTAAAGCTACCTACATACATTTTTTTTTTTTTTTTTGCTTATTCACATACAATAAATCATGAAACTAAAAATTTTAACATAAATAATTTAACAGTACCTTAACAAAAAATTAATAACGAGATTATTGACATTTCTATTTTTAAAAACTTTCCTCAATTATACATTTTCTATACAAAAGCGCCTTTGCAGTATAGTTATACAACGCTTCCCACCCAATGTTTCCATTTAAAATGCTCAGCGTTCTCTCTTCATCCAGTACAGTTCCCCCAAAGTATCTCAGTCGGTATTCTTTCAAAATAGGGCATACCGCTATAAAGTGTAACACGTCCTCTCTCGCACTGCTATTACACAAACTGCAGATGATTGGCAACTCTGGACGATGCGGAATAAAATTAAGTGCGATCAGTTCACCTCTTACTTTCAGTAGTAGGCTGATTTTATCGGTTGAGTTGCTGTTTAGGAAGTATGTTTTATCTAATAGATCGTATTTCAATTGCGAGTAGTATGTTCTATGCTGGGAACCTCGAGCATCGTTTACGTATCTCTCGTATCTATAACGTCCGATTGATGACAATAACGCAACAAATATTGATCTTGCGGCTCCAGGCTGGACCTCCGCTGTTAATCCAAGATTAAAACCGCTCTCAGATGCTAAGCGTTCCCAATTTTGGAAAAGATGACCTTTTCTTGAAAGTATATGATTGAGCACTAGTTTAGGTAGTCTACCTCGTTCCATCTCCATTACTTTAACTATATACTCAAAATGCAGCCGTAAAGTGTCCAGGAAAAGAGGAGGTACACCGGTTTCCAAATGCAACATATAATTAGGCGTGTTATTAGGTAGACGGAACATTCGTTTCAAAAAGTATCGAAGGAACTTTTCTACTTCCTCAAAGGGGTAAAAACCCCATACTTGGGCTCCATAAAAAAGAATTGATTTCGCTGTTGCACAAAATATTTTCTGTTTTGCGCTGTGATTTATGGTCTTGTTATTAATACAACGATTCCAAACTGAAGATATTGCGCGTTTTGCTTCCGATAGCTTAGTATTTAGATGTTTTTTCATATTGAGATTTGCTGTTATCAGCACACCTAGGTATTTGTACTCTCTCACTATTTCAATGTGTTCACCTTGAAGGCTCCACTTTTCGTTGCGCGAATACCTGCCACTTCCATCTCTAAATATCATCATCTTCGACTTTTCAAGGTTAACGCTCAGGTTCCATAGCTTACAGTACTCAGCGAGTCTGTTTATCATCAACTGCATCCCGTTGATGGAATCAGAGAGGAAGACGATGTCATCTGCATACATTAGCGCAGGAATTTTTACTTCGTTCAGTTCAATTCCTCCCTTCACAAAATCCGTTATGTCATTCACAAATAGGATGAAAAGAAGCGCGCTGAGTATACAACCTTGTTTCACTCCCATAGATGTTGAAAATTCTTCAGAAATAAATTCGCCATCCCAGACGTATGCTAAGTTACTGTCATACATGGCTCTTAAAATGTTGATGACTTTATTAGAGATTCCTATTATGTGGAGTTTATAAAATAGCGCCTCGCGCGATATTGAGTCAAACGCTGCACGGAAATCAACAAAGAAGGCGTACAGTTTCTTGTGTTGGGTTTTGTACATTTCGGCGATGTTAATAAGTGAAAATATTTGATCTATTGTTGAGTATTTCTTCCTAAAACCCGCTTGAAACTCACGAAGTATTTTCTTATCCGACACCCACTGAATGAGCCTATTAAACAAAATAGCCCCAAATAGCTTAGCCGATGTATTTAAGAAAGATATGCCCCGGTAATTCGTCGGATCATCGTAGTTACCTTTTTTATGCAATGGGTAAATAATTGCTCTTTTAAAGCTTCTAGGAACATCCGCTGTTTCGAAAATGTAGTTAAATTCCTCAGTAAGTGTTAAAACGAATTCATTGGTGCAGTTTTTATAGAATTCGAAAGGAATGCGGTCGTCCCCAGGGGCTTTTCGAACTTTTGAGTCCTTGATGACTTGCAATACCTCAGAAAGAGAAAACGGTGCATCCAGAAAGACGTCGTCGATCTGCAGGGCTGCATATTGAAACGCTGGCGAAATTAGGACGGGATTTAGGAGTTTGCTGAAATGCTCTTTCAACTGTGATGCCTGCAATTTGGAGCCAATGACATTTGATTTGCCGTTTACAAATTTTACAGCTTTCCAAAAGTCTGCTGAGGATCTCGCACTGTTGATTACCTCTATGGTCTGCTCTTCAAAGGACAATTTTTTTCTAAAGCAGATTCGCTTGTAGTCTTTAATCGCTTCACCATATAAAGATTTGAACATATTTGTGTTGTGTTTTCGCAGAAGACCAAGAGCTGCAAAGGACCTTTCTCTTGCTTTCCGACATTCAAGATCAAACCACTTTTGCTTACATAGAATTTTCCTTCTTGATGACTCACTTGGGGTTGCATTCTTGATTATTTCTGTGAGGTCGTTAATTTGTATTCGTGTGTTTGATGCTTTCAGTCTTGTAAGCTCAGCGTTTAGATTTCTCTGGAAAAGAGATCTTAGGTTGTCTTTCCAAACCAATTTTGGCAGAAGAGAGAGTGATTGCAAACTTTCGTCAACAGATGTTGTACTTTGTAACTGTGCTTTACACGCAATTTCAAGAGGCATATGATCTGAAAATGTCATCATCCCGACCCTGAAGTCAGATATTAGTTGACTCCACTCACCAGAAATAAGGCAGTAGTCAATAACGGAACAAGCTGTTCCTCGAATGAAAGTGTATTCTCCTCCAGAGTCACCTTCACAACTTCCATTTAAAATTCGACAATCGAAAGCGTCCCCAAGATCAAGAATCTTATTACCATTTGTATCACAAATAGTATCCTTGGAAAGACGTGTTGCTTTTAATAGAGGAACTGTTAAACCGCTTACTAGGTTGTTTTGTGAAAGTCCAATTCTTCCATTAAAATCACCAGCCAACATAATATTCGATGAACCAAGTTTAAACAAAGCATCTATGATTTTATCATAATTACTTTTCCAGTTGTTACCGTTAATGTAAATGGGAACTATAAATAAGGGTTTGCTATTAATTTTTAAATTTATTATATTCATACGTTCAATCATCTCGAATTTTGCATTTAAACTTTTTAGCGACCTGCGGTATCCAAATAATTCGCCACCACTTCCTCTTCCATGTGTGTGTTGTTTTACTGCATATATCCACTTCAATTCATAGTTAGCGAATAAACTTGTAAATCTAGTTTCTTCTCCTTCCAAAACGTGTGTTTCGTATAACAAAAATATTTCAAACTGCTTAATGTAATTAAAAAATTCGGCAAATATTAATTTATTTTTCAAGCCTGCGATATTATAACTAAGTATTCTAAAATCTAATTTTATATTCGTATGTCTCTGGCAGACAGGTGCTGTTCATGCAGTTTCTCTTGGTACGTGAGAACACCCCCTTAAGTTTTGAACAGAGCTGTGTACAGCGGCTGGATTTGTATCACGGTGGGTTGAAACGCTTCTAACTTCAGCTGACATTGTGGTTGACATTTGGTTTGAGTTTGACACTTTATACTCATTGTTTACATTTTCCCGATTTCCAAATTCATTCATTAAAACCTTAAGATTGCAAGGGGACTCTTCAATTATTGCAGCTAAAACATCTATGCCAGGTGCATCTCCACACATCAACCCTGATGATAGGTTCCAGGAGAATACTCACCCAGAAATGAAAAGCTTGTCCGTTTTGAGAGTGATTTTCATCAGTGGTTTCTTCTCGCGAATGATACGCATCACCTGCACTAGTTTGGATCTTCTTAAGCGCGTGTTCCTGGGCAAATCGCTATGGATTCTAAACTTTGTGCCTTTGAGTTTTCTGGAGTTGCGAAGTACTTTCCAGGCAGCTTCCTTTGACCTCAATTTGACCACTATAATTGCTGTTCGAGCATCACTGCCTGTGACGCTATATGCGGATTCGATGTCGGGAGAGGGGGAATCTTGGTCTAGCAATCCAGCACATACCGATTTCGCCTTATCTTTTGGGTCTGAGTTGGCCTCAGCAGGTAAGTGCACAACAACATTTGCTTCAGTACTTTTCTGCATTATTCTATCTAGTTCATTTTCTAGTTGATTATTTCGTTTTTCAAGTTGCGTGATCCTGATACAGACTTCCTCATAATTTTTCTTCAAACCTGCTAGTTCAGAACAAAGTTGTTGAAAGTCTGATTTGGTGGCAAGCTCTTTCACGAGATCTTTATTCTTTTCATCCAGAATGTCTTTAAGCTGTTGAATACTTATTCCAGAGATTGATTCCATACTTGAGTTCTTCGGATTTTTACTAAGATGGCGCTTCTCGTTGTTAGGAGGATCGGGGGAAGTCTCTAGTAGACCTCTTTTATGCATTTGTTGAGGTTAGATTCGCTGGAGACTTTTGCAACTATTGAGAAAACCGTCTTAGAGGCTAGGACTTACTCGATTTCCTTTTCTCGTTGGTAGATTAGTTTTTGTTATGGAGTTTTCTTGTTAATTATGAGATACTTATTATTATTTTACACAATTTTAACGACTTTTTAGTAGGAGCTAACCTTTACCCAACAACTTTGACATTAGAGGATTATCGATTACAACTATAGTTGTCTGTCAATGGACAACCATCATCCTATGAGCAGACAACTAATAAAACGGTTGTCTTTTCAGTTGTGTGTATTTATTATAGAAGACAACTGAGTTGTGTTGAAGTTGTCCTGAATGTAAAAATCAGACAACTGCTTTTTATTGGTTGTGTTGGATTTGTTGAACGAAAAGGATCAGTTTTTTTTTAATGAAAAATGGACAGAAAAATGTAAGTACGAATTAGAATAAAAAATGGATAATGGAATGTGTGTTTTTAAAGTTTAAAAGTCACAAAATCAGCGCAATTTGATCGGCTAATAGGAATTTTGCAAGAACAACCTGATCTGGCCATGGGTAAAGGACAGTTTGGTTAAAAAAAAAAAATATGGAAGAATGGCAAAAAATAGCTTTGGATCTCAATACTATCTGGCCACCTTCAAGTAGAGGAAAAGAATGGCAAAGGGTTCATTAATAATGCGAAATAAGACTTTTTCTACATACAAAATCTTTTTGCAAGTTTGGGAACATTAGAAAGCCGACTTGAAAAGAAAACTGTTCAAGAATAAGCAAAGTATTGTTACAAGCGGGGGTGGTCATAGGGTTGGTGGAGCTGCAAAGTGCGGTAAACGCAATTGGTTCGACCTTCGGCTCTAACCAGTCAGGGACAAGCCAGCTCTTCGAAGACGAGAATGCAAGCGACGAAGAGAATGTGCAACCGGAAGGTGATCGTAAAGATCCTGCGATAGCATCTAGATCCGCACAATCTTTAAAAGTACCTAACAGGAGGATACCGGTGAAAACTGTTCAAGACGAGCGAATTGCTTACCTCAAAACTCAAACTGAGAACCAAACGAATATGCTAAAAACAATAAGGAAAATCGAAAAAGTGAATTACAGAAACTATGTTCTAAACAAAAAAAAACGGTCGAGATACAAAAGGCATTAGAACTGCAAACCAAAAAATAAATCATAACTACTTTCCATTGTTTTTTTTTTTAACTTATTCGTTTTAATTGCAAATACCTACTTCGCTCGATTTCAATTTCCACAAATAAATCCACAAATTTGACATTTAACAGCTGATTTCGAATTTCAATATGCTCTTAAAAGATGACAATTTATTTTCTAAAGACAACTGAAAAGAGTTGTCTTGCATAATACGAAAAATTTGTTTGGTTGTCTCAAAGTTGAGTTGTCATGAAGACAACACAACTAAGTTGAGTTGTCATCCATAATAGGCACTAATATTTTAAGATCTCGTTTTACGTAGATATTGCTTAAGATGGGGGCCTTACTGCAGAAGTGCCAGCATTTGGTTATTTACAGTCTTTCATTACTGCATATATGTCAATAAATGTTAAACGTTAACGAACGCAAACATAGACGTGCAGTGAATTACAAATAGTATACACTATAGTTAATTGAAGCGGAAATGGATTATTCCAAATATCGCTCTTGTTAGGGCCGGTCTGTTCACAAATCGTTCCACTTTTCCAGTACATTTGTCAGTGGTTGACCGAATCCATGGTTAATTTTTGTTTTTTTTTTTGTTTTTTTCTGGTCCGTTTGTTTTTGGTAAGTAATTTATTTAGATAAGTATTAATGTACCTATTTATTTCAAGTAATCTTAATAAACACAAAAACGTCATAACCAAATAATACAGGAATATGAAGAATGAAACTTTGTGTTTGTGAGACAATAACCAATTTTTTGAGAGCAAAACCGAAATAAATCCAAAACCAATCAAATTTGTTAAATCGCAATTTTCTCGTTCTCTCAATATTTTCCCTAACGCGTGTGCTTTACTCAATTTGTGTGAGCTGTCATCGGCGAAAGATGTTGAAAATAACGCGTTCCTTTTCTTTTTGGTTATATTTCATTTCGGTGGGCAAAATATTGCCAATATTGAACCAGAAAATAAGGGAACAGAACTAATCTTATTTCATCCTTTTCATCCATTATTTTGGCGTATAGTGTATTAATATTAAGATGTGTAAGTTTTGATTGGTTAGAGGAAATCGGTGGTTAAATTTCATTAACCGCTCAAAATCGGCTGGTTATCGATTCCTCTGGTTAACTAACCAAGCCTGGCTAATATTTTTTTTGCAACAAAAACCTTTTCCCTATATTCAAGCGTCTAACCTACTGTCATTTGTTAGGAGAATTGAATAGAAAAGTTCACATATAAATTTAATTTTGAGGTGAAAGTACATCAGATTTCAAGTAATCGTCAAAAAGAACAATTAATGCAGCAGAACGACATAGAACTCCAACTTTTTGAATTGTGTGAAAGTTTTTTTTTATTTATGTCAAAAGATTTGATTTTGCAATAAATTCCACCGCAGTATTGATTGTATTTGCTAAACAAAATTGAGTGACAGCAACAATTAATTTTTAAATTCTACTTCATTCGCGACTTATCGTAGTAGACGGGAGTTAACTGAGGTTTGTTCTCATCTTTTAACCTTGTAAGCTGAATTTATGGAGCTGAACACAGAAATATGTATCAGTCTGGCAAACCTGCACTGCCAATGACATCAAATAAAATGTCCAAAATTAGAACGATTTACCTCATTTTTACAAAAAAAAAAAAAAAAAAATATAGGTATATCAACACAGTTTATTTAATGACAGATATAATTAAGTTGGCGTAACCAATTCCAACAAGAGCACTATATAAAGACGGACGATCGTTGAATGCTTAAGAACTGGCTTCGTCTAGAATCAAAAAATTAAACTGACAGACTTGTAGTTAGGCTACAAAGTAATAGTACCTAAGCCAAGTAAAAAAAAAAAAAAACAAGATGCTGCATTAAGCATAGGAACTAAAAAATTAAGTCCATTTCATTAAATTACAAAATTTATTTTAAAAAGTAGGTACCAATGTCACTAAAGCTAACTATGCGTATGTCTAAGTTCCCATAAGGGGTCAATCTAAAAGTGTCCATACTGATCATAGTGGTCTCCAAATCCATCGTAGCCACCATGAAGTCCTATACCATTATGCAAGCCGAGACCGTGGTGTACTCCTTCGTCAAAGTGACCAACGCCGATATGCCCTTCGTCGAAATGTCCGCCATAGAGACCTGGTCCATGAACAACAGGTCCATGGACAACAGACCCATAAAGTGCCGGTCCATAAATCCCCGCTCCATGACCGATACCAATGCCATGACCGAAACCAACGCCATGCCCAATGCCACCCCCCACGTGATGTCCTGAATATAAATCTCCATGCAGTTCCGAACCATGGACGACTTCCCCAGCATAAACGTCTTCATCGTCGTCATAGCGATGGTGGTCTTTATGCCCATGATCTTTATGACCTTTTTTGTCTTTCTTGTCCTTTTTGAAAAAATCAAAGTCAAATGTGCGACGTTCGGCTTCCTGTTGTTCTTCGGCCAAGGCGCATGACATCACGATCAGCAAGACAGCTAAGATGATCTAGAAATGCGAAAAATTAAATAAAACTCCAAAATTCTGTTAAATGCAATATCCTTACAAGGACCTTCATTGTCCTTGAGTAATGATTTGGATTGAATCAGCTACGAGTTTATACAAAAGACCTGACTGTGATAGATAGAATCGACGGCACAACTCTTTTATAGCTTGATCAACATACGAATTCCGATCATCTGTGACATCTTGGCCGACATTTAATTATAACTTTTCTATAATAGTTGCATAAGTTGTAAGTTATAACAATTTGCATATGCAATGCAAGAAAGTCCAAAGACATCTCGACCATCACGGTCGGCCGCTTTTCGACATCAGGTGGAAGTCACTCTTCAAACGTTTTGGCCGTAAATTACCAAAAAATTCGGAAATATTATCAAAACAATGACGTGACGTAAAGTGGAGGGAAATTCATCATAGATTTACTCAACTGTTGAATGGGCTGCTCTGCTGCTGGAGGTAGTTTTGTTTTTTCCATTCTGGCAATTTCAGCGGTCAGTGATCTACCTTGAGAAACGTGAGACACATCCGATGGACGTTTGCTTATTTTGTAAGCAAACTGGGAAGTTAGACTGATGACAGTAAACTGATTAAAGCGTTTATTGACTAGCAGCCTTATTTATTAGAATTTTTTAAACGCTCCTAAACACCTGTATAGTTATGCAGTGTATAAGTGTTTATACAGCCTTTATACACCCTCCCGAAAATTCTTATTTATAAAATATTTTCCCTTGCATATTAGTTATACAGGGCTTGTGTCAGAGAAAGCACTAAAAAGGAGATGTCTATTATATTTATGTCCAAAAATATAAAAAAAAAACTTAGCAGCTTGTGAAAAATACGAGTTCAATTCTAGAAGTGATTCTCAGAATAATGATTGTCAAGTATTGGACCGTGTTCTTTTTGCTAATGTTGTTACCTAGCTAAACAAAAATTGTAAAAAAAAAAAATAGGTACACCTTTTCACTTTTTACTCGACAAGTTGACTGTGCTACGAATCAAAGAACAATGTATGTAGGTACTCGCAGTTACGAAATTCTTGAAGAGATTTGTTGGCTCCCCCTCCATAGGCGTCAACTGAAAAAAACTGTTCAGGTAATCGGCTAGTCCAACCATTCACATCAAGTCAGCAACCTGTCAGATATACTGAACGTCCACATTGAAAAGTAGTTTAAAGTAATGTTTCTTTTGGTATTGCCGTAACTTCAAATTCTTGTAAAATTGGTTGCAAAATAAAAATGTGAAGGATTAACAGTTTTTAGTCGAAAATTCAATACTAAAAGCGCCTGCTAAAAGTTTGCTGAAAAATAACTTCAACGGCCTTGCGAAATAAGGCCCAACACAAAAAAAAAAAAAAAATGAAATAAGGCCCCAAACAATTATACAGGAAACAACAAAAACGATTTTTAATAGCATTTGGGGTGTTATTTCCTTTTTTGGGGCCTTATCTATACTTATAATAAAACTGTAGGCAATTTTTTTGTTACCTAATGGCGTGAAAACTACTGCACAGATTTCGATGAAACTTTTTTTGAAATGTTTCTTAAGATTCTGTGCAACATATAGGCTATTCCTTTCATTGCCATGCCTATTTTTTGGAGCGTTTTTGATCAAAATGTGTTTTTTTCTGACTTTACTGCCTTTAACTCGCCATTAGGTACTCAGATAATTCTTAATCAATTCAAACAAAACAAAATACTTAGGAGAGTCAAAACTTTTATAGTTATTTCAAGCCATCAATCAGCTTTCTATGTCCTCTAGAAGCTGAGCTACAACCTAAAATCTAACACGAAACAAATAAATTTATTTTCTCAAATCGAATATTATCAGCAGCCGCGGTTCTTCATCGTTGTTCTGCTTTGGGGCGGTTTGGTGGCGCACATCGCACAGGCACGTTCATATGAAAAAAAACTGCGTGGTGTTTTCTCCAAATTAAGTGAAACGAAAGAAAAGTATGGGACGTGAATTGAATCAACAGTAACAATGTGTTTCTGAGAAAATGCGCAGATGGCTGATGAGTGATGACGTGTGGTGATCAGCGTTGCCATAAGTGCAGATTTGTCTGCATTTTGCAGATTTTCAACATTGCTGCATATTTTTAAAAACCAGAAATCTGCGCTTCAGATTTTGTCTGCATCCGCAAACCGCAATAATATATTTTGTTCTTTTTAACAAATTTTAACATTTGTTGCACACTTGATTTCGCTGTATGCTGTCATTTTCGTATTCAGATTTTTTGTTTTTTTTTTTTTTTGTTATTGTTACATACATAAAAAAAAAAATTGTGAAGGAAGATTTTTCTAAAGAAATCATAATTGCAGATTTGTAAAAACATTTTTATGGCAACATTGGTGGTGATGGACGTATGGTGGAGGTGGTGCATATAGAAATTGAGTTCATGGTTTTTGTTTTAATGGTTGTTATAGTATCTACGTTGATACCTACCGTAAAGAATTGAAGAATTCAAGAAGTAAAGACGATATAGGTGAATTATGTTTCTTGATTTATTTATTGTTGGTGTAATTAAAAATTTCCGTTAAGGCTTTTGTTTTAGTCGTTGTTTTGATATTACCTACGTTGTACCTACAGTAAGGAAGTGAAACTTTAGTACCTACTTACTCTGTTGAATTTAATTTTCCTAAATTGGTGTTTTAGGTAAATGGATTTGTTTTATTTATTGTTTCACATTGACAATGTTCACCGCTTTTTTTTTTAGCTAGACTTTTGATTTTAAACAAATATGCCGTTGAGAAAACGGTCAAATCTCTTTTATTGGAAATTACACAGTCTCACGCCGCGTACGAAGTTGCGGGCACAGCTAGTTTCCTAATAAAAGAAAGAAGAAATGAAATAAGTCCCCAAAATTATTTTTTTTATTATTCATTGTTAACCTTCCGACATGGAATGCGTATAGGGGGGGCGTGCTTCCCCCCTGCAACCCCCCTGCTTGGGTTTACTGTTAGATTACGGGGTGGGTGCGAGGTTGAGTATATGCAAAGTTCCTTTAATCTAAATTAGTTTAGCCAATATTAAATAAAAAGTAGTTCTCATTATTTTTAATTTCATTATGAAATAAACCCCAAATTTTGGGGTCTTATTTCATTTTCTCTTTTGGGGCCTTATTTCCTACAACCAACTTCAACTGAAAGAGGGAGAATGTCATGAAATTCAAATGAATTGAGATGAAGCTCGTTCATTGGCGAACGCTTTAAAACGCCGATGACAGTTCAATTTTGACAGTTCTTGTATACGACTGACGTAGTGACGTTACCAATCAATCGAATTTTTGCATTCTAGTCCAGATCAATCTACTCTACTTGAGATATTGTGGTCAAGCACTTTCCAATATGAATGCCTGTTGCTTTGCTTTTGATGCCATATTTGACAAGCGAAGAAACTTTTCTTGGAAAACTGTCTAAAATTGTGAAAATAAATCTAATTAAGGTCGATTTATAGTTGTTCTTTAAGCACGAATTAGTTTGAGAAAACAATGAACGTCAGCATTGGACATCCTCCTCGAAAAATAGTAAATTGTGCCATGTTTTTATTTCCACAAAGTTGTTAAGTTTGTATCTCATATCAAGTTCACTGTTTTGTTCTGGTTTGTGCGTGGATTTTGAGGCGAATCGCTGGCGATTATTACAATTTATTACGAAACATGTTTCAGCAAATAGTAAAGTAATGTGACAAAAATTTAAGCAAGTCCTGCTCCGTCTGTGTACGCCTTACCATTACACCTTACGTCCATGAAAATACGAATGCTGAAGAAGAATAAAAAAAAACGCTTTGCAAGGAATTGCGACATTCAGCCTGGGATTCGAAAAGATAAAACACTATTCTGTTTAACTTTTCTACTGAAATAACTTTATTTACCCTTTCTAATTATTCACTTATAAAGTACCAAAACAATATCACTTAAATCAGTTCTTAAACGTTTCAAGCCAATCACTTGATTCACTGTTACTTTACACTTATTTATCTCACAACCGATTACTTTTCGAACTTTATCGTTTAAAAATCAACTGTGTCCCTCTCTTCTCAAACATGCCCTTTTATATCCGCTCTGCCATCTATCGCGAATTTTCCAATTATTCTGGATGGCTCTAGAATGAGATATAGTGGTTCTAGAATTTGAGGGTGGTGAGTTACAATTCACAGATGACATTGACATTTAACAGATTTGAGTTTCCAATTAGAACTGGAAGTGGAACTGTTTGTTCGTTCGTTTTAGGTTCGACGCTACATTCCACACCACAAAATTTTTAAAAACGCAATTGTATTTTTATTTTTGCATTTGTAATGCCGCTATTGTTCTATCCAATTGTAGTATTACAAGAAAAGCATAAATATATTTGCACTTTGCGCAGAAAAGATTCGATAATGTTATTCAGCGAATGTAGGTATGCGGTTTTCTCCTCTTCAAATTTACGTTACGGGGGGAATGATTTAGATAATGCCAGAGATAAAAGCCAAACTTACCATTGAAGCTTCCAGTTAGCCTCGAGCTAGGTAACTCTACGGTCGACTCAAATGTGTGTAATATGCTTTAAATACAAATAATATCATCAAGCATCTGGGTATACTGTCATTCGATGTTGGATAGCAATGGTCCAGGTCCAGTCCATACACTTTACTTCAAATTCTTTTTTATAACCAACATATATAAAAATACAACAGTTTTACATTTGGGTCAGTGGATTTAAATATCATTAAATTTCTGTTAAGTCCGTATGACACTACATTTTTTTTTTTTTTTTACTTTTAAAATGAAGCAAGAGCAGTACGAAAAATTAGAGCGAAAATTCCCGATTGGAGATGTAAAAAAAAAAAATGCATTAAAAATGTATTCAATTTACATTTTCCATCTGCTGGCAGCTATTTTTTGACATTTCAAGATTATTTGAAAATAAATTCGTTTCACAACATTTGTGGTTGCTTTGCAAAGAATTGCTACCTCTTTTGTTACACACTTTTAGTCTCTTTTGCACGAGCTGACATTTCAACATGATTTAATGTGATAAAAATGAGGAAAAAATGATAGAGAAATGTAATGAAACGATTACTGAAGAAAAAAAAATTTTAAAATGCCACCGGATTTTTGAACAGAAACGAGCTCTTAACTAGTGCATCAAGAAGTGGCAGCACTCCTTATTCATTGCACCATTGAACGTAGGTAGCCGAAGTCAAGAATCTACCAACAAGCGTTTTAGTTCGTTCTTCGTTCGTTAAATATTTAAATGCGGTTTGTGTCTTGAGTTGCATGGGGTCATTGTTGTTTAAATCACAGCACGCAAAACATTTTTTTTGCGACTCTCAAACTGTGTGTTAGGGCGCGGTTCCGACAAAAATCGGGTGGTTGATGTATCTACTAAAACTGAAAGCACATTTGGAACGTGTCAACGATACAAATTAAGTAGGTATAAAATAGGCAGCATTGGTAATAAATACTGTAATAATACTGTCATCCAGTATATTGAATAAGGGTATAAGGGAAGCGGGGAATGGGGATGACTTTGGTCGAGTTACGGAGTGGACTTGGCTGTGGTCGAGTGTACAAGTTTTTTTTGAGTGGTTTTGCCTGATCTAATTTTTACCAATTCTAATACCCTTTTCACACCGAGCCGAAAACCGGGTTTTCGCGAAAACCCTCGAAAACTTTATAGAAAACAGAAGTTTTCCCATACATTTTTCAGTTTTCAAAACGAGTTGCTTAAAGTCGTTTTCCACCAAAACACCACGGAAACGACTTCCGATCGTTGGGTTGTTGTAACAAACACACCTTATGCAACATTCAGCAGAATCTGACCGAACAAATGTTAAAACTCACAACTTATAATCATTTTCCACACTAATTTATGGACTAATATTATTTTTAAAGGCTCTGAATTAATTTTATTTGTTAACTAATGCGATGGAAATTTGTAAACAAAACAGTTTACACAGAAGTTCCGCGGCTGTGTCTCACAGCTGAGTGAAACGTCAAACGAAAACTAATAGTTATTTTTCGGTGTGAATGCAATTTCGAGTTTTCGACGAAAACACGGTTTTCGCTGCGGTGTGAAAAGGGTATTACGAATTTTTACTCGGTCATTAACTCGAAAAATTCTTAAAAGAGAATGTCATAGAAAGAGCGATACTCAACATACTCAACAAGTTTCTTGGTGTAAGAAGTGAAATAGCTGTCAGTCACATTACAATAAACAGCTGATTTGAAATTTGTTGTCCCATTTGGCATATGCGTGAATTTGTTTTGATTTCTTATTAGGGTAGGTGTACCAGTACCCGGCCAGTCACTAGTAGCCGGCCACTTTGCGTTAAATAGTTTATAATAAGTAAATTAATCGCTATTTTCACGGGCCAAAAATTGGGGCTATAATTTTTGGCCTATTTATCGTGCTGGTAAAATTTGACGGCTGTGAACTTCACTAAACTGCAAGCAAAAAAATGCGCAGTCTTCGAGGAAGCGAAAAGTGTGTTTTAGAGTTCGAGATTGTTAATGGAGGTATCAAACGGAAAACGTAGATTTCAGTATTTTTCTTAAATATTTACGAACTTTTTTATTGTTTATCTGTTAAGTTATATAATTATTAATCATAATATGTGCCAAAAACACGGAATTTTCATTTCTTTTTAAGTATTAGATGGTGGCCGGTCACTAGAACTTTTTTCTTTGAGGTGTTTAAGTGTCCGGCCAAGGTGGACAAGGTGGATAAGGTTGCATTTATCCATGCAACTAAGCCAACTTTGCCATGCAAAAATTAAAGGTCTTCGTTGCTGTAAAAAGGGACAATCGACGTAATTTTTAATGCAGTATCGCACTTTCCTCTTCTCGAATGCTTGTAGTTTAATCAGTACAAATTCTTCCACATACTTACTGGCATTTATCAAAACGAAGTTCGATTAACTCACTTGCATCGCTAGATGAATCAACTAATATTGTTAATAAATTAAAATTAGCCAACTCTTCGAGCTTATCAGCTATTTAAACAATTTTTCGTACCACTTTATTGAATTTTTGAATTGTGTGTCTGCCATTTTTCATAGATTAGCTACTACAAAAGCGTTCCCTAACTTTTTCGTAAGTGTGTCTCTCTCTCTCTCTCTGCCATTTTGACAGTCTTTTCCATTCTTACTACAAAAGTAAAGGAACAAACATAAAGCTAATTTGTTTCTTTTCTTTTTTAATTTAATAAAAACTGTTTTTGTATGTTAACCCAAGTTGCAAGCTGATTTCCCGTTTTCAAATACAAATAGTTGAACAATGTCGGAAATTATAATGATGGGTTGACGGTGTCTAACAAACGAATACCCAAAACTTTTCAGTTCTCATTTCGACCGCAAGCTCACCTTTACGTGTTGCAGAGACATATCCATTCCGTAAATGTTAAAAAAACTATGAAGACTGTGAGTACCTTTTGCGAACGCATAATCCATTATCTTCTCTGAAAGAAATAAAAAACAAATGCAGGTTTTCTTCCTCTTCTTCCTTTTCACATGTTAAGCCTTCCATTCCAGTCTCCCTCTCCGATTGCATAGGTAGTTCTAATTCACTTATACGTATAGCTTACCTTTACACCTTACATCCATCAGCATATTTGCGTGTACTTCCTCATTCTTACCCAGTTTCATCATCTTCCTACTGACTATGGCCTGTTTCACTTTTTATCCTTCACGGTGCCTACCATAACTGTGGTCGCTTGACTCCCCCACTTTGCTACTTGTCCCTGGTCTTGTGTGTACTCTCCTCAGGTCTATTATTACAAAGAAATTTCGACAGAAAAAAAAAACCCAGAACGTCTACCCATCGAATAGTCTCATGAAGATAATTCTTGTTGTCCATCCATCTACTAGCCTAAGGCAGCCACATCAAGTATACCTACCGTATACATCTATCTCGCTGGCACTTGGTTATGATGAAATCAAAACAATGCCCACCCTCGCTCAATATTCGAGCGTCAATTGAGTGAAGTTAGCCAGGGTCGTTGGGTGGCGGGGTGGCGGCAAATATACCCACTGTCCGTGTCCAGTACATAGGAGTGAAATGACGATGATGATGATGAATTCCTTTTTTCCAATTAAAAGCGAATTGTTTTCTTGTCTGTCCAGTGTTTATTTAGGACTTGTGAAAAAGGTTGTACATCATTCCACTATTTTGGGCATTTCCTGTAAATGGTTCACAGAAATCTATTAAGGTATCTTCTCTTGGCGAATGCCTGAGTGGTCAAGAGGTGTAGAGTAGACAAAAACAAAAACTTTTCAAGTTATCAGCAAGTAACTTGCAAAACTTTCACAACGAGTGCTACTTTAAAAACAGAAATAAAAGGAAACGTCAACAGTTGTGAGTTAATAGAGTTTGCACTGTCTTGCCGCCCAATGCCCATCTTCGATGTTTAATGGTGGACATTTGTATGGATGAAAATTTAAATACTTCTCTGTCGAACAGATGTTGTCGCAGTAATTTCTTGGGGTGCGCGTCTTCTTTCTCTGTCCGGGTTATTATTTTACGATTTTTTCTTGATTTTGGACGGATGGAACTGTCCAACTTTTTAAATAGAACTTTGTGACTTTTTTAATTACGGCAATAGTAAGGAGAAAGCGTGGTGGAAAATGGAAACCAGTCGATATTATTTTAATGAATTGAAATTGGAATACCAATGAAGCAGGTGCGAGAGCTCGTCCTTGCTTTGGGGCGAACTGATTTGTTTTGGAAGATAATCTTCTATAAAAAGAATTTAACATCCAAGTTATGGTAACTAAAGAGCAGGCAGTAAGTCAGGGAAGTTAGACTTTATAAACTCTTTATAAAAGAAGCCTTAGGAAAATGTTGACATGCTGACGTAACATTCGTGTGTCGTGTCTTTCGTGAGAGTGAGCTTCCGTAAATTTAAAGTCGGGGCTAAAATTTGTTATTATTATACGGCGCACTGTGAGCAACTTAAATTTAGAGTCGAAACTAAAAATTTGTATTGGCAAGATCTATTATATTTAAAAGATTTTTATAGAAGCTGTGTGTGACCAGGACAGGTTGGCACATCGGCTCAACTACTGGTTCAACCCCTTCTGTTTTTTCTTCAGCCACGTCTAGCGACCGTTTAAACAACATCCGAATGTAACATACTATCCTGATGAAGCCGTTCGTATTCGACAAACTGCTTACCAACTTCTTTCTATTGTATAGGAAGTTTGACCTAACTCCTAGAGCACCTACTATATGGAATTATTGCTTCTAGTTTTGTTGTACGAACGAGGAGGCGGCTGTTCATTCTCTAAAACGACTCCATCTACAAAAATTCACAAGAATCAAAAACTGTGACAATAAGCAGCGAGAACAAGCGTTTCCTATAGCTCTTGTTCAAAGACGATTGTTGAGTAGTTTTGGTGTGTCTTAGGGTTATTTTCGGGCGCCTTTCTAGACCCATTTTTAAGACGCTTTTGGAGCGAACTTTAGGCGCATTTTAGAATTTTTTTTTTATTGACTTTCAGGGCGGGACATTTTTGTGTTCGTCTTAGAGCGCTTTTGAGCACTTTTTTCAGGGGATTTTAAAGCATTTGAATATTTTGGGGCACATTTTGTAGCTTGATTAGGAGTTTTTCGAGACGTTGTTATAGGCCGTTTTTGTGGATTCTTAGGGCCATTCTGAAGTGTTTTTCAGAACTCTTTTCGCAGCGTTTCTTTTACCGTTTCGGAGCTCTTTTTATAACAATCATAGGACGTCTTTCGTGATATTTTTTGTGACGATTTTTTGTGACGATTTTTTGATTTTTTTGACGCAGTATCACTTTTAAGATTATATTTTTGAGCATTTTTCGTGGCACGAATTTTTTATTTTGTAGTAACTGTTGCGTTTTGGGACAATTTTTGTAATACTCTTTAAAGCGTTTTAAATGTCGATTTTTGGCCATATGTTTTTTTTATCAACATTTATTTTGTGACGGTTTTAATGGTAAGTTTCTTAGGACATTAAGGGTTAGTTCTAAAAAATTTTAAGGTATGTGCAATGTGCATTGGGGCACAATATCTTCGACTGTATTTCGTGTTTTTTTTTTTTTTTTTTTTTTTTTTTCTTTTAACTTTTTTTGCCAACGGTGCCGATGTTTTAGGGAGTTTATGAAGTGTTTTTTAGGATTTTTTTTTTTTAAGCACTGATTTTGGGGCGTTCTTCTGTTTTTAGGACCATAACATTTTTCAGAATTTTAAGAATTTGTTGTCGATTTTTTTTAATTTTTTAGGTTGGCTTTTACCTGTGGGCGTTTTTCAGTACGTTATCGGATCGTGATCTCTTCCAAAGTTTTTTTTTTATGTAACTAATGATATTTTTAAACTAATTTTCTTCTTTTCCACGATGTGTTTCATGCAAATATTGATGTAATTTATAGGCTTTATTTGGAGCCTTTTTTAATAGAGAGTCTTAAATCTTTTAGGATGATTCTCCGCTGACCGTCTTTCAAGGGGTATTTTGCTATGATTTTCGAATACTTTTAATTAGCATTTGCTACTGATCCATACCCTATTGGCCATTAGAATTGTTTGTGAAGGTTACTTTGGAGAATTTATTTTGTATACGTAACATTTTGGTTATTTTTTTGGCGTTCTTCTTAAAGCATTCTTAGGAGCTGTTTAAAGACGATCCGCCAGGAACATTTTCCGTCGTTCTTAGGACAGGTTTTATGACAATTTTCAGCTTGAGTTTCCTCGAAGTTTTACGTCTTTTTCGAGAGTGGTTTAAAGTAATGGTTCACTCAAAAAATATTAACATTTACTAATTTTTGTTTGTGTAGGGTCATTTAAGGTCCAGTTTAGTGGAATTTTGTTTTTTTTAGAGCGTTCTTTTGGACGTTTTTAGTGCGAATTTTGTGGTGTATTTCAAGACTCGTCTCATTGATTTTCTGATGCGATTTTCGGGCTGGTTTTGTAATGTCTTTCACAGTGGTTTTGGAAGAATTTTTTGATGATTTTCGTCCTGAAAACCACTAGCAAATTTGTTACCTGGTGCGCAATTTTGTACATTTTTATTCAGGTAATGACAATCCCGGCCTTCCAACGGAGAAAGACACATGTGTGCATGCTGATAGAAGTTTTCGATCGCGATAAAACGCTGAAAATGAATTAAAGGTATAAATAGCTTCACAGGCCTTTCATATGTTTGCAATTTGCATATACGTATTTTTCTTAATTGAGATCCAAGAGACCTTTATAGCTGCAAGTTCTCTGAAGTACCTATACAGTTGATCACATGTGCCACTATTACGTCCTCGGAACTAGTGACTTGAAAATGCGATTAAGAGTTTTTGTTTGTTTTGGCGCATTTGTTTCAGACAAATACACCGCACAGACTTCTCAAAAAGCAATATATTTTAATAACATTAAAGTCTCATTTTTAAATCTTTAATATCGCGCCTAAATTTTTTCATATTTATGGTGGATCTGTGCAGGTAGTTCCTCTCACGTCAAAAGTCTTCTTTCTCTAACTCAAGGTACCTCAATGTTGAATAAATCGTAGTTCCGTTCCCCCACTTTAGCCCGGCCTGTATTAGCAACCACACTCTAACAGCAATCAGGTGTTCGCATTTTAAATAAATTAACTTTTCCACTCGACTAGCCTGTTTTGATAAAGTGCCGAAAAACCGCCGCCACCCATCTAGATTTGTGAAAAATTCCCCAAAATTCACCAGCGCACGTTCGGGTGATATTTCTTTATTAAAAAACATTCATTTGCCCCCTCCCGAAACCTCTCTCTACACTAAAGTCCTTCGAGCGAGTTTCGGTGTCGTTCCGTTTGGCACATTACACTCCACATCTGACAAGAATTATCGCACTTTACCCGGTTTTAACCCGGCTACGTATGAATTATGACAGACAAGGGTGACGGTCGTTCCTCCCACAGGTGACACAAAACATTCCAACTGCGATATATAAAGTACAAGCTTCCCTTCCCAGCCCAGCAGTAGCGATTTAACTTTTCACTTCACGCCTCCGCTGGCAAAACAAAGCAAAGCATAGCAGCGGCACCAAAGTGCTTTCCCGGAGTTTGGGGACAAAATACGTGCCAATAAATGTTCGCACGTTTTTATTGTAATTTCAAAAACGTACGAGAACTGTCAAGATGATAATAATAATGAGGACGACTGTTGTATACACTTTCACCGCAAGTCAAGTGGAACTGAGCTTGAAAAATGCCAGCCAACTTTGAATTTTTTGTGTGGACTGTGGAGGCACATCCCATACCCATCATTGGTAAGCTCATATATGCAGATCCCCATTTTATGGCCATCTGCAGATGAAGAGTACCATATCGAAGCTCTGTTTGCTTATCAAATTGTAATTGATTGACTTCGTACGGTGCAAATTCATCAGGCGACAATATTTTCTGTCCACTGGCCATCAATTTCTGACTTCCGCTGCAGGATGCCATAGGTATCCCTGGCACCAACCACCGACCGAGGAGATTGATCCTGGCCCTATACGTATTGGCGATGCAAACAGACCATAGCGTGTGTGCATTGAGTGCGATGAATCAATCGATGTCATGTTGTGTAAACATTTTTTGCCGGACAAGTCGGACGGCTTAATGGAGACACCTGTTGTTGCAGAAAGGAGATTGCCTATGAATGGGAAAAGTCATCGATGAAAAATGTATAATTCAATTATCTTATTTGCAATTGTCTGATGGCTGCAAAAAAAAAAGTGTCCTTCTGACGTGCAATGGGACCCCCTTCCAACAGAACCTAAGACCCCTTCATCATGCTCCGGCGCTTCCCAGGAAAATCCCATAAAACTCATCACCCATCAGGATGCGATGACAAACACACGAACCCCCGGTCTGTGTTGTGATAGCAATTTGCAGATTTATTTTATTTCGTTATCTATTTTTTATGCCCAAACGAACAACAAGGAACAGGATAATAAGGACAATAGCTTTATTATACGTATTACTTTTATGGATTTAATTTCCAATGTCCTGCCGTCGTCGACGGGATATCAATGACGTGGTATGGTGGCGACATGGGTGGACGGAACGTTTATATGTTGTGGACAAGGTCCTTTCTAATTTCCTTAAATGCTGGAAACACAATAAGCAAAGTGTGCGCACCCGTATCCGAAACCGAATCATCGTTCTTAGACGATTGTGCGAGGAGGACATGATTTTTCCACAATTGTCAGCATTTTTGCCGTCTACTCTGTGGTGTCCGAGAGTTGTACGTTTTTATGATTGTCCTCTTTTTCGTCGAGGAGAAAGTGGAGCTAAACGGATATGTCCGCACCCTTGATACGTATGGCATTGTTGGAGGCGGACGTTAACATAATTTATGTGGTTACATGCGGATGCTACTACAAAATGTGAGCAGTGATAGTTTCAGTTGAATGCATACTCTTGTGGGATGATAGTTGGCATGGGGAGTATTTAAAGGGAGAGGGAAATTGAATGAAGGCGTCTTCGAAGATGTGTGTGATTAAAGCTCATATGGTTCTGAGCGATATTTTGGAAGTAATCCAATTAACTGCAAAATGGCCCTTGCTCGTTGCTCTATTGCATTAGAGTGAAGTTGGGTGCTGTATTAAACATAAGGATATAAGTAAACTGGGTCTTCAAGCCATGAATTGGCTAGTTGGGTGTTGCTCCAATTGGGCAGACCAGAGATGGTTATGGTTACCTCTTTTGAATTATGCTTTGCATGCGACACCAGCTTCGCGAAATGTCCTATATGCGGTCGGCATCAAGAGATGAAGACTTCGATGCCGACAAGTCATCAGAAATGCCTCTAGATTCACCCGGCCACACATTTGACACAGCTGTATATTGGAGTTACATCGAGCTCAAGTAGAAGGAAAACAAACGGCGCTGGCCAGATGGGCGAGGTTGGCTCGTGAGCTCTAGACAGGTCTGAAAAGAGTTCGAAAAGAGCAGCAACATTCAAAAGTCTTGTGTAAAGGCCACAAGCTCTGAATAGACTCCTGTACGAATAGTAATCTCACTTTAGTACAACAGCTCACATTTTATGTACCTAACCTTTCTCGTGCATTTTTCGATATTGTATTTGTAGCCTTGGTAGCAAAATTGGAAGAACAAACTACGATAAGAACTCGAAGTTTTGCACGCATTTCTTGGTGGGATTTAAATTCAAAATTTCAGGCAATAAGGGGCAGATGTAACAAGTGGCTTATGTCGTTTTCCATTGGTTTCAACGGGGATGCATACTCATTCTGTAATCCAATGGAACAAGAAAAATGCTTCTGATTGAATCCACAAGTATTGGTGAAATGCCAAAAAAATAATCTAAGGCAGCTGTCATCTGACTTGTATAAAATACAAAAATTACACTTGTGTGAGTGCTTCTTGAGTGAATTCGGACTTCAAACCGAGAAGCGAAATTCGTTTCTCAGAATCACCAGAAGAGAATTTTTTGTGTTTCAGGAGCGATTTTTTCGACTACGGACCCCGGACGCAGTTGTTCCGGAACAAAATTTTCCAGTGGTCCTTAAATGGACAGTGAAACGTCTGCGAAAAGGCAGCGGAAAATAATTTGTGCGGAGAGTTCCATCAGCTGCTGCACAAGTAACAGTGTTACCAGCACTGGCTATTTATCTCCGATTTGGATACTCAAACTTTTCACTGGTTCCATAAAATTGTCATTTTGCAATTATCCGTATTTAGGCTACTCACTTTAAAGTTTTGCGATTTTTAAGCTCCTATATTTGTATTTATAAAAAAAATGCATTATAGTACTTCAATTGCCAATGTACTCTTTTCGTATAACAAAAGCTTTCTACGCAGTTAATTGCAAATGAGCCAACTCCATTTTCATATAGTTTTTGAACAGACTCTCACATCTCAGCAGTAAAATCATCTCACAAGATAGGTATGCATAAATATGAAGACACGCTGTCCATGTCCAAGTATGCAGGAATGCCCCCTTCCAGCAAAATGTTTTTATTTTTTAATTTAACTACATTTGGAAAATGGAAACTATAAAAGTCTCTCAATTCAGAGTTGGTGTTGTTTTTGTTTTTAATTTAATACTGTAGTCTTTAAAAATAATTTAATCAGAATAAGTGTGCCTATGAACAACAAAAAAAAATCACATTTTTAATTTTCATTTATTTGAGTTTGTGTATTTTTGGCTCCGAAATTTCTTAATTTGACTCCATACCTCTTGTAAGAGCTGGCAACACTGCAGTACTAATGTTAAATTTTCGCAAGCAATTAGGGACGTTCAAGTATCTAGTTTAGTTAGTTTGACAGCTGTCTGACTAGATGTATCTCGTTTTTGTTTGGCTGAAGTCGGTCTTATGAGCAGCTGTTTCAGTTGACGTTTATGGAGTTGTAGCCGACGAACCTAGTCAAGAAATTCATGACTGGGTTATTGACAGTTCGAGTATGTGGCTGACGTAGAAAAAGTGACGTTCCCGACCAATCTAGTTCTTACATCTTATCTAGACCAATCTAGTTGATCTAGATTCTTGAATGTGTCCATCAATGTCCCGGATAATAAACGGGTGCGAGGAGAGAATCAAGAAACCAAGCAATCTACTACAATTACCAACTTTTCCGCCATCATTTCGCAGCAGCTGCGTAGTGCGTACTGCAAAACGGAAAGGAGCGCCAAATTGTTTGTTAGTTTTCAAAAGTTTAGAAGTATCCAGTATCCTCGATAAGTTGCTTTAGAAATATCTGCAGATATGAGATATTTTAAATTTAATTTATAAGATTGGAAAAAGTTACCCAATCAAGCTAAAAGTTATCACAAATCTGGAAAGATAATTAAACACGAAAAAATCATACACATCGGTTTGAGTCAATATTTAAGCCGAGTACGTTCTTCACGTGAATTTCAATATTACCAAAGTGGCAACCACGGTATCAGTATTTTTAATTATGATTGTTTTTAATTGCATAATACAAATTCTATCTTTTGTCATTATGTTACTTGTACTTAGGGTGACCAGATTTCCCTGACTGAAAAGAAGACATTTTCAAAGACAATTCTTCATAATTTTTTTGTATTATTTCAAGCAAAACAAAAAAAGAAATCATTTGTTATAACCTAATAACATAAAAAAACACATTGACTTGATAAATTTCTGTTTATAATAAACTAGCTGACCCGGCGAACTTTGTTCCGCCCATATTCGTTAATGTAATGAAAATAATAATACTCAGCATGCACTATGCACATGTCCTTTACGATTACGATACACGATGTATAAAGCGGAAGTTCATACATTTGACTTTAGGAGAAACATGGGAATTCAATATTGATTCCACAAAATTCCAGCGATAGTCCTTGAGACTTATTAATTGTCATAGCGAAACGGGAAATTGCTACGCTTTAATACGAATAGCAAATCTTTCTGAATAAGCCGAATTCGCGGAATTAGAATGATTTCCTTTGAATTTTTCACTCGAAATCGTCGCTTTTTCCATGACATTTGATTTGAGATTCTTCACAAAATTTCGGTGGATTGAGGTTGCGCAACAAAATTATAATCGAGCCGACTTTCAATTTCAAATTGTGTAGCGGTAAGCCTGTCATATCAAAATAATTCAAAAATAAAGATTTTAAATAATTTTTGTTGTATTGGAAGTGACACTTCCCGTATTTCTATTCAATCTTCTTTTTTTTTTTAATACGGTTCTTCATGCAAAATTCCATCCCCAATCCCATCCCGTAAACTTTTATTTTCACGACAAAAAAAATGGCATAAATGTCCTTCCTTGGGTCAATACGAATCCACGAAGCACGATCCATTCCCGAGTTATGAGTGCACATACGGACGACAGTCTTTTTTACATATAGCCGTAAACACCGTACCAAAATAGTGTCCTATCTTTCAAACTGTAACCAACCATACACAGCCCCAAAATTTCATTGAAATCGGTTAAGTGGTTTATGAGATTGAACACAGCGCCACCTATCGTGTCCAAAATAGTGATAGATAGGACTATTTTGGACACGATAGGTGGCGAAAAAAATAGTCCTATCTATCAAACTGTACCCGTAGTCGCAGTAGCTTAGTAGTTAGTGTGTTGGACTGCTATGCGGGGGTCCCAGGTTCGAATCCCGCAAGAACCCAACTCCGACTTAGGGTTTTTTTCCGCTGCGCTACCTCTCGCGAACGTCTGACAAACATCCGAGAGTATAAATGTCTTGAAAGGGCTTCTCAATTAGCCGTTTGGAGTTGGCATAAAATTGTAGATCCCTTCCATTCGTTCCAAAAAAAAAAACAAAACGAATGGTTGTGAGAAGCTAGGCCTAGGGTCTCTCCGGACCTGTTGCGCCAACTATTTATTCATTTATCAAACTGTACCCAACCATACACAGCCACAAAATTTATTCAAATCGGTTAGGCTTATGATATCGACAACAGAGTCACCTATGGGGTCCAAAATATCTATCTATCTTTCAAACTGTAACCAACTAAACACAGCCACAAAATTTAATTGAAAACGGTTGAGTGGTTTAGGAAAAAAAACAAAAAATTACTCAAATTCATGTTTTTTTTTTCACGCACGATTAAGTTTTCCGATTCCAGCGTAGGAACCGTACAACTAAAATTTTTCAAAATGTTGAGAAAACTAAAAAAAAAAACCGACTGGAAATTCGAAAAAAGTAATTTGACAAAACAAAATGTATTTCTCATAAGACCAAAAAAAAAAAAAAAAATATTTTACCAATTGCAACCAAACTTCACAAAAGTCATATAATTAGACCAATACCAAAGATGTGAGAAAGATTGGTTAAAATCGGTAAATGCGTTAAGGCGTGATTCGGCGACAAACGAACACATAATATTTGATATTAAATTCTTCACAATCAAACGCGTACCGTTACAAAATTTTGGTTCGTTTAGGTTCCAAAACAAAGTGGGATAGTTGGTGGCTTCGTTTTCATCCATCACGGAGTCGACTGATTTGTACGAATGCAACTCACCAGCGATTTGGTTTTGAATGGTGAAATGCAAGTGATCGACGTTCTTGTTTTTCGCAGCCAAAATTACTCTTACACTCAGCCAATCATGGTCAATATAATTCTGAGCGATATTCGGGAAAACATTCATGATTTGTTCTTTCGGTGTCGTTGTAAAGTTGCAAGAATGTTGTTGAAACTAAATCAGGCCGGTGATTAAGTTTGCTGGAATCACACCATTGCCCATCGCTTGGAGAACTCTGCAGCTGACTGGCCATTTTGTAAAGAAACTCGCATGTTTGTTATCAAATGCCATTTCTTAACGTATCGCCATAAAACAGACGCCTTCAGGCAAGCATTCAATTCATCTGCCGGAGTTGATCTCGAAATGACAGCCAGCGTTTGACGAAAATCGCCTGATAGCAAGATCATTGCTCCACCGAAAGGTCGCTTATCATTACGTAAACGATTCCGGCCTCCAATGCGCGTTTGTAAGCCATTGTGCATTCGTCCCATATGATAATCTTACATTGCTGCAGTACTTTCGCCATCACAGTATTCTTTGAAATGTTGCATGTAGGTTCTTCATCCACTTGCAGATTCAATGGCAATTTCAATGCAGTTCGACTGTTCGCTGTTTGACCGCCTTCTAACAAAGTAGCCACTATCCCAGAAGAGGCTTGGGCCAAAGCGATCTCAGATCTCGAACGAATTGTAGCCAAAATCAGTAAAATCAGGAATGCATTTCCAGTTCCACCGGGCGCATCAAGGAAGAAAATTCCGCCATTTTCGTTATCGACTGCTTGCATCAATTCATCGTACACTTTCTTTTGTTTTTGATTCAACATTGGCACATTTGTTCGAACAGCTTGATTCAATGCGATTCGATCGAAGTCCATTTCTCGCTCCAATTCTCGATTAAATGCGTCTTGCATTGAACGATTTGGCTGTGGCATCCCCAATTTGCACAACAAATTGCCACTCATGATCAGACACATATCCTCGATCAAAATCAAATCTTTGTTGCGCATTTCATCTGACATCTCCAGTTCAATGTCCGATGTCACAGTGCGAATTCGATGCAGAATAATGTCATCCATATCATCTTTAAATCTACTTCAAAGTATCTACTTCATTTAAAAAAGTTACTTAATGTAACATAGTAAACATAATTTATTAGAACAAACTTTTTAGGTATGTAGGTTGTAGGTACCTATATTTCAAAAACAAACAAAAATTTCAAAATTATTGACAACAACAATTTGCTTGGAAAATAATTAAAATACTTGACAACAACAATTTGCTTTTAAAATTTAAAATATATTTTTTTTTATTTGAAGTATCACTACTCGATTTCTATACAGTTTCTTTTTTTTCAAAGTGTATTTCCCCATACAAACTTTCATAACCTCTTTCATCCCCTCCAAGTTTTATTTTCGCGACAAAAAGTAAATAAAAACCTGATATACAGCAATACGAATAAAACAAAAAAAGAATTATGAAAATCGTCCCAGGGGTTATCGAGTTACGTGGCCATCGAGTTACACCCCGAAAGAATTATATATATAGAAGACATAAAACAATTTACTCAAATAATAGGTCTGTTCGCTTACTTTCTGGTTCAATATTTGCAATATGTCAAAATTTAGCTTGGATTTTAAAAAAATGTTCTACCCATTATTTATGAATTAAGATACAAAACGATTCCCGGAAAAACATATCACATCTTAAGGTTTTTTTCCACTGCGTCACCTCTCGCGAAAGTCTGACAAATATCCAAGAGTATAACTGTCATCAAAGAGCTCCTCAATTAGCCATTTGGGCTCGGAATAAAGTTTTAGATCCTTATAATTAAGAACTCACACAAAACGAATGGTTGGCTAGGCCTAGGGTCTTATCCCTTTGGATCTATTGCGCCAACTATTTTTTAATACAAAATGCAAAAATAAGTATCCTTTTATAAAATCTAAAAAAAAAGAAGACAAAAGCAGACGTTTCGCTGTCCGTTTGGAGACCGCCGCCAAATTTCATTCCGAAACAACAGCGGACTAAGCTTTAAAAGTACCACAATTATCACCACTAACAGCAAGTATCCCTCACAACGCGATGTTATTATTCACCATAAACATGTTGCCATGGAGCAGTCCATTCATTCAACCAGAAACAGTGTCCATCCCCATCTCACAAATTAGTATCAAATAAAGTGCCACCTTAACTTTTACAATGAACTTTGGCAATTTTGACTTCCCATTCTCGGTTGACATAAATATCTACAAAGCATACTTCAATACAGAGCCCGCAAAAAGTTCAAAAACGACACAATCAAAGACGAAACTGCAAGCATTCGACATGGACTGGAACACCCTTCAACCGAAGACGCTGCGACAGCTAGCGCTGGATAAGATTGTTGACAATTGGATTGGTAAATGTTTTTTTTTAACACCCCTCCGATGCAACTATAAGCGCGGTTTCCCTAGAAATGCCATACTTTCAGGAAATACCCAAGCAAGCCGACAAAAACTACATCCTGAACAACTTAGACCTCAGCGTACCTTTGAAAATGTCAAGAGCCCACATCAAAGACGACTTTTTTTGGAGGAAGTCCTATCAGTACCGTTGGAAGACACTGCCCTCCGCTATCGAGAATCGCCCGTGGATCAATGTCTATATGGAGAGACATCTCCAAGAGTACCTTGAAAACGCGGAGATCTGCGACTACGATCAGGAGAGTGTTCAGGGTGTTTTGGAAATATGTGCTCCCTATATAAACCGCCTGCAGATAGACTTCCTTCAGCCATCGATGGGGGAGCGGAATGGTGAGGTCTTTCAGTGGATTGAGTGCCAGATTCTTAGACTTTTCTATGTAGATCACATTCCGATGGACTTTGTGCTGAGTAACCTTCCGGAATTGCGCTCCTTCCGTGTGACTTACTGCACCAAGACAATAGAGACGAATTTTTACCTAGGCTGTTCGTCGTTCTCCCGAAACGATATTGTCAGCTTTAGCCGTGGCCTGAGCAGGTGCTATGAATTGACCGAGTTTTGGTAAGTCGGTGGCCAGTAGTGCTAGTTGTAATTGACATCAAACTGCTCTCAATGACATATAGCGGAAACGGTTAAAGCTGCAGTCCAAATGTCAATTTAGTTAGAATAAGTTTGAAGTGTCGCTAGTATCTCCGTCTCTTCATAATAATTGACTTTTCTAGGCTGCACAGCGTCAAACTGGAACCATATCAGTTGGCATTTATAGCCAGATCCTTGGACAAGGGCTGTCAGCACTTGACACGACTGGCTGTCACGCACTGTGACATGCACGACGATGGGCTGCAACAGTTTTTGGACGCATGCACCAGGGAGTCCTTTGCAGGCTTGCGGGTCCTTGATTTGACGAACAATTTCATTTGTAAGGGCGGCTTTAAGGTCGAACGAGTATTATTACTTTTATTTTTGCAGCACCCGAAGGAGCCTTCGTTTTGGGTCGTGTTCTTCGCGGGAGACCTCTGGAAAAACTAGTACTTCGATTGAATCCAATCGAAAGCGATGGAGTGGCGGCGATATTTTCCATCATCCCAAAGTTGCCAATCAAAGAGCTTGATGTGAGTGGATGCACTGTGACTGCCACGATAACCAAGCTGATGATGCAGTTGATTGTCGAGAATAGAACGCTTTTGAAGTTGGACATTTCCAACAATGTGTTGGGAGAGGTACCGAAGTCATATCACCAACTCAGCACGTCATACAACTTGTTTTGCACTCTTTCAGGACCTTGGCGAAAAGATCTACCAAATCGTAGGCTTCAACCCGATACTGAGCCGTTTGGATCTTCGCAACACTGGAGTGACTATTAAGGTTAAAAATAGAATCAACGACGTATTAAGAAAAAATAAATCATCCTCAAAATATATTCATCTTGTTATTGTGCGTTAAAAAAAAATCCGCTCATCATCTTTCAGCCATTTCAGCCATGAAATTCCGTCAGAGTCATGTCAGCCGTCCGTAATCCCACAGTAATCCGTGGTAAATTTGCTTCTTAATACCTAGATATTTATTTATCTTTCGGATCCACACCTTTTTTTTTTGTGTGTGTCCCTGGGTAATGCTTCCACCTATAAGAGCCATTCTATGATATTGGTTTTTGCCAGCACTTTATATATACATAAAGAGAAAGGTGAAATGAAAAGTCAGAAAGGGAACGACTTTGTTAAGTCCCTCCGCCCCCATTGCCACTTAACGATGAAGAGCCAAAGATGATGGCAGAGGATTTGCTGATGCTAAATATTATTTTATTGAGTCATTTCAGATTCAAGGATGTTTTCATTGATTTTATGGCAAAAGGTGCAAATTGGTTGGCTTGGCGGAGCAAACAGCTAAAGAGGCTGATAAAGACGCTACATTTTTGGAAGACATAATATTTCATGAGCAGCTGAGTGGGGGAGGTGGTATAAGATGGGCGATAAGAATGCATTGCAAGTTGGTTTTAATTAAAAAGTCAGAGTTTTTAATTTTAACTGATATTGGGAATACGGATGTCCTTTGTTTGCAGACATTTTCAGTTAGCATTTGCTAATATGATTTGAGTCTCTTCACCAGGTTTGACTAGTGGCGGAAAAACATTTGAACATATTTGAGTGACTTGTGGCTGTGATAAAAGGGATACTAGTATTTTATAATTGTGTTCTAAGTTAAATATATATTGATTCAATGATCCATGGTGTAGATAGTTATATAAAGTGAAATTTTCTTTTGCTATTGAAAACATCAAAAGTTGGACTGCAATTTTAACAATTTGATTTTTTGTCCAAGTACATTTTAAGATCACATTACCATAAGCTAAGATAGCAGTTCTCGATAATAGTCAATTTTCGATAGTTCCCACCTGTTTAGGTTAACATTTTTATCATTTTATCACATTTTTTATCGTACACTGTAAAACTTTTTAAGTTAATGTTTTTTGCACCTTATAAGATTTTTGACGAGAAGTTTTGGGCATTTTATGTAAGCATTACCAACGAATTAGTTTCGTATCCAATTCCGGCCCAAAATTTTTTTTTTTGTCTGAAATAATTTGTAGCATTTACGATTCCACCCGAAATTAATTTTAAATCAACAGTGAAACCAATAGTATATAAAATATCGATTGGATAATGTACGATTGGTAGGGTTGATTCGATCCAAGTAAATACGAGTACATACTCGATACTTTTGGATTCGATACAAGGAAAATTAGTATAGATACCTTTCTGATTCGATAAAATTAAGTATCGAATGAAAGTACCCGTATCGAATCAAAATTATTATTATTACTCTTTATGCGAAAATACGCTTGCCCTTTATCTGTATGAGTGTGTTTCTGTATTGCTACAATGTACATGCTGTACACGGTACACTACGTTCACGTGCGAATTACGCTGTGTCCAGCGTAAGCACGGGCACTTTTTTGGCGTGCGATGCGATTCCCCTACGCACTGCAATTGTTTGCGATGAATACGTGTGTGTCCAATTACAGTACGATAGTGCGTTCATGCGGGTTCCACTAACAATAATTTTTTATTGTATAAAATAGCTTTTTTCGGATTTTT
This sequence comes from Cheilosia urbana, assembly GCA_946477585.1. Lineage (NCBI taxonomy): Eukaryota > Metazoa > Arthropoda > Insecta > Diptera > Syrphidae > Cheilosia > Cheilosia urbana. The sequence goes on from OX297853.1 coordinate 26,461,032, forward strand.
ACTATTAGAATATAGTTTCCTAAATAATAATTTTGAGAAATCTCCATAAGAAATATTTCGTTTTGCATTTCTGATACAAAAATATTCAATGTACACACGATATATGCGGGCAAAATCAAACCAGTTTGATTTTCAAACAAAGCGTGCGATGCGGAGAAGTCGCAATGCACGCGTTGCCGCAATATCGTGCTTACGCTGGACATCTACATTTGCTAGCATCTGTTTGAATTTGACAACTTCCCGCATTAGCCGCATCGCAACGCATGCCCGTGCTTACGCTGGACACAGCGTTAGTATAGTAGCTTGTTTTCTCATTCTCATTCATTTATGCATAACCAAAACACCAATATATACACCTGAAATCATTTTCACACTCTATCTCTTTCAAACCTATCCAAAATACTCATAAGGAATTTGCATATTTGGTGCTTTGCTCACATGTGTGAGCTTGTTCCATTTTGATATTTTTGTAGTGCAGTTGGCTTGTCAATAATTGTCTTTGTCATTGTCATATACGCAAGCGCAGTTCCTTGCGAACGACTTTTTTCCAAAGTGGGGACAATCATCTCCAAGAGCAGGGGTGGGATTCTGTAAAAAACGAAACGAAAAACGCTTTCGCTTTTCAAAAAACGATAGAAATCACGCGAAAGCGAAAGTTTGCTTCATGTAACTCCTTTCGTTTTCTTTTTCTCTTTCGCATGGGTTTAAGAAACAGTGGGACGAAGAAATTAAAGTTTGAGAACCTGAATGTATCATAATGAGCATAGGACAGCCAACAGCTGCTGACAGATTCAAAATAATTTATTTGTTGATATTTTGGTTTGAGTCAATAAGGTCAACATTGTAAATAATAATGTAAGTACAATAAATAATTACCGACACACATACTATTTATTTGAATAAATCAAAACACACACAGCAAAATATATTGTTTAACTGGATACAAAGGAGTCAGGAGCTGCACCGCCATATTGAGGACAAACAGCTATTATCCGATACTTGTGGTCCGCAATCTGTAACAAAATATTATATATGATGTATTGTTTTTTATATCAAATGAAATTTTACTTACGATCATAGTTTTAATGCTGTGATGGCCTTTTCTGTTAAAAAAAAAAAAAAACATTTCTTCGTTCGAAATGAGACGAATCAAGCTAAAGCTTGACTAAAGCAATAAACATCGTTTTACAGAAACTACAAAACAATTGAAAAGCTGGCACTTATCGCCGGGTATTTTAAAATTTTGGAAAAAGTAACTCTTGGAAACATTTTCTTCCACTTCTGATGGCCATTTTATCCATTGAGGACACAGAACGTTTTCGTGTAGTATTTTCGACAAAGTACTCTGTGCGAGAGGAGAAGCACAATCGTTGCCAACCATCCACTGGTTATCACCTCCAGCTATTACCTCAAGCGCTTAACACAGCCTTAAAATAGAAAGGACGTACCTATGTGTTTCGTGTTCCTGTACGAAGACAAAAAATGTTGTCCAGCACATACCTAAAAGCGCTTTTATTCAACCGAAAACGTTGAAGAAAACCTAACAATAATTAAGAACATGTAAACTTATTCTTCAATACACATCAATAAAACAATTCATTGGACAGCGTAAGAGGATTGGAATAATCCCGAAGATGTTTTCGGATTTTTCTTAGATTTTGATCTTCTATATCGCATCATCACTATCACTTGCCATTCGCCAGCATATTTTGTATCGAATAAATAACAACCACCAATTTAGCAATCAAAGAAAATGAGAAACGTCAATGAATAAGCTGTCGTTATTTTCTTTTCGCACTGAACGAAAATGCCATTCGTTTTTAGAGTTACATGAAGCAAAATAAACGAAAACGTAAACGAAATGGCTTTGGTTTTTTTGCTTTCGTGCAAACGAAAAATCCTTTCGTTTTTGTAGTTACATGAAGCAAACCATTCGTGCAAACGAAAACGATCGAAAGTTTTCATCTTACAGAATCCCACCCCAGAAATCGGCTCAGCGGCAAACATTTGGAATAGCTGATATTTTTAAACGGAATTCCTGAAAATTTTTATTCTTTTTTTAATTACATTGATTTTAATTATTATCTGAATAAATAAATTAATTTAAAAACACAAATAACCCGACTGACTTTAAAAAGGATCTCACTGACATCTTTTTATTGCGAATTTTTTTCTTAATTTATATTTTTAATATTTATTTGTTTAGCCTATGATACTCCGGGGAAGAATACGAATCTAGTGACACCTCACTCTTTAAAATCGGTCAAGCCGTTTATGCTACAGAGCGTCACGTAGGAACGTACATAGGATACGCGCGAAACACATAACCCTCCCTATGTCCAGTCGGGTAAAAATATAGTACACATATTTGTGTTGTTTAATTCCCCCCGTTTGAGTTTGAAGTGATCCAGCCACCAGACCACTTAACATTCATCACATATCTAGTTGTTGTTGTTTTTGATTGTTGTTGAAAAAAGTAAGAAGAAGAGTAGGTATCGATACTTTTGATTCGATACTCCATGGGTATCGATACCCTGTTGCAAGTACTGAAAATAGTACTGATATCAGTACTGACCTGGTATCGAATCAACCCTAACGATTGGATAATCAACTATGTACAAAAGAAATAATCAATGTTTCACAAATTACCGAAAACTCCAATTACAAAGGAGCACAAAATGTTTCCGTAAAAAAATCACCGAAATAATCAAGATCAGGCAGAAGTTTTGACTAATATGATCAAAATTAAAAATAAAGTGCACGAACTGGGTCAACGAAATACTTAATTATGCGAGAGGGATATCTCTTCATTACATTAGAAATGAAGATCTCCATAGAGACCTCGGAATTCCCACCGTTAAGGACGAAACGAAAATATGCACTCGAAAGCATAGAAACCGATTATTAGGACATATTAATAGCTCGGTCCGTGAAATTCTCGATGGAACAAATTTATTGCAGCGTCTACGTCGAACTAAACCTTCGGACTTAGCCCGATAATTATCAATATCAACCGCGTTAAAATTGCGGAACGAGCAGGAACTTTCGCCGGAATGTTGCCTGCCAAACGTACCTATAAGGCTTCGTGATAAAAAAAATTGCTTGATAAGTCATAACTTAATTGCAGTACAAAAGAAATTTGTAGGAGGTGGTTTTAGTGAGTAAAAATCTCACACTACTATGAGCACGCGCCGAGTGTCCTCATAGTGTCTTCTAGAAGATTTCCACATAAAAAAAAAAAAAAAAAAAATAGTTGGCGCAACAGGTCTGGAGAGACTCTAGGCCTAGCTTCTCACAACCATTCGTTTTTTGTGAGTTTCTCATTTTTGGAACGAATGGAAGGGATCTACAATTTTATGCCGACTCCAAACGGCTAATTGTGAAGCTCTTTCAAGACATTTATACTCTCGGATGTTTGTCAGACGTTCGCGAGAGGTAGCGCAGCGGAAAAAAACCCTGAGTCGGAATTGGGTTTTTGCGGGATTGGAACCTGGGACTCCCGCATAGCAGTCCAACACACTAACCACTAAGCTTCTGCGACTACAGAAGAAGATTTCCACCTACCTCGGAGAAAAAAAAACGAACTGGGTCGAACGAAACTTTCTCGTTGATCAAAAGTTTGGTGGTAGGTAAAAATCTGAGAAGCATTGCTATTGGAAAAGTGTTAAATAAAATCCGTTTTTGGGTTATTCATCTGATATGGCAGTATATATATCAAATAACAATGTGAGATTTTATATGTTGAAGCTCTAGTAACAGGCATTTGTCGCAACTTCTGATTAAAGAGTTTCAAGCGCCTACTGTACTATTTTAAGCTTTTATTATACTTTAAAACATTTTTGGGTTAAGGGATATAAGCGTAGGTGCAGGGAAATAAGTCCCCGGGAACTAAGTCCACTGAGGGACTTAGGTCCCACTTAGTGAGAGGTAAAACCACTTTCTTGAAGTGGACTTAGTTCCCATGTAAGGTGGGAACTAAGTTCCCTTACTTATGGGAACTTAGTACACATATTCAAATATAAGAAGAGGGAACTAACTTCCAACATTTAGAATTGGATACACTTTTGTTTAAATAATCACGGCGATTTTTCTTTGATTATTTTCAGAGTCTTGTAAGCTGAATTTTTTAAGTTTTATTCTGTATGACAAAATACTCTCTTCGAAATTCAGTTAGCAAGACTCTGAAAATAATCAAAGAAAAATTGCGGTGATTTTTGGCGCAGGGACATAAGTCCACGAGACTAAATTCGCGCGAATTTTTTACTTTTATTTTCTAAAATTTTCGAAGGCTAAAACAAAAAAGTTGTTTGAGAAAATAAATTGGCATTTTTAGCCTTCAAAAATTTTAGAAAATAAAAGTAAAAAATTCGCACGACCATTCAAACAGAATTTCGTTTTTGAAATTTTTTACATATATTGCTCTGCCTCATATGAAATTTAATTTCTCTTTAGTTAATAAAAAGTGCAAAGTACCAACTTGACTCTTTAATTTTACTTTGCACTTAGTTGACAGTGGGAATTTACTTCACATTAAAAGGGAAATAAAACCACTCAGAGTTTTCGGAATTTAGTTCCCACCTTACATGGGAACTAAGTCCACTTCACAAAAGTGGTTTTATTTCCCATTAGGTGGGAACTAAGTCCCTCAGTGAACTTAGTTCCTGGGGACTTTTTCCCTGCACCGAGTACGGTAAGGATCAGATTCTGTGATTTGCTCTAAGTTACAGAAGTAAATCGTCATGCACACGAAAGCGTTTGAATGTTTGGCCTTACAGAATGTCGACCCAGGTGTTTACAAAATAAAGTACTAATGAACATAGGCAATTAACCGTGGTCTAAGCGCAACGCAGATATAAATGGAGATCTACATTTTGAAATGGTTGAAGATCAAGTTAAAAAAGTTGTTAAATACAGACAATTTAATCATGAGATAAAGGCGGGCAAAACCTCTTGGTCTATGAAAATCAGTTAAGGCAAAGATTTTTGCTAGTATTGTCCAACAAAAAAGTTTAGAAATATCGGATTGTGGTGGATTTTTCTTTTAATTTGTTTAAAAAGTTCAAAAATAAAGTGCCGATTAGTAGAACGACAGGACTAGGCGCAATCCCATTCGGGATGACGAAATTTAGTCCTCAGAAAGATCCTCACTTTCTAGCTCTGCAATATCTTTCGATGATTTTCCATTCCAGCGACCCTCAAGCACAACCAAAATCTTCTTCTCATAGGGACATCTGTATATTGCTTGCTGCTTCACTGCATAGTATCTACGTACCTCCTTACAATATCTTATCATAGACTAGGATACGTTGGCTGTTAGGACAAATTGTTTGCAACAAATTTGAATATATTTATAGTCACTGACATCAATGTCATATACACTTTTCGAATGGCTATAAGCAATCATTCACCAAGACGTTATTTGCTGTTGATCGACTGGATAGATTTCCATCTAAGTAGGAGGGGAAACTAAAATTATGATCCAACTCAGTACAGGCACAATAAAAATTGTCTCCACAGTGCATGATGCCTACTCATCTCAATATAGGTCAATTGCCTTCAACAAGCCCAAATCTCACTTATCACTACCCAGGCAACGTTCCCATTTTTTTATTTCAACTTTCACTCGTTCATAAAATAAATAGAAGCACGGTAAAATTACACATAAAAAGCAATAAAATAGAAAGAACACGTATACGCCACCGATTTGTATGCGCAAACGAGAATAAAAATTCAATTCCCACATGCGACATGTTGGGAAAGGATTCGCCATGGGAATCCTTTGTCATCGTAGAGCTTCTCCCCCGCTCCTAAAATTATATCCAATCGAATGATGTGGGAATTGTTTTTATTCAAACATCGGAGACATTTATAGCGAGCATAAAGAAGAAAAGCACCCCATCGCATTTGCATAGAGCAATAAAGGCTCGTTGCTGCTCCCCACTCCACTCTAGACTCCACTCCCGATGTTCGAAACGACGCAACTTCCACCAGCAACTGGTCATAATTTTCTCGAATAAAATTGATAAATCATAACTTTTTATGATAATTCCAATCGCTCGTAAAACCAACAAGAAAACGCTCCGCACCAATCGATTAACATAAATGAAATACAAGATGAAAATGTTGTCGCAAATTTTATTTACATATATCCCAGATGAGGGGATGCTGCTGCTACACAAGAACAGTTAAAAAGTTGGAATTTAAATCCTTTTCAGACACCCATATTGATTTGCGACATGCATTTAATTACGCCTCGCCGAAAAAGCCACACACAAATGTCCTTCCGCAATTAAAAATTAAGTAAAACTTTTGCCAAAAGTGATTTGCATTGCGTTGCGTTTCACAAAATCACAGAACACCAACTTCATGATTTAGGTAGCATCCTGTCTTTTTTTGTGGGATTTTTGAAGGAATTTTTCAATTCTCTGTGATTTATATCCGCATCCCTGATGGTGTGGGGACAATACCAGAACAGAAACGAAATTGACCATTTTCCTGTCCGGAAAATTCCAATAAAACGAAAGTAAATTGAATGCGACAATGAGTTCGGATTGAAGGTACTTACTTACAGCGACAGTCGGATAATAAGCACAATGGAAATGAATAGAAGCCGTCGAAAGCGTTTGGATAAACTGTCTTCCCCTGTCAGACAGACAGAGGGAGTGAGAGACCTCCATTGGATGGAGTGGGTGGAGATTTCGATTTGGCATACAAAAGGACGAGAAAAAACAAAGTGAAAACAGGACAGTTGAGTTTTTCTTTATTAAATTCGAACACCCGTGTCCCGGCAGCTTTCTGGTGGTGGCGCGGGTAAACCACAAATGGCCGGAATATTTAAATTGACTGCGGGTTTATAAATATTCAAGTTGCGACGGTTGGCAGGAGTGATGTTTGGAGATATTGATTGCGAGGGCGAGTGATTTTATTTTATTTTTCCGCTCCTTTTCAAGTCTGTGAGGTACATTTTCGGACAATGGATTTTTTTAAGGGGTAGCCCTGCTGGGGACATCAGTTTCGAACAATTTCTTAACCGCCAAATTGTTGCTTCGAAGGAAAGTCTTATCTCGCACATAAAGAAGATAAACTTCCTTGGTGGTTCGTAAAATTAGCATAACAAGATCCGAACAAGGCCTTTATTCGACTCAATGGAATTTTGAGCCGCCTACAAGATGATTATGACCGTAATTACACGACGTTAAGCTGTGATTATCCGCGGAGGATATTTCTTTCTGTCATATTGTTAGCGGGGACTTCAATTTGCATAACGGTGATGAATTTTCATTCCAAAAACAGAACACGCTTTGAGAAACGTAAACTTGGTGTGGAGACTTATTTTTTAAATATTGTAACCGAATCGATTTCCTCGTGAATTGCTTGTTTACGTGACGTGTGTTTTTGTTTCGAGTGGAAAATCGGGATAATTCCCTCGCATCCTTATCCAACTTCTTTTGACTTGAAAAAATAACGAAGAATGGTTGAGCGGTTAGGTACTGAAAGTCGGAAATAGTAGTAGGAACGATTTTTGGGATACATCGGCAACGCATGTAGTCGGAAAAAGGATTGGAGAGCTGTGAAATATTACGAGAAGTTGCGTGCTCTGGAGCAATAGCAAGAAAAATAAGGTAAGTGCAAAAGAACCTAAGTTAGTTGCAAATTTACAGAAGGGTGCCCAATTATTTTTCACTCGACTTTACGTGAAACTTAACCTTATACCGATCGACTTCTATATAAGAGGCATCTATATCTCTTTCGCACAATTTTTATTGGCGTCGCATCTTACAAGCTGTAAATAAGTTTTCATGTTTGAGCATAGGTGCTTAAGCTTAAAGCCTTGCACCAATTTGGACATAGGTAGAATACCGATTTCACGGCGACAGCATGGACTTATTAGGACAGGCAGATGAAACCTTTCTTTGCTCAAAGAAAATTAAAATAAAAATAAAATATTTGCTTTCCGGTATAAAATATCAATCAACCTGCGAAGCTGTTGTGTTGGCGCGAACTGATAACCAACGCTCCGTCCCAAAGAGTATTCGATTAAAATTCACGAAGACAACGCAGTAAGGAATGGCCGAACCCTTGGGAGTGGTAAGAAAATAAAGGAAAGTGCCATCAGTCTATGACATTTTTTGTACTGCAGGTAAGACGCTTAAAACTCTTGACAGCGCAAAGTCGGACAAGATGGTAGGCTGGATGTACACGACTATAAGAGACGGCCGTTACGGTGAACGGAACTTACCTAATGGTTATTCCAAAAGTTCAAAGCCCAGATTGTTGCAATAAGATCAACTCCAAAAACGGGCCTCTAGGCTATTCACAATCTACTCCCTGAACGCCAATAAACAAAAAAATATACGCGACGATCATAGCAGTATTGACCTGGGTGTGGCACGGAGTATTGCTTCATACCAGCCAAATAACCTTGCATAACCTCAAAACAATAATAACGCCATTTTCGATTTGACAAAAAATCGGCTATGGTATTAACTCCGAAAAAATTAAATGAAATAAGTCCCAAGAATTTAGATAAACTTACATTTTGGAGTTATAACATGTGCAAGAACTCCAAAGTGTTGGGACTTTTTTCTTCAAGTTTTGCATTTATAACACCTTTTAGTGTTAGAAGTAACGGATTTGGGAGCTATTTCATCTATGTTTGGAGTTATTTCATTTATTTGTTATAGCAATTTGTAAGAAATTTTTGACTTCTAAATTGTATTTTTAACTTTCTCCATTACGTAGTAAGAGAAAGATATTGTTTTCGTAAAAAATTTCGAACTTGAGATGTTAGTTAGTTAGTTGTTGTTTATTTAGCTCATTTAAGCCATTTTGACATTATGTTTACATAGTCATATACCTAGTTTATAATATTCTGACATTACTCCGTCTTTCTCCGTTAATTTCTGACCGTCTGTCCGTCTGTCTATCAGTCTGTCAGTCCCACAGGCCTACAGCCTAAACGGCTGACCGGATTTCATTCAAACTTCGGATTTGGAGTTTGTGGGCTCAATATTAATGGTACTTCCCATACAACATGTTCGTACCAGTTTTATTTGCTCGTAAACGGCTCCAACGATTTCAACCAAAATTGATTGTTGGGTATTGCCTAAATAATGAAGATCTGGCATAACCAAAACGTTCTCGTTTGACATTCTCTTTCACTTCCCTTTCTTCCTTTTCTTTCACTATCGACATTTTGAAGTAATAAAGACACATTATTGTAATCGCTCTTTGAAGCCACACGTGTTCTTCTTTTTTTATACTTTGTTGGTTAACCAAGACATTACATATAAATGGCGACGAGGATGGGATGTCTGTGGAATATGAATGCATATTATGGGGTTATCGTACTGTGGTACCTAAAAAGTTACGAGCAAACATACTTGCTGAGCTTCACGCCTCGCATTTAGGCATAGTAAAGACGAAAATGTTAGCTCGGTCCTACGTGTGGTGGCCAGGTATGGACGCAGAAATTGAAAATTTGGTGCAAAATTGTATTCCTTGCCAAGAATTACAGCCAAGTCCGGAAAAAAGCTCATTAATACCATGGAATCCTCCTCACTCAGTATGGAGTCGGATTCATGGAGACTTTGCAGGTCCAATTCAGAACCATTATTTTCTTATTGTCATTGACTCATTCTCCAAATGGGTTGAAGTATTTAAAACGAAAGAGATAACTTCTTCATTCACTATTGGTGCACTGAGAGAGTTGTTTTGTCGTTACGGTTTAGTGGATTCCCTCGTAACTGACAACGGTAGACAATTCACGTCAAAGGAATTTAGTAGGTTCACAACTATGAATGGTATTAAGCATATTTTCACCGCACCTGGGCACCCGGCAACAAATGGTCAGGCCGAGAACTTCGTCAAGACTTTAAAGAAATCAATCCTTGCAAATCTGAAGGATGATAAAAACAATTGTATGGATACTATTTTAAATCGATTTATGGTTGATTATCGCAAAACGAAGCATTGCTCGACTGGTGAATCACCAGCTAAGCTTTTCTTTGGACGCGCTCTGAAAACTCGTTTTAGTAATTTAAAGCCACCAACGACAAGAGAAAAGATAATTGATAGTCAACATAAAAGCACCTGGAATTATAAAGGCAAACGCAATGTTGCGTTTTCCAAAGGACAAACGGTTATGATTAGGGACTACAGAAACATTAATAAACCCAGCTGGACTCAAGCAACAGTAAAAAAACAGCTCGGTCCTCGAACATATTCATGCATCGTCACTCAGAACAACAGAGAGATTAAGCGGCTCTTAGACCAAATTCGAAACCAAAACAACAATCAAATTGAGATACAAACTCAACAAACTGATAGCAGTGTGCAAGTAGAGTCATCGGATGCAGATAACAATAATCGTTCAATCTTGGCGGGAAAAAATTCCGATGATGTTTCCATTTTGTCCAATCAGACACCTCAAGGTGGCGCTGGGAGAGAGTTGAGGCCACGACTTACTAAAATAAATTATTATAAATAATAAGCTCAAAGATTGTATAGGCTTTACATTTTTTTAAATTATCATAAATAATAAGTTCAAAGATTGTATAGGCTTAACATTTTCTAAATATCATAATCATATATATTTTGGATTTCAAACTATTGTAAAACCATTTAAGAGAGGGCGTGTTGGGTATTGCCTAAATAATGAAGATCTGGCATAACCAAAACGTTCTCGTTTGACATTCTCTTTCACTTCCCTTTCTTCCTTTTCTTTCACTATCGACATTTGGAAGTAATAAAGACACATTATTGTAATCGCTCTTTGAAGCCACACGTGTTCTTCTTTTTTTATACTTTGTTGGTTAACCAAGGCATTACATATAAAAATTTAAGCTTAAGTGGGTAAGGTTACCATGACTACATACCCAGTTTTTGGCTAGAAATTTGAGTAACGGTACTTTTGAAATTTGGACATATCTCGAAAACGGTCCATACAATTTCGCATGAGTAAGCTTTTCTGAAACCGGATTGCGATTCCATTATAAGGCAATTGCTTTCAAAATACAGTAGAAGCCCTTTAATTCGGAGAAAAAAAAAATTCGAATAAATGGGAGTTTTTTTATGTAAAAATTAAATTAAACTAGCAAAAATTAAATAACGCAATTATTGAACACGTATAGGTAGCAAATAGACTTCAATTCAAATATGTAGAAGTCGGAACAAATCATCAAAATGTCTTTTGGGGGAGTCCCGGCAATTCACACTTTATGTGTATCGGGATAAACCATAAAATAAAAATTGTACTATATTATATGTTGTACTTATTACATTTTTTGATACGTTTATATATTTTTTTAAGTTTTTCGTTAAAAAAATTAATTATAATAAATTTTATTTATTATTTGCAATCTTTTGTGTTAATAAAATATTTTTTTGTTTTAAGTTCTTGCATTTTTTCATCAATAGGAACGCGTTTTAGTGCATACAAAAAATCTGTTGTCCTCCAGCATTTATTGATCGATTCATTCCTCGCACTTTGTGGTATTATATAAATATCTTTGGAATTGGGCTAATGATTGATTCTTTCCAAGAATGGAGACAATAAATCGTAAATAAATCCTTCGAAGAATAGCTGGGCCTATAATTGCGAAATTGTCTAAGTAAGGAAAGTGTAGTCCCTTTTGTTTTTTAACTGTTCCAACGATTCACGCACTTCACTACGTGATACAGGACGACATTTAAAAGAGACATTTGGTTGATTTATTTTGTTAGCAAAGGGTACATTTGGTATAGAAACGAGCTTTTATACTAAATTATTTTGAAATGCGTTATTATAAACTACATAGCTAACCCGTGTCTTACTTCGCCAGAGTTCCACTTCGCACACACACACACAAATTTTTCTCCACTGAACGCTGGGAAAATCCAACGATCTAGCTTCAATCGAACATTTGACTTTATTGAATTGTATAAAATTTATAATTTATTGCTTATTGTTCGACTTCAGGATAACGCACAAATGAAATATTTAAAAAATCCCATACATACAAGAACCAAAAAAATTCGGATCTCATGTTTGCTTTGGCAGCAGAAATCTAAAATCTCAGATCAAAATCTGACAAGCCAAATCGAAAACGACATAAGTGCTTTCCTAAATTCTTGACTTAAAGCTTTCTTCAACACATCCAATGTTTTATTGGAGGATTTTCTTATAAAATTGTTGCCGCAGTTGGTGCCCTCTAACATCATTGTAACGTACGAGTGCGTCTTCCACAAAAAACCAACATAAATCCTCTTAAAATTAAATTCGTTTGCGGTGAACTCATGACTCGCATTATTATTACCAAATTATTTGCTTATAACGTAAATTATCCCTACAATGATGATGGAGCAAATGCTTTGCATCGTCATCATTCACCTTCACTCAACCGCATTGTATAGATACATAGTACGAGTATCTAGTTTGGGGAGGAGGGAGAGAGCAAAAGATCCAAAAAATAAAAAAAAAACCAGTACGAAGCCAATTTTTATGTGAAGCAATTTATTTTGAATTATTTTTATGGCACTTATCGTCTCGTTGAGTAAGCATAACAATGAGCCCAGGAATATGGATATTGCGAAGCTGATGGTGGATTCTTATTTCTCCTTCGTGCTGCCTGTAAATAATATCGAGACTATAGTGGCAATGGAATTGCTGCCATTCGAATAGCTTTTAGGCAGTTGTGACCTAGTACCTGTGTCCTTAAATTGCTTTAAGCTAAGCCCCGCATAACTGATTTATTAAACAATTTTTCATTTCAACTCAACCTCTTTTTCCCGAAAGACAATGAATTGCATGAATGAAGGAAACAAAAAAAAAACCTATCCCTGTCATGTCCTAGACTAGAGTCCAAAGTGTATTTAATCCGCAATCGGATACTGTGTCCACTTTAGCTTTTTTTTAGTTCCTGATGCCCACCATTACGTTCCGAGTGAAAATGAAGACTTATGTGGAGAAGTGAAAAACAAAAAAAAAAAAAATCAAGTCCTACTGGGATGAAAACAATCCTCATAAAAACAGAACTTGCGATGACAAGATACCCCGATAACGAGGATATCTCTTACATGCATGCTCAATGGAAAGTTGAAAAATGGAATTACAAATGAAAATACAAAAAATCACCAAAAGTTTACACTCGTATAGCCGGTTTGAAGTTCGGACTTCTGGTACTGAGCTGAGCAGTATACTGATACTGACCATCAGGATGTGTACATTGTCGGCAAGAGGACATCTGTTGACATAAAGCATAAACGAAGCCTGCGGGTATGCCAGCTAGGTAGGTATGTTACTTTGGATTTGTTTTGAAATACACACAAGGGTTGTAGCACGAAATTGTATTGTTCAAACTGCTAATTAGCATGATGTGATGCGCCTGGTAGAAGAAAAAAATAACGAAAAATGTCCCGGTCATTGGTAGGAATGATGAAGCATTGAGATGGGATAACTATAGGATTTTAGTTCGACAGTTACAAAAATGCACCCGCATTGGGAGACATGTTTTACAATATTGGGTGACGGTTGACAGATGACGGCATTGGCAATGTACTAGAACAAGGAGACGGGAAAATAGTCACAAAGTTGTGAAAGCAAAAGTTATAGGTCTTTAATAACTGCTTGCAGATAAGATGAAGCGTGGCATGCACGTATGTACGCATGGAGAGATATCATCTGACGGTAACGGCCATATTGTTGATCTGAATAGAAAATTTGATTAGTACAAGCTTAAAAATCCTGGCGTTAAATTTTATTTTTTTGGGTTGTATATAACTCAACGCCGAGAAAATATTAAAATTTAATATTTTGCGTAATTGTAAATTGAATATAAGTAGGTGGAGATGGATTTCAATACAAAAGTATTTGAAGAAAACCCTTATTTATGCTGAAAAATTAAAGAATTTTGATGTATTTGTATTCGATTTAAATAAACTGCAGATTATAATATAGTATACTTTCACCTCAAATTCAATACATACTTCCTTTGCTTTTTATAAATCCATGGAATATTAAAATATAATACAATCTCGTCATAACTCATAACTTAAATTTAAAATTTAGAACAAAGAATGTATGTTGAAAACTATTCGTTTCCATAGGAACATCATTAAAACCAACCGTCAACAGCTCACAGTTATTATGCCCCTGAATTAAAGCTAGGTATAACGTTGCTTACTTTTAGGGGTAGGTAAATTGCATTCCTTCGAAAATAGGTTTTAATTTGCTAGGGTCCATGCTTCTGCGCCATAGAGCAGGACAGGGATGATGAGAGTCTTATATAGAATCTCCTTAGTGCTTCTTGACAAGGCCTTACTAATCAATTGCCATCTTAGGCCAAAGAAACAGCGGTTGGCAAGTGTGATTCTTCTCTTGATTTCTGAGGTGATGTCATTTTCAGAGTTAATAGCGGATCCGAGGTAGACAAAGTCCCTAACTACCTCAAAGTTATAGCTGTCTATCGTGACGTTCTGTCCGATTCGTCGATTCGAGAAGGGACACACTTCTTGTTGACAGCATATATTTTACTGAGTGTGGGAAGCGAGGAGTAACAACGATTCTCGCTTGTTTGGGATTCACCCTGACAATTTCTGTTGGGAAATTATGTCGAATTTCAGTTTATGAATTGTTGTTTTTTTCGAGGGAAGAATTCTTGCCAACAACTTGTAGACACAGTCACTTTGGTAGGAATGATAGCTATTTCGAACTACACCACTAATTCATCATCAGACTCCTTTGAAGTGATTGTTTTGAATAGTTTTGAATTCTGACAGTCAATTCTCCGTATATATAATTCCATTTGGAAAGACATTTCTGTTTTTCCCCTGCCAGGAAATGAACTTGCATTTCGATTTTTCTGCAATTGACCAAGTGACTACCACTTGCGCCAACTGAGCGACGAGTACAAGCCCGTTCATTTCCTGACAGGGGAAAAACAGAAATGTCTTTCCAAATGGAATTATATACGGAGAATTGACTGTCAGAATTCAAAACTATTCAAAACAATCACTTCAAAGGAGTCTGATGATGAATTAGTGGTGTAGTTCGAAATAGCTATCATTCCTACCAAAGTGACTGTGTCTACAAGTTGTTGTCAAGAGTTCTTCCCTCGAAAAAAACAACAAAGCATATATTTTGTTTTACCCTCATTCACCACTAAACCCATTTTTGCCGCTTCTGTACTAATACTTGCAAACGCACCAGTGACAGCTCGCTGTGTTCTGCCAACAATGTCAATGTCGTCAGCGTATGCAAGCAGTTGCACAGACTTATGGAAAATTGTGCCTCTGGTGTTGGCTTGTGAGTTTCGCACAATTTTCTCAAGAATGATGTTGAAGAAGTCACATGACAGCGCGTCGCCTTGTCTTAATCCTTTTTTGACATCAAAGGTCTCGGTGAGATTGTTTCCGACCTTTACGGAGCAGCGAGCGTTCTCCATCGTCATTCTGCACAATCTGACAAGTTTGGCAGGGATGCCAAAACTAGACATGGCTCTGTATAGCTCGTCTCTATAAATGCTGTCATATGCGGCCTTAAAATCGATAAAAAGATGGTGAATATCGATCTGGACTTCTTGGGTTTTTTCCAGGATCTGCCGTAGTGTGAATATTTGGTCTGTTGTGGACTTACCGGGCCTAAAACCGCACTGATAGGGTCCAATCAGTTCGTTGACATATGGTTTTAGGCGTTCGCACAGTATGGCAGATAGGATCTTATATGCGATGTTAAGGAGACTGATGCCTCTGTAGTTGGCGCAGTTTAGAGGGTCTCCTTTCTTGTGGATCGGGCAAACAATGCTGAGGTTCCGTTTCATCAGGCATACTTTCCTCTAACCAAATCTTGGAGATGAGTTGGTGTATGCACTCTACCAAGTCATCTCCGGCTGCCTTGAAGAGCTCGGCAGGTAAGCCGTCTGGACCAGCAGCCTTGTTGGATTTAAGCTTAGATATTGCTATCCTCACTTCATTTTGGTCAGGTGGACGGAAATCTTGGCTGTCATCGTCCAGGTTGAATGGTTCGTTCTGCCTAACAGCGGAATTTGTGTCGTCTTCGCCGTTTAACAGTCTGCAGAAATGATTTTTCCATGTCCTCAGCGACTGTGACTCTACTACAAGGTTTCCTTGTTCATCTCTACAGGTCTCCGTTCGGGTCTTGTTGGCATGACACGTTCTTTTTACCTTTTGGTAAAACTTCCGAACATTGTTCCTGGAGTAACACCTCTCTATATCCTCGATCGCGCGCTTCTCATGCTCTCTCTTTTGTCTCCGGAGAAGCCGATGTTCTTCCCTCCTTTTTTGCTCGTAGAGCTGACGAGCTGCTCTCGTCCTTCTATGCAGCGACGCTTCGTATGCACTTTGTTTTGCTGCATGTGCTTGCCGGCACTCTTCGTCAAACCAGGGGTTTCGAGGGGGTGGTCTGGTGAAACCGAGCACATCAGTTGCGGCGGTTTTGATGGCTTCTTGGCATCGGCGCCACTGGTCTTCGGCACTTGATGCTGGCAGTATAGGACTTCTCAAGAGGTTGAGGGATACGCGATCGGCAAAGGTTCTGGCGGTTTGTTGCGTTTGTAGCCGTCCAACGTTAAATCTCCTCACAGTATTTTCTCGCTGTTGTGGCGTCTGGGATATCCCCATCCGTACCTTGGCTATAACAAGGTAGTCGTCCGAGTCTATGTTGGTCGCTCGGAAAGTTCGGACATCTAGAATACTGGAGGAGTGCCTTGCGTCGATCGCAACATGATCAATTTGGTTGACGGTTTGATGATCAGGTGACCGCCATGTTCCTTTGTGTATATTGAGGTGAGGAAACCGTGAGCTAGCTATGGTAACATTACGTCCCGCAGCAAAATCAATCAGCCTGAGTCCGTTTCCAGACGTGGTGTCGTGTAGGCTATGTTTTCCGATTGTGCTACCAAAGATGTCCTCCTTTCCTATTTTGGCGTTAAAATCACCCAAGACGATTTTAACGTCATGCTTAGGACATTGCTCATATGTTTTGTCGAGGAGCTCGTAGAAACATTCTTTGGTAGCATCGTCTTTATCTTCTGTGGGGGCGTGAGCGCATATCAGGCTGATGTTGGCGAATTTAGCCTTGATGCGGATAGTTGTAAGGCGTTCACTAACGTGTCAAAAGCTCAAGACTTCTTGCCTAAGTCTGCCGCTTACAACAAATCCGCATCCAAATAGACGCTGCTTTTGTTCTCTGTAGCAGTCACCGTAGTAAATGTCACAGTTTTTCATCCTCCCGGCCCATGATATAAAGCTTTTATATAAAGCTTTTATAAAAAAAGAAAACATCAGCACAAGCTACCTGGTTGCCATTAAACCATTATAATCAGACTGTGGTATTTTATGTTAGTGATGTCTTCAGTGTTATTTATTATTATTTATTTATTTATTGTGTTGGTGTTCTGTGGAGTCATGAGCAGGTTAAAATATAAAAACAAACCAACAATTCTACATCTGACGTAAGCAATGTAGAATGTAATAGTACTAAAAATGTTTCGTAAATGTATGTATGTTGTGTTTTTTTAAGGAATTGAATTAACAATACCCCTGAAGATGTTGGCAAAAAACCGACGAAACGTAGTTTCTTACTTCAAATAGGAATTTCAAAAATGATTTACGATTTAGAAAATCGACGCCATAACTCCAACAAGGTGCTGCTAAAGGGTCAACCAAATTAAAGCTAAGAAGAAATATGTCCACTCTCAGAACATATAGTATCCCTCGGCCGTCCGGCCGGTGTCTGGTTATAAACGACCTCCAATTTTATTAGGCGGAACAGTGCCTTCAAGTGTGAATGGCTGTGTAAAATATTGAACCCATTTCCAGTCGACAGAATGAAAAAACAATATTACCGCAATAAAGTGTAAAATGCGAGTAAATAAAATGCACACCACTTATTATTTGAAAATTCAATATTTCAATTTACGCACTCACAAAACTTTATAGCCTTTGTACGAGTATCTGAAAGAAATCAAATTCACTGCATAAAACCACTTCCGGTTATCGTTTGTTGTTGTTGGGAAAACCTCTAACGCAGAGATGACGATGGAAGAGCTACACTGATATTAATGGCACTGTGACTGTGAATCAGCAAGGTTTACTCTTCTCGTTCCATTTCCAGCCGGAGGGACTCGTGGGACTACATAGCTGTACGAAGGATAATGAAGAGTTTATTTTATTTTCTTGCGGTAATTTATGTATTATTAACGGTGTATGATTTTCATTATATCTTCTTCGAATTAAAACCAAACAATCATACCGCTGGATTTTGGTGCACTGTGATGTACCTCATTATTGTGGTGGCCATCCTTTGGGAGGGTGACTTTCTCTTCTGCCGGGGTAGGTACGTAGGTACTTATCCTTCAGATTGTTTATGAGTGAAATTGTGTTTCCTTTGTTTAGAATTGTTTTATGGGTAATTGTTGACGCCTATGGCGTATGGCGGTCTGTTTGTGTACAGTTCCCTTTTACGAGTATAGTGGTTCGTTATTTATTTAATATTTCGAAATGTTTTGTGCTAAATTTACAGTTAGATCTTTGAGCTCAATATGGGTCTGGTCATTCGATTTGGTTTAGTTGGGTCTTTGTTAAAAACAAAAAATTGACACAAATTAGAATAGAACAAAAAATGATTTTTCCTAAAAAAAAGGTGCAGGCATCCAATTTTGAAATTAAAATTTAGTTTCTTTGCGTAAAGCATAAGATTGCACATAAAATTCATCGGAATATAAGGAAAAATAGGATTCCAGAGATGCGGGGCATCGATCCCCGTACCTCTCACATGCTAAAAGCGAGCGCTCTACCATCTGAGCTATATACATTCCCTTGTAATTGTTTATCCTTATCTCAATTCAAAAACAGACAACAAAAAAATTATTTGCAAAATACAAAATCAAAGCAAAAACAATCAACACAGCATTGCAATCAGAAGATTACTTTAAATGCGGTAGCGATTCCGAAACGCCAATTCACTACATACGAAGGTGGGCTTCCATTAGCAATCCGCAAAAATTCGCTGCGCTACCTACATTAAACACCCCACTACCATTTGTTGTTTGAGCAAATTGAACAGCTTTGCAGTCGCCTTTTTATTGCCACATTCGCGTGGTTCAACATACTTCCAACTTGTGACGTGTGTCGTGTGGAAACGACAGCCAGAGCCACGCGACTGGTTTTCACTTTTGACTGAATTGGCATGAAAAGAAACAAAGTCCAACGACCTTGATACCTTTACCTTGCGTGTGCAGTAGAGTTAAAAATAAGCAAAAGCTCGTTTGAAGTGGTTTTATTTGGTTAAAAGGCGTATAAGCGGCTCAATGGTCTAGGGGTATGATTCTCGCTTTGGGTGCGAGAGGTCCCGGGTTCAAATCCCGGTTGAGCCCGACTAGCTTTTTTGGTTCCACCAGCTGAATGACTTACTATTTTATAAAAATTGTTGGTTATACAATGGACGGGACCTAGCCACCCTAGACGGTGACATTGTTGGCCTTTTGACCAAGGCAACATCGCTGTACCTCTAAGGTTTATCGGTTGATCTTCTTCTCGGCACCATACAGCAGGTTATTGTCTTTTACAATGTCTCGTCGGTATGAGAGAGGTCTACTTACTTCTTATATGTTTTCTTAGCCCAAAGAAATAGCTATTGGCAAGAGAGATTGTTCGCTGAGTCTCTGTATTTTCTGTGATAGTTCGCAACAAACCAGGTATAGACAAAGCTTTGAAGTTCTATCTATCCATTGTTCCTGCTACCTAGTTCTTATACCTTTTAAAGCGGCACTCCAGTCAGCCGAATGGAAATTTTACATTCAAATAATATTCATCATGCATGTAGGTACAACTTTTTTTTTTACCTCATAGTAGCGCAGCTGCTGAACATAAATTTTCATATCTAAAAAATATATAAAGTGAGGAAAGAAACACATTTAATACCGTTCTATGGAACGGGGAAGATTTTGAACCCCGGAATTATTTGTAAAATATACTTCAATATATAAATTCACAGAAGGTTTGTTTTGAACGACAAATGTAATTTTTAAAATTTATGTTTATTTTCTTTCCCTGTTTTCTGTTTTATTATTACTACTTAATTGGTATAAGTAAATGATATATTTACCATGGACTTTTTTTTTCTATCACTTTTCTACCACCCTTTTTTAAGGCTAAATACCACCGCTTCGCTTTTCTCAAGTTCCATCACTGGTGCTAAGCCTTAGCTTTAAAAAAATATATTTTCCTAAGCCCCCTCCTAATCTTCCCCAATTGCAGTAGGCAACACTTTCCCAAGCATTCTGTTCCTTTTCTTGACGGTAACCTTTACAATTTGACGGATTCTTTTCAGTTCTGGCAAAAGCTCCAAACCTTAGAGTGGAATTTTATTACCTATCTCCTCTTTAGAGAAGTCGGTCCAGTAGTTATTTTTCCGCTCCTACTATGATTTGCCGAGTTATTATATGTGAGGTATTCCTCTTGAATGGCACAACACAAACACAAACCCACAAAAGGATATTTCTTCTTTTCTTTATTATCCCTTGGTTTCTACAACGATTCGTGGTGACTTCTTTATCAAGACTATCTGCTCCGTCAAAAATAAAATTGCTGATAAGGTGCCTTTATCGTTACTGCGCTTTGAATAGGAGGAATACGGGCTATGTGATAGCATAACATTAAACTTAACGAAACACGTATATATAGATGAGTAGAATTTATGATTTGGATACGAAAGACCAACCGATTCTAAGTCGGCTCGAGAAAGGAACTACTGATTGGGCAACTTGGGTGTACTTTGACAAAATGAATGCCCCATGAAATATTGCCCAACTTGGCTTAGAATTTAGCAAAAAATCTGGAGATGCGGGGCATCGATCCCCGTACCTCTCACATGCTAAGCGAGCGCTCTACCATCTGAGCTACATCCCCGGTTAACAACTCCCAATCGAATTTTAAATATCGCAGTAATCGATCATAAACAAACTCGGTGCACCACTTTCAATTATTCAAACCAGGTGCGCTGTAAAAAAAAAGTAAAAGCTTAACAGGTGCCCACACAGTTTCGCCGTTATGACTGACTTTCATTAAACCATGCTTAAGCGGCTCAATGGTCTAGGGGTATGATTCTCGCTTTGGGTGCGAGAGGTCCCGGGTTCAAATCCCGGTTGAGCCCGGGTTTTTTGCTGTATCTCAACATATTTCACACTCGTGGCTAGGTATACATTACTTTTAATCATAACTCCGTTCCGTAGTCAAAAGGACTTATGGTTTATGGAACACCCATCAGTTTTATTTTATATTCTCAGCCTCCTATCGCTCTCATAATCTGGCATGTCATATAACGCACATAGCTCGCCCCAAATAAGTTCTTTTTAAACATTGGCGCTCAATCATAATGTTGCTATACCTCTGCTGACAAATTCAAATCATCGCAACAAACGTCCATGTACCGACATCTGCTGCTGCGATTTGCATACTTCCATGACGCACCGTTTGCGTCTAATTGGAAAATGTTTCGACACCACTCGTCCAAGGAAAAACGTTCTCCAAAAAAAAAAAATCCACTTCATCCAATAAGACACAAAAAGCTTAAAAAGGACAATGAAAAAGTTCGTGCCCATGCCCATCCCCAAACCATTGGTATAGCGATTTCGTGTCTTATCCCTTTTTTATGATTTATTGACTTTTAATCAGAAACGGCACAGTCATCAGCATTTATTCTGCGTTTTTAATTTAATTTGAAAACTTTCGCCGACTCGGCTAAATGCCAAACAACAGCCGAAAACAGATGAAATGGGATAATGGTATCCTTGCTGGCGCCAATCTTTAATTTTTAACCCTACACATCAAGGAAATTATCTTTTACGAAGAACAATTATTTTTAATGGAAAAATTAAGCAGGGCGCGGTGGGTGGTGTCCCCCCGATAGCCTTCGGGGGTCAGAAACTTTTCGTGTTTCGCTTATCAAAGGGTTGCTCTTCCTTGCCGCTGAACATGCCTTTGCGTGGAAAAATTAGCCGAGATTTAATTGGTCTGCGTCTGAAATGGTTAAGTGTGTTTATTTTGTATCTGTTTGCTTTTGAAATTAATAAAATGTATGAATCTTCGGGATGAGTTGCTTCTCTGCTACAAAGTATCAATGAGATAAAAATCAATTTCCTGCGACTGGTTTGTTTTGTTTTTCTTGCGGGGAAAACAAAGAAAAAAAAAACACAAACGAATGGCTCCCCTTCGGCATAAATCACATGCGGAATCCTCGAAAGATTTATGGGGTGTTAATATCTCATTTGAATGGAAAAATGTCGGCCGTTGGGTGAGAAGTCGTGGTTAACTAAAAAGAAGTTGCTATACGTTGCACGAATGTTTAAATGGGTTTGGGGGGAAACGCAAGACTTTCTTGTTCGAAATTTATTGGAAGTCTTTTGAGTTTTAAAAATCGTATGACAATTGGACGGGCAAAAAACAAAAGTCGGGCTCAACTGGGATTTTAACATTTTCATTATTTTTTTTTAGACAAAACGATTAAATCTCATTTAAAGATAAAATTTATCTTATTCTAGCTTACTCGCTCTTATCGAGGGCTCTAAACTTAACAGTATCCTTAAAATTATTGCCTTTCAGCCTTAAGTCTATCTATAATTAATTTTTGTTTTTTAATTTTCAAGAAACTTTAGAAAACTTGCAGTATTTATTATTTGCTTTATTTTACACTAATTAAAACTACCAAAGCGTCCATGATTGCCTGACTTAAAACTAAGGATGATGCTACGTAAGTAGCGCACCGACCTCACCCCTTCAATCTTCATCAAGTCACCAAAATACGGTGGATTGCTTTTCCGTGTCTTTTTTGTCGCGTTCCGCTATGGCGCTATTGGCGGTACTAAAACGAGAATCGTACGCCTAGACGATTGAGCCGATAAATTTCTTGAATTTCATTCCGAATAATACAAATTTTACTTTTAAAAGATTTTTTTTTTTTTTTCATATACAAATCGAGGAAATTTAATATTTGTGAAATGGAAAAAAATGCCCACCTTTCGTGGGAAAAATAAACAGACTGCTTTTTTTTGCAAAAAAAAAACACAACTGAAAAGCTTTTGCTAGACATTTTCTGAATGAAAATTTCATGTATGTTTACGGAGGAGGAGGACTATATATGTGAAAAGTAAAATAAAGATACCACCGTGAGTGTAGAAAAAAAGCCTCCTAAGTTTTGTTGTAAAATGATGACCGCTCACTTCAGTACAATTGTCAGTTTTGTATTTAACAAATCGATCACTTCAAAAATAAACCGTCGAAAGAGAAATGCCTACGAAAATCGAAAACAAAAATGAGAATTGGAAATGAAAAATAGGTTGCAAAGCTTAAAACTGCATTTACACTATCACGCACGCGCATTTTTGCACGAGACGGGACAGAGAGATCCGTTTGTCCGCAGTCAATGCTAATAAAGGCGTAGGAATGAGATCACAAATCAGACGCCTAAGATGTCATGGATGTTCTACCCATAATTAAATTATAGCTACGTAAAGCGGAAGTTTCGGCAACCAACATTTCTGCAATCACATGAAAACATTTCTATTTCCTATTTAAAATATTTGAAATGAGAGTGTTAATTAGTTTCAGTAAATTAAACCAACAATTCATCAATCATTTATACGAAATAAATAAATAATTGTACGTTCATCACTTCCGGAAGCAATTTTGTTTTATAGAAATTTCGTAAGCCATCGCTATAAAAATATCAACATGCATAGCTTTCCCATAATTCCTACCACGTAAACAAGATGGCCGACCAAAAAACGTATTACGTTTTTTTGCGTGTTAGGTAATGCTGTCCCTTTCAGTCAGACGGCTGTTTAGTATTGGGCATCCCTTTAATATTCCGTGATAAGAATGTGTGACCGTGTAAATGCACCATAAAGGAGACTAGAGTTCGCCGATGGTAGAAATTCTCCTTTTTTATGAATATGTTTTGTTTGGAAGTGGACAGTGGAAGTGGTTCTAATATTTCCCTTCGCCTATTTATATATAAGTTTTTATGGCAGAAATGATGTAGATGTATCCAAAATTTATTATGGAATGACTTAAAAAAATATTCCTTTCCCCTATATATTTATTTGAACATTCATTATGCACTTCAGTTATTTCGTATGTCTGTTTTAAGTAGTTTCTATGAAATATTTTCTTGATTAATGAACTGATTTTTATTTCAAGGTGTCTCGCTACAAAAAAATAAGAAAATGGAAAAACTACTTTTATAAAAATGTAGCGATTTCAAGCTAGAACTAAGTAAATTTATTATTTTTCAGGCTACCTGACATCCGGTTTGAACCGGAAGTGTAGGCTAGTTTTTTTAAGTAAGCCCCCTTTGATTAACATGGGTAGAAATACATGGATTCACACTGGGCTACATTCAAGGTCAGATTTAGTTTGTAGGCAATCCCCCTTTATTGACTGACGCTGTCAGTCTATGTTTATGGTCGCTACAGTCGTCCATAAAATCCGGTCCAATGTTGTTAGTCATTGAAATTTATGAGTGTTATGACCAGTTGAATCTTGAATAACTTGCAACAAAAAAGAGGAGGTGTGGTTGACTACCATCATGTTCCTAAGGTACCTAATTTTAATGAACGAGTGAGTGAGTGTTAACACCGAAACACGATAATCTTAGTTACAGCCAGCGTAGAAAAGGAGTATCAATTAAATTAACTGTCCTAAATTTGACTTTGTTATTTGATTATGTATTTTTAGGTTTTCGCTTTTTTTCTTGATAGGTATCTATCTATCTATATACTTTTTTGGTTTCTGTTTATTTTTCAATTACAATTTTGACTTGACTTGGAGGCGTTGTTTAGTTGTTTTTCAAATTATTTTCGAACGGGATTTTCTCAGGATTGCAAAAGCAATTAAGCAGGTAAAATTCAGTCCACAAGACAAAACTGGCTATTTAAAAAAAAAAACAATAAAAATTTATTTAAAAAAAAGGAGTTCACTCGCTAAGCATTACATTTTCCAGAAATAGATTTGAGAAGAATCAGTCAGAAGCGATCAGTTAATTTAGAATTTCTAAAATAAAAAAAAACTCGTTTTGAACGTGTGGTGTTGAAAAACCTGGCAACGCGATCAACTCCGAACGACTGAAGCGAAACTTGGCATAACCAGGGCAACGAACTGTCATACATAAATAAAAACGAAAATGTTGGTCTTTTATTGATCGACATTTATGTAGGGTATACAGCCGATGAATATGCTAGACAACAATTACTCAAAAAAGAATGGTTTCTTTGTCAATGTTGCGCATTATTTTAAGTTTACCAATCTAAAATTTTCTTCAAGTTTTACATCGTACGTGTACTTTATCTTGAGGGGATATTTAGAGTGCCATAAATCATTAATTTTGTTTTTATATTTGTGTCCAACGGAGCACGTGCTTCTTATCAAAGGAATGTCAGCATAACATCAAAAAATATTTTTACAAAAAAGCACTCCAAATGTTAGAGTTATTTATGTATAAGGAGTCTCTTATTTGGAGGAAGAATCCATGGAATGAAGATAAGGAAAGCATTCACTGTTGCGAAAGATTTCAGGTATTTAAGTTTGACGAGTCAATTTCTAAGTCTAAGTATATGAGAAAATATATCCGCATCTTATTATATTTGTAGAAGGCTTTGCCACCTGTAACATCAGAGGCCAAGCTAACAAAGCAAATACGTGAAGCTTTACCTTACATTTAAGTTACCAAAACTATCGCTAAAATTTAGGTAAAGAGTACTTTAGAAAAGTACCTAAGAACCCTTTATAGCTCACGTGGTAGGTTGGTGGTTGCACATGCAAAAGGCAGATGTTTTGTAGATGACGAGACAGAGCTGTTTGTTGGGGATTTTATTTTTGTACCGTAACGGTATTCGTTTCAAATCAAAAGAAATGTAAATGGGATTGAAGTACGCTATAGTTTTATTTCATATGAAGTTCGTAGTTAGTGCCGTAAGTTGTTACTGTCGTTGTTTTCTGTGTGTAATTTGTTGGTATTATTTTGTACCTATTCGTTAAAATGAATTTACCTCCAGTGAAAAAAATATACGTTCAAAAATATAGAAGTGAATGGGAAAATCAAGAAGAGTTTAAAGAGTGGTTAAAGCCAGTTGTGAATGACGTTAATAAAGCTTTTTGTTCGTTTTGCCATTGCGAAATATTGGCGAAATTAAATGACTTAAAGAAGCACAGTGCATCGAAAAAACATAAAACCAAGTGCGATCTAACTTCCAAAAATAAAACAATTGACTTTTCGCCTGCACCCAAAGAATTCATCAAAAGTCGAAAAGCTGAAGGTATGCTTGCATTGTTCGTAGCTGAGCACAGTTCAATATCTCATATTGATCATTTAAGTGACATTTGCAAGAAATGTTTTAATGATTCAAAGTCTGCTATTGACTTGAAAATGCATAGAACCAAATGTACTGAGGTTATAAACCAAGTTTTAGCACCACATTTTAAGGAAACACTTTTGAATGATATTGGAGCTAAGAAATTTAGTGTTATTATTGACGAATCAACAGATATAAGTGTAACCAAATTTATCGGTATTGTGATCAGATATTTTAGTTTGAAGTATGACAGAGTTGTATCCTCGTTTTTGGCGTTAAAGCCCGTAGAAAGTGCTACTGCAAATGGAATTGTTAGTTCGTTGATCAAGTGCTTACAGTCGAATGGGCTGAACATTAAAAATATGATTGGTATTGGCACTGACAACGCCTCGGTGATGACTGGGCGTAACAACAGCGTACATCAAATATTAAAAACTTAATTAGATTTACCCAATCTGATACTGATAAGATGTGTCTGTCACTCACTTCAGTTAGCTGTAAGTCACGCTTCCAAAGATACCCTTCCCCAAAATATTGAATTTCTTATAAGAGAAACATATAAATGGTTTTCCAATTCTCCAAAGCGCCTTTACGAGTACAAACAAATTTACGAACTAATAAATTGCGGTGAAACGCCCCTAAAATTTTTAAAATCTTGTGAGACTCGTTGGTTATCGATTGAACCTGCTGTTGTGAGAATTTTGTCACAATGGGATGAATTAAAGCTTCTTTTCAATTTAAATAAAGAAAAATGTTACACAGCGGACCTACTTCATGCAATGTACAGTGATCATTGTAATCGGATTTATATGTGCTTTTTAAAAAGCATTTTGAGTGAAGTGCAAGTTGGACTGAAAATTTTTGAAGGCGAGGATTCTGATCCTGTAAAATTGTTAAACTCGTTGATGTCACTGCTTCACTCTATTTGTAACAGAATTTTGCTACCATCAGCAGTAAAATCTGGCAAAGATTATTTAACGGTCAAAATTGAAGAACATCTTATTCCAAATCCTTATTTGGGATATCTGTTTGAATCTCAAGTTGAAAAAAGTCAATTAGCCCCTGATGTGATAACCGCTCTAAGAAACAGATGTGTTAATTTTACTGTTAAGTTGGCAACAGAAATTCAACAAAGATTACCCAGCAAATATTTAGTCCTGGAGAAAATGACAATTTTAAGTGAAGAGAATACTCTTAAACAGGGCAAAGAAAATAACTCTATCATTGAACTGGCCAAAGAACTTGGATTTGATGATGACCAAATTGATAAAATTGTGCAGCAATGGCATAACATAAACTTTTTAAACTGGAATACCACAGGAAATACAACGAAGTTTTGGACCCAGGTTGTCAAGTACAAAAATGCTGCAGGTGTAAATAGTTTGCAAGAACTGGCTGATTTGGCAATCACTGTTCTATCTCTTCCCCATTCAAATGCTGAAGTTGAACGAATTTTTAGTGTAATGAACATTGTAAAAAACAAACTTCGGAATAAACTTTCAACCCTGACGTTGAATTCCATAATATTGATTAGAAATCAATTAAAAGTGATGAACAGGACTTGCTGTAATTACGACCTGCCAGATGAGATTTAAAAAAAAATAGGAGAAACAAAAAAGCATAAAACTGCAGAAAATATAGCGGAAGCCTCTACTTCAAACTTTGAAGATATAGACACAGAAGAATTAGATGAATCCATTTTTGAGCTGGAATTTGACTTGTAAATTTCATTTGTTTTTACTTCACATTATTTTTTGTTATCTTGAATTTTTTGATTGTTTTTTTTTTTTTTAAATTCAATACCTATTTAATTCGATCAATAAATTAATAGTAAACAATTTATCTTAAAAATAAATACATATTTTAACGAACTTACATTCAAATTGATATTTAAGCGATTTCTAGCGGATTTTCGCAATTCAGAAACTAACATTTCTAGCGGATTTTAGGTTATGGGTCTAGCGACATTTCTTTTTCCTCAGCGGCAACACTGTTCCGGACATCAGCAATATGTAGAAGCAACTTTGAACAATATTGCTTAAAATCTTGTCCATGGGAGACTTATCAACAAACATTTTTAGTTGACTCTTAAATTTCAGTAGTTCACAGTGGCTAATTTCCATACAAATTTCGTAGTTGTGACCTCCCGTAAGTAAATTTAAAGTCGATACCAATTTTTTTTTTGTAATTTACACGGCGCTATATTTTATTTTAATTTTTAAATGTTTAGTTTTCTTAGGGTGGTTTTTGATCGTAACGCAAGGAGACTATGTAAATGTTCTTTGAAAATCAACAATTATCAATTTCATACCGTGAATCACTTTTTTTCTGCATTTATCGCAGTTGGAAGTATTGAACCAGGCACCTCTCGACTCAGAACATAATACCCAAGCTTCTAAGCCACGCAAGCAACTCAATCGCCACGTACGAAATGCTAACTAGAATCACACGTATGCTTGTGTTTTGTGTATACTGATCGTGAGTCACGATCGCGACACTCTGCTTGTGTGTGAATCATTCGAAAAATGCTTCAAGTCTTTTATAGACAAAAAAGTAGGTAAAACGAGATTACTCTGTTCTCTGTGTAATAAATGTTTTCCATGCAGCAGTTTAGAAACCAAAAATTAATTAAATATGCAAGTGCATTTGCATAATGAAACAAAAGCATAAAAAAGTGGGCTCAACCGGGATTTGAACCCGGGACCTCTCGCACCCAAAGCGAGAATCATACCCCTAGACCATTGAGCCGCTTAACAAATGTGCCTCAAAATCTTGTTAGCTGATAAAGTAGACTTTCACTTTTTGCTAATCCCGCTATTTCTTTTATAGCCGATCTCAAGGTTTCTACTGTTCTGTTGACTGTTTTGACATTCGACTTCATGCATAAAATGCTTTCGTAAGTGGGTAGCACGTTTATTTAAAAAGACGCCTGTTGTCTTGTCGCTTGAATGTGGTATCTATTTAAATACTACACGATCGATGTTTATTATCGTATTCTTTGAATTTATATTAAGACGCAATTTTTACCAGGGGATGTAGCTCAGATGGTAGAGCGCTCGCTTAGCATGTGAGAGGTACGGGGATCGATGCCCCGCATCTCCAATAGCTTTTTGCTACAAAATAGTCTAAAAATATTTATTTTTATCGTTGTAACAGTTCTATTTCGTTATTAATTAAATTGCTGCATTCTTGATAGGATTCACTGCCCCTTGCCCAACACCACCTACCCGTACACCCCGCTAATTTGCACCGTTCCCCTATTGGGATTCAAGAATCGGAATAATGTTTTTAAATAATTTCTATGTGTCAATATTTACGCAAGTGAATCAAAATGAGAAAGCATTGTTTTGCTGCGAGAAATGTACATTTTTCTCTTCTCCTGTTTGGCATTGTTTCACAGTTTGGTGGGGTGTGCCACGTTCGTTTATTCTTTAACCTGCTGATGCATATAATTATGGAAATTTAAAATTCTCCTTGAAAAGCATTCTGATGGGGAAAATCACGATTTTCTTCGGGGGTTTGGGGAGAGCAAATACAAGTGCAGATGCAGAAGAGAAAGACTTTTCATTTGGATAAACAGTGATTTTTCATTTCTTTTGTTTTCTTTTTTTTTTCTGTGTTTGCCTTTTTTTTGTGCCTTCCTCCTTCCGAGTTCATTTTTACTTTAGTGCTCCTGATGGTGCTATTGGTGTTTTCGTTATGATGAATGTTTTGCCAAGAGGTGGCTGGAGAATATGATAGAAGAGTCGACATCTGCAATGCAAAACTTTACTCATGGGAATTGTTTTTTTTTTTTTTCTGTTATTCTTTTCTTTCTTTTAATAAAAGGAAAAAAACGGAAAAAATAAACCAAGCGGAGAGTTTGAAACAAATCGATAGGAGTATTGACAATAAACAGAAAACCCCAGATCAGATTTAGGTTTATTCCTTTACTTTTGTGGTAAGAATGGAAAAGACTGTCAAAATGGCACTGGTGGGGATATATTCTCTGTCAGAAAGACTCAGAGAGAGACACTTATGACAAAGTTAGGAAAGCCTTTCGCAGTAATCTATGAAAAATGACAGATCCGTTGTTCAAACATAAAAAAAAAGTGGTACGAAAAGTCGTTCAAATATCTGATAAACTCTTAGAATTTGATAATTTCTCAACAATATTAGTTGATTCATCTACATAGCGATGAAAGTGATTCGGAATTAATCGAACTTCATGAATCCAAGTATGTGGAAGAGTTTGTACTAACTGAACTACATAACTAGTCGAGAAACAAGAAGAGGAAAAAGCGACACTGCATTAAAAATAACGTATAACGTTACAGCGACAAAGAATTTCGTCGCCACTTTCGAAAAGAATCTTGAGGAGACACTCAATTTTGTTGACACCATTTTAAAACGTGAGACAAAAATATATGCACGCATATGCCATATCAGACAATAAATTTTGAATCATCTGTCAAAAGTCAGCTGACTGAAAAAAAGAAATTTGTTGAGTAAAAATTCGTAAGATTCTCAGGGGAGAATCTCTCGATGACACTTTTACAAATTTTTCGAAATAAAAGACGGCACTGAGTAAATATAATAATAATTAGTTAGTTAGTTAATAATAATTAGTTAGTAAATTAAGTTAGGAATCAATATACAAAATATGCGTCTTATATTAATCTTTCCATTGACTTATATGGACCAAATTCACGCATGTTTCTAAAAGGCAAAAATGCGGACGCGCTACTGTCTTACAGCGAAAAACAAAGTAAACTTGAAACGACCAAAGTTTACTTTCTTAATATGAATTTAAGAAATTACAGGATCTTAAGGAAACAAAAATTCAATTAACACAATGGTAACGCTAAAGACCGATTCTCGCACTCGTGTTAAATGTTATCCTTGAGGGCTTCTAGGGTCTCGGGCTTGTTCACGTAAACACTGGACTTCAAAAAACCCCACAAAAAAGGCTGGACCGGTTAAATCGGGCGATTTTGTCCACAAATGTCGAAACAGATTTGACATTGGCGGCCATTTGCAAAAATAATAGCATCTTCCAATAGGGTGATCTCTTTTGGCCCACATTGTATGACTTCATGATGCGGCGTGGAATTCCTTCTGTTAAATCAATCGCATTGAATTATAAAAAAAATCTGAAATTACAAACGTTTCCATAAATTACAAACTTTTTCTTCAATCACATAAATAACATAAAGTTCGTTCGCGTAATTTTTTGCAAACGTAAAATTATTAAAAACTAGCTGACCCGTGCTCGCCTTGCTTCGCCAGAGTTCCACTTCTCAGATTTAAAACAAAACAATTAGCGTTATACAAAAAGATCCTTACCCGAAAAAAGAGAAGAAAAACTGTCAATAATGCGAGAAACAGATT
The DNA here is from genome assembly GCA_946477585.1 of Cheilosia urbana. Lineage (NCBI taxonomy): Eukaryota > Metazoa > Arthropoda > Insecta > Diptera > Syrphidae > Cheilosia > Cheilosia urbana. The sequence continues at coordinate 26,492,747 of OX297853.1, forward strand.
AACACAGCGACTTTGAAAGCAACAGCAACAGCGAATTTAGGATTAGCTCTAACGTTGATATCCCTAACTAACTTCTAACTTCTATTATTCCCTCTTAATCTCATTTACATTCCACTTGTTATTGTCAGTTGTTACAATTTATACCCCATCCCTCTCAATCCCATAACCCATATGCGCCACACTCGTTCACTTACTACCTACCTACTCAAACACAAACATCCTCAAGTTCAAATTAAAAAAAAAAAACAGAAAGCAAAACATAAAGCAAAAAAGGTGCAATTGCACAAACAGGTTTTGGCATGCACATGAATCACTATAAAATCAGAATCACTATAACGCATTTTAAATCACAATTACAACTGAGTGTGACTCCCTCTCAATCTCAATCACAGACGTATCTCTCTCAATCCCATGCTCCATGCATCTCATTTACTCTACTACTCAACTCATTATTCATTAATGCGAGAAACAGATTAACACAGCAACAGCAACAGCAACAGCAACTTTGACAGAACTTTAGAACCAATGTATTTTAATTACTTTGAACACATTAGCACAGCAACATCGACAGCGACATCAACGTTACAGCCAATCCTAAATTCGCTGTTGCTGTTGTTGCTGTCGCTGTGTTAATCTGTTTCTCGCATAATACTCCAACTCCAGTTCAATTTAAAAACGTGAACAAAAAAAAGAACAACACACACGGCTGCCACTTTGGTAATAAATTACCAAATCTGGTAATTTTTTTCTTAGTTCATGATTTTTGGTAATTTGGTAATTTTTATCTGGTTTTGGTAACTTTTTGAACAGGAGCATCAAAAAGACGAACTCGATATCATCACATGGAAATACTGCCTTACTTTTTCTACCCACTACGGTTAAGGTTTAAAAGTATTCTTAGTACTTCATTAAGTAACGTTCTATAATGTACCTAATTGAATTTAAAATACTTATATTAAAATGAATTGATATGTGTCAACAGTTTTCTTTTAGTTTCTATGAAGACTTAAGGGAACTTCAGAAATTCAAATAAATCTCACGATTTCCTATTTTCACGCCGAAATGTCAAAAATGTAATGCGACTGACAATAAAACCGAAGTGTCTGCCATATCAGTCCTTGAAGTAACTATTTTTCACTCGAACTGCGTACTGCCTACTCATATTTTCACGTGGAAAAGTTAAATTTGACATTTCGCGTAGAAAAATTTGTATTAAAAATTGGATTGCACTTGAGAGGCTTTACGTGTTCTGCATAAAGTGCATACTAGGCTTAAACATAGGTGGATTTTTCTACTACCATGTCATTTTTTTACATTAAGTTCGTAAATCAGAGAAAAATCAAACGATACCAAAAAGTCATATTCATACTGGCTCAAGACGATATGTACGATTTTCTCGTGTTTTATCATTTTTCCAGATTTTGGTAACTTTTAACTTGGTTTGGTAACTTTTTTTTCCATTTATGGTTGCTAATTTTTTTTGCAAGTGGCAACCATGACAACACATAGCCCAAAACCCAAAAGGTGCATAAAAAAAGAGAAAGAAAAAGCGCACCGCAGAAAGTGTACAGAGAGAGAAACAGGTTTTGCCGCACACACACACACAAAATTTCCTCCACTCAACGCTGGAAAAATCCAACGATCTAGCTTCAATCGAAAATTTTGCTTTTTTCAATTGTATTTAATTTATAGTTTATTGCTTATTGTTCGACTTCAGGATAACGTACAAAGATGATTTATATCTTAAAATCTTTGTACATAATTGAACTTTGTATTAAAAAAAATCCCATTTCATTTGGATGAGTGATTCCGAAGCTAGGAGCTAGAAGGCATCCGAGAATTACAACTTTTCTTAGATATCAGCTTAGATTTCCACTTCCGGACAGCGAATAACGGTAAAACATATCCTATGTTCAAATCTAAACAATTTCCTATGCAACTGTGAAAACCGAAATCAAATTCGTGCAGTACTTTTTGAATCTATTCTTTGCTCACAGATTACAGCCGGAAAAAAAGCTACAGTTTTATTATAGTAAGGAGGATTTGGTCAGAAACTGCGCGAATGTGCCCATGTATACTGAGAAAATTGAAAAAAAAAATGAGAGAGAAATCTATTTTTTTTTTCCGTAATCGTAAACTCGCCCAACATTCGATTTACAGAAAAATGAAAACTGATGACTAAGTGACAGCTCATCGTCTTCAACGATGTCGGAGGAAGATGTTGTCAATCAGCACATTCAAAATGGTAAGTTAGATACGTTATACGTTTAGCTTATAAAAAATGCAATTCCAACTTATTTTTTAGATGCTGCATTTAAAGATAAAGTTTTTTTATTTTATGATAATGTCCAAATGACATTTCTTCAAAATTTTGTAAGAAAACCGGTTAGGCAGCTCTCTTTTGAAATTGAGAGATTTCTCTCTCGGGGCACCGGTTCCACAGTCCAGCTGTGTTCCATTCATCTCTGCTCGGATAAGAGTAGAATAATGGTCTATCAAAGTTCAAATGGGGAGACATAATCGTCAGACGTGACAACGTTCCCAACGTATTTCCCTAGAATTTGTGCGTGGTCAAAATTGCGTGGGTTCCAGGTATTAGTTTGGCTAATCCTTAAGGCGCTTTTGGTAGCAGATTCCTCCATGTATAGTTGCAGAGGAGTCAGATTGAGAATTGCCTTCAATCCAGCTGTGGGTGTAGTAAATAGCAACACTAAATAAATAGTCTTAAAACAAGTCGTAATCATCAAACAACACTCAATGAGTCTACAGTTCTTATACAGCCACAGACACCGTAGCTACCTATCTAGTTGCCTTTAAAAATCGAAATAATGCACTTGGACCCGATGTGAAGGCCGTTCTGTTACCATATGGAGTCCTCTACCCTTAGAACGAACTTGAATTGTGAATAAATTCCCTCATTTTATTGATCTCCAACAACAGATTTTCGAAAGATCTTATATACCTCAAAGAAGGTGTCATCTCAAAATTCGATTGAACTGTAATACAACCGATGTTATGATATCATCCCTCACTTTCTCCACTTCCACAACTAAGTGGTTAGGTATAAAAATATCCACCTCAAGAAGTCGATATAACACTTGAATCCTCATGCATTTATTTCCACACGACTTGTTTGGTTTGCCGCCCTCCTCTTTTCCTGCCTCACGCTCACAGGGCGCATACGGGAATTTTTCGTTTCCACCTGTCTGCGAACAGATAATCATCCAATAAATCTTGACAGGATTATCTGGTTGATTTATTAAGACGAAAAATAACCCGAAGACAATATGACAAAGGTGCTCGCCAGACAACGAACTCTGTTTCCGCACGCACTACGTGAGTTGTCCTTTTCCTATAAATGGAGAAACACATATAAAGCTGCCCGCCACTCCACTCCACTGACATATCGTGCGCTGGCAGAGTGTGCTTATAAAAATTGAAATATACGTAGCTCTTGGTATTCCATAAGCCGATTAAAACGACTGAATTGAAATAAATTATTATTTTGTTTTTGTCAGTTTTAATCCTTAAACCTTAAGTCAAAGACAAGCAAACGCCCAATCGGGCTACCCAATCCTCTCCGGTGGAAGTTTATAAAATGCCACTTTTATCCTCATTGCTGTGCGGCTACGCCCAATCGGTACTTGAATTTGAATCTGAAGTGAAAAAGGACACCCAGTGAACATCTTTGAATTGTCTTCTCATTCGATTGGAGACTGCTGGTGTGCAAATGAAAAAGGGCTGCAACCGGAAATGAGCTGGGACTTTCAATAAGCACCGTTCTTGAGCTTTGATTAATGTGTCTCCAGTCTCCTGTCGGTGTGTATGCATTTAATGTAAATAGTTATTTGCCAATCCTTGACCGCGAACATTTTATGCATGTGCACATTTTATAGTGATGCCACTTAGTTTTGCTGGACAGGGAGTGCAGAGTGCAGACCACGGGAGTGCTTTTACCCCAGAGAGCGACCGGACCTAAACAAACACACCGCACAGACAAGAAGAATACGATTTGATTTTAATTGAAAAAGGACCAAAGTATGAAAAGCACCAGTATAGAGAAAAAAAAACACAACATCGAGGACTTTCTGGTTAATGGTACTAGTACAACAGGAGAAATCCCTTTTTTTTTTCTAGGTCCGGTGAGAGTGTGTTTATTTTTCTCATATCTGGGGAGACGAATGCCTGCTGGGAGATAAAATATCCGCATATCATCCCCTGTCCAGATATATTAGGGAATCATATTGTGATAGGTGTTGTGCGGCGGATGAGCCTTCTTGATTGTGTGTCCATATAGAAATTGGAGAGCGCACCAGAAGAATGTAACACGTCGACGACGTCATGTAAAATTGGTTCGAAGGAGGTCCACTGGGGAGAACAACTTCATATAGGAAGGAGCTAGGAGGGAGTTTCGAAATGAAAGAAAAACAACTCAGCAAGGAGGTGGTGGTATGTGTTTGTGTAACACATCACGATTTTGGATATATTCCAGTTGATAATTGTTGTTTTTGTCTGAGAGGTTTCTCTCTGCGTGTTTTTATTACTTCGAGTTTAAATCACACACTTGTGGGAAGTGGCAGTAGAATATCTGTGAAAAGTTTCGCCTCACAAAAGGGAAAAGGACTTCGCTATCAGGGAGGAATGTTCCAAGTTATTTTGTAGCCGATTCGTAGAGAAAGTGAGCAGCAAGGACTGGACAGAGCCTTAGATAGAAAGTGGTCATCGAGAAAGTGACCTATCAGAACTTGGAAATTCAGTTCTTATCAACTCGTGAGGCTTTATTGAAGTTTCTAGCGTCTTTTGACTTTTTCGTCGCAAATGTTGCTTAATAGCGCTAAGGTGATGATGACTTCGTGTAAATAATGTAGCCTGGAACGCGGCCATCATGCATTGAAAAAAATGAGTTCATAATTGGAGATGTTCATGTAGGTATATAACTTTATGTATATATTTAGTATATATATATTTAGTTATGTAAGTCAGACAGCTCGCTCATATGAACAGCTGTTTCAGTGGACGTTTATGGAGGGGTGACCGATGAATCCAGCCAAGAAGTTCGTGACTGAGTAGTTAGTTGACAGTTCGCATGGCATGTTCGTGTGGCTGACGTAGGAAAATTGACGTTCCCGATCAATCTAGTTTTTTGCGTTCAGGTAACATCTAGTCCAGACCTATTTAGTCGACTTAGGAGAACTAGATTTTTGAATGTTAGGGGTGGTTAAATTTTTAGGGCCGATGTTGAATGTGAACCACACCTAAACGTCAAGTTCTTTTCTGCATTTCATTTGACATTTCTCAATTTCAGACTAACTCAATTTGAACCAGATACACAATCGAGCAACGCGTTAAAGTTATTCAGGCTAATTATGAAAATGGGCGTTCAAATTAAAATGCATATTGTGCACGTCGTGACTTTTTCGGACAATAACGAAAATAATTTCCTAAATAATTTGTGTTTTATTCAAAATCAACATCGGCCCTTAAAACTTAACCACCCTTTATAAACTAAAGTCATAAATGACAGAAATAAAAAAAACAATTTTATGAACACAAGTGCTGCCAAACTTCTGCACTGATAGTTCAATTCTTTTACAATAATAAATGCAAAATTGACATGAATGCTTTTCACCAGTGTTGCTAGGATTCTGATGGGTTCCGCTCTGCCTGTCAACGACAGTATACCTACATCCTAGACTGCGCTACTGGAATCATGAATAAGCGGAAAAAAGGGGCCTCCCCATAAAATACATACTAATATAGCAACAAATATTAACTTTTTTCATTACGAAACACTTCTTTTCTGAGGTTCAAAAAAGGACCAAACGGCAACGTTGATTGGGAGTCTCCCATAATCTTTTTAAGTATGATATTGATAAAGTCACATAAAGCCTCTTCACCATGTCTAAATATATTTGTGACATTGAAGCCCTCGGAAGCAGTCTTTCAAAATTAGTAGCGCAGCGCAGCGTTATCTATTTTAAATTGTTTTACCTTTCAAGCTTGGAGAACAGGAGTAAACTATTTATACGGCTCTATATATAGCTGGACTCTATATAAGTGCTGATGGCATATGAGGCTTTAAAATCAATAAACAGATTGTGGGGATCGCTTCTTTTTTGCACGACTCACAAACCCTTCTGTTTAGCAATTCGTATGGTTGGCCTCTGGTGTTGATGGAACCTTCCAACCTAGGCTTCACGGGTACCGAGAGAATCAGTCGTTGATTATAAGATCTTGTTGATGCCCGCTTCTCCGTCCCACATAGCCGGCCTTAGTCTTTGAAGCCCTTCAACCTCTGGGCTATATTACCGGACATAAACTATATAGTGTATTGAAATGGACTGAAGATCCAATGTCTATGGAGTATGGTCTCAAATTATTGGTTTGTTATTCAATCGAAGATCTATGCTAAAATGGCTGTCGATAATATTTTTCGGAAGATGCGGCAGAGTCGGAGTAATTTCCGTCTATAGCGATAGTCAAGGCCTTGCCCAATCATGTTAACCGTTTTAGGAAAGCTTGAGATTAGCAAAGATGCACTTATTGGGCTTAACCAAGACACATTCTTAGTTTTGATTTGTAATTTAAGTAGATCACAAACCACAATGGTTATGTTTGTTATACATATTACGCAATTGTGAGCTTCCGTTAATTTAAAGTCGCGACACAAAATTATTATTAGCACGGCGCATTGACTCTCTTGCCTGAAAACCAGCCCACACTGGGATTACGAGAAATGAGGGGCCCTACTTTTTGTACCTACTCATAATTTCGAAATCGGAATGAAATGTACTACGGTCGGGTTTAGAATTCCGAAAGTGAAATTTATTATGAGGTTTATTCGAGTACGCGGTTTAAATCGAACGCACTCGATATAAATCGATCGGAATCGCACAAAAGCGTAGACACGTTCTCATAAAAAATGATAGAGAATTGGCAAAATAACAAGTAACGAGCAGCTCCTCTCTTGTCTCAAAGCAACTTAAAGAATAGGTTTGTTTGACATGGCTAGCACTAGTGCCCACTAGTGCGCACTGAGAAGTGTCAGCTTATTTCCAAACCTGTCAAAAACCCTGGACTGGAATCGGCTAAGGTGATAGTTGATTTTCGCTTTTTTGATTGTCGTTTTTTGATTATCAACTCTTCTTTGCTCTGCGTAAAGCGACCACTACAAAATGATTAATTATTGATAGCACTTAGAGTTTTAAACGTCACTTCCTTGCCGACCGACGCTGTCATTCCGAGCAGCTGATACATTTTCCAAGTGTTCCGTTTTTATTGTGAAAATTGTAAGTAAATTTGAGAATAATAATATATGTTACAATCGGTGTCCAGAGTCCCGGTGAAAAATGAATTGTCCAGTCACAAGCCCCGGCGAAACTTATTTTTCAAATTCCATGATTTATTGAAAAAAGTGTAAGTATTTCCAATTTCATAAAATTACAAAATAATCACTTTCAAACATTGGCACATTTGTTCGAACAGGTTGACTCAATACGATTCGATCGAAGTCCATTTCTCGCTCCAATTCTCGATTAAATGCGTCTTGCATTGAATGATTTGGCTGTGGCATCCCCAATTTGCACAACAAATTGCCACTCATGAGCAGACACATATCCTCGATCAAAATCAAAGCTTTGTTGCGCATTTCATCTGACATCTCCAGTTCATTATCCGATGTCACAGTGCGAATTCGATGCAAAATATCATCGGCCATATCATCTTTGTATAATCACAGTATCTTCTTCATTTCAAAAAGTTACTTAATGTAACATAGTAAACATAATTTATTAGAACAAACTTTTAAGGTATAATTAAAAAAAAAAAAACAAAAAACTTCAAAATTGTGGACAACAAAATAATTAAAATAATTGACAACAACAATTGCTTTTGAAATTTAAAATATTTTTTTTTTATTTGAAGTGTCACTCCTCGATTTCTATCCAGTTTCTTTTTTTTTCAAAGTGTATTTCCCCATACAAACTTTCATAACCTCTTTCATCCCCTTCAAGTTTTGTTTTCGCGACAAAAAGTAAATAAAAACCTGATATACAGCAATACGAACAAAACAAGAAAATAATCATGAAAATCGTCCCAGGGGTTATCGAGTTACATGATCATCGAGTTACCCCGAAAGAATTTTCATTATATTAATACGTGAACATCCGAGCTTTCCGTACGCTTTTTTCGTATTTAATATGAAATGAGTAGAATGAAACTTATGTTATTTTAAAGGTACTGTGCCGTGGATGTGCACAAATCCAAAATCGTGGGTATATGTCGCCATTAAGCCTGGTAAAATTAAGTTATGAATTCCCCATACAAAACAGGTAATTGACATAATATACATAGATATGTTGTAGTCAAAAGCCGAAGCTCAGGCGCTAGGTTTGATTAAAAATACTTTGGTCAAAGGTCGAAATTGGGTTTAATTTCGGCCTTTGGCTGATGTATTTTTAGACCCTAGGAGCGACTGAACTTCGTTGTTTGACTATAACATTATATGAATATGAAGAGAAATGTGATTGAAATCTTTGTTTGTTTTTGTTTTTGTAATTCTTTTTTTGCTTTTTTTTATTGAAATAAATACGCTTATTTGCACATTAATAAAACAAATTATGTATTTCCCTTTTTTAATTTATAAACAAAAATAAAATAGTCGAAATTTGAAATGTCCAGACGAGTCCCGGAATTTCAACATAATGTCCAGATGTGTACTGATTTCGAACTGGCAACCCTAAGTACAACCCATTATTAAAGTTAAACGTCAGTCTGAAGAAAAGTCAATTGGCAATTTTGAATTAAATTAGAAGATAGGTAGCCAGAATGCAAACAACTGCCAATTTTAGCAAATTATTTGAAAGCTCAGAACAAAATTATAACGCATTTGAGTTAGGTATACTATAATAATTTTGTGATAAAGTCAAATGTAAGTAGTTAAAGTTCCGATTATTTATTACTTTGAGCGTGATACATACCTACAAATTAAAAGTCGAAACCATAGTTAGTTTCAAAATAAGTTAAACTCGAGTTTATGGTTTGATTGTTGGTTACATAAATGCCCAATGGATTTACCTATATCACAATATCTCAACAAATCAATGACAGCAAGTGAAATGACAGCGAAACTCAGCAGCACTGAATTCTTGCCCCGAAAAATTAACCGGGGTCAGTTCAGGGCACAACTAGCTACAGTTATATCAAATACAGGTTTTCAGTACCAGGGCGAGTTTAGTGCTATATTGATCACATTCAGATTTCAACCGGAAAGTTGTGATAAACATGTCAAATGCACAACTATGACAATAAATAAATTTAAAATCCGTTTTAAAAAACAATTCCGGACAAAAATAAAATGTTCTCCCAGAACGTTTCATATGTTGCAAAAAGTAAGTTATATATTTATTTGTTATATGAACTATGAGTCAAAGAAGTAGGTAAGTGGCTCAAAATAGCTCGAACCTTGAAGCCTATCCACGTACTTTGCACTGTATTTTCAGCTGTCTGAAAGAAATTCGCTCCATTTATCTGAATTTGACGGATATTTAATGTTTGGCTCACAAAGGTACGCGAATATGTCCATTTATTAAAAATCCTCTAAATCGTAGAAAATCTGAGAACTTTCCGTTCCGACGGATACCTCATTAGAGTCGATTGTGTGTTAAAGCATTACAAAGAAGAAAGAAGAAGAATACGTACGAAAAGAAAACAAAACTGCTCAAAAAAAAAGTCATTATTGATTATTGTTCGAAAAAAATATTACAAGAAGAGACAGCCAAATCAACGATTGACTGCACGAATGCGGCAGAGGGCGAAAACCGTTTTGGCAACAACTACTATTTGACTTTAGACAGATCGCCAAGTGCACACGAATTTTCGGATAAACGGTCTACTACTTCGATCGTTTCCAATAAGACGATTGGATCATGCAAAAGCAACACTTAGGTACTGCCATCAATCCAACCCACAAAACATACATAAAATATCTAGGTACACATTTCGACGATTTGCTAACCGAGGAAAAATCCACTTTTAAATTTACTTCGCCCGAACAACGATACTAGGTCATTACAATGAAAAATATATAGTTCAGGCTACTAGGTCAGTCAGCGACATTGTGACAATTGACTGTAACAAATAATCACGGGCTAATCACAAAAAATCGCTACCGCTTCGCTTATGGAAACAAAAATTATATCTGATGAGTTGACAAAAACGATGACGCGCTGATGGGTTACTGCTGACTTTAGATTTAATTGTTTAGGGCGTTCGATAATATTTATTTATTATTAAGAAGGTTGATTGAAAGAGAGCGGTAGAAGCAACTGCGCTACGTTTTTAAGTCTTTCTCTATTATTTATGTTAGGTATATACTTCCATTTACGACTGTACATGAGAAATGTGGCTCCATTCATAGCACGATATCACCAAAGCACCAAAGACTATCCAAACAAGCGATCAACTTCATGATGTTTGTATCATCTTTGGATAAAACGTTTACAATTCGACGAGTTAGATAATTTGTTCACAAACAAAGTAATAAGGGCGCAGTATTTTTTGATGACTCTTTTAGGCGCATTCCCTCTATATTGGTTCAGGCTCTCTTTATTATCTGTGGTATTGCGTTTACTGTACATGTTGAGTTATGACATGAGTTCATGATGAATGCCGCATATCTGTCGTTTCACAGGGCCCCCTGAAGCCTATTAAAGTCAGTGCTTATTTTGGTTTTCTTAAAAGTACTAGATCTAAATCCCTCAGATTCGAGCTCAATAAGCCGTCTGCCAACGAAACTATTACGAATAGAAAAACCCTATTTCGAAAGCCACAACTCCCCAAAACAGCGAAAATATTGCAATTTCAATGACACAATCCCAGACAAAACAAAACCCAACCAATTCCGTTTCCGATAGCATTTGATTGCAGCCATCAGGAAATTGTTTCCCGATAAAAGTCACGCCGAAATAAAATCACCAGAAGTGCGACCAAATTATCCATCATAAAACTTTTAATACCCGCGGAACGTGAAAATCCCCCAAAGGGATTCGGCGAATCCCAAGCAAGTGTTGGTTTCCTTTTTATAACCTCAAAACATGACACACACAAATGACGGTAGGGTAGGGAAATTTCAGAACTTCTTAACAGTTATTTTTTCCCTCGTAATTATTATGCCAGAAGAAAATCACACAACAAACCAGAACCGTTGTAATTTGGTTATTTTTTTTTTTTAAACTTTACTTCGACCGAATTAAACGCCACTAAAAGTCGGGGTGTGCTTTTCCGTGGGGCGGCTGATTCGAGCCCTTGGGAACGATTTTAACCAACCGACAGGCGGCCATTCCGAGGAAGTAAACGATTTATCTGAAATGGCAAAAGTTGGGAAGAAAGTTTTGCATTATTTTCAAGAGATTAAATTATTTTAATAGCTCTAAGTTTGGTTAAAAGTTCTCCATGCCAATGTTAAATTGTTTTCCACACAAAAACGTATTTAACTCTCGAATAAGTGGCGGTTTTCCTACTGTTCTCTGTTTGGCTAGGGTGGGGAGTTGAGAGGTTAAATACTTGAGCAGGAGTAAGCGATTTTCTGAATTGTGATAGATGAAGATGATGGATGAATATTTTAGGAATTTTTAAAGTAAGTACTTCATTATGGGTCTGGCTAATAAGACACTGTTTACATAATATAGACATTGAATTTTTGAAACTACACTGACATTTTGGAAAACATATAAAATTTTGTTGAAAAGACTCAGTCGCACTCGTTCGCTCTCTGATTTCGAATTTCTAATGCGGAAATCAATATCTGTGGAATAGTGGAATTAAAAAAAGTGGTTATCACAATTCTGCCCGTCTGTCCGTATGCTCCTACCCGGATTTGGTTCATACTTCGGATTTGGAGTTTGTGGGGTTACGGTTCAGGGCCGTTTTTTTTTGGTTTGCATACTTCAATATTGAGTTGAAGCGAGGAGTAACAACGATTGTCGCTTGTTTGGGAGTTAACCTGACAATTTCTGTTGGGAAATTATGTCGAATTTCAGTTTTTGAATTGTTGTTTTTTGAGGGAAAAACTCTTGACAACAACTTGTAGACACAGTCACTTTGGTAGGAATGATAGCTATTTCGAACTACACCACTAATTCATCAACTTCAATATTGTTGATACTTTAAATATAAAACGTTAATACGAATTTGATTTTCTCGAAAACGGTTTCAACGTTTTTAACCAAAATTGATATTTGCCCTCAAGCAGATGAGGTTAATATGACTGCATACTCAGTTCTTTGCAAAAAAATCGAATAAAGGTGCTTCTGAAATTTGGACATATGTAGGAAGGTATATCTCGAAAACGGTCCCTATGATTGTATTGTAATACAAAAATCATTGCAAAAGTAATTTGGTATTTTTTTACTCAATAGCAAACTCAGTTTTCCTCTATAAATAATCGTTAAAAGATTTTTTCAAAAAAAATGCTTTTGCTCTCATCGCGTCGTCGAACCGATTGAACAAAACGACGTCGTTTTTAGTCATCGTTGCAATCGAATCGTTATCGTTTTTATTTTGAACAGTTTGAACACAACTGTTAGCAAACTCTGACAACTAAAAATAACAAAAAATGTATGGAACTTATTTCTTTTTTTAAGTTTCCGCACCCGAAGGGAAAAACGGAATCTTATTAGTTTCGCTACGATGTCTTTCCGTCTGTCCGACCCAATAGACCAATTTTGTTCCTATGTTTTTCTCAGAAACGAAACGACGTAAAAGGCTGACATTTGCACACAACATCCGGTATAACTAAGGTGACCATACGTCCCGCTTTCGAGCTTTGTGTCCCGCTGTCCCCAAAGAACGCAAAATGTCCCACTTTGAAAAAAGGCCACCCTATATGGGTGTATGTTTCGTTCATTAAACCCATTCTCAATAAATGTATATAACAAAAATGATATTGCCCACAGATTGAATTCCAGAGACAGCACAAAAAAGAAAAACTAAAAACAAAAACAGCAAAATCACGGATTTGAACTTGAAGTACATAACTGGGTAGCCATACTCTTCCCAAGAATAATTGTCAGTACAGGTGTTCGCTTGCAGTTATCATCAACCAAAATAAGCAGTGTGTCTGTGTGTGACTGAAGCACATCCGAAGAGTGTTACCATATGTCAATGAAAGCATATCATTAAGGGTTTTTCTGTATAGATTTTGTCAAAGAACTTTCGGTTTTCGTGCTTTTGAGAACGAATTATTATGTGGGGTGCTACCATTCGGTTTGAATTTGAATAATATTCAGTTAAAACATTTTTTTTTAATACTGTCTTTTAGAAATAAGGTTTATTCGTGAGGTATTTTAATGTATTAATCTCAATAACGCAACAAGTGATCATAAGTGCGTTGTAGTGATATCGCGATAAATTAATAGTGATTACTAGGGCAACCGGATTCATGCAATGCATGTTTTTTTTTTTGGGAATCGTATTAAATATTTTAATATACAAAACTAAGTATCTAGATATTTTCTTCTTCTTAAATACACTTCTTAAGTGTTTAGTTTAGTGCACTCTAAACTTGAATATGGCATAGTTTCATGGGGTGGAACACACAACATTAAAATTAATCCACTTCTGATCTCCGAAACACATATTATTCGTCTTATCTATAATAAAGGTCTCCAACATGATAGCTTGATACTTTTCCGAAGCATCAAAGTACTACCTCTGAAGCATTTATATTTCTGTAAAGTATTAACGATTTTTTTTCGCCAGATCTGGTTATCTAGTGAACCGGTGTTCTTCTAGCTATCTATAACCTTAGAGTAAACTGTCAACATTTTACCATAGTACCTACCTCCTCACAATTTGCAATTTTTTTTTTTTTAATTTCTATACTTCAACTGCTCCAAAACTTTTTAATAACCTTCCTAGTAATATTAGAATTATTCGAAATGAATCCATGTTTCTCAAAAAAGTAAAACTTTGACTCTTCAATTTAAATTATAAAAATATTAATGAATTATTATGTGTCACCATTTAATTACTTTGTTCTCACTAATAATTTTTGCGCTTAATTTGTATCACTGTTTCCTTAAAAGAATTATAATAATTATACTTGTAAAAAACAAATAATATAGGTAGTAATAAGTACTTATCTTGTCGTAACCTACTAAAAAAATATGCCTTTTTATTATAATATAGATTCCAGGTTCTTTGTACTTAATACCATGAAATAAACATCAAACTTGCAATAAACAAAAAATGCCTCATATTTTGTTTAATTATTATATACTTAAACTTTTAAACGCAAAAAGATACAACATTGGTTTGTGCATTGTACTCTCGGTCATCCCCGTTCCCCAATTCCTTCATTAAACAATGTTCTCTTTCCATTGGAATTCATTCTCATTATTTATAGATTTAGACATATCTTTCTGCACAAAAGTGACTCTCCAGGCTCCACTCCATTCATGTAGTTTAATATTTCCAACCTTAAAGAAGTGCGGAACCTTCAGTGCGCGAGTGACACTCGCACTTGGCCGGTTTTTCATAAATATTTTAAGAAAAGGTAGACTGATTCCAAAAAATAAGCAACGAATAATTTCAAATTTAACGGATAAAATTCTATGAACGCTGCCAGCAACTTTGACGATAGCGGAAGTAGCTCATATTTTTATGAGTGTGTGAAACGGAATTTTTGAAGTTATGTGACATTTGTCAATACGAGTTTCTATGTAATAATACTAACGCACCACCCCATAAAAATGTAGCTTGCCGACAAATAATCGAAAATCGGCCGAAGTTAGTTCCTCAGTATTGTCTCTGGTCGAAATGACGTCGTCATACGATCGTCGTCTTACGCGATTAGAGCCCTGGTTTTCTTTGGTATTCATGAAAACGGCACTAAAAATTTTGACCAAGATTCATACCTGCTTGGAGTAAAATTTAAGTTTTCAAAATAATTGCGTCCTTACTTTTCAATTCGAATCACCAAAAACGCGAATTTTAGAAACTCCTCGTATCTCGAAAACCCCATTTTCGATTTGGATAAAAGTTTAAAAACCAAGTAATGCTTACATTCCAAATAATAGGTATTTAATACTCAGTTTTAAGTTAATTTTTTTTTTTTTTTTGTCTTACCGATTACTGCGGTATTTGAAAACCGATTTTTCCCAAACCTCGACAAATCATCGTCAAATAATTTACTTTTTCATATATTTTTTTACTTGAAGCAACTTTACATTTTAAAGTTCATATTTCGCTACCTAGTTGTATAGATTGCTGCTACAAATATCTTCACGGCAATAAATTCACATGGAAAATAACTTCACCTCAAGTGGGAAATAACTTCACTGAAGAATCGAAAAATTCTGAAATTTTAGGCAAGAAATAACTTCACAAAATTTGCGGTGAAAAAAAGGGAAATTATTTTCCGCTCGAGGTGAAGTTATTTCCCATTATAAAGTTGTTGCCTTTAAAGTTATTTCCCTGCACCTATATTTCTCACCAAGAGCCCCTGTAGGCATTTCCAACAACAGATTAATTTTCGCGTGCGCGGATTTCTATGAAAGTAGTATATTAAATTGACTGAAAAGACATCCTCCACCAACAACCAGAGACCCATTAAAATCCAAACGTCCCTCAACTATAAAATCCATATTCTAATTACCCCAAAAAAAAAGAAGATAAAACGTTCCGTTACCTTAATTTAAACTTGAAAATTAACACACCACCCGTTAGCGCCCACTCCTCGTCTCCCACATTTAATAACTTCAAATTAGGCAATTGTCCAGTTAGACAACGCAAATGTCGGTCCACTGATTAAACATTCCAAGGCAAGGACATTACACCAGCAGGCTGTGGCGTGAATTGTCATCATCGTCGTCGTCGCCTCGCCTTCTTGGCTCCTAATTAAAGTTAAGCCTCGGAAAACGACCGCACAATTAGGAATAACAAGAAATTACCTCTGCCTCAAAGGATTACATCTTTTTCTCCTTTAATTTCTTTGGTCCCATGGTTCGGCCCATGTACCTGGTGGCTGGTATGTTGCCTCCCTCACGAGAAATATTAACTTTAACAAGATAAGGGAAATTATCGTTTTGTTTGTCTTATTTTTAATTGTTTGGCTCTTTTTTTCTGTGTGCCAACACAAAAACGTGCAGAAACAAAATTTACTCGTCCTTTGCGTGTGTAAATAATTACGATGCCGCATCCCTCCCTCCGCCCCCACAGTCATTTAGAATGAACAACGATATGCCGCATGTCTGACAATAAACCTTAATTTATCAATTTAATTTCAAATTATGTTTCTTATTAACTTATCTTCGGTCTCAAGGATACGCCAAAGACGTGTTGCAACTGCCAGGCATGTGTATTGTGTATACCTGGGCCGGGGGTATCTTCTTCTTCCTTGAAGAAGATGTTGAATTGCGAAAATCTGGTTTGCCATTGACAGGGGAGGACACGATGTTACACCTAAATTATTCATAACGATTTTCTTCTGTTGTATTGTGTCCCTTGTCCTTATAAATAAATGTCCTTTTTGGCCGGAGGAGTGTCTTTCATCATTTGGTCGGTGCGATGTCTTGTGTGAACGGTCCAAGTTCGAAGGGACGTATACGTAAGTTTGTGTTGAAACTAATTACGATCTCGCATCCTTATCCATGTGAGTGGTGGGTGGTGGCTGGTGGGTCTTCTGTGGAATCGCTGACACATGTTAAATGGAGTCAATTGGCAATTGCTGCCGTATAGTGGATGTTATTAAATCAGCGCTATCAAGGACATTAAACTATTATTATTTTTGGGTTACTAAATATTTGTGTTTGCATATGCATGAGAAGGGACACAGTGTTTTCGTTGGAGGACGAGAACAAGAGATAGTTTGTGAATTAATTGATTGCCCGGGGAGTGGGCAGGACGACTTGGGTTTTTCTGTAATAGCTTAATTGTGTGGAACTGATTTTGGAAATGGCTTATGAATTGTTTATGGCGAAGGGATGAAATCTAATGGTAGACTGATATGGATCCGGATGGACTTAGAAGATATGTTGGAAGGCCACGAGACCATCTTCTGCCATTTTTAGGCAAGACTCTAACAGGAGGTGGAAGTCTACATGAACGGTATTTTTTCGTCAGATGGCTTGTACGTTGTACCTCATCATATTGAGGCACTCAGATTCAAAATTTGGTCCATAGCACCCCAGGCAGATACTTGCTTTACTGAGGTATATAGCCATAGCAGCTATGCCGACATTTTTAAGAAGACTTGCGATAACGGAGGAAGTTTTTCGAGGGTCAAAGCAGTCTCCACAAGTTGTTTAGTTTTGGTAGATTATCCAAAAGCGCGCATTATATATATCTTTACTCCCTGCACCCGACCTTTATTCCAAAGACTGATGTACTGTCCAGATCATGTTGGAACGCATCTTTTGCCAAATAAAAAATTATCCAATTCACTCTATTTGTAGCCCCATTATTTAAAATCACGCTCCTGCAAATAAACCCCTATTTAAAAAAAAAAAAAAACCAATTGATTTAAATGTTTCAGCCACATTTATGCAAGGCAACCTTTTCCAATGGGATATGTTGAAAATTCAATATTTGTAAAGGATTTCGCTTCACTCTCCATAAACACATTTCGTTCTCTTTCTGAACAGCAAAATAGCCGAAAAAAAAACCGAACTCCCTACGAATTAACAGCATTTACCCGAACGTGTCCTTTGTTTAACGAATCGTGCAAATGCGGGTATCACCCACCCAAACGCCTCGCCAGCAACAAGAAAAAACCAAAAACAACTAATTTTTCCATATTTGCACTGCTCCAGATATGATTCAGTTACACAAATCGCCAAATTTCCAAAAAGGCCACCCACCATCATCCGCACTGTACCCTCGCAGGGATATTTCATGTAAACATGTGTAAATAATGAAGCATTCAAGTTTGGGAGTTTACCTTTGCCTCAGTAAAAAGGTGCACTCCCGCCATATGTATGACTCCGACATTAAGTATGGCAGCATGTCCGTTTTGTTTATCCTTCAAAATATAATAGCTGCAAAAAAGAACGAGCCCCTTCCAAACCAAAACATGCCACCCCACATCACAAAACAGTCCTCGATACGAGTCTAAGGGAATATTGTTAAAAGGATAAAAGGTCGAATGTTCTCCTTATTGAATGTCTTAAGTTTTATGCGGTCGTTGAGTGTGCAAATGTTTTTTTGTTCCGCAAATCCTATTGACATTTGGCGTCCTCTTTCGCTTTTATATCGAGCGGATTCCTTTGGCGCAGCATCGACTTAAGTGTGTTTGCGATTTGGCTTTTTATGTTTGACAATAAAAAATCAAACTTTTTTTATGAGGTCATCTATTATGGCTAAAGACTTTAGGCAAACAGAGTTTTTGTTTCCGATGGTGGAGGACAAAGAGACAGTATACGCCGTGAGACAAGACGCCATCATGAACATACAAAGTTATTGAAGCTATTGATTTGTATTGGGGCGATTTCTTGACTTTGCGATATGAGTAAACAAGACGGATGTTTACTTATTATTTTATTTTTAAACAGCGGCTTTCCTTTGTGTGTCGCTTTGTCGTACAAGCGTGGTAGTGTGGTGTTCAAGTAAATTTATAATTCAGTTTCTCTCTATGTAGCAAAAAATGTAAAACTACTGCTGATTGAAGAATAATATTGTTAACTATTTTAAAAAGTAAAAACACTCCTCCGACGGATATAGGGGTAATAGCTTTCAGTTGTCTCATCGACTGCGAGTCCTAAATAAACACCAGCCAGAGCAGGAATAAAATTTGATTTTAATTGGAAAATGTTTTTTTTTTATTTTTGCAGCCACCACGAGTTTGAATTCAAATGTTTCTCAACACAAACGATACTAAAAGCTTTCAGTTACCATAAAGGACACTTGTGCTATATTTTGTAGAAATCTCCTTTTACATTTATTCAAACCGTATGTAGGTACCTATCGGCAAAGTTGAGTGAACAAAGGATGGTAAAGACTTGTATATTGCTTGCAATTTTTAGGAAATCGCATGTAAATTAGATTTCTGTCAAAAATAATTAACCGCTACTCTGGATGATCCACGATTTTTCTTCATTTATTACGAACCTAAAGCTACGATTGCACGGCCATTTTTTTGTGTCATTTAAATGGCTCTCTGATGTATAAATCGCGTCACAAAGCCGTCATTTAAATGTCGTTCCGTGTGATCGCCATTTTGGGACAACATTTTCGGCGTCATTTAAATGACTATAGGAAAATGGCGGACCAAATGACATGAATTTTGTGTCATTTAAATGGCGGAAAAAAATGGCCGCGTGATCGCTCTTAAATGGCGCCTAGGACAAATGACAGAACTTTTTGGCTGATGCGCCATTTAAATGTCAGCCTCCAAAAAATGACTAGGCACAAAACGAAATTCATGCCCTGCCATTTTTCTATGCAAATGACAAATGACGCAACATTTAATACGATATCTATGCTTTCATTTGGTGTTTTTCTCGTTGCAAAAGGACGTATAAATAATTAATAAATTGTTTTTTATTTGTTTTGTTGTGGTTGTGTTGTTCAGTACCTATTGAGAGAAATGGAAAAGGAACGGTCGAGGTCAAGTGCCGACAATTTGGATAGGACAAAAGGTATATAACGAAGTCGAGAAAATTAGTTAAAACGCAGAAAGCAGGATTGATTCGGGATAGGAAAATTGGGCATTCGTGGAGCGACGAAGGGGAATCGCGTTTGATTGTGACGGTGCAAAAGCAGCGGGTGCTTTGGTATAGATATAGATCAGTTCCATTCATATTTACCTTTATAGTTGTTAAATACGCTGCCGGAATTGGGCGGTGCGACTATCACTACGTGCTTACCATCAACTGCGCCGATGCAATTCGGCAATTGCCATACGTTTTTCGGAATCGATATCGACAAAATAAAATATAAATTATAGGTCGCATTTCAAACTTCACTATCAAACAGCACACACCTTAATCAACTCAGCGACAGGAACCTTGTAAATAGCGTCGAGAACTTCCGGAATGATGCACGTTATCGTTGGCTACGATACGCGGAAAAGGAATCGCAGCGATCGAAAACTTTCACCAGTGGCCAGGTAGCGCAGTGTGATCAGGATCACCAGTCGTGCGCTGAAGCACTCTCTCACATATTTGTGTTCTGTTTTTCGATGTGTGGCTTCACCAACCCCAACAAATAATCGAATTGATTGACTGCATACGAAGGACATTGCCATATAAATCAGGTTTTTCTTCGCGCAATTCGAGCAGTAATTCAGCACAAAATCCACTCTTCCCGCGACGGCTCAACCACCTCTTTTGCCAAATACTCCGCTTTCGTCGCGTTGGCTCGTAATCAAGATCGTCGTCACTTTTCAGTATACACGCTGCCAAATACGCCATCTCCGCAATTTCCACCACCATCGCAAAATTCATTTTCGACATTTTTTATTTATTATAATTTTTTTTTAATTTGTATTTAATTTAATAAAGTCGTAGCACACGTACGCGTCTTCGCCGAGAGAAAAACACCAAATGGCAGTAGCTATATTGTTGTCATTGGTCATTGCCGTCTGATCGCATAGCAGATAAAAGACGCGAAATTGAAATAATAGGAAAGGTGACATTTGCCATTTTGTTGAGGCATGTCATTACCGTGTGATCGCCATTTTTTCGCTCGACATTTAATGGCATCCCAACGGAAAATTCTACATAAATGACGCGAAGTGTCCGTCATTTGATTTTGGGACAAAAATGACGATAATAGTCATTTCGTGTGATCGCCATTTTTTCGCAAATGACAAATGACGAATCGTAGCTTAAATGTCTCTCTAATGCGACATTTTTTCCTGGCGTCACAGCGTCATTTAAATGACTCTAAAATATGGCCGTGTAATCGGCAGGTAAATGTATAAAATTAGTTTTTAGCATGATTTTTCAAGCAATTTTGAGGATTGTAAAGATTTTTGAGACGACGCCTTTCGAAATTTTCTGGTGCTTAGTTATTCACTTAACTTTATACCATCGTCGTAAATTGTAATGCTCCTTCCCTTTCTAAGAGCACAGGTATGGAACACTTGAAGCGACGATTGGGAACACAGATTTGCACCAAGAGGAAGCGGAAGAACTCCGCAACAGCCTCACCCAAATAAGGAAGACCCAAGCTCATTCTAAGTAGATTTCCTTTTTCCTTTTCCTTAGTCTGAACAAATGAAAATAAAAAAAATAAAAAATAGTCACTATCTGGAACTGTTTCTAAATCATCTACACAAGTAGAGATTTGATGTCAGAATTTATCAAAATACTTTATCCTAGACTACCCTGTGGAGAACACCTGACCATTTTAAACCAACTTTTTAAAGTTTTAACACATAATTAGGCTCATTTTTTACTAGTCATTTGAAGCAACTTTTGAAACGATTATTCATTTTTTGAGGCAATTGTCGGTCAAATTGATGGAGCAATTTTTTAATACCATTGGACTTTTGTTCTAATTTTTAAGGCTTGTATTTACTTTAGGTCTGAACTTGCAATATCTGAGATAATATTTAGTTCAATTCTTAAGAACATATTTCGACATTTTCGTTCCGATATTTGACGACATTTTGGTCCGACTTCCGATCAGCAATTTGGACTAAATTTGGAGCGGCTTTTGTGGTGAACTTTCTTAAGATTTTTTGGGCAATTTACACCCAAATGTTATGACAAGTTTTTATTGCAATTTTTCCCTTATAACGGGTGATTTTTTAGCTGGTTTGGT
Organism: Cheilosia urbana; assembly: GCA_946477585.1. Lineage (NCBI taxonomy): Eukaryota > Metazoa > Arthropoda > Insecta > Diptera > Syrphidae > Cheilosia > Cheilosia urbana. The sequence goes on from OX297853.1 coordinate 26,514,512, forward strand.
TTTGGCAACACTGGTTTTGACAGCTGACGTGTGTTTAGTACCTTGTGTCACTGTCAAACAGCTTCAGTTTGGTTTGCAATTTAACCATGGGTCGTCTTACAAATGAACAACACTTGCAAATTATTGAATTTTACTATCAAAATTCGTGCTCGGTTCGAAATGTTCATCGCGCGCTGCTTCCATTTTATGATCGGCATTCTCGACCTTCTGAGCAGTCTATTCGGAAGATTGTGACCAAATTTCGCACCAAATTTACTTTGTTGGACATTAAACCACCAACACGTTTACGTACTGTGCGTAGTGAAGAAAATATTGCGGCCGTATCAGCTAGTGTGACAGAAGACCGCGAAATGTCGATTCGGCGCCGTTCCCAGCAGTTAGGCCTTTGTTACAGCACTACGTGGAAAATTTTGCGGAAGGATTTGTGCGTAAAGCCTTTTAAGATACAGCTTGTGCAAGAACTAAAGCCAGGCGACCTACCACAACGCCGAATTTTTGGTGAATGGGCTCTTGGAAAGCTGGCCGAGGATCCGCTTTTTTATCGAAAAATTGTGTTCAGCGATGAGGCTCATTTTTGGTTGAATGGGTACGTAAATAAGCAAAATTGCCGCATTTGGAGTGAAGATCAGCCAGAAGCATTGCAACAGCTACCAATGCATCCCGAAAAAGCCACTGTTTGGTGCGGTTTATGGGCCGGCGGCATTATTGGGCCATATTTCTTCAAAGATGATGCGAATCGCAGCGTTACTGTCAATGGTGAACGCTACCGAGCGATGATAACAAACTTTTTTTTGCCCGAAATGGAAGTTCTTGACTTGCATGATATGTGGTTTCAACAAGACGGTGCCACATGCCACACAGCACGCGAAACAATGGCGCAATTGCGAGGCGAGTTTGGTGAACAGTTAATTTCACGTTTCGGGCCGGTCAATTGGCCGCCTAGATCGTGCGATTTGACACCATTAGATTATTTTTTGTGGGGGTATGTCAAGGCAAGGCTAATGTGTATAGGGACAAGCCCGCTTCGATTGACGCACTGGAAGCCAACATCCATGCATTCATTCGTGAGATACCGGCCGATATGTGTGAAAGAGTATGCCAAAATTGGACTCAGCGGATGGACTACCTGAGACGCAGCCGCGTCTTTTGCATGAAATTATCTTTAAACATTAAATTGCAAGGTTCAAACTATTGATTCAAATAAATATTTCATTCATTTTTTCGAACTTTTTGTGTTTTTTTTTTTTTTTTTAAAGTTCTAAACCTCTTAAAAAATCACCCTTTATTTAGTTTAATACTTTTGACCGACAATAAGATTTTTGAAAGATTCGGAAACAAATTTCAAAGTCTTTAACAACATCACGCACTCTCATTTTTGCACAAGACGGGAAAGAGAGATCCGTTTTGTACGCAGTCATTGCTTAAGGTTGCGGCAACCTAACATTTCTGCAATCATTGAAATTGTTTCCATTACTGATTTAAAACATATCAAATGAGAATGATAAATAGTTTCAGTAAATTTAACCAACAATTCATCAATGCAGAACTTTCCTATAATTACTACTGGTACGTAAACAAAATGCCCGACCAAAATACTATACTTGGATTGTCGGTTGTGACGTCTAAAAATTGAAAATTGATCAACGTCTGGTGAATCAGACTGAGTAATCTACCTCATGTAATCGACTATTTTTGTCTTTTTTGACTCGTTGACATTTGCTAAAAAGTTGGTGGTTAAAGTGGTTTCCGGGACATTTTCATTGGCATTTATTTTTAAAACAGTTTTTGGGGTGATTGTTATATATTTGGTTAGTTTTTATTTAAAATGTTCAATTCCATATTGGGCCGGCCCAATTTTCAAAACGTTCAGCCGGAATTATACACGTAAGAAGCTCGAATTATTAATGGTAATGGTTATCAAACATAACACCACTAATTCATCAGCACACTTGCTTAAAGTCCTTATTATACAAAAAAAAAAAATGTTTGCGTTTTCCATGCCTTTAAAATGAAACTAGAGCAGTATCAAAAATTAGAACAAAAATTCACGAAAGGAGTGAGTGAGTAAACACCAACCTTATAAAAAGCCATATAAAAAAAATGCATTGAAAATGTATTCGAATTACATTTTTCGGCTGCTGGGAGTTATTTTTGGACAAAATAAGAGAAAATTGTAGTGGCATACAATAGCTCAATTCAGACGGATTTCGCATACCTACAATCCATAATCCACTCGGAAAGACATTTCTGAGTTCGTTCTCAGTCACTTTCACTTTTCATTGTGAATCTTTAAACAATAGGTTTTATTTAAACATTTATCGATTCTACTTTTCAAACCATTTTAGGACGGGTTGGGTAATTTTTAGGTTGATCTCAGGCCCAATTTTTAAGACATGTTTCTGATGCAATTTTAGGACGATTTTTAATATTTCATTAGGTGCAGCTGTAGATGAGATGTTTTTGTGATGTTTGAGAATATATTTTTTGGAAATTTGTAGCGCTATTTCGGGTCAGAATTTAGGAGTATTTGGAAAAAAATATAGGTAAAAATCCATTTAAGAGAACATTTTATTTACCAAATTTTGATTGAGAATTTCCAGTTCCCAATTCTCCAGCCATTTTTGTTCGGTTTGTACAGGAAATTTGTGTTCTTTATTCTACATGACTATGTAAACGATTTATAGAGCAACCTCTGTTAAAATTTCGTGCTCAATTTCGGGGGCGATGTTTTTTGACGATTTTAAGTGACTTTTAAAGACGATTTGTTCTAGTTTTCAAGCAGTTTTTTGAGCCATTTTAAAGGCAATTTCTTAATGTGATGTTTACTAAAAGTACTTGTAAATCGACACATTTTTTTACATTTCCAAGTTTCAGGCAATTTCAGAGCTAATACCTCCATTTTTTTTAACCAATTCTCGGAATGATCTTCAGGTCCTCTGTAAACTTATTCTGGTTTGACAGTTTAGCAAATTTTAAGATACATGATATAGGTCGAGTTTTGATTCTATGAGTCGATATGTGAGAAGAATTGAAGCGCAATTACGCTACTTAATAGGCTAGTTTAAAGATGGTATTTCGTACTGCATTTTGACGATTTTTAATTAGCGTCTTGAGGTGGGATTATAAGATTTCGATGCAAGTTTTCAATATTGCGAATTTAACACTGAGTTCAGCAATTTACAGAGCTATTTGAAATCAGGTTCCGGAAGATTTTTCTTAGAGTTATTTAGCAATTCTGAAAAAAAAAAAAATTAAAAATACCCTTAAACTTAAAGAAACCCCAAAAACGCCTTTCAAAGCGTTTGAAATATTTGAAAAATCTATATATTAATACGGAGTTGTCTAAAACGTGTTTCCCCCCTTTTTTCCTATTATAAGTCACATTAATATGCCAACACTATATATATTTGGGTAGGGGACAATACATAGAAATGCACAATACAAAAATTATCCACAAATTATGAATCAAAGCAGGTAAATTTAAGCGAATTGCATGAAATTACAACAACAACAACAACATGGCACCCGCGTGAAGTTAATTCGCACTTTTTCTAGAATGAAAAACGTGAAATGCAGTTCGATAGACAATCGTTTGTAGCTGTTTGTAGTGAAATTCTTTTCGTTTGTAGTTCAACCGTTTGAAAGTTAGAACCATTTGAAAAAACAAAATCCCAATCCCTTAAAACCGTGTTATTTCTGAAACCGCAGCTAGCAAAGTGATAAAATTTCTAATTTGTATTTTCTATTTTCGAAAGTGTTCGACATTACAAATCTAATAAAATTCAAATTGTACCAATCGGCCTAACGGTTTATGATTTATATGAAATTTAAACAAAATGTTGGCTTCTAACTTAAGGTCCCCATAACTCTAAAACTGTTGAACAACAAACGATGAAACTTTGCATATCTATTCTATTCACCCTTTTCTACCTGTAATATAAAATAATATAAAATAGAAGACAGCCCGCATTACTGGACACTTTTTATTCGCAATTTAAGGAAAACCTAAAATGGTTTCGATTGCCTATTTATAAGCCCTCCGATATTTCCACTTCACTTCCCCTTCAAAAATTAACTTATAGAATAAATTGGTCGAATTTCGACCACGGGGCGACCCCTAGTATACTTAAAAAGAAGCGTACAAAAACGACCGAAAAAAGCCTTTAAAACACCAGGAAAAATACCCAAAATCGATTAAAATTTCATTTATTTATTTCTTTTTTCATTTCAGTTGCAATTTTTGTTTTTAACAAAATTTTTGCGAAAATTTAAATTAAATTATGAAGACGATTTCTTGGAAGATACAGATCACTGGGGCACATTGCAAGTTATGGGATTTAATTAACAATCCGCTGGATTCTGCCCTTGGTAGCACTCTCCCTCTTCATCGAGGATATGATATAGTAGGTTTTACTTCGTCCAAATTTCGAAAAACCGGTAATCCACTTTGTGGGTATCTAAGATCTCTGTTATAACTCTTATTAGCATATAATCATATGTCTCAGATTGGGCAATGCTTTGGACTCACAAATGACGGTAGAAAATTTCGGCCAACACATTAAAATCTAAAATGGCTACTAAACCTCCTTCAAAGCACCGAAACCAGTAACAGCCACATTTGAATATATTCCACCCTACCAACACGATACACGACGAAATTCACCCCAAGATGCCTTCAAGTGAAAACACATCATCTCCATCTAGTATTTGTACAACATAAAGAACACAAAACTATCCATGTACGCCAATGTTCGCAGATATCCTTAAACTTTTGTGCAAACTAAATTTATGGCGGGGCAAACAAACACAAGAAATTCCGCATGTCGTACAATAGGGAAAACTTTTCCTTCAAACGCAAACGCAAACACTCTACATTACAATACGACAGCGGATCGTTCACGTTTCAGTTTCAGCCTCCCCAAACTCACCCGTATGTGTCTTTTCGCGGCCACATATGCGGCGCAGTGGTGAACATATCCGGTGTAAAATTTACGATGAGCTCATCAAAAATGTGCGCGCCAAAAATTTGTTAATTAATTAGTGGCGGCGCATTGGCATCGCATGAAATTGCCCAAATTGAAATTTATAAATTATGCACATTAAATATTTGAGAAAGAAGAACAACGACGACGTCACTGTTGACTCTGTGTAAGGATGTGAATTTTTCATCAACATTGCGTACAACTTCTTGCGATGTTCGAGTAGGTATATACAAATGTAAATTGAAAGACTTGCCGAACGGAGTCCTTAGCCCAATAAACGCAGTCCTGGCAGACACATAAATCAAACAATAAGCACTCCTGAGGAGTTTTGTGGGGCTTATTGAATATGAGGTGCTGTATGCCTTTCAAGGACCATAACGCTGCAGCAAAAGAAATAATAACGATGGCTTCTTGTAATAGCGGTTATTTGCATAAAAGCCACGTTAAAGTTCATCGAAGAACTAGAGTCCTGTTTTTCTGCGCCTGATGATCCCCATTGAGTGCCTATTACCTCTGTGTGTATCGAAGGATATCTCTTTTAAAGAAATGTTTTTTATTTATAATGTCATTAAGTTTGGTATGAGCCAGCACACACTTGATGTGAAAAGGACCACAAATGACATTAATTACAGCATAAGGCACATTTGCCTGCCAGGAGCGCTGGTGGATAAAAACTTTTAATCACTGACAGAAATTATTTTACACAACCGTTGCGGCTGTGGGGGAGGCAGGGACGGACATAACACATGGATACGTTTCATCTGGATACTGGATGTGTGGGCTCACTCGTGGTGAAGTAGGAGGCTAATCTCGGAAAGGAATGCTTGTTTTTGGGTGACAACACGTTCATTGAGCGGTGATTTAGGAGTTTCATTTACTCGGGTGCCCCGGCATGGCGAGAACGAGAATCCTTCTTTCCAAATTCGCTTAAACGTTATGGAAACAACTTGTGTCTCGTGGTCGAGTATGGTTGTGCTGATAATTAAAATGTTTTCAAATGAAAAATATGACAGGATGGATGATATTTTATAAAATTGTTCAGCCAACTTCGGTCCTTGGACTCGGGACTTGGTTAAGGCGATAAAGGAACTCAGATTAGGCTGGTGATTTATTTTTCTGGATATCACCATGACCAAGTCCAAGTTGAGTTATTTTTTGTGTGCGAACTTATATGACAAACTAACTGATTGTAGTTGGCTTTGGAGAAGTCTCAAATAAAATTTTAAATGTCAGAAAATTTATTTGATTATATAATTCGATTGGACGTGTAAGGTGCAATGTAAATTCAATTTTTACAGGGAAATCATTAACTATGAGTATTAAATTTGCTTATGGTGGAAATGCTAATAGATCGGAATGCGGACTCAAAATCAATATCCAGCCAGGGAAGAACAGCGAATTTAGGATTGAGAAGATGACGTCGGACCCATTTTGGACAGCCATGTCTAGAATTCTTTGCTATGGTGACGGTGAGTACTGAATTTTTTTCTTTGACATGTTTTTATCCAGTAAGGCTGCGCAGATTACCTAGATCTTAACAGCCTCCAGTTGTAAACTGATGCAACTTAGACACCTTCAATTTATAAACACCATACTATAGCTAACTTCTGCGTACCGGAGAAACCCCCAAAACCCCTACATGCGTTCGGCCCTGATTTGCACCAACCCAGTGCATTATCGTCTCCAGTACGAGATTTAGGAATTCACAGAAGGCGGCTTGAAATCAATGAATATGTGATCCTGATCAGTCTCGACATGAAATTTAATAGCTTTTTCTCGATTTTCACTTAATGATCAATCTTTCTGGCCGCATACGTGGGCGCTGTGGTTTATTCCGACACGGTGACTAGTACCGTTCTTTCAGAACAAAGAGGTGTCATGATAGGTCTCGCCCCTTACCATTGGGTCTGACTGTTGCCAATAAACAAAAAGGCAAAGGAAATTGCACCGATGCAGTCGTATTGGCCCGGGCGTTTATTCACCGCCTTTATCAAGGACTTTAATGTAGGAATGCCCGCATCGTGAAATATAGTCGTCAAGCCAGGTGTTCACGTTAAGCAATACTTTTCGCTTCTGAGCGAAAACTAGGTAAGCATTAAGCAGAAGTAATATTGACAAATAGTTTGTGCCAAGCCATACAACCGCCTTCTTAACTTTCTCAATTATACGTACTAAGAGAAAGAAGATACTTTGGTTGTACAAAGTTTTGAACTCGAGATGTTAATCAGTTTTGACATCACGATGATAGACGAACTCAAAAAAATGTGTCGCCAAATGCTGTCCATCTGTCTGTCTATCCATCTCATTCCGTATGACCCGGGAGCCGGGACCTACGTCTAAACATCTGCCCGGATTTCGTCCAATCTTCGGATGAAGAGTTTGGGGACTTACAGTCGGGACCACTTTTTTTTTTTTTTCTTGCAAGGTAACCTCAATATTAATAGTACTGCCATAAACGTAAATGCTATAACGATTTCAACGAAAATTGATTTTTGAGCTTACGAGTAGGTAGGTGAGGTTAACATGACTACATAGTCAGTTTTTCGCTAAAAAAAAATCGAATAACAGTAGGTACTTTTGAAATTTGGACATATCTCGAAAACGGTCCATAAGGTTGTAACAAAAATATACTTCTAAGGTGATTGATACCTACGATCTCTTCTAACTTAATAGCAAACTCAGTTTTTCTTTATATTATCGTTCAATAGGATTTTTGAAAAAAAAAAAAAAAAACTTTTTTTAAATTTAGATTTTTTTTAAATTTACATACCTGAAAAGGGCACTAACGATTTTGACCAAAATGCATGCTTAGTCGGCTCTCCAACTGGGGCTAAAAGCAACTGGAAATTAGGCTTGCCAGATTGTGCAAAACGCGCGATATTTTTTTCTATTTTGCGGTGTAAAATTCGAATTTGCGATATCTCTTATTTTGTTGCGATCTTTACGATATTCTGTTTCATTAATTATTACAGCAAAACAAAATTCGAATTCAATAAATTTCTTCTCATATGAAAACACTAAATATTTTTTCTTTATTATTGTACTAGCAGACCCGACAGACGTTGTCCTGTCCAAAATTCAAAAAAATTGTTTGTGATCGTTTAGTGAATTTGTGAAAAGCTATTGAAAATGTGTTGAAATTGAATCTCCAGGTAACTTATTTACATTTCGATTGTATCGTCGATATTCAAGTAACTAACCAAAGCAAAAGAAAGACTTTTTTTCGATTGGTTTGCTGTGACCTCACAATTTCTGTTATTGCAATGCTTTATGATACACGACATTTTTTGTTTTGTTGTCTGGCGCGTAAACAAACAAATCGGATGGTTTTCCGACACGGGAACAGGCGACATACAATTGACCGTGCGAAAAGCATGGACTTTCAAGATTTATGCCGCATACACTCAACGACTGTCCTTGCGATTTATTTATTGTCATTGCAAATGCAAGCCGCACCGGAAACTGCAAGCGTTTAAAGTCGAATGGCATGTCGGCCGGAATCATTGGAATTCGTGGTATCAAAACGTCTTCTTCTTCGTACTTTCCTTTTAGTATCGTTGCTTCGATAACGTTGTTCATCAGTTTTTTCACTGCAAGCCTGGTCCCATTACAAAGACGTGGCTGGTTGATATTTCGTAACATTATGATTACCGAACCGACTTTTAGTTGGAGATTGTGAGGCGGTAATCCGGGTAATTCGAGCGAGTTTAAAAACTCGGTTGGATAGTTGACGACATCATTTTGGGCACAAACTGAGTCCACCGATTCAGGAATATTAGGCACAAAACAAATAGAATAACGCGCGTGGAAATAAGTGGGCGTGGAAAAATTTGCTTTCCGCAAAAACCTTAATATATTGAAAAAAGTGGGCGTAGAAGGGGGCGTGGACAAATTTTTTGTCCGTAAAAACCTGGCTAGGAGAATTACGAACATTTAAAAAAAATCAGCCAAATCGGTCCAGCCGTTCTCTCGTGATGCCCTTACCAACGAACATCATTTCATTTTTATTTATATAGATAGATTCTGTCACCTAACCAAAAATATTAAAAATCAGGTAAAAATCAGTTTTGATATGTTATTTAATATTCTTAAACATTTTGCGATTTTTGCGATATTTTTGTTGTAGTTTTGCCGTTTTTTGCGAAAAAATAACTAAAAATTGCGATATAGGCTTCTAAAAATCTGGCAAGTCTGCTGACAATAGGAAACATGCGACATTATCGCTAAAAATTGTTCTACATTGCATCAAATTAGAGATCTCACATTAAACCAACTCAATATCGGTCAAACAAAAATGTTGCTAATTGCGGCAACATTATTGCTGGCGATACACAGCGCATGTTGAAAAGCGATTATACCGCGTCGTAGTATCAATATTTGCGTAGTAGTGACAGTCTGACAGGCACTGTTGCTGGAGAAAAATATTTTAAGGTAGTACCACAACTAAAAAAGAGGTATTTTGAAAAAAAAAATACTAGTACAGTCTTAATTTAGTCTTCAAAAACAAATGTGGACAGAAAATTTTTTTTTAACTTGATTGAAAAAAATCATAAAAAACATAAAAAAAAACTAGAGGCACTCCGGGAGTGCCGACAGAAGTGATAACTTGAACAATTAGGTGTGTATTTTTTGAATCGTCAGGAAATATTTTATTGCGCAGGAAGTACTTTTAAATAAAATGTTTTTTTTTATTCATTATTATAAACTGCTACTAAAAAAATTATGTTACATTTTTCATTTTCATTTAAGTTATGAATTCCCCAAACAAAACAGGTAATTGAAATAATTTTGGTGACAATCAATTTGTCGCTGCCATAAATTACGTAACGTATTCAAATAAAAATCATCGTAGATTAAGCTATAATTTACCTACCCCTAAGAGAAAGCAATAGTATAAAAGTTTACAACTAAAAGTATGCAATCGGTGTCGTTGTCGCTTTTATACATGTCGGTGTCGCGAGTTTGCTAGTTTTTGCCCATCCAAATAGTGCCCAACGCGCCTAAAGAAGTTATCACTTCAAAAACCTTGCAGAAGGTGATTTTGCTAAATTTATGGGAACAGCAGGAGACTCATTTTTGTTTAAGAATCTCCAGCACGAGACACATTTACTTCTTTTGCCATTACCGCCTCCAAGAAATCCAATTTCATTAAGTATCTATAATACAGGTGTACTTTGATTTATTCTAATAGTAACTGACAGTTGAAATGCATTATGACAGCGAAAAACAAAAAAGAGGGAAATTCTCTTTTTAACAACAATTTTTCAGATAAAAGTGCTGCCAAATTTGCAATAAATTTATTGGATTTAGATTTATTAAGGTTGACATTACACTTTCCTGCAAGTGTCAGATATTTTAGGTCTTTAAAAAAAATAGGAGTACGAATATGAAAGGAGGAGTACGGTGCTCCTATGGAAATACTGTCGGCAACATTACTGATAGGCCTCTATAGAGACTTTTGAGCATGTTACTACCTTTTATTTAATTTGGAAAATATGTCGGACGATCCAGTTTATAATAAAAAGTTTTTAAAAATATTGGAAAAATATCCCTGTATTTATATTTGTCTCTTTTGTCTTAAATTCCACCACATTAGTAAAATTGTATTATCGGAGTCTTCGGATGACATGACAGCTAGAAATTCCTGGCAGCACTGTTGCGTGAATGTGAAATTAGGCAGGGATGGCGTTTCATAATTTCCTTGGAGAGTTCCTACAGAGTACAGATCGAAAATTTAGATTTTTTTTTTCTAGCTAAGCGTTTATCAAATGGGACGGTTGCGATGTTGGAAGCCAAGTTGTTTAGGTAGAGTTTGTAATCTGGTGTTTATTATTCAGTCACTGACTTTAGTATCAAAATAAGTGTTTGTCAGTGAAAACGATTTCCAGGCATTTCCGCAAAAGTTTGTTCGACGCGAATGTAACAAAATCGAACACGCAAACAATTTCATAGAAGCGTCCTGAAAGTAAAATTTGTTTTGCAATTTACTAGGTGGAGAAATTATAATGCATAGCAAATAGTAATAAATCAATAAATCAATAGAAAATAATTAAAAATTGGAGTACAATTTGTCGTTGGGGACTACCGGAGAACGGCAGACGAAAAAGAAGTACAATACCTATTCCTGGGGGTCAATTCTCGTTCTGTGAAAGAGTGAATCGAATAAATCGTTTTCACATTCGCTTTCACGCATTGCTTTCATTTTTTCTATTCACTTTGTGAATAATGCGATTCTGGTTCAATAAGTGAAAATATCGTGGTGAATTCAATACCGCACACTGTGTTGTATGAAAGAGGGTTTTAGATTTTCGAATTTTTACTAAAAACATTCACTTGCAAATGGGCCATGAAAAGAAATTATTCATATGAAAAATGTTGACGTTTGGTCTTATCTTTTCATAGAACGAGAATCAAAATTGCGGTGAAAGGGTGAAAACATTTTCGCTTCACTTTTTTACAGAACCAGAATTGACCCCCTGTAGTACTTTCGGCAGCGCTGCATGAAGCCAACGAAAAACAAAAACAAACTAGAAAGAGGGAAATTCCCTTTGTGATAACAGTTTGGAAGAAGATAAAAGTGCTGCCAAATTTGCATTAAATTTGGAGTGCGAATTAAAGTGAAGGTTGAAATTACACTTTAAGGCAAGTGTAAGATATTTAGGTCTTTCAAAAAAATAGGAGGAGTACGGAGGTGTTGAAAGTAGTAAAATATGCCCATGGGAGTACTTTCGGCAACACTGGTAGGTTAAAATAAAAGTTGCGTATTGCTTATTTCTTATTTCTAGTCGATTTTTGCTTATTATTAGAGCAAAAATTGATGTTTTCAAAACTATTGCGTCATTAAATTTGAATTCGAATTACCGAAAACGCTTATTTTAGAAACTACTCATATCTCGAAAGACCGATTTTCGATTTGGATAAGACTTTAAGAACTATATCTCTAATGCTCAGTTTACTTACATCTAAAATTTTAAGCAACATGTAGCAGTATTTTTCAAACTAAACCTTATAATATTTGTTCCTAATTTGTCTGCATAATTATACAAAAACCGCTCTTACCAGGAATTTGCGGAAGCCATTTCGAAGTTTCTTGGCCTACTTCCGCTAGAAACTTTTTCGCATCGCGCGTGTATCTAATGTAATTGTACAATTTCAACAATTTGTCTGAATGAAAGGTGACGAAAGTAAATAAAATCATAATAATTATTTGCATAATTTGGCATTGATCAGTCAGCACGCTGTTTCATTTCTGAAACCGTTAAGTGCAGTTGTGCATATAATTTTGCCAACCTTTTTTCAATGTAGCAATAATTTTTTGGCATTTTATTTCTCCTGATTTCTACCCCTATTTATTTATGAAATTTTGTTCTTTAATTTGTGATAGCTTATAGACCATTACTCCAGTAAGTTTAGGGAGTTTGAACGGCGTTATCTTGTTTCGTACTATAAATAGTAGGTACAAGATCCGTTTTCTCCGGGATGTTGATAATAATGGGATCTTAAGAAAAACTACGACCGCACTGTTTAAATTACAAATTAAGACTCTCAATTCAAAGCGGATTGAAGTCCAATGCGCTGTCATTTCCAGTTCAACCAAAGTCTTGCAGTATTACGAAGGAGTAGTTTTCCCCCTTTCATTTCAAAGTTATGTGTCCATAGATTGTCTTACAAAAACGCGAGTAACCTCACAAATCCTTCTCATTTATTCCATCGAAAACCTACTCCCAACTTATTCCATCGTATTCCCATCCCAAGCAAGCCACTCTCTGCTTCTGTTTTAAATAAGCTCCTAATTCCGTTCGCCCGTATATACAGAACATCAAAAGAGCACAATAAGCGCACACCTATTAGAAATCCCCTGGGGATCTAAGTGATCCATTTATCTTGTTCCTTGGAACGACACCGCACATTTACAACAATCGATTTATCTTCAAGGAATAAAACCAAAAAAAAAATGCACAAATCCAAACGAACGACAGAGATATCCACAACTGGCATTGCCAACTTGGAGCTGTCGAAGGAATTGTAATCGAAAAGGAGAAAGAAACGCAATCATCGATTGCGAACGCTATCTACTACACACGCCCGCAGAACAATTTCCAAAAGGACGCTTAAAGAAACGAGAACTCACTAAAAAGTATCAAACGGACATAATTTATACCCAACCACCCCCACCCCACCTATATCGGTACAGCGATTATCCGTCGAGATAAGGAAGTGCTATACAGAAGGAGCCACCCATCCATCGGTTATCGATTGATTTTTGTTACCGAAACAAAACAACTTGTTTTCCATTACCATGCGTCCTTCCGATGGCGGGCGAAAAGGAATAAAATAAAATGTCCAAAAAACAAAAAAAAAACAAAGAAGTACTTCTGTTCGGGGCTAAGCCCCTTCTAATGGACATCTTGGGGTGCGCATTGGGGTAGGTTGCAAACACCATGCCTTCAACACTTCGGCATCGGGTAAAATCTGTAATGAGGGTGATTTGGTTGGGAGATTTGTCTGCCGGTTATCCTGTGTCGTGTTAGTCCAGAGAAAATCATTTGTCCATTTAGCAGTGGATTTCGAGGTTAGCCATTTATCCTCTCTGTGTGGGGGTGAGTACCACAACTATGTAGGTATGCTACGATTGCTGATTGTGGATTTTCTGCTGATTGTGTGGTTTCGCATAAAGTTCTGCCATCGCACAGGATATTAGTTGTTTATTACTTTCAGGCCATCAGCACAAATCACAGAAGATGGTAATTCGCAAATTGTTTCGCATCTAAAAATATGACACCATAAAGAGCAATATGTCCGGGAAGGACGTACAAAAAAAAAAAAACTGAAGGAGAATGTAGGGAAATTCCGCAGGACACGTCAGCATTTTCTTTTTGCCTTTTCCAAAGGACCAGCATCATATTTTTTTATGAGTAAAAACAAAAGGACACTTTGAGAGTATATGCGCGCTGGAGGGTGATGTGATAACATTACCTTGGTGCGATATCTGGGGGAGGACTTTGGAGCATTAACATAATTTATGTGGTAATGGGTGGCGACCGAACCGGAGGGGTGAACTGATGACCACTGCCCGGCAATTTGTTCGTTTTTCTGCTCCACAATGGATGTCTGGTCATCCTCGAACGAATAAGCACCTAATAAGGGAGATAATGTCATAGGGGTGGATGTTTTTTATCGCCTGAAGCTACTTTTGTCTTTTTTTAGTTGTCACCTATCTCGTAGTCTGCAGCGTATTATATTCAAGTGTTACATTACTCATTGCTGGGCAGTGGAGATTTGGGTAGACTTCGACTTCGGTTTTGCCAAGTATGAAAACGAGAGCGGTGTGCGTTTTGTCAAAAACATTCGTTGAAAAAAAAGAGATTTTGGCACCAAATTCTGACTCAAGTCGGTATGGTTTCATAAGCAGCTCTTTCTCAATATTTACTCGTTGATTTCTGAAGCAGAAATTAGACACTGTTTACGATTAACAATCTCATCAATATGAAGATTATAGCCTCATCGATGAAGTCGGAAGATGGGAAATTGTAGCTGCAAGTTTCAATATTTTTTAAACATTGTTCAGAAATATATATGTGTTTTTTTTTCATGTAGCGCTTAATAGCTCTTTACTGTCAGTTGTTACGCTGTCTTTTTTGTTTGCGTTGGCAGCACTTTACCGGCTAAATAGTGTGAATTCAACTCTTTCGTGAATTTCGTTACTCTTTTTAGATGGTTTCATTAGGTCAATCTTTGGACAGCATGTACAAATTTAGATCGGAGGTAAATCACCTCACTTTATAAGGCCTAGAACACATTTCGGAAAGTCATACGAGTGCAGCTTTGCAGGAACTTTGCATTTTCTAATGGTGCAACCATTGGACTCCCGAAAATGCAGTTAAGAGGTATTTTTATTTAATTTGTTCCTTTACAATTTATTTGAACTAGTTTTTGAAAACAGTATCAATCAAGCGGCCGCTTGACAAAATGGTATTTTCCATTACTTTTTCGAGCAAATCGGGCGGTATTGCGATGATCCCGGCAGTGATGTTTTGCCTTGAGCTCGTCAAAAGTCTGTGGCTAGCTGGCGCCTGGCGTACGCTTTGCTTTAAAACAAAAACTCACAAAAAGGCCGAGGGTGTTAAATCTGGATAGCTGGGTGGCCAGTCAATGTCGCCATTTTTTGACAACGCGCCCTTCCACGGAATTTTCGTTGTACAATCTGCATTGTTTGTTGTACGCCACACCGTCTTGTTCAAACCAGGATAACCGTCCAGACCTTTCTCGCAAATTTGTGGGCAAACATTATGAGCCAACATCTCGAGGAGAACATTCACCTTTGTTTTGCCGCCTGTTGATACCATTTTAATACGCAAGAAATAAAAAAATAATCCACGCATATGCCAAATGGGACAACAAATTTCAAATCAGCTATTAATTGTAAGTTTTTTTTTTTTTTTACCGAGGGTAGGTGAAAATCTTCCAAACACACTATGACACTATGAGAATAGCAAGCGCGTGCTCATAGTAGTGTCAGATTTTTACTGACTAAAAACACCACCCTTCGAAAGATTGTTAGATACTGCAACTAAGATATAACTTATCAAGCAATTTTTCTATAACGAAAAACTTTTGACAGGCTACTTTCCAATGAAAGATCCTGCATGTTCCGCAATTTAGACGCGGTTAATCCTATCTTGCCAAGTCGAACGGTTTCGTTCTTTGTAGCCGGCGCAATAAATTGTTCTCGTCCAAAATTTGTCGGACTGTATTGTTGACATGTCCGATTAGTCGGTTTCTATGCTTTCTCGCGAAGCTTCTAGTTTCAGCTTCAATTGTTGGAATTCCGAGATCCCTGTGGATATCGTCGTTTCTAATATACCATGGTGCTTGTACAATTTCTCTAAGCACTTTATTTTGAAAAGTTTGTAGAATATTGACATTTGTTTTCTTGGTACAACCCCAAAGTTGTATACCGTAGGTCCACACCGGCTTTAGCACTTGCTTGTATAGAAGCAGTTTGTTTTCGGTACTGAGCTGGGAATGTTTTCCGAGTAACCAGTACATTTCTCTATATTTGATATCAAGTTCTTTACGTTTCATTTTCACGTGCGAATTCCATTTCAGCTTTGCGTCGAGTGTCATTCCCAGGTATTTGGCCTCGTTTGCAAAGGGTATTCGGACCAAGTTTAAAAAAATTGGCAAGTCATTTGTTTTCTTATAGGTACGTGAAATTCACGTGAACAGATTTAGTTTCGTTGAGGGTGATCCGCCAGTCCCTCGTCCATTCATTTACCTTATTTAGTGCGATTTGCAGTTTTGCAGTCGTTTCTTCAATAGTGTTACCTACTGCTAGGATAGCGGTGTCGTCGGCGAACGTAGCGAGAGTAGTGCCATCTTCTCTTGGTATATCGCGAGTATATAGCAGATAGAGAAGGGGCCCTAGGACACTTCCTTGCGGCACGCCGGCCGAAATTTCCTTAAGCTCAGAGTATTCGTTTCCATGTCTAACACGGAAGAGTCTATTCCCGAGATATGATTCTAAAATATCATATAGGCGTACGGGAAGAACTTGTCGTAATTTAAATTTTAAGCCGTCATGCCACACCTTATCAAAGGCTTGTGAGACGTCAAGGAATACGCTTGAGCATATCTTTTTTTCTTCAAATGCTTTCTCAATTACGTCAGTAATTCTATGCACTTGGTCAATCGTGGAATGCTTGGTTCTGAACCCAAACTGGTGGTCAGGGATAAGATTATTATATTCTATAACCGGTTGTAGGCGCGTTAGTAAAATTCTCTCGAAAACTTTGGATATAACTGGAAGAAGGGAAATTGGTCTATACGACTTTACTTCATTTGGCGGTTTTCCTGGTTTTAAAACCATTATGACCTCCGCAACTTTCCATTGGCTCGGCACGTGTTTTAGTCTGAGCGCGGCATTTATAATATGAAGAAGCTTAATTAATGCTTTTCTTGGTAGGACTTTGAGAACTTCTCCCGTGATCAAATCATAACCAGGAGCTTTCTTAGGTTTTAGGGATTCAATTTCACGTTTTAGTTCCCTTAGCGTTGCACTTGTGAGTATTGAATCGTCGGATTGTAATCCCGCCACAATAACACTGTCGTGTACCGCCCGACCATCGTACGGCTTAAAGGTTTCTTCTAAATGGGCGGCAAAAACGTCCGCTTTTTCCTTATCTTCCCTTGCCCATTCATTTTGATTTATTTTAATTGGCGCCGCCAATTGTAAGGTGACTGACAGCTTTCCCACTTCTTACACCAAGAAATTTGTTTAGTAAAAATTCGTAAGATTCTTAATGGAAGGGTAATATATTGTTCTCTCGAGGACACTCTCTTTTACGAATTTTTCGAGTTAAGGAACGGCACTGAGTAAAAATTCGTAAGAATTCGTAGGAATTAGTAAAAATTCTAAAGATTTAAAAGTAAAGGAACAGACCTAATTATGCTCTACAGCCATATAAAATCTGTTTTGTTTTCTTACAAGTTATTTGGCTGTCATTTTTTTTTTTTTCCTTGTTTGACATTGACGTTGTCACGAACTGCCCTATGTGTTAATAAATGTAAAAGTTATAAATAGGTCTATTCGCATCAGCGATGCCAACTAAGTTTTTTTCATGCCTCTTAAGCATTATTTCATTAGGTATGGCTTGTTTTTCTCCAAAAAGGCATCTGTTTTTCAATCAAATATTTTTATTTTGTTTAATTCCACATTTTTGTGTTCAAGAAAGCGTTTGTTGTTAAATAAAGAAAGCAAGTAAATTATTAGCTCATTTTATTATTTCATTTTGAAATTTAGAACTCAATTCAACAGATTATCACCCTAAGGTTAATGATTTAAAAGATTTAAGTTTTTCTTTTTTTTAAATAAAAATTGATTTTGTTTATTTTTTTATATAAGTGGTTAATTTTTGATGAATTGTTTCACTTTACCTAAAAAAAAATATTTTAGGCATTATTTTAATGAAAAAGGCATCTTTTTCGAGTTAGGCATTTTTTTGTCAAAAGTGGTTGACAACGCTGATTCGCATACTTTCCCGAGCCAAGCAGCAACGTTGCCATATTCACAGTTTAGACTGTAAATTACAGTTTTTTAGACAGGCCTACAATTTTTAAATTTACCTCCTAGTACAAATTAAAGTTTTTTTTTTAATTTCGGATTTGAAAGAATAAAGTAAAATGTTTTCGGTTTTTTTCTTTAATTACAAAAAAGTTCTTTAATTAAAATGAATTTTTTTTTTTGTTATTTTTGTTTAATAAAATTAAAAAAAAAGCGTAATTTCAAAAAAATCTTTTCGTTTTTGAAGCTTACAGTTTTTTGGTTGAGAATAAATTTTTTTTTTTTTGGGGGATTTTCAATTTTTTGAAAAAAAAGTTTTATGCTTTTGACATATTTATAGTACCTACTTGCTGGTTGAAATTCTCTGAGCTGTTTCGAGCCGAGAGAGAAACTGCGCGTTACTCGTTATTTTGTTAATTTACTCTTTTTCTGTCATTTTTGCGTTCAGAAATGAATTTAATGTATGCATACTCACATAAAAGATGGCGCACATATTAGGTATATACCGCTGGAAATGGGATATCCTTTCTCCTTCAATTTTTTCGCAATCAAAACCTGATGTCAGATTCTGTAAGGCGAAACCCCTGATGTTGGCAACCTTTTCGTCTCCTGTATTTTTATTATTCAAAGTTCTAACTTCTAATGTGAGGAATGTAAAACTTTATCAATGGTTAGCTCGCTTTTCATTCCTCGGTGGAAATGTACGATGAACTCACACAACACACCAATAACCAATCTGAGGGTGTACACGATGCGGGCCATTTATCTTTCGGGAGTACTCACATAGTCCCTAATCGATTTGTTTGTATTTCTTCCGCCTGCCAATTGCCAACCGAACAAAACCAGCAATTCTTCTTATTGCTATATACATCAATGAAATTTACTTTCTTTAGGGAGCGTAAGTACCATAAAAATAAAAAGACGACTTCCCATCGCAGTTCAAATTTCCAAAGCACTGTCCGTGTCCAGGGGTCATCGCTCAGCGATATATTAAGGTATACCATTTCCAAGCGCACCCAAAAGCCAACCGAAATGCTAATTTCATTTCCATTCGAGCGTGTAAACCGATTACAACGATAACCAACCATTTAACCATCGCCCACCATTTGAACGTAAAAAGGATAAACACTGTACAGATCCATTTGCAGGACTCCGCTCGGATTATGATGATGGTGCGGCAGCAAAGATGATGATGATGATGGTATCCGCTGTCACTTACATTGGTCCCTCGGGTGCTATCGCAGCCAATTAGGAGAATATTTTCGGACTAAATCGGTGCTTAGCTATGCAAATGGTGTCCTCTGGAGCTCGCAGATGTGTTAAGGGTTATTCGCATATGAACTGACACGAGTGAATCTGAATAGCTGGCGAACACCCGCTAGAATGCAGATTAGAAAATTATTTTCTAGCCAAAGGATATAGAATGCGGGATGGAATATGGATGTTCGTGTGCATGTGTGCTTATGAATTCGGGCGTTGTTTTTGATTTTCCAATTTCCGCTGCTTTTTGCCAGCGCACACAATGGAAATAGAGGGGTATTTTCTCTGATAGTTTATGAGAACAAAAGGAGAAAACTTACCGCCTATTGATTGCTACCAGGCGATAGAGAGACTTCTTAGAAGATGTCCTTTAATTAAATATCTACCAAGCGGAAGGACACATTCTCCGATTGTGATATTCGCATGGGGGTAGAGAGGTTAGAATATCAGATTGAGGAGGTTTCAATGGTGCTGAAGAACTTTTGAAGGAGTTGTTTCTGAACAGGGTTTACAAAGGCCAGTGTTATGTAATGTAGAGAATTATATTTCCTGTCAGGGGCATGGCATGATGGGATTTCTTTGATTATATGTTAGCATTTTCTCTCTTTGACACTGTGTAATGTACTCGTTTTGACAGATTGATAGATAAATTATATAACAGAGACAATACTGAAGCCCAACTCGCAATCCTCTTGCCGCTGGCCCCCTCAGTTTTTTTTTTTTTTTTTTCAAATTCTCCATTTTGTTTTCCTATCGCTGTTCTGTCAATTTAGAATCCGTGTGACATGCAAAAACATACAAAAAATGTAAAAATCAATGCTGCCAACCGCTGACAACCGTGGGAGAATGTGATAGAGTTCGGAAATACCACATTTTAACATAACTGAATGCTATTGGTTGATTATTATATATTTTTAATAGGCGATTAATATATTTTTTTTTTTTTTTTTTTTTTGTTACTGAAGGTGAAAATCTCGAAAGACACAGTGGGGTTAGAAACCCAGAGTAGTGTGGGACTCTAACCGCACTAAAAACACCTCCTTAATCATGACCAATCAAAGAAAGATCGACAAATGATTTTAGTTTCAACGTTCAGTTGCGTTTGAGAAAGTATTACAATTTGAATACGGGTTCTCATTATTTAGATTATAAGGTCGTGAGGTTTAATTCTTCTCAATCTACGAATATTGTATCGTACATTTAAGACGTCTTCTATTTCAGGATTAATATGCATCTGCAGACGCTCATTGTGACGAATTGCGTACTTTTTAATTACCTCCGTTACAAGATCAGTCTGCAAATCACGATGCAAGTCATTATTTCTAATATACCATGGGGCATTTACTATTCCCCGAAGGACTTTGTTTTGGAATGTCTGTATTATTTTTACATTTGCCTTCCTTGTACAACCCCATAATTGGACACCATATGTCCAAACAGGCTTCAATATCTGGTTATATAATAAAATTTTATTCTCAATGGACATTTCCGAGTTATGTCCTAGCAACCAATAAAGTTTTCTATATCTAATATTTAACTCTTCTACTTTCTTCTTCACATGTTCCTTTCATTTCAGCTTAGCATCCCGATTCATACCCAGATACTTAGCTGTGTTAGAATAAGGAACTACTTGGTTATTAATAACCACCGGAACATTTACAATTTTTTTATTTGTAAAATTGATATGAGTGGACTTTGACTCATTGAGTCTAATTCGCCATCGTTGTGCCCAATCACATATTTCGTTAACTGAATTTTGCAGCTTTTCTGTTGATTTAGTCACGCATCTATCAGTTGATAGAAGAGCAGTGTCGTCTGCGAATGTGGCTATCATCGTGTCGTTTCTATGTGGTATATCACTAGTATACAATAAGTAAAGGGTTGGTCCCAGAACACTTCCCTGTGGAACTCCTGCTTGTATTTCCTTAAGTTCAGAATACGCTGAACCATAACGAACTCTAAAGAATCTATTTGAAATATAAGATTTAAGTATTTCATAGTATTGTCTAGGTAGGTCCCTATGAAGTTTATACTCTAAGCCCTTATGCCAGACCTTATCAAAAGCCTGAGCAACGTCTAAGAACAATGCAGAGCAAACTTGTTTTTCTTCTAATGATTTTTCTATAATATTTGTTATACGATGTACCTGGTCTATTGTCGAGTGCTTATTTCTAAACCCGAACTGATGGGTGGGAATAAGCCTTCTCTGCTCTATGATTTTATCTAGTCTTTTAAGAAGCAGTTTCTCAAAAATTTTGGATAGTACAGGTAAAAGTGAAATTGGCCTGTAAGAGGTGACTTCTGATGGAGGTTTACCTTGTTTAGGTATAACTATAATTTCTGCTATCTTCCAGTGATGTGGAACATATCTTAGCTTAAAACAAGCATTAATTAAAAGCTTAAGTTTAACCAATGCTATGAAGGGTAGCTCCTTCAGGATTTGGGCAGTTATTAGATCATAACCTGGTGATTTTCTATTAGAGAGCTCATGAATACATGTGCGGATCTCTTTTAGCGAAACGTAAGTGTTTATTTTGTTTGATTAATAAATTAGATGTTTTATATACTACTAGAAATATATTAGAACAAATATGGTTGGGTATTTTCCGCTTTTGAATATCATTAACTTCGATTTCATTAGTACATTTTTCTTAAATAACCGAAGCAAATTTGCTCAAAATTTTATTATTTTCCTTCAACAAATCTACATTGTTTATATTTGATAAATATTTTAAGCAAAAGTACACTTATTCCTAAAAAGGAAACACCTACCCATACGTAACGAATAATTTGAAATTTAACGGATAATTCTATGAACGCTGTCAGCAACTTTGCTGACAACGGAGTGGCTCATATTTTTTGCGAGTGTGTTGGTGAGCCGGAATTTTTGAAGTTCTTTGAATTTCTATGTAACAATGGGGACGTTCGGATACCTAGTTTATGTAAAACGTCAACTAGATTCGTCGTGACTAGGAACCCGAACGCGTTGACTTAGCAACTTGAATTGTTTTTGTATTATCGCGGTCAGCGTTACCTTTGTTTGACTTGCCCTTTATTATTCGGAAAAGACCCCTCATATTTTTTTTTTTTTTTTTCAAAAATTGTTATTTTCAAATTATTACATTTAAAATGTAACACGGTTGCCTTTCACAACAATATTTCACTGTTATGTGAACTATTGGTTGTTAAATATCGTGCAAATATTCGAAATTTGCAGAGTAGTCTTATAAAATTGTAAAATTGTAAATCCCTTCTATTCGTTCCAAAAAATGAAAAACTCACACAAAACGAATGGTTGTGAGAAGCTAGGCCTATAGGGACCCTCCGGACATGTTGCGCCAACTATTTATTTATTTTATTTTTGTTATCTCCCTCGTCATCTGAAGAATACAAACCACCAATAATACTTCATTTGTATCTACAACAAGGAAAACATTTTTGAGGTCGATATCCATTTGTGATTTTACCAAAAACGAATGCCAATTAAACAGCTAATATTGTTGTCAAATAACGCACTAATCCATTTACAAAAGCAGATCAATTTCGTTGCGCGTTCCATGAGCACCGTAAAATCTGAGATCTGAAAAAGATTTCTGGTGGTCCCAATTAGGGTTACCATCAAAAAAAATCGAAAAGCCGGACAGTTACGAGAGAAAGGCCTGATTATGGAGTAAAAAGCCTGACAAAAGCACATTGCATTTTTTCAAGTAAAAATTTTATTTAAACCAAATAAATAGTCATAATCTTCATTTAAAAAAAAATAGCAAATTAAAAAAAATAAAAGGAACATAGATTAACTTTACTCTTCATATTATTACATAGGTAGGTACATATGGCATTATCTCAGAAAGTTTTTTTTTAAGTACATATCTATAGCTAAATAAAAAAAACGATATTTATTGCATTTTTTTATATTTTTCATTTGCACATATTTGATTTAGAACGTCTGGTTTCTTTAAAATTGTAAATGGTTGTAAAATTCTTCGCAAGATTTATTTTTAAAATTTTCTTTTATTAGAATGATTGATTTCACTGAGTCTAAATTCAGTTTATTTCTTTCTTTCGTCCATTGTGCGTTTATAAGAGAGAAAATTCTTTCTGTTATGGCATTGTGAGAAGAGATATTTCTGTAGGACTGGTTTTGCAATATTCAAAATATGAAACGTATTGCATATCCAATGTTTTTTTAAAAAAAGTACTGTCCTGTTGTTTTCAAATCATGGTATTATTCAAAAAAATAGGAATCATTAAGTGTAACACTATATTCTTTTAAAAATTCTATACTTTCTGATATAGAATCAAAAGAATCCGTATCTTTTGACATTTGCATCCACAAAAAAACGTTAAAGCTTTTGAGTGATACTGACCATTTTTCTAAGTATTCACACATACAAGGTTTGCATTTCCTCGTAGAAAAACGCACAATCAACATTTTCCGATTCAGCTTTCCTTAAAATATTTTTCACAAAATGAGGGACGTATTTATTATTAATTCTTAGATCTAATGATTCTTTTACAGAATTTAAAATAACTAGCAACTCTATAAGAGAAGTCTTTTCTCTCTCTATTTTCAAAATTTTATCTTGAAAGATCGGAAGTAAGGAATGTAAAAACCCTAAGTAAGCTTCAGAAAAATTGCTTTCAAAAAACTTTTTCAACATAACGGGCACATTTTCAGTAGAACAAAAATATTCCTTAAGGGCAGGAAATAACTTCAATATCTTTTCAATTGCAGGAAATAGCGAAAGCCATCTTGTCTTGCTGTGTGTTAGTAAATTTGTATACTCTACATCAACAACGTTACAAAATTCCTTAAGCTTTTCTGTTCGCACCGTGTATACTGAAAAATGATTGAAAACTTTCATTACAATTGATTCTATATCAATCTGTAACGTTTCTGCACCGTATCTTACCGTGTTGTGTAAGATATGAGCCGGACAACCGATTCCAATAAGTGTATTCATTTCACCTTTTAAAAATGTCAACACATTTTTGCCAGGTCTTCGATTGATACCACCGAAGTTAGCATTTGTGTTGTCACCGGTATAGGAAATAACCTTTTCTTTCAACGAATTTGTTTCTGATACTGACAGTAAGAAATTTGCAATGCTTTCTGATTTCTCATTGTTGAGACTAGAAATATCTAACACTTTAGTAACTATACCCTCTTTATCATCGAAATACTGCACCACAAACGGAAACATTTTAATCGACCCGTGATTGCTAGCGTCTGTAGCAATTCCAATATAGTTTATTAATTTTATTTTTTCAATAGTTTCATTTAAAATATGTTGAGATAGAACATTGTTAATAATAGCTTCAGTCTTTGTTCTGGCACAAGAAAACTTCGCAGCAGTTTCCGAATCAGAAAAGGTTTTTCTTATTAAAGGACTAGTACAATCCATTGACTTGAAGGACTGGTGATGGGCGACGACATGAAATGCCCATGTCGCTTCAGCAGCACTCAATTTCAAATTTAATTTTAAAACGGATGATTGAAAAAAAGTTGTTACTTTTGAACTTGAGCTCGCAGTCGAAACGATATCTTTATGTTTAGCTGTATTAACGTGACGTTCTACGTCTGAAATACCTCTCGATTCTATACTAATGTATGACTGGCAAAGTTTACATAAAACTTCTTTGTTGGTTCTCCCTTCGATTATGGACGGATATTTCGCTGTTATTTCGGGTGTATATTTACACATTCGCCTTTTCTTAGTTTCCATTTTTCTTACCAGCACTGTAGGTACGTTTTTGCCTATTTTTTGCAAAATGTAAATAAAACTCAGTAAGCAATATTTTCTATATGTTTCGATAAATTTAAAATGATGTGAATAAATAAAAAAATTAAAAAGCCTGACAAAGCGCGAGGCCTGGCCTGAGCCTGACGGAGACCTTTAAAGCCTGACGCGTCAGGCCAAATCCTGACGAATGGTAACCCTAGTCCCAATGGAAAACCACATTAGAAATGGCTCCTTTTTCTCTCACCGGCCCTTTTTTGTTTATTTTAAATCTGACTCTTCGAAATGTCAACTGAGTATGCAGGTAGGTATTTCTTGACTAGATTTGTCGGCTTCCCCTCCATAAACGTCAACTGCAAAAACTAATCACGTGACCACTCTGGGCCACTCAAAACTGAAATACATCTAGTCAGAAAGCTGTCAGACTTACTAAACAATGATCCCACCCGAACGTCCCCAATACTAACGCACTTAGCATTTGCCACCCCATAAAAATAGAGCTTGTAGGCAAGTAACGGAAAATCAGGCAAAGTTGGTGGTCTCCATATTGCCTCTCTAGGTACCTACTAATGTAGTTTTTGATTGGGCAAACAACCGGGAGAGTTCGGAATCGAAAAAATGAAGTTTTCTTGTTTCGTTGCATTTAAGAATGAGTTGATCCCCGTTTCCCGAACCCAGAATGAAAACAATGGAAAACGACATAAGTTTCCATTTCGCATAAATGTGGCTGATGCAGCAAAAGTGACGTTACCGACCAATTTATGTTTTTGCTTTCAAGGTTCATAAAGTCCATCTCCATATCCCCTGTTGTAGATACACGTGGAGTTGTTTTGGTGATTCGTAATCATCAGATGAAGAGGAAGACGAAGAAGGTAATAATTCCTCCGAAATTATATCCATGGCTAATTATGTATGTAGTTCTTCATTTTGGTTTTCACGCAACCTTTCGCATTTGCTTTAAAACAATAAACTTCCTAAAATGACGTATAACAGCTATCTGTGCAAAGTATATTGGTGTTTGTGGCAGTAGGTGTAGTTAAATCTGAACAATTATCGAGATCTGTAATTTTGTTTGTCCCAATGGAAAATTACATAACCTAGTCGACTTAAGATAAGTAGATTTTTTAATGTGCCCAGTATTGACATTCCCGAACAGCAATCATTTGGTTATCTGTCAAAAATATGCTTTGCTTCGGTTTTTTACTCAGACTGATCAGTCAATTTATTCTGCGTTCATAGAGTGCGCTCTGATAATGTTCAATCTTTAAGCAAAACATTGCTCTATCTACATAATTGGTACCTTCAAGATTTCTAGGAGTTGCTTGGAAACCACTAATGAAACAAATTAACAGCGCAAGTGAAGGTATTACCTCTGGCAACAAGATCCAAAAAGGTGTATTTTATACATTGGCATTATTTAAAAAAAAATATGTATACATTATATAGAAATAATTATTGAATGTAAAAAGGAATAGGATATAGGCTAGCATGCAACACACATTTGGTTTAAATAGGTACTCTTGAATAAAAGCAATTTGACTACGTATTCTTTTTGTTCCACTGTTTCCTTTTTTTCCCCATATTCACAATCAATATGCCACTCTTCCATCAATCTCCACAAATCTACATTCAAGTTCAAGCCAACAAACCGTCGTCATGAATAATTAATATTTCTCGAAAAGGCGAAGGGTCAGGTGTTTGAAATGAAAACAAAAGAACGTCGAAAACTTCTTACGGCCATCATCGGTTTTGTTGTGCCAGAAAGTGTTCCCTCAACTTTTTAATGGCCGCTAAAAGCACTTAAAAAAAAGGTTCTTCTGTATATCTTTGCTCGAGCGGGTATGGAGAAGTGGAAGACTCAAAGTCTCGAACCCAATTAAATTAATTTGTTGACCGATGAACTTTAATCCGATCCGAAATAATGGCCATCTGGTTCGGGTCTCCTGGGAAATGACAGTTGGCAAAAAAGTTGCACCATAGTCTTTCATCAACATTTTTCCTAATTGCTGTTGTGGTTGTGTTTTTGTTATCTCTTCCTAATTTTAATTTTTGGCAAAGTAGATGGGTTAATTGGGAGCGTTAACATTTCCATTCTAGCTTACAGCAGTGCGGATGACTTTCCGCATCAAAAAGGTTATAGCAGCACTTTTATCTCATGCTACGCAAATCCGATTTTGACCTACTTCACGGGATTTACATTTCGTTTCGCAAATAAGCTAAAAAAAAACGTCTATGTAGTGAACAGGGACAACTTCAAAATTTTGTACCGAAATATACGTGGGGGATGTAGCTCAGATGGTAGAGCGCTCGCTTAGCATGTGAGAGGTACGGGGATCGATGCCCCGCATCTCCACTTTCCTACTTTTTTTATTTATGACAAAAAGTTTGCACAATGTTTCTAAAGCTATCGGTTGGCATTTGTTTGTCATTTATACTATAAGGAACCGCTTTGCACTCACACTACGTAGATAGCAATTTTCACTCCTCCCTGTCGTGTAAGACAACACTTTCCAGAATTTACCGCAGGCTAATTAAAATCCTGAATGTAATTGTAAAACTTTCGATTGCTTTACCAAGAATCGTTTTCTCTCGCCTCGAAGGCATTAATTGCTCAGCGTGTCCTTCTTAAAAATATCCACTCACACCCGGTGACTGGCTAAAAGCTATTTATCCAAATGAGGCTACTCCGGTACAATGCAAAAAAAAGGAAGAAAATCGTCCGTTAATTGCCTGCGGCTTAAGAAAAAATTAAACAAAAGAATCACTGAACGCCATTGAATCATTATTTACATTCACTGTGCCGTTAGATAACCAATCTATGTCTGAATGGAAGCGAAATCATTAACGCCAGAAATTTCAACCCCCCCAACTCCAAGCAGAAGCATGTATGTTGTGGCAGGCAAGCTACCAAATGTTAAACCAACCCTGAAACCACTCGGAGTGTAACTTCGGGTTTCGGGTTTCCAGGAGCACCGCACTAAAACTCAAAATTAAACACCAACGACACACTTCGGTGGAATGACGTGAGGTGTGAGTTCGAGGAGCGAGGACGGTTGTAAGTTGATAGTTGGTAACCAAAACATTGCCGAAGGGGTTGGTTCTTGGTTGCGGGTGTGAGACATCTTCGAGGAATGTACGAGGAGTTCCTTCTTTTTCGGCGAGAAAACTTTCGAAACAAACAGCCTTGACTTGGCTTGAGCTGAATTTAATTATTCATAACTCCTTCGGGTTTGGTAATAACGATGTCGTTAAACATGTTTTCTTACGGATTGTTAGGGGTGTGGGTTTACCTTTGTTTTGTGATATTGAGACAGCCATGTAAATACGAATTGTAAATGTGTCAGTAGTAGGGTGGGGGTAATTTCATAAAATGCGTACCTAACCTATAGCTATTCAATGGAACATACGCTGCATGGATCCTTGGCGGCTGCTGGATGGTGAAAGAAACTTATGACCCGAAGATACGTTTTCTGATTCGTTAATTTAACTTTAATGCCTTGACATAGGTGATGGGGGGGCTGGGGAAGATGACAATTAATTTTCTTTAAAAGCGGAAGGAAATAAATTGGAAGGGAGGTGGAGCGTTATTTCAAAGGGTAGTTAAGTAGTAAGGCTGTCAAGAAAGGATGAAAGTGTCACTTTCTTCAATTGAATATGACTCAGCTTTTTTAAATCTTGGTGGTTATGCATCTAACCGACATATTCATCCTCTGTATATGCATTCGCAAATATTTCCGATAGTGATTCGCATTTAGTTCTTACGCGGTTCTCCCTTTTACCTTCGCTGCGGCGTCATAAATTTTATACGAAATACATACGAATCATACTTCGGAACAGAGACAATACTGAGACCCCCAACTCACAATCCTCTTGCCGCTGGACCCCTCAGTTTTTTTTCAAATTCGCCATTTTGTTTTCCTATCGGTGTTATGTCTATTTAGAATCCGTGTGACATGTAAAAACATACAAAAAATATAAATTCAATGCTGCCAACCGCTACCAACCATGGGGGAATGTGATAGAGTTCGAGAATACCACATTTTAAGATAACTGAATGCTATTGGTTGGTTATTATAAATTTTTAAAAAACGATTAATATAATTTGTTTAGTTAATAATGCGATCTAAATGAGATGTTTTATATACTAGAAACATATTAGGACAAATATTGTTGTGTATTTTCTGTTTTTGAATATCATTAACTTCGATTTGATGTGTACATTTTTCTTAAATAATTGAAGAAAAATTGCCCAAAATGTTTTTATTTTCATACAACCATTCTACAGTAATCATTTTTCATAAATATTTTCAGCAAAAGTGCACTAATTCATAAAATAAAATACTATTTATACGAAACGAATAATTTCAAATTTAACTGACAAAATTCTATGAACGCTGGAAGCAACTTTGCCGACAGCGGAAGTGGGACACGCAAGGTGCGAGTGTGTTGGTGAGTGACAGTTGTCAATACGAATTTCTATGTAACAATACTAACGCACTTAGCGTGTACCACCCCATAGAAATATAGCTTGTAGGCAAGTAACGGAAAATCGGCCGAAGTTGGGGGTCTCAGTATTGTCTCTGCTTCGGAAGCTCAAATGAACATTTTTTTCTTTCTTTTTACCTATCTCTTAAAAAATAGAACTGAATGCTTTTATTTTGTATTCCTTACGCCTTTACAAATGAGTTCTGATATTACGCAGAACGTGGCCAATAATGCAAAAGGTCTAAATTCCGAACTTAGCAATGTCTTTTCGAATTGGCTTTTCAGATTTCGTCCTAAGGTCTCAGATTTCTGCTGCCAAATCGAACATGAAATCCGAATTTTATTGGTCTTTGTATGTGTATACCTATTGGGTAAATATTTTTTCTCATTTGCACTGGAATCTGGAAATCCATTTCAATTAATTGTCATTTATAATAACGCATTTCAAAATAATTAAATATAGAAATTCGTTTGCATACGAGTAATATTAATAATTCAGCTAAAAAAGCAATCACCAAAAAAGGACATTTATGTGTAGGTATATTTGAGAAAAAAATCGAGATTTCTCAGAGTCTTTTTCCCAAATCGAAAACGACAAAAATCTTATAGCATTGGTTTGTTTCGTTTTTGATAGATTGGTCGCATGAGTAATTTTTCTATTAACGTTAACGGAAGTTCGCAGCCAACAAATGTAGTCAGAAGAAGAAATTCCTGGTATCCTGATCTTTGATTATCAAAAAAGGACTATTTTCAAAGTCAGATCAAATTTGCGAATCTCGATTTCTAAGCGAGATTTACACCTATTTGCACTAACACCAAAACATTTGTCATTTGTCAAACTTTAAAGTGTGTTTACTCACGTTATTAGACAACAAGTCTATGAAAAATACAGAAAAATGAACATTTGGCCGTTGCAATGGATATCAACATAAATGGATTTTTATAAACACAAATTACAATTTAAAAACAGCCGACTTTTAAAACACGCACCACCCCAAATGCAAAGAAATACAAATCTCGTAATATATGTTCCATTGGACACGAAATGTGTGAAATCTGAGAGCAAAATCTGAAAATCCCAAATGGAAAACTTCATTACCTACACTATGTCTTTCGACAATTTCAATCAAACTTCATGCAAAAATAAATTTTATTTCAAGCAAATGCCTATAGGTACAGTAGAAAAGTACGTATCATTAGAAACACAAAACGGTGGCTTAAATGACAAATCTACTACGGCCACGCATTTGCAAAGATTTTTAAGTTCCAACAAGCTATTTATAAAACAACTACCTATATCTGAGAAAGGAGATAGTTTTAACGAACTAATCCATCTAAATTTCATGTTTGAGGTAAAAACAAAATATAAAAAATCACAACCGAAAACTATTGAATGTTTTAGAGCCACTGGTACATCCTGCGCAGGCTCCATAATTTCCAACTACAACCAACTTCATTTCTGTTATTGCCCGGCTGTTTTCCAATTGTCAGCTGTCACGTGTGGTGGTAATGGCGCATTACCATCGAAATCCCAAATTCTTGTTTCATTTTTTTTAACAAATAACTCACTGCCAGTGCGTTTAACAAGCCATATTTCATCTGCATTTGTTTATTATAATATTCTTTCCCCTATTCAGCTATTATTTTTGTTATCTCCTTTGGTAATGAAGCGATTCAGCATTTGCTGTCGATAAAAAGTGAACTATCACTTCGAAGAAGTGTTAAGTGAAGTGAATAAAATGTATTTTCATTGTATAGAAATGAAATAGTGAAATAATAAAAAATCCAATTCGTTAAAATGGATTCAAGTGCTACACAAAATTCGGGTGAAAAATCCCAATCAAAATCATCGGGCGGGTCCAATTCGAATTCACATAACAATAGAAATGCATCCAATCACAGAAACAACACAAACGATAAAAACCAAAATCCAAGCCAAGGTGGTATGGAGAATGACAACAGAAGGTGAGTCGTATGTTTCCACGTTCCAATGGCAAGAAATTACAAATTATATTGATAGATTTTACCCAGAATTTCAAAGAGTGGGTGCAAGATGCAGTGGATAACTACTCTGGCTAATATTTTTGCTTTTTTTTCATTGGACTGCAGTGATTGTCGAATATTATGAGTGAATCTTATTTTTTATATTTCTCTAACGATTCATAAGCAACGAAGTGAAGTGCTTCAATTTCTTATCATTGATCAAAAGCTGGAGAAATATCCAGAACTCAAAGAACAGTCGACTTTAATATCATCAAGAAATTTTTATTTTGTATTTTTGACACTGTCGCAGTTTTTTTTTTTTTTCGCCTTTAGCCCACTGCCTGTCAAATCATTAGGTCTGTTCCTTTACTTTTAAATCTTACGAATTCTTACTAATTCTTACGAATTTTTACTCAATGCCGTTCCTTAACTCGAAAAATTCGTAAAAGAGAGCGTCATCGAGAGAGCAAGATATTACCCCTCCAGTGAGAATCTTACGAATTTTTACTCAACAAATTTCTTGGTGTAAGAAGTGAAAAAGCTGTCAGTCACCTTACAACTAACAGCTGATTTGAAATTTGATGTCCCATTTGGCATATGCGTGGATTATTTTTTGATTTCTTGCGTATTAAAATGGTATCAACAGGCGGCAAAATAAAATTGAATGATCTCCTCGAGATTCTTTCGAAAGTGGCGACGAAATTCTTCTTCGCTGGAGCAAGGAACAATCTCCTCCATGTAGGTACTTCGTCATGCAGTGTCGTTTTTTCATCTTTTCGAATGCTTGTAGCTCAATCAGTACAAAGTCTTCCACATACTCGAATTCATCAAAATAAAGTTCAAAATAAATGCTATAACTAATTTTCTTAGGAATTTAACAAATTCCTCGAGTTTGTCTTATATTTTAACGACTTTTCGTACCATTTTTTGAATATTTGAATTATGTATCTGTCATTTTTTAAAGATTACTACAAAAGCGTTCCCTAACTTTTTCATTAGTGTCTCTCTTTGTGAGAGAATTTATCCCCACCACTGCTATTTTGACAGTCTTTTCCATTCTTACTACAAAAGTAAAGGAACAGACCTATTAACTCTAGGAGCGTTTGATAAGTTAAATATGATTAGTACACATTTCAGTTGATAGGACCTGTTGATGTCATTTCTGTTGGGTTGGGATTGGCAGAGATCGATATTTGCTACAAAATGTTGTACTTGTTCTAGTGAGTTGACATCCAGGCCTGCGTGGAAGTGGAGAGTATATAATTTTGATTCCGAATGCGATGATTTGCCTCTCTGGAGGCTAATAACATGACCATCGTGACGGTTTGCATTTGCTCCACTGATTACGAAGTAGTAGTCCGAGTCTATGTTAGGCGTCAACTACCATCTCCTCCATCTTGGCCCGGAAAAGTAGTTATAATCCATCAGCGCGACCAGCAGCCAATCACTTTCCACCTGCTGATGCTGTGGCGACCTTTTTTTAGTGATCTTTGATCATCAAGTCGATGGCAGATCTTACTTCTGTGGCGATGCAGTCCGAAGTGGACCGGGGCTTTGTATACGAATCAAAACAGTATATACATCAGTGCCCCACCTGGAACATCCCCCATTCCACATCGCCTCACCGACTCTGAGATAAAATCTACAAACTCAGCAGAGAAAACCCACATACGAAAGTATATTTACTTAGGCGACAGATGAAGCACCGAAAACCCTTTTTCTGTCGTCACGTTTATTATCATATTGATATTCTTGATTTTATCCCCCACCAAGGATAAGTAAATAAAAAAGCTCACACATCTCGCATATAAATGATGGAAACAAATAAAAAAGTATATTCCCACCACTTGGTCGTACTCGTAGTTGGTTTCAGTACCTAACCAAGCACTCCATTTAATACCCATAACCACATTCGGGATTTTTAATCCGGCATGATGGACACACGCTTCTGTAGACAGGAGCATTTTACACTTAACCAAAACAAATAACGTCTGTAATGATAATAAGGACGAGTTGGTGTATTTTGTTGACCCACCCTCACCGAAATGGAGAACACGATTCATTGAATCGAATTTTTGGCATTTATATCGCATTAGGGATCAGGACGCAAGTGTTTTTCGTTTTTCCATGCTCCACTTGCTCCAATATGAAGAAATGTTGTGTATTCTCATCGAACAACATCGAACCCCATACCCATCGATTATCGACACGTTTTCTCCATCATAACGCATTTGAAAGCCAACGCGTCCTTCTTCCAGAAATGGGTTTGAACTGTTTTTCTTTCGGCAACATCTGCCTTTTAAAACAAAAGAAAGTGAGAGTGTTAATAACATCAGGGAGACAAAATCTCGTTACCCCTCAGCTTGATGGGGCAACATTTCATATGTGAAGTCACAAGTGTGGTAGATTCTGATGGGGGTGGCGGGAGGGCATAGTAAATGTAATAAAATTAAGCTCAACCATTTTTAAGGACGTGATGTCAAGCAAATTATGCGAGGGAAAAATAGAAAAATCTGCTGAGGTTGTTGTTTTGTGTTTTTTTTTTTATAACCTTGTCTCGGATAAATGGCCCGTCGCGGCTTTTTAACATAACTCGTCTTCGGATAAAACTAGCTATGATTGACCTAATGTGCAATATGACCACGAAAAAAGTGTCACCTTCCACTACTGACTGCAGGAAGAAAAAAATGCTTTCTCCCCAAAAAGGATATTTGGAGATGCGGGGCATCGATCCCCGTACCTCTCACATGCTAAGCGAGCGCTCTACCATCTGAGCTACATCCCCGATGTGTTGTGGTCGACTTACTGTCCAAAATAATCCAATTGGCATTATTTCAAAGAAAAGTGAAAGTACCACACAACCAATTACGCATTGAATAGACGTGACTTCAATGCCAATTCACTGACCAAGTTCAATGGAAATAGAGTTACTTTGGTTTGGTAGACTGTTGTAGTTGACCATTCTCATACATGGGGATGTAGCTCAGATGGTAGAGCGCTCGCTTAGCATGTGAGAGGTACGGGGATCGATGCCCCGCATCTCCAAAGTCTATTTTTGCCCAGCATGCGTTGAATTTTGAATTGATCCTTCTAACTTTTGCCGGTTGTGCTGGACACTGGACAGGGACCAGAAGAGTGGCATAGGGACATCTGAACCAATTTTTTAGACGGAGTATAAAAACTTGAGGCTCTACGGGCGCCCTAGTATAAGTGTCATCGGTTTTACTATTTATCGGAATTTGAATTCCATAAGCTGCATAAAGAGCTTGCTGGCCCATTCATAACGTGGACACTTCCAATAACTGCATGTACACGTGTGGGATTTGCGGATGGAATGAAATTGCAGAACTTCTGGCGATGATGTGCATAAGAATGGAAACCAGAGATTTGTGATCTCGACTCCGACCGTTGACATCGCGAAACCATTGAAAAAAAGGATCAGAGTTAGAGCTCTGAGAATAATTCCATCAATGAGACACCCTAGATTTCGAAGATCATTCGGTTTCAAAGGCATTGAAGCTATAGTTAGATCGGCAAAAATGCAAAAAACTCAGCAGAGCACAGTTAAGAACAACGATGCACGTTGTGAATGAGATGCGATTGGTCGGAAAAAATAAAGCACTTCCGAAAGTAGGTACTTCTTTGACAAATGACAACTCAAAAAATAATACAACGGAAAAATAAATGTCGTTTTCCATTCGACCTAAAAATCAATCTTTTTCAGATTAACATATACTGCCACAATACTACTTGGACAGCTATTTTACCTCAGTTTAAGAAGTTTGATTTCAAGACTAATGAGCAAAGTTTCGTGAAAACCAAAATAAAGAAAAACATAAATAGCCATGGATATCATTTTGGAGGAATTATTATTAACTTCATAGTCTTCCTCGTCATCTGAAGACTACGAATCACCAAAAATACTCCATTTGTATCTACAACAGGGGAAACATTTTCAAGTCGATATCCATTTGTGATTTAAAAAAAAAAACTAATGCACTTCGTACAGCTGGTTAGGTTAGGTTAGGTTAACGGGTTGGTAGAGCAGGGTAGACCCTACTATACCACACTTAGGTCCTTGTGGACCCATTGTGATGCCCTTTGTTGGGGGTTTATCGTTGGTGCTGTAGATGGTTAGCACATGTCTCTCCTTCATATATCTACCCGACGTTGTCCAGCCATCCTGATATCCTCGAGAACCTGTAAATATCAGCTTCCAAGTGTTCTTTTCCTCAAGTGACAGAGGCTCGGGCATTGACAGAGGAAGTGAGGTGTGTCCTCATGAACCTCTTCGTCCCCGCAGCCTCTACATATATCGTCATCCTTGAGATTTAGTTTCATCGTGTGGTTTCTTAGAAAGTTATGACCCGTTAAAGCCCCTACTAGCTTAGACAGCGATGACCTGTCAAACTGTAGAAGTTTAATGGTTCGGCCTCTGTCATACTGGCCATAGCTTCCGAGATACTGCACAGGTAGTTAGTTCTTTCCACCTGTTATTGGTTTTCATACGAATCTTGTTCTCCACTCGTTCTCTGAGATTACAGAGTGGAGGCTTGATCGACTGTAGTGCTCTATCATGATCCATTGCAGACCCTTTTCTCGCCAGTTCGTCAGCTTTCTCATTGCCGGCTTTGTCACTGTGTCCAGCGACCCAGCAGAGATTGGTAGCGTGCTGCGAGCAGAGAACTTGAGCTCTTCGCGACAGCTATGAACTAGCTTGGATTTTATTTCAATAGCAGAAATTGCCTTTATAGCCGACTGGCTGTCAATGAAAATGGTAATATCATTGCGTGGTATTGCCAACAATGACACCCTTTGGGCTGCTTCCGCGATTGCCAGAACCTCTGCTTGGAAGACACTGCTGCTGTCAGGAAGCCTAATAGAGCAGTATATATTTAATTCCTCACAGAATATACCGGCACCGGTTCCACAGTCCATCTTTGATCCATCTGTGTAGATGGATATCGATTTCCCCTTAGTGGGTTCGTCTGAATTCCATTCATCTCTGCTCGGAAAAGAGTAGGAGAATGGTCTATCAAAGTTCAGATGGGGAGACATATAGTCAGAAATGACAACGTTCCCAACGTATTTACTTAGAATATGTGCGTGGCCAAAATTGCATGGGTTCCAGGTATTAGTTTGACTAATCCTTAAGGCACTTTTGGCAGCAGATTCTTCCATGTAGAGGTCCAGAGGAGTCAGATTGAAGATTGCCTCCAATCCAGCTGTGGGTGTAGTTCTCATTGCGCTGGTTGTCCCTATACATGCTAGTCTTTGTATCTTTGTCATTGCCTTGAGATTGGTTGCCTTGCCCGCGGCTTGCCACCAGACTATGCTGCCATATGGGAGTATTGGCCGCACGATTGCCGTGTACATCCACAGGATTATTTTGGGGTTTGGTCCCCACCTCCTGCCGAAGATGCGGTTACATGCGTAGAAAGCATTAGCTGCTTTCTTCACTCTTTCATTGACGTTCGGCTTCCAATTAAGTTTCCTATCGAGGATCATACCTAGGTATTTTGCCCTATCTGTCACCTTTAGAGGTATTCCCTCAAGAGTTGGTGGCTCGAATTGTGGTATTGTTCTTTTGTTTGTAAAAAGGACAAGCTCGGTTTTTTGATGATTAACCCCGAGGCCGCATTGCTTTGTCCACGTAACAGGTCGCTTATGGTTTGTAGGAATTTTCCAGTTTGCTGTTATGGACCATCAAAATCTAATTCAAAACTGAATTTACACAATAAAATCTATCGTGCATTGAAAAATTAAAAATGCCCATTCTCAAAAATCCAGAGAGAAATCTCTCAATTTCAAAAGAAAGGTGCCAACAGGTTTTCTTACAAAAAGTTTAAGAAATGTCATTTTGACATTTTCGTAAAATAAACAAACGTTCTCTTTAAATGCAGCATCTGCAAGGTTACGTTAGGTCGAAGTGGCTGTCGGCTAGCCGACACACTTAAACCATTATTAGGTCCCTTGTGATAGCACATGTATCCTACTCGTTGCACCAGTTGGAGCTTCTGATGAAGCGTAGGAAATTTCGAATGTCTGTGTTTTTAGATCGTGCAGATCACTAAAGTCGAACGCTCCCAAGTAAAGTTTTCTGCTTTGTGAGAGAGCCGGAGAAGTATAGAGAAGATGGAGAATAGTTTCTTCCTTCTCCTCGTCAAAGCAGCTTCTGCAAAAAGATTAGAGAATACGCCAATACTTTTTGTATGCCTACCGATAAGACAGTGTCCCGTGATGACACCTATTGTAGCACCGATATGCTTCCTATCGAGGGAGATCAGATGCCTAGAACGTTTTAGATCCAGCTTTGGACAGATCTGTTTTGTCGCTAGACATTTCGAGCCGGTTGTCCACCTAGGTTAGGTTAGGTTAAAATGGCTGTCGGCTAACTGGTTAGGTTAGGTGAATGTTGAACTGCTCCGCCATCTCTCTGAAAGACGAACGACGGTCTTGGGCTGTTAGAGAGTTTGTAGAGACTGATTCCAGGCACTTGATAGCAGCTTGACTATCCGAGAAGATACGGATATCTTTAGCAGATATCACGTTTTCCCTTAGCCAAGATAAGACTTCTTTTATAGCCATTATTTCCGCCTGAAAAACGCTACAGTCATCAGGAAGACGAAGGGAGAGACTTAGATTTAGTCTATCAGATAAGACACCACCACCAACACCGTCCACAGTTTTAGAACCATCTGTGAAGAAATGGATCGATTCATCATCCAGGAATGTTTCCTCCTCCCAGAATAATCTAGTAAGAATGGAGATCTGGAAGTTTCTATCAAATTGTAGTTCTGGTGTGGTGTAGTCGATGTTTTCTATGGAAGGTTCCTAATGGTGTTTAAGATAGCGGCATGGCCAGTTGTTTTGCTGGTCCATTGTGAAGTAGCTTTGAGGCGTACGGCTGCAGGCATCTTCGTCGACAGTCAGGCCGCGATTAAGGCCGTCGGTTCGACTAAGTCAACGTCCAAGCTTGTTGTGGAATGCAGGGAGACACTCTCCAGGGCTTGTCATCGGTTCGAAATCACTCTCGTCTGGGTTCCCACCCTTTTTATGATGACCTTTCGGCCATCCAAAGTATCCATTTCAATAAGATCATACAATTTCTCAATTCCACAGGCTGGTTTGGAGCTCCCTTTACTCCCTTCTCCTCCTTTTTCTTCAGGTTCCATTAGTTGTGGTTTTAAAACGGCGCTCAATGCGCTATTTGTGTTTTTCCTTCGTCAGGAGACAGGAATACAGCCACTTAAACCAAGCAACCAACCAACGGCTGCAGAAGCTGCCGTTTGCCTGCTGAAGATGTCAATGGGTGTCAGCACTGATGCCAACTTAGCGGAAAACGCGTCAGATCTAGCGGAACTTCGGGTCTGACAGCGCATAAAATATATTTTTAGCGCACAGCGCAAAATGAAATATACCAGAAATTTCGTAGGTATTTTGTTAATTTGTCCTTTGACAATCACAGACACCTACATATTTTGTTCTTTTTAAATGAAATATGTAAATATTTACCTACATAACATAGCATGTGTAGTGTATGGGAAAAAAGTTTTAACTCTTCACTCTCAAGATACATAACATAGGTATTTAGCAAAACAAAAATCTAGCTCAAGTTTGCGAAATCTAGCGCTTTTTTGTCGGTTTTTCATGTAGTTTCAGCGCAGAACTGTACCTCACTGCTGGCAGCACTGGGTGTCAGATGAAACAGGATATTAAGTGCAGCGGAGCGGGTGGTGGTGGTTCTTTGGACTTTGCTTAGTTTATCGCGATTAATTGCTTTGTCCAAAGCAGTCCACTAGACAACCACACCGTACGTGAGTACCTTTCTTATGAGCGAGACACATAGCCAGTGGGTGATACGAGGCTGTAAACCCCATTTGTTCCCTATGGCCTTTTTGCATCTACAAACTAAGTTGGAATTAAATTTGCTATAAGATAAAATACCTATTAAACTTACCATTTTAAAATGCGCTAACATGTTCTAGGAGAACATTCAATTACAACTTCTTTCCCCGACATCGTTGAAGATGAAGACTAAAGTAAATACAGTTTTACTTGTCAAACTTTTGAACTGTCACTTAATTGTCAGTTTAATTTTTCAGTAAGTCGAAATTCGGCGAGTACAAAACTACAAAAAAGTTAAAAGAGGGGAAATGGATCTCTCTCTAATTTTTTTCTTTTTTTTCTTTTGTTCACGTGGTCGCATTCCAGTGGTGCCAACACGGATTGAAGTTTTTATACCAGATTTACAAAATAAAAAAATTATTTGAATGAATTGATTGTGAAAAAATAAAGGGTGGGCAATTGACATCGCCACCACGTGAGATAACACGGCCATTGAATTTTTCGCGCAAAAGAGCCATTGTTTCGTTAGCTGTGTGACAAGTGGCACCGCCCTGTTGAAACCACATATCGTCCACATGGTCCGATGATGCCGCCAGCCCATAAACCGCACCAAACAGTCACTCTTTTAGGGTGCATTGATTTTTCGACAATCACTCTTGGATTATCATTCGCCCAAATGCGGCAATTCTGCTTTTTACCCGACTGTACACAGAGAGGGTTATGTGTTTCGCGCGTATCCTATGTACGTTCCTACGTGACGCCCTGTAGCCTAAGCGGCTTGATCGATTTTAAAGAGTGAGGTGTCACTAGATTCGTATTCTTCCCCGGAGTGTCATAGGCTAAAAATTATTATAAAAATATAAATTAAGAAAAAAAAAAAAAAACAATTGTCACACAAATGTCAGTCACTGAGATTTTTTTTACAGGCAGTCGGGTTTTTTGTTTTTTTAAATTAATTTCTGTTTTTGACGAATCCACTGAGGTGAAAATGTGCCTCATCACTGGAGATGACGAAGTGCACTATATGCATTTTGATTTGAACGCCCATTTTCATAATAAGCCTGAATAACTTTAACGCGTTGCTCGATTGTGTATATTTCCATGGTTCAAAGTGAGTTAGTCTGATATTGAGAAATGTCAAATGAAATGCAGAAAAATACTTGGCGTCTAAGCCTAGTATCCTGCTCGCGCTAAATGTTATCTCCCATACAAAAATGTCTACAAAGATCAAATTTAGTGAG
The DNA here is from genome assembly GCA_946477585.1 of Cheilosia urbana. Classification (NCBI taxonomy): domain Eukaryota; kingdom Metazoa; phylum Arthropoda; class Insecta; order Diptera; family Syrphidae; genus Cheilosia; species Cheilosia urbana. The sequence continues at coordinate 26,555,115 of OX297853.1, forward strand.
GCAGTTTAGTAAAGCAGTATCCTGTTCGCACGCTAAATCCTTAACTTGATATATATGGGCCGATGAAAAGTCTCCACTCATTTAGCTCGCGAAATAAATGTCCGGTACATTAAATCGAAGATAAATTCTGACATACAAAACGGAGGAAAGAGTTTAACTTGTGTTTGCTATGATTTTTTTGGCGGAAAACGCAGATAATGTTTGTGTTATAAATAAAAGAAAACGCAAAGCCAAACAACAGTTCCAAAACAGAGATATAAACATAAATAAAGCGAGTCGCATTTCAGGGAGGCTTATGCTTTCATTTGGCCTCGTCTTTTGGGTAATAACAAGTGTTCCACTATGGTAAGGAAAGTTTGAGGACACAATATGTCGAAGTTCTTCCTATAATTTCTAGGTTTCTTACGTCTTTCAAGTTTGATATGGGTCTTGTCCCATCTATATCATGTTTAATAATAATTTAGCGACCATTTATCTTTGGTGTGGAGAAACGAAGTGGAGACTATGTGCGCTAAAATTTAGCGCGAGCAGGATACTAGGCTTTAGGTGTGGTTCACATTCAACATTGGCCCTTAAAATTTAACCACCCAATGCCTAAAGCACCGGAATTATGCATCAATTGGCATCATTGTCGTATTCGCACAGTTTCTTAGCATTTTAATAATTTTAAGTTTGCAAAAAAGTACACGAACGATGCGGTAAATGAGGTATTGACAGTTATTGTCAATAGAGGCTTTTCATCACACTTTTTTGTTTCGTTTGATGATGCATGTTAGTTGATTAACTGCTCACCACACTCAGAACTGTGTCGGTGATGCATAGCTGTGCTTCCTGTTGGTTCTTGCCATTTAAACGATTTATAAAAGCGTAAGCAGGATCTTGTCCGTATTCAATGAATGGTACAATAAGGCCTCTGAAGACTGAAGCCTTTCTTTTTTAAAAAAGAGGGGGAGCTAACTTGTCTGGCAGCGAATGCGACTGATGTGTCCCAATCCCAACACACCGGCAAAGTCAAATATCTCTTCGATATACGTAGCTTAGACACGTGCAGGAAAATAACTTCACGGGCAATAACTTCACATGGGAGACAACTTCAAAACGGCTCAATGTGCGAAATAACTTCACATTAAAAAAGTGAAATACTTCCCACTCGAGAATTTATTACTGTTATTAGTATCAATTACAGGTCACAGCCACGGGATATTTCTTCGTTCCATGCACCGTCTAGACATAAGCAGTCGAAGTCCCCCAAAAGCGCTTTCTGTCTTCCGACAGTGCGTGCTTTTGACGAAAAATCTCATAAATTTATCATGCTTATTTTGACATTCGAACGAATAGCTAATTCGAACGAATGTCTAACAAAATACACAAAAATCATTCGAACGAATAGAGACATTCGTTAGAATTGGCTATTCGTTCGAATGTCAAAATAAGCATGTATATCTTACGGCCTTGATATGCAATAAATTTTTCTCGTATGCATCAATTGTGTTACGACTGGCACCGTGCTTCCTCAGACTTGAGGGAAGAGTGCCGGACGGAGAGTCAAAATAAAACAATTAGATTTAATTATTTAGCACAGAGCCCGCTGTCTATTGCGTGGCTGCAACTCTGTGTTTTATTTATTATTTAAAGTTTTAAATATTAATTTACAAACCAGAGCCCGCTGTCTATTGCGTGGCTGCAACTCTGTTTGCTTGTTTACTTAACTCTTGACTCTGTCTTTTCCTGGTCACAGTCCTCGCCTTTTATACTATTATTCCTCATGACCCATCTCCTATCTTCCCCCTCCACGCATCATGATTTCCTTACCAATTACCATATGTGCATACGCGCTATTTTAGGTATTGCTTAATTGTTTTCCGTTCTCATTACAAATACCCAAATGACATCTTGGGTGTCATTTGCCTTACGCTGGTGTCAAGTGTCATCCATTCATAAATTATTATTATTCCCTGATCAAGAGCCCTGGGTAAGGAAGACGACCATACTGGGCCTCTCAGACAACAACTACAACCTTTTTTACAAAAGAGACGTCGGTAAGCCAAGAACATGCATTGTAGCTAAAAAATACATTAACGCTTTCTTATGTCCCAACTTTAGCTCGGGTGATTTAACCGTCGTTAAATTAGAACACACCCAGGGTCAAACAACCTTCTTATCTTCCTCATACATGGCGCACGACAGACCATCCCCGCCAGAAGAAGTGCAGCGGCTCACAGCAGAGATACAAGCTGGGCAAGGAAATTTGCTTATAGGCTGTGACGCTAATGCTCGACACCATCTTTGGGGCAGCAAAGAAATAAATGAACGAGGTGAGTCTTTATTTGATTTTCTTTTAACTGCCGATCTATGTGTTTGTAATGTTGGTAGCACCCCTACCTTTATATTTCCAAGCACGGACAATTATAACGGCTGGGAAGAAGTGTTAGACATTACACTCAAAACAAACAATGACATCGTTAGGGTTGAGAATTGGAGAGTCTCCAACTCAAAGTCCTTCTCGGACCACGAATGGATTCTTTTCAATCTAAGTATCAAGGTAGATACCCCTGTCCCATATCGAAATCCTAAAAGAATTGACTGGAAGAAGTTTGGTCAAGTTTTGAATTCTAAAGTTCCTAATTTACCACACCCGAAAATTGGTTCAGGTGTAGAGCTGGACACAATTACGTTTGCTCTAGAGAAGGCGATGAACACAGCTTTTAAGGCATCGTGTCCCGTTAAATATAGCAAAAAAACATTACCGCCGTGGTGGAATGAAGACCTAACCATCCTGAGAAGGTTGACTAGGGACATTTTCAATATCTGCTACAGGCATAAGTACTGGCAACCTTACAAGGACTGCCTAAAGTTCTACAAAAAATCCATCAGATCAGCTAAGACACAAGCATGGTCCGAATATTGTCAATCTATCGATACTCTTAAGGAATCTGCTAGACTCAGTAAGATTCTATCCAAAGGACACTCTAGTCCATCTTTTATCAAGAGAACGGACGGAACCTGGACGGAATCCACTGACGAATCCTTAGATCTTCTGCTTAACACACACTTTCCTGGTTGTACAGATTACTGCGTAACCCCGCCCAACTCGCGGGGGAATCTTCCCTCGCAACGGGAAGAAATAGAGCGCATTATAACCAAAGAAAAGATCTCCTGGGCCATTCACAGTTTCGCTCCGTATAAATCTCCGGGGCAGGACGGTATTCTCCCCATCATGCTGCAAAAACATGAAGGGATATTGCTGCCCCTGCTCTCTGAAATTTACAGAAGCAGCATTCTACTTAACTATGTACCTCAGTCTTGGAGGCATGTGCGTGTAGTTTTCATACCAAAAGTCGGCAAAAGAGGACACGAATCCGCGAAGGACTTCCGACCTATTAGCCTAACCTCCTTCATACTTAAAACTTTAGAACGTATACTTGACCTTCACATAAGAACAGGCCTGGAAAGGTCTCCCCTATGTAATTCACAACACGCATACCTCAAGGGCAAGTCGACGGAGACCGCTCTTCATGAAGTAGTGCGTACAGTTGAAAGGTCAATCTCCCATCACCAATACACGTTAGCTACCTTCTTAGATATAGAGGGCGCTTTCAACAACGTCCACACTGAATCGATCAAGGAATCTCTCTTAGAACTAGGTGTAGAGGATTTCGTCACTTCATGGATCATTTCCATGCTCAAAACAAGGATCATTCAAGCAAAACTCGGTAACACCCTTCTAACCAAATCAGTAAGCAGAGGAACACCTCAAGGTGGGGTGATCTCGCCTCTCTTATGGATTATGGTACTTAACAAAATCCTGTCAAATCTCGACAGGGAAGGTATCAAAGTTGTTGCGTATGCGGATGACGTGGTTGTTCTAGTATCAGGATTGTTTCCGACCGTGATAAGTGAAATCATGGAAAGAGCACTGGGTAAGATTAGCGGTTGGGCTACAAGTTGTGGTCTTAACGTTAACCCAAGCAAAACTGATCTGATGCTGTTCACCACCAAAACCAAAATACCAACCTTCTCACTTCCCCGCTTAAATAACCAAATTCTCCCTTTATCCACCAGTGCTAAATACCTTGGAGTCATGCTTGACCCTAAACTCAACTGGAAGTCCAATATCGAACACCGAGTGCGGAAGGCAAGCATAGCTTTCTACGCCTGTAGTAAAACCTTCGGAAAGAAGTGGGGGCTTCAACCAAAGATGGTTCGTTGGATGTACACAGCGGTGGTGCGTCCCATCCTCACCTACGGATCACTGGTATGGTGGCCCGCTTTAAGCAAAGCCTATAACGTCCTTAAATTAAGTAGAGTCCAAAGAACAGCTGGAATTGGAATCACAGGAGCCCTTCGATCAAGTCCGACCGCGGCGCTCAATGTGATTCTCAATTTTCTGCCAGTGGATCTGCAAATAAAAAACATTGCAGCGTGTAGCGCTGTTAGATTGAAGGAATCTAAATGTTGGTTCGAAAGGCCTTATGGTCATACCAGCATCCTACTTTCCCTTCCTAACGGCATAGGTCGTATATCTACTGACTACATTGTACCCAAACTAAACTTCCATAAAAACTTCTCTGTTAGATTCCCCTCTAGATCAGAATGGGAGGAGAATGCGGTCGTAAGCGAATTCGACATACCTATCTTCACAGATGGTTCCAAGATGAACTGTGGAGCAGGAGCAGGTATTTTCTCAACAGAATTAGACATCTCTAAAAGTCTTCGCCTTCCCAACGCAGCCAGCGTTTTTCAAGCAGAAGTACTTGCAATTAAGGAGGCGTGTAGACTGCTCCTCAACAGTGCGACACCCAGAAAAAAAATAGGCATCTTCGTCGACAGTCAAGCCGCGATAAAGGCTCTCGGTTCAACTAAGTCTGCGTCTAGGCTTGTTGTGGAGTGCAGGGAGACTCTGACCATGGCTTGTCATCGGTTTGATATTACTCTCGTCTGGGTTCCCGGCCATAGGAACATTGAAGGGAATGAGAAAGCTGATGAACTTGCCAGATGTGGCTCAGCTCTGAGCGTGTCTCATGCGGAGGAAGTCTTCCCTCCGCTGGGATATGTAAAGAGAGAAATCTTCCTGCACTTCGCCTCAAGGGCTGGGACTAGATGGATGAACCTGACAAATTGCGTCATTTCAAGGAAGATCTGGCCAACTTACGATGATGCCAGAACAAACAACCTTTTAGCCAGAACGCGTGTGGATGTCGCCAGACTAACGGCAATTAGTACGGGCCATTGGCCCTTAGGAACCCACGCAGCCAAACTTGGCATCCCCCATAACACCCACTGCCGTAGTTGCGCTGACACAAGCAAGAGTGAAACAGTGTTCCATTTTCTTTGTGAGTGTCCGGCTCTAGCCAAAACCAGACACAGTGCACTAGGACATCCCTTTTATGATGACCTCTCGGCCATACAAAGTATCCATTTCAACAAGATCATCAAATTTCTCAACTCCACAGGTTGGTTTTGAGCTCTCGTAACATCCTTCTCCCCCCTCAAATTCAGGTTCCGTTAGTTGTGGTATCAAAACGGCGCTCAATGCGCTATTTGTGTTCTTCCCTCACGGGATTTACAGCCACTCAAACCAACCAACCAACCAACCCTGATACCACAACGTAGTATTCCTTCAATATGCAACCAATGCAGTTTTGCCATATGTCGGCGTGCCGCTGTGCAATCGGATCGGATTTTGGTTACGTGTGTATCGTTATGGGTAGGTATGCACTTGACTCATTGCGCTTGGGTGGCGTTTGAGTAAATGGAAAAACAAATGAAAACAAAGCAAATGACCTATTAATAGCCGTGCGCTTCGGTAATGTATTTGGTGTATGGAATGGATTGTCAGTGAGAAGGTGATGATTAGGGTAGGTCATGAGTAGGGTATGGTTGTGCGGATCACAACATCCCACCCTCCTTAGAAAAAGAAAATTCTTACCTGAAGGGTTAGAATTTTCTGCAAGTAGGCTTGGATGTGACGAGGAAAGAACTTACAATAACTTTTTTTTTTTTTTGAATGAAGTATTTTTAGAATTTACAATTCTTACCCTTGAAGAGGTTTGTGGTTTTAAAAAATTTTTTGTTTTCTTATCTTTTCTTATTCTTATTGTATTTATATATATTTTTAAATTTTTTGTTTTCTTATCTTTTCTTATTCTTATTGTATTTATATATATTTTTTTTTTATGTTTTTAAATGCAGTACTTCCCAAGGGAGAGTATAACTGCTTTCTTATCCCAAGAGATAGAATTTGTTATTTAACATTTTTTTTTTGTATAACATTTTTTTTCTTTATAATGTTTTAATATTTTTGCAGTACTTCCCAAAGGAGAGTATACTTGATTTCTTATCCCAAGAGATAGAATATAATATTTTTTGTATAACATTTTTTTTTCTTTATAATGTTTTAATATTTTTGCAGTACTTCCCAAAGGAGAGTATACTTGATTTCTTATCCCAAGAGATAGAATTTGTTATTTAATAATATAACATTTTTTTTGTATAACATTTTTTTTCTTTATAATGTTTTAATATTTTTGCAGTACTTCCCAAAGGAGAGTATACTTGATTTCTTATCCCAAGAGATAGAATTTGTTATTTAATAATATAACATTTTTTTTTTGTATAACATTTTTTTTTTTGTATAATGTTTTAATATTTTTGATAATATGCTTTATTTTAAATTCTTTATTCCTATTACAAATTTATTTTTAGCTATATATATATTTAGTAAAAATTACTTAAGTCTTATTAATAAACTTATTCCATAAAATTGATATTTTAATCTCTGGTAGTAAGTACCATTCTGGGAGTAGGGTTTGGGGAAAGGTCTGTTGGAGTTGGTTTTATGATTATGCTAGGGATAGGATCAAGGGATATGTTTGTTTGAGGAATTTCTAAATCGTTATCTTTCTTTGGAGTTTCAATATTCCTGCCCCTGAGGTATCTGATCATGATACAAATCGTGAGTAATAGGATTGTTAGGGTAATATAAGTCATAGTGTAATGGTGTATATCGTTTTTTGATAAAGTTTGTAGACCTACGCTTTCTTTATTTTCTAGGCTTTTAATATCTGCGGTTAGTTTTTTTAACATGTTTTCGTCATCGTATCTTAAAAGTTTAACTGAGCTATTGTAAACCTGAACGGTCTTGAAATTTAGAGGGAAATGACAATGGAAATGTTATTTTGTAGCCTTTGATACGGAGGTACTTGGATGGAACTGTGAGTGTTGGGAATTCTTATTCCGTGTAGGATTTTACTATTTAATCGGCAAAAGGTTTTAGATTGTTATTGTGGATAACCTTAAATTTCCTACCGATCTTGACCTCGGTATTTTCTTCTGACATTATTCTTGAGACTTCATAGGGACCTTCCCATAGCGAGGAGAATTTATTTTTTCGGGTTTGGTTTTTTAAAAGAACCCTATCTCCAACGTTAAATTTTTTGATTTCAGTACTTTTGTCGTACTGTCTCTTGGAACATTCCTTTTTCCGTTGTAATATCTTGTTTGCTACTTGATATCCGTGTTGCAACCGGGCTCGTAGTTCGTTGGCATAATTTTCGTAGTTATACGAAGTTTTAGGAGATTGCTCGAAAACGCTGGGAATGTTTGCGGGGAATCCATAGAGAAGTTCATATGGCGTAAAGCCTGTACTACTATGAGGAGTAGTGTTGTAGACAAACATTGCGTATGGAACCCAAGAATCCCAAGTTAGGGGGTCTTGGTTAACATAGTGTCGTAAGTATTCAGTTAACGTCCTATGGCTCCTTTCCAACGCGCCATTGGTTTGCGGGTGGTATGGCGTTGTATTTAATTTCCTGATTTTCATGAGGTTGCACATTTCCTTGAATAAATTGCTCAAGAAGTTTGTGCCTTGGTCTGTTAACAGGGAAAGTGGTATGCCGTGACGGCAGACGATGTTCTCGACAAAAGTTCTTGCTACAGTGGGCGCTTCAGCGTTAGGAAGGGGATATGCTTCGGAAAGTTTTGTCAAGTCGTCTTGAAAAGTCAGGATATATTTTTGACCGGAATGGCTTACGGGAAGTGGTCCGACTATATCCAATGCGACCCTTTCGAAAGGTCTTGAACTGGTAGTTGTTATTTTCATGGGTACTAGAGGATTTTTCCTGCTCTTATTGAGTTGACAAGATTTACATTTACTAATGTAAGAAGTGATGTCTTTAGCCATAGTAGGCCAAAAGTATTTTGACTTGATTCTTTGGATTGTACGAGTTATCCCTTGGTGTCCCCCGAAAGGGGAATCATGGTATTCGCACAGAATCTTGGTTATGTCGTCCTGGTTGCTGAGAAGAATTTTGTCATTAGAAAAAATGTGAATGGTGATATTTAGAGTTTGAAAAATGTTTTCTATTAAAAGTTTCATACTTCTTTTCGAAGGGTTCTCCATAGCTGGCAGAGCTATGCCTAAAGCTTGGATATCGTTTTTATTGCAAAATTCTTTAATATTTTTAAAACATGCCTCAGTAGTTTTTTGGTCCTTTACACCTCGATGGGGGATAGGAAGTGTGGTGACTGAAATAGTTGTGCCGTCATTTTGTGGGTATTCAGCAGTTTTCCCTATTGAGGGCTTAATAAATCGGGGTATTTTTTGTTTTAACGTATATTCTTCTTCAGACTCAATTATGGGTAATATGATAATCTTTAGTTTAATTGATTTGTTTCTGTATATTGACCCCTGCTCTTCTTGTAAGGTAAAACTGGAAAGTGTTTGAATCTGCATATCGCCAATTTGTTCGGGATTTGTTGTATCTAGGATCGCGGTATTTTGGCGTTGTCCTCTAGTTGTTACCATGGCTACTGTCGGTATTCGACTTAGTGCGTCAGCGTTCGAATTGTATTTTCCTGCTTTGTAAATTATGTTTTTGCAGTTAAATGGTATTTCTACTATTTGCTCACTCCTGGGTTTTATCCTTATTTCACCCGACATTCCTTTTTCCGATTTAGTATTATTACTCTGTTCTTGTGGAGGAGCAGTAGTACGCTCTCCTTCAGAAGCGTTGAATACAACGGTGGAACCGGATATCGTGAATGGATGTATTTCCAGAGTATTTTTCACGTAATTAATAGAACATGAGTACTTTTTCAGGAAATCGTTGCCGATTATTCCGTCGAAGTTTGTACTAAGTTTACCATCTAAGATATGGAAAGGGTGTGCTAATTCATAGCGATGGCTTTCCGATTGAAATATTATAATCTCGATAGTGGAAGTAGATTCAATGATATTCTCTCCGAAGATGTTGGAGATAATCATATTATTGTGTATAGTTTTATTTTGGTTAGGGGAAGATTTTATGATAGATATTTCCGCTCCGGTGTCTATTAGAAAATTTTTGACTTCACCATTTTGGAGCGGAACTCTAATCATGAAGAGTTCGTTATTAGGGATGAGGGAAACGTGTAATTTGTGATCGGTTACTCGAGAGAGGTTGCCGGTCGTTCCTTCCCGAGGGTAATCGTTTCCCGTGTTACAAGGGGTGTTTTCTTGAGGGTTAGGAGTGAATTGTACTTGGTTTTGATGGAGGTGGTGTGGTATCTGCTGATAGTTTATTTGGAGTCTATCGTCGGGGTGATACCTGTTTTGTGGCTCTCTATTACGTTGAGTGTAAGGGTTATTATTGTTTGCGGAATAGTGGTTTCTGGGGGCAGTCCCCGGATTAGGGTTGAGTGTTTGGCCTGAATTTAGATGTGCAATCCTGAGCCTACAGGAGTCGAACGAATGGTTTCGTCGGTTGCAGTAATTGCATTGCAAGTTTTGAATTTCCCTTTTAATTTTAGGGGGAATATTAGGAAAATTTGAAAAATTTTTAAAACAGGTTTCCCGCGTATGGCCAATTTTGTTGCAGAGTTGGCACACGGGTTTAGGGGGAAAAGAATTGTATGATGGTTTAAGTGGAGTATTCCGATGTGTTATCGCACATCTTTCGATGCGGGAAGAATGTTCTTCTGCAAAAGAAATTGCTTTTCTAAGGTCTGATTCTCCAACTGCTTGGATCATTAGACGAAGACTTTCGTTTTTGAGGCCGTCTTCAAAAGTTCTTACTGCGATTTTTTCGTTTTCTTGAACGAGGAAGGTTCTTACCGCGTCCTCGGTAATAGATGCGTAGGTAGCAGAATTAAGGCGACTCAAGAGGTCGCTAATTCGATCGCCAAATTCCTTAACCGTTTCTCTGGTGTTCTGTTTTGCAGACAATAACTCATTTTGCACGGAGGAGCGTGATTTTTGCTCCTTGAATCGTGACTCTAGTTCTTGGACGAGTTCTGTCCATTTTTTAAAAGATTTGAACTGTATAAGTTCGAAAGCGGGGCCCTCTAACCTGGTTTTTATGATTTCCAGGTAGAAGGTTTGTTCTTCAGCGGTTTTCGCTGAAGAGAAGAGTGTGTTCCCACACGTTATAAATCGGTTTAGGTCCTTTGGATTCCCGTTGAATAACGGGACGATCTGGTAAATATCGCTAACGTTTATTTTAAACTCCATTTTTTCTATTCTTTGAGGCTCGGAGAAGGGCAGGAATTTGAATAATTCCGCTGTTCTTTTATTTTGCCGCGTAAAAATTTTGAAAAAATTTAAAATTTGTTCACGAAATAGTAGGAAATGGGGAGGTCGGTGTATTTAGTGTAAGAAATTGGGAGGTCGGTGTATTTAGTGTATAAAAAAAAAAATTGTATATTGTTAAAAATACCTTATGACCTATGTTGCTGCTACTGTTACTGATGATGGTGGTGTTGTTAAATGTTGCTCCTGTTGTTGGTTTGCCAGGCAGGCTTCACGCCCTAGAGCTGAGGTCTCCTGGTCTTTTCCTTTTGTGTTTTCACTTTATGTTATGTTTTTGCACTTTATTTCTGGTGTGAGCCCCAGAAACGCTATCACTTAACAAAAAATCACTTTATTATTATTATTTATATTTTTTTTTTTCACTTTCTGGTGTCTAGCCCCAGAAACGCCTCAAGGTCTTGAGCCTTGTTCTTGGTTGGTAGTCGGGACCTTTTGGGATCCCACCGCTGCCACCAATTGTTACGACTGGCACCGTGCTTCCTCAGACTTGAGGGAAGAGTGCCGGACGGAGAGTCAAAATAAAACAATTAGATTTAATTATTTAGCACAGAGCCCGCTGTCTATTGCGTGGCTGCAACTCTGTGTTTTATTTATTATTTAAAGTTTTAAATATTAATTTACAAACCAGAGCCCGCTGTCTATTGCGTGGCTGCAACTCTGTTTGCTTGTTTACTTAACTCTTGACTCTGTCTTTTCCTGGTCACAGTCCTCGCCTTTTATACTATTATTCCTCATGACCCATCTCCTATCTTCCCCCTCCACGCATCATGATTTCCTTACCAATTACCATATGTGCATACGCGCTATTTTAGGTATTGCTTAATTGTTTTCCGTTCTCATTACAAATACCCAAATGACATCTTGGGTGTCATTTGCCTTACGCTGGTGTCAAGTGTCATCCATTCATAAATTATTATTATTCCCTGATACCACAACGTAGTATTCCTTCAATATGCAACCAATGCAGTTTTGCCATATGTCGGCGTGCCGCTGTGCAATCGGATCGGATTTTGGTTACGTGTGTATCGTTATGGGTAGGTATGCACTTGACTCATTGCGCTTGGGTGGCGTTTGAGTAAATGGAAAAACAAATGAAAACAAAGCAAATGACCTATTAATAGCCGTGCGCTTCGGTAATGTATTTGGTGTATGGAATGGATTGTCAGTGAGAAGGTGATGATTAGGGTAGGTCATGAGTAGGGTATGGTTGTGCGGATCACAACAATTGTTTGGCGTGGAATAGGCTATCTGTCTCAGCTGCTTCCTAAGAATCTTTGATAAACCTCTTGCAAGGCTTTGCTTTGTCCTCCCCTATTTGTGCACTAACTTCTTTCGCTGCTTCCAATCAAATGTCCGTATTCCTTTAAAAGGCTAAGCCGCCATGCCTTCAGTCACTTCCTACAGCTCCGTTGTAAGTATACATATGGTCAGGAAAACTGTATTCGTCACTGTCAATGTTGAACAATATAAACACAGTCGACTTTTTCGCAGCTCTACTGAGGTATAGTTCCTTCAAATTCTCAGCACCCCAACGCGACTCTCCTACTGTCCGCAACAAACTCTGCAATTACGATCGATCATAATTCCACCGAAACCATTTCATTCGCAAAACAACTCCTTGTCGTAAAAACAACTCACTGCATCTCCCTCTATAGGCAGATTAAATTGACTCGATAAATTCAGATGCTCCCAGAATGGTATACATAGCCATTCGGCGAATTGTCAATTTCAGTCCAAACTGCCGCCACCCACCCTCACATACCTCATCAGGTTCAGGAGTTCAGCACATTTAGCAAAAGCAAATGTATTGAAAAAGTTTGACAGGACTATTCACTTGGAATGCTTAAAGCAGTAAAAATCCTCCAAGCAAAAGGACAAGCAAGAAAAAAGAAAAAAAAAAAAACCTTTTCCACATTATTGGCCGGAAATTTATGTGTTAATTTTCCTATTTCTCACTTTTAGTCCGATTTTCGTCCTTTTGTCGTTCGCAAACTTTTCCACCATCGAATTCAGAGGTGAAATGCCATGGAAAAGGCCAACAATGTCCCTTTCGTCATGTGTCGTCCGCCGTCCGGTGTGAAAAGTAATTTTTCTTAAATACACAAAAGGTGCAAACACAAGCCGGAATGGACAAACAAAAAGGACGAAGAATGATTATTATAAATGAGTGCGAAGGAATTTCACCGAAACCATTTTTTTTTTCACTTTGGATTTTTTCGCGCGCGCTGTCCACCAAGTGTGAACGGCAGTCGAGGGGGCGCTGCGAGCAAAAATAACAAACCCAATTTTTCGTGATCCTTTTGTTCTAGGAATTTTAATAAATTACCCACACCTCGCAGCGGAGGATGTTTTTAACTTGTTTTCGCTGTCGTCTCTTTTTTTTTTTTGGCAAGGTCCGCGCCACAAACCAATCATCTGGATCACAAATAGCAATTATCCAAATCCCTTGTTGTTTTTATTTCATGGCTGTTCAATGGCTCCCGCATCGAGGAAGACGTGAGCGGGAATAGAAGACGTACAAATTGGACAACTGACCGAATACCAAATATGCACACCCACCTGCCACAGCAACCCCGAGCAGGAGACCATCTGCAGACAGACAGAAATTTACCACAAACTTACACACCCGTTGGATTCGACGACGCTTCTCAAGAAGGATGAGCCAAAGGATACGGATACAGATACGGATATGTATGGTTTTTCAATTTTAGGTAGGACACACCGACATTATTGGGAGGGTAATAAAAATAAAAATTCCAATCAATCGCCAACAGAAATTTTTCTTGTTTCCCGAACTTCTCCAGACTCATTTGCTTCTCATCACGGTATAGTCCTGGCGCTCAAATAATGCTCGCAATCATTGTCCATGGCAAGACGGGTGGTATGAGCGAAGGATTTTAAAAATTTCTGCATTCTGGACGTCGGAGTGGAATGACGCCGGCGGCGCGAAACCAAAGCTTTTTTTTTTTTGTGGAACGTTGACACGAGGACACCGTGTCCAAAGTCGTAGAAAGTCCGGTCAGATTCAGGAATCATCTGAATAACTCCTCGTTTACAGGAAGATGTCGTGTTTCGTTCTTCTTCTTTTTTTTTGTCATCGTCGTTGTGGTTGCGAGCGGAAAACTTTTACGATAACATTCTCTGGGATGTTTCCTTTACAAGCGACATTGTAATCTGTGGTGAATGTTCGCATAACTGCGACATGACCAAAACAGTGGAGCAGGCATTTTTCTGGTTGTTTCTTTTTTAGTTTCTTGGCTGTGGGGAATAAATTTGTAGGCTGTGTGTGAAGTTTGTATAGAGTATGGACCATGGCATGGCAGCATTAGTCCTTTTTCAGTATCAGCGTGATCTGATCCGGATCAGATAACGAAAATAAAACAATACGGACCATAGAAAATTTTAATTTTTTAGTTGTGGCAACAGTTGCTTTCAAAACACCACAGTTATGCCACCAGCCATATTGCAAACATTCTGTGCAACGTGACGTCACAATATGATGTAAATTGACTTGACATTTCACTTGCTTGTGGGGGGTGTCAAGTTTGAATAATTTTTATTTTCGACTAGTTGACCCGGCGAACTAAGTTCTGCCAAAATTCGTTAATGTAGAAAAAATAATAATTCCGAGCATGCACAATGCACTTGCTAATTTATGTAATCCGGTCAATTCAAAAGCTGTATTATAGCATTTTTCATTGACGATCCGAGAGAATTGTCCCGAAATTCAGAATTGCTTTTTTCGATGAAATTTGATGAAGCACTTTTGTAATGGTGGTAGACACCATCTGTGAGATTTGATTTTCTGTTGCTACTTTTTCTTTCCACAGTAAATATAAATATTTTAGCAGGCCAAATTTATATATTTCAATTTAAGTTTACGTTTTCCACGCATAATTTGTATACTTTCGGATCACATAGTGCAAAATTTATTACCAACGCACAAAAAACATTTAAATCTGACACTTTGCTCCTGTGTGTTGGTACATAAGTACCTGGCAATTCTTTAAAAATATCCCGGACACTTCTATCGTACTAAGAATTCACCTGGAAGTGCAATTTTTTTCAACGAAACATAGAAAACTTAGAAAGAGCATTTCTTGATTTGACCTTTCCATAGAAAGTAAATACAATGGAAATAACTGAAGTATAGCAATATCGATGTATTTCAATCAAATCGCAATGATTGACGAGTCGGCCAACCTTATGTTTTTGCACAAAATTTACCATGTGAGAAACATTGGAATTGTAGATTTATGCCCCAAATGCACAAATATCCAGCGATTATTCTTGCAACAAATAGTGACAGCGATACGCACGGGAAATTCAAGACACTTCAATACGAAGGGCAAATCGTTCTGAATAAGCGGAATCCGCGGAATGAGAATGTTTGCCTTTGAATATTCCCCTCAAAACCGTTGATTGCGTGACATTTAATTTCAGATCCTTCACCATCAAATCAAACGCGTTCCGTTACAAAAATTCGGTGCATTGAACTTGCGCAACAAATTTAAAACCGAGCTGACTTTCAATTTCAAATTGTGTAAAGGTAAGCCCGGAATATCCAAGAATTCAAGAATTCAACGAATCACCATAAAGTTTTTTTTTTCACCATACAAAGTAGCGTATAAACTAAAAATCATAAAAATCTAAAATCCGTTCCCGAGTTATGAGTGCACATACGGACGTCAGTCTCTTTTATATTATGTAGCTGTGCCCACCCGGCTTTGCTCGTACCTTTCGTATTAAGTCCTGCTCACATTTCGCAAAGTTCTTTATTTGGACAATGTCCATTAATAATTTAAATTACCTATACAACTGTAGAAATATCGTTTGATTTTATTTTTCAATGCAACAACACGTTTTCCTATACCGCTTATGTTTTGTTAAGTAGGTACCAACAATAGGGTACATAACCACCCTATCTTTCAAACTGGAAGCAACCATGCCCATCCCACAAATTTCAATCAACTTAATAAAATTGTTTCGGAAATCGACAACAGATTCACCTATCACGTTCAAAATAGTCCTATCTTTCAAGCTTTAACCAACCATACAGAACCACTTAATTTCATTGAAATTGGTATAGCGCAGTTTCAGAGATCGACGACAGCGCTACCTATCGGGTAAAACTGAATACAACAATACGAACAAAACAAAACAAAAAATAGGCCCAGTGGATATCGAATTATTTCGTCATCGAGTTTAACCCCGAAAGAGTTATAGGTATAATAATAACTGCGTGCCTAAAAGGCAAAACATCTTAAGTCGGCATAAACTGTTTTAGCTATTTAACGGTTTTTGAATTCTGTTTTCCTTACTCTTTTTTTTTAAGCCTAACCAGGTGAAACTATTTCAAATATTGAGGAAGCTATAACTGTTTTAAAACAGCTTAAGTAATCAACTGTAGCTCAACGCTTAAAGTTTAAAATTGTTCTCCTGAAAAGTGTATGTACAAAATTGACATATGATGTTTTACCTTTTAGGCACAGATAATATATAGAAGATTATTATTGAAGGTAGAAATTGGATTTTACTGAAAATCGAAATATACGCCTCATGTTGAGAATTTTCCGACTGTTATTTTTCCCTAAACCACCCCTGATTAAAGACGAACAAAACAACACAAAAATCATTCAAATCGGTCGAGCCGTTCTGAAGCCTTTACCCGACTAACGCACAGCAATTGAATTTTATATATATTATAGAGACATTGTTTTTTAAAAACTAATTTAAAATTTTATGTTCAAATATACAACAAATAAACGATTTCAGATTCAGATTCAGAGCAGTTTTTCTGCTCTCGAAATCAGCCGGCTGTCAGGTTTCATGTTCCATTGGCCGTAAAAAAAAACGTACTATTTTTCAGAGTCAGAGCAATTTTGCGAATCTTGATTTCTGAACCAAAACATTTTTCATTTGTTAGACTTTAAGTGTGTTATTTTTCGTTTTTAGAGCGCACAAGTCTGTGGAAAAATTAACATTTGGCCAGTGCAATGAATATGAACATAAATTGAATGGATTTTTATAAACACAAATGACAGTTTAAGAACAGCTGACTTTTAAAACATACACAACCACAAATATAAAAAAAGAAAGAAAAATCTCGTTTTATTTTTTATTGGTCACGAAAAATCTGAAATCTGAGAGCAAAATCTGAAAATCCCAATGGAAAATGACATTAGACACAGTAAATGACTGTTTTAGCGCGAAATTCCCGAAGAACGAACCGAAGTTATTTACAACTAAACATTCCACTATTCATAATAATACTCATAGATGGCGTTCTCACAAGTTCTTTTCGTTGGAATAATCCAGAGAGTGGTCGTTCTGTTACGTTTATTCATTTTTGCATTAGAAGATGATGAAGTCAAAAGTGGTACGCGCCTGTCAGATTACAAGATATCTTTCTTTTTTTTCAAGATTTTTGAGCTCCAAAATATGTAAAAGACTTTTCACCTCAAACTCATGTAAATTTTTGATATCGAGAATTTTTTAAATCTTACAAATTAAAACAACCTTTTCTATTGAAGAAAACCGTTTTCTATTAATTTCATTATGGTATAATGTGAGTCGAACTAACTTTCCCTCAAAGAAACATGAATTTAAACGAATTTGATAAAATAACCGTTTTTTTTTTTTAAATGTTTTTGGAGTAAAAACAGCGGATAGAAACTTCGCATAATCTAAACTTATAATAAAACTGTAGGCAATTTTTCTGTTACCTAATGGCGTGAAAACTACTGCACAGATTTCAATGAAACTTTTTTGGAAATGTTCCTTAAGATTTTGTTCAACACATAGGCTATTCCCTGTCATTGCCATGCCTATTTTTTGGAGCGTTTTGACCAAAATGTGTTTTTTTTTTTTCTGACTTTACTGCCTTTAACTCGCCATTACTCAAATACTTCTTAATCAATGCAAACCAAACAAAATACTTAGGAGAGCCAACATTTTATAGTTATTTCGAGCCATCAGCTTTCTATGTCCTCTTAGGGTTGATTCGATCCAAGTAAATACGAGTACATACTCGATACTTTTGGATTCGATACAAGTAAAATTAATATCGATACCTTTGTGATTCGATTAAAGTAAGTATCGAATGAAAGTACTCGTATCGAATCAAAATATTATTACTCTTTATGCGAAAATACGCTTGTCCTTTTTCTGTATGAGTGTGTTTCTGTATTGCTACAATGTACATGCTGTACACGGTACACCACGTTTACGTGCGAATTAGTATAGTAGCTTGTTTTCTCATTCTCATTCATTTATGCATAACCAAAATACCAATATATTCACCTGAAATCATTTTCATTTCAATACAGTACTCTATCACTCTCAATCCCATTTATAGTTCACACTCTATCTCTTTCAAACCTATCCAAAATACTCATAAGGAATTTGCATATTTGGTGCTTTGCTCACATGTGTGAGCTTGTTCCATTTTGCTATTTTTGTAGTGCAGTTGGCTTGTCAATTGTCTTTGTCATTGTCATATACGCAAGCGCAGTTCCTTGCGAAGGACTTTTTTCCAAAGTAGGGACAATCATCTCCAAGAGCAGAAATCGGCTCAGCGGCAAACATTTGGAAAACCTGATATTTTTGAACGGAATTCCTGAACATGCATTTTTTTAATTACATTGATTTTAATTATTGTCTGAATAAAAAATATAGTACAAATAACATTTGTGTTGTTTAATGCCCCCTGTTTAAGTTTGAGCCACCAGACCACATAACATTCATCACATAGTTGTTGTTGAAAAATGTAAGAAGTACTCATTTGTTTCGAAACGAGTAGGTATCGATACTTTTGATTCGATACTCCATGGGTGTCGATACCCTTTTGCAAGTACTGAAAATAGTACTGATATCAGTACTGACCTGGTATCGAATCAACCCTATGTCCTCTAGAAGCTGAGCTACAACCTAATATCTAACACCAAAAAAATAAATTTATTTTCTCAAATCGAATTCTATCAGCAGCCGTGGTTCTTGATCGTTGTTCTGCTTGGGGGTGGTTTGGTGGCGCATATCGCACAAGCACGTTCATATGAAAAAAAAAAAAAATTAAAAGGCACTCCGGGAGTGCCGACAGAAGTGATAACTTGAACAATTACGTGTGTATTTTTCGAATCGTCAGAAAATATATTATTGTGTAGGAAGTACTTTTAAATAAAGTGTTTTTTTATTCATTATTATAAACTACTACTACTACAAAAATTATGTTACATTTTTCATTTTCATTTAATGCGGTATTTTACATCAAAAATAATACATATTATTTTACATACAAAATTGCAATCTATTGCTTAAAATGTATAAATTTACAGATACATGACATATTAAATTCAAAAATTAATGGGTATTCTTTGAAATGAATACCAATGACACTTATGAAATTTCATCAACAACTTCAAACTCTTCCATCATCATCATCATTATTATCATTATATTTGAAAACGGATACTATAGGTTTATGGTAGGTAACTAAAATAGGAAACAAACAATTTTGATTCGAATCTATTTAAATATCTTGTAAACATGACATCAGTTGTAGTTTTATGTCTAGTCGTGCTAAGATTGCGATCATTGCTCATCGTTAAATCAAATTTGCTATTTAAAAATTCAATTAATGGTAGATTTTTATCATCTGCAAAGTTGATGTTGAAATCCCCACTCAAAATGATTGGAATATCATCAAATCTCTTCCCAACTTTATCTCGAAGTAATGCAGAATTATCTTTAGCATATATAAGTAAATTTCATCGATGCTGTCTTCCAGCGTAATCTAGATAGATTACAGTCTCGAATGTACATATCTTACTTCAGCTACCACAATCCGATTGTATCTACTTGTATTCTACCGAAACTAGCACAGAACGAATAAATTAATAATAATTATACTGAAGCTTTATTGAATATGAATTTCTTTCCGAAAAACACAAATTTTACTTTTAACAAATTTTACTTTTAAAAGAAAAAGAACGAGAAAAGACAACAATATTTTTCTGTCTTGCCGCATCGCCATTGATAATGCTCTAGATTTCGTGGTACGGCATCAATTGTAGTTTTATATTCATTATTTTACACAAAAATTACTAATCATATTTTACAGTATACACTAAGGCGACATGAATATTACAATTATTTATATTTATATAAAATACCTACTCTTAGGGTGGCAAGTTTACCACAGTTTTCTATTTCCTGTTTCGGTAATTATAACACTAGCTACTGTGCCGTAAATGTGCACAAACCCAAAATCGTGGATATAATATGTCGGAATTAAGCCTGGTAAAATTAAGTTATGAATTCCCCATACAAAACAGGTAATTAAAATAATTTTGGTGACAATCAATTTGTCGCTACCATAAATTACCATAGTAACGTATTCAAATAAAAATCATCGTAGATTAAGCTATAAATTACCTACCCCTAAAAGTAAGCCATAGTACAAAAGTTTACAACTAAAAGTATGCAATCGGTGTCGGTGTCGGTGTCGGTGTCGGTGTCGGTGTCGGTGTCGGAGTCGGTGTCGGTGTCGGTGTCGGTGTCGGTGTCGGTGTCGGTGTCGGTGTCGGTGTCGGAGTCGGTGTCGCGAGTTTGCTAGTTTTTGCCCATCCAAATAGTGCCCAACGCGCCTAAAGAAGTTATCACTTCAAAAACAGCGAAAATGTGTTTCTGAGGAAATGCGCAGATGGCTGATGACATGTGGTGTGGTGATGGACGTATGGTAGAGGTGGTGTATATAGAAATCGAGTTCATGGTTTTTGTTTTAATGGTTGTTATGGTACCTACGAATTATGTTGTTTGATTTATTTATTGTTGGTGTAAATACAAATTTCTGTTAAGGCTTTTGTTTAAGTGGTTGTTTTGATATTACCTACGTTGTACCTACAGTAAGGAAGTGAAACTTTGGTACTTACGCTGTTGAATTTTATTTTCTTAAATTGGTGTTTTAGGTAAATAGATTTGTTTGATTTATTGTTTCACATTGACAATGTTCACCGCTTTTTTTTTTGGCTAGACTGATGATTTTAAACAAATACGCCATTGAGAAAACGGTCAAATCTCTTTTATTGGAAATTACACAGTCTCACGCCGCGTACGAAGTTGCGGGCACAGCTAGTAAACAATAATAATACACATTCATCTGCAAATATTGAAAGAATATTTTTTCCTGTAAATTTAAATACACAAAAGTTCGTAATAGTTGAAGAACTGAACCAGTTGAAAGTTTTAATCTTTACAGGATTTGTAGCGAATTAGTCTGATTTTGAAATTCTAAGTCATTTAAATTCAAATGTGTTTAATTGTACACCTACTATAGTTTTGTCGAAAAAATAAATATAAGTTTTGTTTTATATTTATCGGCTGTTCAGTCATTTTTATAAACCCTTCGAGGCTTGCGGATGTACTACAAAGTTTTGCAGTAAAAACAACTTGTCATCAAATCCGCAGTCTTTCGAAAAATACCCACGATCGCCGCGTGAGTCGCTGGAGTTTTCTATGATTATTCACAATAAATTGTGTATACTGTTGGAAATTGTTAAGTATGGAAAAACTCTATTTAAATTATAAAAAGTTCTCTTTATATTTAGTCATCATATTTTTTCATTTAAACAATGGGTGTTTTCGGAAATTTAAAAAAAAAGTCATTTGCAATTGCAAATGACCGTCAATGCATGACAGAAATCAATCGGTCTTTGTTTTGCAAATGTCATTCTGTGCAGCTGACTTGTGTCGGGTCAATGTTTTTTTTTTACAAATGCAGCCTGATGACTCCGAACACTTCCGAACATGAACAAATTCAACCCTTTATAATAAACATTTTGTTGGACAACTTGATGCACAATTGTAATGGAAACAATATAATTATGAAATATTTATTGCAGAAATTAAAAGAAGAATTTAATCCTTTATGGACAATTGCAAAGAGGATACGCCCGGGAATTCATTTAGAAGAAGCTTTATACATAACTAGGGTTGATTCGATACCAGGTCAGTACTGATATCAGTACTATTTTCAGTACTTGCAACAGGGTATCGATACCCATGGAGTATCGAATAAAAAGTATCGATACCTACTCGTATCGAAACAAATGAGTCCTTCTTACTTTTTTCAACAACAATCAAAAACAACAACAACTATGTGATGAATGTTATGTTGTCTGGTGGCTGGATCACTTCATACTTAAACGGGGGGAATTAAACAACACAAATATTTGTAGTATATTTGTTATTCAGATAATAATTAAAATCAATGTATAGAAAAAAATTCATTTTCAGGAATTTCGTTCAAAAATATCAGCTATTCCAAATGTTTGCCGCTTAGCCGATTTCTGCTCTTGGAGATGATTGTCCCTACTTTGGAAAAAAGTCGAGCACCAAATATGCAAATTCCTTATGAGTATTTTGGATGGGTTTGAAAGATATAGAGTGTGAACTATAAATGGGATTGAGAGTGATAGAGTACTGTATTGAAATGAAAATGATTTCAGGTGTATATATTGGTGTTTTGGTTATGCATAAATGAATGAGAATGAGAAAACAAGCTACTGTACTAATTCGCACGTTAACGTGGTGTACCGTGTACAGCATGTACATTGTAGCAATACAGAAACACACTCATACAGATAAAGGGCAAGCGTATTTTCGCATAAAGAGTAAAAATAATAATTTTGATTCGATACGAGTACTTTCATTCGATACCTACTTGAATCGAATCAGAAAGGTATCGATACCAATTGTACTTGTATCGAATCCAAAAGTATCGAGTATGTACTCGTATTTACTTGGATCGAATCAACCCTATACATAACTCTATGGGCTTTAGGAAACAAAAACTCCTACAGGGAAATTGGTGACCGATTCAACAAGTCCATCAGCACTGTATTCGATATCCTTATTAAAACCTGTACCGAGTACCGAAAAAACTCCTCTGAGCATGATGATGACGATGAATCCATTCCCAATCACGCACTTTCACGTATTACACAGCAAATGTACGATCGTTTTTCATCTGATTTGCTGCACGGCAGACGACACGCAAATGGCATTTACGAACATCTGACCTTCGCAGAACTGCATTACCGAACACATGCTAATGCAGTTTTGCTACGATGACTTTTTCGAACACATGACTTTGGCAACTTGCGTTTTCGAACATGCTGCAAAAGCAATTTGATGCAGATGACATTTCCGAAAACACCCAATTTTTTCATTCCAGTTAAAAATCGGTTAGACCGGATTTCAAAATGTTCTCTGGCCAGAGTAAAAAGGTTTCGGTCAAATATGACCGGAATCCGGTCAGAATGGCAACACTGCATTTAACGACTGTTACTTTCCGTGCATAGTTGTGGTTCCATAGTTGCGCGTACATAAACGTTGGTGTAAGGGACTTATACAGTTATTTCTTTGACTGTTAAACGACAGCTTATGTCAATTTTTTGGCTAAATATATTTTTTAAACGAAAGCTTTTAGTTTAAAAATTGTTTACAAATTCTAAAATTTGTTCTCAATTTTACAACTCTTTGTGCATTATCTTCGTTTTCAAAAAATGCATTAAATTTGTTTAGCTAACTTCTGACAATAATAAACTCAACTGCAAATTAATTTGTATGTTTTGCATATAATTGAAAATCTTTGCAAAGTCTTAAAAGCAAAAGAGCAGAGCTTATTTGATTATGATTAGTGAAAAGAAATGGACGGTTTTTTTGCAAACTGGCAAAACCTTAGTCTTTACAGTAATATCCTGTTTGCAATGATATTTTGCAAAACGCTCATAACTATTTCGAAAAAAGTGCAAACTTGAATTAAAATTGATATTTTCAAAATTACTAATCATATCTCGAAACCCCATTTCCTATTTTTAGAAAACTTTAATAATCAAGCAATGCTAACACCCTGATCAATAAAAAAATACTCAGTTTACACTGAGTTGCAAACAGGAAGTTGTTTGTTTATGTCCAAGTCCATGTATATTGCAAAAAGAAAAAATCCTGTCATTCTTCGAATCTCAAAAAGAGCAGAAAATACGATTTCTCGCAATTTTTTTCAAACAAATTTTACAGCTTTCAGTTCTTTCTTGTATATTTGAAAATAATATTTATTTTGATTGAATGTGTTTGTGATATAGGTACATATTTAGATTGTAATGGGTGCGCCATCTTTTATGTCAGAAAGCGAATACCTACTGAATACTTGGGACAAAAAAAAAAAAACCATTTCCACATATGTGGTATTTTGATTTAATTTGGTCCTTTACAATTTTTTTGGTAGCGTCTGTCTCATCTAATCACTGATGTCATACCTATCACCATAGCAAGTTACACGATCGGGCAACACGGCCAAATGATAAAACTTTGTTATCAAAACGCAAACGGGAGACGCAATGGCCTCTTCAAAGTGTGCTGTCCAAATTCGAGACAACCGGTTCGGTAAACAATCAGCCAACACCCGTATGTCAAACGTCCCATCGGACGAGAACGCGGTCCTTGGAAATTTACGGGAGAAGCCGAAACAGTTAATTCCGGCTTTTCAGCCTTTAATTTAGCAAATTTTGCGTTTGTACTTGGGCCTACACCCGCACAAGATCCAACTGACCTAGGAGCTCAAAGTTAATGACCATAGACAAAGCCGTTTGTTGGCTGAATGGACTGTGGAGCGTTTGAAAGAGGATCCCTATTTTGTCCGAAAAACCATTTTTAGCAACGGGGCCCATTTCATGATGAATTTCTATTATATGAATGGCTATTAAGAAGCAAAATTGGCTTATACGGGACGTTGTCAACCCACTCGAGGTTCATCAGGTGGCAATACACCCACCAAAAGTTACCGATCGGTGCGGATTTTGTTCCGGCCGGCGGCATACTTTCTGTGAAATGTTGGCCTCACCATCAACGGCGAGAGCTACAGACCGATGCTAACCGATTTCTTTTGGTTCAAATTGAACGATATATGGAGGTAGAAGACATGTGGTTACGGCGGGACGGAGTGCGAATACCAAGCAGCAGGCGCCACGATGGACATTCTGCATAAATGCCTTAAGAATTATCCCTCCCACAGAGGTGACGTGCGATTTGACACCATCTAGCCTCTTTTTTGTGGGGTTTCCTGAAATCGTGGGTCTATAAAACAAACTGCAATCGATCGATGCCCCTAAAACCAACATAACCAGTGAACATCGCTCAAATTCAGACAGATATATGCGACAAAGTCATTGAAAGTTGGACCACACGTATCCGTGCCACCGTGAAAAGCCGCGGCGGACATTTTAACTATGTTATTGTAAAGGCTCTTTCAATAAAGACTTGACAACTTCTTTTTTAAATAAAATGTAAGCTACTTGAGATATCTCAAAACAAATTTTATTGGCTTGGATTACTATCAAAACATTTATGATGCACATACAAACCACGGGAACGTATGCAGTGGTCGATACGTTGAACCAAATTTTCGATGACTCGGCGACACATTTCGGTCGATACGGCTGCTATTTCTCGCTCCTCTTACTTCGCCGGGTCGTTGGCATAGACCATACTACTACTTAGTAAGCGGGCTCCCGACCCGTGAAGAGTCTCTGCCTGAGACACTGCAGCAATCAATTCTCCGCGATCCCGGCATAGACCATAGACCAATGATTAAATGTAGCCCCAGAAAAAAATGCAATCGACGTCCAATCGACGGGTCTGTTTCTCGAGATAACACGTTCACCCAACTTAGACTTCAACAACTCGATTGTTGCACCAGCTGTGTGGCTTGTGACACCATCTTGTTGAAACCACATTTCACTGATGTCGAAATCATGCAATTGCTCAAAGAAATAACGCTCCAACATGTCTCTGTAGCGAACACCATTTATCGTAACGTGGCGGTCATTTTTATCGACGAAAAAAAAAGCGGCCCAATGACGCCACCGGCATGAAAACCGCACCAAATTGTGATTTTTTAAAGTGCTGTTTCAGGAAGCATGTGAGGGCTCTCACCTGTCCAGTAACGCATTTTTTGCTTGCTGATGAAGCCGTTTAACCAAAAATGCGCGTCATCGCTGAAGATTGAAAATTGGCGTCAACGATCTTAAAGTTGCCACCACCGACTCGGAATTTCGGTAGTTAATTATATAAAATAATTTAAATTTATAATAATTTAAATAATTTATATAATTTATATTTTTTGTAAACGTTGTTCCTTCGTATACTTCACGTGAAAATGTTGATTTTACTGAATATTTTGACATTGACAGTTCGGTAAACCGATTACCGAACTGTGGGTGCGTTCACACTGAAAGCTTGAAGTGGTCAAGTCGCTAATGAGAGACCCTTCACATATATATGGGCCTTTTAAATAAAAGTACGTTTTTTTAATACTTCTCACAAAGTTTCTTTTATTACATTTCAAGATCGACCTTTAGTTTAAATAAATATTTATTATAAATATTTAATATTTATTTTATTGACAAGTTCTAACCTCACTTTTCAGGTAGTGTGTCTCTTTCTCTAACAAACTTCCCTTTGGTCGCTTAAGCACTCGTCTTTTCCGTCTGTACTATTCAGTTGGTGGCGAACGAGTAAGTTGAAGCATAAACTACGCTGTTCGTGTAAAATTGGCCAAAAACATTGTTCTTGATTTTTA
Organism: Cheilosia urbana; assembly: GCA_946477585.1. Classification (NCBI taxonomy): domain Eukaryota; kingdom Metazoa; phylum Arthropoda; class Insecta; order Diptera; family Syrphidae; genus Cheilosia; species Cheilosia urbana. The sequence goes on from OX297853.1 coordinate 26,581,319, forward strand.
CCCAACTATTGGCCGCACTGATGGCTTTAAATCGAAGGTCCTTTCTTACAGTCATCAGTAGGTAACATATTTCGAATGGAATCGCTCAAACGGACACTACAAAAATACAGACTGTCATTTTGCGATCTGTCAAAGTGGTTTAGTTTTTAAATACCTCCGTGAAGAATTTCAATTAAATTTAACGAAAACGCTTACAATATCTCAAACATTTGATTTTAAACACATTTCAAAAGAGCATCTTACATCTTCATAATAAAATCTGAGTAAGCCCTAGTATATAGAACTAGTTTAAGTTCACCTTCGCTCATGAACAAAAGAGGTATCATAGAGACTTCACCTGAATATTTTAATAGTGAAAAGCGCCGCCCAAGTGAAACTTTGTGTAGCATGGAAAAGGAATGTATAACAGGCATCAGTATCGAGAAACTGAAACAAATTCTGGATGAAAAAAATGCAGATCTTGCTAAGGGTCTCGCTTCAAAAACAGATTTCCAGTTGCTCTGTACGGAGATGACGAATTTAAAAGCAAAGCATGAAGAGATTTCGGCAAAAGTAGTCCATCTAGAGAATCGCAACAGACTGCTGGAGGCGCAAATGGACAGGCTGATTCAAAAAAGCACTGAAAAAAACTTAATTGTTCACTTGCCAATAGAGAACAATAAAGATCCGGTAGAAGGTGCAAAGTCCGTTTGCGATGGACTGTTAGAGAAGTCCGAGGTAAACACCGACGTCGATGATGCGTACAAAGTGCGGAGCCACGATGCGAATAGCGCAACTGTTATTGTGAAAATGAAATCTCGCCACAGTGCAATAAGTGTGCTCCGTAACGCCAAAAAACTAAAAGGCACAAAAATCAGTATCCGCAAGGATTTGCCACAAAATGTTCGGCACAGGAGGTCTAAATTGGTTGCTGTTATGAAAGTTCTTCGCGAGTTCCGACCGACAATAAAACTATCTCTAAAGGACGATAAACTTTACGTGGACGAGAAAATGTTTTACTGGGATGTATCCGACGGACTGAGATGTGGAAATAACGAAGGCGTGGATGTAATAAAACAAACATTTGGAGAAATACCAGCATCTTTAACAAATTTATTACAAGAAATGCAAAAACACAACAACGATGCGTCAATATCATCAAGATCTGTCAACCAGCAAACGCCAAAAGGAGCTGTCAAAAAGTCAAACGCGGTACACAAGTCGGGTGGAAACCTAAGGGCAGGTGCACATGCGACAACTAATTGATTAGAACACGTCTACCAGAACACCGAAAATCAATCAACATTAAAAATTTTAAGTTATAATGTAGCAGGGTTAAAAAATAAATTATTATTTGGAGATTTTTTTAAGTATATACATGAATTCGATATTTTCGTACTTTTTGAAACGCATGTAGTAGATTATACAAAATTTAATTTTAATAGTATTTTTTCGCAATATGAATTAAAAAGTATACCTGCGGTAAAAAACAATTTGTATGGAAGGGCTAGTGGAGGGGAATTATTTGGATACAGAAAACAGCTAAAAGGAGTAAATATAACGTTTAAACAGGTGGAAGAAGCTACTATGATGGAACTTAAAATGGACGCCAAAAGCTATCACATAGTCCCAATATATCTAAATTGTAGCCACTGGCAGCATGACTTTGATAGAACAAGAGATCTATTAAACACATTAGGATCAGCAGATTTAATGTTAGTCGGCGACTTCAATGGAAGAATCGGGTTAACGCAAAATAATTTTTCTAGTGGGTTTGACTCATCATATTTACAAGTAATTCGAAACTCAAAAGATGAAACCAGCGATAGTAAAGGCGGCAGAATCCTCGAACTAGCAGATGACTTTGATTGCCGAATACTGAATGGAAGCTGTGAAGGTGACCCACTTGGCGAATATACTTTTTTACGCGGCACGGCATGCTCAGTCATCGACTATTGTTTTCTATCTGCATCTTGGATCCCCATGCTCAGCTCATTTAGAATTGCAATGAAAACATTCTCAGATCACATGCCACTTGAAATATCTGTTAAGATTTCGCCTACCTCTAGCCTGATGAACCCTGGAAAACTAGGACTACTACCAAAATTGATATGGAGAGACGGATTTCGAGAATTGTTCCAGCAAAATTTAAATGCGGAGCTCAGAACATTGAGCGAATCTATTACTCCGCCCAGTACTGATCTACTAACGGAGATCATAAAAAGAGCCACTCCCCAAAGAAATCAAATAGGAGAAAATGGTAGTGACAGAAAACAGAAGTGGTTTGATAGAGAATGCATGAGAGCTAGAGACACTTCTTTTGCGTATTTGAGATTACTGCGTTCAAGCAATTCCGCCTCATTTAAAGTCCTTTACGCTTCGGCTAATAAGTATTTTAAGCATCTCTGCCTTTCGAAAAAAAAAGCATACAATCAGCAAAACGTTGACATTATTAATAGAGCGAAATCATCAGCAGATTTCTGGAAAGCCGTGAAGGTAATTAACGGAAAGAGAAATGTTATCTCCCCAGGCCTGCAAGCAAATATGCTCAGAGATCATTTCACTAAGCTCCTCAACGAACCGCAAGTCTCTTTAACATTCCAATACGCAGCCCCTTTGGTTACAGTCGAATTCCTGGATACACCGATTACCCTAAAAGAAGTTCAGAGTGCAATTTCAAATTCAAAGATGAACAAAGCACCAGGAGAAGATCGCGTGCCCTTTGAATTCTACAAGAACTGTACCCCCGAATTTCTTACAGCCCTTACATCAGAATTCAACCGGATCTTTGAAACGGCGGACGTCCCAGAGAGCTTTCGCAAGGCGATAATATACCCGTTACACAAGAAGGGAGACTATGGGGACCCAGCTAATTATAGGGGAATATCTTTCCTGAATACGTCAACTAAGCTATTTGCGGCAGTACTTTTCAATCGACTGACCACGTGGGTTGAAAACGAAGAAATTCTGCACGAACTTCAAGCAGGTTTTAGAACTAAATATTCAACCATTGACCAAATATTTTCGCTTGTGAATATAGCCGAGACCTATAAAAAGAGGCACAAAAAACTATATGTATTTTTCGTTGATTTCCGAGCAGCTTTTGATACCATTCCTCGCGAAGCTCTCTTTTACAAACTGTACAAAATTGGACTGTCAACTAAAGTCATTAATGTTTTGAGGGCTATGTACGATAGCAATACGGCGTCCATCTGGGATGGAAAACACTTATCTGAGGAATTCCCAACGACTATGGGTGTAAAACAGGGATGTATCCTTAGCACGATGCTGTTCATCTTATATATTAACGATATAATAGACGCTATTAGTGGAGGAATACAGATAAGCGGAACACGAATTCCTGCGCTGTTATTTGCGGATGATATGGCTCTCCTTTCAGATACTGTAGAAGGTGCACAGCGGATGATAAACAAACTGGAAGCCTACTGCAAAACCTGGAACTTGTCTCTAAACCTAGCAAAGTCGAAGATGATGATTTTCAGGGAAGGCGGGGGAAGGTACTGCCGAAGGGAAAAATGGACATATCAGGGCGAGCCAATTGAAGTTGTGCGCGAATATAAATACTTAGGTGTTTTGATTGCATCAAACCTGAATATGAAGAGGCACTTAACTTCGAAATTAGCGGAAGCAAAACGAGCAATCGGTGCAGTTTGGGGAAGTTGCATTAACAATAAAAACATATCGCACAGCGCGAAGCAGAAAATATTCCGCGCAACTGCAGCTTCCATTGTTCTTTATGGAGCACAAGTATGGGGGTATCGAGCATTCGAAGAGGTAGAAAAGTTTCTTCGTTATTTTTTAAAAAGGACACTTAGACTGCCGAACAGTTCACCTACCTACATGCTCCATTTGGAGACAGGTATAGCCCCCCTGTTTTTGGACACACTCAAACTCCACCTGGATTATGTGTTAAGAGTTATGGCAATGAGCGAGCACAGATTACCAAAAATTGTTTTATCACACATGTTATCCACCAAGGGAATTTGCGTGCAAGAGTGGGAAAGGCTGGCCTCTGCATGCGAGTACAATCTATCTGTTGCGCCCAATGAGCCATTAGTATCTCTGAAGAACATGTTCACAACCCTACTGAAGAAAACAGGTCAAAGATTATATGATCAATTTGAAAGCGAAGCGCTGATATCTCAACACAGGTCATACTATAGCAGACTGAGCCACTATCTACGGAACAAAACGTATTTCTTGGATGGCACATCCATCGATATGATGAGCAACATCTTTAGAATAAGAGGGGAACTCTTACCCCTTAATTACATCCCACATCGCCCAGAACTTCCTATACTGTGTTCCTTATGTAACCGGAAAGAACGTGAGGATGTGTACCACTTCCTAGCAGTATGCCCCATTTTAAACGAATTTCGTTTAAATATCTTTGGAGTACGTACACTTGAGTTAGATGAAGCTATAAGGATACTCAACGGTGACAGAGGTTGGGACGCATTACATAGGTTTACAACGATTGCCCTACGTTACCGAAACTGTATTATTGCTGAAAACTTTTAAATTCAAATTGAAACTATTTTGTTAATTAAAAAAAAAAAAAAAAAAAAAAAATAGTAATAATAGGTATAAATATATATAAATGTTAGAAATGTCAGTCTGGTAGACGGCCTACGGCCAAACCGCTAAAGACTAAGGAATTGTATTTTTTAAATTTTAAATTAAGTATTTTATGCAATAAATAAATAGTCTAATTAACTAACTAACTAACTACAGCCTTTGCCTCCCACCGTTGAACTTCTTTAACTTCAAAATCACCCAAGTGAATAATAAAATGCAACCTCATTCACATTCAGTGAGTCGCCATCAGAGATAGTCCCCAGCCCACACCAAGTTGTTTGTTTTTTTTTTTTTTTTTTTTTACAAAATCGCACGGATATCCTTTTTTGTTTAATTATGGTCTAAATTAAAATATTCAAACCCATCTCATCCCCGAGCGAAATAAGAAAATCCTCTAAGCGCAAGGACAATGGCAAAAAATAATGCGGAAATGAATAAACGTCTCGACTTTTGCCCATAAAATACAGCCGACCGTCTTAAGATATTGGTAGCCCCACCCCTTCACCAAAGTACAAAAAAACACACACACCCAAAAAAAGAAATGAATTTGAATAACAAAATTATCATCTCAAACTTTCCACCTTCACGAGGATTTCTTCCTTTTTTTTGTATGTTTATCTGCTCGGCGAGACAAAGGACAATCCAACACACCTTCAACCCCAATCTCCGGTACAAGATTATTAACACTCCACTAAATATGCATTTCTTAGGAAAGGAAAAAATAACACAGGACTTTTGGTTTGACGTTTTTTTTTTTTTTTTTTTTTCCTTTGCAAAAAAGGACCCCCTGTAGAGCAAAAGTAAAAATGGATGCAATCGTGCTGTTTATCTAGGTACACCCCCACTTGCGTCACGTGTTGTTATTCCAATTCCAGAGAAGTTTTCCTCTCGACCGAAGGACACATTTGGGTGTTTTTCTTTCGAATGGAAGAAAACTCCTTAATGGCACTTCTCCAGTCGACGATTGCCACACGACTCCCTGCTCCAAGCGAGTGGTGTATGTTTACTTTTGGCTTTGCCTTCGGAGCAGTTCTCTCGCATGCGTTCTGCGATCGAGTTCCATCCACGACACTCATTCATGGTATTTTTGGCGCCAATCTGACTTGGGATCCACATTTCTTTTGGTCTCAATTAAGGGTATCGACGGTGGACTGGACCCGAGCTCCACGTGCTGTGGGAATCTCCGGAGTATATTGTTTTGGTTTGATTCTTTTTTTTTCGGCTGTGGCGCTATCCCTACTAAGGAGGGCTGTTCCTTTTCATCTGCGCTATATATAACTTTTGAGGGTTGTTCCACAACGGAATGCTAAGTGGCCTGGCCAGCCAGCGGGATCCTGGCATTTCGTTGTTGGCTCCCAAATCGGTTGTTTGGTGGGTTTTTTAATCGTCCGATGGGAAAAGGACATTTTCCTTGTTCTTGTTGTTGTTGCTGTTGTTCGCCTTCATCCTGATGATGGTGTGTTGATGGTTTTTTTTTTCCTTTGAAGTGCGAACGCTTAAACGATGTGTGATATAAATACCAGATGGTGATTTAGGGTGGGACGCGACCACCGACAAAGTAATTGTGATGATTTTTAATGTGATTTTTAGCGGCGCTTTTTTGTTTCTTGTTCAGTGAGTATGAGTACGTGCGGGGTTGGTTTTCACGCGAGACATGATGTGATTGTGAAATAATTGAGTGAGGATGTTAATAGTGCTGTGGTAAGCAACCAAGTTGCAATTTTTTTTACTGTGATTGTGATAGGAAGATAAAGGGAATGTGAACTTAGCGAGAGTGTATAGACTGAGTGGTTAAAAAAAAATTACGCAAAGAGGTCTTTTTGGAAATTGATTCATCGAGTGTACGTGGTCAGTTTTGAAAAATGTAAGTTTGTTTGAACTATGCAAATTTTAGATTTATATTGGCTCGTGTTATAAAACTGTTTTAATGTAAAACGGCTTCAGTGAAGAAGCGGCACAAAAATCCGCTAGACCTCTCATCGATCGGCTTGAAGAAGCTACAGGCATTTCTTCATCATTTTTTTTTTTCCATTTTTTCGTTGCATTTGAATTAATTTTGTAGAAGTCAAGGTTTTAAATAGAAGGTTGCAATTGTGTTTAGTTCGTTCAACGCCTTTTAGCAACCATCGTTTTATTTGTAACTGTTTAAGTTAGATGATAGCCCCCCGCGTTGTACAGTGAGAATAGTTAGGTTAGGTTGGAGTGGCAGGCCGCCTCAAGTGCAGCCACACTTAGGCCAAAGTAGGCCCATTGTGATATCACAGGATCGATTTTCTCCTTAACTAGGTACCCGTTGAACCAGCCGGAGCTAAGAATGAAGCAATGGAGGCAGTTTATTCCTATGTTTGCGAGTTCGCTGAGATTTTCGAAGAAATATTCTCCGAGATATAGTTTTCTACGGTATGACAGTGCTGGACACGTACAGAGAAGGTGAAGAAAAGTATCCTCCTCCTCCTCTTCCATACAGCTTCTGCAGAAATCGTTTGAAGGAAGGCCCAACCTGAGAGTATGTCTCCCTATGATGCAGTGTCCCGTGATGACACCTACTAGAGTGCTTATTATGGGTCTTTTCATGGTAGTAAGATTTTTTGAGCGCTTGGGATCCAGCTGAAGCCAGATCTGATTCGAGATGTGGCACGTTATACAATCGAACCACCTACGATTAGTAGCGCTTAATGCGTTCTGTTTAATTATGAGCTTGCAAGTAGCAAGAGGCATGTTGAGATTCTCCTTTTCCGGTAGAATTGTCATAGTAGTGCCTTGTCTGGCGAGTTCGTCGGCCATGCGATTACCTGGGGTGTCTCTATGGCCCGGCATCCATATAAGGTGAATTTTGAATTGCTTCGCCATCTCATTGAGAGATAATCGGCACTTGAGGGCAGTTTTTTAATTGAAGACGATAGAATCCAGAGATTTAATCGCGGCTTGACTATCGGTAAAGATGGTGATATCCTTTACAGATATTACACTATACCGAAGCCACGACAAGGCCTCTTTGATCGCCATGATTTCCGCCTGAAATACACTACAGTGATTAGGAAGGCTGAATTAGATTTTGCAATTAAGATCATGGGAGAAAACACCCCTCCATGATGATATTACACGGAAAGAATTCTTAGTAAAAGACAAATCAAGACAAATAAGCGCCGAATCACGAAAAGTTTGTCTCATTTTAGAGCTTAGCTCAGGATTTACTAATTCACGAATTTTTATTCACAATTCTAGAAATTGTACGAGGTGATGATATTGACCCTCAAAAGTCGTGAATCAACACTCCTCAGTGTTAATAATGCGATCGGACGTGAAATACAAATTGCCATACCTACCCGATCGCAATTTGACACCAATAGTTATCAATTTGATATTACTGCGGATGTGAATTGCAAAAAACAAATCGTTAATTACCACTTTTCTGTTGCAATTATGATTTCATCCCTTAGTAAATTGCAACAGGGATTGATTTACTACTTCAGTAGTTGCAATTTAAAAATTCTTAATCGTAAATTGCAACTTATTTTTATCAATATGCAATTCATATTTTGCAATTTACGACTTTTTTACGTCAATTTACGTTTTCAATTTACATGTGCGAAATTATTATAAGATTTTGTTGATTCATGGTAAATCACGAAAAAATGTTTGCAATTTTAGATTGTAAAGTGGGACCTATTGAAGTGGTGAATTGCGCCAAAAATGTCGCAAATCACTACAAATAAATAAAGCTCGAATTAATACTTCTAATCGTAATATCCAAAAAACAGATTTTGATATTTTTCGCCGTTTTCAATGTCAAATTACGAATTTTTGTATCAATTCAAGACAAAATCGTTGTGATTTGCGAAAAATATATAATTCGTGATTTGCAACTCAAAATTTTGCAATTAGTGACTTTGCAGTTCTTTCCGTGTATGATTTTTTTTTATTCGCTAATTTATTTTGTCTGAATTTTTAGCTGGAATTTTTTTTATCCGTTTCGTTGACTGTTTTTTTGACTGGATTTTAGATGTTTGACTGTTTTTCTTTTCGGCAACCTGATGATTTGTTCATAAAAGCATTGCATAGAATTCATAAAAAAAAAAATATCCGTTTGCTTATGTAGACTTTCATAAATGCAATTGTACCTATCCACTAATTGCAATTATGAACATTTTCATCAAGTCTGTTAGACTTTTCAGAAAACGTTGATGGGGTTTAAAAAAAATTCATTGAATTTCTGTAAAATTTCACAGTTTTTTTATTTATTTATTTATTGCCATCAAAATACAAAGACTTTCTTTACTAATAATCAAGCACTAATGTCGACATTTAGTTAGTTAGTTATTTAAATATATATTTAGCGTTATTAAAGCTAATTGAACATTTTTTTGTGTTTCACATTATATTTTTTAAGTTTAGCCGCTTTGTATTACAGAATGTTCGTTAACAATTCGTTTTGATATTCATTGTTATTTCTCTTTTAAATTGTAAAAAGTTTCTCTCATCTCTAATAGCATTGGGTATCTTATTATATAAGTTTAATCCTTTATAAAAAAAAGTATGTTTTGGTTTTTTTTATTCCTAAACAGTTTAAGATTAAAATTAATATTATTCCTTAAATTATAAGACTGGACATTTCTTCTAATTGACAATTTTTCGTTTAGGTACTCAGGCATTAAATTATTTCGAATTCTGTATATAAATATAAAACAATTCATGATAATACGCTGTTTAACATTGAGGCAATCTAGCGTATGCAACATATAAATGACAGGAGTATATATATTACATTTAAGTATAAACCGCATAGCTCAATTTTGCAATTTTTGCGATTTTTGAAATTTTGTCATGAATACCAAAAATATCCAAGTAACAGTAGGTATTGTTGGGCAATACTCTAGATGGGGTCAAATTATGGTATTGTATATTTTTATAGCCATTGAAATACTAATTTTCTTTCTTATTCTTCGAAAGAAACCGATTTTACTAGCTAATTTTATATAATTAGGAAATTAAAGTGGTTTCAAACTTTAGTTTTTTTTCTACAGTTATTCCTAAGTATTTTATTTCATCAACACATTCAAATTCTTCAAATGTAAAGCCTGCATTATTTTCCTTAATAAACATTACTTTGGTTTTGTCTGTATTTAATTTTAGCTTATTTATATTAAGATATATTTTAGAATTTTTTAATTTTCTTTTACAAATACATAAATTTATCATCACTAATATACAAAGATGATCATCAGCAAATAAGACAATTTTACAATATTTAAGAACATTTTTCAAATCATTTATATACAGCAAAAATAAAATTGGTCCAAGAATGGATCCCTGAGGTACTCCCAAGTCTATTTGTAATAGTGTAGATATTTCATTATTAAATCTAACTACTTATTGTCTGTTGTGTAGATATGATTCAAACCATTGGTTTTCAACTGCTCTCACGCCATAAATCTCCAGTTTCTTTGGCAGTATTTTCCCATCAACTTATTCAAATGCCCTTCTAAGATCCAAAAAAAACAGCAGCAACCTTTTGCTTGTTGTGTATCTTCTCTTTCCACTCGGACATAACATAGTTAAGTGCAGATGCACATGAATGTTTTTTTCCTAAATCCCGATTGGTGTTCTATGTGTATTCTATGGTTTTCTATAAGTATATTCACTGGCCTAAAGTCTTTGCATTTAATAGAGTTTTTAACTTTTTGAACTGGGACAATCATACCTAGATGTTTTCAAAACGCACGGGAAGACTCCCGAAACTAAGGACTGATTAATAATGACAAATGAAATTGAAACTATCTTTAAACATATTCTTGTTCATAAAGTTAAGGTCATTTTTGTTCGGCATTAGTTCAACTATTTTAAAAAGATCATTTAACGAATTCAATAGTTTAAAATTAAAGGGACAATCACAATTCTGGGAGTTGTTTATCCATAGTGAACACGGTATATCTTTATTTATCCCTTGTACACTTCTAATAAAATATTGGTTGAACTTGTTTGATATTAATTTATTGCACTCTGTTTTTGTCTCGTCAAATTCAATACAATACATCTATTATTTGATTGCATTTGATTGGTTTTGGGGTATCCCCCCAAACGAAAGATATCCATCTCTTTTAATTCCATTATCTTTGACCACGATCTCCAAAGGTGGAAGCGCAATGCATTGCTAAGGCTGATACACAAAATCAAATTAATTTAACTCAGCTTCTTTTGATTTAAGATTCTCAAAAAATCGTAGAACTATTCAATACAAAAAAGACAGACGTTTATAAAAAGTATTCCTGAAACGTATGAACAAAAAATGCAGTAGATGAAAAAAATGTGCTTCTAATGGTCGCCTTCGTAAAACCACTGAAAACTAGTCTCACAAATTTTTGTCAAACAGACTCAAGAATTTACAGTTTGAGAAACTAAACACAGTTTGGGGAATTTTCTTTAACCAAATTTTAATGAAAGTTTGAGTTTAAAACCTTCAATGGGCTTACTCGGGCTTAATTTTTTAAGCCCAACATTTTTAAACATTTCGTGATCTTCAAAAATATAAATATCCTGGGAACATTCTTCAAAAATATTCAAATAAAAATTCAAATTTTAAATTTTTCAATTGAAATGACAAATGGGAGAGGATTGAGAGTTCATACTAAGGGATAATAATGTACTCTTGGTGGTTTTAAATTTACTACCAGGTTGTCTTGTAACGAGAAAGTATATACTTAGAAAAATACTAAAACGGACATTTTCACGTACAAAAATGGGCTTTATCCGACTATAATTTTACACCATTAATTTCAGCTCATTAAAATTAATAAAATTAACTAGCCAAAGCATAATTATGTTGACAAATTAGTTTTACTCACAAAAAAAATATATATATTTTGAAATTAAAGAAGGATCAAAGTTAAATTATTTTATAAACAAATATGTCTGCTTTAGCCTCAATAACATTTTAGAATTGTCTTAGAACCGTTTCGACGAGTTTTTGCCGCATTCCTGCTGGAATATCATCTCAAAGCCTTGTTACTACAAAAAGGACCTCCTCTCTTCTCCGTGCCAAAAAAAAAAAATAAAAAAAATGTATTCCTTTAATGCAACCTCATGCATATCCAATATCATTAAATCTGCAACTCGAGTTGGCCAGTTGTGTGTTTGTAGTTAGTTCCATATCCCGTTAAAGTTAAATCAGTAAATGACTGCTTGATTGGTCAATCGCCAGATGGGAACGCGTAATTGTTTAAAGTTTATACTGGATCATCGTTCCATCTATTAGAAGCAAATCCGCACATCCGGAGGACGGTATACAACGCTAAAACATTGCAAACCCACCACCATGCTAACTGGTCTGAACGACTGGTGCGTATTTCCCACGAGATGATTTCGGCTTTCAAATCTTATTTACGATGATCATTTTCATTTCATTTTAAATACATTTTTATTTCTTCTTTCTTTAACTTACAGACTATACCCAAAAGTACTAAATCTAATTTAAAGCTAACATTTATCTTATTCTAGCTTACTGGCTCTTAGCGAGCGCTCTAAACTAAACAATATGCTTAAAATTATTGCCTTTCGGCCTTAAATCTATATACATATATCTATGATTTGTTTCGTTTTTTAATTGCCCAGAAACTTTATAAAACTTGAAATCTTTGTTATGTGTTTTGTTAAAAACGAATTAAAACTACCTAAGTTAATTAACCTAAACTACCTATAATCAGGGTGGTGAGCAATCTTATCGGTTGGTCAACAGCATGATCGCGTCCATGGTTGCCTGTCGGCCGCCAGCAGAGGTTCATCCGCGCCGCCGAGACTCGATCGAGGCCAATAGTCAAGTCTCGGAAGCACTCTTACATGCTGGCTAGCCCGGCCAATTCCAAGTACTAAACCTACCACCTTAATATCTAGCTTAAGACTAAGGAGGGTTGTTCGTAAGTAGTGCACCGGCCCGGGAGAGCGTATCCACCCTCACCTCTTCCTCAAGGCACCAAAATTCGGTGAACTGCTTAACCGTATCGACCCTGTCCCGTTCCGCAATTGCGGTACTAAAACGGCGGAGGTCCTGAGCATTGACGGCGTACCCGTCGTGGATAAGCCGCTTACCCCTCGCGCCGCGGTGGCTGTGGTACAATACCGGCACACCATCTTTGTCCGGACTAACCCTTTCATGTCTACATAAAGAAATGCCTCAGGCAGAATAAAGCCAGACCGAAGCGTACTCTCGTGGTACATTAATTTGGGGTAGTAAGCCCTGAGATCAGGTTATTATCACTGGCCATCGCCCTAGCAATGTGCCTCCGAATCACCTTAATAAGGAAATTGTCAATCCTATTCAGTCGGGCCCCATTGTATAAGGTCCTGTTGGGATAGTATTTTATGTACTGGGATTCAGGAGTTCTAAACAACCCTAGACAGGCCCTGAGGCATTGCCTCTCAAACACCCGAATATTTTCTATAAAGAACGGCGCTATATTGAACCACATGGGACAGCCATAAGCGATGATTGGCCTTATAAGGGCTACGTAGCAAATGACCTTCACCCTGGATTCAAGTTGACTGCTGCGAAACAGTCTCCTTGTCAGAGCGTAGGCCTTCTCAGGCCCAGCAAGACAAGCATCTATATGTTTGTCAAAATACAGATACTGGTCGAGCCGGATGACGAGATATCTGACCACGTTTTTCACCACCAATGGTCATTGGTCATCCCTGCTGTCCAATAATTGTTAATTTTCTCCAGTTTTTTTCTGGTATCCCTAAAAAACCTTAGCCAATTAAGTCCTGAACAGGATTGTTTCCGATTTTTTTAAATTGATTTTCAACTTCCAATCATCACAATATCTCTTAATTTGCTCGAAGTCACGCTGCAGAAAGATGTTGATGACCTCGATTTTTGGTCCTGACCTGTACGCCACTAAATCGTCTGCGTACGAGTTAGCGTGTCTGAGGGAACCCACCAGATCACTTGTGTAAATTCTTTACGATGATCCACGAGGCTCATGAACAATGTCTTCCGTCCATAAAACCTGGTTCAAATTTCAACAACTAATGGGTTTATTTTTAAACTCTCGGATTGTAGCTTCTTTATTTTGTTTTCGTAGTTATATACGGTACTTTACTTACAGGATATGTATCCAAATCGAGTTCAGCAAGGCGCCTCTGAATTATACTTTCGATAATCGTTGTTTCGGCATATTTTTATTATTTTAGGCTCGAGAATTTTAGTAGTTAAATTTGGATTTTTAACAAACTTCTAAAAAATTAATCTTCCATCCTTTTATACCTTCTTTGGTATAACTTTTTCGTTTTTTAGCCGAGATAGATAATTTTGCACAGGGGTCCTTCTTTTGCGATTATTGATTTGGATATTTACTGCTTGCTTTGACTAATTGAATTCTTCCCTTCATTCTTAATAGGAAGACCGCAATCGCAATCTACGACAAAAGCTACTCGATCTTCCAAAGAAATGAACTCGTCAGACAGTTTCGCCAGATTCATGGCTTCAAGCCTCCTTTTCATCCTCGGAGTGGACAGATGGTAAAAATCTTGAAGAAGAACACTCTAAAACAGATAAATGGTAAAAAATACCTAGTGATAGTATTTGTGACATAGTTCGAACAATCTCTGAAGCTACTCGTACCTCGACGTGATCAAGTTCGTAATTGGCAGCAAAACCGGTCGATGGACTTGTTTCAATTGTGCGCCTACCGTTGGGTCTTGGGTGTGTCAATTCGATTGCAATAAGTGTTTAGCTCTTGAGCTAACTATGGTTAACAGCATTCATCGGGGATGTAGCTCAGATGGTAGAGCGCTCGCTTAGCATGTGAGAGGTACGGGGATCGATGCCCCGCATCTCCAGGACTTTTTTTTCGATTGCCTTCCTTATTAAGTCTGACTTAAAAACGTTTTCGTAAAGCTTGTCCAATTTAGGGAGATTCCATATAAAAACATTCAACGATCAGCGAACTATTCATTCATTTATACACCGCGAACAAACTGCCACGATTTTGAGCTACAAAAAAATGTACCATTGCCTACTTTAAGTAGTCGGTGCGTTTTGCACTCAGTCGGTCTCATAAATCCAGAAAGACACCACCAAATCCACCTCACATTAGTTGTACACTCTTTGCAAACCTTGTTTACTTTTCATTCGGTGTAACCCCCAACCACATCCCTCTGGGATAACTTTATTCAACCTCCAGGGGTACGCATGCATACATATTGCGACGCTCCTCAGACTTAACGATGGCAAAAGTTTTTACTCTCAATGAGTCCTTGTGCGAAATCGCTTTCTTCCAAACAAACAATAAAATATTGGCACATTAATGTTTAGTCAGACGTAAAATTACTTTTAAGTCTTTCGCTCTCTCCCACTCCGCGCCGCTCGTTGCGCTCTCTCGCATTTTTTTGTTTCGCACACACAAAGTTTTAAAATAATGCAAAAGAATTTCATATATTTTCCGGGCATTAATCCGCTTTATTGAGACGGGACACAGACGGTGAGGCTTTGCCTTTTGCTGCCGAGATAGATACGAGTACACATCGACATATATACCGCCCTCCCACATCTATATATCGACAGAAAATATTGTGATCATCTCAATTAGGGGATGACGCAGCCTTCCTGGACTTTGAATTGCTCTTTCGTTCTTCTTCGATTGTTATATTGTTCCTATGATTATATTCCAATTGACAGTGAGTGAAGGCGGAGAGCATTCGATGGAAGTTCATTACAATTGGAAATCTATGCCAGCCAAGGGACGGTGGTGGTTTAATCTGATTGTCGGGATGATTTGTCCCCTCGTCGTCGCCTCGGTGGCAGATGAGATAAATGCGAGATACTCTCGTCAGAATGAAATGAGGAAAAATAAACTTTGTCCAAGTGTTTGCAAATTAATTAAAATGGAAATAACAAAAAAAAAAAAAAGAACTTTCTTGATGAAGGACCAGATGTTTGGGATTCCCTTCGATATTTTCGTTACTACGAGTGTCCTCTTCAAGGTGGCCCAAGTGGCAGCAAATATTAAAATATTAATGTTAAAAATGCAAATCAACTAATTTTGATTGTCGTCGGGATTAATGATGCAGCAATCAGTAGATGAAAGTCCAATTTCGATCAATGGCTGTACCTGATGTTGGTCTGCCTTTTGAGGCCCCATCTGGCGCGTAAATGGTGACATAACCTCAAAGTTATAGCTGTCCATTGCGACGTTTTGTTTGATTCGTTTTTAAGTTTGGTTCACACTATCTGCCTAGGCAAAATAGCTTCTCAATTGACCGTTTGGAGTCGGCATAAAATTGTAGATCCCTTCCATTCGTTTAAAACTTGAAAAACTCACACAAAACGAATGATTGTGAGAAGCTAGGCCTAGGCTTAAGAGACGAAAAGAGACCCGGCAATGGTGGTCTGATTCGAATATCTCTCGAATCTATATACTTTACTACACTTTTTCTGCTTAGACATATCATCCACTGTTTTCCTTAAAATTCCAATGGCATTCCGTTTTCAGTTTGGTTTTCAAACATTTATTGGCACAGCCTGCCACCATCTTCAATGACGTTTAGTGTATGACGATGACAGCAGTCACAACAAATGGCACCCATTCATGTAACACCCATTCATTTTTATATCAACTAAATAATTTCAGATTCAAAACTGATAAGACGACATTTTGGTTATGGCTAAATATATTATTTTCTTAGAACAATTATTGGCGAACAAGCTGCGTAAATAGAAACGTGACGTTGGTATTAATAGTCGATTGTGCTGGCTATACAGTTTCTAATAATAACTGCAGGTGGATACGACGTACACTCGTGCGTATACGTGATTTGTATATATAAAAGGGTGATCGTGTTTTCATTGTGAAACAAATATTCGTTTGGATAATCGCAACTGATTTTTGGTTTTAGCTTATCTATTTCTACAAGGGGATGTAGCTCAGATGGTAGAGCGCTCGCTTAGCATGTGAGAGGTACGGGGATCGATGCCCCGCATCTCCAGAACTTTTTCTTTCTTCTTTGAATGTATATATATTTATTTTGTACAAATTATGTTAAACAACAATTTAAGGCTACTTTTGACAGCCACAAATAATTCATCAAAATGCCATTCAAGACAAAATCGTTGTCGACTATTAAAAATTGATTCCATAAGACCAAATCTAACTTTTACATTCAGTTCATTCATACTATGTCGAATGTCATATCTTCATGCCTACATATATAAAAACGTTCGTTCCCGGCACGAGCGTCTAAAACTCGATACCTCGCATACTTGGACAAAATTGTAGCTTAGCCTGCAAAGAGGTTTCGCTTTAATTGCGATTGTCGATTTAGTCGTTTCAAGTTAATTTTTCACGTTTCTCTTAAATTCAGGAAATACATTTTTTTGAACAAAAATAGGTTTGCTGTTGAAAACTGAACCCTCTAAGTGCCAATGGAGTCTGGATATTTACGAAAATCTACATTTACTAATATTTGTTCACAAATTTCAAATGTTGGTGTCCTTGTATTCCCACTTTTATATTTTGTTGGTCGATTTCGTTGTTGAAATTTGAATAAAATCGTTGAAGTTTGTTTATTTATTTATTTATTTATTTGTCAACAAAGTACCAGGCCTTTTTTAGACATGCAAATAAAATAAAATAAAATGAGAGACAAAAATTAAGAAAAAATTAAGTAAATAAAGATTATTCAGAAAAAAAAAAACAAGTACAAAACTAATTAAGAACTGAGCAATACAATTAAAACTGGAAATAATTAAACAAGATGGATTTTATCAATGGTATTGTCATATTAATGTCAATTAAAGACGCACATTCATTATACAATAACATTAAACCATTTAAAGAGGAGGATCTTCCGTAATTCGTACGAGAACGAGGAATATAAAAGAATCTGTTAATACGCAAATTAAGTGATGGAACATTAAGACCCACAAGACTTAAAATATCAGGACAGTGAATCTCCCCAATAAGTATTCTGTGGAGGAAAAGAACTCTTGATACCTTTCTCCTAACCTCAAGAGACTCGAGCCCAATAAGTTGTAATCGGGCTGAGTAAGGGGGTAAGTTATTAAAATCCGACAAAGGTAGACGTCTGAGAGCAAACCTGAGAAATCTTTTTTGAATTGCTTCGATTCTTACTATATGAGTATTGTAGTATGGACACCAAACAATAGACGTATATTCCAGCAGCGATCGAACAAACGACAAATATAAAGTTTTCAGCGCATAGGGTTCGGTGAACACCCTAGCATAACGTTTAAGCATTCCCCATGCTCTATTGGCTTTATTTGTGATGTATTCATAGTGGTAAATGTAGGATAGTTTTCTAACATAACACCTAAATCTTTTATCAAAGATACACGCGGAATAACACTACTAACGAAGGAATACGCGTGAATGAAAGGCGAGGAACGACGGGAAAAAGTAATGACCGAACATTTACTAACATTAAGGGACAAGTAGTTTTTATTGCACCACAAAACGAAGTCTTGGAGATGTGCATTCAGCCTATGAAAACTATTCGGATCATTGCAGGAAGAGTATATTTTAAAATCATCGGCAAACATCAGGATATTGCAATGTGGAATAAATTTGACAACATCATTAACGAATAAAATAAATAAGAGTGGGCCTATGTGACTTCCTTGTGGGACACCGGATGTTACAGTAATTTCTTTGGATAACTGTCTTCGAAACTTTACAAATTGGTATCTGTTACTTAGATAGGATGATGGCTATCATATGCTGAGAAAAACTGTAGGAAACCCTAAGCGTTCAAGTTTGTAAAGAAGAAGTTTGTGGTCAACTTGATCAAACGCTTTATCTACTGAAATCAGTGTAAATGGCATCGACCTGATTACCGTTAGTTATCTCACTAATAACAAAATTTGTAAAAAGGAGAAGATTTGTAACAGTGGATCTGTTTTTTACAAAACCATGTTGGTTAATAAAAGAATTTTTCCATAGGGAAGGAAAGATAACTGTCTTCAACGATGCATTGAATATGTGGCAAAGCATGAAATGTACAGGAAGGGCACACATTTGTAAAAGCCTGCTGGAATACCATCGGGTCCAGGATTAAAATTAGGGGCCAAACTTCTAAGTTTACTCAGTATCATATCTTCGGCAAAAGCGATGTTACGAAAAATAGAGAAATGTGATGCACCTAAATAAGAAAAAATAGTGTTCATCTAAAACAGAACTAGGATTAGAATATACCGATTGAAAAAATGCCGCAAAACGATTGCAGATAACGCGGGGATCATCATAGGAGAATGAAGCCGGAAAGCCATCATTATTCTTTTGTAAATTAACATAATTCCAAAAAAAATGTTGGCGATAATTTGATTTTGGATTCGATATCATTGATATAAGCCGAGTACATTTCATTCACATCACGTTGAACTCCCCACGTAAAAAAAAATAAACATTCAAAAAACCTCCCGTCAAGGGAGCGAGATAGAAAATCGATTCATTCGCATTTTACGATAGATGGCGTTGGTGGTCAACTGTTGCGAGCGAAACGGAGTTATGGCGGCTCCAACTTGTAAAGGGTGGTTAAATTTTAAGGGCCGATGTTGAATGTAATAAACGTCAAGTTTTTTTCTGCATTTCATTTGACATTATTTCTTAATTTCAGACTAACTCAATTTGAACCATGGAAAGATACACAATCTAGCAACGCGTTAAAGTTATTCAGGCTTATTATGAAAATGGGCGTTCAAATCAAAATGCATATCGTGCACTTCGTGATCTTCAGTGATGAGGCACATTTTCACCTCAGTGGATTCGTCAATAAGCAGAATTGCCGCATTTGGGCGAATGATAATCCAAGAGCGTCATCGAAAATTTGGACCATCGGATGGAGGTGTGTCGCCGAGGTCGCGGCGGCCATTTGCCCGATAAAATAAATGCCCAGGCAAATATTGTGGCTGTCATCGACACTGCCAAGGCTTTCGTGATGATTTTGGAAGAACAACAACATTCTAAACAATATCTGGCCTTATTTGTTATTTGCTGGCCAAACACAATGCATGGTGGAGTTCTTGCTCTGTTGTCATGGAAATAAAGGGTTTTCCAATAAGAGGTGTTATTTTGGTATTCAAAGAAAAATGCCATTTTTTGAGATAAATGATCGGATGTTTATTTCATAATAAAGGAAGGTATGCCGTTAATAATGAAAAACAACATCAGCCAAATGGCCACCACTAGCACGCATACAGGACCAAATCCTTTCACAATAACACCTCTTATTGAACAACCCTTTATATTGTAATGGTGAAGGCACTTTTTAAGAAAATATAAATAGAAAGTAAGCGGTTCTTGTGCTTCTTTTAACTTATCAGTTGTTCACGAAAATGGCATGGCCAACAGATGGCGTTACGCTCTCAGGCTCACATTTGACAAAGTTGTAGCATATTCGATCTCTACACATCGAGCGGTTGTATGAAAAAAAAAAAAAAACAGTCAAAAAACGCGTCAAAAAAACGTCGAAAAACGCGTGAAAAAAAAACAAATGCTGCTTTGAGTTTTTAAGTTCTGTTTCATAAAATGATGCTTTTCAAATTTAAAGCAATCAAATTCCGCTTATTCAGCTTTTTTGCAACTGACAACTACAAACAAAAATAAAGTGCACGAGTGGATCGAACGAAACTTTTTCGTTCATCAAAAGTTTGGTTGGTGTTTTCTTATTTAATTAGGTAGTTAGGTAAAAATCTGAGAGGGAATGCTAGATAAAAGAAACGGTTCATGAAATATAGAAAAAGGAATAGAGTTACATAAAATTCCCTTCTAGATTATTCATCTGATATGGGATATGTCAGTACATATAAAAATGTGAGGTTTTAAAAGTTGAAGTTCTCAGTAATAGGCAATTGTTGCCAGTTCTGGGCCCATGTTCTATAATTATCACATCGATATACTTCTCACTAAAACAATACAAATTGAAAAAAAAATTCCAATGTTTTCGGTGCGAACTTTTATCGCGTGAGTTACAGAACATGGGCCCTGGTTAGAGAGTTATAAGCGCCTACTGTACTATTTTATAAGCTCTTACACTTTACAAGATTTTTGAGTAGCAGGAGTTTCTGATTTTTTATCTGTTAAGAAAAGATTTTCTTTTTGACTGGAATAGATTAATGACGCTGGTTTAAGGTGTCCATGATTGAAAGTTTTGTTCGTTATATATAGATATCTTTCTATATAAATATATATATGTATATGCAAGAATTCAGAGATTTGTTTTTGATTTTGCATTAGCAGTTATAAACTGAATATCGTGTGTAAGCATTGTTTGGTTTTTAAAGTTTTATCGATTATTACTTTTTAAAATTAGCGTTTTTGGTGATTCGAATTGAAAATTTAGGACGCAATAATTTTAACAACATCAATTTTACTCTAAGTTTGCATTTTGGTCAAAATCGTTATTGACGTTTTCAGGTAAACTATAAGAAAAACTAAATTTAAAAATAATGACTTTTCAAAAATCGATTTTACGATAATAGAGAGAAAAACCGAGTTTGCCATTAAGTTAGAAATTCTTATTATTTTACCATGAAAATTAATTTTTGTTACAACCGTATGGACCGTTTTCGAGATATGTCCAAATTTCAAAAGTACCGTTATTCGATTTTTAGCCAAAAACTGGGTATGCAGTCATGGTAACCTCACCTACTTAAGCTTAATTATCAATTTTGGTTGAAATCGTTTGAGCCGTTTTCGAACAAATCAAACTGGTACGATTTTTATATGGGAAGAACCATTAATATTGAGGTTACCTTGCAAAAAAAAAAAACGGCCACGAACTGTAAGCCCACAGACTTCAAATCCGAAGTTTGAACTAAATCCGGGCAGCCGTTTAGGCAGTAGGCCAGTGGAAGGATGTGTAGACTGACGGACAGAATTTTGCGACCCACTTTATTGATTTCGTCTGTCATCGTAATGTCAGAATTGATTAACATTTCGAGTTCGAAATTTTGTACGAATATATATGTAATATCTTTCTCTTACAACGTAATCGAGTAAGTTAAAACTGTACAAAGGATATTAACACTGCAACCCTTACTGAAAGACCTCCGAGTGTCCCAAAGATCCTTACTTCTATACATGAACTGAACATCCTTGGCGCAAATTAATAAACGAGCGTTTAATGCCTTACTTAAAGCGTCCAATTAATTATTCAACTTCATCTGTCGATTCAGCTTTCGTTGGCAAATTTCTATACCTCTCTAAATCGAGGGTGAAAAATGAAAAACCCTTGGCGCATATATCAAATATTCCACCGCAGACGACAACATTTTTCCCGTATACTAACAGTATGGGTACAAATGGCCTGTTAAGCCCCCACCGCTGCTCGTTTGGCGCATCTTGAGAGCGAATGATGAATATTCACATGCCGAGGACCGAGAAGTTCGGCTTGAGTTAACGACTACAAAAGGTACAGTCGATACTGGGTATTTTTTTTTCTTCGAGTGCAAAAAATACAATCTCATTTGTTTGCCAGCACATATGCAACGGGCTGTACGTACGGGAGGTGAAATCAACCCGCGTAATTTGATTTGCACCCTCCCTGCTTCATCGCTGTCGACGGATGCTGCTTGTTTTCCCAAGTTGGCTGTTAAGCAATTAAAAAACGTGTATGAGTCGACGGGGAGGTTGTGGTGGCTCCTTGGAGCCTTGTATAATGATACATGATGTGCTATTTACGATGACAGCTTCTGTTTTAATTTAACCGGATCCCCAGTCAGCAGGGGTACGTTTGGTTTGATTCTCCAGCAATTGTCGTCGATTGCAGCAAAGTTGAAAGTTTGCGAATGGAATCCGTCTAAACAGGGACCGAGAGATCTCACTGTCATTATTACGTGGTAGTTTTGTTTTTCTCACCCCCAACCCTACGGGGGGGAAGGGTTGTTTTTGTTTTTCGAATGAGCACATTTTTTTGAAGTGGAAGATCCCCTCGTCGAGGGTGTGCAAGTGCAAGATGAGCACACCAAAACGAGAACGATTTGTGTTCTCGGTGGTGTATAAGAAAAGTTTTCGCCGACAAATGGAAATTTATTACCTGAGTGTTTTTAATTGTTTTAAGTGTTTTACGATGTTTATGTTAGCTTGGCTCTATCCTCCACACTGGATGAGTGGGAGAGAGCGACCGACGCGTGTAGATAGCGATGGGTATAGTTTCACGGCGATCGATCGGCACTGTGGCGTGGCTATTTTATTTTTGGCTCGTAATCGTGCCGTGAATTTGTAATCTTTTCGATAGACAGGTATTGTTTATATTTAACAGTTTAAGTTAAAGAAATCGTACGCTTTGTATTATCGGGGATGTAGATCAGATGGTAGAGTCCTCACTTAGCATGTGAGACATATGGGGATCAATTCCTCCTCATCCCTAGTTCTTTTTGCGCGATTGCGGAGTGTGATCTTTTTTTTCTATTTGACGTTATCTGTTGCCGCTATCACCTTGGCGATAATAGCATCATAGCAGTATTATGTTTTTATTTGGGAGGTTTAATTTATTGCCTAGCGCCTAATCTTCCACACAGCTATGTGTACTTATTCGTCAAGATAAAAGTCACTTCTGCGACTAATAAGTTATAGCAGCGAGCTCTCAATGTCATTTCGGCCTAGTTTCGAAGTTGCCAGAAATTCGTGTCCCTCAGCAGATTGAGCGAGGCCTTTTCGAATTAAGGGCAAGCTCCCCCTGGGAATATGCGGATTTATTTTTCGAGACCTAAGCATAAGCCTTGAAAACTTCCCTCATTTTATTGACAGTCTGCAGTCCTTTAAGAGCTTGTCAACGAGCTCTTAGAATTGGCATTCAATTTACAGCTTTTTAAAGGATAAATACTGATGACTGAGATCATACCTTTTAAATTTTTATCGAAATCGAAATTGAGGTTTTCGAGAACTGAGCAGTTTTTAAAATTAGCGTTTTCGGTGCTTCGAACTAAAAATTAAGAACGCAATTATTTTGAAAACATCAATTTGAATCTAAGTTTGAGTTTTGGTCAAAATAGTTCTTGAAGATTACAGTAAACTAAAGAAAACGACATTTTTTAAGTTTTTTTTTTTCAAAAATCTATTTATATACATAGATTTCGAGAGATATTCGAATCAGACCACCATTGTCGGGTCTCTTTTCGTCTCTCTACCACTATAAATCTTACCCAGAGAGACTTTCTGGATCTCTCCAGAGTTCTTCCCTGAGTTCAATTCCTAGTGTTAACGCTAGCATCTGGTTATGGGAGATCTGTTTCATCGACTGGGTCTTAACCCAATGATGTCCCAAGATCCTCATTCTCTTGCCAGCCAACGCCGGACATTGACACAGTATATGTGCTGCTGGCCGGTATAATCCTCTCTAAAGCCCATCTTCCTTAAGTGATACCCGAAATTACCATATCCTGTTAACAAAGCCACCACCCATTTCAATGTTCCTCGACTCATGCTAAGAACCCTTCTTTGAGTGGAGCAGGTCGGCCACTTAATTGCCATTTTATCCTGTCTACATTGTTCCACGGTTGACCACCTGCTCAGGTGTTCTGCCGTAATCCATTTGTGAATCAGCTGTTCTAGCATTCCTTTGGCAATTGAAGAGAATGGTTCTGGTCCCAGTAACTTTTCAGTTGACCCCTGTTTTGCAAGGATCGTTGCCTTCGATCCCTGTGTGTCTTCGTACCCAAGTCAGTGTTACTTATTGAGCTTAAGTACACATTCCAGTGCCAATGATGTTGTGATGTTCCATACATCTGATCACCGGCTGATTGTCCAGTGATATAAGGATATTTCTTCCCTCCACCTGAATCTCAAGCAAGTAGTCCAACGCATGCAGCAATGCAATCATCTCAGCTTGGAATACAGAAATGTGTCTCCCGAGGCTAACCTGACGGGCTAGCTCCAGCTCTGCTGAATAGATACCAGCACCCGCTCCGCCATCCATCATGGATCCTTCTGTAAAAATCACTATTTCACCACTCCTTTTTTCTGGAAGTAATCCGTTCTCAATACGAGTTTTGTGATTCCTTTCCATAATACGCACCCTTGTTATCCCATCCATAGGCATGTTGAGCTCCCTAATCTCGTTTTTGACAAGTTCCAGGATCTTCCTATGTCCATAGATGGTACCACGATTGTGCCATTTCGCATCTCGATGCAAACGAAGTGCCGCTAGGGCCGCTGTTTTCTCAATAAATAAGTCCAGCGGTAAGATCCCCAGGATCACTTCCAATGCGCATGTTGGTATTGTCCTTATTGCACCTGTTTTCGCCCACCATACAACCAATGCGTATGTCATAATGGGTCAAGTTATCATCGTATACATCCAGTATGCTGACCACATACAAGTTTGCACTGATGTAGTACCGTTTTTGCCTTCCAAAGTGTTAAGGGTCGAAATTCCAGATTTTTCAACTTCTTCGTGAAGATTATTAGATCCGTTTTGTCCGCATTAATGGAAAGCCCTTATTCCAGACACCGCCGTTCAACCACTTTGAGCGCATTCCTCATGATATGACGTCTATGAAATTGCCACTGGCCATTATTGCTATGTCGTCAGCATATTCCACTGCGTGGGATTCAGTTTCAATTTTAAGATTTCGTACCCAAAGGGAAAAAAAAACGGAACCTTATTAGTCTGTCTGTCCGAACCCACTAGAGGCTAGACCAACTTTGTTCCTAGGCCTATCTCAAAATGATGAATGCATACAAATTTTTATTTCATTTCTTGATTTCCAAAAAAATTAATTTGTACCTTTTTTGTTGATCATGCTCGTAGCTATATAGTGCTGAAGAATGTTTTGTCAAAAAGTTAATATTTGAAAAAAAAATATTTAAAAAAAAAAACAGTAAAATAAAGTACACTCCTTTAGTATAAATAAAGAACCTTATTCCATTCTTTAATAGTATGTTCTCTTAATCGATTCCCATTGGAACCTTCATTGCAGACCCACTCAATTACACTCTTACTCATCCACACACCGACACCACAACCACACTCCATCCAGATGCCAGACTCCACAGTCCTCACTAGTGTTTGTGCTTTCGGGGAAACGCTGCAATGAGAAATGCGAAAATGATTCTGGCCTTCTAGGTTATATGTTTAATTTTAGTATTCTTTGGCTTTCCGTATGTTAATTATGATGTGTCACAATTAAAAAAAAAAAACTATTTACTTGTAATAAAAAATCTTCGCAATTTCCAACTCTAGTGAAGTATGGAGCCTTCGGTACGCGAGTGACACTCGCACTTGGCCGGCTTTTAAAGGTTGCCAGATGACGGTAGACTAATCGGGTTAAAATTTGGAGTTTGGGTATATGCGGAGTCTCCTTAAATGCACGGGAAAAATGAATCTAAACAACTTTACATACACCCAACCTTGCACCTACTCGAACCTCCAAACAGTGAAATACATATTCCACTGTTTATGCACTGTGGTTTGGTCTTCTCTCCATTAAGTTTCAGGCACTCGGGTATGCTTGTCATCTTAAGTCAAAGAAGTTCTATAAAGGATGGTTAAGTTTTAAGGGCCGATGTTAATTTTGAATAAAACATAAATTATTTGGGAAATTACTGTCGTTTATTTTTATTATGATAATATTCGTATGGTTCAATTATGTATGGAACAAAATATCGGCCGTTATGCCGTTAATGTGCCGAATTATATCATCATATCATCCTTTAGCTCTTGAATTGTTGCTGGCTTATCGACGTACACCTTTTTTTTTCAAATAACCCCAAAGAAAGAAGTCCAACGGTGTCAAATCACATGATTTTGGCGGCCAATTGACATCGCCACCACGTGAGATAACACAGCCATTGAATTTGTCGCGCAAAAGACCGATAGTTTCGTTAGCTGTGCGTGGCAAGTGGCACCGTCCTGTTGAAACCACATATCGTCCACATCCTTGTCTTCCAATTCGGGCCATAAAAAGTTTACAACTCTCTGATTTTCTTACTCAGTGGTTTGTGCCCTCCAGAAATTCAAATTACACCTTGCGACTCTTCCCATCGCCTCGTCGAACTTCTGAAAAGCATTGCAAGTACCATATGGCCTGAGGAAGCATTTCAAATACTTCGACAAATAGTGCATTCACTTCATTTCTCGCGAAGTTTCTTAATATTAGGAAGGTTATAAAAAGCTAAACCTGGGGTGCTTTCTGGACCTATTGCGCTTAATATTTGCTTATTTTATTTGTCAAAGCTGGGGAAGTTCGCTACAAAAAAGCTGATCAGCTACCAAAAATAATTTGGAGATGCGGGGCATCGATCCCCGTACCTCTCACATGCTAAGCGAGCGCTCTACCATCTGAGCTACATCCCCGATTGAAAAAATGCACTACAATGTGTCCACAAAAAGGCCAAAAACAGATATAACAATTTAACCATTGCCAATGGGACAGGTGTGTCCGATTTATGCATACCAATGAGCATTACGCACCAGACGGCAATTGAAACCAGTTCGAGGTATACTTTCATTTGCCATTGCCAGATAGAATAGTGTCACAGAGAGTATGTCCATGTATACCGCTGTTGGTGGTTATAGTTATTCAGATTTGTATTCATTTCTTTCGTAAATCAGATTTGTTGCTGCTTCATACAACTCTCAAGCTCATAACCTAATTGTTTGTCCTCTGCAGGAGTTCCACTCAATGTACACGCTATTCGTAGTCCATTGCGAACGTTTTTCTTCGGCATTTTCATTTAGCATTTCTTTCGAAGCACGCTAAACAATTTCACAGCGACCTTCAACGTAAACCCCTTTTCACCAGTTCTTATTCGTATATACGTATATGCAACAATTTCAAATTAACCCCAAGCTGTTGTTAAACAGTTCTTATCTACAGAATCTCTAAAGCATCCATTAAATTGCAAGCAACAATTAGTGAACAAAGACAAGGCAACGTTAAGCTCGTTCATATTTACGAGAGCATATAAAAGTCGGTGATATCTTATCACCACCACTGAGATGGGATGAGAGTAGGGATGCTCGCAATAACAGTTTACCTTTTCGCATTCATCTTCTACCACTTCCATATCCTCCCTACCCAGCCACCATTTTCGTAAGGAAAAGAAAATAAATAAAGAAGACACTCCAACTTAAGATGTTGCGGATCGAATGTTCTGAATGAGGAGAATACAGGGTTGAGGCCAAACCAGGGATGGAGTCACGTTCTTGCCGTTTTTTTATTAATTGACTTCTGTGACATTTCTCAGCGGATTTGAAAGAAACTTAATGAAACCGGAAAGAAGTTTGCACGAGGACTTTGCGCAGATTCACAGTATTGGTGACAAGAGTTTCATAGCTTCCTAGACTAAAGCTGAGGGTAATTTCAAATGTAGAAATCCACCTCCTTCTGACCTGCAAGTATATGATAACCAAATTTTTGTGTAGTCCTTTTACTGAGAATGTTGATATTAATTCCAAGGCATTCTATCATCAGTCTGTTGCTGTTTGTATTTATAGCTTTAGCTTCTCCTTGGTCGCAGTCATTGTGAATCTTTTTCTTGTTTTTTTAATTTCAAGACTTATGCCATTATAAAGGCGAGGTTGACCTAAGTCTTGCAAAGTATTGATTGCGATGAAGCTGCCGCAAAGACGGAAATGACACGACCTGTGATTGCAATGACAGATGTTTTCTTGTGGTCTTTTGTTTTAAAATGGAGGTAATGGCTCAGGATCTGAGAAGCACCGTTTTTACAGTGCAGGCTTAAAGCCGTTTAGCAACAATTCAAGTTTAAACTGACGTTCAAAACGAAGGTTGTGTTTTACAGTGATGGTTTACACTTAACCGATAGTTTAAATCGAGTTTAACTTAAACGGCCGTGAATGATGGTTTTAACCGACATTTGTGATGCAAGCGAAATATTGTTACTTTTTTTAAAACAAAAAAGGCACATGACCTTCCCCTATTCTTCGGAACAACTGTTCGGAAAAATGTTCCGACATTTTGTAACGCATATCGGCGAATTACGATGAAGTGCGTTTTTGATATCCTCCGACAGAAATTAGTTGCGGAGTCTGTTTACGATTTGCGCGGTGCGGTGCGCCATCGCAATTGTTTATTTTCTTCCGAACTCGGACACCTCGAATCGAATTTGAGCCTCCGAAAGAGTATGTGTTGCGGAAAATTTTCCGTTCCGACAGATACCACGCTAGGGCCGATAATTAAGTTTTTAAGCTCTTGAACGCTTGACAAAAAGTCCGAGAGCATAACTGTCCTGTGAAAGCTTCTCCATTTATCCGTCGTACTCGGTATAAAATTGTAGGTCTCTATTTCATTTGTCTTAAAAATTATAAACTCATATGTACGAATGGTTTTAAAAAACTGAGCCTGAACTGATTGGATGAAATCATTCGGGAAAACGAAAACTATCGAACGTTTTGATGCACTTAGAAATGGAGACGATTGGAATTTTCTTTTTGCTCGAAAAGCAATCGCTTTGATTGCTTTATGCTACCCTGAAAACGACAGACGTTTTCGTTTCGATCAAAATGAAAACAACGGCTCTGCGAAATAAGGCCCCAATGAAATAAGGCCCCAAAAAGAAAATGAAATAATGCCCCAAAAAATTATACAGGAAACAACAACAACGATTTTTAATACAATTTGGGGTGTTGTTTCCTTTTTTGGGGCCTTATTTCCTAATGAAAATTGGGGTCTTATTTCATTATGAAATAAGACCCCAAAAAAAGAAATGAAATAAGTCCCCAAAATTATTTTTTTTATTATTAATTGTTACACTTCCGATATAGAATGCGTATGGGGGGGCATGCTGCCCCCCTGCAACCCCCCTGCTTGGATTTACTGTTAGATTACGGGGTGAGGTCGAGGTTGAGTATATAAAAAGTTTCTTTAATCTAAATTAATTGGTCCAATATCACCAATATTAAATAAAAAGTAGTTTTCATTATTTTTAATTTCATAATTAAATAAACCTCAATTTCATTTTGTTTTGGGGCCTTATTTCATAGTTGAAATTGGGGTGTTATTTCATTATGAAATAAGACCCCAAATTTGGGGCCTTATTTCATTTTCTCTTTTGGGGCCTTATTTCCTACAGCCGAAAACAACGACAGACGTTTTATTGAAGTTTTTCATATTTCGTTAATTATTTCTCAAATATAATTCCCATTTGCGACTTTCATATCCAATCAATCAGTACACAAGAAAACGTTTGAACGTTTTCGCCTTACATAAAGACGATTCTGATGTCCATAAAGGTAATACCTGACTGCTGTAAGGAACCAAACGTCCTCGACTAGAATGCGAAAATTATCCTAAAAGCGGCTTAGACTACATATCGACTGTGAAGAGGAAGAAGAAAACAGAAGCAGTTACGTGAAGCAAATTTTCGCTTTTGAATGATTTCTTTCGTTTTTTAGAATGCGAAAGTGATTTTCCTTTCGTTTTTAACAGAAATTCACCTTGAAAGAGAATGCCGAATGTGATTGAAGCAGCATAGTTGAAAATATTCGTTTCTTTATTTTTCTACCGAAAATTTCAAAAAATGTACTTGCAAGAATCCAAATTTTCAATGAAGGTACATACCTGGCTCTGAGGTATAGGATAGACAAATAATTACTAAACCGCAATAAAACGATCCGTTGTCAAGCATTTCTTATTAAAAACAAATTCTGTACGCCGAACTTGTAAAAGTCTTCAAAATACGAAATGGAAGTGTTTTAGGTTTCTCTCTTCTCAAACACACAGTAACTCTTTCTGACTGATTGACTTTGTCCCCTCTCTTTAACCACACAAACAGTGAATAAATAAATTTGAATTTAAAACCTGCCAACAAGAAAACGAATCCTTTCACGTACGTGTTGTGCATAATAAATGTTGTCGCACCTTCTCCTATATAAAGACATCTCACTAATCAGGACACAACCACTTCTCACTGAACCACTCTTCCCATCTCCGCCTCAAACCACCACAACAATGCCACAGTCAGAGAGTCCCTGAAATGGAACCTAATTTCTGATTTACCTCAATTTACTTGCTATTCACAAAAGTTTTCCAAGTCAAACTCAAAACTTTTATGCTTGACAAAAATACCATGAAATATTTATCGCTGTGATTAATGAAAATATTTATTAGGACGAAGAGGAAGAGGACACATCACTTCTTCTAAACTCACTGTGTGGGTGGAATGGGAACGTGTAGTCACGTCACGCCCTCAAGTCAGGTGCGCGAACCTTCTATAGGTACTCCGCCGGAAATTTGGAATTTTAAATCATTACAAACAAAGGACATGCATTTTTAAGCGAATTAATTCAAAGGAACATTTTTTAATTAGTTTAAGGTGAAAAGATTTGTGGCGGCGCATAGCTTGCCTCCCTCCGTCTTGGGATTTATTAACATTTTTTGTTCTAATTTTCGTTGCTTGTTTCAGCTACACTATGTCTTGGGTTATAAATTTTAAATCTGCTAAATTAATCCTGAGTTTTCTTTTATTTTGCTCTCCTTCGTCTTTGTAATAATGCCGGCGGTGGCATAGGACTCTGGCGCGTTGATTGCATTAGGAATTCTCTGTTTCTTTGTGGATTAATAGCTTTTGGGCGGATGGTTTGGGGAGCGTCATTTTATTGGCGAGTAATAATTTTAATTTGGAGCATGTTTATTGGATTCGAGTATTTTTGTGCATAAATGTAGTCACTTTTTTGTTAAATGCATTTCTTTAATGTTTTGGAAAATTGCAAGAAAAAAAAACGAAAAAGACAATTGGGCTCAACCGGGATTTGAACCCGGGACCTCTCGCACCCAAAGCGAGAATCATACCCCTAGACCATTGAGCCGCACGATTTTTAGCCCTCAGATTTGGAAATGCTTCGAAATGTATAATTTAGCTGAAAACTTGTAATCGCTTTCACTTTTCCATTTGTAAGCACACATACAAAATTCTGTAGACGGTAGACCTGTTTGTTGGACGGAATAGGTAACAAACTTTATACAGTCTGCTAGCTCTTTAATGTTGTACTTAGTAGCAATTTTTGTAGCTTCTAAAATTGGATCCGAGTTCAAAAATACAGTAATCGGAGACTCTATTTTTGAATCTAGCAATAGTGTGAACAGCCAAGGCGGCTGTAGTGAACTAAAGATATCTGTGGGATAGCCTGGTCTTTGTCTTTTATGGTTTCAAACCTTTAAAAAGTCGTTGGTTTAGCCGAACTCTGTTGAACAGAACGTGTAAGGTTAATCCCTGGTTAATCTAAATGGTGTCCTACCTAGTTCATGAATTTGATAGCCGGATGTTTTTTTACTTTGCAAGGCACTTTGTAAACTGCGGTATTTCATAAAGGGGCTAGAACCTCCCATTAAAAAAAACACGTTAAAACCCTTTTTCTTGACAACAATGGGAGCTCAATTCCAAAACTTGGATCTCTGATTTGGTTTGTCATAGCAAAGCACATAGCAAAAGGTGGACAAGATTTGAAGAAGAGGCGTTGCTGCTTTTTAACACAAATTTGTTTAAAATGCTTTGTATAAGCTGCCAAGATTTAGAACAGAGGAGTATGTACATATGCATGTATGTTAAAGTGGCCCTCAATGAGAGAAACACTTTGGCCGTTAATTGGTCCATTACTGGTTACTCATGTGAAACATTCACATCCGTTAATAAAGCTGAGAATGTTAGCAGCGCTGGTGTAGCATAGATCACCGGTTCTTAAACTGTATTCTGCGTAACCCTGGGCTTCCGCGAACGAGTTTTCAGGGTTCCGCGACTCCCTTGAATTAAGAAATAATTTGTGTAAGTATGCAATTACAACATTTTTTTTTATAAAAATATTTGACGTTTGATACGAAAACTAACATCCATTTCTAAGGAAAATCCAGCCTACGAAACTAAGCATTCCGGAAAACGAGTCTCTTATAGATCTGCAGAGTTCTTCTTCATCAAAACATGTATTTGCTTCTGTATTATTTAACGAATTGAATTCCGTTTTCGATGAAGTTTTCGCGAAAACCCGGTTTTCGACTCGGTGTGAATAGACTATTAAGAGGGGTTCCGAAATATATCTGGGCCTTGTTTAGGGTTCCACAGCTTAATAAGTTTGAGAACCGCTGGGATCATTGAGGAAATAGTTTTCTAAGTACGCCATCCTTAGGTTGGATAGAGCAGGACAGTTGCAGAGAAGGTGGGTGAGAGATTCATCCTCTTCCTCATCCCTGCAGCTCCTGCAAAAGTCATTGTATGGCAGTCCAAGTCTTTGCGCGTGTTTGCTCAGAATACAATTACCAGAAATGACATTATAGCAATCAACGAGATACTAGATCTGTTGAGTCGCACAAGCTCCTTGGACCATTTAGTATCCAGTGTCGGCCAAGAAAGCCTGGCAACGTCGCAATATCCAAGATGTTTCCATCTATGGTTTGCTTTTCTTGTTGTGTCCGCATTAATGATTTGCTTAGCGTAAGACAGCGGTGCATGCACGTTGTGCTAGACTAGCACTATCAACACCGGAGGAGCCTAATCTTGTCAGCTGCACAGTTCCCTGGGATGTCACAGTGTCCCGGAATCTAGCAAAGCCGAAGGTTGTACCTTCCAACTATCTTGTTAAGAGGTACGCGGCAATCTTCCACCGCTTTAGATCTAATTTCGCTGGATATTGAGAATCTGATGGCAGCCTGACTGTCAATGTATATAACAACATCCCTGTGTGATATAGTATTAAACGACAGCCACGCTATGGCTTGACGAATAGCTGCGATTTCGGCCTGGAAGACTCTACAGTGTTTCGGGAGGGAGAAGGAGAGACCCAAGCTCAGTTCCTCTGAGAATAACCCTGCCCCGACTCCCTCTAATGTTTTGGAACCGTCCTTAAATATTGACAGTGCTCCTTCATGTGGGACATTCCGTAAATCCGATCGGGATCTGTCCGGTATTTTCTTTTTAAAGCTTTTTTGAAGTCAATTTTTATAGACAGACAGTCGATATTAGGTATGTCCAGTTGGTTTTCCTCTCCAGTGCTTACCCTCCCTTAGTCCGATTGCCGCGTTAGCGACGTATTCCTTGCCTTGTTTGTAGAGCAACGGTATAGGAGATGTCCTCAGTGAACCCGTGATGCTGATGCATGCCAAGCGTTGAGTCTTCGCAAGGGCCTTCAGATTGGAGATCTTGTCCAAGGCCGGCCACCATACCATTATGCCCTAAAGAATAATCGGTCTGATTACCGCGGTTTGAAGCCAATGCATTATATGTTGGGTTGGAAGCCCATCTCGAGCCGACAGCCCTTCTGCAGGAGTAGAGTACTACTAGGGATTTCCTAGCACGTTCGGCAATGTTTTCGCTCCACAAAAGCTTGCTGTCTAATATCAGACCCAAGTATTTGGCACTTTTGACAAACTCGAGTGAACTGCCGTTGAGATAAGTGAATAGAACTAGTTCCGTTTTCGTCGGATTGACGCTTAGACCGCAGCTATTGGTCCAGGCTACTGGTTTACGTAAAGCGAGTTGCATGATATCGGAAAGAGTCTGATGATACTTTCCCGAAGTAGGCCACGACTTTGCATCCGGAAAGCTCCATCGAAATCAGAAGTTCGTTGAGAACTAGATTCCAAAATAGTGGTTATAGCAATCCTCCTCGGGGAGTACCTCAACAGAAAACTGCTGTGGCCCATAAGTCGGAACTAAGTCGCGCTTAAGAGGGAAAAACAGAGCACTCAGCCCTCAAACGTTTATTAAATTTTGAAGCTTTCTTTGCAGGTAGCCTTATTTGTTTTTATTTAGTCAACTCCGATGGATCATCAAACTGACATATTTTCTGTTACTTTTCAGATACCAACCAAGGCCGGACCACCGTAACAAAAGATCTTACAACTTAAACAGAGGCTCCGAAGACTATAAAGTAAGTTGAATTGGACTTTGAAAAATGTACTTCTCTCTTCGAGTTTGGTTTACACTTAACTAAACGTCTGTGCTTATAAATTTCTTTTCTCAAATGCAGCGCAATACAAATTACAACAACAAATATACGTCTGCCTGGAACAGAAGACCCAATAGGAATCAGAACCAGAATAGGAAGCACGGATCGAGATTCGCCAATCTGTCATGGCAGCGCAATAATCCGAATCAGAATCAGTCCAATACGCAGCCAGATCCATTTCAAATCGTCGGCGGATACATAAATGAGTACTTTTTCCAACAATTGGAAGGTCCCAATGGTCCGGAGTTTCAAGATCAATCGCACGGCTACCCGACGTGGTTCGACAGAAGCTTGGAGGGTGAAGATACATCGCATTATACTGATGGTTTTGCAAACGATATAGATCTTAGAGAGACGAACCAGGAGTATCGTTGTAGCCAGGGCAATCACACTTCACAACCGAAAAACGACAGTCTAAAAAAACGAAATCCTTTTAAAAAAAGCAACAAGAATTCTAAAGCAAAAGCCGGTAAGGTTCCTGGCTGGAAAAATCGAAAAAAGGCGTCAAACAAAGAGAAAGAACCCCCCAATAGGAGCGTTGATATAAGCCAAAAGCCATCGCAAGTAAGGAACAATAGCTCGCCACGACACACACCACAAAATCCGGGTGACTGTGTCGAGCTAGCAAATATAAAGGAAGGCGGTCTGAAAAAGAGCATAGTTACCGAAACCACACAACCGAAGAACAGGGAGCTTAACAGTCTGAACCCGGAGTGTTCGGAAATAGAAAAAGGGCCCAATCCTGACCAGCAAGTGTCGAGTGAGATTCTCCAAACCGAATACCGTCATCAGGGAACACCGTTTAAGACATCCAGCCCTGAAATCCCAAGTACAGAGGAGTTGCTACTAAGCATAAAGTCCGAGCTGCCAGACGCGTCCGGCTCAGATTTTGACCTCGACAACTGCCTAAATGTTAATAGTAACCAAGGATTCCCATCTATATCTGTCGTTCCACTGTCCAAGCTGCTGAAAAGCGAACTTTTGGACCTGAATCGAACCGAAATTGTAGCTCCAACCACACCAACCCGGGGAAGACCCACACTTCGGCCGAACTTGGTGCAGCGCCGAAAGAAATCCATCACGGAGGGATCTCTGAGTGAGAATCTTGTTCAGCGCGTGGCCAATATGGACAAAGTGGGCATTAAAAATGTGATCAACAGTTCTGGAACTATATACGATGCTGCCTTGCAGATTCAAGCCCGCAAAAGGTTGCGCGAGGAGATCCGCAAGCAGCTCAAGTCAATGAACTTTACCCCGCCCGAGAACAGTGAAAATAGTGTTCTGGTTCCCGATGAAATAGTCGATTCGCTGAACATTCCCGCCGTGGTCTTGGACGAGATTCGAAAGGCATTTGGCATCGTTCTCATCGAGGATAAGAATATCGTTCAAAAGCAGAAAATGTCTCTGCCGCCAACCGCTGAGGTGGCACCATCTGCATCGCAACAAAAAGATCGACCGTCGAAATCTCCCGACCTGATGAGTCGGCTGAAAATACTGGCGGAAACTAAGTCCCAAACGGAAAAGGTGTCTCCCGAGAGAGCTCCAAATAAACATTCCAAGTCGAAGACCCCCGACGACGTAGTGCTTGTCGATTCGTCCTCATCGAGTTCATCCAGTTCCAGCTCTGGCAGCGACTCTGATACAAGTTCGAGCAGCAGCAATGCGAGTTCAACGTCGTCCTATAAACGGCGGCGAAGAAAGAAACGCATTCTCGAGGCGAATGTGGTGGGGAACTTTGAAAAGCTCATCTTACCCAATTCGACCGAAGCACAACGCCGGCGTTACAAAGAAAAATACTCCAAATCTACAAAGTCCTCTCTGCTGTACATCCATGAGGTTTGCGTAAGTCGAGCGAATAAAACAAACACCCTCATGGATCCCAAGGAGAAGCTCAAACTGAAACGTAATCTCAGCACTGCCGACAATGCCGAATCGCTGGAGTTCCTAATGAAGGCGATTCTAAGTCTCTTCGAACATCAAAGGGAGAAGCGTCGCATGTCTAAGGAGAAATCAACTGCGACTGTCACAAAGAGCAGCAGAAATCTCTGTAATCCTGTTAGTCCCACGCAGAATAAGTCAACAGATTCCACATGTAATCAGCGAAACTCTGATGACACCATACGGGGGGTGGGTGCACAAAGTGAAAGTGCTGACACAGCACAAGCAAGCAGTACAAAAGTGGATAAAGATCCCCACCCTTCGACTTCAGAGGGTGCGAATGATGCAAACTCAGTGCAAGGGGTGTCTGCTCATGGGCCACTTGTTGTAATGGACTCAGATACCGATTCGAATTTGATTTGTTCGACTGACAAAGGCAACTCATCGTGCTCGCCCTCCTCCAGGTTGTGGAAGTCTCCGGGTGAGAAAAAATGCATTGAACTCGAAACCTCCTCCGCAATCAGTAGTATTGGAATGCTGCCGCCACCTTTTAGCGGCCACACACTGAACCTCGATGCTATCAGTTCAAATAGCCCGATTGGCAACGAGGCGGTTGCCAGCATTCGAGAGATTGACGTCAAACTCATGGAACTGCACAAGCGAAAGATGTACATCGAAGAGATGATTCTCAAGCTACAAAAGGACAAAATGGAAGTCGATTTATGGACCATGAAACTGCAGAACGAAAAGTTTATTCTTTTGAACTCGGCACTGGCAAATGCATCCAGCACTAGTAGTATCTTCGCTGCTCCTGCCAAAATCGAAAAAAAAGACAAACCAGCGGCGAAGAGGAAGCCATTTTCGACGCCATTTTCCGAGAAACTTCGAAATCGAAAGAAACGCTGCCAACGGGACATACTTTTGGAAGATACCGACAATGTTATCAATAAGCTAGGACAGGAGGTTGCCGATATATCCAAGTTGATGCTTCAGCCCAGGCAGACTAGGCGAGATATTTCGTTGTCCGTGAATCAGGCTGCGGCCACGGAAGCAAATAAGACTGATGGTGAGGTGAAGACCGAAGAGGAGGAGATTGTGAAGGAACTTCCTCAGGTTGACTATACAAATGTGCCAAATGGGAATCTTGAAGGATGGAAACTGCCAATTACGCAGATTATTGTCACTGGTGAGGCGATTGTTGCCGCCTCAGAGGATGGGAATATCTACAAGTTTAACATTCGAACTCGTGCCTTGGAGTCGAAGTTTTCAAAACACACCGAAGCCATTACGCAGATTTTCGCCTGCCCGAGGGAGAATTTCGTCTACACCACCTCGCTGGATGGGTTTTTGAAGAAGACTTCCATTGAGGTGAGTTGAAGTTTGTATTTATTTTGCACATTATTGATATCCGTTGGAGAACGTCAGGTCTATAAGTGCATCAGGCGTTTCTATTGTAGATAGAGGCTTTCGCTAATATATTCCATTTGTTGCTTTTAGTAATTCACTGAAAACTGAATGTTTACTTGTAAAAAAATTGATTTAAAAATGCTCATTTGAACTTTCTCACATATTTCTGTAAGTGTAGCGCACTTCACAGGAACGCTAACGAAATAATTTTGTTTTAGGTGACATGCGAAAGACGAGCCGGGTTTTCTTCGCTTCTTGTTCATCGGCGATTTCATATGAAAATCCCTGGCGCGGCCTCGCCGTGGCGAATATTCAACAAATGTCTTGTACTAAGAACTGGAAAAGCTGTAAATCACCTGACAATTGACAGATAATTTGAACTTTGTTGTCCTATTTGAAATACGCTTGCATATGTTTTGATTTCCTGTCGCTTTATCCTCTTCTCGAATAAAAACTCTTCTTCTACAAACTCGGATTCATCAAAGAAAATAATTAATTCCGAATCAATTTCATCGCTAGATGAATCAAATAACATTGCTAATAATTTATCAAATTATTTGCGGTTATCTGGCATTTTGAAGACTTTTCTTAACCACAGCAATTTATGAATTATCGGTCATATTAAAAAACTCCGGGTGAAAAAAAAACGTTCCTTAACTTTTTTCTTTATCCAATTTGACAGCCATTTTGACAGTATTTTCTATTCTTACTACGAAAGTAAAGAAACAAACCTGGGCGTTTAGTCACCGAATTCCGAAAACTGGAACCAGCCACACCAAAATAGTGTCCTATCTATCTAACTGTAACGAATCATACAGAGCCACAAAAGTTCATTGAAATCGGTTAAGTGGTTTAAGAGATCGACCTATCGGGTCCAAAATAGTCCTATATTTCAAACTGTAACAAACCAAACACAGCCACAAAATTCCATTGAAATCGGTTTAGTGGTTTGGGAGATGGACACAGCGCCACCTATCGGGTCTAAAATATTCTTATCTTTCAAACTTTAGCCAACCATACACACCCAAAAAATTTCAATCGATTGAGTGGCTTAGGGGATCGACAACAGCGCAACCTATCGGGTCCAAAACAGTCCTAAGCTGTACTCAATGTCAATGAGTGGAAAAAAAACCCAAAATTTAGTGAAATTCACGCACAACACACACATACGTTTTCCGATTTCAACCAAACTTCACAAAAACCATATACAGACTAATACCGAAGATGTGTGAAAGGTTTGTTAAAATCAGTAAATGCGTTAAGGCGTGAATCGGCGACAAACGAACTCAATTTTAAGGCTCAATTTTTATATAGATAGAAATTTTGAACCTATGTTCAATTTACTGCTTTGTTTTTAAAAAGTGTGACAAAGAAATCTAATGTTTGACAAATGCAAATCGTTTTTCAAATTTTGAATCCCAAAATTCTAGCTAAAATTTTTAAACCAGAACTAGAAGAGGTTGTAATTTTTTAATGTACATTTGAAATAAATGTATGAATTCTGAGAAATAGTAAATGAACCAATATAATGCCAACTAAGCTTTTGAAGTTTGACACAGTGGCCTATAGCAATCTTTTGAAGCAAGTCCTGACCGCAGACGAGATACCGATAATCGGAAAACTCACTGAATTTGATCATACCTAGAGTTTTTAACTTTTTTCCTTATACTGTCATAGGTATATTAAATTTGAAATTAGATATTGTTCAATAAATTTTTTGCATTCTTTTCTTTTATAGAACTTTGGCTTGGAAATTCAATCTCTTAATCTACAAGAGCCACTGCAGTCCATCGACATTGAGTGGGGTACTGCATATATTGGTAGCCGCTGGGGGAATATTTTTATGTACGACATTAAGGTGAGTGAAGATATAAGTTTTAAATTACTTATTTATATTGGGCATTACGGATATTGGGCATTGGTATATAATATTCATATAAATTTCACAATTGTGTGCTCTCGTAATGTTAAATTTGTAACTACGAAAAATAAGCCGCATTCTTTGTTCTTTTATCTGTTTTCATTGGTTACTATCGTCACTGCGGAACGTACTAGTTCAGTAAATATGCACGGGCACTAAAATAAGAGCAATTTTCTTGAATCTCCGAACGATGTTCAATAGATTCAGTTCTTTGAACAGTTGGATGCAATTTGGCAATCAAAAGTTCGTCTACACTCACAATATTTGTCTCCCGGTTCTTGATCATTCACTTATTAGACCCAGAACGAGCGTGAACTGTCAAAAAAACGTTTTTCGTCTTTCTTTTTAGCTCAAACACATCAGAGTTCTGAGTACTATTTGTTTTGTTTTGAGCTGAGC
The DNA here is from genome assembly GCA_946477585.1 of Cheilosia urbana. NCBI lineage: Eukaryota > Metazoa > Arthropoda > Insecta > Diptera > Syrphidae > Cheilosia > Cheilosia urbana. The sequence goes on from OX297853.1 coordinate 26,621,412, forward strand.
CAGCTGAGGGCTTTAATGACAGATAGTCTGAATATTGACTGAGCAATCTGAGTAGAGCATGTCATATAATTATGATTATTGATCAGAAATCCAAATATGTACTGTAGTAGATCGACAAAAGTGTAGCCAAATAAAGTTAGGGGCAAAAAACATTATTTGGAAGCGTAAAGGTTTACTGAAAGGTCAAATTGAAGTCTTATCTGTCACGTATTCCTTTCAGAAATGCTATTGGGCCTTAAAAAAACTAAAACAATATTTTTATTTTATTTTTTTCTTTAATTTTAAGTCTAGTACTCTGCCTCCGCCTTCACCAGTTTCTACAAAACAAAATCCAGGTGAAAAGTTTTTAAATGTCATCCTTAAAAAAAGTTAATTTGAAGGCTTAAATATTACTAAACTGTGACATCAGATGCTGTTAAAAAGAAAATTGCCAACATTTGAACTACTGTCCTTTCATGAATATAAACTATGGGAACTTTCGGGTTTCTAGTTCAGTGAATCTGACAGAATTTGTCTCTCTTATGGTTGATTGATCACATGACACGTTTTTTCACTAAAGTTGGCCTATGGCTTCAGCCGACGAATCTAATCAAAAAAATCTTGCCTGAATACACAGTTAACATTTCAACTTTCATCAAGGCGCCACGCCATTCCAAGTACTCGTTGTTAAAAATGGTTGGAATTTGACAGTTCAAAAGGGGAACATTACACTACCTTACAGCGGTGTGGATTTGTTTTATCTTTTGTTGGTAACATAATGCAACCGTATAGTACCGACAATCAAGTTGAAATCTAATTGCCAAGTCAAGTTTACCAGCTCTTAAAGTTAGTCAAGACAAATCTAGTGGACGTACAATATAAACCAACAAGTACATCTCCGAACGTTCGCCATTTGTTGTCACTTGTGAGATTTGGAATGAGGGTAAATTAACTAATGCCGTTTTCCATTGGGACAGAAGAGTCAGAGTAATTTTGCGAATCTCGATATCTAAGCGAGATGTACACCTATTTGCCAAAGGCGGTTGTTGAGCTCGTAGAGTACTGTGAGTCCAAAAAGATAGGTCTTATTCTATGTTGCGATGCTAATGCTCAAAACACTGTTTGGGGCAGCAGCAAATGCAATATACGAGGAGATCGTCTTCTGGACTTCATATTATCGTCTGACATTACCATCAACAATGTGGGTTGTCGACCTACATTTGTTACAGCCAGGAGACAGCAAGTAATTGATGTTACCCTGTCAAACCGGCATTCCAAGACTATCACGAATTGGCGGGTATCACCAGATAGCACTTTGTCAGACCACAGATACATCGAATTTCAAATCTTCTGTGAAGTTTCGCCTTTGCTAGAGAGGAGAAATCCGAGAAAAACGGACTGGGCTCGGTTTGGGGAGGAGCTTGGCAACTCTGTTAAAGTTCCACTCAAACTAAGATCGATACTGGGGGTAGAGAGGTCTGCTCAGGATCTGAGTAGCACCCTTATCCGCTGCTTCGAACTAGCGTGTCCAGTTACAAAAAACTCCTGTAGAAAACCGGTACCTTGGTGGAGTACCGAACTGCAGTGTATTCGCAGAGAAACCAGGAAGCTCCTAAATCGGTCTTTAAAAACCAACTTGGAAGAAGACTGGGATCTATATCGATCGAAACAAAAAGAATTTAAGAGACTAATTCGTAAATCGAAAAATGACTCTTATAGGAAATTTTGTGAGGAGGTCGAATCACTAAGTGCGACCAGTAGGCTTGTTAAAGTCCTCAAAAGGGACAGACCAAGCAAACTGGAATCGCTCCAAAAATCTGATGGTACCTACACTGAGACAAAGGCGGAGACTTTCAGTCTCCTGCTGGAGACTCACTTCCCGGGAAATCAGGTTACTACATGCTCTTCAGTGGTACCGGAAACGGTGGCCACTCCTGATCTGTCAAACACCACGCGGCGTAGCTGGTATGTTGCATCCAGAGTAGTGACGGATGAGGCCATCAAATATGCAATTGCATCGTTTGATGGTTTCAAGTCGCCTGGTCCGGATGGCATCTATCCGGTTATGCTGAAACAAGGTTGTAGTCAGCTGTTGCCGGCGCTGAAAAGAATTTTCACCGCTAGCTTGGCCTTGGGCTACATACCATCTCCTTGGCGTATGGTTAAAGTCGTGTTCATACCAAAAATTGGTAAGACTGACTACACTCTCGCCAAAAGTTTCAGACCCATAAGTCTGTCCTCCTTCCTGCTGAAAAGTTTGGAGAGACTGGTTGAGCTGCACGTGCGCAATGTCGCTCTTCGATCGCACCCTCTTTCAGAGATGCAACATGCCTATCAGCGCGGAAAATCCTGTGAAACTGCGCTTCAGAACCTTGTTGGTAGGATTGAAAGTGCTCTTGATCGGAAGGAGTACGCGTTGGGCATTTTCGTCGACATTGAGGGGGCTTTTGATAATGCGACTTTTGATAGCATGTGCACTGCAGCCAGACATCATGGTATAGATGAAACATTAGTGTTGTGGATTAAATCAATGCTAATGTACAGGACGTTGATTGCCGAGGCGGATTGTGGTAAATGCGTCGTGACAGGGGTTAACAGGGGCTGCCCTCAAGGCGGTGTTCTGTCTCCCCTTTTATGGTGTATGGTAGTTGACTCTCTGCTAACGCTTCTCGATCTTCCTGGAACCTATACTCAAGCATACGCGGATGATGTCGCCGTTCTGTCTGTCGGTTCTGACCTAGGGACTGTCTGCTCTCGGGCTCAGAGATCCTTGGGCTTGATCGATGGCTGGTGCACAAGAAATGGGCTTTCAGTGAATCCTCTTAAAACGACTGTTGTTCTCTTCACGAGAAGGAGGAAGGTCACTGGTCTGACTCAGCTTGTGTTAAAAGGTGTCACTATTCCGATCTCCGATGAAGTCAAATATCTGGGAGTAATCCTCGATAGAAAGCTTCTTTGGTCCAAGCATGTCGAATCGAAAACCGATAAAGCGCTGTCAACTTTCTGGCAGTGTAAAGGCGCTTTTGGCAAGACATGGGGCTTATCTCCTAAAAGGGTCCTTTGGATCTATACGGCAATGGTAAGACCACTCCTCTCATACGCGTCGGTTGTATGGTGGAACAGGCTTTCACGGAAACGTGTTACTGCCTCTTTTGCCAGACTTCAAAGAACGGTTTGTCTCGGCTGCACGGGGGCCTTCCCCAGCACACCGGGCTCCGCTCTAGACGCTATGATGAACCTCCCCCCCCTTGATATTTTTATCATGGGGTGTACGCTGAAAACCATTTCTCGTTTAAAGAGAGGTGGCTTTTGGTACCACGCGCATTGGAGTTTTGAAGAACTTGTGCGAGAATTATCCTTTGACCCCTGTCTTATGGATATGCCCTCTGACGCAATGACCCCAGAAGTCCTACTGCGACAAAACTACCACGTCAACTTTCCTCAGGCAACGAAATGGCTTAGGCCAGACTCTGAGCCAGGGAAAGAATGCCATCGTATTTTTACGGATGGCTCCAAAACCGGACAGGGGTCTGGTTCTGGAGTCTTCGTGGAAAGCGAGAACATTAGACTTCACTACCCCTTAGGAAACCATGCGTCTGTCTTCCAAGCGGAGATATTCGCTATCCTTATGGCTATGCGCTATATTGTGACAAACAGGTGGAGGGCTAGGAGTATATGCATTTGCAGCGACAGCCAAGCTGCATTAAAAGCGCTGCTTAACCCTCTTACCTCGTCTAAATTAGTGCTCGAACTCAAGCTTTCTCTGAACTTGGTCGGAAGGCTAAATACAGTGTATCTTGTTTGGGTCCCAGGTCACACTGGTATCCTTGGAAATGAGATAGCTGATGAGCTTGCCAGGCTGGGTTCAGAGGAAGAATTCTTAGGACCTGAACCTGTGTTGGGTCTGCCTTCATCGGTGGTTAAGTCATCCATTGATACTTGGGTTTCTCGCGAACACGAGCGTCGGTGGCGTGGCTGTGCTGGGTGTGGGCAGACCAAACGACTGCGTCCGGACATCTGCAAAAGGTCGGCGGCCTTCCTTCTGTCTCTCAGAAGAAGCGACTGTAGACTGCTTGTGGGCGTCCTTTCGGGCCACCAAGCTTTTGCCAAACACTTAAATGTTTTGGGCTTTAGCATCTCCACCATCTGTCCTGCCTGTGGAGAGGATGACGATACAGCGGAGCACTTCCTCTGTAGCTGTCCTGCCTTTGCTCGCATCAGGTGGCGGATCTTTGGGGCTGACGTGGTGAGTGCCGAACATCTAAGCTCTTCATCACTGAAGCTCCTTCTCATCTTTCTTCGAAAGACGGGAAAACTAAGTACATAAATGTAAGGTGTCTGTTTGGCAGTACAATGGACCAGTAGTTGTGTCTGAGTGCTCCATCGGATAGTAACAACCTCCGACAGAAAAAAAAAAAAAAAAAAAAAAAAACACCTATTTGCATTAACACCAAAACATTTGTCAAACTTTAAAGTGTATTTACTTACGTTGTTAGATTAGCCTTTCCTAGAGACGATATCATCAAAAGATTTGATTTTCAAAAGAACTTTGTTGCTAAGCTCAGCAATAAGAAGAACTGGAGCAACGAATCCACAATTCACAGACTGAGCAATCATACAACGAAGTGGTACACAGATGGATCGAGAACTGATGAGGGAACTGGAGCGGGAGTATTTGGGCCTGGAACCAAATATTCTGAATCAATGGGCAAAAATACCAGCATCTTCCAGGCTGAAATCTATGCCATAGACAGATGCGTCCAAATCAACCTCGACAGAAACAAAATCAACTGTGATATAGCTATAATGTCAGACAGCCAGGCTGCTATTATGGCACTTAGTTCCTACATCAATCCAAACTTGTGTGGGAATGCCTACAAAAACTTAATGAACTGGGTAGGAGAAACAAAATAACCCTCTGCTGGGTGCCTGGCCACGTAGGAATAGAGGATAATGAAATAGCCGACTCCCTAGCAAGAAAGGGAGCATCAGAAACTTTCATAGGTCCTGAACCATTCTGTGGAATAGGGGATCACACACTCAACGAAGAATTTAGGAAACTAGAGAAAGAAAATAGGGCAAGAACCTGGCATAACACTCAGGGCATGAGGCAGGCTAGGAAACTTCTAGGGCAATACAACCAGAAAAGATTCCAAGCTTGCATCGGCATGAGGAAAAACAACCTCCGTATCCTAACGGGGTTCCTAACGGGGCACTGTAGACTCAAGGAACACCTCAGGAAACTGGGTATATCTGAAGAAGGTCTCTGCAGATTCTGCGATGAGTCCAGTGAAATCCCAGAACACTTGCTGGGATCATGTGGGGCATTGAACCATAAAAGATTGAAATACTTGGGCAAGTACCAACTATCTGATGAGGAAATATTGTCCCTGGAGCCAGCTCTCATCCTTAGATTTCTAAAGGAAACTGGACTGGAGAAAGTGCTATAGGACGGATTTCTTCCGCCAAGGAGAAAGAAGAGTGCAAGAACCTCTAAAATGATTCCGAAAGGAATTATATTGTGAGGGAAACTCTTATGAGGGATTATACCTCTCTCAGGCGTAAGCAGGGGGTACAATAGACCAAAAGGTCGCAGTACAACAACCCTTTTCACATAATAATACGTTGTAAGACGAGAAGTCGGTGAAAAAATTACATTTGGCCGTTGCAATGGATATTAGCATAAATTGAATGGATTCTTATATACACAAACTACAATTTAAGAACAGCTGACTTTTAAAACACACACCACCACAAATGCAAGGGAAAAAAATCTCGTTATGTTACATTGGGCCCGAAAAATCTGAAATCTGAGTGCAAAATTTGAAAATCCCAAAACAAATCTAGTGGACGTACATTAGAAAGCAAGTAGTAGATATCCGAACGTCCGTCATTTGTTGTCACTTGTGAAAGTTGGAAAGAGAGTAAATTAACTAATTTATTAACAATGAACAACACCGTTATTTGTTTTCACTACCAACAGCTGTCAATGCACACAGCATTTCTTGTCTTCACAAGTTGTTGCTGTTGAGCCTGCACATGTAAACCCCTACGTGTCGGTGAACTTTCAATCTGACATTAAAGCCTAGTATCCTGCTCGCGCTAAATTTTATCTCCCATACAAAAATGTCTACAAAGATAAAATTTAGCGAGGCAGTTTAGCAAAGCAGTATCCTGTTCGCACGCTAAATCCTTAACTTGATATAGATGGGCCGATGAAAAGTCTCCCCTCATTTAGCTCGCGAAATAAATGTCCATTACATTAAATCGAAGATAAATTCTGACATACAAAACGGAGGAAAGACTTTGTCTTGTGTTTGCTATGATTTTTTTGGCGGGAAACGCAGATAATGTTTGTGTAATAATTAAAAGAAAACGCAAAGCCAAACAACAGAACCAAACCAGCGATATAAACATAAATAAAGCGAATCGCATTTCAGGGAGGCTTATGCTTTCATTTGGCCTCGTCTTTTGGGTAATAACAAGTGTTCCACTACCTATGGTAAGGAGATTGTGGAAAGTTTGAGGACACGATATGTCGAAGTTCTTCTTATGATTTCTAGGTTTCTTACGTCTTTCAAGTTTGAAATCCGAAAATTCTATTAAAATTACGTTTACTGATATTTGTCATGGTACTCATGCTTCATAAACATATGGGTTTTGTCCCATCTATATCATGTTTAATAATAATTTAGCGACCATTTATCTTTGGTGTGGAGAAACGAAGTGGAGACTATGGGCGCTAAAATTTTGCGCGAGCAGGATACTAGGCTTAAGAACAAAAACGGTCCCAGGTTACAAAAAGCAACTTAATAACAATCGTTGTTAAAATAGTTAAACTTCGAGTGCATCTTTGAGGTCTCTTCTTTTTAAAATGTGTAAACCAGTAGACGGAAAAGTTAAAGGCTGATAAAAAGTATCGCCTGCTGAGAGCCTATAAGTGGCATTGAAAAACCTTATAAATTTTAATTTGTTCAACCTATGATTTATTTTACTCAATGGATATTTCCATACTTATTTTTTCCCTTTTCACATTTTTGCACTATTAAAGAAACCATTTCCAAATGTTCACACAAAACGTTGCCAGCTGACATATTCTAGAAGTGCTCTTTATCAGTTCTTGGCTTTGTTTATATATTGGACGTTGCTAGTTGTCGATAGAAAAACCACAATAATATGCGAGCGATGAAATTTGCCTACTTTAACAAAACGAAAAGTAGAACGAAACCTTTTGGTTATGATCTGATCATGTTTTGTACATTTTTTTTTTTTTTTCACAGCATCATACTGGGCTTTAGATTTTAGCAATAGGCTACATCTCGATTACATGGAGGGAGACAAATGTGGTCTTCCTTCTAAAGCCGGGGAAAAAAGGATTACACCGAGGCAAAGGCCTTCAGACCAGTTAGCCTAACATCCTTTCTGTTGAAAACAATGGAAAGGGTGGTGGTGGACTATATGGAGAGTACTGCGCTTAAGATGTATCCTTTAAATAGTAGACAGCATGCCTACAGGACAGGCATGTCTACAGAAACAGCGCTACATCAAGTAGTACGCGTTGCAGAAGAAGAGCTAAATACCGGGGGCATTGCGATGACCACCATAATGGACATTGAAGGTGCCTTCGATAAGATATGCTTTGAAAGTCTGAAACAAGCCTTGGAAAAAGGTAGGGTTAACTCATTGGTGGGAAGATGGGTGGACAATATGTTGAATACAAGGGCGGTAAATATTCAGACGGGAACCTCAAAACTCAGAGGAAGGGTTAGCATAGGTTACCCACAAGGAGGTGTTCTCTCACCTACACTGTGGAATATCACTGTGGACTCTCTTCTCGACAGACTTGAGGCGAATGGCATTCACACAGTATGGTATATGCCGACGACATAGCAATAATGGCCAGAGGCAATTTCATAGACATCACCGCAGATATCATGAGGAATGCGCTCAAAGTGGTGGAACGGTGGTGTCTGGAACAAGGGCTTTCCATTAATGCGGAGAAAACAGATCTAATAATCTTCACGAGGAAGATGAAAAATGGCCAAGAAGGTTAAGTATCTCGGAGTCTATCTAGATACTAGACTTACTTGAAACTACCATGTTGAGGAGAAGGTCAGGAAGGCAAAAAGGGTATTACATCAGTGTCAACGTGTGGACAGAGGTGGGGACTCTCGCCTAGGTCAGCATACTGGATGTATACGATGATAACTAGATCCATTATTACCTACGCCTCGGTTGTATGGTGGGCGAAAGCCTCCCAGAAAACTGTGAGGAAGCACCTGGATAGGGTCCAACGCTTAGCATGTATAGGAGTTACAGGTGCAATAAGGACCACACCAACATGTGCATTGGAAGTAATCCTGGGGATCTTACCGCTAGACTTATTTCTTAAGAAAACAGCGGCCCTAGCGGCACTTCGTTTGCATCGAGATGCGAAATGGCACAATCGTGGAACCATCTATGGACATAGGAAGATCCTGGAACTTGTCAAAAACGAGATTAGGGAGCTGAACATGCCTATGGATGGGATAACAAGGGTGCGTATTATGGAAAGGAATCACAAAACTCGTATTGAGAACGGATTACTTCCAGAAAAAAGGAGTGGTGAAATAGTGATTTTAACAGATGGATCCATGATGGATGACGGAGCGGGTGCCGGTATCTATTCAGCAGAGCTGGAACTAGCCCGTCATGTTAGCCTCGGGAATTACGCTTCTGTATACCAGGCTGAGATGATTGCATTGCTGCATGCGTTGGACTGCTTGCTTGAGAGTCAGGTGGAGGGAAGAAAAAAAATCATTGGCATTGGAATGTGTACTTAAGCTCAAATATCTGGGTGACCGAGCTTTGCTCGGTTATTACTATTTATTGTAGTTTTAAAAACAATACAAATTAAAAAATATATATATTTAAACATGAACATAGGTATAAAAAAATGTATGTCGCCTAAATGCCGGTAGATGTCTTACTTCTTTCCTTTTACTATGACGCGGACGGCAAGAAACGAGTGTTACGAGTTCGAATCCCGCTCGGTGACTTACTTTTCTTTTTTTTTTTTATATGTTCAAGTTTACATATATTTTTTTTAATTTGTATTGTTTTTGAAATTACAATTGGTCGCCCAGGTACTGATAACTAAAGTATGATACGAAATGTTGGAAGTCGCATTAGAAGTTTCACTTCAAAAATACTACCCTATTAAATTATATGTGTATTATCAAATCAAACTAAAACAAGTAAATGAAATAATGAGGACGCTACTCTTTGCTAACGGTCGCGCTGGCCTGTAACAGGTATACTACGCCCATGCGTTCGAGTGCCACGTATTCACTATAACAACCATTAAATGAAAAATCTTGAACTCAATTTATACACCACCATCCACCATCCGTCCATCACCACACCACACGTCATCATCCATCTGCGCATTTCCTCAGAAAGACATTGTCGCTGTTTTTTTTTTTCATATGAACGTGCTTGTGCGATGTGCGCCACAAAACCACCCCAAAGCAGAACAACGATCAAGAACCGCGGCTGCTGATAATATTCGATTTGAGAAAATAAATTTATTTTTTTCGTGTTAGATTTTAGGTTGTAGCTCAGCTTCTAGAGGACATAGAAAGCTGATTGATGGCTTGAAATAACTATTAAAGTGTTGGCTCTCCTACGTATTTTTTTTGTTTGCATTGATTAAGAATTGTTTGTGTAATGGCGAGTAAAAGGCAGTAAAGTCAGAAAAATAAGCTCAAAACGCATGAAAACTCGAAAACACGCGTTTTCCCAAACATAAGACTAATCTAGATCAATTGCTTACCCCCGAAAACCCCCATATACCAAATTTCAGCGAAATCGTTAGAGCCGTTTCCGAGATCACAGAAATAAATTTATATAAATACATAAATAAATACATACAAGATTAGCTCGTTTAAAGGTATAAGATAAGTGTTCATATAAAAATGAAGTAACACTGACTTGAGTACGAAGACACATAGGGATCGAAGGCAACGAAAAGGCGGACTCCCTTGCAAAACAGGGGTCAACTGAGAAATCCAGAAAGTCTCTCTGGGTAAGATTTATAGTGGTAGAGAGACGAAAAGAGACGAGACCCGACAATGGTGGTCTGATTCGAATATCTCTCGAAATCTATACATATACTCGTACATATAGATTTTATTTTAATTTATTTTGTTTCTTCTACAACTACTTTAATGGTTGCACGTTGTTCCTCGCTGCATAAATATTTATCCATAAGTGTACAAATTGGAAAAATGGTACAGTAATTGGGGATGTTCAAGAATCGAGTTTAGTAAATCTTATGTCGTTTTCCATTGGGATTTTCAGATTTTGCTCTCAGATTTCAGATTTTTCGGCCCAATGGAACATAAAACGAGATTTTTTTTCCTTTGCATTTGTGGTGGTGTCTGATTTAAAAGTCAGCTGTTCTTAAATTGTAATTTGTGTTTATAAGAATCCATTCAATTTATGCTAATATCCATTGCAGCGGCCAAATGTAATTTTTTTCACAGACTTCTCGTCTAAAAACGTAAGTAAACACACTTTAAAGTTTGACAAATCACAAATGTTTTGGTGTTAGTGCAAATAGGTGTAAGTCTCGTTCAGATATCGAGATCCTTTTGCTGTTTTTGCGGCCAATGGAACATGAAATCTGACAGCCAGCTGATTCGAATCTGAATCTAAAAAAAAGTGCTTTTTCTGTCCCAATGGAAAACGACATTACACCTGGCTGACTTCTGTTTCTGTTTTTAAATATTTATATTTATATTTTTTTTATATTTATTATATTTGTATTTAAATATTTTGTTCAGTTGAAGTTATAGAGGTATTCGCCAAATCTAAATTGACATTTTATATTATGTGAATGACGAAAAGTCATTATCGACCGATCTAGTTTCTGCGTTTACGGTACTTGTAGTCCAAAACAATCTAGTCGACTGAAGATAACTTGATTTTTTTCAATGTGGCCACTGAGAACTATAGTAGATCAAGTTAGGTTAGGTAAGGTGGCTGTCTAGAAAGACGCACTTAGACCATAAATATAGGAGATTAATGTCAGAAAATTTACAAACTTGAATCGTTTACTATACACACTGGAATAATATTGTACGATACTTCATTTTTAAGCATCTGTTTCACACAAAAACTATACAACTGCAAATAAAATGACAGAAATCACAGTTTCCTCAATAAATAATATATTATTTGTTTGCCCAAATGAAATGAATTACACTGGTTGAACTCCTCCTGTTGCATAAATTCTACACCAACGCAATTTATTAAGAACCATCAGTTAATCCCATTTCGGTTTGTCATTGTGCCAGTCGTGATGTTTCTTGTCGCCTGCATTGTCCTTCGTTATATGCACATTAAGCACGTGGTCATTTGCCTTTAGAAAAAATAAAGAAAACGTTGGTATACGCCTTAACATTTTTTCTTAATTACTTACCTGAGGTGGATAAGGATACGGCGGTGGTGGTGGTGGTGGGTAAGGAGGCGGTGGGGGATATGGATACGGTGGTGGAGGAAGGAACTTTCCTTTTTTCGCTAAAATTACATTCAAAAGAGCCGCAGCTAATCCGTAATGAGGAGGATATGGCGGAGGTCCAAAAGGCGGAAATGGTGGTGGGAAAAATGGTGCCGGTGCGAAAGATGGCGCTAGGACCAATACCGGTGGTGGAAATGCAAATGGCGATGGGAAAGGCGAGGGAAACGGTGACGGGAAAGGTGATGGAAAAAGTGAAGCGAAAGGAAACGGTGATGGTCCGGCGACAGCTGATAAAGGCACCACTTGTAATGGGCTGGGCAAGGCCCCGCCTAGACCGAATCCAAACGATTCTCTTATTAGGCCAAGAAAAAATATCTGAAATTCAGTAAATATATTTGTATTTGAATTAAAACTGACACATGCCAAAAGCAAAATAAGTCCGGCTTATACGTACGTGGATAACAAACGGTACAAATGGCTTGCGCATTGTGTACTAAAACCAAACTGATACTGAAGATGATGACTGGCCTAAGCTTGGGTTTATATAATGCCTCAAGTCGTCACACACAGCACAAGTGCCTACATCTGTACCTATGTTTATATATTATTATTACTGATTGATTGATAATTACTACTGGAAAGTGAAATTGTTCCTTTATTGACATCTCTGGAGCTAAGGTTTTTATTTACAGGTGAGTAATGACGTATATTTCTTTTACCGCAATACACGATCATCACCAACGGTGTGAACTTCATTCTCAGTGTTAAGTTCCGATTTCACTCTGGTAAGCGATCAAAGTCTTACTTCGTGGGGGAAGGTCAGTTTGATTCAGGGTCAGTTGTGTCCAACAAAGCCAATCGCTTTCATCTGCGAAAAGGAATCTGAAATAAGTTTTGCATTGTGCGAAGCTCTAGTTAAGTCCCCAGCAAAGGTTTATTGACTTGAAACTAAGCGCATAGCAATTGCAATTAAATAGGACTCTAAATCCTCGGTTCTTAAACTGTGTTCCACGGAACCCTGGGGTTCCGCGAAAGAGTTTTAAGGGTTCCGCGACTCCCTTGAATTAAAAATAATAAAACACAATTACAAAATTTTATTAGGAAAATGTGTGACGTTTGATACGAAAACTATAATCGAGTGGTTACAAAATCCATTTCTAATGAAAATCCAACCTACGACACTAAGCGGTCCGGAAAACGAGTCTCTTATAGATCTGCAGAGTTCTTCTTCATCAAAACATGTATTGAACGAATTTTGGGTTGTTATTAGGAGTGAATACCCTGTACGCCTGAACTTGCCAAACAGGCTATATTAAATTAGCTCCCTTCTGTCACAACGTATCCCTGTGAAGCAGGCCGTTCAGTTTATACCTATACAATGACTAAATACGGAAAGAGATTGGACGCTGCCCCAGATATGCGAATACAGCTTTCGGATAGATGAAAGTAAATTTTTAAAAATGTATCTATATATTAAAACAATGATACATGAAACAATTTCCTTCTTCAAGCTAACCTTGAAAAAAATATCTTAAATAAAAAAAAATGATTTTGAAATGTGCTATTTTTCGTTTTTTATATCGTATCTAATACGCTATTCACACCGCACCGAAAACCATGTTTTCGTTGAAAATTCGTCGATGCATTCACATCGAACACCAACTAGTTTTCGTCTGACGTTTCAATCAGCTATGAATGCAAAAATGTTGGTTACAAACTTCGATCGAATTAATTAATAAATAAAATTAATTTAGTGCATTTAAAAATATTATGAGCCCATCAATTCATTGTGGAAAATGATTTTAAGTTGTGAGCTATGACATTTGTTAGGTCACCTGTTCCGCTGAATTTGCTGATTATTGCAAAAGGTGTATTTGTTTCAGCAACCCAATTCAGGTGTTTTCATGGAAAAATTTACACCGCACCTAAATTCAACATGTGTTCGAAATCCAATTTTACGTTCCCACTGAAACTTCAACATTTCAAATGACAGCTAGTGTCAGAATTGACTATTGATCCTCTTTTTTCTCTTTAGAAAACAAAAGTATTAAATATATTGCTGACTCAATTTGATTGATTTATTGACAGACGGTCCTTTTTTTATCAGCAAGCTGAAAAGTCATTAAATGACTTGTGGAATTTGTAACGAGGTTTGTTCGATTTGATAAACTTACAAATGCAGCGACAAAATTCAACATTTGGAAATGTTCGGAAATATGTGGCGAAATGCTGGACATTTGGCCTGGAATGTTGAATTAAGCTGAAACGATGAGTTTAAGTGCGGTGTTAATGTACTATTAAACGACTCGCTTTGAAAACTAAAATACTTATGGGAAAACTTCTGTTTTCGATTAGGTTTTCGCAAAAACCCGGTTTTCGGCTCGGTGTTAATAGGGTATTAAGAGTTGGGGTTCCAAAATATATTTGGTCCTTGTTTAGGGTTCCACGGCTTAAGAAGTTTAAGAACCGCTGCTCTAAATATTTAAATACGATTATTGTGGACAATAACAAAATATTATCGTCTGCTGACAATAATTGGAGATGCGGGGCATCGATCCCCGTACCTCTCACATGCTAAGCGAGCGCTCTACCATCTGAGAGATGTAGATTTCCATCAGCTGATACACAAATAGCAGTGTTACCAGCACTGGCTATTTCCAATTTGGCTCCCTAAAATTGTCATTTCGGATTTATCGTAGTTTACACTATTCACTTTATACTTTATACTTTTAATGTTTGGCGACTTTTAGAATCTAATTCTATTGCGAACGTAATTTTTTCATATAACTAAAACATTCTAAACAGTTACGTCTCTTTCGACTATTGGACATTTCATATTTTGATCTGAGATTGCAGAATTCGGCTGCCAAATTTAACATTAATTCCGAATTTGGTTTCTTTTGTGAGTTAGCCGCAAAAAAAAATATTTTTCACTTGCACTGGAAATCCATTGCAATTGATTTTCACACATTTATAACGGGTGATTTTTTAGCTGGTTTGGTTTTGGCAACACTGGTTTTGACAGCTGACGTGTGTTTAGTACCTTGTGTCACTGTCAAACAGCTTCAGTTTGGTTTGCAATTTAACCATGGATCGTCTTACAAATGAACAACGCTTGCAAATTATTGAATTTTACTATCAAAATTCGTGCTCGGTTCGAAATGTTCATCGCGCGCTGCTTCCATTTTATGATCGGCATTCTCGACCTTCTGAGCAGTCTATTCGGAAGATTGTGACCAAATTTCGCACCAAATTTACTTTGTTAGACATTAAACCACCAACACGTTTACGTACTGTGCGTAGTGAAGAAAATATTGCGGCCGTATCAGCTAGTGTGACAGAAGACCGCGAAATGTCGATTCGGCGCCGTTCCCAGCAGTTAGAGTTAGGCCTTTGTTACAGCACTACGTGGAAAATTTTGCGGAAGGATTTGTGCATAAAGCCTTTTAAGATACAGCTTGTGCAAAAACTAAAGCCAGGCGACCTACCACAACGCCGAATTTTTGGTGAATGGGCTCTTGGAAAGCTGGCCGAGGATCCGCTTTTTTATCGAAAAATTGTGTTCAGCGATGAGGCTCATTTTTGGTTGAATGGGTACGTAAATAAGCAAAATTGCCGCATTTGGAGTGAAGATCAGCCAGAAGCATTGCAACAGCTACCAATGCATCCCGAAAAAGCCACTGTTTGGTGCGGTTTATGGGCCGGCGGCATTATTGGGCCATATTTCTTCAAAGATGATGCGAATCGCAGCGTTACTGTCAATGGTGAACGCTACCGAGCGATGATAACAAACTTTTTTTTGCCCGAAATGGAAGTTCTTGACTTGCATGATATGTGGTTTCAACAAGACGGTGCCACATGCCACACAGCACGCGAAACAATGGCGCAATTGCGAGGCGAGTTTGGTGAACAGTTAATTTCACATTTCGGGCCGGTCAATTGGCCGCCTAGATCGTGCGATTTGACACCATTAGATTATTTTTTGTGGGGGTATGTCAAGGCTAATGTGTATAGGGACAAGCCCGCTTCGATTGACGCACTGGAAGCCAACATCCATGCATTCATTCGTGAGATACCGGCCGATATGTGTGAAAGAGTATGCCAAAATTGGACTCAGCGGATGGACTACCTGTGACGCAGCCGCGGTCAACATTTGCATGAAATTTTCTTTAAACATTAAATTGCAAGGTTCAAACTATCGATTCAAATAAATATTTCATTCATTTTTTCGAATTTTTTGTGTTTTTTTTTTTTTTTAAAGTTCTAAACCTCTTAAAAAATCACCCCACCAACCCATTTCGAAGTAGTTTAATATAAAAACTCGTTTACATTTGGGTTTTTTTTTTTTTTTGTGAACATCACAAAATGGAAGCTAAAAAAATTCCATCAATTAGGATTTTGTGTTGTTTTTTTTTTTTTTAATTTAATATTACCAACAAATGGCCAGTTTTAATTTTCATATTTGAGTTTGGATAAATTTCTCAATTTGGCACCACCGTCTTATAAAAGCTGGTAACACTGCAGAACAAATGCCAAATTTTCGCAAGCAATAAATGTCCCGGACAATAAACGTACAATTAGTACAATTACCCATTTTTCCGCCACTGCGTACCGCAAAACGAAAAGGAGAGCGAAATGTTTCGTTCATGATTTCGTTGTGATATTTCGTTTCGAAAGAGGTCCGTACTACGCTTAAATGATCGATCAATTTTGACAGTTCAATGCTCAGCAGAAAAAGAAAGAAATTTTCTGATTTCGATCCAATTTTACATGTTTTTTTTTTTTTTTTGCATTACGTGCTTACTTTCTTACTCCCGTTGGTTTGTCAAAATTAATACGTGGAAAAATGTATTTTGACTTACTCATTTTGTGGAGACTTTTTTACAGTGTGTTACAAATTTAGCTTGAAGTGCATACAACTCGACTTATTGGCTTTGCTTAATTGTATCTTAAGCCTAGTATCCTGCCCGCGCTAAATTTTAGCGTCCCTAGTCTCCACTTCTTTTCTCCACACTAAAGATAAATGATGGCTAAATTATTATGGGATAGAAACCAAAATAATCGTGACAGATATCAGTAAACGCAGTTTTAATTATTCGCGTAAATAGAATTTTCAAATTTAAAACTTCAAATATGTCAGATTTGACTTTCCAAAATCTCCTTACCATGGTAGTACACTTATTATTGCCCAAAATACACTCGAGGCCGAATGAAAGCATAAGTACTCCTGAAAAAATCGCTATAATGATAGAGTATGTGTAAATAAAAAATTATATCGATATCTCGCATGTGGAACAAGTCAATTCAACCCACTTAGGTTTTTTATTTTCATCGTATGGAAAGGGTCTTTCGGCTTTGGACTTTCTTTTCTTTCTAACGAAAATGTTCCCTTAGGTTTCCTCCAAAAAATCCATGTAAACACAACACAAACTTCGTCCATCGTTTTTTAAGTCAAAATTTATCTTCGATTTAATGTTGCGGACATTTATTTTGCGAGCTAAATGAGTGGAGACTTTTCATCGGCCCATCTATATGAAGTTAAGAATTTAGCGTGCAAACGGGACGATGCTTTGCTAAACTGCCTCGCTAAATTTTGTCTTTGTAGACATTTTTGTATGGGCGATACAATTTAGCGCGAGCAGGATACTTGGCTTTATTATATAATGTTGTATGGTACTTAATTTTAACGGTACATCGTTATAGGCTTTAGCTTTATTATGAGCTGTCAAATAAGCTTTGCTTTACTTAGACTGTTCAATCAATTAATACTTACCATTCTGTGAACGAAAATGGAATCACAAATTCAGAGTCGTAATGTTTGCTAATAAAGAATCACGAACTTTTTTGACAGTTCAAGCGTCGTGCTATGATATAAAATAGAAAAATGCCTTTAGTGTATGGGTGTTTGTTCTCAGTATTTAGCAGAGCTCCCCATTTCAAATACAATTTTCATTAGAAAGGTCCATAAATATTTCCATTACCCCCTTGTAATTGCAGACTTCTCGAAAGGTAATTTAAAAACTCATTTTGCATAGACAAGGAAACACCGCCAGCGCCGGAGGAGTATTCCCCTCTTTCGGTAGTCATAAGAATCGATTTTAAATTATTGCCCAGACGTGATTGTAATTCACGGTACCTACTTTCTTCTCCGTCACGAAATCCTACCCTCCTACTCCTCGCCATAACTCAGCCTTCATGAAATTAAAGTGTGTATAGATAAATCCAATTGTCTACTCTGTCCATGCAGCGGCTGCAGTGGTTATATTCTCCACCCTGTGGGGCGTTTCGAAAGATGCGCCGCCAATCCTTTGATGCAAAAATAATAGTCCTTGTCACCTAAAACAGAGCAAACAAAGGAAACATAGCAAATTTGGCTGTCAAATTAGAGTGCAAGGCAAAGCTTGCCTCTGACTGAAGTTTTCCCCCTCACACACAAGCGCATGCGTTTGATTATGTAACTGCAAGACGAAAGTCTCATGCAGTACACATCGATGCAATGCACACAAAAAGTAAAAAGGACTCTTCAGTAAAGGAGGACGGATTTTATACGTAGAGAAACTTGGAGCATGTCAGTTGCATAGCGCAAAAGACTTGTCTTCCCTTAATAAGGGGAATTCTACATTCTACTTCACCCGCGGTGACTTGGAATGGTTTGAAGCTTTTCTTTGTTTGCTTTCCTATGGAATGCAACTGGAAACTGGGCCGACATTTGGTTGGTGTGTAGCTCTATGTACAAGACAACGTTATATAAACATTTGATTGGTGGAGAAGAGCGAATAGAATTCCTTATAGGCAGTGCAGTGTGGCTTCTTTTTTTTTAAGGAATTAGAATGAATAGGGTACAATGCAAATAGTTGACGTCAGTTTTAAGAATAATGGAAAACTAAAAATGGCTGCCTTTTGGGTAAAGAAAGAAAGGAGTTCATTATTAGAAATTGGGAAATGGCATAATTTGGGTGAGGGTGGGAGTACAGTATACATAGATACTGTTCTTTTAAGACGAGCATATAAAAGTAAATGCATTAGGAAGAAGATGCAAAAGATGCCACTCCCAAATACGACCATTTTATTAAAGTCAGCACATAGCACCACAAGACATTTTTGAAGTAGCTTGATGGTTCATTGGCCGGCTCTAAGGTTAATTTTACACGAGATACTTTCACATCGTACCGAGTCACTCGTATACCAGACTTCCTTTATAGGTACTATTGGTTTTATGCTCACTGACAGCGCCGAAAGTCGCAACTGTTACAGTGGGTCTAAATATACTCTGTTATTAAATGGTAAATAAACTCTACAAAAAGCATAGACAGATTTGCATTTTTAGTAACACCATAGGTGTACCTCCCGACTTGGTAATGTAAACGGTTTTTTAACGGAGACGCTACAAAAGTAGAGCGACAGGGACAGCAAACGACGCCGAATTTCTTGCCGCTCTTTTGACATTTCTCTTCAGTAAGGTTTAAAAGATATACGAGCCAACAACGAGTCGAAATTATTAAAATTTACTACCGAAATTCGGAGTCAGTGACCTCAACGTTAAGAACGCTACGTCCAATTTATGGTCGTCATAATCGTCCTAGCAGATCAACAATTGAGCGTCTTGTGGAAAAATTTTAATCCACAGGCACAGTACAAAATGTTCCCGTGCCAGTGAGACAAAGAAGTGCCCGTAGTGTCGAGAATATTGCTGCCGCTGAGGCTTCAGTTGAAGAAAACCCAAATGTGTCTCTCACACGTCGTTCTCAAGCGTTGGGCATCTCTGTGACGTCGTTGTGGCGAATTTTGCGAAAAGATCTTGGCCTACATCCTTACAAGATTAAATTGACGCAAGAACTGAAGCCGCTTGACCACCAGAAGCGTCGTATGTTCGTGAATCGGGCTGAGCAACAACTTGAAAATGATTCGGATTTTCATCGAAAAATCATCTTTAGCGATGAGGCTTATTTCTGGCTGAATGGCTTCGTCAATAAACAAAATATGCGGTATTGGTCAGGCAGCAATCCACACGAACTCCATGAGTCATCATTGCATCCCGAATAAATTACGGTTTGGTGTGGTTTATGGGGCGGCGGCGTCATTGGGCCGTACTTCTTCCGTGATGATCAAGACCGGCACGTTACTGTGAATGGGAATCGCTACCGTTCAATGATAACCGAATATTTTTGGCCCCATATGGATGATATGGACTTGGAGGACATGCGGTTCCAACAGGACGGCGCCACAAGCCACACAGCGAATGTCACAATCAATTTATTGGAAACCAAGTTTGGAGAGCGTGTTATCTCACGAAATGGTCCAGTCGCTTGGCCGCCTCGGTCGTGCGATTTGACGCCGTTAGACTATTTCCTGTGGGGCTACGTCAAGTCTATGGTCTATGCCAACAAGCCAGCAACGATTGATGAACTTCGTACGAATATCGAACGTGAAATTGCGCCAGTATCGGCCGATTTATGCTTGAAAACCTTCGAAAATTGGGGTCAGCGTCTGGACTTCTGCAAGCGTGCCCGTGGTGGCCATGCAAAAGAAATCGAGTTCCATACATAATGGCAACGAACGTACTTTCACAGGAATAAAGAATTTCATTGATATCCAAAGCCGTTTTTGTTTTATTTAAAAAAAAAACTTTTGTAGCGCTCTTATTGAAAAACCCGATATATAACCAAGACAGACAGTTCTGCATTTTTATTTTGTATGATTTCTTTATACAAAACATAAAAATGTTCTTATTAATTTTATTTATTATTTAAATTTATTCTGTCCTATCCAAACAGTAAATAAAAGCAAGCTTATTTAGCAATGCAAACGTCGAGATGAACAGATATGGACGGGCTCATCGAACACACCCGCTGTCAAAAGCGGGTTTTTCTTTTTGACAGTTAAGCTAAGATCAGACTGTATGCCAATTATGCATATGAATGCCAACATGCAAATGACCAGATCAGCTGTCAAATGACCAAAATGTCAGGATAATCAAAACCGTGTATGACCAAAATTACCAATATGGTCATATTTTCCTTGATGCGGCGGTCATTTAAGGCATTTATTATTTTTTACCAAATGTTATAGTAGGTTTCCACAAAAAAAGAGAACGAAAAAGAAAATAAATCAGTTCCACGAACTCGAACACCGATAACAACAAAATAATTATTGTTTCATCATTATAAAATGCCAGAAATGCCATAACGAAATTTCAATAAAGTGCATATGGACATATGGGGCTTATGCTGGCATTCGTGCTCATTGTCCGATTGCACCATATGCAATTTGGGCATTTTTATTTGTCAAAATCAGCCTGGTCATATGTGGCATTTAAAACATTAGAGCATTTATGAGATATGCTGATTACATTGTATGACCATATTTTGACAGGGGAACTGTCAGAAATTAGCATTTTATGACCACTTGACATACAGTCTAATCTTACCTTTATATCAGCCAGAAACGCCAGAAAGATAAAAGACTTGGCACATTCAAAAAAATAGTTATTTAATTTTAATATTTCATTGTAGATGTGAGAGAATTGACCCCAAACTTAGAATTCCTCGTTGTACATTTGCAATAGTTGTAGACACCATGCACGATGCACGCACGTCATAATATGTTTGATTTGCTTTTTTGTTAATACAGTCGAACTTCGATAAGTCGAACTTTGATAACTCGAATATTTAATAACTCGAATAAAATTGGTTGGCAATAGCGCCAAGACTAAAATTTACATGTAATTTGTATTTGACAACTCGAACTTCTATTACTCGAATGTCTTGATAACTCGAAGAGATTATTTGGCTTCACCTTCGATAAGTCGAATTCTGAGGGGGAATTCCCAAATTCTGCATGTTTTCACAAGTTCGTTTTATAATGTATCAATTTCGGGGGCACTGTGTTTGTATGTTCCTATGACCTAGTATACATACCGTGTAGTAAATCGTGATTTTCGTATTTATGAGTAAGAATTATAAAATTTATTGTTAATAGCGGTTAGAACACATAATTTTTGAAAAATAAGAGGAAGATAAAAGCAAATTTGGAGCATGATTTGATTCAACCACCTTCAAACGAGTTGGTTGCAAAGTCATTAAGCATTTTGCGTGTATATTTAAAGACTTATGAAAAAACAACCGATTCTGTTTATAATGGTTTAAATTCCATTGAAGATTTTTTTCAAAACCAAAATAAAAATACTTTTCAATACTTAATAACAGACTATTTTAAATAATAAATAAAATAAATATGTACATATTATGTATTCCTATCAATTTTGTATTTTACTTGATAACTCGAAGTCTTGATAACTCGAATTTTTTTTCTGGCAAGTGATGGTTCGAGTTATCGAAGTTCGACTGTATACTTCTTATTTGTTTTGAAGAGTAGAAATCAAGATTTTTGTGGACTAAGTTAAAATAATTCAATTAAAGTTTACACTTTGCACGTTTATTCTCATATTTTGTGAGCATAAAAGGTAAAATTTATTTTTAACAAAACAATTGCAATCTGACATTTGGCAAAAGTGGTGCGTTCAGGGCAATTCTTTATAAATATTCCGGACTCTTCTGTCGTAAAGAACTGACCTGGAAGTGCACATTTTTTCTTCAATGAAACAAAGAAAACATAGAAAGCAGCACTGAGCAGATTTGCTCTTTTGATATAGAAAGGTCAATCCTTATTTCAATCGAAAAAGCCATTAAACAACTTGACTCGTCTGTATTTGGTGTACATTGAACGCACAAACTAAATTAGTCGTAAACGCCACTTCTTCTATACTTCAGCCACATATACGAAATGTTAACTTAGTATATTCAGTCACGAAATTCTTGACTAGATTCGTTGGCTGAAATAAAACTGACCCTTCTAGGCAAATCAAAACTGAGACACTTCAAGTTAGCGAGTTGTCAGACTTACAGTAATGTCGTTTTCCATTGGGCAAAAAGAAGCGTCCGGGAGAGTCCGGAATCGAAAAATTCGCTTCTGAAACCGTTCCATTGGCACAAAAAATACTCTTCTGCTGATTCTGAGGAGAGAATTTCGCTTCTGGATTTGAAGTCAGAATCCACTCAAGAAGCACTCACACAAGTGCAGTTTATGTATTTTATACAAGTCAGATGACAGCTGCCGTAGATTATTTTTTGGCATTTCACCAATACTTTTGTGGATTCAATCAGAAGCAGTTTTCTTGTTCCATTGGATTTCAGATTGAGTCGATCCCCGAGTGAAACCAATGGAAAACGACATAAGCTTGTATTTTATACAAGTCAGCTGACAGCAGCCATAGATTATTTTTTGACACTTCACCTTTACTTTTGTGGATTCAATCAGAAGCAGTTGCCTTGTTCCATTGAATTACTGAATGAGTGGATCGCCGATCGAAACCAATGGAAAACGACAAAATATAACGTAAACCTAAAATTTGCTGTCAATTCAAGAAGTCTCCCTGATTATGATTTTGAAGGAGAAAACAACTTCTTTGAAAGAATAAAATGTAAACCGAATAATCTGTGCCCGAATTTTAGAATGGTTTTCTGGGTTACGTGAACAATCCAGGTCAATAAAAACTCAGACAAATCTAATCACAACTGTCAGACTTAGTAATCAAGGCAAGCAAGTGAGCGAGGCTCGGAATACTTTTTTTTCACGATCTGTAGTAGTGATTGGATTTTCCTTGTTAGGACGTCCGTTGATGTTCTTTTCATACTCTACTCGTCATTGCCATAATTGTGGGTTGTAGACAGATCAAACAAAATCGCCCGAATGTCTGCAACAAACCAATGACATTCTGTATGTCATTTTAGAGATTAAAGGCTGCAGGCCACTGACAGTAATCGTTTCCGCCCAACATGCTTTTGCCAATCACCTTGATCTGTTGGGCTTAGGTGACAAAATCATCTGCGTCTCTTGTAAGGTACATCTTTTGGAATTTACATGCTTTGCTCTTATTTTGGAATCTTTTGCTGCTTATATATAGTTAATTCTAAGCTCCTAGTCATGTAAGAGCCTCCTTGACTTGATCAAAATGTCACAAACACTATCATAGTAAAATTATGTAGCCGGTCTAGCTTTTAAGTCTGAGTGCTCCAAATGAAAAAATGTGAAATGCAGCCATTACATCCCTAGATATTACTGCAGGAAGACTGAATAAGGGCCTAATTTATCGAAAAGAGGCATGCGAGATCTATGGGGCTTCTTCTTCAAAACTAAGACGCAGGCTAACATTTATATTGAACGTTGGCTTACAAAAAAGAAGATCTTCAGCTTGCATCGGTCAAAAATATAACTGGAGATGCGGGGCATCGATCCCCGTACCCCTCACATGCTAAGCGAGCGCTCTACCATCTGAGCTACATCCCCTGGTAAAATGGAGCGCTCTATTTGTCTGCATTACTTTTAAAAATAAACTTAACGTTCACCTAACTTGGATTGGCATTGAAGTCACGTCCATAGTACGTTTATTGTGTGATACTTTCACCTCATACATAAAGTAGGTACATATCAAGCGACAAGCTTGATCAATAAATGCAGCCGAATCATATCGGCGATATAACTCAGATGGTAGAGCTCTCGCTTAGCATTTGAGAGGTACGGGGATCGATCTCCAGAGTCCCCTTTATTGTCCTTAGTACTTATAGTTATAATTTAAATTTGTTTTTTGTTCTTCTTTTTAGAAAAACAACTTATCGGAGACACTTCTGTGTTCGTCGGAAAGTTCTATAATCGCAATCAAAGCAACCAAAGAGGGTCCTCGAAAGATACTCATAGTCTCGTCAAAGGGAAATCAAATACACTTCCGTGATGCCATGTCCGGATTGTTGCTCAGATCTCTGGATGTTCCAGATAATCTGCATATATACAGCATTCTTCTAGACGGTGGATGCATCTATTGCGGAACGCAACGCAACGAAATTCATCAATATAATTTTACGGTACGTTTCAAGTCTGCCACAAATACCCAATTGCCCAAATGCCTAATTGGTTATATTTTCAGACTGGTGGACGTCTAGCAATATTTAATTGTGGCAATGGTGCCGTTTCTATGAAACTGTACAAGGAAAAGTATATTTTTGTCGGATGTTATGATGGTTTTGTATATGTCTTGGACAAGGTAACAGGATGCCAGATTGGACGATTTCCAGGATCTGGAAAAATGATTTTAGCTCTGGAAATCGCTGGCGATAAGGTTTGCTATTTTAAAAGTATTGACTATTGAAAAAAGAAATACTAATCCTCTCGTTTACAGCTCATCACATCCGCTAAGGACAACACAATGCAAATTATCGATATACCCAAGTATATTGTTACCAAGGATAAAAGCTAAAGTGCTTTGAATTTATTATTAAAGTGCATATTGTATTACTAAGTTTTTATCGCTTGCTGTTTTTTTTTTTTTTAAAGTAAAGTAATAAAGTTTGAGGTATTTTGTTGCTATCGACTTGACGTAAGTTATTCCTCCAGTATTCTAAATGTGCGAACGTTCCGAGCTGTTAAAAGGGACTCGGACCGTTACCTTGTTGCAGCCAAGATACTCAAACTAGTGCGGATATTTAAGACGCCACAACAACGAAGAAATTTTGTAAGAGGATTAAATATTGGTGCGGATATCTGATAAAGATTTATAGACAGTACAGGGTCAGTAGAGGGTCTATAAATCTAGATCTGCTATCCGCGCTGTCTTTCAAATTCTTTAACATCGTACTTGAGAAAATTTTGCGCAACTCACAAGTAAATACTAGGGGCAAAGCGAACTTTCACTGCGTTTGCTGGTAAAGAAACGGTTGTAGAAAAAATGGGCTTAACGGTTAACGATAGCAAAATGACGTATATATGCTGTCAATAGGACTTTTCCGAGCCAAGCACTACAAAAACTCAGCAAATTGAGCGAAACTGTCTGAGAGAATTGAAAATATACGCCAACAAAATACGTGGATAGATTTCGAGCCATTTTGAGCCAATGTCATCTTTGACATCTAATCCGTATCACAAATAAATGTATAACTTAACTTTTTGCAACATAAGAAACTATCTAAGTTAACTTTATGCAGGATGACTATGGAGAACTCTCGCTGCTCCAGAACATCACCGAAGCTTTTGATGTCAAAAAAGGTCTTAGACAGGGTGAATCGCTATCGTGTGACTTCTTTAACATCATACTCTCAAGCCAACATTAATGGTACAAACTTTCATAAGTCTGTACAACTACCGCGTATGCCGATGACATTGACATTATCGGAAGAAACCAGTGGGTCGTCAGTGGTGCATTTGCGAGTATTGAGACAGAAGCGGGTCTAGCGGTCAATGAAAGCAAAACGAAATATATGCTGTCTACAAAAAAGGACACACAACTACGACGACATGATCAAAACGCCACAACAGACGCATATAAATTTGAGGTTGCAAAGAAGTTTGTCTACCTAGGATCTCTAGTGAAATCCAAAAACGACATCAGCGCGGAGATCAAACGAAGAATTTTCCTTGCCAATCGCTGTTTCTTTGGGCTTGGGAGGCAATTGAAAAACAAAGCCCTCTCACGAGCAACTAAGGAGACGTTATATAAGAGCCTCATCATCCCAGTCCTGCTATATGGTGCATAGGCATGGACTCTTTCCAGAGCGGATGAATACTCTCTCAATTGCTTTGAGGGAAAGTGTGATCTTCGGTCCCGTTTGTGCCGAAGAGTTAAGGAGGAGAAGGTTAAACGATGAGATGTACGACCTGTACAGCGATAAAGACCTATTCAAAAAAGCACGAATCCGTCGGCTTCGATGGCTGGGACATATTGAGCGCATGGTCACCAGTGCCCCCGCCCGGAAAACATTCGAATCAACACCAGAGGGCCATACCTATGGTTGCGTGCGCAGTTAGAAGGGGACCTCAATCAACTTGGATTGAGCTGGCTGGAGAGGAATGTTGGTTGAGGCCCTGGTCCACCCCGCCCTGTAGCGCCCCATCAAAAGTAAAAAGTTAGTTATTGATTTTTAAGAGGGATTTTGTAGGAAATTTGTATATTTGACATATTTATAAGTAGTTGACCGTTGTACTAAATTCTCTGAGCTGTTTGGAGCCAAGAAAGGAACTACTCGTGGTCGTTACTCGTTATTTTGCTAATTTTCTCTTTTTCTGACATTTTTGATGAGAACGTGTATTGATTTTGTGATATTGCTATCGATTTGTATCGATTGCTTTCGATTTATACCGCGTACGCGAAGGAACCTAATAAGAAGGGACAACTTACATCGGGGAATTGGACAAAACAATAATCCACAGTCAAGGCCTATTCATATGAGATCTAGTAACTACATATTTACAAATGGACAAATATTCTCAGGTTTTGACAGACAAATTTTATTTGGCGAAAGGTACTCTTGAATCCAATACTTGTGTAGGCAGAAATTCGAGTGCTTTATTTTTGAAAGATTGCTAGGTTAAGCTCGATTTTTTTTTTGCTGATGTTTAAACGAGTTTAAATGTTGTGTCAATAATATGAGAAACACCAACCCATTATCAAATAAATTCGATGTCCGACTTGTTGTTAGCGTCAATGTAGTCTCATCGACGGGAGGTAAAATTCTCGCTGTCAACTGGTGCAAGTCCTACAAGCTTCACTTCCAGAGAATCGCCATACTTTTTGAACATCTCTGGAAGATGAAACGAAACCAACGGCGGCTTTCTCGATGAAAGGTGTCCACCGCCATTTTCTAAAGTTGAATATTTTTGGCACCTTTGTATGCGTATATTACTCGAATCCGATCCCGAAGTTATTTTTCTGTTCTTTTTGCTGTTTAAACGAAAACAGATTAGAGACGATAAGGAATTAACAGCGAATGAATGAAATAATCACGACAACACGGGACGAGGCATTGAACGATGTAGCGATTGAATATTATGGATATCGATTTAATCGGTGTGTTTAAAAAAGTCCGTATTGAATGGTAATTTGCACCCGCAGTGATTAATATGGCTGTTAGAATAATAAAACGTCAAATTTTCTGTTTGTGCATGCATCAAAAGTGGTTCGTTAGTTTGCATCCAAATTATGTATAGGTATTCCTTGTATAAGTTTAAGGTAGTAATAAGGAAGTTTGTCTGATTCGGCTCTGCCTCCAATTCTGACAAAAACAGCTCTTACCAAACGCTGTTTCTTTGGACTGAGAAGGCAATTGATTATAGTAGAGTGCTATAGAATCGTTGCAAACATCGGTTTAGATTTTTTAAGTCGAAAACCATGAAACGTTTGAAAATTTCGGCTTTCAGAATGCCGACCTGCTTTATTACCCCAAACCCAAAACTCTTTATCTAAAATATGCTTCCATTGAGAGATTCTTGCGTTGGCTGTAGAGATTTAACGATGGACGAAGCCGTATAGGCTACAGAGAAGTTTAATGTTTTGTAAAAGAGTACAAATAAATCGACCTTATCCTATTTCCAAGATGTATCCACCAATGGAACGATTATTAATACCGCGCATTCTGTTTAACATCGAGAACAAAATTCTGAACAATTGTCTTGTCATCACAAATGGCCATTGTTCATATTTTGGATTGGTGTATCCAACTTCGGGCAGTTGAATTTATTTATTTATATTGATGTCGTAATTCGAGGCACCCTGTGCAAGCCATCGTAGGTAAATGTTAAATGCTTCTATGGTCATTTTTAGATGATTCAAGCTGACTATCGACCAAAAAGAAATATAGGACTTGCTCAGTCAGAAATGGACTATAAATGCAGTTAATCTGCGCGACAACAATCTCTTAATACAGGTTTTATTGCAAACAACATGATCCCCATGACAATTGCCGTTCGTTTCGCAAATTCTGAACTGCGTGTAATGAACCGACCAACATCTTTTGTCTGCCAAAATTGCAGATCCCTTCCATTTGTCTCAAAAATTAAAAACACACAAACCAAATGGATGTAAGAAGCTAAACCTAGCGTCCTTTCGGACCTGTTGCACCAATAAATAGTTTCCTACTTCTCATGTCACGATTGATAATTGTTGTCAGAGACAATACTGAGACCCCCAACTTCGACCGATTAACAGTTATTTGCCTACAAGCTAAATTTTACGCTCCCAAAAAGTTTAGGGGCGCTAGTATTAGGTCTGTTCCTTTACTTTTAAATCTTACGAATTCTTACTAATTCTTACGAATTTTTACTCAATGCCGTTCCTTAACTCGAAAAATTCGTAAAAGAGAGCGTCATCGAGAGAGCAAGATATTACCCCTCCAGTGAGAATCTTACGAATTTTTACTCAACAAATTTCTTGGTGTAAGAAGTGAAAAAGCAGTCAGTCACCTTACAACTAACAGCTGATTTGAAATTTGTTGTCCCATTTGGCATATGCGTAGATTATTTTTTGATTTCTTGCGTATTAAAATGGTATCAACAGGCGGCAAAATAAAATTGAATGTTCTCCTCGAGATTCTTTCGAAAGTGGCGACGAAATTCTTCTTCGCTGGAGCAAGGAACAATCTCCTCCATGTAGGTACTTCGTCATGCAGTGTCGTTTTTTCCTCTTTTCGAATACTTGTAGTTCAATCAGTACAAAGTCTTCCACATACTCGAATTCATCAAAATAAAGTTCAAAATAAATGCTATAACTAATTTTCATTGTAATTTTACAAATTCCTCGAGTTTATCTAATATTTTAACGACTTTTCGTACCATTTTTTGAATATTTGAATTACGTATCTGTCATTTTTTAAAGATTACTACAAAAGCGTTCCCTAACTTTTTCATTAGTGTCTCTCTTTGTGAGAGAATTTATCCCTACCACTGCTATGTATTTTGACAGTCTTTTCCATTCTTACTACAAAAGTAAAGGAACAGACCTATTGTTGCATAGAAATTCGTATTGACAAATGTCAAAAATCCTCTCAACCAACACATTCGCACCTAATCTTTTTACATTTCACTGTGGGCAAAGCAAAACGGATAGGAATTGGCGTACACGGATAGGACAACAAAATGGCGGATTCCTGGCAAAAATTGAGGGGGCCAGCGGCAAGAGGATTGTGAGTTGGGGGTCTCAGTATGATTTGTTTATGATTGTTGTGATCCGCTCAACCATATCCATATCCATTACTCGCACATTATAGCCATCTGCCTTCTCCTACCTTCCATACAAGTCTCAGGCTACGGCTATAAATAGGTCATTCGCTTTGTTTACATTCTGTTTGCAAAATTTGTCGGAACTTCAATAGTTGCATATTTGGGAAACAATTAATAAAGTATAATACCAGTGCAGGGCAAATGACACCCAAGTTTTTAATTGGCCATCTAAAACTGGAACGGATGCAGGAAAAACAATATAGCGGCTCCGAAAAATAGTGCGTAAGCATTAATCGGAAGTCAATAAGGAAAAAATGGTAAGTGGAAGGACGAGGCAAGAGACAGGCTATGTAAAATTTGTTCGTATAAAAAGAGGATGGTTTTGAAAGGGTCAGTTCAGACTACAGAATAATATAAGCTTTCGACAGCGGTCATTACTTATTTGATTTGATTTGTTACATTTTTAATTATATAAATAAACTAGCTGTACCCGCCCGGCTTCGCCCGTGCAAAATGTGGTTTCAGAAAAGTTGATGGAAAAAAGAATTTAAGAAATTTGCTTTCTTGTAGGGGCAATTTTTTTTTTTTTTTTTTGATAATCGCTGGAAGGAAAAATCTTCGAAAGACATTGCAGAGATATAACGCGAGGGAACCTTCTGCAATAGTGAGGGACTTCAACCCGATCTAAAAAAACCTCCCGAAGACTGAGTCAACTCTGTCCTCATCTTCATGACATTGCACCTGGACTAATCGGCAATAATTTAACATTCCTTGGACAATAAAAATAAAAGAAAATACGTTTCTACCTAATATTTAATGTAACGCTTCTTTGTAAACTATATTAGCGGTTTTGTTTCTATCGGCTAAGATAGTGATATTTTCTGCATTACTTACCCTGGAGCATGCTACATATAACTGCCCGTGAGTGAAGCAATTCTTGCTTAAACCTTTTAAGGTATCGAGTTAATGGATATCCTAACTGATACCTGCAGATTTCCTCTATAAGGTGGTACATATTTACTTTATTTAAATGCTCCCAGTATTTTCGAACGCAAAGCGTTGCAAAGAAAAAAGCGAAGCGAAACGAAAAAATAAATTACTCTTGTCCAATTTTTTCCGGAATTTGTGGAGATATAGACTTGAATCAAAGTGGAGATTGTAGGCCTAGGTATCTTCTATAGGCCTGTGAAATATGCACCAGATTATATTTAGCAGTTTCTAAGATAATTGCATTCATTTCGCACATAGATATTTTTTTTTTGTTTTAAAGCAAAAGATAAACAAACCTTTCCCACATTTTTGACATTTCTTTTTTTCTTGGCAAACCAAACAAAATACTGTCTCTGTCTCTCTCCATCTCCGTCACTGGAGATGTCATTATATTGCGCTGTTATTATGTTTGTTTTGAGAATGAAGTGCATATCCACTTACCTAGGTGAAAGTCGAAGAAATAATTTAAATTTTGCCTTTTTATTCAAAAACCTTTTAAGTTATCGTGTAAATAGATAGCCTAACTGGAACCTGCAGATGTCCTCTATAAGATGGTATTTACTTTATTTAAATGCTCCCAGTATTTTCGAACGCAAAGCGTTGCAAAGCAAAAACCGAAACTAAACAAAAAAATAAATTACTCTTGTCCAATTTTTTCCGGAATTTGTGGAGATATAGATTTAAAACAAAGTGGAGATTGTGGGCCTAGGTATCCTCTATAGGCCTGTGTAAAATGCACCAGAATATATTCAGTAGTTTGTAAGATTTTTGCATTTAAAGACAGGCAGTCAAATTCATTCTAAGTCGAACAGAACTACACCAATTTTATTTATATGATGATGATGATGATGATGATGATGATGATGATGATGATGATGATGATGATGATGATGATGATGATGATGATGATATATGATGATGATGATGATGATGATGATGATGATGATGATGATGATGATGATGATGATGATGATGATGATGATGATGATGATGATGATGATGATGATGATGATGATGATGATGATGTTATCGGTTGCAGCCCTGTTGAAGACAGGGGGTGGATAAATCTATTCCAAGAACAGAATAAAAATTACCCTCCGCTTGGTACTCTTTCTCTCTCGAAGGAGAAAGCACGGTATCACCGGGGTACGATAATCGTCGCAAAGCATTATTCGTTCAAAAAAGTAGTCGCTCTATTTCTTTGTTTAAAAATGTTGTGTATTTTTATTTAATAAATAAACTTTTTCTTGTGTATAAAAAAAACCTATATCAACTAATGCATTTGTTTGTATCTTTCATATTCCTAACTACCGTTTGTCGTATAAAGTAAAGGGTATATGTAAAAAAAAATGTGGACGACCAAAACTATTTAGCAGCAACGCTTAGATTTTGTATCGGTATTACCATGTTGAATGGGTATTTGAGCAAGTCAGCAACTGAAGGCCTCTGCTTTGGGTTGTGTTGCAAACACTTTGTTGCCATCTACAAAGAAAAGAAAGTTATTAGGCAAAATCCAGTTGTAATATTTTGTCAAGCGGACAACTTACTTGCACCAACATGACCGGGTAATACGGCGGAATGGGTGGATATTGAATTTCGGTCGATGGGCTAGAGATGGCATTTACCTTGGCGTAAATATTCTTAATGTGACCGAATGGAGTCTTCTGATAGAGCAGCAAGTACAAAATACAACCCAACGACCATACGTCTGATTTCGTTGAGATCTAGAGGTTATTTCGGAAAGATTTCGTATTTAATATTTGGAAAGTAAACAAAGGATTTGTGTATCAAGATTCAGGATAAGTATTAGAAAAGAGTCAAAAAAGAGACAGCACTATACGTAAGGAATGCTTTTTGTGGAACATTTGTTCCATATATAGAGGAACGACATCAACATAGGGTATATGAGTACTCCCTCGTCAAAGTGAAACTCTGAATAAACTCACCTTGATTTTTGGCTGATTTTTTCCCATCGGACTGTTGCCGGTGGAAGTATCTATCAAAGCCTCTGGACTGATGTAGTTGAATGTGCCTGCTTGAGAGAACTTTATGATACTTGTCGAGTCAATGGCTATATTGCTAGCTATGCCAAAGTCTATTAACTTCAGTCTACCATGAACCATTAAAAAGTTGGCGGGCTTCAGATCCGAATGGATGACGCCTGGAAAAGAGCTACTACAGTAAGGTTAATTTGAGGAGTCTTTCGGTCACCGCTTACCATTCTGGTGAATATAGTTGACCGACTGAAGCATTTGATACCAAAAGTTCATCAGCACATACAGCGGCAGGTTGGATTTATATGTCTGGAGGATCTTGTGCAAATCGGAGTCGCCCTTCTCCATCACCATGTACAGCCTCGATTCCTTAGCGAGAAGTTCACTGGAAGAATTTCACAATACAATGATTTGCACTCGTGTGGAGGCACTACTTACTATTCATACAACGAAACCACACAAATGTTCCCCTGGAGTTTCGCCAGTAATTTTGTCTCGTTAAGGTAACCCTCAACAACTGCAGCGTCCCCTCGGAGGTCTACTATCTGGAAGGGAAGACTTTTGTTATTTTTTTAAATGTGAACAAGCAATTGACATCATACTTTGAGTGCACAGTCCTTTCCGGAATCCTTTCGACTGGCCAGATAAACACTACTCGAGCCACCGCACCCCAGTTTCTGTTTAATCGTATACTCCGATCCATTGATCGTCACTACGTTATCCTTTGGCTTTGGCTTCGGTTGTTGCTCAGATTTCTTCAGCTCGGCTTCTTGTCCACTGAACTCTAGGGATTTCTTTGACTTTACATCGGCATTGCTCTTGCTCGGTGAATTTTGTGGTTTTTCCCCAGTGCCAGGCGTTCCGCTCTCATTGATGGTATCACATAAAGAGAGCGTAAGGCTGTCGTTCGATATGCAAGCAATGGGCGTACGCGCCACGGCCATTGGAGTCTGGAAAAGCACCTTCTGTGAGCGAAACTCATTGGCAATAGCACTGCGAGTCTTCTGAGATTGAGTGGAGCAAAAGTCTCGCGGCCTTCTCGCCATCGACCACGAACGAATCTGCGGCGTTACGAAGTGAACCTCAGTCTCTTTTAGTGGTGTTTCCATCTCCACCACACCTGCTGATTGTATTGCTTCGGGCGGGTTATCACTTGAAACTTTGTTCTCTTGAATCGACTTTAACGGAAGTGATTTCTGCGGTCGGTCAACTGCGACTGGTTTGGGTGGGCTCTTCTCGATATGCTTTGCTGAATTATCATCTATATTCATCTTGTCAAAGTGCAAGAGAAGTGAATCGTCGCCAATTTTCTGTATAACGTTTTTTCCCTTCTTCGGTGAATTATCCTCCCCTTCGCTTTTACCGGGACTCATTGTAAACGAGTCATTCAGGATGGCACAGTTTAACCTTTGGTAAAGCCCATTAGATTACCCATTTCCAAACTGATCCCTATCAACATACCTATCATGTTTGCCCTCGTCTTCGTCTGAATCTGATTCCAATGGTGGCAATTCGGACACTCTCTTTGGTCTAGAAACAAATTATAGAAATAGCTAGTTGAAATTTCTAGTTGGAAACTTACACGCGTCGATGATGTTCAAAGGCATCACGACCTCGAGATAATGAAAAGTTTTCTTTGTTTTCGTTTTGATTTCTGGAAATGAAAGAAGGGTTCCTTTTGCTGGGATGTTCCTTTTTTTCGTCTTCTGCTGTACTTTTTTGAGGTGTTTTATGCTCATCTTCTGAATCTGGCTCTAGTGGGGGAAGGTCTTTAACTCTTTTCGGCAGAAAAGACATTTGATATAATTACGCGATAAATATCCAAACCAAATTGTTTGAAATAAAAAACAAACAAAATTCAAAAATTTGTTTGACGTTTACTGATTTTGGGTTAGTTATGAAGTTGGATGTAGTTAAAAATTTCTATATGTTTACTTTTTGGTACCTACCTATTGAACATTGCCGACAAAGAAAAAAGACAGGGAGGTAGATAGGTAGGTAATGAAAATAATTAAAAATAAAGGATCGAAAATGATTTACATTATGCTTTTTTATTGCTTGTTTTGCAGATCTTGTGGCGATATGAACAAACTTGATTACCAATAATAATAACTGCCATACTGAATCGATAAGGATCAAAGCATTTCTAGTACAGTCGGTCTGTTTTATTATATAGCAACAAAACAAAATTCTATGGCGGGAGGTTAAGTAAATGACTAAAACTGAGTGAACTGTCAGGTTACTATGTACAAGTGAATGCGTACAGTTAATTTACTTTAAAATAACACACATTCTTCCCCACATAGCACCACGGAAAACAGCTTGTAGGGTAGGCAATTCCAGTGATTTTTTTTTTTTTTTTTTTTTTTAATTTATCTTTTTGACAACGACATAAGTTTATGACTTTTTAACAATGGGTAATGAAAGGCCTGCTTTTTTAGCTTCGATCTAAGCAGAACTAAATAAAAGGCGTTTTTCTTTTTTAGTTCAGAGCTGAGCACTGAACTGAGCTGGAGCTAAAGGGTGATTTTTTAAGAGGCTTAGAACTTTTTAAAAAAAAAAACACAAAAAATTCTAAAAAATAAATGAAATATTTATTTGAATCGATAGTTTGAACCTTGCAATTTAATGTTTAAAGATAATTTCATGCAAATGTTGACCGCGGCTGCGTCTCAGGTAGTCCATCCGCTGAGTCCAATTTTGGCATACTCTTTCACACATATCGGCCGGTATCTCACTTGAATGCCGCGCTGTGCCCCGCATTATAAGGGTATTCATAACCCCTTGAGCGCGAGTAAAATTATAAAAAAAAAAAAAAAAAAAAATGGATGTTGGCTTCCAGTGCGTCAATCGAAGCGGGCTTGTCCCTGTACACATTAGCCTTGACATACCCCCACAAAAAATAATCTAATGGTGTCAAATCGCACGATCTAGGCGGCCAATTGACCGGCCCGAAACGTGAAATTAACTGTTCACCAAACTCGCCTCGCAATTGCGCCATTGTTTCGCGTGCTGTGTGGCATGTGGCACCGTCTTGTTGAAACCACATATCATGCAAGTCAAGAACTTCCATTTCGGGCAAAAAAAAGTTTGTTATCATCGCTCGGTAGCGTTCACCATTGACAGTAACGCTGCGATTCGCATCATCTTTGAAGAAATATGGCCCAATAATGCCGCCGGCCCATAAACCGCACCAAACAGTGGCTTTTTCGGGATGCATTGGTAGCTGTTGCAATGCTTCTGGCTGATCTTCACTCCAAATGCGGCAATTTTGCTTATTTACGTACCCATTCAACCAAAAATGAGCCTCATCGCTGAACACAATTTTTCGATAAAAAAGCGGATCCTCGGCCAGCTTTCCAAGAGCCCATTCGCCAAAAATTCGGCGTTGTGGTAGGTCGCCTGGCTTTAGTTCTTGCACAAGCTGTATCTTAAAAGGCTTTACGCACAAATCCTTCCGCAAAATTTTCCACGTAGTGCTGTAACAAAGGCCTAACTGCTGGGAACGGCGCCGAATCGACATTTCGCGGTCTTCTGTCACACTAGCTGATACGGCCGCAATATTTTCTTCACTACGCACAGTACGTAAACGTGTTGGTGGTTTAATGTCCAACAAAGTAAATTTGGTGCGAAATTCGGTCACAATCTTCCGAATAGACTGCTCAAAAGGTCGAGAATGCCGATCATAAAATGGAAGCAGCGCGCGATGAACATTTCGAACCGAGCACGAATTTTGATAGTAAAATTCAATAATTTGCAAGCGTTGTTCATTTGTAAGACGATCCATGGTTAAATTGCAAACCAAACTGAAGCTGTTTGACAGTGACACAATGTACTAAACACACGTCAGCTGTCAAAACCAGTGTTGCCAAAACCAAACCAGCTAAAAAATCACCCGTTATATGAGCGCGCTCTGAACCGAGCGTGCTCAGATCGTTCTGATGATTTTTTGTTTTTCCTGTTGTTTTTTTCTCTCAAATATGACTGGAAGTGTGAATGTATGTGTAAATTCGAGCTCTGATGTATCTGAGCTAAAAAAGAAACACAAACTTTTTGTATAACAGTTCAGGTTGTGCTCTGAACTAAAAAAGAAAAACGCCTAAAGTAGGATTTTCAGCACATGTGAATCACTGAATTTTCAAGTAGAGTGTATTTTGTTGTTACCGCCCTGCTAGCTTTTCTGGCATATCAATAAAACACCCCTTTAAACTGAAAGTAGACGTGCGTGCATCCCGCCTTATGCAAACTTCGATAAGCATTAAATGACTGAACACACCCTTCGAAATACAACTTTTGCTTTTGGTTATTTGTCATTTTCACAATAAAAAAAAAAGTTAAATAAAAACAAAGAATTTCTTCGATTTGCATTTTTATATTTGTATGTCCTCCTGGTTCGTCTAGTTGTATTCTATTGCCTGCATCACCGATATCAGATTTGCAATCGTTTTTATTTTGCTTATCTAAATGAATAACGTTTGATTTCGTTTGGTTTACCATATTATGGTCAGTTTGGGACACAACTTCCATATGAACACGGTGAGTGCAGCTGCTCTTGCTTCTCGCAATTTTTGAAAGAATATTTTTTTGTAATATTTTAGGGTGCACAATACATGGCTGATACAACTGGAAACGCAAATGAGGCTGGTCAAGCCTCAACAGACAATGACCGTCAGCAGCTGCTCGATCCAGTTTTGTCAGCAAATTCCGACAATAGTTTTACGCCTTTAAAAACAGTGCCGGCGTTTAGGTAACTTAATTTCTTATCTATTAATGCAGACAAATCATTATTTGAATGATCATTTCATTATCATTTCTTTTAAATGAATTGAGTCATGTTCCTACGAGTATTACGACGCATGAAAGTGAATTATATGTAAAACCGATTACACTGGAAGCAAAAAGTTTGAAACCGAAAGTTCTTAATTGAATTATAAGTGCACTGCGAAATAATGTCAACTGTGCAGGTAGCTATACAGTTTAATGTTTTGTTCTTTTTTAAGTACTTTGGTGAATGCGACTTGGAAGGCTAACAAAGACGTCTTTGTTTATTTCATTTGGCATATTTCACATAATGATAATTTCTTTGCAACACTGCAGACATATCTATAGGGTTTTGTACGTACTTTTGGACTGAAATTGGCAAAATGCCAGATATGTTTTTTCAGTGAAACTGAAACAAATTGACGAAACGCATATCTCTGCAGTTGTTATGCTCTTCTTAGGTCTCTTAAGCTTTGAGTTGTAAAATATCTCATCAGTGCAAAGAAGTCAACAATCCAGTCAAATCTTTGACTAGTGCGCCTTCATTTGAAACATAAAGACGTCATCAAGCTACCCAAGGAAAAGGTTGATTCGGATTCATATGAAGTCTTCTGTGAACTAATCTATGTAAACCTCCTACTAAAGCGCCTGAAATGATAAAAGGCCTATCAACGGCACAACGGGAACATCATGCTGTTGCAAGACCACACTCTTCATAGCATATTTTTAAAGCTGTATCGTGACAAGAAACACCTTGGCGGTTGGTTTTTTGGTAGTCCTATCTTTCGTCAGCGAAACAACGTAACCACTTAAGAATGTTATCAGTTAATTACTTTGATTACATTGTAGATTAACCAAAACAATGCTGTTTAACAATTACGACTCAAAATAAGAATATTTTTAGAACAATAACTTACAGTGTATTGCTACCACTTGCGATGGCATTGCCCCTAAAATTATCTATTCCATTACAATCCCCAGCATTCATCTGCTTATCTCTACGGTTATTTCATTCACGGGAGTGATGCTGGCGTCAGTTTGGCCACCAGAGAAACGATGCGAGGCTTATTTTATAATGCTCTACTTGCGTGCCGTCTTCTGGGTTATAACATACGTAAGTAAATTCACGAGTGTACATACAACTCTATTTATCAATATTTTGCCCGATTGTAGCTATTCGATCACTTTATCAAATATCAACACGAAGCATTGCGTCTCAATGGTTACCATGATTTTCATCGTTCCACTGCCATGCACAAAGGCGTGCCCCTAAGTGTTGTCTCTCTTTGGAATACAGCAATACTGACGGTGCAAACGCTGATTCAACACTACTATGGTGATCACTTTGGCGAGCACTGCGCTCAAGGACTCCAATCACCTATTGTTTATATTACTGCGTTCAATGTTTTGGAATCCGGGGTTTTGGCATGCATCCATGGATCCTATATCGGTAAGAAATCATTTGTTTGGCTTTCTATGAAATGAGATTAGCAAAATTATTGCTTATAGCGCGGGTAACAAAGTTCAATAAGGCCGCTGCGCCGCCGGACGCATTGAGTGGCAGCAATGCCACTGGAGGGTCTTTGGGACTTATGCAACCAGGTGGCAATACAGCCGAACTTTTAGAGAAACAAGTAAGTTTTTTTGTGTTCAAAGCGAATGCTAAATTTTCATGCATTCATGTTCACAGGCTGACCTCATAAGCTATCTAAAGGATCACAACTTGAAACTCAATCAGAAGCTGATGCAGTTGAATGCCCAAGTTCGAACAGTTCGGATGGACTGAGTGTGAGGGGGATTCGAGGACAATAAAGTTTTTTGCGGGGACTTATCTAACTCATTATTATTTTAACGAGTATTGTACTATGAGCTACATCTACGTTAAGTGTACCTCTTATTAGTTTTTTACAATTTGCGAAATAAATCTATTACTATTTTTATTAAGAAATGTTGTTGCGTTTGTTTTAACTAATAATTTTAAGATAGTGATGTGTTCTTATCGCCAATTTTGGCACAATATACCCAGCAAAGATGAGACGTAAAATATACTGGACGAATTGAGAATCGTCTGCTACAGAGAACAGCAGCAGCGTCTGTGTGGATGCGCTTTTGTAATTGGAATAAGTTAGATACAAGAAACGCAGGCGATTCACTGAGTTTCAATTCCCGAAAACACACAAGTTTGGCGAGCATAGCGCCAAAATTAAACCTCTGTTATTCTTCCTGCAGACGCCGCTTTTGCTCGTAGAGCTCGCTGGCAGATCAAGTCGTTTTTCGCAGAACCGCTTTATACGGCTCTTGTTTTGATGTATTTGCAAAGCAAACTTGATGACTTTCTGGCAGTGTTGACACTGGCTGTTGCCACGGCCGTACCTACTGATTTAAGGACATTGGGATATGCGTTCGGCAAAGATACCGAGTTTCTCTCGCGGTTGTAGCTGCTTAGTTATTTATTATCATCGGTATTCGTACATTGGCTACGATAAGCTCGTTGTGGCTATGCATAGTACCGGCCTTGCCCAGTACCAGCAATGTAATAGACGGTTGGCACATCCCTAAGCCAAACCGATAATTTATCAAGACGATTCAAACCGATTTACATACCTATAGACGAAAAGCACCCTCATGACTCATAAGAGAAAACAGGAGTAAAGAGCACAGCTTTCCAATTGAACTTCACGTGTTCATGTGTTTGTACATTGTGTTTATTTTTCTCCCACCTACCTAACCAAACGAAACCGATAACCGAATCTGTAACGTGCTGCTTGCCTTGTCTAGGGTCCTTGCTGGCATGCTTGCACCCGCTCTCTAAGCTCGCCGGAGGGCGTGGG
This sequence comes from Cheilosia urbana, assembly GCA_946477585.1. NCBI lineage: Eukaryota > Metazoa > Arthropoda > Insecta > Diptera > Syrphidae > Cheilosia > Cheilosia urbana. The sequence goes on from OX297853.1 coordinate 26,661,509, forward strand.
AGCTTGACCCTGGCACGTCACAAAAACCATCTCATGCCAGTCTTTAGCGCCGAGGTGATTTTGACGCTGCGAGAAATTGTTTCTTTACCCACCCTACCTTGGCTGTCGTACTCGCCTTAACAGCCCCTTAATTGGCATCTTCTCCTTCCTTTTCCTGTGTTAATTATATTCAGCTGCCCTATATCTTGGCGGCTTTTCCTTATTATAACACTTCTTCTGGACTCTTGGTAAAAACTTCACTATTCTTTTCTTTTAACTTTTTTAAAATTTCTTGTAAGATTCGTGCGGCAGGCAACACACAGTTTCAAATTAAAAACTGTTCCGGCTTTTACAAAATTCAAACGAATAATGACCGCTGCGGGGATTATTCGACGGCAAAGCCAAACATTTTCCTTCCCCAGTATTGCTGTTCTCAAAGCTTTAAACTCGCAATTTCTTAACTGTTGGCCTATAGTTTAAAGCCGCTTCTCATTCTCTTTTTACCATCATTCTCTTAACTAGCGAACTTGTATTTTTGTGTCAGCCTGTGTTTTCCCCACACTACCCAGATTAACGAACGCAGTCGTCAGTGGCTAGGAAGTGTAAAAACGGTCGGTCATGTGGTGTAATTTTGACAGATAGGCAGTAGAAATAATTACCAAAACAAATCCGTACAATTTCTTGTTCGCAAATTATTTTTATTGTTTTGCTACATTATTTAAAATCTTTATACATTCAATAATATTCATTTAAATCCGTGGTCGTTTTGTTAATGCGTCAATATCTTTGCTCGGACACATTTAGTTTTGCAACACAGGGCTTTTGCTTTTGTTCGATACAATTTATCGAAAAATTGCAAAAATACGAACCCACGCGTTTCTTAAGTGTTTTCTTATGATTTTAATTCGAGTTGAAATGAACAGTGCAACACAAATAAATAAATGTTTCTTACGTGGGTCGCGAACCCCGATCAAAAGCCGGGCAAATACCATCAGATAAGTGAATTGTTTTTAATGTTTTTTTGACGTGATTCTTTGTGGTGCTTTGTGTTTCTTTTAGGTTATTATTGCCGGATGTCTTTGGCGTGAAATATCCCTATGGGTTTGCCACTTCGCGTTTCAAGGTGGTACATACAGTTCCCTATCACTTCTCGCACCCTGGACTTAAGAAACTTCGGCATCAACTTGGAGTTCTGTCCTTGCGCAAATTTGCTCTGCGCGAAGTTTCGGTGAAATACTTCCTGGCCAACTCTAAAGGATACTGGACGAGACCGTGAGTTGTATATGTTTTTGGATTTTTCATGTGCCTTCAGCAACCTTTCAGAAATTCCTTGTCGAATCATTATTGTTTTCGTCTCGTTAGGTATGGCCAACATCTCAGGATCTGCCAGGGCCTTTAAGCTGCGGAGTACATTATAGGCTGACGCATGGGTAATCATGTTTTACCCAAAAAGAGCATAGTATGGCTGACATCCAATGGCTTCGTGTATGTCGGAACGCAAAGCACATGCTATGCTCGACAAGTGGGAATCCCAATCATTTTGTTGTTCAGCTATAAGTACTCGCAGCTTGTTCAAGACGCTTCGGTTGACCCTTTCTGAGATATTGGCTTGCGGTGAATAGAGGGCGGTCCGCACATGCCTAACTCCATAATCCGACAGGAACTTCTGAAATTCATTCGAAATGAATTGCTTTCCGTTGTCGGAGTGAATAACCTCAGGTGTGCCGAAGGCATGAAAAACATCGCACTCCAGGTATTGCACTATCCGTGCAGAAGTAGCTTTGGGTAGGGCTTTTAAAAACATAAATTTCGTAAAGTGATCCACAGCTATAAATATGGACACGTTACCTCGCTTCGTTCGCGGATATGGTCCTAAGAGGTCGATGTAGAGGCGTTGCATCGGTCTTTCGGACACAATCTGCTTGGTGATTGGTGGACGAAGAATCGTATTTGGTGCCTTGACGGACTTACACATCTCGCAGTGACTCACATATTGTTTTATGTCATTTACCATTCTGGGCCAATAATATTTTTCGCGAATGCGGCTGTAAGTTTTGGCGAAGCCGCTATGACAACAGAGTTTGGTATTGTGAGCCATTTCTACTGCAATCTGTGTGAGTTCTTCTGGCAACCAAAGACGCCATAACGAATCCTCGTTACCAACCTCACCAGTCCTGAACCTAACTCTTTTGTATATATATTTTCCCGATACAACTAGGTCAGGAAGAGCAGATTGGTTCTTGATGATGTCCTCTCTCAACTTGGCATATTCCTCCGAGTCAAACTGCTCCGAAGCCAAATCAACATCTACACCTATCGACGTTGCTGAAATCTCTTCCATGTCACCTCGTGATAAAGCATCAGGTACCACGTTGAGAGATCCCTTCCGATGTTCAATAACAAAATCGAATCGTTGGAGCTCTAAACTCCACCTCGCAAGTCTTCCGCTTAACTCTTTTTGCGACATCAGCCACTTTAGACTAGAGTGATCTGTTATTATTCGGAAAGGCGATCCCTCAACATAGGCTCTGAACCTTCGCACACTCAGGACAGCGGCAAGACATTCCAGCTCCGTGACGGTGTAGTTCTTTTGTGCCTTGTTGAGCTTTTTGGACATAAAAGCTATCGGAGTTTCGTGTTGACTCTCATCAAGTTGGAAGAGGACACCTCCTACGCCCTCTGAGGACGCATCGCACTGGATAGTAAATTGCTTACTAAAGTTTGGCTGTGTAAGAACAGGAGCCGAGGTAAGTGCCAATTTTAATTTTTCGAATGCTTCTAAAGCTTCAGGTGTAATTTCAAAACCTTTTTTCTTCTTTAGACAGTCAGATAAAGGAGCAGCTAGATCGGAATAGTTCTTGATAAATCGCCTATACCACCCGGTTAAGCCTAAAAATCTCCGAACTTGCCTCGGTGTCTTGGGAACGGGAAACTCTACCATTGCCTCGATTTTGTCAGGATTTGTCTTCAAGTTACCCTGACCAACAATGTATCCAAGATACTTAATTTCCCGCATGCAGAACTTGCTTTTGTCGAGATTAATGGTGAGATTTGCCCTACGTAAGCAGCCAGCCACCTCGTTCAGTACACGGATGTGGGAGTCGAAGTCCGCTGTACATATCAACAGGTCGTCTAAGTATACAAACACATGCTCTCGTAGACGTGAGGGGATTACACGGTCCATCAGTCGGCACATCCTCTGTGCGGCGTTGCATAGCCCGAAAGGCATAACCGTAAATTGGTAGAGTGGCCGACCGGGTACCGCAAATGCAGTTTTGCTTCTGGACTCTTCATCTAGCGGAATTTGCCAAAAAGCATCTTTGAGGTCAAGCCCCGTAATGAAAAATGTGTCTTGCAGTCTACTTAGAAGACCGTCGATATGTGGCAGCGGATACGCGTCTTTGACGGTCACAGCGTTCACTTTTCGAAAGTCCAAACACAACCGGACTTTACCAGGCTTCCTGACGAGCACCGTAGGGGAACACCAAGGAGAATTACTCTCTTCGATCACGCCAAGCTCTAACATGCGGTCCAACTCCTTGAAGACTTCTTCCTGGCGAACCGGGGACAATGGATAGTGCCGAGATTTGATGGGCACTGCGTTGCCAACATCAATACTGTGAGTTTCGAGACTCGTTCTACCAAGACCTACCTCAACAAAGTTCGGAAAAAGCTTTTTGGTGGCATTTAAGCGAAGGTTTTGCTCGGGGGTAAGTCTTATCAAATCAGCTGCTTCTTTAAAACTAACACTTTCTTCACTTAGCATGACATCGGTCTGGATTTCGTTGATTTGTGGGCCTAAATGGAACTCTCTCCAGAAATTCATTCCCAGGTAAACCTTCTGAGTTAAGTTGGGAATTAAGTAGAATAAAATGGGCTTGGTTACGCCGTTCAGCGTAGTTTGAAGTTCGCAAAACCCCACAATATCATGCGCTGTACCGTCAGCAGTTCGCACATGGTTCTTGTAAGGCTTCACTGCAATCCCATTTCGTTCCACTAAATCCCAACACCCACTACCTAGCACAGAGATGGATGCTCCGCTGTCGAGTAAGCCAAAAACTTGCTCACCCGCCAGCTGAACGTTGGCATACATCCGACCATCTGTGTCTGAAGAAATGATAGTCTCCACAATCATTTTACGAATTTTTTGGCGGTTCCGGAACCGATGTCTGCATTTCTGAATGTGTCTGCTTGCTGAACTACTATCAGTTCCCATTATCTGAGAACGAACCTTATAGTAGTTCAGTTTTCGTTCGTGCAGGGACTTCAGAGCGAAAGTGTTAATAGGGTGACTGTCTAAATTTGAATCTGTATCCACTTTACGTTTTAAAATTTGTATTGGAGCATTTTTTGAAGAGGGCTCCGTACTCTTGTTCAGCATATCGGGACTTAACTGGATGTGCCGGGGTTGTTCTCCCAGGAACGACTCTCCCCGCTTCTCCTTTCGTTCCTGCGATAGTTTCCCGAATGCTCCGTACATTCCGGAGTTGCCACACCCTTTTTACCACACAGAAAACAAAACAGATTTCGGACGTGAGACGGACATTGGTAGAAAGTGTGACCAGATTGATCACAGTTCCAACAACTAAGGGCAGAAAAGCTCACTCTTCTACTGCCAGATGTTATAGCAGCGACTTCTTCTAAGTTCGGATCAGCCGTTTCTGTCTCTTCTTCTACCCTGATCTCATGAACAACTCTTTGAGAAGAAGATCGCTTTACAAGGAATCGCTCGGTTTCTCTAGCTTTATTTCGAAGCTGCTCTAAGCTTTTGATATCAGCCGCTAGAAGCACTTCGCCTATTTTGTCTTTTGCGTTGCTTCTTATGACATCAATCAGCTTTTTGGTATCGAAGGGATCGTTGAGGCGATCGTTGAGATCTATTATCGAACCATAAAAGTCATCGAACGATTCCTTGTATTGTTGCTTTCTCGTGAGCAGCTTCATGAAGATGTCCACGTCACTCTCTGGACGACCAAACTCTTTCTTCATTGCAGTCTTAACGTCTGCAAAACTCGCCGTCGGGTTTTTGCGCAGAAACGCCCAAAACCACTTATTCGCTTTTCCAAACAGAAGCGTATGGAAGTTTGCGGTTATTTGTTCGTCGCTGTATGACGACGAAGCCTGCAGACGGTTGACTTTGAACAGAAAGTCGGAGATGTTTTCTGTCCCGTCGAATTTTACGTTCCATCTATCCAACCTACACATTTCAGACGAGCTGATATTAGAACCGCCTTGCGCATTGGAAGCAGTTCGTGAAAGAGAATGTCTTGGATTTGGGACGGGAGGTGTAACTCTTGTTGATGGTAATACCTGTGGTGGAAATTGTTGTGGGATGTCACCATCAAATGAATTATTTTGGGCAGTTGCCGGATTGGAGATGTTGTCCATCCTGTCTAATACCCTATTCATAAACAGGTCCATCTGTTGGAAAAATCGCATCTGGTTTAAATTCAGATTGCGTTCAATTCTGTCCGCTAAATCAATGTTTATGGAATTTGCAGCATTAGAAGGACCTGCAACAGGTTGCTCGTTATTATTTCGCTCTTGCGACATGTTTGGAGATGAGTCTTCCGAAAAAGTTATGGAATTATCGAATGTTAATCGGCTGATATTCCTATAATAACGCTTTTGGAATCTATCGAACTCAGATTCCGTATCTGCTGTAAAATCGTCGTTAATCTGTGGACCGTTTAGACGACTATGGTTGCTCATATTAGCGTACGATGCAGATAAGGACAACCGAATACGTCCAAGCACGACACTTTTTCACGAAACACAATTCAGAAAACACGGGTAACAAAGAGAAATTAAAAGGAATGATGATAAAGAAGACTGGACAATCCAATCAAGAGTGTTTAAAATTCAACACAATAAAACCAAACAGAACCCAGATAAAACAAAGCTCAATATAATATATATAAAAAAAACGAAAGAATATATATAAAAAAAACGAAAGGAATAAATAAAAAGTATGAAATAATAAAGAAAATAATAAACGATGTACCTAAAATGTTTGATAAAACGCTGTAAACTTGATTGAAACAATGAAAATTCATAAACTGGTTGAGGATGAGGACCACGGCCGAGAAAGGACACTGCTGGAGAAAAGAGAAGATGCCGTAGTTCTGAGAGCCAATTAAAAACAAGGAAAAATTGAAATAAGCTATTTTTACACGGTAAAATCTTGAAGTTACTCTACTGAATTTACTTTAATTATCATTTTTATGGTTTCAGGACACAGCACTCAAATTGCATGACCGCAGTGGCTCAAAAACAACATAAAAATACCAATAATTTGCTTAGAGGATAACACAGAAGACAATTTCTTCATATCCACTGGTCTCTCTATACAAAAACAATTTGTACTGAATGTGTTTGTAAGTGCCCGGGCATGTGTGAACCTGCTTTACAGATTCCCACATGACTCAGGCACTTTAGAACACATTATTGTTTTGTGGTTTGGTACCATTTTCCTCATCGCAACGCGATACCGAGTCTACGTCACTCAATCATCGGGACTTATGAGGAAAGATGATTCCAAACCTACAAAAAAAATTTAAAAATCAAAAAAAATCAAACAAAAATTGAAAGGCTCAAAAAAACAGCCACGCTATCTTTCAAGCGGGCCACACGTCGTGGATGCCACTTAAAAACCGAGGCATCGGTTACAACGCTTCACGTTTGGGCGCCATTTTGTAACGTGCTGCTTGCCTTGTCTAGGGTCCTTGCTGGCATGCTTGCACCCGCTCTCTAAGCTCGCCGGAGGGCGTGGGAGCTTGACCCTGGCACGTCACAAAAACCATCTCATGCCAGTCTTTAGCGCCGAGGTGATTTTGACGCTGCGAGAAATTGTTTCTTTACCCACCCTACCTTGGCTGTCGTACTCGCCTTAACAGCCCCTTAATTGGCATCTTCTCCTTCCTTTTCCTGTGTTAATTATATTCAGCTGCCCTATATCTTGGCGGCTTTTCCTTATTATAACACTTCTTCTGGACTCTTGGTAAAAACTTCACTATTCTTTTCTTTTAACTTTTTTAAAATTTCTTGTAAGATTCGTGCGGCAGGCAACACACAGTTTCAAATTAAAAACTGTTCCGGCTTTTACAAAATTCAAACGAATAATGACCGCTGCGGGGATTATTCGACGGCAAAGCCAAACATTTTCCTTCCCCAGTATTGCTGTTCTCAAAGCTTTAAACTCGCAATTTCTTAACTGTTGGCCTATAGTTTAAAGCCGCTTCTCATTCTCTTTTTACCATCATTCTCTTAACTAGCGAACTTGTATTTTTGTGTCAGCCTGTGTTTTCCCCACACTACCCAGATTAACGAACGCAGTCGTCAGTGGCTAGGAAGTGTAAAAACGGTCGGTCATGTGGTGTAATTTTGACAGATAGGCAGTAGAAATAATTACCAAAACAAATCCGTACAATTTCTTGTTCGCAAATTATTTTTATTGTTTTGCTACATTATTTAAAATCTTTATACATTCAATAATATTCATTTAAATCCGTGGTCGTTTTGTTAATGCGTCAATATCTTTGCTCGGACACATTTAGTTTTGCAACAAATCGTATGTTGAATTCGGTTTAGTGCAGTGGCATTTTATTATTCGGTTTTCGGTCGGTTCGTTTCGTTCCATCGGTTTTCGCCAACTCGGTTTGACACAATGCAACTCGGTTTAACTCGGTTTAAACCGGTTTACGAAACCGATTCGACACATCACTAGACGGTTTGCTGATGTCCGCTACGTCGTTAATTTGGAAACGACTCGTGATTTCCATTGCTACATTTCGCCCAGCATAAAAGTCATTGATATAAGCTTGATATAATGAATATGGCTTACGAAAAAGTTTGCCCGCTCAGAAAACCAACCAAGAGGTCCCAGCCTCAGTGGTGGAATAAGGAGTTAAACTACAAAAGAAGGCTAGTTAGACATTTCTATGATTTCTATAATAGGGCTAAAGTTGTAGGGGACGACATTACATGGGATCTGTACATAGAGAGCAAGCAAGAGTTTAAACATTGATCAGGCAATCTAAGAGGAAATCCTGAACGCTCTTCCGTGAAGCGATCGCAGATACTAGCGAGGCTTCCAGACTCCGTAAATTGCTAGCTAAGGACGCGGCCGTCCCTAGCTTCATTAAGAAATCGGACGGTTCGTGGGCTGAAAGCAGCGAGGAGGTTCTGGAAATACTAGTTGAAGCCCATTTTCCAGGAACCAGTGCACCAATGAGTCCGGTACCTTATGGACCTAACATTAGCGCACGAAAAGATGAAAGGGTTGATTATATCATTACTGGGAAGAAACTGCATTGGGCTATCAAGTCCTTCGCTCCGTTCAAAGCACCTGGCCCTGATGGCATTCTGCCGGCTATGCTTCAACGGGCTCCACAGGCACAGTTATGAACATGATAGGAAATATTTTTATACACCGCCTGCGATTAGGCTATGTACCTAGGGCATGGAGAGAAGTACGAGTGGTATTTATCCCTAAAGCGGGTAAACCAAGCCATACTTCAGCGAAAGACTTCAGACCTATCAGTCCGTCGTCATTTCTCCTAAAGACGCTTGAAAGGCTTATTGACATTTATTATAAGAAGTAAGTGTTGCAACGGAATCTTATGTAATGCTCAGCATGAATATTTAAAAAGTAAATCAGTACAGACAGCGCTACAGGAAGTAGTAGGCAAAATAGAGGGCAACCTTCACCAGAAAGAATTTGCACTAGTTGCCTTTTTGGATATTGAGGGGGCTTTTAATAATGTAAGGAAAGACGCAATCAAAAGCGCCTTGCAAAAGATAAATGTCGAGCAACGCATTACAAGTTGGATATGCGAAATGCTCTCGACGAGAAATATTAATTCCACTCTCGGAAACAGTTCTATAAGAAAATCTGTTACGAGAGGTACCCCCCAAGGGGGGGTCATCTCCCCCCTCCTCTGGGTGTTGGTCATAGATAAGATACTTAAGGAACTAAACAGTGCAGGATTCAAGGTCATCGCTCACGCGGATGACGTAGTTATCATTGTTCAAGGAAAATTCCTAAACACGATTAGTGAACTTATGGAAACAGCCCTTAATAGGCTCAGAATATGGGCTGAAGGGTGTGGACTAAGAGTCAACCCGGAGAAAACAGAACTAGTGCTATTTAGTACAAAATACAAGATGCCACCCTTCAAGCTGCCCAGGCTTGCTGGAGTGGAACTTGCTCTTTCAGAAAGCGCAAAATATCTTGGTACGGTATTAGATAGGAAACAAAATTGGAAACTTAACGTCCAGGAAAGAGTCCGCAAGGCTCACAACGCTCTCTTCATTTGTAAGAGGACAGCAGGTAACAAATGGGGCATGAGGCCTTCAATGTTGCGTTGGCTATACATAATGGTAGTAAGGCCCATAATTACATATGGGGCTCTTGTCTGGTGGAAAGCCGCGAACAAGAAGTATATTGACCAGGGTACAAAGAACAGCCTGCATTGCCGTTACGGGTGCTTTACGTACCACACCAACGGCTGCACTGGAAGCGTTTATGTATCTTTTACCACTGGATTTACAAATACAATCAATAGCAGGTAATAGTTCGCTACGGCTCACTAATGCAGGACTTTTTAAAAACAGTAGGATAGGACACAGTACTATTTTAAAGGAAGCATTCTCCGAAATCCCGGGAAAAGCTAATGAAAGTCTTGGTACACTAAGTCAAGTACATCAAGTCTTGATTTTGACACACCGTTCGATGTGTCGTACCTTGACCGACAGGAGTGGCGTAGGAACTTATGTGGTTTTCCATTGGGACCACCAGAAATCTTTTTCAGATCTCAGATTTTACGGTGCTCATGAACGTTAATTGACAACACAATCAGCTGTTCAAATGGCATTCGTTTTTGGCAAAATCACAAATGGATACCGACCTGAAAAATGTTTCGCCTGTTGTAGATACAAATGAAGTACATATTATTGATGATTTGTAGTCTTCAGATGACGAGGAAGACAAAGAAGATAATAATTTCTCCGAAATAATATTCATAGCTATTTATGTATTTTGTAATTTTGGTTTTCACGAAATTTTGCGCATTTGCCTCGAAAGCAAACTTCCCAAAATGACGTAAAACAGCTGTGCGAATTATATTGGTGTGTGTAGATCTGAAAAAATATCGAGATCTGCAAGTAGTGATCCGAATCGAAAAAAAAGATTGATTTTTCTGCCCAATGAAACGCGAAAAGTGATTTAGATAAAAAAAGATTGATTTTTGGTCCCGATGGAAAGCCACATTACATTCCACATGAGATCCACAACAACAGCTGATAATTGACAGATAGGTAGATGTTTTGTGTTTTAAATTTGAAATGAACATCCAAAAATCAAAGGTATTTCGAATTGTGATAAATCTGGTAATATATAAATATACTATAAAAACAATCGACAATTTTTTGGAACTTGAACGGTGTTCATTTGGTTCTGCAAAACTGTCCTCGGCATCGGTACTCGTCTCAAAAGGATTAACCATCGGTGATGTGGCTGGCGAAACGGTCGTCGATCTTAAACCGCATTTACACTATCACGCACGCGCATTTTTGCACGAGACGGGACAGAGAGATCCGTTTGTCCGCAGTCAATGCTAATAATGGCGAAGGAATGAGATCACAAATCAGACGCCTAAGGTGTCATGGATGTTCTACCCATAATTATAGCTACGTAAAGCGGAAGTTTCGGCAACCAACATTTCTGCAGTCACATGAAAACATTTCTATTTCCTATTTAAAATATTTGAAATGAGAGTGTTAATTAGTTTCAGTAAATTAAACCAACAATTCATCAATCACTTATACGAAATAAATAAATAATTGTACGTTCATCACTTCCGGAAGCCATTTTGTTTTATAGGAAAACGAAATTTCGTAAGCCATCGCTATAAAAATATCAACATGCAAACAAGATGGCCGACCAAAAAACGTATCACGTTTTTTTGCGTGTTAGGTAATGCTGTCCCTTTCAGTCAGACGGCTGTTTAGTATTGGGCATCCCTTTAATTTTCCGTGATAGGAATGTGTGACCGTGTAAATGCCCCATTAGGGTAATGGTTAATGGATGACACACACTGGTAGCTGGAGACTTTGGCGGTTTTTTATTTCCGAACATTTTCTGTTTACTAAACTGTTTAGGTCGTATCTACTTCATTTAAATATTTTTGTTTGAATTCAGGTGGTCCTAAATAGTTGAGTGTCACAGCTACCGACTCCCACGCATTTTTCACATCATCGCTCTGTGAAACACCTCTTTTAAAATTTGTTGACAACGATAAATTTTGTTCCATAATTTCCACCAAACGTTTCATTTGATCGGGGTTTGTTATTTTCACCCTTAATCATAAGCGAGTTATGAAATCACTGCATAAATATAAATAATTACCAAAATTCACATGTTTTTCCTAACTTAAATTTGCCTCCTAGTCGTTTAAGAATTTGTAATCGATAATAATCGTCGTTTTATGAGTCGTTTTGTGCAACTAAAACGACTGTCACAATGCGAAAAACTGTTTTGATGTTTGTAGAACTTGTGTTCCACACAAGTAGGCTGCAAGCTGCAACCCACCGATGCCCTTAAAACCAACATAACCAATTCCATCCCTCAGATTCTTCCGGATCTATGCGGCATTCATTTACAATTGGACGACTTGTACAGTACAGCGATAAAACATAAGAGAGGACCCAGTCACCGATTTAAATAAAACACACAATTTTGTATTGTATATCTCTATAACCTACGGTTTCCTTTTATTTTCATTTAAATATTTTTCATTTGTTTTATTCTCATAAAGCATTTTTTTTTTTGTCTGTTTATTTTTGTTATCTTACCGAACTCTGGTGTGTCTGTGTATATATGCATGATTAACACATATAGTAAATCTGAATCTGGATTTCTTAAACTTACTTAAGAGGGTGTTTTTTTTTTGTATATTTTAGACTTTTATTTTTTTACTCATGCTTTTTTCATTCATATTTATTTTCATTTCCTAATATCGTTGTTACATCAAATAATATATAGTATTTATAATAATAATAAAGTAGACAAAAATAATATAATAATCATTGTAAATCAGAAAAAGATAATAATTGAACATAACCAAAATATATATATATATTTTTTTTTTAATAAATTGCAAGTTTTACACGTATCATATCATTTTGTTTAACAAAGAAGGAAACATAAAACATAATATTTAATATTTTCTATATATAAGTTGTTGCACAAGAAAGAAGAGAGTAGAAGAAAAAATTTGTAACAATAAAATCGAAAAATGGAAAATTATAAACATAAAACAAACAAAAAATTGTTTAATAATAATAAAAAATATACTTTAATTATAATAAATGGAATTGTTTCTTTTGTTGTTGTTGCTGTTGTTGGTTATTCTGACATGTGTAAGTGTGTGTGTCTGTGTGTTTGTATGTATATAGAAATAAAGAAAATAACTCTTGGAATATAATTGATAATATTGTTCTGTTACGCAATTGGTTTTTCTAAAGAGACAAATTATGTAATATAGTTGATAGTTGATACCTGTCCAGATTTCTGATGGTTTCATTCGTTTCATTAGTTAACAGTTTTGTGTTTTGTTTATTTTTTATCGTTTATCTATGAAATGTGTTTTATTTTATTTATTATTTTTTAAATTCTAACATTTTCTCTCCTAATTTGACACTATATCATTCAGTTCCTTTATTTATTTATTTATTAAATAGTTATATCCCATTTATACCTTTTCGCTTAGAGAAAAACAGAAAAAAGTGAATATTTTCAATAAATCTTTTTGTTTTCTCTTCTAAATATCATTGGTTTGCAGCAAGAGGTTCTCTTGTCGCTCTCCCCTTTTGTTTTATAAATACACATTTCTTTCTAAATTGCACAGCAAAACACAAGTGTTTTGTTTTTTTATTCAAATGTCATTTTGGATTTAGTCCCCTTGTTTGTAGTAGTATATTATAAATTCAGTTGAAAAACAAAAATCGGCTTCTTTTCGTTCAAATCATTCGAAAAAAAAACGAAAAAAACGAAGAAAAGAAAAGGAAAAAGTTAAATAAAACATAAGACAGTAAAAAGTACACAATGAATAAGGATTTTTGTTGTTATTCTCTACTGTTTTATCGCATCGTATTTTCGTATATATATTTGTTTTGCTTCGCTTTTACTTTTTGTTTTGTTGTTTTTTTTTTGCATTCTACATACATGTGTGTTGTAATATGTTTTGTTGGTTATTCCACATTCGATTGTTGTTGTTTAGCGTTTGTTTTTCTCTCATATTCTTTTTGTTTCTTAAATTATTAAATGTATATTATATAAAAATAGATTCATTATGAATTAAAGTTATGTATAAGTGATTTTTATTTGTTTGTTGTTTCATGTTGTTTTTTTTTATTTGTTTTTTATTTGAACGCACAAATGTTGTTGTTTGTTTTACTAGACATTGGCTAGATGTACATAAAGATGTTATGTTCTGGTAAGTAGTCGAAAGTTTGTGTGAAAGCAAGAACAATCGATTGTTTAATTAGCTTAAATGAAAATTATAATAGTACTACAAAATGTAATAGATTGCTGTTGGTTGCAGTTAGTGTTTGTAGTCTAGGAACACATAGCTGTCGGTAGTGGTGTTATGTTTCATGAAACAACAGGTTGGGTGTATCCGATTTAGGGAGTATCCATGGCTCTTACCATCTGGTATAATGGGCTAGCTATGCCAGCTATATTATCTGATGAAAGAATTTATTTAACCAACTTTCGCGGATGGGTAGCTGTTAGTTGTTGTTGTTTTTTTCTGTTTTTTTAGATGTAAAAAGTCATATTCTAACAATATATTAATTAGAAAATGATTTAAGTTGATTTAGTTCATTACGTTGAATTCTGGAAGGCAATCATAATCTCCATTTGTATCTGATGATGTTATTCAACATTAAATGTCCTGCAAATGGAAATTAGTAGGTGTAAGTAGCATATATAAATAGTGTACTGCAGATTTTGGTTAAATATTAATGCAAATAAAAATACAAGGAAACGCGCTTACAGTAAGATTTAACTGGGCAAAGGATTGTATTACAGAAATAATGAGCCTTAGTAATAAATTTTTTTGGTCTCGACTTTAAAAATATGCAGCTATATTTTCCATACAAATTTTGCAAATGTGAGCTTCCGTACATTTAAAGTCGAGACTAAAATTTGTTATTACCACGATACGAAGAGTTGAGGATGAGAAGAGTTGTCAGTTATGAGTTTGATAGTGCGGTGAAAATGAGTCTGGCTGTTAATGAGGACAGCAAGTTACGATCGACAGATATAACTTCGAAAGTGGTTAAAGACTTTCGGCCCTACTAATAATAAAACACTAATGTCGACGATTAGTTGGCTGCCAGCTTTATAGTAAAAATGTACAGCATTAGTGAAACTGTACCAATAAACAATAAGACCTCCACCATTGATATACTAGATTATATACATTGATTACTATTGAAATGTCAGCTCCATACAAGATCTGGTTTAAAGCGAACAAAAAATGCAACAATATGTCAACCATCTTGGATTTCTCCACAGAATGCTAAGAGACACCTATTTGGTGTTAGTAGATTTGCTAAGTAAAACGGTTGAAATTCAAATTGTTTCTGTATGTTTTACAATAGATGTCTCATCGAAGATGTGGTAGTTCAAATCTATACTTATAATAAAACTGTAGGCTATTTTTCTGTTACCTAATGGCGTGAAAACTACTGCACAGATTTCGATGAAACTTTTTTTTGAAATGTTTCTTAAGATTCTGTGCAACATATAGGCTATTCCTTTCATTGCCATGCCTATTTTTTGGAGCGTTTTTGACCAAAATGTGTTTTTTTTCCGACTTTACTGCCTTTAACTCGCCATTACTCAAATAATTCTTTATTAATGCAAACAAAACAAAATACTTAGGAGAGCCAACACTTTTATAGATATTTCAAGCCATCAATCAGCTTTCTATGTCTCTAGAAGCTGAGCTACAACCTAAAATCTAACATTAAAAAAATAAATTTATTTTCTAAAATCGAACATTATCAGCCGCCGCGGTTCTTGATCGTTGTTCTGCTTTGGGGTGGTTTTTGGTGGCGCACATCGCACAAGCAAGTTCATATGAAAAAAAAAACAGCCACAACGTGTTTCTGAGGTAATGCGCAGATGGCTGATGACGTGTGGTGTGGTGGGGGACGTATGGTGGAGGTGGTGTATATAGAAATTGAGTTCAAGGTTTTTGTAAGTGGTTGTTTTGATATTACCTACGTGGTACCTACAGTAAGGAAGTGAAACTTCAGTACTTACGCTGTTGAATTTAATTTTCTTAAATTGGTGTTTTAGGTAAATAGATTTGTTTGATTTATTGTTTCAATGTCGACAATGTACACCGCATTTTTTTAGCTAGATTGTTGATTTTAAACAAATATGCCGTTGAGAAAACGGTCAAATCTCTTTTATTGGAAACTACACAGTCTCACGACGCGTACGAAGTTGCGGGCACAGCTAGTTGTTAATAATAGTCGAAAATTAAAAGTGCTTTGAGAGCAAAAAAGTGCTCTGAGAGCGCCCAATCGAATACCACATTACTTCCTTGTTCAATTTATAAGACGAAATGTATTCTAAGATTTTTTTTTTCAATGTATTTTGAAAAAATTGTTTCTAAATCCGTCATACTAATAATCAAGCCCATAAAACCAACGCGAATGGCTACTATACTCTGTCCAAGAAAAATTGTCAGTACAGGGAAGATAGGATGTTTGTCTCTCAGTCTGGTTGCAACGACTTGCATAAATCGGTCCCTTTTTAAAGCTCTCACAGGGTTGACGTAGTGTGTATGATAGTTCGCCATAACTCAGAGAGTAATGCTATTAGGGTTACCATCTTCCAATTTAAAATAGAAATATTGCTGAACGAAATAAATTCCGTTTATCTTTTTCCTTTTCCGGTAAGATAATAGGCGCGTTTTCTTAAGGATATGCCCAGCAGGCCTAACGTTTTAGTTTTGTTTTCCAATAAAAAAAAAATAAAAATAAAAAATATATATGTATATACCTATACACAAACAGGAATTCGATTCTTTTTTTTTTATAATTAACACGCGCGAAAGAGGTTGTGACTACTCTTATAGTGATTTGATTACACAGCGCGGGCATTAAGGAAATTGTGAAACAGAGCTGGGCAAGGCATTCCACCTTCGCGTTGTACGGCTTATGAAAGAGTCTCTGTATTTCATTGTACGTCCGAAGATAGGCTGGATGGTAAACTGATGGGCATTCCTAGCATGGCGAGTATTGCGGTTGAATTTCTGAAGGGGAGGAATGCAGTTGGCAATTTCATTTGAGCACTGTTTGTAGAAAAAACGATAAAACAATGAGAGACACGAAACGTTTCTACGATGTTCAAACGAATTAATAGAATTCGCAATATTCGTGACTCCGATTAGTTTCAACGCACGATTTTGGATCCTATCCAGTAAGTGCAATATAGTTTTCGGTGCACCAGACCAGATGTGGGAATTGCACTCAAGTTTTGGGCGAATGAACGCCGATCTTTCAGAAATACAAACAAACTAAAACCGAATGGCAGCACCCCACATAATATGCCGCTCTCAAAAGCTCCAAAAAGCACCAAAACCGAAAGTTCTTTGACAAAATTACACACTCTTCTGATGTGCTTCAGTCACATGTCACACACACTGCTTATTTTGGTTGACGAATGACGATAATAGCAAGCGAACACAAGACGATCGTGCTCATTCTGCCCAAGGCTGTGTGGCAGACTGGTTATGGTGGGATGTATGCGAATTTCAGGAAAATTACAACAACACATTCTTTGGAATGCCAGTGGCAAATCTTGTGTTTGAGTGCCGTGAGAGTAGCTACAGGCACCACTGGTAGAAAAAAGCTCCTCCATAAGGCATGTACTGGCAATTTTTCTAGGACAGAGTATAGCACTCCATATAAAGGGTCTTTCATAATTATAAGACTTGACAATTTTTAACTTTCATTGTGAACGCACCCTTAAACCGATTACCAAACTGTCAATGTCAAAACATTCAGTAAAATCAACATTTTCATCATGGTGAAGTACACGAAGGAGCAACGTTATTAGGTCTGCTCCCCTACTCTCTGGTTCAATTTTGGGTGTATGTCACACTTCTCTCATTGCGAGAGTATTCCCTCACCGAAATGAAATAATAACCCAAAAAGAAAAGGAACGCGTTGAACATTTTTTCTATGCGGGAAGATTCACAGTAGAACTAAGCACAAATTTATATTTAAGACCAAGATTTGATTTGTTTTTCTTGCTTAATTTAAAAAGTTCAATTCTTTTGCTTCTTACATCTACTTTAATAATACAAGCACAAAATATAAATGAAAAAAGAAAGTCAGTTCCAAAATGGCATTTGAACGATTTGACAACCATCTGTCAGCAAAAATCAACTAGTCTAATATTTGGGCTAGTATTTGCAGGTTTTTTACTGAGGGGAAATGTTTTTTTCCGTCTTTTGGCTCTCTTCTGCCCAACTTTTCCGTAAGGGAACAAAGTTTGAGTTAAGCAAATAACAAAGCACAAAATATCCGCTGATCTGTCAAATATGCAAATCAGTAATGTCCTATCGTTCGAATGGCCAACATTTTTGGTAATTTTTATAGTACGTCTCCCTTTGTTTTTTAATACTTTTCGATTGATTTATGGGTGCACTAAGAGAAACGACAAAACACGTAGCACTGTAAATGAAACATTTTTGGACAAACAAAAAAAGCTCAGAGCAAATAATTTTATTTTATTAATTTAAAATAAAAATGAAAAAGTTCGAATTTTCTGACCACTTTTAAAATTCCCTGACATTCCCTGATTAAATTTACGTTCCCTGCCTTTCCAGACCAGTGGCAACCATATTTTTCAAGGAGTTTAATATGGGTTTCGGTGCAACCAATTATCTGCCTTAGTTGCATAAGGTACTAATAAATTTAACCAGTCACTCTACATAACGACGACTTCGGACATGGATAGGGTATGTAAAACTCGACAAGGAGGAGGCGCTAGGCATACACGATATACACCCTCAGATGGAGATTACAGTTACATTCGTAAGTCTATCCTACTAGTGTAAGCTAACAACTACTACAAAAGACATTGCACGAAAACTCACTTGTTGTTCTCCATTCGAATGTTTTAATAAATTAATTTCCTCCTCCTTGGAACGAACGATACTTCGCCAGTTATCATCCTGTTCGCGGGCACGAGCCTCCAGCTCCAATAAAGTATTACCCTTAGATCATAGCAAGAAAAACATAAGCAAAAAATAAAAATATAAATAAAACCAAGATTAGTGTTAATAAATAAGAAAAAAAAAACACCTGCCACACAAAGTTACTCGAGTAGTTATGATTTTGCAGAAACACCTGCTAGGTACTTACAGTTTTCGTAACGAGTTTGGTCAACTCTTCTGAATTCGCCCGCAATTGAGCATTTTGTGATTTCAGTTTCAGTATTTCAGCTTTGTCAGCGTCCACGTCGCCGCTGGTGCTGCTGCTGCTGCTAACACTACTGTTATTATTAATACTACTACTATTTGTTGTATCTTCACTACTATTTGAGTTATTATGATTATGTGAAGAATGATTACTACTACTGTTGCTATTTGTTGTTGATGGTGGATTGGTGGTGTTGGTGCTGGTGGTATTCGTGGCGGTAGTTGCACTATTTTTACTAATAGCTTGCTTCACTTGTGTCGCGAGGACTTGTTCGATCCACTGATCGAACGACAGTGAAAGTGCTGAACCGGCATTCGTTTTCACCGCATCCGGATACAAACGCTCTAATATTTCGCGGATGTGTTTCTGATCCTTGGCCGGATCTGATTGTTGAATTGTTACTTTCTGTTGTTGCTGCTGTTGCTGTTGCGAAAGTAATAGAGCTTGTTGTTCTTTTTGCTGCTGCTGCTGTTGCTGTGGGCGACAAAAAAAAAATCCCAAATGCAATTAGAAATATTTCATCAGTTAAAGCTAATCGTTTAATCCATATGTCACAGAAAGTTGAAAATAAAATAAAACGGAACACTTACAACTAAACTGTTGCTAACTTGTTTCTTTGCTGTCTCAGCAGCTTGTAAAGCCTCAACCAACTTCCAGTTTTTAGTTCGCAAATCCTACGAGACAAAACATAACACAGTTGCGGTTGGTTTTTCTTGCATTGCATATAAATTTATATATATATATAAAAAACATTTAGAGAAACAACAAAATTGTTGCAGCCTTTGGATTTATATGTGTGTACGTGTGTTAAGTAAGTTAAAATTGCACGTTACATAAAATGAAGTATAGTGCGTGTGGGATTTGTTTTGAAACTGACTGGATTACAACATCTAATGTAGAACAAGTGTTTTAGAAAAGTTATGAATTCGCAGTAAACTGGAAGTGTGGTGTAACATCATCTGCGTTCTTTCATACAATACTTAGCTCCGAATATAGCAACAGCTGTTTATAGGCAAAGCATGCGCTCAATAAATTGTTAGAAAGCACACTGATACATTGGAAAAGACAGACAAATGTGTATTGAAGAAGCGTTAGAAGAATAGAAAACATTTGGTAATAACACTTGATTTATTTACATGATCAGCAACTACCTCACACAATTCCTAGTCCTAACAGTGTACCCTCTTTTTGTTAACAGCGTACTTGTAAAGCAGTATACATTATTTTTTGCATGTCAAATTCTAGGAATCAGTCAGCTGCAAGTAGAGACCACTTTACAAGACAACAGAACGCATATGACTCATCATATCACACAACCGATTGCCTGTACGCAGTTATGGACGATTTGTTGGGTTGGACTGGGGGTCAATTCTCGTTCTATGAAAAGGTGAAACCAAACGTCAAAAACTTTCATATGAATAACTTCTTTTCACGGCCCCATTTGCAAGTGAATGTTTTTAGTGAGAGTTTGAAAACTTGGAACCCTCTTTCATACAACACAGTGTGCGGTATTGAATTCACCACGAAATTTTCACTTTTTGAACAAGAACCGCATTTTAGTGCAAAATGAATCGAAAAAATGAAAGCAATGCGTACAAGAGAATGTGAAAACGATTTATTCGACTCACTCTTTCACAGAACGAGAATTGACTCCCTGGTCTACAATGACTTAGTCTAACAATGCAACTTAGACAGAAAATGGGGACCCTAGAGCAAAATAAATTTGTGCGTATAGAAGGCAATCGTGAACAACACTAATATTTGGCGTATTTTAATCTACTCACATGATCTATAATTAATCATTGACTTTTATGATTTTTATGATTTACAACAATAGAAGATGAAAAGATCAAGTTGTAAAACAAAACATGGAAATCAATGTGGGTATAATAAAAGAACGAATATTATGTCCCATAGTATAGGTTACGTAGTCGCAGTAGCTTAGTGGTTAGTGGGTTGGACTGCTATGCGGGGGTTCAAGGTTCGAATCCCGCAAAAACCCAAATTCCGCCTTTGTAGGGTTTTTTTCCGCTGCGCTACCTCTCGCGAACGTCTGACAAACATCCGAGAGTATAAATGTCTTGAAAGAGCTTCTCAATTAGCCGTTTGGAGTCGGCATAAAATTGTAGATCCCTTCCATTCGTTCCAAAAATGAGAAACTCACACAAAACGAATGGTTGTGAGA
The DNA here is from genome assembly GCA_946477585.1 of Cheilosia urbana. Lineage (NCBI taxonomy): Eukaryota > Metazoa > Arthropoda > Insecta > Diptera > Syrphidae > Cheilosia > Cheilosia urbana. The sequence continues at coordinate 26,682,183 of OX297853.1, forward strand.
AGCTAGGCCTAGGGTCTCTCCGGACCTGTTGCGCCAACTATTTATTTTTATTTTATAGTATAGGTTAGGTTAGGTTAATGGGTTGGTAGAGTAGGGTAGACCCTACTATACCACACTTAAGTCCTTGTGGACCCATTGTGATGCCCTTTTTTTGGGGGGTTGTTAAAGTTAAGACGGGGAGACATATATTCAGAAGTGACAACGTTCCCAACGTATTTACCTAGAATTTGTGCGTGGCCAAAATTGCATGGGTTATGTCCAATAGTATAGTGACATGCCAGATAAATTTTAAATTTCAATTCTTCTAGTAAAAGACATTTTGAACGGTAAGAATGATGAACATCAACTCCATTATTACAAAACAAGTGACGTAGAGCAAATCTCAAAAAATATTCTAAGCACTTTCAATTCTGCGTACACTTAAAGCAGTAGAAGAGCCCCTTTGAAATCTGCAGAATTCCTTTTAATGAACCTTAATAGGGAATTCGCCCCGGAAACTAAAAAGTTACCGTGTAAATGAACCTAACTTGGCATCAAAAAGTACACAAAGATCTTTAAAGTTATCAACTACTTTTATTCTTTCACCATTTAAAGAATATTGTGGAAAAATAGAATGAAAAGTTCTATTAAAGCTCATACAAGCACAATAATTGTCGATGTTTAACATTAAACAATTTGAAACAGTCATTTATTGTTACTATTCTCTAAAAGAATTTTATATCATCTGCATACATAAGGCAGGAGCAGTTTTTTATCAAGTCCGGTAGGTCATTAATAAAAAGTAAAAATAACAGCGGACCTATATGGCTTCCTCCAGGGACACCTGAAGTAACTAGGAATTTCCTAGAAATATAGTCACCTATAACGACGTATTGTGTCCTGCCATGCACGTAGGAATGAAACCAACGAAGTAAAGGACCAAAAAAGCCATATGCACTTAATTTTTCTAAGAAAATACATAATTAGATTAACTCTGCTGAACGCTTTCACGAAGTCAGTGTAAATCACATGAACTTGTTTATGGCTTTCTAAAGTTGCTATAAAAAATTTGAGAAATCCACTAAGTTTGAAACAGTAGATCTGCCTTTCCAAAAACCATGTTGGTATTTACCTACTAGTTGCTTGATTGTAAAAGCAAGCTTATTTTTTACAAGGTCATCCAGCATTTTCGGTACAACCGAAAGTTTAGTAATTGGTCTGTAGTTAGAAACAAGATGTCTAGTACCCGACTTAACTGGATCCTTGGTAGATACTTTCCATTCATTTAAAATTATTCCCTTAACAAAAGATTCATTAAACAAATCTAACAACGAGTGAACTAGAACAAAAATGTAAAACGATAGGGTAAAATCCCAAATTATCTGACTTTCTTTGTGGTTTTAAACTATTTAGGACAATCTGAACATCACTGACGTCTAACGTGTCCAACGAGCAATCGAAAAAAAGACAACCAATCTCAAAACAAAGACGAAAATAAAAATCGTTTAACTATTACTGCAATGAGAACGAAACCACACGCTGGGCTAGAGGAGTTTATTTATCAGCGAAACAGCATTTTTGGCCGGGTTCCTTAAAAATAAGTGTTAAAAGAGTACTACAGAGACTCACAGGCTTTGATTTTACAGGCTAACATCGACCAATCAGATAGACAGCTACAACTTTGAGGTAGTTAGGTAGATAGACTTTGTCTATCTCGGCTCCGCTATTAATTCTGACATATGATTTGAAAAATGACAGCACAGCAGATATCAAGCGAAGGCTTACACTTGCCAACCGCTGTTACTTTGGCCACAGAATGCAACTGATTAGTAAGGTGTTGGCAAGAGACACTAGGGAGACTAAATAAGACCCTCATCATCCCAGTTCTGCTTTATGGCGCAGAAGCATGAACGTAAGCCAAAGCGGATGAACATTTCCTCGGTCCCTTCGAACGTAAAATTCTTCGAGTCAGTGATTTACAGTGGCGCTCCCGTTGACGAGCTTAAGAGGAGGAGATTAAACAGCGAACTCTAGGAACTATACAGTGACATCGACCTTTGGACAGATTCCGTATAAAAACGTATAAAAACATACTAAGGTTATTCTCCCCGAATTGTTTTTACTATCGTCAGCTTTCATTCCATTTGTGGAAAATGAACTCGATTAAGCTCTAAAACTCGTAATTTTTGCAATGAGTTGCTATTTTTGGCGGTCTATCGTTTCGACAATAATCGTCTGAAAAGTCACGGAGTGAGTGTCCCAGTCAAAAAAGTACGCATCACTCGTCTAAGATGGCTGAAGCATGAAGAGCGAATGTACACCGGCGCTCTGGCCCGAAGTCTTCGGGTCCAACCCGGACAACTCAGTAGAAAAGAGTTGTCTTGGAATCGAAGTGTAAAGGGGCTTCAAATAACTAAGAGTGCGCAATTGGAGGCAGTTTGCCAAAGATCGCAGGTCCACTCCGGACTGTAGAGTGTAGAGTCCCTCAAGTAAGTATTGAGAAAAGCTAATGTTAGCGTGTTAGCATTTCAGCCTTTTGCCAGACTAGAGCGGATTGCACTGGAAACCTCCCAAGCCCAGTTGGGTGACACTATCACCTACAAGATCTATTGTATCAATGAAGGCAGGGTAATCTAAGAAACGAGTGACCTCCCTAATGAAGGCTTATAAGTCCTTAGTAGCAGAGCACATTAGATCTGCAAAAGTGCGAGTATCTCTGGTAAGAACGCGTTTTTTTAACCAATGGAAAGCCGGGGCAGGCTCAGAAGCAGAACTTACATTCTGTCTCCGGACACAGGTTAATTTTGCCCACCAGTTTACTAAATCGCCCTTCCTATTAATCTTTTGGATTGTCTTAGCGACACTTTCCCAGTGGTTAAGACGAATTTCTTGTTCCCATTCATTAATTAACCTTAGCGCAGTAGCCCCATTGAATCTGAAATAGGGTTCAGGTCAGTTTAACCGCATGGCTACAAAAAAAAAAAAAAAACTGATGACCAGATCCCCAACCAAGTTTGACCCTGTTGTAATGGCTAGGGTTTGTAGTGCATCGTGACAGAATAGCACTACATTGTTTTAGAGCCCATCGCAATTGACGCCAGAGCTTGCAAAACTGATTGACTGTCGGAGAAGATTTGTATGATTGCTCCTTTCATAACTTTCTTGAAGTTAATATTGGCGCAGATTTCCAAAGCATGAAATTCCGCTTGAAAACCCGTAGGACACATTACCTTGGTTATCGAGACTTTGAGGTTGGATCCAAAGACACCAACTCCAACTCCGGATCCCATTTTTGATTCGTCGTTGTGCCAGACTATACTTTTTGTGTCCATTTTCGGAACACCATTGGTCCACACCTGGCGCGGTCTAGAACTGTCCAAAACTGTCAAAACTGTTCTCCCTAACCATAGCGTCAGGGACGGAGAAGAACGTGTCCATGTTTGGGACTAGGTTAAGTATTTTCAGGTGTCCCACATTGTCTACTGATTTAAGCTTTGTATTCTAGCCGCCGTTTGATGGCGAATCTAGTTGATATTGAAACTATGAAGCTACCTAATCGGTTTGTGGCTCTAGTCAGTACAGCTTGCATTCGGATGATTCTATTTGCTACTACAACTCCAATACAAACGTTTATACAAAGTGACATCGAATTAGATCTGGCAGGGCCGATGTGTTCTTTACGAAACACAAGATCAGCTTCCTCCTTCTGTAACCTTTACTGTGCGGGAAGGAAGGTGGTACCCAAGCATACTCGTGGCTTAAGAAAAGAAAGCAATTTTTGGGATAGCAAAGCATCTTTTGTCAAATGACCCAATTTGTTGTCACAGCACCTACTTAAAAGAGATACAGATGGACACTGGGCGATTAACAAAAAGTTACAGCAACTAAAATACCTAGCCCGATGACGATCATTGTTATGTCATGGTCTACTCCGTGTAGACGTGATTTAAAGCTTGGTGTTTGGTGCTACATGTTTTACCAGTTATTTGAATCTGGATAGGACAAATTTATTGTGAACGGTTGATATGTAATTTACGGATTACTGCAGTGCTTTTCTAGAATACTCGGTAGCCTATCCTCGTTTCATTACTAAGTGCTTTTCCTACTGAATGATCTAACACTTCTCACAAATTGATCGCTTATTTATATAAAAAAAAAAAAAAAAACACAATCACCACATAAGCACAAACACAACATACCTACACATGCAATTAGAAAATCAAAGAAACAAAAATTCCAACTCACATTATTCCTCTCCTTTTGCTCCTGAATCTGCTTAATGAGATCATCCTCCTTGCTGGTTAGCTGCTTCAGAGACACCTCATACTCGGCTAATTTTTTGTCCTTCTCCTCCAGGGCGGTCTGAAGAACATCCAAGGTATTCTGCAAATCGCTCTGTTCCTTGTTCTTCTCCTCAGCTCTGTTGCTGATGCCACCCAACTCTTCGGTGAGCTCCTGCTTTTGCAAATTCAATGTATCGATTTCCTGTTGCTTGTCGCCCAATTCGTTGCGTGCCAAATCAAGTTCAGACTGTGTGGAATCCAATGCGTTCTGCAAGTTGCGAAGTTCGACTTTGTTGGTCTCGTGCTCGCCCTCGGTTGTCTTGGCCTGCTCCAGTGCATAGCGCTGCTTGTTGATAAGCACTTCAACGTCGTCCAGCTTCTGTTCGAGAACGTGAATCTGATTGACTTGGGTCTGGATGATCTCGTTCGACTTCAGTTTGGTGTCCTCCACTTCCTGGTGCGAGGCATTAACCAAGCATTTTAATTCATTGATGCATTGTTCCTTGTGGACCAGTTCGGCTTTCAATTCGTTAATGGCCTGCTCCTTGTGAACAAGTTCCGCCTGCAATATAGCTGAACGTTCATTTTCGCGTTGCAACTGTAGTAGGACATCCTGTGAGCCGGCCTGCTTTTCCAGACGCAGCTTGTTTTGGAACTGCTGGCGCTCCAATGTGAACTTATCGTTGAGTGTTTGCATTTCTTGGTTCACTGCGCTTATCTCCGTCTTCTTGCTTTGGATCTCCTCGATGTAGCTCTTCACAGTGGCATTCATCTGGGCGCGTTCGGCATTGATTTCGGTACGCAATTCACGCAGTTTAGCTTGTAGGCCAACCGATGCCTCTTGCTCTTCGTGCAGGGCCTTCTCTTTCTCTTCTAGTTGCTTCTTTAGCTTTTGAACGATGTCATCGCTCCATTCGGAGTGCGAAGCAGGCATATCTTGCTGCTTATTCAACAGATAGTCAATGAGTATCTGAATTTCGCTGCGATTGAGCTCGGCGCGACCAAAAAGATTCATCAATAAATTCACACCGATGATGTCGTTGTCATTGATCTTGTCCAAGGCGACGTTGTCCTTGTCGCTCTTCTTTTTGTTCTGCTGCTTCAGTTTGTTGCTCTGGCTTTTGGGTGATCCAGTACGCGCCGGTTTCTCGTCCATTTGTTTCAGTTCCTTGGCAACATTGAACACTTCGACGGGCTGTTCTAGTGCCTCCTTCTTCGATTGGTTCTTGTTTGACTTCTTCGTATCCTTGGACTTCTTTGCGTCGGCGTTTTCCTGTTTCTTTACATCGATCACTTCCTTGGGTGGTTTGGCTTCAAATTGATTCACAGCCGGTCCTTCTTCGGCTGCGACTTCCTTCACAAGCACGGGCTGTTCATTTTTATTCGCCAAAATACCGGCACTCTTGGTGTTTGCATTCTTGCGCTGCTTATTGGACTTGTTCGACTTTTGATTGTTGCTGTCGCCACTGAGGCGTCTCTGTCCCACAGAGCTGGCATTATCAGAGTCAACGACTTCGGCTTCTGCAGCAAACTCTACATGAGTTGGCTGAACCGTCTTCTTACTAGACTGCTGCTCTTCGGGATGGACACCGTCTTCAATCGATGGATTCTCTGATTGGGCATCACTATCATCGACTTCAGTCGCATTGTCCTCGGCCTTCTTTTGCTGCCTCTGTCGTTTTTCCTTTTTCAACTCCTTTTTGGTGGGCAACTTGGCGCGCGCTTGCTTCTTTGCCAACTTGGCGGGCCCGTAGATTTTCTCCGTCATGGCTTTCTTCTCGGCGACAATCTCCTCGAATGTTTTCCGACGGAAGAACTTATTTATGAACAAGAGCGAGAACAGAGATGCCAGGAACACACATGCGATTATGATCAATATATGAAAATCCATTTTTGCATTATTTTCTTCTATGGGACAGTTTTTGTGAACCAATAAACTTTAGGCGACTTCTTTTGCTATCTGAAACAAGAAAGAGCAGATTATTGAATTATATATATGCTCATGTTTTGAGGTGTACAATAAAATCGATGACATGGATTGGCGTTCGTATATTTAATGTAACTAGGTTCGCCACAGTTTTTATATCATCATCATATAAATAAAATTGGTGTAGCAATATTTGACTTGAAGCGAATTTTAGTATCTTGTCTTTAAATAAACAATTCGTAAGAATTACTGATCGTATTCGGGTCAATGCTGAAATAAATATTAGTAGCTAATATTGTACTAAACTTTTTTAATGTTGTACTAAAATTAAAGAAAATGTAGGTTTCTTTGTTAAGTTTTTGCTTAAATGCAGCTGAAGTAGTTGCAGCTCAATTTGATGCTGCTGCATTTGATGCCAGAAACTCGATTAAGTAAAGAGTAGTTGACTTTCGGTTGAAATCTTGAAAGACTAATCCCTTATTTCTTAAAAGAAAATCGAAAAAACAACAATGAAAATATCTGCGCACAATTAAAGGCATATTTTCTCTTAGACTTATTTTTGATGAAATTAAATTGGTAATGCTTTTCTCCACTTTGTCATTTTTTACCATTATTTGTAAAAATAAATTATAAACACCCGCCAAATCTACCTGTTATTGACTTCCTTTTGAGAAGAAAGGTTATTCCGTCAGAAGTCTATTATAATGTAGTTCTACAAAAGATTTCTGCTAACCCTTTTTAATAGTACGTTCCTACCAACTCAATTCTCAATCAATTCTTATCACAAAACTCAAATGTTCATCCATAAACATTTGGGAAGTGAAAATGTTCCCAAATTTCCCTTTTCTCAGGGGTGGAAAAATGTATTGCGAGAAACAGATTAACACAGCGACAGCAACAGCAAAAGCGAATTTAGGATTCGCTCTAACGTTGATGTCGCTGTCGATGTTGCTGTGCTAATGTGTTCAAAGTAATCAAAATACATTGGTTCTAAATTCGCTGTTGCTGTCGCTGTGTTAATCTGTTTCTCGCATATATCTACTCTTTGTACACGTCAGCGACGACGCTGTTTTGAAATCAGTCTACAGTCTTGTGTCGATCGGCGATCGATAGACAACTTCGGAAGCAGGGGTATATTAATTGTTTGAAGTGTACAATTAAGTTTGGACTGTATAAGTCTATCCGAACTTAATGGAACTTTGCACGCGCAAGTTTACAGGAGATATTTAGCTCTCTTTGCGACAACAAATCAATCTAAAAAAAAAAAAACCTGTGTATACTTTAAACAATTAATATACCCTTACCTCCGAAAATGTCTCTATCGATTGACACAACACACAAGACTGATTTCAACATCGCATCAGCATCATCGCTGCCGTCGGCGCAGTGTTGCCAGAATTTCAAAAACGAGAATGCTAGACTGCAAAAAAAGTATGCTAGAATGTATGAAGCCAAAAAAATAAAAATGCTAGACAAAACAAAATGTGTTTTCACCAGCTTTAAAAAAAAAATATTTTGTACTACAAATTCATCTGAATGTATTATGTTGTCTATCTAGCTATATAGTATAAAATGTAACTCGCTCTTTAGTAAGGAATTTCGAGCCTAAAAATATCTGATTTTCTATTTTCTATAACAATGAATTTTATTTTTATTGCTTATTAAAGTATCAGTCTTCAGAAAAAAGCAAACCAACAAAATATCAACAGGACCTTACTACAGTGGGTGAATTTTTTTGACGGTTGAGGCCCACCACAGATAAGACATAAATCCTTCACCACACGTGTGAATTAATTAGCCCATGTAACAAAGGGCATGGTAGCTGCCAGCAAAGTTCTGGCACTACACCCTTTTTATAGGAACAAACTCAGGCGATTTTCGAGCCCCCTCTATCTTCAGTACCAATGAAGTCAGAAACTTCAAATTCGTAATATTTGCTAAGCTGATCAAGCACAAGCGCCTCAGTAAACTTTTTAGCATTAGTGGTTCCTCAAAAATAGGGTTTCAAAAATCGCAAAAACCAAAACTGACTAACTGAAATTAAAATTTATGGAGTAAGTAGTCCCCGACATCGTGGAATATTGGAATTTTGCACAACGGTATGACTTGTGGTGCAAGCAAAGGAATAGATCACACATTTGTGACTTCTCTATAAAGGTACGTGGTATCCACCCACTTTCTCAGAATTATTGTCAATTATAAGGAGGACTTCCGATTGATGTAGGATAATGAAATTTGGTTGATCGGAAGAGCTCGAAAATATTAGATTTTTCAATTCGCCGTGACTGAATATTGTCATTTTGAAAATATTTATGCAACTTAAGAGTTCATGACTTTTCTAAGAACTTATTACTGACTAAAAATTGGTGGGCTTTTTTTTTACTAAGCCAAATTCGAAAGGTTTTAAATTTTTGATCAGCAAACAAATCAGCGCCAAATTTTAGTCGGTAATGATTAAATAATAAAATTTCTCTCTTAAAAAAAAAAAATATAGTTGGCGCAACAGGTCCGGAGAAACCCTAGGCCTAGCTTCTCACAACCATTCGTTTTGTGTGCGTTTTTTTGGAACGAATGGAAGGGATCTACAATTTTATGCCGACTCCAAACGGATAATTGAGAAGCTCTTTCAAGACAGTCATACTCTCGGATGTTTGTCAGACGTTCGCGAGAGGTGGCGCAGTGAAAAAAACCCAAAGTTGGAATTTGGGTTTTTGCGGGATTCGAACCTCGAACCCTCGCTTAGTAGTCCAACACACTAACTACTAAGCCACTGCGCCTAAATTTCTCTTTTAATTTGTATTTATTTCAGTATTGTTCTACGTTAAATATTTTGTATTAAACCTTGATAAAGTAAGAACTTGGTAAACTTTTAGATCTCGGTACTTTCCAAGTCTCTTTTTTAACATTTATGTTTTTGGTCTGATCTACTTATCTCCACGTACCCAATAGGCATGATTCATCGCACTCACAAATTATCCGCTCACATTTCACATTTCATATGCGTGGGAAAGTGGTGGGAAACATCTTAAATTTCGATGCACTGTATCAGCTTAAGGTACAAGAATGACTAAAATTCCAGAGCAAATATCGAAAAGTACTAAAATAAAAAAAAAAAAAAAAAAAAAAATGCTAAAACAGCATATGGCATATTTCTTAAAAAAATAATAGCTTTCAAGTCTTCAAAAATGCTAGATCAATCAGAAAATCGACTGGGCGAATAGCGAAGGCGAAATGTACTTTCATTCATCAAACTAATCCAATCACTCCTGCGCGTATTCTCTTCTCTTCATCATTCGCTTAACACACACCATTCCATTTACCCCTCACGAAGGTATTGGTAAGAGTTAGAGAGAAAGAGTTATACCTTATACTATAAGGTATACGCTATAGTAGTATATAGCAATTAGCAACGATTTCTGAGTGTGATTCTCTTTTTTAATTTCTGATTCACATTCATACAGGAACAGGAGACAGGACTTCGACTTAGCGAAAGAAAAATGTGACTATTCGAATTAGAATTACCCTTGCGCATATTCTCTTTTCTCTTCCTTCGCTTAACTGCCACCATCATCTCATCTGTGAACTGTGATACCGCCATACCGTCCGCAGAGATAGCGAAGGCGAAATGTTATCTTTCTTTGTATATTGTATGCGTTGTAACTTATAAGAGACAGAGAATACGTATCTCTTCCTTCGCCTAACTACCACCATTCGTCGGTGACGCCGCCCGCAGAGATTATTGTTGTTGTTGTAATCATGGTAATTTAAAAACACTATTTTAGCTATTTTGCAAATCCTTTTTTGAAATTGTAATATTTTTCGACCGATCTATGAGTGGCACGCTTCAAATTGGAAAAAAATAAATGGAATTGGTATTCATTATGTAGGTTAAATGTGTTCTGAAAGAAATCGTGTCGGCGATTAATATATAGATTTTAATTTCGTTTGTGCTGGAACGCAATAATCAATAAACCACTACCATCTGGCTTTTGTATATCTATTTTATTCTATTTTGGATATTCCAGGCAGGTGAAGAAAAATCCCCAATCGATACGATAAGAAATGCAAAACTTTGTCAAATGTTCAAATGAACTCGATCATATACCGATGTGGATATGTCCATTCGTATAAACAAGTGATAAGATTAGGTTGAAGTAAGATTTGTCAATTATTGGAATTGAATAGAATGACTATTCATATTAAAATAGAAGTCAACCAAAATACAAATATCATGTGCCCCGCTGGAGAATTACTTTCATTCAACCATTTGGACAAGTGTATGAAAGGTAACCTGTGTGGAAGAAGTGTGTGTCGAAACGTCTAGCGTGATAAGAACCACGTATACGTATTTAACCCTGTCTGCTCTAATACTTAATCGTACAATTGAAAGTCTGACAATAATGACGTGTGAAATCACTTTTAATATGCAGCCCGTGATGTGCGGGGAGAGCTGTCTATATCGAAAGTGCTACAGTGACGCTACAGGACAGTTACAGCAATTTTGAATCGGAGACAGAAACAAGAACAAAGTATGTACATTCAGTCGTTGTGTAAATTTGGGCGGCTTGCTGTAAGCAATTTTGCAAACTCGACAAAGTCCCTCAATAAAATCTAAAATAATCCGTAAAGAACAGAGACGGCAGCTTGAAATAACAATGCTGGGTATCAGACGAAAGTGTGTCTACCTATTGCTCAGGTTGTAGCTCAGGCTTGTAAAATATTAAAGGACTACAAACTAAGCTCTGACACATTTCTTTGGTTCAGCGTGTTCATATCGTTTCCTCAAAAATAGCAGCATATCAATGGTAAGGCTGATTACGGTTTGAACTTCTTGAACTAGATAGATTATCAGCTACACGCTTCAACAACGCCCCGAAAATGTCAGTCTACTATCAAAATTCGAGTTCTCTTCATATACCGGTGTCCATAAAACATTTACCTCGTTGCGACGGTTGTAATGAGCATTCTTGCCAGCTCTCCATTTGGCCAATTATGAAGAAAAGAAATCAACTCGTATCAATTTAGCGTCGATATCAAGAGTTCCACAACGGCATGCGGTACAGGGCAATGATAACCAAGTTGTTTTTGGCTGGAAATTAATCGTTTGGGTATTGGCGATATGTGGTTTTAACAGGACGGTGCAAAGAACCAAAACCATTTAGCATTGTTCACAAATCAAACAAACAAAAATAAATAAAATGATGTCACTTTGACGCTAGCTTTTCTAAAAAAGGAAACTAAAAAAAAAAACTGAGTCACTCATCGGTCAAACAAAAATAGAAATTCTCCGAAATTTATCGCTGTTTTGAATTGCCTCGCATTAACATCTAACTTTGCATTCATTTACGTTAATTTTTCTTCAAATTTGAGTACAAGTGTTGGTTCCCTTTGCAAGTAAGTTTATTTACTATATGAAAAAGCAACAGTGTAACACTCCAGCTTCAAGGTATGTCCACACTTTAAAAAAAAACCCGTCAACTTTATTCGAACTGTTTGGTGGTGTAAGCTCCATTCACACAAATATACAAAACTACCTGTTCTCGTTCGGCTTTGCCCGTGGTAAGGAACTTTGTTGCTTTAATATCGTGTCTAAGGTCCCGCTCGGATCTTTGTTTTGACAGTGCAGAATTTTAACTGCCATGGCCATGAGTATCGAGAAAAAGCGTTTTCAATATTCTTAAACTCGAGGTTACGTTGTAAATAATCAAAAATCTATTTAGCAAAAAAATGGTTTCTGTAAAGAAAACTTCCGAAATTATCAAAATTCGGCAGAACTTTTTGACTCACTGTATATCGAATAATAAAAAAAAAAAAAAAACGTACAAAATGTATGGAAATTTAATTTTTACGAAATTTCCAATTTTTTTATTTTTCCAATTTGCTCACCGTATGAACCTTAGGCGTATACAAACACAATAAAGATAAGATAGCTCAAATCGAACGATCCGTTCTCGAGTTATGGGCGGTCTTACGGATGCAACTTTGTTTTATATATTTTATAGATAGATAAAATCTTTATTATTTCAAATAACCAGTTGACCTGTCACCAAGCACTGATACCGAGTCAACATTCTTTGTCGGTCGACACGCAGCAAATATTGCCAACGCTTTAATAATGTTGCAGTGTTAAGAAGATGATCCCAACACGTTTGACAAACAAAAATCGATATCAGAGCCAGGGCAAATAAAGTTAAGCTTTGTCAGCTCAGTGAACATCCACGGGTACCTTGAACCTTGAACGATTACGATTTAAAATATGCTGACGGCTAAAATGGAAAGCGAGACAGTTTGCTTGCTATCTCTCTGCTCGATAATGCACAACGTTTCTTGGAAAAAAAAAGTTATTTGTATCATTTTTAGCTTGTTATCGGTGGCGAGAGATTTAAAAGGTCAAAAGCGAATATTCTCGATGCAAGGCAAAAGCAAAGTATATAATATTTTCGTTGGAAATATGAATTATGCTTCTTCGGCAGGAACGGAGGTGGTATACAAAGTTGCTTCAGAGTTCCTGGAGAACGCCCCCTGCTCCATAACGGGGATCGAACGAGGCTGAAAACAACAATCGTCAGACTTGCTTGTTTATATTTTTGTAATTTCTACGTACCACGTGCAGGGAAATTCTAGAAGAAATTATGCGCTTTATTCCTGAACATCTGGTATGTGAAAACGATACTAAAATTCAATGTGTTGCGATTGATCCAGCAGCTACTGCCTGCTCAAAACTGGGTTTAAGCCAGCAGCGTAACATTGCATATCGACTATTACTGCCAGCGCCAAACGGTCAGTTAATCACAGAGTAATAAGCAAGCAAATTGCTTCCGGCTTCTGCGATGGTCAGTCAATCTATCATATTCAGTGGATCTTTTTTACATAAGTACAAAATTTGCCTCAGGAGTACCCGAGGAGCTGATCACCCCTATCGAGGTATCCGTTTGGAGAAAATTCCGATACGAAAATCAAATCCGATCGGAACTCAAATTGCATTCGAAGTATCAGTTTCGGAATAAAGTATATGAAGCATATAAATTTCACTTCACATGAAAATATTCCGCAGCAATTCGTTGTCGGAGAGCTTCGGAATAAATGTGCCGTGTGGCTGTCAAAAGTAAGTGGTATAACGCGGTTCCACGCAAGGCGACAAGGTGCGCTATATGTCGTCGGAAAATTTTTTCCGAAAGTTGTATCGGAACAGATACCTCGAAACCTCCGATTTCGCACAGAAAAAATTCCGGAGAAGAAAATTCCGTTCCGAACGGATACCTCGATAGGGGTGGATAGGATATGTGGGATATGGCGGGATATTCGACCGACTTTTATTGCTGCAGTAGAACGTGGAATGGAATGTATTTTTTAAGAGCAGTTTTAATAAGAACAATCCCGAGAGCGTTGCTGATGAGTGGAAAAAGGACGTAAAGGGCGCTTTCTTACGTATAACTGAACGTAAGTTGAAATTTGGGTTTTTGGGGGATTCGAACCCCGACCCCTCGCTTAGCAGTCCAACACACTAACCACTAAAACTATGCGCCTGCATCTCATCCCATTCAGATAGTTTTATTAATTAATTATATTATTCGTCTTTTAAAAATATATAATAACTAGCCAATGGCATTGAGTAATGTGAAAATATGGCGTTCCCGAACTGATCACATTTCCCCCACGGTTGGCTGCGGTTTGCAGCATTTAACACAACAACACCGATAGGAAAACAAAATTGCGAATTTGAATACAAAATTATTTATTTTTTTAGATCTACGAAATATAGTCAACAGATCGAGGGGGAAAAAAAGGGGCCAGCGGCAAGAGGATTGTGAGTTGGGGTCTTAGTATGGTTTGTCTCTGTTCTAAGACGTTCTATGACGTGACTCGCTGTCTGAAATTTATAGGTTTCTGAGGACATCGGGATGGCTAAGCAGCGTCAGGTTACCACAAAAGGAAAAGGGATAGAGACCACCGAAGGCATCACAATTCACAATGGTTCCACGAGGACGTAAGTGAGGTATTGCAGGGCTCATCCTGCTCTACCTACCCGTTTACTTACCTAACCTAACCTAAACCCAGCAGCGTCTGTCGTTTCATTTATTACAGGTCTAAAATCCTAACCTGTAACGCATGCATTTGAAATAGATCGATCACGCAAACTTGAAGAGCAGCAACTCATCTGCGGAAACTGAGTTATACCCTATTCATACATATATCACTTTGAAAAACGAGTCGTTCAAAGTTGTTTTCCACGAAAACGACTTCCAATCGTTGGGTTGTTAGTACAAACAAATAATGTCACAACTCACAATATTGAAAATGAAATAAAAAAAAAATTGAAAATTTAATAGTACCCAGCATGCCCTTCCTTTATTTCATAAAATGGCGACTATGCGCAACCCAATCAAAACAATTGGTGCGACTGTATCCAACAGTCCCGAAATATGTGTAAACACCGTGCGTGCGCTCATAAATGTATGCAATCCATCCCCGCAAGTTAAATGACATCAACATCGATCTGTTTCTCACAACAGAGCCAGATAATTATGAAATAAAAGTGTCTGCTCCCTTAGGGAATTCGGATCATGCTCTAATATCTGCTATCCTCTCTATACCGATAACAATAGGAGCGAAAAAGGATCGTTATCGTTCGATTTGGAATTATAGTAAATCCAACTGGGACGAGCTGCGTAATTTCTTCGCTTCGTTGCCATGGGCTGATATGTGCTTTAGAGATACTGATGTCAATATGTGCGCAGAAGCCGTAACCGAAATTATTTTACTCGGTATGGAACTTTATATTCCACATTGCATCAAAAAATTAGCTTCAAATAAACCGTGGTTTAACAAAGAATGCAAGCGAGCTACCGCAGCAAAAAACAAGGCTTTCCGTGAATGGCGGTCAAACCCTTCAGAGCTAAAAAGATCTGAATTTACAATTCTTCGAAATAGATGCAACATAATTATTGAATCGGCGAAGACAACTTACAGCGAAAGAGTCACTAACAAAGTGATTGGATGTCCTAGCGGCTCACGCGCATTCTGGTCCATGGCAAAGGCAATCAGTAATAACTTTAGTTGCTCTTCTTTTCCAACTCTAGTAAAAGAAGACGGCACGCTAGTAACAACACCTAAAGAAAAGGCAGATCTTTTCGCTAGCATGTTTTCAAAGAATTCCACCCTAGATTCTGCACAGCTAGAGCCACCAAATATCCCGAGGATACAATCATCGATGGCAGAAGTGAAATTTCGGCCTCGAATAATTCAACGCATCCTTAAAGAACTAGATTGCAATAAGGCAACGGGACCCGATGGAATCCCGGCTATAGTACTCAAGAACTGTGCACCTGTACTCTGTAAGCTGTTTAGCATGTCGTACTCCCAGAAGACGTTTCCTTCTTGCTGGAAGACCGCTCGCATTCAACCTATTCCAAAGAAAGGGAAGAAATGTCTGCCACAAAACTATCGTACAATAGCGTTACTTTCAATGCTCTCTAAAGTAATGGAAAAGGCAATAAATGTCGAAATAATCAAATATCTAGAAGGCCATCGATTAATAAGCGACAGGCAATACGGATTTCGGAGCCGTCGTTCCACTGGTGACCTGTTAAGCTACGTAACGCATTTATGGACACAATCAATTGAACAACACGGCAAATCCAGAGCCGTAGCCTTGGACATATCAAAGGCATTTGACCGAGTCTGGCATAGAGCCCTATTAGGCAAGTTAGCGTCTTACGGATTACCACAACAACTCTGCGGATGGATGAACAATTTTCTTCTGGGAAGATCGATCCAAGTTGTTGTGGATGGTGTGTCATCCAATTCGTTTGCTATAAATGCAGGAGTGCCCTCTAGTGCCCAACTCTATTTCTTCTCCACATCAACGATTTGCTTGGATCGACAAATAATAATATCTACAGCTTTGCAGATGACAGCACTCTTATATCCTCCATCTCGAACAATGGGCCTGTGAATACGGCTACATCACACAGTCAGAGATGTGAACAAATTAATTATCTTAATGATGATCTGGACAAAATCTTGAAATCGGGAAAGGACAATTTGGTAGTATTTAATGCAAACAAGACACAGTTCACAACATTTTCCAGAAAAAATGCATCAACAGTTCCTCAGATCCAAATGGATGACCATCCAATCCATCACAAGGACTCAATGCACCTTCTAGGAGTCACAGTCAATTCAGGAATCACATGGCAGAACCACATATCCTATATCGCAAAATCGGCGTCCGCAAAGTTGAGCTACCTATTTAGAGCAAAGAGGTACTTTAGCCCCAAGCAACTTCTCCTTCTCTACAAAGCACAGGTTAGACCAGGCTTGGAATATTGTTCCCATATATGGAGCTCGGCCCCAAAACATTCACTTAACCTGCTTGATAGCATACAGACGAGCAGTTCGACTCATTGGAGACCCTACACTCACATCGAATCTACAACCGTTGGTGCACAGAAGACAAGTCGCTGACCTATGCTTGTTCTATAGGTACTTCCATGGTAGATGTTCTGAGGAACTCAAAGACATTATCCCTCGAAATGCAACTTTTGGGCGCCCAACAAGACAGGCTGCTAATGCTCATGACCATACAGTACACTTGACAACCGCGAGGACATCAACTTTCAAAAACTCCTTCTGTTACAGGACAAGCAAACTTTGGAACTCGCTTCCTGGGGATATATTTCCAGAAGACTACAATTTGCAACAATTTAAGTGCAGAGCAAACATACATCTGCAGGCATCTCGGGGCGCTATTGAAGCGTTATAGGTTCGCCTTTCCCGGGAGAAGTATATAAAAAAAAAAAAAAAATGAAAGTGTCATTGGAATTTCATTCGGCTTGCATTGCATATTGTAGAGTTGCTGGTCTACGACATTTTTGTTAGTTGTTGTCCAGCTGTGATTTCTGCGTGCCTGGTAATTCACGAAAGATTTGGCACTGAATTTCCTCGAGATGTCCGCCACAGAAAAGAAATGTGAGACCATCATATATGAAAAACATGCTTTATTTCACATCAACAAAAAGCTGAAATTAGTATGCCCCAGCTCATAAATGTATGCAATGATAAAAACGTATGCAATGATAAAATGTATGCAATGATAAAACACAGTGACGCATTTCCGTCCCCGCAAGTTAAATGTGTGGAATTACGCCACCAGATTGCAACAACGCGCGCTTAGATGTTTACACATTAATAATAGAAAAAAAGACTATATTCATATTCTAGATAACAGCATAGCAACCATTTCGTCTCTCTCTCTCTCTCTCTCTCCCTCTCTCTCTCTCCCCCTCTCTCCCTTTTCCCCGTAATCCCAAACACACACGATTGACGTAAACGTTCAACATTTACTTGATAAGAAATATCGTTAGCGCAAAACAGGACTATATGTTTGGAAAATCACTTAGAGAGTTCACCGAAAAGACTTGCCCTACCCGTCTGACCAAAATATTCGACTGCGGTGTTAGCGAGTCAAATAAATGATGCAGGTTTGTTTAACATCTGACAATAATTATCACATTATTCAGCTAGGTTTAATTAATGGCGTTTTAATTGAATTTCCGAAAAAATTGCCCTGAAATTCAGAATTGCTCTTTTCAATTAAATTCGTTGGAGCACTTTTGCAATAGTGCTAGACAACATCATCTGTTACAAGTTTTTTGCTGCTTTCTAAAAAGCCAAATCAATTTATTTCAATTAAAGTTTACATTAGCTCGTTAAATTGTAAATTTTCGGATCACATAGCGCAATATTTGTTTCAACATCACAGCAGACATTTCAATTCGACATTTTGCTATTGTGTGTTGGTGAGTGCAGGGCCATTCCTTAAAATTATCCCGGGCACTTCCGGACAATTTTTTTCTTCAATCGAAATAACTGTCTGGCTTATAAAATCTAAATTTATGCTCAAATGACAATTCGGATGAAAATCGGCGGTACAACATTTAGACTGGAAGTCATTATTTATCGGCTTTTTGGACAGGACATTTTTGCTCACTAAACCACGCATTGACTTAACAAAAAGCAATAAATTTAGAAAACACATTTAAAATGATTGACATTCACATCGCGCAACCGGCATCGCAAAAAAAAAAAAAAAAAACAGTTGCTGTTTTATTTATACCCTTTGTCTGCTTATATACAACGTAAAAACAAATAAATATAAAAATCTATCCGATCATACTCTCGACGAATGTACAGTTCCAATTTACAAGTCTAAATTATTCTTGAAAAAGAAGAAACAACGTTTACTTTTTTGCCTGCACCCCGACACAGAAAAACACGACTGGAATGCTACGTCTCTTGTTAACATATGAGAATAATTGATGATGACTAAGTCGACTTGTCCATCTGTAAAAATACAAATACACTTTAAAAATAAAAATAACAACCAACCGACAATATTGTTCATCAACTAAAATAAAACAACAAAAGGCAGTATTTTTTTTTATATCATAAACCAAACGATGATGGAACCTCTCTGTAAGGTTAAGTTACTACCTCTGCGAATGGAATTTGCAAACGTTGCAGCTTCACCAAACTTGACATCATATGGCATCATGGCGCGCCGCGGTGTATAGAGGTACGCCAGTGAAATTCGCTCGTCAAATAGAGCAATAACCTTGACGCGATCAAAGAGAGAAAACACATGTGTATGTGGGGGGAAAGTCGTCTGAGAATTTCTTTCTGTTTTTTTTCCTTCTATTTTTTTTTTTTTTTTGGTTTCCTCTTTTTTGCAACTGACAAATAATAAAGTTTTTGCGTCACGTTTAGTTAAGTGATACATGAATATTAATTATTTTACGATTTTAAGAGCTATTCATTAAAATTGGATTTTGTGCCAAGAATATATTCATATGACGGGGGCTGGTTTAGATTTCAAGGAAGCAAGGTAATGAAAACAAATGAAATTGTTTA
Organism: Cheilosia urbana; assembly: GCA_946477585.1. NCBI lineage: Eukaryota > Metazoa > Arthropoda > Insecta > Diptera > Syrphidae > Cheilosia > Cheilosia urbana. The sequence goes on from OX297853.1 coordinate 26,701,284, forward strand.
CTTTAACTAAAAAATTCAGACGGCTTTAGAGTGAAAAACTGCTCAAATCAGCAGTCAGTTGGGCTATTTTGATAAATTTGGCACCTAGAGGGCGATCTTGAAAGCCCAGGGAGTGCAAATCGGTACTGATCAATTTTCATCGGTTTTAAGGCCGCCTGTGATAAATGCTATCAGGGACGAGCTATACAGAGCTATGTCTAGTAGTATTGGCGTCCCTGCCAAACTGGTCCGTTTGTGCAGAATGGAAAATGCACGCTGTTCCATCAAGGTCGGTAAAGAACTCACCGAGACCTTCTATTTCATAGAAGGATTTAGACAAGGCAAAGCGCAGTCATATGACTTCTTCAACATCGTTCTTTAAAAAATAATGCAAAACCCAAACACCAACACCAGAGGTACGATCTTTCGAAAGCCCGTCCAATTACTCGCGTACGCCGACGATATTGATATAATCGGCAGAACGCAGCGTCAATAGTGTTTCCATGAGTATTGAGACTTAGTCGGCGAAGATGGGTTCAGCGGTCAATGGGGTTGGAAAGAAAGGACTTCCAACACCGCCGTCTCCGAAAGAACGTCACAATAGACTGATATCACTTTAACGTGTTTAGAGACTCTGTCTACCAAGGCATTCGTTCGGTATGAACTCAGACAATGACACCAGCGCCGAGGTTAAACGTGGAATATCTCTTGTCATTTGCTGTCTCTTTGGACTAAAAACAAAAAGGCAATTGAGTAGCAAAGCCCTCGAGTAACTAAAGTGACCCTAATCGTCTAAGTCGTGCTCTATGGCGCAGAAACCCGGACACTATTTCGAGAGCAAAATTCTTCGCTTAACTGATTAACGACTGACGGACGATTTGTAGCAGAACTATGCATTTTTTGTTTATACTTTTCAGAATAGAATGTCAGTTCTATTTCCGATCAGATCTCTTGTTCAATTGTGAAAATTGTATAGTGTCAACCTGGCAACCGTTCCCCAAACAGCAACTTCACTCCAGTTGAATACTATTTTATATATTACTAGCTGTGCCCGCAACTTCGTACGCGGCGTGAGACTGTGTAATTTCCAATAAAAGAGATTTGACCGTTTTCTCAACGGCATATTTGTTTAAAATCAACAGTCTAGCTAAAAATAAAGCGGTGAACATTGTCAATGTGAAACAATAAATCAAACAAATCTATTTACCTAAAACACCAATTTAAGAAAATTAAATTCATCAGAGTAAGTACTAAAATTTCACTTCCTTACTGTAGGTACAACGTAGGTAATATCAAAACAACCACTAAAACAAAAGCTTTAACGGAAATTTGTATCTACACCAACAATTAATAAATCAAACAACATAATTCACCTATATCGTCTTTACTTCTTGAATTCTCCAATTCTTTATTGTAGGTATCAACGTAGGTACTATAACAACCATTAAAACAAAAAGCTTGAGCTCAATTTCTATAAACACCACCATACGTCCATCAGCGCACGTCATCAGCCACCTGCGCATTTCCTCAGAAACACATTGTCGCTGTTGATTACATACACATTCACGTCGCATACTTCTCCTTCGTTTCACTTATTGTTAATTTGGAGAAAACACCACGCAGTTTTTTTTTCATATGAACGTGCTTGTGCGACGTGCGCCACCCAACCACCCCAAAGCAGAACAACGATCAAGAACCGCGGCGGCTGATAATATTCGATTTGAGAAAATAAATTTATTTTTTTCATGTTAGATTTGAAATAACTATAAAAGTGTTGGCTCTCCTAAGTATTTTGTTTTATTTCATTGATTAAGAATTGTTTGAGTTATGGCGAGTTAAAGGCAGTAAAGTCAGGAAAAAAAACATTTTGGTCAAAAACGCTCCAAAAAAAGGCATGGCGATGAAAGGGAATAGCCTATGTGTTGCACAAAATCTTAAGGAACATTTCAAAAAAAGTTTCATCGAAATCTGTGCAGTAGTTTTCACGCCATTAGGTAACAAACAAATTGCCTACAGTTTTATTATAAGTATAGATAGAAGTATAGATAAGCGAAAGCACGTTGTCAACTTCGTCACTATTTTCAATGTTCCGCCGCCGGTGGTGACATTAAGGGAGGATTTATTCAGCCCGTGCTAAACATGGCTTTCTCATCATTAACATCCCTCTCTATGAGAAGGTACTCGAAAAAGTTGCATACTCTCAACTGGAATCATTTTTTAACTTTCATAAGTTGATAACTGATAACCAGTCAGGGTTTAGGAAGCAACATTCTTGTGAAGGCGCGCTTAACATGGTCATTACAGACTGGAAACAACAATTCAACGCTAAAACTATAATAATATGTGTCTTTCTTGATTTAAAACGGGCTTTCGAGATAGTCGACAGAAACATTTTATTTGAGAAACTGGAAAAGTACGGAGTACGCGAAAAATCACCAGCCTGGATGGTTTCATACCTATCAGGATCTGATGAAATTTTAATTAACATCGGTGTGCCAGAGGGGTCAGTTCTAGGCACGTTTCTTTTTAACGTCTACATAAATGATCGGTTGTGTAATAAACAATAGTGAATATGCACTATTTGCAGATGATGGTTTACTCTATGTGAGTTGTGAAAATTTAAAGGAAGGTGTTTTTAAAATGTAACTGGATTTAGATAATCTTAGTGAATGGCTTTAGGCAAATAAACTCAAGTTGAATGTTTCAAAAACAAAAGTTATGATAATTGAAAGCAATGTAACAAGTGATAGTGTCGTAAACATTAAAGTAGATAATGAAAGCCTTGAAATAGTTTCTGAAATTAAGTACCTGGGTGTAGTACTAGACAATAGACTGACATTTGGTAAACATATCGATTACTTTAGTGAAGAAAATATCAAAAAAGACAAATTTACTAAGAAGAATACGCAGAAATATTTCCACAATTAGTGCAATAAACATCTTTAATGCTATAATAAAACCACATTATGAATACTGTCCTTCAATTCCATTTTTGTGTAACAAAGTAATGATTAACAAACTTCAACTCCTGCAAAATAAAGCGATGCGAACAATATTAAAGTGCAATATTTATACTCCTACTCGTTCTATGTTAAATATGTTGATGTGGCTTAGAGAAAGAAAGAAGAATAGAAAGAATTTTGATGAATGTTCTACTTTTTGTATTTAAAATATAACATCAACCCTATACTTTAAAAAAACAACCATGACTTCCACATTCTATTTGCTAGAACAAGTGATGCACAAAACAGCTTATTCAACAAAGGACTTCGGCTGTTCAACGCTCTTCCTAACGAAATCAAATTGGAAAGTAACTACAACAGATTCAAACGCCAAATTGTGCATTTTGTCAAACTCCAAAAATAAATTAAATGTTATATGTTATTTATTTATTTATTTTTTCTTGTTGTTTATATAAATTAATTATTTATTTATATGCTCATGCTTCTCTGCCACTGTTACACTAAGAAATTTGTAAAATGAATAGTTTTGTTAAAATACTAAATAAACAAACAAACAAACAAACAAACATTTGACCCTACAGTTGCGATATTCTGGCAACTATATTTGTTTATTGGTAAAGGGATTTTGGAAAGTGTGGAATCTTTGCGTAAGCTGCCAGAATAGTTGATAGTAAGAGGGCGTAACTTTAGCTTTAAGTGCTAAAAAAAAATTGATTCCGTAAAGAAAATCTACTAAATAAATAAATTCTCACTCACTGTATTACGATCAGAATTTGAAAAAGAAAATTCTCGTATTAAATGTATGGGAAATTATTTTTTTTTCGATTTTTCCAATTTCCTTTTTAAATTTTTGCAACGATGACGAGTCGACACAGTTGCGTTGAGAGCTGGCGCAGGGGTCGGGGCCATGTATGTGGCACGTGCAGCGACCAGCCAGTGTCTCACCTGGTTTGCTCATTGGTCCATTGGCTTTTTGTTTTTGTTAGTAAGGAATAGTACCGACGCACATTGGTGTTTTTGTGAGCCTGTTTTTTTTTTTTTTTTTTTCAATTTTCGACAGCTAAGTTCAAATATCGTTAATCAACGAAAGCCTTTATATACTCGTAGTTGTTATAAAAAGTCCAGAATTTAATACGTAAGTACTCTAAATGCTGTTTGTTTTGTTTATAAATTCACTCGTTATTTTCCTGATTGCGAGGGCAATGGTATTCTTTTTTTTTTTTTTATAATTTTACTCGCGCTCAAGGGGTTATGAATACCCTTATAATGCGGGGCACAGCGCGGCATTCAAGTTTTTTTTTTTATAGGAAGAGAAAGAGGGATAGGAAAGAGTTTGTGGCGCAGTGGATATTCTCCACGAGTGGCGTCCTAATAGCTAGGGGAGAATTGTTGATATTTGTGTTCGCTTATAATTCACTTAAACTTATTCGCAGTTTTTATTTGTGAAAAATGTTTCGTGGTACTGGCTCGGATTTGAACACGTAACCTCCCACTCAACAAGCGAACACTCTATCACTGCGCCACGGCCACCCGCGCTGAAACTGATTCCCAATCCTTTCATTGTAATGTAAGCGTTTCCGTTTTGTAATTCAAGAGGAAGTTATTGAGAAAGTTACTTGAAAGAAATGTTCGAGACAAGAATAAATATTGAAGAACTTTGGAGCCAAAAGGCAATTTCTTTCCCAAAGATTTGAGAAATTGCTTTAAGGTATCTAACTTTGTTTTCATCGACATATCTATACGAGCAGGGTTTCTCGGTTGGGACTGCTTCTAATATTTAATTAAAAACAAACACCGAAATCGGTTGGATGCCAGTGCGGACATGCGTGTGACTTTAAGTAACACTGAACCAAGGATCCAGAAGTTAGTAAAGAGTATGCAGTTACAAAAATCTCATTGATACAGTTATTTGCATATTGTTAGATTGACGTAAAAAATAAACTAAACTGCTGATGGCCTTACAAAATTGTATGCGTGTTTTATGTACCTGTAGATAGTACAACATTTTATTCAGTTGGTGGTCAATGGCGAGACAGAAATGTTGTCAAATGGTCCCTCATCACTAAAAGGTTAAGAACCACTGATCTACAGAATTGCATGAGTCTTGCCATGGCGGACAAAATGCTGCGCCAAACTATGAGAATTCCTCAGTGATACCCGATCTGAATGCGAAGTAATAGGCAACGGCGAAGGTAGGGAACGATAACGAGGAGCGTAGCCCAGGCAAATTATAATATCTACGTCCCCGGTGTCTCCAATAATGATGGCACAGTGTAGAACTCAGACACAGTGTCACAATCTATAAATGATTTCGCAGATTTCTAGGACTTCACACTGTTACCAATATGCACACTATACCACTGTCAAAAATATAGTCGGTAGATGGCAAGAGCGCAGCTTAACCGTTTTGTTGGTAAATAGATATGAGAGGTGGCCATGGAAGATTTTTTTTTAAAGAACCTATTAATTCAAACACTTGTGTAGGCTGTCAATCAATATGTGAACTATAAACACGCCCAATAGTCGCCTTAAATCATTTGAATGCGGATTAATTACAAAGCCACAATCAAGCCTCAGATTATTTACTTCTGGCGACACATTTGGTGAACATTCAAATAAGTAATTTGCATAAATTAAGGAAAAGAAAAGAATACGAAAAGCCAAAAAGTTTATTCAGAACGGAAATAACTCAGTAAATCCCATGTCTGTCGCTTAGGCATTCATTAGAGCCAATGGCAGTCGTGCCAACATTTTTACTGTTTTGCTGGTTCTTGGCTGTCATCATTACTTTGTTGTCAATTTGTACAACTGTTTTTGTGTGGACAAACGTTCTGTATGTTCAAGTATCGACAAAAATATCTTTTTCGATCTAAATAATGGTAGCTAAAAAAAAAAAAGACTAGATGGTAAACAAAAGAAAGTAGACAATGTGTTTGCTGAACAAACACTTGCGTTAAAAATACTACGTAAATACTACGTAAAGTGCTGGTACCCGTGCACAGGACTTGAGTTTAATTTCACATTTTTACCATGCGATATGCCACTGATTGATAAACACACGGCACAGCGAGAGAGTCCAACGACATGTGTTGTGTAGTACTGGTATTTGTCGAATATACAGAAATTTTATTCGATTTTTCTAACGACGACGTTGTTGTCGTCATAAACTTATAATGCGACGGAGAATACAGCCGACAGGCAAGCACAGTCTCGAACACACACAATAATTAATCAATTTAGCCCAATGTGCTCCTCTGGTCGCGGTTTTGTTTCACAAACTATGACTTTAAATGGGTTACAGTGCTATTAACCTGAATTGCAATTTATTTACTCTGTTGCGTTGCGTTTTATGCAAGGTGACGCGGGGGGAGTGCACATTTTTGTTGGTTGTTCTTCGTCTTCTATGTTGTTGGTTATAGTTGCTTGCGGATAGAGTACAAATTTATGTTTTAATCTTTAATAATTTCATTTGTGATTAAATCTGCACAGTCGAGTTTAAATTGATTACACACTTGAAAGCACTTTCGAAGAATGTCACGAACTGTAAAGTGCAACTAAAGACTAAAGGCTAATTCCAGGATAACAATTGCGGTAACGGTAATGTCTGTCTGCATGCGAACAAGCTTTAAGTGGGGTCAACTTGTTGCTGAATATGATACTGCCTATGTCCTATGGCTGAGCGTATATAGGAGAGCGATTTCAAAATGGAATAGAAAAGTTGTTGAAACACATAACTGAGCCATTGATTGTATTGAACCTGAGCATTGAGTCGAGAAAACAAACGCGAAGGTGTTTGAACAGGCTGAACAATCAATGCTGTCTGCGGCTACAGAATCAGTAGCTGGTTATCAACTATATGCTGTCGATTGTAAGAACGAAGGACCTAAACATTGACAAACTCCTTGCTAAGGTCAAATCTAACTTCCCTGGCGTGGGCACAGCCAGTAACACTTAACGAGCGCTGAGGTTAAATTCGATTTTTTGGTTTGAAATATACTCGAATACTCATGGTGATCAAATGGCGATACCAACTGCTGTTAGATTTTTCGATTTCGATACGAAAGTCAAATCTAATCGGAGCTCAAATTGTGTTCGAAGTATCCGTTTCGGAACAAAATAAATGAAGCATATAAACGCGCTCATTTCACATTAGAATCGGACCTAGCGAGATATCCGTCGGAACGGAAAATTCTCCGAAATGCCTACTCCTTTGGAGGCTAAAAAAAAAAACAAATGCGATGGCGCACCGCACCGCACTCCACATCGTAAAAAAATTCCGCAGCCAATTTCTGTCGGAGGATAACGGAACCTAGTTGTCAAAAATTTAACAAAAAAATGCACTTCATTGCACTTAAACGTAATTCGCCGATATGCGTTACAAAATGTCGGGACAATTCTCCGAACAGTTCTTCCGAAGAGTACCTCGCAGGAAAAATTTTCCGAATCGTATAAAATCGGAGGATCTTCCTGTACCAACCACCGTTTAATGATCTTGTCCATGAATGCTTGACATACTCAACTTATAAGCAATTCGAGCACTTAGACTCCGCCTTTAAGACCATGTGCAAGAAAGTCTCACATTTCTTACTTACTTACTTAGGTGGCGCTACAGTGCGGGGTGGACTTGGGCCTCAACCAATACGCTTCTTCAGTTAGCGCGATCTTTGGATAACTGCCTCTAGTTGCGCACTTTAAGTTGGTTGAGGTCCCCTTCCACTTGCGTGCACCACCTAAGGCGAGGTCTTCCTTTAATGCGGGTTGAAATCGAAGACTCTTAGGGCCGGAGCGTTGGTGTCCATTCGCTCTACATGTCCCAGCCATCTTAGACGACTGATGCGTACTTTTCTGACTAGGTTGATGTTGTTGTACAGCTCGTAGAGTTCGCTGTTAAATTCCCTCCTCCAGAGCCCGTCAACGCAAACGGGGCCAAAAATCACTCGAAGAATTTTGCGTTCGAAACGACCAAGGAGATCTTCATCCGCCTTTGAAAGCGTCCATGCCTCTGCACCATAAAGCAGAACTGGGATCTTGGGGGTCTTATACAGAGTTTCCTTAGTATTTCTCGACAAGGCCTTACTAATGATGTCATTTTCAGAATTTATAGCGGATCCGAGGTAGACAAAGTCCCGAACTACCTCAAAGTTACAGCTCCTATCGTGACGTTTTGTCCTATTCGTCGATGTTGTGTCCCTTCTTAGTGACGGGATATATTTTGTTTTGCCCTCATTCACCACTAAACCCATTTTTGCCGCTTCTGTACTGATACTCGCAAACGCACCAGTGACAACTCGCATTTCACGTATGTATATTAATTTCTTCGCCAAATGATACCCGGTTCTGTTGTTCACCGCTATGATATCTACTTAGTAGTAACCTACGTCCAGAATATTTTATTTTGTTCTTTATTTCTTAGAAAATGTGCGTACAAAATATTTAGCAAAAGGTCTGAGTCAACTAAATAGCAGGCTCAGAATTTGCATAGCATTTGCTTTGTCTACAAAACGTAGCAAATGCTTCGATTTTGACTTTCCTCTCGAGTAAAAGCAATTGCTACGTTTTATTCATACGACCCATTTTATGTTTAACAGAAATGTTCTATTTTTCCCTTTTTTCACCTTTTTTCCTCTTTTTCATTCAAAAAGCGCTGTATACCTAGTTTATGTAAAACGTCAACTAGATTCGTCGTGACTAGGAATCCGAACGCGTTGACTAATGTCGATTTCCATTGGTTTCACTCGGGGATCGACTCAATCTGTAATCCAATGGAACAAGAAAACTACTTCTGGTTGAATCCACAAAAGTATTGGTGAAATGCCAAAAAATTATCTACGGCAGCTGTCATCTGACTTGTATAAAATACATAAATTGCACTTGTGTGAGTGCTTCTTGAGTGGATTCTGACTTCAAATCCAGAAGCGAAATTCTCTTCTCAGAATCAGCAGAAGAGTATTTTTTGTGCCAATGGAACAGTTTCAGAAGCGAATTTTTCCATTCCGGACTCTCCCGGACGCTTCTTTTTGCCCAATGGAAAACGACCTAAGCAACTTGAATTTTTTTTGTATTCTCGCGGTCGGCGTTACCTTTGGTTGATTTTGTCCTTTATTATTCGGAAAAGACCCCTCATAATTTTTTCAAAAATGTTTATTTTCAAATAAGTACATTTAAAATGTAGCACGGTTGCATATCCACAACACTATTACACTGTTATGTGAACTATTGGTTGTTTAGTATCGTGCGAAAATTCGAAATTTGCAGAGTTGTCTTAGAAATGGCACCTTTTTCTCTCACCGGCCCTTTTTTCGACTCTTCAGAATTCTGCCATGGCCACTCTGTTTATTTTAAATTTGACTCTTCGAAATGTCAACTGAGTATGCAGGCAGGTTTTTCTTGACTAGATTTGTCGGCTTCCCCTCCATAAACGTCAACTGCAAAAACTAATCACGTGACCACTCTGGGCCAATCAAAACTGAAATACATCTAGTCAGACTTACTAATAGTCCAGGATCCCTGGTACATTTTTGTAACTTGATTACTATCAAGCTAATTTTCCGTGAGTAGCTTAATTTTGATAAGACGCCCACAATTTCCTTTGCGAATACACGGAATTTGTAGGACAATATGACTGTTAAATTATATACCTAGTCCTGCCATAAGTTCTGTTACACAATTTCCATCGCTTATTGCAAACAACTTCTTGCGGGAATAGAACCGTTAACTTTTTTTTCGGAACGCATGCATTTTGTAGTAAAGAAAACTAGCCAGTTGGGTTTCAGCTTGCGATCTGCTAACATGGAGTGGGGCGTTAAAGAGAATCGAATTGCGATAATTGCATTGCATAAGTGCGGGAGTTGCTAAAACCACTCGGCATATCGAGAAATTTCGTTTATAGGGCTATTGATCGCTTCTCCGAAATGTCCAGAGTCGATGACAGGCCAAGAAGTGGTCGCCCACGCGTCCTCCGTACAAGTGCGGTATTGAAGGCAGTGCGTGAGCGAATTCGGAGAAATCCCCTTAGAAAACAGAAAATAATGTCCAAGGAGTTGGAGATATCAACCAGATCGATGTCAAGGTTGATTCGGGACGATCTCCATATGAAAGCCTATCGTCGGTCCACTGGTTACCTCTTAACTCCCCAACTGAAAAAAATTAGGCTGGAAAGATGCAAGAAACTTTTGCAGTGGCACGCGGCCAATGGCCATGAAAATATTTTGTTTACGGATGAAAAAAATTTTACCGTTGAAGAAGTTTTCAATAAGCAAAATGATAAGATTTATGCCACTTCATCTAAGGAAGCGAAAAAAATTGTTCCTATGGTTCAACGAGGCCATCATCCAGCGTCCGTAATGGTTTGGTGGGGGGTGTCCCACCAAGGTGTCACATCCCTCCATTTCTGTGAAAAAGGCGTGAAAACTGGGACAAAGGTCTATCAAGAGGACGTGCTAGAGGGTCTTGTTAAAGGCTTGACCAATACCCTTTTCAACGGAAACAGGTGGATCTTCCAGCAAGACTCTGCTCCAGCGCATAAAGCCAAAACCATGCAGGAGTGGCTCAGGCTCAACATTCCTGGCTTCATAGCAGCTGAAGATTGGCCCTCGGGGAGTCCAGATCTGAATCCACTGGATTATGGTTTGTAGTCAGAACTGGAAAACATGGCCTGCAAGACTCCCCACAGAAATTTGGAAAGCCTGAAAACAGCATTGACGTCCGAGATATCCATGGATACCGTGCGTGCCTCGATAGCCCAATGGCTACTACGTTTGAAGGCTTGTGTGAAAGCAAACGGCGGCCATTTTGTATGAACCATTTTTTTTTAAATAGCCAATAGGACAAATATTTTTTCAAATAATTTAGATAATTGTCTTAAGATTTAATAAAACACAATCCAGTTAGTAATAAATATTTGAGAATCATCAAATCGACATATTTTAGCCTTGCTAGCTCTGTTAGCTACCACAATCAAGAATTTTCGCAAAGGAAATTGTGGGCGTCTTATCAAAATTAAGCTACTCACGGAAAATTGGCTTGATAGTAATCAAGTTAAAAAATGTACCAGGGATCCTGGACTATAAACTATGAATCCGAACGTCCCCAATGTAATCATTAAGCTAAGATAACACGTGTCATTTTTCGTCGCAATTTTTGACATGCTGACGTCAACAAAATTCGCGCTTTCTATTGTCACTCGTGTGTCGCTCGTGAGAGTACGCTGCGACAGCCAGCATGGCCAGGTTCTTGACAGGCGATCACACGTTGTGACACATTTAGGACAAGTCATAATGACGTCGGCATTTCAAAATTTGACACAAAATCACACGTGTAATCTAAAGAAAAAAAAAAAAAAAAAAACTGGAAAAGCGATCAACTAGCCAATAAAATCAACATTTTTAGATCAACTTGAATCCTACAATTAAGTAAAGCATTCTAAGCAGGTACCTATACTTTAAATCACAATCGTAAGAAATGCATCTAGGGCTTGGTTGATGAGGATATTCAGGACACACCTTAAATTGAATCAATGCGCCTCAATAAACATTTTTAAGTTTCGACTTTAAATTTCAGTAATTCAAAATAGCTATTTTCCATGCAAATTTTGCAATTGTGGAGCCTCCGTAAACTTCAATTTGAGACTAAAATTTGTTATTAGTAAGGCGCAATGAGTTCAATGCGGGCAAACCCTTTTCAAACTCCTTAAATTTGTATGCAAAATATAGCCACTGTGAACTACTAAAATTTAGAGCCCATTAAATGAAACAGCTCTGCACTGATGCGTTTCATCTATTCACCTCAAACAGAATAGTTGAACATGTTACAACGTAAACTCGTTCGGACATCACCATTGCAGAGGTGCAAAATGATATCCAGTGATCTTTAGGAATTTCCGAAAAAAAAAAAATTCCCTGACGTCAGTAAAATCCGCAATCACACTCGAACATAATCACACAGAGAGCAAACACAGTAAAGACGAACGATCGTTCCGAGGAGTGCTTTTTTTTTTTAAGAAAAAAAGAAAGAAAGGAAAGAACCCCCAACAACAACAAACCAATTTTGTTGCAAGAACCACGACTATCTGAAGAATTTTATTGACTTCTATCCGGTTTCTGTTGCCTTTCTTCGTGTGTTACTTTACTCGATTCCTCTTCTTGGCATTTTTCGTCGTTTGTCGTCTTGAAAAAAGAAAAAGCTTTAACCGGCTCAGAGTGTCGGCATTCGCATGAACCTCCCAATATAACCTTTCATGTAGGAGTATGTATTGGTACGGGTACTACAATACCAGTTGGCTGGCCGTTTTGTTGTAGTTGATGTATCGCAGCAAAAATTTATAAAATGTGTACACGTCACATCTTTTCGTTCAATTTAAAAATGATGTCTTGTGGGTCTTGTGTATGGGAAGGTGATTCTATTGAAATTTCACTTACTTTGAAGACGAAAAACATCAACCAGCGATAACTTATCAACGACAAGACCGAGCAAATTAAAGCGACTGAACGAAGCTGGATTTATCTCCAACAAAATGTGAAGTAAAATCGAGAGAAATGTTTCTTTTTAGTACTACAACATATTCATTGATAAGAAGAAACACATTTAATGTAAAAACAAAATAGGATGTGCGCTACAAAAACAATTACACAACAACAAACACGCGACAACAACTGCGACAGGAGATAATAGGTAGATTAGAAAATTTCAAAATTAGAAATAGAAAAACCACCACGTATGCTCCGAGAACGCTGGAATTTGTGTGAAATGATGTGACAACCGGCTTTTACTGATTCAGCGAGAAATCATCATCACCCCTTCGGTTGGGATTGGGATGTGTATCGTCGTCGTCTCGTCGACGTCGATGGCGTTGTCGTTTGGAATGGTGTAAAAGAGAGAGAAAAGAGAGTCAAAGTCACCGAAACAATGGCCATAGCCACAGCAGCAGCAGCAACCAGCAACAGCAATCAATTAAGCAATTACTTTTACAATGAAAACTCAACCAATGAATGTGTGAAGTGTGATGTTGGAAGCCGGCTAAGGTCATCAACCGGAAGATGAGTAAGTGTAGTGAGAAAAGAAAGTCGCTGCACACACAGAGACCTAGATTCGTGTTCGCTTCCCAGGCCATGGTACACACGTCGTCCTAAATACGCACAGCAGCAATAATGAATGTGCAATATCGTGTAATAATAATCATTACATAGCGCAGCAAGATGAGTGTGTACATAAATGTGGCTGCCGTCTGGTATATAGGCCACGACAGACACTATCTCTGGTCCGGCTGCCACTGCACTACACAGTTGGGTCATAATATGCAAAATGTATGTCTCTGCAACTGGCCGAAGAACAAAAGAAATGGAAATACGCTCATCGTTTACAACGTTGCAGCTACTGCAAAATGATGTACAATTAATAATTTGTTGATTGGGGATACGCATATGCGGTGCAAGTTGGGGCTTCCTTGAGTGACAGCCACCACAAGAGAGCTCACACACAAAATTGATGATGTCACTAAAAATAACTAGGAATTTTTAGCTCGGTTGTGTGAAAATTTCCTCCTCTCCGGCGGCGTTCCATTTTTTTTTTTTTTTTTTTTTGTCTAATTTTTGATTAAAGAAAAAAATCTATTTACACAAACTACGTGGTCAATTGTTATTGTAGTTCGCAGAAAAAAATCTAATACACACCATTTCGTTTAAAAACTATTGGAAATCATTCAGAAACTTCGATAGAGATGGAAAAGAAAAGTTAAAAAAAAAGGATTTTTCCGTGGCAAGTTTTGACGTTTCACCTTAGGTCTAGTGGCGCTGGTCAAAACCGCCATTGCGATCCACGGATCAAACGAGAAAAAAAAATCGTCGTAGCCGATTCGAATTTTTTCCGTGAAAATATGATGAGAATATGGGTTATGTGGGGATGGGGAGGTAGAGAGTTTTATTAAAAAGTATTTAAAACTTACAAATGCGTTTAAATTGAAGAATAATTCACTGGAAATTTTTATTATAATCTCACTGACATGCAAGCAAACTAGATTACACTTCAATCAAAATTGTCCAACTACCCGACACACACGCCAAAAAAATACCTTCCTCAAATCGGACTTGTTAGTTCAGTGGCGTCAATTGGTTCCAACAAGACTATTGTGAATTGTAAAGGGAATGAGTGGATTTCCGATGCCCGGTTTTTAACCAATTAGAATGGACGTGTCCAGTAAGTAGTTTGCTGGTAACTTTATTTGACCAAACCAAAGCTCGGCCAATAGTGCGATACATATTTTTTTAAATACCTACATAAAAAATTACTCATAAATGATGCTTTGGCAGTAGAATAAAAATCAATTTTCAATTGAGAAATACAATTACATTGATTTGTTCGCAATTCGCGCCTCCTTAAGGACTATTCACATGTGAGCGAACTGCGAATAGGCGAATTGCGAACAAATCAATTTAACTGTATTTATGAATTGAAAATTGCTATTTGTTTTATCACAAAACCATTATATTTAATTAATCTAACATCTAATCTAAAAAAAACATGAATCTCAATTGATTTAAGCAGCTAAATTAACAATTTAAGCAATCTACCCGCGAATTGAAAATTCTTGCCGCGAACTGTCACACTTTATTCACAATCCACGCACAACAGTCGCGATCCACAAACCCACGAATGAAAAATTCGTTCGAACTTAACCTCTAAAAATGAAACTGATACGCGGGTATCTGCGACCAAAAAAAGTTTTCATGTGAATGAAGTGTCAGAAACTACGAATATTCGCGTGTTCGCAGTTCGCAATTCGCTCTCATGTGAATAGTCCTTTAAGCAAGGATTTTTTTAATAAATACCCCAACGAGGGATACCTAGAAATCTGTAATCGTAAATGATTGAAATCAGAGAGAGTGGCCGCAACAAAAAATATTTCCCATCTATTTCAATTGATTTTCACACATTTATAAAACCGCATTTACACTATCACGCACGCGCATTTTTGCACGAGACGGGACAGAGAGATCCGTTTGTCCGCAGTCAATGCTAATAAAGGCGAAGAAATGAGATCACAAATCAGACGCCTAAGGTGTCATGGATGTTCTACCCATAATTATAGATACGTAAAGCGGAAGTTCCGGCGACCAACATTTCTGCAATCACATGAAAACATTTCTATTTCCGATTTAAAATATGTGAAATGAGAGTGTTAATTAGTTTCAGTAAATTAAACCAACAATTCATCAATCATTTATACGAAATTAATAAATAAATGTACCTTCATCCCTTCCGGAAGCCATTTTGTTTTATAGGAAAACGAAATTTCGTAAGCCATCGCTATAAAAATATCAACATGCATAGCTTTCCCATAATTCCTACCACGCAAAGAAGATGGCCGACCAAAAAACGTATCACATTTTTTTCCGTGTTAGGTAATGCTGTCCCTTTCAGTCAGACGGCTGTTTAGTATTGGGCATCCCTTTAATTTCCCGTGATAGGAATGTGTGACCGTGTAAATGCCCCATAATACACATTCAAAATAATTGAATATAAAAACTCGTTACCTTACGAGTTAAAATGAATAATTCAGCTATAAAAGTAATCCTTATAACGATAACTAATTCCTAACTGACAGCTATGTATCATACACATTGGTTTTAGTGAAAGAAAAAATCGAGATTTCTCAGATCAAAAAAAAAAAAATGTTTTTGCAAATCGAACATGAAAATAAATCACAAAAAAAAAAATGATCTTTCTCCCAAATCGAAAATGATTTCATTTTGCGAACACAGCCTTACATATTGAATTCCATATTTAAAAAGAATTGATATTTTTTTTTTTTTTTTTTTTTTTTTTGTCACCCTTTAGTTAACGTCACTTTTGTGTTTTGTCCAAATATTGAATTTTTGTAATAGTAAAAATAATTATTGCTGATTCTGATTCTTAAACATTTTAATGTAACCGACTTGCAGAAGAGCCACAATGATTGAAATCAAAGCTAAACTAATAAGAGCGGACTCTGCAATTTACGCGGCTGGTGAAAAAGTTGAATGTCTTATTGAGTTCACCAACAGAAGTACAGGAAAAGAAAGCGAAGCATTTGGGTAAAACTCCATTCTCTGTTTAAATGGTTTCACAGTCTAATTTGTTCAACTACCTACCTTGCCAGTGACCACTTCGAAAACTTAGCTTGGGCTTCTGTGCAAATTCACTGCTACCGCAAGACTACTTTCTCCCGGGACTCGGCGAATTCAATTACAGACCTAACCGAAATGATTGGCAAGACTGCATTAGATGCAGTTACTCAGACTCCTGGCGAAATAATTGTTGCAACAAAACCGAAAATTCTCTTTTGTGATTTGAAACTGAGACCAGCGGAGAGTAAAATTTGTAAGTCTTGGTAGTTGAAGAGGTGACTTTAATTACGCATTATGATGCTTTTAGACTTCTTCAACGACTTTGTACCGCGAGAAGGTCCGCCCACTTATCGCGGACACGACATAAAGTATTTCTATAAAATAACCATTGCCACGCAGAGGGTAAAGTCAAAGGTGCAAACGTTGACAGTGCCAATACGAGTACTACCAATTCCCGTGATTCCGAGGCCAGAAGAACTTCTTGGTACCGAAACAAACGAAGAACTGACTCCAACAAACCCATTTTTAGAGAAACGTGAAATCACCGAACTAGAAGTATCGTGGCATCATTTAAAGGTTGTTATCTTGGCACAGATTTGTTTAATTCAATAGATTAGAAACCATTTTATCTCTCTAGAACGTAACAGCGCGGAGGTCCCCGAAGTTCTTTCGCATCACAAACAAACGTGGCTACATTGGTATCTTCTGTTTATTCAAAACTGCATACAAACTTGGTGAAGATATCGTGGGAAGTTTGGATTTCGCCAATTGCGAAGTACGCTGCGTACAATTCTCAGTAAAATTGCAGTCTGAAGAGATTGTCTTAAGGAAAACTGCTCCAACTAAGGACGATGTCGACACAGTGTCTGTAAATTCATCTTCTGATACAAGCAGTATCGCTGTTGAGGGGTTAAAGTCAACAGTAGCCGAGGAATTGACTGGGAAAATTACTACATATGCGACCAGTCATCAAGTTTGCTATTCCATGCTGCAGACGCAGTTAATTATACCCATTCCGCTGCATGCAGCACCATCTTTTCGAACAGATTTGGTCGACGTTAGGTGGCGATTGCATTTCGAGTTCGTGAGCAGCACGATGATGAGTATAGGGAAGCCAAATGCTGAGAGTGGAGAGCTAACAGCGCCGCAGGAAATCCCAGTGGAGACCATGATTTGGAATCTGCCGATTACTGTTTACTCGGCCAATCCGCTGCAAATATATTCACCAAGTCCTACTTATACTTTGTTGATTAAGTGAAATAAATAAATCTGCAATTCAGGAGAGACAATCATTCAGTCTCTTGATTGATAGGGAATTTCCTGCGTAAGGTTTAGGCTCGTTTTATGTATTTTCTCACTTAATGGAAATCAGGAAATTAAGTTTGTCGCTTGTCGTTACATGCGTCGATAAATAATTACAAAGGAGGTTCAGGATTTTAGGTCATTACCAGGTTTCTAGCGAACACATTTGCTACCAATTAATAGGCCAAGGAATCCAAAAAAATAAACTGGTACCTTGTGCGCAATACAATTGCCAGAAAATATTTAATTGCGCACACATTTTGTTTGTCGAAACTACGTCCATCACTAAGAACCCATAAAATACAAAACCGACTTGAGAGTATATGCTATCGCATTCGTTAAAACCCCAATTTATTACTCTTATCTTTAGGGAAGTTCGAAATGAGTCTTCTAAAATCCAACTTTACCAAGCTTAGTGTCAGTTTTTGGATAAGCCGTTAGATCCTGCACAGATACAATTGTCTCATTTATAAACGTTTGTAGCTTACGTAAACTTTGGATTTGCAACAATCGAAGTATCCGGACAGCATAATCTAAAGCAGGGTCATCGGTAACAACATCGTTTCCTTGGGAAAACGGGAAAGGTGTCCCAGTAATGGGGGCACGTTTTCTAGCTTCCGGCGTTAGACGTTCATGAACTATTCGATTAACGGCTTCCAATTGTATCAAATGATTTGGATGATGCGCCACTTGGAGCTTCTTAGCCAGCGCACGAACACCATTAATAAAGTCCTTGTGTTGAACTATGAATAGGAGAGAAATATTATATTAGTTGGTTTCAGTTTATAAAATCAATCACCTACAATCAATATTGTCGAAATAGTTTTCGGCCTTCATACTGGGTGCAACCGATTTATTTTCTCGTTCTAGAGTTTCTTTTGAAGAAAAACCCTGAAAACTCTCTGGTGCATCGAGAAATTCTAGTCGCACGGCATAGCTGAGCAGCCAGGAGAGCTCTTCCATAGGCGAATCAAACTTTGGAATACCCACATCTTTTTTATATTGTTGGTAGGCTTTTTCCCATTCTGGAATATTATCGACAGCACGTAGTCCAACACGATCTTCTATTTTGTATTGTCGGATTTTCTGATCTTCCAACCAGAGAACAGTGCTAGCGAAAATTTTGCGATCTGCAAATTTGTTAAAATAGATTTCCATTTTACATGCAAGTAACTAATGTTTGTCCTACCTTTTGTATCTACGGAGGCTGGATTTGGATGTTCCAATGCCTCTAATTTCATTTTGAGCATTTTGTTTGCTTATAATAAATGTTTTCTTTAATGAGTAAGAATCAAAATTTGTTATTCGCCGGGGGCAAAATGAAGAAGATGAAGAATGTCGGATAATGGAGAATGTTCAAGACGCCCTGTCAAAATCAGATAAATGTATTTAACTAACTCTAGTACAACACCAGACACAGAAGAGCTACCTTGCCACAACTACAGTCAGGACGAAAATTGTATTATGTGGTATTCGATTGGGTGCTCTCAGAACACTTTTTTTGCTCTCAGAGCAGTTTTTATGTTCGTTTGGTACAAAAAAGCAATGTATAAATATTTACAGCCTTATTTATAAACGTATTATAGAGAGTGTATAAAGTTATGCGCTCTTTAAAATGCCTCTAAACGCAAAAACCTATTTACCTACCTATGTGGAAAAAGTTTTTTTTTTTTTTTGTGGCAAACTACAACTACAACACCCAGAACCAATAAAATTCAGATTTGTTCAATTTGGCAGCAGAAATCTGAAAAGCCAAATCGAAATCGACAAAAATCACTCATATTTGTGGTTCGGCACAACGAATTGATTCATAAAAAATATATAATTTCAATCGACTAGTTTAGTCTGGATAGGATGTAACATGAACACAAAAACCAGATTGGTCGGGAACGTCACTTTTCCTACGTCAGCCACATATGCAAACTATTAACTTAACAAACAAACTTAAGGAATTGAATAAACAATACCCCTGAAGATGTTGGCAAGAAACCGACAAAACGTAGGGTGCAATGATGAATTAAAAGTTTTTTAATTGCATCTTAATAAGACAGCTGAATTACCTACAAATAAAATAAATAAACCCCTCCACTAAATTACCGACGAAAAAACAGACAGCAATCTACTACGCTAGTTAACAGCTGATTTTGACATCTACATCTGTAACTTTGACGGACGGGCGATGGCACATGTACGATGTACATGTAATATGTTTTTTATTATGAAATTCGCATATATTTTTTAAATACATAAATTAATATTTCCCAAAAATATGTTAAATAAAACAGAAAGTCAACCTAAGGATTGTTTAGAATGTAGGCTAGTTAGTGGTTTTGGAATAATTGCTATTGGTTGTTATATCTTTTCCCAGGCACACAAAAGAAAGAAATTAGAAGGAAACTTGATGAAAGTACTTTCTGCTGGTATAAAAATCGACATCTGTTATTGTAAACAGCATACCGAATTAAATTTTGTACTTACAGGAGCTGTTTCGGCGGGCATAGCCAGACTTTTTAATATGCCATTCCTTAAAAGATCAAATAAGGGTTGATTCTAAGAAAAAAATGTACATTATAATTGTAGAAGTAAACGGCTTTTTTATGTAGGTATCTCGTTTTTGTATTTAATTTACAATAAAGGTGAAGGCAATGTTTGTCACTTATGCTACCACAGCACAGCCAAGTAGTTTAATTATTACTTTTGTAGTAACTACGATAACGAACAACTTTCAATTTAAAAATGTATTCATAGGATAAATCAGTGAGATTACGTCTGTTCCTGCTTTGTTTTTTGGAGTACGTACCTGCAGGCTACAGCTCGTAACAAAAATTCGCTGAGAGAAACTCAAGTAGGGCACACGAAACATTATCGACGAGACTTATCATCGAAATTTGTTTTTGGTAAATTGAAACCCTCGGATTATTTGTACGAAATTTATGGTAACGGATGATCTTATCTCAAAAGGGGCATAGAAAGAATAATTTTAACATAAGGGGCCTATATTTGTACATATAATCTAGTTATGGTATACAGTATATTCTACTCATCGTCATCCTCTTCCTCCGATGAATCTTCGTCCGCAGCTTTATCACTTTCATCTTCTTCATCCCAATGTTTTACCTTTTTGTTCGTCATAAAGTCATCCCTAAAAATGGAAATTAAAATAACCAAAATATGAATTTACATCGTTTCGGTCTTACTGTAGCACACTCCATCCTTTTTTAGTTCTATCCTCTTGGTCTTCATCTTCATCCTCTGATTTAACTGGATTGTCAACAGTTTCAGACTTTGCACGCTTACCACCCATCAGCACATCCAAGAACTTCTTCTTGTCGATGTTGTTCAGGACAGCGTCCCTTTTGGAGTCGAGCGGACCCGCCTCCTTCATTTGCAGTTGAATGTCTTTTTGTTGCAGTCGAACAGCATTGAAAAGTTGAACAACTCCTCGAGTGGCGATCTTTCGAAGCGAACGTTCTCTCTCAAAGTCCTGTGTAGTTTGCTTTACTCTCAATGCCAATGTCTGATTTTTTAATTTCTTTGCCTGCTGATCAAGTTCATCGGTGTCGGGCTTCTCTTCCTTAATTTCACCATCAATTTCGAAGCTAATTGCATCCGTCGCATCTTTGTTTTTGGGTATGACTTTCTTTGCCTTGGAAAGAACAATTGTTTTTTTAGTTTTCGGCTTTTTTGTATTGAGGACTTTTGCTATGGAATCCGCCCATGCTGCGTTGCCTGTGGTTGATTCAGCTTCACTGTCGTTTTCTTCTTCCGAAGAGGAAGTTTCAATAGGTTCGGCAGGTTTTTCTGCACGGGGTGCTTTAAAAAACAATTAATATGTAAGGTTTGTATGTTTACTTATATTTGAACAACTGACCTGATTGAATTTTGCGCTTAAGGGTTTTTGTTGCCATTTTTAAATTTAAATAACTTTACAAAAAATTAATAACAAAATGTGTGCGACATTTATTTGTTTTTGACAACTAATTGCACGTGTGGTACTGTGGTATGTTTACATTTAAGGTGGAAAGTACTAGTTTTAATATGTATGTCGGTAACGTCGGTTTTTGAAAGGCGGTAAAGCGTAGTATCCAGTTCGCGCGGAATTCAATTTTCCATACAAAAATTCCGCTAAGATAAATTACGCAAAGAAATTTCGCTAGCCGGTATCCAGTTCACGCGCTTAATTTGTTCAAACGAAATGTGTTGTCACCTTCAAAGTCTCCAAAAATTCCGCGCAGAATTTATTGCTCGACGCATTTATTTCCGGCTGAAAATTGACAGAAGCAAATTAAATTCGCATTTGGCAAGTAGGTACTCAAAGTCAAAGGTACAATGGACTATTTCGAAGAATACCTGGAAGAATATTTAGAAGAAAAAGAAAATTTGATGCCAAAAAAAAAAAAAGAAAAAAACAAATTTTTCACCCGAAGAAAAAAAAAAGTTAGCCAAGCTGATTGAAGAGCGTCCAGCAATCTGGAATCTGGAGGACGCTGAACACAATAATTTGTCAGCAGTCAGCTCTAGCTGGAAATATATATCCATTGATATGAAAAAAACCGGTAAATACCTTAATATTGTTATTTATTTATAACACTAGCTATAAACTTTATTAACGTTTAGTTGAAGAGTGTAAACAAACATGGAAGGCGCTGAAGGACGGCCTACGCTACCACTGCAAAGCCAGCGGAAGTAAAATTTTAAATTCTGGCAGTGCAGCAAGCAACGATGAGCCTGAGGAATCGAACTCAATTTTGGAGACAATCGATTGGGAGTTCGTCGATTTCCTAGCGTTCCTCAAACCTACATCAACAAAACGAAGGCAAGAATGTTGAGAAAAATAAAAAAAATATTAAAAAAGTATTTAAAACATATTCTTTACAGAACATTTTCCAGCTCCTCCATCGATCTTCCCGATGTTTCAAAACCAACTACATCCAGTTATGATTTCGTAAGTAGAGTTTCTATTTAAAATTACTCATGCTTATTTTGATATTCGAACGAATTTACCGTACTAACCGTACTGCTGACATTATTCTAATGCACATCTACAAATCAGTCAAGAGAAACCGGTCATACCGTTCATACCAGAGACAATACTGAGACCCCCAACTTCGGCCGATTTTCCGTTACTTGCCTACAAGCTATTTTTCTATGGGGTGGTACACGCTAAGTGCGTTAGTATTGTTACATAGAAATTCGTATTGACAACTGTCACTCACCAACACACTCGCACCTTGCGTGTCCCACTTCCGCTGTCGGCAAAGTTGCTTCCAGCGTTCATAGAATTTTGTCAGTTAAATTTGAAATTATTCGTTTCGAGTAAATAGTATTTTATTTTAGGAATTAGTGCACTTTTGCTGAAAATATTTATGAAAAATGATTACTGTAGAATGGTTGTATGAAAATAAAAACATTTTGGACAATTTTTCTTCAGTTATTTAAGAAAAATGTACACATCAAATCGAAGTTAATGATATTCAAAAGCAGAAAATACACAACAATATTTGTCCTAATATGTTTCTAGTAAAAGACTGGTTATTTCTATATTTTCCTTTATTAATTTCTTTAAGATTTTCTTCTCCAATATATCTTCGCACTTCTACAGTTCTTTTTCGAATCCCTATTCTCTTCTTTTATTTTTCAGTCATCTTTTTAATCTCGTATGTGATATTAATTATTTTTGTTTCGTCCAGTATTTTTTTGTATAGTAGATAGCTTACAGTTCGGCCTTGCTACCATTCTTCACGACCTCGTGACTTCAATGACTATATAAAAGAAGAATGTACTATTATTATAAATAAGAAATAAACTATTATATAATTATGATTAGTATTTATACTATACAAATAAACATTTGCCTACTGTTGGTACTTTACCATAATAGGACTTATTTACGTGCTTTGTTATAGAATTCAACGTTTGAATCACTATCACTACTTATTTCAAGCAAGAATGGTTTCATTTTATCAGAGGGACATATCCCAGTATACTTTTTCTGCGAACGTTTCGCACCTGGAAGATCCTTGATAACATATCTATCTTTATCAAGAACCTTGACCACCTCAAATGGCCCGTGATATTTTGGCAACAGTTTTTTTACTGCATCCATCATTAGACCCTTTCGGTCTTTTAACAACAACTTGTTGTCCAATTTTATATTCCTCAGCTTTTTATCAAAGTATTTTTTTTGAATTTCTTGATTTTGTTTAATACTTGCTCTTGCATCTTCACGTAATTGCAATCTATCATTTAGATACATATCTTCACAAACCTCATTACTTAAAAATGAATCATTATTTTTTCTTGGTATATAGCCAAACAGCAATTCATTTGGAGACTTGTTAGTTGACTTATTTATTGTAGAATTTAAACCCCACAAATTATTGTTGATAAATACTCGCTATACAAGTCTTCTGGAGTTTCGTATCTTCCGGCCTTAGCACCTGTCTTAATTGTTTCGTTACCAAGACCATCAATTAAACAAGACACTGCATCTTTACCAGTTACTTTACAAGCCTGAATCAAGTTCATTTTTGCAAAATAGTATTCGGTTATTGTTTCATTGGGCTGCTTATATCTATTGACCAGATTTCTTAATTGAAAAGAAAAATCGATGTGATCTGGGAAAGATTTTATTAACAGAATTTTCCAATCTTCCCAAGATAAATCGTAATCTGGTAAATTTGAATACCATACCTTAGCCAACCCAACAAGACGGTTTTGCATGTGGTATATGGTAGCTTTATCATCCCAACAGTTAATGGAAGAAAGCTGATCAATTTTTGTAACCCATTTTTTTGCGGATAAATTTGGGTTTCCGGGTTCGAATTCGGGAATACAATCACTTCTAATTACATACCTTGATTTATCAGCAGATGACGTCCGATGTGATAACTCCTCGATTAGTTTCTCAAGCTTACCAATTCGTTCAGATATTTCATCGGTAGGTCTTGATGTCGAACGTTGCTCCCTACGATACGGTTCAAAGTGATTCCAATATCTGCGGCTTTTACGGCAGTCGTCATCACCAATGCTTTCGTCACTGCTTTCATTATAGTTTCTATATTTTTCATTACTTCTTCTTTTTTTGTGATCCCGTCCCATTTTCGATTTTTTTTTTTGTTGTTTCTTGCAATGAAGGTTATTGGCTTGTACTGATGTAAGTATGTATCCCACCGCTGCTCTAAAAGACTGGTTATTTCTATATTTTCCTTTATTAATTTCTTTAAGATTTTCTTCTCCAATATATCTTCGCACTTCTACAGTTCTTTTTCGAATCCCTATTCTCTTCTTTTATTTTTCAGTCATCTTTTTAATCTCGTATGTGATATAAATTATTTTTGTTTCGTCCATTATTTTTTTGTATAGTAGATAGCTTACACTAGTATATAAAACATCTCATTTAGATCGCATTATTAACTAAACAAATTATATTAATCGTTTTTTAACAATTTATAATAACTAACCAATAGCATTCAGTTATCTTAAAATGTGGTATTCTCGAACTCTATCACATTCCCCCATGGTTGGTAGCGGTTGGCAGCATTGATTTTATATTTTTTGTATGTTTTTACATGTCACACGGATTCTAAATAGACATAACACCGATAGGAAAACAAAATGGCGAATTTGAAAAAAAACTGAGGCGGCCAGCGGCAAGAGGATTGTGAGTTGGGGGTCTCAGTATTGTCTCTGGTTCATACCATATCTTCCGGCTAGTGAGGATTTGTTATCTTTAATCGAGTGTTGTATGTACCTTCGGTTGGTATGTGCCTTATAGTGGCTTCTACTTAGAATAAATACCTAGTGTGAATCTCGGAAGTGTCAAGTAGAGCGTAGTTGTTGTAATTGCGTGTTGAAGATTCTTCTATCTTGGCTGAGATATAGATTGTCTACTTTACTTTGCTTTGCTTTACTTTACTGAGATATATTACGAAATGAGTAATATTAATTAATATTAAATATTTCATTTCATTTCAAACTAAATTGTATCTGCTCTCCAAATTTTCTTTCCATCAAAAATGCCAGCAATGCCACAACGAAATTTCAATAAAGTGCATATGGGCATATAGGCTTAATGCTGGCATTCGTGCTTATTGCCAGAGTACACTATATGCTATTTTGGGATTTTTATCTGTCAAAATCGGCGTGGTCATTATGTGGCCTTTAGGTCATTAGAGCATTATGAGATATGCCCTGTCCATTACATTGTATGACCATATTTTGACAGGAGAACTGTCAGAAATTGGCATTTTATGACCACTTGGCATACAGTCTAATCTTACCTTTACTTCGAAATCTGAACACTCTCTAATTTCAAGCATTTTGGTTTGTGGGTACCTCCTCGTCGTGGTAGCTATTTATTTAAAAAAATATATATATCCTTGTTTACTTCTCCCATTCCCCGCAATACAAAAATGCAGCAGAATATGTTTTCTTTAAAAACTGTAAAGTGTAAACGTCTACGGTAAGTTTTCTTTAGTGCTCTCAATTTTTGAAGTACCTAGCTCATAATAAGCGTATGTTAACGGAAGCGACTGTCAAGTGTCAAGTAGTAACCGATACTTTCGTGTTATCACCTGACTATTTTGTTTTCTTACGAAAAATGCAAGTTGAAGATATCGGTCTTTAACAAATTATTGAATTGACCATTCAAATAAAATAAATCAAATCACATTTTATGTTTCTCAAGAACCATTTGGGGGAAAACTAGTTTCTTTACTGATGTATGTATTAATTGTAATTTGATTTAACACTTAAACATAGGTAATTGTAAAACATTGGAAAAGGTAAACGTACTTAAGCAATTGATGTTGTTATAAAAACAAAATCAAATCAAGAAGTGTTTCCAACTACATTGCTCTCTCATACCATAAGTGTTGATTCTTAATCAAACCTGGCGGTGCTTTTGAAAATGTTTTGAAATTTAATTAACCTGCAACGGCAGTGGTTGTTAAATAAATACCGTTTTAAGTGGTAACTATTAAAGCCTTTTTGAAGTGAATCAAGAAAATGTATTTGTGCGTGTAGTGTGTATTTATTTACGAAACCAACAGTTAAACAACTAGGAAAATTTATGGAGAATCGGATTAAAGGACCATTCACATGAGAGCGAACTGCGAATAGGCGAATTGCGAACAAATCAATTAAACTGCATTTATGAATTGAAAATTTGTATTTGTTCTATCACAAAACCATTATATTAAATTAATCTAACATCTAGTCTAAAAAAAACATTACTCTCAATTGATTTAAACAGCTAAATTAAAGCAATTTTCCCGCGAATTGTAAATTCTTGTCGCGAACTGTCACACTTTATTCACAATCCACACAAAACAGTCGCGATCCACAAACCCACGAATGATAAATTCGTTCGAACTTAACCTTTAAAAATGAAACTGATACGCGGGTATCTGCGACTAAAAAAAGTTTTCATGTGAATGAAGTGTCAGAAACCACGAGTATTCGCGTGTTCGCAGTTCGCAATTCGCTCTCATGTGAATAGTCCTTAATCGTCTTGAATTGAATTCTATGATCTGTTCGAAAATCCTAATGCTTATAAATTGAAAGATTCCAATTAAATTCTAATTTTGTTGTTCTAAAAAAATGGTTTTATATTGTTCGTGCCTCTTTATTATATTTAAATTGACGTTGATTGATGTGCAACGGAAACCATTCAAAACACTCGAAGGTGCTCCACTTCAATTACCTTTGGAATTCAATTTGATGCGTCAGGCACTTAGTGAATCAGACACTTAGGAATTGTGGTAAATCGGGCACTCGGTTTCCCTCCAAGTTCCACTTCCAATTGGAGACTGGAATCTGTCAAGTTAGTTAATTCTAGAACCATCTAGAGAAGATATGGAATATACATCTGGAACATATCTACTTCTGGAATATTCGCTGATAGGTGGCAGCGCGGATATAAAACGGGGGCGTTGATGGACAGTTGATTTTTAACCCGCGATTGTTAAGTTCGAAAGAGTAATCGGTTGTGAGATAAATAAGTGTAAAGTAATACAGTGAATAAAGCGATTGGATTGAAACGTTTAAGAATTGATTTAAGTGATATTGTCGTGGTACTAAATAAGTGAATAAGTAGAAAGTGTAAATAAAGTGATTTTATTGGCAAAGTTAAACAGAATAGTGTTTTATCTTTTCGAATCCCAGCCTGAATGTAACAATACCTATATTATTTATGTGTGTTATCGAAATGGTTTCTATTTATTTTTGCTGTACACAGAAATCAATCCATGAAATCTTTTTCAAAAATATTCCTTTTACGAATAACTACTAGGAACAATTTTGTTTAATTGTTATCCTTTCATTGGCAGGGCACTATATAGTAGGCCCTTCAGGTCACAGAAGCTTAGCGGTCTATTTGGATGTTGTTTTTTTTTTTGAGGATCTATTTCAGAAATGGCTCCAATTTGTTACAATCTACTTCCCTTTTTTTTTTTTGCTTCGTTCACATTCCTGATCAGCAATCATACGGTTAAGGCTTGTACGATGTTCGAGTGCAGTGAACTTTAAACTCCTCTCCTCTTTAAAAAGTGCTGTGAAATTGTTTTTTTTTTTTTTTTTTTTTTTTTTTGAGAAATTCATTCAGGGTGAGGGAGCTCAAACAAAGTTAGTCTGAGCTAAAACGTTTTTTTTATGTAATTCAAGATTTTAGGTTACTTTTAAAATAAACTTCAATATTTAATTTTTGCACCCTTATTTTAATTAAAACAACTGGAGGAAGCAAATTGCGAGCTAGTTTTGTTTTTTGTTCATGAGATTACGCCACATGATCTAGATCATTGATTTCTATTTTTTAACAACAGTTGAATCTTGGATCTCGTACTATTGTGGTAAATCATGCAAATCAATGTGGGCAAAATAAAAAAAACCCTAATATTGTAATTATTCAATTTGGCAATCAACATTTAATAGAAAATCGGTATGTACCTATACCTACATCTTTTTAAAGATCCGTGAATTCTGCCGATATGTAATGTAACTGAAGTATTGTAGTCTAAAAACTGCATCCATATTGGCAAAACTTTTCTTCTAGTTTCATAATACTTGAGAATTCGAAGGACTACATTATGGAAGGGAAATGCGAACTGTAGAAAAGTCAAATTTATAAAACCTTATATTTCTTTGATAGAATTCCCGATTAAAAATTAGGTCTAAATTACGTTTGGTATCGTGGTGATTTCTTTTTTACTGCTTTTGTTCGTCTTCAATTTGCGATTCTCTTTAAATGAATAGTGTTATTCACTGTCGACGTTTGGATATGGAATGAACTTATATTTATAAAAATAAACGCATAAGCTGAAAGTGTGTATCTTACTACATTCTAAAATTATACTAATTATTATCATTTATCCAAAAGGTCGCCCATAGCACCAACTTTTTGTATGGAAAATTATATTAAAAGTCCGAAAAACGTGTAGGTAGTATTCTCTCAAAGAAACGACTGAAAATTTCTAACCGCCTTTACAATGAAATTTCAAAAATGTTATTCGGCGGGCATTTATTATTATGTGAAAGGGTTTGTTGTAGGTACTGCGACCTGTTGGTCTATATTGTACCCCCTGCTTACGCCTCAGAGAGGTATAATCCCTCATAAGAGTTTCCCTCACAATATAATTCCTTTCGGAATCATTTTAGAGGTTCTTGTACTCTTCTTTCTCCTTGGCGGAAGAAATCCGTCCTACAGCACTCTCTCCAGTCCAGTTTCCTTTAAGAATCTAAGGATGGGAGCTGGCTCCAGTGAAAGTATTTCCTCATCAGATAGTTGGTACTTGTACTTGCCCAAGTATTTCATTCTTTTGTGGGTCAGTGCCACACATGATCCCAGCAAGTGTTCTGGGATTTCACTGGACTCATCGCAGAATCTGCAGAGACCTTCTTCAGATATACCCAGTCTCCTTGGAATCTTTTCCGGTTGTATTTCCCCAGAAGTTTCTTGGCTTGCCCCATGCCCTGAGTGTTATGCCAGGTTCTTGTCCTGTTTTCTTTCTCTAGTTTCCTAAATTCTTCTTTGAGGGTGTGATCCCCTATTCCACAGAAGGGTTCAGGACCTATGAAAGTTTCTGATGCTTCCTTTCTTGCTAGGGGGTCGGCTATTTTATTACTACCCTCTATTCCTACGTGGCCAGGCACCCAGCAGAGGGTTATTTTGTTTCTCCTACACAGTTCATTAAGTTTTTGTAGGCGTTCCCACACAAGTTTGGATTTAATGATGTAGGAATTAAGTGCCATAATAGCAGCCTGGCTGTCTGACGTTATAGCTATATCACAGTTGACTTTGTTTCTGTCGAAGTTGATTTGGACACATCTGTTGGCATAGATTTCAGCCTGGAAGATGCTGGTATGTCATAGGCAACATTTCTGCAATCACTTGAAAACGTTTCTATTTCTGATTTAAGATATGCTGAATGTTGGTCATTACTTTCATTAAAAACAATTCATCAATCCGGAAGCCATTTTGTTTTATAAGAAAGTGAAATTTCGTAAGCCATCATTAGTATTGTATAACCCTTAATTCCCATACCACGTAAACAAGATGACTGCGGAATTATTTTATGTCGCTCTCCAGATTTTCAAGTTTTGCTCTCAGATTTCAAATTGTTCGTGCCCAATTTCGAGATTTTTCCTTCTTTCTATTTGTGGTGGTGTGTGTTTGAAAAGTCAGCTAATCTCAAATTGTTATAGGTATTTGTGTTTATAAAAATCCATTCAATTTATGTTGATATCTATTGCAACGGCCAAATGTACATTTTTCTCTATTTTTCACAGACTTCCCGTCGACGTAAGTAAACACACTTTAAAGTGACAAATGAAAAATGTTTTGTTGTAAGTGCAAATACAGGTGTAAATCTCGCTCGGAAATCGATATTCGCAATATTTCTCTGACTCTCAAAAAAGTGTTTTTTTTTTTTTGCGGCCAATGGAACATGAAATCTGACAGCCAGCTGATTTCGAGAGCAGAAGAACTGCAAAAACGACATTTGTTTTGTCAATTACAACCCAATTTGAAGCTGCTATTTTACACTCGAACTGCGTACTGCCTGGGTGAAATATTAACGTGGAAAGTTCATTGTGACATTTAACTGTAAAAATTTGTATGAAAAATTGAATTTCACGTGTCGAAAAGTTTTCATTTGAAAAGTCATCGGATTTATGAGTATACGGCCAGACTTTTGATTTTTGACAGTTGGTCCTGTTCTGAGTTGCTATACGCCACTTTGCTATGCAGTGCCTATGTTCTGTAATTATCGCATATATCCATCACTAAAACGATATGAATTGAAACAAAATACCATAATATCACATGAAGCGTTCTGTAACTGTGTGAATCGAAAACTATATCACGTGGAACATTTCGATATGAAACCCCTGGAAATGTGTGATATATTCGTGTTCCGTAACTATCAAGGGCGATTAAATATTCACTTCAACTGTCGAATTTTATCACGAAACACAAAGCCTGCGGTTATAAAGTATTAAAACAAAAAAATTCAAATGGCTCAAAATCAAAAAGTAAGAAATAATAGGGGTATTCACGATCCGGTGCAACTGGTCTTGTATCATTGCAAAAGTGCAACTTCTTTTCGCACTACAACAACAAAATATACTGACAAAAATTTCGCTACACTTTTGCACTTTATCTATACCCTGACCCTATTGTAACCGAAAAATACAACAGAGTAGCCTTATCAAGTTGACAGTTCGCTAGATTATTAATTCCTGTGTGCAGCTATCGGATCAAATATTTATATAGGTATATAATATTTTATTTATATTACATTACTACCAATTTCATCACAATTACATTTGCTCGGTTTCGTATTTACTTTTATTTTGTAAACGTTTGAACGATTTCCTTTGACAGGTCGTTGTTTTTTTTTTCAATGCAGCGGGTAGTTTTGCGCTAGATTGAGAAATTTCCCTGAAAGGGATATTTCACAAAAAGTGCTAGACGTCTAGCACTTTTTGTGAAATGTCAATTTTTTTTATATGAGTTTGACATGCCGCTAGGCATCTAACGGGCAGTGGAACGCGGCCATTATGTAATATTAATTAATTAACATATTTTTTCTCCATTATCTTCAAATAAACATTGAATCGTTCTTTTTCGCTTTTTGAAAGTTTTGTTTCAGAAAAAATGTCAATTGTCAAATTGGATCTGTCATTGGTTTCAGTTTTGCTATAGATGAGAAAAAGTGTGTTCACGATCTGATAAAAAAAATAAAATTTCGCAATTTTACTAGGTCTGTTACAGCGAATCGTGAATACCCCTAATATATAAAAAGAACGTAAATAATTTTTTTATTTTTTTGTAGAGGGGCTGAAAAATCTCCAAGATTCAAAAGCTAAATCTTGTAGAATTCATGGCTGCTAATTTAGAGTTTGCCAGAGGCCAACATTTAGGCGTCAATGCCAACTTGATGTATTTGGACATTATTTTGTTTTGCAAAATTTTGGGTGATCCAGACTCAGACTCGAATCGGGATTGGAATAAATGTAGGTATTCCTTTGCCCTTTGCATAAATGTGGATTAAGCTCGTCGATAAGTAGTATCCGAGCTGAACCACGGGAAAAACGATACCAACTCCCGACAACTTAAAAACAACGATACAACTACCTGACAATCAATTTTTTATTATTTTATTTTGCAGTATTTTGACAGCTATGGGAAATCTTTCCAAAATTCCCATGAAATGAAAAGCTGCTACAGAATACTTTTCGCATAGAGTTAGAGACTTCCAATATTTTCCAGATGCGATAAACAGCGGAATGTTTTCTTCTTAAGGTTTCGATGCGAAAAGTTATCGCATGAGTTACAGAACATTGGCACAGGATATACAAATTTCCGGCTTAAGTTTTGGGACAGGCCGAATAAGTATCTACTTTCTTTTTAAATGTAAGACCCTCGTTATATCTTCGCTCAGCGACTACCTGAATACAGAGTGTCTTCTTTCAAAAATGTTCCATTGATGAAACGTTCTTGTCTAAGTATTATAAATTGTTTGTTTCTTGCGTACGCAAACCACTGAACTTCCTGTTCAAATACCTAATAGTCAAATAAACCCTTTTTGAGTACCTATACCCTTTATCATAAGTGCAAATAAATTACACCAACGTGTAAACAAATTATAAAACTCACGTTGATTCAATTGATTGAATTTCAAAAACGAACCATCCCATCGTGCGAAGCAATTAAAGCGTATTAAGGGTCAGCTGTTATTTCTGTTCTAGAAGATAAGATAAGGTGAACGCTTTGAAGTACCTTATAGGTACTTCTCCATATAAATCAGAGTGAGTTCAGATTTTATTCTAGTCACTCACTCGTAACTGTATAGCACTATTCACCAGTCCCAATTCGTTTAAGCAAAAGGAAAAAAATGTTTGCAAGACCACACTATCCTAGCCTTGACGCATCCGTTCTTAGTGTCGTTGTTGTGTTATTTTTTGGATACTTGACAGGTGTTCACAGTCATGGCATGATGCTGGAGCCGGTGAACCGGGCATCCCTGTGGCGGTTTGATCCGACTGCGCCCAAAGACTACAATGACAATCAGGGTTTCTGTGGAGGATTTTATGTAAGTCATATACGGTGTGCCTATCTGAGCTCCTGATGTCAATTGGTTATCCTTTGCTTTTAGACACAGTGGTCAGTGTATGGTGGAAAATGTGGTCTCTGTGGAGATAAATACGGCGATACGACGCCAAGAGCCCATGAAAACGGAGGAACCTATGGCGGGGGTGTAATTGTGCGAAACTACACTGCTGGGGAGACTGCGGAAATAAGTGTAAGGGTCACTACAAACCACAAAGGCTACTTCCTATTTCATTTGTGCAACATCGACTCGAGTCCGGAATCAGAGGAATGTTTCGAAGAAGAACCATTGCTGTTAAGGGAAGGCGGTTTTGAATACCATTTACCAAACTATAGGCCAGGCATGTTCAATACCACAGTGGTCATTCCCTCCGATGTGATTTGTAATCACTGTGTACTCAGATGGACATATAATGCTGGTGAGTTTAAGGCATCAATATTTACTTTGTTTTGCTCTTCAGATTGTTTTCACAAACGATAAGATTGGAAGAAAAGATTTCGAACTGTTGAATGAACCATACTTGCTCGATACTAATAGTAGCTCTATTTTCTAACAGCGAACTCTTGGGGGATATGTGCCGATGGACGTGGTGGAGTTGGTTGTGGTCCACAGGAGCAGTTCAAAGGATGTGCAGATATTGCGATTTTGCCTCCGCATCATGCGCTCTACAATGCTATACCTCTTTAAATTAGGGAGTTTGCAATTGTGTTCAACTGTATAGTAATAATAATGGGTAATTTTAAGTTTATATCTGAATTTTTGCAAAATTGTAAATAGTCTTTTATACAATGTATAAGTAGAAATTAAAAAAAAAGAAATAGATTGCTCATTGTTACATTATACACGATAACCAGAAATTCGCTTTGCAAATAGTGTAGGTAATTGTACTTGAGGACTGCCTGATCGCGATCACTCAATCATTACCATTCAGGAAAAACGAGTCTTGTCGTTTAAACTATATTGAACATTAAAAATGAGATACCAATAACAATAAAAGATAACAAAGCGCAAAGTAAAGTGGATGCTTTTTATGTTTCCCAGCTGTGTTATCATTTAATTGCTGGTGTTTTTTTTTTTTATTTCTGCCAATTAGTGATATTCGACATTTGGACATGACACATGACATGAGTTGAGTAATTTCGATTGGGCGCTCTTAGAGCTCTTTATGTTCGTTTGGTACAGAAACAAAGTGCACGACAGGGTCGCACGAAACTTCCTCGTTCATCAAAAGTTTGATTGACTCAACTTGTCGGTAGGTAAGAAGTTAAGAAGCAACCGTACACTTTTAGGTTATTCATTCGATATTTGGCAGTAGGCTCATAACAAATAACAATGTGAGTTTTTATAAGTTTTAACTCTCAATAATAGACAATTTTCGCAAGTTCTGGTTAGAGATTAACTGGCCCTGATCAATCGGTGCTGCTTCTCTGTATAAGAGCCTACTATACCCACTATTTTATAAGCTCTTACCAGGGGCGGACGTAGGTAGGGGTTTTGGGGGCTTAGATTCGGTCTACAGCCGATCTGCCGGACCACACTTATAAAGCTGACCATACACTCAGAGAAAAGCCTGTGTAAATTTAGCCTAAATCACGGTATAAGTCAACTTAGTCCTAAGGCCATTTTGAACTTGGTAAGTTCTAAGATAACTTACCTTATATTGCTTAGGTAACCGAACTTTTTTAAACCTGTGTAAAATTAACCTAGTTTTTGGTAACGGTATGCCAGAATGTGTAGGCGATGTAGCTTAATTGTTAGTGAGTTGGACTACTAAGCGAGGGGTCTAGGCTTGAATCCCTTAAAAAAAGAAAAAAGGACGGACCCTAGGCCTAGCTGCTCAAAATCATTTGTTTTGTGTGAGTTTTTCATTTTTGGAACGAATGGAAGGGATCTACAATTTTATGCCGATTCCAAACGGCTTATTGAGCCGCTCTTACAAGACAGTTATACTCTCGAATGTTTTTCAGACCATCGCGGGAGGTGGCGCAGTGGAAAAACCCTAAGTTGGAATTTGGGTTTTTGCGAGATTCGAACCTCAACCCCTCTCTTAGCAGTCCAACACACTAATCACTAAGCCACTGCGCCTAATAACCAATAAATAACAAATTTTAATGCCTATACCTCGACTAAAGTTGGATCATTGGATTTAACTAATGAACAGTGGAGATAGGAGATGTTTGTGTCTATCCCCTTTTTACCAACATCACCTTAAATGTTGTACATATTTGACTTAGAATTAAGGCAGCCTTGTGGAATATCACCTTAGGCCTAAGATACATTAAACCAAGGTTGTTGTTGAATGGTGATGAGCATTTAGGCGAAATTCCATCTAATGAGAATGAGTGCCCTGTATTTTTCTCTGGGTGCACACCGCATAATGGAGAAACAAAGCTTGATGGAACCAAAGAGGATCCAAACTAGAGAGCCAACTGAGGGCAGAAACCGTACATTTGCCCACAAGCTTCCTATGACCTTGTACAGCCTAGGAATTTCCTAAGTATTAGTGCCTGTACAAATCAAAGGAGCGCCATTGCTGCCGCACGCGTATACTTAGGAAATTCCTAGGCAGGAAATTCATGTCAATCGGGCGGCTCACTAAGGTGGAATTTTAAGTGGGGGCGACTGTGTTCGTCATTTGGTGCCGATTAGTTACACGGCGTTCACACCGCAGTTCAATTGAAACATTTTTAAAGTTTATGAAATTGTTGGAAAATTGAATTTCGGATACAATTATGTATTATAATTTCATCACAATGTCAAAAACCTTATAATAATCATTTATCAATGTTAAGCAGAAATCCATCTCATGTTAATAATCAGAGAAAAATGAACTAACACGGTTTTTTGCACTTTTGCTTTTTTTTTTGTAGATTTTAATCTCTTAACTTCAATATTTAAACACAATGTAGGAGAAAATATGTATATGCCGTGGGAAAAACATATTTCAGTTTCAGCATAATTTATAATCTGTAATTAATACGTAAAATGCATACTTACGCAATATAAATATGTGCAAGCTTGAATTGTAAAATTCAAAAAATTAATTCAATTGTTCCTATTATATGTACTATTGCTCTCAAATTTATCTTTAACTTTTTTTCAGAGTATGGGTAAATTTGCGAATCTTCATTTCTGAGCGAAATTCACACCTAATTACACTAACACCAAACATTTGTCATTTGTCAAACTAAAAGTGTGTTATTAGACGGCAAGTCTGTGAAAATTAGAAAACAATTTATGTATATTTAGTCAGCAGCGCAATGGGTATTTACATAAATTTAATAGATTTTTGTAAACACAAACTGCAATAAAGAACAGCTGACTTTTAAAACATGCACCACCATAAATGCAAAATAAGAAAAATCTCGTTTTATGTTCCATTGGGCACAAAAAATCTGAAGTCTGAGAGCAAATTCTGAAAATTCCAATGGAAGATGACATTGGTAATTCAAAATAAACTCTATTTTCCAAAAAAAAAAAAAAAAAAATGTTTGCAATTGTAAGTAAATTTAATGTCCAGACTGAAATTTGTTAATAGTATACTGCGCTATATCTACAGAAAACGAAATAGAACATGAGAATACCAACAATAAACAAAATTATAATCGGAAATTATATCGCAAAATCCAACTAAATAACACATTATTAGTCGTGTTTTTTTGAGCTTCGATCTCAGCAAACCAAAGTAAAGTAGGATTTTCAGCACGCAATTCCAACAACTACTGTGACTGTGAGTCCTCAAAGTGTCAAATAGAGCGAAGTTTTTGTAATTAAGAGCTGAAAATCCTACTTTACCTTGCTTTGCTGAGATCGAAGCTCAAAAAAACAGGCTTAACTTACATGTTGTTAACCTATTTATGGAACAACCCCCAAGGTTCAGCTGCATGAATTCTGCTGTCAAAAATGTAATTCATATAAACAAAATTAAAAAGACCTGAAATGTGAATGGATGAAGATTTTTTGGAACCGAATTTGGATAGAGAACAAGTAAAGCTATATAAAAAACCATACTCAACATTTATTCGTACTACATTTATTGTTATAAATTCATTTACAAATTGTTTTTAATTGAAAAAGTACCACCGGGCGGCCATTAACTACAGGTATTCACCGACAGGAAAAATAAGAGCGCGCGAGAGAGGGCTGTCATTCAAAATTTGCGGGGAAAATCGGGTATAGGTAGGTGCACCGGACCGGAGTTTGCTCTCTAGTTTGGATCCTCTTTGGATGGAACTTTATGAAAATTACACACATTTTTCGTGTGGTATAGGTATTGAGTTTTAAAAAAATATATGAACACAGATCGGCTTTTGGGTAGTCATTTTGAGAAATAATTAAAAAATTGATTTGTTCGAATTTTTTTGGAAAAAACTAAGTAGAGCAGGATCTTATTTAGAATGCTTATATTATCTTTAATGTTTATCAAAATAATTAGAACGATTTTTGTAAAATTACGCAGACAAAACAGTAACAACCTACCTACTGCAATGTTAAATTTGAAAAATAGCTAGGTACCTATACCTACTAAACTAATCTACTATGACGATGAGTATGAGCGTAGCGCGAGCCGCCGGATCTCTTAGTGCCTCTCTGAGGGGTGAGGTTTAGCCCGTAGGCAGACTAGGTATTTATATCTGAATCGGGCATAACAAATGGTACGGGCCATTGGTATCTTTTGAAGACTACTCACCTCCTGGCGCAACCATAAAAAAAAATGTTGTTCTATAATGTTTCTAGTAAGTACCTACATGAAATATCTCATTTAGATAGTTTTATTAACCGTACAAATTATATTATGTATGGTTGACTCTGTTTCCAACGATTGATTGCATTACAATGGCCACGGCCACGAGTATATGTCATAACCATAGGTTAGATGCTCCTTCCTCCATCGCCATTTTTTTATAGAATTTCAGTAGGTAGGTAAGGTACTCAATTCCAATAATTTCCATATGCTTTGCTTACTCAACAAAGCCACACCCCTTCTCTGACGCACACTACAGTAACAAAAGTAGTTCTCCCTCCCCTTCTGAAAACCAAATATATATTTTCCCATTCCATATCCATTCACATTCCATTGCCAGTGGACGAAATCCATTGAACGCCAAAAAGGCGGGAAAATGTGCTATTCATATCGTACAAGCTAACAGCGATGAACTGCTTGCTGAAATTCCTGTTTGCCTGATACATTTTCGGCTTTGCGACTGAAATACGACAGCGAAAGCGTGCACCGCTGGCGTCTGTCGGCGCATTGCGATTCATTTTCATTCCGACAAAAGAATCGACGACGATTGAATTGACGACGGTGCGGTCTTTGCTATTTGCGTTTGCACGCAGCAGCGGCACATCTTCGTCATTCATAAAGTAAAGTCACCGCACGACAAGAGCGAGCGATGCCCGCAGTGCCGCAGTTTCGCACTACCGCAAAGAGGAAAGATGTGACGATGAGGAAAACAAAAAACACCCTTGTGCCACGAAATCCACCAAATCGGACGGAAGAAATCGTCAGAAAGGATTTTACCGACGGAATTATTGGAACTTCAAGTCCGCTGAACAACTGGGAGCTCAGCAAAACTAGCACGCGAAATCGGCGTGTTTCGAATTTTTCTTCCATTTCTATAGAATATCATTCGTGGTTGGTGGTTGGTGCTTGGTGTGAGTATGGAAGAGGCGTATATGGAAAGTGACTACAAGTGCAACTGAGCAGATATACGAGCTAACCGTGCGATAAATAGAGACAGAATGTTTTTGAAGCCAATTGAGTTCATTCGACGTACAGTACAGCCAGTAAAAAGAGATTCAAAACATTGCTTTGGAAATACTTAACAAAAACCATCATTAGTATGTTTAAACGCAATTAATGGAGTTTTTCATTGAAGATCCGAGAGAAGTGCCCCGAAATTCAGATTTGCTCTTCTAGCACTTCTAGATTTGCTCTTTTCATAAAAAGGGCAATTATTTTCTTCAATCGAAAACGCCAGAAGTGTGTATAAAGAAATGATTTATAAACAATTTACGAAATAAGCAAATTTTCTTATGGACTGGGTAAGTATAATTTGAAAATCTGGATTTGGAAAGTGTTCGTGAACGGGATTTAAGTTTGGAACGTGGAAGTGTGCCATATTCTTTAATACTTGAATTAAATTGAACACTTTGTATATCTACCAAAATAAATTTATAATGCTCGTCTGTACTTATTTTAAAAATAATCACAATTTAGCCGTTTAAAAAAAGTAGTTAGGTATTATAAAAAATGTCATACATACAAAAATTGCATGCTGAATGGTTGACTTCTTATAGGTACGTATATTGTATATAGCAAATGATTATGAAAAAAAAACGAGAACAAAAAGTCAAACCTCGGATCAAACTACACATCGCTTACAATTATGGAATTGAATTCTAGCAATTCTAGTCAAACCTCTGTTCCCGAAGACAGAACTTTGGAGAAAAAAAACTACAAAAATAAATCAAAACCTTCCCCTCGCTGACAATAGGCTGTCTACTATTAAACACCAAGTTATAACTGTCTTTTATATAGGTAGTATGAGTTTAAATAATAGATTTATCGCTTCTAACTGATATTTGAGTCTTATTATCAAGAAAAAAAAAACACTCTTTTGAAATTGTGGCAAAAAGAAAAATGTTTTCGGACTATAGGTACCTACATTATGCCAATACATTACGTCCCCTGAAAGTAACACAGTTCTATGTGACTTGACTGTTGTACGGAGATATCGGCGTTTGAAGTTTTGGGTGATCTGTTTTGGCATTTTAAATTAATATTTTCAAATAATAATTATGCAGAATCATAAAAATGTACAAAATAGTAATTATAAATGTTAAATTTTGTCCGCACGGTCGATAGTTTTCTTTATAAATTGAATTTAATGTGGTTTTCCATTGGGACCACCAGAAATCTTTTTCAGATCTCAGATTTTACTGTGCTCATGGAATGCGCAACGAGATTGATCTGCTTTTGTAAATGGATTAGTGCGTTAATTGACAACAATATCAGCTGTTCAAATGGCATTCGTTTTTGGAAAAATCACAAATGGATATCGCCAAATTCGAAAAATTCGTAAAGATATTGTCATCGAGAGAGCAAGATATTTCCCCTCCACTGAGAATCTTACGAATTTTTACTCAACAAATTTCTTGGTGTAAGAAGTGGAAAAGCTGTCAGTCACCTTTTAACTAACAGCTGATTTGAAATTTGTTGTCCCATTTGGCATATGCGTTGATTATTTTTTTACTTCTTGCTTATTAAAATGGTATTAACGGGCGGCAAAATAAAATTTAGTGTTCTCTTGAAGATTATTTTCTATAATAGGCGTTTTTCTTTTTTAGTTCAGAGCACAACCTGAACTGTTATACAAAAAGTTTGTGTTTCTTTTTTAGCTCAGATGCATCAGAGCTCGAATTTGTGTTTCTTTATTCGTTCAGAGCATGATCAGAGCGCGCTCTATAAGCTCAGAATTAATTGACTGAGCAGGCTGAGTAAATTGCTGATTACACATATACATTCACACTTCCAGTCATATTCGAGAGAAAAAAAAACAGGAATAACAGAAAATTATCAGAACGATCTGAGCACGCTCGGTTCAGAGCGCGCTCATAGGCGTTTTTCTTTTTTAGTTCAGAGCTGAGCACTGAACTGAGCTCGAGCTATATGAGCGCGCTCTGAACCGAGCGTGCTCAGATCGTTCTGAGGATTTTCTGTTTTTCCTGTTTTTTTTTTTCTCTCAAATATGACTGGAAGTGTGATTGTATATGTGTAATCAGCATTTTACTCAGCCTGCTCAGTCAATTAATTCTGAGCTCATAGAGCGCGCTCTGATCATGCTCTGAACGAAAAAAGAAACACAAATTCGAGCTCTGAAGTGTCTGAGCTAAAAAAGAAACACAAACTTTTTGTATAACAGTTCAGGTTGTGCTCTGAACTAAAAAAGAAAAACGCCTCATATAGCTCGAGCTCAGTTCAGTGCTCAGCTCTGAACTAAAAAAGAAAAACGCCTAATGGTGAAGAAATTCTTCCTCGCTGTAAAAAGGAGCAATCTCTTCCATATAATTCTTAATGCAGTGTTGGTTTTTCCTCTTCTCGAATGCTTGTAGTTCAATCGGTACAAACTCTTCCACATACTCGGGTTCATCAAAACGAAGTTCGATTAATTCCAGGACACTTTCATCGCTAGGTAGATGATATAACTAATTTTCTTTGTAAATTAGAAAATTCCTCGAGTTCATCAGACATTTAAACGGCTTTTCGTACCATGTTTTCAATACATATTTTAATTATGTATCTGTCATTTGTTTTATATAACTACAAAAGTGTTCCCTAACTTTTTCGCAAGTGTCTCTTTGTGAGAGAATTTATCCCCACCACTGCCATTTTGACAGTCTTTTCCATTCTTACTACAAAAGTTAAGGAACAGACCTAATGTTTTCCTTCTTGTA
Source organism: Cheilosia urbana (assembly GCA_946477585.1). Lineage (NCBI taxonomy): Eukaryota > Metazoa > Arthropoda > Insecta > Diptera > Syrphidae > Cheilosia > Cheilosia urbana. The sequence goes on from OX297853.1 coordinate 26,742,696, forward strand.
GATACAAATGAAGTATTATTGGTGGTTTGTTGTCTTCCGATGACGAGGGAGATAATGAAGATAATAATTCCTCCGAAATCGTACCCATAGCTATTTATGTATTTTGTTATTTTGGTTTTCACGAAACTTTGCGCATTTGCCTCGAAATGAAACTTCTGAAACTGACATTAAACAGCTGTACAAAGAATATTGGTATGCGTAAATCCGAAAAAATATCGAGATCTGCGAAAAGTGATCCGAATCAAAAAAAAGATTGATTTTTCGTCCCAATGGAACGCAAAAAGTGATTTAGATCAAAAAAAAAAAGATTGATTTTTTGTCCCAATGGAAAACCACATAAATTTTGATACAAAGTGCTATCAGCCAATACGGTGCAAGGAAAGTTTAAACAAAGTCCTATGTACTACAACATACATTTTATAATTAGATTATTGCATGAATATCACTCGTAATTAATGTTTATTCCTTTTTTTTTGTATATATAAAACCCTATTAAAAAATAATCTTTAAACAAAATCAATTATTGGATATCAATTGTTCAAACAGGAGCCATTTAAAAAAGGACAATTATAAAGTCCCTTATTTACCTTGCCTGACACTGTAACCTGTATTTGTGATGGATATAGAACTTTTCTATTTTTTTGAAGGTACATAGTTAAAATTACAAAATCCTATGTGAGAATTTCAAAAACACAAAGTTCTGTCAAATTTTTCAAAATGATTGAATGACAAAGTTCTATGTACTAATATTGTTGCATAGAACTTTGTTACAGCAAAATGTTCTAACATTTTGTGGGACAGAACTTCGTTTTTCTTGGTATGGTACGAAACCTTAAGGGCCCCGTTGTTATACTCAAACGAAAGTGCTCTCGAAGACGAATCGTTTGATACCGAAAACTCATTTTTGACCAAAATGGCTTATAAACGGTGTTACTTTGAGGTGACGTTATACTCTGTTCAATTTATATTTTCAGTACAGGCCTTAATGGGAAGCTCTTTTTTCTACCAGTGGTGCCTGTAGCTACTCTCACGGCACTCAAATACAAGATTTGCCACTGAAATAATAACGAAACCACTGGCTTTCCAACGAATTTTGTTGTTGTAATTTTCTTGCGTCCGCTTAAGCAATTGCTATTATCATCAACCAAAATAAGCAGTGTGCGTGACTGAAGCACATCAGAGAAATGTTACCCTATGCCAATTTTAGCATATCATTAAGGGTTTTACTTTGAATTTTGTCAAAGAACTTTCGGTTTTGGTGCTTTTTAAAGCTTTTGAGAGCGAATAAATGAATTTGATTATGTGGGATGTTGCCATACAGTTTTTAGGTACTCCTTTAATTATTTTGTATATCTGAAGGATCTGTTAAAATGCAGTTAAACCATTTTTTCTTAATAAAGGGTTGGTATTTGGTAGCCCTACCGATATTTGTGAGAGAATTATGCCAATCTATAGTGCTCACTATGGCAACCATGTGAGAGCTTTAAAATGGAGACAGCTTATTAAAATCCATAATAGTAAGGGTGAAAGGCAAATAGCCTATCTTCCCTGTACTGAAAATATAAATTGAACAGAGTATAGTTAAAGGTGTAGTATGTACGGGAATATCAGTAGTAAATTTCGATTCCATTAAATACAAACACAGAAATATACATTTTAAATGTTGGGTCAGAATAAAGCTGTGACGCACATTTCGACATCTGCATATCGTTCCAAAGAAGATGTCGAACCTTCCTCAATGCATGCGCCTTCGACTTTCTGCTTCCGTCATCTGCTCTTTTTTTGCGAAGGATTCTGCAACTCTCTGGCGGTTCTTTGATAGCTGCTGCGCCGGACTAAGTACGTTGAATTCTTAACCAAGTTTCCTTCTGGGGAATTCGAAAAGAACGAATAACGAATCCTGTGGACCGTATTCAAGTACCTTTTTTTAGACATTTATCGCCATACATGATTTACCCCCTAGTTTGTTAGGGAGAACTAAACTTCTGGTATTTTGGCACAAAGGTCCAGATGTTTGAAAAACCTGAGTCACTCTTTGGCTATCAAATAGTGTCCAAACACACAACCTAATGATAGCCTTCTTCTAGATCAAGATGAAAGTATTGCGACTGTCGAATATGGAGAAAAAAGTGATACTCACATCTTAGAAAACATTCCTAACTCAAAAATGGCAAAAGCAAATGTATCACTCCAATACTGAGGTGACGATCATGTTGGCATTTAAGACCGTCACATATTTTATCATCTAATATTTTGAGATGAGCTCGCTTGCGAACCGAAATAGGTACATCTTTCGCAAGCAAACCAATGAATGCAAATTGACTACTTTGCTGGGATTGTACTTCTTTTAAGCAGGAAGTATATTATGTTGGGCAGTTCAAGTCTTATCGGTACTAGAGTCTTTATATATAATAAGGCGCAACGTTATCCATACTAGACACATGGAAAACATGGCCTTGTATAATCAAATGTTTAAATTATAAAAAATTCTCCCTTGGGCTCTATATTATTTCTGTAGTATAGACCACTTTTACGGATTACACACTTGACCAACCAATCTTTACAAATGAAGTGTCAAAAGAGAGGGATTGTTCAGGTACAAAAAATACCAGTTTTTCATCACTTAATTATTTACAATTCACAGTTTAGGGATTGAGTATACCTAGACTAGACCTACGCTTATTTTATTAACAAGCAACATTGTGGTGGGTGACGCTATGTTTCGCTTGAGGTTCATATTCAATTGCTTCTGATAACCTGCTGATATAAACCACATGACTAACAGTTACGGTTGCTCTGCTGAGTAATAGACCAACTTTGTTCTCACTCTTTCACTTTGGCTACAACGAAATAAATATTTATCCACTAAACACGTAAATAACAATAAACAAGCGGGTCCCTGATGGAGAACGAACATTTTATTGGAATACTTTGCATCATAAACAATTCACTTACATTTATATAATTATAATTTTTCACATAAATGAATTTATTAGGTTTTCATATAATAATGTTCTTTACTGTTATCTTCTAACAAAAAACACACGACAGAGAGAACAACATCTGCGTCTTTAGTATTTGTTGTTTTCATTTCTACTAATAAAGGTAATACCGAATATATACTTGAGGAAAATAATATAATGTTTTGCAAAAGAACAAAAACAAGGAGTACTACACTAGTTTTATTTAAACAAATAGGTACAACAAAAACAAAACGAAAGAGAAAAAAAAAGTATAAAATTGCAAGTTAACCGTATGAAACAGTGAACAGAACTTGATATACGGACGAGTCTTTAGTTTTTCTTGGCTAATAAATCAATTTTTAGAGAACGGAATGAATATGCATTTTACAGTTTTTCATGTCACACATTTATATAATTAATATATTTAAGGTTCGTATAATATGTACACAGAAAGATATTCATCAACATCATTGTTGAACGAATATTTTCTCGTTTTTTTTTTTTTTTTTTTTTTGCGAAAGACAAAAACTAATAACGTGAAGAAAAATGAAGAGATAAAGATGGAAAATAAAAATCAAACTTTACTCCTTGTCTCCCATTTTCACTTTGGAAGTCATGTAGATTCCAACAATGAGTCCGAACAAGCCAATGGCTGAGCCAAAGATCTCGACAATCAGAATCTTCACAAACAGTGCAGAGTTGGCTGCATCGGCAAGGGCAGCGCCAGAGCCGACGACACCTACAGCAATACCGCAGAACAGATTAACCAAACCAACGGCAAGACCAGCTCCAAACATCACGTAACCGGCTGTCCAGTTGTTGTTCATTACAATTTGGCTTTGAAGGGCAATGCTTGACTGGTATTGATCTAATAGCCCCGACAGGACAATAGCCGTGATAAGGCCGTAGATGGCGACAGCTTCACAGAAGATAACCGAGATAAGATTTTTCGTCTTGATGCGAGGAGCCTTGACACCAGCACCCACAATACTTGTACCAGTGGTATGTATTCCCAAGGCGGCACCAACAACAGATAGAGATACTGCCAATCCAATTCCGAGACATGCCCACATATAGGGTGAGGTTGAGCCCAAGAACCAGCCAACACTTACACGTTCGCCCTTGCCAGTAAGGACATGGTAAAAGATGAGAACGGTGGCAGAGGCCACAAAGAGATAGGCAAATGTTTGTCCAACGACGCTTCTAATTGAGGCCATTTTGCTTGTGCTATAATGTGGGTGAATGGAAATTTGCAAATTGGTGGATTTAATTTGGGGTAATATTCACTGGAAAATTTGCACTTACAAAATCTGAAAAGAATTCTTGTGACAGGTGATCCCGATCGAAAAACTTTCTGCCTATCACATGACAGATTCGTGTTAGCAGAGGGCTCAAGTGGAGGGTGAAGGAAGCTAGTTGATTAGGTAAATTTTGGTTTGTAGTGTATCGAGCAGGTATGTGATTGAGGCAGTAGCTTTTTTTTAAATGAACACGGTAGGAAGGTACAAGACACAAATCTTGAGATTAATGTGGTATTCGATTGGGCGCTCTCAGAGCATTTTTTTTTGCTCTTAGAGCAGTTTTTATGTTCGTTTGGTACAAAAAAAAAGCAATCTTTTTCAGATTTCAGAGCATCTAGATATTTTCTCAGATTTACCAACACAAGTGCGTTTGAGTTTGACAACTGGTGGAGGGCGTTTAGGTTTTTGTGAATTTGTTCTAAAGCAAAGAAAGACATTGCATCGGGTGAATCTATTTTTGTAAATTATTTATGTATAAATATTTAAATATCAATGAGGACGCAAATTTCGAAAGTTTCAATTTAAAATTTAACCAGTGAATGGAAACGCTTTGAAAAGTGTTGAAGGCTACACATATTCGAATCCCATGAATATTATCACAAAAAAGAGCAAGTGACGTTTTTAAGTTCGATTAGCCACACGAAATCTGAAATCTAAAAGCAAATCTGAAGAAGCCCAGACGAATACCACATAAGTACCTACCTACAAGAGGTTAGAAAATAGATTTTGAGGCGTTTCCATAAAAAAAGAGATTAAGTTTACGTTTCACCAGATGTTGTCATTACCTGTCAAAATTGTAAAACAAATTATAACAAAATTTAACAATTTATTCTTTCGAAATTAAAAATTAAAACAAAATACGTGTAACAATAATTTAAAAATATTATTAGCTCATCATTTTATTCTTCAAACTACCTACTGTAGTATCGGCACTGTGCCGATATAATATATAAAATATAAAACATTGAAAATACAGTCACACTATATAAAATGAAAAATATGTACTGAAAATAAAGTCACTTGAATACTGGACGTTAGAGTAAGCAGTTGTTTATTATTGAATCTCTACAATTGGCGACGATGGAAAACTCAAACGAAATACAAGGTAAGAAAGAAAATTAAAAAAAAAAACACGGAAATGAAGCTCGAAGTATCTGTTTTGCTTAAATGCAGTAGAAAAAAAAAAAAAAAAAAAAAACTCGAAGTACCTGTTTTGCTTAAATGCAGTTATAAAAAAAAAAAAAAAAAAAAAAGAAGAAGAAAGAAATAGATTAAATTCGAATGATCTCGAATTTAAAATTTTGCTTAAATGCTGCATATCTATAATGAAATAAGGATTTGAAGATTGAAAGGAATTGATTAAATTCGAATGATCTTGAATTAAAAGTTTTGCTTAAATGCTGTAAGAAATTGAGGATTAAAATAATATGGAATTGTTTATAATTTACAGACACAAAATTTATTGGAATTTCCATACCGCAATTCGATTACACGATATATGGGGAAAACTGTGGTTACGAATGGAGAAACTGGTTACGGGCCTTTGAGTTCTGTATGAAAGCGCATCGTATTTTCGACGCTGAACAAAAAAACGATTTGTTGCTGCATCTTACAGGTCAAAAAGTACAAGAGCTGTTCGCCACACTACCAGAGGTGACCAATAGTGACAAGAAGCGAGGACCATTGATTAGTGGATATGTACCACGAATGAATACTTATGAAATCACTGTGGAAAAATTAAATGAATTTTTCTTACCAAAGAAAAATTCAACGTACGAACGGCATATGTTTAGAGCCATGCAGCAAGAAAAAAATGAGAAAATCAGTCTTTTCACTATGCGTTTACGCAATCAAGCTGAGCGATGCGACTTCGGACCGAATCTAGAGCAAAACATCATAGACCAAATTATTGAAAAGTGCCTTTCGGTGAAGCTGCGCCGCGAAATGTTAAAAAAAGGCGATGCTCCACTTGACGAAATACTCAAATTGGCCAAAGTTTACGAAGCAGTTAATGAGCAAGAGAAATCGTTCAGCAACAAGCCACAATCTGCCTATGAAGAAATAAACAAAATTGAAGTAAAACCGACTGTGAAACAAACTCAGCAAAACGATTTCAAATTTGAATGCCACCGTTGCGGATATATAGGTCATCGCGCAAACGATGTGAAATGTCCAGCAAAAGGAAAAAAGTGTAACAATTGTGGCGGGCGTGATCATTTTGAAAAGAAATGTCGTTCTAGGAAAAATATTCGATCATTTGAAGGCAAATTCAAAAAATCAGATAACAGTGAGAACACAAGTGAATCGGTCAAATCGGAAGAGCCCGTTGCAAAACGACAACGAACCGAAACGGTCAAATTTATTGATGGAAACAACGAATACATATTTTGTATTGACACCAAAAACGTTAGTGAAGAAATTGAATGCGAAATTGGTGGCCAAAGCGTGAAAGCCATCATTGATTCTGGTTCGACGTACAATTTAATGGATAATGAAACTTGGCAAAAATTAAAAACAAGGAAAATCGTGGTTTCAAATCAGCGTAAAGAAACTGATAAGGTATTCAGATCATACGGCGACCACGAATTAATGTGGTTTTCCATTGGGACAAAAAATCAATCTTTTTTTTGATCTAAATCACTTTTTGCGTTCCATTGGGACGAAAAATCAATCTTTTTTTCGATTCGGATCACTTTTCGCAGATCTCGATATTTTTTTAGATTTACGCATACCAATATACTTTGTACAGCTGTTTAACGTCAGTTTAAGAAGTTTCATTTCGAGGCAAATGCGCAAAGTTTCGTGAAAACCAAAATAACAAAATACATAAATAGCTATGGATATGATTTCGGAGGAATTATTCTCTTCATTGTCTCCCTCGTCATCTGAAGACTACAAACCACCAATAATACTTCATTTGTATCTACAAGAAGGAAAACATTTTTGAGGGCGATATCCATTTGTGATATAGCCAAAAACGAATGCCATTTGAACAGCTGATATTGTTGTCAATTAACGCACCAATCCATTTACAAAAGCAGATCAATCTCGTTGCGCGTTCCATGAGCACAGTAAAATCTGAGATCTGAAAAAGATTTCTGGTGGTCCCAATGGAAAACCACATAACTATAATGGGAGTTTTCGAGGCCATCATAAAAATCTCAGGACGAAGTGCGACAGCCGATTTCTACGTAATAGGAGAAAAAGGCAAATGTCTAATCGGCAAAGAAACTGCAATGCAACTAAAAGTACTTAAAATTGGTTGTAATGTGAATCAGGTCGAAAATGGTGATACTAAAACGACAATCTTGAGCAAAATAAAAGGTGTGGTTGTCGATATTCCAATTCGAAGTGACGTTAAACCGATAGCGCAGCCATATCGTCGTGTTCCAGTAGCGCTTGAAAAAGCTGTCGAGGACAAAATTGATGAATTACTGGAACAAGGTATCATCGAACGCGTCAAAGGTCCATCAAAATGGATTTCACCAGTAGTCCCTGTACCAAAAGGTAATGACGTCAGGGTATGCATCGACATGCGCAGAGCCAATGAGGCAGTTGAACGGGAAAATCATCCCTTGCCGACGATGGACGATTTTCTACCACACATCGGAAAGGGAAAAGTTTTCACAAAATTGGATGTAAAAAACGCTTTCCATCAGGTCACTGAGTAACTTTTTTTAAATATCTCGTTTAATTTTCTTTATCAACTAAAAAAAAAACACTTTTTATATTGAATTAATAACGCAAAGCGACTATTCTATAATGGTCAAATAAATAAAACATTTTAATTTGATTAAAGCGATTACGTTTACGTTTACATTATTTGAGTAAATATATACATATATATATACAAACATAAATATATATGTGTATACAAAAAAAAAAGAACAAAACAAATATAACTTTAATTTGTTTATAGGTGGAAATATCTGAGCGGTCACGAGAAATTACAACATTTATTACCCGAAAAGGATTGTTTAGATATACACGACTGATGTTTGGCATAACATGTGCACCTGAATTGTTTCAGAAAATTATGGAACAGATACTGAGCGGTTGTGAAGGATGTTTGAATTTCATAGATGATATTATTGTATATGGAAGTACACAAATTGAACACAATGAACGATTGAGTAAAGCACTAAACAAACTAAAAGAATATAATGTGCAACTGAACGATGAAAAGTGCATATATGGCGTAACGGAATTAAAATTTTTGGGTCACACGTTGTCAGCAAAGGGCGTGTCACCAGACAACGAAAAGCTGGATGCTATTAAGCGATTTCGTGAACCAATTACAGCCGAAGAGGTGCGCAGTTTTTTGGGTTTGGTGAATTTCGTCGGGAAATTTATACCCAATCTCGCTACAATAACAGATCCACTGCGACAAGTGACGAGAAAAAGCGTTGCATTCAAATGGGGACCTTTACAACAAAAAGCTTTTAATCAATTGAAAGGGCACTTGTCGACAAATATGATTCTTGGCTACTATGACGTCAACGATAAAGCGCAATTAATCGCAGACGCAAGCCCAGTCGGCCTAGGTGCTATTTTAATTCAAATAAACGAACAGGGGCCAAGAATTATCTCATACGCAAGCAAAAGCCTATCGGACGTGGAAAAACGCTACGCGCAGACCGAAAAGGAAGCACTCGCTTTAGTATGGGCAGTAGAAAGATTCAACTTTTACTTATTTGGTCGAGAATTTGATCTGATAACAGACCATAAGCCATTAGAGGTAATATTTGGGCCGCGATCGAAACCGTGTGCACGAATCGAGAGATGGGTTTTGCGCTTACAATCGTTCAAGTACAACATAATCTACAAACCGGGGAAAAACAACATCGCTGATCCATTGTCTAGATTGGTTGTCGAAAAACCGGAGCCGGGCATATTCAATGAAAACACGGAACACTATGTAAATTGGGTGGTAACGACAGCCACACCAGTTGCATTAAAAATACAACAAATTACAGAGTGTTCGGTTCAAGACAAATTGATCCAAGAGATGAAAAATGCAATTTACGATAACGATTGGAGCAACGAAATAACGAAACCATTAAAAATTTTCGAATCTGAGCTGTGCTTTGCGGGAGAAATACTTTTGCGCGGAAATCGTATCGTTATGCCAGATGAATTACGAGCCAAAACGATTGAATTAGCACATGAAGGACATCCAGGGGTAACTGTAATGAAGCGAAGATTGAGAGCAAAAGTATGGTGGCCAAAAATCGATCAAGACGTTGAAAATTTTGTAAAAAAGTGCCAGGGATGCACATTAGTATCAGCGCCAGCAGCACCAGAGCCGCTAAAAAGAAAAACATTACCATCAGAGGCGTGGCAGCATTTGGCACTCGATTTTTTGGGACCACTGCCATCTGGCCATAATTTGCTTGTGGTTGTTGATTACTACAGCCGTTTCATTGAAATCGAAATTATGAAAAAGATCGACGCCTTCGAAATGATCAAAAGATTGCGTGTCATTTTTGCAAGATTTGGTTTACCACTAACGCTTACAACTGACAATGGGCCACAGTTCGATTGTGACGAATTTCGGAAATTTTGCGACGCTCACAACATAAAAATAATAAGCACTACACCGTATTGGCCACAACAGAACGGCGAAGTTGAGCGTCAAAACCGATCCATTCTGAAGAGACTGAAAATCAGCCAAAGCAGCGGCAAAGATTGGATCGATGATTTGAATAATTATTTGTTGATGTATCGATCGACACCACATTCTACGACACTAAAGACACCAGCAGAAATGTTATTTGGCCGTAACATTCGCGATAAGCTACCAAGCATTTACCAACCATTAGAAAATGACGAAGAAGTACGCGATCGTGACAAAAAAATGAAGGAAAAAGGAAAAGAGTACAGTGATGAAAAACGGCGGGCAAAACCAATCGAAATTGAAGTAGGAAATATGGTACTGGTAAAGAAACAAGGAATGATTGGCAAACTGACATCAACATTTGAGTCTACCGTTTATCGGGTAATAAAAAGAAATGGTTCTGAATTAACCATAGAGTCAACTGAAAATGGGAAACGATATCGACGAAATGTGTCGCACACGAAAAGAATTGCAATTGACGATTTGCAGTATGATTCAACGGCATCGACTAATCATTTCTCAAAAGGCAACGACGGCGATAAAAGCACATCGATGGATACAACAACAACCGGCGCCCATACAACAGAAACGTCATTAGCACAAAACGCAATATCAACTTTAACATTACCGACGGATGGTCCACGAGCCTCAACAAGGAAGCGCACATTTCCCACTCGATTCGATAATTTCAAACTATAAAAAAAAAAAATAATAATAAAAATTAAGAAAGTATATGTAGTATCGGCACTGTGCCGATATAATATATAAAATATAAAACATTGAAAATACAGTCACACTATATAAAATGAAAAATATGTACTGAAAATAAAGTCACTTGAATACTGGACGTTAGAGTAAGCAGTTGTTTATTATTGAATCTCTACACCTACCTATATGAAAGTTTTTTTTATTGCGGCCAATGGAACATGAAATCTGACAGCCAGCTGATTTCGAGAGCAGAAAAACTGCTTATGCCATGTTCCCACCAAACTGAAATCGCGAGGTTTCGATGAATTTTTAGTGAAACCTCGTAAGTCGTTCCCACCGAGTTGAAAGTGATTTCAAAAGTCATATAAGCTGCCAATTTTGAAGTGGCTGGCAAAACAGCTGTTTGTTGACAATAATAGTGAAAATAATAGTGTTGGAAAGAGGAATTACCACAAAAATGAGTTCAACAAAATAAGAAAATAATTGCATCAATTGTAGGTTATTTCGCAGTACAAGGAAATAAATTCAATACAATGCTAAATGTACAAGTTCTTAAACTCTTACATCTATTAAGAAAACGGAAAAAAAGGTCAAAATCGCAAGAAATCAAGAAAAGTTTGGACAAAAGAAAGTAAATTTTCTAATTATGATTTTCAACCATTTCTTGAACTTATTTCATTTGCAGTCACTTAAAAGCACTTTCTGGGAGAAGGATGTTGCTGAAAATGACAACAATTTCTTTAAAGAAAACTTTCGGATGTCGCGAGAAGTATTTAACTTGCTTTGCAATGAGCTCGATGGTATCACCAAGCAAGACACAAATTAGAGAAAATGTATTCCATTGCCAAAAAGAGTGGCTATCGCTTTGTACGCTCTAGGATCATCCGCTGAATACCGAAGTATCGCAAATCTATTTGGAGTTGGAAAATCCTCAGTTTGCAAAATTGTAAAATCATTTTGTGAAGAAGTGTGGAATGTCCTACAACCGAAGTATTTAAATTTTTATCCACTTACTAGGCAAATAATAGACGAAAATGTCAGTGGTTTCAGTGGTTCAAATGGTCAGTGGTTGTAGGATTTCCCCAATGCTTCGGCGCTATTGGTAACATACATGTTGTAGAACGCAGAGGAAAGATTATACCACTTTCATTCTCTAGATGGCTGTCATATTGAGGTAAAACCATCTGCCGAAGATGCTACAGATTACTACAATTATAAAGGATGGTACTCAACAGTTCTTCTCGCTGCAGTGGACTATCAAAACAAAAAAATTTCAACTACTCATTATCAAAATGCCGAAGGGTTGTTGAGAACGCGTTCCGGCACTTAAAAGCACGATTTAGAAGAATTGGTTAGGGTTAGTCCTGTGTCTTGCACAACTTTTTGAATATGCAGAATGACCAAATAAATAATCATTGGCTGCTACAAGAAGAGGGAGCTTCCATCCCCGAGCAACCGGAATATGTTTCACGTATAAGCGACAGCAACCCTTTCGCTGAAAATATTAGAAAAGCTATCAGCAACTACGTATCAGGTAAGAAAACACTATTATGTATTACTTTTTATTTTTTTAAAATATTTATTAAGGTCTTTAAATGTTCATTTCGATCTTTTTGTATTTCTAAATATTTGTTGTTTGTTTCCTGGATGTTTTTTAATGTTTTTTTAATTTCCTCATCGAGATCATCATCATTCCCCTTCCTCTTCTTTGCAGCTCGCGGAGTTGACGTGCTTACTGATGACACCCTGGTAGTCGATCCGTTCACAGATGATGAGCTCGCCCCGGAGCTCATAAACTCATCACCTATGAATAATATAGATACATTACATATTATGTAAATCACTTTACTGTTTAAAATAAAAAAAATAAATTGAATGGATTCTTATGAACACAAATTACAATTTAAGAACAGCTGACTTTTAAAACACGCACCACCACAAATGCAAAGGAAGAAGTATCTCGTTTTATGTTCCATTGGGCACGAAAAATCTTAAATCTGAAAATCCCAATGGAAAACGATATGAAATGAACGGTAGGAACTCGTAACGGAAAACGTAACTGGTTTCCAAAAATTAGGATTCTCGCAGGTTTTCGGCGCCATAGGAAAGTACATAGCTATGTTTTATTTTTCGAACGATTGGATTTTGATAACATTAAAATATATTAAAAACAACATTTATTATAGGTACATTAATGTATAATTGACGTATCTTTTAGGTGGTTGTCACAAGAGATAAGACCCACTGCCATTGCTGAAGATACCGTGGACTATATTTAAGCAACACTTAATCGGGTCTATCACAGAATCCGTCGTATTCGGAATTTTGCTACGAACCCCGAAAGTGCCCGAAAGAACTATAACAGAATCCGTCGTAGGGTACATTTTTTGCTTTCGAAATTCGTAGAACGTGGTATATTCAGTGATACCACTTTCTACGAATTTCAAAATTCCCCTACGATGGATTCTGTAACAGTTCTTTCGGGGTTCGTAGCAAAATTCCGAAAACGACGGATTCTGCGATAGACCCGAATAATTTGTAACTCCTATTTAGATACAGATTCCTTTACATAAACGGGGATAGCCCAGGTCGGTGCAACGACTCCCACATTTTTTGAGAAATCATCTCTAAGCACATCATGAAGATCCAATTCTAAAGAAAATGTCCAAGAACATGTGCGGTGTGAATCTTATTGTTCTCATTGGGGACTCAGTCTTTCGGTTTCCTAATTGATCGTCGCAATACCATTTAAAAAAGATATATTGATAGGTATCAGCTATCAATTGATAGTTGATCTTCGCAATAGGGCTGATTAAATTATTTTAATAAATCGTATAATATGTCCTTCTGAAAGCGCTCGCAGGAATCAACTAAACGCTCTAAAATTACATTTCGTTCAGCTTCAATTTCTATGAGCTGCTCATTCGAATTTTTAATGAAGGACAGATGCTCAATTATGATGCTGTCCAAATTGCATTCCGACGAATAACTATTGTCACGCTGTCTTTTCCTTGCAGCAGCCCGAGCTGGAGTCGATAGCGACGCAGCATCGGCACTGGATATATCACCTACCTCTACGAACTCGGTAGGATCTGAGATTATAATAAAAAGATATTGATTAAACACTTAATTTCAAAATTTATTTTACCTATCAAAATGCTGTCCTCTACCACTTCATCCAAATTTTGGATTCGGAATTCTCCCAGGATGGCATGTATGCTATGATACAGTGGCCATCCCGACAGAGAACAACCCCGAGGACCAATTAATTTCTTTTCCCTTCTGGATAACAGATTAGTAATATTTTCATATTTAGAAAGTAGGTACCAACAAAATGATTTAAGGCACAATGTGACAAAGAACAGAAACAGGAACTGTGTTTTGTTTCAGTTCAGTTCCAAACGTTTTTTGTAAATGTAATGGATTCTGTTTCTCTGCTTTGTCACTTGGTGCCTTTACCTGTATCTATTGGTAAGTTTGTGAATTTTAAGTTTTATTTCGTCTGCCGTAAAAGTTGAGCCAATGGCGTCCGCCAGCATTTCAGCTATTTCTTTATATATATGTGAATTCTTTCTTGGCCCACGCAATTCTGGCAACTTATCGGCCCATACCTCCACTAAAACCTTTTCATCTTCTTCTAGCCAGTTCTTCCTTTGTTTTTTAATTGGCTGTCGTTTGTGCATTATCTGTAATGAATAAAAATAGATTCATTAATATTTTAATATAATATAATATAATATATACATACATCTATTAACACGTATTTCCCAAAATTTAATTTAGCTCGCACCTATGTACAAATAATAGGTACCTACTTCCTACCTGCTTCTTACTTATTTACCCCAGTATTAATAAACACTGTGTAAAAGTTATCAACTTGTTACTCAGCAGTTATGTCCAATTTTTGTATGCTAACTGACGTTTGCTAGCTAACTTACTTGTGTTCTTGTGTACTTTCTTTAATAAGGGGGTTAGAGGTTAGTTCTTATTTCGCGCTTAGAAATCACGGTTCACGCAGACGCAATATGACATACAAAATGTCAAATGCAGCTCTGTCTGTTTTATATTTTTGACATCTCAACCCAAAGATAATGGAATACAGAGATATATAACTCTTCAGTAGAAAGGCGGCTTCCTACAAGCTTTTCCAGAAAACAGAATTCATGAATTCACGCACATTTGCTCATTTCTTTTGTAGCATTATGTGAATTCATGAATTGGACCTTAATGCAAGAATTTGGTATTCTCTAATGTGCATATTATTATTTTTTCGATTTAATCAAAGGCTCCATAAAACCCAAACAAATTAAATACGTAACACAGAACAATTAAACACCTCGATGCCCATAAAAGCAAGATGGCGGTCGGCCATTAGCAACTTTGTACCTACCTCAAGCGTATTCACTTCACAGCCGTGGGTTGAAATTACAAGAGCAAAAATGTAAACAAATTGGTTTTGGGGGAGATAGACTTACGAAAGATATCAGTCTCTTTTAATCATTCATCTCTGGCAACTGGAAAAATGATTTCCATTTGATTCCGTCAAATCTTGTTTTGGTCTACGATTATTATTTATCTTTCTTATAAACAAAACGACCACATAATTGACTTTTTTAATTTCTTGGTAAATTGAACAAAACTAGCATGGACACAATAGAAGGTAATACACACACCTAATCTAAACTAATTCAGTTCACATCATTTCCAATGTCCGGCAGAACCAGCTTCAAAGCGATCGTTGTCCACAAAAAATATCACCGATGCATCCAAACCGTATAATATTGAGACTGTGCGAAATATGTCTACTATCCCGAACGAAACCGTGTCATCGAACACTATACACCCGAACACATCCTCTTGTGGATCGTCTGACGCCAAGCCATGTTCTTCTGCATCAGTTATTCTAAATGCCATTGATGAATTGCGTGTGTTAATAGCATCAAATATTAGTGAAACGGAGTATCTTCGGAATGAAATTCGGTCCCTTAAAAGCTCAAATTTAGGGGACAAATCGATAACTGCAAGTTTTCTGCCACTGAAGGAACTACCTTGTACTACTGTCGAAGATTTTAACTTCTTTGAAGCCAAAATTAGAGATGACCCCAAGGCGGTGAAGTCCTTGGTAATTTACATAGATCTTTGTTTTGTTTTTATGTTACCGATTGTAATGTGAACGTAGGAATACTCCCTGGCCAGAGAAACTGATCAATCGTTGAAGAAATATATTCGCGCCTGCCTTAAGTCAATTTTAACAGACTCTGTAGCAAAGGAATATACATGGCATGGCAAGAATCAGAACATACCAGTTCAAGACTTTCGTGTCATATTTATAATAGAAGGTATTGTAGTACTGGAAGAGATTTATGATTTTGAATCAAAAAACAATTAAATTATTTCTTACAGAATGTGCAAGAAAGAAGTTTCCATTAGCTAAGACAGTGGATTTCATTAAAGTAATTAAAACTTGGTTCCTTTATGCGAAAGATCGCTTGCGAAAGGCGGGCCTCGAATGATGTTCCACCTTGTGTTCGTATGAATAGTTGTATAATATTATAATAGTTTTTTTTTAATTAAAAGTACTCAGTGAGTGTAAATTATGTTCAGCTAATAATTGTTAAACAAAATTCAAAGTGGTTTCCACATTTCGATAAGATCCTACAGCCAATCATGAACATCGTGGTAGAGAGTGAGTGCATCTTTGACGTATTCTTTCCGGAGATTGGGTTCATCAGCAAAGCCGAAGATTTACTTCATCTACTACAATTTAAGTCAGCCTAAATATCTGAAAGAAAGTTTCTCATCCATCGAGTGGTTGCGGTAATGCATAGGAAACTAATTTGCTTAATAAAGCTTGATACCCGTACCGGCCAATGGTTTTAAATCTGTCCAGTTCCACCCCTCTAGATTCGCATGTTTATAAACGGAGCATACCGCGTCTATTGGCCGAGTCTTTTTCTCGATTCTAACTCGTGATTTGAACATTGAAGTTGCCATGTAAGATAACTTCTGCCGTCGGGTGGTGAATCTCTATGTCAGTCAGATATAGAATAAACGATGCAGTAATCTCAACATCACTTAAGTGCAATAGCATCCTTTGCCTTCCATCAGCGAAATTAAATATCCAAAAAGAAATAACATCTCTTCCACTGGTGACAACCGAATAAAAATCTCGGTGTTTATTTCTAACAACTACGTACAATTCTATGGGTTGCTTGTTTTGAATTTATTAAGTTGATTTTGTTGTGAATTGAAGCAGGTCGCAGCGATTGAATGAGGTTTACAAGGCACACGATCTACGCAATTAAGCTCAGTCGCCTTCGGTGTCGTCATCGTCATCATAATCGAAATCGCCATAGTATCTGTTGGACACTGCTAACTGCAATTGAAGGAATAAGATTAAGAATGGTTTGTTGTTTTTATTTTATTGAAAAATTAAAACATGCCAATGTATAGTTGACGTACTTTTTGGTATAAGCCCTTCCAGGCGGCAAACGTTCCCATCACAACTAGAGCCACAATGCCCGCAATGATCTTTGTCTTTTTCTCTGTTTCTAAGAAATTACGTTCCGTGGGAGTAAGCATTGGATCGTTGCTAGTTGATTTGGCTGCTTTTGCCGAGTTGAAGGTTTCCTGTTTAAAGACATCTTTTGATATTCGATTGATGAAATTCACCAAATTCTGGCAGCTCTTGATGTGATACTGTAGTGGATTATTTGGCAGAGAAATGCTGTACAACACCGAAAGGTACGAATAGACTATTGCATCGAATTCACTGTAGAAATCTCCGAAGAACCATACTTTCTTGCCCAGTTTCTTGGCCAACATATTAACGCACTTTTTCGCATTGGCAACGAGCTATAAATCAAAGTGGTAATCGAATTTAAATGGTGCAATATATAGATAACTATTGAGGAGTTACGTCGGCTCTACGCTGACAGTGCATGGCATCTGGGATAGAGTAGAATATTTATTTTTGAAAAACCATAGAGGCAGTACGTTACGATAAGTGCTTCGAGCATCATATTTATACCTGCTTCAATGTATTGCCTAACATGTTTGGCTATTCGCACGTCGTTAGGGACACGTCTTAGGTCGACGCTAGGAAAAACAGCGGTATAAAGGCTCGCTTCGCTCGCAAAAAGGACTCTAAACTCCAGTATTACATTTTCGGGCACGAGCCTGTACGTTTTAAGGCACAACTTATTTCTTAAAACACTATTTTTAATCAAAATAGGTACATAAGCCATTGACCTAAGTCGTGTCCCTAACGACGTGCGAATAGCCACTTCGAACATTTCAGAGGAAATGTATTTCATTTCATATGTATTTTTAAGACAACGAGAAATATCAGTCGATAAAACAGACGCGCTATAGGAAGCCCTTCGCATCATAAATTCCGCTGGAAATGTCTAATTAAAAGAGTTGTATTTCTGTGTTCGGTTTGGTATTTATTTTACACAGACCTAAAAGGTTCATTGTGAATCCCCCGTTAAAAGTGAGACTGAATGAGCCAAATACCTATCAAGTTACTGGGCGGCTGGAGATTCTGTTGATGTTCCCAACGAAATGAATGAGATCTGATGCCTGATAATTTTATATTGGTATCGGTGATAGTATTGATGTTTTCTTTTCTTATTTTCATTTCCGAACATATATTTCGATCAGAAAATGAACCTCCATAACAAATTGTCAAAGGGAGATTAGTACTGAGCTAGCATTGGGACTAATCCTGTGAACAACATAGGTGTACGATGGCATCATTAAGTTGACTATAAAGAACACCGCGAGTCTACGATTTTAACCGCAACATGTTTGCGGTTGTCTAAATTGGTCCTCATAGCTTCCACGAATTATAGCAAGTGTAGGAGTTCAACTAGTGTCACTTTATGGATTGCAAAATAAGTTCAGTTCAGATCAGGCAGCCTTAGTATGCTAGATTAATCAATAATACTTACATAATCCGTTTCATGTGTTTCTACCTTGCCGTGTAAATCGAATCCGCCCAAAATGCTAACAATACTGTGCGCCTCTCTATGATAAGTTCCAGGGAAGTAAAAATTAAATGGAAAAGGTGTCCTCTTCGCGTACAGGGCACGTGTATGATCAATATTGTTTGTCTCGCCAAACATAAAATAATTGAAATACGCATGCAAATTATTGAAAACTAAATTTGTGTATGCGATGGATAGGAATTTCTGTTTTGGTGTTAAATTGGCATCAACTGGGTAGCCCTGTATTAAAGGAAAACAAATAATATAATCATTGCGACTATTTATAGATAGATAGATGTTGTTGAACCTCTTTGTCAAGCAGATCTTTTATTTGCCGGTATCCGACGAATTTTTTGTTTCCTATCTGCAGATAGGGTAATCTTCCACCCCCAGACCGCAATGGATTGCTGTTGGTTTCGATTTTGACCGGACATCGTGTGAACTTTATTAAGCACTGGAATGGGTAAAGAGATAACCGATTAGTGATGCAACTTTTGGATGATTCAAAGAATATTACCAGTGCTCGTAGGCATTCGAAATCCACGGATGGAAGACCCCATTCGCCCTTGTAAACGTAGAGTATGGCTCCTAAGCGCATTTTTGGGCTTTACTTTTCGACTAGAAGACGTGTAGTAATTATGTAAATATTGCTCTTTTCTTTTATTGAATACACAATTTCATTTTCACAGTAATGGATTTTGGATTTGCATGGGAAGACTATTTTGGAGGTTATAGCTTTTGACAGAATCAGCTGTCGGTTGACATTTAACATCGAAAATTAATTCCAATCGGATTTTTTCGTTCAATTATTTTGTAGATAAATGCGAGCTTACATTAGTCGTTAATTTTGAATCTGAGAATGCTAGTTAAAAAATTAAACTTGTTCACTAATTACAGATATGACAAAAAAAAAATCGGTCAAAAAAAATAGAATTAAAAGGTAAGGTTATTACATGTTTCCTTGATTAATATGACTTTGAAAACGTTATTTGTAGATAAGTATGCTGAGTATTATAGATACCATATCTAATGGCGTTTTTCATTGAAGATCCGAGAGAATTGCCCCGAAATTCAGAATTGCTCTATTCAATGAAGTTCGTTGGACCACTTTTGATACAGTGGTACGCCATATGTGAGGTTTGATATTATGTTACTACTTTTTTTTTTGTTTTCCACAGTAAATGAATGTTGAATGTTTTAATAGGCCAAATCAATATATTTCAATTTATGTTTATATTGCATGCATAATTGTATAATTTTCGGCGAAAAATGTGTTTCTACAAACACAAAAAACATTCCAATCTGACATTATTCCTGTGTGTGTTGGTGAATTCAGGGCAATTCTTTAAAAATATCCCGGAATCTTCTGTCGTGTTAATGGTGTTAATAACTGACTTGAAAGTGCACTTTTTATTTCAATGCAACTTAGGAAACACACAGCATATCTAGATTTGCTCTTTTCATAGAAAGGGCAATTCTTTTCTTCAATCGAAAACGCCATAAGATAAGCATAAGCTTACTATTATGAGTACATTTTTCATCCAAAGAAACACATGATTTCATAACAAAAAAAACACTAAACGATATCCATCCTTCGTCATATTAATAACCTGACTCAACCTACTTTACTTTATTTGATAGAAAATAAACTATCTCTCGCCTTTTTCGTTTATACCAAAGATAATGGAGTACAGGGATATGTAACTTTCCAGATAAAAAGCGGCTGCCCACAACCTCTTTTTCAGAAAAATTCATGAAGTCACGCACATTTGCTCATTTCCTTTGTAATAGGTATATGTGAGTTTATAAATTGGATTTTACTGCAAGAATTCGGTATTCTCTAATGTGTACCTATTTCACTATTTTTTTCGATTTAATCGAAGCCTCCACAAAAAAAAACAAACAAATTCAATACGAAATACAAAACAATTAAATACCGCTATGCCCATAAAAGCTACAGCAAGCAACAACAACTACTACGCTCTACTTGACACTTGGAGGACTCATTAGGCTATTTTCTTTTTTAGCTCAGATACATCAGAGCTCGAATTTGTGTTTCTTTTTTCGTTCAGAGCATGATCAGAGCGCGCTCTATGAGCTCAGAATTAATTGACTGAGCAGGCTGAGTAAAATGCTGATTACACTTATACATTCACACTTCCAGTCATAGGTATTTGAGAGAAAAAAAAACAGGAAAAACAAATGACCAAAATGCCAGGATTATTAAAACTGTACCTATATTAGACTATATGACCACAATTTTTTCATTTCATATTTGTTATTTTTCCAGAAAAAAAAAGAGAACGAAAATGAAAATAAATCACAATCCCACGAACTCAAACAAACACCGATGACAACAAAATAATTCTTGTTCCATCAAAAATGCCAGCAATGGCCGCGTTCCACTGCCCGCTAGATGACTAGCGGCATGCCAAACTCCATATAAAAAAAATAGACATTTCACCAAAAATGCTAGACGTCTAGCACTTTTTGTGAAATATCCCTTTCAGGGAAATCTCTCAATCTAGCGCAAAACTACCCGCTGCATTGAAAAAAAAAACAACGACCTGTCAAAGGAAATCGGTCAAACGTTTACAAAATAAAAGTAAATACGCCGAGCAAATGTAATTGTGATAAAATTGGTATTTATGTAAATAAAATAGCAATTCAGATATTATTTTTATAATATTTGTATTATTTCTTTAATTGTAGTGGGGACTTTGCCGCTGCCGCTATTGTTCTAGCGCGAGCGTTCCTTCATCTGGGATATTTTCTGCTAGACGTCTAGCGGGCAGTGGAACCCGGCCAATGCCACAAGGAAATTTCAATAAAGTGCATATGGGCATATAGGGTTTATGCTGGCATTCGTGCTTATTGTCCGATTACACTATATGCTATTTTGGCATTTTTATCTGTCAAAATCAGGTTGGTCATATGTGGCATTTAGGTCATTAGGGCATATGAGATATGCCCATTACACTGTATGACCATATTTTGACAGGAGAACTGTCAGAAATTGGCATTTTATGACCACTTGGCATACCGTCTAATCTTACCTTGACATAGGTACCATCCTTTTGAAAATGGACCAAATAAATTTCCCCTGCTTTTCCAGAGAAATTTTCTAACTGCAATCGAACACACCCAGTAATATCCCAAAATTCCTATACTAACACTAGCACACAATCCCACCAACAACACCAAACTGACACCACTTATTTGTGTAATGAAAATAAAAAAAACGATTTTGTCAAAATGGCGGCAAGTAATGTGTAAGGTGTTTTCTTCGACAAATTAAATTTTTTTAAGTAAAAGTGACAATTTAAATGTGAATTTCCAGCAAAATAATAGCAATAAATAGTTAAACTATAGTTTGCACTAACAGTGATGTGTAGAAAGTGTAATTTATTCCTAAAAATCAAGTAGAAAAGTGGTTAAAAAAGAAAAAAAAATTTAACTCGTCTCCCGTGTGTGTTGTATATAGAGTTTTGTAAAAGTCGAATCGCAAGTGTTATAAGTACTCCTCCTCGTTTCCGTCGTCGTGGTTTTCGTGTAATCGTACAGAAAAGTGGAGAAAATTTTCAAATTCCCAAAAAAAAATTAAATAAAATTGTGTACACAAACGAGAGGCTCATCTGAATTCGCCTTTGAAAGTTTCCAGCACATCCAATTGAAGGAGCACCCCTAGGACGCACTCTTGGATATTGCATAAAATCCCTCGAAGGTGAGTTATTTTCGCAAGTTTTTCCTCCTCTAGTGGTTGGTGTGTGCATTAAATTAGTGAAATACATGGGCGCACCTATTTTTTCCACTCGCTCTAAACGAACGCAAATAATTTACGACAAATACAATTTTCGTTCGATGTCGCACGGAGATCTCATTTTTGACCAAATCATTTTGCAACATTTTCCTAGCAATTTCTGGATTTATTTTTAAATATAATTTCGGACCACACTACCTATTAGGCGCCCCAGCGGTTGTCGTTGTGGTGTATGCATTTTGTTTTTGTATTTTTTGGGTCATGGCTGTGTGTTGGCTTTGGCTATAGTGGACCGCTGGTGCCCTGCTACGCTGAATTCAAGTGAGTGAACATGGATTGAATTGGGAAAGGTGGATGGGGAGGCAAAAGACGAAGTGCTGCTTATACGCATTTTCTTTTTGGGGAATTTCTTCACCTTCGCCAAGAAGAAGGTGAAGAAGAAGAAGAAGAGATGCCACAACGTCAAGTAAGATGAATAATTCAGATTACGTTTCCATCGTCGTTTTTTTTTTTTTTAGCGTCGCTTTTGGTGCGTTGATTCGCTTTTTAGAAGGAGTAAATACGTATACATGGTGCGAAGGAAAATTCTTCGAAGACACCGTACAGAAAAGACACGGAACTGGTATCAAGGTCCTTTTGTAAAAGGGGAGTGTCTTCAGAGAGCCAGAGAGAGAGAACAGAGATTGTGTGTATGTGTTCAATAATTTTCCTATGACTGTGCGATTCATTATCCTCAGAGCATGTCCTTGGGCGGAATTTTAGAGGGTAGATTGGAACGTCCGTAACACGACTTAGAAGGAATTTGAATGGGTTATTTTTACCCAGTCGTGTTGTGGATTAATAGGTTTTTTTTTTCTGATTAAATTGGTTCAACATGGATGCAATTTCCGAAAAGTCAGGACGTTAGTAATGGACATTTTATTAAGAAGATTTTAATTATACCTCAAGGTCACAAATGACTTGATCATTGAACTAGAGTTACCTATGCAGTTCCACAGGGGTCAAAGCATTGATGTGGCCTTGATTGTACTTTCCAACTTGGAGCTGGGATTTAAGGAACTAGGTATTTTGTTGCGCATTATTCTGCATTCGCTGGAGTTCATGTAGTGTTCATGTAGTGGTTAATCTTGTTTTTTTTATTTAGATTACATCGACATCTGGGTGCAGGTCATTGATATTCGATACTCAAAACAACAGAAATTCCATCTTAAGGGTTTCTCCACTGCACCCACCTCTTGCGATCGTCCTGACAAACATCCAAATTTATCTATAATTGTCCTGGAAAGTTTTTCAGTTCATCCATTCGGACACGGCATAAATGTTAAGGTCCCAAAAACAAAAATCCGAACACAACGATTGACTATGCATATGCAACCATAGTGTCTATACAGACCTGTTGCGCAAACTATTTATTTTGTTGTTTTTATGTTACACCAGTTGTTTGTTACACAATTTACACTTAAGCAATAAGATTTTCGTCTTATAACAAATAAGCTTTTTTTTTTGTGAGCATGCTTGTTTAAATTCTACAAAAACAAACAAATGAACACCAAGATGTTTGTCAACCCTCTGACTATGTTTCAAAACATGTGATTGCTTGAAATTATTGCGACACTCTCATCTAGTAGTCGGTACGGTAGTAGTACTTATCAGTTTCTGAGTTTCTGGGAATGAAAGCGTTCTCTTGATACACCATTGCCCCATTGGGTTTGGGTACTGCATGACCTAATGAAAGTGAAACCTAGTAAAGTCACAACAATGAAGACATTATTAATTTATGTATATACCGTCGTTCCTGCTTTTTATAAACATATAGAGGTACGTGTACCATTCTAAGTCTTCCGGTGTTTGTCTCCCATCACATGTTCCCCTTTCCCAGGTTGTAATTCAATTCCCTTGAAGCCGATTTCAGATTTAATTTAAGGGTGACTCTCATTAAAAAAGGATTATAACATTGTAATGGTAACCGCAACCGTTCTTCTTCCTTTCATCTCAAATAACATCCATACTTAGAGGCAATACAGCTCGTATGTCGGTCGATGTGTAACAAAACCGGAATTGTGTTAATCTTTTGAAAAACTACGCCGACAACGCTACACAAGAGACAGCATCAGCATCCCTTTGTCATGCGGCGAATTAAGAGGGGTTGAACAAACACTTGCGCATGCATAATTGTTTATTTACGGTTCTGTTTTGTTAATATATGCACACTGACAAAAACTTGTCCTTAAATTGGGGTATACATGATTTCATTTGTCCTTTGAAATGGCTTTAGAACAGACAATTTTCACAAGGACAGAAAATATTTGTCGGAAAGGAATTTCATTTATTTTCTGGAATTCTTAAAGTGGCACTCTTCTAGGGGAATGTCATTCTTCAAAACCTTTCACGTCAAAGTATCCAATAAAATTTGTGCGGACATGTATGAATGATGTAGTAGCTGGAATCATGTATATCAGGTGACAGCAGTCGCTGACTATCCAATCAATTAACACTTCAGATAGCCTAAACCCAAGTCCGCGCGCATTTAAATGATATCTTATTTTATTGTGTCGTATTAAGACAAATTGGTGAATTTGCGGAAACGTTTCAAGCCAGTTGAAAATGTGTAAACGACTTAAACCTTAAGTGGTGCTAATTAAACTACACGGTGCAGCCTGTTCAAAGACTGCACTAATTGCATTAGGAAAGCATTTCGTGTTCGTACGCCTTAACCAAACTGGGTGTGGTTTTTTGTTTCAAATAGAGCAACAACCTGTACCGACAGCTCATCAATCAACAGGGCTGCGCAAATGTGAATTGCTCCATGACTGGAATGGTAAAATTTGTTCCGGGTATATTTTTAACCAACCCTTACGTTCAGTCACAACTATTGTCTACCTTTTAACGGGATTGATTTTGTTTTTTATGCATCACCATTTAACAGAACTCAAGTAATAAAGTTGTGTTATGGTTGCGCACTCTTGTGGACATTCAATACTGAATTTGCAATTGTTCCGTTCCTCCTCGAATGGCTTATCTGGGTTATTACCAGGAAAAGAACCCCGATACCCCATATCGATTTAGAAGTCTTCAGCTGGAGTCAGAACAAGAGAGTGGACACTTTCTAAGGTTTTGTTTTCTAAGTGCCTGGTCTTTGTTTCTACATTGGAAGTGACTGAACATAATGTCTACTAGCTGCACAATTTTGCTGCATTCAGGAATAGAATCTATCACCATAGCCTTGTTCAGCCTTTTTAATTCCGAAAACAAACCAAGAAGTTCATCTGCATCCTGCTGAGTTAGCCGTTGGTATTCACGAGCCATCAGTTTCGCGTCGCAAGTGATTGCAGTTCGTTCATTGGCGTTGCTGTTCTTTACTGTGCGCATTAAGCTAACTGAATGGCAAATTTTGACCTTCTTCTACCTCTTCGAAAGGGATTATTCCATCGACGTTGTGTCTGTGTCGACAATGATTTCCAAGAACCTCACTAAAACCCCTTTGAGATGTAACTTTGAATAGCCTATGAGAGGTGCCGGCGTTATGCATATTGCTGCTTTGAAAACATTGACGCTTTTCTTCACCCATCTTTGGACGTTTTGAAGTTAAACCACTGCTGATCTTTTGTATCAATAAGGAATGTCAAATTGCTGTCTGGGTCGTTTAATAAAAAGCGAAGTTGAAGTGAATCGACCCAACTGTTTTCCGCCAGAAAAGCTGGTTTATTTAGTTTTTTTTTTAGTTCTTTCATTACTTGTTCTAGGTATCTTCTTTCCAAACATTTATTATTTATGTAATGTTGGACTACTTGCTTGAGAGTCAGGTGGAGGGAAGAAATATCCTTATAGCACTGGACAATCAGGCGGTGATCAGATGCATGGAACAAACAAACATCACAAAATCATTGGCATTGGAATGTGTACTTAAGCTCAATAAGTGTTAATTTAAAAATGAAGTAACACTGACTTGGGTACGAGGACACATAGGGATCGAAGGCAACGAAAAGGCGGACTCCCTTGCAAAACAGGGGTCAACTGAAAAGTTGCTGGGACCAGAACCATTCTCTTCAATTGGCAAAGGAATGGTAGAACAGCTGATTCACAAATGGATCACGGCAGAACACCTGAGAAGGTGGTCAACCGTGGAACAATGTAGACAGGCTAAAATGACAATTAAGTGGCCGACCTGCTCCACTCAAAGAAGGGTTCTAAGCATGAGTCGAGGAACATTGAAATGGGTGGTGGCTTTGTTAACAGGACATGGTAATTTCGGGTATCACTTAAGGAAGATGGGCCTTAGAGAGGATGATACCTGTAAACTATGCCTGGAGGAACCTGAGACAGCGGCACATATACTGTGTCAATGTCCGGCGTTGGCTGGCAAACGAATGAGGATCTTGGGACATCATTGGGTCGAGACCCAATCGATGAAACAGATCTCCCATAAACAGATGCTAGCGTTAACACTAGGAATTGAGCTCAGGGAAGAACTCTGGAGAAATCCAGAAAGTCTCTCTGGGTAAGATTTATAGTGGTAGAGAGACGAAAAGAGACCCGACAATGGTGGTCTGATTCGAATATCTCTCGAAATCTATATATATATATTTATATGTGTGCCCGCAACTTTGTACGCGGCGTGAGACTGTGTAATTTCCAATAAAAGATATTTGACAGTTTTCTCAACGGCATATTTGTTTAAAATCAACAGTCTAGCTAAAACAAAGCGGTGAACATTGTCAATGTGAAACAATAAATCAAACAAATCTATTTACCTAAAACACCAATTTAAGAAAATTAAATTCAACAGCGTAAGTACTAAAGTTTCACTTCCTTACTGTAGATACAACGTAGGTAATATCCAAACAACCACTAAAACAAAAGCCTGAACGGAAATTTGTATCTACACCAACAATAAATAAATCAAACAACATAATTCACCTATATCGTCTTTACTTCTACGTACGTCCATCAGTGCACGTCATCAGCCACCTGCGCATTTCCTCAGAAACACATTGTCGCTGTTGATTACATACACATTCACTTCGCATACTTCTCCTTCGTTTCACTTAATTGTTATGGAGAAAACACCACGCAGTTTTTTTTCATATGAACGTGCTTGTGCGATGTGCTCCACCAAACCACCCCAAAGCAGAACAACGATCAAGAACCGCGGCTGCTGATGATATTCGATTTGAGAAAATAAATTTTGTTTTTTCATCTTAGATTTTAGGCTGTAGAGGACATAGAAAGCTGATTGATGGCTTGAAATAACTATAAAAGTGTTGGCTCTCCTAAGTATTTTGTTTTGTTTGCATTGATTAAGAATTATCTGAGTAATGGCGAGTTAAAGGCAGTAAAGTCAGAAAAAAACACATTTTGGTCAAAAACGCTCCAAAAAATAGGCATGTCAATGAAAGGGAATAGCCTATGTGTTGCACAAAATCTTAAGGAACATTTCAAAAAAAAGTTTCATCGAAATCTGTGCAGTAGTTTTCACGCCATTAAGTAACAAAAAAATTTCCTACAGTTTTATTATAAGTATAGATTACCAATTTTATCAATTAAACTTGCTCGGCTCCGTATTTATTTTATTTTCATTTTGTAATCGTTTGAACGATTTCCTTCGACAGGGCGTTGTTTTTTTTTTTCTCAACGCAGCGGGTAATCTTGCGCTAGATAGAAAGGGATATTTTATAAAAAGTGGTAGACGTATAGCGGAAATGGTGAAATGTCAATTTTTTTATATGGAGTTTGACATGTCGCTAGTCATCTAGCGGGCAGTGGAACGCAGCCAATATAAGGTGTAACAAAATCCCAACCATCTTGGATTTGTCCATAGAATGCTATAGAGACACCAATTGGGTTGTAGTAGATTTGCTAAGTAAAACGGTTGTAATTCCATTTGTTGCGGAATCATTACAATAGAGTCGCATCGAAAATGTGGTAATTCAGATTGTTAATTAATTCATAAATAGATGGAACCAAAATAATTTAAATAAAAAATTGTATTGTAATGCATTTCATGTCGCATAAATTGCACAATTTGCGTATATTGATGGAAAATGAGTTTTTTTTTCTGTTGTTCTACAATTGTTTTTTTCCAATACAACTTTTGCATATATTTTAATCAGCAAAGTTTTCTGGTCAGTTTTCCAAATTTTCCAGTAGTCGCAGTGGCTTAGCGTTAGTGTGTTGGACTACTAAGTGAGGGGTCTCGGGTTCGAATCCCGCAAAAACCCAAATTCCAACTTATGGTTTTTTCCACTGCGCTACCTCTCGCGAACGTCTGACAAACATCCGAGAGTGTAAATGTCTTGAAAGAGCTTCTCAATTAGCCGTTTGGAGTCGGCATAAAATTGTAGGCCTAGGGTCTCTCCGGACCTGTTGCGCCAACTATTTTTTTTTTTTTTTAGAACAACCTTATAGCCTAAGCAGAACTGTACAGAAAAGAGCTTTCATAGCCGTATGGCAGTGCTTGTACCGTAACGACTAGGTAACGCAGCTGATAAAAGGTTGTTGTAAACAAACATAGCAAGCTTAGCGGTTAACAGGACATTGTTTTACGGTTTTTTAATTTTGTTAACAACCGCGTCCTAAAGAGCTATGGTAACTCTTTGTTGGCTACATTAGCCTCGATTTGGGAATGACATCCAAGACACGGGTAAGCTTACCAAGTTATGGGTGTGGGAAAGAAATTTTCGGGTTTGGTACCCATATTTTTAAATTTTGTTTTATAGTGAGGACAGGGGAGCTATTGAATAAACTTAATTCCCTTTTCAATTTATAAGTCGAAATGTATTCCTAGCTTTTTCTGTCTTCAAAATATTTAAAAAAATCTATTTTTATTAAATTTCTCATACTAATAATAAAACCTACTTTATTTCTGGTTCCCTTGATTTGTTTACAATTTATTCCGCTCTGAACCAAAAGCGCTAGCGCCAGTGTTGGAACCAAAGCGGAGCAAAGTTGGCTACTAGCAGTCCATATTAAATATAATAAGTCTATGCTGGCAGTCGTAACTTCGTTGGACGTTGACTTCATTACCGCGAATAAAGTGGTTATAGCAGCAAAAAATAAAACCATTCACTTGGCACCACTTTCCGTGGTATTCTATTTTAAGAACTTGTCAGGAATGTGCGTCTAAATGCGTCGTTGAACGCCAAAGTCGTCGGTCGTCGTCTGAATCTTTTTAAAAGTGCACCCTGCAAACAGAGTTGTGTTTGATTCGATCCGCACACGCACACTACACGAAACGTGTTATCAACTCGGAAATTTAGTTGAGCAAGTTCCTTTTCATTATTTTTTTCACATTCCCATTCTTCTTTGCCACTCCACTTTGTGTAGAAGGAATGTGTGTTTGGTTTTTTTTATAAAACTTCCTTTTGTACCGTCCTTGACGATCTAGATTCCGGCCCGTCGTGTCGTAGTCGTCGCCACAGCGTAGTTCTTTGTTTTTGACATGAATGAGTGGTGTGATTCTTTCGCAAGCAAGTATATAATATAAATGGAATTCGAATGAAGAGGAGTGGAATATTTTTCATCTTCTTTTTTAAGGAATGCATTTTGCCGGAAATAAACACAACAAAGAGTGGTGGAAGAGACAACACAACGGCTATAGTTATAAAAAACCAAAGTTCAACCACATTTCAGCAGTAGGTACCTATGTATGTAAATAGTTGTAGTTATGGGAGAGCCCACTTTCGTTTGTTTGTCACGTATGCTATGCAGGATGAAACAAAGAAACGAAACCAACATGGAGTAGGGGTACCTATGAATTTTGCGGCTACTTCTTGTTGTTGTTTTCTTTGGCGCAACATTGCACTTTGTATGGAATTTTTGTGAAATTTCTTAAAACCAGCAGCAGCCATCGTAGGTTGCATGTGTTATGGCAACAAATTGCAAATTTTGTTCACATTTTCATTTTCAGACCTATACTGACTGGCTGAGTGCTTCTGCAATGACAGGCAAACAAAGTGTTGCTAAATTTGCCATACGATGGTGGTAATAGATGAGCAAATATTTGCTCATTCATGTGTGTTTTAAATGTTGATAGTTACTGTTGTTAGTATATTGGGGGTAGAAAGTAAAAGCACAAGTGTGTGGATGTTCATTTTGTGTACTCTTATACACGATTTCTTCATCCAAACTGTGTCCTTCGGTTGTTGATAATTGAATATGAAGTGCATGCAGCTATGTGTACCTGTTTGAAGGCTCTGATGCTTCGGTGAGAGAATGACGTAATGTAAAGATTGGCAGAAGAATTGGGGTAAGTCGACAAAAAGAAGCATTTTCGACTTCCTGTCATCATATCACTAACGATTTTGTTCGATTATCTTTTCGGGGCGCTTCGTCTTTTGACTGAAGCGGTCTGAAATCTTTGCCCGGAAAAGGTTCAGAGACTCCTTTTAAGCGGCTTAAAATCTGGTGTACTCCTACATCCTCTGTTAATTTTGACTTAAAAACACTTCGAAATCACAAAATGTATCTTACAAGGAGAACACCCTTAAGTTTAGGACATGCTGAACGAGCGTTTCCCCTTTAACAACAATGCCAAGAGGTTCATAAAAGAAATTGGGAATGAAAACCGTGGTTCGCTGTCTTACAGGTGACCTAAATAATATGAATGTAGTCGGCTCTTCAGAGTGACAGCTATGTCCTGAAGAAGATAAAACAACTGAACATACACGTATCACATGTGCCTATATAAATATTCAGTCTTCTGCTGCGAATAAGAAAGATGATGCCTTCGCCAGAGAACAAATAGATCGCTACATTATCATTATTATTTTAATAGGAAAGCAGTAGACCTGGGGCCGTATTACCGCATCCGTGATCGAGCCATACATCACTGAATTTTTTGGATTTTACAAGCAAAACAATTATTCGATCACGGATGTGTTAATTCATACCATGGTCAGTCGAGATGTTCTTCTGGCTCTTAAATCGATCCCAGGTTTGATCTCCGAAAAAAAAAAAAAACAAATTCCATCTTATGTTTTTTTTTTTCACTGCACCAACTCACGCGAAGGTCCGCGCGTATAATTGTCATAAAAGAGCTTCTTAACTGAGCCGTTTGAATTCGGCATAAAATTTGATATTCCTTCCATTCGCCCCAAAAACTCCCACAAAACAAAAAATGGTTCAGTAAGCCATAAATATACATAGACATGACTAATCCGCATTTAAAATCTCCTGGTTTGCACAAACGACCTCGTAAGGACTGACTCAACCTTATGAATGAGTAATGCTTGATGTGTTCCACTCACATGCTCTCATATTTCAAAGCCGAAATCTCGTTTTCAGCAACCAGACTTAACTTTAAACAAATTTATTACTGACATCAGCTCCGAAGTTGTCTGATTAGCTTACCATCCTCACCTTTGACGGCACCGGTTATGAGTTAAGCGAGGTAACTCTATAAACAAGATCCAGATCAGCATCAGGTGGTTACTACGTCGTTGCCAAACTCAATTGATATATAAGAGCTGGTGCGTAAGGTGTGGATCACGCGAACCAAAGACCAAGTGCGAAAAAATAGGATTACGACAAACTAAAAGTCTTTAAAGATCTTTCTGCTAACTTTAGGGAACATTTCATCGAGGTTAATTCGCCGATAACCAGAAAAATGGAACTATTTTCAATCGTTAAGATTTGTGGAAAGTTTTTTTTTTTTTTGACGATGTGCAGGGATGTGCTAATGACAGGTATACTGCACGTCAGCTTATTAAAGTTCACCCGTAAACAACGGATAATCTAGGTTTACGTTCCACCGCTTTGTCCGTTGAATCCGTTGAAAGTTTTCACAAATTGACAATCACAATAAAGTACATTGAAAACTGGACCATAACTGGAAGAATGAGGGAAACTGCAAAAAAAAAAGTCTGTTTCCCAAAAGATTGCTATCTTCAAATCAAAAACCACGTTCTACCAAAATCAAAAGGAAAAGAAAGAAAGTGACAGAAAAATGCTAATGACAGTTCGAGTTAGGATGTGATTGTGCATGTGTCCAACTGGTAGATGTCACCGGTTACAAAAAGGGGAAAAAACATGACGACTATTCATGTTGGTGAATAGATCTCACACACCGATGAAAGATGACATTTCAGCAAAAAAAATGTTCTGCATTATGTAGAATCAGTGTTGCCAGGCGCTTTAAGTGGAATTCATCATCACAGGCATTAAAATTCCCCCTTTTCCCCATTCTTCATGGTGGTATTCCCCATGGACTCCCCACAATCAATATAATGACTAAACCGACTGCTTCTTACAAATTTGTCAGCTAAGTTCCAATATAAAAACTGAAATGTAGTTAGAATGAACCTGTGCATATTAAATATGGCTCATATTACAATCAGTCATACACGATTAGGTATAATGATGCCCGCTACTTGAGTCATTCCACACAAGAGTGAGTTTTTTGTATTTAAAAATAAATAAAAAATAAATAAATGTATAGGGTGCGTAGTTTGCGACAACGTCAGTGTTAAATAAGAAGAAAAACACAAGTGACAGCTAAAAAACTTGTAGGAAAACAAAACTGATTTTATATGGCTATATTATAATTATGTCAAAATTTACTGAAAAGTTTATAATCAAGTGGAAAAACAAGATAAAATCATTTAAAAAATTGAAAAATTATCTTTATCAAACGTATTTGGTAACAGCTGAGAAGTTAAAGTGATGGGAATTGTGCGTTTTTACGCAATATTTGAACAAAACACTATAATTTGGCCATTGCAAACCACCTTTGTTATCGTACAAGTTTTTTTGACATTCGAACGAACACGATAGTCCATCTGTGACGGCGTTCAGTCGACTAAATTCTCATATATTGATGAGGTTTTTTTATTTAAGTTTTTTTTTTTAAGAAAGTCATTTTTACATTTTGAGACAAATGTGAGCTATTTCTTTAGCTAGGGACATTGAGTCACAAAGCTAATATACCTACTTGAGCCAAATTACCCAATTGGGTACTTCAGCACAACCCTGGTTCCATTTAAAAGCGATTGAAAGCAGCTGTCCGACTAGATGTATCTCGGTTTTAATTGGCTGAAACCGGTCATATGAGCAGCTGTTTCAGTTGACGTTTATGGAGGGGTAGCCGACGAATCTAGTCAAGAAATTCGTGACTGACTACAATTTTGACAATTCGCAGATGTGGCTGACGTAGAAAAATCTAGGCCAAAATCTCGTTTTTGCGTTCAGCTTAAATCTTATCAAGACCAATCTAGTCGACTTTAGATAACTAGATTCTTGAATGTGGACAGTATTGGAGTATTGAAATTTCATATTATTTTTTTATTTTTCCCAACATTTCGTTCTGAAAGAGGGAAAATTCCCCTTTTTTCCTTTCATAAATTCTTTTGTTGAAATTCCCCACAAAAAAGGGAATCCCCTGGCAACACTCTGTAGAATAACTCCGCGAAATCTATTTAGCGCAACGGATCTGCGATGGATTATATGAGACTGTCTCTTTCGTTACATACGTTTCCCATTATGTTGATACAACGGATGCGACGAATTCAATGGGGTGGGGCCTGCACCAGCAATAAAGTAACTCCGTTGCTGCGTCGCCTTACGGAGCAGTGCTGTCGTTTTAGAAACAAACAGGTTCATTTTTTTGCATAATTTTAAGACAAAAGCAGTACGCATAAACAAATTTTTAAAAATATATTAAAATATTCGCATACAAGCACAACGAGGCAGACATACAACATTTTATCCAACGTGAAATTTCTACATAACCAGCATCGTAAAACCCTATTGATACCAAAATCAAAAGAATTATCTCACAAATACTGAGAGTAATATGTTTGTTACAATTTTAACATAATATGATTAGGATAGCTTTACCGTCAAATATATTGAAAAAATGGCGTTTCAAAAACTGAGTTAGTTGGCGATACTAAAATCTCTCCACAGCTATTTCACTTGGTGTCTATTGTCCGTCGCATTAAATTTTTGACATTTCAGCCTAAAAAGGATTCGGAGAATGACGGTGTGGAAATTTATTCAGATGTTTCTTTAAGAGAATACTACGTTTTTGGAACTTATTACATAATAGTACGATTAAGTTAGGTAGGTGAACTAGAATATGATGACATTGATGACCTTTTTGATAAGCAGAGTGTACCTCAAAATTAATTCACGGATATTATTTACCAAATTTAAAACTATTGAAATTTTCATGAATAGAAAAAAATATTTTTTCAAACACAGGAATTGGAAATCATTGAAAGGCATTCCAGAGCTAGCAGATACACGGGAGATGCTTCTGCAATAGGGAGGGACTCTAAATTGACCTAAAATACCTCCCGAGAGCACTGAATTTTTCCATACCGAATTAGATTGCACCTAGCCGTTCAACTAATCGACCAAATATTTATGAATTATTTGATAAATGTTAAAGGAAAAATCCTTTGTTTGTCGAATTTCTAAACTTTTTTTTAGAAAATGTGCTAATTTTTTAGATAAAAAAATGTTATCCGCCTTAATCCCCTTATTACTTTGTCTGTATTTAACAATTCGCTTATTTCTAAGCTAACTTGGTTAAGAAGCCTACTGCCCTGCACTTAATTAACTTGGTAAACTTATTTGTAAACCATTTAAATGTAAAGATCTCTATGTAGGTCAGCATTGATTATATTCCTTTCTAATGTATTTTTAAAGACCTTCGTTTTCTAGAAATTCATTTGGCGTGGTAATGCTAGTGCTCTTAGGTCCATACTGGTTTTAGAATTCGGTTGTATAGCAATAACTGATTGTAGTTGGACAGGGAGGAATATCTTCAAATACATTTTACTGTATCGCCAAATGAACAAAAATAAAGTTCGCAATGTGTTTCCTCCAGATTTTTTCTTTGTTTGTAGAGTTAGATTGTGAAGGTTGATGTGGATTGTGAATGAGAACATACAAATTTATGCCATCTGTACCATTTTCTTCGATACATTAATGAAAACAACGAACTACAAAAAGCAATACAAAGGGCAACACAAAGAGGAAAATGCAGTACAAAACAAAAGTAAGCAGTACGGCAGTACGCAGCGCCCAAAAGCAATACAAATATTGCTTTTGCAGTACTTTCGACAGCACTGTTACGGAGCAGACTGTAGACATTATATTGAAATAAACACAGCACCAGAAAGTCGACAAGGGGAAGCAGAAATCCTGTAATTGTTGTTTGTTGAATTTTCTAACTAATTAATTAATCACATGCCTTTAACGTGCTAATAAACATATTAAAATCATTTTGTGCACTTCCTCGTGACACTATATCTTTTCAACGATATAAAACTCAAATTACCAATATTAGGTTTTTTGATTAAACGTCAGATAGTGTCAGTTGTTTTCGATTTATAGGTTAGGTTAGGATTAGGAGGATTTTATGCACTTTTGTAAAAGCGCTCGTAAAATATAATCAACAAATTAAAATACAGAACGTGTTAATTTCTACTGAAAGACAAGAGCATCTTTCAATACCGACATCATTGACAGCTCGAAACTGTCAGTTAATTAAAATGGCTATTTGATTTCGTTATTCCTCAATAAATATAGTTAATGCGGGGCTACAAAACAAATTAACCCCCAATAAACCCAAACAATTCTATCTGGCGACACTTGTTCGGGGATTAAAAAAAAAAAAAAAACCTAAACTCTAACCCCCCACATTTCAGAGCTATCCACAACACACTTGTATTGAACTCGACAGAAGAGGAAAGTGGTTTGGGTACTGCTACTGCATACACACTGTTCATACAGTGACAGTCTACACTGCTATGCCTGCGCCTCTGTCGGCGAAGAAGTACATTCCAAGTTTGGTTCAGTCTTCAGTCAGTCAGTCAGTGGTTAGACGTTAATCGTAAATGTTGATGGATTCCCTCTGTTAGTTTATTCATCAACTGTACAAAAAGACTACTACTGCGCGAAGGGGTATATTAAGCATATCAACAATTAAAATGTTTAATTCGACTCTTAACCGATTCGTTTGTTGTCTATTTGTCGGTCGGTGAAGACAATACGACGCGAAGCGCCATTAACGTCTGCGCGCGCGCGGTGAAAGTGACAAGAATATTCAAATTAATTCGCTAGAATGTTAAATAACCGCCACATATGGTGACAGTATAGAATTTATTCCACCTCTCGAGTGACAGCCAAACAGAAGTCGCGTCATCCAAGTGTGTATGGGTTTTTTTGAATCCAAAGTTACTGTTCAGTTCATGCGCGGCGTATATTGTTTGTGTTCGATGAAAGCGTAGCTTAAAACTCCGGTATATGCTTATTGCATATACTATTGCAATGAAATGTTAAACTTTCTCTGCAAACAAATAATAATTAATTATTGTGACTATTCGTTATATTCGCAGATCGTAGTGACATTCAGTGCATCCACGACGATTGAGTGCGTTTTATTCCTGACCGAGAAAGTAATTGCAGTGAACGAACGTTTGTTCGAAAATGTGCTATGTGTCATACATATTTTAATCTGGCACACAATTGCGTGTTCCATTTGACAGTTGACATTAAATCTTGCGTATTCCCGGAATATCACAATAAATCGGATTAAAGCTCACCAACCTCTTGGTCTCGGTTGAACGAATTGTTTTCCCATTCGCAGCGGGAAATTAACGGAGAACAAGAACACTTTTGTGTGTGGCGAATTAAGAACGTATTTTTTTGTTCTTATTTTTTTTGTTTTGTAATTCTTGAGAGTTTTTGTATGTGCGCTATTTAAATTTGGAATGTCGCGCAATTGTTTAACGACTTCAACGAGAGACGAAATTTAATTTCCTGTCCTCCGCACACAGTTAATAGGTTAATTTGTGTGTTGATATTGTGCTGTTGTATGTTGTTGCGTGTTTTGTGGGGGCCAAAAGCCGTATATGCATTGTGTACGTTGAGCAATTACTTACTTGATTTGAATTATTAATGAAACGAGGCGAGGATTTGATTAGATTGCTAAATTGAAAATAATAAAAAATAAAAAAAACATAAAGTGGAATCTGGAGAGGAATTTCATAAGTATATTACATCCTCAGGTGGTTCCTCTTTGTTTTCTGAGAGAGATGATGTCATGCGTCCTTTTTGAGTGGTTGTATGGTTGTTTTTTTTTTTTTTTTTTATTTGATTTAAAATTCGAAATTCAAGCAAAGCAAAGCAAAGCACTTGTGAGAGTGTTAAGTCAATGACTGCTCCTTGAATGGCGCAGCCTATTTATAGTTACAATATGGAAGTGTACAAACACTCTGTCAAGTGTCAAGTGTTTGTGATATTATTTCCTTTTAGCCGATGCACAGTTGTGATCCCTATCCCATGAATAGTCTCTTTTACCGGATGGGTTAAGTGGATTAAAATCATGGGGAAAGTTGTAGATGTTAGGCTTACCGAAAACCGCGTTTTCGTCGAAAACTAACTGGAAAGCGGTGGAAAGATACTTTCCCCGCCCGTTCGCATTTGAGAACAAGCCAAAGGCTAAGAGGTTGCTTGTTCTGGCATCATCGTAGGCTGGCCAGATCTTCCTTGAAATGACGCAGTTCGTCAGGTTCATCCATCTAGTCTCGGCCCTTGAGGTGAAAAGCAGGAGGATTTCTCTCTTTACGTATCCCAGCGGAGGGAAAACTTCCCCCCAATGAGACACGCACAGAACAGAGTCTCGTTTGGCAAGTTAATCGGCTTTTTCATTCCCCTCAATGTTCCTATGGCCGGGAACCCAGACGAGAGTGATTTCAAACCGATTACAAGCCCTGGTCGATGTCTCCCTACTTTCCACAACAAGCTTGATGGACGTTCTTAGTTGAACCGACAGCCGTAATCGCTCCACAGTTCATTTTGGAACCATCTGTGAAGATAGGTATGTCGAATTCGTTTACGACAGCATTCTCCTCCCATTCTGATCCAGAGGGTAATCAAAAAAGGAAGTTTTTATGAAAGTTGAGTTTGGGTACTTTGTAGTCCGTAGATATATGACCTATGTCGTCAGGAAGGAAAAGTAGGATGCTAGGCCATAAGACAAACATTTAGATTCCTTCAATCTAACTGCACAACACGCTGCAATGTTTTTTTTTGTGTGCAGATCCACTGGCAGAAGATCAAGAATCACATTGAGCTCCTCGGTCGGACTTGATCCTGTGATTTCGATTCCATCTGTTCTTTGGACGCTACTTAATTTAGCGATGTTATAGGCTTTGCTTAAGGCAGGCCACCATACCAGTAATCCATAGGTGAGGTCGGGACGTACCACCGCTGTGTACTTCCAAC
Source organism: Cheilosia urbana (assembly GCA_946477585.1). Classification (NCBI taxonomy): domain Eukaryota; kingdom Metazoa; phylum Arthropoda; class Insecta; order Diptera; family Syrphidae; genus Cheilosia; species Cheilosia urbana. Next base: position 26,781,269 of record OX297853.1, read on the forward strand.
AAACCATCTTTTGGCCCCCACTTTATGTCGCAAGTTTTACTACAGGCGTAGAACGCTATGCTTGCCTTCCGCACTCGGTGTTCGATATTGGACTACCAGTTGAGTTTAGGGTCAAGCATGACTCCAAGATTAATTTGCGCTGGTGGATAAAGTAAGATTTTGGTTATTTAAGCGGGGAAGTGAGCATCAGTTCAGTTTTGCTTGAGTTAACGCGGAGACCACTACTTGTATAGCCCAACCGCTAATCCTACCCAGTGCTCTCTCTTTCCATGACTTCACTAATCACGTTCGGAAACATTCCTGATATTAGAAAAACCACGTCATCCGCATACGCAACGATTTTAATACCTTCCCTGTCGAGTCTTGATTTTGTTAAGTTCCATAATCCATAAGAGAGGAGAGATCACCCCACCTTGAGGTATTCCTCTGCTTACTGATTTGGTTAAAAGGCTGTTACCAAGTTTTGCTGGAATGATGCTTGTTTTGAGCATGGAAATGATGTATGAAGTGACGAAATCCTCTTCCCCTAGTTCTAAGAGAGATTCCTGGATCGATTCAGTGTGGACGTTGTTAAAAGCGCCCTCTATATCTAAGAAGGTAGCTGGGGTGTATTGGTGATGGGAGATTGACCTTTCAACTGTAAGCACTACTTCTTGAAGAGCGGTCTCCGTCGAGTTGCCCTTAATGTATGCGTGTTGTTAATAACATAAGGGAGAAATTTCAAGGTATACATTCAAAAGTTTTGAGAATGTAGGAGGTTAAGCTAATAGGTCGGAAGTCCTTCGCGGATTTATGACCTCTTTTGCCGCCTTTCGGTATAAAAACTATTCGGACATACTTCTAAGACTGAGGTATGTGGTTTAGTAGGATACTGCTTCTGTAAACTTTAACGACCAAGGGCAGCACTATCTCATCATGGGGAGAATGCCGTCCTGCCCCGGTGATTTATACGGAGCAAAACTGTGAATGGCCCAGGAGATCTTTTCCTTGGTTATAATGCGTTATATTTCTTCCCGGTGAGGGTTAACTCGTTCGCCTATTGGACGGGAGTGCGCAATGGTCTTTACAACCAGGAAAGTGAGTGTTGAGTAGAAGCCCTAATGATTCATCGATTGATTCCGTCCAGGTTCCGTTTGTCCTCTTAATGAAAGATGGACTTGAGCGTTATTTGGGTAGAATTTTACTAAGTCTAACAGATTCCTTTAGAGTATCGATAGATTGGAAGTATTCAGACCATGCTTAAGCTGATCTAATAGACTTTTTGTAGAACTTTAGGCAGTCTTTATAAAGTTGCTAGAACTTTTGCCTGTAGCAGATATTGAAAGTGTCCCTAGTCATCCTTCTTAAGATGGTTAGGTCCTCATTACAACACGGCGGTAAGTTTTTCTCCTGTATTCAACGGGACACGATGCCTTAAAGGCTGTATTCATCGTCCTTTCTAGTGCGAACGATATTGTGTCCAGTTCCGCGCCTGAGTCTATTTCTAGGGCTCTGCGAAATATTTCATTTTCTCTTTTGGGGCCTTATTTCATTGGGGCCTTATTTCCTACAGCCTATTTCTAGGTGTGGGATGTTAGGAAGTTTAGATTTTAGGACCTGACCTATTTATCACTAGTCTTCTCTAGTTTTATCGGCATTAAGCAAGGTTGCATAGATGCGTCAATTCCGTAGATGTCTTTCTAATCCTGATGTATATGACATCGAATACTTTTTTAGAGATCAAGCCAACGCGATTATAGGTAGGTACTCGAAGCTTGCCCTTAGAGGGAAATTCAAAAGTCTTGTAACTTTATCCAGTTCTTGGTTCGTAGATGGAAATTTTGGGCTTTTTTGGCTTCTTCGTGAGTGATTTCCTTCAGAAACCTGGGGCCGAATTGCATCCGTGAGCGAGCCATACGTCACTGAATTTTGTTGATTTTACAAGCAAAACAATGACAAATTCAGTCACGTATTACTCGGTCACAAATACGGTAATTCAACCCCTGACTTCTTATCCGTCAACTTTTGTAGTGTCTGGGTAACTAGAACTGGTGGCTGTGGACGGTCTGTGCTCAATTTCAAAGGCTGATGCTCAGTTTCAATGCTGTCAAATGTTCGCAGTTTAAAGGGAAGTGATTTTTGCAGAAAATTAAAAAATGTCCAAATGTCTACATGTCCTAACCATATACCATTAGACGACTAATGCGTACTTTTCTGACCAGGTCGATGTCGCTGTACAGCTCGAAGAGTTCGCTGTTGAATCTTCTCCTCCAAAGCCCGTCAACGCAAACGGGATCAAAAATCACTCGAAGAATTTTGCGTTCGAAGCGACCAAGAAGATCCTCTAAGCTAAGGCTTCGATAGAATTAAAAACTCCTCAACCATTGAGGTATGGTTGTATGTGTCCCTACTTATTTATAATCTCCTCTAGTTTAAATAGTATTTCAAAGCAAGTCAGTTAAAAAGCCACCATATAGTGTTTAAAACACCTCGCCCCGCACCGCAACAACACTCACCTGATAAATCAAATTCCTTCTCAGCTTTTGACTGAAACCTGATTATTATAAAGCAACCCAAGCAAAACTACCAATTCCCAGTGAAAAGTGTTCAGTGAAAAAAAAAAAAAAAAAGAAGACTCTCAGCAACTGCGCAATGCCACTCCTGGCAACATCCATCATCTGTGCAAACATTCACCCCCACTGACTACGCCAAATATAATGGTGACAACAATTAAGATAACCTGTGACGGAGTATTCATCCAATCGAATTCATATCTATCCCCGACGACAACTGTTGTCAAGTCCCAGATCACCAGCCCCTCCGGTAGCAGTGGCGGCAAAGAGAAACCCTCAGCAAAAGCCACCACAATTCGCCTATTGTCACCCAAGCCAAAGAGCAAGCGTTATGATCTCAACGACGTCTACCTGTGTAAGCAGATCGTGTCAAAATCATCTCCAACATCCATCTACTCAAATACTTTGCTAAAGATTTGCCGCAGCACGAGTTGTCTGACTACCAAAGAGCAGCAGAATCTTCAGCAGCAGCAGCAGCATCAGTTTGCCACAGCTCGAAACAAGTCTCTTACTCATCACAGACACAAGCGGCGTAGCCAAAAGTTATGCCATGAACTTTTCAATGTAAAAGAGCACGTCGATTCATCGGCCAACAGTGGCAACAGCGGTGATGTGAAAAAGGCCAAAAGTTGTATGGAGTTGAAGCGAAAATCATTTCCATCGAGAAAATTACTCGAGACTTATTATTATTGCGGCGAAACGTCGACAAACAAACAACAGCAACAACAACAGCAGCAGTCTGCACAAAAGAAAGTCGCACTGCTATCGGTTCCTAAGAATCCGGATCTATTGACTGATGCATCTTACGACTGTGAAGTAGACATTCCAAAGAAGGGAAATCACCAAGAAACAAAGCAGCAGCAACGATCCAATTCTAGGGCATCAAATAGAGCAAGCTCCTCTTCGCCATCGGTTGGGAAAATACCGGAGAAAGTCTCATCAGCGTCATCCACCGCCACAAATGGCAGTAGTAAGTTTGATATATGTTTTCCTTGTTAATATTTATGTTTTTTTTTTTTTTGAATCCAACCGAGTTTTCCATTTTCTTTTGCGCTGGCTTGGGGTTGGTTTTCGTAATGGTACCTGACTGCGTGCCAAATAAAATGCACCAAGTGGGTGGGTTTGCAAATTAGGGTGACCTAGTCCACTCAATTTTTTTTTTTTCATTACGCGTTACAGATTTAGTTGGCACACTAATGTGCCAAAGTTGACATTTAATGCGTTTGAACTTTTAATCCTTTGTTACGTCGAACAAAGTCTATTAAATCGACTCCGCAAGGACTTGTGCCGTTATTTTTCTTATTTAACTTGTATTTTTGCAATATTTAATAAACGCCCGATGAAGGAACTGCAGCATGTGCATAAATTGTAGGTCAACCGTAATAGGACGATGATTTTCCTAAACTTGAACAGAAAATGTACAGAAAGCCACTAAAGTTCTCTAAAAGCTTTGTTCACTAATAATTTTGTGTTTCAGTGGAATCAAACGTTGGCTTTTAAGATAAATTACTCCCGTGGGATTCTATCAGGGTTTTGCCTTAAAGGTCTTGGTGTTGGAGTACCTAACTTTTTCTTCTTTTGGAAAAGCAAAAGGGAAAATCGTCGAAAAACATTGCAGAGCTAGAACGCGAGGGATGCTTCTGCAATAGTGAGAGACTTTAATCCATCAAAAAAACTTTCGTCATCCCGAATGTGATTGCACCTTTAGTTGTTCAACTAATCGGCAGTTTGTTTTTGAATTGTTTGACAATTTAAAATGAAGTATCCGCCGGTTGTCGGATTTCTGAACTTTTTTGGTAGAAAATATAACCTAATTTCTATTCTTAACTCATTTTTATAGATCAAGCGGTTTTATCCGCCTTAATCTACTGAATACATTATAAATAAATAATAAATAGTTGGCGCAACAGGTCCGGAGAGACCCTAGGCCTAGCTTCTCACAACCATTCGTTTTGTGTGAGTTTTTCATTTTTTTTGGAACGAATGGAAGGGATCTACAGTTTTATGCCGACTCCAAACGGCTAATTGAGAAGCTCTTACAAGACATTTATACTCTCGGATGTTTGTCAGACGTTCGCGAGAGGTAGCGCAGCGGAAAAAACCCTACAAAGGCGGAATTGGGTTTTTGCGGGATTCGAACCTTGAACCCCCGCATAGCAGTCCAACACACTAACCACTAAGCTACTGCGACTACTGAATACTACTGAATACATTGACTGTGTTTAATAATTCGGTTATTTCTAAGCTAGCGTGGTTGAGGAGCCTACGTCTGTGCATTTGAGCAACTTTTTTAAAATTATTTTCCAAATTATACACTACTAGCTGACCCGGCGAACTCCGTTCAGCCCAAATTCGTTAATGTAATGAAAATAATATTTCCAAGCATGCACAACGCATGCTACTTTAAGTTATTCCGTCAATTCAAATTCTTTATTCAAAAGTTATAATAAATACAATAAAAATAACTGAAGTATAGTAATATCATCGATGTATTTCAGTAAAACCGCAACGATTAACGTGCCGGCCAACCTTCCGCCACATACAATTGACCATGGGAAAAACACGGGAATTCAAGATTGATGCCATAAATATCCAGCGATTATCCTTGCGACTTATTATTTGTCATAGACGCTTAAGTGCCAGTGACAAATCGTTCTGAATAAGCGGACTCCGCGATATGACAATGTTTACCCTTTAATTTTCCCCTCAAAATCACCCTTGCATGACATTTGATTTGAGATTCTTCACAATCATATCAAACGCGATCCGATACAAAGTTTCGGTGCATTTCGGTTGCTCAGCAAAATTAGAATTCAGCTGACTTTTAATTTAAAATTGAGGAACGGTAAGTCCGGAACATCCAAAGAATTCAAAAATTAAAAATTTTAAATTATTTTTCTTGTATTGGAAGTGACACTCAGTGTTGCCGCAAGCTTTTTTAAAAGTGTAACAATTTTGTTTAAAAAGTGTAACAAATGGATAAAAAATGTAACAAACTGGAAAAAAATTGTAGGTATCTTCTATCACATTTAAAAAAAAAAACTTTTTTGACCTGCCGTCCGTTTTGTGTTTAACAAATAAAAAAAACAAAAAAATAAACAAAATTATTGACCATCGAAGTAGATTTCAATTTCTAATTCATAAACTTTATTTACCACAAGATGTAGAACATTGTCAACGGCGAGACAGAAAAATATGGTTTTTAAGGATTATGCACATGAGAGCGAACTGCGAATAGGAGAATTGCGAACAAATCAATTTAACTGTATTTATGAATTGAAAATTGCTATTTTTTCTATCACAAAACCATTATATTTAATTTATCTAACATCTAGTCTAAGAAAACCTGACTCTCAATTAATTTAAACAGCTAAATTAACAATTAAAGCAATTTTCCCGCGAACTGAAAATTCTTGCCGCGAACTGTCACACTTTATTCACAATCCACGCAAAACAGTCGCGATCCACAAACCCGCGAATGAAAAATTCGTTTCTACTTAACGTTTAAAAATGAAACTGATACGCGGGTATCTGCGACCAAAAAAAGTTTTCATTTGAATGAAGTGTCAGAAACTACGAATATTCGCGTGTTCGCAGTTCGCAATTCGCTCTCATGTGAATAGTCCTTTATATGGCTTTTCTCGTTCCCTCCCATTCCCATTCCCACTCGCAGTTTAATGTTTTGCACATCTTTTGCTCTTTGTAAACAAACAAATACATTGACGCTGTGTCCAGCGTAAGCACGGGCATGCGTTGCGATGCGGCCAATGCGGGCAGCTGTCAAATTCAAACAGATGCTAGCAAATGTATTAGTGGAACCCGCATGAACGCACTATCGTACTGTAATTGGACACACACGTATTCATCGCAAACAATTGCAGTGCGTAGGGGAATCGCATCGCACGCCAAAAAAGTGCCCATGCTTACGCTGGATACAGCGTGACAGTAATTGGTAGAAGTTTGCTCGAAAGAAAAAAGTGCTGCCAGTTCAACTTTCAATATTTTTAATGAGATAAACAAGAAAGGATTTTAATGGAAAAGAATGTAACAAAGCGAAAAAGAAAGTAACATTGTAACAAAATTGTAAAACAATTAAAAAGTGTAATACCTTTGTTACACTTGTAACATTGTGGCAACGCTCACACTACCCGTTTTCTATCCATTCTATTTTTTTTAAAGTGCGGTTCTATTATCAGGTTTGAAGACAAATCTGCGATCATCTGAGTTCATTTTCTCTATCCCCTTTTTACCAATGAATGAATGAATGAATGAAGCAAAGTACATTTTTTTTTACTTGAACAGGTATAGCTTTTATACGTAAGCTGCTAAAATGAAAAAAATGAAAAAATAAAGTAGCCTATTTATCCCGTAGAGTTCTATTAGTGAAAGAATTTTTGAAATCGGTTCCGGAGATTACCTCCCACAAACAAACATTACATCTTTATAATAAAAATGTTATGTGATGTGGTGATGTGATGTGACTAGCTGACCTGGCGAACTTCGTACCGCCTAACGGCCAATGAATTTAATGATACCTCTTAACTAAACTTAATTTATTATTAAGTTCCATAGTTCATTAGGAAATACAACTTCAATAAAAGTACAAAAATCAAGTACAGGGTGTCCGCCGGGAAGGTATACTACTTTGTTTGTTTATAATTTTTGATTAAATGAAAGAGAATGGATCTTATATTGATAACTGTTTTATTTAATGTCGGCAATTAGGCAATTATGTATGGAATACAATATCAGGTAAATGCCGCCTCTGTTAGTCTCACAAATGCGAGCCCTTTTGAGCACATTTTTCATTACATTCTCACACATTTCACGCGGTATTTCATTAATTTCATCACTAATATTTTGTTTGAGTTGCTCAAGCGTTTCTGGTTTGTTTGCATAAACCTTGCTTTTCAGATATCCCCACAAAAAGAAGTCCGGAGCAGTCAAATCAGGCGACCGCGGAGGCACCGTCTTGTTGATACCACATGTTAATCAAGCCCAAAGCATGAAGTTTCGTTACCGTTACGCCGTTTTCATTTTCAAAGAAGTAAATTCCACTGATTCCTCCTGACCAAATTGCACACCAGACTGTAACTTTTAATGGATGCAAAGGTGACTGATGAATAATTTGAGGGTTTTCCATTACCCAGAACCGACTATTCTGTTTATTTACATATCCATTCAAATGAAAATGTGCCTGGTCACTCATTATGATTTTTTCATGAAAATCGGGGTTGTCATGGGCTAGCTCTTGTGTCAACTGAATCTTAAATGGAAACAAATGCAAATCCTTGTGCAAAATTGTCGCCAAAGTTGTTCTTTGAAGACCAAGCTCCAGAGCACGGCGTCGAATTGAGGTTGATGGATTGTTTTGAACACTTCCTTGAGCAGCAGTAATGTTTTCAGCCGATCTTGCAGTACGTTGTGGTCCATGCTTGGACCTATCACCTCACACAGACCCTCTTTCTTCGAAATCATTCAGTACACGATAAATAGTGCGTTTTGTTGGCACGTTGTTTCTCCCAAAAATTTCACGTAACATTCTCATCGCCACAGTAATCGATGATTTATTTTGATAAAATGTTTTAACGATTAAAACACGTTTGTTAATCGAATATTTTTCCATAATAAATTGCCACGTGTCTACTTCACGACTGCCAAATATGAACTGTCAAGACTAATGTTTACCAAAATGGCGGCAAAACGAAAGAGTATTCCTTCCCGGCGGACACCCTGTACATAAATATGGATGGATTTTGGAGGAATTATTATCTTCATCGTCTTCCTCGTCATCTGAAGACTACAAATCACCAAAAATACTTCATTTGTATCTATCTATAACAGGGGAAATATTTTTCAAGTCGATTTCCATTTGTGATATTTCCAAAAACGAATGCAATTTGAACAGCTGATATTGTTTACAAGTAACACCGTAATCCAAAAAATACAAAAGCAGATCAATTTCGTTCAATTGATTTTAAAAGGTAGCCCACCTAAAAATTTATTGCACAATCCGAAATTAACGTTTGGATTGATTGTCGATGCGTACACCAGCACAAAGAACATAACCATTCACAATATATAGAATATTTATATTATGTATGCACTTCATCAAACTGAACTCACTCTATGAACTCACTTTTCGCTTGTAATTTTCACAAAAAAAGAAAAAAAAAACGTTTAAAACGCGTTCAACTCAAGTCACCAGTTATCAAAACTTTATTGGAAGTGATGAAAATATAAAAATAATGAAATAAAATAAACAGCCTGCAAACATGATAACTTATTTAAATACAAAGTATAGCAGACAATACAGTAAACGATTATCTAACAGCTATCCAATTTCAACACCCCCTCTTAATCGTAAAATCCCAAACTTAGAGTTAGTTTCTTAATACGAGTGACATCTAGATTCTTTATGAAAATATCAGCCAATCTGTAGTTTCTACGTGCTGAATTTGTACAGCGCTTTTACTTTCTTAATTATTTGCCATACAGATGACTATATGACTATAATAGGCTCTTCTTTCAACTCGCCTAGGTCTTTCGTTATGCCTTTTAACTATCTAACCATAGCGCTTCTGTATAACAGCTGAGCTTAACGCAATATATTCTGTTTCACTGAATGATGTAGCAACTTTAGTTTTCTTCTTGCTGGACCAAGAAACAGTGCATCCATATCTTTTGAAAATAAATCTAGTAACCGATTTTTGATGATGGCGTCGTAAAATCGCTCCATACAAAATGTTGGGAAAATGAATTTTCGTCATAATTTTTTTTTTCCTGGATTTTTCGGGAATTTTCTTTGATATTCTCTTGCTTGGCCGGAGACCGAAATCTGTTCAGGGTTTCTTGAATATTAAGCTTGGATACTAGCATCACTTTCTTTTATATTTAAAGATGACTTTGACAACTGAAATATCCATCGAAAAACTTCTGTTTTCGATGAAGTTTTCGACTCGGTGTGTACCGGTGAATACCTATGCAACTTGACACTGACACCCGTAATGACATTGCATAAATGATTATGACGTTTAATGACGTCCAGTGCTACCAAATTACCTATTATTCGATTATCATAGTCAGTATCCCTCTTCACCAGTAGGGTTTCAATAAATGCCAGTCACAATGATTTATTTTTTTAAATTTGACTGTTTTTTTTTCAGTTCACCCCGCCAGGCACAATAACTAAATAGGGCAGTCCAAATTTAAACAAATTCCCTAGACGAAACGCTTCAATCAACAAAGCTTACTAGTCACAAATAGCCCTAGTGGCTGTCGATGTCACAAGTCATTCCGTCACCACCCACAATATCATCTATTGAGTAACCATACCCCGCCTATAGTTGGACATTACCATGATTGTAATGTCCATTGAAATAAATTTAAACCGATTGTGACTTGGCATGCACTGCAATAAAACTGTGCTCTGCAGAATGTTGCCACCGCAGAAAAAAAAAAGAAGAAGAATCGTAACTTGACCACGTCTCTGTCATCTGATTGCCGACTCCGGGCACGTCCTTCTGTGCACTTGTTTTGTATTATGCGCCATGAATGTTGCCTCAACAAATTAATTTCGTAAAAAAGTATGTACTTCACTTCACTACTCGCGCATCAGATGAAGACGATATAAGTACGGTAATACTGTTACAAAAGCGTGAGCTAAATTACGCTGAACCATAAATAAAGAGGTCTTCTGCAGTCGTCGAGAAATTCGAAGCTGGGATAATTTTGTTTTTAAAATTCTCTCACAAACATCACACGAAGTCATTGAATATCATTTGCATATCAATCACTTTACAAACAGCAAGCAGCTCATGTTTAGTTAGGAGATTGCCTCAATGGCGATAAATTATCATAAAGAAAAAAGCACAAATACTTAAGAAATTAATTAACTATTCACAGAGTCTCTTGCTGATGATGAATCACAAGCAGCAGACTGAGGGGTGTTTGTCCGGAGATGCGTGATTTATGCAATCAATCTATTCTGATTTCTGAATCATCGGTATGACAGTCCCTGTGATATAATTTATTTCTTTTGTGTAAGTCAACAATATATTACTTTGAACAGAATACAATCAAAATTAACATGAATGTTGTTGTTGATGGAAGGAGTAAGCAAATGATTGTCCAGTTCTTCAGTAGCTGTACGTCAATGACCAGTTGTCATCATCCGCACGAAAAGTGGATGGAAATTGAATGTGAAGTGAGTGGCTGGTCATTTAAAAGGTGTTTCTCATATAAAATGGGTCCGAAGGCCCAACCGCCTTCATTTTCCTTGTTTGCTTTTTTGTGTCCCATTCCTGTCAGTTGTTGACAGTCATTCATAAGTTCTAAACTCACTCTCGAAAACATAAAACTGTGTAGGTAAACATCTTTTCCTCTTGCAGAGGGTGTACTCAGTAAATGGTGCTGGGAAATAAGTTCCCGGGAACTATGTCCACTGAGGAACTTAGTTCCCACCTAATGGGAAATAAAACCACTTTCGTGAAGTGGACTTAGATCCCATGTAAGGTGGGAAATAAATTCTGAGTGCTTTTTGTTCCCCTTTTAACGTGACATAAATTCTCACTGTCGACTAAGAACAAAGTAAAACTAAAGATTCAAGTTGGTACTTTGCAATTTTTATTAACTAAAGAGAAATTAAATTTTAACTGAGGCAAAAAATGTTAAAATCGAAATTCGGTTTGCAAGACTCTGAAAGTAATCAAAGAAAAATCGAAGCTCACCAAGACCGATCGTGCGAATTTTCTACTTTTATTTTCTCAAATTTTCGGAGGCTAAGAATGACAAATTACTATCTTCAGCAACTTTTTTATTTTAGCTTTCGTAAATTTTAGAAAAAGTAAAAAATTCGCTCGAATTTAGTCTCGTGGACTTATATCCCTGCGCCGAAAAATCACCGCAATTTTTCTTTGATTATTTTCAGAGTCTTGCAAACTGAATTTCGAATGGAGTATTGTGTCAAATAAGTTGACTCTTCTTATTTTTGAATGTTTACTAAGTTCCCATAAGGTGGAAACTTAGTCCCTCAGTGGATTTAGTTCCCGGGGACTTATTTCGCTGCACCTCAGTAAATTTCACGTTTGCGGAATAGGACCCCTAGTTTAGTCGTTCTGTTCATTTGGACTGAGTCCCTGTTTAAGTTTAGGATGACACACTTTGGAGGGTTTTCGTTCGACGAGGCGAAGATAGAGCTTATGCTTTTTACAAACCGTTTTAAGGTACAACTCCCGATAGGTGCACCGAAAATAAACATTTTTTTTTAAATCAATAAACTATAACCTTTCAAAAACCATAAGTAAATTTCGGGCAGATCTACTCGCTATCTGCTAGGGCTCCCCTCAAATTAGACTTTATTCAACAATAACACAGCAAAAGGCAGACATACTCATTCACATCCAATCTGCCATAAATATTGGGGACGTTCGGAAACCTAGTTTATGTACCACGTCAACTAGATTTGTCGGGACTGGTTATCCGAACGCGTTGACTACAATTGGTTTCTTATTCTCGCAGTCAGCGTTACCGTTGTCTGCTTAAAATCACAATTTGGCACTTTTTTCGGGAGCCTTTAACAATTTTTTGCTATTTTACTCGTTTTTATTTGGAAAATGCCCTTTGCAAACTTTTCAAAAATTGTTATTTCAAAAAAAGTGCGTTTAAAATGAAAGACGGTTGCCTATCACAACATTGTTATGGTGCTATGCGAACTAATGGTTGTTAAATATCGTGCGAAATTTTTAAAATTGCAGAGGAGCTTTAGAAATGACACCCTTTTCTCTGACCGGCCCTTTTTTTGGACGTTTCAGAACTCTGCAGCGGCCATTCTGTTTATTTTAAATCTGACTCTTCGAAATGTCAACTGAGTATGCAGGCAGGATTTTCTTGACTAGATTTATCGGTTTCCCCTCCATAAACGCCAACTGCAAAAACTATTCGCGTGAACATTCTGGGCCAATTAAAACTGAAATGAATTTAGTCAATCAGCTGTCAGACTTACTAAACTAGGAATCCGAACGTCCCCATCGTCTCCTTATAGTTAGCGAGACTCGCTTAATCAGTTCAATGTTAGGTTATGTTTGGTTCGCGCGAAAAACTACTGAACTTATGAATTACTAAAACTGATTAAAAAAATCATAAAGAGGGAGATATTTGCTCCAGCACACTCTGTAATTTCTAATGACCAAATTGTAATAACTAAAGTTCGGCCAGTGGTAGAAATTCTACCATTTTAGTAACCTGGCTTGTAGGCAAAATTTTGGAAATATTGGAAAACAAATTACACACACCATTTTATGATGTGGTTCTTAGCTATTTGCTCTTGTCTATTTGTATATAAGATTGAAATACGCGAACTCAAGGCGAGAAACGAGATCAAGTTGACAACTGACAAGCAAATTTAACCCTGCAAAGATAATCTGCGTCAAATTGACTCATCCGAAAACAAATAATAGCTCTATATTTTTTATTATTCCGAATAACACATTGCGCGTTCGTAACATCCCAATCAGCACGAGTATCTATCGGTATGTGGACGTGTTGTTTGAGGAAGGTATCATCCATTTTGAGTTATAACCACGCTGTGTGTCAAATTTATCCATGATTATCTAAAGTGTGTTTGCAAAATATGATTATCTTTCCAGGGTTAAGAGTCGCCACTGAACTGGCGTGCGTTCATAATGACAGTGTTCAGACAAACCTAGCGAAATTGATTTGCCAGCGCTTTTATGTTTATTTTCGTGCGCGAATGCGTTCTTTCGAAATCAGTTCTTATACGAAAGTGTATATCCATATCCACTCCATAGTAGATAGAGAAAAGAATAATATGAGAGTTCCTTCCTAACTACACCAAGAAAAGGTGTTTCTGCTTGGAGTACGATGGACCGGGATTGGGCTGAGTGCTCCAGGATTCCGAGTTACCTAGGAAAAAAAAAAGCGCTGGAGGCGACTGGTGCTTATATATTATATAAGCGAATTCGCCGATGATGTACTGGTAGTCTTCTTCGAGTAGAGAGAGCTGTGGGGTGCACAAGAGGTAAAAAAATAGTCTCTTCCTCCTCCTCCTCATCCATGCAGCTTCTGCATAAATAGTTCCAACTTGACACTTACTAATCTGCTTATCAAGGATTTTCTATAGTCTTATAAGACTGTTGAAGCATTTGACGTCTAGTATGGGTCAGATTTGTTTCGTGATGGTGAACCCTGTTAGCAGCGCTCACACGCTTCAAAATTGGCCCTAACCGAGTGCGATTTTTGCTCATATAAAATGAGTTAAAATTAACTCATTCTCTGTTAAAAAAAAAGAGAAGTCGTTGTGCCGAGTATGCATAACTGCCGAAATAAAAAGGTAAAATGCATACTGTTAAAAAACACACTTCAACAGTTGTTTTCAACCAAGCTTGTAGATTTACCAACCAAATAGTTTTATTTTGGATTTTAATTACTTCACTTTTGCTGGCGCTTACAGTCCGGGATGGACCACGGCCTCAACCAACAAGCCCCTCCAGCCAGCTCGGTCCCTCGATAGCTGCCTCCAGTTACGCACACCAAGTTGGTTGAGGCCGTTCTCCACTTGTGCGCGCCACCTAAGGTGGGGTCTTCCTCTGCTGCGTTGTCCCTCAGGGATGGATTCGAAGACTCGTCGGGCTGGTGCGTTGTTGTCCATACGCTCCACGTGTCCTAGCCATCTCAGCCGTTTCGGATTTTACGACCGAGAAAATTGATGAATCGGATATTTTAAATCCACTTACTCAGTAGGAGTAGTAGGCGCAGTGGCTTAGTGGTTAGTGTGTTGGACTACTAAGCGAGGGATCACAGGTTCGATCCCCAAAAAAAAAAATCACACAAAACGAATGCTTGTGACTTGTGAGTAGCTAGGCCTATGGTCCCTGCGGACCCGTTGCGCCAACTATTTATTTTTTTTTTTTTTTTTTAGCATTGAAGCTTGGAAATTTTTATTTATTTATTTATTTGTCAGCAAAATACTTGGATTTTCATAGACATTAGCTTATAACAATACTTAATTTACAAAAAATATTACCAATAAATAGAAACTAAATAGAGCAAACGATTATGACTGAAAAGCATCTAGTAGCTTTCTTTTTATTGTAGCAATCGACGAGTTAAAATCTATTAAATTGATATAATCATTGTAGCTTATCAGTAAGCCGTTGATAGATGATGACCTGCCGTAATTTGTACAAGAATGTGCGATATTAAAAAAACGGTTGTTTCGTAAGTTTGGACGATGGATATGTAAATTCAGAAGTAATAAGATCTCCGGAGAGTCGATTTCTCCAATAAGAATCCTATGTACAAAAATAATTCTTGCCACTATTCTCCTATTTTTAAGCGATTCTAGGCTAATCAATTGTAGCCTTGATTGATAGGAGGGTAAATTACTAACGTCAGCCCAAGGAAGCCCTCTTAAGGCGAACCTGAGAAATCTTGTTTGGATAGATTCAATTCTTAAAATATGGACATCATAAAAGGGACACCAAACAATGGATGCATATTCTAAAATAGATCTAACAAATGAAAGATAGAGAACTTTGATAACGTATGGGTCAGAAAAATCGCCTGCATAGCGCCTTAGTAGTAGCTCTATTTGCCCTATTTGTGGAAATCGGCGTATATTGCCTGCTGGAGGCATTCTACACAATGTGGCAATAACGAAAATGGGGCGTTGCACCTCCAATACAAACAATTCAAACGTGCTTCGAGAAAGTTGTAAAATTGAGATTAATAATGCGGAATTTAAGACAAAAGTCTTATTTTTGTGTGGTTATTAAGCTTTATATCGAGTTTTTCAATAAGAGCGCTACAAACGTTTTTTTTTAAATAAAACAAAAACGGTTTTGGATATCAACGAAATTCTTTATTCCTGTGAAAGTTCGTTCGATTCCATTATGGAACTCGATTTCTTTTGCATGGCCACCACGGGCACGCTTGCAGAAGTCCAGACGCTGAACCCAATTTTCGACGGTTTTCAAGCATAAATCGGCCGATACTGCTGCAATTTCAAGTTCGATGTTCGTACGAAGTTCATCAATCGTCGCTGGCTTGTTGGCATACACCATAGACTTGACGTAGCCCCACAGGAAATAGTCTAACGGCGTCAAATCGCATGACCGAGGCGGCCAAGCGACTGGACCATTTCGTGAGATAACACGTTCTCCAAACTTGGTTTCCAATAAATTGATTGTGACATTCGCTGTGTGGCTTGTGGCGCCGTCCTGTTGGAACCGCATGTCCTCCAAGTCCATATCATCCATATGGGGCCAAAAGTATTCGGTTATCATTGAACGGTAGCGATTCCCATTCACAGTAACGTGCCGGTCTTGATCATCACGGAAGAAGTACGGCCCAATGACGCCGCCGGCCCATAAAACACACCAAACCGTAATTTATTCGGGATGCAATGATGACTCATGGAGTACGTGTGCTGCCTGACCAATACCGCATATTTTGTTTATTGACGAAGCCATTCAGCCAGAAATGAGCCTCATCGCTGAAGATGATTTTTCGATGAAAATCCGAATCATTTTCAAGTTTTTGTTCAGCCCAATTCCCGAACATACGACGCTTCTGGTGGTCAAGCGGCTTCAGTTCTTGCGTCAATTTAATCTTGTAAGGACGTAGGCCAATATCTTTTCGCAAAATTCGCCACAGCGACGTCACAGAGATGCCCAACGTTTGAGAACGACGTGTGAGAGACACATTTGGGCTTTCTTCAACTGAAGCCTCAGCGGCAGCAATATTCTCGACACTACGGGCACTTCTTTGTCTCACTGGCACGGGAACATTTTGTACTGTGCCTGTGGATTCAAAT
The DNA here is from genome assembly GCA_946477585.1 of Cheilosia urbana. Lineage (NCBI taxonomy): Eukaryota > Metazoa > Arthropoda > Insecta > Diptera > Syrphidae > Cheilosia > Cheilosia urbana. The sequence goes on from OX297853.1 coordinate 26,797,655, forward strand.
TTTTCCACTAGACGCACAATTGTTGATCTGCTAGGACGATTATGACGACCATAAATTGGACGTAGCGCTCTTAACGTTGAGGCCACTGACTCCGAATTTCGGTAGTAAATTTTAATAATTTCGACTCGTTGTTGGCTCGTATATCTTTCCATCATGAAATGGCAAACCTTACTGAAGAGAAATGTCAAAAGAGCGGCAAGAGCTTCGGCGTCGTTTGCTGTCCCTGTCTCTCTACTTTTGTAGCGTCCCTGTTGAAAAATCCTGTACCTTATTCACACCGAGCCGAAAATCGGGTTTTTCACGAAAACACTTATCGAAAACAGAAGTTTTCCCATACATACCTATTTCAGTTTTCAAAAAGAGTCATTTACACTAAAGTTTAATGCCTTATCCGAAAAACAAAACTCGTAAGTTTTCTCAGGACAGTTATACTCCGAATGGATAGTGGGAAAACCTTTAAGTGACATTTTGAGCTTTTCCTGCCGTTTACACTGGATCCCCTCCGTCATTAGCCCGCCCTGAGTGAAGCACCACCGTCTCAAAAAAAAAAAAAAAAAATAATAACAGGCCCCACAATTCAGGACAAATTTCATCCATTAGATCACCGCTCTTCATTTTGCTGAATTGTTCTCCCTAATCGGTTCAAGGAACAATGTTGGCCGTGTGTAAAAATCTTAGACTTGCCAAAAATAAAACCACCCAAGACCCAGTGAATATTGATTATAGGGGGAAAGAAATATAAGAAAAGTAATCAATCCACGTGATTTGCGTTAATCTACTTATTGCATCCAGAAGGAGGAAGCAGATTACTCATAGGTACACCATCAACCAGCCATTTGTGTCGGTTCATTGGCTCTGCCATGCCAATGTGCAAAAGTCGACTCGGAATCGAATATCAAATAATGAAAATGTGAAGAAGAGCGCAAACAAAAAAGCAAAAAAAGTATGAAGAAGGAAAATCAGTTCAACTGGCTTCTTTTATACGTCTGCCCGGGCTTCCTCTCCGTTCGTATTAAGGCGTCAAAAAACCTAATGAGGAAGTCTGATATTCGCACGTAGTTGCACGTTGTATACTTTTCCGGAGAGAAAAAAAAAATCATCACATACCTACACAGATCTACAGACGAGGAGAATAACAGTCTGAGGAAATTTGCAAATGGAATAAGTTTCTGATTGAAGAACGTAATTGTATCTTGTAAATGAATTAGATTTCTCATCTCATATGGCTGTCAGCTCTAGAGCCATTGAAAGGCAGCAGGTCGGGCGGCAGGAGAGAGATGTACAGTGTACACTGTACCAGGGCTAAGACAATGGAGGCACTGTAATGAGAGTGACTAATTGAAACCCACATTCGAAATGAGGACTTTCAAATCGTCTGCTTTGTTGTTTTGTTTATAATATCGTCAGAGCGACCAGATTGTTTACAGACTGCAGAGTTGGCAGAATCTTTGTAATGAGAAACGCCCACGGTTTTCGTAGATTCTGTTGACACCGCGTCATGTGTGGCCCAATGAATCATGCGCTGAACGAGTGTGTTTTTGTCAAGGACTACGATATTTGTTTATTTAGCTAGCGATTGTGAATGTCTTTCGTGAACGTTGCGTGGACCTTGTTTAAATAGCTATGACATTCGACACTTGGTTGACCGAATTTTATGACTTTTTCCCAACTAATTGCAGAGGTTTTAACTTAAATCACGTTCCGGAAGTTGACAGGCATTCTGAGATTTAAGTTTCATTTCATTTCATTTTCAGGACTTGTCAGGGTCGCCAATGACCCTTTTATAGGCCAATGGCTGCGCGTTCCCCACGTCTCCCTTAACCAATTAGCAAGTAAATTACAGCAACAAGTGCAGCGGATAACCTGCAATACTGCCCACGTTCCATGAGAAGTTCCCACATCGATGTGCAGGATTTCACTCGGTTCAGTTTGTACCGATGAATTCTGGAAGAGGATATTTAATGGCTATTTTAACGCGCTATACAGCGGCGGTAAGTTGGTCAAAACGTTTCAAAAATAACTTCAACTTTATCGGATGTCATCCACCAAGTGTGTAAGAGCGCTTGGATTCCAGAACACGATTGCCAACGCACACTCTTAAGCTATGATTATACATCATGCCGTCAACATTTGTCTTAAATTTGTCTATACGTGTGATCGCCTGTCAAGCGTCTGGACACGCGGGCTGTCGCAGCGCACTCTCACGAAAGACACACGAAAGACACACGAGTGACTACCGAAGGTATTAAATGTTATTCATCAGCATTTCATATTCTCAACATGTATAGTAGTCTCCAACTGAAGTTCTTTCGAGTCACTGTAGTTGTGTATTCATTTTAATTGTCATTAAATTAACGTTACAACTGAACTGAATTACATATTTACCAGAGTTACCAATACCCGAACTTTTGTTCCATATGAAATAAATATTCATTCGATAGGTATATTTCAAACTGATCTTTTCTTAAAATGGCCGAATTTTTGTGACGCCTGATGTCGCATGTCAAAATTTGCCACGAAAAATAGCACGTGTAATCCCAGCTTTACCCGATTTAGGGCCTAGTTATAGCAATGATTTTGCTATTTTTGACCACTTAAACTTGATCGTTGAACTCAATCTTGTTATTAAAATGTTGCTTATGAATTATAAAGTTAGATTATCAAAACAAAGTACGCAAATGATCTTTACATTTTCTATAAAAATAATTTATTCATTTTTCCGTAAGAACAATTTTTTCTGATCAACTTCTCCGTCAATTCCACAAAAGAAAACCAAATCATTCCACTGAAATATTTCATTTCTTCACTGTTCCATCCGTCAGGAATTTTTTTTTCTGATGGTATCCAATCAGTGGGGGTTGGTTTGCTGTAATTGTTTTCATAGAGAAACATTTTTCTGACAAATTCTTCGCTATGACCGCCTAAACGAAAAAAAAAAAATTCATTTTCATACTGTTCCAACTTTTTCGGTTGCATTTTACGTATTACTATAACTGACAACTGAGGCCTTACCAATGATCCATTCACACATACAGTCATTAATGTTCGGTCTGTAAAGGCTCCAAGTGACAAAGAACAGAAACAGGAACAGAAAAGAACGCTTTTTTCGTTCTGTAGTAAATTCTGGGTCTGTTTACGATGCTCTTTCAGCTGAACTGAAATCTGAAACAGAAACAGATCCATAAAAACATGGCTGCCGCCTGTATGTAAAGGGTGGTTAAGTCTTAAGAGCCGATGTTGATTTTGAATAAAACACAAATTATTAAGTAAATTATTGTCATTTCTTTTTATTATGATAATAATGGTATGGTTCAATTATGTATAATATAATATCAGCCATATGGCGGCCGCGACATCGGCGGCACACCTCCATCCGACGATCCAAATTTTCGATGACGCTGAGGCAAAATTAAGGTTCTATGCCGTTAATGTACCGAATTATCTCATCCTTTAGCTCTTGAATCGAGGTACACCTTTTCTTTCAAATAACCCCAAAGAAAGATGTCCAACGGTGTCAAATCACACTATCTTGGCGGCCAATTGACATCGCCAGCACGTGAGATAACACGGCCATTGAATTTGTCGCTCAAAAGGTCCATTGTTTCGTTAGCTGCGTGGCAAGTGGCACCGTCCTGTTGAAACCACATATCTTCCACATCCATATCTTCCAATTCGGGCCATAAAAAGTTCGTTATCATCTCACGATAGCGAACACCATTCACAGTAACTGCCTTACCGGCCTCATTTTGGAAGAAATACGGCCCGATGATGCCGCTAGCCCATAAACCGCACCTTTGTGGGTGCATTGGTTTTTCGACAATCACAATGCGGCAATTCTGCTTATTGACGAATCCACTGAGGTGAAAATGGATGATTAAATTGACCGAAAAATCACGAAGTGCACGATATGCATTTTGAATTGAACGCCCATTTTTATAATAAGACTGAATAACTTTAACGCGTTGCTCGATTGTGTATCTTTCCATGGTTCAAATTGAGTTAGTCTGAAATTGAGAAATGTCAAATGAAATGCAGAAAAAAACTTGACGTTTAGGTGTAGTTCACATTCAACATCGGCCACCCAAAATTTAACCACCCTTTATCAGTGGCGTCTCGTCAGGGTGTGCAAGGTGTGCATTGCATTGCACACCCTGATCTAACGGAAAAATACCTCATCAAACACTGTAATAATAATAAAACACACAAATATGATATGCACAATATTCCACAACCCATATAAAACCTCCATCACACAGCCTACACCGTTCACCATACTCATCCTTCCTAATTTTTCATTCAAAATTCCTTCATGGTTGAGAAAAAATAAATAAATAAATAAATAAACTCGCACGAAATCTCGCTGTACACGTGTTCTGTTGATTTCATCAAACAAATTCATTCTTTCATCCAAACTATGTATATACCTACAAGATTATCACTGTATTCATTCCCATTGTCATTCGTCACCCGCACGCCGTACATAACATCGCTTTACTTTGATGAACTTGAAGAATGGTACACCCATCTAAAGAATTCACGCGACGCCACTGATATAATATACAATAGTACGATGCGAAACAAACAGCCAGATGACAGATGCAGAAAAAAAAAAAAAAAAAACGAAGCGATGACGCCGACATATCTGTCACAATCGTTATTCATCAATCGGTGAGGAAATTTATGTAAAAAAAAAAATGTATAGCCGTCCAAACTGTCCGAAAAGTTATACCCAAACGTTGTATGCAAACGAAAGTGTTATTAATCAGTTTGTGTGTGAACTGTCATGCGAAATCGTATATATTACAAAGCCATAGCGACACGGCTTAATTTTTAAATTAATATGTGTCACTTCATGTTAAACGAGCGGATCCAATGATTCGGATACGACTCCACATCCCGGCAGTTTGTATTTGTAAACATTTTTCGTTTTTCCCGTCTTGTTGGTTCGCCTTTGTCTGCCGCAGAGAAAGTGACTTTGCAACTTTCTGCATGCGATTGCAATGCTCGATCGGAACATTTGCGTTCCCGCTGCAATAAATTAACGTAAAACTCACGCGATTTCAGCCAAACAGACGTTTGTTAATCCAACTTTAAACCGCTCAAAGTTCGCCTTGCAAAATTGACTTTCTTTATTACGATTTGCAATCGGGCTCATATCTCGTATCGTATCGACTTTCATTGAGCGATAAAGCAGTCTAGATTAAGATTTAAACTCCCACCTGATAAGACGAACATTCGCAATGGCAAATACAACTGCTTGGCTAAATTTCTCTGCTATGCACTTTGCAATGTTTGCTTTTTTCCAACAGGTATAATTACATTTGCGCTTTGATCGGATGTCAGTTAAATATTGGAAACACCAACCCGATGCTCCATGGGAATGGTGCCATGTAACACAAACACAAACAGCTTGTGTCGCTTTTGCGATGAACTAATTCACGTTGCGTGATCAACTGAGCAAATGCAAAAAGGAACGCACACCGTATTGTGAATGAGACAATGCGCCAACACAATAGTACAGTTAGAATTTATTATAAAAAGGTATCATACAACTGTGTACCTACTGGTAAAGGGATCGTCATACAAGTCACGTAGGTCTAAATGGAACGCACTTGTTAGTTGGGTCCATTATAAAATAATCGTTCTATTGCGATGCAATTGCGGTTAATATTTTCCTGCCACTTAATTTATTTAAAGGAAATTTCTCATGTCAGTACTTTTTAAGATCTCTTCTCTGTCGATGTACACTTTATACTGGAACGGCGTTCTAAGGTTCCTGAGTTATTAAAGTTCTAAATGTTGGTGTTCATTAACCAAAAATCACAGGGAAGACCTTTTCGTGTTTTTCAGAAACAAATGCAGAGGATTTGTCATGATAACGACGAAGATAGAAAAATACTACTCGATGTTTCTTTTATCCTGGACCTGGATGCAGGCACAGTCTGGTCCATTCCCATAGTTTTCCAAGACAAAAAATAAGTACATATTTGCGAAAATTGTAATTAGTGAGCGAAAAACTCTCAGCGATCGGAAAATTGATTGGAATGTACGCGTATTCGACTAATTTCAAGCCTCCACCGAACGGAGGCGCAGTTCTCAGTTCGAGTGGGACTTTATTTTCTCTACAAAAACACCATTGATCTAAATTTAAACAAAGAAATTCCACAACGTATATCCAGTTCGAACTCTTAAGCCTGGTATCTAGTTCAAGCGGAATTTGATTATCTATATAAAAATCTTCTACCTGGAAACTGGAAAAACAGAATCCCCGGGGGTATTCTGCTCACACGCATAATCAGTCGGGCCAAATGTGTTCTCTCCTCAAGAGTGTCCGTACTAATTCCGTGCACAATTCTAGCGATTTATGTGTTTATTTTAAGCGCAAATTGGGCGGGTTTAGTTTTTTTTTTTGTTCAACATTTGGAATATTTATAGAGCAACCAGCTGACCCTAGTTTTTCCGAGCTTTCGCTTCATTCTGCATTCGGTCAATTCAAATTTTTTATTCAAAAGTTACATTAAGATTAAATAAATAGGTAAATAAAATCAAATACTTGTCGGCCAACCTACCACTTTTTCACTGGAGTGCTTTATGATACACAACATTTTTTGTTCTATTTCTATTATCGAGTGCGACCAGTGCAAAGCGAGAGCTTTGCCGACACGTGAAATTCAAGATTTATGCTACACACATCCAGCGATTGTCCTTGCGACTTATTAATTGTCATAGCAAAAGCGAGACGTACGGGAAATTGAAGACGCTCTAATACGAAAGGCAAATCGTTCTGAATAAGTAGAATCCGCGGAATAAGAACATCTTCGCCTTTGAATTTTCCAATAAAAATCGTTGCTTGAATAATATTTGAAATTAAATTCTTCACAATCAAACGCATACCGTTACAAAGTTTTGGTTCATTTAGGTTGCGCAACAAAGTGGGATAGTTGGTGGCTTCGTTTTCATCCATCACGGAGTCGACTGATTTGTATGAATGCAACTCTTTTGAATGGCGAAATTCAAATGATCGACATTCTTGTTTTTCGCAGCCAAAATCACTCTTACACTCAGCCAATCATGGTCAGCATAATTCTGAGTGATATTCGAAAAATTATTCATGATTAGTTCTTCCGGTATCGTTGTAAAATTGCAAAAATTTGGTGGAAACTCAATCAGGCCGGTGATTAAGTCTGCTGGAATCACACCATTGCCCATCGCCAACAATTGCCTGGAGAGCTCTGCACCGGACTGGTCATTTTGTAAAGAAACTCGCATGTTCCTTGTCAAATGCAATTTCTTCACTTATCGCCATAAAGCAGATGCCTTCAGGCAAGCATTCAAATCATTTGCCGGAGTTGATCTCGAAATGACAGGCAGCGTTTGACGAAAATCATTGCTCCACCGAAAGGTCGCTTATCATTACGTAAACAATTCAGGGCCTCCAATGCGCGTTTGCAAGCCATTGTGCATTCGTCCCATATGATAATCTTACATTGATGCAGTACTTTCGCCATCACAGAATGTTCTGCTGTTCGACCGCCATCTAACAAAGTAGCCGCTATCCCAGAAGAGGCTAGGGCCAAAGCGATCTCAGATCTCGAACGAATTGTAGCCAAAATCAGTGAAATCATGAATGTATTTCCAGTTCCACCGTGCGCATCAAGGAAGAAAATTCCGCCATTTTCGTTATCGACTGTTTGCATCAATTCATCGTACACTTTCTTTTATTCTTGATTCAACATTGGCACATTTGTTCGAACAGCTTGACTCAATGCGATTCGATCGAAGTCCATTTCTCGCTCCAGTTCTTGATTAATTGTGTCTTGCATTGAACGATTTGGCTGTGGCATCCCCAATTTGCACAACAAATTGCCACAAATTGCAGTTTTTCTGCTCGCAAAATCAGCTGGCTGTCAGATTTCATGTTCCATTGGCCACAAAAAAATCACTTTTTTTTTTTCAGAGTCAGAGTAATTTTGCGCATCTCGATTTCTGAGCGAGATTTACACCTACTTGAGGCATCACATCAAGTGACAAAGAACAGAAACAGGAATTGAAACTGAAACAGAACAGAAATTTTTTTCGTTCTGATTCTGTCTACGTTGCTCGCTCAGCTACAGAAAACTGAAACAGAAACATATCCATAAAAACATGGCTCCCGCCTTTCTGTCAAATTGTGTTTCGTTTGATTACATTTTAGCTTTGACTTCAACCAAAAAATGGAACAGATTTTGTAAATGAAGCTAATTGTCGAATTGCGGCGTATTATTTGTTTTCCCATTTTTCGTTTGTTATTCATACGTGGTTATCACAATATAAAATAGTATGATGTGAGTGGACATTTAATTTATGAAAAATGATCAATGCAGAATATTTCAAGGAAAATAAAAACATTTTGACTTTTGGAAGTCAATGATATACAAAAGCGGAAAATACACAACCATATCTATCCTAATATGTTTTTAGTATATAAAACATCTCATTTAGATAGTTTTAATAAGTAAATAAATCAAATTATTTGCATTTTAAAAATATATAACAAACCAACAGCATTCAGAAATGCTAAAATGTGGTATTCCCGAACTCTTTCACCTTCCCCAAAGGTTAGCAGCGGCTGTCAGCATTTATTTTATATTTTTTGTATGTTTTTGCATATCACACGGATTATAATTGACATAACACCGATATGAAAACAAAATGGCGGAACTCGAAAAAAGGGGGCCAGCGGGAAGAGGATTGCGAGTTGGGGGCTCAGTATGATTTGGTCTTTGCTCCATAGTTGCTTTTAGAGATATGCAGATCGTTTTGATAAAGATAATCCCAACAGTTACGTGATTTCAACTCGCATGTGTCTTGACATAATCGGGCTGTCAAAACATATTGCCAGTACTGGATTCTGAACAATTGATGTGTTTTACTTTGAAAACGTAATTTTACGTATTCAGGGGACAGATTCCGTATATCAACGATCGTCTGAACGATATCGTTTTCGAAACTGTAATCACCACTAGAAGTTATAATCTGCTCGAATTTTTTTGAATGTCATCAGCTTTCTTTACATTTGTGGGAAATGAACTGGATTTAGCTCTCGAACTTGTAATTTTAGAACTTAGTTGCTAGTTTTGGGTTCTATCGTTTCGACGATAATCGCCTGAAAAGTAACGGAATGAGTGCCCAGTTCGTTCACTGACTTCTGACTTAATCGGTTCCATAGAGTAGTTCCCAACAATGTCAGTGTCAAATAAGAAAAATAAAATACCAAGTGACAGTTTAAAAACTTGTAACAAAACTAACGCAGGTACGTTTAAACCCAAAAGACAGCGCATCAGTTAAAGGAAATTTTCTCTTACCCTCATTTATTTTTCCTCAATGAATTATTGTATAATATTAGTTAATAAATGTCTTCTTCTTAAATTGACACAGTATTATTTTATAGCATAATTGGGCACTTCACGTATCATGCGTGTAATTGTTTAAAGTAGGTTCAATATTTCTGTTCTGTTGTTGCCTCTGACATTAGGGGTCTCACCTTAAGAACCAGAAAATGGCGGGTGAGACTGGTTACGGGTGAATATTACTGTATTGTATGATGTAATTCATTCTTTATATTAGACATACACATATATAGTACCTATTTACCTTTAAACGGCTGATTCATAGTTGCAAAAGCTGATCAAACATGCAATTCTTATCACATTCGTAAATAGTTGACAGACTTTGAAATGAAAATATCGGCACACACTAGTTACGAGCATTGCAATAGAAAAAAATGTGAATTACCACTCAACTTGTCGGACATTTGTATAAATAAACAAATAACAATATACAGGTCGGTGGTGTGTACACAATTACCCATGTTTTTGTAAACCAACAACAGCACCTGATGTTTTGCACATTTAGTGGAAAAACGTTCCCACTGCCAGTCGCACTCTATATTTACTTTTATTGAATCAAAAAATCCAAAATAAATAATAATTTCAATTGCACACTCAATAATATGCGTCACAAACGAGCAATACAGCGTTCAGCCGAGTAATTTGCATTTCTCCCCCTTCAATTACTATTTTCATCCGTGGGTATGTGTACGGAGATTGTTTGCTGTGTTTACCAACCGCATTCACAGTGACTAGATATAGAACCCCCTCCCAGCATTGTATATGGACAGAGACAGAATTTGAAAATAAAAACAAAAAGTAACAACGAGGACAACGAAATTCACTGTCAAGGTCGACCGCAATAAAACGAACAATATTTCGACGCTGTCGTTGACTGTTTCATTTAACACGAGCATGGTAAATCTTGGCTGCGCTATCTGTCATAAACGACACAAGTGCCACAAGCCGCAGGCACTTGTTACGAGTGCTTTTGTTGCCGTTTTTGTCGTTTCATATACATTTTTTTTATGGAACCTCTGCGTTTATGTGTGCCATTCAGAAAAGGTAGGCAGGAGAACATCTCAAGTAGATATGCTAATGTATGGTATTCATTTAGATACGACTGCAAGACTATATCTGGGCAGAAGGGTAATCTCAAATGACTCATTCCCGACAGTCGACAGCACAACAATACTATACACGGCAAACGATTCGAATTACTCACTGACAAGGCAAGGCAATTACGGTTTGCCAACTTCCTTCCTTAAGCCATCAGCGACTGGGGCACTGTGGGAAGTTCTATACCTAAAAGTTATACAATAAAGTTGACATTGAATCCGCCGCGCACAGTGTCACATCAGCGTCAGTGGTATAAGTGGGAAGACTACACATATATATACGTATGTTGACAATCAACAGAGATCGACTACGATCTACACACAGATGCGATAAAGCGAAAATGTAAACAAGGAATATTTTCAAAAGCCAACGATAAATATACGACTTCAAGCTCGACTTGGCGAATTTTATTCGTTTGTTGCCGCGTAGTTTATTGTTTCCCCCAAAATCCATTGAAAACGTGGAAATTTATTGTTAATTCCGAAAAAACAAAATGTAAACCTTAAGTTACAACACATTTGTGGTGTGGTGTGGCTGTAGCCTTGTGGTTTTTTGATTGGAAACACAAAATTGCCATTGTTGGGAGTATAAAACGAGTTCGCTTACTCGTCGTTTTGCGTAAGTTAAACTCGAGACGAAACTGGTATTCAGATTCATTCATAGTTTCTTTTTTTTTTTCAAATGGAATGCAAAATAATGACCGATTGTCATCTAAAAAAAAAAAAAGTTGAACACGCCACACTTGTCTTACCACTCTGGTTGATTATTTTGAATTTTTCTGTATTTTCTCTTTTGGATAATCTATCATCTTGTCAAAGTAGAGTCCAGGGCGATTCTATTGTTTGTGTTGATGAGTAAATTTTAAAATAAACTGTTCCATGTGACTCAGTGTCAAGGTTGCTAGATATACGAAATAAAATTTATGAGTTTGCTTTCGCTAATGTTTGCTCATTTAGACGACGAAATGGTTTTAAATTGGCTTGGGATTACTTTCGTTCAACTATTGTTACTAGAGGTCGCCCAGTGGTAGAAATTCTACCATTATAAAGGGTTTTCCAATAAGAGGTGTTATTGTGAATGACCCGCTTTTTCGGTAGCTGTCACTTTTGAAGCTTTTATTCTTTGGCATTTGACAAGTAGAAACTACGCCATTACTAAAAATGGAACGATACACGCTTCAACAACGCATTGAAATTATTAAAATTCACTACAAAAATGGTGAAAATCTTGCAGTCACAGTTCGCAAAACTAAAGCGTTTTTTGGTTGTCGTGAAGCACCTTCTCGGACCGCAATACAGAAATTGGTGGACAAATTCGAGCTGTTGGGACAATTAATGATGTGAAGAATAAAACCCGTGCACGTCGCTCAAGAACAACTGAGAATATTGCTGCTGTAGCCCAAAGTGTTACAGAAAACCCAGGTTTGTCCATTCCTCGTCGTTCTTTGGAATTGGGCATTCCACAAACGTCATTACACCTCATTTTGCATAAAGGCTTGGGTCTTAAGGCTTATAAAGTTCAGTTAACACAAGCACTCAAGCCGGCCGATCATCAACAACGTCGTGTCTTTGCTGATTGGGTCCTTGAAATGCATGAAAATGATACGGAATTCCATCGAAAAATCATCTTGACTGATGAGGCCCATTTCCACCTCGGTGGCTACGTCAACAAGCAAAATTGTCGCATCTGGGCCTCGGAAAACCCAAGAGTTATTGTTGAGAAGCATCTCTATCCTCAACGTGTGACTGTTTGGTGCGGTTTATGGTCCGGTGGGGTCATTGGACCTTACTTTTTCGAAAATGAGGTTGGATCAACAGTTACGGTGAATGGATTGCGCTATCGAGAGATGATTAATGATTTTTTATGGTCGGAGTTGGGTGGTATTGATCTGGACAACGTTTACTTTCAACAAGACGGCGCTACGTGCCACACAATCAACGAAACCATTGATCTTTTACGGGAAAAGTTTCCGGACCGTGTTATCCCTCGAAGAGGTTATCAAAATTGGCCACCGAGATCTTGTGATTTAACAACTTGCGACTTCTCCCTTTGGGGTCACGTGAAAGATAAGGTCTACGCCAACAGCCCAGCGTCGATTCAAGACCTCAAAGATAAAATTCGTGAGGCTATCGAGGACATAGGGCTGCCACTTTGCGATTTGGTTATGGAAAATTTCATGAAAAGGATATGGTCCTGCATGCTTGCTCGTGGTGGCCATTTGGGTGATGTTGTTTTTCATTATTAATGTCATACCTTCCTCTTTATTATGAAATAAACATCCGGTCATTTAACTCAAAAAATGACATTTTTCTTTGAATACCAAAATAACACCTCTTATTGGAAAAACCTTTATTAACATGGCTTATACACAACATATTGGAAAACAAATTACACACAGTATTGCACTATCTTCCCAATAAATATGTTGTATTTGAGGCAGTGAAAGTGGTTCTTAACGATTTTCATTCGCCTATCTAATATGTAAAAATCTCGTGTCACGGTGTTTTTAGCCATACTCTTTCGAAACGGCTGGACCGATTTTTATTAAATTTGTTGTGTATATGTATTTGGTAATGAGAATCGGTGGTTATATATATTTCATACCGCTATGTGATTAGGGTGTCCATGTCCACAACATTTTGGCTTTTGATTTTGACAAAAATTTTTTTTTTTTTTTTTTTTGGCATCAGCAAATATCCATAACCCCAAGTCTTCACTACCCTATCCCAACCCACCATTTTTAAATCGCGATTTTAATATTTTTGTATAAACAATGTCGAAGTAATTTAGTCGTCATCGAAATTATTTATGTTGTTGAATAACAGATGGCGTTACTTCCCCCCAATTGAACTTTCATCCGCACATGGGCAAGTCCTTGACATGAAGTGTCGCGTCACTTTGACAATTCACTCTGCATTTTTTTGTATAACAACCCCGAAAATGTTCAACCGTGAAAACCAGAAATTGCATTCCTTCAGAGGTGGATTGTGGGTATTGATGAAAATAAAATTTGGTTTGGGATGGAGAAAATTTTAATCTATGACAATGAGCTAATTTTTTTATTATTACATATTTTATTTTATGATCCTAAAAATGGCTTCAACTTTCATTTTTATTGTTCTGGGGTTTGTTTAATTGCCTGTATGAAGGGAATTACAAAGGGTCTTATGATGGCCTCCTTCCCGAACTTAACCTAACCTAACCTTATTTCATTCTACAAAAAAAAAAAAAAAAACCCAAATCATAACTTATGTTCTTGCTCTGTAAATGAATACAGAGAACATTTCTCCTATAGTTTATCGGTACATCGAATCTGGAGTTGCATAAACACTAATTCACTTTAATCATGGGTAATGGGGGCGATGTGGATGTCTGAAATGTAATTTTGTTTGCAAAGGAGAAAATATCGATTCAAAGGAATGACAAACACTTCGGAATTGACAATCGTCTAATTTTGTCCTCCTCTAAAAACTCGTTTTCGCAAAAGGAAAGAGCCGATAATAAGGAGGCAAATCGTGTATTGAGAGCCACCCATCGAGCAAATGCTGATTAAGATTAACGGATCCATATTGGACCATTGAACATAATGACAGATATCCTTCGCATTGGCCGGGTTCCACTGCCCGCTAGACGTCTAGCACAAAATATCCCAGATGAACTAACGCTCGCACTAACACTAGCGGCAGCGGCAAACTTCCCACTGCAATAAAAGAAATGTTACAAATATCAAACAATAATATCTGAATTGCTATTTTATTTACGTTATTACCAATTTTATCACACTTTCACTTGCTCGGCTTTGTATTTACTTTTATTTTGTAAACGTTTGAACGATTTCCTTTGACAGGTCGTTGTTTTTTTTTTTTCAACGCAGCGGGTAGTTTTGCGCTCGATTGAGAAATTTCCCTGAAAGGGAAATGTCAGTTTTTGTATAATGGAGTTTGACATGCCGCTAGTCATCTAGCGGCCGATTCGTCAATCCAATTGAATTACACGGACTTGCTATTGCTTGCGGTCAGACATCTATCGTAGTTGCCTTGTGAAGAATGAGGTTAACAAACTGCATTTGATTTCGTCTCGGCACAATTTGAAATTGAAAGTTGGCGCAGTTATAATTTTGTTTCGCAACCTCAATGCACCGAAACTTAGTAACGGAAAGCGTTTGATTGTGAAGAATCTCAAATCAAAGGTCATTGAAGTGAAGATTTCAAGGGAAAATTCAAAGGCGAAGGTGTTAAGTGTGTTCCTTTACTTTCGTAGCAAGAATGGAAAAGACTGCGTCAAAATGGTTGTGTTAGGGATAAATTCTGTTTCAGAGAGGGACACTTACGAAAAAGTTAGGGACCGCTTTTGTAGTAATCTATGAAAAATGACAGAGACGTAATTCAATAATTCATTAAAGTGGTGCGAAAAGTCGTTAAAATATCTGATAAACTCGAAGATTTGGCTTATTTTAATTTAACAAGTAGGTTTATTAGTTGATGCATCAGGCGATGAAAGTGATTAGGAGTTAATCGAACGCCTTTTTGATAAATCCCAGTACGACAAGCATTCGAGAAAAGGAAAAGGTAACACTGCATTAAAAATTACATGAAGGAGATTGGCCCTTCCTGGAGGAGAAAGTACTTCGTCGGCACTTTCGAAAGAAATCTTCATTCAATTTAATTTGGTAGGAGAAATACCGTAACTTAAGGGAGCCCAGTCCGAATGATGAATAAGACCAGTACTACCCGTACCAGCGTACCACGGCAATTTAATATACAAAAATGTTTCCATCGCCTTCTCATGCAAGCTCAATCTACATGTGGATTGGAATTGTGTGCTTTTTTCGTACGTATTATAAACTGTTTCATGGTCACTGGCGGGCCTTAAAAATAACTCGAACAATCTATCGCCGAAAGCTTTGACAATCTGTAACGACATCTATGTAATTCAATAATTGTGACATTCGTAAACATGTGGATAGGTAATTTGATTTGGAGTGCCTCTCGTTGTCATTTCCTGAATTATTGAAGTTCTCTTTACTTACACATTTTGTTTGATTTGTGAAAACTAATAGCCCAGTTAATATCAGTTCTGCTCAATGGGAAAATATTAAAGTACCTACGGGAGCGGCACCTTCTCCTTGTAAACAATTTTAGGCATAAACTCTACCAAAAGCTATTTTCTGTTACAATCAAGTGCTGCGTATTAAGTTGACGCAATATCTATCGAGGCATTGAAATGAATATCGTTATACGAATAGTATTAGGAAATTAACACGGCTTGTGTTTAATTATATAGTACCACCCCTGTTTTCCTATTCATATTTGGAACGCGGCGCATTAGTTATTCATTCGTTACCAGCACAATTGACCTGCTTTATATTCTGGGCAGGGATAGCGGCTGGTAATGCCCCTTATTTGCAAATCGCGCTTCAACGTAGTCATAAGTTCGTAATCTGTTATCCAGTTAACACGACATTTTCTTAAGTAAACCTACAAAAAATTGTTCATCAAAACACTTACTGACTTTGCCTTTTGTTTCATTGCAGATGTGGATGTAAACGGCAAATCGACGGTGCAACGTCATCAAATCGATCGCTGCACAACAGTGATTGATTTATCGGAGAAATTTAATGCTCCTCGCATTGATTTCACATTTAAAAAGCCAGAAGACAAAGCACTCACATCCGATCAACAGCTACACCGCGCAGAAGTAGAGGCTAGGCAAAGCCCGAAAGCTGGCGCTATTATGAATAGTCACGCGACAGCAACGCAGGCACTTAATTTGCAATCGAGCGCCGGTCAGACATCAGTTGTTGGTCATCATCGTGGATTCTCGCAGCCATCGGTTGTAGCCAATTCAGCCGGAGATCCATGGTTCCTACAATCGACTGGTCATCAAATGCCCCCAACAGCACCTATCCGACACAATAAACGTCCAGCACCGCAACCAGGTACTGGAAATAGTTGCATCGCGACAGGAATCGGTGTTACCAGTGGTTTGCTGCAACAGCAGCAACAACTAAGCCAATCCCAACCGCATATTGTACCACCGACAATTCCACCCCATCAAAATAACGTGGTAGTACAATTCAGTTTACTTTGTTGTAATTTTAATAAAACTTTATCTTCCTTTTTTCTTGCACAGAATCAGCATATTCATGTCTCCTCGCACGCTTTAAATAGTCATAATTTAGTAACCGCCGCCGTCGCCAATCATTCGCCCAAGTCGCCAAATCAAGGTTCTGTCGGACTGACAGCAGTCAGTGCGGCCGTAGTCGGTCAACAACAACAACAACAACAGCAGCAGCAACAACATATGCTCGGGCAGCCGACACATGCGATGGTCACATCGAGTTCGGCCTGTCAAGCTCAGCTTTTAACAAACTCGTCCAACAACAATCTGATGTCGTCGTCATTAAATGCTGCTCAACTGCAGAACCATATGAGTCCTGCGGCTGCTGTTGCCGCTGCAGTTGTCAATTCCGGTGCTGGTCATGCAGTGAAACTACATCCTGTTGCAGGTGTTGGTGTGTGCGCAGAAACGCTCATGATGCATCCGAATTTGCGACAACAGCAGCAGCAGCAACAACAATTACAACAGCATCATCCAACGCAACAATCCGCAATGTCTTTATCTGCGACACAGTGTCCCCCAGTGATGCACGTTGCCGTGGGAGGTGGCGTCAGCGGCGGTGTCATGTCAACGTCGTTGCACAACTTTGATGCGAATGGTACTGCGTGGAACAGTACCTCATCTCTATCACCCACCATATCGAATTCATCCTCTGCCGTCAATCATCAAACGATACAACAGCAACAACAACAACAACAACAACAACAGCAGCTACAGCTACAGTTACTGCCACAACAGCAACAACAGGGACTACTGCAACAGCAATTGATCCACAACCAGCATCAGCACCGGAAATGCGAAGTGAAATTAAATGCAATGCCGTAAGTGTTGGTTACTATTATATTTGGTTTCTTGTTTCATTTATGCGAATAATGAGGTGGTTGTAAGCTTCTACTTTTTGTAATGAATGCTAGCGCTTATAATAGACTCTGTTCGCTAATTACCGGCTTGATGGGAATATTGTAACGCATCTGAATCATAGAGACGCCGATGTTGTGGAGGCGGCTAATGGATGACAGGACAGAACTCCGCCTTTGGAAGTAACTCATTCATTTTGCATCTCTTCTTTGATATGGTTACGCTTCGGAATATTCAATTGTCACTTGTCACTGGTTTTTGGGGTCAACGTCTTACGAAATTCGATAATTGTCGGTTGGATTGTAACACTGGAAATACACTAGAAACTGAAACAAATAAGTCAGAGTTGTGCGAACTATGAGGTCAATGAGACATATTGTGCTCGCGCAACGCATATACTTTTGGAAGGCGTACGTTCTGTATGATATTGCATTGGAAAAGTCAAGTATTAAGTATTCGTATACTATTCATTACTGTGTTTATGTGAATGTGTTTTATTCAGCAGTAGAATTTGAAAGCACCCTCAGTATCTAGGAAAGCCATCATTTCGTGATAACGGGTATGACTTTCTTGAAGAAACTAGAACTATCTCGTTAGCTTATCATCGCTCTGGTGACTTGATTTGATAACGTAAAAAACAGAAAGAATAAGCTTACCCGACCGCCAGCAAGTGTAAGGAAGGTTTTCTTGGTGTTTTATACTTGTAAATTAGTTGCCCTCCGTCGTTTACATTTGAATAGCTCGGAACTGCTTATTTTTACTATACCCTACTTTCGAAAATGTCTCTATAGCAGTACAACCCAGCTCTGTCAAACTGTTTCCAAATTGCAGTGACTTCTCTTCAACTGTTTCGCATTTTTTGGTCGGTTAGCTGTAGGCAGACTCTAACCAATTTTCGATTCCTTCGGGCTCTAACTGGTGGATGTTTTTTCAGACTGCGATATCTTCAACAAGGCCGATTAGCTTTTATTTCGTGTGGCGGCGTTAGTCACAGTATTTTGACCCTCTCGGTACTACCGCTATATCATTGTTGTATTTAATGACATCATCATTCCGTTTAAGCCTTTAAGGCCCGTTTGGTGATACTACTCATAGCGTTTTAAATTCCAATTAAAATCTTATGTGACAGTTTGTGACATAGAAAAAGTAGCCCATAAGGGGTCATCCATAAATTACGTCACACGAATTTCGTGATTTTTTGCCCCTCCCCCCGTCCTGGTCACAGCTGGTCACATTTGTGAGACTCAGAGAATCACACAATGCCCCTTACCGTGGGACGTAATTTATGGATGGCCCCTAAGGTATTTAAATAGAAC
The DNA here is from genome assembly GCA_946477585.1 of Cheilosia urbana. NCBI lineage: Eukaryota > Metazoa > Arthropoda > Insecta > Diptera > Syrphidae > Cheilosia > Cheilosia urbana. The sequence goes on from OX297853.1 coordinate 26,816,436, forward strand.
TTAAATCGCTATGAGTAGTATCAGTAAACGGGCCTAAATAGTTTGAACCTGACCACTTAATGTTCGACCGCTCTTTCTTCGTATTCTTGCACAGTGTTTGGACCGAATATTTCGTGCTATATAGTTGAGCACATTTGCGACAGTTGAAGTCCCTCTCTCCCAAACCTACCCTAACCTTTCTTTTTAAAAACATACTAAAAAAAAAAAAAAAAAAAAACAGTTTCCTTCGCAGGAACCACAGAAAGTATGTGTCTTATTCCCAAACACGATGTGCGGTTTATGACAGACAGACGTTGTGGCTCCGTAGCCTACCGATTACCCCATTTCGAAAGTGTCAACTCCGATGACCTTCAGCATTGCTTCGTTGTAATCATCCCCAATAAAGAGTACTAAAGCGGCATTTACAGCTAACACCGATTATGTCCGCATCTTAATTTGTTTGCAAATCAAATAGTCTTCGCACACATTCATTAAGAGCCCATTATTCCTCTCCAAACAAAAACGCAGCCATTAAGTTCACCTGATAACACTACACTTTTATAATTAGAAACACAATCGAAAAAAAGAGGGAAAAGATAAATCATATCTAAACCCACATACGCAATGTGGTTCTTATCACCTGTACAAGCAAAGAAAACAGGAAAAGCAGCTCTTATCAAGTTAGCAATTTGTACCTGTAACCAGAGTCGAATAAAAGTTAATTTCCTTTGTTTTCACCAGCAATTGTTGCAATTGTTGGCAATATGAGGGTCTGGTGGCTGTGGAGACGTTCGCGACTATGCAATTTGAGGTTTTCCTACACAGGACACTCACATTTTGCACATTAACTTTAACAAATAATTCGTTTTCTTCTTGCAGTTGGTTCCATGGAAGTATTTCTCGGGACGAAGCTGAACACTTGCTGCAACCTCGCGACGATGGATTATTCTTGGTGCGAGAGTCGACAAATTTCCCAGGCGACTATACGCTGTGTGTGTGCTTTCAGGGCAAGGTGGAACACTATCGAGTGAAATATTTAGATAATAAACTAACTATAGACGATGAGGAGTACTTTGAGAATCTTGGCCAACTTGTAGCGGTAAGCTAGTCGAATTTGATGCTGTGGTTGTGCTGAATTTTGTCTCTCTTTCTGTAGCACTACGAGAAAGATGCCGATGGTCTGTGTACGCAGCTAATCAAATGTCTATCCAAGAAGGGCCGGCAAGAGTTCTGCATAAATTCAAAGGACTTTGCCGACAAGGGCTGGGTTATTCCTGAGTCTGATTTGCAGCTACGCGAGAGCATAGGAAAAGGAGAATTCGGCGATGTGATGTTGGGTATACTGCGCAACGAGAAGGTAGCTGTGAAAATGCTGAAAGACGATGGAGCGGCACAGAAATTCTTAGCCGAGGCGTCTGTTATGACGTGAGTTTTGATTTGTCCTTGCTTCGAAGGAAGGGATTTGATGTTACCTTGTATATTTCTAGAACGTTGGAGCATGAAAACCTGGTTAAATTCATCGGATTGGTTTTCACCAGCAAACACATTTACCTGGTAACCGAGTACATGAGCAAAGGATCACTGGTTGATTACTTGAGGTCACGGGGACGGCAGCACATTACGAAAAAGGATCAAATCAACTTTGCCTAGTAAGTATTTCATCGATTTGCAACGCCCGATTTATTTACTGGCGCTGTAGAAATTCCTCGAAAGCTATTTTGCGGCGTTTGACTGGGGTTTATCCGTACTTTGTCTAGATATTAGAGAAGACGTTGGGGGTAATTTGGCCCAATGGGCCTATATTCCGACTGTCTCTTTTCGTAGGCAGACAAGTAGAAACCACGTCTGCTTTTGCGCTGCGTTTTTGTGGTGTGAGAGTTAAGCTTGCAGAAGGTCAGTGACATAACTGATAGCTGGTAAACTCGATTGGTAAAAGAGCTGTGGTAGCCTGGAGATCTCGGGAAATTGTACAAATGATTTTTGGTCCCGTTTGCGTTGACGGGATTTGGAGGAGAAGATTTAACAGCGAACTCTACGAGCTGTACAGCGACATCGACCTGTTCAGAAAAGTACGCATTAGTCGTCTAAGATGGTTAGGACATGTCGAACGAATGGACACCAACGCTCCGACCCGGAGAGTCTTCGATTCCAACCCGGAGGGACAACGCAGTAGAGGAAGACCTCGCCTTAGGTGGCGCGCGCAAGTGGAAGGGGACCTCAACCAACTTGGAGTGCGCAACTGGAGGCAGTTAGCCAAAGATCGCGCTAACTAGAGAGGCGTTTTGGTTGAGGCCCAGGTCCACCCCGGACTGTAGCGCCACCTTAAGTAAGTAAGTAAGTCGCAGCATACGCAAGCACAACGCATTTAAGGAAATCATTGTTTACATTTATTTACGAGCGCTGAAGTTGAATGATCATAAAATACACCTCCTCCAACTGTGCCACTCGAGGTTTCGTGTTCTTAACGTAGTTTAAGAGATCTTGTCTAGTTTTAGCTACTCACATCGAAGCTGCAAAGTTGTGCATTAGTCTAATGGCCAAAATTAGATAGACATAAACAAACCAGTTGTCGGTTGTCGGTTTCGGTTGTCGCCTTGTCGGGCTAGTACTCGTCGGTCGTCGCTCAGTTGGCGCAAGTGGTAGTCACTTGGTCAATTGGAGAAAATCGAAAAAAAAAAAAAAAAAAAAACTCAATAAACTCGACATTAATTAACCCATCAGCTTAAGTCAGCGATCGGGATTCATATTCTTATTATATTATACCACAAATGTGGGATTTGCTATCAAGCTTTTCACTTTCCGCCAAATAACAAAATTTCTCTTTTTAGCGATACATCGTCTGGCATGGAGTATTTGGAAGCAAAAAAGGTTGTTCACAGGGACTTGGCAGCTAGAAATGTTTTAATTTCTGAAAACTGTGTCGCTAAAGTATCCGATTTCGGATTGGCTCGAGAGGAGTGTTATAACTTGGAGGTGGGCAAGCTTCCAATCAAATGGACTGCACCAGAAGCTCTGAAAAATGGAGTAAGTTGAAAAATAGTAAATACGTTTGCCAATAAAATCACTAATTTGTGGTATTTACTTTTTTCTAGCGATTTTCAAACAAATCCGATATGTGGAGCTTCGGGATTCTGTTGTGGGAAATATATTCTTTTGGACGTGTACCCTATCCACGAATTGTGAGTATTACATTGTGATTACAAAGGGTTTCTTTTTTTTTTAGTATTACCATCATTGAAAACTTCATCTGGCTTGCAAAATATAATAATAATATATATGGACTTTGCTTCCAATGTCTATCCTTCTGACAATAGATTTGTCCTGCTTAGCCGATGAAAGGAGAGGAAAACTTTCCTTTAAGCCATCAGCGAAGAGTGAGACGATTTTCTCCACGACTGCGTTGTAATATCCAGTCCATAAAACAAATCAAAAGGAGAATAGAGAAAACTTACCCCTGGTATACCATCAACGTCGTCGTTTACCCGAAAACAACTTATTCAATTTTTTTTTTTTGTTAAAATATCTAATGGTTCGCAGGCGAGAACCGGCATTTAAACACACATGCAATTCCCTTCGGAGTTTACGGACTCGGCCGTATGCCTTATCGAAAGCTACAACATATTTGTAGACAGGTGTATAATGTCACGCCTTCTCAAGTACCTTTGAAGAGAGTGACCGGTAGTGCTTTGGACGTAAACGGTGTTATATTTGGCCCTACCGAGGTATCCGTCAGAACGAAAATTCTCCGCAATGCATACTCTTTCGGAGGCTCAAATTCCATTCGAGGTGTCCGACTTCGTAAGAGAAATAAACAATTGCGATGGCGCATCGCACCGCATTCCAAGTCGTGAACAAATTCCGCAACCAATTTCTGTCGGAGAATTTTGGAACCTAGCTCTCAATTTTACTTCAGCGTAATTTCGTCGATATGCGTTACAAAATGTGGGAACAATTCTCCGAACAGTTGTTCCGAAGAATACCTCGCAGCAAAAATCTTCCTAATAGTAAAAATCGGAGAATTTTCCGCTCCGACGGATACCTCGCTAGGGTCGATTAACTTTGCTTAATTTAGTTATACAAAATATTTAAATATATCTTAAAACCAATAAATAATTTAAAGAAAAAGGTAAAAATCCGTTTTCCATTGGGATTTTCAGATTTTGCCCTCAGATTTCGAATCTTTCATGACTAATGGAACATAAAACGAGATTTTTCTTTCTTTGCATTTGCGGTGGCGCGTGTTTTAAAAGTCAGCTGTTATTAAATTATTATTAAAAAAAAAAAAAAAATAATAATAATAAAAAAATAAATAGTTGGCGCAACAAGTCCGTAGGGACCCGGACCCTAGGTCAAGTTTCTCACAACCATTCGTTTTGTGTGAGTTTTTCATATTTGGAACGAACGGAAGGGATCTACAATTTTATGCCGACTCCAAACGGCTAATTGAGAAGCTCTTTCAAGACAGTTATACTCTCGGATGTTTGTCAGACGTTCGCGAGAGGTGGCGCAGTGGAAAAAACCCTAAGCTGGAATTTGGGGTTTTGCGGGATTCGAACCTCGACCCATTGGTTAGTAGTCCAACACCCTAACCACTAAGCCACTGCGCCCACCTTAAATTGTTATTAGTGTTTCTTTTTATTAGTGTTTATAAAAATCTATTCAATTTATGTTGAGATCAAATGCAGCGGCCAAATGTAAATTTTTGTCTATTTTTCACAGACTTGTCGTCTCTAAAAACGTAAAATACAACACATTTTAAGTTTGACAAATGCTTTGGTGTAAGTGTAAGTAGGTGTGAATCTCGCTCAGAAATCGAGATTAGCAAAATTGCTCTGACTCTGAAAAAAAGAGTTTTTTTTTTTTGCGGCCAATGGAACATGAAATCAGACAGCCAGCTGATTTCGAGAGAACTGCTCTGACTCTAAAAAAAGTGTTTTTTCTGTCCCAATGGAAAGCAAAATTATTAATAATACACGCCTCTAATTGAAGTAGTCCCCTTTTTTAAAACGAAGCATAATAACTCCAATCGCCAGAAGTTTCATCGCATTTCCAGACCACCTAAATTACACGAGCTAGCCATTCACTCGCTCTTCACTCAGGGTTTGAGCATTTCTGTCCGAATTTCATTCACTTTGATGACTATTTTAACTTAGTAAAGTAAACGCCAACGTGATTTGCTCTACTTTTTGACTTTTTTTCCGATTTCCGCCCTGCTCAAAGGCCTAAAATAATAGGCCGTCAGCTACCATGCACCTACCCGCGTGTACAATGCTCTTCAAGTTATTCGCTTCTCTGTGTACCTTTGCGAAAAGCCGAGTCGCCAAGTGAATTCGCTTTCTCTAATCAGTTGTTTAACATTGGACGTATGAAACGAGACAGTAGATGCATCAGCACAAGACGAGTCACTTCATTCCGCAGACGGCCCTTTTTCCCCTTATGCAGCTTCGTATTCCACTCTTCACCGCAAATCTGATTCTTATTCTTTAGCTGCTCAAGTGTATTAATTAATTGCGCGTAAAACGTGTTGCCCTCACTATGTACACACAATTATGTACTTTCAACCACAACTAATTAAAAGAACTTTCCAATAATTTTTCAGCCACTTGCCGATGTTGTGAAACACGTCGAGGTGGGTTACAAAATGGAAGCACCCGAAGGATGTCCCCCCGAAATCTATGAAATGATGCGCCAAGCATGGGATCTGAATCCAATCAAGAGGCCAACATTTGCCGAGCTAAAAGTTAAATTGCTACATTTGAAAAACACAACAACGTGAAATGTGTAACCCATCATCATAACTCATCCGATGATGGCGAAGTCGAAGTCATGTATTATTTTTAAGCAAACCAACCTAAACACTAACTAAATGTGAAGATGAAGCAGGGGAAGGGCACGCGCCTTCCACAAAATTGATAACAACAATAAATACCGAGATAACATTATTGATAAATAAACAAACGAAACAAAACGATAATCAAACGTACTAATGATAATAGTGCAAGGATATATCTCTATATACATATATAAACATAAATTACTACGATTGCTAAGTATTATTTATTTGTTCATTTCTTGTTTTAACTGTTTTTGTTTTGTCGCATTTTTTTTTTCATTTGTCTTTTGAACGCCAGATTTGAACCGCTCACTTATCCTTGTTCTAAGTTTGTTTCGCCTGTTGTATGTGTAAAATTCAAGCAAGTTAAATATATTTATATTTATTAACTAAAAATAAACAAAACTCCACACACACCATACTCTTGTACACTCTGGAAATGTTATTCTATCTCTACTCCCTCTCTCTCTCTCTCTTTCTTAAGCATTAAACTGAACACTCCAGTGCAACAATTCAAATAATTCGATAAAAGTTTACTTTAGCAATGATTTAGTTAAATTATATATATTAAACTCTCTTGAGGTTTTGAATTTAAATAAGAAACAATAAATGAAACTCATTGGAAAGACGGAAGGACAGAATAGAAACATATTTTATGTCAACGCTGTAAATAAATAAAGATGAAAGAAACAAAAAAACAAAAATGTAAATTGAAATTAAATCGGTGATAGTGGAATAATATTGATTTTTTTTTTATGTTTAAGTGTCTTTTTTATATAAATACTTTAATTTTTAATTTTTAAACTATTTTAATGTACATTTTAGTGTATTTTTAGTGTATTGCTATAAAGAAAACAAGAAACAAATAATGATTTGTGTAAAGGACGCATAACAATAATTTCTCTACTTAATCTCTTCCTCTGATGCACACACACATCCATCCATGCAGCACACACAACTACACTATAAGCGTTTAACGTGATTTTTATGTAAATTTAAACAACAACAAAAACATAATAGAAAAATAGAATTCTTAAATTTTATGTATTGAAATGTATTTGGTTTTGAATTCTGAGCGATTAGTCTTAGCATAGAAATTGCTTGCTGTACTCAAATTATGATGGCGCCGGGGTGGACCTGGAGGTCTCCAGTTGGAATAAATTGTTTTTCAGTTGACACCTTTTCTCTCCTTGTCCTTGTTGTATTGTTTTTGGGTCTGGGTAGTTTTGAAAACGATGCGTCGCGACGGATGGGTACAACTAAAGGAAAAGAAACTCATTCATTACGACGGGACACGATGTTTGTTTCTGGTTGTCCAGACCAAGCGCCATGACTTCCGCGATGGTTTGGTCTTTGGCTCGTTTCTTGGCTCTTTCGACTTCATTCACATCAGCTCACCCTTTCTGTATATAGTCCAGCACTGGTAGCCATCAAGAAGAACTGGCAGAGTAAGAATTCTAAAGGGCGTACATGTCTTCCCTTGAGTCAGGATTTTTCGTCTGTTCTTCAGTTGGAGTAATGGCCTCTCTTTCGGCTTGATTTGATGATGTCATTATCGTTCGTATACCCCAGGTTTTGCGTTAGTTAGAGCCTTCGGTGTTGACAAATGCCCTGCGCCCTGTCTGCTATAGAACGTGATAAAGGAACTTAAATGATAGCGCATTACATGATAACCCATTCGGGAAGACCTAATTCCAAATATTGCACCGAGTATTTTCCAGTGTTACATGACACTTTGACGATGAATCCTATCATGTGCGGCTTTGAAGTCGAAGAAAAGACGAGTCTTGCAAGTTTGTTGGTCTTTTTCTGGATTCTCTAAGTATTGTACATTCAATCTTCCAGGCCGAAAATCACAGTAAAGAGTGCCGATTAGTGGAGAGAGATTTCAACTTTCACACAGTACGTTGCAATAGCAACTGGACGCGAAACTTTATTTGAATCACTTTCTGTGGGTTGGTGTCTTGTCTTATTGAAGATCCGACAGAGTGGCCCGAAATTCAGAATTGCTCTTTTCAATGCAATTCGTTGGAGCACTTTTGTAATAGTGGTAGACACCATTTATGTGAGATTTGATATTCTTTTACTACTTTTTTTTTTCCACAGTAAATTTATGAATGTTTTAAAAGGCCAAATCAATTCAATTCAAGTTTACATTGCACGCTTAATTGGATATTTTCGGATCACATAGCGAAAAATTTGTTTCTAATAACACAACAAACATTTCAATCTGGCATTTTTCTTGTGTGAGTTGGTGAGTTCAGGGCAATTCCTTAAAAAATATCCCGGACACTTCTGTCGTGTTAAGAATTGACCTGGAAGTTAACTTTTTTTCAACGAAAAATAGGAAACATAGAAAGATCACTTCTGGATTTGTTCTTTTCATAGAAAGGGCAATTCTTTTCATCAATCGTAAACGCCATTAACCTCGCAGCAAAGAATACTTTTATTTGTCATATTTATGGCGTAGCTAAATGCACATTTAAGTATCTCATATCAAGTTTCATTGTTGTTTAAACGGATTTGCTTTCTTAACCCGAGCAAACAGTGGTTGACAAGAGTTATTATTATTTGTTAAATCTAAGCATCTGTAGATTTACAGAAATTACAACGTAGCTTAAGAAGATAAAGTCGTTTGCTGTGTCAAGTCTGTGAAACTGTCTGGATTTAATTTGTTTTACATGCCAATTGAGTTATTTCTATCCTCCATCTTTGATAGCAGTAGCTCAAAGCTATTGCAATTGATCAATTGATCACCCAGTCCACTGAATTTGTATGTGCAAGGTGAAGGTGATTTTGTGATACACTAATTTATGAAGATGGTGAGTATCAACATGATGGGTTTCTGCAAGCGCTGTTCCTGCAATGATTTAAATATTGGATATTTGATCGAAACCACGTAGAATGGTTTTGACTATCGACAGTGTTTATTATTTTGGTGCAGACTAATCTTTCGCTGCCGCTCACTTGTAGCATTAGCATTGAGTTGCTTGAGTTATGTGCCCTTGTCGTTGTACTGGTTTTTGTGAAATCGTCACACTGCTGAAGTTCAATTAATCGAGTTCCATTCGGAAAAAATTCCGATACGAAAGTCTAATCTGGTAGGAACTCAAATTGCGTTCGAAGTATTCGTTTCGGAACAAAATAAATGAAGCATGTAAACGAGTTCATTTCACATTAAAAATGTACCGCAACAATTAGTTCTCTGAGAGCTTCGTGCCGTGTAGATGTCAAAATTAAGTCGTATAACGCGGTTCCACGCAATGCGACAAAGTGCGCTACAATTATGTCATCGGAGAATTTTTCCAAAATTTGTATCGAAACGGATACCTCGATAGGAATTTCTCCGATTTCGTACATATCGGAGAAAATTACGTTCCGAACGGATACATTGATAGGGTTGTATTTATATCAGCCCATTCTTCTGATTATAGCGATCATAGTGGTCTTATCGCTTACGTCATTTTATTTTGAGTAGCTACAAAAAAAAAAATATATATTTCTACAGTTCAATCGATCATTCTGCTATACAGCAGAATTGTTGCTATCAGCAACATTTTAAGATTAATTAATACATATATAGGCGCAGTGGCTTAGTGGTTAGTGTGTTGGACTACTAAGCGAGGGTTCGAGGTTCGAATCCCGCAAAAACCCAAATTCCAACTTAGGGTTTTTTCGCTGTGCCACCTCTCGCGAAGGTCTGACAAACATCCGAGAGTATAACTGTCTTGAAAGAGCTTCTCAATTAGCCGTTTGGAGTCGGCATAAAATTGTAGATCCCTTCCATTTGTTTCAAAAAGAAAAAGCTCACACAAAACGAATGGTTTCGAGAAGCTAGGCCTAGGGTCCCTCCGGGTCCGGACCTCTTGCGCCAACTAGGTATTTTTTTTTTTTTTTTTTTTTTTTAATACTTTTATAGTTTGGTACTCTAACCTGAAGGTTATGGTTTATCTGCTCTGGTTTTTTGCTCAAGTTTGTTTGGCACGTATCGTTGGGACAACATTCGAAAAGCACCAGCTTTTTAGAATCTGTTGACGGAGTGCTTTTCATGTTTCTTTGTTCTTTCGCATCGCGTTTCATGATACGCAAATCACATTGAATGTCTATTGCTTATTAGAGATGAGCTAAGTCGTGATTTCGCAATCACAGGTAAAACTGTGACTGTGATTTTCAAATCACTGTGAATTTAAACTGTGATTGTGATTGTGATTTGACTCGCGAACTCACTGTAGGTACTGCAATGCCATGTTTTATGAATTTTCCAGACAAAATAGCGTCTGATGCCTGCCTATTTGTTCTTAAATATACCAAATTAGATAGGTTCCATTTGACCATCACCATTTATTCGTATAAATAGTAAACTAAAACATATAATTATAAATGCACTCGAAAATTCATGAAAATTACAAAACTACTCCGACAGTCAGACTCCCTGTACTTCATCATATTTTTTCAAGTTTTCTTTTGCAAAACGTTCCTGTTTCTACCACCTAACCTGCTACTGAGCCTTACCTACCAGCGTGAGTGCCTACTTTTATTCGCAGTTTCGCTATCTCTCTATTTGCATTGTGATTGTGATTCTTCATTATGTATACCTATACCTTCTTCCACTGTTTCGCTGTTTGTCCTGTGATTGCGACTTGTTACGACTTTTTCTGTTTGGCGTGAGTCGTGATGTGATGGAAAAAAATATAAAAGGAAAGAGTGGAAAGTCGCAGTCACGCTTTATGTGAAAATAGATCACAGGTAGTGATTGTGATTTTGCAATCACTGTGATTAAATCACAGGTAGTGATTTTGTGCTCATCACTATCAATTACTTATACACTTTAGATAGCCACGATCTGAGTGAGTCAGGCTACAACGCACAATATCAACCTCTTCAACAAAGCGCATGACAATTGCAGCAGAAAAGTCAACGTTTAACTCGGGACGTATATATTTTAGACTTCAAACATTATTCTCGAATGAATGTACAATGAAAAAAAACTATGCACTATACTCTGTTCAATTTATATTTTCAGTACAGGCCTTATGGGAAGCTCTTTTTTCTACCAGTGGTGCCTGTAGCTACTCTCACGGAACTCAAATACAAGATTTGCCACTGAAATAATAACGAAACCACTGGCATTCCAACGAATTTTGTTGTTGTAATTTTTCTGAAATTCGCATACATCCCACCACAACCAGTCTGCCCCACAGCTCAGGCGAGAATGAGCACGATCGTCTTGCGTTCGCTTGCTATTATCATCCACCAAAATAAGCAGTGTGAGTGAATGAAGCACATCAGAGATATGTTACCATATGTCAATTTTAGCATATCATTAAGGGTTTTTCTTTGAATTTTGTCAACGAACTTTCGGTTTTGGTGCTTTTTAAAGCTTTTGAGAGCGAATAAATGAATTTGATTATGTGGGATGTTGCCATACAGTTTTTAGGTACTCCTTTAATTATTTTGTATTTATGAAGGATCTGTTAACATGCAGTTAAACCATTTTTTCTTAATAAAGGGTTGGTATTTGGTAACCCTACCGATATTTGTGAGAGAATTATGCCAATTTATAGTGCTCACTATGGCAACCATGTGAGAGCTTTAAAATGGAGACAGCTTATTAAAATCCATAATAGTAAGGGTGAAAGGCAAATAGCCTATCTTCCCTGTACTGAAAATATAAATTGAACAGAGTATAAATACAAAAATACACCAATGACTACCCCAGCGCCATCAAGTGTCAGCAGTCTGTTTAATATGAAAGCAATACTTTAACTTGCGATTTTTCTGGCAGACATTTCGCTCTTCTCAGACCCATTATACGCTTCATAAGGCAACTCACTGTATTTATTTTGTCCGATTGTGTTATTTTATGAATCTCATTATATGTACATCTATTTATAAATCAGAAAAATATGTTTTTTTTTTTCTTATCAATTTCGCTGCATGCCTCTCATTGTAAACATAACAAAATAGCACACTTAGCTTAATGTCTATAAAAAAAAAACTCTATTACCTACTTACGTATTTATGTGCATGTATGGCATAACCACAAACAGATTTGAGCCACCTAATTAGTTTTGTATTATTTTCCTATATAAATTCAACGTTACCCATGTTCAATTTGAATTAAAAACAAAAAACTCCATGAACTTGAAAGAAATATTTACACTTTATGTTTTTCTTTACTATTAAGTATTAAACAGTTTTAATAAAATTTAAACATTTTCGTTTTAATAAACACAAAAGGATGCATTTTATTTTTCGTTTGGGCTTTCATTTTGATAACCTCTTTTTTAAAAATACGCTCAATCGAATACAAGTCCGTGTTACGTGTATTTTAGATTAGTGACAACAATTTTAATTTGTAGATAACAACTTTATTTTACCAACGTCGCACATTTTTATACACGTTTACAGATTTTTTATTTGAAAATGAAATCAATAGACTCAAGGGATACAAACAAATAACCATAAATAGTTTTCTTTTGTATTCGCCAAAATATAATAAATTTCTAAAGAGTAATAATGAAAATTAAATATACTTAGAGTAAGTTGCTTGAGAATTAAAATAATACCAATATTATTAGTTAATAAAGTGCGCTTGTATGTAATGTAAAGTAAAGTAAAGAAGAAGAAAACAAAAAACCGAAAACACTGAGTAAAAAATCAACCAAAAGTAAAATTGAATAAATAATGAAATAATTAACCATATCCAGGATAGGATGACCTTCTGTGGTGGGTTAGATGATGGAGGTTATGTGAATAAATAAAAAGTAATAATTTTCTAAAGTAGAAAGCATGAAATCCGCAAACAAATCTAAATCTTCGGAACGGAAGTTTTAAAGGAAGTACACCATTTCTACTTACAATTCCCAATGCGCCTGGAAACTATAATAAAATACTTTATGCGAATATGTAGCTGTTTAGTTTTGTTTAATTCTGTGTATTTTTTTAGAGCTAGGAAGTTCATACTTTCCTCGACAACATTGTACCAATCGTTTAGGTTCCCCGCAGATTCCGTCCATTTTTCGTTGTCTATCCATCACTGCCATCGTCTACCTTTGCTCTTACCAAGTCGAGTTTGCCACAAATTTGTAAGAAAACGTTTCATAAGCATAACTGCCCCAGGATGTAGTCGTTGCTGCAACAGATTTCTTGGACTATAGGGCCACGGCTGTACCAGAATACCAAAAGAACTAACCACATCGATGTCTCTTTAGTCGCCATTCATTTTAGACCACCAAACATTAGTATCGCGACAAATATGCAACATGTTAAACCATAAAAACGAAGTAGAATAGGAGATACCACAGACAAAACATTGGCCAATAATTACCACTCCTATTCATGTTGTAGTTGTTGTATGTCATATATCATTCGTGAGTCTTTATAAAGGCAATACCTTCTCGAATATGTTTTCAAACAGCTTCCATTGTGTCCAAAAAAGCTGAAAGCTGAAAGAGACGTATTTTCACGTTTTATTTTGAGCAAAGCGAATCGCCCACGCAAACCTAATCGACATACGCGAACGTAGCTTTTTTAAGATATTAAGGCGATGTTACATGCGATAGAAAAAAAAACCCGAAATACTTCGCAAATTTGTTCATTCACTGATAATGCGGTTAGTTTGTCTTAAGAATCCCATCACTGGACCTCAATTCTCAAATTCCGCATAGGATAATTCGTGTACGAGTAAATCCGCCTAAAATGATCGCATAGCAATTCGTTGGAGTGAGATATGGTTTTCTGTTGCTACTTTTATTTTGTACAGCAAAGATGAGTGTTTTTACAGGCCGCATCAATATATTTCAATTAAAGTTTACATTTGCACGCATAAATGCAGCGCAAAATTTGTTCAAGAACACAACACGCATTTGAAAATATCACATTTGCTAGTGTTTGGTGGTGAGTTCAGGGCAATAATAAGAAAATAATTGCCCTTTCTATCAAAAGATCAAATCTAAAAAAGCTCTTTATTAGTTTTCTATGTTTCATTGAAGAAAAAAACGCACTTCCAGGTCAATTCTTAATACGACAGAAGTGTCCGTTAAAGAATTGCCCTGAACTCACCAACAAACACTAGCAAAATGTCAGATTGAATTGTTCGTTGTGTTGTTGGGAACAAATTTTGCGCTATATGTGATTAGGAAACATGCAACTATGCGTGCAAATGTAAACTATAATAGAAATATATTTGTTTGGTCAATTAAAACATTTACTATAAAACCAAACAAAAAAGTAACAACAGAAAACCATATCTCACATACATAATGACGTACTTATGGTGTCATGGTGTCTACAACTAGGACCAGTAGCAAAAGCGTTCCAAAGAATTTCGTTGAAAAGAACAATTCTGAATTTCGGGGCAAATCTCTCGGATCTTCAATTAAAAACGAAACGGACACTTCTGTCGTGTTAGGAATTGACCTAAGTTAAGCTGACGGTCTATTTAATACTTAGTTTATGCCTAAGCTCTTAAGAACTTCGACTGCGCACTTCGACTTAAAACGCTCATCGGCGAGTTTTAATAAAATTTCAAAACTTATTTCAACATAACTTCACTTCCTCCGCCCACCGCAGAGTTTATATAGATTGAAATCTCCTTTATTACATTTATAATGTCAAGTTGTTCCTTTATATTAAAAAACTTCGTTAAATTGGCTAGAAACACTCAGAATTAAATATTTCTATTCTATTAAGTATATTAAGTATTTCTCTATAATTATTATAGGTATATATTATGTCAATATTAGTTGATTTATTTGTACATTTAAAAAAAAAACTTAAAATCAATTGTTTTCCATTAGTGATTTGAAGCAAAGTCGAATTAAAAGAAAAGGTAAAGAAATCGTTATTGACAAAACCAAAAAATAAACAAAAAATATTTTAAAGTTACATTTGAAAATAAAACAATCATAGTAAAATTAAATTTTACGACAAAATTAATATTTAACTTGTAATGTGGTCGTTTGAAATTATATATTAAAATTTAACAAAAAAGGAATAAAACGAAAGAAAGTAATTTGCAAAATGGTAAAATATATTTATTTATCAATAACTAAATTTATTAGTAGTATACACACATTAATGAGTGTTAAAGCTTGCTACTCTTATTCATTCGTATTCGTATATTATAATAAATTTATTAATTGAAGAAAGTAAATCAAATCATAATAAGCATAAAAATCCAATAAAAACCCACAAAGAGAATACTCATTTAAAATGGAGTTTTATTACAAACAATAAGTGGGCTTAAGCTATTGAGGAATCTGTTCATATAGTTCATATAGATAGTCAAATCTGTATGGAACTCAGATTGTGTTCGAAGGCCAAAACTCACAATGGTGAAATTTTCCATATGAAATAGCCAATATGACCTACAAAATATTTAATGTTGAGGTTAAAAATGATTATATCGTCAAATAGCAAAAGGAAGCGTCCCGGAGAGTCCGGAATCCGAAAAATCACGTTTGAAACCGTACCGTACGGTACCATTAGGTACCGTACCGTACCATTAGGTGATTCTGAGAAGAGAATTTCGCTTCTCGATTTGAAGTCAGCAATCAGCATCCACTCGAGAAGCACTCACCCAAGTGTAGGTAGTTTATGTATCTTATACACTTCAGCTGACAGCAGTTGTAGATTATTTTTTGGCATTTAACCAATACTTTTGTGGACTCAATCAGAAGCAGTTTTCTTGTCCCATTGGATTACAGAATGAGAGGATCCCCGTGAGAAACCAATGAAAAACGACTTTAGTAATGTTCGTTATTAATATGTCAACAGATAATTTCATACCAAAATGTTCGCCATTGTGGGTTCGCTACCTGCGTTTACATTATTTGAGTTGACATATTGACACTATCAAACAGTTTAATCATTTCCAATAACTTGACAGGCTTAAAAAAAACACCCTTTCCTTTATGTTAAATGTGTTAAAAACTCTGGCGTATACGTACTATCTTGTTAGCTGATACAAAGTTATACTCGCCGCTTTTCACGATCGGGGACAAAAAAAGATTTCAACATTTTTATCTAATGACCTTCAGAACTGTTGCTAGCAACTTGTTAAATATTATGGTAATATTATATGCTGTTCCTTGCACCACTACACATTAAAGTTACCTAACATAAAGTTATCTCTTCAGACCTATACCAGGATACGTAGTCATGCAATCCGAAAGGGAAAATTATACTCCATCAAGCTTTGGGAGATTGAATAGCGGTATCATGTGCTTTCGGATAAAAAGGACCAGTTCTGTTGTGAAAGCCACAGCCAAAACTACAATCTCGTGCCCAGTTGCTTATTGGGACTTACTAAATGTGGTATTCGATTGGGCTTCTTCAGATTCGCTCTCAGATTTCAGATTTCGTGTGTCTAATCGAACATAAAAACCTCACTTGCTCTTTTTTTCTTTTTTTTTTTTTTTTTTGATATTCGTGCGTTTCAAATACGTGTAGCCTTCGACACTTTACAAAGCATTTTCCATTCGTTGGTTAAATTTTATATTAAACATTCGAAATCTGCATCCCGATTGATTTCTAAATATGTATACAAAAATAATTTACAAAAATAGATTCAAACGATCTTATGCCTTTCTGAAATCTGAAAATTATTGTTTTTTACTTTTGTAGCTCAGGGCGTGAGAGTGCGCAATCGAATACCACATATAAATCAGTTTTTACCGTTACACACTCCATAATTTCAATTCAGAGTGCTTGAAATTTCTTTAATCAAGAATGTAAAATTATGTCGTTTTCAATTTGGATTATCAGATTTTGATCTGAGATTTCAGCCTTTTGCATCGAACATGAAACTCGAATTTTATTGGTTCTTTAGTTGGCCACAAAAAAAAAAACGTTTTCACTTGCTCTGGAAACCTATTTCAATTACTTTTCCCAAATTTATAATAACGCATTTCGAAATAATTCTCCCACATACGTAATGAAGAATTCAGCTATATATATAGATTTCGAGAGATATTCGAATCAGACCACCATTGTCGGGTCTCTTTTCGTCTCTCTACCACCATAAATCTACCCAGAGAGACTTTCTGGATTTCAGAATTCAGCTAAAAATGCAGTCCTTCCAAAAATAAGCAATTCGTAACCGCCAGCTGATTGTCATAAACATTGGTGTTAGTGAAAGTATGTGTAAATCTGAGAAAAAATCGGGATTTCTCAAAAGTGCTTCAGATAAAAAAAAAACATCTCGATCTAAGAAATTATTCTTTTTTTTTTTTCTCAAAAAATTTGATCTTTTTGGCAAAACGAAAACGACGTAAGACACTCGACCCGGATGTATGGGGTTTGCCTGGTCAACGGAAATTCTTTCTTTTTTTTGTTTATGAATTATGATTAATTATGTCCGCAAAATATTTTATTTTACAGTTTGAGATTTGACCAAGTTCAATTGAAAAGATGCATAAGTATACAACTTAAATTTTACAAAGTCATAATATGGCTTATATTTCCATACATCTGAAATAATAATTTATTGCAATAAAGGTTAAAGTACTATCTACGGTTTTTAAATCCTAATACAAGTTACGAGTACGATCGCCAAAATCTAAAATCCGTAAGAAAATAGTCTTTCGAAATCGTAAAGAATCTGAATCGGAACGAACGAACACCGATAAGTATTTGTTAAGCAGCCATTTGTAACGAAGTCCTGCATTCTCGGTTTTTAAAAAAAGCAACAACTTTTTTTATATTTAAAATTTAACAGTCTAAAAAATGACCGTTCCTCATCTTTTTTGTGATCGACCCAATTTTGTAGATCACAGTAGTTCACTTTTTGTAGTACATAGGTAGTTAAGGATTTATTAACCAGTAACCCGGATAAAGTGACACGAAATCGGGCCCTAAGGACACGATTAACGAGATTTTTCCCCAAATTGAGAAAAAAAGCAAAACAGAGATATCTAATGTCGTTTTCCATTGGGACAGAAGCATACAGACTGAGAGTAGCTTTTCTGCTCTCGAAATCAGCTGGCTGTCAGATTTCATGTTCCATTGGCCGCAAAAAAAGCACATTTTTTAAGAGTCAGAGCAATTTTGCGAATCTCGATATCCGAGCGAGATTCACACCTATTTGCACTAACACCAAAAGATTTGTTATTTGTCAAACTTTAAAGTCTGTTTACTTACGTTTTTAGACGAGAAGTGTGTGGAAAATAGAGAAAAAATTACATTTGGCGGCTGTAATGGACATTAGCATAAGTTGAGTGGATTCTTATAAACACAAATTACAATTTAAGAACAGCTGACTTTTAAAACACGCACCACCACAGATGCAAAGGAAGAAAAATCTCGTTTTATGTTCCATTGGGCACGAAAAATCTGAAATCTGAGAGCAAAATCTGAAAATCCCAATGGAAAACGACATAACATCTTAAGCTAAGATTAGACTGTTTGCCAATTATGCATATGAATGCCAATAAGCAAATGACCAGATTAGCTGTCAAATGACCAAAATGTCAGGATTATCAAAACTGTATATAAGACTATATGACCAAAATTACCAATATGGTCATATTTGCCTTGGTGGTCATTTAATGCCCAAAACACATGTGCAGAATTTTGCATGCAGTGGAAATAGAACCCACACGTTTAAATGGGAGTGAACACATGTAAATTCTGCATGCGTTGCAGAACTGCAAGTTGTCGCTATTTCTAAATCCACTGCAAACGACAATGCCACCAACACACAGAAAAATTAAAAACTAAATTTGAAAGGATTTGGCATCATTGCGTTTGCCGTTTATTCAAATATTTTGCGGCTCACACAAAAATGGAAAATAGAATTTTCAACGAAAAAATTATTTCAGCTAATCGGCTAAAGTATAACAACTTTTTGTACGACTGGTTAGCCGATAAAAGCAATACAATTAAGCGAATTTTATTGAATTTCTCAATTTTCATTTTCAACGAATTTAATTACAAACAAAAACAAATCAGCTGCTTAGTCGGCGAATGACAGTAGCTGATGCAAGCATGTCAAACAATTTTCTGCACATGTGTTTTGCTTGCAGTACTGCATGCTTCACTGCGTCCAGAAATTCTGCACATGTGTTTTGGGCATAAGGCATTTGCTATTTTTTCATTTCATATTTGTTATTTTTCCAGAAAAAAGAGAACGAATATGAAAATAAATCACAATCAAACGAACTTAAACACCGATGACAACAAAATAATTCTTGTTCCATCAAAAATGCCAGCAATGCCACAACGAAATTTCAGTAAAGGGCATATGGGCATATAGGGTCTATGCTGGCATTCGTGCTTATTGTCCGATTACACTATATGCTATTTGGGCATTTTTATCTGCCAAAATCAGCGTGGTCATATGTGGCATTTAGGTCATTAGGGCATATGAGATATGCCCATTACATTGTATGACCATATTTTGACAGGAGAACTGTCAGAAATCGGCATTTTATGACCACTTGGCATACCGTCTAATCTTACCTTAACTAGCACTTATCAAATGCTTGCATAATGTCAGACTGACTTGGAGGAGGTGACAATAGTTGTTGTACTTGACTTTCGATAGGATAGGATGTTTGTTTTAAGTCCTAAGAGAAAAACAAACAAAAATGGACCAATATTCAAAATTTGATATTTCTCTCGGTGTAGCGGTTGGAATCTTTATTCTTGCATGGACCGAAGTGGAAAAAACCGGTGCGTCCAGTAAAATTAAGATAAAAACTTCGGATAAGCGTATTTTATTTATGTTTTAGGAAAATGGTGAAAACCTGGCGAATCGGGCCTTAGTTCATATTTTTTTCACCAAATCACTTCCAGAGTATACAAGTAAGAGCACCACTTTTGCTTGTGAATCTTTTCAAGTGTCAAAAATAATAAAAAAGCCGATCAAAATCCAAAACCTGTCCAAAACCAAATGACACCCCATCACAAATCTCACAACAATTTTGGCCGCAAATTCATTTATTTAACCACACAAAATGTATGATATCAATCACAAAACCATTTTTGTGCTTGACCATACGCAATATTTTAGCATATCAAGCGAAGATTTTATCGATTTGGACTTTCTAAAAGGCAAAACAAACTCGGATGTCACCTTGCCCCAGTTCAGCAAAAGCCTATGGACAAGTTCCGTGGAGGCTTCAGTGGAATACTGTCGTATCGTATGGGATCTCTTCCCAAAAGGGAAATTGGTATAAACAAAGCACCAAATCAAGGAAGTGAAATACAATTTCTATGATCATCTCGCTTTCAGATTCGTTTCATAGTAAGTGATACCGCCGCGCATATAGTCAACACCTGGGGCCTTAACACCCAAAACATGTCACACGTTCTAAACGCAATGGCCATGGTCGGTGTACCGCAACGAAATACACCACAATCTTCGGACTTTTCTGTCATACATGGCCTGCGAGCGGCTATAGAGGCACTTGCCGAACCAACTCTGCATCAGAAGGATGTTCAGTCTGCTTTGGGTGAGAGTCCCAAAGTACCAAACAAGGGTAGGGTAATTTGTATAACATCGGCTCGCGATAATCCAAGCATGAAAAGTTTAGAAGACATATTTCATACGGTGCTGATGCAACAGAATACCGTGGCCACTGCACAAAACAAATTCCTGCACATCGAACATTGCCATTTGGTGATAATCAATGTGGTGCCGTTGAGCATGGAGTCGTTGGTCACAAATAGAGCTCTGCGGGATGTTTCTCCAGCATTGTCGACGGAAATACACTCGACCAGTGCGCCGTGCATATCCAATAAGCTTACTCACTTGATTTTGTCGCATTATAATTTGGCTAGCACGACTGTGACTGGTATTCCAATGAAGGTAGGGGTACAAAGAATGTCCAATAAATATTGACCTACAACTTTTGTGAACAGGAGGAGCAGAACGCCAACTCTAGTGCCAACTATGATGTGGAAATCCTTCACGCGAAGAACGCTCATACGATCATCTGTGGGTCAGAAGCCCTTCTGCCTACCAGCGTGAAGGAAGGAGCCGAATATAATACCGTCACGCTAAAGTGGTGCACTCCACGGGGATTTGGCGCTTCCGATATGCAACCGTGCTTGGCTATGCATCGAGTAACACCCGTCGATGTGACGTCGCGGCCTAGTTCATGTTTGATTAACTTTCTTTTGAATGGAAGATCAGTCCTTTTGGAGATGCCAAGGTAAGGAAAGCGTTTCTCTAGTCCATCCACTGTTACGTAATTTTTCTTCTTTTTTGCAGAAAAATCGGCGGCAAGTTGACGAGTCATTTGCTCTCCGCTCGTGGTGGTGAAATATTTATTCACGCGCTGCAGATTACACGTTCTTGTCTAGAGGATCTGCCGTCGATATCCGAGGGAGCGGGTGGTCGCGTAACCGATTACCGAGTCAGCGATTTTGGTGCATTTATTCGTGCGCATCGATTCTATCCAATGAAATCGATACCCGAGCACCCGCCCGATGAAAATTTGTCACGAGCACGTACAAAGATGTTCCGCCGTTCTAGATATTTCCCGCTTACGCTGAGCACAACAATAGCCTACAATGTACGATACCTAGAGTTTCTGCTGAAGAAAATCGCCAAAGAGGAGCTAGATGAAAGCGAGGTGATTCAGTGCAAGCAGACGATTTTCAATGTGTTGGGCTCGGCGTCCAGGGGGGAAGCCTTGCCCTTGCCGAATATGGGAAATAGGTTAGCTTCTAAAGTCCCATTTCATTTATTTTCATTTGCTTCCTAATCCCACACTTAGACTGAAAGGTGCGAAAAAGGATGACCAATACAAACTGCTTTGGTCTGAGCTGGAACTTCTCATACAGTGTAGCGGGGATTCACCTCAGCACAAATCGATACTGCAGTGCCTGCAAGAGTGTCGGTCTAGAGGCGGCGAAACTGGAACTAAATCTGATTCTGAAAGCAGTCGTGAGTTAATCTTCTGCTTTATTTTACACTTGTTACTCTTGGGTTGTTTATAGGAGAAGCCACGCGAAATATCATTCGTTCGACAACGGATTCTCCTCTCTCACCGCCACATAGTTCTGAAGGAAATTTTCTGAGCAAGGCGAAAAGGAATTTGTCTTCGAATGGGCATCGGTACGTGGTATATTTCCAGACTGAAGCTCTTATAATGTTTGTTCGTTTTTCTAGGTCTCTCTTGGATATATTTTCATCCGCGGAGAAGAGTCAAAATCAGAAGCGCTTAGACTTTACTGGCCGTCTGTGTACACCACCCGGTCAAGTAGCAAAGTTGTATCCAGATCTGGGGATGAAAGATACCGCGATTAAGGACGAACCGGTGTCGAAGTGATCTACAGGATGGCGTCGGAATGTGTGTTTATTATCGTTTTTTGTATTTTTCCGTTGTAATTTCTTAATGTTACATAATTTAAAAACTCTGCTCTGCAGCGATACCTGCCAGGAATTTTTGAAATTATGCTTTTTTTCTTTATGGCTTTATTATCAGCAAGCACAAATTAAAGGTAAACAAAAATTGAACGTTAGGTGCATCTGCGCATGATTAGTACTATGGCAGATCCAGTGGAATGGTTTCAGAAGAAATTTACTGATTCGGAAGGACGTTTTTTGCCTAATGGATTATTGCACAACTTTTAGATTCCAAGACAATTCTATGAACTACGTATAATTTTTGTTTTCATTGACCTGACCATTTTAAAGTATTCAATGGCAGCGAGAAAATATAACGAGAAATATATCGTAGTTAGGTTGGGTTAGGTTGGGTGGGGTTGTGAGATCTTTACAAAAGACCAGGCACCAAAGCGGCCCATCGCCATCCTCAGAGAACCATTACGGTTAAAAACCTAAACCAAATCGCCCAAACAGTAAATAACCCTACAGAATTTTGTTATGGTCCCAATATGATATGCGGAACCAAACTCCTCTAAGTTATTAAAGAAGTACCTGCCTAGGTGCTTCCTTCTACTCCGAGCAATTGATTGACACTCGCATAGAAGGTGGGAGATGTCTTCCGTAGCTTGTAGGTCCTCACAGTACCTACATGTACCCGTATTAGTTAAGCCTAGTCTCATGGCATGCTTCCTTAGAAGGCAGTGTCCAGAGAGTATTCCTACCGTTAATCTTAACTTTGTACTACTGAGATTGATTAATTCTTCACACTTCGTCCGTTTTAAAGCGGGCCACAGTGCCTCTGAGACCCTGTGCCCTTCTTGTTGTGACCATCTTGTGGCTGCTTTATTGGAGGTTTTCTCAAAGATAACCGTTCTAGCAACGGCCATAGTGTTGGTCTGATACCCCAATCATTGTATTTAGTGGGAGTGCCGCTCCTTTCTTAGCCAAAACGTCGGCCTTTACGTTACCCTCAATATCACAATGCCCAAGTACCCAACATTAAATGACACGGTTCTGCGAAAATAATGCCTTAAGCATTGTGCGGCAATTCCAGACTAGTTCAAATTTAGTGGTATGTGACCCTAGCGCTTTAAGCGCAGCCTGACTATCAATGAAGATGGCGATATTCTTGTTGGATATCGATCTCATCTCAAGTACCTCCGCAGCTTTGAGTACGCCCAAAATCTTTGCCGTTGGAGTATATACCTGACCCCGTACATTCACTGGTTTTGGATACATCAGTTATACTAAGATCTCATTTCCCCTCGAAACTAATGTCGTTTTCCATTGGGACCGCCAGAAATCTTTTTCAGATCTCAGATTTTACGGTGCTCATGGAACGCGCAACGAAATTGATCTACTTTTGTAAATGGATTAGTGCGTTAGTTAACAACAATATTAGCTGTTCAAATGGCATTCGTTTTTGTAAAATTACAAATGGATATCGACCTGAAAAATGTTTCCTCTGTTGTAGATACAAATGAAGTATTATTGGTGATTTGTAGTCTTCAGATGACGAGAAGATAATGAAGATAATAATTTCTCCGAAATGATATTCATAGCTATTTGTGTGTTTTGCTATTTTGGTTTTCACGAAACTTTGCGCATTTCTCTCGAAAGCAAACTTCTTATGTGGTTTTCCATTGGGACCACCAGAAATCTTTTTCAGATCTCAGATTTTACTCTGCTCATGGAACGCGCAACGAGATTGATCTGCTTTTGTAAATGGATTAGTGCGTTAATTGACAACAATATCAGCTGTTCAAATGGCATTCGTTTTTGGCTAAATCACAAATGGATATCGCCCTCAAAAATGTTTTCCTTCTTGTAGATACAAATGAAGTATTATTGGTGGTTTGTAGTCTTCAGATGACGAGGGAGATAATGAAGATAATAATTCCTCCGAAATCGTATCCATAGCTATTTATGTATTTTGTTATTTTGGTTTTCACGAAACTTTGCGCATTTGCCTCGAAATGAAACTTCTTAAACTGACGTTAAACAGCTGTACAAAGTATATTGGTATGCGTAAATCTGAAAAAATATCGAGATCTGCGAAAAGTGATCCGAATCGAAAAAAAGATTCATTTTTCTGCCCAAAAAAAAAAAGATTGATTTTTGGTCCCAATGGAAAACGACATAAGTCTCGTGGAGACTGGGTGTAAGGCCTGGGGTTGAATTACCACATCCGTGATCGAGTAATACGTGACTGAATTTGTTATTGTTTTGCTTGTAAAATCCACAAAATTCAGTGACGTATGGCTCGATCACGGATGCGGTAATTCGACCCCTGTACTGACAATTTTTGTTGGAAAGAGTAGGTATAGACTATAGAGCCCAGCATAATAAGTAGCAAAGGGTTAAATTGTACAAATGTAAGTTATTAATTATTCATATTGAAAGGAGTGTTGCAATTTATAACGAATTTTTAATAGTTATGTGGTTTTCCATTGGGACAAAAAATCAATCTTTTTTTTGATCTAAATCACTTTTTGCGTTCCATTGGGACGAAAAATCAATCTTTTTTTCGATTCGGATCACTTTTCGCAGATCTCGATATTTTTTCAGATTTACGCATACCAATATACTTTGTACAGCTGTTTAACGTCAGTTTAAGAAGTTTCATTTCGAGGCAAATGCGCAAAGTTTCGTGAAAACCAAAATAACAAAATACATAAATAGCTATGGATACGATTTCGGAGGAATTATTATCTTCATTATCTCCCTCGTCATCTGAAGACTACAAACCACCAATAATACTTCATTTGTATCTACAAGAAGGAAAACATTTTTGAGGGCGATATCCATTTGTGATTTAGCCAAAAACGAATGCCATTTGAACAGCTGATATTGTTGTCAATTAACGCACTAATCCATTTACAAAAGCAGATCAATCTCGTTGCGCGTTCCATGAGCACAGTAAAATCTGAGATCTGAAAAAGATTTCTGGTGGTCCCAATGGAAAACCACATTAGATTTCTGAGTGAATGATGGACGCAGAGCAGTTAAGAGCAATAGTTACTGCTGCAGTTCAAGTTGCTACTGAGCAAACAAAACAATCATTGGAGAATACGATTGAAGAACTGACAACTCGACATTAGGGCATTAGAAACACCTACGTCTGTTGAAGAATATCGGCCGGTCACCATTGAGCCCAACAGAATCTGCGATGAGTCACTAGATTTAGTGAAATCATTGCCTGAGTTTAGTGGCGAGCAGGTGCGTTACATATCGTGGCGGCAAGCGGCCTTTGCGGCCTATAAATTATTTGAATCTCATGAGGGAAGTTCAAAAACACCAGAACAGTGGTCTCTGACAACGAGAAATCTTTCGTTTCAGAAAGCATAAGAGCATTGCTCAGAGTTAGCTTCAATATTACCATGTTTATTACAACAGCCTTTCACAGTGTAACAAATGGACAGGTCGAAAGGCTCCATAGTACTCTCTCTGAGATAGCAAGGTGTATAAGACTTGAAAAAACATCTCTGAAACTGCAGAACTCCTTTTACTTGCTACAGCCAAGTACAACAGGACGATTCACTCAGTTACTAACCATAGACCCATTGATGTTATCCAATCGATTCCCACTACTTTAAGGGATGAAATCAAAACGAAGATCACTACCAACCAAAAAATGTTTCTAGAATATCATAACAGGAACAGGCAAACGCGGATGTTCAAGCCCGGTGAAAAAGTGTTTGTGAAAACAAATAAACGTGTAGGCAACAAATTTAGGAAGCTATTTTTCGAAAAAATTGTGCAGAAAGATCTGGGATCAACGGTTCCTATTGACAATAAGAAGGTTCACAAAAAAAAAAAAAAAAAAACTTAAGATAAATTTATTGACTAGACGGACTAGACTCTCTTATTCTCGAATATTCTTTAAATAATAATTGGTACATTAACTATCTATTAATCTGATCTTTGTTAATATTATTTACTCAGAGTTTAATATAAAAAATGAGGAAAATACATTATTGTTTTTGTGTTGTTCCGAATTCAAATTACGCTTCCCTGAGTTTGAGGAAGGTTATTTGTTTGATACTGAGAATATTGTACTTTTTTTTCGAAATCCCATTGTATTATAATGTTACATTTTGGCTGTGGGGATTCGAAAAGATAAAACACTATTCTGTGCAACTGTTCCAATAAAATCTCTTTATTTACACTTTCCAAATATTCACTTATTTAGTACCAAACAATAACACTTTAAGCAATTCTCAAACGTTTCAATCTATTCGCTTTATTACTTTCACTTTATTACTTTACACTTATTTATCTCTCAGTACAATATCACTTTATTACTTTTCTTAAACGTCTCAATCCAATCGCTTTAATCTATTACTTCACACTTATCTTTCTTCGAACTCAACTATCGCGCGCTAAAAATCAACTGCAACTGCCTGTTGTCAACGCGCCCCTTTTATATCCGCGCTGCCACCTATCGGCGAATATTCTAGAACTGGATAGCAGATGCACTCCCGATGTATACTCCATCTCTTCTCCAGAAGGTACTAGAATCACTTGACAGATTCTATTCCATTCTCCAATTGGAAGTGGAACATGGGGTGTTACCAGGTGCCCGATTCACCACAATTCCTAAGTGTGTGATTCACTAAGTGCCTGTCACTAAGTGTCCGATTCACCAGGTACCCGATTTACCACATTATCCCCCTCTTAAACTTGTTCGTCCCGAACAAACTCGCTAGCATTTTCACCATTATAGCGATGAAGACGATCCACATGAACGACTTTCAGATTGCCTCTTCCTCGTTGGATGCGATAGACGACGTCGTTGATGCGCGTCACGATTTTATAGAGTCCTTCCCAGTCCCGCTGCAATCCAGGTGATAGGCCCCTCCTCGATGGGGACTATACGGCCACACCAGATCTCCTTCCCGAAATCCTGCAGCCGTCGTCGTACCAGCGCCGCACCTGGCCCTCATGCGGTCCTCCGCTGGAAGTACCTCTGTAGTGCTGCATCGAATACTGAACCAACCCTGCGTTGCTTCCAGATCAAACTCTTATCTTTCTTCGGCTTTAATGTGTCCTCCTTTTCGTTTTTAATTATGTCCAGCTTGATGTCTAAAGATACATCGACAATTGCATCTTTTAATGGTTTTAAAAATGTTTGTTCACCGTTCGGGACCCTGGGTTCCTTTTTATTTGTGCCCTTCAGTTACTTTTTGCATAGACTTGTCATTATCGCAATTTTTTTTTTTTTTTTTTTTTTTTTTTTTTTTCCACTGTTTCAAGCTTCTTGTCAGATGATGAGTGTATACCAAAATCTGAATCGGCATCCGGATTCGACTGGATGTGCGCCCGTTTTGTCGGCTCTTTAGCTGCCTTGTCAGTTTCTTTTTCTTCTTCTGCTGATGACCGGCGCGCTTTACCAGAGTTGATGGGCTATAAGATATTTCTTCCGATTCCTTAGAAGTGGACGGCTCCTCCTCGGACACAACTTTCGTACTTTCCTTCGGGCCCAATTTCTGTTCATAGCGATAAAACACATCCAAACCGTTTTGTTTCGTGACATCACCTATTGCCTCCAGATCTTCTTCCACTGCATCTTTTTGTGCGGCCACAATGGAATTTTCTCGCTCTTCAAGAGAATTCTTTTGCGCTTCGAACTTCAATTCCATAGAATCTTTCTGTTGTTCTAGAGAATTCTTCTGTTCTTCTACTAGAGAATTCCTTTCTTCTGCGAACTTCGATTCCATGGAATTTTTCTGTTCTGCGACTATCGATTTTATGGAATTTTTCTGTTCTGCGAATATCGATTCCATGAAATTTTTCTGTGCTGCGAAGTTCGATTCCATAGAATTCTTTAGTTTTTCTAGAGAATTCTTATTTTCTTCCATCTTGGCAAGAAGTACTTCCATCATAGCGCCCAATTCAACTTCTGTACTTACTGGTTCTCCTGGCACGTCGAATAGAATGGATTCCGGATCTGCTCCCTCGCATTGGACAGCCTCCCGCAGACGAAGAATGAGGTCACCCCTCCCTCCAGCTGTGGAGAGATTTCGCTTTTCTAGCTCACTTTTTAATTGGGGTATGCTTAGATGTAGCAATAAACGACCCATCTGTTTGTCCTTTGCAATTTCAAAATTCACAAATTCACTTTTTTTTTTTTTTTTTTTTTTTTTTTTTTTTAGTCTTAGTAGCACTTACACACTTAGCACAGAATAAGTTTTATCCCACTTCTGACACCAATGTTACATTTTGGCTGTGGGGATTCGAAAAGATAAAACACTATTCTGTGCAACTGTTCCAATAAAATCTCTTTATTTACACTTTCCAAATATTCACTTATTTAGTACCAAACAATAACACTTTAAGCAATTCTCAAACGTTTCAATCTATTCGCTTTATTACTTTCACTTTATTACTTTACACTTATTTATCTCTCAGTACAATATCACTTTATTACTTTTCTTAAACGTCTCAATCCAATCGCTTTAATCTATTACTTCACACTTATCTTTCTTCGAACTCAACTATCGCGCGCTAAAAATCAACTGCAACTGCCTGTTGTCAACGCGCCCCTTTTATATCCGCGCTGCCACCTATCGGCGAATATTCTAGAACTGGATAGCAGATGCACTCCCGATGTATACTCCATCTCTTCTCCAGAAGGTACTAGAATCACTTGACAGATTCTATTCCATTCTCCAATTGGAAGTGGAACATGGGGTGTTACCAGGTGCCCGATTCACCACAATTCCTAAGTGTGTGATTCACTAAGTGCCTGTCACTAAGTGTCCGATTCACCAGGTACCCGATTTACCACAATAATATCCAATAACGTTCTGTATATAATTATTTTAAATTTTAAGGGAAAGTGTGAACTATATGTGTTTAACAAAACAACTGTACCTACATATAATATTAAGAAATAAGCGTTATAAATACTGACAAAAACAAAAGAATTGACAAGATAAAATATTGTAAAACGTAAATCTAGAACTAAAAAATAATATTTTTTGTTCTCCATAATTATGTATCTATAGGAACGAGGCAATATTTCTGTTAAAATATCACAATTATGTAAAACTGAAGCCGGGACAACTTCACTTGAAGAGGGGAGTAGTTATGGACTAATGATTCAAGCCACAATTTTGTGGTTGAATGGCGAGAATCATAGGAGATGCAGTCAGTCTCTCTTGGACCGCGTCTTTGGCAGCTAAAACTAAAAGTTCCTCATAGAGGAAAAAGAGTCAGGTACCTATGTACATACAAATTATAAGAATTTATTATGATACCTACAATAAAGTTTATGTAAAAATAAATGTGCGTTGTATCAATAAATAATTTGTACTGTAATTCCGAAAAAAAGGAGCATCTACTTCTTTTTTCTTACATCTCTTGCACGAAAGAAAAGACGTCATTTGTCATTATCAATATTTTTTTGTTTCCTTGATATTTATCAATTTTATTTACGGTTTGGTCTTTGACCGCTTTGAGCTTTGCAAATGATTGCGGCCGCAATTTATGGTATTTATAAAAAGGCAAACAAAAAAGCATTTATAGAGTTATTCATCTGAAGTAATTCCATTGTTTTAATTGAAGTTTCATTCAGAAAATGGCAACTCAAGTAATTGTATACACCAAGGTATTGTATAGTTTTCACTTATTTTGTTTGTTAAAGCATCTTTATTCTATAGTGTCGCAACGTTTTTTTTTATATTCTTAGCTCTTTATCGATAATGAGTTCGTGGACGCAGTTTCGGGAAAGACTTTTAAAACAATAAACCCGGCAACCGGCAAAACTATCACTACTGTCGCAGAGGGCGATAAGGTAAAAAATGCAAATATTGTAATCTAACTTCTCAATTGCTTACCCCTATGTACTCCACTGCCTTCGATTCCTTTACAGGCTGATGTTGATCTTGCCGTAAATGCTGCAAAGAAAGCATTTTCAATTAATTCAGAATGGCGCGTAATGGGACCACAAAAACGAGCTGACTTGATCATAAGGTAAAAAGCATTTACTTTAATTCTCACTCCACTTGACAGTTGAATATGCCTGCTTATTTATGTAATGTTCTGGGTTGTGTGTTTGCTTTTTGGTTGTATATAATTTGAACTGGCATCTAAATAAAATACAGATTGTTGACATTGATAAACGTCCTCGTCTGATAAGCCGATCTGTTAACTAGTCACTAGTTAATTATCTACCTGGCCTCTATTTAAAGAGGTTCCTTTGTACTTTCTATGTCACTACATAGGTACATACTTTTCAATATTTTTCGAAGTGCTCTTCGATCTTCCTAAGCCATAATACATATTTTCCTACCTCAACAGGGTTTTAAGGCACATTCTGATTCTGATCCACTTCCTAAAAATGTAATAAGGATAGGCTACGAGTAAGAATCGGAACGAAGTCGTCTTTTACATGTTATTGTTGTATCGACATGCATCTGCCTTGATACTTACAACTATTTTTATTGCCATACAAACTCCTGTTCGTAAAATATTTTCTTTTTATTTGAGTGGAAAGTTATAAGACTACGTAATAGATCAGTAGTTGTACCATAAAGCACAGAAAATACATTCTTCAAAAAGTTGGCAATGACAATCTTCAGCGGCATTGTTCCGACAGTGGCTCAGTGGCTAGTAACTTCAACTTCCAGAAAAAGCTCTTAAGGTTTCTTCCCAATACACTTTTACGAAAAATAAAATATCACAAGAACAAACGCCTGTGAGTACCTATTTTCTCCTTTATATGGACTTATTGCGTTATTAAATCAAAACCGTTCCGTACGAGCGAAAAAACGCCAGTCGCATAGTTTACTAGGTTTATCCTGGAATACTCAGACCCAAAAACTTATTCTATATCCTGTTTTACTTTTTTGGGAAGATTTTATTACGGGAGCCTCTCTCCTATTAAACAAATTGAATAAAGAGTAAATACCGCATTCTGGTTTCACCAAAACGTGAAAGAATTTGCATAAAATTCAATTTTCTAAGCAAACTTCTTGTAATTAAAAACCTTCTTTGAACTTTAGGACGCAATAAAAGCAACCATCTTTTATTTCATTAAAGATAAAGAATACAAAAATAACAGAGTTGCCATAACAATTCATATTTCATTAATTTGACATATTCTTTATGTCGTTACCAGATGCAGTTTATATTTAATATTGTTACATTTTGGGGCTGTGGGGATTCGAATAGATAAAACACTATTCTGTGCAACTGTTCCAATAAAATCTCTTTATTTACACTTTCCAAATATTCACTTATTTAGTACCAAAACAATATCACTTTAATCAACGTTTCAATCCAATCGCTTATTCACTTTATTACTTTACACTTATCTATCTCTCAAAACAATATCACTTTAATCAATTCTTAAACGTCTCAATCCAATCGCTTTATTCACTTTATTACTTTACACTTATCTATCTCTCAAAACAACATCACTTTAATCAATTCTCAAACGTTTCAATCCATTCGCTTTATTCTATTACTTCTTTTTATCTCTCAACCGATTACTCTTTCGAACTTAACAATCGCGTCCTAAAAATCAACTGTCTTCTCTGTTGTCAACGCGCCCCTTTTATATCCGCGCTGCCACCTATCGGCGAATATTCTAGAAATGGATAGTAGCAGATGCACTCCAGATGTACTCCATCTCTTCTCCAGAAGTTACTAGAATCACTTGACAGATTCTATTCCATTCTCCAATTGGAAGTGGAACTTTAAGAGGGAAACAGATTGTTACCAGGTGCCCGATTCACCACAATTCCTAAGTGTGTGATTCACTAAGTGCCTGTCACTAAGTGCCTGATTTACCACAATATGATTTCAACACCCCTTCTCATTCTATATTGGCTAAACCAAGACTAGCCCGCATATCGACCACCTTGCTCGCTTGTAGAGGTTTAGTTAGTAAGTCTTCAAGCATATCCTTAGTCGAGCTATACTCACACTTTATAATTTTTCTTTTGACGTAGTCCCTGACGAAGTAATATTTGATATCTATATGTTTTGATCTATTATTAAATTTGTACCCCTCGATCATTTTAATACAGCTTACAGTTAACTTCATAGATAAGTACTGGTTGATTAATTTGTTCATTAAAATCATGTAATAGCTGTTTTAACCATATGGCTTCTTTTGCAGCTTCAGCTAAAGCAATAAACTCCGCCTCCGTTGATGATAAGGCAACTCATGTCTGTTTTCTGCAACTCCAGGAAACAAGTCCTCCATACACCATAAACAAGTATCCACTGTTCGACTTTCTGTTGATTCTATCCTCGCCCCAGTTAGCATCAGAATATCCAAAAAGTACGGTGTTGTTTCTTCCACCTAAATGCAATTTTAAATGTGACGTACCTTTGAGATATCTAACAACTCTCTTTAGCTCTATCCAATCCTCCTCTGTAGGATTGCTTGTCTTTTGGCTCCGGAGTCAGGATACAAATAGCTGCACTTATGTCTGGCCTCGTATTTAATGTCACATACAGAAGACTACCAAGTAATTTTTGATAAGCTTTATTATTTAGTAGCCCCTTCTGCACATCTGATGACTTCCCGTATGATGGCTCCAAAGGAATTGGTGAGTTTTTCGCAAGTGTAAGACCGGTATCAGAAATATTTTTTTCGATATAAGCTAACTGAGATATGTAGGTATTAAAAATATTCCTTCAGCATCCCGTTCAACTTTTAATCCCAAATAACTTATGACTGCTCCTAAGTCCCGAATCTTAAAATCTACTTTCAAATTTTCCTTAACCTTAACCATTTCAACTTGACTGTTTGTAGCTATAAGGACATCGTCTACGTAAATTAGAACGTAAACTGCTGCGTCATCGCTGAACAATGTATTCAAACAGGGATCCGATTTACCTTGAGTGAATCCTGACTTAAGCAAAACATTGTGAATGTTCTTGTTCCATGAACGCGCCGACTGTTTCAATCCGTAAATTGCCTTATTCAGTAAGCAAACTTTACTTTCTTCCCCTTTCTTTTCGAAGCCGATTGGCTGTCGCATATAGATAACTTCACTTAAGTCACTGTTTAGGAAAGCTGTCTTGCAATCGACGTGATGAACCATTAGTTGTCGCCTGCCAGCTACTGCAAATAACGTTCAAAACCATGAAATGAATCATATGATGAATTTGAGTCACTGTCATCCGGGAATTTAGTGTTTGGTTTGTCAGGAAATACAACTTCATTATCTTCGAAAGGAAATCCCTCGTCGCATTCATCTCCGCTATGGACATCAGAGTCGATGTATTCTTCACTCTTCTTCACGAAAGTAACGTCTCTTGATATTTGAATGTTATTATTGCTGCCCAGCATCCGATACGCTTTAGAATTGTAGTCATAGCCAACCAACACCATCTTTACAGACTTGTCATCAAACTTTAGCCGCTTTTGTTTGGGCACGTGCACATACCCTTCTGCACCAAATGGTCTGAGATGACTAAGATCTGGAATTTTGTTATACCAGCGTTCATAGGGTGTTTTACCTGTTGTCCGAGTCACCAATCTATTTTGCAAATAATTAGCCGTAGAAATTGCTTCACCCCATAATGACTTCTGTAGTTTTGCTTCACTTAGCATACACTTGGACATCTCGACTAAAGACCGATTTTTGCGCTCTGCAACGCCATTCTGTTCAGGTGAATAAGCTGCATTGTACTGAATTTGCACTCCTTCACGTGTGAGGTAATCGACTACTACTTTTCCTATATATTCGCTACCTCTGTCAGACCGAATTACTTTTGGATTCTTGTTAAATATATTTCTAACCGTTGCGATGTACTGTTTTAATTTGTCGAATACATCCGATTTATGTTTCAGCAAATAAATGTTACAAAATCTACTGTAACCGTCAATAATTGTTAACACATACCTGTTGCCGGAAGGGGTTGGCACTTCCATAGGTCCACATACGTCTGTATGAATAATATCAAGTACCGCCTTTGAACTTAAGCTACATTTCTTTGGAAATTGTGCCCGTGTAGATTTTCTGATTGGACATATATGTTACAGTCCATTGTTCTCTTGCAATTCTTTATTTCCAAACCTGTTGCGAGACCTTTAGATTTCATTTGTGAAATCGCAAGCGAAGATCGATGTCCCAGAGCTCTGTGCCAGTAATGATTGCATTTATTGTCACATTCCTTAACAATATTTATGTTTTCATACTTGTTAAGAGAATACAAATTAGCACGCATTTGTGCTACACCAACTGATGCACCATTCCTATTGATATAACAAGTGTCTCCTTCAAACAATATGTCGCAGCCCTTGGATGTCAGTTTCTTCACGGATAGTAGGTTTACTTTGCTTTTACTGAAGGAACATACAAAACTTTCTGAAACTTTACCGCTGTCTCCTTGTTGAACCGATTCTTAAGTATCAGCCGAATAGCTCCTTGACCTTCCGACTCGATGTGTGTAGTACCTTTTTCTTCACCGATGAGTCGAATTCAAAGAATAAATCCCTGTCATTGCAAATGTGGCATGAGGCGCCGGAATCAACAATCCATTTTCCGTATTTCTGATTAGTTATCGTCAAACAGAACTCTTCATCTACCTCTACTGCTGCTACACTGACTTGCTGTTTTGAATGCTTCGCCTTCCATTCGATATAATAGCCGTATTTTATTATCAGCGTGATCTGATCCGGATCAGATCACGATAATAAAACAATACGGATCATTGAAGAATTTTATTTTTAAGTTGTGGCTACAGTTGCTATGAGTATGGCAAACCTCATTTTGCCACCGGGCCATATTGCAAGCATTCGGTGAAACATGAAGACAAACTTCATACTGCCACCAGCCATATTGCAAACATTGGGTGCAGCGTGACGTCACAACATGATTTCAATGGACATGACATTTCACTTGCTTGTCGAAGGTGTTACCATTTGAGTCGAATTTGAGTAGTTTTGATTTTCGATATTGTTTTTTAAAAACTAATTTAAAATTTTATGTTGAAATATGCAACAAATAAACAATATTTCGCAGCTAGTTCATATTTGGGTTTTTCTTGGCTTATTAATGTGTATCTAGACCAGCGAAAGATTTGTTCAGAAACATTTTTTTGTCAAACATTTCGGAAATGTTTTTGCCGTTGAAAACGCCGATGAAGTATTTATTAAATATTTATGAAAATATTTTTAATTATTATCATGGCCAGGGGCTCGAAAAACAAAAACAACAACACCGCTTCCGTTATACGTTATACCTTATACGGTGCGTTTTGTTTTTAAAAGGAAATGGTTTACAATCAGTTCGAAATGTAGGTAATGAAAATCTTACCGCAGTTTGCACTTCTCGTCGGTAATTGGAATTCTAAGACGAAGTAAATGCCAGCGGCTTAAACACGAAAACCCAAATGAACAAACTGAAGTTAGTTACAAAAAAATCGACGAAAATTGTTGCAATTACATTATTTCTTTGTACTATTTTGTGATAAAAAAGAAATGTGTTTCCCAATAATTTGCTTTGAAAATAATTTAAATCTATACAGCCTGCTAGTTTCCATTTTTCATTATTCCAAGATTTTTTTCAAATTCGTATTTTATGATAAAAGAAGACAACAAAAAACAACTCTCACCTTTCTACAGGAAAACTTGTGAAACAATAATTATTTACGATTGAGAAAATGCGAAATATTTCATAAACATTTTTTTGTTAATAAATGGTTATGAAACATTTAATTAAATGTTTATGAAATATTTTGCTCGAAATACGGACGGGAAATTTATTCGCATGTGAAAAATATGCTTGTTGAATGCTTGTTATGAATGGTGTTGAATATTTTAGTCTGGCAACGTGTGGCTTGGCTATCGTTTACAGGCACACCAACATATAAAAATGAAACAAACAGCGCCAAGCAAATCAGCGAGAAATAGTAGAAATAATTTTCAGATCATCATTCATGATCTCGATGAGAAGCAGGATCATGTGCTGTTGTTGTAATTGCATGTAAATCGATGATCTATATAGATCATGGCTGATAATAAAATACGGCTAATGTAGGCAATCTCGTTTGATGTGTACTTTCAAGTGGCAAAAATAGCATTCGACCTGCGAGATAGGCTTTTGTTAACCCGCTTGAGTAATTTGTTCGCTGTCACCAAAGCCTTGTGCGATTCCTTCGGTTCTGTCAACTGACGCTGCCTGAACTCCTCGATTAATTTTGATTCAACATAGCCAATTGTTAATTCACTTTCTGATCTCGATTACAAAGCTGTAATAAGTCTGTCGAAACTATGAGGCAAACTACTTAAAAGCATAGCCACGTTCCAGCTCTCAGTAAACGACTTTTCCCCGAGACTTTCCAGTTACATGAACAAATTCCGCATTTCACCAATATGCTTCTCGACATCACCTCCATCTGCAAGATGTAAACTACAGATTTGCCGCATGATGCTTACCTTATTGTTCAGTGTCTGTCGCTCGTGATATTTTTCTAAAACTCTCCAGACTTCCTTCGCTGTTGAACAGTTCCTGATGTGGTGCAGCTGATCATCTTCCACAGAGAGACAAATTGTGGCCCTTGCGATGTCGTCTTTAGATTTCCATTTCTCTATTATTGGGTTTGGTGCGTCTTGGCAAATGGTGTCCCATATGCTTTCCTTAATTAGCAGCATCTGCAATTTGTACTTCCATACGAAGTAATTTCCATTATTCAGTTTTGCAACTGTAAACTTTATGTCTGCCGCAATTTCCTTGATTGTTCCTTTTTTCTAATGCAATTATTAATTATTTTTATGCCTTTAATGGGTGACTGGGCCCATAACCTCTTGTAATCAAAAAAACACTGTGAACCTTCTTTGAACAAACTTTAGGACGCAATAAAAGCAATCATCTTTTATTTCAGCCGTATTTTATTATCAGCCATGATCTATATAGATCATCGATTTACATGCAATTACAACAACAGCACATGATCCTGCTTCTCATCGAGATCATGAATGATGATCCGAAAATTATTTCTACTATTTCTCGCTGCGTTGTTTGGCGCTGTTTGTTTCATTTTTAAATGTTGGTGTGCCTGTAAACGATAGCCAAGCCACACGTTGCCAGACTAAAATATTCAACACCATTCAGAACAAGCAATCAACAAGCATATTTTTCACATGCGAATAAATTTCCCGTCCGTATTTCGAGCAAAATATTTCATAAACATTTAATTAAATGTTTCATAACCATTTATTAACAAAAAAATGTTTATGAAATATTTCGCATTTTCTCAATCGTAAATAATTATTGTTTCAGAAGTTTTCCTGTAGAAAGGTGAGAGTTGTTTTTTGTTGTCTTCTTTTATCATAAAATACGAATTTCCACAAAATCTTGGAATAATGAAAAATGGAAACTAGCAGGCTGTATAAATTTAAATTATTTTCAAAGCTGATTATTGGGAAACACATTTCTTTTTTATCACAAAATAGTACAAAGAAATAATGTAATTGCAACAATTTTCGTCGATTTTTTTGTAACTAACTTCAGTTTGTTCATTTGGGTTTTCGTGTTTAAACCGCTGTCATTTACTTCGTCTTAGAATTCCAATTACCGACGAGAAGTGCAAACTGCGGTAAGATTTTCATTAGGTACCTACATTTCGAACTGA
The DNA here is from genome assembly GCA_946477585.1 of Cheilosia urbana. NCBI lineage: Eukaryota > Metazoa > Arthropoda > Insecta > Diptera > Syrphidae > Cheilosia > Cheilosia urbana. Next base: position 26,854,190 of record OX297853.1, read on the forward strand.
TTGTAAACCATTTCCTTTTAAAAACAAAACGCACCGTATAAGGTATAACGGAAGCGGTGTTGTTGTTTTCGAGCCCCTGGCCATGATAACAATTAAAAACATTTTCATAAATATTTAATAAATACTTCATCGGCGTTTTCAACGGCAAAAACATTTCCGAAATGTTTGACAAAAAAATGTTTCTGAACAAATCTTTCGCTGGTCTGGATACACATTAATAAGCCAAGAAAAACCCAAATATGAACTAGCCGCGAAATATTGTTTATTTGTTGCATATTTCAACATAAAATTTTAAATTAGTTTTTAAAAAACAATATCGAAAATCAAAACTACTCAAATTTGACTCAAATGGTAACACCTTCGACAAGCAAGTGAAATGTCATGACGGTCATGACCATTGAAATCATGTTGTGACGTCACGCTGCACCGAATGTTTGCAATATGGCTGGTGGCAGTATGAAGTTAGTCTTCATGTTGCACCGAATGCTTGCAATATGGCCTGGTGGCAAAATGAGGTTTGCCATACTCATAGCAACTGTAGCCACAACTTAAAAATAAAATTCTTCAATGATCCGTATTGTTTTATTATCGTGATCTGATCCGGATCAGATCACGCTGATAATAAAATACGGCTTTCATTAGGAAAGGATAAAGAACACAAAAATAGCAGAGTTGCCATAACAATTCATATTTCATTAATTTGACATATTCTTTATGTTGTTACCAGATGCAGTTTATATTTAGAATGATTTCAACAAAACTAACTAAACGAAAAAGTGCACAAACGCATTTGGTAAGAAGTATTTTGCAAAAGCATGCATGTGTCCGTCCAGGTTAGATTTTACAAACTCGCAATGGCGAAATTTTACACAAAAAAAAAACTGCACATTGTGACCCACAAAATATAGTGTGTGCAGATTAAATGATTAACCATCATTATTATGTTACATTATTACTTGTTTGTTCATTGGTTTCCTTTAGATTGACCGACCTCATGAATAGGGATAAGCAGGTCCTAGCCAATCTCGAAGTCATCGACAATGGAAAGCCATTAAATGAAGCCCTAGTCGGAGTCCAATATTCTATCGACATCCTAAAATATTACGCAGGATGGACAGATAAATTTTTTGGTGACACCATTCCAGTGAATGATTTCGTTTCGATGACAAGAAAAGAACCGATTGGTGTAGTGGGACAGATAATTCCGTGGAACTATCCCCTTCTGATGTTGGCTTCGAAATGGGGACCTGCTTTGGCTGTCGGTTGCACAATAATCATGAAGCCAGCTGAACAAACACCTCTTTCTGCGCTTCATATGGCTGCTCTGGCAAAAGAAGCTGGTTTCCCCAAAGGCGTCATAAACATAATTACTGGTTACGGTCCTACAGCAGGAGCTGCTATAGCATTGCACAAAGATATTCAAAAAGTGGCATTCACTGGATCTGTTGAGGTTGGACGAATCATAATGGAAGCGGCAGCTAAATCGAACTTAAAGAAAGTTTCTCTTGAACTGGGTGGAAAGAGCCCTGTCGTCGTGTTCGATGATGCTGATGGTATAGATACTGAATTGATACCACAAAAGTATACCTTGAAATCGGTTTCTTTACTTTTCAGTTGATTTTGCTGTTGATTTGGCGCACGAGGCACTCTTTGCGAATCACGGGCAACGTTGTTGCGCTGGCAGTAGAACTTACGTGCATGAAAAGATTTATGATCAATTTGTAGCTAAATCCGTACAAAAAGCAAAGGAACGTAAAGTTGGAGATCCTTTCGAAGATAATGTGCAACAGGGTCCACAAATTGATAATGAAATGTTGACAAAAATTCTTGGCTATATCGAGAGTGGCAAAAAAGAGGGAGCCAAACTTGAGCATGGTGGAAAGCGAATTGGAGATGTGGGATTCTTTGTTGAGCCAACTGTTTTTTCACAAGTTCAGGACAACATGAAAATAGCACAAGAAGAGGTATAGTACTAAAAATGACGTCACATAGATTGAAAATTAGTGGTGAGACAGGTAGCGGAAAGAAATGTATTCTATTTATCTTTTAAGTGCTGTTCAATACGTTACCTGTGACAATATTGGGACTCTGCCTCCTCATATATTCATATATTTTAACTTCAGCCATGGAGTTTTCGAAAAAGATCACTTTCCCAAATGACACGTTAGGCCTTCTGGCCTTTTATAATTGGGCGCTTGAAAAAAAAAAAAAAAAAAAGCTTAAGACGTGTGTGAACTGCTACTTAGTAATTAGAGTGCTACGGCACAGTATCTGTTCAAAAAATCGCTTATTGTTCTGGACTAATAAGCAACGGGAAACAAGTAATACTGGTAAAACATATAATTATAATTCAAGTTGAACTGACCCACTACACAAACGTCTCGAAAGTACAACTGTCCAGAGAAACCTTCTCAATTCATCCGCTGATAAGATACAGATCGAAATGATAAATGAGTTTCAACCATATATTTATTTCAACAAAATATAGTTAACTCTTCTTCACTAAAACTTTGACGCTGATTTTTTTTTTATTTTCATTAGATTTTCGGCCCGGTTCAATCCATCTTCAAATTTAGCACCATTGAAGAAGTTATTGAAAGAGCTAATAACACTCCATACGGATTGGCTGCTGGAATCATCACTAATGACATCAACAAGGCCTTACATTTAGCAAGTAGTGTCAATGCTGGGTCTATATGGATCAACTGCTATGATGCTATTCTTCCACAAACTCCTTTTGGTGGATTTAAGCAGTCAGGTTTCGGGCGAGAACTTGGAAAAGACGGCCTTGAAAATTATTTGGAAACAAAAACTATTACAATTAAATTGTTATAGTTGCTGAATACTGATGTGCATGCTTTATATCTCCGTTACGTTTTCTTTAACTTGCTAAATAAATGCTCATAACAAAAAAATCTATACATATAATAAAACTGTAGGCATTTTCTTTGTTACCTAATGGCGTGAAAACTACTGCACAGATGTTACTCGCCATTACTCAAATAATTCTTAATCAATGCAAACAAAACAAAATACTTAGGAGAGCCAACACTTTTATAGGTATTTCAAGCCATCAATCAGCCTAAAATCTAACATGAAAAAAATAAAATTATTTTCTCAAATCGAATATTATCAGCAGCCGCGGTTCTTGATCGTTGTTCTGCTTTGGGGTGGTTTGGTGGCGCACATCGCACAAGCATGTTCATATGAAAAAAAAGAAACAGCGAGAATGTGTTTCTGAAGAAATGCGCAGATGGCTGATGACGTGTGATGTGGTGGCGGACGTGTGGTGTGGTGGCGGACGTATGGTGAGGTGGTGTATATAGAAATTTAGTTCATGGTCTTTGTTTTAATGGTTGTTATAGTACCTACGTTGATACCTACAGTAAAGAATTGAAGAATTCAAGAAGTGAAGACGATATAGGTAAATTATGTTGTTTGATTTATTTATTGTTGGTGTAGATACCTACCAATTTCCGTTAATGCTTTTGTTTTAGTGGTTGTTTTGATATTACCTACGTTGATACCTACAGTAAGGAAGTGGAACTTACGCTGTTAAATTTAATTTTCTTGAATTGGTGTTTTAGGTAAATAGATTTGTTTGATTTATTGTTTCACATTGACAATGTTCACTGCTTTGTTTTAGCTAGACTGTTGATTTTAAACAAACATGCCGTTGAGAAAACGGTAAAATCTCTTTTATTGGAAATTTCATAATGAAAAAACACCCCAATTTCAAATATGAAATAAGGCCCCACTACGATGAAATAAGGCCCCAAAATAAAAAGAAATAAGCCCCCAAATTTGTGGTTTATTTCATAATGAAATTAAAAATAATGACTACTACTTTTCATTTAATATTGTTGATATTGGATAAACTAGTTTAGATTAAAGGAACTTTTTATATACTCAACCTCGCACCCACCCCGCAATGTAACAGTGAACCCAAGCAGGGGGGTTGCATACGCATTCCATATCGGAAGAGTAACAATAATAAAAAAATAATTTTGGGGACTTATTTCATTTCTTCTTTTCATTATGAAATAAGACCCCAATTTTCATTAAGAAATAAGGCCCCAAAAAAGGAAATAACACCCCAAATTCTATTACAAATCGTTGTTGTTGTTTCCTGTACAATTTTTTGGGGCCTTATTTCATTTTTCTTTTGGGGCTTTATTTTGCAGAGCCTATAATAGTATTGTGATACTCAACCGTGTTACATTTTAAATATATTTATTTGGAAATCACAGTTGTTTAAAGAATTTGCGAAGTTCCTTTTTCAATTAAAAAAAGGGAAAAAGTACCAAAAAATTGTATTAGAGTCCTCGAAAAAAGTGTCAAGTTTTTGCACAACGGTCACGCTGGTCCAGCGCGCCGTGCACGAGTAGGTACGATTTCAAATCGTATCTTATGTTTCACTGAACGCAGCCCAAATCTAGCAATGAAATTTCACACTCTTCACAACGATTGAAATGACATTTCGGATAAACCTAAACAACTATCTGTCAAAGTTGTTACACGTGCGTTTTTTGTTTTAATTTTTGTCTCATATTTATCTCTGAGAAAATGGCTAAAACTAAGAAAAAAACTCAACCAACTAAGGTAACAAAACATTTACCAACTAATTTACTATTATTTGCTTACCTTTTGTTATCCGTAGCCAGTGGAGGAAGTTCAAATGGACGATAGTGCCGATGAAAGCAATGAAGAAGAGGATCTCCACTACGATTCGATGATAGAAAATGGCACAAGTGAGGATTCCGATGAAGAATCCGACCATCAGAAAGGGGACGAGAGTGACGATGGGTTTTCTGAAGAAGAGGAACCAAAGCCGGCTGCCGCCGCACCAGTAAAACGAAAGCAGAATACTCTGGCGACAGGTTCCCTACAAAAGCGACATAAAGTAGATCAAAATCCTGAACTATTCAAGCAACCAACTGTGGAGGAACTGAACCAGTTGAACGAGACAAAGAACCTCTTCCACTCGAATCTGTTTCGAATGCAAGTTCAGGAGTTGCTCGGCGAACTAAAGGTTAAAGAAAAGTACACTAAATTTGTGAACACATGGCTTGAAACATTTAGCGCCTTCGTGATGAAACTGAAATCCGAAAAGGTGAAAAATGATTCAGACAATTTAAGTTGGTTGAAGCAAAGCGGTCTTAAAATGCCGCTGGCTGTTGAGAAGCTGAATCAAAAGAGTTTCCCATTCCAATTCATCAAACCAATTGAAGAGCCCTATGTAATGGGCTCCTTCAAACACAAAACAATGTTCGGTCCAAAACTAACGGTTGATGTTTGCGTGGTAATGCCTGGTGAGTGTTTCCAAAAAGACGACTACTTGAATCTAGTCTACGATCAAAAGCGAGCGCTCTACTTGTCATTCATTGCAACGAAGATGTGTGAATCGAATACGGAAAAGGCTGAATTCAGCTTCAACTACTTTAACAACAATCCACTAAAGCCAGTTCTGGAAATCACTCCATCGGGAAGTGTAGGCAAAAAGTTAACACTGAGACTGTTTGTTGGTGTGGGAGAGTCGACATTCAAACTGAATCGTTTCGTTCCGTGGAACAGCAATATCCGTGGAAGCATTTTTGGAGAGAAGAATTCACAAGACAGTCTTCCTCTGGCGACTCCCAACTACAACGCAAACATTTTGTTCGATATCGCAATGAAAAGGAATCTGGTGGCTTTGCAGGAAACTCTTGAGGCCAATAAAAACCTTCAGGAGGCACTGATCTTGCTCAAAGTGTGGGTGCGACAAAGGAATTTGGACGTCGGCTTCGCTGGCTTTGGAAGTCATGTCATGTCAGCGTTTGTTGTCTATTTATTTAGGCAGCGGAAGTTGCATTCTGCGATGAGCAGCTATCAAGTGGCCAGGCAGGTGTGGAATCATTTGGGTGAGTTAAGTCAATCTGCGTTACAAGGTTACGTTTTATTCTCCCTTTGCAGCTCAGAGTACGTGGGACGAAGATGGCAAGGGTATTACACTCTGCAATGATTTTAAAGCGGCAAATCAACCGACTTTGCAACAGTTCTCCGCTAGCTACGATGTGGTGTTTGTTGATTTCACTGGATTTTGTAACATCTGCGCCAATTTGTCTCTGGACGTTTTCCGCAGGGTAAAGGCAGAGGCCAAGCGAGCGGTGGATATCCTCAACAACATGAAAGTTAACAGTTTTCAGCTGATTTTCATGACCAACTGCCCGGTCTATACCCAGTTTGATCATATTTTGAAGTAAGTAGATATAAACCATTCACATTGCCGGTGGGGGAGCATCAGTTTAACATTCGGGAGAGATAAAAAACCAAACCCTCTTCATCCATTTGACTTAACTTACTTTCCTGTTTATTTTTCCAGAATTTCCGATGAATCAGTCATAGGCAAAGTGCTGGAAATGCATACCTCACGCCCACACCGGCATAATTTTGCAGGTTATTGGTTCCCACAAATGCTGAAAATGACTACAAAGTGCGTAGATCTCTATGATTTTATTTCCATTTAATAATTTCCAATCAACAGTCTTCTTCGCAAGGGTCTCTCCGAACGCATATTCCACATTGTTCCCATTGAAACACCTTCCGCTGCGTGGCAAATGAATGAACCGCCTGAGGACATTCAGAAGAATTTTCGGCTTGGAATCATTTTAAACCCCGAGCATGCTTATGAGGTTCTCGACAAAGGACCGCAAGCGAATGATGATGATGCAGAAAGCTTCCGAGAATTCTGGGGTGATAAGTCCGAACTTCGTCGTTTCCAAGATGGCAGCATTACTGAGGCTTGCGTTTGGTCAGCCAGCGGTGAATCTTTCGCCCAGAAGCGTCTTATAGTTCGACGAATAGTTGAACATCTGCTCAAGCATCACTTTGCAGTGGAACCTGAAGAAATCCTATATTTGGCAGGAGACTTAGATGTCGCATACAAATTGAATCGCATTTTCAAAGTCGATAAGCTCGAGGCGGATGTAAATCAGGAAACAGATGCAGAGTCAACCGCTCTGGAGGTGATAAAAAGCTTTGATGATCTTGGCCAGAAATTGAGGATGCTGGATGGATTGCCACTGGATATCACATCGATACAAGGAACATCCTCTGTGTTTAGGTATTGCGACCCAGTACCGATTCTACCCGACGCAAGGAGCAACAAGATGGGTCTGATGAGCAGAACAGTAAGCCATGGGGTCATTCAATTGGGTAGGGTCTCGGTCATTTAACTCTGTTACATGTCTCACGCTTTTGTTTACATTTTTTTACATTTTTGACATTTTTAGGAATGAGTGGGAAATGGCCTAGTGAAGTGTCGGCATTGCGCGCGCTGAAGATCGCATTTTACGTGAAGATAGCCGCGGCGCTTAAGGAGAAACATAAATTCCGAACGATGCTCCGGTTCGATGGTGTTTTCATCCTTAAGGACGGATTTGTGTTTCGTGTGGAAATCGCACATCCAAAGGAGATTGCGCTTTTGAAGAAGGAAGTCAACGAAAAGGGCATCACTCAGTACAAGGACACTCCTGAGAGTATAGCGCTGGAGAAACAGCACGTCTTGCTTCCGAAGACGACAAGTGCTCTGCACGGACTGTATCAGTTGCATTCGAGCTTTGGACCGGCCGTGATGATTGCCAAAAGATGGCTGTATTCGCAGTTAATCGACGACGCCCTTTTTCCCAACGAGTCTACAGAGCTGCTGATTGCCAGTCAATACATGAAGATGGGAGCGCAAGCGAACACATGTCAGCCGCAGACGGGATTCTTTAGATTTTTGCACCTGCTGGCACACACCGATTGGCGAACGGAAATCACGGTCCTAAACTTCAACGATGAGTTGGATGGTAAGTGGATACCAATGCATTACATGGCACTGGAGAAATTAAAACAAAAAACTTCGCATTTCCAGAGCAAAGCATATCAGACCTGGAGAATCGTTTCAACACTGAACGCGATTCATTCCCACCGCTGCTGATCGTCACATCGTACGACGAAAAGCGATACGGAATTTGGAGTACAGATGCACCAATCGCTCCCGTTTTGGCGCGCGTGCAACTGTTAGCCAAACACGCACTCACAGTTATCGAATCAAGAGTCCTCGGTAGCTCAACAACGATCAAGCCAAGCAAACTATTTACTGCCTCAAAGGATGGATATGATCTTCTGATACGTTTGAAACCCGAACACGTACCTAACTGCATGGCAAATGAATTTCCATCAGCATTCTCCGAATGGACTACACCCAATTTCCGACAGTTTCCAAGCGATCATAATTTTCTCAAAAGTGCGATAACAGATCTGAGAGTAAGTTTACAGCGGTCATTCTCTAAAAATTGATTGCAACTAGTTCTTGCATTTTCAGGAAGCCTTTTCAGAGTTCTGCCTCTTTTTCTACAATCCCTGTGGCGGAAGAGACATTGTTGGCATTTGGAAGCCCGATGTATTCAGCGAAAGAGAATTCAAAGTCGCAACTATGAATGGATGTGCCCTGACTGGTGACGGTAACAAAGTCAAATGCAATAAGGACGCACTGATAGAGGATATTAAAATTGTTTTAAATGGCATGTATTTGTCGGTAGAGGAGTTGAATAAATAGGACAACTACACACCCATAGTGTCTTCAATCATTTTTCGAATTTTCAGCATCTGCCTCGCACTAAGTGATCCTTCAATGTGGTCTGTGCTGGGATCTGTTTCCATCGTGTTGCAGCTTTGATGGGTCACGTATCTTGGCCGGCAATTACAGCAGCAGGGCTGGTTGCAACAGCATTGCAAGGTCTGCCGAGGTGGCAAGTCGCTCGTTGATGTAGCCTTAGAATATGTGAAGGGGTACTGAATTTAAAATATTAATTAGACACGCATAGTTCCATGCCCTTAAGATAAGCATGACGATCATTTAAGTTTTTTTAAAAAAAGGACTTACTGCGGGTGAAGTAGAGTTGCAAGAATTGGCCCATGCAATTTGTTGTTCAATCGAAGCTGTGGTCGACGTTGGCATTGTGGTTGTAGTCGCTTGCCTGTTTAATTTATTCAAAAATATGCAGAAAATTATACGAATTAAGTGAACTCACCCACAACACTTTGCAAGCATTTCTAGTAGCTGTCGAGATGAAGCTTCGCCTTGGTTTTGACTGTGAAATCTTGCTGCGTTAAGAATGGCATCTCGTAATGCAATCTCCTGTCCTTGTACCGCTTGAACTGGAATAAGTTCTCCTATAACATGCACAAAGGACAGTTATTGGGACTTTATTTTAAATTCAAAAAATATCGACCATTTGGACCAAGTCTATGGTACGATATAAAGCGAACGTCCTCAATTTTTCGGATATCCTGTTGGGTTATTATAAAGCACTCGTTGCCCAATACAACTGGAACTGCGGATAAAAATGGATTTAAATAATTTTCCGAAACGTTTACAGAAAATATGAAATGATACCATGGACTGGTTTCTGTACTTCTTCAGTGACTTGCATTAGTTTCTTTCCTCCAGATGGAGTTGCTTCAGTTCCGCAGTTCATTGTTGATTGGTGAAAATTTTAGGAGAATAAAAAAAAATTCCAAAGTTGTGATGTTTTGTGAAAAATTTTGAATTTTGAATGAATGCCAATGGAATGATTTAGTTCAAAGCTCATTTTGTTTCATTGCGGGGCTAAAGTAGGTATTTACTAGATATCATATTGGAGGCGAAAGTATACAGCTTTTGTAAAAAGAACTGCCTCGACAGTATTCTGCTGTGCTGAATTACAGATTCAGCTCAAAGTTATTCAATTTTACCAAATTAACAAAATTGTGACTGCGAATTGCTGCGGACATTCGCTAGGTGTATTTTATCTTCTATCAGTGATTGATATTCATATTATATCTGCTAGCTCCCATAGATTCATTTCTAGTCTGCGTCAACGCCAGTGGAAAACTACATAACATACAGAATATATATTTTTTGTTTGTATTGCGATTTACCACCATTTTTTTAACAAAATTTAAAATGTTTTGAAATGTTTGGGGATTCGTAGTCTTCAGATGACGAGGAAGAAGTTGAAGATAATAATTCGTAATATTATATCCATTGACAATTGGGCATTTATATATAACGAAACTTTGCGAATTTGTTTTCAAAGCAAACTTCGTATATGTATTATTTGTAAATCTGAAAAAATAGCGAGATCTGCAAAAAGTGATCCGAATTAAAAAAAATATTCGGCCCTAGCAAGGTATCCGTCGGAACGGAAAATTCTCCGATTTTATACGATTCGGAGGATTTTTGCTGCGAGGTATCGGAACAGCAGTTCGGAGAACTGGTCCGACATTTTGTAACGCATTACGGCAAATTACGTTGATGTGCGATGAAGGCCAGTTTTTTCTTAAATTTTTGACAGTAAAGTTCCTATATCATCCGACAGAAATTGGTTGCGGAATTTGTTTACGATTTGCAGTACGGCATCGCAATTGTTTATTTCTCTTCCGAAATCGGACACCTCGAATGGAATTTGAACCTCCGAAAGAGTATGCGTTGTGGAGAATTTTTCGTTTCGACGGATACCTCGCAAAAGTCGATTGATTTTCTGTCCCAATGGAAACGACATTAGTTCTAAAGGATTTGTGCTCAATGTTATGTCCGTGGGACATACAAAAACAATAAAATTCTCCATAAGAAATACTTTATTAAGGGCCGATTTTTCAATAGTCAGATAAATTGCATGATAGCTTACTAACGATTAAATCTATTTTACTCTTTATCTGCTGGATATAAGCTTTGAGTTTTTCAATCATAAAATAATAGCTAGATAGCTATTCGAAGGTTAAGTGGTGTGAGTGAGACAGATTGCCTGACAATATGTTGTGTTAAAGCATAGCAGATAGTCATGTTCAAAGCTTGGCGTTTATCATTAACCGTTTTAGTTTCAGTGCAAAAAGGTTTAAAAATTATTTTCCATTGGGCACGAAAATCTGAAATCTGAGAGCAAAATCTGGGGTCGAATCGCCACTTCGGTGAACGAGCTATACTCTTACGGAATTAAGTTGATTTTACATGTGAAACAAAAACAAATTCCATCACGTAATGCTCGTTAACGGACGACGCGATTTGACCCCTGAAAATCCCAATGGAAAACGACAAAAGAATTTTCTAAAATAAATAAAAGTGTGGACTTCATAAGAATCAAAACAGTTCTAGTGCATATTTATAACTAACCTTTCTGTATTGTGTACGAGTTTGTTTTTTATCATGGAAAGTGTTGTCGTGAATCAGGCACTTAGGAATTGTGTTGAATCGGGCACTTGGTCACCCTCCAAGTTCCACTTCCAATTGGAGACTGGAATCTGTCAAGTTAGCTAATTCTAGAACCATCTAGAGAAGAGTTGGAATATACTTCTGGAATATACTTCTGGAATATTCGCTGATAGTTGGCAGAGCGGATATAAAAGGGGCGCGTTGAGAACAGAGATGTACAGTTGATTTTTAACCAGCGATTGTTAAAGTTCGAAAGAGTAACCGGTTGTGAGATAAATAAGTGTAAAGTAATACAGTGAATAAAGCGATTGGATTGAAACGTTTAAGAATTGATTTAAGTGATATTGTCGTGGTACTAAATAAGTGATTAAGTAGAAAGTGTAAATAAAGTGATTTTATTAGAAAAGTTGAAGAGAATAGTGTTTTATCTTTTCGAATCCCAGCCTGAATGTAACAGTATGTACCGGAAAATATCTTTTTGGAGGCTGAATCTTCGTTTGAAATCTGCATTTTCCCATTGTACATAATGATTAGGTTTCTTTCTCACTGCTCTTTGTTTCCTTGTTGGGTTGAAGTAATTGTTTGCTAATTTCTCTTCTTATCTAATAATATCGTCAATACTGTCAACAATCCCATTTTTACAATATGAACATATTTCCCCAAACAAAACTTTTTAAATAGAATTTTCAAATTTGACAGTTAGCTTACTTTAACTAGAGATTTGTATTTCATCCGTCTTAGAAATGGGCAGATAACTTTATGAGACAGTTAGCTGTTATATTCTTCGAATAGCTGCTATTCGACTATTGAAAAATGAATTTATGTCTTATCTCACAGTTAATCCCTATCTGATTGGTTATCTGACTATTGAAAAATCGGCCCTAAATGTAATAGTTCTTTTACTGCAACACTTATGCTTAGTTGTGTACCGATGAACTTTATTTAACATGAATAGAAAAGACTTTTCCAAAATTGTTAAATGATATATCTGTAGAAGTGAAATTTGTACTTCAAAAAGCTATTATATAACAAAAACAGTTTTCTTCCAAACGCAACAGGTCCGTAGGGACCCTCCTAAGCCTAGCTTCTTACAACCATTCGTTTTGTGTGAGTTTTTCGTTTTTGGGACGAAAGGAAGGAAATAAAATAAAAACAATTTTATGCCGAGTCCAAACGGCTGACTGAGAAGCTCTTTCATGACAATTATACTCTCGGAAAATACCTTAAGTTGGTATTTGGGATTTTTTTCGGGGTTCGAAACTGGGACCCCTTGCTAAGCTGTCGATAAATACATGATTAAAATTTCCAAAGCACATTACTTAGAACGCGACTATTTACCACTGAATAAAACTTGCTTGCAACCATCCTATTCGCACAAATGCGATCGAGTTGTATTCGCTTAGTTTCTGCGAGTGAAATTCTCGTTCGTACCGAAAACACAGCCTAATGCAAAAATATTACGTATACGCCCCGTAGCTCGCTTGCCACATGTAAACTATTTTCTGCTTCTGCAGTGGGATTTGAAAGGTCGTTATTTCATTTATTCAAATTCCCATATAAAAATAGATATATTTGATTGAACAGGAATTTAAACCACCGTACTTCGACCCATTGTTTCAGCCCAGTCAGCCACCACCCGCAAGAATATTTAAAGCCGCAGCTATGAAGGATGGGTGGAACTTGCGTTGACCTTATTCCAGTTGCTAAATTCAAGCAGTCCCAAAACAAACGCTTCTTTTGATAAGCGAACGTATTTAAAAAAATGTAAAATACACAATAATAAATGCTACCAATCAACAATGAATGTTTATAAATATGCATTCTTACATCGGGTTGGGAAGTTCCAAGATATTTTCTTTATTTCTCAGGCTTCTTCTTGATAGTTGGAAATTTGTTTACCTTATTATTTTTTTCATTTCTGTAGAAAAGTTACAATTAAGTAAACATGCACTTCACGAATTTTCAAATTTCACTTAAAGTTTTTCATTTTGATTTATTTGATACTAGCTGTACCCGCCCGGCTTGCCCGTGCAAAATATTGTTTCAGAACAGTTGATGGAAATAATGGAATTTATTTTTGATCATAATTGCTGGAAGGAAAAATCACCGAAAGATATTGCAGAGGTATAACGCGAGGGAGCTTAGGGAGGGACTTGAACCCTATCTAAAAAACCTCCCGAAGACTGAGTCAACTCTGTCTTCTCATCTTGATTGCAAACATCATTCATGGACAGGTACGACGTTGTATCACCAGGAACTTTCTCAAATATAATATTATTGAGGTTAGAGGACTTGTTCATTTGTGGGTGCTTAAATAACCCTTATGTTATGTATAAATAAATAAATACTTTCAATTAAAATCTTAAAATCTGCTACAACCTGGCAAAGAGCAGCCGGTAACCTTACGTCATGGTTATAATTAATTTCATGACTCTTACCTTCTCCGATATCTAAACGAAGTTTGCAAAATTCAGAATCCTCCAATACTGATGCTCTCATATTCCCAGTCAAGTGCAGTTTGATACATGCATTGATTTCATCAGAGCGCGTATCTTTCGTGACAACGGGTAATCTTTGTCTGAAATCACCAGAGAACAAAAACGTAGCTCCACCGAAAATTGTGTTTTTATTTAGTATATCTTGCGTTGTCTTATTAACCGCTTTAATTGATAATTTAGTAGCCATAGTGCATTCGTCCCAGACTACAAATACGAATTGTGGTAAGATTTTAGCCCTGTTGCAATTTCTTTATCAGCACGTATCTTGGCCAATAAAAGATTAATTCAAAATATTGCGCCCGTACCCCCTGGAGCATCTAGAAAATATATACCGCCAACGGTTGTGCTTACACTCTCAATTTCGTTTAAATTGAGGAAGAAGATTTTACTGCAGAAATAAACGAAGTGGAAAGGATTAGAAAAATAATCGAATAAAATGTGAATAAAATGGACATTTTTAATTTTTTAAATACAAAATGCAGACCTATATCTATTTGACATTCTTTCATAGATACTTTTTTTTGGAAGCAAAACAGAGAAACAACCCTTTCCTACATATTTGACATTTCTTGGTGCCGTGAAATAAAGCCAAGCGAAATAAGGCCAAATTTGAAAATTTGGCCTTGTTTCACTTTACAATAGTGAAATAAAGCCATATTTCAACATTTGGCATTATTTCGCTTTAGTAAAGTGAAATAAGGCCAAATCTGTTTGTGAAATAAGACCAAATATGGTCTTATTTCGCTTAACGAAAGCGAAATAAAGCCATATAGAAAAAATATGGCCATATTTCACTATGCAAAGCAAAATAAGGCCAATTGCTGCTAGATGAAATACGAAGCTGTACTTTAAAACATTTCATTACTTATAGAGATATGTATTTATTTATTAGATGACACTTTTAGTGTTGTTCCATCTTGCGAACGTGATGAACATGTATGTAATAAAAGACTAATTCTATTTGTTATGTTTAATTACGTTTTTATTTAAATTTTGCATTGAGGTTTTTCGATTTTTGACTATGCATAGATGTATCTATATTAACATTATGTAATGTATTAAATATTTTAAAATTGTATACTGAAACATTTCGAAACATTAAATACATACTTAAATATACTTAAGAAATACGAATAATATCAACAAAGAAGAAAAACTAAGAAATAAAACTAATATCAACAAATTCGCGCCATTCTCACTGAAATAAAAATAAGAGGAAAAAATTAACTCGAATTCATTGAGAATATACCAATTTATTATCTCAAATAACTTTTTAATTTAGCTTTCGAAAATTTGAGAAAATAAAAGGCTAAAAATTTCAATTTATTTTCTCAAACAACTTTTTTGTTGTAGCTTTCGAAATTTGAGAAAATAAAAGTCAAAAATTCACGCGAGTTTTTTACAATTTCAATTTATTTTCTCAAACAACTTTTTTGTTTTAGCTTTCGAAAATTTGAGAAAATAAAAATCAAAAATTCGCGCGAATTTTTTACTTTTATTTTCTCAAATTTTCGAAGGCTAAAAATGGCAATTTATTTTCTGAAACAACTTTTTTGTTTTAGCTTTCCAAAATTTGAGAAAATAAAAGTCAAAAATTCGCGCGAATTTTTTACTTTTATTTTCTCAAATTTTCGAAGGCTAAAAATGGCAATTTATTTTCTGAAACAACTTTTTTGTTTTAGCTTTCGAAAATTTGAGAAAATAAAAGTCAAAAATTCGCGCGAATTTTTTACTTTTATTTTCTCAAATTTTCGAAGGCTAAAAATGGCAATTTATTTTCTGAAACAACTTTTTTGTTTTAGCTTTCAAAAATTTGAGAACATAAAAGTAAAAAATTCGCACGACCGGTCTTGGTGTGCTTCGATTTTTCTTTGATTACTTTCAGAGTCTTGTAAACCGAATTTCGATTTTGAAATTTTTTATTTGTATTACTCTGCCTCAGTTAAAATTTAATTTCTCTTAAGTTGATAAAAATTGCAAAGTTCCAACTTGACTCTTTAATTTTACTTATTTCCCACCTTACATGGGAACTAAGTTCACTTCACGAAAGTGGTTTAATTTCACATTAGGTGGGAAATAAGTCCACTGAGGGACTTGCACCGTATAAATGTATCTAAGTAGAAACACTCTATTCTTCTCCAACTGTGTAAAGTGTAACCACTTTAAACTGTGTTTAGATTGTTTTACACAAATTTTGGAGAAGTACATAAAAGACAACAATCCAATTCTGTGCCCAAATTGTAAACAAATTGTTAAGAATCGTGTGCTATAATTGATTTATTGCTAAAATTACATGACTGGACATTATGTATTTTGTTAATAAAAATTGTTCATCATACTGCTTGTTCCATTTGCTTTTTACTAACGATATTAAACATTTTGGGATAAAGTACACATTGTACACAAAAGCAATCACGGATAACTTATCAAAATTATAAACTGCATGAAAGATGTAATATTATTTTATTCAAAATCACAAACATGTTTGGCTTTGTTTCACTTCCAAAATGTGAAATAAGGCCAAACGAGTTCAAAGCGCAATATTTCACTATTTTAAAGTGAAATAAGGCCAAATTTTCAGATTTGGCCTTATTTCGCTTGGCCTTATTTCACGGCACCCATTTCTTTTATGGGTTTCTTTTTTTCTAATGTGGTTTTCCATTGGGACCAAAAATCAATCTTTTTTTTGATCTAAATCACTTTTTGCGTTCCATTGGGACAAAAAATCAATCTTTTTTTCGATTCGGATCACTTTTCGCAGATCTCGATATTTTTTCAGATTTACGCATACCAGTATACTTTGTACAGCTGTTTAACGTCAGTTTAAGAAGTTTCATTTCGAGGCAAATGCGCAAAGTTTCGTGAAAACCAAAATAACAAAATACATAAATACCTATGGATACGATTTCGGAGGAATTATTTTTTTCATTATCTCCCTCGTCATCTGAAGACTACAAACCACCAATAATACTTCATTTGTATCTACAAGAAGGAAAACATTTTTGAGGGCGACAGAGTTGTAAAAGAATGCAATACTTTAGTATTGCATTCGCTGAAGTCGCAGTCATTTGATTGCTTATTGCAACTTCAGTAAAAATACTTCATAGCAGTACTATTACTTCAAATTTTAAGTCGCAGTCTATTTTGAAGTCTTAAGTGAAGAAATCAGTTGATGCAGTCAAACGACTTGAAGTCAAAAGATTGCATTACTTTTTGATTGCTTGAATTCTTTGAAGTCTTTTTGAAGTCTTTTCCATTCTTTGCATTCTTTTAGTCATTTGAATGCATTCAATGTATTGCAGTCTTTTGAACGCTTGAAGTCTTTTGATTGATTTGAATTATTTTTTCTTGACATAACCTATTATTGATTTGAGTTTTTAAAATTCACATTTCAGATATAAAATATAAGTTTAAAAATGTAGAGGTGCACGAAACTACAAGAAAAAATAATTCAAATCAATCAAAAGACTTCAAGCGTTCAAAAGACTGCAATACATTGAATGCATTCAAATGACTAAAAGAATGCAAAGAATGGAAAAGACTTCAAAAAGACTTCAAAGAATTCAAGCAATCAAAAAGTAATGCAATCTTTTGACTTCAAGTCGTTTGACTGCATCAACTGATTTCTTCACTTAAGACTTCAAAAAAGACTGCGATTTAAAATTTGAAGTAATAGTAGTTAATTGAAGTAAAAAGATTTCAAAATAAGTCTTTTTAATCAAATGACTGCAGTACTGTAAAGATTTCATTTTTTTACAACTCTGGAGGGCGATATCCATTTGTGATTTAGCCAAAAACGAATGCCATTTGAACATCTGATATTGTTGTCAATTAACGCACTAATCCATTTACAAAAGCAGATCAATTTCGTTGCGCGTTCCATAAGCACAGTAAAATCTGAGATCTGAAAAAGATTTCTGGTGGTCCCAATGGAAAACCACATAAGCAAATCAAACAGCATAATGCCTCCCTCTCCATCACAGGAGTAAAATAAGGTTAAAAGAGATGTCAATATATTGCGCGGTTATCCACTCACCGAGGTGAAAATCATAGAAATATTTAAAATTTTGCCAGTTTTGTCCATCTCCTCCAGTAGAATATTCCTCACTAGCTTGATTTGTTGTTCCGTAAGAGTCTGTCCTGGCTGCATGGAGTGCATGATTGCGTCTTTGCATTGGGTCATATAGTATCCCTGTAGGAGAGCCCTGATGTGCTAGGTCTTTCCTGTGCAATCTCCGGTGTTTGAGATGTTATTTCATACCATTTTGGGGACTTATGCACCCCTATCGAGGTATCCGTTCGGAGAAAATTCCGATACGAAAGTAAAATCCGATCGGAACTCAAATTGCATTCGAAGTATCCGTTTCGTAATAAAGTAAATGAAGCATATAAACGCGATCATTTCACATGAAAATATTCCGCAGCAATTCGTTGACGGAAAGCTTCGGAAAAAATGTGCCGTGTGCTTGTCAAAAGTAAGTGGTATAACGTGGTTCCAAGCAATGCGACAAGGTGCGCTATAATTATGTCATCGCAGAATTTTTTCGAATGGAATTTCTCCGATTTCGTACAGATCGGATAAAATTCCGTTCCGAACGGATACCTCAATAGGGGTGATTGCATCTTCGATTTAGGGAATAATTTCACAGGGAAATTATACCTCATGATTCGTACAATCACAGGGTTCCTCACTGGACATTGTCAAGTCAAAAAACACCTCATGACTTTGGGAATAACACAAAACAACACTTGCAGACTATGCAACGAGGACGACGAAGAATCAGCAGAACACATACTGTCACTGTGAATGTCTAGTCAGACTACGTCAACACGATCTAGGAAGACCTTACCTTGGGGCAGAGAATATATCTGACAGCCTACTCAAAGATCTACTAGGATTCGTCACTAATCACAATAGGTTCACTCGTGGCCACAGTGATATGGCAAATTGTTTCCACCTCCCCCTAACATTCTAATCTAAACTGAAGCCTAGGTGCATACATATGAAAATGACACAAATAAATGAAAGCGACTGTATCGAACTGCATGAGTATTGCAACTCTGCAGTCGATGTATTGAGCGATGATATAAAACTTTTCGAAAGACCGAGAGAAGGTTCTAATAATTGTATGCACCAACTAAGCAGGCAGTGTGAGTTTTTTGATGTGTAAACATCTAAGCGCGCGTTGTTGGAATCTGGTGGAGTAATTCCACCCATTTAACTTGCGGGGACAGTGAATGCGTCACTGTGTTTTATCATTGCATACATTTTATCATTGCATACGTTTTTATCATTGCATACATTTATGAGCTGGGGCATATTAATTTCAGCTTTTTGTTGATGTGAAATAAAATTTCTCCATTTCGTCCTTGCACCGTACTCAGAAGAAATTTCAAGAATTCTACAGGGAGATTATCATCTTTTACCAATGATCATAAGCGGAGACTTCAATATCAATTTTGCAACTCCAGAAGCTCAACCATTTATTGATTTTATGCAAGATAAATTTAATCTTCAAATGAAATCCAACCGGAAAATTTCAACAACACGAAATGGAACAACCATCGATGCTGTCTTCCAGCGTAATCTAGATAAATTACAGTCTCGAATGTACATATCTTACTTCAGCTACCACAATCCGATTGTATCTATTCTACCGAAACTAGCACAGAACGAATAAATTATTGTTATTTGATAATATATCAAGAATACGGTTATTCAAATTCCCTCTTTTCTCAATGAAGTGTATAAAGCCACACACATACCGCACGCACGGTGTTTACACATATACATTTTTCGGGACTGTTGGATACAGTCGCACCAATTTTTTGTATTATTTTTGTGACGATCTGTTTTCTTTTCTTTTCACTAGTTCCCCTGAGCTACGAAGCTACGATACAGCGACACATAAATAGCTGTCACATGAAATTGATCGCAAAAAAGCGATTGTCAATTTGTTAATCATATCGGGTGAGTTCATAATTGCAACATTGTTGCACATGCCATGCAAAAAATATTGATTCAATGCAATTATGAACAGAAACACTGCTGCAAGTTTGCAGCAGTCTTGCGTTTCCGAAAAATAGTTCATATATGCAGTACGTTTTTTTTTCACTTCCATTCGTATAAAACACAAATAATATATTTGAACTTTTTAATAAAAAAAACCTTCATTATTTTGGATAAATCTATTAAATTTTCATTTACTCTACTTACATATTTTTTCCTGCCATATTCCTGCAACTTGGCAACAAAACAAAATTCAATGCAGAGTTGATCGCAGTTTGACTGTCATTTGGCTTATATGAACGCATTGCTTATTTGCCTCATGCAAAGATAATGCAGTATTTTTACATTAATGAACGCAAAAATTGCAGTCCTGCCGCATTTTTACTTTTATGAACTCAGCCATCACCTTACGTGGACGTAAGGGATGGCGATGGGACCGCTTTGACTTTTGTTATGATCTCACAACCCCACCAACCTAACTTACGTGGACGTAAAACTATGATGTTGATTGTCAACTATCACCTTAGCCGATTCCCCCCAGTTCTTTAACGATGGTAAATGTCTGCCCTCTAGGCAGTTTAGTTTGTGCGTCATAGTGACTTTTACGACCAAGTCCTTAGGTGTCCACATTTCACCATGCCAAGTATCGAGACCAGCGACAAAATAATGAAAAGAGATGAATATCTCTCGTAGTTACGTCTATCCCCTCCCAAAAACAATTTTTTTACATTGTTGCTTGTGTAATTTCAACCCCCGTCTGTGAATACATGTGACTTAAAAAAAGGATCCTGCTAATGGGCTGCCACCATTCCTTTTGCTGTTATGGGCATGGCGCTGTTCAATTGTTTTCTGTTTCGTATTGCGCTTGTTTGGTTTTTATTAAGGCTTCGTTTAAAATGCATGCTTATTTTGAGATTCGAATGAATAGCCAATTCTAACGAATGTCTCTATTCGTTCGAATGAACTTTGTGTATTTTGATAGACATTCGTTAGAATTGGCTATTCGTTCGAATCTCAAAATAAGCATGATTAAAATAAAAATAGTGAAATATACATATCGGAATAGGTAGCGAATTTTTACATTAAAGTTCAATTCATAAACTCACAAACCGCCAAGCCGCCTCTCCACTGGAAAGCTATAAATCTCTGTATTCCATTATCTTTGATCGAGACACGTATAATAATTCGTATAAAACTTCATTCATTTCTCAACGAACAAATTCAAATAAAAACACAATTGTTTAAAATATTTTTTTTTCTTTTTTTATTGTTGTTTTCTTGTTTTAATTTGTTTGCTTTTTGAATGCATTCCTTCAATAAGGATCATTTTACACAGGTTTAAGTTCTTCTTCTTAATTCATTTCGTCTTCCACATATTTTCATTAATTATTTTTTTAAAAGTTTACTTCCTTTTTGTTTACCGTTTACTCTTATTATTTAAGTTAATTGTGTTCGCCATTTTTTCTGCTTTTTTTTTTTAAATAACCTTTCATTTATTATTTAGTTCACTTTTCAATAAAAATAATTATATTACAAGTATTATATAGTGTTACTGAAAGTCTCCTTCAGTTGACTGTTCTTTTTTGTTTTTTTACTTTCTCTTCGCGGTAAGTTTATGTTTTTTTTTTTTTTGTATAATAATAATAAAACTGCCTGTCGCTTTTGAGTGTATATATATTAATGTATATATATATAATAAGAGAGAGAGAGAGAGAGAAAGATCTACACCATTTAAATTCAATTTTTTTATGATTTTCAGTTTTTCTTTTTATTAAGTATAAATCAACTCACAATAAGATGTTCTTTATCCCTTTATTCAACAAAAGAGAAATAAAAAAAAAAAATGATAGTATTTCTTGTTGTTGTTTTGTCGTAGGTGTATTACTGATGTATAATGTATGCTATGTTAAAATTTATTAATTTTAATTTCTTAAAAATCTGCGATTTTATTTCTGTTGATAATATGTATTTATCGAATTTTACATGTTGATTAAATTATTCACAATGGTTTTTTGTTTCTCTATACAAGTTTATTTTAATTTTTTTTTTCATTTTATATTTATATCTTAAATTAATGCAAAAAAATTGATTTAAGTAAAACATTAGCATTTTTTTTGTTTTAATCTGATTTCTATATATATATATTTGTTTAATATAATTCACAATATATATGAAATAGTTTTCAATGTAGATGATGGTGTTGGTGGACAAATTGAAACGGGACGTGGGATATTGTTTAAAAACAAATGTATATATAAAACAAAACAAGAAAAGATAAAATGGAGTCTTGCAAAAAGGCGGGAGGGGGAAGAGCTGTTTGTGAGGGACTTATGTGGGAGGATGGGTATCAGTAAAAGATTTAATAATAATAAATACTCGTAGTAGGTAGCTATTATATTTATATTTGCTTTTCTTTTTATTAAAATAAATATTTTTTTTTGTTGCTTTTCATATCGTTTTAGAGTTTTATTTATTGCAGCAAAATGTATATTCTTTCACTTGGTGTTGGTAATGTTGCTCGATATTTTGTTTGTTTTGATTTTTGACATTTTACCTACGCGCGCGCTTTTCTGATGGTTTGCTTGTTGTATTTTTTTTTCTTATTTTTTATTTTAACTAATTTATCTTTCATAATAATAATTAATAATAATTATAGTAAATAAATCAATAGATAATAATAGTAATAATAATAATTAATCATATTTAAATTACAACGGAAGTGTCGGCGTATTTGTAGTTGGTGTTGGCGTCAATATCGACGCGGATGGAGGATATCGCAACGTGTGTTGTGACGTTGCTTGCTGTATATAATCCTGGCTAGGATTATTTAATACACTATCCCTTGAATTTGAATGTGACGTTGCACGAAGCAGTGTGACCGCCTCACGCTCTGGACTACATTGGACACCATCTAGTCATTTTTGACGCGATGATTTCTTCTTCTTTCTTTTAAAGAAGCAACAACATCTGGAAAGACACATAAACCACCTTTTAAAATTGCTTGTATGAATATCAATTTGGATCGGACAATATGGTAATGCTAGGGAGATGTATTTCATAAGTAGGTTGTACGTCTGTAGGAAATAAGGCCCCAATGAAATAAGTCCCCAAAAGAAAATGTTTTTTTTTTTTTTAGTGTTTGAGAATAATGTGCTACAAACTTGATTACAAAAAAAAAAAGAGTCCTCGATATACCCATTTGTCTCTTAACATCGAATTCGCATCGATTGCCAGCAAGATAAATAAGGGCCAAAGCATATGATTTGTTCTCACATTCATTTGGTTCCATAGAAAAAAAATATAGAAAAGTACTCACTAGAGAAACAAGGCGGCCGTCGCGTCGGTGTAGTCAGTGCAGTTGGTTCTCTTGTACGGTTAGGTTAGGTTTATGGGCTGGAGAGGTCTAATCCGTACCCGTCGGGGAAAGAATTTATCCCTAACCTAACTATATGTGCTGTAAATGATTAATTACAGGTAGCTCCCATCCGATTAGTAGCAGATTTCAATACGATTGGTCAACGCAGAAGAAAATCACTTTACGTAAGGTGGCGCGCAATAGTGAAAAGGAACTCTAACCACCTTGGAGTAAGAAACTGAAACGAGTTAGGATAAAATTGGCCTATCTGGACAGCCGCACCTTTAATATGGATCGGGCAAATCATTTCGTCCGATAAGCAGCTTTGGTGGACTCGAGTTTATATATCAGTACATCTACATATATCCTTACTTCATTTTGATCTTGTCGGGTCAGGTCTTTAACAACAGAGTTCTGGTCGTTTTCTCTGTATTGTAAATCTTCTACAAGGTTTCTTTTCGGGTCTTTTTGCCTTTAAACGATTTTTAAACCTTTGTTAAATTTGTAAACAATGCTTCTCTATACTTCAGTTGTTATTCTTTTATCTTCGGAGAAGCCGATGTACTTTTCCTTCAAACTCAGGGGTCGAATCGCAACTTCCGTGAACGAGCTATACGTTCACGGAATTAAGTTTGTTTTACATGTGAAACAAAAACAAATTCCGTCACGTAATACTCGTTAACGGACGACGCGATTCGACCCCAGATTTTTATGGCATTGGTGGGGCAAACCGGCACATCCATAGCAGCGTTTCTGATAGCTTTTCGGCATCATAGACGTCACCAAATTTTGACACTTGATACTGGCTGCATAAGACTTCTAAATGGATTGGGTTTTACCCGATCGACAAAAGTTATGACAGTTTTCTGCAATTGAAACCATTCAGTAATAAATATCCTCATAATGTTCACAATCATCATTATTCTCATACTTATTCGCAGACGTACGTTGCCTGTAACTAAGTAGTGGCCCCAGCCCCACTGGGAATTTTCCTTCATCATATGTATAAAAGTATAAGTGACTTATCTTGATCGCAACATTATCAGTTTCGTAAACGGTTTCAACTAGCCAAAGTCCGTTTTCCGTTACAGAGTCGTAAAAGCTATGCTTTGTGATTGCTCGTTTTGCTGAGAAATTTAGTTCCATCGTCTGTTTTCTCTGTAAATCCCTAGGTGTATATCATGCTTATGTAAAAGATCTAAGACTTGATGCAGATTGTTATAAGGCTTACAGAAACTTTAAGACTTTTTGTCCCATCTGCGTCTTACAATAAATTTAAGTTTACTGTAGCAGTTAGAGCAAATTCCTACCGTTTATCAATTCTCTTAACCTGTCATAATTCACCGCACTTACTGCATTGTTGTAATATTTGCTAGCGGTTTATAATTTTCCCAATTTGCTCAGTTTAATTCAAATACTGCTACTAAACACTTTTTGTTTGTTCTTATAGGGTTGTCCACATCATTTCTTACCCAAGATTTTGGGTCTTCGTTAACGTATGACTTGAAGCGGTTTTGTAGTTAACACCAACCACAACCATAATCTGTAGAGCAGACTCTCAATGGGACCCTTTTGGTTAAAATTTTGTTGCCCCATTAATGACTTTGCCATCACTTTCTCTTTCTCTCCCAGTCTTCTTGTCTGAAAATCCTTTACGACCTTAGCTCCAAATACGTCCATGTAGATTGTATTGCACATATGGATATGCCACTTTCAAGTTTTCTAAATTTAAAAGCAACTTTTGGAGGTTTTCAGAAGTACGAGTAAAAGTTAAATTTTATAATTTAGAGCTTATGTGAAAAGTTCTAATGGTTTGCAAATACAAGTTTGCCTATCCAAAGAAAGGCACCAATTGTTTGAAAAAAAAAAAAACATCTCCCTTGCCCAACCGTTGTTGTTTCAAACTGTCATTATACTCACTTTGTTTCGTCCACAAGTTCAACCTCTGGCTGCTGTGTGATAGGAGTATTTGAGTGTCCGGCCGTGGGATCGTCTGTGTTTAATTCGCCATTCGTCGAACTCACAACCTGTAAAACAAGAGAACATCAAGTCGTTTCAAAACAAAAACAAGCTGAATACAAAAATACAAAAAAAAAATATGTTGAGAAAACTGTTATACAATAGAATAATTTTTTTTTTTTAATTTTAATATAAAAATAAACAAAATTAAAGAAAGACGAGTAAAAACAACAGAGTTTCACTAGACAAAATAATTAAAAACTTATATAGAGAAACATTTAAGCCGTTTGGTTGGTTTAGTGGCATTTTTTGTTGTTGTTGTTTTGAAACTGTTCACATTCCATTTGAAAGTGAAAGAAAAAAACACAAGACAAAAATATTGCAGTGGTGTAGTAAAATATAAGATATTTGCGATGAGAACAACAAATAATAAAAATACTTATAAACTGAAATTAAAAACCAAATTATTTTGCCACGGAACACACAGAAGAGACACCGAGAACAGACAGATTTTTGTTTGTTTAACATTTAGTACATACGGATTGATTATGCTCTACAACTTCCGCTATATAGTAATTTCTTATAAGAAATGTAGTAAACTTTTAAATTGAATTTAAACTATACATTTGGTGTCTTAATTTGCTATTCGTTTGTTTCTTTGGGTTTCTCTTTGAGTTTCGTTTCGTCTTCATCTGCTTTATCGCTTTTTTCGTAGTACGGATCAAAAGGTTTATCATCCTCGTCGGAACTTGAGTCTTCAGGATGTTTCTGCAAGTTTTGATTTGGATTTTTTGTTTGTCTGTGATAAGTTGTAGAATATTCGATTGAACGATTCCTTTTTTTTTTGTATGGAGAGAGAGAGATGAATAGCTACAAACTGGCATTCAACTAGCACGATGCTTGGTAAAAAAAAACTAACTTCCATCCACTGGAATAATGATAAGATTTCCAGCAGACTGGTGGAAGTCATTAAATGGTTAGTTCACACAAACTTAAAACTACTATAAAGCATAAGAACCATTAAAACAATAAGCAAAGAAAACACGTCTAAGCAGGTCTATATACAATTATACATATCCTTCATTCAACAAAAACTTTTAATTGACAAACTTTTTGCATACAAAGTGAAAATAGGATTCGTATAACACGAGTACATCTGTCGAAACCAAACAATGTCAAGAGCTCAATTTATTTCGCATCCTTAAAGGCACTCGATTGAATAGTTTTGTAAAACAGAGATTACGTCCTCTTTTGTACATTGAATGGCTGCGTCAAACCAAATGCTCTTCAAGGACATTTTATTTTATTTTACAGTATAGAAGAAAGGACATGCTTTTGGAATTTTCATTTTATGGTCGAAAATGTGGTGACAAGATGAAAACAACTTGATGTACATAAATGGGTCAAAGAAAAACGTCATTTAAGTTAGGGCGGTAACGAGTTCATTCTGAAAACTGTGAACACTTGCAGTCTCAATGGCATTTTTAATGGCGTCGATGTCGAAATAGGTGTCATTCATTTAAATTGGATTTTCCTTGGTAAATATAACCACGTGGAGGTTATTTTAAAGGTCTCAGCGCAGTTGGAAAGTATGAGTATGACATCAAGGTGAATTGCAGAGAAAACTAAGATTACACTTGTCATTTTTCGTGGAAGTTTTGACATGCTGAAATCACCAAAATACGCTCTTCTATTGTCAATCGTGTGTCTCGAGAGAGTACGCAGCGATAGCCAGCGTGACCAGACGCTTGACAGGCGCGATCACACGTAGTGATACATTTAGGACAAGTTTTTATGTCGTAATAACGTCGGCATGTCAAAATTTGCCACGAAAAATGACACATGTAATCTTTGCTAAACTGACATGTAACAGTGCTAATTCCAGGTAAGAGTCTCTTTCACAAAAAGAAAAATAGGTACAAAGCTTTTAAATTTTTAAGTGATATGTAGAATTGACATGCGCAGTAAGAGTATAAGGAAACCATTTGTAAAAATTGTTCAACTAATAAAAATAATTTGTTAAAGTAATGTCTACGGGTTTCGTAGGGCGATATTTTGTTACCTGGTTACGAATCGCCGCATCTGTAAACGAGCAAATTGGTTCACGTATTGCTATTTCACTGATGACACGATTCTTCGCCGTTAAACTTTGTGTTTTTGCAGACAGATTTGGAGGAGTCTTATTTGGAAAAATATCTGATGACTTTTTAATGTGGAGTTTTGAAACAAACTTTTAGCGGGCTTAACAAAGACTTTCGTTAATTTCTGGCCGTTTACGGCGCATCTTTTATAGAGCAAAGACAAGTGAACAGGCAACGCTCCTTTTATAAACCTAATACTCGCGGGAATTAAGCAGAAGACTGCTCTGTCATATGTCATATATTTTTTGTTTAATAGTGTATCGCCACCGCGATAAGAGGCACGTCGACCTGAGTAGATTTATTGCGCCATAGATCTATTAGTGTTTCTTCTTTCAGCAGAGGATTTCTTTATTTCTTTTGGGCTTATTATTTCCCTGAAGAAGAAATTCCTTCTAATACCACAAAGGGCTGGGTATTCACATGAGACATGCTGAGTTGTTTCGTCTTCTTCAAGACAAAGACAGCACTCCGAAGAGTGGGTTACATGTATTGTGTTTAGGTGATATCGAAAACTTTTTTGCCCTGTCCTTAGGTCTGGGATGTTCTCCCAATGTGAAATACAGTTATTGTGTTTCCAAATTTTTATAGCAAGGTATGTCGCTGATTTAGAGATTACACAGTAGGGTTCAGACCCTGCAAAAGGAAAATTTGTTTCCGAACATCTTCTGGCCAGTTCGTTGGCTTTTTTTTTTTGTTTCTTCAATTCCCTCGCGGCAAGGAACCCACCATATTTTGGTTTTGTTCCTGGTGCATAGTGTTTGGAGGGCATTGAACCAGTGTAAGACTGATAAGGAGTCAATGGTAGTTGAGCTAAGTGCATTTATAGCTGCTTGGCTATCCGTGAATATATGGATGGTTGCGCCTTTGATACCTGAGTTGTAGATGAGACTTGCTCATTCTTTAACGACATGGAGTTCTGCTTGAAATAAGCTTGGGCTTTTTCCCATTGGTATCGAGACAGTTTGGTTTTGTTCGAAACAGTAGCTCTTTTGGATCTTCTCAACTCAAGGTTGTATTTGGTAAGGAGGACTCGATACTGATCCAACTCACCTCCTCACTCTTTTTCGAATGTTTTCAAGGTTTAAATTCCATCATGGTACGCACCTCTTTATTTGCAAAAGATGAGAGAGGATAGTGTCATTTAACTGCCTAAGTGCATCGTCAGCATCATTTGTTTGCAGTGGCCGTGCTTTATGTCATATATTCATATCATTTGCGATTGGGACCAAGTTTTTAGAAGGTGAAAGAACAGTGCACTCAATAACAAAGATTTGTCATTAAAAAAAAATTAAAAAAATTCTTAAATAAAAATTCTTAAAGTAATAGGGAGCGAGGGCATTTCGACACATTAACAGCTGGGAGTCTGGAGACTTTAGAAGCCCTTCGCTGAGAAATTCGCAGAAGGGTTTAAATAAATGTTTCCCAATCTTAAAGGCAGTCATTTTTTGGTGAAGGTTAAGAATTGAACAATGTTGGGGAATGACAATTCCCATGCATTTGTGATAAGGCCACTATAACACTCTAACAGCTACAGAGTTTAGAAGCTCCTCGCTGAAAATTTGGCCTCTGCGTGGACTGTTTGTCGAAAGCTTGTAATAAATGTTTTCCAATCTTCAAAGTAGCTTTGTTGGTGAAGGTTAAGATTCGAACAAGGTGAGCAATCATCCTGAAAGTCTGCAGTGGAAATTTGAGGTCAACTGGTCTAAACTGTTATATTTGACTAACTGTTGATTTAGGCAGAAGTCCTTCATACGCTTTGTGTTGCAATCAAACGTAAGTAAGTTACGACATTTGCTGCGCCCTTGAGAAAATAACAATATTACTTTATTTGAACAAATTGTATTATATATGTAGTAGTTCTATACCAAAAAAGGGTTTCCACATGTCCTAAAATTCTATTAGCGAGTTTTTTTTAAGGTACACAACAGCAATGACGGAACTGCAATACGGACCTTTAACCTTCAGTTTGTCTAAACCGTAGACTTAGCAAACTACGCTCACTATATTAGTCACTTATTCACAGCATAAAAATAATATCCCAAAAATCAGGGGCGAATTTACTAAACAGTTTTTTGTTTTAAATTCGAAGAGCCATTCGAATTAATGAGTGTGGAAGCGAGGGGTAACAACGATTCTCCCTTTTTTTAGGGATTGCCCTGACAATTTCTGTTGGGAAATTATGTCGAATTTCAGTTTTTGAATTATTGTTTAAGATAAACAACTCTTAACAACAACTCGCAGACACAGTCACTTTTGGTAGGAATGATAGCTATTTCGAACTATCTATAGAAGACATTTCTGTTTTTCCCCTGTCAGGAAATGAACTTGCATTTAAATTTTTCTCCCATTGACCAAGTGACTACCACTTGCGCCAACTGAGTGACGTGTACAAGCCCACCAACTGGTGATTAGAACGGAGGGGAAGACCAACCTCTGTGCGTTGTTGTTGCTACGAGGTGTAATCGGATTTTTTTTTTTTGTATACAATTGAAGTGCCGCGAGTAACCTACCAGCTTAAAAAAGAAACGCCGACATTCTAGCACAAAATATACCAGATGAAGGAACGCCCGTGCTACAACCCTAGCGGCAGCGGCAGAGTGACATCCACACTAACAATTAAAGAAATGATACAAATATTACAAAAACAATATCTGACTTGCTATTTTATTAACATTATTACCAATTTTATCACAATTAAACTTGCTCGGCTTCGTATTTATTTTTATTTATGGAAACGTTTGAACGTTTCCTTTGACAGTTCGTTTTTTTTTTCTCGGGTAGTTTTGCGCTAGATTGAGAAATTTCCATGAAAGGGATATTTCACAAAAAGTGCAAGCGCAAATGGTGAAATGGCATTTTTTTATATGGAGTTTGACATGCCGCTAGCAATTTAGCGGGTAGCGGAACGCGGCCATAATGTACAATTATGTCAACAAGGCTCGTAAAAAATGTACTTGGGTATGCAAATGAAACGAAAAAGGTCTGTCTGCTGTAAAACAACCATAAAATCGAAATAAAATGAACAGTGATTCGTTATGCAGGTTTAATGAGTTGTGATTGTCAAAATAGGTGTTTTATTGCAAAGATACAACCCAAGCTCTAATCATCACACAATGAGTGCTGTACTACCTAAATCAATTCCATTACAAAAAGTGAAAGCAATCGAATAAAACTGTTAGCAAAAAACATCACACACTCTACTACTACTATACTTAATAAATATATTTAAAATTCAAGACATTCGTCTACGGTTACTTGTTGCACTATATAGAAAACTTGATACGGTGAATTCGATACTTGCAGTTTTTTATTTTATTTTGTCTGATGATTTGCATATTTGCCTAAACAATAATTGTATTTGCATATTGTTATTGGAATGGAATGGAATGAATCATTCTGGTTACTATTTATCATACGTTTTGTTGTTAAAATCACAAAATCGCACACAACAACTCTACATATTTCTTGTACTGGTGCGGGGTGGTTGGTGGTTTAATTTGATTTGTGGTAAATTTATTATTTGAAAGAATTTTTTGCTTATCGATTATAGTTTGCGATTTGTTTTTTCATATGTTTTTGTTGGTTATTTATCTACTAAATACCTTGAATTTATGTAGAGCAAATCAAGAGAAAACATTAGGATTGAAAAGGCCAAAAATATAACAGTCTGCAATTATTGTACAGTGAAGAGAGACAAACAAATCAAAAAGGGAAAGAAAAATTTGTTTATATTACATTTGGTGTAGGTATTTTTGGTTTTTATTTTTTATGTTTAACATCTATTTTTGATAAATTTTCGACAGTTTGTGTATATACATTTTAGTTTTGATTTTGTGACTAAATAATAGTTGTATGTGGTGCAGTTACAAATTGTATTATATATGTACAATTATGTTATCAGTTGAAGTCAATTAACAAACATTGAAGTGGAATAGGGTAGCCTAAAGGGTCAACCATAATTGGATTAGGCGGGTTTGAGCTTGTGTCAAAAATATGAACTACTAGATCTAAAGCGTCTAAAGAAATAGTTATGACACACAGTATTCGTATATTGGCTTAAGCTGGATTACCCACGTGCAATCTTGTTATGGTACTCCCTTTAGATTTGCGGGCTAAGCTTATAAATTTCGAAAAAAGGATTGAAGATCGAAAAGAAAGTAGGACGTATTGATTCGAAGGCTTTAGACTGATTGATATCCACCTACGCACCTACCCAAAAGGGTCAGAAACCGCAAGTTAGAAATAATCAGACTCTTGAATGAGGCAAAAGCTAAAAATTCGCTTGAACAAAGCAGAAATGTAACGAAGTCCTGATTGCTCTATCGATTCTTTAAGAAACAGTTCAACAACAATTCAGCTGCAATACATGCCGTGCCCATAAGTTTGCTCTTCAAAAACTGTTCAACCTATATAGAGATTCTTTTGTAAGTCTCTGCAGCTTACACGAAAGTGAAATGCCTTACCCAGCTCCGACTTTCCTTCATAGTGCAATTTAGAGACGTTTAAAACAAATGTACAACGGATTCCCATGTATTTTGCATCACAATTTCTTTGATGCCTGCCCTACGACCATCACACTACACATAACCTCGTTAGCGCTTGTTTATTATAAAAAACAATACAAATGCCAAATAAATAGATCATTGTTTTTATTGATGTTCAAGATCTTGTGATTCGATAACTTTTTCCGAATTCTACGATAATCCTCACAATAAATTCACCTCAGCACAAATTGACACAAAATTTTCCGTAAAAGCGCGACCTCGTAACACGAAGTTAATTAATTAAAACATTTAAAATAAGTTGTTTGGGCAAAATACGCGAAATATTAACACAGAAATGATTTAGAACTGAAGAAAATGAATTATTAACGACATTTTTGTCACAAATCAATTTCCCGACGTTCCTTAGTTTTTTTTTTATACGAATATCTTTTTTTTCCGAAATGATTATAAATAAAGCTCGAAATGTGGTTATGACTGGTTTTAAATTTTGAGACCTGCTCCATAGGAGATCACAGTTTCGATTGTTTTTGTGAGTCTCACAAGTTTTGAGTGTACTAGGTAGCAGAATACGAAATCATCACAAAATAAATGTCACCTCACTTTGTGAGGGTTTTGTGTCGGACAGTAAAGTACTTACCTAACTACTTATTTAATATTATTTATTTCCCGTCGGGTATTATTCTAGTCCACAAAAACAAACAGAATCAATAAACTAAGTAATATTTTACACGAACACAGAGCTTTTGTGAGCTGTCAAATGTCAAAAAATCTTAATTGAAAAGATTCAAAACATAAACTTTAGTCGTCTTAAGTCCAATAGGGTTGCTAGTTTAAATACTGTAACCAATGTCAATTAAGTTGAATTTTAAGACCTACGACAACTCTTGTAAATAATGTCTGAGTATTTGCACTCGTGGGTGCAACAGGGATAGGAGAAAGCAAGAAGTGCAAGTCAGGTTGTGCGTTAAACGAAACAAAACCCTACCCTTTTGTCATATGTTCTTTAGGTGTGTTCTGTTCCTCTACTTTGAAATTTTACTAATTTTTACCAACTCTTGGGATTTTTTGAAAATTCTTACTCAATGGCGTTCCTTAACTCGAAAAAATCGTTAAAGAGAGCGCCATCGAGAGAGCAAGCTATTATACCTCCATTGAGAATCTTACTAGTTTTTACTCACCAAATTTCTTGGTGTAAGAATTGGAAAATCTATCATTCACTTGACTATTGACAGGTGATTTAAAATTTGTTGTCCTATTTGGCTTTGGCATACCAAATACCAGAGTAACGTGCATGTTTTCATTTCCTGCGTACTAAAATGGTATCAACAGCCGGCAAAATAAAGTTGAATGTTCTCCTCACGATTCTTATCGAAAGTGGCGACCGTGTCATTTTCCATTGATTAATACAAAAGCGTTCCCTTAATTTTTTGTAAGTGTCTCATTCTGAGAGAGAATTCATACTCAACACTGGCATTTTACAGTCTTTTCGATTCTGTTTCTGACTACAAAAGTGAAGGAACAATAACAAACATATTTAGTTAGTTTCCTCTCTTTGAACTGTGCCAACTGTCAATTATTTGGTTAATTAAGTATTTGGAATATCGAATACATCTTATATTTTACCTCATTACTGCGTCAGCTATATAATCGAAATGTCACCCGGCTACTCAGTCAGGAAATTCGTTTCTAGATTTTATCAATTTAGGCCTCTAAATTTGGTTATGAGATATTTCTATTTGTTTAGTGAAAATAATGACTAAAAACAATTTTTTTTTTAACACGCCCTTAAAAAGTTTATACTACGTTTCCACCAGACACAAATCCCGAGATTAAGTACAAAAAGTTTGAAATTAATCCTGAAGTCTTTCCACCAAACAAAAAAAGATTAACTTGACGTATTTGCTCGCTCTTTCCATTTCGAGAAAAGATGACGTTTCACGAGAGAGAGAGAGAGAGAGAGAGAGAGAGAGAGAGAGAGAGAGAGAGAGAGAGAGAGAGAGAGAGAGAGAGGGAGGGAGAGAGAGAGAGAGAGAGGGAGAGAGGGAGAGAGAGGGAGAGAGAGAGAGAGAGAGAGAGAGAGAGAGAGAGAGAGGGAGAGAGAGGGAGAGAGAGAGAGAGCATTTTTTACATTTTTTATGTCTTATTTCTATTTATGCATTTCTGTTAAATGCAGCTCTGTTTGCTTCATAAACCTGTGCCTTGATTTTGTGCGGTTTTTTCCGCAATTGCGCTAGGGAACGTTCCGAATCGGATTTGAATGTATGAGTGCGCCGCACGATGGACCAGCGTGACCCTTGTGCGAAAATTTGACATTGTTTTCGAGGACCCTAATACGTTAGTACTTTTTCCCTTTTTTTAGTTGGAAAAGGAACTTTGCAAATTCTTTAAGCAACTGTGATTTCCAAATAAATATGTTTAAAATTTAACGCGGTTGCGTATCACAATACTATTATAACGTTAAGCGAGCCAATACTTGTTAAATATCGTGTGAAAGTTCTAAATATGCAGAGTAGCTTTAGGTCACAGTTTTAGCCATACGTAAAACAGAACCGTACAACAATTTATAAATGAAAACCTTAAAGCCTTGATTTTGATTTATAAATATGTAAAAATTAATTAAACATTGGTTTTACATTATATCAACTCATATTTATATCTACATTTTAAGATCTCGTTCAATTTAGTTTAAAAAAAAAGATGCAAGAAAAAAGTGTCTTTTCTGAAGCTCTTCTACAAATTTAGAATTTTCTCACAATATTTAACAAGTATTGGCTCGTTTCAACCGAAAATAATGTTGTGATAGGGAACCGCATTATATTTTAAATATATTCACAGTTTTTGAAAACTCTCCGAAGTGCCTTTTCCAACTAACAAAAAGGAACAAAGTAGCAACTAATTGTATCAGGGTCCTCGAAAAAAGTACCAAATTGTCGCACAACGGTAACGCTGTTGACAGCTGTTCTCATCCGACATCCTTCTTGCAACCTAAACAGGAAATATTGGAAGTTGTCAGTCCTCGATATAACGCACACATTTATAGAATCCGCCTATACGTGAACCCTTTCCGCAACCGCCATTGCGGAAAAAACCGCAAGGCACTGGTTGATAACAGAGATTTATTTCTAGTCTCACTTTTCATGAGATTAACTTTTGTATGATAAATCCCGAGATTTATGCGGGTTTTACGGAACATTTTCTAAGTCTCGCAGTAAATCTCCGGTTCTACAGCTCTCCAGCTATTTTTCAGAACAAAGTTGTCTCTGTATTTTGTGAAGAACGCAATCTTCCATTGTCCAGTGGACTTGTCACTGTCAGTGGGGAGGATTTGGGAACCATTGAATGTCAGTCGACTTTATAAATTAATATAATTATAACGTTGTAAAAGTTTTAAACAATTCGGTTGGTTGGTGTAGTTTTTTTTTTAGTTTTAAGCATGCGCACTTACTTCCCCTTTTAAATAGATTCTTTAAAATATTTATGGCAACCCTACGATAGGTACTTATGTGCTGTTCGATTAGGCTTCTTCAGATTCGCTTTCAGATTTCAGGTTTTGTGCGGTCGGAATATGTGTAGCCTTCGACACTGAGAAAATAATCCAGATTCGCAAAAGTGCCCAATCGTATACTACATTTAGCCTCACTCTAAAATTTTCGACCCTCAAACATTGATTCGAAATGAAACAAAGCCCACGGTGTTGGTATGTGTGTGTGTGTGAGAGGGTTATTATTTGTTATTTTCTAGCTGATTGATTTTCATGTCTAAACATTAAAGTTATTCACAGAAACAGGCACTCAAAAACAAGTCAATAGTTAGTTTTTATATATATATATATATTATTTTGTTGGATTTAATTTCAATTGCTATTTTCGTTCTCAATTATTAATAAAAAAAAACATAAATAGAGTTTACAACAAAAACAAGGCAGAACACAAAACAAAAAAAAATCAAAAGACACACAAATGCATACAAGGACTTACCTGTACAGAACCATGCCTATCGGCTGGTGTTAGATTGCCAAGCGTGGCACCTGGCTTCGGAACATCAGGCCATGCAGCAACGCCTCCTTTGGCATTTGTCTGAAGAATTATTTTTGTTGATGTGATTATGATATTCGAATTCTTGTGTTTAATAGTTTTTTTTTTTTCATTTTTACATTTTGCTTAAAAACACGTTTAAATTTTTGTTGTTAATTTTTTTGTTCTGTTTAATGAGTTAAGCACGTTAGTTTGGCAAAAGATGTCAGTGGTGTTTTGTTAGTTAAACAAAATAAAACATAAAAACTAATGTATTTGTTTAGCATGTTATATAAATAGTACACACGAATGCAATACAGCAGAAAAAAATAAAATAAAAATATTTTTATATTATTTATAGAGAAAAGGTTTGGAGAGGACAAACGGTAGTATGGTGGAGAGCTCTAAGCTCCAACACAAGCCAACTATCACAAAAAGCTCTATTAAGAGGATTACGCATTTGCTTATCAAGGAATTGGAGGGACATTTGTGGTATATTGGGAGTGAGGTCGATGAACGGTCGACGGAAACACTAGCATTTCTAAGATGATATCGACGACGAAGTAGTTTGCAGTGACTGATTTTT
The DNA here is from genome assembly GCA_946477585.1 of Cheilosia urbana. NCBI lineage: Eukaryota > Metazoa > Arthropoda > Insecta > Diptera > Syrphidae > Cheilosia > Cheilosia urbana. The sequence continues at coordinate 26,890,472 of OX297853.1, forward strand.
GAACAGCAAAAATTACGAAACATTTTTTTGCTTGTTTTATTCTAACCTCCATAATTAAATATTCTTCATCATCATCCATATCATATTCATCGGAGTTCTTGTTTGTTTGTTTAGGTGTTTTTTTTATTTGTTTATTTTTTGTTAATTTGTCGCAAGTTGTTATCGAGTGTGTGTGTTTTAGTCGAAATAAATTGTTGGTTTGTTTTTTTTAAGTAAAAATAAAAAAACAAAATATTTAAACAAAATAAATTTCAAGTACACATTCGAAAATTGTTGTAATGGCAGCAAGGTTATGATGAAGTAAGAGCATAATGCGGTAAACTCCAGTGAACTAAATAATCGTTTAAGTATGTTAGGTGTGCTTACGGTGGTACAGCTGCTGTAAGACTCAACTTTATCTTTGAAAACTCGTGAGAAGAATTTATTCACAACTAATTTTTTGGAAACTGGGGTCGAATCGCGTCGTCCGTTAACGAGTATTCGTGACGGAATTTGTTTTTGTTTCACATGTAAAATCAACTTAATTCCGTGAATTCGACCCCAGATCTCAAGATCTACCAGATGCTTTAATTATCGAAAGCAATTCATAAAAAAAATTGACTTTTGTAAAGTAGACGCAAACTTTTAAAAACAAAAACTATTCCCACTCCGTCAGGCTTTTAAGGTCTCTGTCAGGCTCAGGCCAGGCCTCACTATTTGTCAGGCTTTTTCATTTTCTTAATTTTAACGAAAAAAAAAAAATCATCACTTTGAATGATTTATTTATCTTCGTTCAGTGAAAGAGACAGCACTGTTAACGAAGTGACAGCAGTCATATGCAGGCATTCAATTTCCAATTTATTTTATACACAACCTTCAATCTGTCGCGTTGGTAACCTAACGTAAGTCACAAAAAAAATATTGCTTTTGTGAATTAAAAACAAAATAAATAGTTGGCGCAATAGGTCCGTAGGGACCCTAGGCCTAGCTTCTCACAATCATTCGTTGGGTGTGAGTTTTTCATTTTGGCTAATTGAGAAGCTCTTTCATGACAGTTATACTCTCTCTGTGTGTCAGACGTTCGCGAGTTTTTTTTTTTTTTTTTTCGGGACTAGAACCTGGAACCCCTAGCTTAGTAGTCCAGCACGCTAACCCCTAAGCCACTACGCCTACATATTAATCAATACTACCACTTCATTTATAAAATGCTTTTCTCTCCTAACTGTCCGGCTTTTCGATTTTTGTTGGTGGTAACCTTACTCCCGAGACACTTTTTTCTCAAACAGAAATAATCAGCCTGAAAGTCTGCAAGTATATAAGAACGATTAGGCTACGAGGCCTCCTTGGTGTATGTCTTGCACATTTCTAAGAACATTTGATTTTTTTTATAACCAACATAATCCTGTCAAGACTCGACAGGGAAGCTATTAAAGGCGTTGCGTATGCGGATGACGTGGTTGTTCTAGTATCAGGAATATTTTAAGTCATTATTAGCGAAAACATGGAAAAGAGTTCGGGTTAACTAAGCGTTAACCCAAGCAAAACTGAACTGATGCTTTTCACCACCAAACCCAAAATACCAACCTTCTCACTTCCCCGCTTAAATAACCTAAATCATCCTTTATGCACCAGCGCTAAATACCTTGGTGTCGTGCTTGACCCTAAAGCCTAAACTCAACTGGAAGTCCAATATCGAACACCGAGTGCGGAAGGCAAGCATAGCTTTCTACGCCTGTAGTAAAACTTGCGCCATGAAGTGAGGGCTTCAGCCAAAGATGGTTCGTTGGATATACACAGCGGTGGTACGTCCCTACGTCACCTACGGATCACTGGTATGGTGGCCCACCTTAACCAAAGCCTATAACATCGCTAAATTAAGTAGCGTCCAAAGAACAGATGGAAGCGGAGTCACAGGATCAAGTCCGACCGAGGAGCTCAATGTGATTCTTAATCTTCAGCCAGTGGATCTGCACATAAAAAAACATTGCAGCGTGTAGTGCAGTTAAATTGAAGGAACCTAAATGTTGGTCTTATGGCCATACCAGCATCCTATTTTCCCTTCCTGACGACATAGGACGTATATGTACGGACTACATAGTACCCAAACTCAACTTCCATAAAAACTTCATTGTTAGATTTCCCTCTAGATCAGAATGGGAGGAGAATGCTGTCGTAAACGAATTCGACATACCTATCTTGACAAATGGTTCCAAAATGAACTGTGGAGTGGGAGCAGGCAGAATTAAACATCTTTAAAACTCTTCGCCTTCCCGAAGCAGCCAGCGTCTTAAAAGCAGAAGTGCTGGCAATTAAGAAAGCTTGTAGGCTGCTCCTTAACATAGTTACACCCAGAAAAAAAAAACATCTTCGTCGACAGTCAGACCGCGATTAAGGCTGTCCGTTCAACTAAGTCATCGATCAAGCTTGTTGTGGATTGCAGGGAGACTCTGACCAGGGATTTTCATCGGTTCGAAATCACTCTTCTTTGTGTTCCGGGCCATAGGAACATTGATGGGAACGAAAAAGCCGATAAAGGTTCCAGATATGGCTCTGCCTGTCCGTGTCTCATGCGGAGGAAGTCTCCCCTCCACTGGGATAAGTAAAGAAGATCTGGCCAGCCTACGATGATGCCAGAACAAACAACCTCGGAAATTAGTACGGGTCATTGGCCTATAGTAACTCATGGAGCCAAGCTTGGCATCCCCCATAACACCCACTGCAGTAGTTGCGCTGACACAAACAAGAGTGAACACGTTGTTTCATCTTCGGCCCTAGCCAAAAACAAACGCAGTTTGGCCATCCAAAATATCCATTTCAACAAGATCATCAAATTTCTTAACTCCACAGGCTGGTTTTGAACTCCAACATCCTTCTCCCCCTTTATCTTTAGGTTCAGTTAGTTGTGGTCTTAAACGACGCTCAATGCGTTATTTGTGTTTTTCCCTCGGCAGGATACGGGGAATACAGCCACTTAAGCCAACCAACCATAACCAACATGGATTAGAAGTCGTTCCAAAATCTAACGAAAGAACGAAGCTGTTTGTACTTAGAACAGGAACTACCCTCTCATGGTTATCGAAATGATACCTTAAAGGTACAATTTTAGGAAGTCCTAAACACTATCTCGCCTTTCGATGTACATGACGATAAGTACTATTTTGACCTGAGGTAGTCTAGTATATGGTGGCCGGGCATCAACAAGGTCTAATGACCATCACAAAAGCGCTAAGCCTAGCATACATTGACACTTACAGTGTAATGAGAACGACTCCAAATGCAGGCCTTAAACGGAAGCTTTAGTGCTACTTGCATCTAATTTCGCTTAACATGTTTAAAAGAGAATAGACCAATCTGTAAACTCCAAATTTAATGAAACGGATCATGCGACGGGCATAAGTTGGGTAATCAGCATTTATAGTTGGAAATAAATTCGTTCGATGGTCGTACAGATGTTTGTTGGAATCGCATCACACCATATCTACCACTCAGAACTTTACGACGCCTCGAAGAGTGTTGGTATAGAACAGCAGCGTCGCGTGAATTATTTAGATGGGTGTGCAAATTCTTTAAAATTATACATTTTTTAGAAATATCATTTAATTGCCTGAAAACACGTCCCATTTATTGTTTTCTCAATCATTGTTTTGCTGTTTTTGATATCTTATTTTGTTTTCAAAATAAAATATAGAAAAATAAAACTTTCGCATACAAAATCAAAAGCACGGCACGAAACTACAATGCAACCCCAATCCCCAACCACTTAAACGAAAAGCTAAGTTCAACCATTCATTCATCGGCTTTCGTGCACAGCTTTTATTTGCACGAGTATCGATGTAATACATTGTATATTTGACTTATGACGCTTCACGGAAACAGAACAGAACAGAGATGCAAAAGAAGAGAAAATGAATACAGCCCGTGCACAGAAAACCTTCGCACGAGTTCACTACAAGTTCATCAAAGTAAAGCGATTTAAGTACGGTCTACGGCGGCGTGCGGGTAACGAATGACGATGGGGATGAATACTGGAGAAATCATGTAGAGGGATATAGTTTGGAGTTGGATGAATTTATTTGATGAAATCAACAGAATGGTGCACAGCGAGTTTTTGTACGAGTTATTTTTTTTTTTTTTTTTTTTTCTCAGCGGTGAAGGAATTTTGAAAGAAGAATTATAATTTATAAAGGATGAATATGAATAGGTATGGTGTAGGCTGTAGCTGTGTTATGGAGGTTTTATGGGTTATGGAATTGTCCATATCATTATTTGTGTGTTATTATTATTACACAGTGTTTGATGAGGGACTTATTTCCGTTAGATCAGGGTGTGCAATGCACACCTTGCACACCCTGACGAGACGCCACTGGTATAGAACTGTTTCAGAGCAAGTTGATTTTTCTGTAAATATAACGACTTGTAGTCTCAAACTTAAAGACGGAAAAAGTGTCATAAGAGAGGTAATCAACAGATGGAAATTCGTGACAACTTAACATAAAGCTATGTCCGTCATTCCATGAAGCCAAAACTAAGGGACTTGTACCGACAGATAAAAGACTTATTTTAACCTTCGTACGAACTGTTTTGAGGCCATATTACTCTGTTATACCGAAGAACTTTCTAAAGACCTTCGGTGACGATGCTTTAAGATCTTCAAAACACTAGAAACAAGTTCAGGATCGTAAAAAGCTCTAATTTTTTAAAATTATTCTTTTATCATCGGATTATGTTTTAAAAAAATATAGAATGGGATCAGTGGTCCAATGGCTACTAGCAAATGGACTGAGGTTCAACACCCGCAAAAACGCCAAGGACTTTATCAACGCTTTTTGCACTGCCTGAAAGTAAAGCTTTCCTGAAAGACGTTCTCGATTTGTTGATCAACACTCGGCACAAAATTAAAGGCCACTTTCATTTCGAAAAGGTAGTCGAAACTATTCGAAGGGCAATAATAACTTCGAAATTACGAAGCTAGTCTACTAGGGCTCTGTTGTTACGTCGCCAACGACACTACACGGACGATTGCAAATCACTTCTTTACACAACTTTAGGATTCATGAGAAGTCCCGTAGAGAAACAAGGAAATTCACGACGACTGGATTGATTTATAAGAGAAGTACTGTTCTGGTAATCATTCTAAGGAAGATATGAAGTGTCTGGCTTTATCATGACCTAGGTATTTAGACACTTAGAAAGCATCCCACTTATTCAGCATATTAATATCATTCGTCTCAGAAGCGTCCGCCTCCACAAATTCAATTCAATTTCAATTCCACAACTCATAACTTCAAATGCGAATATCCTAAATCCTTATCAAGCAACGGAACAAGTAGTACTTCAAAACTACCATTTCAGTGCTAGAGTTTTAGTCGTCCTACGTGATTTGCCCCCAAAATTCGCACGAATCAGAAGTCGGAATTCAATATTCGTACTCATACACTCCTACATAATCTCGTGTAAATAACCTCACAGTTCCTGGATATCTCCCTCTTAGGTCTACGAACCCCTGAATCCACTTTATTCCGAATCAATTTCAATATACTCTCAGCATTGCATTTCAATAGCTTATTCCGTTCCACTCTTTTCATCTGCAGGAAGCAGATAACACCCTCAATCTCGAAAGCGATTAAGCACACAAGAAGAAACGAGAGTGCACAAGTCAAACTTTATTCCTTTCAATGTTGAGCATCGCTATTCGAAGTACATTCACCTCCAGTGCGATTCGAATATCTGTATACCATTCGCAAACTTAAATTGAAACATTCACCCTGGATCTAAACTTACAGCGCCATCCACTGTTAGCAATCACGTGCACAATTCTCATTTCAAAAACACTAATCCTTGCTGTCATTACATAGAATTTCCGTCGCACAAAGTGTGTTGCGTTAGTAATTTCTTTTAAACAAATTATTATTATTATTGACAAAGTGTGTGTGCAACTCTTATAAATTACCTTAGCTGTTACATTATGACGATCCTTATTTGGTGAAATGATGACTTCATGACCAGTTTGAAGAGATCCAACAGGTGTCGACTAAAAACAAGAAAATGAAGTTAAAAAACAAAAGTGAGTACAAATGAAGTTTGTTTTTCTTTCGAGCAAATGAAGTTTGTTATTAAAGAAAACAAAAATATACATTATTATACATCCGTAGCAATAAATTAAAAGTAAACCAAAAAGCTCAAAGCATACATCCTTATCATCTTCCTAGCAGAATATTTGCTACGCACATTAAAATCAAATTACAAATGAAACAAAGTAAACAGTAAAAACAAAGGAAAAAAAAAACAAAAACTCGAAATAAATTAGAAACGATCCAAAAATATACCTGTTCCGATTCATTCTTGGCTAAATGGGACGGAGGTGCATTTTTGATTGCCTTCATTGCCTCCATTTGTTGTTGTGTCTTTGTTAGTTTTTTTTTTATGTCATATATATATATTTGTTTTTATTTTGGTAATTAGTATGATTTTGAGTCAGTTTTGTTGTTTAATTAGTTCAACGGGAGTATAATGTTAAAAACAAATGCAAACATGCAGCGTAACAACAATAAAACAAATAAATAGACAAAAAAATAAAAACAAAGAAAACAATTAATTTGTTGGTATTTTGCATAAAAAAGAGTTTGTTTCAGTATGTTATAAAAACAATAAAATAAAAATGTTTCTAACAAAAATTAGATAAAGGAATAAAAATATTTAAAAAATAAAATATATTCTAAATTTGAGTTTTGCATCAGTTTGAGGGTTTTTTTTTTTTTTTGTTGTTTTGCAACTTGACATGTAAGCCCTTTCAGAGACTTCTCTTGCTGACCATCTTCAAGGTATTTAGTGAGTTTTTGCGCATAAAATTCAAATCAAAAGGAGTTTCTTTTTTGTTTTGTGGATGCAATTTCTGGGAATGATCACTTAGAATGTGGTGTTCACTTACCATCGTCTTCCCTGTCCAGTCGAATTCGCCATCATCCACGTAACCTTTACGTTCAAATAAGTCTTGAAACAGTCTTCGCAAGAAATCATAGTCGGGTGTTTCAAAAAAATCTAATCGCCGCACATACCTCAGATATGTTGCGAACTCCTCTGGATGACCATCGCAAAGCGCCTGAAAAATTCAAAAAGCAAAGCTGTGTTAAAATATTTTTTACAGATTTTATCGATTGTTTTAAAAAAGTTATTTTTGTTAGGTGAAAGCAACATGTATGTCTGTCTTTTAACGCTTCCAGAACCTGATATCAATGGGTCTTTGAGGAGTAGTCCCAACAATATATATATGAAGAGTTTTAAACTAGGGGGCGTGGCACTACAACAAAGGCATGCATTTAAAATCACAATACTTGTGAAAAATTTAGACTTAGCATTTAATAAATGGACGCAAATTGTTTTTGTTGAAAGGAAACGTAGGCGGTGTTGGACAACGGAGAGTGGCACCTTCTGTACAACAAAACTATTTGAAAAATATAGGTATATTATATAGAATACCATGCGTGAGGGATATGGATAAGATTCAAGTCAATTTGGTTGTAAAGGTTTTTTTTTTTTAGAGGTATATAACTTTAAGTTGGCAGCACTGTTTTAACTGGCGCCCATTTGGTCAGCTTACAAGAGATTTATTTTTAGTTTGGTTTGGCATTGAATAGACTGACGCCTGAACAACGCTTCCAAATTTGCCCAAAACAAGATTGGCGTTGATCCCAATTTTCATAAGCGAATTTTGTTTAGCGATGAAGCTCACTTTTGGTTGAATGGATACGTCCATAAACAAATCTGCCGTATTTGGACTGATGATAATCCTCAAGTGTATTTTGAGGCACCGTTACATCCACACCGTTCGATGTGTCGTACCCTGACCGACAGGAGTGGCATAGGAACTTAGTTTCGAGGGGAAATGAGATCTCAGTATAATACTGACGGATCCAAAACCAGTGAGGGTACGGGGTCAGGTATATACTCCAACGAGTTGGACCTACATATGGCCCTGAGACTACCGGACACATGCAGTGTGTTCCAGGCAGAGATTCTGGCCGTACTCAAAGCTGCGGAGGTACTTGAGATGAGATCGATATCCAATAAGAATATCGCCATCTACATTGATAGTCAGGCTGCGCTTAAAGCGCTAGAGTCACATACCACTAAATCTGAACTAGTCAGGAATTGCCGCGCAATGCTTAAGGCATTATGTTCGCAGAACCGTGTTAGATTATGTTGGGCACCTGGGCATTGTGATATTGAGGGCAACGAAAGGGCCGACGTTTTGGCTAAGGAAGGAGCGGAACTCCCAGTAAATACAATGATTGAGGGCATCAGACCACCTATGGCCGTTGCTAGAAGGGTTATCGTTGAGAAAACTACCAATAAAGCAGCTACAAGATGGTCACAGCTAGAGGGGCACAGGGTCTCAAAGGCACTGTGGCCCACTTTAAATCGGAAGAGGTCTGAAGAATTAATCAATCTCAGTAGAACAAAGTTAAGATTAACGGTAGGAATACTCTCTGGACACTGCCTTTTAAGGAAGCATGCCATGAGACTAGGTTTGACTAATACGGATACATGTAGGTACTGTGAGGACCTACAAGCTACGGAGGACATCTCCCACCTTCTATGCGAGTGGCAATTGCTCGGAGTAGAAGGAAGCACCTAGGCAGGTTCTTCTTTAATAACTTAGAGGAGGTTGGTTCCTCAAATAATATTGGGACCATAACCAAATTCTGTAGGGAAATTGATTGTTTGGGCGAATTGGTTTAGGTTTTTAACCGTAATGGTTCCCTGGGGATGGCGATGGGCCCACTTTGGTGCCTGGTCTTTTGTGACGATCTCACAACCCCACCCAACCTAACCTAACCTACATCCACAAAAACTGACTGTTTTATAGGTTGGTGGAATAATTGGTCCGTACTTCTTTAAAAACGATGTTGGCCAGAATTTTCAATAGTGTACGCTATAGAACCATGATTACTGACTTTTTCGTTCATCAATTGAACAACCATGATGTGCAGGAGCTGTGGTTTCAACAAGACGGCGTAACATGTCACACAGCTCGTGCCACATTTGATTTATTAAAGGAAACGTTTGGTAAGCGCATAATTTCACGTTGCGGACCCGTGAATTGGCCTCCAAGATCGTGTGATCTAACGCCGCTTGACTATTTTCTGTGGGGATATTTGAAGTCGCTAGTCCAAGCCGATAAGCCCGAAACGATTGACCACTTGGAGAACAACATTCGCCGCGTTATTGCCGATATACGGCCCCAAATGTTGGGAAAAGTCATCGAAAATTGGACCTCCAGATTAGACTACGTTCGAGCCAGCCATGGCGGTCATATGCCAGAAATCATATTTAAATTATAATGCCAGAATATTACCTTTCGAATTAAGTAAATTTCATGTCAATTTAAAAAAATCATGTTTGCTTTATTCCATTTCAAAGTTCTATACCTCTAAAAAAAAAAAAACACCCTTTAAAACCGAGGGCTTCGAAGATGCTGTGAAGTTCTTCAATGTTGGGCTGCTGGAAAGGTTTTCGAAAATAAAAAGGGTAAACGATTTAGATCAGATTGTTTTGAACACTTGAAATTGACTTCCTCCGTAATGAAGTGCACTTTTGATTTACATTCAATTGTAACTACTGTAACTGACAACTACGCAACCAATTGTCGATACAAGATACAACTGATAGATTGACAACCATAAACCATAATGCGTTTTTGTTGTTGCTTACAAAGTCTTTGTCGATCTCTCGAGTATTCTTCAATGCGTTTGCTAACATTCATATTTAAGAACGATGCTAGTTTACACACTTTATTACATTTTGTAGTAGCGGGCGCTTTTTACGAGTGCTGCGATTTGTTTATAAAAAACAGGGACCCTAGGTCAAGCTTCTCACAACCATTCGTTTTGTATGTTTCTCATTTTTGGAACGATTGGAAGAGATCTACAATTTTATGCCGACTCCAAACGGCTAATTGAGAAGTTCTTTTAAGACAATTATACTCTCGGATGTTTGTCAGGCGAACGCGAGAGGTGGCGCAGTGGAAAAAACCCTAAGTTGGAATCTGGGTTTTTGCGTGATTCGAGCCTGGAACCCCTCGCTTAGTAGTCCAACACTCTAACCACTGAGCCACTGCGCTGACGCACTGCGATTTGTTTTCTGTGTATAAATATAGCTACTCCTGGAATACAATTAAATCCTGGTCATATGAATTCTGCACTTTGATTCACAATAGTCATTATTATTATAATTAACACGAAATATTACAAACTTGGAAATAACACTGTCGAAAACGAGAGCGCATGTAACTTGATTATATTTATGCAATATTCCAGCAATACATCTCTCATTCGATAACCAGTTTTACGCTCACTTTATGAACTGGTACAATTAAACTTGAAGCTATATGAAGGTAATATTTTTTGATGAAGTCGAGAAGAATTTTATTCCATTAAATGTTAAAGACTTCAACCAAGTGAATATTTATTCATTTTGATATAGTCACTATTTTGTTGATAGTACGCCTAATGCGTTGTATCATTTTGAACAAGTTATGAGTTACTTTCAAAACTGCACTATTCGCCATGAACCAATGAATAGTTAGAGGTTATTTATTGAATTTGGAAACAATTCTGGATGTGAATGATTGAATTGCACGGAACTGCCGATATTGAATGCTTTAACAGCACTGATTCTCATGCAATTTTTTTATCAAATAACAATTTCGATTTTTATATCGATTTTTAGATCCAACAGTTCGACTGTTTATAAGGGAGATTCCATTTAGTAATTTTCATCTTTACATTTATTTTCTGTAGCCGATTTCTTATTTAAAAATAACTAATATTCAGTAATAGTTTGAATAGATGTGGAATTGCTCAAGTCGATAGCTGATTAAATATGATGATCCGAGTTTGCTTGGTCGAAAATTGTTTAATAAAATAAATAAATAAACAGTTCGCAACAGGTCCGTAGGGACCTCTCACAACATAGGCTTAGCTTCTCACAACCATTCTTTTCGAGTGAGTTTTACATTTGTGGGACGAATGGAAGGAATCTACAGTATTATGCTGAGTCCAAACGGCTGACTGAAAAGCCCTTTCATGACAGTAGTTATACTCTCGGATATTTGTCAGACGGTGGCGCAGTGGAAAAACACCTTAAGATGGAATTTGTGTTTTTTTCGGCATCCGAACCTGGGACTCCCCCCGCTTAGTAGTCCAACACACTAACCACTTAAGCTTAACCAACAAAAAAGACGAACAAGTTAGAGCTAAACAGTAGTAAATCAAACCATAAACAAATCATGTACTTACCTCAATAGGCGTTGCACGTTTAGTATCACCAATTTTCTGATACCTCTCCTTAAGTGTATCAGCCTTAAGACCTTGCCACGGCAGTGAACCTCTTAAAAAGTACATAAACATATGACCTAACGCTTCTAAATCATCACGTCTGGATTGCTCCCTGCCCATGTGTGTGTTTATTGACATGTAACGCGCGGTACCCGTTAATGATTTATGTTCCCGATATGGTATATGTCTATTTGTATCTAAATCAATATATTCTTTGGCCAAACCGAAATCTGCAAAACAAAATAAAACACATTATTCAATTGTAAATTTAAGTTAGTATTACCAGGTTTGTATACAGTCTATTTTCGCTAGGTGTTTTCGTAAAAAAAGAAGATAATAGCAGTTAATTAGTGTTTTTTTTAGGGATTATTAGTTCAAAGTGATTCGCATGAACCACTTTTGCAATCGTACTATGAAGGTAGCCAGTTGACAGTAGTTAACTGCCAATAGCGGCCATATTTGAAAATATCTTGCTGTGATTTTGGTGCCATTGTGTTCTGTCATAATAGCCATTTAACAACGTCACACGAATTAAAAATACATCGAAATAGTAAATAATTTGTTAGCAAATTTCGGTTGCGGACAATTCACGGGCGTAACCGTCTTTAAGCTCACGATTAAGCGAGTTATGAAGAAAAATATAAGTTCGTCAAAAACTATTGCTGCAGTGACACAGATCCGAGCCATAATCATGATATTCACGCAAGCACTGGATATATTAAGGGCGAATTTTTCACGAATAGTCGACGTCAACAACTGGTCAGAAAGATCATTCGATTTGATGCCACTTTCCACGACTGTCAAATATGGACCAATAAATGATATTAAAACTAAATTGACAGCCAAATAAAATCACATGGAAAGGTAAAATGCAGCGTGAACTTCTCGCAAGCATTTGTAAAAGTTTGTCAGGATGGACTTCGGACTCAAGTCTAAATTACGAAAAGCTCTACACGTTTCTAGTGCTTTATCTTGAGAATAGAGTTTTTTTTCCTATCAGAGTCCACCAACGAGTTCACAAAAGACGCCCAACTTTGATAACAATGTTATACCTGGCCACGTAGGAATAGAGGGTAATGCAATGACCGACTCCCTAGCACGAAATGGAGCATCAGAAACTTTTATATCTCCTGAACCATTCTGCGGAATAGGGGATCACACTCCAAAGAAGAATTTAGAAAACTAGAGAAAGAAACAGGGCAAGAACCTGGCACAATACTCAGGGCAGGAGGCAGACCAAGAAACTTCTGGGGCAATACAATCGGAAAAGATTCCAAGCTTGCATCGGCATGAGCAAAAACAACCTCCGTATCCTAAAGGGGCATTACAGACTCAAAGAACACCTTAGGAAACTGGATATATCTGAAGAAGGTCTCTGCAGATTCTGCGATGAGTCCAGTGAAATCGCAGAACACGCGCTGGGGTCTTGGGCAAGTACCAACTATCTGATGAAGAAATACTGTCGCCACTGGCGCCAGTTCTCATTCTTAGATTTTGGACTAGAGAGAGTGGTATAAGACGGATTTCTTCCCTCAAGGAGAAACACGAGTACAAGAACCTTTAAAATTATTCCGAAAGGAATTATTCTGTGAGGGGAACTCTTAAGAGGGACTATACCTCTCTGAGGCGTTATTAAGGGGTACAATAAACCAAAAGGGTCGTAACGGGTGATTTTTTAAGAGGTTTAGAACTTTTTAAAAAAAAAAACACAAAAAATTCGAAAAAATGAATGAAATATTTATTTGAATCGATAGTTTGAACCTTGCAATTTAATGTTTAAAGATAATTTCATGCAAATGTTGACCGCGGCTGCGTCTCAGGTAGTCCATCCGCTGAGTCCAATTTTGGCATACTCTTTCACACATATCGGCCGGTATCTCACGAATGAATGCATGGATGTTGGCTTCCAGTGCGTCAATCGAAGCGGGCTTGTCCCTATACACATTAGCCTTGACACACCCCCAAAAAAAATAATCTAATGGTGTCAAATCGCACGATCTAGGCGGCCAATTGACCGGCCCGAAACGTGAAATTAACTGTTCACCAAACTCGCCTCGCAATTGCGCCATTGTTTCGCGTGCTGTGTGGCATGTGGCACCGTCTTGTTGAAACCACATATCATGCAAGTCAAGAACTTCCATTTCGTGCAAAAAAAAGTTTGTTATCATCGCTCGGTAGCGTTCACCATTGACAGTAACGCTGCGATTCGCATCATCTTTGAAGAAATATGGCCCAAAAAAAAATGTGCCTCATCGCTGAACACAATTTTTCGATAAAAAAGCGGATCCTCGGCCAGCTTTCCAAGAGCCCATTCAACAAAAATTCGGCGTTGTGGTAGGTCGGCTGGCTTTAGTTCTTGCACAAGCTGTATCTTAATAGGCTTTACGCACAAATCCTTCCGCAAAATTTTCCACCTAGTGCTGTAACAAAGGCCTAACTGCTGGGAACGGCGCCGAATCGACATTTCGCGGTCTTCTGTCACACTAGCTGATACGGCCGCAATATTTTCTTCACTACGCACAGTACGTAAACGTGTTGGTGGTTTAATGTCCAACAAAGTAAATTTGGTGCGAAATTTGGTCACAATCTTCCGAATAGACTGCTCAGAAGGTCGAGAATGCCGATCATAAAATGGAAGCAGCGCGCGATGAACATTTCGAACCGAGCACGAATTTTGATAGTAAAATTCAATAATTTGCAAGCGTTGTTCATTTGTAAGACGATCCATGGTTAAATTGCAAACCAAACTGAAGCTGTTTGACAGTGACACAAGGTACTAAACACACGTCAGCTGTCAAAACCAGTGTTGCCAAAACCAAACCAGCTAAAAAATCACCCGTTAGTACAACAACCCCTTTCACTTAAAAATAATAATACACCACAAACGGAATCCGAATGAAGCTAATGACGAATGAAATTCATAGAGTAATCTTCGATAAAAATTTCGCTGAGATATCTTGCAACAACTGTGGTTCAATTTACAGTTGCATTTTAACGATCTCACAAAGAATACGTACAGTAATATTATTACTAGGAAATATGTATTGACAAATGTCGTGCAAGTGCAACATAAAAAATCTTGCCTGAAGGTTATCTGCCAACCGTTTATGACTTCGTGGCATAAAATTTGCATTTTTAAAATCAACAATGAGGTATAAATGTAACACAGAATGGCCGCGTTCCTCTGCCCGCTAGATGACTAGCGGCATGTCAAACTCCATGTAAAATAAATGAAATTTCACCATTTGCGCTTAGACGTCTACCTCTTTTTGTGAAATATCCCTTTCAGGGAAATTCTTCATTCTAGCGCTTAACTACCCGCTGCATTGAGAAAAAAACGACAAGTCAAAGGCAATCGTTCGAAAGTTTGTGTAATTGTGATAAAATTGGTAATAATGTAGATAAAATAACAATTCAGAAATTGTTTTTATGATATTTAAATCATTTCTTTAATTGTAGTGTGGAATTTGCCGCTGCCGCAAGTGTTATAGCGCGGGCGTTCCTTCATCTGGGATATTTTGTGCTAGACGTCTAGCGGGCAGTGGAACGCGGCCAATGATGTCGTTTGTCTTAACATCGTGTCTCCACGAGCAATATTTCATAGTTTGCTTTCTGTCAATCTTCAAAGAAAGAAAGACCGATAGAATGCAATAAAATGTAGGGTGGGCATTTCATAGCTTACTATTTCATTCGTTCAAATGTAGCTGAGCAGAGCATGTCGTTGCATTCTCGCATTATATGCCGTAATATATATCATCCATTCGCCACTCAGTCATCGTGAAAAAAAAAACAAGTGTCAAAGTGCACAGAAATAGCAGCCATACTAGCGATATGAGCTGAGCAATATATGGAATGACATTTTTTATAGCATACTGTTTGTGGTCTCCATGGGCAATTTTGGTAGTATAACATATTGCAAGCTATAAAATATTGCTCGTGGAGACACCGGGTAACTGATTCATAATTTATTTCGTTAAAAACCTTTTCTTGCTCTTGTGCTCAATTTTTAAGTGAATTGATTTGGCACTTCAATTGAATACATAAACTATTTTCGTTTTGTCACTGTAGCAGAGATTTCAAAACTATACTCTGTCTAAGAAAAATTGTCAGTACAGGCTTTATGGGAAGCTCTTTTTTCTATCAGTGGTGCCTGTAGCTACTCTCACGGCACTCAAACACAAGATTTGCCACTGAAATAAAAACGAAACCACTGGCATTCCAAAGAATTTGTTGTTGTAATTCTCCTGAAATTCGCATACATCCCACCACAACCAGTCTGCCACACAGCCGCGGGCAGAATGAGCACGATCGTCTTGCGTTCGCTTGCTATTATCATCAACCAAAATAAGCAGTGTGAGTGACTGAAGCACATCAGAGAAGTGTTACCATATATGTCAATGTTAGCATATCATTAAGGGTTTTTCTTTTAATTTTGTCAAAGAACTTTCGGTTTTGGTGCTTTTTGGAGCTTTTGAGAGCGGCATATTATGTGGGGTGCTGCCATTCGGTTTTAGTTTGTTTGTATTTCTGAAAGATCCAATAATATTCAGTTAAAACATATTTTTTAATGTTGTCTTTTAGAAAGATTTATTCGTGAGGTGTTTTAATGCATTCATTTCATCAACGCAACAAGTGGTCATTATGTGCGTTGTAGAGATATTGCGATAAATTAATACTTAATAGAGATTACTAGGGCAACTCAACCGGATTCATGCAAATGCATGGTATTTTTTGGGATAAAATTTGATTAAATATTTTAATATAGAAAACTAAGTACAAATTTTCAGCCTTATTCGTTAGGGCATATTTCTGCATGTTTTGGTAGGTATAAATTCATATTTCACTTTGTAGAGCATATTTTTCACACTGAAATATCAAAATGATGAAGCAGGTAGACTTATACTGTTTATTTTCAGTCGTTGGTCATATAATTTTGTATTCTAATTGCCTGTTTGTATACCTACCTATATTATTTTTTTTCATTTTGATTTACGAAATGTGTATTCTTTGTTGGAAAACAAACTAAAGCGATTAGGCCTACTGGGGATACCCTTTAAAAGAAGCGAATATTAGAAAAGGAAAATTAAAAAGATAAACGGAATTTTTTTCGTTCAGCAATATTTTCATTTTAAATTGGAAGATGGTAACCCTAACAGTATTGCTCTCTGAGTTATGGCGAATTACCATACACACTACGGCAACCCTTTGAGAGCTTTAAAAAGGGACCGATTTATGTAAGTCATTGCAACCAGACTGAGAGACAAACATCCTATCTTCCCTGTACTGACAATTTTTCTTGGACAGAGTATAGTCAATTACCAACGAGCGTCGAACTTGCCGAGTTGTAGGGGCTGAGTAAGGTCAATGATTCTCGAGATATTCTCCAGATGAGTCCCGAAACCAAAGGACGCTATACTCCGCCTGGTTACTTAAGTGTAACTTGCCGGTCCCAAGCCCGGGCAAAGGAGCAGGGAGAGGAGTAAACCTCTCTAATAAATCCCTAATCCAAGACTGAACAGCATACGTCGAGGGATGCATGGCTAAGAGGGTGCTTAGTCGCAAGTTTGCGAACTTCGGATACCAGGCGACCTCCGATTTCAAGAGAGCCTTCCTGTGGTTAAACGGGTAGACTACGGGCGACCGATTATATCCCGCTTACTCGTGGGTCAAAATAGATTCTTTAAAAAATAAAAATACCATAGAGAATGATGCCTCTATAAATGCATCATCAAATAGGGATGTTAACATCGAACACCCTGTCAGCAATGACGTGATATCTGCCACTCGGGCAGAGTCACCTACCAACGAATTGGAAATGAGAAGCCTAGACGAGAAATCGTCTCATCTAAGCGACTCAATATCCGAGACAAGCACATTGTGCAACGTCAGTATGTTATCTGATGAACTTCCAGATGACATAGGCGAGCCCAATACAGATGACAAAACAGGTCAAAACGAGTTGGGATACGTCAGATTTACACCCTCTGAACTACGCCGTTTCAAACAGGCTAGAAAAAAGGGATGTACGAAGGAGCAAGCGAGAGTATTCGCTAAATCAACGGAAGGCTACAAGGGTCCTGAAGGGAAGCGTATGCGATCCGAAGATAATACCCCTCCTCAGTCCGAAGCTAAACGAGCTCGGGCTGGTAGTACAACCGCCAACAAAGTTTCTTATAGCAATATAACGAGCTGTGTTAGACTGGGAGTAGTGCCGGCTGATCTCGACCATAATCCCCTTAGTAATGAACAAATGGTTCAAATACAAGAGAGGATTATGGACATCACGATAGAGCTACGTGACGAGGACACAAAACCATCCTTCCGCGGCACGACATTTAAAGCCGGATGGCTAATGCTCATGTGCGCAGATTCTTCCACCGCTGAGTGGATGAAGGTGAATTTCGCCAAGCTAAAGGGGAAATGTGGATTTGAGGTGATGCTAGTGGGTGAGGAAAATTTTCCGAAGCCACATATCATCAGAGGGTTCTTTCCACAGAGTACCGGCGTAGCTAACGAAAGAATCCTTGCAATACTGGATGGCCAAAACAGGGAACTCAACACTAGGACGTGGAGAGTTCTTCAAAGATCGGACGAGAGAGATATCGCCCATATGGTCTTTGCTATCAACGATAGCATAATGAAGAGGTTGGCTGCGCAGAAGGGAATGGTCTCCTATCGTTTTGGGCAGATCAAACTCATCCTAAAAAATGCGGATCGTTCAACACCACACAATGTTGAAAAAACAGTCAACCCCACGACAGAACTACTGTCCAAAGCGAGCGGAACGGTGCAGAGTGACTCGACACCTGTACCCAGTACCAGCGCCAAAGCAATCGAGCTTGCACAAAAGTCTGCCAACAAGGTAGAAACAGCCCCTACCAACAGGAGCAGGAAGCCTTTCAGGCCAAAATTGGCTCATGAAGATCGGAAAGGCAGCAGACAAAAGATGCGGGGCAGAAGTCCGAGAGACAGGCAACACGGCCTATCCACTCAACAGGGTATCGTAAAACGCAGAGGTGATAATAAACCGAACAGGATACGAAACCCTGAGTACACTCGCAAAAGATGACATCTCTCCTGAGTGTGCTGCAGGCTAACCTGCACCGCGCTATGGGTGCCTCGGACACCTATATCCAACGATGTGCCGAAAGGAACATCGCTCTCGGTTTAATCCAGGAGCCATGGGCAACAGACGGTAAGATTTTTGGTTTAAAGTGTAAAGCCAGAGAGCTTATCTTCGCCCGAGGAAATTTTAGACCAAGGGCAGCTATACTTGTTGCGAAAGATATAAAATTTTCTCTCATTCCAGATTTCAATTCAAGGGATCTGGTGGCGATATTAATAGAACGCCACAACGGCCGGGAGCTACAAAAAATCGTATGCGCATCGGCGTATTTTGCTGGAGATGAAGATGAGGTGCCACCTACTCCAGTACAGGAACTCGTCCAGTACTGTCAAAACCAGCAATTACAATTTATCATCGGCTGCGACGCAAATGCTCACCATAACATTTGGGGCAGTCGAGATACGAACAAAAGAGGTGAGTCTTTATTGGAATATCTATATTGCAACAATTTGGTTATTTTAAATAGAGGCAATAAGCCTACCTTTAGGAACGCAATAAGAGCGGAAGTTTTAGACCTTACCCTCTCATCTCCGTTTGTCCAAAACATTGTAGAAGACTGGTGTGTGTCTGATGAGGCATCTTTATCAGACCATATGCACATTAGTTTCAAATTGAGATGCAACACTGAACAGGCGCCAGTCCGTTATGTTAACAAACTCACGAACTGGAGAACCTATCGCGAGAATCTAGCGATAACATCTGACCTGCTCCCAAAACCTCCACTCAGTGTAAGCGAAATGGAGGCAGCTCAAAGTCAGGTGAATGATATCATCCTCACGGCTTTTGCAGCCAGCTGCAAAGTTAAACGCACCATAGTAAAGAGGTGCGTACCATGGTGGAACAAAACCTTAGAGGACTTTCGCAGAAAAGTGAGGAAACTTTTCAATAAATCTAAACGCACCGGTCAGTGGGATCAATATCGATCTCTACTAACCCAATATAACAAAGAGTTGAGAAAATCGAAAAGAGCCTCTTGGCGAAACCACTGCGAGAGTCTAGAGGAACTCCCCGCAGTGGCACGCCTGCAAAAGGCACTCTCTAAAGATCACTCAAACTGCATGGGACTGCTAATTAAACCTGACGGTACAGTCACACGCGACCGAGAAGAAACCCTGCACACTCTTCTTCAAGTGCATTTCCCTGGGTCCATCATCATAGACGAATTCTATGAACACGATACCGAGGACTCACGTCCATATAACATAGGTAGAATAAATAGTTTATCCGGCAGACTGTTTACCCCGGATAAGGTTAAATGGGCAATTGACTCATTCAAGCCATACAAGGCACCGGGTGCAGATGGTATTTTTCCGGCCCTTATACAGAAAGGTCTGGAGTTCATTCTACCCACCATAATTGCCTTATTTAGGTTTAGCTTCAACTGGGGCTACATACCACAGACTTGGAGGGAGGTAAATGTGGTATTTATCCCCAAACCAGGCAACAAGCCAAGTGAACTACCTAAATCATACCGTCCCATAAGCTTGACATCGTTTCTTTTGAAAACAATGGAAAGAATAATCGACGTTCATATCAGAGATTGCTTAACTCGCAGCATACCTCTACACCCCTACCAGTATGCCTATCAGAAAGGCAAATCAACCGAAGGCGCACTTTTAAGTTTAACTAAACAAATAAAGAGTGCTTACAGTTGCAAAGAGATCGCGCTATGCGCGTTTCTTGACATAGAGGGTGCTTTTGACAATACAGGATATGACTCCATATCAAATGCTTTGCTTGATAGAAATATAGATGAACCGACCATCAAATGGGTCAAAGCGATGCTTGTAAGCCGGAAAATAAAGGCTTCGACTGGATCAATCACAGCATCTGTTACAGCCGTAAGGGGCTGCCCACAGGGAGGCGTACTTTCACCTCTACTGTGGTCCTTGGTTATAGATAACCTATTACGTAAGCTGAGCTCCGCAGGCTTCAATATTATAGGCTATGCCGATGACCTAGTCATCATTGTTAGGAGTAAAGAAGCAAATGAAGTTACATCAATAATGCAAAATGCTCTTAAGATAGTCCTGGATTGGTGTCGCACAGAAAATCTTTCTATCAATCCAAATAAGGCTATCATAGTTCCCTTCACCAAGAGAAGAAATTTAAATCTAACCCAAATTTCAATCAATGACATACTCATTGAGTATTCCAACGAAGTCAAATACCTTGGAGTTGTCCTAGACAAACGACTGAATTGGAACTCCCATATAAAGTATAAAATTACCAAAGCTACTAATGCTTTATGGGCCTGTCGCCGTATGTACGGTAGAACCTGGGGGATCACACCGAAGATCACTCACTGGATCTACACAGTCATGATTAGACCCATTATAACATATGCTTCTATAGTATGGTGGAACAAAGTTATCCAAAAGAACACCATTTCAAAGCTGAACAAGTTGCAACGCCTTGCATGCCTGGGTCTTTCCGGCGCAATGCGAACTTGTCCTACAGCTGCTATAGAAGCTTTAATAGGATTAACACCCCTCCACATACATATCAAAAAAGTGGCTATACGCAGCTCAGCAAGCCTGGCACAAGGGGAAGAGATAAATTTTAGTGACCATCCGGAGCTATTGACCCTTATCTCGGAACTTCCGGAACTTGACATGACCTGCGCGGTAACTGACCGACTACCAAAAACTTTATGCTTCAACAGGAAATTCTCCACGGAGATCACTAAAAGAGAAGCATGGGTTAGCAATAACCCACCTAACTGCCAAAACGGCCTAAAGTGGTATACGGATGGTTCCAAAATGGAATCGGGTGTGGGAGCTGGCATACATGGGCCAAACCGCAATTTATCAATACCTATGGGGAAAAGCCCCAGTGTATTTCAGGCGGAGCTCCATGCCATTAAGGAATGCGCAAACCTCATCATTTCCTCAGGTATAAAAGGTGCAAACATCCATATATTCACAGACAGTCAAGCAGCTATAAATGCCCTTAGCTCACCAATCATTGTCTCAAAATCAGTCATGCACTGCCTAAATGCCCTTCAATCTCTCGGCTCCAGAAACAAAACCAAATTATGGTGGGTTCCCGGACACGAGGGTATTGAAGGAAACGAAAAAGCTGACGAGCTTGCCAGGAAAGGGTCGGAGACCCCTTTCATAGGACCAGAACCTTTCTGTGCCGTCACCAAATCAGCAATTAACTCTATCTTAAAAAGCTGGGAACACAAAATGTGTATCAAACAGTGGGAAGAAATCCCAGGCCTCAGACAAGCCAAAAGGGCAATCTTACCATTTAAAAGAAATGCCAAACAAATTCTAAACCTTAGAAGGCACGATATCAAAAACCTTGTAGGCTACCTAACTGGTCACCACGGTCTGCGATATCATCTAAACAAAATGCAAATAGTCAACTCCCCGGACTGCCGGCTATGTCTCGAAGAAGACGAAACAGCTGAACACATCTTGTGCGAATGTCCAGCTCTATACAGTACTAGAAGGAAATTCTTCTTCCGTGAAATACTTAGTCCTGAAGAACTGAAGAAGTCCTCTGCTGAAAACATTATCAGCTACATTAGGGAAGTGGAAACTCTGCTAGCCTAAATTTTATTTTCTGGCAACCGTCGGCACAATAGATCTTTTAGGTCAAAGTGCCTCTTTATCGCCATGGCGATAAGTCAGAAGTTTAAAAAAAAAAAAAAAAAAAAAAAAAATAGTCAATTAATTTTTAACGCAAACACCTCATATGCAAACACACTGTATACAAACAAATCTATTACAAAACTGCAACTTACCAATTATGTGAATAATTTTTTCTCGTCTTGTTGATGTTCTTCCAATTAAAAAATTCTCTGGCTTAACATCTCTATAAATTAAGTGTCGACTATGAACATATTCGATCCGGTGGAGCTACAATAAATAAACAAGTTAGTAACATTTCTTTGTAAATTTTTTAAGATATTTTATTCAAAATAAAAACTGTATATATTTATTTTGTGTTTTCTATTTTAGTAAATAAAAGCAAATAAGTAATTGTAAAAATAATTCTCATGCTTTGAAATGATTTATTTGTTTCTATTTCAGACATAAAAAAAAAAATCTATAGCAGTGTCTCAACTAGCGATAATGAGCATGAATGATATGAAATACTTTTGCCTGGATACATTTGTGTTAAAAGTAAAATTTAAAATAATAAGAAAAATCGAAAAAAAAAAAAAACAATACTAAAATAGATTGACTCTCGAGGTGAGTGCTAGCTATCCTTGAAAGGAACAAGAAAAAAAAAAAAAAAAAAAATGCTTGTCGCATTGACTGATGACATTGCATTGATATCCTCTCTCTCGACAACGACCTCTTTCATATACATGAGTGAGGGGTGAGTATTCTTCTTTTTTTGTTGCTGAAAACGAGAGCGGTCCTTAAAAAAGATTTTCCCTAAGCACAGCGTGGGAGATGAAAAAGAATTTAAAGTCAGTGTTATATATCTTTTTTTGTTTTTTATGAAGAGCGGGGTGAAACAAGTAATCTGGACGATTGCCAAACGTTCTTAGCTGGTGAAAGTGGAAGGAGGAATACAAAATACATAGAGACGATAGGGAGAGAATGGCAGGATATTCGTATTTGATAGTCGTTGTGGTATTTTTTAAACGTGCTTGGCAGCTTTTCCAAATGAGATTGGGGTGAAATATTGAGCTTCAATGTGGGATTCGTGTCGCAGACAATGGATGTGGACGAATGGATGGGTGGTGGTTGTGTGTAGTTAGGATGCATTTTCACATCGTCTGGATTGATGAAAAAAAAAAAAAAAGTTTCATGGTGGATATAGTATGTACCTACGTATATTATATGTATTAACGGGCACTCACACTACGTGTTTTATTTTTCTGCAATTGATTTTGGGTTGCAAAGTAGTTGAAGGGAATTGATAAATTAAAAGATTAAAAGATAGCACATGCCCCGGAGACTTTATGCTCCTTGAAGAAAGCACCAAGTCAGTTCCCAAGTTATTTTAAATCAAAAAATAAATTACCGTCTTACGAATGTATATTTTTAAAGGTTTGTAATAATAATAATAATAATAATAATAATAATAGAGAGGGTCTAGTGCACTGCTATTAAGGTTTGTAAGGTTTGTGCAATTTAAAATCAATCGGTGTTACGTCGATGTCCAGCTTTGAGTTCTCCTGCGTGCTCCTCTGAGAATCTTTATCTAGCAAAATATGTAAAAGGAAGAATTGCAAGCGATTCGCCAAACACCAAACGGAAGAACATAATGCGAACCAAGGAACGTGCCACTTGAAAGCTACATTACATGCTATTAGCACTGCAACAAATAGAAAAAATATATCCCGCTTTCTATGCGGACACTCGAAGACTGTCAAGGTCTCCAACAGAGGATTGATAAGAGATTTTCGTTTTTTTAAGTCTTGAGCACAGGACAAGTTGTTTCAAGAAGTGTACTCAGTAAAAATGTCGAGGTTAGACATTTACTCTGAGTAAGACAACACTAAAAAGTTTCATATAGTTTCTTGTCGCCTCTATCTGTCAATATCTGGGCTGCTGAGAAAAGAAATGTCTGCCAACAATATACTTGGCTAAAGTTATCACAAGTAATTTCTAAAATTGTTTCCCTGAGGAAACTTTATGACTTCGCAAATACCAATCACCAAGAGCAGTCTGTAATTGGTTATAAAAGCTTGAAAGCAAAATAAAATACTTAAACTCCTTGGTTTTGCTTATATGTTTTAAAAATATGACAATTCAGATTTAGATCTTTCAAGTGCAAGTAACAACAATTAAAAAATCAGTATTTCGTTTGTATTTTCAACTTAATAAAAGTCATCTTAGTACCAAAGGAAGGTTGCTTCTAGCCCATAAAGTCACCTATTGTGATTTTCTCCATTTAGAGCTGGCTCATAATCCCGGTGATGAATCCTATAATCCTATAGGAGATCTTTGATACAGATAGATATGGTTTCTGTCTCAAGAGCTTTGGACAAATCCGTCAGTTATATAAATATGTACCTGTAAGTCGAAATGATGAAGACTAAGCAGTAGGCATTAAAATAAATAGTTGGCGCAACAGGTCCGGAGAGACCCTAGGCCTAGCTTCTCACAACCATTCGTTTTGTGTGAGTTTTTCATTTTTGGAACGAATGGAAGGGATCTACAGTTTTATGCCGACTCCAAACGGCTAATTGAGAAGCTCTTACAAGACATTTATACTCTCAGATGTTTGTCAGACGTTCGCGAGAGGTAGCGCAGCGGAAAAAACCCTACAAAGGCGGAATTGGGTTTTTGCGGGATTCGAACCTTGAGCCCCCGCATAGCAGTCCAACACACTAACCACTAAGCTACTGCGACTAGGCATTGCACAACCACTTCTCAGAAACTACGAAAACCCTTGAACTCTCTGAATTCCTTCGGAGGGCTGTACTCACTAAGATTTGTCCGAGTTTTAGGAGACAGTGGAGTCACGGGACATAAAATCTCTGACAAGCTTGCTCAAAATGTTTCGAATGCATAGTATCCTCGCGAGCCGAACCTGTGATAGATGTGGTAAGCGCGCCCGGTAAGGGCGTCCACTGACGATTGGATTTCATAAAGACCCAATCTTGCATAGCATAATTGGTTAGAAAGTCGAAAATAGTACCCCCAGAGTCTGCAAAAAAAATTGCAATTTTGTTGTGCTGATATTCCTCAATCTTGAATCTAGTGATGGTTCGTTTTTAGTTGGAGAAACTTTTAGTGACAACCTTTTCTAAGACCCCTTCTTCAGAGCTCACCGGATACCGGAGAGTAAAGCGTATCTGTATAAGCTTCGTAATTGTCGCAAAAATCAACAAAATTCGTGATCTGTTGCTAGTCCTTTCTGGGATGAGAGAGATAGGAAAGTAACAATATTTTGCGACATAAAAACCAGGTCCTCTTTGTTCTTTCGAAAGCATGTTGGCTACTCCAGATGATACGCCAGAGTAATCTCCTGCTTTATAAAACTTTAGCTGTCATTTATGGCGTTTGAAATGGCATTATTGTATGGTAGTGCCACGCCCCTTTGTACAAGTTCGTCGACACTTTTCTGAAGACATACAATATTTGACAAATTTAGCAAAGGATAAAAGTTCTCTATGGCTTGGCTTCATACAGTTTGTTGTATGAGGGACGCCACGCCCCCTAATTAGAACCCGCACCCTCAGTGATAGCTTCTTTTCTTCCTTTTCGTTGACGTTTGAAGTGGGATTTCAATGGTCTGCGCGTACAAAGTCGTAGGCACATCCAGTAGTAAAATAAGATGAATTCCGAGTCTGCCAACATCGAATCTAAATACCAATAAGACTCTGGGGCTTGACAGGTAAGCCGCCGATATTTGGAGAGCAGCTGATGATGACTTGGCGGAAAGCTTGGGCCAAATTATTTTTAAAATTTTATCAGATAAATAGTTGATAAAAGGAATCACAACATCATTTGTCTGGTCTGGTTTAAAAATGATTTAGACAAAGCCCTGTCACTTCTTTAACATTTTAAATCAAAGCACTGTCTAAAACTCAAAGGCCAATACCTAACATACTATTTTTCGAAAGTCTGTTGTGTCGTTGACATTGACATAATTGGTAGAACACAGCGTGCTGTCTCTGGTGCGTTTTTGACCGTAAAAACTAAAGGGCTATAACTGGTTTAACATCAGTAATCAAGTTCATAATCACAGTCAAGTATATGCTGTCAGCAAGACAGACCGTCTCAATAGATATAGTTAAAAGTTTGTGCAGTAAGCTACTTTGCCGACCTCAGCTCCCACTGTGAAAATTCAATCTCTTCAAAAACGAATTGCTTCAAGAATGAATTGCTTTGACTTAGGTCTTAAAAGGGGACTTTTTTTTAAACATATCCCTCCTACAAACAGCTAAGGAGTCTCTGTAGGACCATATAGAACCATCTTCGCATAATCATTCTCATGGGTTTTAATTTTTCAAACGAATTGAATGTATAAGCCCTTTATCGCAGTCCTGCTCTAGATATTTAAGGCATATATCCCTTGTCGTTTGGAGTAAAACTTTCTTCGGAAAATACTTTAGTCCCGTTGGCGTTGGATTCTGGAGAAGACGATTCAACGGCGAGCTTTGTGAGCTGTACTGTAAAAAACTGCGAATTGGCTACGACTTCTCTTCGATTTCAATTCCGACTCTATACTTTATAATCGAAGAGAACTAGAAAGACATTGCCTCCTTAAAGTGACGATTAGAAAATTATCCCAGTACCGGGCTAACTGGAGAGGCTATTAACTTGAGCCTTCGGATTACCCAGAACTGAAGCGCCCGTCGAAGTAAGTAAGTAACAAAGATGACGCCATTAAAAATGTACTGCTAGTCGATGGCAATATTTGAAAGATCATTGTACCAATATTTTTAAACGATTATTCTATACTGATATTCTATAATGATACGAACAGTTCTTTTGACATCAATCAGTTTAAAATATTCACTACTACTTTTAAGGCCCGTTTTATTATCTCGAAGTCGAACACAACTTGGGGATTTTTATTTTCAACTTGAGAAATTGCTTTCGTTTACTCACAGTTGACTGGCTCAACTTGGGATATTCCGAAGTTGAAAAAACCGAAAGGGTAGTCAACCTTGGATTTGCTCAACTCCCCGAAATATTAGAAGTTAACAAATCAAACTTAGGATTTTATTTAGATTTCTCAGGGTTTTCACTGTTAGCTGTTCAAAATAAGTGACGAAAGTACTTATTACTGATTTCCAGAATTGCCGATTTCATTCTGGTAAGCATTGTAACCGTAAATCATTTTTTGAAACAATAGTGCTGAAAGCAACTGCCAATCTTGCGCTATAATTCATGCATTAATTATATCTTATGCTTAAAACGAAAATCCTAAGCAAAGACTAATAAAGTGCACGACGTATGGTATTGAGTTTTACAAAAATCTACGAGGACAGATCGAGATTTGGATAATATATTTTGAGAAATAAATAAAAAACGGATTTATTCGAATTTTTTGAGAACAAATAAGTATGGGATCTTGCTTAGAATACTTATTCAATCTTTAATACCTACGTATTTTTGTCGGAATCAATTATAGTCTAAGTATGCATTTTGGTCAAAATCGTTAGTGCCGTTTTCAACTAAACTAAATTTAAAAAACAATGACAATTTTTCAAAAATCCCTTATACGACAATATAGAGAAAAAAATGTGTTTTCAATTAGTTAGAAATGACCATATTACCTTAGAAATGAATTTTGTTTACAATCGTATGGACCGTTTTCGAGATACATATGTCCAAATTTCAAAAGTACCGTTATTATTCGTTTATTTAGCGAAAAAACTGAGAATGCATATTTAGTCATGTTAACTTCACCTACTTAAGCTTGTATATACATTTTAGTTGAACTCGTGGAGTCGTTTTCGAACATATCAAACTGGTATGAAAATTATATATGTACCATTAATATTGAGCTTTTTTTTTATATATAATTAACACGCGCTAAAGAGGTTGTGACTACTCTTATAGTGTTTTTACACAGCGCGGGCATTTAGGAAATTGGGATAGAGGAGATAGGAGATACCGATGCACATTGGTCTTAAATGTCTGTAAATTGTACTGGGGAGGAAAGATAGAGCTGGGCAAGGTATTCCACATTCGCGTTGTACGGCTTATGAAAGAGTCTCTGTATTTCATTGTACGTCCGAAGATAGGCTGGATGAAAAAAAAACCGGCCCGAACTTAAGCCCCCAAACTACAAATCCTAAGTTTGAACGAAATACGGGCAGCCGTTTGGGCTGTAGGTCTCGGGACACACCGACAAATGGACAGCATTTTGCGACCCACTTTTTTGAGTTCCTCTATCATCGTAATATCAGAATTGATTAACATCTCTAGTTCGAAATTTGGTACGAAAACAATCGGGTCTATCACAGAATCCGTCGTATTCGGAATTTTGCTACGAACCCCGAAAGAACTGTTACAGAATCCGTCGTAGGGGAATTTTTCAATTCGTAGAAAGTGGTATCACTGAATATACCACGTTCTACGAATTTCGAAAGCAAAAAATGTACCCTACGACGGATTCAGTGATAGTTCTTTCGGGGCTCGTAGCAAAATACCGAATACGACGGACTCGGTGATAGACGCGAATACCTTTCTCTTACTACGTAATGGAAAAGTTAAAAAGGGTGAATAATGCCATGCATAATGCCATATTAACCCGTAACCACTCTCAACCGCCATTTTCTGCTTCTTAAGATGAGACCCTTAATATCAGAAATAAAACGAAAATGAAGGGTGAAAAATGAAATACAAATTCGAAGTTGAAAGTGCATATTTTGTGTCATGTGTCAAAAATATCCCAGGGATATTTCTGATACTGAAGTTGAGAACGAAAGTAGTGAATACAAGCAATTTTCAACTTGCCGTTTAACTCTCAGTTTCAAATCAACTCCAAACTTGGCCAACTTCGGAGTTATCTGCACGTTGAACAATAGTGAATAAAATGTTCCACAATAGTGAATAAAATGTCTCTTAATGTTCTAAAACTACAAGATTATTTGTAAAAACTCCAAGCTAATTAACTTCCCTCAACCATTTGCCTGGGTGTGTTTTATTTTTGGAACAGCTAGCCACCGATGTCAAAAGTATCACAAAAATCAAGAGAAATAACATTCGACAATTAAATTTTTGCCATGACTATATTATTGGAATATAGGGGTCTAGATAAATAATGTTTACATCTGTCAAAACAACGATAAGATTAGTCGCGCTGCAACACTTTCTACACAATTAACCCGAAAGATAGTAAAAATTGTTCAAGTGCACGCACAGTTCTATCACTGATCAGTTAGTTGTACAATATTGGGCCCGGGGAGTTATGCAAACACTATTTATATTTCAATTTCAATTTAAAATCGAAAAGTAACTTAAGAAAAAAAATTTATCACAATATTTATGCCACGCTATATCCACCACAAGAAATCCAAACCTACGTACTATTTTATAAAAACAAAATAAATGCATAAACTTTAAAAACTCTCTAAAAAGTCGCCTACAAATAGAAAAAAAAAAAAATACTTGGCTATATATATATTTTCAAAGCAAACGCATTCCAGAAATATTAACGCACGAAAATGAACATGAAAACTATAAAAGTAAAAAGCGCTTTAAGCCATAACTAAACAACCATACAAAAAAAGCTAAGTTAGTATACTAATTTCACTTAATAATAATAATAATAAAAATAAAAAATCATAGATACAGAGTAGTTAAATGAAAAATTATCTCTTTTTATTTTTTTTTTATTTAGTTTTGTATAATTTTTATGTTTTGTTTTTTTTTTCTTATTTTCTTATAATGTACTTACTAATTGTATAGCTATCAGTAGTACGGTCTTCAGAGTGAATCGTCTGCCGCATATATCAAATAAATCTTCAAGTGATGGACCAAGCAATTCCATAACAAGTGCATTGTATTTGCCGCATGGTCCGAAGTAATATACTTCGGGGACACCCTCTGCTGTGTGTCATGTTTACGTGTGTTTTTTGTGTTTGTGTGTGTTTATTTATTTTACATTTTTATGTATTGGTTTTTGTGGTTTTGCAGTAGTAATTCGCATTTAAGGAGAATATCGTGTGTACCGTTGGTGGATTTAATTTTTTTTGGCGCGCAAAGTTTTGTTTTTTTTTTTTTATTTTGAATTTACGCACGAATTTGAAAAAGAAGAAGAGAAGAAGAAAAGAACATTAAAACAAAACAATAAACAAATAAAATAATTGAAAGGAAAATCAAGAGAAATTAGTAACAATAACTGAATTCCATGACAAGGAGTTTTTCT
Source organism: Cheilosia urbana (assembly GCA_946477585.1). NCBI lineage: Eukaryota > Metazoa > Arthropoda > Insecta > Diptera > Syrphidae > Cheilosia > Cheilosia urbana. Next base: position 26,920,715 of record OX297853.1, read on the forward strand.
TTTTTTATTTTAATTTTTTTTTTTCTACCTTTCTTTCTGTCTGTGGTCTAAAAAAAAGGGAGGGATATACATATTGTTTGGGATGGATTTAAACTTTCACGTGGGGCGGAGGAAGTGGAGACGAATCTGTTGTTCTCTGTCCCAGTTGGAAGTTTGAAAATAGAAATTCTCGAAGCATATTTAATTGTAAGAGGTGTATGTGTGACAAAACTTTTCCATTTGTTTGTTTTCTTTTCTTTCAGCGCACGCGAGCCACGGTTGTTATTTTATTTTATAATTTAACCAAACAAAAAACCAAAAAAAAAAAACCATATTAATTAGATATTTACTCTGTAAAAATACAAACGTGCACAGGATGTAGTGGTGGTGGTTACTTTACTGGTGGTAGAATTTTTTTTTGTAATTAAAAACAAATAAATGCATTTTGTGGTTGGTTTGTTTTTTTAAATTATTTTTAAGCTGGTGTCAACGATGCTCTCCTTAAAGTGGAATGATTTTGTGTAGATAGAGAGATTAAACAGAGTGGGCGGATGAGGGGAAAGAGAATGCCGAAAATACGTTTCAACAAAACAAAACAACAAGTACATGTACATTCTAATCACAGAGAAACAAAAGATGATAGAGATGGAAACATCATGAAGAAAACAAACAAGGCACTAATAAAAATATAACAACAAATAAAAACAAACGAAAAATTAATATAAAACAGTATGGCTTAATATAGTTAAATAGTTAAGTATAAAATGCAACAATAAATTCAACAAACTAGACAAAAACTCTTATAAGGAAAACAAAAATTAAGAACAGTTCATATACAGAAACAGAGCTGCTGGGGTTATGAGTGTTTTCGATTGATTTTTTTTTTTTGTTGATTAAGTTGATGAAGAAAACAATTTAACAGAACAGATTTGAATGCAAAAACAAAACTAAAAAATACTAAGGAATACACGTAGTTGTAGTTAGAAAGGAACCACACACTAAAAATAACGTCTACAATTAGTAAAATTGTTTAAGACAAAATAAAATACTTAAATTGAATGTGTGAGACATTCTTTCATAAAAATAGTGTGATTGGTTTAACCTCGATTGAATATTTTTATTATTTTTTGCTTGCTATCAGCTGTTGAGACACTTAACGTAATAAAAGAGTTAAAAGTATTGGTGTGCACATTACTCATGGAGTTACTCATTTTCTTTTTAAATTTTCTATTAATTTGGGCGACATCACAGTGGCTGGTGGGAAGGTTTTTATTTTTATTTTTAAGGATATATATATATATTTTATATTTTAACGACGGGATGCTGGGTATATAACGCTCATTACTGGAATTTACATTTATAACTGATCACGAGGAAAAAAAAAAAGTTTTAACGAAGCTAAAAGAATCCTTGGATATGGATGATCGAATGTTGACGGCCTTGGCAAACAAATGAACGGATAAATACATGGAGTGCCCACACCTTTAACTCATCGCATGCAGCCGAACAACTGGCAGAGGCCCCGACCTTAACGCTATCCAATAAGTGGGAAGAGATGGTGTCCAAGAAACGCAAGAAACGTGCAAAATTATGTAAGCTATACTAAGGCGAGTGCGAAGTAAAGGACATCGTCTACTTGAATGCGGATTTCTACGATTAGAGAAAGACTTGGTCAACAATTTTTGGGCCCGTTTGGTGATACCTCTTATAGCCATTTAAGTTTTATTTAAATACTTTCTACTTTTTCTATGTTATAAACTGTCACATAAGATTTTAAGTGGAACTTAAATCGCTATGATAGTATAAGCAAGCGGGCCTTAAACTGTTAAAAATCAGTTCGAGGGTTAAGTCTTAAAGCTGACAAAAAAGAGCGCTCGCTCAGACACCCCAACATAAAAGACTGACCACAAAGCAGCCAATGAAGATTCTGCCACCCTTTTGGTGCGAAAAATGTTTGAAGTAGAACGTGAAGATTATTTTTGGTAAGTTTAACGCAAGAATAGAAAGGGAGTTCATCATTTAGTCGGACCAAAGTATGCCTGATGAGTGGAAATGAGCTTCCCTGAGCTATGTCAACATGACGTATGAGATCACGAATCTAAATACTCCGACAGATCTAGAAAAAGCGCAAGAATTGCAAACCAATACACAACATGTCGTTAAAAGACGCTGAACAAGTAGGTACGAATTATAAAAGGCAGAATAACGATGCCGAAATCAAGCTGTCAAAATGGTTTGTTCAGAAGTTTTTTTTTTTTTTTTTTCTACTAACTAACAGGTCGTATTCACAATCCAAACATTTGTAAACGTGTTTTGCAAGTTAACAAAAATATCATTTGATTTAACTCGGAAAATTGACAGCTTTCGCTTGGTCAGAATTAGCAATAATTTTCTTAAGAACTTGTAATGGAAAAGCCAATGACAGATAATTCTGAAGTTTCATTCACGTCGTCCATTTTATTGGTCCCAGAAATATACCAATTCCCAGAGTGATTACTTATGTCCTTTTAAATTGGGACAGAATATTTTTTCCAGATTCAGAGCAGTTTTTCTGCTCTCAAAATCAACTGGCTGTCAGATTTCATGTTCCATTGGCCGCAAAAAATAAAAAAAAAAGTCGGAGCAATTTTACGAAAATGTTGTCATTTGTCAAACTTTAAAGTGTATTATTAACTACGTTTTTAGACGACAAGTGTGAAAAATAGATAAAAATATACATTTGACCGCTGCAATGGATATTAACATACATAAATTGAATGGATTTTTATTACAATTAAGTACCAGCCGACTTTTAAAACATGCACCACCACAAATGCAAAGAAAGAAAAATCTCGTTTATGTTCCATTGGGCACAAAAAATATGAAATCTGAGAGCAAAATCAGAAAATCTAAATGGAAAACGACAAATCCTATTTTGGGGTTAGGTTCGGCCAAGTTTTTCAATGTCCGATTCGTGGAACGTATTACAATTGCAAACAAACAAATTCTGAGAATTCGTAAAAAAAATTCGAATTCTTTTGTCGATGAGCTCGTTCTTTTGTGCTATTTATTTTCTCGATTGTAAATGTAAGACCGAAAGAGTTTGTACATCAAAAGAGCACCATTATAGTTATCCTATGACAAGCTTTTTGATTGGCTAGAAATCTTTTGATAGCTGATAAACTGAACGCGCGTTACTGCTTTATTTAATAATTATTCCAAGTTCAATTTTTAGAATAACGATTACACAATTAATTAAAGAGGTAAATTCGGTGGTATTAGGATTAGTTTAGAGCAGTAAACAGTAATAGTTCGACTATTTGCAATTATTTAGCGCAAAGACCTCAAGGGATTAATCTGGCTTAAGCCGCTGAGTCATTACAATGGCCGCGTTCTACTGCCAGCTAGTGGAACGCGGCCAATGAAATCGGATATCCACAATACAACTATTGATACATTTCTACCATTTGACAAGACTAAAACGAATTTTTGTCCATATTCAAAAGTAGTTTGTACTTGTAGGAAAAGCAATGGCGTCCGAAAACGAATGATAACAGAAACGAACAAAACTTTGGGTTTCGATATTGGATAACGATTTTAGTAAAACTATCACTTATGAAAGTTAGGTGTTGTGCTGTCGTGATGTAATATTTTTTTCTGTTGCCAATAAGTTGGACACATTTAAAAGTTTCTGCTATATTTGCGCTGAACGCAAAAAACAGATTGGTGCTTTAACGTCACTTTTACTACGTCAAAGGCGTAGAAATGGAAATGTCAATTGAATTGTGAGTAGGCAAATTCTTGACTAGATTTGTCGGTTGCATTTCTGTATAGGTTTACTAAAAAATCTGTTCACATCAAACTTAGCAAACAAAGACTGAGGCACACCACTACAGTCAGCTGTCAGATTGAGTAAACTTGGATTTTGAACAAAGCCATTTATTACGGCTGGTAGGTTGTAGTACTAGTCTCTGTGGAATGAAGTTAACATAACAAACGACATGGAAATACCGTCAAATATTATTTGTATCATTTGAATGTCATAAAATTAAAGTGACGTGGTGACATTCTCTTACTGTCACAAATACGAACTCTCAAGTTTCTAATTTTTTATTGCAAGATCTACATTTTCCTCCATAAGGTGCAAACTGGAAACCACAGTAAAAATACTTCGCCTCGTGAAAAAAAACAGTTTCCACGTCACCACCGTGAACTCACACTTACATATTGCATATCATAAAAGTAAGTTACATTGAAACCTCGTGAGTAAAGTGCACAAAAAAAAAAAAAGTACTTGTTTTTCATAAATTTAACAAGAAAAAACAAAAATAAACCACAAAAAAAAAAGTGTAAATAAAAAAAAAGAAAAGCAAAATAAATAAAACTTACTAGTTGCTTAGCTATCATCAGAACAGTCTTAAGGGAAAATTTACGGGAACAAATATTGAAGAGATCTTCTAATGATAGTCCCAATAATTCTAATACCATGGCATTGTAACGGCCACCACATGTGCCCAGATGATAGACACGTGGTATACCCTCTGGAGAATTATCTTCAAAAAGAGGAACAGTTCAAAAAAATGTTTTAAAAATTTTAATTGCATTTCTTTTGTAGATCTGATGGTCGTTATTTATCCCCGAAGAATATGCTTGAGAAATTCTATTTTTTTTTCTTGTATTAGTAGGGAGTATACTAAGGGATTTAATTATATTTTTTTTTCTTGTTTAAAAAAGGATGTAGATTTATGGGATTTTGTTTTTTGCAAACAAAAGGTAAATCACAAATGGTGTGTTTTTACCGAGTGTTTTAATAAAAATGCATGGCATAGAGCGGTCTTTTAAAAATGAAGTGGTTAGACATTTGTTAGCCGGAGGAATTTTTGGCGCAAACATTTCGTGACGATATATTGACGGAAGAATATATTAATACCGTCGCAAGTATATCCTCATTAAGACTGTTCTCGCAAGACTGATTGTAAATAGCGACGCTATTTATATATTCTTCCGTCAAATGTCAAATTTATGATCTTTTTCGTGTCGTCCGATAAGAAGTTTGTTGATCACAGATCACGGAGATTTGATTCAGTTAAGTTCCCATTCAGGCAAATTTTAAGTCTTCCCATTCATAAAGTCGATGTGTATGTCATTTTTGTTCAACAAATGTCTAACCACCAGTTAATAAAAAACCCCGCTCTATTTATGTTTACATAGCACACAAAATGTATTGTCGACCTTCCTCTAGTTCCTTTCTTTACAAAATACGAGTATGGAAATAAGTACATTTTTTTTATTTGCAAAAGGGAAATTATGAAACAGATAATGACTTACCATGTGATCCTAGTAATTTATAAAACCTATACTCTAAATGTAGTTGTGGAGCCTTTGATTTCATAGGCTCCATTTTTATTGCTACGTGTTCATTGTTGTAAAGATTTTTTCCTGTAAATAAATAAAAGAAAATATTTATTAGTTCTATCTTTTTTTGAGATAAATAATTCTGTTTTGAGTTGAATTTAGAAAACAAAACGCATGCAACATTATGTCACATGGAAGATGTGTGCGAATGTTCGAACGATAGATGGCGGTGTGTCGATCGCTTAATAATGGTCGACAAGTGGAAGGAGTTAAATATTTTTATCTGAAAAACTCACAGATTTGGCATTTGCCATTGAACCCAACTTTTTGTAAATATTTTTTCCAACATATTTTATGTACTTCTCATGTACTTAAAAGCAACAATTTCTAATTTTTACAGTTTTGGAGGATCGATCTATTATTAAACAGCATTTATTAAGTAACGCTCACATTTATTTCTCTACGCTATCATATTCTTAATTTTAAGTTACTCAGGTATTCTTTTGTTCCCAGAATGTCAGAAAAAAAAAAAAAAAAAAAAAAAAAAAAAAAAAAAAAAAAAAAAAAAAAAAACAGATTTCCCCCCGTCGACCTAAATCCTTGGGGAAAACCCCCAAACTGGCCATGCTGACTGTATCTATCTACAAGATCCACTCCATCTTTTCTGTCAATACAAATAAATTATTTATCGACTCAAACAAAGGAAACGTGAACAAGTGGAAAACAATTTCTAAATCGAAGATAATTTATTCGCGAACCATACCGCCACTTAAAGTCACTATCGCCGTAGTGTTGCCAGACTTTTTCTATAAAAATTCCCACCCTTAAAGTACAAAATTCTCTTTTATCCCACACATTTTTTTTTTTGGAAATTACCTGCTGTTTTCACACCCTTTCCTTTTTTAATTTTTTCCAAAAGAAAGTAGAGTTGCGTTCCAGCGCGCCATTTTGTTTTTTCAATTGCTGACTGAATGATTTGTTGTCAGTCGAGAGCGTTGACTTTAGCTCTTGCGTCTTTCATTAAGGATTTGACAATTTCTTTTTTAAATAAAATGCAAAATAGGTACATGAGATATCTCAGAAAAAAATAATGGCTTGAATTACTATCAAAACATTTATAAATGGAATTCGACTTCGTTCATAAGTCCATCGCGGGAACGTATGCAGCGGTCGATGCGTTGAACCCAATTTTCGATGACTCTTCCGCATATTTCGACCGATAAGGCCGCTATTTCTGGCTCTGAGCTCCTCCAACGTCGCTGGCATGTTGGCATAGAAAGGGTTTTCCAATAAGAGGTGTTATTGTGAATGACCCGCTATTTCGGTAGCTGTAACTTTTGAAGCTTTTATTCTTTCACATTTGACAAGTAGAAACTACGCCATTACTAAAAATCGAACGATACACGCTTCAACAACGCACTGAAATTATTAAAATTCACTACAAAAATGGTGAAAATCTCGCAGTCACAGTTCGCAAAACTAAAGCATTTTTTAGTCGTCGTGAAGCACCTTGTCGGACTGCAATACAGAAATTGGTGGAAAAATTCGAGCTGTTGGGACAATTAATGATGTGAAGAATAAAACCCGTGCACGTCGCTCAAGAACAACTGAGAATATTGCTACTGTAGCCCAAAGTGTTGAAGAAAACTCAGGTTTGTCCATTCCTCGTCGTTCTTTGGAATTGGGCATTCCACAAACGTCATTACACCGTATTTTGCATAAAGACTTGGGTCTTAAGGCTTATAAAGTTCAGTTAACACAAGAACTCAAGCCGGCCGATCATCAACAACGTCGTGTCTTTGCTGATTGGGCCCTTGAAATGCATGAAAATGATCCGGAATTCCATCGAAAAATCATCTTGACTGATGAGGCCCATTTCCACCTCGGTGGCTACGTCAACAAGCAAAATTGTCGCATCTGGAGCTCGGAAAACCCAAGAGTTATCGAATCTCCATCCTCAACGTGTGACTCTTTTGGTGCGGTTTATGGTCCGGCGGGGTCATTGGACCTTACTTTTTCGAAAATGAGGTTGAATCAACAGTTACGGTGAATGGATTGCGCTATCGAGAGATGATTAATGATTTTTTATGGTCGGATTTGGATGGTATTGATCTGGACAACGTTTACTTTCAACAAGACGGCACTACGTGCCACACAAGCAACGAAACCATTGATCTTTTACGGGAAAAGTTTCCGGACCGTGTTATCTCTCGAAGAGGTGATCACAATTGGCCACCGAGATCTTGTGATTTAACACGTTGCGACTTCTTCCTTTGGGGCCACGTGAAAGATAAGGTCTACGCCAACAGCCCAGCGTCGATTCAAGACCTCAAAGATAAAATTCGTGAGGCTATCGAGGACATAGGGCAGCCACTTTGCGATTTGGTTATGGAAAATTTCATGAAAAGGATATGGTCCTGTATGCTTCATCGCTTCATCGCTGAAGATTGAAAATTGGCGTTAACGCTCTTACACATGTGATCCCCGACTCGGAATTTCGATAGTAAATTTGAATTATTTGTAAACGTTGTTCCTTCGTGTACTTTACCAAAATAAAAATGTTGATTTTACTGAGTATTTTGACATTGACAGTTCAGTAATCGGCTTAAGGGTGCGTTCACACTGAAAGTTTGAAGTTGTCAAGTCGCATCGTTCTACAGTTGACCACTCTTTCGCAATTCTCCTATGAATCAGGGAAGCGCAAGATTACGATCCTTGTTTTTGTGACAAAATTTGACATCTTTTTTACATCGAAATATATGAAAATTTATTTTGTGACGCAGGAGAAAATGCAAAAGAACTTGTGGCGAATTTTTTAAAGCAAAACAACGCCATTCAAGAATAAGCTCTTTCAAAATGTCTTTTACCACGCATGCCTGCCAATAAGTCGTTCTTATTAACCTGTATTCATGGGTACTTTACATATTATTTGTTCAAAGCGATACTGTTTAAATTTACTCTCAGAAACAGCTTCACGCTTGCGGAATAGCAACAAGATTTTTCGCATTTTTTTAATGCATACAGTAAAACCCACTCTCGCGGAATCGGGCCGTAGCATCAACAAAAGTAATCCTCACGCTTGGGAAATCAGATTGGCTCGTATTTTCATATTTTATTTAATAAAAAAAAAAAAATAACCTATAAGACGAATAAATGCATAGATAGTTACAGCTCTAATTCCGATTTGGATTCTGACAATCGCCCAAGGGGGACGGAAACAAGAAGATTACCTGATCGAATAAGTATATTTGACACATTCAGGTTATACTTCAAGTCAATCGGCCTATTGGTAAACGGAACTTGACATCAAGTTCTTGAAGAAAACTACGACATAAGTCGATAGGATTATCAACTTTTGAGTCTCAGTTAATCATACAAAGAAATCAGAGCTCCACCTTGCTGCCTCGAATTGAAACTGTGTCCAAAGGAAATAGACACCTGGGCCCCTATTCGAAATGGAAAACTTCCACAAGCCATCATAAGCTCATTTCAATTTAAAATAAAAATGAAAAAAATCATGATTTATTGAGTATTGATGATAATCCTCTATAAGTACACTGCCATCGAGCAAAAAACAGACTATCACTTGGACAAACAAAGACGTATAAACAGAGAACACCATGCCTCCACAGCAAACAGTAAAAAAAAAAAAAAAATTGCATTCCTTTTTACGAACCTGATCCACTACCACCCGAACTAAAAAAGCACATACGGCGACCTGTCAAACAGAGATAGATAAATATAGATATATAGTGACACATGCATATACGCATTGGCCAGATACGGTTCTTTATGGTGATATGAATGCGCACATACAAATATATATGACGATAGACTGGATTAAATGAGAATAAATGTGTGTAAGCAGTTCATAAAATTCAGATCAAATATTATGATACCACACGCCATGAGCAATATAGTGCAGTGCAGCGCAGTGCTGCATACATATACCCCGCCTCCCATCCCCAACCACTCACCATGGTGGTAATAAAAGAAAACTTTTCGTTTTCGCTGTTGTTTGTTTGTTTTTTTTTTTATTTTTTATTATTTTTTCAATTAAGGAATAAAATAAAATACTGCCTGCCAGGCAGTCTACTATTCATACAATGTGTGCGCAGCAGAACTGACAAAGATGCGAAAATGCTTCTAAGTCTGACATGACGTCCCAGCAGCTACTCTCGCATCAGAGTGAGAAAAATTAACACAGCAACTAATTGAAATGTAATTGTGTCAATGACTGCCGTCTGTACGTATATGCTCAAGTAGAATATTGTCGTCTCGTCTAATGATGGTTGTCGTTCGAATGGAAATGGAAAAAGTAAATAAATTTCAACTCGATAGCCTGTGGTGGTTTGTTTTTTTATTTTATTTTTGTTTTGCCACAGGAAATAGGTTTTGCATAACGGTTTGCGTTTCTATTGTGAATGATTTATACCTGCGTGTGGTTGGGATGATTAATATTAATTCGAGGAATTCCTGGCAGCTCGCAAACGTCACTTTGTATTTTATAAAATATAATAATTCACCGTGAAACTAAATGTCCCACTGAATGAACTAAATGAACTAAAATACTTCAGAAAATTTAGATTTACAGATAGGTTCCAAATTTCAAAATCGAAATCGATCGAAAATAGATTTGTGTTCTACTTTCTACATCTCACTGTAATCGATTTCGATTTAAAATTTTCGAAATCGAACGAAGTGAAATTTCGGTGTTCCACAATTCTGTTTTTGTTGATTTCCAATTGATTTTAAATCGATTTAGGTCTTCGATGTGAAATAGTGAAGACGAAAGGACGCAATCCAAAATGTGAGGCCCCAGTTATACCAATACGTAAAACCAAACCGTAAAAATGTTCTTTTGCTTTTTTTTGACACTTAAACTTGACGGTTGAACTCAATCTTGGACATAAAATGTTGCTTATGATTGATAAAGTTAGATTATCAAAACAAAATATGCAAATGGGAATGGGAAAATTTTTTCTGACAGATTTTTCGCTATGACGAAAAAAAAAAAACTCATTTTCATACTGTTCCAACTTTTGTTTGCATTTTACGTATGGCTAACTGAGGCCTAAGTAGAAAAAAAAAAAAGAATTTTCAAACAAACTTTGAGAAGTTTATTTCACTAAAATATAGAATTTGTCGAAAAAAATGTCGTATTGATTTACTTTGTTCGTCGTTTGGACAAATTTGAGTAATATTTAGCAAAACTTCTGTCAACATTTTTTAGTAACAATTAGTAACGATTTCACTATCTGTTATAATAAAATAAATCTTTTAAGACCCGTGAACAACAAAATTGTTTACCAAACAGACAATTTTGTCTAAGCAATTTATCCCAAATGACAGTTGAGAGCTGCTTTCAATTTCACGAAAAGTGATTTCGAAAAAAATTCGGAGTGACCAAATCGTCCGAAATGCAGACGCTGAAAATGAATTCACTCGATTTGCAATTTCGATTCCGATTTAATTTCACTCGAATTCTGGAACCCTTACTGTTAGTTCAAATACCAACTAGTTCTTCTTCTTTAGTATAAGACGAAAGTATAACTATAAAATTAAATCCAATATCAATTTAGTCCAAATGTACCTACAGAGCATCCCCAAAAGATGGCACTGTTTTTTTTTTTTAACCGGTGGAGAAATAATTCCTGAAGTGACATTGTCGTTAATCCAGATTCATATTTTTAAATCTAGAAAAGGGAACAATTTCAAAGAGGAGGTGTCAGGGGAACAAATTTCTTAGAACACCCTGTAGAATGATAAAAAAAAAAAAAAAAACATGGCAAAACTTACCATCTCCTGCTGTCCGCAGAATGAAATTAACCATTGGATTTCTAAGAGTATATCAAAAACTACCGCTCATAAAAATCAACAAGTCTGCCAGGCTATGTTTTAAGAATATCTAGAGATGACTTGGCATCGTGATGCTGTTCTGGCATTTTTAATCGAAGAATCGAACAGATAGACATTAAAATACATACAAAATAATCTTCTTTAAAAAAAAATGCTGTTTTGGTTAGCATTTTTTGTAGTTTAGCATTTGCCATTTTGAAATTATGGCAACACTGCTTGCACTTATTACAAAGATTTGGCAGACTAATATATGCGAATGTCCCAGCCAGTGATGCCAATTAGGATCGAAGTTTTTATGCCTAAAACCCGAAAAACTGATGAGGTGAAAAAGATTTGTTTTTACACAATTAAATTCGTTGAAAATGAGATTGAGAACTTCAATAAAATTCGCAAAGCTTTATAGCTTTTATCGGTTTACCAGTCGTACTGGAAGTTTCTGTACCTGTGCCGATTGGCTGAAATGATGTTTTCGTTGACAACTTCTATTAGTTCTTCTTCCATTTTTGTGTCATCCAATTTTGTACGCAAAGTATTTCAAATAAACGTCAAACGCAATGATGCCAAACACGTTTTAATTTATTTTTTTTTTTCTGTGTTGTGGTGGCATTGTCTTTTGCAGTGGATTTAGAAATAGCGACAACTTGAAGTACTGCAACGCATGCTGAATTTATATGTTTTCTCTCCCATTTAAACGTGTGGGTTCTATTTCCACTGCATGAAAAATTCTGCACGTGTGTTTTGGGCATTAGGGCATGATTTTATTTTTAGCTGGAATAGATTGATGACGTTGGTTTAAGTTGTCAATGATTGCAAGTATAGTGCTCTTGATAGATCGATAGATATTTGTGAGACATGTAATTCAGAGATTTGTTTTTGAATTTGCATTAACTGTTAAAAACTGAATATCCCGATGGACGTGTGTGGGGGTGCAAATGAAGTGGGATTTTCTGATTGGGTAAACTCCAAGTGGGTGAATTATTTTAAGGTGCATATTATATTCAAAACCTATGGTTGAAAATAAGAAGTGCGTAATATTTGCTAAAAATAAGTTTTGCGTTGCTGTTATTGCATTTTTTAATGACTATTGCAATTTTAATTTCAAAGACCGGTATTGAGGTTTAAAAATACCTATATAGGAACACAGATCAGCTTTTGGGTAGTCATTTTTTGAGAAAAACTAAGTACGGGATCTTTTTTAGAATACTTGTATTAGCTTTAATATGTATTTTGGTCAAAATCGTTAAAGCGGTTTTTGAAAAATTTGGCAGACAAAACAGTACCAAATATTGCAAAATTTAGTTTGAAAAATACTACTTGTTAACTATATAGCTAAAAACCGATTATATGTTATTGTTCGCGATGTAAAAATTACTTCGTTTTTAAAGTTTTATCGAAGTCAAGAATGGGGTTTTCGAGATATGAGCAGTTTTTAAAAAAAGCGATTTTGGTGATTCGAATTGAAAGTTAAGGTCGCAACAATTTTAAGAACATCAGTATTACTCTAAGTTTGCATATTGGTCGAAATCGTTATTGCCGTTTTCTATACTCTGTCCAAGAAAAATTGTCAGTACAGGCAAGATAGGATGTTTGTCTCTCAGTCTGGTTGCAATGTCTTACATAAATCGGTCCCTTTTTAAAGCTCTCACAGGGTTGCCGTAGTGTGTATGATAATTCGCCATAGCTCAGAGAGCAGTACTGTTAGGGTTACCATCTTACAATTTAGCCAGGTATCATCAGTAAAATAAATCTTTCTTTTCTCTTCTCTATTTTTTTTTTACTTCGCGTTGATATCTTCGTTTCCAAGAAATAATGTCACTTCTTTCCAACAACAAATTCTTTCGCTGACGTTTGACGAAATTAAGTCCGAGATCTTTTTGCAATATTGTATGCAAAGTTGATCTGCTTAGTTTTGATATATTTTCACTTTTTTGTACTTCCAATAATATCTTGTCTAGCGTTGGAAGGTCATTATCCATAAAAAAAAACTAATGGACTATCCGCCTAATCGCACATTTGTCAAAATCATCCACCTTGCTCTTGATACCGGAATTATTTTTCTTCTGTGGTGGTGAATTGTGGCCTTTGATTGCTTTTTCCCTTTAAAGCCTGTATACAATTCGTTCCGTAACAGAAAAAACAGTAGCCGCATTTCCTACGGCTTCCGATTTACTTTTAAAAAGGCCATAGAATTTTTCAGTTGCATCAACAATTTGTTGTTTCTTTTCTACACTTAGATCCTTTGAAGATTTTGTAGCCATGTTTCTGTTTATTCATATGCACAATAAAGTTTACCACTTGCTTAGATGCACTATCCGCTATTGAGGTAACAACCATTGTTTCCGCCTAATATACACAAACAGGCAATTAGAAAAAAATATATAACCACGACGCAATATCATATACCTAAACAGATGGTAAAAGGACTGCACTTGTGCAGCTTAACATACATCTTTTTATATAGACATATATACCTAGATTACATATTATTTGTTTAAAAATGACTACCCGTCAATGCAGAACTTCGCAGAAACAGTATCAAAAAAAGGATCAAAAATCCTTTCAAGGCATTTGCTTTACTGGAGAGTGACCGGATGTGGTAAAACCCAACGACCGAAAATAAACAGTATAGGTCTACCTGATTCATCATTTTGATATTCAATTCAAAATATTCAATTCAACATTCAAAAATATGTTTTAACTGAATATTATTGGATCTTTCAGAAACACAAACAAATTAAAACCGAATGGCAGCACCCCACATAATATGCCGCTCTCAAAAGCTCCAAAAAGCTCCAAAAAGCACCAAAACCGAAAGTTCTTTGACAAAATGCAAAGAAAAACCCTTAATGATATGCTAACATTGTCATATGGTAACACTTCTCTGATGTGCTTCAGTCACTCACACTGCTTATTTTGGTTGATGATAACAGCAAGCGAACACAAGCGATCGTGCTCATTCTGCCCGCAACTGTGTGGCAGACTGGTTGTGGAGGGATGTATGCGAATTTCAGGAAAATTACAACAACAAAATTCTTTGGAATGCCAGTGGTTTCGTTTTTATTTCAGTGGCAAATCTTGTGTTTGAGTGCCGTGAGAGTACTACAGGCACCACTGGTAGAAAAAAGAGCTTCCCATAAGGCCTGTACTGACAATTTTTCTTGGACAGAGTATAGTAAGCTTAGAAAAACGAAATTTAAAAAAAAAAAATGACTTTTTTCAAAAATCGATTTTACGATCATATCGAGAAAAACTGAGTTTGCCATTAAGTTGGAAATGACTATATAACCTTAGAAATTTTTGTTACAATCGTATGGACCGTTTTCGAGATGTGTCCCAATTTCAAAAGCACCGTTACTCGAATTTTTAGCCAAAAACTGGGTATGTAGTTTTGGTTGAAATCGTTAGAGCCGTTTTCGAGCAAATCAAACTGGTACGAACAGTTTGTATGGGAAGTATCATTAATATTGATGTTACCTTGCAAAATAAAAAACGACCCCAAGCCATAAGCCCACAAACTCCAAATCCGAAGTTTGAACGAAATCCGGTCAGCCTTTTAGGCTGTAGGCATCCGGGACAGGCAGACAGACGGACAGACCGGACAGAATTTTGAGACCCTCTTTTTTGAGTTCATCTATCATCGTAATGTCAGAATTGATTAACATCTCGAGTTCGAAATTTTGTACGAAAACAATATCTTTCTCTTACTACGTGATGGAGAAAGTTAAAAACGGTCACGAACTGTAAGCCACCAAACTTCAAATCCGAAGCTTCAACGAATTCAGGCTGTAGTTCTCGGGATAGACGGCGGAATTTTGCTACCCTCTTTTTTGAGTTCATCTATCATCGTAATGTCAGAATTGATTAACATCTCGAGTTCGAAATTTTGTACGAAAACAATATCTTTCTCTTACTACGCAATGGAGAAAGTTAAAAAAAAAACTAATTGTAAATAAGAATTAACCGATAATTGAATTTTTAATATTGTTATATTGTTATTATTAGGAAATAAAAGATTTCGAACTACTTAAAAGCTAATTTCGTCATTTCAATTTGGGACCGCCGCAACAGTTGACCCTTAATAATAAAGCTGGCTCTCGAAGCATGCTGCTGCTGAGGTTCGCATCAGAAAGCAACACCATCTATCGGAATGGAGCGGAACTAACTGAGCTACTGATTGGCTTAAGTGATTTTGACTCATAAAGCGTTATGGACATCAGTCCAACCCGCTGACTGTAGAAGGAAAAAGTACACAATTTGGATACTCGAGCAAAGAGGTTTTAAAGTCGATTGAAATTGTCTTTACGTGGTTAAGTTTAGCACAAATCAGGCCTATCTTATACTATAGAATCAACCACTTACGTATACTTTGCTCGTATATTCTCCTGTCATCACACAACTTCTACTTTCCCGACAATACACCTTTCACCTTGAATGGGTGAATAATGAAAGAAAGTTCTAAATCAACAAGTTGTCATAGTCCTCATTCAATTTATGCTCTCCATCCATAAATCGAGCTCGCTTAATACATCACTTCAACACGTTCAATTTCCCTAAAGGAATGTCCATGTTTACTTGCGGCTCTCCAATTAACGTTGAAAGGAAATAAATTCAAAAGTGCAGCGCAACAACAAACAGAAACTAATCCGTGAAACGAGAATAACTTGTCATACTCTGGATCGGCATCGTTTTACAAAGAATTACTAGACCAGGCATAAATCAGCCGAGGCAACGCTGCTATACAGCTATCTAAACGATCTGCCTCTGGGGAATAGGTGAGAGAGGAGAGAGACAGAGAGAGAGAGAGAGGCCAGTGCGGAAATAACTCGCCGGGATCTTGTCTTGTTGGAGGTACTACGTACTACACGCCTAGATCTTTTTCATTCCTCTCGCACTCAAGCCAGAAGCAGAACAAACATATTCTGTGTTGACACAATTTTCCAATCAGGTCGTCTTTTATTATTTCTCAAATATCCGTGGGGGCCCAAATCAAACAGACAACCATCATCATCGAAACGAAAATATTTCCCCCTGTGTCGCAATGTATCTCCTTGCCATCCACTGATTGTGCGACATTTTATGAATTTCATAAACAAAATCTAACAAGAAGAATGTCTCCGCTTTGAGCTATACCAGCGCCGTATTTATTCTCGCAGTCTCTTCATGCATTCACATCCGTTTCACAGTCACAACGATGTCGATTCAAAGGAGAATGAACCCGTCAACCGAAATATTGTACGACTATGCTCGTCTATGGAGTTAACCAACTATTCTCTGCATCTGGTGGGAGGGCGAGGGAGTTCTTTATTTTGATTACATCATGAATTACTTTTGCAATAAAAAAAAAAAAGAAAAGAAAAAGGAACAAGATTAAACTACAAACAGACAACAAAAAGAAGACTCAAATAGAGAATACTCGTACGACAGGAGAATGTATCCGCCGCAAGATATTTTTACAGCAGCACAAGTCCTTGGATACATTTGGGGTAATGTTCTACTTAAACATGGATAACCAACACGATGGCAACGATGGAACAGCACCGGCGATGGTGTATGTTGTATGTATTATACACTGTATATAGCCACGAAGTTGTGTTATGTTTGCTTTCCTGGTGCGGGCAGTTGGATTAAACGAAAGGAAACATCAGTAGACATTTCTGACCCAATTTTGCTTCCTTTTTATTCACGTTTTTGTCGTTTCCTTGGAGATATATTTTTTTTTTTGTTTGCTTCTCTCCATCCAGACGATGGTCTCTAATTTATATTTCTTCTACAACTTTTGATTGATGTTGCTTTCTCTAAGCTGGATAGGAGCTAGATTTTGTTTATTTTTTTTTTTTTAATTTAAGGTAGGTAGTAAAAACAAGTAAAAACGAAGTGATGGTGGTGGGTCAATAAAATGGGTCACAACTTTATGGTTTCATAAAATGTTCTCGCACATATAAATATAACAGCGCACCGATAGGACTGCACAGACATTGGTGCTGGTTCTGAATTGATGTATATTGCCCTACCAAGCTTAAAAATAAAAATATTGTTGTTTCTTTAATACAATTTGTTTTTATTAGGCCCAAGTTAACCACGGCACGTAGCGCCATCTACAGTGAAAATAAAATAGCGCGTGATAATGACAAAACGCGATTCTAAATCATATTAAGTGTCCAGGATAGATTTTACGAGCTCAAATCGCGAAATATTTATCAAATTGATGCAAACCCACTTCACTACATAGTATAAGACAAAGTCGCTTTCTCTGTCCCTATATCCCTATGTGTGCTTAAATCTTTAAAACTACGCAACGGTTTTTGATGTGTTTTTTTTTAATAGATAGAAAGATTGAAGAGGAAGGTTTATATGTATAACTTGGTATTAATATTTTCATTACATTAACGAATATGGGCGAAACAAAGTTCGCCGGGTCAACTAGTTGTTTTATAAAACACGATTGTTGTGGGTGGATCTTGGTTTTCTGAATTTTGTTATTGAATTGCTGTTATAGGGACACACTTTTTATACGGATGTCGCGATGATAAAAAAGAAGAAACTTCACTAGATATTTTAGAGGTATTATTATAGAACTTTGAAATGGAATAAAGCAACGAAGATTTTTTTTTTAATTGACATGAAATTTACTTTATTCTTGAGCTTCTGGAGTTGCAAAATTGATATTGAAATCTCCGCTTATGATCATTGGTAAAAGATGATAATCTCCCTGCAGAATTCTTGAAATTTCTTCTGAGTACGGTGCAAGGACGAAATGGAGAAATTTTATTTCACATCAACAAAAAAGCTGAAATTAATATGCCCCAGCTCGTAAATGTATGCAATGATAAAAACATATGCAATGATAAAATGAATGCAATGATAAAACACAGTGACGCATTTCCGTCCCCGCAAGTTAAATGTGTGGAATTACTCCACCAGATTCCAATAACGCGCGCTTAGATGTTTACACATCAAAAGTTTCATAGTAATTTTTGTATTTAAAACTATGTTTAAATAAATATGACAGCACAAGCTTATATAAAAAAAAAAATCGATAACCCATTGAAAAGCACTTCCAAACAATGTGAAGATGATATAAATAAATTGTTTTGTCTAATTCATTCCACTTGTCCTCCTATTGTGGAAATTGAAATACAAACAATACAAATCAATACAACGCATAACATAAGCCTATGACAGCTGGTACGAGTATAAGCACACGACAAAGTCACCGCTCGTAAAAATAGAATAAATTCTATTTATAACGTGCACAAAGAAATAAAATCAAATAAAATAAAATAAAATAGAAAACTCTTATAGGGATACCGCCCAGTTGCTATCAGAGTTTTCACATCTTCTTATGAATATTTTCGTTGAGTATAATACACGTATGCACGTATATTTTGTGAGGCATTGTACAACTTTGAACTAAATTCGTTCGCAAAGTGTTTTAATAAACACGCCATCCACTGGGTGGGTTTCTGAGGTCAAGGAAAGTGAAAACGTAACGTCGCCTCTCTGATTTGCGGGATTCTTTGGTTCTCCGGAGTTGACGTCATTTATGCGTTTAAAAGTATATACAAAGTATAATACCACTTCGGGTGTTCAGTAGATGATATCGAGTTTACCTATATATTGAACATGGAAGCCGTACATACTCACAAATGGATTATGACAAATTAGCGCGGCGCTGTCGGCCGATGGAACAGCGCATTTAATTTTATTTCCACTTGTGCGTTGTAAGTTATTTTTGGATTGGGAATACAAATTCAAGAAACGGAACAAGTGGTGGGAAAGATTATTATTATTTTTACATTTATAGGATTTTTTCCGTTTTAATTTTATTTATTTGTTGTTTACAAGATGTGATGTTCGTAGGTGGGGGATTGATTTTCCCTCAATTGATGGCGTATTTCATATGAGAGTGAAACGTAAACCAGAATGGTGTTCCACAATGGGAACAGTTTAATCACAAAACAATAAAAGGCCAAATAAAAATCCTTATCCATTTCACAACTTATCTGGCATATCACAAAACACTAATTGACAGCAAAAGCAACAATTGACGTCATTTGGAAGTCCATAAATGACAGTCTAAATTATCTAGCTGTCTATCTGTCAGTGCCAAAGTGACATCAGATCATGACGTCGATTAGATATCAATGGGAATTTCAGTGTTTGTTTCAAGTTCGGTGATTACAACTATGATAGAAGCAAATTTAAGATAAGTCTTTGACTTATGCCTTAGGCCCCAGTTATAGCTTTCATTGAAATGCATCATTGAAAATTTTGATTTACGATTTTAAGACAATTAATCAAACAATATTGGCTTTACTTGGTATCAAAATAAAGCTAATCAATTGTGGAATTTTTTTACGAAAAAAAAACAACATAATTCTGATTAAAACTTTTCTTTAAATCCACTTTTATTGTTTCACTGATTGAAATTGATTTCAATGAACAGCTGATTTTCGTTCCTCTAATTTGGAACCAATCGTTTCACTGATGTGTTCGATTCTCTTTCTGTTCTCAGCTGTCAGTTTTGCTTTCAATGATCAACTCCAACCTCGAAACCTTGTTTATTGCAAGTTGTTCTTTTGTACTGTAACTTTTTCTTTTTTTTATTAAACTGAGCATTTTCAATAATAATAATAACATTTTATTACATTTTGTTTCTTTTATGCAATCCCATAATTCCGATTATTAAACAGTTTTACTTGCTTTCCGATTTTTTGAGTTTTCTGTTTAGTTTCACTGAAGGGTCCTTCCACTGACAGCAACTTTTCAATGATTGCTATAACTGACTTGTCAAAAAAAGTAAACCATTATTCCACTGATTTGTTCCAATGATGCATTTCAATGATAGCTATAACTTATGCCTTATGCACCGAAATATATCTGTTTAGAAACAATAATTTGTTCACGTTTCAATTTACTCCGCCACTGAACTCTGATTAAGTGGTTAGTGGAACAGTGGAACAGATTTCCAATAAATTCTTATTATAGGGATTTAATTTGTTAAGGTATACCAATTTATCAAGAGAACATAGCGGGGAACCACTCAAATTTTTTGCCGTTTTATATTACAACACAAGTTCCAAATCCAACTAATTTCCTTAAGAAAGAATTCCTTAAAAACTAGTACAATACGATTTTGTTTAGTAGAACCGTGTGATTTATTTCAAATATTGAAAAAAAAAAAAAAGGTGAGTAGGTATAATACGATTCTTTTTAGTGGAACAGTATGAAATACTCCATTTATGGAGAAATGGAAATGGGAAATGTGTTTCATTCGATTTTGTATCATTTTATTGAAGAAACATTGTTACAAAATAACAAAGAAATCCAGTTCCAAATATTTCCTCTTTGACGGCATGCTTTGAAAATTAGTACAATACGATTTTATTTAGTGGAACACATGTTCCACTCGATTTTGTGTGACTTTATTGAAGAAATAATGCCACAAGTGGAGCAATCCACTTCCAAATATTTCCTCTTTGACGGAATGTTTTAAAAATAAGTACAATATGACTTTATCTTGAAAACTAGTACAATACGACTTTATTTTTTGTGGAACAGTGTGATATATTCCACATGCAGTGAAAATATAACGGGAAAACGTGTTCCTTTCGATTTTGTGTCACTTTATTGAAGAAATAATGCCACAAAGTCGAGCAATGCACTTCCAAATATTTCCTCTTTTACAGAATGCCTTGAAAACTAGTACAATACAAGTTTATTAAGTATGACTTTGTGATTTATTTCACCTATTGTGAAATATAGGAGTAAATATTCGCAGAAATTGTCAGTGGTGGAAAATGTTTTCAACTAAATGCTCTCTGCAGGATTGTCGTGAACGAATAGAATGAAATGTTACTTAGTGGAACAATAAGCATAGAAGTCAGGGGTGAGATTCTGTAAAAAACGAAACGAAAAACGCTTTCGCTTTTCAAAAAACGATAGAAATCACGCGAAAGCGAAAGTTTGCTTCATGTAACTCCTTTCGTTTCCTTTTTCTCTTTCGCATGGGTTTAAGAAACAGTGGGACAAAGAAATTAAAGTTTGAGAAGCTGAATGTATCATAATGAGCATAGGACAGCCAACAGCTGCTGACAGATTCAAAATAATTTATTTGTTGATATTTTGGTTTGAGTCAATAAGGTCAACATTGTAAATAATAATGTAAGTACAATACATAATTACCGACACATACTATTTATTTGAATGAATCAAAACACACACAGCAAAATATATTGTTTAACTGGATACAAAGGAGTCGTGAGCTGCACCGATCATAGTATTAATGCTGTGATGGCCTTTTCTTTTAAAAAAAAAAAAACATTTCTTCGCTCGAAATGAGACGAATCAAGCTAACATATGTGGTACATCAATACAGCTAATGATTAAAGCAATAAACATCGTTTAACAGAAACTACAATACAATTAAAAAGCTGGCACTTATCGCCGGGTATTTTAAATTTTTGGAAAAAGTAACTCTTAGAAACATTTTCTTCCACTTCTGATGGCCATTTTATCCATTGAGGACACAGAACGTTTTCGGGTAGTATTTTCGACAAAGTACTCTGTGCGAGAGGAGAAGCAAAATCGTTGCCAACCATCCACTGGTTATCACCTCCAGCCATTACCTCAAGCGCTTAACACAGCCTTAAAATAGAAAGGACGTACCTATGTGTTTCGTGTTCCTGTACGAAGGCAAATGTTGTCCAGCAAAAAAGCGCTTTTATTCAACCGAAAACGTTGAAGAAAACCAAACAAAAATTAAGAACATGTAAACTTATTCTTCAATACACATCAATAAAACAATTCATTGGACAGCGTAAGAGGATTGGAATAATCCCGAAGATGTTTTCGGATTTTTCTTAGATTTTGATCTTCTACATCGCATCATCACTATCACTTGCCATTCGCCAGCATATTTTGTATCGAATAAATAACAACCACCAATTTAGCAATCAAAGAAAATGAGAAACGTCAATGAATAAGCTGTCGTTATTTTCTTTTCGCACTGAACGAAAATGTCATTCGTTTTTAGAGTTACATGAAGCAAAATAAACGAAAACGTAAACGAAATGGCTTTCGTTTTTTTGCTTTCGTGCAAACGACAAATCCTTTCGTTTTTGTAGTTACATGAAGCAAACCGTTCGTGCAAACGAAAACGATCGAACGTTTTCATCTTACAGAATCCCACCCTAGATGTCAGAGAGGGTTCTAACAAGTGCAAGATTTTTTTCTAAAAAAAAAAAAAGTCTTGCAGAGTAGAGCCGTGTGCGCCATAGATTAATATATAAACTACAAGCTAGCTTTGAAGCTGCGTATAGTCTAAATGTCACTTTTTACATAGAGAAAAGATGTCATTTCTGTTCTACAAGGACGCATTCTGCTGCCAGTTGTACTTACCAACGCTCTATGGACAAAAATCTTAACCAAGAGTAATCCAGTTTAAACCAACATGCGATTCCATTAAAGTAGCATGAAATTGATGGCTTATTTCAACATTTTGACTGAACCGAGGAATAGATGGCCCAGGAAAATTAAGTAAATGTGACAGTAATTATGGAAAGCTACCAAAAATGGCGCAGAATGTCGTGTGGGCCCACAAGAACCAAATTACAATGAAAAGAAGTAGATACATTTGGGGATTCGATTCAAATTACAATTTATAGACCCAGAAAGTGCTTGGAACAATATAATCCACCTACACACCTTCCATTCACTTCCGTATTTCCCATAGAACACTCTCCAGAGTTACCTAACAACACCGTTGACGCAAAAGCAAGCCTGCCACACGTTGGCCAATTAAAACCCACCAATCTGACAGAAACAGAACCGCCTTGCCATGCCAAACTGTTGCGTCAGACGCGAACCCAACCTACAACTGTTAACTGTCACAAAAGCGTTTGCTGACAATTTATTTTGAAAATTGGTAATAAAATATGGCTACACCGGGGCCAGACCGCATGATTCATTTCATATTTATTTATTCCATTTCATTGGAGCTGCTGGAGACGGTGTTTTGCGGTTTCTTTATCTGCCTTCTGGTAGCTCCTATTCTACTAGATGTATGTATATAGCCATTTCTTTCGACTCGATTCGTTTTGTGTAAAACACCAGCACCTTGCATACAACACAGTAAAGATACAAAAGAAATCCAACACCACGGATAAACTCTCGACATAAACTGGTGCTCAAGTTTGTGCACGTTGTAACACGTCCGCCAGTTGAATGTCTTGCTAATGCGGCACTGTTTCGTTTCCTTTCGTCGTGTGCCTCCTCTTCTCCTGCTGTCATCGTAGGACAGAGAACGAACAAAAAAAAAAACAAAAAAAAAAGTTGCCAACTATGACTCCTTTCAGAGATTTTAATTTTTTGTCTTCTTCAAGTTTTTATGCATGCTCCTCTTATCCCGGATTTGGATTTCAATTCTTCATGTGAAAAACACACGCATGTCCTAAAAAATGAAAGCCCCCTCTGTATCTGTATTAGTTGGAGCTGTTCCTTTAGCAGTCAGTTCTTTGTGTCATTTGCATCCACTTGTTGTAAGACTAGGATTTATAAACGAACAAAAAAAAAAAACGCGCACAAGTTCTCTGTAAACTCTGCAAAACTCCTCTTTGTTAAGTCAAGTGTGAGTGAGTTGTGCAGAGTTGCCGATGTGTATGTACGTAATTTCTGCGTGATTACATGCAAACGTGACTTTCAAACACAGCCAGCGCGGCTAGCAAAAATGAAACACGAAAAGAGTAAAAACTCACTTTCGTAACAATTACTACTGCCGGCAGTTGGAAGTTGATTTTTTTTTTTTACTTTTTACTTTTTGCATTTTTATGCAGTCTGGCATGAACACAAAAAACAAGAAGAAGAAGAGGAAAAATAAAAAAAAAGCGCCCGGAAATGGGCTATTACACGATGGACGAAAGTACAGTGCTTAAGCGATTGTAGTGGCTCTGGTAATAGTGCAGTAGTTGCTGCTGATGTTGGTAACGTGCTTAGAAACCTTAATGTGGTGTAGTTAGTTTTACAACAAGTCCTTTTGTGTATATATGCGGCTTTGATCAATTGCTAATAATGACGAGAAACGGAGACGGGTTTTGTGTTGGCAGCCCCTTAAACAGACAAGTGAAACGGAGAGGCATTTAGCACGTCTGACAGGGATGTACTTTTGACAGCCTTTCGAAAGTCGCCGGCTGTATTACCGGTGGGTCAGACGTTGGGCAAGTTCTCTATTTAAGTAAGTGAAATGTTAAAGACTCTTTGTAATTTCCTTCAAAATGTATGTCATTGAATAAATTAAAACTAGAATTGGGAATTGGGAATTGGTTATTGTTGGTATACCTAGCTGAAAAAAGAACTTCTCAACGTAACTTTTTCATCTGTCACAAACACAATGTAAATGACAGTTTTCAGACTGACACTGTGCTGAATTTGACATGCACAGCTAAATGTGCGAACTTTTCTGCAATTTTTGCACAAAAATGCAGTTCTAAACCAAAGTCTTAAAAAATCGGTAACTCTAGACTTCAGAGTTCAGAGTAGGAGGGAGCAGAAAATGAACTGTCAAACAAAAGGTCCATGTTTTAGACACATCAGAGCTCTGAAAATGTGTTTCCTTTTTCGTTCAGAACATGATCAGAGCGCGCTCCATGAGCACAGAATGAATTTATTAAATAAAAATCCAAGCACAGCAGTTTTTGACAGTTCGTCGTTGACATACAGGTTAACAATTTAGAACTAAATGCAAATAATTAGATTGTCATGATTTCCGTCTGCCGTTAAAACCTAAAAAACAGCAATTGCTGACATTTTAAAATCGTGTACTCGTGTTTGGAATCGATTAACTGAAAATTGCTGAGCATTTCTTGCGATAGACTATTGAAAAATATACTTAGTACTTAGTCATAAAAGGTACTAATTTTATTTGAAATGTGTGCTTAGTTAGTTTTACTTGTTAACCAAAGAGCTAACCATTTGATTGTTGATCAGAAATGCGAATGCTCGTAAAAAGAAAAAGCAAGTAGATTTTTCTAAAATGTAGTAGATTCATAAAAAGTGCGGCAAACTTAAGAAAAGTAATAAACACTGTTCATTTTATGGTCATATGACAGCTAGCGCTTAAATGTGTTTTTACAAAGAAATCGGATCGCTCGCTCTGTTCAGTAAATGCTCGCGACACGTGTTCAAACTCTGTTCAGTGCTCTACTCGGAACGAGAAAAGAAAAATGCAAAATGCTTTTTGAAAGGTATTACATTTTTGCAATATTCTGAAAAGTTTTTGAAAAATAAGTCAGATGCAATCCGTTAATCTGTAAAAGATCAAGTTTTCGCAATAGTATGTTGAGATTATTTTCGAGTGAACAATTTTCTCGACCCATTCTCTCAACAAAATGTATCGCCTCGGATTCCCAGGCGAACTTGCTGGCGAACGAAATAATCTTATACGGAAAATCAAAGAGAACCAAATGCAAATCGGCTGAATTATTTAATCCGTGTCAGGTCCAAAACAATTTTTTCACTATCCAGTCCGATTTCGACAGTTTTTCGACTTTTCTAACTAGAATGCAAACTTTGCTGATAAAATACTTTAGCTGATTCTTCAAAGTTACCGACATTTTTCGATTGATCATGCAAGATTTCGGTCAGCAGCTTAGCTTTTGAATGAAACAAACAGAAATGTGATTGATTGGGATTTGAGCAAATACTTGCTCCCCTGAGTACTTTTTTTAATGCTGATTAAGAATTAGTTGAATTGACAAGGAACGGCCAGTGAAGTAAAGTCAGAAAATATATTTTGGTTAAAAATACTCCCAAAAAGTGGGCGTGGTAATGAATGATACAGCTTAAAGCTCTCGGAGTTTTAAAAATCATTTAAGAAATTTTTTCCTCGATATCTTTACAATTCTTTAAAAGTCGACCGGTAACAAACGCAAAATCCTTATCATTTTTATTGCTATTTAGACATATCAATGCACTCATGGACAAGTCCAGCAAGTACCTTCAAAGTAAACGGAAACGCAGCTACTGACATTAGAAAATGGTACGATAACATATATGTTGATCCTTTAATTAAATTAACCATCAATTAACAAAACCACAAAATAGTAATCAACAGAATTTGACAAAATTTTGTAAATAGAGCTGATGTCAAATTGAGATTTTATTCGCCAAACGAGGAAAGGAAACGCCAAAGGAGTCATATTCTTGAGTCTTGTTATTGGCACACATTTTGGAGTGCGATTGGTAATAGCTGTCAAAATTGGTAAATGTTTTACGACGATCTGTTAAAAGCCCTGAATCCACTGGTATACACATTCTTGAAGCTTGATTAATGAAGTGTAATTCAGTTGGCAAGAGGAGAAATCAGGATTCTTAGCTATTTTGCTATACAAAAGAAACAATTCTTCAGGTTAAAATCTCCCGAAGTTCGTATAAAATTTATTTCGTACTAGAGTCCATCCAGTGGTGGAAACTCTACCATTACATTGACTTGACCTATACACAACATATTGGAAAACAAATTTCAAACAGCGTTGCATCTCTGCACAATCTTCCCAAAAAATAAAATTAAGTGAATATGTTGTGTTTAAGGCATTGAAGGTGATTCCTACCTATTTCCCTTCGCCTATTCAATATATTTATCAACGCTATTTTAATTTGTTATACATAAATAATATTTCCTACTTATAGAACTTTACAGCGTTCAAAACATTTAAACACTATTTTCAGTTTTTCAAAATTCGGTAACGACATACTTTTTGAACATACCCGCAAAAATCGATTTACCAAGTCCTTAGAAGTCCTTATTTCGTTCATTTTTAGTTTTATGTAATCGTTTGTGTGGTCATTTACAACTGAAATTACCTATTTAAAAAAGGTTAGGTTGAGGAGGGGTGTGATATCATCACAAAAGCCAACCTAAGCGTAAAGGTTATAAAAACCTAAACCAATTCGTCCAAACTCCAAACACTCCTTAAAATTCTTCAAGTATGGTCTCAATTTTGTTTAAAAAACCAAACTCCTCTAAGTTACTGAAAAAGTTCCTGCCGGAGGTGCTTTCTTCTACTCCGAGCAATTGCTTGACATTCCCATAGAGAGGGGAAGGGCTGTTTAAAATAAATAAATCAGCAGGTGGCGCAACAGGTTCTAGCTTCTGCTTCTATTCAGTGTGAAGTTTTTGCAGAAATGAAAGGGACCTACGATTTATTTAAAGCAATATGAAAGCGTCTGAATTGAAAAAGGCCTTTAGCGACTTGGCTGCTTGTCAAACGTTGAAAAGATGTAAACAAAAAATCTTTTGCTTTCCTGGGGGTTCAACCAGGAATCTATCATCTATCGATCGAAGGTCATTAGTGTAGCCCACTAACTACTGAGCCTAAATGGGAGTTGATTGTACTAAGCCGAGCGGGTTTAACGACGAGAGAACAGAATATCAGCCTTTCAACAAAATTACTAAGTGCATACCTACAGAGTTGCCAGCTCTTTTACGATGTATATAAATTGAACAACCTTGGAACCAAAAATAGTCAAACTCAAATATGAAGAACAAAAATGTGATTTTTTTTTTTGTAAGTCTTTAATTAACTTGTTTTTTTTTTTTTTTAAGACGACAACGTTAACTAGAAAAAAACAAACTCGTAATTGAAAGGCTTCTCTAGTTTTCATTTTTGAATATTAACAAAAAATAAAAAAAAACATTTTGGACAGTGTGTTTTCATATTCACGGATAACTTGTGAGATGGTTTAACTGCTGAGATGTGAGAGTCTGTTCAAAAACTGATTGAAAATGGAGTTGGCTCATTAAAAATTTACTGTATAGAAAGTTTTAGTTTTACAAAATCGGTATGTTCGCAATAAAAGCATGAAACTTTTTATAAATTTCTAATGTGAACCAACAGTGTGATCGACTTTACTTCCCTACTGTAATGAGTGGTGAAATCCCAGCCACTTATGTTTGAACTACGTATTATTTAGAGTAGGTCCTGCACATGAAGCTCGACTGGGTGAAGTTGGTGGATGGAGTAGATATATTCATCCCATATCCACGGTTATGGGCGCTCGGTCGAGTTCGCAAGGTGTGCGGGTAATACTAAGGAGCCTAAAAATCGCTAAACTTCAATGTGAATAGCTTCTTCACTCACTTCAAAGTGAATAACCATAAAACCCATCAAATGCCAGATTTAAGGAGCCAAATCGGCGATAAGTTGCCAGTGCTGCAAACAGTGAGTGCATAGGCTTAGGCATAGGACATCGACAACGATCAGCTGTGAGTCACCAATCATCACTCACTAGTCAATTAAATTGGCTGTCTGTTTGTTTAAAAGGAAACATTATTTAATTAGATTCAGAGAAGAAAAAACCAGGCGAAATTAATTTTCACAATTTTATTTTATTAGTATAGTTGTGTTCTGGGTGCTGTTTGAAAATGGAGTGTCAAATTTGGTTGACAAAAATACTAGGAAAGGTATGCCAGGAAAAAAAAAACGTCCACCACAATACCACACGTCATCAGCCATCTGCACATTTCCTCAGAAACACATTGTCGCTATTGATTACACACATATTCACGTCGCATAGGTACTTCTCTTTCGTTTCACTTAATTTGGAGAAAACACCACGCAGTTTTTTTTTCATATGAACGTGCTTGTGCGATGTGCGTCACCAAACAACGCCAAAGAAGAACAATACAATGCTGATAATATTCGATTTGAGAAAATAAATTTATTTTTTTCGTGTTAGATTTTAGGTTGTAGCTCAGCTTTTAGAGGACATAGAAAGCTGATTGATGGCTTTAAATAACTATAAAAGTTGGCTCTCCTAAGCATTTTTTTTTTTTTTTTGCATTGATTAAGAATTATTTGAGTAATGGCGAGTTAAAGGCAGTAAAGTCAGAAAAAAAAACACATTTTGGTCAAAAACGCTCCAAAAAAGCAGGCATGGCAATGAAAGGGAATAGCTTATGTGTTGCACAAAATCTTAAGGAACATTTCAAAAAAAGTTTCATCGAAATCTTTGCAGGAGTTTTCACGCCATTAGGTAACAAAAAAATTGCCTACAGTTTTATTATAAGTACTAGCTGTCCCGGCAAACTTCGTTCCGCCAAAATTTGTTAATGTAATGAAAATAATAATTCCGAGCATGTACAATGCGCTTGCTAATTCATGTAATTCGGGCAATTAAAATGCTTCATTCAAAAGTTATATTAAATGCAATAGAAATAAATGATGAAAAGCAATGTTGATTTGTTTCAATCAAACCGCAACGATTTTGACGTTTCGGCCAACCTTCCGCTTTTCACTAAATTGACCATGTGAGAAACATGGTAATTCAAGATTGATACTACAAATGCACAAACATCCATCGATTATACTTGCAACAAATTATTTGTCATAGTGAAAGCGAGACGCACAGGAAATCTAAGTCGCTTAAATACGAATGGCAAATCGTTCTGAATAAGCGAAATCTGCGGAATGAGAGTGTTTGCCTTTGGATTTTCCACTCAAAATCGTCACTTGCATGACATTTGATTTGAGATCCTTCACCACCAAATCAAACGCGTTCTGTTTCAAAGTCTCGGTGCATTGAGGTTGCATAACAAAATTATAAATGAGCCGACTTTCAATTGTAAGCCCGGAACATCCAAAGAAATAACAAATTCAACTAATCCCCATAAATTTTTGTTTTCATGACAAAAAAGGAGCATATGTCCTTCCTTGGGCTCATGCGAATTTAAACCAAAAATCATAAAAATTGAAGGATTGGTTCCCGAGTTATGAGTGCGCACATACGGACGTCAGTCTTTTTTATATGTAGCTGTACCCACCCGGATTTGCTCATACCTTTCGTATTAAGTCCTGCTCACATTTCGCAAAGTCCTTTATTTGGAAAATGTCCGTTAATTATTTTAATGCTTCCACAACCCGTTCTCCTATCCCGCTTATGTTTTGCAAAGTATAAGGTATATTTCAATCTTGAAGCGACCATACCTACCCATCCACAAATTCCAATCAACTCGGTAGAGCTGTTTCGGAGATCGGGAGCAGCGCCACCTATCGGGTCCAAAATTGTATCTTTTAAGATTGCCTAAGCCTGAAATACACCAATAGGAACAAAACAAAAGAAGAATCATAAAATTTGGCCCAGTAAGAACATTTTCCTTGGTTATGTTATTTGTGCCGGAAATGTTTTATTTGCCTATTTAAAATTGATTAAAAACTAATTTGGAGTTTTCGTCGAACAATTGTACAGCTATATATGAAATATGAATTACTGAAATGTCAAATTCAAAAAATTATACCTAGACAACCAACGCCAACTATATTATTACAATTAAATTTAATGTTGTTGATACAAAATTGATATGCAGGGAAATCTAACTTGTCGTAAATAACTCCCAGCGCCACCTATCGGGTCCAAATTTTGGCAAAAGCTTTCTTTTGTTTTAAGTGTTATATGGTGTTAATTTGAGCCAAATCGGTCCATAAATAAGAATTTTCAAAAAGCGACCCCAGCGCCCTCTATAGGGTCTAAAATAAACATAAACCATCCGGAGCACCACACAAACATATGGTGTAAATATAAGGGGGATAGCTTCAGTGGTTCAGCCGCTATCGTCGGTCATACATACGCACGAACGTTTTTATATATTAAGATAGATATAGATTATTATAGCATGACTTGGAAAGCAAGTTCAGCTAAACACTGATTCCTGTTGTCGATATAGTAGCAATCGATGATTTAAAATAATTTTTCGATTAGTGCAGTCGACAGTAAATTATTTCAAACTAGCTGACCCGGCAAACTTCGTTCCGCCCAAATTTGTTAATGTAATGAAATTAATAATTCCGAGCATGCACAATGCACTAACTAATTTATGTAATTCGGCAATGATGTTGACGTGTCGTCCAACCATCCGCTTTTTCACTAAATTGACAATGTGAGAAACATGGGGAATCAAGACTGATGCTACAAATGCACAAACATCCATCGATTATCCTTGCAATAAATTATTTGTCATAGTGAAAGCGAGACGCACGGGAAATTGAAGTCGAACGAATGGTAAATCGTTCTGAATAAGCGAAATCTGCGGAATAAGAGTGTTTGCCTTTGAATTTTCCCCTCAAATTCATCACTTGCATGATATTTGATATGAGATCCTTCCCCACGAATCAAATGCGATCCGTTACAAAGTTTCGGTACATTGATGTTGCGCAACAAAATTTTAACTGAGCCGACTTTCAAATCCAATTTATGTTGAGGTAGGCCCGGAACATTTAAAGAATTCAAAAATTCAACTAATCCCCATAAAGTTTTTTTTCACAACAAAAGGTAGAATTATGCCCTTCCTTCCAACCAAAAAATCATAAAAATCGAACTACCTGTCCCCGAGTTATGGATGCACATACGGACGTCAGTCTCTTTTATATGTAGGTAACTGTACCCACCCGGCTTTGCCCGTACCTTTCGTATTAAATTATGCTCACATTTCGCAAATTGCTTTATTTGGACAGCGTCCATTAATAATTTTCATCATATGACTTTAGAAATAGCGTTTGATTTTGTTTTTGAGTGGGACGTGCCACAATCCGTTTTCTTATCCCGCTTGTGTTTTTCAAAGTTCCACCTATAGGTCAAAAACTATCCGAAATTTAAAACTGGAAGCAACCATATCCATCTACAAAATTTCAATCAACTTGGTAGCGCTGATTCGGCGATCGGCAACAGCGCCACCTATCAAGTCCAAAAGTATCCTATCCTTCAAGCGGGAACGAAGAATATAAATCTATAAAATTTCATTGAAATCGGGTGAGTGGTTTCGGAGATCGATTACAACGCCATATAGCGGGTCAAAAATCCTATCTTTTAAGTTTGCGTTAACCTGAAATACAACAATACGAACAAAACAAAAGAAGAATCATAAAAATGGACCTAGTGGTTATCGAGTTATATCATCATCATCGAGTTTCATCCCGAAAGAATTATAGGTATGAATTAAGAAGATTATTATTAAAGAAAATGTAATTGACCTGAACAACGACATACGCCTACAACGCCACATGTTGAGGATTTTCCGACGATGTGCACTAAGAAATTCAGTTTTTGTTAAAAATAATAAATTGATTATTTTATATGTATTTTATCAATATAATAACTCCGATCGAAGCATCTGTTTTAAACGATATTTATTTTGTTTACATCCTCGTTGACGATATTTGCAGCACGCATTCTGTCAATGTTATGCCAACGCCATAAGGTTACATCAAAAAAGTTTGAACTGTAAAAGCGCTATGGTTACATTAGATATAATTTAATATGGTGGTTAAGTATTCTTAAATTTTCTAATTTTCCGCGCAATTTTCTTAATTTTTTCTTTCATAAGATTTTTCTCCTGACAATAACAAACACAACAAAAAAAATTAGCGAAATCGGTCCAGCCGTTCACGCGTCATGCCGCGACCAAGGGAAATAGGGATTCATTTTTATATATATAGATTCAGCATTGGCACATTTGTTCGAACAGCTTGACTCAATGCGATTCGTTCGAAGTCCATTTCTCGCTCCAATTCTCGATTAACTGCGTCAAATCAAAGCTTTGTTGCGCATTTCATCTGACATCTCCAGTTCATTATCCGATGTCACAGTGCGAATTCGATGCAAAATATCGTCGGCCATAATATCATCTTTGTATAATCAAAGTATCTATCTACTTCATTTCAAAAAGTTACTTAATGTAACATAGTAAACATAATTTATTAGAACAAACTTTTTGGGTATACCTATATTTAAAAAAAAAAAAAAAAATTTAAAAATTGTTGACAACAACAATTTGCTTGGAAAATAATTAAAATAATTGACAACAACAATTGCTCTTAAAATTCAAAATATATTTTTTTTTATTTGAAGTGTCACTACTTGATTTCTATCCCGTTAATTTTTTTTCAAAGTGTATTTCCCCATTCAAACTTTAATTTTCTAATTTTCCGCGCAATTTTCTTAATTTTTTCTTTCATAACTTTGTTCTCCTGACAATAACAAACACAACAAAAAAAGAATTAGCGAAATCGGTCCAGCCATTCTCTCGTGATGCCCTTACCAACGAACATCATTTCATTTTTATTTATATAGATTTATTTCGAATTGATGAATGCGCAAAATATAACTGGTGACTGTCACTCATTTGTTTTGCGTGCGTTTCGGCTAGAAAAATATCTGTTTGGACTCGGCATGAAATTGTGGATCTCTTCTATTCGTCCCGAAAATTAAAAACTCACACAAAACGAATGGCTGTGAGAAGCTACGCCTGGGGTCTTGACGGACCTGTTGCGTCAAATATTTATTTTATTTTATTTTATTTTTTGACGCGAAAATATTTTATTTTCCAATTTTGTCACTGACAGGTGACACCGATTCCATATCCCATGACAGATCGTAGACTCCCGTCGGCAAGATCGTCCAAAAGTTTTCAAAAAATCCACAGAAATGTAATCAGATCGCATTATTAATCACATATACTCCCACAAAGCGATTACAAAACAACATCAACCCAACCAATCACCATTAAATTTTATTCGTTTCAATGAATTTGTTGCTGTTGTTGGAACAAGCAGCTGCTCTTGCTTTTTTAAACAATTTTTTTGTTTCTCTCGTCCCATATTAATCGCTCACAGACAGCCCATTAAATCGATCATCGATTGTATTACTCAAAGTCGAGAGTATCTATGACTCGCGACGGCTATACTCAGACTCACACGTAAATTAATTTTTCTTTTTAAATAGAAAAAAATCTCATGGTTGCGTATACCGCTCACCATGGAGTATCGGTCAGAAGAGGGTGTAGGCTGTGGGATAGGTAGAGGCTGCTTTAAACTGGTTGTGGATGTGGATGTGGTCATGGTGGACGCAGTATCGTCGTCGTCGTCATCCGACTACGAAACGCGTTAATTGTACATGACTCACCCGGTCAGGCACACCGAAGGCACGAAGCAAAGCTGGTTTTCTGTTATTATTATTTGTTTCTATATCTTTTCGCTGTATATCTGACGGTTCTAACAAGCTACAGAGGAATGTATCTCAATGAGTAGGGAGTAATTAAAAATGGCATGTGCTGTTTTATCCCCTCCAAGATTACACCGACGATTGATATTAAATTCAACACTGAGGGTAATGAATTTTACAAAATATTCCACAATGATACATACACTCTTCAAGTGCAGACAAAGTAAACCAATCTCCCGATTGGAAAGAATTACAATTAGAATTAGAAAGAAAAAAAAAATCTCCCGCCGCAATAATGTACAGAGAAAAAGAAAACCACCTTGGCTCGCTTTTATGTACACTTTGTCCTTGTCTCGCGTTTTCGACACGCTTCCCTTGTGGAAATTACGAAAGTAGCTATCCGCGCTACATAAGAGCAGCACAACGAAATTAGAAAATACAACACAAAGAGATTATAGCAGGAAAAAGCTACATCATCATTATCATCGTTCCTGTCAGTAACTGTAACAGTTGCTACTTAGCGCGCCAGGTAACCACGTCTTCCAAACAATACCAATATACATCATCGCCGCCGCCGCCGCCGCCGACTAAATTCTTCTTAACACAATTTTCCCTTCGATGGCTTCCGTAATCGATCGATTATAATAAATACGAGCTAGAAAGTACAGCCCATCTTGTTGGTTGTTGCGGGATGGTAACTCAGTTCAGTTGCGTGTGCTTTTCATGGCCGCCGCGCCGTGCCACAGATACAGAGACATACTCTGGTTTATATTTAGGGAAACTTTTTTTTTCGTCTGAATAAAACCGATGACAAAAATAACTAAATCGAAAGATGAACAACATGGTCGTAGAAAATTGTTTCCAGTGGCTTATAGGGGGTGAGGATGTGGGAGACAGCGGCAACTATACACAACGATTGTGGTTGTTGATTGGTTACGGACAAGGGTTGGTTACAGGTGAATGCGGACAACAAGTCGTCGAGCATGGATATGGTTTCTGTTTTATTTATTTTTTAATTTGATCAGCGATTTGCTGTATTTGTGGAACTACACCTAATTACTTGGTTGGTTTGATATAAATTTTATATGATATGGGGACTACATCGGATATGTGCTAATGGCGTTTTAATCTAAAATAACATGGACTTCATATTCGGAGCGAGGACGATGCGTAATAGGCAGCAATTGTCAACGGCTTTGAGTGAAACGAGAGATATGAACGTCACTAAGGGATGGGAGCGAATGGGAAAGGGCGGTTGGCAGTTACAGATGACAGTTACTTTCAACAAACATGATTTGATGAGTGAAGGACTGTGAGAGCGAATTGCGAACTGCGAACAAATCATTTTAACTTCATTTATGAATTGAAAATGCTATTTATTCTACCACAAAAAGATTATCTTCTATTATATGATTCTTTCGGAAAGAAACTTGATGACGGTATAACTTGATAACCACTGGGCCATTTTTTATGATTTTACTTTTGTTTTGTTCGTATTGTTGTCCTTCAGGTTTAGACAATCTTAAAAGATAGGATAATTCTGGACCCGATAGGTGACGCTGTCGTCGATCTCCGAAACCGCCCAACCGATTTTAATGAAATTTTGTAGATGGGTATTTTTGGACCGACCCTATAGGTGGTACTTTGCAAAACATAAGCGGGATAGGAAAACGGGTCGTGGCACTTTACACTCAAAAATAAAATCAACCGCTTTTTCTAAAGTTGTATATTTCAAATTATTAATGGACATTGTCCAAATAAAGCGCTTTGCGAAATGTGAGCAGGACTTCGAATACTACGGGCAAAGTCGGGTGGGTATAGCTATGCATAACAAAAGAGACTGACGTCCTTATGTACACTCATAGCTCGGGAACGGATCGCTCGATTTTTATGATTTTTGGTTTAAATTCGCATGGACCCAAGGAAGGACCTTTGCACATTTATGGTACTTTTTGTCGTGAAAACAAAACTTTATGGGGATTAGATGAATTTTTGAATTCCTCGGATGTTCCGGGCTTACCTCTACACAGTTTGAAATTGAAAGACGATTTAGTTATAATTTTGTTGTGACACCTCAATGCACCGAAAGTTTGCCAGAAACGCGTTTGGATTTTATTGTGAAGAATCTCAAAACAAATGTTGTGAAAGCGACTATTTTGAGGGGGAAATTATATGGCTAACATTCTCATTCTGCGGATTCCGTTTATTTAGAACTACTTGTTTAATGTGTGTAAAAAAGTGTGTAATTTTCATAAGGTTCCATCAAGCTTTGTTTTTCCATATGCGGTGTGGTCCGATCGAATTTTCACACTGAAGCAAATCCTGGAAATGATGCAAAAGAATTTTAAATGACCGAATTACCTAAAGCAGTCTGTGCATTGTGCATACTCGAAATCAATATTTTCATTACATAAACGATAATTTGGGCGGAACGAAGTTCGCCGGGTCAGCTAGTATTTAATAAATCTAACATTAAATTAAAATAAAACAGAGAGTGTGTTTGTGACCACACACCAAACGTGAAACTTCTCTCGCTCAATGTGAATGTTAAATTGGCCGCCACGATCATGTGATTTGACACCGTTGGATTTCTTTCTATTTCTATGGGGATATTTAAAAGAAAAAGTGTACGTCAGTAAGGCAAGAACAATTCAAGAACTAAAGGATGAGATAATTCGGCATATTAACGACATTGAACCTCAATTATGTCTCAGAGTCATTGAAAGTATGGACCATCGGATAGAGATATGCCACCGAAGCCGTGGCGAGCATTTGGCCGATATTTTGTTTCACATTTGTCAAAGATCCTCCTATCATAATAAAAAGTATTAAGATAGTTCTCTGAAAACTTTTTGTTTTAATTACAATTTACATCGTGCGTTTTCATTGGACCACCCTTTATAATAGGATTCTACGTGAGAGTAATGTAGATTAGATTTAGATTTAAATTTTTTGGGGCAGGTGGAAGAAAGTTACCATATCACAGCCGCCACAAGTGGGCCTATTTTTATTTCCTCCAATTAGACGCTCATGATACCAGACTTGGTGATAAATCGCAGCAGATCTATGAGTGGGCTGTCAGATATGTCCTCTCCTCCTCAAGGTAGAGTTTAGCTAGATGATGTTGACGTAATCTGACTTAAGCCAACTTGCGTATACAGTGAATACACTTTTATTTTGTGTGACTAAAATTCGGGGCCCGCATTCCTTTTCAAGTGTTTGACTGTACTTAAGTGGATTTCAATCCATTTTTTGACAGTAGCTTAAGCCCACATAATCGTGCTTAAGTTGTTGATTGCTTCTATTCCATACGCACAGTGCGACGTACTGTACAAAAATGTAAATTTTGAAAACGTAAACGTAACAAATAAATAAAATAAAATGAATCATGGTTCATGGTGCAAGTGATTGTCGCTAGGTCAATTGACAGTCTGTCAGAATTGATCTGTTCATACGGAATCACTTAAGGCAGGCTGATGATTAAATAGTGGTGCAATTCCAATTGTTTGTTACTGGTAGTATCGACAAAATCTGTACTGTACTATTATACAAATTAAGATGATCAATATCTCGAATATGAATATTTTTGACAGATTTCTAAAATAAATGAGAATCAACGGCCCGAATAGTGAATAAAGGAATAATAGGGACGTGACATACATAGAACTCTACAGTTACCAAAGTTGTTGTGCTGTCAAATAAATGATCTACCGTTTATGTCACTTGAAATACCTTTGTGGCTACGAACTTAATAAGTTTATGCAACGTCACGCTACGAGGCAACAATGGCAGAATTATATTCCACTGCCTGTATATTTGTTTTTGGAGATTTCTAAAACCTAGCCACGTCGCAAAACTGACGAAATGTTAAGAGCGATAATACGCTCATTCGCATCTTCCTATTATGCAATTACTTTGGCATTGACGTAAAGAATTATGTGGATCTTTGCATTCAGTCACACAGCTGACAGCTTTCATAGCCTTTCCCTTGAATCTTTTGTAGTAGATGGTTTTTTATGGAAAAGTTTGCCAAAAGATTTACAATAAAAACAATTATTAGTACCACGCTTATTCTGTACTGTAACAAACTCCTGCGTCGCATGAAATTTACAAACTACGTACTACCGACCAGAAATTAGTCGACCGATTTACTGTCAATCATCAGCTAGTACCCACTTACGCCGAATGTAAGTACACACGGGTATTAACTAGTAACTCCCAGCCGTACACTAATAATCCGTATATAAGCCCGAAAGTCCCCCAAGAGATCAGCCAATTAGCCTACAAATAACAAATCATCTACGCAACCCAGCAGATAGATATCAATCTTGTGAAAGAGGGGGAAAAATAAGAAGAAGAAAAAACACTCAGCCTCGGGTGTATTGTTGTTTTCTCCTTTCTCGCTATTTTTAGGAAGTAGTACCAAGGGTGGCACTGGCAATCATCATCAGCATCACATTCGCAGTAACATCAACAGAATCATCATTGCCGCTGAGGAAGTTAATTGACAACAATAAAGCAAGAAACACTTACACATGGCAACTTATAGCGTCGGCGGTATAATGTGCGGTAGGTTGGTTTCCCGCTACTGTTTGCTGCTGCCTGCCAATTTAAATTAAGTGCTGATTTCCTCTTAATTTACAAAACATGTTTCATCCCACCAGCCACCAGGCCAGTCAGAGCCAGCCACCCCTTTCTGCACCGTATCTCTCGCTCTGTACCTTTGCTGCGCTCTTTTATTGTTCTTACACGACGACGACGACGACGACGCAAAACACAAACAAGCGAGAGACAGAACGCAGATGATTATTTCTTCATGATAGCCGTCGTCTCGCACATCTCTCTATCCCCTTCCCCATCAATTAATTGAGCATAAACAATTTGCACTTGGAAACGGAGCGTGCGTCTTATTACTTGTGACGTGAGATGATAATACACATAAATATTTAGTTTGACAGACACACTTACCTAAACGCAATTCTCCAAAATTACCACAGCCAATTTTTTTGCCAACACGAAAATTCGGTCCAACCATTAGGACTCCCGTTGAGGAGCCCACTGAATGGCGGGCGGAATACATGTTGCCGGAACTGTTTGCTGTTCTAGCACCAGCTCCTGCACCACCCCCACCAGCAGCTGATGAACCGGGTGCTTGTGTTCCACCACTGAAAAGAAAATAAGACGACAAAATTTAGTTGAATTGCCACAACAAAAGTCAAGCGGGCTATACATCATGCTTCATGCATTTTGTACAACAATGTACATTGTACACAGGTGCGGCCTTAACCTACTGCCGCGCATCAATCAATAAGCTTATGCCCGGCCCACATATAATCGGATTCCAAATGAACGAAAAAAATACAGAAGATTTATTCTCCTCATTATTCTAAGAATAAGTTTATACTACTTGTGCAGCTAAGTAATGAAGCTTAAGGTCTTCACTTGAATATCTACGTAGGTAGCTATGCAAACAGCAGAATTATAACAGAGGGAACTTCAATTGGCTTCCTGGGAGAAGGGGGAGTGAGCCAAATTGGCAGAAACAGTCGGAAGACGGAAATAGAGTGTCACCCGAGGAGACAGAAGTTTGCTTCGTTTTTATATGTCAGGGCTGATTGTTGGACGGGTTTGTTGGCCGAAGACAATGCAGATGCAACAAAACCACAACCACCACCAGCGACATACGAAACATCACCCAAATGACGTTTCCCATATCAGAGAAACAGCAGCAGCATGCTGCATGCACACGACCAACCACTGACAAGAGAACACTTTCACTTTGCTCTCGGTTTTTGTATGGTATAGTGGTTGGTGGTGGTGCAACTGATAAGTAGCACGTAGGTCAGTGCTACAGTTGATGGCGGAAGTTTTCCACAACCACGCGATGACTTCTTGGCACGAAATTGTTTTGGCAAACTTTTACAGCGTGTTTCTGTTAATGGTTTATCGGCGGGGAAGGTTGTTTCGTTTTTTTTTATTTTTTTTTATTGTCAGATTTTTGAAGGGAAAAAGTGGGACGTGGATGGCAGTGGAGAACAATTTACTGTGATCTTCGTTTTAACAAACTGATATTAACTGATTACACAGCAGTCACTTAAAATTTTTGTATGCTATCTGACGTCTGCTATATAACTTGTGCACATTTATTTTATTTTATTTACATTTGTTTATGAATATGGGAGTAATAGTACATTTTCCAAATTGGAAATTCCACGAACGAATTTCGAAATTCCATTTCACAGCTGGTTTTTTTTTTTTTTTTTGAGAATCATTATTTACTTGGACCTGACCGTTTTTACATTTTTCTTTTGCACAACTTTGAGTCCATCAAACTACACGACTATTGCAGAGTTATTTTCTCTTCGTGTTTGACAGATGGATTTTTGTTTCTTGTAATTTTTTGTTGTACATAGTTCTTGTCAAAATGAGTTTAGAGCTGCCTTTGCATAATTTAGCGTTTATAGTTTATTTGTTCAGTTTCTGTAGGTTGATTTATGTGAGAGGTTTGTTCGATTTGAGAAACTTCCAAGGGGAATTTCGAATTTCGCCGAAATTCGCTCCTATTTTCGAAATTCTGAAAAATGTATAGAGAAACTGTAGACGAATTTTCACTATGTATCATAAGACTAGGGTTGCTAGATTTTGTTCGTAGCTTGACGGGAAAAATAGCAAAAATATGAAAAACAGACCTGGGACAGCTGTCAAATTTGCAAAAATTACATTCTTATACGGTATGTGTTCTTGATTGAAAGTTTTAACGAGAATTTGTTAAGCCCGTACAGTACTACAACCGGGACAACCGATATTCTGTCTTAAATCCGGGACGTCTAGCAGAGCTACATAAGACATAAGATTGATGACGTTTAACTGAAACAGGGTTACCGTTGATGAATTTCTTTTTGTCGCAAAAGAAATGAAGAACGACCAATGTGTTATTTTCATAGTTGGTAAGCGGCTCTTCCTTTTAGGTTTGCAAAATAAAGGAAAACAATAGTCCAACTGATATTTTGCTAAATTATTAACAAACTTCGATGATGTAGCCGTAGCGAGTAATGCTGCAAGAGAAGAGATGAACAAAGTGGACAACGGTTGCTGCCCCGCTTAAGAAGTGCACACGATTTTTCAACTAAAGCGACTTTCTAAAATGAATCAGAATCAACGTCAGCTGTAAGGGCTGATTCGACGACATTTTATATGAATCGTGAGATAAATCACGAGCTGTGAACAACATTTATGAATTGTGAAATTCAGCATAAAGGGAACA
Organism: Cheilosia urbana; assembly: GCA_946477585.1. Taxonomy (NCBI): domain Eukaryota; kingdom Metazoa; phylum Arthropoda; class Insecta; order Diptera; family Syrphidae; genus Cheilosia; species Cheilosia urbana. The sequence continues at coordinate 26,962,140 of OX297853.1, forward strand.
CCGAATTTCTTAACTTTTTATATAAATAATTATATAATTTCTGAAAAACAAGAGAGAGCAAAAGTTGAAAAATGTAGTAGATGAATGAACAGTGGAAGAGATTTTGGCGGAAAGTTTGACAGCTTATGCTGTTAAGATTTAATAAAAACAAGAACCGAGATTAATAACTTTTTGACATGATAGACTTTCTTTTGATCTATCAAAACTCTCGAAATGCAACTTTTGGGCGCCCAACAAGACAGGCTGCTAATGCTCATGACCATACAGTACACTTGACAACCGCGAGGACATCAACTTTCCAAAACTACTTCTGTTACAGGACAAGCAAACTTTGGAACTTGCTTCCTGGGGATATATTTCCAGAAGACTACAATTTGCAGCAATTTAAGTGCAGAGCAAACATACATCTGCAGGCATCTCGGGGCGCTGTTGAAGCGTTATAGGTTCGCCTTTCCCGGGAGAAGTACATATATAAAAAAAAAAAAAAATCCTAGGAAAATTCACAAGATCTCAATAATCCTGTAAAGTGACATTGAAATAACTTTAATTCCAAAGATTGTCGAAACTCTTTAACAAAATCTAAAAAAAAATATTTCAATCTCATTCCATTCTCCAGATCAGCTACCGTAGCAACTTTTGGAACTTGAATTTATTTTTTCTGTTGGCGGGGTAAATTATAACAGCTACAACTATATAAAATATAATTCGTTTTAATAATCAACAAATCCATAATTCAATTTGACTTTATTTGACAGATCAAAACATACTATAAATAAAACCAGTTTTGTTTACAAATCAGAGACTGGCGACTGGTTGACTACCAACGAGCTACCAAAAATAAAGTCATCTGTGCCCCTGGAAAAGCATTTCTCACAAATTTAATACTCGCAAAAATACAAAAACATCTGCAGAGGACTCTGACTTGTCAAATCAACACAACTTGAATGCCTCCTACATATTTAAATGCCACTCTGTTGCCAGGGGATTATTTATGAATAAATTCAATTGTAGTGGAGGAAATGCTTAATTACTGACACGAGGAAACGAGAACAAAAATACTTGGAAAAAAGCCCCAAAGGAGGGTCTACTTACACCACCCACATTGAAAATAGAATGTCAACGAACTCAAACACAATGATGATTACCACAGTTGAAAAAAAGTAGAGAGAATGTCCTCGAACGCTTTTCTTAATAATTGGTAGTTAAGGCCAACATGTTGAAGGAAACCTCCAACCAAAGGTCATAAGGTCCCCCCAACATACAAGTAGAATTCGTTTACTTTTACATATATAGAATATTTAAATATTTATCTTGGACTTTTCAAATGGTTGTCGAGGGGTCTTTATTTTAGGTACAAGTACATGATAATTTAACTGTGCTTATACATTATTGACAACTTCGATCGGTGTTTTCTAAAAATATATCCACTACGGTTAAGTACGCGATGAATATGAATGAGCTATACAAAGTGAAGTAGGATGACATTTCGAACATACGAACATTTGGTTTTCTGAGTTGTATGTTTTACAACACTGGCCCGCTTATAAACTTAAGCTAATTGTCAACTTCATGCAGGGTACACCGCCATTTCTCAACTGAAAATAACTATAACCAATCATCATTGTTGATAGATGGACCTACCTATATAAAATGACAAAAATCGTCTGCCAAATATAATCGGCTAACCTCATTCATATTATGTAAATGTGCATTCAACGTCACATTTATTATAATTTTTTCAGAAATATGATCTCCACATTAACCGTAATGAATATGATCCCATCAATCTATAAAATAAATAAACACATCCACAATCCACTCGCATCTTCGCAAATTATTATGTGTCGATGCAATACATTTTTTTTTTGTTAAGTTAATAAATTACCTAACCTTCCGAACACATCCATCAACGAGTAACAATGAAAAACCCCAAGCGCAACCGAGTTTATTGTTGGCGCAAAGAAGTCGGCGGCAATACTCATCACATCGACACTTTTCAACAAGTGAAATCAATCCCATATTGTTGCTTGTTGGGCGCTGAACTAACTGCAGCTGGCTGGTTGATGCCATACACTTACACTTGACAGGTTTCGGTGTGATTGTGTATATTTAATTTTACTCAATGTACCCTTAAAAGACTCCATTTTTCCATGTGTGTCAATAATATATGGTTCGATTGGGTATGGGTACCCAAAAGCGTTTGAAACGAGAGCCGAATTTTATCAAGCAAATTACGAACCAAGCTCTGTTACTAAATTTACCGCAAAAAGAGTAACAATAACAAATACCCCGCCATCTTGCGCCACCACCTGTCACCGTCTAATACGTAATTAATTGCTATTCACGTCCCTTGAGGTAGTCGTCGTTGTTGTTAACTTTGTCTGTGACGAGGACAAACATTATTTGCAGCAAAAAAAAAGCGCGATTTGCCAACATAATAAAAAAAAAATTCGCAGTTGCAATGAAGTAGCGTGATTATTGTGGTGGGTTCCATCTTTGAATTGTTACATGATTTGTCTATGCTTCTTTTTACGGTTTTCTTTCAAGTACAGTTGCGAGGAAAAAGTGTGAAGAGTAATAGTTTTTTTTTTTTTGTTTTTTATAAATATAGTTATTAGTCTTTGGGAGTTAAGCTATACTCAACAATACCGACAGTAATAAGTGACATAAGGAAATGAAGCGGAACATTTGTTTACATCATCATGTTGGTGCTATTGATCCCTCATTAACAGCACTGACAGTTGAAATTAGTAAATCTATTTGATAAATAAACTTTTGCGCTCTGATCTTTGTGTTTCAGATTTAGATAAACGATGTTTATTTTACTTTATGTAAACATGTGAAGCGGTATTAGTAAAAAAAAAAAAATAAATTAAAAGGCACTCCGGGAGTGCCGACAGAAGTGATAACTTGAACAATTACGTGTGTATTTTTCGAATCGTCAGAAAATATATTATTGTGTAGGAAGTACTTTTAAATAAAGTGTTTTTTTATTCATTATTATAAACTACTACTACCTACTACAAAAATTATGTTACATTTTTCATTTTCATTTAATGCGGTATTTTACATCAAAAATAATACATATTATTTTACATACAAAATTGCAATCTATTGTTTAAAATGTATAAATTTACAGATACATGAAATATTAAATTTAAAAATTAATGGGTATTCTTTGAAATGCATACCAATGACACTTATGAAATTTCATCAACAACTTCAAACTCTTCCATCATCATCATCATTATTATCATTATATTTGAAAACGGATACTATAGGTTTATGGTAGGTAACTAAAATAGGAAACAAACAATTTTGATTCGAATCTATTTAAATATCTTGTAAAGATGGCATAAATTGTAGTTTTATGTCTAGTCGTGCTAAGATTGCGATCATTGCTCATCGTTAAATCAAATTTGCTATTTAAAAATTCAATTAATGGTAGATTTTTATCATCTGCAAAGTTGATGTTGAAATCCCCACTCAAAATGATTGGAATATCATCAAATCTCTTCCCAACTTTATCTCGAAGTAATGCAGAATTATCTTTAGCATTTATATAAGTAAATTTCATCGATGCTGTCTTCCAGCGTAATCTAGATAGATTACAGTCTCGAATGTACATATCTTACTTCAGCTACCACAATCCGATTGTATCTACTTGTATTCTACCGAAACTAGCACAGAACGAATAAATTAATAATAATTATACTGAAGCTTAATTGAATATGAATTTCTTTCCGAAAAATACAAATTTTACTTTTAAAAGAAAAAGAACGAGAAAAGACAACAATATTTTTCTGTCTTGCTGCATCGCCATTGATAATGCTCTAGATCTCGTGGTACGGCATCAATTGTAGTTTTATATTCATTATTTTACACAAAAATTACTAATCATATTTTACAGTATACACTAAGGCGACATAAATATTACAATTATTTATATAGTATACCTACTCTTAGGGTGGCAAGTTTACCACAGTTTTCTATTTCTTGTTTCGGTAATTATAACACAAGCTACTGTGCCGTAAATGTGCACAAACCCAAAATCGTGGATATGTCGGAATTAAGCCTGGTAAAATTAAGTTATGAATTCCCCATATAAAACAGGTAATTGAAATAATTTTGGTGACAATCAATTTGTCGCTACCATAAATTACCATAGTAACGTATTCAAATAAAAATCATCGTAGATTAAGCTATAAATTACCTACCCCTAAAAGTAAGCTATAGTACCTACAAAAGTTTACAACTAAAAGTATGCAATCAGTGTCGGTGTCGGTGTCGGTGTCGGTGTTGGTGTCGGTGTCGGTGTTGGTGTCGGTGTCGGTGTCGGTGTCGGTGTTGGTGTCGGTGTCGGTGTCGGTTTCGGTGTCGGTGTCGGTGTCGGTGTCGGTGTCGGTGTCGGTGTTGGTGTCGGTGTCGGTGTCGGTTTCGGTGTCGGTGTCGGTGTCGGTGTCGGTGTCGGTGTCGGTGTTGGTGTCGGTGTCGGTGTCGGTGTCGGTGTTGGTGTCGGTGTCGGTGTCGGTGTCGGTGTCGGTGTCGGTGTCGGTGTCGGTGTCGGTGTCGCGAGTTTGCTAATTTTTGCCCATCCAAATAGTGCCCAACGCGCCTAAAGAAGTTATCACTTCAAAAATAAATAAAAAAAAAGGCACTCCGGGAGTGCAGACAGAAGTGATAACTTGAACAATTACGTGTGTATTTTTCGAATCGTCAGAAAATATATTATTGTGTAGGAAGTACTTTTAAATGAAGTGTTTTTTTATTCATTATTATAAACTACTACTACTACAAAAATTATGTTACATTTTTCATTTTCATTTAATGCGGTATTTTACATCAAAAATAATACATATTATTTTACATACAAAATTGCAATCTATTGCTTAAAATGTATAAATTTACAGATACATGAAATATTAAATTTAAAAATTAATGTGTATTCTTTGAAATGAATACCAATGACACTTATGAAATTTCATCAACAACTTCAAACTCTTCCATCATCATCATCATTATTATCATTATATTTGAAAACGGATACTATAGGTTTATGGTAGGTAACTAAAATAGGAAACAAACAATTTTGATTCGAATCTATTTAAATATCTTGTAAAGATGGCATCAATTGTAGTTTTATGTCTAGTCGTGCTAAGATTGCGATCATTGCTCATCGTTAAATCAAATTTGCTATTTAAAAATTCAATTAATGGTAGTTTTTATCATCTGCAAAGTTGATGTTGAAATCCCCACTCAAAATGATTGGAATATCATCAAATCTCTTCCCAACTTTAGCATATAAAGTAATACAAATTTTACTTTTAAAAGAAAAAGAACGAGAAAAGACAACAATATTTTTCTGTCTTGCCGCATCGCCATTGATAATGCTCTAGATCTCGTGGTACGGCATCAATTGTAGTTTTATATTCATTATTTTACACAAAAATTACTAATCATATTTTACAGTATACACTAAGGCGACATAAATATTACAATTATTTATATAGTATACCTACTCTTAGGGTGGCAAGTTTACCACAGTTTTCTATTTCTTGTTTCGGTAATTATAACACAAGCTACTGTGCCGTAAATGTGCACAAACCCAAAATCGTGGATATGTCGGAATTAAGCCTGGTAAAATTAAGTTATGAATTCCCCATATAAAACAGGTAATTGAAATAATTTTGGTGACAATCAATTTGTCGCTACCATAAATTACCATAGTAACGTATTCAAATAAAAATCATCGTAGATTAAGCTATAAATTACCTACCCCTAAAAGTAAGCTATAGTACCTACAAAAGTTTACAACTAAAAGTATGCAATCGGTGTCGGTGTCGGTGTCGGTGTCGGAGTCGGTGTCGGTGTCGGTGTCGGTGTCGGTGTCGGTGTCGGTGTCGGTGTCGGTGTCGGTGTTGGTGTCGGTGTCGGTGTCGGCGGTGTCGGTGTCGGTGTCGGTGTCGGTGTCGGTGTCGGTGTCGGTGTTGGTGTCGGTGTCGGTGTCGGTTTCGGTGTCGGTGTCGGTGTCGGTGTCGGTGTTGGTGTCGGTGTCGGTGTCGGTGTTGGTGTCGGTGTCGGTGTCGGTGTCGGTGTCGGTGTCGGTGTCGGTGTCGGTGTCGGTGTCGGTGTCGGTGTCGCGAGTTTGCTAATTTTTGCCCATCCAAATAGTGCCCAACGCGCCTAAAGAAGTTATCACTTCAAAAATAAATAAAAAAAAAGGCACTCCGGGAGTGCAGACAGAAGTGATAACTTGAACAATTACGTGTGTATTTTTCGAATCGTCAGAAAATATATTATTGTGTAGGAAGTACTTTTAAATAAAGTGTTTTTTTATTCATTATTATAAACTACTACTACTACAAAAATTATGTTACATTTTTCATTTTCATTTAATGCGGTATTTTACATCAAAAATAATACATATTATTTTACATACAAAATTGCAATCTATTGTTTAAAATGTATAAATTTACAGATACATGAAATATTAAATTTAAAAATTAATGGGTATTCTTTGAAATGCATACCAATGACACTTATGAAATTTCATCAACAACTTCAAACTCTTCCATCATCATTATTATCATTATATTTGAAAACGGATACTATAGGTTTATGGTAGGTAACTAAAATAGGAAACAAACAATTTTGATTCGAATCTATTTAAATATCTTGTAAAGATGGCATCAATTGTAGTTTTATGTCTAGTCGTGCTAAGATTGCGATCATTGCTCATCGTTAAATCAAATTTGCTATTTAAAAATGCAATTAATGGTAGTTTTTATCATCTGCAAAGTTGATGTTGAAATCCCCACTCAAATTGATTGGAATATCATCAAATCTCTTCCCAACTTTATCTTGAAGTAATGCAGAATTATCTTTAGCATATATAAGTAATTTTCATCGATGCTGTCTTCCAGCGTAATCTAGATAGATTACAGTCTCGAATGTACATATTATCTTACTTCAGCTACCACAATCCGATTGTATCTACTTGTATTCTACCGAAACTAGCACAGAACGAATAAATTAATAATAATTATACTGAAGCTTAATTGAATATGAATTTCTTTCCGAAAAATACAAATTTTACTTTTAAAAGAAAAAGAACGAGAAAAGACAACAATATTTTTCTGTCTTGCCGCATCGCCATTGATAATGCTCTAGATCTCGTGGTACGGCATCAATTGTAGTTTTATATTCATTATTTTACACAAAAATTACTAATATTATTTTACAGTATACACTAAGGCGACATGAATATTACAATTATTTATATAGTATACCTACTCTTAGGGTGGCAAGTTTACCACAGTTTTCTATTTCTTGTTTCGGTAATTATAACACAAGCTACTGTGCCGTAAATGTGCACAAACCCAAAATCGTGGATATGTCGGAATTAAGCCTGGTAAAATTAAGTTATGAATTCCCCATACAAAACAGGTAATTGAAATAATTTTGGTGACAATCAATTTGTCGCTACCATAAATTACCATAGTAACGTATTCAAATAAAAATCATCGTAGATTAAGCTATAAATTACCTACCCCTAAAAGTAAGCTATAGTACCTACAAAAGTTTACAACTAAAAGTATGCAATCGGTGTCGGTGTCGGTGTTGGTGTCGGTGTCGGTGTCGGTGTTGGTGTCGGTGTCGGTGTTGGTGTCGGTGTCGGTGTCGGTTTCGGTGTCGGTGTCGGTGTCGGTGTCGGTGTCGGTGTCGGTGTCGGTGTTGGTGTCGGTGTCGGTGTCGGTTTCGGTGTCGGTGTCGGTGTCGGTGTCGGTGTTGGTGTCGGTGTCGGTGTCGGTGTCGGTGTTGGTGTCGGTGTTGGTGTCGGTGTCGGTGTCGGTGTCGGTGTCGGTGTCGGTGTCGGTGTCGGTGTCGCGAGTTTGCTAATTTTTGCCCATCCAAATAGTGCCCAACGCGCCTAAAGAAGTTATCACTTCAAAAATAAATAAAAAAAAAGGCACTCCGGGAGTGCAGACAGAAGTGATAACTTGAACAATTACGTGTGTATTTTTCGAATCGTCAGAAAATATATTATTGTGTAGGAAGTACTTTTAAATGAAGTGTTTTTTTATTCATTATTATAAACTACTACTACTACAAAAATTATGTTACATTTTTCATTTTCATTTAATGCGGTATTTTACATCAAAAATAATACATATTATTTTACATACAAAATTGCAATCTATTGTTTAAAATGTATAAATTTACAGATACATGAAATATTAAATTTAAAAATTAATGGGTATTCTTTGAAATGCATACCAATGACACTTATGAAATTTCATCAACAACTTCAAACTCTTCCATCATCATCATCATTTTCATTATTATCATTATATTTGAAAACGGATACTATAGGTTTATGGTAGGTAACTAAAATAGGAAACAAACAATTTTGATTCGAATCTATTTAAATATCTTGTAAAGATGGCATAAATTGTAGTTTTATGTCTAGTCGTGCTAAGATTGCGATCATTGCTCATCGTTAAATCAAATTTGCTATTTAAAAATTCAATTAATGGTAGATTTTTATCATCTGCAAAGTTGATGTTGAAATCCCCACTCAAAATGATTGGAATATCATCAAATCTCTTCCCAACTTTATCTCGAAGTAATGCAGAATTATCTTTAGCATTTATATAAGTAAATTTCATCGATGCTGTCTTCCAGCGTAATCTAGATAGATTACAGTCTCGAATGTACATATCTTACTTCAGCTACCACAATCCGATTGTATCTACTTGTATTCTACCGAAACTAGCACAGAACGAATAAATTAATAATAATTATACTGAAGCTTAATTGAATATGAATTTCTTTCCGAAAAATACAAATTTTACTTTTAAAAGAAAAAGAACGAGAAAAGACAACAATATTTTTCTGTCTTGCTGCATCGCCATTGATAATGCTCTAGATCTCGTGGTACGGCATCAATTGTAGTTTTATATTCATTATTTTACACAAAAATTACTAATCATATTTTACAGTATACACTAAGGCGACATAAATATTACAATTATTTATATAGTATACCTACTCTTAGGGTGGCAAGTTTACCACAGTTTTCTATTTCTTGTTTCGGTAATTATAACACAAGCTACTGTGCCGTAAATGTGCACAAACCCAAAATCGTGGATATAATATGTCGGAATTAAGCCTGGTAAAATTAAGTTATGAATTCCCCATACAAAACAGGTAATTGAAATAATTTTGGTGACAATCAATTTGTCGCTACCATAAATTACCATAGTAACGTATTCAAATAATAAAAATCATCGTAGATTAAGCTATAAATTACCTACCCCTAAAAGTAAGCAATAGTACAAAAGTTTACAACTAAAAGTATGCAATCGGTGTCGGAGTCGGTGTCGGAGTCGGTGTCGGTGTCGGTGTCGGAGTCGGTGTCGGTGTCGGTGTCGGTGTCGGTGTCGGTGTCGGTGTCGGTGTCGGTGTCGGTGTCGCGAGTTTGCTAGTTTTTGTCCATCCAAATAGTGCCCAACGCGCCTAAAGAAGTTATCACTTCAAAAAATGTCAACAGTGATTCATTCGATGAATTTAATTCGTTTAATAAACATTTTGAGAGCTCTTTGACATTCACAGTAATAACCGAATAGCTTAACTAGGTACCTCCTTTGGAAGATGAACATCATGCAAATCTGGCGGTACTGAAAAGAAAAACAAAAAACAAAATACCAGAGAACTGACATTCATTATCAACTAGGGCGTGTTCAGAGAAGTGCCGGCAAAATCTGACAACCTTATATTTTCTTATTTCTACCAGGTTACAGCACTTAATTTGACAGTCTTTTCTGTCTTTATGTTGACTTACAACATTTTCAAACTGGGTTCGGGTGGGCAAACGTCATATTTTTTATTGAAATTCGCTGAAGTTATACCTGTTGAACACGTCTTTTTTATTTGAAACGTCAAATAGCTACTTGCTGGGGTAGGAATTTGTATACAAATAGTTAAACGACAGTTCAACGGTTGACTAGGTTGCCACATTATTTATTCATGGTGTGGATTGAACCTTTAACGATATCCCTAAAAGTGCATGTGCATTTTATTTTTTGAGTTCAAAAATTTGTTGATTGTATTGATATAAAGTACGTAACGCAATGCAATATTTGACCATTCGCTGTTTTGACGTTTGGGTTTAAACCATTTTCCATTTGAAAACGCTTTGTGACGGTTTTCGTAAAAAGAAAGAATTACAGTTAGAGCTCAGTATAAATCTATTGGCAACTCAAGATAAATTTAGGCTTGTCAATAATTCCGTAATTTGCATTATGCTGTCATTTCGATTGATATTTTTGCATACTTTATTTGGATTACTGAATTTTATGCAACGACATTTTTGTGTCAGTGGTGCTTCGATTTTTGTTGCTTTGTATATATATATATATATTTTTTTTAAATGTCAAACGGCCTTCACTCAAGGAAATTAATTCTGTCAAATAATGGACTTTTGTTATTTCCTTTTAATGTCGTTTGTTTGACAGGTCACAGCTGTCTTTATTTAAAGCCACATATTATTTTTATTTGAGAAAAAGTTAATTTGCTTGCAGGAAGCATAATGTAAGAAGTTCATTTACAACACGAAGCTTACACTAATTTTAAAAAGCGGAAATCATATTGGCAAGATTTGTCAACAGTTTTCGGGGATCGAAATATAAAGTTTGGTTTACTAAACATCCAGTAAGTAAGGCAAAGTAGACAAATGGTGAAAAAAAAAAAAAAAACATAGTGCCTTGCATCAAATCGGCCTGAAAGTATGCAATTATTTTTGGTAAAGTGCTATAAACGTTTATATTGGTGTGTGTCTCGACTTTAAGTCTGATTGAACGTCCTTTAAGTACCCGCTCGTTTAAAGGGAATGACGCTGAAAGCAGTTTACTAACTAGCATAGGAATGAGAACATCTCCAAAAGGTGTCAAGATCAAGTGCTGCTTCCAAGTCACTTATACATGGAATAAATACCTAGTGTGAATTTTGAAAGTGTCAAGAAGAGTGCAGTTTACCAAAAAAGGAAGCTCCCCAACTGACTCAGCTGCATGTTTGTGAATTGAGTTTGCGAGATGGCTACTAAATCAAAAATAGTATAGGTAATATGCAATAGATGGCGCGAGTTAACTGACAAATTCCGCTACCAACTGTCAGGTTAATATTGTCAATAATTCCTAAAGAAGTCGGCAGGCAAACCTTTTCAATCGAAAATTGTAGTTAATCGCATCCCCCGACAGATCGGCCATTGAAGAGATGTGAAAACGCACAAGAAAAAAGTCGATCGGCAAAAGAGCGACCATCTTTTTATTTTTTTATAACTCTGCAACCCTATAAGGATACACAAGCTTTTTAAACGTGTACTACAAACTTTGAAACGAATTTGTATTTAAAGAGGGTTTATTTTTATAAACGGTAATGGAAATATCGTTTCTCTTAGCCGACAAAGACAAAGTTTGAAGAAAATTCGTTAGTGTGTTTACCCTGCACCTCCAAATTGAATAAAATACTCAGTTGAATATATTATGTCCTTCATAAATCGAATAAGAGGCTTAACCTATTTCACAATCCAACGTTTAACAATCCCCATTAACCCTAAACGCTGTATAAATTCCCATTAACTTTATTTCTGAAACCCAAAAAGAGGCAAACAAAAAATATCCGCCGCCAAGACTCATAAATTTTACAAACGGTTAATCCATTGCACAGTAGAGGCAAAACACAAGTCACCACCGATTAATATTACAAAAATGTATGTTACTTGCTGTTCGGGAACGGGGGAGAACAAAAACTTAACTTGGTGGCACGCTCCAATGATTTCGAACACAAACAGTTCACTGGCCATACAGCATTTAAGCACTGTTCCAAGTCTAGATCTCTCATTACCATAAACTACTATAATACATCGAGTGCATTGCATAAAAATGCATGACACAGCATCGTGCTTCAACAAATCGAACAAAACATGGATGCCTAGAGCGAAAACCTTCAACAAAAAAAAAAAAAATATATATACCTATATAAAACTTGTTACAACGTTTACCAACAATAACGACTAAATTTTCTTTGTTGTTCATGCCTTTTTGTAACAATTATTACTTTCGTACAGAATCGTGCCAATCTGTTTTATATATCTCTATTTTTGTTTAAATCGATTTTTTCCATGGACAAGTGATTCGTTTCGAGTTTATCTGAGTTTGACTGACGTCAAAAATGGGTATGTTCAGTGTTCACGCGTGAATTCCGTCTTTCTTTGGGAAACAATTAAACACCATTTTTTCATATTCATTTGTGTTGAATGGGTAAAAAAGAAGTAAAAATGGGGTTGCTAGCGGGAACAATACTCGAATTACTTCTGCTGGTATGGTGTTGTACGTGTACCCTGACACTGTGACGGAGTGTATAAAGGTTATGAATAAAATCTGCATAAAGTTCAAGGTGGAATAAGTTAGGAGAGATGAGACACGTGTTTTGCGATAACGAGTCGAGTTTGTTTCCTTTTTTTTTATGTGTAAATTGATCTTTGGCGAAATTGAGGGCATATGCCCACATATATCTACAAAAACTGTTTTAGGCGTTTGAAAATAAAGGGGTTAGCAGGTTGTCTTCAAATATGCATGATTGCATGTGTTCAGAGAGAACGAGAATTTTATTCATCCAAAAGGACATAAGTAAATGTACATTCTGTGTTGAGGGGATATAAAAATACCCTATCAATTTCGAATTGACATTACATTTGGCAGTTGACACTACGAACTGTCAAAGTACTCTTTTCAGACTATAGCCACAAATATGTAGTTTCTGCAACTGCTACATATGACTTCTTCTGACAGTTTTATTTTCGCGTTTTGACCTCCTAAGACATACTGTTCATCATTTTTGTTTACTACTTTTCTTCAAAAGCTTTAAGAACTGTCAGATATTTGAGAGTTGCATAATTGTTTCTTGCTAACTTTCTTACTTACTTCAAATAAGAACCTAATAAAATATTGGACTATAGAAGAGTACGAGAACTATTTTCTTCAAAACTTTTATTGGTGCGAACTTCTTTTTGTTGACACCTCACTCAAAAAAGATGTCTATACCTAAGAAGAAGTAAAAAAATAATACTACACAGTGGTTTGCAAGATTTTTATACCTTTTTAAAGTTAAGCACAGCGTGCTTCTTTAAAGCAATTAAAAACACTTAGTAAATTAAGACTTTGTTAGGTTAAGCACGGTGTGTTTCCTCAAAGCAATTAAAAAACCTTAGTAGTAAATTCAAACTGCCACCACTTTATGTAGGCCCAGCGAAATAAGGCCCCCAATATAAAAATGAAATAAGTCCCAAAAAAATATTATACAGGAAACAGCGATTTTTAATGAAATTTGGGATGTTATTTCCTTTTTTGAGGCCTTATTTCCTAATGAAAATTGGGGTCTTATTTCATTTTCTCTTTTGGGGCCTTATTTCCTACAGCCCTTTATGTATTATGAGGAAAACCAAAAATGAAAGGATATTTTTCTATTGAGGGTATTTTTAAGTTTTTTTTTTTTTTTTGTCATTTTGGCAACACTTAGCCAACTCTCTTTGTCAATCTGACAGCTGAAACAATCTTTTTATTTCGAACTAGCAGTATTTCGTCAACTTCGCCCTTACTCAGAAATTGTATTGCTTATAAGAGTATGGGTTCTTGTCAATCGTAGTGATTGAAACGAACACACCCTTAAATTTAGAAAACTTTATCGACAGTTAGGGATGAAAAAAAAGTAAATAAAAACTAAATGTTGTTCAATTCAGTCATTTCTTATGTCTCACAAATCAATACGGATTGTGTTAATCCTTTTAACGTGATTCGATAACATACAAACACTCAAACAAAAAATATAAATATAGGGATTGTTTGACAAATGATTGTCTTTTTTTGTACTTGGGTACTTTTACTCGATCCACAATTTTGCTGTTAAATTGTGTTGAAAGATGTGGCTCAATTTTGTCAGGTCGATTTTGTATATGAGCAAAGTTGATACGTTCGGATCGAGGAAAATCCAAATGATGTCCATCAGCAACTGGATGCGCCTCGAATAAATTTACTACTTGTCATGTCATTGTCAATGTCATAGGAAACAAAAACTCAGATTTATTGTTTCAAAAAGTGCTGACAACTTTGTCTCTGGTCCTCAGACGACTTGCTAAAATTTGTAATTAGTTTCTATATATGTATTTAGGTATCAAATGTCAAAAGTCGGTGACTTAGTCACTTCTCTAACTCGCACTAAACTAGGACACTTCTGGGTAATCCCTGTCCTTATTACGGGCTTTTTTTTTTCTACAAATAAAACATCCAAATTTCTTTAAATATTTATCTGTCAGAAGGACATTTGACGACCCGCCCACAGAAAGTTCCACTTTTCTTTTATTTCAAACAATTTCCATAGCTGTTTCACAAAAAAAAAGTATATTATATTCGGGTAGAAACTGTTTTCGGACCTATACTTGTATTACTTTGTCAAAATATATACACAACTGGAGACCGCCCGTCAACTTTTTTACCGAACAACCAATGGAAATCGATACGATGACAGGAGTACAAAGTCTGAACCTGACTATACATATCGGTATAATGCGATTACTTACTTACTTACTTACTTAGGTGGCGCTACAGTCCGGGGTGGACCTGGGCCTCAACCAATACGCCTCTCCAGTTAGCGCGATCTTTGGCTAACTGCCTCCAGTTGCGCACTCCAAGTTGGTTGAGGTCCCCTTCCACTTGAGCGCGCCACCTAAGGCGAGGTCTTCCTCTACTGCGTTGTCCCTCCGGGTTGGAATCGAAGACTCTCCGGGCCGGAGCGTTGGTGTCCATTCGCTCTACATGTCCTAACCATCTTAGACGACTAATGCGTACTTTTCTGACCAGGTCGATGTCGCTGTACAGCTCGTAGAGCTCGCTGTTAAATCTTCTCCTCCAAATCCCGTCAACGCAAACGGGACCAAAAATCACTCGAAGAATTTTGCGTTCGAAGCGACCAAGAAGATCCTCATCCGTTTTTGCTAGGGTCCATGCTTCTGCGCCATAGAGCAGGACAGGGATGATGAGAGTCTTATATAGAATCTTCTTAGTGCTTCTTGACAAGGCCTTACTAATCAATTGCCGTCTTAGGCCGAAGAAACAGCGGTTGGCAAGTGTGATTCTTCGCTTGATTTCTGATGTGATGTCATTATCAGAGTTTATAGCGGAGCCGAGGTAGACAAAGTCCCTAACTACCTCAAAGTTATAGCTGTCTATCGTGACGTTCTGCCCGATTCGTCGATGTCGTGTGTCCCTTCTTGTTGACAGCATATATTTTGTTTTACCCTCATTCACCACTAAACCCATTTTTGCCGCTTCTGTACTAATACTTGCAAACGCACCAGTGACAGCTCGCTGTGTTGTACCAACAATGTCAATGTCGTCAGCGTATGCAAGCAGTTGCACAGACTTATAGAAAATTGTGCCTCTGGTGTTGGCTTGTGAGTTTCGCACAATCTTCTCAAGAATGATGTTGAAAAAGTCACATGACAGCGCATCACCTTGTCTAAATCCTTTTTTGACATCGAAGGTCTCGGTGAGATTGTTTCCGACCTTTACGGAGCAGCGAGCGTTCTCCATCGTCATTCTGCACAATCTGACAAGTTTGGCAGGGATGCCAAAACTAGACATGGCTCTGTATAGCTCGTCTCTATAAACGCTGTCATATGCGGCCTTAAAATCGATAAAAAGATGGTGAGTATCGATCTGGTATTCTTGGGTTTTTTCCAGGATCTGCCGTAGTGTGAATATTTGATCGGTCGTGGACTTACCGGGCCTAAAACCGCACTGATAGGGACCTATCAGATCGTTGACGAATGGTTTCAGGCGTTCACACAGTACAGCAGACATGATCTTATACGCAGTGTTCAGGAGACTGATGCCTCTGTAGTTGGCGCAGTTTAGAGGGTCTCCTTTCTTGTGGATCGGGCAAACAATGCTGAGGTTCCATTCATCAGGCATACTTTCCTCTAACCAAATCTTGGAGATGAGTTGGTGTATGCACTCTACCAAGTCATCTCCGGCTGCCTTGAAGAGCTCGGCAGGTAAGCCGTCTGGACCAGCAGCCTTGTTGGATTTAAGCTTAGATATTGCTATCCTCACTTCATTTTGGTCAGGTGGACGGAAATCTTGGCTGTCATCGTCCAGGTTGAATGGTTCGTTCTGCCTAACAGCGGAATTTGTGTCGTCTTCGCCGTTTAACAGTCTGCAGAAATGGTTTTTCCATGTCCTCAGCACCGACTGTGACTCTACTACAAGGTTTCCTTGTTCGTCTCTACAGGTCTCCGTTCGGGTCTTGTTGGCATGACACGTTCTTTTTACCTTTTGGTAAAACTTCCGAACATTGTTCCTGGAGTAACACCTCTCTATATCCTCGATCGCGCGCTTCTCATGCTCTCTCTTTTTTCTCCGGAGAAGCCGATGTTCTTCCCTCCTTTTTTGCTCGTAGAGCTGTCGAGCTGCTCTCGTCCTTCTATGCAGCGACGCTTCGTAGGCACTTTGTTTTGCTGCATGTGCTTGCCGGCACTCTTCGTCAAACCAGGGGTTTCGGGGGGGTGGGCTGGTGAAACCGAGCACATCAGTTGCGGCGTTTTTGATGGCTTCTTGGCATCGGCGCCACTGGTCTTCGGCACTTGATGCTGGCAGCATAGGACTTCTCGAGAGGTTGAGGGATACGCGATCGGCAAAGGTTCTGGCGGTTTGTTGCGTTTGTAGTCGTCCAACGTTAAATCTCCTCACAGTATTTTCTCGTTGTTGTGGCGTCTTGGATATCCGCATCCGTACCTTGGCTACAACAAGGTAGTGGTCCGAGTCTATGTTGGCCGCTCGGAAAGTTCGGACATCTAGAATACTGGAGGAGTGCCTTGCGTCGATCGCAACGTGATCAATTTGGTTTACGGTTTGATGATCAGGTGACCGCCATGTTCCTTTGTGTATATTGAGGTGAGGAAACCGTGAGCTAGCTATGGTAACATTACGTCCCGCAGCAAAATCAATCAGCCTAAGTCCGTTTCCAGACGTGGTGTCGTGTAGGCTATGTTTTCCGATTGTGCTACCAAAGATGTCCTCCTATTTTGGCGTTAAAATCACCCAAGACGATTTTAACGTCATGCTTAGGACATTGCTCATATGTTTTGTCGAGGAGCTCGTAGAAACATTCTTTGGTAGCATCGTCTTTATCTTCTGTGGGGGCGTGAGCGCATATCAGGCTGATGTTGGCGAATTTAGCCTTGATGCGGATAGTTGTAAGGCGTTCACTAACGTGTCGAAAGCTCAAGACTTCTTGCCTAAGTCTGCCGCTTACAACAAATCCGCATCCAAATAGACGCTGCTTTTGTTCTCTGTAGCAGTCACCGTAGTAAATGTCACAGTTTTTCATCCTCCTTTTGCCCGGCCCATCCCACCGCACTTCCTGGATGGCGGTGATACCTGCTTTGTAGCAGTCTAGGGCCTCCGCTAGTTGTTCGGCTGCACGCGGTCTGTTCAGAGTTCGAACATTCCACGTGCAGATCCGAACGTCATTGTCCTTTTTTCGTTTTGCAGGGTCGTCAACAGTGAATCCGTCCTTATCCGAGGCTTTTGGTTGCTTCGCAACAATTCTTTTTTTTCCGTGGTAGGGTCGTTAACCCCACGCACAACCCCCAACCTGGAGGACCAGGCCCTTTCTGTAACCCCTTGGGCAAAAGGAGCCGGAATATTCCGGAGTCAGTAACCCGCTGCGGGGATGTGAGAGCTGCCGTTGACCCATTAAGGGCTCTTCCGCCACCATCTCTATTTCAACACCCTGACTAGTGCTGAAAAATCCTCAATGACCTCAGCTCCAAATACGTCAGAGTAGCTCATTGAGGTATCTGCCATGTTG
Source organism: Cheilosia urbana (assembly GCA_946477585.1). Taxonomy (NCBI): domain Eukaryota; kingdom Metazoa; phylum Arthropoda; class Insecta; order Diptera; family Syrphidae; genus Cheilosia; species Cheilosia urbana. Next base: position 26,980,068 of record OX297853.1, read on the forward strand.
ACTGTTGACGCCACCGTTGATTCAACCATGTGAATTCATCCGCCGTACGTCCTCTTTCTGAGGGGCTCATGTAAGACCTCTGAGACTCGATCAGGCAGTCATTCCGACAGAGCATTATAGTGTTGCTATTTTCTTCGTGTTCAACACTCGCGCTTATAAGTTTAGCAAGTCATGCCCGGAAGGACAAGACCAGTACCCGGTGGCTACCACGCGGAGGTAAAATAAGCACAATTGATGTGTATGAACAGTTACAACGACTGGGCATCGCCAAGTTGACGCCACTCAGTGCCTACCCTATTCATACAACACCCAACCAATGCGATTACAAATTGAAAATGCAATTAAGTGTCCGAATGGAAAGCACATTAACCTCGTGCCTTTTCGAGCATACTGTTATGGTAGTGTTATTCGTTCGGTCGTCTCCCTCTCTTGTGTATTTCTGTACTTTTATTTTGTATGTAATATTTATGCGTGTTTGCATTTGGAAGCACGTTTTCATACACAGCTTGGAAAATGTAAAACAAAATAACAAGGTTCTGGAAAAACAAAAGACTTTGTATCTGGTGCTAATTAAAAATTATTTTCACGATTCAAAACGCTCAACACCGTTGCAAATTGGTACAACTGCAATTGTATCCGACGACAAACAGAGGTTGATTTATTATTATTTTTGATTAATATCGAGAAAACTGTTTATACCAAGGTTCTTGGAATTTATCAAATATTGATTTGATTGGCAAGACAGACAAACCGCGCGTGCAAGATTTTTTGAAACCAACTTGATGTAGCCGTTAAAATGGGGACAATAAGTGTCAAATGTCAGCCTAACCAGGGGCACTTTTAGGAGAGTGACGGTGACAGTTATCCGCCGAAATGTCCGTGTGGACAAGTAACGCTTTCTAAGTTTTTTTTTTGTCTATTCAGAATTGCGGTCACTAATGTCACTACTAAGAGCTTTCGCTATAGTCAGTGTCGGGATTCTGTAAGGCGAAACGTTCCAACGTGTTCGTGTGCACGAACGATTTACTTCTGCAACTAAGAGCAAATCATTCGTACCCTTACAGAATCTGAGCGCAGGCTTTAAAGATTACGTTAACTAAGTTAAAATTAACTAAATTAAATTTATTTCTTTATAGTGAATTTAAGCAAACACACTTAGCAATACACCGTGACTACGCAGGCGTTACAGTCAGATCAGATACTGGTAATCTAGATCTCAGTCAAAAACCTTTTGTAGCCCTTCTAGAAGGCAAAGTTGTTGTAAATGCGGTGATATCTTTGTTAAAAACTTCTTTTACGACGGAGGGGATTCGAGGACAATGAGGGGTGTGCGACCAATGACATAAAGCCTTCATAATTCCCTTCCTATTCCTGACATACAGCCTTCATAATTCCCTTCCTATTCCTGTTTGCTGTCATCAAATTTGTTGTGATCTCTTTCGATCACTTTGTTCTTATTTCGTCGTCGATAACCTCACTATCAGATTGTTTGAGCACACACAGCAGAAATCTTCTAATCAATAAGTCATCTCAGCGATCATTAAAAGAACAGGGCGATAATGAAACTGGGATTAGTCTAAAAAAAAGAAAAAGGAATATATACGGCAATGAAGCTCGAATCCTTAAGCAGTTCATCGATCACTCTTATGATCAGTAGTACTGATCCGCTACCGATCAGTTCAGGAATTAACAAACAAATTTATTCGATCAACTTAAGGCAGAATTGTGGTGTCCAAACGGTTTAATTTTTGAAGAACTGACTTAAAGAGTCACCTCAATATGCATGAACTGATCTCACTGATAATTTATTGATCACGACGATAATGCTACTATTAAGAGTATCAACGAAACCAGCTTTGAATTGTATACACAGCCAAGTGGATAGAACTTTAAAATTAAACGTCTCACTCTTAGAAAAGTGATAGAGCATCGATCACGCCACGATCAGTAGTTCATTGAACACCAACCTTACCGATCAGTTCAGCAACATACGAAAAAATTTCTTCGATCTTTTACATTTAAGGCATAATTTTGATATCAAAACAATGGAATTGTCGAAGCTTTGACTTGATAGATCAGCTCATCGATCATTTAGCAATCAGAACGATAATGTAGTTATTGTGATAAGAGGATCTCTACATCGGAGTGGTAACAGTTCATCGATCAGCTAGCGATACCTACCTGTACATTTTAACATTGAAGTTCCACAGCATGGGTCGCTTATTTCTACGGTTCTTTGTTATCTATTTTAATTTTTAGTTAGTGTAGATCGCTTTACGATCCGCTGATCATTGATCACTTCAGCTGACTTTGTTAGAAGTCATTTCATCGATAACAGGAACAGGATCGAAAATGTTGATCACGAAACTTTAATTACCAGATAGCAATGATTAAACGTTGCAAAATGCCAAAGCGAATAAAAGAACAACTTTAAATAAAACAGTAACTTTAAAAATATTTTTTTTTTACAAAAACACGATCCACTAACTGCTTGGCCCATCAGGATCTTTTGAGCAGGTCAAAATACGCCTATTGGTACCAACGAAACTAACTTTTAACTGCCAAAACATACACGAACTTGATGCACTGCGACCTTACGGTCTAGTGAGCCCCTTACTAGTATCCACTGACTATTTGTAGAACTTAAATACCATAGGCTTCCTTCTCAAACTCCTTTCGAATGACACTTATAGATCGTTTTGCCGTAGTTAGCTCATTGATCTTCTGTGGATTATACGAGCCCTATACTAGATCATGATCATCAATCTAAACTACAGACATGATCATGTTATTTAAATGGACTATTTGCCAAGTCTTCTCTTGACAGATCACCAAGATAGCTATCTGTTCATCGATCATCTAGCCAGCGAGTCAATACTGTACTTGTGACGATCAGAGCAACTAAAAAAATTGATCGCAACCAACTGCGAAGAGGATCCAAGAGCTGGGGAAGTGTCCTTTCTACGATCTGAATTTGGCTGGGAAATCGAATCTACACGGCACAGTTCGTTTTTTGAAGCATTCTGCGCACCGTTTACTATTGATTTTCGATAAATTACACGATGTTTTTTGCTCATTACAAAATAAAAATAAAAAATTCAGACTACGATAAATTATAAACAAAATCACCACATGTAACAATACCCAAGAGATAATCGGACTGATCGCTACGATCTATGATCGATCGGATAAAGTGTGAGAGTTGAAGATTGATCGCTTTACAAGAGCCAATGGCGAAGATCAATTCATTTTCCGGCCCGTCGCAAGATAGTTCATAATTTAAAAGCTTAAAGTCATCCAGCTACCATTCTCAAGACAGAATTAAATCCCCCACTCGATCGTGATTAATAGTTCAATCATCGTCCACCTATAGCGATCATCAAACGATCAGTTGGAATAATTTTCTTTTTGCAAGGTTTAAGCATTTCTGAGGACCTACATTTTACTTTGTCGGAGCATTTCAGTTCGTCGATCCGTTTAGCAATCTCTGGCAATGATCAGATGACTCATTTTCCTGCCTGCCCATTTTTTGCTGTTCACAATTTAATCATATTCAACTTGGTATAGTCCTTCCTCCAACCTGATTCACAAAGAGCCTACTCTACTGCAACATTCATCACGCATATGGTGTTCAAGTGTCGTCCACAGAGTGGAGCCAGCACATTTCTTTGTTAGTTTCTTCGAAAAGCAAAGCCAGCCATAGCCACCAGCGGTAGTTAGCAGCTCCTGCTCTGTGTGCCATTTTTCTCATCGTCTTCTTCTTAATCATGTGAACATCCCGTTTTGTGAAGGAAAAAAAAAAAAATAAAAATAAAGAAAAAGCTGAAGAACAAGAAAAACCAACGAAACATGTTTTAATGTTGTTGCTCTGCTTTCAACCGGTTTGTAGTAGTCGTCTCTTGATGAAATTCTCGTTTTACTCGATCATCATAAATCGATCCTCTATATCCTTTCCATTTTTTTTCTTTTAGTTCGGTTCGTTTCTTCACCCTGGTTTTACAATCAGGCGCTCGAATGTGTGTATCTTTATGAATCAACAAGAGAATTTCACAACAACATAAATATTTATCACCGAGTGGAATGATCGACAATGATCTTGCTGATGATCCACCCGTTGCGCTGTGGCCAGTCTCTACTTGAATTCATTACTTATCGTTATTTAGATCGAATTCAATTGAATTGTCGTGAAACAACCGAATTTGTGCGACTCAAACTGATAAATAAAAATGTATACCCCGCGCTGGAACGTTCTGTATTCTTATTTTTGATTTCAATTAGGCATTGGTGCTTTGTGGCATAGCCAGTCGTTTGATGGATCGATGGGTCATTGATTGATGTGCGATGAGATGATGACGATCGACGAGCGAAGTGGTGGTTGGCTCTCGCCCTACGGATGAAAGAAGCGTAATAATGTTCGATTTTGTTCGTAACTAGTTGCAGATAGATCTGAACCGTGTCCGGTTTCTTGATAGTGTCAGTGGCTGGGGTCTTTTGTTTATGATCCACAGATCAATCTTGGAGTGTATTTGTTGCATCCGGGACAGGGAGAATTTTTCAGTCTTCCATCTGTTGTTTGATTGGGCGTTATTGAAGACGGTTAACGATAGCAGGGGGGGGGGATATGGCTTTCAAGTCACCGATTATGACATATCTGATTATATGATCGCTTGAGACCAATAATCAGTAGATTATGAGTTCTATCACGATCAGTGGGGATATTACTGGAGCTGATTTTATAAAGAAGATATTGGTGAAGACATTGTATGATAATATTGCGGTAAGGACTTGCTTTGATAAGCCACATAACGAAGAAGATCGTTAACACGATCGTTGTCGATCGATGAAGTAGCTTTGTCAGCGTGATTTTAAAAAAAGAGAGAGAGATGAAGTGCGTTAGTGGTTCAATAATCCACTAAGCTCTGTAACAAGATCAGAGACGGGCTAAACGATATTGGTAGTGCAATGAGAAGCACACCAGGCAAGCAAATTGGGCAGCACCACAAGCAATTTTACTTATAGATCGTGAAACTCTGTTGAACTCACTTATGTGATCATTCCAGCCCGCTTAGGATATGCAATATCAACTATTATTTGGCAACTCAGCAAGTCAATGATAGTCTGTTTGAAGTTCTCGTTTAGAATACAAAAACACTCCAAAAAAGTATGATATGGCTGCCAAATGTCGCTACTTGGAGGACTGCCTTCGATCAGCGATCACTTCAGAAACTTATTGCACTAGTCTCTCCGGAGCTCCAGACTCGTTTACATTTATGACAACAAATTATATTTATCGCATGGCAAGGTGTGAAAAATATAGAATACTCCAGCGAAGATCAAGATGGAGGTATATGTTGAATGCCAAAAGTTGTATGATAGCAACTACAAGGTGCAGGAGAAAGAAAGTTGAAACTCTCCGTTTTAGCCAGGACTCACTTTTATAGTGAATCATGGCTAAAAGGTTAGGAGTATCTGCTACTTTTGAAACTTGAGTGGTACTTTTGGAGTGCTTCCATTTATAAGGATGTTATATTGCAATTATTTGATGGATTCCTGATCGAATATAGAAAGTTGCCATTTTGGTTAAATAGAAGAATGATACTTTAGATTCCAAGTCCTGGCTAATTTACATGCGCCGTTCCAAAGAATAGTCAATAGTTTCTCAAAAGTCAGTATATCGTAAATATTTCGCATGACAACAAAAGTCACTATCAAGTATCAAGCAAGTCAGTTAAAATTCCACCACCCGCACATAACATGCGACTCATCATTAGATCGCATTTGTTTGTGTGCGAAGGACATCCCACAACTGGGTCACATGGCAATTTTCTTTCAATCATTCAAAGGCATCATTAGGTTTTCCACTTGATAATCACCTTGAATTCCTGGCAAATATCACCTTGAAACCAAGGCGGGACGAAAGAGAGAAATCGATGTCATCAACTCCTTCACAGTAAACAACTATACCCCGCCCTAAACGAAAATAGTCCCATTGACTGTATGTATATAGCCGTTCGCATTTCTCTGACCTTTGCATGTTCCACCCCCATTCGAAGACTAAACGAATTCAAAGGAGAGAAAGAACCCCCTAATTAATTGGTTTTCTAACCAACACAAACCACCCAAATTGTAATCTAGCCTTCACACGTAGGCACAAGAGCGTATATGTACCAACTGTATATATGTATATACAAACATGTCCATCATTTACGTGGGGTTTCAGGTGCAACTTATAGTGACTGTCCATGCCACCACTAGCCGATGATGACATTGAAACGAAGAATGATGAGTGGTTTTGGTGTTGAATATTTCACATCTTCTCTGCCGCAACGACAGATATGGGTGGAGGCGGAATGAAAATATGAGACGCAGGCCTAGATGTTCATAAATTCATGCGAAGCTTGGTTGAAAATTGAGATCAGGGAGCTTCCAAATGTCGGCAAGTGAAATATTTCAGATGTCAGCACGTGAAATATTTAACCATTAGGTTTGTGTCTTAGGTGACAATTATCTGTGTGTTTGATGTACAAGGTGGTTATCTGAACTAAAAAGAATCGGCTTGTATTTTTTTCTGTTCGGCGAAAAAAACAGCATGGACTTTGGGGAAGAGACAAAAATAATACGAGCTTTTTAGCTACTCGATTTAGTCAATTCAGGCACAAAACGTTCGCAGTAGAAACGTTCCAAATTATCTGGGATCTCCAGAGGGCGCTTATGCTCATAAAACGTTTGAAAAGACTAATAATGTGTCAACTGAAAATCAGCTTGGATTCAAAGATATTTCAAGGACTTTACATTCATAGTGACAGAGCTGTCAAATTACACAAAGTTTGCCTTGAAAATCAGTCGACGATTAGCTGATTGATTTCTAAAGAAATTGGAAGTCGACTCCTTACTTTATCACAAAACCTTGTTCATAGTTATGAGGCTTATTTTTAGCTCGTTCAACTGTCAATGGCAATGGCTATGGCGTCATGCTGAATGACTTTTTGCGGTGAAAATAAAAATGACGATAACCCAAACAAGAAACGAGAACTTCATTTGTATGACCAAGTATCACTTATTGTAAAAGAAGACTGCGCTTCAAAACTAGAAATATTTACAGCAAATTTTGAAAACTGTGATGCATACACTCCCCCCTCTGAGATCGCATAATCCACGCCCGTAAATTTATATATTGTTCCCTAGCAAAGGTTGCATAAACTTCTTTTAAACACTCCAATAAGCTTCTTCTGGATATTTGCATTTTGTTCATCCGCGTAACATTTGAAGCAAAGACTTTTAAGAACTTCATATGAAATTGGTATCTACTGGAATTTGCGGATGAACTCGCCGGCGAACGAAAGAAGACTTCGACACCTATCACTTGGTTAGAGGATATTTGGAATTTTGTTGAGAATATTTTGGCGATTGCTCTAAATTGTGCCAAATTTGGGGTTTATTTCATAATGAAATTAAAAATAAGGAAAACTAAATTTTTATTAGATTTAAAATAAATATTGTTGATATTGGATAAACTAATTTAGATTAAAGGAACTTTGTAAAGGGTTTTTCAATAAGAGCGCTACAAACGTTTTTTTAAATAAAACAAAAAAGGATATCAATGAAATTCTTTATTTCTGTGAAAGTACGTTCGATGCCATTATATGTATGGAACTCGATTTCTTTTGCATGGCCACCACGGGCACGCTTGCAGAAGTCCAGACGCTGAACCCAATTTTCGACGGTTTTCAAGCATAAATCGGCCGATACTGCTGCAATTTCACGTTCGATATTCGTACGAAGTTCATCAATCGTCGCTGGCTTGTTGGCATAAACCATAGACTAGCCCCACAGGAAATAGACTAACGGCGTCAAATCGCCGAGGCGGCCAAGCGACTGGACCATTTCGTGAGATAACACGTTCTCCAAACTTGGTTTCCAATAAATTGACTGTGACATTCGCTGTGTAGCTTGTGGCGCCGTCCTGTTGGAACCACATGTCCTCCAAGTCCATATCATCCAATTGGGGCCAAAAATATTCGGTTATCATTGAACGGTAGCGATTCCCATTCACAGTAACGTGCCGGTCTTGATCATCACGGAAGAAGTACGGCCCAATGACGCCGCCGGCCCATAAACCACACCAAACCGTAATTTTTTCGGGATGCAATGATGACTCATGGAGTACGTGTGGATTGCTGCCTGCCCAATACCGCATATTTTGTTTATTGACGAAGCCATTTAGCCAGAAATGAGCCTCATCGCTGAAGGTGATTTTTCGATGAAAATCCGAATCATTTTCAAGTTGTTGCTCAGCACAATTCACGAACATACGACGCTTCTATTGGTCAAGCGGCTTCAGTTCATGCGTCAATTTAATGTTGTAAGGATGTAGGCCAAGATCTTTTCGCAAAATTCGCCACAACGATGTCACAGAGATGCCCAACGCTTGAGAACGACGTGTGAGAGACACATTTGGGCTTTCTTCAACTGAAGCCTCAGCGGCAGCAATATTCTCGACACTACGGGCACTTCTTTGTCTCACTGGCACGGGAACATTTTGTACTATGCCTGTGGATCCAAATTTTTCTACTAGACGCTCAATTGTTGATCTGCTATGACGATTATGACGACCATAAATTGGACGTAGCGCTCTTAACGTTGAGGCCACTGCCTCAGAATTTCGGTAGTAAATTTTAATAATTTCGACTCGTTGTTGGCTCGTACATCTTTCCATCATGAAATGGCAAACCTTACTGAAGAGAAATGTCAAAAGAGCGGCAAGAAATGCAACAAAAATAAAAAATCAAAGCAACAGTTCGTCCATAAGTAGGTGTGTTCCGTTCCCAACTTCAGCTGCTTCAAGACTTAAAAGTCTCAAGATGGATTTCGAGTTTTTTCAAACGAAAATTCTACGACTAAGAAACCCTGCGTGATTTTGTCGGATTCCCCCAGTTGGCTGCTTTTTTTAGAAACATTAAAACCAGATTTTCAAAGGCAAACTGAATAACTTCTAATTGCAGACAAGAACACACACTTTTCCTTCGTATCTAACTTACTGATAGCAGTCTTATAATTTCACAGATAAGATAACGCACAACGTTCTACTTCGATTTGAAGTACATAACCATTCCCTCAATCTTATCTCTTATAAACAATAAATTACATAAATAAAGTTTCAAGGGAACAACACCACACATTTCCCCGAAATCCCCCGCTTAAAAAAATTGTACAAAAGAAAGAGCAAGTCATTCCACCAAATTCTATACAATTAGCAATCTTTTGTATGTATACATACATATATTTTGTTTTTGTTTTGTTCGAAAACCTTTCATCGGTTTTTGGTCGCCTGTGTCAAATTAGCACCTCCATTGATACACACAGCCAGACTATGGCGACATTGTACGCTATCAGTGAAAGTCTTTATAGTTTGCTTCGAATAATAATGACTAATGGGCCGGATGATGAGGACGAAGAAAATAAAGAACGCCCCACTTTGGGCAACTTGGAGGCACAATACATAAATTGACTGGCAAAAACGTGTGCGACTCTATTAATAACTTGTTTTTCACTTGACAAAATATTTAAACGACAAAGTTTACGGCCACGGCCACCCACTATGACCGGGAAATTCACATTCAGAACACGATATCCTCCAATTAAAGCTGAAAATTCTCAGCTCACGCTATAGGGTATATATCCACTGTACAGGTACACGTTACGGGAATGTGAGTTAATGTCGGTTTATTTTTGAGATCGATTACTGCATGGTCGGAAACACTACTTCATAGGAATGGATTCGATCGAGTAATTTCCCAACTTGGGGTGTAATCGGTTTTTATTTCTCGCGCTAATATGTCGGCCGTCAGTTTGAGGTCGTATAGATGTTTTTTTTTTTTTTTTTTAGTATACGACTAGCGTAATTTTATTATTTGTTTACACTGCGTGAGTTCAGTGTTTGTTGGCCTTGTGTATGAAATATTTATTACGATCAAGACCTTTTGTGGCTTTTGTCGATAGCAAGTGGAATTTTTGGTTTTAGTTTTGAAAAAAGTTACCTCGACTAAGAATAGTTACTTTGGCGATAGAATGGAAATCGTGAGAGCTCACACTTTGTGACAAGATAAGAGTGAGTTCAGTCTACAGCTGCAGCGGTGGTTTCTACGACGTTTCTACGAGCTCCTCGAAAAAACAGATGAGCAATGTCCTAAGTGTGACGTTAACATCGTTCTCTGTGAATAGACTGTCGGAAAAAGTAAGGAGACAATTTTGAATAGCTAGATTGGAAAGCTTAGCCTAAACGACAGCACTTGTGACTAAGGCTGATTGATGACTTTTGCTGCAGGACATTAACGTTTAGTCTCACCATGGTTTCCTCACCTCCATAGTCGTAAAAATGAACGTGGCTGTCACCGATCATCAAACCTTCAGCCAAATTGAACATGGTACGCTTGAAATAAGCGACGTCTTCCGTACCTAATGTAGAAGTAAGAAGGTCGCAAGCAGCCGGCAAAATCTCGGACTAATACCTTGCTGTGGCTCAATTTTCTGTAGACAAACACAGCGGCAGAGCTGCTGTTCTAGTTCAAACTACATATTTTTGACTGGGTTGACAGCAATCACCAAATAATTTTCAAGATTTGGTCGTGGGCTGATGGTGAATGGAACCTCACTCACATGAAAAAAGACCCGATGAAACTGTGCGCATACAAGATCCTGTCTCCAGTTGGAACGCCTGAAACCAATGGCCCTAACCATTGTTAGGCTCGGCAAGCTAAAGAAAGTTCAAGTAGTTTCAATCGTTTCCCGCCCTATATTTATCGATTTTTAAGCCGCACACGGTAGTAGTTATTGAGACAAGTTTTATAGATTTTATAGAGCAATGTCGTGACGTTCCTGCCTTACTTGCAAGTTTGCGCAGAATATTGACGGAGAGGACCATTACGATAGGAGCTTGCCGAGACCCTTGATGTCAAACAAGGAATTAGACACGTGTATTCTTCAAGATCATACCTTAGAAGCTTACAAGCCAACGCCAGACGTAAAATTTTCGAAAAGTCTGTGGAATTGCTTACACTATACATATTGCCATCATTGGTAGAACTTAGCGAGCTTTCACTTGAGTGTTTATTTAGATTAATTTAAGACGGAAGCCTCAAAAATGGGTTCACTTGGCAAAACTAAGTATATGCTTATGCTGTCAATAAGTTGAGACACGCAACGACGATGAATTGAATGCAATTAATTAATTTTAGGACTTTCGTTACATTGTTATTATTTATATCTAAAAATGTGATCTCATTAGAAATCAAATGAAGCATTAGGCATGAAAGTCTCAAAGGATTGTTAGAAAAGACTAAGGAGACACCTGTGTCCTCTTTTTTGGCTAAAATGCATGAACTTAAAAATCATCTTTAGTTATTTTAAAAGCAAAATTCTTTGGGAGTTTTCTGTTCCGTTTACTCTTTAATTGGAGCCTTGGTTAGACCCCTCAACAACAAGCAATTTTAAGGTGTTCCTTAACTTAGTATTAAGATTCGAGAGATATTCGAATCAGACCACCATTGTCGGGTTTATTTTTCGTCTATCAAACCTAGGGCTAGCTTCTCACAAGCATTCGTTTTGTGTGAGTTTTTCAAGTTTGAAACGAGTGGAAGGGATCTAAAATTGTATGCCGACTCCAAACGGCCAATTGAGAAGCTATTTCAAGACAGTTGAGAGGTGAGGTGAGAGTATACCTCTCGGATGTTTGTTTGGATGGAATTTGGGTTTTTGCGGGATTCGAACCTCGGATCCCTCGCTTAGTAGTCCAACACACTAACCGCTAAGCCACTGCGACTACAAACCTAGTTTAGATTTAACTCTCCGTAGCTTGCAATTTTGTTGTCGAAATGCCTCTCAGTGGACGATTAAAAACAACAACAACTAAGAAAATTCTATATAAAATCCACTCCCCCTTTTTGGTGCTGAAGCTTGGACTGTGTCTAAAGCCGCTGAAGATATTCTCAGTTTTCGAAATCGTTCTGGTAAAAAAATTGCATATCAGTTGTCTAAGATGGCTAAGACATGAAGACCGAACGAACATGAACTGTTCAGCCGTCTAGTTTAGAAAGTAGGCCGTTTAACAATCTGTGGTCCATTTTAGGACTTTGCTAAAACTATGAACGGCGACTTTAGTTCCACCAAACAATTTTGTGTTCTGTATCAGTTTTTATTCTGAAGAACAATCAACAAATTTACTGAAATTCTCCGAGCCAATCACTAGGAGATTCTAAAGGGAGTAATATTAGTTTCCATCAGTAATCAACAAAGTCCACTCGGAGACTCTTTAGTTTGCTTTCCTTAGGCACGTTTATTATTGAATGTTTATTGAATGTAGTAGTAGTATAATTTCACATTAAGATTAATCTTATTTGCTGTGATTGGCTTGAAGTTACAAAATTTAAGAATTAAGAATACAAGAGTGGGTAGTCACTTTAAGTGAATATAAGAATCGAGTTTACAAATTATACATATTAAGATTTATATAATAAGTTTTCAATATTTAAATGTTCTAAAATATAATAAGTTTATTCATATAGATTTATGCATTTCTGGCAAAGTATTTAAAAAGATATATTTTAAATGTATTTGCGTTTGTGATTCTCCTGAGGTGTATGGGTAATGAGTTCCATTGGCGGATGGCATGGACAAAAAATGTACGCTCGGACTGTATACAGTTAAATCTCGGCTGTATTAAAACAATAATTGTTCTTTGAGAGCTGGGAAAATTAAGCCTGTTGTACAAATAGTCAGGTTGATGCGATTGCATGATCCCAAAAAGTAGTGTAAGTGATCTAAATGTAATCAAGTCTTCTATTCTCAAGCCTGTTATTTGCCTGGAATAAGCGGAAATATGGTCGTAATATCTTTTGTTGAACACATATCGAGCCAAATTATTATAGATTAAATTTAATTTCCGTTTATTATTGTAATCGACACTACAAAACACTTCCGAACAGTACGTGAGGATAGGCAGGAGTAAAGATTTTACAAGTAGCATTTTGGTAGCAGTTGGAATACATCTTTGGGTACGCCAAAGCAATCGAAGACCATTATAGACTTTGCTAACAGCTGTTGCTATGTGATCAGTCCAGGTTAGTATCTCATTGAAAACGAGACCCAAATTCTTTGCAGTATGGACGTATTCAATCACTGATATTCCCAGTTTTATTGAAGGAAATCTGGAGGTGTCTAAGCGGTGCTTATATATGCATAATGTTTTTGACTTTCCCGGATTCAAGGACAGGCTGTGCTTAAGTGCCCACTGCTGAATAATTTGCATGTCCTCATTAATTTTAGCTATTGTATTTGCAGTGTTATTTAACGGGCAGCTACGGTATAACTGGACATCATCGGCGAACATGTGAACTGAGCAATGTTTGACTAGTGTAGGAAGTTCATTAACATATAGGGAGAACAGCAGTGGACCAAGGACTGAACCCTGTGGTACACCTGTTGTTACGCTTAGGAATGAAGACAATCTGTTGCCCACTGCCACACATTGTTGACGCCCAGTCAAGTAGGAGTATAACAGTTTTACTGCAAGAGGAGAAAGACCAACATTATTTAACAGCTTTTTGCAGAGTTCAAGGTGGTTTACAGTGTCAAACGCTTTTGAGAAATCAAGCAGTGTTAAAAATGTACAACAGCTGTTGTCCATGGCTTTACGAATGTCATCGACAATAAGCAACAAAGCTGTTTTGCAACTTCTTTTTTCACGAAAACCGGACTGAGCAGAACTCAATAGATTGTTTGTAAAAAGGTAGCCTTGAAGCTGCTTAAGTATGGCTTTTTCGAACACTTTCGATAAGAATGGCAATATGGATATAGGTCGATATTCTGTGTTTACCCCATTTTTGGGCTTAGGTATTGGAAGTATTTTGGCTTTTTTCCATAAAGGAGGGTACTCGCAAGTGGTAAGTATGTTATTAAAAATATAATTAATGTATTTCAAAATAATCGGAAGAAGAAGCTTCACAAATTTAGGATTTATATCATCCAGTCCTGTAGCATTTGACTTTATAGATAGAATTGCTTCAACTATGTCTTCGTCCGTTAAATTGTTGAATTTAAAGTTGTGCTCACTATCATCACCCTCTCGCATTTGCCAAGGTAATCTAGTTTCGGAATTGGAATTGGAATATTGCGTTAATGGTACTCCAATAGAGACAAACTGCGTATTTAGCATATCGCAATCTACATCAGCAGCTACTTCTATTTGTTGTCTTCCATTCCCTAGTTTACGCAATTTTTTCCAAATATCACTTCCGGACTGATTGCTAGAGGAAAGAAAGTGTTCGTAATAGGCGCGCTTCGCGTTTAGGATACGGGAAACAACCAAATTACGTAGAGCTCGGTACATGTCATAAAGTTCCTGTAGCTTATAACGTTTCCAACGGACATATGCGCAGTCCCGTTGTTTGATTAAATCAAGTAATTGATTGTTAAACCAGGGTGGCGAATTTGATTTAATAAGTTTTGATTTTAGTGGAACGTGTTGATCGAAAAGCATTTTTATATTGTGTTGAAAAGAAGCTACTTGTTGTTCAACCGAAGACATGTAGTAAATTTGCTCCCAATCGATATTAGCAACATCGGTCTCTAAACTTTGATAATTAATATTTTTGAAGTCTCTAAAAGTAATTATGTTCTGTTTTCCTCCCATTGGTACACCAATGTCATATGTCAAATATATTAAATCATGCTTCGAAAAACCTGGAGCTGATAACTGATTGTAGAATAGAGTTTTAATGACATCTCCTACAAAGAAAAGATCTAGAAGAGTTGCAGTTTCTTTTGTAAAATGTGTTGGTGTCAACAAATTTACTGGTCTTAGATTAAGACTCCTGAAACTATCAACTAACTTAGCTGAAGTAGCAGAATTGAGCAAATCACAGTTGAGGTCCCCACATATAACAACGTTGGAGACAGAACATGACAACTCCTCCAAAATGGTTAATATCGGCGTAGGATCAATGTTTTTGTTTGGCCTATAGATAACTCCAAGAAGTAATCGTTCTGCACCAAAATGAAGTTTTAAAAACAAGTATTCAGACGTACTATATATGTTTGATTTGTGTTTAATTTCGCAATATATATCGCTGCGCAGATAAACAGCTACGCCCCCTCTTACACGACCAATTCTATCACCGCGGAAAAGTCTATATCCCTCAACATCATAGGCACTGTTTTTTATTTCGGGAAAGAACCAGGTTTCGGAAACACAAATCACATCAACCCTAGAATTTATGAACAACTGACGAAATTCATCCAGTTTGGGTGCAAGGCTTTGAGCATTTATATGGCAAATATTTAAGCCTTTTTTTTGCATACTTAAAATTCGTATCATTTGATGCAAATGACCACCGCCAGAAAACCCATTGCTACGAAAGGTACCTAATAGCATAATTGAACGAAAAGAAAAAACACAAGAGAGACACAAGCGCAAACAATAACAGAAAAATTTACAAAATAAAATAAAACAGATAATTTGACTTATGTAAACAATGAACAAGATAATAAATTAAGAGAACAATAATATAAAACTTACAAGAGAAAAAAAGATTTGACTATTAAAACTATGTATAGGATAACAAATTAAGAGAGTAAATTATATGACATGAACAGAGATGACGACAACTATTGTAAAATAAGTTAGCGGTTTACTCGCTCGTTATGTGTTGACTGTAGCAGTTCTTCTCACTTGATGTCTCTCGGCAGCAGCATTTAAACTATCAATATCTTCTAATAGCACTTTTTCTCCATCGTTGCTGAATTTGACGAACACAGAACCGGATTTGGTATAGACAGTTGATAGTTTTCCTTCATTTTTCATACGAGTCGCATGCTGAAGAAGTGAACGATTTTTTGTAGTCAAGCTCTCATTCACAAACACCATCTTTCTGGATCCATCAGCAGCATCAAATCCGAAGTCGCTTAACAGCAGTTGGCGTTTTGTTTTTTTTCGGTAATCGGTTGCACGTATGTCGTACATATACAAAACATTCACAGTAAATGATTAAAACGACCGCAGTACAACCACCTGACCATCCATCCCATCTGGTACAATAGAACAGCCCTTTATTAGAAGACTTTATTCAGTCTGATTTATTTCTTCAAACAAGAAATGTTGTGTGTTTAAGTGTTCTCTAAAATAAAATAGTAGGTATTTTGAAATCAAATAACAATTTACAAACAAGAAACAATGTAAACGTACCCTAAGCAAATACAACTTGCTGTCAATAGGTGTTTATCCACTTTGACAGCTGACAGCGAATGAATGGACAGGTTCAAGTATATAGTTAAGTAAGTTTGACAACTGGCTGACTGACTTAGTTTCGATTGGCCTAGTTCGTCATGTGAACAGTTTTCTGTTTTTTTGTGGTTGACGTGTGTGGATGGGTAGCCCACGAATCAAGTCAAGAATTTCGTGACAGAGTACTAAGTTGACAATTCGTAGGTAGGTATATGTGGCTGACGTAGAAAAAGTGGGGTTCCATTTAGTCTTTGCATTCAATGTACATCTGGTCCAGAAAAATCTAATCGACTTAAGACAACTAGGTTTTTGAATGTGTCCAATGATACCCAAATTGCTGTGAATGAAGTCTACTTCTTTACAGCGGTGTATGCAATATGGGTGCATATTATTATCGGTTGTCACTTGTCACACGAAGGTAATGTTTCATTCCTATTTAAGATCTTCCCAAAGGCAACAATAACTTCTTTCATTTTTTAAACGTCAAATGTACGTTTTATGATTTAGTTCAAGTAAGCAATTAAGTAAGTCTGACAGCTGTCTGACTTGATGTATCTCAGTTTTGATTGGCGTAGATCGGTCATAACAGCTGTTTAAGTTGACGTTTATGTAGGAGTAGCCGATGGATCTAGTCAAGACATTCGTGACTGACGTTCTAAGTTGACAGTTCGCATATGCGGCTGACGTATGAAAAGTGACCTTACCGACCAATCTAGTTTTTGCGTTCAGGTTACATCCAGACCAATCTAGTCGACTTAAGATAACTAGATTTTTTAGTGTGTCCAATCTCCACAAAGTTTTAAATTTAATTGTTTTGATAATAATTATTGCGACGAATGTACAAATTTTTCACACAAAATTTGACAACCAGAACCGACGTTATTTTGAGGAGTTTCTTAACTTCTCAAGATCTCTATTTACATTGAGTCTAATGATCGCTAGCACATAGTATTCCAGATTCCAGGAAGAATCCCTTCAACAGCTTTCGCACCAACGGAACAAAAATGACATTTGGTAGAATTGACGTTTCTTTTGATTTCAAAAGAAAATTAATTCATGCGGCTATGTTTTTGTTGTCCTCTTTCTGTCGGTCTAGTAGGTAATTTTTAGCTAGATGAAGGAAAACATGTTTTATGGTTGTACTAGAGCAATAACACAAAGGAGTGTGTTTTTTTTTATATAGAGTTTGGAATGTCACCCTGCTATAAATAAAACATTTTTTTTTACACACCTTTGGGGTACCTTTATCTAGGTTTAATCGAAATTATTCATTTTACTTAAAGTTATAAGAACAGTTTTTAAATTCTCTAAAATTAAAAAAATAAGTTTTCGTCCGCCTAAGGGAGTTGTCCGTCCAAGGGGAAACAAAATGTTTGCAAACAAATGAAATATAGAAACACTTCTCCAAATTTGTTTTAAACGATACAAACATCACAACCAGTGTTGCCATACAAATATTTGGGCAAATGTGACAGCAAAAAATCTGCAATGCAGATTTCTATGGAAAAATCTAACTTCACAAATTTGTTCTTAGTTAAGTAACAATAATAAAAATAAAATAAAAAAATAAAAAAAAGAGCTGAAGACGAAAATGATAGCATACAGCGAAAGTAAGTGCGTAAAAAATGTTGAAATTCCTTTTTTAAAAGAGTAAAACACATTATTGCGCATGCAGAAAAATAAATCTGGTCTGAAAGATTTCTGGTTGTTAAAAGTCTGCAGCTAAGTTGAAAATCTGCAAAATACATACAAATCTGCACTTATGGCAACGTTGATCAAAACACAGAAAAAAAAAATGCCTAGAACCAAAATAAGGTTAAAAACGTTTTTCTGAACGTCAAGTTTTTGTTTATTTTAGGCCTTTTTTTTTTCTTTTTTTTTTTATAATAAACACGCGCTAAAGAGGTTGTGACTACTCTTATGGTGTAGTTTGAAGTACACAGCGCGGGCGTTTAGCACGAACAAGAATAGAAAAGAACAGAGAATATGGTACTGGTTTCTGCGTTCAATGGGACGAAATGTTGTCGGAAACTGTTATACAATTTGCTTATGAGACTGTTCTGAAATGTGTCAAAATCAAATATTTTCTTTTCTGAAAATTCCGTTTGATTTTTGAAATCAGTGTAAATTGAGTTCGCTTTGTCTTAAGTACATCATACTCTCTATAAATTAAAGCAATTACTTTTAATCAGTATTTTCGTTAAGGCCTCTTTATTTATTTTTCTCATGAAATGACATTTAGACAATTTAAAGTCCGTATGACACTACATATTTTTTGCATTTCTCCTGCTTTTAAAATGAAACAAGAGCAGTACGAAATATTAGAATGAAAATTCAAATATAAAAAAAAAAATAATAATAAAAAATGCATTCAAATTACATTTTTCAGCTGCTGGCAGCTTTTTTTTGACATTGCAAGATTATTTGAAAATAAATTCGTTTAAAAATTTGCTTTGCAAACAATTGATATCCCTTTCGTAGTACTTTTTTGGACTCATTCACATGCAGCCGACTTTTCAACATGATATGATAAGAATTAGAGAAAAATGTAGTGTTATACAGGCTTAAGTGGCATTCCATTCCAGCAGCTGAATAGGTAAAACATATGTTGCCTCATTTAAAACGAAGCTGTGCTATTCTGCTCTGACAGTTCTTCACTAACTTGTCGTGTTCTGTTCCCGTTTTGCTTCATTAGTTAGAGATGATTTGTTGCTTTTCACAATATTTGAAACTTTATCAAAGTATGTTTGTAAGTCAACGAGAAGCTGAAGGTGTCAATCTTTCAAGCAATGAAGTCTGTTTTAGAGACTGGGTACATTCAAGAGTCTAGTCATCTTAAGTCGACTAGATTTGTCTGGATAAGATGTAACCTGAACGCAAAAACTAGATTGGTCGGGAACGTCACTTTTTCTACGTCAGCCACATGTGCGAACTGTCAACATAGTACTCAGTCACGAATACATTGACTAGATTCGTCGTCTACCCCTCCATAAACGTCAACTAAAACAGCTGCTCATATGACCGATTTCAGTCATTCAAAGCCGAGATATGTCTAGTCAGACAGCTGTCAGACTTACTAAACTAGATACTTGAACGTTTTCACTGTTTCATGAGACTGCTCTGAACTGTTTACTACACTATTTTCACCACTTACTTCTGGGGTGAAATGTGTCAAAATCAGATGTTTTCCGCTGAAAGAACAATTTGCGGCAAATACATCTACGAGTCCGCCTCCGGTGAAGGGATATCCGCATAAAATAACACAAATGTATGAAGTCGGAAACATCAAAGTTTGGTGAGAATATTTTGCCTGGCTTGGAGAACTGTTCGCCAAAAGGAGCTGTCACCATTGACAGATTTCACTGGAAAATAAATCAAAATAAACCAAATACAGATGAGCAGCATTTACTCAGGACTGTTGCCACGCGATATGTATATACTTTAAGGAGTTATTCGGTGAGAGAACGGCACCCAAGCTTGGGTTTTATTCACGAGAATAGGATGTGAATACCTATACCAATATTGGACAGAAATGTCGCTTCAGACGTGTGAAATTCTGTTAGCAACAAAAATCCTCATAGGTTAGGTTAAACAGAGCAAGGAAAGGTCTCAGTCTTATAATTTATCGCTTAACTTAAAAATAATACAACAACAATTTAAACATACTTCACTTCAGCAGCGCAGTGTTGAAAACTAGCTACCGCTTCGATGGAGAACACATAGCTGGGAATAGCAATTCAATGAACAAAAAACACACACAAAATTTCCTCCTTAACAGCAGCAGATGTTCTCCTTGAATAATAATAATCCTTTATTCAATGCCACATATTCCCTTTGATGATGGTGTTATATTGCACTTTTCGCACTTGGCTTGACGCACACACTAAGCACTGTAAAATTTATCTATAGATATACTTTATTTTCTTTCTTTCCTTTTTTTGTTGCTCTCTTTAAATTTTCTTTTTTTTCTAGCAAACTGCCGCAAATCAATCACACAGACACTGGGGAAGGAATTAATTGAACATTTAATACAAAAAACATTTATATACACACGGATTATTTTGAATTTGAAATGCGCGCTCTGAATTTAATGACCGCGCACACCACCGCCGTTTTCATCATCTCATCCGCAGTAACGACGAGTTTAGCGAAATAATTCAACCGAGTAGCGATGCGATGCGATGCATATGTGTACCACACGTGAATTATGATTAATAGCGCTCTGCAGGGAATACTCTCATGTACCGTTACTGTTTCGACTCAGAAAAAAATCAAAACTATCTATCCGCAAGAGGAAGTCATTTAAAATTCAATAAAAAAAAAAAATCCGATTAAGACAGCAAAAAAACAGAAAAAAAAAAAACCCTGAAGAGAACAAACAAATTTAGAATGTCTCCAGATGCAAATGCGGACAAATGATAAATGTCTCAAAAGAGAAAAATAAAAAGCAAACACCACCGAGATACATGAGACACAACTTCAACTATACAACGACGACGACAGTAGTTTTATTTGGGTTTCTCCACGAAATTTTCAAATTTTTCACAGTATCTTTGGAGATAAAAAAAAATTAAAGAAAAAACCCGACCGTTCACATATATAATTTTCCGTCTTCTTGAACCCACCACACACAGCTGACTTTCTTCTTTCTTTTGATAGTAAATTGGTTTTGCTACCCAGGTGAGGAAGAAAGATACTTCGCTGAACGATATACCCCCCGTCTGTCGGGTGTATGTATTTTTCTGCTGTATTGGAAGGTGTTTTAACCAGTTTGAAAGGAAATAGCAACGACTACGAAGAAACCGATTAAGATACAATAGAAAAACAGCAGAAAAAAAACAAATGAAACTTCAACTTTAAACAAAAAGAACCGAAATGGAAAAAAAAACGGAAAAAAGAAACTCCTTTATGAGGCTCTCGACGGGACGACTTGCAACGCGGAACCTCTGTCTAACTTCTTCTCCGGCAAGCGATCGAAAATAGACTAAAGTCCGACAAACAGTCACAGTGCCATTGGACTGGTGTTGGAGCAATTCGAATACATATATTTTTTTTTTTCAATCGTGTTTAGATATTCAATACAGATGCAGCGATTCAAGTGTTGGTAATGTCAGCTGATTGTAGTGGTTGGTTGTTTTTGTTGTATGAAATGACAATGAACGTGTCAGCCAGCTCACAAAAAAAAACAAAAACAAAAACATGAAAAAATGAAAAAGTGCAGTGTTGCCGGTGGTAACTCAGGATAGAAACCAAACATTAAACAAATATTCAGAGCATCACATAGAAAATATATAGACAAGTCGACACAATGGCGCTCTCGCTCTTAGATAACCGGAATTAAGCGGGACAGACTACATTTTTAATTGACGTTGTCATCGTGTGCTTTTTTGTTTGTTTTTGTAATGTAATTTGAACACCCGATAGCGTCGGCCCCAAACACTTGCAAATGACAATCAATGAATCATACGTGCCCGACATTACGTCGGAATGGATATCAATTATTTTGTGCAAACAAACTTCGAGCTGATTGCAAATTAATGACAAAGTTACTGGATTGTTTATATAATTTGTCGGATAGGACACAATTTTGTTAAGAAAAACTAATTTGCCGGTTAAACTAATTGTGAAACCTCGATCGTGCTGCCATCTGCGCACGAGGATCGCTGCTGCTGCAGATTTGAACGAATTTCCACTTGAAATTAAAATGTATGTACCGTGGAAATATACTTTCCGGGATTATATAGAGATGAACGCTATGGTCTAAATTTTAAGCCGGTATAAAAGTAACTGAATTGAACTGAAAAGTGGAAACACTGAGTCAAATATCGCGCTAACTGGATAGGTTGAGCCCCAGGTCCACCCCGGACTGTAGCGCCACCTATTTCATTTCATTTATTTAAATTGAACGCTTACACATTAAGACATGATCTTTTAATATAGTGAAAGCCTAATAACGATCAATTTGATTATGATACAAGTTATTAAAAGCCATGTTCAGAGATTAAAAAAAAAGAAAAACTGTAACTAAGTGTAAAACTAAATCTGTCATTTGCAATTTGAAGCCAAATTAACAGCATAAAGGCTGATTCAAGCGAAAAAGGGCGGTAGTCGGTTCGTGCATCGGATGACTTGTAAGTTCATATTCCAAAAGGCGTTAAAAGAGTTAGCTGTCAAACGGAATACTGCCATTTTTTTACTTTTATAATCACCACAGTTTGACAAGTTACCATGAATCGACTCAAGCGTTAGCAACTTTACAAAAATATTAAAATTTCTTTAGAAAACCAATAACCAATCGTCGATGTGCTCAACTTAAAAACTCATTTTATAGGGTTACCATATAGCATTTACAGTCCTTGCACTTGTTATGACGTTTCAGTTGAAGATACCAATGACATTCAACTGACAAAATTTTCAGTAATTATTCTAAATGCGGAAATTATTATTAAAAAAAAATACGATTGAAATTCCAGCTCAGTTATAAATACGCAACGTGAATTTCGTCGTGAGGTCGTTTGCATCGTGGCTTCAGTGTGCAGGCAATTCCTCGCATCGTGGAAAAGTTTGAGCGTGAAACACCCTTTTGGAGCTTAGACCAACAACCATGGAGGAATTGGTGCAAAATGAAAAACAGAGAGTGTACTTGTGACCACACACTAGAACATGAATTGAAGATTGACGTCACTCTCACTCGTGAGTTCACTAATTCGGAGCTGGAAATGTTGGCCACAAATCCGGATTTTGGTGACCCTCACGGCGAGCTTTTTTTCATGCACCTTGACACCACTCGAAATATGTCCTTAAGCTAAGATTACATGTGTCTGGACAGGCGATCACACGTAGTAACAATTTAGGACAAGTGTTTGCGTCATTATGACGTCAGCATGTCAAAATTTGCCACGAAAATGGCACGTGTCGATTGGATTTAATTTGAGACGCGATTGCAGGAATAACGCCGTAAATATTGGACCGATTCTTCAAAAATTGGACCGACCGCTTGAAGCACTGCTAGCGAAGCCGACGCGGCCATTTAAATGATGTACTATTCAACACATCGTAGGCGCAGTGGCTTAGTGGTTAGTGTGTTGGACTACTAAGTGAGGGGTCGAGGTTCGAGTCCTGCAAGAACCCAAATTCCAACTTAGAGTTTTTTCCACTGCGCCACCTCTCGCGAACGTCTGACAAACATCCGAGAGTATAACTGTCTTGTCTTCTTGAGAGCTTCTCAATTAGCCGTTTGGAGTAGGCATAAAATTGTAGATCCCTTCCATTCGTTCCAAAAATGAAATCTCACACAAAACGAATTGTTGTGAAAAGCTAGGCCTAGGGACCCTCCAGACCTGTTGCGCCAACTATTTATTTATTTTTTTTACAATTCAATTTAATATCTCACACATTGTTAATTTTTTTTAATTCTTGCCGCTATCGTTCTTATCTAGTCACCATATATCACAAGGTTGTGGTCAGCAATCGTGCTTTTTGGACTTTACGCATATGAAGTAAGCCCAATCCAAAGGACATCCAACACTTCATTAGA
Organism: Cheilosia urbana; assembly: GCA_946477585.1. Taxonomy (NCBI): domain Eukaryota; kingdom Metazoa; phylum Arthropoda; class Insecta; order Diptera; family Syrphidae; genus Cheilosia; species Cheilosia urbana. The sequence continues at coordinate 27,003,881 of OX297853.1, forward strand.
CAAATGAAAAAACCCCATAGTTGGTGATCATACCTTCGGATGTTATTTCTTTAAAAATTAAGTCCGAGTTTGCGTTAAATGGAAATCAAAAACGCGCTATGATAAGTGACTTGTTATCTATACAGATAGTAGAGGTGAACATTTCTAATAAAATTGTAAAGTTTCTCTGTTTGTATGTGGACTTAAGCCCGCATCACGTTAGAACTATACTCACCCAATCGGTATGGATTTAGGAAGACCGAGCACCCAGAATGCCTTATCCTAGGTCTAGGTTTTTTTAATCTTTATTAAAGGTCCTATATTTTGATACCCACCGAGGCATGTTGCTTGCCAAAAACCTTCATATATGAGACAAAAATGTGGAGGTAGCAGCTGCATATAAAAGCCAGAGGATACTTTAGTCCGCAGTTTTAAATCTAGCTTATGCACTCTCCTCTTGTAAATGAGAACAGCGTTTGCCCGGCAAGTAAGAAAAAAAAGTATGAATCTCCTTCTTCCAGCAAGCTTTTACGTAGTTTCCGAAACCGGATGTATGCCGGTACTTTTTGAGGTGGAGTGGAACAGGTGAACTCCACAGGCGGACAAGTGTAGGGACACCAGGAAAGTTATGATCGTTTTAAACTAAAAGAAGATCTGACATAGCATTCTGTGAGACAGGACGTTTTGACTTATGTAACATTGAAAACGAAAGAAATTTTTTGTCTGCGCAAAAGCAAACTACTTTATTTATTTCTATTTCTTTGAAAAATATTTGAAAATATTTAGTTTTCTAATATAGAACAAAATATGCCAGATGCATTTACATGTATTTTCATTCGCTGCTGTCAAAACTCAAAGTAACAAGCTCTGCAATTCAAATGAAGCTGCTTCTTAAACGTTAACCAAGAGGAAGTTGAAAACGAAAGAAGTTATATGAATCAAGTTTTCGTTTTCACATTTTTTTTAAATGCGAAAGTGGTTTTCGTTTCACTTTTTATTGAATTCTATTCCTGATTAACCAATAGATCTTACTCTTACTCCTAATCGGTGGCCATTAACGAGCCATACGTGTCGAAAATTGTTCCTGTTTCGTATGCAAATTTGACATAATTCGTCCTATGCGTGGACAAGCAAAACGTGACAAATTAGACTTAATTTTCTGTGAATGGATGGTACGACTATTCTCGTGGTCCATTTTTTAAAGTTCTAGAGGGCTAACCAACAAAACCACAGGATCTAGAGGAGGAAGTCGAGAAAACCAAAGAAGTTACATGAAGCAAGTTTTCATTTTCACATGATTTCCTTCGTTTTTTGATATGTGAAAGTGGTTTTTGTTTCACTTTTTACGGAATTCTATCCTCGATTAACCGACAGATGTTACTCTAATTTTTTTGAAGCCATTAAAAGTGTCGAAAATTGTTCCTGTTTCGTATGCAAATTTGACATAATTCGTCTCATGCGGCGTTGTGTCCCTCCGACATTTTTATATGTAGTATTTTACTAGTTGTGGCAAAAATAAATCAGCCAATATGAAATACCATTTACTTGTTTTAATTGTTTCAGCGGTATTAAACCTAATCAGTGGAATCACATGACCAACAATTTAATATCTTTAAATGCATGACTTCATTACCAAATTTTCTTGAAAAAAAAAAACTGGCAACACTCTTTGGCCAGAGAGAAATAATTTAGCTCCCACACTACCAAAGAACTAAAAGCGATCAGAAAAAGAGTAAAAGACAACACCACGACGATATTCAAATACGTATAGTGCATGTACATACGAAAACGAATACGAAATACGACGAACGACAAATACAAGCAGCAGCACTGTAAAGTACGACTATCACCATTCACCAGTCACCACCACCACCTTTTTATCGCACTTCTTGCACACCCCATCTTTCTCCGGCATATTAATGTCATTACACTTGGAGGTTGGAGCTGGAATATTTATTCAATTAAACACACACATTACATACGCTTTGCAGCAGCACTGCTGTAGGTATAGATAATTAAACATATCTGCTGCTTGTAAATACATAATGAATAGTTTTCATTGCCTGCCAGTTGCACAGGTGTTAGAGTCAGAGGCAGATATAGTAGTATACTAGTTTGTAGCCGAGTCAGTATATCTTTTATACTTACAATCGAGTATATTAGTAAACAAAAAGCAAGCAAAACGAAAGACGGATTTTGTATGCGTAATCTTAAATAACCACAGAGACACATCTTTGATGGATGTGGCACTCTAATGCCCGCCGCCGTCGTCGTCCGTCGTATGGATGACATTGCAAAAGCAATACCCGACAAACGTTGTCCATACTACATTCACATGCATAAATTGGACTTTTGAGGAATCATATTAAATTCGTGCTATAAAGAAATGGATGAAAACAAAAAACCACCGATACCGAACCGAGACGTACTCGTACTCGTACCCGACCATGTAAATAGCAGATAAATCCCAGTGTGAAAAGATATCGTGGTGGTGATGACGACTTTTTATTCGGCGATATACCACTTGAGTCGTCATTGTGGTTGTAGAATGGACGTCACATTATGTGTGCGGTGCAACGTGTATGCATTTGGTTGGATATAATTTCACATGTCATCTGGATTTGGAGATTAGCGCAAAACGAAACGCAAAAGCAATGTAGGTATTTGTATACAGTTTTACATTATGTGGACAGTTTGGTTAGATAGTTCAGAAGAATGTCGGTTTGGAAATAGAACTGCACTTCTTTTGACCGAAGACAACAAAGGTTTCGTGAAAAACAAACGCGGTTACCCTGACATTCTCGATTAAGCGGAGGCACGAACCTTAGATTTAGCTAATGCAATGAATGAGTCACATCTATTTGATTTATATGTGCCCAGGAATTATATTTTGATCATGATGTATGAATATGAGTCGTGGGCAACCACCAACAAAAATCTACCCTGTTTCGGAACACTCTAACTTCGTATATTTTTTAAAAGAGTTGTTTGACGAAGAGTGCCGGCAAGCACATGCAGCAAAACAAAGTGCATACGAAGCGTCGCTGCATAGAAGGACGAGAGCAGTTCGTCAGCTCTACGAGCAAAAAAGGAGGGAAGAACATCGGCTTCTCCGGAGAAAAAAAGAGAGAGCATGAGAAGCGCGCGATCGAGGATATAGAGAGGTGTTACTCCAGGAACAATGTTCGGAAGTTTTACCAAAAGGTAAAAAGAACGTGTCATGCCAACAAGACCCGAACGGAGACCTGTAGAGACGAACAAGGAAACCTTGTAGTAGAGTCACAGTCGGTGCTGAGGACATGGAAAAACCATTTCTGCAGACTGTTAAACGGCGAAGACGACACAAATTCCGCTGTTAGGCAGAACGAACCATTCAATCTGGACGATGACAGCCAAGATTTCCGTCCACCTGACCAAAATGAAGTGAGGATAGCAATATCTAAGCTTAAATCCAACAAGGCTGCTGGTCCAGACGGCTTACCTGCCGAGCTCTTCAAGGCAGCCGGAGATGACTTGGTAGAGTGCATACACCAACTCATCTCCAAGATTTGGTTAGAGGAAAGTATGGCTGATGAATGGAACCTCAGCATTGTTTGCCCGATCCACAAGAAAGGAGACCCTCTAAACTGCGCCAACTACAGAGGCATCAGTCTCCTTAACATCGCATATAAGATCCTATCTGCCGTACTGTGCGAACGCCTAAAACCATATGTCAACGAACTGATTGGACCCTATCAGTGCGGTTTTAGGCCCGGTAAGTCCACAACAGACCAAATATTCACACTACGGCAGATCCTGGAAAAAACCCAAGAAGTCCAGATCGATACTCACCATCTTTTTATCGATTTTAAGGCCGCATATGACAGCATTTATAGAGACGAGCTATACAGAGCCATGTCTAGTTTTGGCATCCCTGCCAAACTTGTCACATTGTGCAGAATGACGATGGAGAACACTCGCTGCTCCATAAAGGTAGGAAACAATCTCACTGAGACCTTTGATGTCAAAAAAGGATTTAGACAAGGTGACGCGCTGTCATGTAACTTTTTCAACATCATTCTTGAGAAGATTGTGCGAAACTCACAAGCCAACACCAGAGGCACAATTTTCTACAAGTCTGTGCAACTACTTGCATACGCTGACGACATCGACATCATTGGCAGAACACAGCGAGCTGTCACTGGTGCGTTTGCAAGTATCAGTACAGAAGCGGCAAAAATGGGTTTGATGGTGAATGAGGGCAAAACAAAATATGTGCTGTCAACAAGAAGGGACAAACAACATCGAAGAATCGAACAGAACGTCACGATAGACAGCTATAACTTTGAGGTAGTTAGGGACTTTGTCTACCTCGGCTCCGCTATAAACTCTGATAACGACATCACATCAGAAATCAAACGAAGAATCATACTTGCCAACCGCTGTTTCTTTGGCCTAAGACGGCAACTGATAAGTAAGGCCTTGTCGAGAAATACTAAGGAAACTCTGTATAAGACCCTCATCATCCCAGTCCTGCTTTATGGTGCAGAAGCATGGACGCTATCAAAGGCGGATGAAGATCTCCTTGGTCGTTTCGAACGCAAAATTCTTCGAGTGATTTTTGGTCCCGCTTGCGTTGACGGGCTTTGGAGGAGAAGATTTAACAGCGAACTCTACGAGCTGTACAGCGACATCGACCCAGTCAGAAAAGTACGCATCAGTCGTCTAAGATGGCTGGGACATGTAGAGCGAATGGACACCAACGCTCCGGCCCGAAGAGTCTTCGGTTCTAACCCGGAGGGACAACGCAGTAGATGAAGACCTCGCCTTAGGTGGCGCGCGCAAGTGGAAGGGAACCTCAACCAACTTGGAGTGCGCAACTGGAGGCAGTTAGCCAAAGATCGCGCTAACTGGAGAGGCGTATTGGTTGAGGCCCAGGTCCACCCCGGACTGTAGCGCCACCTAAAGTAAAGTAAGTTGTGAAATTGGGAAAACTAAATGTTGCTCCATTAAGCTCTTCGTTATCTTCTATATATATAATTAGATCATCGGGGCCGTCAAGGTTAAACTTTTTTTTATCCGAAAAGACAACGCGTTTCCATTCACTGCTCCAAGCGACATGTTCTCTTGCTAAATTTATTTGATGCTCCTTGTGTACTTGCCTCAAAACAGGTTTCTTTTTAAGTTTTATTCTCTGTATAGTACCACTTTTTCGTATTATCCTTCGGAACGTTGATATGCTGGCTGATACTCCGCTTCTAGCCCTTATTTTAGTCGCTGATACAGTAGAATTTGAGGCAAGTCGTAGAAATTAACCGCTTTTATCCAAAATTTGTTGCTTCTGCCGTGCGTCCTTTTTGATTTTTTTTCCATAGTGTTTTGGATCCGCAAGTTAACTATGTAATTCTATTAAGCCTCCTTGCGATTTCCTCGGCATGAGAGTCCTAACTCCTTCAAAGCATCTATTTTTCCTCTTTCTGTTGCTGTCAAAGCCTTTCCGGAACCCATTTATTGTTTAAACTAAATAAAAACAGTTCTCTTATACGCTGTTTTAAATACTCTTAACAAAATTAAAAAAAAAAATCGCTGATGTGAACTCCTGCAACGAAATATTCACCATGGCCTCATCCTAGTGGAGCATCTTTTTATACGCTTTTCAAGTAGTTCATTGTTTGATCTTGGAAAATTGCAGCCTTCGTTTTTTATTTACCCTTTAATTTTATGACTTACTGTTGGTAAAATATGTACCTGTTAACAGGAATAAAGAGTGAAAAACGATTGCAAAATGTATGGCCTCATCCTAGTGACCGGCAGTGCGTGGATGTGTATCCATACTTGTAACCTATTAGCCAACAGACAATAATTGAAATAAAACTTTAGAGAAATACCAAACCATTTATGAAATAGAAGACTTCATTTAAATGGAGTGACGGTGCTAAAAAAACTGATTAACTAAATCGTTAACATCCATTATATAGGCTGTCTTTTGGGAATATAATTTAAATAAAGCTTTCAGTTAAAAAGTGCGTTAAATGAATTGAGTTAGAACATAAGTAATATATGAGTGACAATATGTAAGAAAAATAGTTGCCATTGCTTAATTTTTACCAGTAATAATTTTTACAGAATTGTTGTTGACCCAAAAGATTGAATTTTTACGAATAATAAAGCAAGTCGGACATATTTACTCGGCACGTTTTCGTATAAATAGTATAGATACAGTAGCAGTTTTTAAACTCACCTGCAAAAGAAGAGAAAAATTAGATTAATGTCTGTCAAAGATAAATCAAGCAATTATTTTAGAAAATTGGAAAATTTTAAAAGGAAATTGGAAAATTCGTAGAATTTAATTTTGCATACATTTTGTATGGGGATTTTTTTTTTGATCGCAATATACAGTGAGATCGTAGGTATCAAAATGTTTGAACTTAATTATTTAGTAGATTTTCCTTACGAAAACAATTTTATTTAGCACGGGCAAAGCCCGGCGGGAAAAGCTATTTTTTTATATTTATTAAGTTTTTTCGAATGTTTTAGTTTAAGACTTAATTTAATTTTAAAATATGTATATTATTAGCTTATTTCTTTTTAAAAAGATAATATGTCTGACTCTATAAATATACTATATACAATAAATTTATTTAAAGTGGAAAACTCACAATGAGTAATTTTATATGAACAAATTTGCCATTAAGTTCACAACCTAGCCGGTACAATAAATATGATTATTAGTATCGCGCAGAGAATAGTAGTAAACAACAGATGTGAGGCATACCCAGGCCGTAAACTAATAATGGAATAGATCACCAGAAATGACATTGATAGGGAAAACAAAACAGCACAACACTACCTACTACAATTAGGAAAGCCCTAAAACCAGTGTAATTGTATATGACATTTGAAACGTTAGTAGATCTTATAGAAAAAATGTCCACACTTTGTGGTTTAAATTTTGATAGCCAAGAGTACCGATAAGTTTAGTGCTACCTTCTAAAAACATTTCCTCCCATAAAAATGTCGCAACCCCCTTTGGAGGGGTTGCCCCCTAAAACGGCCTTTTGGGATAAAATCTAAGTTTCCTGTCATATTTTATTCTATATCACCATAAATCGCAAATCGCAAAATCGTAAGTAGTTCGAAAGTTATAAGAGTGAAAAAGCATTTGAACTTTTAATAGTTTACCCAGCTAAGGGGAAAAAGTTTTAAAATATAAAAAAGGCGGAATGCATTTATATATTTGAAAGGTATAGTATTTATATTGTATTGTTACTATAACTACTTTTTTTGATACCAGAATTTTGAAAGTAATGGCAACACTCTTTTTTAAAAACCACTTTCACAGGGGTTTACTTCGAGATAAACTGTACTGAGGAAGCTTCTTCAATTGAACCCGTCGAATTCGAAATTAAATGGTCGGTCCCTTTTACTATTTCCAAAATATAAAAAAACATTGCTCAAATGACTGTCCAAAGGCGCTGATTATATGTTTTATGTGCCAGAAAAATATTTATTTTTGGAAAGGCTTGAACTGTTTCGTTCGCAGCCAAACTTGTGTCCCAAATCTTTCATAAATGTATTCATGAATTCATTTATGAACGCGAACTAGAGCTGCCTGAATGCGGCCATCGTGCATTGACAAAATTGAGTTCATAATAAATTAAAGTCATCAATAGGGATGCCAGACGTCCCCCTTTAGGGGGGACAGTCCCCTTTTTTAATACAAAAATGCTGTTTGTCCCCCTTGTACAAACCACTGTCCCCCTTATTAAGTCAAAATTCAATAAAAGAAAACATTAAATTCAAACTTTGAAAATACTTTCTTTTTCTATTTTTAACAAGATTCTCTGTGACACATCCATTTGAAGTGCAAGAAAACTTTCAAAGATGAATGCAACCACTCACGAATTACATTTCAGTGCACGTGCTAAAATTGTTCTCATGCACATTTTTGTTTTGTACCGTAATCTTTCTCTCTTTCGTTTTTGTTTTGAAACCAAAGTTTACTTTGGTAAAATGACCGAACCCAAAGAAAAAACCAACAAAAAAAGAGTGTTCATATAGCCAGTGTTGGGAAAAAAAATTTATCTAATGAAACTTATTTTTATTTCACTTTTTTTTTTTGACTCTGGTGTTCAAAAATAAAAAACGAATGTTTGTCCCCCTTTTTGAACCCTTGTCCCCCTAGAAAATTCACGATGTCCCCCTTTTCGTATTTTTTAATCTGGCAACCCTAGTCATCAATGACAGAAAAAAAAAAAAAAAAAAACAACTTTGTCAATGACAAATCGGATGTTTAATATTAAATCTGTCCCCTAATTATAATGCATTCGAACACATTAGCCAAATTTAGTCAAACTTCGTTCCTTTAAGTAAATGTTGAGCAAGAAGAGGGAACAAAATATTTCCTCCATAAATAACCTGCAAATATTAGCTCAGGAAATTTGTTTGGGCTAGTTGGTTATTGCTGACAGATGGTTGTTAAATCACGGTTGCCAGATTTGTCGTATTTTGGGCTATCTTTTTACTTAAAAAACGATAGAAATTTCTTCCATGAGCGCCCAACACAATTTTCGGCTACGTATCGTTTTACAAATTGTGCGTTAATTTTGTTTGTTTTATTCTTTCACAAAACTAAAAAAAAGAAATATTTTCGAACAAACCCGCACTTTTAAAACTTGGCAGCACACCAATTCATTTTGCAGGCCTTTTGGTTTGACGCAAGCCACAAAAGCCAATAGCTGAAAGAAGTCAAATAAAATCCAAGGCGTAGAAGCCAAAAAAAAAAAAAAAAAAAAAAACACCGCGTTGAGAATAAGTCTGAAAAATACCAAAATTTTCAACGATTTTTGGGCTTCTTTCTGAGCAACAATATTGGGCTACACTTTTTTAAGGTTTGGGAGCTTAAAGCGAACTAAATTCTGGCAACCCTGTGTTAAATTGTTCAATCTGAAATATTGCCAGTATTGAACCAGAAAGTAAGGGACCCATTAATACCTCATCCATTCCAATGTAGAAGGAGTTTTGTCTCATCATCGGAATTTTTGTTTGCTTTGTTCATTTCTAAATCACAAAAGTTATTAAATTATTTGTAAAAAATTCCTGTCATTTTTCCGCAGCGCGGCATAGAAATAGAAACACATGCACTTTTGGCAGCATGGTGACTGTAAATTCTCTTTTAAGAACTCAAGTACTTCCAAACGTCAGCAATGATAATGCAGTTCTTTTACAATAATGAACGCGAAATTGGCAGGACTGCAGAATTTTTACATTTATACACTTTAACCATTTTCCTTGTGCGATAAACAAAAGTGCTACCAAATTTCCGAATAAAACATTCAAACATGCTCAACAATTGAGATGGCAAAAGAAACAAAAATCTCTGGGGCACCAAAAATCTTCACTTTTTACTTTTTAGATAAAGACAAAGGGCAAAACCACACCTGTTTTTAAACGGGCTCCCTGCTATAAAGTAATAATAATCTCTTACATTTCTTTTATTCAATTTGTGTGCCATCATTTATTTCTGTCATTTTCTTTTGGGCAAAAAAAGCGTCTTGGAGAGTCTGGAATCGAAAAATTCACTTCTGAAATCGTTCCATTGGCACAAAAAATACTCTTTTGATGATACTTTTGATTTAATCAGCAGCAGTTTTCTTGTTCCATTGGATTACAGAATGAGTGGATCCACCAGTGAAACCAATGGAAAACGACATTAGTACCGTCCGACATATTTTGAAGTTAGTTGACAGTTAGTTTAGCTATTTATTTACAATTCCGATTGACACTCAAAAATAATTCCAAGACATTGAAAACTTGTAGGGGTCATACACGACACAGAAATGTCGTTGCAAATTAATATATTTGTCTCTATCAGTATCGTGTGTATCCTATGTCTATCCTTTGCAGCGACCGTCTGCGTGAATTCAACACTTTTTGAATTTTCCTTGGTCTGCAACGACATATTATATTCTGTGTCGTCTGTCGTGTATTAAGTTCAGAAAAAGCAAGCGCCATATCATTCACCAACGGCTCTCTCAGAATCTTTGACGTTTTAACGACTCTCCGTCACAATTACTCTCTATTTGTTTACCAACCAAACCAAATGCGCGAACGTCTTGTTCAACTTTGTGTCAGTTTCCTTGAATTTATTTCTCATTAAATTTGTGCATGGGAGAACTTTGGTATTCCGAAAATGTGCTCACCGTCTACGTTTCAACTTATGTCACTTTATGGCCGTTTCATAATCTGTAACGCTTGCCATACCGTCGGCTTTGTGTGATGCGGTAACTGATTTAAGCGGATATGACGACAGAAATATTAATTTTATGAGGCAAACGAAATTCGCTCGTCACTCAAATTTGACAGACGTCACTATAAAAATATTTCAACGTGACGATTGATTTATATTCAAATTCATATCATGAACAGATCTGCTGTGGTCCTGCGGCAGTTGCGTCATTTGTTTCCAATTCTTTTAAGGAAACACAGTTAATAATGCACTTGGTATTTTTCCCCCCACGAATTTCAAAGAAACTGGTCAAAGGCCGTTGAACTTGTGTGCCATGCCAAGGCAAGGCATATAATTATTATTGTGTGCTCACATTTATATACAGTTTTCCCCCCCAACTATGCCAGATGATAGTTTTGTTGCCGTAACTGGTTTGGTTCTTTCTATTGGCGCATATTGCGGTGTAAAAACGGTTAATTGTTGTTAGCCAAGGGTTTTAAGGAATAATTCACAACGACGACGTACAATAACATACCACAACAAAGTTATGCGCACGCAATGTGAATGTAAAAATAGTCCTTCTTTGTTCGATTAGGTTGATCGTATAATAGAAATTTGCGTGTGTAGCCTATTTTTGAAATGAATAGGGCATTCAGACATTTACGATGCAGCGGCCCATAAATCTTTTCCAAAAGAGGAACACTCTCCACTAAACTTATTATAGTGTCATAAGCCAGAAAATTGATTAGCAATATTCGCCACGCATTCAAGTGACGCTCCAGTTGATAGTTAGACTTGCATTGCGCCGCCATACTGAGCGAGAACGCTATATACATAAATGTAGATAATGCTTATCGCATTAATTGAACTTAAAGTGTTTGGTTTATGTGTAGTGAAATTTGAGAAAACAATTCCCTATCAATTATTTCTATATTCGTAGTGTACTCGTACGTACAGAAAAAAGAACCGCGACAGAAGAAAAAAAAATCAAGTCTTTGTGTTGACTTTTCTATGGTTGTGTATTGTTGTCAACAACGGTTGACGTCTTATACGGACATGCGAGTATGAGTCAAATATTCGACAGAAGCAGCAACTGCAAAGGTCAGACGACAAATTCTGTTCAAGTTTCTGTTTCAGTTTCAGCTTCAGTGAGCACGTGAGTTGGGGAAAAGCCCAATCAACTCCTACACACATTTCGATTAGGAAAACCGTTGACGTTTGTGACGTCATTATTCAAATGTGACTGCCAAGATGTGTGGGCTTGGTTTTCTTCGATGAGGTTATAATTATACATACGTTATATGCGTATATAGGCTCCATTAAGATGGCGTTTTGTAAGTCAGTTTATCGATTAAATGAAATTCACGTTTATTTATTGCTTGTTAATGTGTCAGAATGGAGTTGTGTGTAACCAGCTTATTATGGATGTTCGTTACGTATTTAGGGTATGGTATCTTTAAAACTGTAAAAGATCGTTTCGTATTCCAACACCCCAAATTCGGGGCCATATTTCATTTTCTCTTTTGGGGACTTATTTCATTGGGGCCTTATTTCCTGCAGTCGTTTTCCACATCACTATTCCCCCTGGTCTGTCAAAACTCAGTACTGAAAAAATGTAATTTCAAATTAGTTGCTATAGGTAAATTAAATTTAGCGGAGAACAGTGGAGAAGAAATTCAGCTTCAACTGCGTACTGCCTTGCTCAATTCTATGTTTGAAGACATTTATAGTAAAACGTAGTAAAAATTGCGTTTAAGGGCTGACTTCATCACCGAATTTGCTACAATGCTTATAAATTTTATTTCCTTACACGTCGGTGCCCATAACTTGCTTTTTTGAATGTTATTCTTACTAGGTTGTTTTTGACAAATTACAACTTAATTTCGAAAACGTTATCTATATATATAAAAATGAACCCCTATTTCCCTTGGTCCCAGCATCACGCACAAACGGCTGAACCGATTTCGTTAATTCTTTTTTTGTTGTGTTTGTTATTGTCAGGAGAACAATGTTATGAAAGAAAAAATTAAGAAAATTGCGCGGAAAATTAGAAAATTAAAGTTTGAATGGGGAAATACACTTTGAAAAAAAATTAACTGGATAGAAATCAAGTAGTGACACTTCAAATAAAAAAAAAATATTTTGAATTTTAAAAGCAATTGTTGTTGTCAATTATTTTAATTATTTTCCAAGCAAATTGTTGTTGTCAACAATTTTGAAGTTTTTTTTTTTAAATATAGGTAGATATAGGTACCCAAAAAGTTTGTTCTAATAAATTATGTTTACTATGTTACATCAAGTAACTTTTTGAAATGAAGTAGATAGGTACTTTGATTATACAAAGATGATGTTATGGCCGACGATATTTTGCATCGAATTCGCACTGTGACATCGGATAATGAACTGGAGATGTCAGATGAAATGCGCAACAAAGCTTTGATTTGACGCATTTAATCGAGAATAGGAGCGAGAAATGGACTTCGAACGAATCGCATTGAGTCAAGCTGTTCGAACAAATGTGCCAATGTTGAATCTATATATATAAAAATGAATCCCTATTTCCCTTGGTCACGGCATCACGCGTGAACGGCTGGACCGATTTCGCTAATTTTTTTTTTTTTTTTTGTTGTGTTTGTTATTGTCAGGATAGTTTTTGACCTATAGGTGGTACTTTGAAAAACACAAGCGGGATAAGAAAACGGATTGTGGCACGTCCCATTCAAAAATAAAATCAAACGCTATTTCTAAAGTTGTATAATGAAAATTATTAATGGACGCTGTCCAAATAAAGCAATTTGCGAAATGTGAGCAAGATTTAATACGAAAGGTACGGGCAAAGCCGGGTGGGTACAGTTACATATAAAAGAGAATGACGTCCGTATGTGCACTCATAACTCGGGGACGGATCGTTCGATTTTTATAATTTTTGGTTGGAAGGAAGGAAATTATGCTACCTTACCTCTACATAATTCGGATTTGAAAGTTGGTTCAGTTAAAATCAAACATCAATGTACCGAAACTTTACAACGGATCGCATTTGTTTTATGATGAAGGATCTCACATCAAATATCATACAAGTGATGATTTTAAGGGGAAAATGCAAAGGCAAACACCCTTATTCCGCAGATTTCGCTTATTAAGAACGATTTATCATTCGTGCGACTTCAATTTCCCGTGCGTCTCGCTTTCACTATGACCAATAATTTATTGCAAGGATAATCGATGGATGTTTGTCAATTTAGTGAAAAAGTGGAAGGTTGGACGACACGTCAAAATCATTGCGGTTTGATTGAAAAAAATCAACATTGCTATTCATCATTTATTTCTATTGCATTTAATATAACTTTTGAATAAAGAATTTTAATTGGTCGAATTAGATAAATTAGCAAGTGCTTGGTGCATGCTCGGAATTTATTAACAAATTAACAAATTTGGGCGAAACGAGGTTTGCCGGGTCAGCTAGTCCTATATAAAACTATAATAATAATAAAATATTTTTCATTTCATTTCTTGTTTTAACATTTAAGCTGCTCGAGCTAAATTTTAGCTCGCATACAAAACTCTCTCCAAAATGTAATTTAAGTGAACCCATTTAGCAGAATGGTACGCAGCTCTATCTAATAAATCTAATTTTTATTTCAGAATATAGTTCATGTAACTGGCAAAATTTAGCGTGCTTATTTAATGGATCGACACATTTTCTCAAGCTAAATTTTGATAGGTCCTTGTGTTCTCTGTTGTTTTTATATAGCGGAAAATTACGCAAGATTGCGTTTTTGTTAAAGAATTGCAAAAATAATTACGTCTTCCAATTTTATTTGTGTCCCAGTCCATATTTACATTTTTTCTCACTTGAATTGCATTTTTAAGGCAGTTTTTTTTTAAAGAACAGCTGTTTTCTGTGGCATTTATCCATGGCGGATTCAATCTCAACATTTACTTAGATTTTAGCAAATATTTGGAGAGAAAAGTTGAAAAGCAACTTAAATATAGTTAAATCTTCCTCGAGGTGGTCAATTTTTCAGAAAAAATACACAATCATCGTACCTTAAGGCTGGTACGCTGCTCAAGCGAAATCCAGTTTTTCATACAAATTTTTCACCGCGTCAAAATGAACTTTCCACATGGAAATTTCACTTGGCAGTACGCAGGTCAAGTGAAAAATTGCGCTTCAAAAACTGAGCTGTAGGTGGCGATACTAAAATCTCTCCACAGCTATTTCACTTGGTTTTTATTGTCCGTCGCATTAAATTTTTGACATTTCGGCGTGAAAAATGAATCGTAGGACGACGGTTATGAAATTAATTTCAATTTCAGATGTTTCTTAAAGAGAGTACTACATTTTTCGAACTTCTTTTATAATTTTTGCATTGAATATAGTACCATAAAGTTGGGTGTACAAAAAGTTGGTGGCATGTATGACCTTTTTGATGAGCAGGGTGCCTCAGTAAATTGTTATACACTGTTTTGCTCAAGATAAGCATACAGATTTTTAATCGGCGGTCAGGTCAATTACATAATATGCTTTATGGATATTAAAATGACACTTTAGTGTTCTTATACAAAAAATGATTTGTTCGCACCTCGCAGTTCCCTTTTGTAAAGGCGACATGGCGGCTGCTGCAATTGCGTTATAAAATTGAACAAGATACTCTTTTTATGCATTTTTATTACTATTAATGAATGAATGAGAGAGAAAGTTTTGAAGGCTACACATGTTCCAATGGCACGAACGTCAAAACAAAAAAGGGCAAGTGATGTTCTCATGTTCGATTAGCCACACGAAATCTGAAATCTGTGAGCGAATCTGAAGAAGCATAATCGAATACCACATAAGAAAATTGCAAATAAGAATACTGCAGTATTCGAATGATCTACATACTACAATGAGGTTCAGTAATCACATAAATATAATTCACGGATCTTTCAAAAGGTGTGGTATACTCTCTAATCACTCTTGATTGTTAAAATGTGATACACTGGTGTGGACCAAATTACAAATCAGATATTATTGACAAAATTAAATACTAGGTATTACTAGGTAGTATTAAGAAAAATAATACAAAGTTCACAATTTCTTTCCTCCATCTGTTTTCATTTTAAGTAAAATAAGAGTGCAAAAAGTATGTTTATTTTATACTATAGTTATCCAACTCTTACGGAATTCCCAGCAGAAAAAAAAACTTTTCAGCTCAGTCACCCTGCATTAATTTCTCCACGAAAATCTCCAAAAAAAAAATATTTCACTTTCGATTTCACAGCATTTTTTGGAGAGCAGTGAAAAGTTTACTTCACTTGAGCAGCGTACCAGGCTTTACATTAGTTAAATCATTACAAACCATTATAAGACAAATAATTATGCAGAAAAACACAAAAGGATCACACTTCTCAAATGCAAAAACAAGTGAAACTAATTTGCAACACCAACTAATGTGAGTAAAACTGTATATAAACAAAACTGCAGCCACACTTCTGCCAAAAGGTCAATGAAATCTCAAAAACAAAACAAAAAATACATATTTACGTGCTACGGGTTTGTTCTTTAATGTACCTATTGTTTTCTCGAGTTTTAAAATAAACTCTCTTGGTCAGTAAGTGTGCGCTTATCGAAAATACTAATTATACACATAAAATTAAAATGTTTGCGTACATCGAATTAGCAATCACGTGAAATTTCATGTGCGAGTTGCGAGGTGGTGTTGTTTTATTTGCTTATAGGAGGATTTTTTTTTTAATATTAACATTTATCGTCCTTTTCTTCGTTAACTGATTGCAACATCGTTGGTAATTAATATTGGCCGAAAAATCGCATTACACTTGATGATTTAAATAAAGAGCTTTCAGTCATTTACATTGTTCGCTGGTTTTAAACTTTGCTACAAATAGAGTTTTACCGAGTGGGTTGATGCCTGAACTGTTACACATGAGTCCTCATCTTTTAAAGAGCGTATTACTAGAGGCGCTTGGGCAGTGCATAGTAAGTGTAATACCTACTTGTGGAAATGACAGCCCAATTCAGCTGTCAGCTGTCAAATTGGTTACCACTAGAATGGCCGCGTTCCACTGCCCGCTAGATGACTAGCGGCATGTAAAACACCATATAAACAAAATTGGCATTTCACCATTTGCACAAGACGTCTAGCACTTTTTGTGAAATATCCCTTTCAGGGATCCCTTTTCAGGGAGATTTCTCAATCTAGCGAAAACTACCCGCTCATTAAAAAACAACGACCTGTCAAAGGAAATCCTTCAAACGTTTACAAAATGAAAATAAAAACAAAGCCAGTGTATTTGTGATGAAATTGATAATAATGTAAATAAAATAGCAATTCAGATGTTATTTTTATGGTATTTGTATCTTTTCTTAATTTGTAGCTTTGCCGCTGCCGCCAGTATTCTAGCGCGAGCGTTCCTTCATCTGGGATATTTTTGGCCAATTAGTGTTACCGGATTGAAAAATAAACCCTTTGTAGAAATTACTATGGCCGCGTTCCACTGCCCGCTAGATGACTAGCGGCATGTCAAACTCCATATAAAAAAAATAGACATTTCATCAAAAGTGCTAGACGTCTAGCACTTTTTGTGAAATATCCCTTTCAGGGAAATTTCTCAATCTAGCGCAAAACTACCCGCTGCATTGAAAAAAAAAAACAACGACCTTTCAGGAAATCGTTCAAACGTTTACAAAATAAAAGTAAATACGAAGCCGAGCAAGTGTAATTGTGATAAAATTGGTATTAATCTAAATAAAATAGCAATTCAGATATTATTTTTATAATATTTGTATTATTTCTTTAATTGTAGTGGGGACTTTGCCGCTGCCGCTATTGTTCTAGCGCGAGCGTTCCTTCATCTGGGATATTTTCTGCTAGACGTCTAGCGGTCAGTGGAACCCGGCCTATGCATATTCTTTTTCAAAACTATTGTCAAAAATTGCTCCCAAAAATTATTTAAGGCTATGACTGTTGCTGAAACAAACACAATAACATCAAAATTGATTATGAGAGGTCTTGTATACAGATTACGAAGGTAATTTCATTGCAAAGATTTCAGAGCTGATAAGTAAGCAATTTTTGTGAAAAACTGAGTTTATCATATATTTTTAGATGTATACTTTATTACTTCCCGTTGCCAACCGTGAATTATTGTGTGTTATTGAGTAAATTTATAATCGAATTTCAGATATGCTGAAATGACTGTTCGATAAGATAAAAACGAAATATTGATGACTCTTCATCATCCATATGAATGGCGCGCTAAAGCAGAAGAGGCACAGGCGACAGAGACTTACAACTTCGAGGTAAGTGACAGTCTACAATATGTTCTTTTCAAGTTAGTAGGTGCGTTATTCAAATTTAGCTACAATGAAATTCTTTATGAAACAAAATTATCACGAAACGTCAAATAAATAATAAAAGGCGACTAGATTTATCTGGGTTAGATTCTTTAAGAACCGAATAGCTAGATTGGTAGTTAACCTCCCTAATACCATGTTCCCACCAACGTGATTAAGCCAATGTGATTTATAAATTACTAAACGCGTCTCCACCGAAATTTAAAGTAATTTAGTATGACATTTACGTCAACTTTGACATTAGGTGTCCAACTTTCAATACCTGCCAAGAATAAAACAATTTAAATAAAATATACTTAATAATAAAAATACCAAAACTCACCGAATCACGAAGAAAATTTAATTTTGACAGTTTGTTTTGTGTGTGTGTATACTTTTGTTCGTTTGCTGAATGAAGTGCTGAACATAATAACAGGTATGTTTGATTTTATTTGGGTATGTTCGATTTTACTTTGTGTGGATTTGCGATGATAGACACGTAATTAAAATGTAAACACGTATAAATCACATAAATCTTAATCACGAAGATGTATGTAAAATCACGTAATTTATGAGATGATTTAGCTAAATCAAGTTGATTTGATTTAACTAAATCACGTTGGTGGGAACATGGTATAAATCAACTGAGTACTGAATCACGAAATTATTGAACAGTCCACTAAAAAAAAAAAAAACTCAGTTCACGTGATTCATTGCGACCAAAAAAAAAAAAAAGAAGCTCATAACATCAGCCGAACGTCAGAATTTGTAGGTAACGTAGTCTTTTGAACATTCCCAAATTGTACCAACAAGATGGCTGATTCTTTTATACCCAAAAAAAACTGTAATTGCGGATTGAAACTGCATATCTTCCGATTTCCGAAGACAGAATGGTAGACTGAGGGTGGTGTCTGCGTAGAAGACCGCAGTACAGGCGCAGGCGCCTCCTAGTATTTCAGAGCCGTGTGTTAGGATTAAAATGCATCTGTCTGGTAGTTCATATTTTGCTGGCGTCAAGGTTAATTTTCTTAGTAAAAAATTTGAAAAATGTATTCATATTTTTGACATTTATGTGAGCGAGATTGAGATTTCACAAGAAAATTTCACAAAAATTATCCGTCCGCTTAAACTCCAAATTTGGCGACACCAATACGCCGCGAAGACTGTGTGATCTGACCCCGTTGCTTGGCATTTGTGGGACAATCTAATGAGTGAGTTTAACCACACACTTTGAAGCATTTAAATACCAACATATGGTAATTATGGCTGCACAATAATTGAAGATTGCAAACACTCCTGTAGCAGCCCACTGATGCAGACAAAAAGCGAAGCAACAAACGATAACCGCAAGTTCCCGCGGAAATACCTCCCAAATCCCAATAAGACAGTTCAAACTGAAGTTTATCCCCGTTGTACAAAGAGCCTCCACAGAATTTTAGTTAGGTAGCGAATAATTGCAAAACGCAGATTTCAATCGATTTGACAGATAAGAAGAAATAGGTACTTAAACGAGAACAATATCTAAAACAGTAAGAATCTTTAAAAAAACAAAAAACAAAGAGGGTAACTCTTTTAGAAAAGATATATTTTCTAGGGGTAAAGTTGATATTTATTTAGTGGATGTAGTAAAAGAACGAAAAACCCAAATGGTAAACGTACTACACGGTTGTGTCTTTTGTGTTGTTTTTCCACCGACAGTTGCACTGTCAAAATTAAGCAAACATTGGGAAGGTGCTTAATTTTGGCTTTCCAGCAACAGCATATAACGCTTTAAAACAACAAATTAATAACTTATGTTTTAAGTTTCAACTGCACAAATGTCTTTTGTGAAGTTTAAAGAGAACGGAAGAATGCATGGCATATTGACTGCAAATGTCATGAATTGACCTGAGTCAAGCCACATTTTGTTTGACCGTAAAAAAATAACAATACTCCTCGCACTCTATTATGTGGGTGAAGACATACTTCAGAAAAGTACCGTTATCATAATGCACTCATAATGAAATCTGAAGAGATACGCTTGACTGTGTGACAGCTGACAGTTTGAAGAAACTAACGTATCGGGGTGAGAAGTTCCCCTCGCTTTTTTTTATAAATCGTTAGATAATATTTTCAATATTTATTATACTTTTTTAGCTTTTTAGTAAATTCTCTTTATTTTGACACCTCATTTGTTCAAATTGGTTTAGTCGGTGTGAGAGGAATCTGTATAAGAAAGAAAAAGTATACATGGTGCTTTAATTTGTGCGCCAAATAACACATTGCGGTCTTCAATGCAATTTTTCTATTACTGATAAGAAATTTAAGAATAAAATACCGTATTTACCAGAAAATATCCCATTGAACAGAAAACTCGTCGAACATATTATCGACAGTAATTACACTCTATTTACACTCAAATTTTTAAATAACCATACACTCATATCAAGCCGCGCAAAACTGGATTTAATTAATTAATTCAATTGACAATGCATTCCGTTTGATCGCGTAAAGAAAGCACAACATTCTTGCCACTCGATTTATTTTATACTAGTTGCCAAAAACAAACGATATTATTCAAATGGAAATGGAATATAATCTCGTAAGTCGTAACGTTATTCATACAAACACACTAGAACAATGGTTGTATTTTTTTTTTTTTTTTTTTGTATGCTTTGAATGGATTAGTGTGAGAAGTGAGAAGTGTATTTATTTATGTCTCCCAACAACAACAAAATAAACATTTCAAATAAGATAATGTCAATGAATAGCGGCTTATTACTGTCATCTGTGAATGAATACTATTAGAACATTTTGCAGCATCTGAAAAAACGAATCGCAACTAACTTCAGGTGAGCATATTGATTTTCAGTGGGCTTTGTTTAAGAATGACAAAATTTACCTAAAATGCCGCAGTAGGGAAAGAAAAAACATAAATGCGGAATCGGAATGGGAAAAAGACAAGAGAGATAGAAAATTTAAGACAGGGCGCAGCGTTGCCACTTTGCTGCAATAGCAGTAGATCTGATGCACTTTTCGCAAAAAACAAATCTACTGCAACTAAATCCAATCTACTGCACTTTTTGTGTTTGATAAACCTTCTCGTGGACAGCTGTACAAAACTGTAATTCAAAATAACCGCTGCAAGGAACGTCTGAACGAAGCCAACTTATTGTGAACTTGGCCACATTCTCTTTTGAAATGAGTTCACCTTGGCTGCTTTCATTCAGGATATCATGGATCATGAAACCAATCTCTGTCTCTGTCTATATATCAATTATTTTCTCGTTTTCTGCTTAACTAACGGGATTTTGATCTGAGAGGTTTTTTGAAATTTAAATTCTTGTATCGCCTATCGTGTCAGCGTGGAAAACCCTTATTTTACAAGAAAACAATTGTTAAAAAAAAAAACGGATAAATATTCATTGAAAAAAAGAAACAAAAAAGTTAAAATTGTTCTGACCATAGTAGTGCTGCTGCAGAGCGAAAGTTTTCCATTGTAAGACATTTAAAAAATAAACTACGAAACAAACTTAACATAAATACTCGTGAAAATGTAATTTTTTATAGCGAAATGAATGTCAGAAACGGTTGCTGGACACCCATAGAGCTCACTCTCCTGGGCTTTAGTATTTCCAAAATGTTAATTTAATTAATGAAACGTTTATAAAAACAATATTAAAGTGATTATTTATATAGCAAAAAAATCTACTGCGGAAAGATCCAATCTACTGCATATTTTTTAATGATCTACTGCGCTCCTCTTTTTTTGAAGTGGCAATGCTGGACAGGGGTTGGTGAATTTCGTTCTTCAATATGAGCACGAGCTTAAGAGGTTTGGATTACTCTTATTGTCTAGTGTGGTGTAAGGTGTGTCTGTGTGTAGGTAATACAGCGCAGGCATTAAGTAAATTGGGACCAACGTTGCCATACAGCCCTATTATGGCTATCAAATTAATATTATTTGATACTTCATCTATCATACATCTATCAATTCATCGATAATTTGGTATTATGACATGAGTATCAACTGATAATTTTTACCCCATTGTGAATGCTAATCAAAAAATCATTGAGGAGTGGTTCTGTTTCGAGGTTTGACGTTTCTTATTTGTATTTGTTTTTTTTTTTTTTTTTTCATCATAATCCTCTTCAAATAATAACTCTACCGATGACATTTCGGTCTAAAGTCGTTTTTTGAACAATAAAAACAAGGAAATACATTTTATGATTTGATGTTAATAAACAATTTTAGCCGCGCGAGTAATTTGATACGTATCAACAAGAAATTTGTGGTTGATAGAAAATTTGATGAATATCAATTTTTTTAACAACCGTAATACCAAGTTTATTCATAAAACTATTCACAATAGATCTTAAATCTTATATCATTCACAATTCATCAACAATTTTGATAGGTAACCATAATACCGATTCATTCATTTTGTTGATACGTATCAATTATTATCAAATATCGTGTTGATATTTGATAGCCATAATAGGGCTGATATTCACAGTTTAAACTGTAAATTACAGTTTTTTAGACAGGCTTACAGTTTTTGAAATCACCTCCTAGCACAAATTACAGTTTTTTTTTAATTTCAGATTTGAAAATAAAACAAAATGAAAATTAGATTTAAATAATTTAGATGTGATCATTAAATGTGTATGTAAGCTAGTTATTTTATTTAAAATCAATTGTTTTTTGTTATTTCTGTTTAATAAAATTTGAAAAAAAACGTAATTTCACAAAAATCTTTTCGTTTTTGAAGCTTACAGTTTTTTGATTGAAAATACATTTTTTTTGGGAATTTCCAGTTTTTGGAAGAAAAAAAATCTGGCAACGTTGGGACAGATAGAAGAGAGAAGAGATACCGATGTACAAAACATTGCGCCGTGCCAGTAACCAATTTTAGTCTCGACTTTAAATATACGGAAGCTCACAATTGCGAAATTTGTACGGACAATATAGCCACTGTGAACTACTTAAATTTAAAGTCGAATTTAAGTAAATTTTAAATGTTGTAACTTGTACAAGGCGTAAAACAAAATATATGCTGTCAACAAGAAGGGACACACAACATCGACGATTCGGACAGGACGTCACGATAGACAGCTATAACTTTGAGGTAGTTAGGGACTTTGTCTACCTCGGCTCCGCTATAAACTCTGATAATGATATCACATCTGTTTCTTTGGCCTAAGACGGCAATTGATTAGTAAGGCCTTGTCAAGAAGCACTAAGGAGATTCTATATAAGACTCTCATCATCTCTGTCCTGCTCTATGGCGCAGAAGCATGGACCCTAGCAAAAACGGATGAGGATCTTCTTGGTCGCTTCGAACGCAAAATTCTTCGAGTGATTTTTGGTCCCGTTTGCGTTGACGGGATTTGGAGGAGAAGATTTAACAACGAACTCTACGAGCTGTACAGCGACATCGACCTGGTCAGAAAAGTACGCATTAGTCGTCTAAGATGGTTAGGATATGTAGAGCGAATGGAAACCAACGCTGTTGGCAGTAGAGGAAGACCTCGCCTTAGGTGGCGCGCTCAAGTGGAAGGGGACCTCAACCAACTTGGAGTGCGCAACTGGAGGCAGTTAGCCAAAGATCGCGCTAACTGGAGAGGCGTATTGGTTGAGGCCCAGGTTCACCCCGGACTGTAGCGCCACCTTGAGTAAGTAAGTAAGTAACTTGTTACAAGGAGGCAAAACAGGGTTCGGCTAAGCAACACATCTCTATATTTTATAGAACGACCGAAAATAGGCTTGAGGGTGAACTGAATATTACGATAATCAATATAACAAACATTTCGACGTTGTTTATGTGCTTTACATCATTTTTAACGCACGTTTTTTTAGCCCTATACAGTGGCTGCAGTATCAATGGGTTTTGATTCACCAGTGCGCTATAAGAGGTGTGCTCAAGTTTAAGGCGAATAAACGAAATATATTATCATAGACATTCTCACATGCTTTCAACTTTCAAGGAGGGAATTTATTGAACTCAATGGTAGTTAATAATTAAAATTAATCCTGAAGTATTTCTACCAAATAAAAGAAGATTAACTCGACGTATTCTCTCTGGCTCTGTCCATTCGAGAGAGGATGACGTTTCAAGAGAGAGAGAAAGAGAGAATTTTTCCATTTTTGACGTCTTGTTTGTCATTTCTGTCAGATGCAGCCATGCAGTTTGCTTTGTGTTTTTGACTTCTCGAGCTGTGGAAAGTGTGTTCACAAACTGTACATGCAAACCTGGTTGATAATAGAGATTTATTCCTAATCTCCTTTTTCATGAGATTAACTTTTTTTTTTGTATGATAAATCCCGAGATTTATGCTGGCTGTACGAACATTTTTCTAATGCTCGCAGTTTATCTCTGGTGGAAAAGTAGCATAACATACACTGCCGTTCCAGTTCTACGGTCAAAGAGCAGGGACGTACGTGAGTGATGGAGTAAAATCATTTTAAAGTACTTGAATTGAACGCTGAGGAACAGAAGGGTCCATTTAACCTAAGAAACGCATCGATCCGATAGGTATTTTTAGCAAAAGTGCTAGAAAGACGAAAAAAGCTGCACTCAGTCAAATGGTCTGGATCTGGAGTATCAGACATAATAATCGACTTTTTGGTGGGGAAACAAAATCACAAGTGGATCTGTTGCCGGGATCATAAAAAAATGCCTGTGAGACAATTTATCAGAGCTTTGAAGACCTTAGAAAGTTCGACAGTACAAATGTTGTTTTCCAGATATGTACTGAAAAAGAGTTCAGAAGAATAAGAGCAAACACACCTAGACCACATTGATAGGTAGGTCCTTTGTGATATCACATGAATAAGGAAAAAGGGGCCTCGTTGCTGCCTCTATGCTTGGTGAAGTTTCGTCTTCTGGTAGACGAATGATGAAGAAAGCAGTCTACCCCTCGACTATTATCCTTCAACATAAAATAACCCAAGAAGCTTAGTCTGGTTCATCGACGGATCAAAAATGGAATCCGGAGATGGAGCTGGTGTCTTTGGATTCAACAGAAAAGTCTCGATACCCATGGGAATGTGTCCCATGGTTTTTTAAGCGGAGATCCATGCGATCGAAACTTTCGCTAACCTAACAGTGGCGTAGCGAGGGTTGGAGCCGCCCGGGGCAGACCCGATTTGTGCCGCCCCCATAATTTTTTCACACATTAAAAAAATACATTTGTAAGCTTGGTAAAATCTCTGGAATCGAATAACGCTACTTTTGAAATTTCGAAATATCTCGAAAACAAAAATTCATTTCTATGGTAATATGGTCATTTCTACCTGAATAGAGGGCTCAGTTTTTGTCTATATTTTGCAAAATTCATTCGGTTTTTATTTGTTTGCCCTCAGTCGTTAAATATTTCCTTTATTTTGCAATACTGAATTTTGAATTTGGTTTTTTATTCCTTAAATATTTCAATCATTGCGCGATTACTAATTGGCGTTTTTATCTTTCGTATTTTTTTGTAATGATTTTTGATCATTTCGCAAAAATCATTTGGCAATTTGCTGATGTTGTTGTCAAGTAATTTTTCAAGGAAATATCGTTTCGACGTTTTACTATTTCCCAGATTCATCATTTCGCCAACCTGGCGAAACGGGAATTTTCCCAACAATTTCAGCGAAACTTCTTTTGGAAAGAAGTTTTTTCTTTTAATTTCGTTTTCTTTAGTTTTCTAAGAAAATGCGATAACGGTTTTGACCAGAATGAGTAGTTACAGTAAGATTTATGTTTCCAAATTATTGTGGCCTTAATTTCAAATTCGAATCACCGAAAACGCTAATTTTAAAAACTGCTTATATCTCGAAAGTGTAGGCGCAGTGGCTTAGTGGTTAGTGTGTTGGACTGCTAAGCGAGGGGTTCAGGTTTGAATCCCGCAAAAATCCAAATTCCAACTTAGGTCTTTTTTTCACTGTGCTACCTCTCGCGAACGTCTGACAAACATCCGAGAGTATAACTGTCTTGAAAGAGCTTCTCAATTAGCCGTTTGGAATCGGCATTAAATTGAAGATCCCTTCCATTCTTTCTAAAAAATAAAAAAAAAAATAAAAACTCACACAAAACAATGGTTGTGAGAAGCTAGGCCTAGGGTTCCTTTGACCTGTTGCGCTAACTACTTATTACGGTACGGTTTTTTCTTCGTAATTTTACAAAAACCTCTCTAACGATTTTGATCAAAATACATATTAAAGATAATACAGGTATTTTAAATACGATCCCCTACTTAGTTTTTCTCAAAAAATTCGATTAAATCAATTTCTTTAATTATTTCTGAAAAATTACTATTACTACCCAAAAGCCGATCTGTGTTCATATATTTTTTTAAAACTCCGCACTTCCATTAAGAATGCAATAGCAGCTAGGTAAAACTTATGTTTTGCAAATATTGCCCACTTTTTCACCGCAGATCTTAAAATAATTCCAACCACTTGGATCATAACGATCATAACGTTACACAATCAGAAAATCCCACTTCGTTTACACCCCCACACACGTCGGGATATTCAGTTTATAACGTGTAATGCAAATTCAAGAACAAATCTCTGAATTCTTAGATATACTCGTACATAATGTAAGGATATCGATCTATCACCAACACTACTTGCAATCAAAAAACAGAAACTCCTACTACGCCTGTCAACTTGTAAACTGTATGAGCTTATAAAATAGTACAGTAGGCGCTTATAGCTCTCTAACCAGAACTTGCCAAAATGATATTCATAAATACCTACATATAAATTATTTATTTAAAAAAAATGAACTGCTCCAAATTGCCGCCCCTAGCAAAGTGCCGCCCGGGGCCTGTGCCCCCCTTGCCCCCCCCCTTGCTACGCCACTGTAACCTAATCTCCAGAAAAGGTATTAAAGGTGCAATTATACAAGTTAATGGCTTTCACGATGCTCTGCAAACCCTAGCCAAACACAACAAGGTAAAACTTGGCTCGGTACCGGGTCATCAGGGTTTTGCAGGCAACGAACATGCAGACAAACTAGCTACGGCTGGTTCCGAATCTTTTTTGTCTGTGGACCAGAACCATACTGCACAGACAATTGGACTACTGCGCTAAGGATAATTAATGAATGGGAAAAAGAACTTCGTCTTGAACGCTGGGAACATGTCCCGGGTTTAAGGCAATGCAAACGATTAATTAAGCCTTACTCCTATAAAGAAATTCTTATGCTTAGTAAGGATAATATAAGAAAGCTAGTGGACTTCCTCACAGGTCATTGTGGCCTTAGATAACACCTCAAAAAAAAAAAAAAAAAAAATTAACCTATGTCCGGAAACAGAATGCAGATTCTGTGTGGAGGATGTTGAATCCTCTGAACATATTTTTTGTAACCACCCGGCTTTTCATTGGTTAAGAAAACGTGTCTTTAATAGAGAGACTCGTACACCAGCAGACTTATTGAACTCTGCTACTAAAGACTTACTGACCTTCATCAGGGAGGTTGTACGTCTCTTAGATTAACCTTTCCCCTTTGATACAATAGATCTTTCAGGTCGCAGTGTCTGCCACTGGGCATGGGACTTAAAAAAACAAATGTCCTCCAACATTTCGGTGTTCGATATATTTCTTCAAATGCCAAAACGTGGTTTCTAGACACGAATATAAATCTACACAAAAAACGCAATTAAGGCCCGTTTGCTGATACTATTAAGTTCCACTTGAAATCTTATGCGACAGTTTATGACATAGAAAAAGTAGCCCATAAAGTATTCAAGGAGAATTTGAATAGCTATGAATATTATCAGCAAACGGGCCTACAAAATGCGGCTATGAAATCGAAAGGGCTGCCGTGCAAGTTCCAATGTTGCAAGCCAAGTGAACTACACCATTGCGGTTGTATCACCGGCAATCTCCAAGCGGGGAAATTTAACCAACGAACATTTTTGCAGTGACTCAGTGGTTACTATGCTGGACCATGTTTGAACATAATTTACATCTTAAGTTTTTTTTTTTTTTTTTCACTAGGTACCTCCCTTGTGAACGTCTGACAAACATCCGAGAGAATAACAGTCATGCAAAAGCTCTTCAATTTAAATACCTATTCCCCAATTGCTAAATAAAGCACAAAAATATTCAATTTGTTTCTAAATTTTCCATAAATTAATACAAAAAAATAAAAAATAATAAATTCAAACTACAAAACTTACCTTGGCTGTCGATCACGTGTTTCTCGTCGCTGCATTATTATTATTGGCTAGAAATTCTCTACAGATCTTTGGAATTTTGAAACAACAACCAAAGTAATAAATGCGCGAACACACCCGCGGCGGAGCAATCTTTTTCGCGTCAATTTTTTCACTTGGGTTCTTTCGTTATTTATTTATTTATTTATTTTTTATGCAAAAATCCAAATTGCAATTCTTCTATTTCCGGTTTAGAGGTGGGTTTGTCAAAGTTTGCCCCCACACCACACGAATCGAATTCGGATCAAACAAATTTTTCTGACAAACCGACGCGGCGTTTTTTGCACATATTTTCGATATTTTTTTTGACAAGAATTTGTTAGTGATTAATTTCGTTTTGATTTGGTTTTGTCGAATAGTAAGGCTGCTTTGATTGATTGCTGGAAACAACATTTAAAAGTTTTTCCACATGCGCATGGTAAGATGTTGGTAGGTACCAAAAACGGAACCAAAAAAATAATAACAAAGGAAGAACTAACTGAAGAGACAAAAGGAAAACAAATTGCGATTTGTATTTGTTTATTATGTTGGGTGGTGTGTGTTTATTGCTTGTAGGTTTCTCAATTATTATTATAACATTAAGCGGGTGACTTACATTTTTTTTTTGTATTTATTTATCGATCACTGCACTCGGATTAAATCATTTTGGCATGCGTTACATTGGTTGCGCTACACGTGTCGGTGTTTTTATAGATACTGATGAACTAATTTATAAAATTGATTGCACACAAAGAATCACGTCGGAGAATTATTTTAATCGGCGTACTTGTTCGGTAGCTCGTCTTTATTTTGTTTCGCTATCCTTTGTAGGTACGATGTCTGCAATGAGAAAGAATTTAATATCGATTATATTGATTATGTGTGGGAAAGGAGGTATTTGTTTATCGAACGGGCTGAAAGGACGTCTGCAAGTAACGAATTTGAGATGTTACAACAGGGACAATACCGAGACCACTTTGCATTCAAGCTATATTCTTACGGATTTGTCAGGTTTTTTGCGTTAGTATTGATACATAGAACTTCGTATTGACAAATGTCACGAAACTTCAACACACCAAACACCCTCAAAAAATATGAGCAACTTTCGCAGCGGAAAAAGTTGCTGCCAGCGTTCATAGAATTTTATTTTTTATTTTATTTTAGGAATAAATGTACTTTTGCTTTAAATAATTATGAAAAATGATCATTGCAAAATGTTTGTAGGAAAATGAAAACATTTTGAGCAATTTTTCTTCAGTTATTTAAGAAAATTTGACTCATGAAATCGAAGTTAATGATATTCAAAAGCGGAAAATACATAACAATGTTTCTCCTAATATGTTTTTAGATTATAAAACGTCTCATTTAGATGGTTTTATTAACTAAACAAATTATAATAATCGGTTTTTTAAAATATATAATAACCAACCAATAGCATTCAGTTATGTTAAAATGTCGTATTCACGAACTCTATCACATTCCCTCACCGTTGGCAGCATTGATTTTTTTTTTTTTTTGTATGTTTTTGCATGTCACACGGATTCTAAATTGACAAAACAACGATAGAAGAACAAAATAGCGAATTTGGAAAAAAAAGAGGGGTCAGCGGCAAGGGGATTGTGAGTTGGGGGTCTCAGTATTGTCTCTGCTTACTAATCTGTTACCAACAAAAAATATATTGGTTACAATTTTAAAGCAGCATGCCGGTTTAAATTTCAGAAGGCTACGACGGCCTTGGCAACAATGAATTATGGGGATCAGAGGTTTAATGCGCCAGCGGTTCTCAGACGTTCTTCAGTTTTCACTTAACGAACATCCCCCCGCGATTACTTTGTGTCTTGTGATTTGATTGGTTGAAGTTTACGTACAATATGTCAAGAAGTCAAGAAATAGGAAAGGCTGCCAACATTCCACCGATATAACATATAACCTGCTTTCTTAACAGCTGCTGGGAACCGATTATTTGCACATTTTCTTACTTTGCTTTGCTTTGCTGAGATCGAAGCTCAAAGAAACACACCTATAGCCTGTTTGGCAAGTTCAGGCGATCGGGGTATTCACTCCTAATAACAACCCAAAATTCGTTCAATAATACAAAAGTCAGAAGCAAATACGTGTTTTGATGAAGAAGAACTCCGCAGATCTATAAGAGACTCGTTTCCCGGAATGCTTAGTGTCGTAGGCTGGGTTTTTATTAGAAATGGATTTTGTACGCACTTGATGTTCGTTTTCGTTTGATATTTTTTGCGCAAAAATGTTTGTAATTGGATAGGTACCTACTTACAAAAATTATTTCTGTGTTTTACTATTCTTAATTCAAGAGAGCCGCGGAACCAGGAAAACTCTTTCGCAGAACACAGTTTAAAGACCGACGCGCTATACAACGATAGGGACGCAGTGGTCTTAGGGTTTCTCGACAAATGAATCGGCTTAGGTTATGCAAATAAAACACCTTTCCAGACCTGGAGATTGTTTGAAAGGCTGCTAAATACCAACTAGATGTACTTGGTGATTCCAAAACAAAACAAAGTCGTCTGAGAACTGTGCGCCCTTCAGGACCAGGTAGAGTATTAAGTGACCAAAATTGCTTTGGCAGTCAAAGTAACGGCAGTCCACAAATTTAAAGACTTCGTATGGAGTCTTTTAGACAGAACCAGAGAAAGATGATCAATTCCGATATCTCTTCTACCTTTGATG
The DNA here is from genome assembly GCA_946477585.1 of Cheilosia urbana. Classification (NCBI taxonomy): domain Eukaryota; kingdom Metazoa; phylum Arthropoda; class Insecta; order Diptera; family Syrphidae; genus Cheilosia; species Cheilosia urbana. The sequence continues at coordinate 27,034,267 of OX297853.1, forward strand.
ATGTACCTGGAATCGGTGGTGAAAAATAAAAAAAAAAGTCAAAGCTACAGACATCTTGACCAGTAAACCATGGACTACACGGTTCTTTTCGCAAGTTATTCGTTTGCAGAAAAGGAAATAGGTATCCAGGAAGAAATTGTTACCCAGTAACCAAAGCAGGTTTACGCGGTGCGATGCGATGGCGATATCATTCGAAGCTAACATCTCAAAATTCAGAAGACTATTTTCGACTAAAGTGCTCCTAACAGTAGAATTGCAAATTTAACTTGCTTAAAGAACATCCGCAAATGTGTCTGAAGAATTGGAAACCAAACAGTTCATCCCTTTATGCAAGGTTGACACATAACCTTGGGTTTTCCTCAAAACTCATCAGCGCAGTAATCAAGCCAAGTATGCAACTCAGAGTTGTTACCTTGTTTGTTAAAACAGACATGACCCCCGAAGTTCTGCAATAACACACGCCATCTTCGCCAAAGTTTAGCATGTCTACCTACACAAGGTAACTAAATTTCCCACTTTGGATTCAAAACCATCTCTACGCATGATGACGTTCTGGTGCCAATGTATCAGGCTGTGTTCGCGAATACAATATACAACTCCCTTCTGTGCGTGATGAAGATGATGCCTATCGATTTTACCAAAACGCTGCACGTCACTCGAAAACAACATACGATGATGCAAATGCTGCTGTTAACCGCCCTTTTCCCATTAAAAAAAACATCAACGATGTGTGTTTTAGTTCTTATTCCACTTGAACATCCGTTCCAATTGAGCACATGCCCGACACTAATCATATCACTTGCTCAACGAGTGCACTCTGAAAGTGCTGTCACTAAACCATCTCCACCTTCACCCAAATCGTAATAGCGCCGTCAAGTCCACATAATCTTCTGATTAGATTACTCCAGCAGTGGTGGTGATAAATCTGGCCAAAATATGTGACGACTTCTGTGTGTATTATAATCGTGTCTCCACCTCAACACAAATCTATAGTTAGACGGCGTAGTTGTTGTTCGTCGTATATTTTCTTTATGGATTCATCAACCTGTCTTTATGGCTATTTTAAAACAAATGAAACAAATTCGAATAGAATGCAAATGGGAATCATAGCGCAACTGCAAACTTATTGTACAAAGTGGTAAGTTTTATGTGCCTGTGTGGTGGTTTTTCCTCTTGGCTGACAGAAAGTGGGTGTGTTGTTCCTTGTTCATGACTCGAATTTGTAAGTTTTGCTTTTAGTTCTATTTAGTGAAGGAATTTCCTCCACTCCAGTGAAGTACCTTCACCTTTTTTCTGTGGTTTTTCTTCGAGTGGCAACTGGCAACGGCACCTTAGGGTCCCGAAAAAAAAAATCAAATGTTACACTGACAGGTCCAAGCAGAAAACCAACAAGAGCGAGCGGGAACACTTGTGAATCCAACGCGCTAAAAGGAGATAAGCATTCACGCACACCTGACATCGATTTTATGCCACTCTATCTGGTCTTGTCCTTCTTTTGCATACACTCGCACACTTCAACTCTTGCCTTGCTTGCCGACGACGACTGGCACTCGAAAAAAGGGGGTGGCGGTGGGGTCACACAAATTTTCCCCACTAAATAACGAAAAATTCACGAAATGAAATTAAAAAGACGAAAAAGAATGTGGAAATAAGATTCGTCATTCATAGGAATTTACCTTTTTTGGGTATATACTGCACTGAAGGCTACATTTTTACATATATCTCGTCACAAACTTGTCACTTTTCGTATCTACTTCGCACAGACGGGATGGGCAAAAGGATAATAATTTTCACTGGGGCGATAGGAAAAAGGCATGCCAAATCGGCTGACGACACGCGATACGACGACAGACGACCAATTTTATTGAAAATAAATCCAAATCTAAGAGGTGTTTCACTTTTCTCCACACAAGATGAAATCTTAACAAAATCACAGCACAATATATATTTTTAAGGAATTTCTATCTACACACGAATTACATTCGGTTCGGCAACACTTTTTAGGAATTTTCGCCCATTTTTATCAGGGGATTTCTTGAATAATCGCTATTATTTGTTACCGGTGAACGAAACTACGTCCAAACGAATTGCTCGCCATTATTTCTCTCCTTGGTTTCGACGACGATTTTTTTTTTTGCTTCCTTTTCTCAAGGCGAGACACGAATTCATATGTTGTGTGCGCAAAAAGGGGACAAACGAGGTATTCCTTTTCTGCTGAAACAATCCAAGAAAGAAAAAAAAACCCTATTGGGAAATTTGTGTATGTACACAGAGTCAAGTGTCATATATCTGACTTGTTCACTTGCACGATGGTTTTCACTTCAATCTCGCTTACTCACATGCTGTCAGTGGGACACAAGAACTAAGTTTATGGTGGGGCAGCTACGTAGTTGTTTCGCACTCTTCTACTGAATGAGGCCGGTGGATGGCCGAGAAATGTCATTTCCGCGAAAGGGAACACTGATACTGCAACTTTGCGAGTGGATAGGGTGGAAAGGTTCTTTCACACTGGATTTGGTACAAAGAAAATTCACTGTGAATCTATAAATTTTTCTTCCACATTTCCGTGTATAATTTTTTTTTTTTTTAAATAAAATGAAAATCACCTTGAGATTTCCACACTTGGGGACTTTTTGAACGCCTCCGGCGATATATTATCCCTAGTTATGATGAGTTTTATAAATAAAATTAACAAAAAACTAAACAAAACCAACTACGAGAAGAGCGCTGCAGCTGGGCACGACAAAACCGAATTTACCCACGGACGGCGACGGCTCGACCAATACCAACGAAAAGTGAGATGGCTGATGAAAACGAGACCTCCGCCTTTTTGCACAAAATAAGAAATAACAGGGTGATCATTTTTGGGGGCTTGTTCGCAAACAATGGCTTAAGGCCCATTCACATGAGAGCGAACTGCGAATAGGCGAATTGCGAACAAATCAATTTAACTGCATTTATGAATTGAGAATTTGTTTTTGTTCTATCACAAAACCACTATTAACATGGTTTCAAATGATTTAAACAGCTAAATTAACAATTAAAGCAAATTTCCCGCGAATTGAAAATTCTTGCCGCGAACTGTCACACTTTATTCACAATCCACACAAAACAGTCGCGATCCAAAAACCCACGAATGAAAAATTCGTTCGAACTTAACCTTTAAAAATGAAACTGAACCCTTCTGCGAAGTCAGCAAAAACCATTTCAGGAACTACATCAAAGACCAATCTCGTATAGAGTCTAACGAGATCTGGCGAAATACAGCTGGGAAGAATTGCACCAGAACATTTTTCCCCAAATTCTCCTCCAGAAAATCACTCTTCTTTATTAATCTCGATAAAAACAACCTGAGAATACTAACAGTGCCCACGGTCGCGTGAGAAAACATCTTCACCGCATTGGCGTCTCACTGGATACCATCTGCAGACTTTGTCTCGAGAGTGACGAATCCTCTCTTCACATAATCACAGAATGTCCGGCCCTTTGTCGTCTCAGGAAAAACATCCTTGGTGATGAAATCGTTAATTCAGCATATCTTGCGAATATACACCCAGAGAAGATCCTTGTCTTTCTGACGGTCTCTGGAGTGAAAATGTGGCTCTTAGAATTTACCAGGGAAGGCACAACAGGCTCCTCTAAGAAGCCGCAGTACCAGAGCTCATTGATGGTGAGGATGAAAGGTGGACACTTTGTTTGACTGTGCCCTCGGCACCGAACAGGCAGATTTGTGTTCCCCGCAGCACTGACGTAGTGCATAACTTCGTGGGTTTCGGCTCTGAATTAGATTAGAAAATGCAGAACATAATTTCCTATGATTGTCATTGCATTCTAGAAAGACCTTCTAGTTCAAATTACACAAAAGTTTTCCTAATTTTGTATTGATAGACTGCGAGGCGCCACAAGTCACAAATCCGATATTATGCACAATTTTATATCTGCCTTGGGTGCACGATCGGCGTTCACTTTGTCGTTCTGGGGTAGGTCAGCAGGATTTCTAGTGATGCAGTTGTTTCAACTGACAAGACCAAAATGGATAGCCTTTGTGCGTTTTTTTTTTTTTTTTTTTTTTGTTTTTTGTTTTACTCATTATTTGTCCATCATCGCATTAGTATTCGGTCCATTCACGCGTACTCGGACATTATTCAAAATCGAAAAGGCTGTCACTTACGATAACGATCGACGGTCCTGTGCTATTACTTTATAAAACTAGAGTACTAGTACTACTAGCGCGATACCTACGTTCCTGCATATTTTCCAGAGCAGTTCAGCTTTCAAATATAAAAATTACTAAAAACATTTTAAAGTGTAACCTACCATTAAAATCGTTTAATACAAAACCCCGCCACTAGAAGTCGCCCAAATCATTAAAAGAATTTTTGACATTTCCTGATTTTTGTGAAAATATTTTTGTTTACATTCCGCAATCGGGAGAACATTTCTTAATTTTCTAAACAGAAAAGTCTTTTTTACAAAGGAATACATTTATGAGAAATACCCTGCAATGGATAACAATGCCGAATATAGTATATTTTTACACATTATCGAAGGTAAAGTTCCTCCAAACAGCTAATTTGACCATTTCACAAACTTTCATCGAAAAGGAATCGGATTCAATGAGAAAAATGATGAAATTACTTTAAATGCTACACTGAATGGAGTAAAATTCGAAATACAGGGTCACAACTTGGAGACTACAACCATATTCAACAGTAATTGCATATGGGAGTGCATGTACGATGATTTAAAGAGGTGAGTTTAGTGTTCAGAGTTCAGGACAGCTGTTCAAATGTCTCAATAGGATGAGAACTGACAATCGCCCAATTAAGATCGAGTGCTTTCACAAACCGACACAGAAGAACGACAAAGATGTGAGGAAGGCAGTGGGACTTGTGCTACTTCCACTGCGTACTGTTCAGATGGTGAAAACCTTACGGAATCTACAGGTTTGGTTTACTACTTTTAGATAAATACAAGTCTACGGTGCTATTCATTTCTAGATCAAACTCCACTGGCATAGACTCTGTGGTTTGGCAGCTGAATGGCGCCAAGCTAAGCCTGAATTGTATCTCTCTGTGATTGTTACAACCAAAGAGCTCATGGAAAGTGGACAGTTGGAGGAGTATCTTGAGCCAGTAAGTTTTTTATTTAATTTACACAAACACTAACTGACAGTTTTTGCGTACTACGATGTTTCCAATAAAATCGCAAGAACTATGCGGGAAACCTTGAGGGTGATGTGCACTGTAGGTGCATTGTTCTTGTGATGTAGTTTGTCAAAAAACGAGGGCATAAAATAAGCAACCCATTACAAACGACACTTTAAACAAAAAGATATGATAAATGTATTAAATAGTTAACAGCATTGTTTTCAGAAACCTGTTGACAGCTCTGATTCAATCCAAATTCGACCGTCGGACACCTCGCTCATGTTACAGTCTCAGCTGGGGATTTATGTAAAACTTCTCGAAGACGAATGTCTGCTGCAAGTTGGAAATGGACCACTGGACCGTGATACGTTTGTTGCTACGCTGACTCTGAACAACGCCAAACACTTGGATAAGTTGTCCGTCGGTTCTGGGAAAAGTTCAGTGTTTCGGTTTCATTACGAATTCCTCGGTTGCCCTTCGGACGTGGTTCTCGTTGGCAACAACGATGGGGTGTACAATATCTACGAAAAGATCTCGGTGAGTTTCAAGTCGTCGCTAAGCAGCTTGAAGGACTACTTCAAACGAGTGTTTTACATACCAATCGACTTGTACTATAACGACAGCATCATAGGTAAGCGTTTGGAGCCTCTGTTCCCTCACTAGCTTACTATATCGTGCGTCCAATAGGAAACTACAAGTTCACATGTAAAGACTTGCTGCCTGCTTCTCTGGATGTCTTCAGCAAAGACAGTCAGTGGCAAGTGACGGACTCCTTCGCACTGAAGACGCTCTTCGAGATCTTTGAGTCACCCGACCGACCCACCGTCGAGTACATCTTCAGCTTGAGTTACATTCCCTCCGTAAGCCCCCCGCCCACTATTGATAGGAAAGCACGCGGTGACATGGCGGACGTGAACGCTTTATTTGAGCTCCCACCCACAATCCACGCCGCTGAAGAAAAAACCGATCGCGAAGTTCATAGCAAACACCTAGAACCTTCACCACCAGATGACTTAGTTTCCGGTAACCCAGTCCACTCGCAATCCACGATTGACAAGAAAGCATGCGGTGACATGGCGGACGTAATGGATTTCTTTGAGCTACCGCCCACAATCCACGCCGCTGAGGAAATAACTGAAGTCGAAGTCCATAGCGCAACTAACAAAACCGATCTTGAGAAAGAGAAAGTTGTTAAGTTCTGCCGCTCGGATCCTCTAGTTAGTTGCAGAAAACCCCTGGAGCCTGCACCACCAGATGACTTAGCTTACGAGGTAATCGCCGAGTTGGAGGACTGGAAGTGCCAGCAAATGGAGGACTTCTTGACCGAGTTGAAGCGCAAAGAACTCTTCCACCTGCGACAGCTATCGGCTGAATGGGAGCGACAGAAGATGGAAATGACACAGAAACTGCAGGACAAACTGGATGAATGCAGTCGCTTGACCGAGTCGCTAGAACAAGCTCAAGCTGCTCTGCGTGCAAAAGCTTTGCGGCAGCTCGAAGAAGAGCGTGCCTTTGAAAAGACCAGACATGAACTGGACAAGCGCTACACGGTACGGTTTATGGAGATCGAAGAAAAGGCGCGACGGATCAAGGACGATATGGACTACGAGCTTAAGCTGCAGGAGCTGCGGTTTAAGGAACAGCAAATGGAAAAGAATCGTGACGCGGCTGAGAATGCAATGTTGCGGGAGAAATCTGCGCAACTGGAGGCAGAGCTGGATGAGATGAGAAGGAATTCACTTCCAAAGGAGCAGCTGGCTGGCTTACTTGAAGATTTGGTATGTTTAATTGCAATGGTGGAGTGGTAGAGATTTGATGACACTTTTTACAGCGGGAGCAGTCGGAACGTTATTCTGAAATGGAAAAGTCAAAACGTTTCTACAAGCGGGAGTGGACGAAACTCGTGAAAGAGGTGCACAAGCTGAAGCTGCAGTCGTTGAAAGTGCAAGAGGAGAAACTCAGACAGAGCAATTGTTTGGGGTAAGTAAAACCACAGTGAAAGTACAGGTGCACGATCCACATTTGTTACTCCATCTTCCGACTGACATTCTAATAATCTTTTGTAGACGATAAGGAGGGGAAAACATAAAATCCACCCCATTATTAGGTGCAGTTCCGAAACAACGGAGGTTAGGTTTAGTGTGTAGAAATCTAGCATTAAAAACGGTTTTCAATCGGCTAATGAGCAAGGCAATGACTATAGCCGCTGATGCTACAAAACAAACAACTTTGGGACGCATTCAGGGTACGGGAAGCCGGAAATACAATGCAATGGTCAAACTCAAATGCACTTGATCACCCCAATTCTCATGCCTGTTTCTTACATATAAAATCAAAACTGCCTTTAAAATCTTAAGATCTCTGGAGCGGTCCTTGGCCCTAACAGGAACACTTTGAAATAATTGTACGACAAAGTTTCTTGACTGAGTGCAAAGAATGTTATATTAGATCCACTGCAGTCGATTCTATATCTCAAAAATATTGATCTGGAATAATGGAAGGGTTTTCAAAAATCTTTAATTTCAAATTGCTATCCTGTGAAATTGCAAAGCATAGAAGGCATGTTGATCGAGAAAACAGGGAAACAAGCACCCGGATTACCTACTTACGAAAACCATTGGTCACTTATTACAGAGCTAATAGGAATAATTCAGAATGTAAGATTAGGCCTCAAGCCCAGATCGAAACTAGTACAATATCGTATAGTAGTCAGAAACAGAAGATTCAGTTGAATTAAAGGCGTTTTTCTTTTTTAGTTCAGAGCTGAGCACTGAACTGAGCTCGAGCTATATGAGCGCGCTCTGAACCGAGCGTGCTCAGATCGTTCTGATGATTTTCTGTTTTTCCTGTTTTTTTTTTTCTCTCAAATATGACTGGAAGTGTGAATGTATATGTGTAATCAGCATTTTACTCAGCCTGCTCAGTCAATTAATTCTGAGCTCATAGAGCGCGCTCTGATCATGCTCTGAACGAAAAAAGAAACACAAATTCGAGCTCTGAAGTATCTGAGCTGAAAAAGAAACACAAACTTTTTGTATAACAGTTCAGGTTGTGCTCTGAACTAAAAAAGAAAAACGCCTTAAGTAAACCATAGCTAAATTGCTATAAATAATAATCGATATTTAGAATTTTCCTATAATTCGAATAACGTAAAAATGATGGCCGACGGAAATAGGTATGCTGTCCCTTACCAACAGTCGAGCGTCATCGGATTTGATATATTTCTGGTACGTTTTAAACTGCATTTACAATCACTTCCGCCAGACATTTTGATTTATAGGAAAGCGAATTTTCATAAGCCGTCGCTATGAAAATATCAACATGCAGAGTTTTCCTATAATTCCTATCCTACCACCCCAACAAGGTGATTACCAAAATATCTGTCATATTTTTGCGTGTTAGGTAATGCTGTCCCTTTCAGTCAGACGGCTATTTCATCTTCCGTGTTGAGTGTGTGATGTTGTAAATCCACTCTGAAATTCACACTTGTATTCCAAGTATGTAGTAGATTTTACCTAGCTTTAGGTATTTGGTTCAGGTAGATGTCCAATAAAACAGAGCTAGGTATTGACTGACGGAAAATATTCATACCACCAAATTTTGTAAATGGTTTAGTTTCTTCTTCGTTACCATACAAAATCTGAGCCCGGTCATTTGAACAACTATTAAATGCCATTCGCCCGCCATTATAAGCATTGCATTCATTTTCTAATTCTGTCTTTTTTACAGCAATTACAACATAATGGACCTCCGAAATATGATATTCGAAGAGCGATCAGCATTACTTACCGACCGCAGTGAATTGAAAACTATCAAGGAAGCCCTAACTTCGGAAAGCGACGAGTCCATTAAGAGTAACTTCGCTTAGAAGTGATGCCAAAGCAAACAAATTAACTGTGATATTTTACTTTTTTATTTTTTAACAACCTACGTTTATTTTGTATGTTCTTTTGTAGTTATGATTGTATGTTTAAACTTTACAAATAAATATAATTCGTTTAGATTATTATTGTCGCACGAAATACGGTAAGACATCAAGGGGTGCTGGGTACTCCATTAACCAGAGGGGTCCTTGATATATCTCTCCCGTATTGCCATCTTTCCATGACCCCTTCGGTAGGTAAACATCTCGTTCTCTAGCTTGATCTACTACAACTGGAGCAGCGATTACTTTATCGCCAAGAAGGAACTCTGTAAGTAGAAGGACACAATATATTTAAAATCAACTTAAGTAGAAATGGGTATGTTCGTCAGGTTGTGACTTCAAAAGCAGTTCTTTGATTTAATTATTCAAATCGAAATGGCATGAACGGAAAAACTAACACTCGGAGGTGTGTCACTTGAATTTTCCTACGTCAACCACATATACGTACAGCCAACTGAGTACGGAGTGACAAAACTCTTGACTAGATTCGTCGGCTATCCATCCAAAAAGCTCAGTTGAACAAAACCGTTTATGTGGATGTTAACGATCTAGTCCAATCAAACCTGAAACACATAAAATCAGTCAGGTGTCAGACTTACTTGACTCGATTCTTGAACGTCGCCAATGCAAATTTGGATTATAAAGGCCCCAGTTATAGCCATAAGTAAAACGAAACCGTTAAAATTTTCTTTTGCTTTTTTTGACCACTTAAACTTGTTTGTTGAACTCAATCTTGGTCTTAAAATTTTGCTTTTGAATTAAAAAGTTAGTTTATAAAAAAAAAGAAAAAATATATATATATATACACTCCTTTTCACTTGAATAGCACATTTCATATATTTGTTGTTATTTGCTTATCAATAAATATTCTTCTTCCTCGTTGTTATTGTTTTTGTTTGTTTTGTCTTCATCTTCATTTCAACTTTCATAAAAAAAAATATGGTGCACTGGAAATGTACCGTTATATGCTTTCTGCTGTTTTCTTTTAGTGTTGTGTATAATTGAAGCGAATTTTTTGTTTCACTTGAATAGCACATCGTGGTTGAAAGTTCATTTACTCAGTGCAAGTTTTCAATTATTGATCAAAGCTAAATTTAATTATTATTTGTATAACATTGTGTTTAATTTAAAATTATAATGGGCCGCGGAAAAGCTTTAACGGGTGAGGAACAAGGCAAAATAAAAGCCTGTAGAGATTGTGGCCTTCCTGTGAGTGATATAGCGGAAAAAATCGGAAGAAGCAGAAAAGTAATTTGCAATTTTATTCAAAATGAACTCAAGTACGGGAAAAATATGAAAGGTCGTACGCAGAGTGTACTTTCTGCTGCAGATAAGCGGGCAATTCTGCGCAACGCTTCGAATTCGCATGATTCCTTGGCCAAAATTAAAGAAAAATCAGGAGTCCAAGCAAGTAAAACAACTGTTTGGCGGGTCATTTCTAAAGCACAACACATCAAACATCTTAAACTAAAAAAAAAACCACCACTTACCCCTCAACGTAAAGAAATGCGATTAACATTTTGCCGATCGAACATGTCATGGAACAAAGAATGGCACCGAGTTGTTTTTTTCAGATGAGAAAAAATTCAATTTGGAGGGTCCTGATGGCTTCCATTATTATTTTCACGATTTGAGGAAGGAAACTCATCAGTTAGATCGCTTACACAGTCGAGAGGGTGGTGTTATGGTTTGGGGGGCCATATCATATTATGGAGTCTGTGAGCTTCAAATATTAACAACAAACATGAACGCTAGAACTTATATAAATGTTCTAGAGAAGTCTTTTCCGACATTGGACGATCTCTTTGTGCCTCTATCGTGGACTTTTCAACACGATAATGCTCCTATACACACTGCCCGTGTGGTAAAATCGTGGATCGAGTCCAAAAATGTCACGCTTTTGAGCTGGCCGCCATACTCGCCGGACCTTAACATTATAGAAAATGTTTGGGGATGGCTGGTCCGGAAAGTTTATGAGTCGGGAAAGCAGTTTTCAACAAAAACTGAGCTAATCGAAGCAATTCAACGAGCCTGGACTTTAATTTCCCTTGAATATATAAAAAGTTTGTATGATTCAATACCAAACAGGATCTATGAGACAATATTAAACAAGGGAGGCTCCACCCATTATTAAATATTTTTAATTTTTTTTTTAAATTCATATTAATATATATATAGGTATTTGTTCATACTTAAAATATTATTAAGTGTACATAATAATATAATATATTTAAGTGTGCTATTCATGTGAAATAAGAAACAAGTCGTATTTTTTCAGTATTTTTCTTTTCTAGCTTGGTTTTGAGAACGTGTTGGGCATTTGAAAGAAATGTTACTTTTTTCTATAAGATTAACTTTTATACTTGCAGCTAAAAAATAAAAACAAATCTTGGCTTTATTATTAAAGATAATATAAAAAGAATAATGGCAGTTTGCATGGTGTGCTATTCAAGTGAAACGGAGTGTATATTAGGAAACTACCTCTAACTTCTCTAAAATAAGAATTTATGAATTTTTTCGTACGAAAAACTTTTTCCGATCACGAAAAAATTAATAAATTCTTTTTCAAAAAAAATTAAAGATAATTTCTCAGTTTTTTTTTGATAAACTAACTTTATAATTCATAAGCAAGATTTTAAGACCAAAGTTGAGTTCAACCGACAAGCTTAAGTTGTCAAAAAAGTAAGGATATCGCCTAAGAAAGTGACAGCTGATTGAAAGTTAGATAGGTGATGCCAGCTCAAACTCTATTCATAGCTGAAATTGTTCTTTTAGGTCTAGATCAAATTATATATTGCGCCTTACGGCCAGTGGCTAATATAGTAAATGAACGCGTTCAGTGTCAAGTTTGTTCCAAACATTTTCCGTTTAAGAGAATCCAAAAAAATTTACTAGAATTCTCCCCAGTTTTTCAACTCTATTAGTAAAAAGGGTAAACATTAATCTCCACTCACCATCGAAGATTCCCTGGGCCACCTTATCTTCAGGATCAACCCACCACAAGGGCGGATTAACTGGCTCTCCACTCTGAACTGCCAGCTTGAATCGATCCATTATCATCGGCGTATACAAACTGTGCAGGCTGGTGAATTTCTGACCTATTTGAATAGTCTCTGCATCGAATGTCCACGGGACGTAGGAGAACTGCAAACTCGGCATAAACACATTCGCTTGCAGCCATCGGATGAAAAGCTCCTTTGTTGGCGGTTTATTTTCATACCCATTGCCGCCAATCATGTCTGGTAGCACAAACGGATAGCCGTTCATGTTCAACTGCAACAGGGTTGTTATCAAAGTCACGAGTCCGTTATTCCAATTCCATTCGGAGTCTTTGTCAATCATTCTAACGAAAACCGGCACGTTCTGTGTACCCTGTCCAGTTCGTACCTCAATAAATGGACCAAACTGTGATACCGCCTTTACATAGTCCCTCGTAATGGTACTTGGATGGAAGTAAGCTGATCCCTGTAAGACCGGATCGGACGGCACCCAACTACTCTCACCGGCATCGAACTTGAAGCTGTCAATGCCATCTTCGGTTTGCAACCGTCTCAGTCGCTTCGCAAACCATTCAACTGCGGCTGGTTTAGTGAAGTCCACATACGCAGCATCGTTTTCTTCGCTATTCCACCATTTTGTGTCCGGATTGTTGTTGTGGTCCAGCACAAGAAAACCATTTTCTTTGGCCTCCGCGTAGGTGGCGGTGCAATTCTTATTGATGAACGGGTGTATCCACAAAGTTACACGGAAACCCTGTGCCTTCAAATCGTCGGTAAGCTTTTTGATGTTTGGGAATTTGCTCTTTCGGAATGTCAGCGCACCGTAGCAGTCTTCCCAGTCGTCATCGATCTCCAGTTGACTGTTGTTGAATTTGTTCGAGATAATGGCGTTTCCAAAGTCCCTTACGATCTGATCATTGATATTGGTCTTGTAGATGGCCCAAGTCGACCAAATCGGATGCTCGACCATTCGCTGATCGGGATAGTCCGTAGGTTTGCCCAGAATATTTGCAACTGCGTACATATGGGCCGCTTTAGCGTTGCTACCGATTCCAATTTGATATCGGAATATTGCAAAGGGTGGGTCTCGACTATATGGTAGCTCCATCTGAGCGCTAAAACAGAGTTCGTTCCCGTGGCCTACGGAATTCTGATCGATAAATAAGGGCGTTTCATCCTCAACGTAGAAAAAAACGCCTTGAGAGTTCAACCAATAACGTTCGGCTACACCAGCGTTGTGGTCTTCCTTCGTAAGGTAGGAATAGTTGGTGAAGTTCAAACGTTCCACTGGCCAATATTGGTGACGATCTTGCGGGCCACCATACCAGTGCATTTGACCGATTCCTAAATCAATGCAGTCCATAGGTTTAGCAGTGCGGGACACAACGTTTCGGGATACACGGAGGTGTGTCACCTGACTGGACTTTTTGATCAGCTCGAAGAGTATGGACGAGTCTTTCGATTGCAGCGTATAGCTTCCGTTGTTGTTAAGGACAAAGTTGCTGTCCGTATAAAAGTTGTCAAAAGTAACAGTCTGCAGTGTTTCACTTCCTAAAAGGGGGAGAGAGTATGAATGGTTGGCGTCTTGGGTAATGTTTAGCTTTGACTTTGCTTACCCTTCATGATGGAATACTTTAACTTTTCGGAACGCACCAGTTTGATAGAGACATCAGAATTGAGAAACGGGAAACGTTGTTCGATAGTCCTGCACGACAAGGAGGGTGAAAGCAGAATCGCGAACACAAGTAATGACAGCCATGCTGCTGTCCTTTCACACATTTTGGCTGAATGAACGCTGGGTACTGAAAATCTGGCACTCAGATAAGCTACCTTTATAACCCCCTGACGACAGGGATAAGTATCTCAGAATCCGCGGCGAATAACAACTAATCGATAAAAATGACTTTGTTCATTCCACTTCAGTTTGAAGTGTACATTGACACTTTGACAGTTAGCTATTGCAGGTGATTTGATAATGATGAAGGTCTTATTTACTTCTCAACTGAACTGAGAGTTTAACTTTCAGTGAAAAAACAAGAAGTACGGTAAGACACATAAAATCGAATAAGTGGAATTCAAAGATAGAAATTTTATAAAATTTGAACAAACGTGTAAGCATCTCCATTCATACAGGGATGTCAGACATGAGGGTAGGTATTCGATATGGAACTGGGAGAAGGTAAATACGTATTTATGGACAAACTCTAGCAAACACTCTATCTGAATGTAGAAGTCTAGCGCAGTGTGCGGTATATATTTCTTATTCTTATTGAGAACACGATAGGTACTAACATTAATTTCGAACATGGCATTGCACGGTAAACATTCGTGAAATGCATATATTTCAATAATCATCGATTGTGTGCGCTTATCTTGTGTATGTCAAGGCGATTGGGCACATTCAAGAATCTAGTTATCTTGAGTCGACTAGATAGGCCTGGATAAGATGTTACTTGAACGCAAAAACTAGATTTTTTTTTTGATTTTTTTATCGGAGCTTGTTATTATCAGATGGAGCACTCAAACACAACTACTGGCTCATTGTACCTATTTCCAAACAGACACCTTACTTTTCTGTACTTAGTTTTCCCGTCTTTCAAAGAAAGATAAGAAGGAGCTTCACTGATGGAGAGCTTAGATGTTCGGCACTCACTACGTCAGCCCCAAAGATCTACCACCTGATGCGAGCAAAGTCAGGGGTGGGATTCTGTAAGAAACGAAAAGAAAAACGCTTTCGCTTTTCAAAAAAAAAACGATAGAAATCACGCGAAAGCGAAAGTTTGTTTCCTTTCGTTTCCTTTTTCTCTTTCGCTGTATGACGAAGAAATTATAGTTTAAGAAGTTGAATGTACCATAGTAAGAATATGACAGCCAACAGCTGACAGTTTCCAAATATTTTATTTGTTGATATTTTGGTTTGAATAAATAAGGTCAACATTAAGGGTATTCACTTGAACGCATAAAACTCTCATAAACTGCGTAATAATTTTGGGAAGTCTAATGTCGTTTTCCATTGGGACCACAAATCAATCTTTTTTTTTTTATCTAAATCACTTTTCACGTTCCATATAAACGCTGCGATCAGATAACAATACATTCCGAGTCAATGGAAAATCGCGGACGTCATAATGGTTCTAAAACCAGGTAAACCACCGAATGAAAACAATTCTCAAGTGCAAATTAAGACAAGTTATCCCCGAACGGTTATGGAAAATTCTAGAAACGTATCTAAAGAATAGACTCTTTCGTGTCAAACACGGAAACGAATATTCGGAATTTAAAGAAATAAGGGCAGGTGTGCCGCAAGGAAGCGTCCTTGGGCCTCTTATGTGCCTCCTATTTACGCGTGATATTCCGCAAACAGAAGGTAGGTACTACCGTAGCCACTTTTGCCGATGACACTGCTATACTAGCAGTTGGTACAATGACCAAAAAACAAACAAAGTATTACAAGGCGTGCTTAACCGGGTCTATGAATGGACAAAATCATGGAGGATCGGTCTTAACGAAACGATATCGGTGCACGTGGATTTTACATATAAAAAAACAAATAACTTGTCTGTATTTATAAATACGGTACAATTTCCGTTTGCAAACGAGGACAAATATATCGGAATGACTCTTGACACAAAATTGAAATGGAAATGGTGCCAAGGCTAAAAACATTAATTAGGACGAGGATAAATCGTTGCAAACCATGTATTCTTCACTTCTCTCTACCTTCAGAGCGAAAACACCGAAAAGCTCCAAGCTCATCCATAAATACTTGGAATTACCATTATAGACAACTGGCTACCGAAATTCAACTTCAGCCGAAACCAAACTGTTCTGTTCTGTTCGACAGAACTGGGAACAGAATAAACCCACATTTGCCAAAGATTCTCATGTATATGGTACACAGATGGATCGAAAACAGATGAAGGAGTTGGAGCTGGAATATACGGGGTCGACACAAAAACGTTCATCCATAAAAGCATGGACAAATGCAACTCCGTATTTCAAGCAGAAATCTTTGCAATAGAACTAATGTCCAAGACCGTTTTGTGGATAACCCCTTAGCACCGCTAAATTCCACATTAAAACCTGGCTGAAAAACAAAGCAAATCATTACTGGACAAACACTGAAGGTAACAGACAAGTTAAAATGTTCATGCCAACTACTTCCCGTTCAAGAACAAAACAACTCCTAAACCTAACAAGGAGTCAGGATCGTACAGTCACAGGGTTCCTCACAGGGCAATGCCAAGTCAAAAAACACCTCATGACTATGGGAATAATACAAAACAACACTTGCAGACTATGCAACGAGGACGAAGAATTAGCAGAACACATACTGTGTCACTGTGAATGTCTAGTCAGATTACGTCAACACCACCTAGATAAACCTTACCTTGGGGCAGAGGACATATCTGACAGCGCGCTCAAAGATCTACTAGGATTCATAACTAAGTCCAGTTTCATGAGCGAGCTCTAAGTGGACGAAATCACAATAGGCCCACTCGTGGCCGCAGTGATATGGCAACTTGATTCCACCTCCCTTAAACAATCTAAATCTAAATCTAAATCTAACCTTCAGAGCGATGACTTTCTCCTCCCCTTTCACTTATACAGGTGTCGACTTGGTCGGTTCGTTTGCCCTTAAAAGTTTTAGCGGGCAAAACTGTCCTATTTCGAAGAGATACGTTTGCCTATTCGTATGATTTTCCACTAAAGCTATCCATCTCGAAGCTGCTTGCGATTTATCATCCCAAGTTTTTTTTGGCAGCCTTTGCTCGCTTTATATCTCGACGCGGCCTACCAAAGAAGATGTTCTCTGATCATGGAACCAACTTTTTTGGTGCCAATTCTTTAATTCAAAAGGATTTCCGAACATTTCTCAAATCCGCTTCCAGTGAAATTGCTGCAAAGTATGTGGTATTCAAGGACTTGTTTGGTGATTCATACTTCCTGGCGCTCCGCACATCGGTGGTTTGTGGGAAGCCATTTTGGAAAATTTCCGGCTCAACTAATTTTACCTTTGAAGAGTTCTCGTCGTTATTTGCTCGTATAGAGACCTGCCATAATTCAAGGCCGATCTCACTTCCGGTCATTTTTTTGCGTGGAGGTCCCCTGCTCGCATTACCCGAACCACAGATAACTGAGCCTTCTCTTTCAATCATCAATCGGTGGGAAAAAGTAAAATGGATGCAACAGGATTTTTGCCGACGATGGAAAGACGAATACCTAAGGGAACAAAGGCTGTAAATGGAAACATCCTCAAACCGACGTGAAGATAAATGATCTTGTGGTCATTCAAAACGAAAACTTACCTTCCATGGAATGGCGTCTTGGACGTGTCATCAACACTCACTCTGGTTCATATGGCAAAGTGAGAGGCGTGACGATAAAAACGAAATTAGGAGATCTAACCAGACCAATAGTTTAAGTTTGCGTATTACCAAATATATTGTTACATTCAGGCTGGGATTCGAAAAGATAAAACACTATTCTGTTTAACTTTGCCAATAAAATCACTTTATTTACACTTTCTACTTATTCACTTATTAAGTACCAAAACAATGTCACGTAAATCAATTCTTAAACGTTTCAATTCAATCGCTTTATTCACTGTATTTCTTTTCACTTATTTTTCTCACAACCGATTACTCTTTCGAACTTCACCAATTACGGGTTAAAAATCAACTGTGTATCTCTGTTGTAAACGCGCCCCTTTTATATCTGCGCTGCCACCTATCAGCGAATATTCCAGAAGTAGATATATTCCAGATGTATATTCCATATCTTCTCTAGATGGTTCTAGAATTAACTAACTTGACAGATTCCAGTCTCCAATTGGAAGTGGAACTTGGAGGGAAACCGAGTGCCCGATTCACCACAATTCCTAAGTGTCTGATTCACTAAGTGCCTGATTCACTAAGTGCCTGATTCACTAAGTGCCTGATTCACCACAATATGATATCAAACTACTTTGTTAGCCTCCAATAATCAACAATCCTATTCTTCATTAGATGAAGTATCCATAAACTATATAGTATCTGCAATTATGTTGGAAATATTTTTATCACAATTTATCCACTTGAATTTGAAATAACGCTTAATCTACTGAATGCACCACGCTATAATAGTTTAATTATTTATAAGGCTTGTATCTGCAATCAATATAATAATTTCGAAAGTTTCGAATTTTAGTATAAGTATTGTGTATGGAGTGTCGAACCTAAATTGGTGAAACGATCACTTAGTCACCTTCCAAGTTCCACTTCCAGTTCCAATTGGAAACTCGAATTTGTCAAATAAGTGAACTTTCTAGTTTATTCTAGAACCACTCTCTCTATAGCTCATTGTAGAGCCATCCAGAACAGTGATGAAAATCGACTTTTCTCGAGTGTACTCAAAACTGAAATGAAATAGTACTGAAACGTACAAACTAGTAGGTGCCTACTTTTTTTTTAAATGCCATAAATTTTAGTTATTGCATTCAAGCAAAAAAAAAAAAAAAAACATGTATATAATAATCACTCAAAAACTTGCTTTATCCAGCGGGTTTAATCACTTAAACCCGCTGGATACAAATGCATTAAATGGTGGAGTTTAAACCGATTTTAGATCGATTTTACACCTACATAATGTTTAATTTCACATAAATTTACATTCATGTTTTGTTGTTTGTCACTTGGCAATTTGCTTTGATTTGCTGAGTGCTGATTTTTAATTTTATTGTATTACATAATTATAAATTAAACCTCCAATATGCCTCTTTTTTTAGTCGGAAATATTTCCGAAACTAAACGACATCTAGCCCTAGCCCGCTTGTGCATTCGAATTTAGACGAGGACGAAGTTGATACACCATTTATGCTGTTCCATAAGTTCTAAATTCGTCTTCTAACTACGAAGCCATCAACATTTTCATCGTTAAGAAACGAAGAAATGTTAATATTATGAAATTGAAATTTTAAGCTGATTGTGAGTTAAAATACCTTCTTGTGTTCGGGTTTAATGATGTTATGGACTTGGGTTTAATTTTTGGAGTAAATAATATGGCCGTAAGTGAAATCGCAGTGGCTTAGGGTTAGTGTGTTGGACTACTAAGCGAGGGGTCTCAGGTTCGAATCCCGCAAAAACCCAAATTCCAACTTTGGGTTTTTTTCCACTGCGCTACCTCTCGCGAACGTCTGACAAACATCCGAGAGTATAAATGTCTTGAAAGAGCTTCTCAATTAGCCGTTTGGAGTCGGCATAAAATTGTAGATCCCTTCCATTCGTTCCAAAAATGAAAAACTCACACAAAACGAATGGTTGTGAGAAGCTACGCCTAGGGCCCTTCCGGACCTGTTGCGCCAACTATTTTTTTTTTTTTTTAAGTGAAATAACATCATACATGTTCGATTTATTCCGAAAATTAAAAATAGTACAAATAGTACTCAAAATTGAGAAGTGGTACTTGCGTGCGCGGGAAAGTTAAATAGTACAGAAATTAGTACAATAGTAAGCCTTTTTTCATCTAT
The DNA here is from genome assembly GCA_946477585.1 of Cheilosia urbana. NCBI lineage: Eukaryota > Metazoa > Arthropoda > Insecta > Diptera > Syrphidae > Cheilosia > Cheilosia urbana. Next base: position 27,053,848 of record OX297853.1, read on the forward strand.
GATCCAGAACAGTTGGAATACCTAACACCTAGGTGGCAGAGCGGATATAAAAAGGCATGTTTGAGAAGAGGGAGACACAGTTGATTTTTAACCGTGATTGTTAAAGTTCGAAAGAGTAATCGGTTGTGATATAAATAAGTGTATAGTAATACAGTGAATAAAGCGGAAAGGATTGAAACGTTTAAGAATTGATTTAAGTGATATTGTTTTGATACTTAATAAGTGAATAATTAGAAATTGTGAATAAAGTGATTTTATTAGAAAAGTTGAACAGAATAGTGTTTTATCTTTTCGAATCCCAGCCTGAATGTAACAATAGTTAATTAATTATTAGGCTTGTATCTGCAATCAATGTAATAATTTCGAAAGTTTCTAATTATAGTAGTATAAGTATGAATTCATTTAGCTTAAATAAAAGTCAAAATTCGGTAATTTGTACGTATTTAATAATGTAATTTATTAAAGCAACTAGTTTGGTGCGATCCGACCTAATCTTCTATTGAACACTAGAGGGCGATCTCACTAAGCTGGTTGTACTTTCTATCAGAGACAATACTGAGACCCCCAACTCACAATCCTCTTGCCGCTGGCCCCCTCAGTTTTTTTTCAAATTCGCCATTTTGTTTTCCTATCGGTGTTATGTCTATTTAGAATCCGTGTGACATGTAAAAACATACAAAAAATATAAATTCAATGCTGCCAACCGCTACCAACCATGGGGGAATGTGATTGAGTTCGAGAATACCACATTTTAAGATAACTGAATGCTATTGGTTGGTTATTATAAATTTTTAAAAAACGATTAATATAATTTGTTTAGTTAATAATGCGATCTAAATGAGATGTTTTATATACTAGAAACATATTAGGACAAATATTGTTGTGTATTTTCTGCTTTTGAATATCATTAACTTCGATTTGATGTGTACATTTTTCTTAAATAATTGAAGAAAAACTGCCCAAAATGTTTTTATCTTCCTACAACCATTCTGCAGTAATCATTTTTCATAAATATTTTCAGCAAAAGTGCACTAATTCCTAAAATAAAATACTATTTACACGAAACGAATAATTACAAATTTAACTGACAAAATTCTACGAACGCTGGAAGCAACTTTGCCGACAGCGGAAGTGGGACACGCAAGGTGCGAGTGTGTTGGTGAGTGACAGTTGTCAATACGAATTTCTATGTAACAATACTAACGCACTTAGCGTGTACCACCCCATAGAAATATAGCTTGTAGGCAAGTAACGGAAAATCGGCCGAAGTTGGGGGTCTCAGTATTGTCTCTGCTTTCTATTGCAATTTTTCTGCGCTCTCTTGGTTTTCTTTTTCCGTCGTCATCGAGAGTACTAGCTGGCATACGCCACCTTGGGCAAGTTTTCTTATTTTATTCCGAAATTAAATTAATAAAATCAAGCTACGTAAGTTAGACTAAACAAAGTGTTTTTTTTTATCTTCTGCTTGCACCCCTTTGTGCTTATTTTGTACGCGACCAAAACAAATATCCACATGCAGAGCTTTCCTATTATTCCTACCATGCCAACAGGATGATTACCAAAATATCTGTCATATTTTTGCGTGTTAGGTAATGCTGTCCCTTTTAGTCAGACGGCTATCTTCCGTGTTGAATGTGTGATGTTGTAAATCCACTCTGAAATTCACACTAGGTTTTGTATTCCAAGTATTTGGTTGAGGTAGATGTCCAATAAAACAGACCTAGGTATTGACTGACAAACAGTCGTGCTGGAAAATATTCATACCACCAAATTTTGTAAATGGTTTAGTTTCTTTTTCGTTACCATACAAAATTTGAGCCCGGTCATTTGAACGACTATTAAATGCCATTCGCCCGCCATTATAAGCATTGCAATAATTTTCTAATTCTGTCTTTTTTACAGCAGTGACAACGTAATGGACCTCCGAAATATGATATTCGAAAGCGATCAGCATTACTTACCGACCGCAATGAATTGAAAACGATCAAGGAAGCCCTAACTTCGGAAAGCGACGAGTCCATTAAGAGTAACTCCGCTTAGAAGTGATGCCAAAGCAAACAAATTAACTGTGATATTTTACTTTTTTATTTTTTAACAACCTACGTTTATTTTGTATGTTCTTTTGTAGTTATGATTGTATGTTTAGACTTTACAAGTAAATATAATTCGTTTTATTATTGTCGCACGAAATACGGTAAGACATCAAGGGGTGCTGGGTACTCCATTAACCAGAGGGGTCCTTGATATATCTCTCCTGTATTGCCATCTTTCCATGACCCCTTCGGTAGGTAGACATCTCGTTCTCTAGCTTGATCTACTACAACTGGAGCAGCGATTACTTTATCGCCAAGAAGGAACTCTGTAAGTATGTAGAAATACACAAAATATTTAAAATAAACTTAAGTGGAAAGGTCTATGTTCGTCAGGTTGTGACTTCAAAAGGAGTTCGTAGATTTAATTAATCAAATCGAAATGGCGTGAACGGAAAAACTAAATCGGAGGTGTGTCACCTGAATTTTTCTACTTTCCTACATATATGTACTGTCAACTTAGTACTCAGTGACAAAACTCTTGACTAGATTCGTTAGCTATTCCTCCTAAAAGCTCAATTGAAAAAAAAAAAACCGTTCAAGTCAGTCAGCTGTCAGACAATGCAAATTTGGATTATTAATATGGGTAAGAGGGCTATCGACTACGAAAGTGACAGCTGATTGAAGGTTAGATAGGTGATGCCAAATCAAAAACTCTGTTTATAGCTGAAATTGTTCTTTTAGGTCTAGATCAAATTATATATTGCGCCTTATGGCCAGTGGCTAATATAAATGAACGCGTTCAGTGTCAAGTTTCTTCCGAAAATTATCCGTTTAAGAGAATCCAGAAAAATTGTAACAGCATTCTCCCCAGTTTTTCAACTCTATTAGTATAAAAATGGTAAAGAAAAATCTCCACTCACCATCGAAGATTCCCTGGGCCACCTTATCTTCAGGATCAACCCACCATAAGGGCGGATTAACTGGCTCTCCAGTCTCAACAGCCAGCTTGAATCGTTCCATGATCATCGGCGTATACAAGCTGTGCAGGCTGGTGAATTTCTGACTTATTTGAATGGTCTCTGCATCGTATGTCCAAGGGACGTAGGAGATCTGCAAACTCGGCATAAACACATTCGCCTGAAGCCATCGGATGAAAAGCTCCTTTGTTGGCGGTTTACTTTCATACCCATTGCCGCCAATCATGTCTGGCAGCACAAATGGATAGCCGTTCATGTTCAACTGCAACAAGGTTGTTATCAAAGTCACGAGTCCGTTATTCCAATTCCATTCGGAGTCCTTGTCAAACATTCGAACGAAAACCGGCAAGTTCTGTGTACCCTGTCCAGTTCGTACCTCAATAAATGGGCCAAACTGTGATACCGCCTTTACATAGTCCCTCGTAATGGTACTTGGATGGAAGTTGGCTGATCCTTGTAAGACCGGATCGGACGGCACCCAACTGGTCTCACCGGCATCGAACTTGAAGCTGTCAATGCCATCTTCGGTTTGCAACCGTCTTAGTCGCTTCGCATACCATTCAACTGCGGCTGGTTTGGTGAAGTCCACATACGCAGCCTCGTTTTTTTTGCTATTCCACCATTTTGTGTCCGGATTGTTGTTGTGGTCCAGCACAAGAAAACCATTTTCTTTGGCCTCCGCGTAGGTGGCGGTGCAGTCCTTATTGATGAATGGGTGTACCCACAAAGTTACACGGAAACCCTGTTCCTTCAAATCGTCGGTAAGTTTTTTGATGTTTGGGAATTTGCTCTTTCGGAATGTCAGCGCACCGTAGCAGTCTTCCCAGTCGTCATCGATCTCCAGTTGACTGTTGTTGAATTTGTTCGAGATAATGGCGTTTCCAAAGTCCCTTACGATCTGATCATTGATATTGGTCTTGTAGATGGCCCAAGTCGACCAAATCGGATGCTCGACCATTCGCTGATCGGGATAGTCCGTAGGTTTGCCCAGAATATTTGCAACTGCGTACATATGGGCCGCTTTAGCGTTGCTACCTATTCCAATTTGATATCGGAATATTGCAAATGGTGGGTCTCGGCTATATGGCAGCTCCATCTGAGCTCTAAAACAGAGTTGGTTCCTGTGGCCTACGGAATTCTGATCGATAAATAAGGGTGTTTCATCCTCAACATAGAAAAAAACACCTTGAGAGTTAAGCCAATAACGTTCGGCTACACTAGCTCCCCGGTCTTCCTTCGTAAGGTAGGAATACTTGGTGAAGTTCAAGCGTTCCACTGGCCAATATTGGTGAAGATCTTGCGGGCCACCATACCAGTGCAATTGACCGATTCCTAAATCGATGCAGTCCATAGGTTTAGCAGTGCGGGAAACAACGTTTCGGGATACACGGAGGTGTGTCACCTGACTGGACTTTTTGATCAGCTCGAAGAGTATGGACGAGTCTTTCGATTGCAGCGTATAGCTTCCGTTGTTGTTAAGGACAAAGTTGCTGTCCGTATAAAAGTTGTCAAAAGTAACAGTCTGCAGTGTTTCACTTCCTAAAAGGGGGAGAGAGTATGAATGGTTGGCGTCTTGGGTAATGTTTAGCTTTGACTTTGCTTACCCTTCATGATGGAATACTTTAACTTTTCGGAACGCACCAGTTTGATAGAGACATCAGAATTGAGAAACGGGAAACGTTGTTCGATAGTCCTGCATGACAAGGAGGGTGAAAGCAGAATCGCGAACACAAGTAATGACAGCCATGCTGCTGTCCTTTCAAACATTTTGACTGAATGAACGTTGGCTACTGAAATTCTGGCACTCAGATAAGCTACCTTTATAATCCCCTGACGACACGGATAAGTATCTCCGAATCCGCAGCGAATAACAACTAATCGATCAAAATGACTTTGTTCATTCCACTTCAGTGTGAAGTGTACATTGACACCTTGACAGCTAGCTATTGCAGGTGATTTGATAAAGATTAAGGTCTTATTTACTTCTCAACTGAACTGAGAGTTTGCCTTTCAGTGAAAAAACAAGAAGTACGGTAAGATGGAAATTTTATAAATTTTGAACAAACTTGTAAGCATCTCTGGAGAACATGTACCTATTCTTCATCATCGAATAAAGGGATGTCAAAGATGAAGGTAGGTATTCGATATGGAACTGGGAGAAGGTAAATACGTATTTATGGACAAACTCCAGCAAACACTTTACCTGAATGTAGAAGTTTAGCGCAATGTGCGGTATATATTTCTGATTCTTATCGAGAACCCCATAGGTACTTACATTCATTTCGAACATGGTATTGCACGGTAAATATTCGTGAAATCAAATAATCATTGATTGTGCGCGCTTATCTTGTGTATGTCGAGGTGATTGGGAACATTAACGAATCTAGTTATTTTAAGTCGACTAGATAGGGTAAGATTTAACCTGAACGCAAAAACTAGTTTCTCCACACGCAGGACAGATAATGGTGAAGCTCAAGCCCAAGAAATGTAAGTGTTTTGCAAAAGCTGGGTGGCCCTTAAGGACGCCCACAAGCAGCCTGCAATCGATTCTCCTGAGAGACATCAGATATAGATAAGATAAGATAATTTATTATTATTTTTTTTAAAAGTATTAAATATCTAATATTCGAGTTACAATAATTACATGCTAATGCATCTTCAAAAAGTATCGTGCCAATCGTGCCATTTATGCTTTTCTTTGTTTTCGCTCGCAGATATTTGATAATCTGGTCAGAAAGAAATGTAGGGGGAAAGCGGGAGACTTGTGTCGAAGAACGCCCAAGGCAATACGAAAACTTTAAACGAACAGAACTTCAACTTTCTTACGCCACAACGCCACCTACCTGTGACTTACGATCATAAGGAAGATCATAAAATTATACGGTCGTCCCTTACTCGCCGTAGTTTGCACTCTTCTTCTTAAAACCTTTGGAGCGAGAGATTAAGGAAGTGCAAACTGCGGCAAGTAAAATAAGATGAATACAGGGGCCAGATTCTGTAAGGCGAAACGATCAAACGTTTTCGGGCGCAGGAATATTTTGCCCTATGTTACACAAGCAAATTTCTTCGTGCAAACAAAAGCGTTTTTCGTTTCGTTTTTTACAGAATCCCACCCCAGAATTATTACTAAATAATTATTACTTGGAATATGCGTATTATAATTTTCCAACTCCACAATCGCCTCCCAAAGGACAACTTGAGCCACTTTTTGTTGAATCGTTCACTACAACTTTTTTATTAATCTTAGCCACATGCTGAATACATTTTTTAAAATATACATTTATCTATTTTAAGGTTAGTAACATAAACTCTATGTTTGGAAACAGATTTTTGGCTCAATTCTCACAGCTGAGCGGGAGTAATTGAGTAATAATAAAACAAAACACTTTTCTTACAATGTATTTAATTTATTAGCACAACTAGTTCGTTTGAAGATTTACACTAAACTGATTGGCGGGTCAATAGCCACTTAATATTGTTAAATTCAGGCTGGGATTCGAAAAGATAAAACACTATTCTGTTCAACTTTTCTAATAAAATCACTTTATTTACACTTTCTACTTAATCACTTATTTAGTACCACGAAAATATCACTTAAATCAATTCTTAAACGTTTCAATCCAATCGCTTTATTCACTGTATTTCTTTACACTTATTTATCTCACAACCGATTACTCTTTCGAACCTTAATAATCGCTGGTTAAAAATCTAGAATTAGCTAACTTGACAGATTCCAGTCTCTAATTGGAAGTGGAACTTGGAGGGAAACTGAGTGCCCGATTCACCACAATTCCTAAGTGCCTGATTCACCACAATATCAAGCCTAACCTAATGCTTATATATAGTAGGTACACTAGCTGACCCGGCGAACTTCGTTGCGTCCAAATTCGTTAATGTAATGAAAATAATAATTCCGAGCATGCACAATGCACATGCTTCCCAAATTCTTTCGTATCAGTCAGCCTTTCGCTTTTTCACTAAAGTCATTTACGGTACACGAAATATAAAGCGGAAGGTTACGCCACATATAATTGACTTAATGAGAAATATGGGATTCAAGATTGATTCCACAAAATTCCAGCGATTGACTTATTAATTATCATAGCGAAACGGGAAATTGATACGCTTGACAAATCGTTCTGAATAAACGAAATCCGTGGAACTAGAATGTTTGCTTTTGAATTTTCCACTCAAAATCTTCTCTTGCATGACATTTGATTTGATATTCTTCACAATCAAATCAAACGCGATCCGTTACAAAATTTCGGTGGATTGAGGTTGTGCAACAAAATTATAACTGAGACGACTTTAAGTTTCAAATTGTGTAGCGGTAAGCCCGGCACATCAAAATAATTCAAAAATTAAGATATATCGTTTGAATTTTCTGTTTTTTTTTTGTTAATGGTAGGTGCTACAACCCGTTTTCCTACCCCACTTATCTTTTACAAATTTCCATCTATCGGGTCCAAAACTATCCTAGTTTTAAAAATGGAACCAACCATACACACCCACGAAATTTCATTAAATTCTGTTGGGTGGTTTAGGGGATCGACAGCAGCGCTACACCCAAAATTTACTGAAATCCATGTGATTTTCACGCACGCACAGCATTCACTAACCTTTTCCGATTTCAACCAATCTTCACAAAAACCATACATAGACCAATACCAAAGATGTGTGAAAGTTTCGTTAAGATCGGTAAATGCGTTAAGGTGTGAATCGGCGACAAACGAACACAATTTTAAGGCTAGGTATCCTATCTTTCAAGTTGCAACCAACCATGCACAATTGCACATCCACAAAATGTCATTGAGATCAATTGATTGATTTCGAAGATCGACAATGGCGCCACCTATCTGGTCCAAAAGAATACCAAGTGGGCACGAATAATATACATTCACAAAATTTCATTAAAATCGCTGGAGTGGCTTCGGAGATTGACAACAACTCCAGTTATCGGGTCCAAAAGTATCCTATCTTTCAAGTTGCAAACAGTCATGTACACCAACAACGCTAGTAAATACTTTCGTGGACTTTGGTTCGTTTCCTTAATTTCAGCTTATCGCATATAGCAGATTCTTATCAAATTTGGAGTTTATAGGAGCTACAACTCGGAAATTTTAAATTTTCATTGTTAACGCAAAACCAAATTTGGAGTCGATAGGAGCCATTGGTTAAAAATTGGAATTTTCCATTGTTAACGCCCCCGCAACCCCCCTTGTGAGTGGACTTTCGTAAAATCCGTTCTTACCTGACCTCTACTCGGCGAAAGGAATATTCCTACCAAATTTCAAGTCCCTACGCCTTATGGTTCCAGAGATATTGTGATGAGTCAATAGGTGGAAATCTTTTATATAGATATTGATGATTGATAATAACAAAGCAATACGACACATAACCAAACACTCATCAGTCATCAGTCCTCACCCACAAGCCACAACCAGTGATCCAAGATTTTTTTGCCGAAATTCCCCATTTTGGGAAGAATTTTTATAAAAATTCCCCATTTCATATCCGTTTTTCCCCTATTTCATTCATTGAAGAAAAGTAGGTCAATATGAATTTTTAATAGGTGTAATGTTTTCTTTTATTAAGAGATCTTTTTCTTTTGTATGAGTTAATGCAAAATTCATGAGAATTTAAAACATAAATAATAATTAATTCACTATACATTTGCTTTAAAGTTAATATCCAGGTAAAACAAAAATAAGTCTTTACTCTTTAATAAAAAGTGATAATAATAAATAAATATAGAAAATTATTAAAATCTAGAGAAGCAATATAGGTAATCCATAAGACACATTGTCGTATATGGTAGTTAAATGAGTATTAAATACACATAGAAGGAAAGTAAAATATTCAAAGTCTTTCAGTTAAAAATTGTATGAATCCAAGTAAGGTACTGCAAAAACTAATGAAAAAATAAATTACTAAAAAGTTAAATTAAATGAATAGATTTAAAAAGCAGCGTGTATAATTCATAAAAGAATCCTACATTACGATTTACGAGGCGTTGAAAGTAAATTATAAATTAAAAATGTACATAAATAATAAAATAAAAAAAATATTTAAGGTACTTCAGTTAAAGTTATAGAAAATGTTGAGCAGCAAATAAAATGGCGAACTTCACATTTGATAATGAATTTGCAAAGGGGCTGTAGTTAATGAAATGAATATGAAAATGGCACATTTGAGTAAAGTTAAGTTCGAAATACGTTTAGAGCTAACACGCTTACATTCTATGAACGAGGTGATGTTTTTATGTTCGGGATTTATTTTTAAATGATGCAAAATTAATAAACATTCGTGTATGTAGTTTTCCCCATTTTAAGAGCACTTTTCACCATTCGGTGAAAAATTCCCCAAAATGGGGAAAAATCCCCACATCTGGCACCGCTGCCCACAACAGCAACGATGATACAAACTAGCAGCCGTATTAATAAAAAACCCATAACTACTCTCTAACTCATGTTACCTAGCACCTAGTTAAATTAATAACACATTAGTTAAATAATACATGAAAATAACTCACACTGGCATCACCTAACCAAATTGTACTAAAAACTATTACATTATGTCATCACGGCTGGCTAATACATTTCAATTGTGACAAGTGAAAAAAAAAAACATGAAAATCGAGCAAAAAAAAAAAACTCAAAACATATGTTATTTGTAAACATTTTCATAGGGTTTTCTCGTTTTTTGTACACTTTTTTTCGAGTTGGAGCGATGGTAACCGAATACTCATAACATATTTACATTATTCAAAAACACTGAATAACGGTGACGGCCATTTTGTTCCCCAATTTTTTCAAATTTAAATTTAATTTATTTTGTCATTTTGACAGGAACCATGTTTCTAATACCCTTTTCACACCGCAGCGAAAACCGTGTTTTCGTCGAAAACTAGTCGAATGCATTCACACCGAATACCAACTAGTTTTCGTTTGAGGTTTCAAGCAGCTGTAAGACACTAGTCGTGTAAACTATTTTGTTTACAAATTTCGATCGCATTAATTAATAAATAAAATTAATTCAGAGCATTTCAAAATAATATTAGACCATCAATTAGCGTGGAAAATGATTGTAAGTTGTGAGTTGTGACATTTATTCAGTGTTTTCGTGGAAAACGACTTTAAACGACTCGTTTTGAAAACTGAAATATGTATGGGAAAACATCTGTTTTCGATGAAGTTTTCGCGAAAACCAGGTTTTCGGCTCGGTGTGAATAGCGTATTAGAGTTATTGTAACAGACCTCCTACCGTAAGTTAGTTATGTGATAGTTACGAAGCGTTAGTTATCTTCTAAAAATGTTTATTAATAGGAATTTGAGTTTAACGAATGTGTTTGCCATTAGTTAGGTCAACTGAGAGCAGAAACGGTAGGTACATTTGCCTAAGGATTCGTGCCTGTACAAATCAAAGGAGCGCCATTGCTGCCGCACGCATACTTAGGAAAATCCTCTGCGGTTGCCATTTTGTCAATCGGGAGGCCATTGTTTGGTGGAATTGGGGACGTTCGGATTCATACTTTATGTAAAACGACAACTAGATTAGTCGTGACTAGGAATCCGAAAGCGTTGACTAAGCAACTTGAACTGTTTTTGTATTCTCGCGGTCAGCGTTGCCTTTGTTTAATTTGCCCTTTTTTATTCGGAAAAGACCCCTCATAATTTTTTCAAAAATTGATATTTTCAAATAAGTAGGTACATTTAAAATGTAAATATCACAACACTATTATACTGTTATGCGAACTAATGGTTGTTATATATCGTGCGAAAATTCGAAATTTGCAGAGTAGCTTTAGAAATGGCATCTTTTTCTCTCACCGGCCCTTTTTTCGACTCTTCAGAATTCTGCCACGGCCACTCTGTTTATTTTAAATCTGACTCTTCGAAATGTCAACTGAGTATGCAGGCAGAAATTTTCTTGACTAGATTTGTCGGCTTCTCCTCCATAAACGTCAACTGCAAAAACTAATCACGTGACCACTCTGGGCTAATCAAAACTGAAATACATCTAGTCAGACAGCCTGTCAACTTACTAAACTATGAATCCGAACGTCCCCATTTTAAGTGGGGGCGACTGTGTTCGTCATTTTTGGTGCCCATTAGTTACACGGCGTTCACATCACAGTTCAGTTAAAAAGTTTGTATAGTTTATGAAATTGTTGGAAAATGGAATTCCTGATAATTTCATCATAATACGGCCAAATAATCCATCTCATGATAGTAATCAAAGAAAAATGAACTAACAAGGTTTTTTGGACTTTTGTTGTATTTTTTGAAATAGATACACTTTTTTGTTCGTTGATTTTAATCTTTTTACTTCAATATTTTAACACAATTATTTAGAGAAAACGTTTTCTTTGTGTGTTAAAAAAACGTATTTCAGTTTCAGCATAATTTATAAACCGTAATTGGTACGTAAAATGCATAAGTTGCACAATATTACAATGCAAGTATGCATTTGTTAAATTCATAAAAAAAAATTCAAAATATTTGCCTTTTATACTATTGCTCTCAAATTTATGTCGTTTTCCATTGGGATTTTCAGATTATGTTCTCAGATTTCAGATTTTTTGTGCCCAATGGGACATAAAACGAGATTTTTCTTCCTTTGCTTTTGTGGTGGTGCGTGTTTTAAAAGTCAGCTGTTCTCAAATTGGTATTTGTGTTTATATATATATACATATATACATTTGTAATAACATAAATTCTTAAAAACAAAAATATTACAATTTAAGAACAGCTGACTTTTAAAACACGCACCACCACAACTGCAAAATCTGATGGTGTTTTCCATTGGTAAATCTGGATTTTGATCTGATTTTTTGATGTATTTCGTTACCAATCGAACACGACATTCAGATTGATTTTTTTGTTTTTGTCATTGTATGGTGTAATTTCATGTCCGTGAAGTAAGTATCGGTGTAGCTGTTAAATTTCAAAATACACAAGTTTGTTTTTGCTGGCGCAACAGTTTTAGAGACAAAAAAAAAAAAAATTTTTTTACCAATGGAAAACGCCATGAAAATCCCAATGAAAAATGGCATTAGTATAATGTTTAAAATAGCTATATTTTCCATACAATTTTTGCAATAGTTGGCTTCCGTAAATTTAATGCCAAGACAGAAATTTATTAATAGTATACTGCGCTAAATCTATAGAAAACGAAATAGAACCTGCGATTATCAACAATTGACAAAATCATTTGGATTCTCACGATTGAATACGCGTACAAATATGGTGGTAAATAAAAGAATTTGAAAACACCCAACAAACACCAAGCCAAATAGAAATTTATTTTTGTAAATACATTTTCTAAAGTTCACTTTTGCCCTAGTGGAATCTTGGGCTTAACTTGCATGTTGCTAACCTATTTTTGGAATAACCCCCAAGGTTCAGCTGCATGAATTCTGCTGTCAAAAATGTAATCCATATAAACAAAATTAAAAAGACCTGAAATGTGAATGGATGAACATTTTTTGGCGCCGAATATGGATAGAGTACAAGTAAAGCTATATAAAAAACCATGCTTAACATTTATTCTTGTTACATTTTTATTGTTATAAATTCATTTACATATATTCACCGCCTCCGACAGTAAAAATAAAAGCGCGCGAGAGAGGGCTGTCATTCAAAATTTGCGGGGAAAATCGAGTAGGTGCTAGCGCTAGGTGCACCGTGCACGGGAGTTGGCTCTCTAGTTCGGATCCTCTTTGCACAACAGTATCAGGTAAGCACAGTCACTAAATCTGCTTTGTTTCTTTCTTCCGCATATGCATATGCGCGTACTTCGCCCAATTGCAATTAGCATCAAACACGGGCTGAAGTTTGTACCGGTCTTCGAGAAACGGAAGATTTAATTTGACCTGATTTCAATGATGTTTCAACTGGGTTCGAGTGTACCCAAATCGTAGCCAGATTTATACGTGTTACATGTACATATCTAACGATGTAACTCTTGGGGAGACTTGAACATACTTAAATTTTTCGGGTAAAACAATAAAACAAGTAATTTAATCAGTTCATATCTTATTAGAATTCATTTTTGTTAATTTATGGTATTATGAAGGATCAAAAAACTGTTATTTATATAAAAAAAAAACGCACTAATACAAACTCAACAACTATACCTATAATGTAATTAAAATAAACATAACAACTCAAAGTTATTGAATTTTCAAACATTAAAAATAGTGCGTGGAGTCCCTCCGCGCGGAAGAAGTGAAACTTCGTAATGTGGAAATGAAAATAGGAAGGGGTTTGATTGATGAGTGAATAATTAGAAAGTGTAAGCAAAGTGATTTTATTGGAAAAGTTAAACAGAATAATGTTTTATCTTTTTGAATCCCAGCCCGAATGTAACAATAGTTTAATTAATTATTGGGCTTGTATCTGCAATCAATATAATAATTTCGAAAGTTTCTAATTATAGTAGTATAAGTATGAATTCATTTAGCCGCATTGCGGCAAGGCGGCCGGTAATGCTTAGATAAAAATCAAAATTCGGTAATTTGTATGTATTTAATAATGTAATTTATTAAAGCAACTAGTTTGGTGCGATCCGACCTTATCTTCTATTGAACACTAGAGGGCGATCTCACTAAGCTGGTTGTACTTTCTATCAGAGACAATACTGAGACCCCCAACTCACAATCCTCTTGCCGCTGGCCCCCTCAGTTTTTTTCAAATTCGCCATTTTGTTTTCCTATCGGTGTTATGTCTATTTAGAATCCGTGTGACATGTAAAAACATACAAAAAATTTAAATTCAATGCTGCCAACCGCTACCAACCATGGGGGAATGTGATAGAGTTCGAGAATACCACATTTTAAGATAACTGAATGCTATTGGTTGGTTATTATAAATTTTTAAAAAACGATTAATATAATTTGTTAATAATGCGATCTAAATGAGATGTTTTATATACTAGAAACATATTAGGACAAATATTGTTGTGTATTTTCTGCTTTTGAATATCATTAACTTCGATTTGATGTGTACATTTTTCTTAAATAACTGAAGAAAAACTGCCCAAAATGTTTTTATTTTCATACAACCATTCTACAGTAATCATTTTTCATAAATATTTTCAGCAAAAGTGCACTAATTCCTAAAATAAAATACTATTTACACGAAACGAATAATTTCAAATTTAACTGACAAAATTCTACGAACGCTGGAAGCAACTTTGCCGACAGCGGAAGTGGGACACGCAAGGTGCGAGTGTGTTGGTGAGTGACAGTTGTCAATACGAATTTCTATGTAACAATACTAACGCACTTAGCGTGTACCACCCCATAGAAATATAGCTTGTAGGCAAGTAACGGAAAATCGGCCGAAGTTGGGGGTCTCAGTATTGTCTCTGCTTTCTATTGCAATTTTTCTGCGCTCTCTTGGTTTTCTTTTTCCGTCGTCATCGAGAGTACTAGCTGGCATACGCCACCTTGGGCAAGTTTTCTTATTTTATTCCGAAATTAAATTAATAAAATCAAGCTACGTAAGTTAGACTAAACAAAGTGTTTTTTTTTATCTTCTGCTTGCACCCCTTTGTGCTTATTTTGTACGCGACCAAAACAAATATCCACATGCAGAGCTTTCCTATAATTCCTACCATGCCAACAGGATGATTACCAAAATATCTGTAATGTTTTTGCGTATTAGGTTATGCTGTCCCTTTCAGTCAGATGGCTATCTTCCGTGTTGAATGTATGATGTTGTAAATCCACTCTGAAATTCACACACTTGTATTCCAAGTAGTAGTAGATTTTACCTAGTTTTAGGTATTTGGCTGAGGTAGATGTCCAATAAAACAGACATAGGTATTGACTGACTAACAGTCGTGCTGGAAAATATTCATACCACCAAATTTTGTAAATGGTTTAGTTTCTTCTTCTTCGGTACCATACAAAATTTGAGCCCGGTCATTTGAAAGACTATTAAATGCCATTCGCCCCCCATTATAATATAAGTATTGCATTCATACCCATTCATTTTCTAATTCTGTCTTTTTTACAGCAATGACAACATAATGGACCTCCGAAAAATGATATTCGAAGAGCGATCAGCAGTACTTACCGACCGCAGTGAATTGAAAACGATCAAGGAAGCCCTAACTTCGGAAAGCGACGAGTCCATTAAGAGTAACTCCGCTTAGAAGTGATGCCAAAGCAAACAAATTAACTGTGATATTTTACTTTTCTATTTTTTAACAACCTACGTTTATTTTGTATGTTCTTTTGTAGTTATGATTGTATGTTTAAACTTTACAAATAAATATAATTCGTTTAGATATTTATTGTCGCACGAAATACGGTAAGACATCAAGGGGTGCTGGGTACTCCATTAACCAGAGGGGTCCTTGATATATCTCTCCCGTATTGCCATCTTTCCATGACCCCTTCGGTAGGTAAACATCTCGTTCTCTAGCTTGATCTACTACAACCGGAGCAGCGATTACTTTATCGCCAAGAAGGAACTCTGTAAGTAGAAGGACACAAAATATTTAAAATCAACTTGTGTATGTTCGTCAGGTTGTGACTTCAAAAGGAGTTCGTAGATTTAATTAATCAAATCGAAAAGGCATAAACGAAAAAACTAACACTCGGAGGTGTGTCACTTGAATTTTCCTACGTCAACCACATATACCTACGTACTGTCAACTTATTGTCAAACGTCGGCTATCCATCCAAAAAGCTCACTTGAAAAAAACCGTTTATGCGGATGTGAACGATCTAGTCCAATCAAATCTGAAGCACATAAGGTCAGTCAGCTGTCAGACTTACTTAACTCGATTCTTGAACGTCCCCAATGCAAATTTGGATTATTAATACGGGTAAGAGGGATATCGCCTACGAAACTGACAGCTGATTGAAGGTGATAGGTTAGATAGGTGATGCCAAATCAAAAACTCTGTTTATAGCTGAAATTGTTCTTTTAGGTCTAGATCAAATTATATATTGCGCCTTATGGCCAGTGGCTAATATAAATGAACGCGTTCAGTGTCAAGTTTCTTCCGAAAATTATCCGTTTAAGAGAATCCAGAAAAATTGTAACAGCATTCTCCCCAGTTTTTCAACTCTATTAGTATAAAAATGGTAAAGAAAAATCTCCACTCACCATCGAAGATTCCCTGGGCCACCTTATCTTCAGGATCAACCCACCATAAGGGCGGATTAACTGGCTCTCCAGTCTCAACAGCCAGCTTGAATCGTTCCATGATCATCGGCGTATACAAGCTGTGCAGGCTGGTGAATTTCTGACTTATTTGAATGGTCTCTGCGTCGAATATCCACGGGACGAAGGAGAACTGCAAACTGGGCATAAACACATTCGCCTGCAGCCATCGGATGAAAAGCTCCTTTGTTGGCGGTTTATTTTCATACCCATTACCGCCAATCATGTCTGGCAGCACAAATGGATAGCCGTTCATGTTCAACTGCAACAGGGTTGTTATCAAAGTCACGAGTCCGTTATTCCAATTCCATTCGGAGTCTTTGTCAAGCATTCGAACGAAAATCGGCACGTCCTGTGTACCTTGTCCAGTTCGTACCTCAATAAGTGGGCCAAACTGCGAGACCGCCCGTACATAGTCCCTCGTAATGGTACTTGGATGGAAGTGAACTGATCCCTGTAAGACTGGATCGGACGGCACCCAACTGGTCTCACCGGCATCAAACTTGAAGCTGTCAATGCCATCTTCGGTTTGCAACCGTCTCAGTCGCTTCGCAAACCATTCAACTGCGGCTGGGTTGGTGAAGTCTACATGCGCAGCATCGTTTTCTTCGCTATTCCACCATTTTGTGTCCGGATTGTTGTTGTGGTCCAGCACAAGAAAACCATTTGCTTTGGCCTCCGCGTAGGTGGCGGTGCAGTTCTTATTGATGAACGGGTGTATCCACAAAGTTACACGGAAACCCTGTGCCTTCAAATCGTCGGTAAGCTGTTTGATGTTAGGGAATTTGCTCTTTCGGAATGTCAGCGCACCGTAGCAGTCTTCCCAGTCGTCATCGATCTCCAGTTGACTGTTGTTGAATTTGTTCGAGATAATGGCGTTTCCAAAGTCCCTTACGATCTGATCATTGATATTGGTCTTGTAGATGGCCCAAGTCGACCAAATCGGATGCTCGACCATTCGCTGATCGGGATAGTTGGTAGGTCTGCCCAGAATATTTGCAACTGCGTACATATGGGCCGCTTTAGCGTTGCTACCTATTCCAATTTGATATCGGAATATTGCAAATGGTGCGTCTCGGCTATATGGCAGCTCCATCTGAGCTCTAAAACAGAGTTGGTTCCTGTGGCCTACGGAATTCTGATCGATAAATAAGGGCGTTTCATCCTCAACGTAGAAAAAAACACCTCGAGAGTTCAGCCAATAACGTTCGGCTACACCAGCGTGGTGGTCTTCCTTCGTAAGGTAGGAATAGTTGGTGAAGTTCAAACGTTCCACTGGCCAATATTGGTGAAGATCTTGCGGGCCACCATACCAGTGCAATTTACCGATTCCTAAATCGATACAGTCCATAGGCTGAGCAGTGCGGGACACAAAGTTTCGGGATACACGTAGGTGTGTCACCTGACAGGACTTTTTGATCAGCTCGAAGAGTATGGACGAGTCTTTCGATTGCAGCGTATAGCTTCCGTTGTTGTTAAGGAAAAAGTTGCTGTCCGTATAGAAGTTGTCAAAAGTAACAGTCTGCAGTGTTTCACTTCCTAAAAGGGGGAGAGAGTGTGAATGGTTGGCGTCTAGGGTAATGTTTTAGCTTTGACTTTGCTTACCCTTCATGATGGAATACTTTAACTTTTCGGAACGCACCAGTTTGATAGAGACATCCGAATTGGGAAACGGGAAACGTTGTTCGATAGTCCTGCACGACAAGGAGGGTGACAGCAGAATCGCGCACACAAGTAATGACAGCCATGCTGCTGTCCTTTCAAACATTTTGGCTGAATGAACGTTGGGTACTGAAAATCTTTCACCCAGGTAAGCTACCTTTATAATCTCCTGACGACACGGATAAATATCCCCTGCGATGAATAACGGCTAATCGATCAAAATAACTTTGTTCATTCCACTTTAATGTGAAGTGTACATTTATAGCTAGCTATTGTAAATGATTTGATAACGATGAAGGTCTTATTTACTTCTCAACTGAGCTGAGAGTTTACCTTTCAGTGAAAAAACAAGAAGTACGGTAAGATACATAAAATCGAATTAGTGGAATTCCTAGATGGAAATTTTATGAATTCTGAACAAACTTGTAAATGTAAACATCTCTGGAGAACATGTACAGGACCCCAATTCTCAAATCCGCAAATCCGCCTAAAATTTTCGCATAGCAAACAAAGCTTGACGGTTTTTTTTGTTTTTTTTCACCTGTGCGAACATTATATTCACCTTTCGAATGAGGTAGAATTTAACGCACGTCAAGTAAACCATTTTGACGGTTTGTAAAAAAAAATATATATTCCTATTGAAATTGGTTGGGAATTGCTGTTTTCGATTAACAAAAAAACAAAAAAAGAATTACCATTATACATGTATGTTTAATGAACATTTATGTGTTTTCATAGTGGCTACTTTGGGCGATATGAGCTCAGCACTTGTTCGATTCTCAGTTAGAGAGATTCAAGACTGATTTGAACAAATGGAACTATTTCCGAACATATGTACCTATGTCAATGCGAAGGGATACCTACCATTCAATAAGTGTTTTCATTTAAATTTGATACCTACTTATTTTCTCACACACAAATCAAAAAAACAAAACTTTTTAATAAGTATCAAATTCATAATTCCGTATACGAGATGCAAATCCGCAATGAAAACACAGACGAGTAACATTCGAAGAAAAATTCTCGTATGCGGATTTCGAGATTTGAAAATTTCAGTTTTTCGCATCGCATCGATGATTTTGACAGATAAACTTATGCGAGCATTTTTGAGAATTGGAGTCCGCCTATTCTTCATCATCGATTATGTCAAACATGAAGGTAGGTATTCGGAATGAAACTGGGTTCAATAGCAGTGTTGCCACTTTAGAACTATTATTTAGCAAAGAATTCTCTAAAAAAATGCAGTAGATTTTTTACAAACGAAACCAGTTACATCTAGATCGTAGGTTAGGTTAGGTTAGGTTTTTGGGCTGACGAAGCGGGTGACCCTCGCTTCGCCACACTCAGGTCCTTGTGGACCCATTGTGATACCCTTTATTTGTGGGGCTTAGCCGCGTTGTATTTTGGCCTTGTTTCCTTCTCCTTATTCGATGTTGTCCAGCCATCTTGATGTCCTCAGAAAACTGTGAAGATTAAAGAGTGAGATATTTGAGAGTTCTTGAATGTCTTGGAAGTAATATCTTCCAAGTGTTCTATTTCGCAAGTGACAGAGGCTCGGGCAGTGACAGAGGAAGTGAGGTGTGTCCTCATGCGTCTCCTCATCACCGCAGCCTCTACAGATGTCGTCGTCTATGAGGTTTAATTTCATTGTGTGGTTTCTTAGGAAGTTATGACCTGTCAGAGCACCTACCAACTTAGACAGTGATGATCTGTCAAACTTCAAGAGTTTGTTGGTCCGGCTTTTGTCATATTCAGGCCAAGGCTTTCTTGATACTTCACAGGTTGTTAGTGTCTTCCACCTGTTATTGGCTTTCATTCGGATCTTGTTTTCCACCCGTTCTCTGAGGTTACAGAGTGGTGGTTTGATCGATTGTAGTGCCTGATCATGGTCTATTGCAGACCCCTTTCTTGCCAGTTCGTCTGCAATCTCATTGCCGGCTTTGTCCCTGTGTCCAGGAACCCAGCAGAGATTTATATTATGCTGCGAGCCAAGAGCTTTGAGCTCTTCGCGACAGCTGCGAATTAGCTTTGATTTGATTTCAATAGCCGAAATAGCTTTAATGGCTGCCTGGCTATCAATGAATATGGTAATATCATTACGTGGTATTGCCCTCATTGACACCATACACGCCACTTCCATAATTGCCAGAACCTCGGCCTGGAAGACACTACTATGATCAGGAAGCCTGATTGAGCGGCGTATGTTTAATTCCTCCGAGAATAGAACGGCTCCAGTGCCATAGTCCATCTTTGATCCATCTGTGTAGATGGGTATAGATTTACTTTTAGCGGGTTCGTTCGTTTCCCATTCCTCCCTGCTCGGAAAGGAGCAGGAGAATGGCTTGTCGAAATCTAGGTAGCGAGACATGTAGTCAGAGCTAACATCGTTCTCTACATATCTCTTCAAAATCTGCGCATGTCCTGTAGAATTAGGATTCCAGCCTTACGTTTGCCTAATCCTGAGTGCGCTTTTGGCGGCCGATTTTTGCATATATAGGTCCAGGGGGAGCAAGTTGAGAATGGCCTCCAACCCAGCGGTTGGTGTCGTTCTGATTGCACTGGTTGTTCCTATACATGCTAATCTTTGTATTTTTGTCATTTATTTCAGATTGGTCCGCGGCTTGCCACCAGACTAAGTTGCCATATGTGAGTATCGGTCGCACTATAGCCGAGTACATCCACAGAATTACTCTAGGGTTTGGTCCCCACTTTCTGCCGAAGATACGGCTGCATGCATAGAATGTATTTGCTGCTTTCTTTACTCTTTCCTTGATGTTTGGTTTCCAATTCAGTTTCCTATCTAGAACTATTCCCAGATATTTCGCATTATCTGCCACTCTTAGGGGAGTTCCCTCAACAGCTGGTGGCTCGAATTGCGGTATGTTCCTTCTATTTGTGAATAGCACAAGTTCGGTTTTTTGGGGATTGATTCCAAGACCACATTGCTTTGTCCACAAGTTGAGTGTACGTAGTGAGTTCTCCAACAGTTCGCTTATGGTCGATAAGAATTTGCCTGTCGCGTATGCAATTACTTTGACCCCCCTGTTTTCAAATTTCATTAGTATTTCGTTAATTACAAGGACCCAGAGTAGTGGGGAAATGACCCCTCCTTGCGGTGTACCTCTTGAGGCAGTTACTCTTAGGTCAGTGTCACCTAGTTTTGCATTGATATTCCTTTCATTGAGTAGATTCATGATCACTTTAATGAGTGATTGTTCAACGTTGGAATTTTGTAATGCCCTTTTCACCGCGCATGTTTTGACATTGTTAAATGCCCCTTCAATGTCTAGAAATGCGGCTAGTGTATATTCTTTGTCTTTTAATGACTTCTCTATAACGCCAACGACTTCGTGTAGTGCTGTTTCTACTCCTTTGCGCTTTATGTAAGCATGTTGTGTAGCGGAGATTACATTGCTATCTATCTGACTGCGTATATAGACGTTTATCAATTTTTCGAAGGTTTTCAAAATAAAGGATGTTAAACTTATAGGTCTAAAATCCTTGGCAGTGGTTTGGCTAGCTTTCCCTGCTTTCTAGATCGTAGCAAGCGTACTACAAAAATGCAGTAAAAATAACTTGTTGGCAGTAGGCTTAAATTAAAAAAAAAAAAAAAAAAAATTGCAGTAGACTAACTGCAAAATGGCAACGCTGTTCACGAGTAGCAGTTGTAGTTATAACAGGAGAAGGTAAAGACATGTTTGGATAAACTCCAGCAGCCACTTTACATGAATGCAGAATTCCAGCGAAGTGTGCGGTAAATATTTCTGATTATTATTGAGAAGAGAACACGATAGTTACTTAAATTCATTTCGATCATGGCATTGCACGGCAAACATTCGTGAAAGCCATATAATTTTAATAATCCTCGATTGTACGCGCTTATCTTGTGTAAACGGGTATGTGGTATCGATTGGGCACATTCAAGAAACTAGTTATCTCAACTCGACTTTATTGGTCTGGATAAGATGTAACCTGAAGGCAAAAACTAGATATGTCGTTCGGACATATATCCGAGCTATCAACTTAGTACTCAGTCACGAATTTCTTGACTATACTCTGTCCAACAAAAATTGTCAGTACAGGCCTTATGGAGGAGCTTTTTTTCTACCAATGGTGCCTGTAGATACTCTCACGGCACTCAAATACAAGAATTGCCACTGAAATAAAAACCAAACCACTGACATTCCAAGGAATTGTTGTTGTAATTTTCCTGAACTTCGCATGCAGCCCACCACAACTAGTCTGCCACACAGCCGCGGGCAGAATAAGCACGATCGTCTTGCGTTCACTTACTTTTTGCAAAAAAACAGATTAACACAGCGACTTTGACAGCAACAGTAACAGCGAATTTAGGATTAGCTGAAACGTTGATGTCGCTGTCGATGTTGCTGTGCTAATGTGTTCAAAGTAATTAAAATACATTGGTTCTAAAAATTTGTCAAAGTTGCTGTTGATGTCGCTGTGTTAATCTGTTTCTCGCATTTATCATCAACCAAAATAAGCAGTGTGTGTGACGGAAGCACATCAGAAGAGTGTTACCATGTACAATGAAAGCATATCATTAAGCGTTTTTCTGTATGGACTTTGTCAGAGAACTTTCGGTTTTGGTGCTTTTGAGAACGAATTATTATGTGGGGTGTTGCCATTCGGTTTTAATTTGTTTGTATTTCTGAAGGATCCAATAATATTCAGTTAAAACTTTTTTCTATGTTGTTTTTTAGAAATAAGGTTGATTCGTGAGGTGTTTTAATGCATCCATTTCATTAACGCAACAAGTGATCATAAATTCGTTGTGTGATATTGCGATAAATTAATAGTGATTACAAGGGTAACCTGATTCATGCAAAAGCATGTTTTTTTTTGTTCATTATCGGTCGTTGGCTTTTACCAAATCCGATCCCTCGTCCCCAGTAAAGATAATGCCTTCAAAAGATTTTATGATCCTTTTTTGCTACTGTTTCCGCGAAGAGCGCTGCCGGGTAATAATTTTTTAACAAAAATGTAATCTAGGTATCTATGTCTATGTTTAAAAATGTATGTACAGCTGCACAAGTGCTTGTGCAGTCCTTTTACCATCTTTAGTTTAGGTATAAAAAACGCGCCTATTATCTTACCGGAAAAGGAGAAAGATAAGCGGAATTTATTTCCTTCAGCAATATTTTTACTTTAAATTGGACGTTGGCAACTCTAATGGTATTGCTCTCTTATTACCTATATAAAAGTACTGCGAATAAAGAGTACCTACCTCTTAACCAGAGTTTCGGTGTTTCTTTGGTAAACCCCGGATCAGGTGAGCAAAACCCAGCCCGGACAAAAAGCTCATCACAATATTTAACTTTTTTTATTTACAATCTACGTTTATTTTGTATGTTCTTTTGTAGTTATGATTGTATGTTTAAACTTTACAAATAAATATAATTCGTTTAGATTATTATTGTCGCACGAAATACGGTAAGACATCAAGGGGTGCTGGGTACTCCATTAACCAGAGGGGTCCTTGATATATCTCTCCCGTATTGCCATCTTTCCATGAACCCTTCGGCAGGTAAACATCTCGTTCTCTAGCTTGGTCTACTACAACTGGAGCAGCGATTACTTTATCGCCAAGTAGGAACTCTGTAAGTAGAAGGACACAAAATTATTAAAATCCATTTAAGTAGATAGGGGTATGTTCGTCACCGTCAGGTTGTGATTTCAAAAGATGTTCGTAGATTTAATTAATCAAATCGAAATGGCATGAACGGAAAAATTAAATCGGAGGTGTGTCACCTGCTATTTCCTACGTCAACCACATATACGTACTGTCAACTTAGTACTTAGTCACAAAACTCTGGACTAGATTCGTCGGCTATACCTCCTAAAAGCTCAATTGATAAAAAACGTTCAATTCAGTCCGCTGTCAGACTTACTTAACTCGATTCTTGAACGTCCCCAATACAAATTTGGATTATTAATACGGGTAAGAGGGATATCGCCTACGAAAGTGACAGCTCATTGAAGGTTGATAGGTGATGCCAACTCAAAAACTCTAGCTGAAATTGTTCTTACCTGTTATACATATATTCCGCCTTAAGACTAGTGGCTAATTTAAACGAACGCATTCAGTGTCAAGTTTGCTCAAAAAATTATCCGTTTAAGAAAGTCAAAAAAAAAATTGTACTAGCATTCTCCCCAGTTTTTCAACTCTATTAGTAAAAAGTGTAAACCAAAATCTCCACTCACCATCGAAGATTCCCTGGGCCACCTTATCTTCAGGATCAACCCACCACAAGGGCGGATTAACTGGCTCTCCAGTCTGAACTGCCAGCTTGAATCGTTCCATGATCATCGGCGTATACAAACTGTGCAGGCTGGTGAATTTCCGACTTATTTGAATGGTCTCTGCGTCGAATGTCCACGGGACGTAGGAGAACTGCAAACTCGGCATAAACACATTCGCTTGCAGCCATCGGATGAAAAGCTCCTTTGTTGGCGGTTTATTTTCATACCCATTGCCGCCAATCATGTCTGGCAGCACAAACGGATAGCCGTTCATGTTCAACTGCAACAGGGTTGTTATCAAAGTCACGAGTCCGTTATTCCAATTCCATTCGGAGTCTTTGTCAATCATTCGAACGAAAACTGGCAAGTTCTGTGTACCCTGTCCAGTTCGTACCTCAACAAGTGCGCCAAACTGTGAGACCGCCTTTACATAGTCCCTCGTAATGGTACTTGGATGGAAGTAAGCTGATCCATGTAAGACCGGATCGGACGGCACCCAACTACTCTCACCGGCATCGAACTTGAAGCTGTCAATGCCATCTTCGGTTTGCAACCGTCTCAGTCGCTTCGCAAAACATTCAACTGCGGCTGGTTTGCTGAAGTCCACATACGCAGACTCGTTGGCTTTGCTATTCCACCATTTTGTGTCCGGATTGTTGTTGTGGTCCAGCACAAGAAAACCATTTGCTTTGGCTTCCGCGTAGGTGGCGGTGCAGTCCTTATTGATGAATGGGTGTATCCACAGGGTTACACGGAAACCTTGTTGCTTCAGATCGTCGGTAAGATTTTTTATGTTTGGGAATTTGCTCTTTCGGAATGTCAGCGCACCGTAGCAGTCTTCCCAGTCGTCATCGATCTCCAGTTGACTGTTGTTGAATTTGTTCGAGATAATTGCGTTTCCAAAGTCCCTTACGATCTGATCGGTGATATTGGTCTTGTAGATGGCCCAAGTCGACCAAATCGGATGCTCGACCATTCGCTGATCGGGATAGTTGGTAGGTTTGCCCAAAATATTTTCAACGGCGTACATATGGGCCACTTTAGCGTTTCTGCCGATTCCAATTTGATATCGGAATATTGCAGATGGTAAGTCTCGGCTATAGGGCAGCCCCAGTTGAGCGCTAAAACAGAGTTGGCTCTCGTGGCCTACGGAATTCTGATCGATAAATAAGGGCGTTTCATCTTCCACGTAGAAAAAAACACCTCGAGAGTTCAGCCAATAACTTTCGGCTACGCCAGCGTTGTGGTCTTCCTTCGTAAGGTAGGAATATTTGGTGAAGTTCAAACGTTCCACAGGCCAATATTGGTGACGATCTTGAGGGCCACCATACCAGTGCAATTGACCGATTCCTAAATCGATACAGTCCATAGGTTGAGCAGTGCGGGACACAAAGTTTCGCGATACACGGAGGTGTGTCACCTGACTGGACTTTTGGATCAACTCGAAGAGTATGGATGAGTCTTTCGATTGCAGCGTATAGCTTCCGTTGTTGTTAAGGACAAAGTTGCTGTCCGTATAGAAGTTGTCAAAAGTAACAGTCTGCAGTGTTTCACTTCCTAAAAGGGGGAGAGAGTGCGAATGGTTGGCGTCTTGGGAAATGTTTTAGCCTTGACTTTGCTTACCCTTCATGATGGAATACTTTAACTTTTCGGAACGCACCAGTCTGATATAGACATCCGAATTGGCAAACTGGAAACGTTGCTCGATAGTCCTGCATGACAAGGAGGGTGACAGCAGAATCGCGCACACAAGTAATGACAGCCATGCTGCTGTCCTTTCACACATTTTGACTGAATGATTGGGTACTGAAAATCTGGCGCCCAGGTAAGCTACATTTATAGTCTCCTGACGGCAACGATAAGTGTCCCCTGCGACGAATAACGACTGATTGATCAAAAAAATTTTATTCATTCCACTTCAATGTGAAGTGATAGCTAGCTATTGTGGGTAATCTGATAACGATGAGGGTCTTATTTAGTTCTCAACTGAACTGAGAGTTTGTCTGTCAGTGGAAAAACGAGAAATAGTTTCATTCGTTCAAAGCAGTAGTGAAGCTCTAGGATAGTTCGGTATATTTCGATTTCGCCTAACTGCTAATTTGGGAATCGAACAAATACTGAGCTCAAATCGCCAAAGTAGCCACTGCGAAAGCCAAAATGTTCAATAAGCTGACAGACATTGTTCAGGCCACACCGCTAATCGTAGTTTCATGAAACTTTCAGGATATGTTCCACTAGTTGTGTAGGCGCATTAAGAAGGAATTTTTCGAAAAGACCCTCCCTGCCCTTTTTAGGGAGGTTTTTCTGTTACTCACGAATCATTAGTCGTATGAACTTGAAATTTTGTAGGTACCTCTTTTTTCTTTTTTTTTTTTTTTGCAAAATTCGTCTTATAAAGGTTGAAAAAGACGATGCAAATTATTAAATTTTAACCTTAATGTGTTCGTTTTCGCAACAATGGTTAATATTGTTACGACTTGACGTTCCATATTCCATTCCGTTTCGGTTTGGTACTTTGGGTTGTGGGCGTCGGGCGTTCGAGACAGAGACAATACTGAGACCCCCATCTTCGGCCGCCTTGCCTACAAGCTATATTTTTACGGAGTGTACTCGATTTGGTGCGCTAAAATCGTATTGACTTCAAAATGTCCGGCTCACCAACACACCCTCAAAAAATATCAACTACTTCCGGTGTCGGCAAAGTTGCTGCCAGCGCTCATAGATTCTTATCCTTTAAATTTTAAATTATTCGTTACGTGTGAATAGTATTTTATTTAAGGAATAAATGTACTTTACTTTAAATAATTATGAAAAATGATCACTGCAAAATGTGGCTGTAGGAAATAAGGCCCCAAAAGAGAAAATGAAATAAGGCCCCAAATTTAGGGTTTATTTCATAACGAAATTAAAAATAGTGAAAACTACTTTTCATTTAATATTGTTAATATTGGATAAACTAATTTAGATTAAAGAACATTTTTATATACTCAACCTCGCACTCACCCCGTAATCTAACAGTAAATCCAAGCAGGGGGGTTGCATACGCATCCCATATCGGAAGGATAACAATTAATAATAAAAAAATAATTTTGGGGACTTATTTCATTTCTTCTTTTGGGGTTTTATTTCATAATGAAATCAGTTTGGACAAACTCCAGCAGACACTCTAAAATATATATTCATGAACGCAGAAGCGAAGTGTCCGGTAAATATTTGTGATTCTTATTATTTGTTCTTAATGATCCATTCATTTTGATCATGGTATTGCACGGTAAAAATTCGTGAAATCCATAAATATTTCAATAATGATCGGTTGTGTGCGCTTATCTTGTGTAAACTTATGTCGCAGCGTTTTACATGAAAGAAGGTTTAACTTCGATCAAAGTGACTCTATATCTTAGATATTTTCGAGTGGGTGATATTGTAAGTGTTTGCTGTAAACACATTAATAATATTACGCCTTCTAGAGTGGGAAGCACTTCAGTTGCAGGCATTGATTTAAATGAAATTATTTGTAAACAACGCACTTGTGTACGAAACTTTGTTGAATCATTTGGACTTGTAGCTGTTATCGTCATGCCACTGATTCGTCTAAGAGGGAAGTAAATAAATGATTTCATCAGTGGCGTAGCAAGGGGGGGGCAAGGGGGGCATAGGCCCCGGGCGGCACTTTGCCAGGGGCGGCAATTTGGAGCAGTTAATTTTTTTTTTTTTTTTTCAATTTATAAAATTGACGAAACGGACACCGCTTAGTAAGTAATAAGACATTCCTTGTGTTTCTTAACAACAAAATCCAATGAACGCTGCTCCCTAGTATGCAACTGCATTTTTTCAGAAATTTTAAACACAAATTAAACACTGTGTGCATCTGCATTCGAAAATACCCCTTTTCTCTTTTCTCGCTAGAAGTTGGGTGTGTGCGTATGTAACTGTAAGCGATGTATTGCTGGAAACTGGAGTTACTGCGAATAAGTAATTATGGTTTTGCTTTTGTTGGTATTAGAGGTATCTAATATAATTAGTTCAGACACTCTCTCTACACACCCAAACACACACACAACATTGCAGGTATACTTTTCTATTGTGTTTTATTTTGCTCAAAAAAAAAGAAGAGCAAAAAAAAAACAACACAAAGCCCAAAAGGTGCATAAAAAAAGAGAAAGAAAAAGCGCACCGCAGAAAGTGTACAGAGAGAGAAACAGATTTTACCGCACACACACAACAAAATTTCCTCCACTCAACGCCGGGAAAATCCAACGATCTAACTTCAATAGAACATTTGACTTTTTTGAATTGTATAAAATTTATAGTTTATTGCTTATTGTTCGACTTCAGGATAATGTACAAAGATGATTTATATCTTAAAATCTTTGTAAATAATTGGACTCTGTATTAAAAAAAAAATCCCATTTCATTTGGATGAGTCATTCCAAAGCTAGGAGCTAAAAGGCATTCGAGAATTACAAACATTTCTTAGATATCAGCTTAGATTTCCGCTTCCGGACAGCGAATAATGGTAAAACATATCCTATAACCTAATCTGAACGATTTCCTATGCAACTGTGAAAACCGGAATCAAATTCGTGCAGAACTTTTTGAATCTATTCATAGCGAACAGTTTAGAGCCGGAAAAAAAATATATTATTGCGGATGCAGACAAAATCTGAAGCGCAGATTTGTGGTTTTGAAAAGTCTGCAGCAAGGTTGATAATCTGCAAAATGCAGACAAATCTGCACATATGGCAATGCTGGCGGCATATTCAAAATGATTGAAAAAAAGAAGAAGTGGACAATATTTGCTGCTATTGTATTTATAGTAGAAGTGCTGAGTTCTAAAAAAAAAAATGTGAACACAGATCGGCTTTTGGGTAGTCATTTTTGAGAAATAATTTAAAAATGTATTTATTCGAATTTTTCGAGGAAATCAAAGTAGTACGGGGTCTTATTTGAAATACGGATATTATCTTTAGTATGCAATTTTTAGTTTAAAAAATATACTATTGCCTAACTATATAGCTGAAAACTGACTGAAAGTTATTTTTCGGGATGTAAGCATTACTTAGTTTTTAGAGTTTTATCGAAATCAAAATTAGGGTTCTCGCGATATAAGAAGTTTTTAAAATTAGCGTTTTCGGTGATTCATTTTGGTCAAAATCTTTATCGCCGTTTCCCTAGAAAACTAAAGAAAACCAAATTTTTCTAAAATCTATTGTACGATAATATAGAAAAAACGTTAGCCTGCTATTCAGTTAGAAATGACAATATTACCTTAGAAATGAATTTTTGTTTTCGAGATATTTCGAAATTTCAAAAGTACCGTTATTCGATTCCAGAAATTTTTACCAAGTTTAAAGGTTTTTTTAGTGTATGAAAAAATTACGGGGGGCGGCATAATTTGGGTCTGCCCCGGGCGGCTCCAACCCACGCTACGCCACTGGATTTCATTGAGGTTGAGTTAACAATGCAAAGTACTTGCTGCTTCCTTTAATTCCTTTCTATGTCATTCGGGTTAAATAAACCTTCGAACTTAAACGTTTCAGAAGGTCTGTATCCGCCGTTGCTAGCAAAATAAAAACACCAATGACATTAAAAAAAAATGGTTGGCGCAACTAGGTCCGTAGGAACTCATGGGGTAGCTTCTCACAACCATTCGTTTTGTGAGTTTTTAATTTTTGGGACGAATGGAAGGCATCTACAATTTTATGCCGATTCCAAACGGCTAATTAATAAGAAGCTTTTTTACGACAGTTATATTTTCAATTGTTTGTCAGGCGTTGGCGAGAGGTGGCACAGTGGAAACAAAAGTCTTCAGATGGAATTTGGGTTTTTATTTTCGGGGACGGAACCACTAAGCCACTGCGACTGCGTTTAATAGACGTAAAAACAACAAACTCACTGTCTGATATAATCAAATTTAACATCTCGTTTTTCGTTTACAAAAGCTTTTAATTTGTCTATGAATTGCAATGGGGATGTCGGATTCCTAGTTTATGTAAAGCGTCAACTAGATTTGTCGGGACTAGGTATCCGAACGCGTTGACTAGACATCTTGAATTGTTTTTGTATTCTTGCGATCAGACCTTTGTTTGATTTTACATTTTATTATTTGGAAAAGACCCTTTATAACTTTTTCAAAAATTTTTATTTTCAAATAAGTACATTCAAAATGTAACACGGTTGCCTATGACAACATTATTATTCTGTTATGCGAACTATTAGTTGTTTAATATAGTAAAACCCGGATAATTGCCTCTCGCTTAATTGCCTAACCCTCATAAGTATGTTTTTTTTTAAGAACTAAAATTCTGAGGATTTTTTTTTTATATAAAACTCATCTTATAAGTATCTTTCGTTTTTTACCTTTTCCGCTTAATTGCCTTTTATTTTGTATACCTACTTTTATTGAAATTTACCTGAAAAAAAATCTTTTAAGTACACATTTTTGAAATCAGCTGAAAAAATACAAAAGCTTTTTTTCCTTTAGCGCTTCTTTGTGTTTCGAGCTTTAAAAATCAAAATAAAAAAAAATAAATAATCTTATTCTACTACAATGGTGGAGAGTGGAGACTGACTGGGTTGGGTACCTGCAAAAATTTTTTTTTTTTATTTTTTTTTTATAAATAAAGCGGATTTTTTGTATAACTGCCTAACCCGCATAAGTGCCTATCAAAACGGTGCATTTAAGGAGATGCACTTATCCGGGTTTTACAGCGGCTTCTTCGAGGAGCCTATTGTGCCTTTACCGGGACCTTTCTCGACTCAGAATTCTGCAGCGGCTACTCTGTTTATTTTAAATTTGACTCTTCGAAATGCCAACTGAATATGCAGGCAGAATTGGGGACGTTCAAGTTCAGCTATTTGACTAGATGTATCTCGGTTTTGATTGGCTGAAATCGATTATATGTTTCAGTTGACGTTTATGGAGGGTAAGCCGATGAATCTAGTCAAACATTTCGTGACTGAGTACTATGTTGATAGTTCGGGTATGTGGCTGACGTAGAAAAATCGACGTTTCCGAACAATCCAGTTTTCGGGATCAGATAACATCTTATTCAGATCAATCTAGTCGACTTAAGATAACTTAATTCTTGAATGTGCCTATTTTCTTGACTAGATTTGTCGTCTTCGGCACATATAGGTACGAGCAAAATCTACAAAAATGTATATATTCATTTTTTTAATCAAGAAAAAAACAGTTTTTTATGCGAATGAAATTATTTCTTTTACCAAATAACTAATTACTCTGAAACCAGTCAATTTATCGCTACCATTGGTATTTGTCGTTTAATTAAAGGTTATACCGTATGCTGTGTGCAAATATCAGCCTTCTACGTCAATTAGTTTCTCAGATAGACCTTGGAACAAAATTGGTCTATTGGGTCGGACAGATGGATAGACATCGTAGCGAAACTAATAAGGTTCCGTTTTTTCCCGTTGGGTACGGTACGGAACCTTAAAAACCATCAACAGAAAACCAAATCTCACATATGATGTCTAGCACTATTGCAAAAGTGTTCCAACGACTTTCTTAGACCGCGTTGTATTGCCCGCTAGATGAATAGCGGCGTGTCAAACTCCATATAAACAAATTTACATTTCGTATGTCTTATTTTTGGGCTTGTTGGTCGTTAATTTAAAATTTTTTAAACAACATAGCGCTAGAATTCTAGCGCTTTTTGAACTCCGTGAAGGGAAATTTTTAATTTTGGAGAAATTCCATATCAATAAAAAATGACATAAGGATGGCCGGGTTCCACTGCCCGCTAGACGTCTAGCAGAAAATATCCCAGATGTAGGAACGCTCGCACTAGAACAATAGCGGCAGCGGCAAAGTCCCCACTACAATTAAAGAAATAATGCAAATATTATAAAAATAATATCTGAATTGCTATTTTATTTACATTAATACCAATTTTATCACAATTACATTTTCTCGGCTTCGTATTTACCTACTTTTATTTTGTAAACGTTTGAACGATTTCCTTTGACAGGTCGTTGTTTTTTTTTTCAATGCAGCGGGTAGTTTTGCGTTAGATTGAGAAATTTCCCTGAAAGGGATATTTCACAAAAAGTGCTAGACGTCTAGCACTTTTGGTGAAATGTCTATTTTTTTTATATGGAGTTTGACATGCCGCTAGTCATCTAGCGGGCAGTGGAACGCGGCCAATGTCTGAATTGCTATTTTATTTACATTATTACCAATTTTATCACAATTAGGTACACTTAATCGGCTTCGTATTTATTTTTATTTTGTAAACTTTTGAACGATTTCCTTTGACAAGCCGTTTTTTTTCCCCAATGCAGCGGGTAGTTTTGAGCTAGATTGAGAAATTTCCCTGAAAGGGATATTTCACAAAAAGTACGAGACGTCTAGCGCAAATGATGAAATGTCAATTTTTTTTATATGGAGTTTGAAATGCCGCTAGTCATCATTTAGTGGCGGCAAATGGTACGAAAATAGACCTAATTTCGCTGTGACATTATTTGTGTCAAATTCAGACTATTTGATTTGTTTGACCTTATACCAACTTAGAAATGTTCTTCTTTTCTTCATTTTTAACCATTTCAAGTTCCTTATCATCAGCTTCAGCGTCCTCAACTCTGTGCCACACAAACAATTCATCCACTAAACCATGGTCACGCCAAATCACTTAACCTTTTAAAGCTATCCCTCAAAGTATCCTCTGATAGATTCCTAAAATCTCTTCATTCTGAAGTGCAGCGGTTTTATCGCTTTCTAATGAAAGCACCTCGAATCGGAAAATCGGGTCCCGAAAAGGCGACACAATTATTTATTTATGCAGATGGAAAAGTTTACCTAACCTAAGTCCGTTATAAAATCACAAGTACCAAGTCCAATGATGGGAGATATGAAATTAATTTAGGTACTTCGATTGATGTGATACCCGGCTCGTATCAACGTAGGTATCCATCACTTTGTGGTCCCGAACTAGATTATTACATTTTCGCAGAAGCCGCTCAATTTGATTTATTTTAACATTTTTAAGGACTTTTTTTATTTTGTCAAATTGGCAATATAATCAAAAGTTTAATTAAACTTTGAAATCAACACAAATGACAAACAAAAAATAGGAACCCAGTACAGTGGATAGTGGATAGTGGATAGTCTATCAAACACATTTTAGTACAAACAGGCGAAAATTGCGCATTTAGACACACAATCATGGCTTGATGATTGTCAATGGCTGGTACGTTCTACTGGTTATACGGATGCGTGGTCAGCGGTTAATGAGAATTCGCAATCGGGCCAAACGAAATCAGAGCAAAAGCACTGCACAAAACCAAAATGCACCGTTCGACAAGGAGTACCTAACCCCTTACTCCCGTTTTGGATTCAGTTGCTGATGCTGCTGCCTGCTGCTGCTGCTGCTGCTGTTGTTGACCGAAACCTCATTTGTCTGTGTCTGAGCGGACCTGTGCCGTGTGCAAGCAACGAACTGAAGGAAGATAAACCGTTTTAATTATAGGAATGTGATTGACGGACTTTCGGTTTCCAGTACACCGCTCCTCTCTGTGAATGGGTTTTGCTCGTCTTTATTGTTTTTATGGGTGCGAGAAGGATATGTGCCATTAGATATCCAAGCATTAGGATAGCAGCCAACCACGAAAGTCCATAAAAACCCCCAGTGGAAAGGTGATTATTTCGTTTTCGTTTCTCGTTTGGCAATGGTTTTGGTTTGGATCGTTTATTCGCAATAGGAATTAATGGAAGTGTAAAGGATGTGTGCTTTACAAAAAAGGGAACACATTGATGTGCTTTTTGTCGAATGTACATTATGTAGGAGTGTATGTGTTGAGCCGTTCGTTGTATTGTGTAGGTCACTTTCCGATTGATAACTTTCAGAATACCTCAAATTTACATTAGGTGTAGATGAGGCGATTTGCCAGTCGGCTGGGTGAAGAAATGCGGAATGGTCTCTGTCAACATGTACCCATTTAAACTGATTGAAGGGCTCTTTCTTCAGTACCTACTAAAGAACACGCACTGTGGTGTTAACATCTCGGAATGCAGTTGAAATGATTTTACTCTAGAGTTGGCCTAGTTAGATGGGATAAGTCAGACGGGACTAGTTAGATGGGACTAGTTAGACTGCAGATCATGTGTGCCGACACAGTATTCACGCCATCGACAGCCAGATTGACCGTCACTTCATTTACGTGCTCATTACTCGCCTTTACGACTAAGCGAACCATTAAACTATAAATCATCTGAATGCAAAACTGTAACAGCAATAGGAAAAACGAAGAGAGCAGAAGGTATGGTGACCACCTGGGATTGATATACCTAATATTAAGGAAAAACCCAATACGTCAACAATAACGTATTCAACGGACAACCGAACGAGCAGTCCAATAAAATCTGCGTCGCGTTTCTGTTGCACAGAATTATTTTTTTGGAGAAGAACTCCAGGGTCAGAAATTGTAAAAACTGCCAACGGATTCACAATCACAACTGCCACAAAAGTAGAATGTTAACCTAGTTTATTCGTCGCATGCAGCATATGCGTTGAGTTGCAGAAAATGTGCCGTCTATCCCGTCATGTGAATACGTTGGCGCAATTGACGCAGTGGCCGCGTTGCACTACCCGCTAGATGACTAGCGGCATGTCAAACTCCATTATACAAAAATTGACGATTTCACCATTTGCGCTAGATGTCTACCACTTTTTTTTTGAAATAATAGGTCTGTTCCTTACTTTTAAATCTTACGAATTTTTACTCAGTGATGTTCCTTAACTCAAAAAAATTCGTAAAAGAGAACGTCACCGAGAGAGCAAGATATTACCCCTCCGTTGAGAATATTACGAATTTTTAACCACCAAATTTCTTGGTGTAAGAAGTGGAAAATATGTCAGTCACCTTACAATTAACAGCTGATTTGAAATTTGTTGTCATATTTGGCATATGCGTGAATTTGTTTTGATTTCTTGAGTATTCAAATAGTATCAACAGGCGGTAAAATAAAATTGAATGTTCTCCTCAAGATTCTTTTCGTAAGTGGAGACAAAATTCTGTCCTCGTTCGTTCCCGATCACTTCCATCGCTGTAACTAATTTACTCAGTTTATCTTAGACTTTTCGTAACACTTTTTTAATTTTTGAATTATGCATCTGTCATTTTTCATAGATTACTACAAAAGCGTTCCCTAACTTTTTCGTAAATGTATCTCTCTGTGAGAGAATTTATCCCCACCACTGCCATTTTGACAGCCTTTTCCATTCTTACTACAAAAGTAAAGGAACAGACCTTATATGTGAACAAAAAAACAACGACCTGTCAAAGGAAATCGTTCAAACGTTTACAAAATAAAAATACATACGAAGCCGAGCCGAGTAGGTAGTATGTAGGTACTTGGTATAAAATTGTAAATAATGTAAATAAAATAGGAATTGAGACATTATTTTTATTATATGTGTATCTTTTCTTTAACTGTAGTTTGCTGCTGCCGCTAGTATTCTAGCGCGAGCGTTCCTTCATCTGGGATATTTTGTGCTAGACGTCTAGCGGACAGTGGAACCTGGCCAGTGACACGACGGATTGTACAAACTAGGCCATTCAGTCAGAAAAGAACTCAATTTCTTGGCTGATTAGTTTATTGGTTTAGGTGTGGTCACAGCCAAAGAAAAATTCTCCAATCCGGACGTGTGAAAAATCGGAGCTGTATGGGACCATAACTGGTTAAACCCTCTGCACTTATTCGAATTCGAAGATCCGAACGATGAAACATGGTACAACCATGAAAACTACATAAAACTTATGGGTCAACTTCCATAAGTTGCTGTGTATTCTATCAATCTGTCATTCGAATACAAGGCCGCAATGGATGCGATGTATTCTATTTGTTGGGCCCTAAACTTTAAACAATTTAATCGCATACAAACGCATTGTTGGTTATAATGGACAAAGTAGGCAAGATCAACGCAAAGGCCTTGCAAAGAAAAACGTTGCAGTGTTGTAGTGTTGGCGAATCATACCAATTGCATTCAAGCAAACCCTGACGCGTAAAAATAATCAATTTCATAGCGAGAAAAATTAATTCCTGTCCGATAGCGTCTACCAGATGATTTTGTTCACCATTGGGGACGTTCAAGAATATAGTTTATTAAGTCTGACAGCTAAATGCCTGTTTCTTGACAGATATGTTTCCGTTTTTATTATCCCAGATTTGTCACGAGAACAGTAGTTCGTACAATTGACGTCTAAGGATTTCCGATTTGTTGTTAACATCTCAACAGTAGCCAACAAATCTAGTCAAGAATTTTATGCCTGACTGACTTATCTACTAAATTGACAAGTTCCAAATTTCAATTATGTGACTGACGTAGAAAAAAAGACGTTCCTGACAAATCCAGTTTTTGGATGCCGATCTAGTCGATTTAAGATAATTCGATTTCTAGAGTCTAGACAGCAAATTAACCAGATTAAAAAAAAACACTCTGTAGGTAAGTATTTATTTTTGAGCTTAGTACGCTGCTAGAGCTAAGCTAAATTAAAGTTGCCCTCCAACATTTCTCACCAAGTAATAGCTAAAATCCTAGCTAAATTTTGACATAGAGTGGGATCCGGATAAGTAGTAAATAAATAGTTGGCGCAACAGGTCCGGAGAGACCCTAGGCCTAGCTTCTCACAACCATTCGTTTTGTGTGAGTTTCTCATTTTTGGAACGAATGGAAGGGATCTACAATTTTATGCCGACTCCAAACGGCTAATTGAGAAGCTCTTTCAAGACATTTATACTCTCGGATGTTTGTCAGACGTTCGCGAGAGGTAGCGCAGCGGAAAAAAAACCCTTAGTCGGAATTGGGTTTTTGCGGGATTCGAACCTGGGACCCCCGCATAGCAGTCCAACACACTAACCACTATGCTACTGCGACTAGTGCCACTATGCTACTGCGACTAGTGCCACATCAAACAGCTGTTGAAGATAACTTCCTTCAAAAAATGGAATTCAAATGTCATTTATATATTTTTTTAAATTAAATATGAACACAAATCAAATTGAAAATGAAGAAGACGTAATTATTTTGGCAGCTCATACTTGCTTACTTTTCGGCAAAACAGAATAACAATACAGAACACAACGATCTGTCAAAATTTACCTTGAGAAAATGTGCCGCCCTACCTACCGAAGTACC
This sequence comes from Cheilosia urbana, assembly GCA_946477585.1. Taxonomy (NCBI): domain Eukaryota; kingdom Metazoa; phylum Arthropoda; class Insecta; order Diptera; family Syrphidae; genus Cheilosia; species Cheilosia urbana. The sequence continues at coordinate 27,091,119 of OX297853.1, forward strand.
TACATTCTGAAACAAAAGTTTGATTTTTTAGTTGGAGCTGCGTAATACTCGGTTAAAGCGATTCGCTTAAATTTAGCTCAGCTGAATTTTGGAGAGAATTCTGTATGGGAGCTAAAATTTAGCTCGAGCAACGTACTAAGCTTAAAGTCTTAGTTCGAATGAATTTTCATTTGTGGGTTTCTGAATTCAAAATGTCCATAGAGAATGCCATTAAAAAACATGTCTCTAGTTTATAAATATTTACCAAACAAAAGTGCTGTTCTTTTATGTCGTTTTTCATTGGGATTTTCAGATTTTGCTCCCGTATTTCAGATTTTTCGACCACAATGGAACATGAAATTCTTAACCTGTAATTTGTATTTTTTAAAATCGCTTTTTATATGTTTGTATCCATTGCAGCGTCTGGAAACGGACTTAGGCTGATTGATTTTGTTGCGGGACGTAATGTTACCATAGCTAGCTCACGGTTTCCTCACCTCAATATCCACAAAGGAACACGGCGGTCACCTGATCATCAAACCGTCAACCAAATTGATCACGTTGTGATCGACGCAAGGCACTCTTCCAGTATTCTAGATGTCCGAACTTTCCGAGCGGCCAACATAGACTCGGAACACTACCTTGTTATAGCCAAGGTACGGATGCGGATATCCACGATGCCACAACAACGAGAAAATACTGTGAGGAGATTTAACGTTGGACGACTACAAACGCAACAAACCGCCAGAACCTTTGCCGATCGCGTATCCCTCAACCTCTCGAGAAGTCCTATGCTGCCAGCGTCAAGTGCCGAAGACCAGTGGCGCCGATGCCAAGAAGCCATCAAAAACGCCGCAACTGATGTGCTCGGTTTCACCAGCCCACCCCCCCCCCCCCGAAATCCCTGACGAAGAGTGCCGGAAAGCACATTTTGCTGCATGTGCCTACGAAGCGTCGCTGCATAGAAGGACGAGAGCAGCTCGTCAGCTCTACGAGCAAAAAAGGAGGTAAGAACATCGACTTCTCCGGAGAAAAAAGAGAGAGCATGAGAAGCGCGCGATCGAGGATATAGAGAGGTGTTACTCCAGGAACAATGTTCGGAAGTTTTACCAAAAGGTAAAAAGAACGTGTCATGCCAACAAGACCCGAACGGAGACCTGTAGAGACGAACAAGGAAACCTTGTAGTAGAGTCACAGTCGGTGCTGAGGACATGGAAAAACCATTTCTGCAGACTGCTAAACGGCGAAGACGACACAAATTCCGCTGTCAGGCAGAACGAGCCATTCAACCTGGACGATGAAAGCCAAGATTTCCGTCCACCTGACCAAAATGAAGTGAGGATAGCAATATCTGAGCTTAAGTCCAACAAGGCTGCTGGACCGGACGGCTTAACTGCCGAGCTATTTAAGGCAGCGGGAGAAGACCTGGTAGAGAGCATACACCAACTCGTCTCCAAGATTTGGTCAGACGAAAGTATGCCTGATGAATGGAACCTCAGCATCGTTTGCTCGATCCACAAGAAAGGAGACTCTAAACTGCGCCAACTATAGAGGCATCAGTCTCCTTAACACTGCGTATAAGATCATGTCTGCTGTACTATGTGAACGCCTGAAACCTTTCGTCAACGATCTGATAGGTCCCTATCAGTGCTATTTTAGGCCCGGTAAGTCCACGGCCGATCAAATATTCATACTACGGCAGATCCTGGAGAAAACCCAAGAAGTTAAGATCGATACTCACCATCTTTTTATCGATTTTAAGGCCGCATATGACAGCTTTTATAGAGACGAGCTATACAGAGCCATGTCTAGTTTTGGCATCCCTGCCAAACTTGTCAGATTGTGCAGAATGACGATGGAGAACGCTCGCTGCTCCGTAAAGGTCGGAAACAATCTCACCGAGACCTTTGATGTCAAAAAAGGATTTAGACAAGGTGACGCGCTGTCATGTGACTTCTTCAACATCATTCTTGAGAAAATTGTGCGAAACTCACAAGCCAACACCAGAGGCACAATTTTCTATAAGTCTGTGCAACTGCTTGCATACGCTGACGACATTGACATTGTTGGCACAACACAGCGAGCTGTCACTGGTGCGTTTGCAAGTATTAGTACAAAAGCGGCAAAAATGGGTTTAGTGGTGAATGAGGGTAAAACAAAATATATGCTGTCAACAAGGGACACACAACATCGAAGAATCGGACAGAACGTCACGATAGACAGCTATAACTTTGAGGTAGTTAGGGACTTTGTCTACCTCGGCTCCGCTATAAACTCTGATAATGACATCACATCAGAAATCAAGCGAAGAATCACTCTTGCCAACCGCTGTTTCTTTGGCCTAAGACAATTGATTAGTAAGGCCTTGTCAAGAAACACTAAGGAGATTCTATATAAGACCCTTATCATCCCTGTCCTGCTCTATGGCGCAGAAGCTTGGACCCTAGCAAAAACGGATGAGGATCTTCTTGGTCACTTCGAACGCAAAATTCTTCGAGTGATTTTTGGTCCCGTTTGCGTTGACGGGATTTGGAGGAGAAGATTTAACAGCGAACTCTACGAACTATACAGCGAAATCGACCTAGTCAGAAAAGTACGCATCAGTCGTCTAAGATGGCTGGGACATTTAGAGCGAATGGACACCAACGCTCCGGCCCGGAGAGTCTTCGATTCCAACCCGGAGGGACAACGCAGTAGAGGAAGACCTCGCCTTAGGTGGCGCGCGCAAGTGGAAGGGGACCTCAACCAACTTGGAGTGCGCAACTGGAGGCAGTTAGCCAAAGATCGCGCTAACCGGAGAGGCGTATTGGTTGAGGCCCAGGTCCACCCCGGACTGTAGCGCCACCTTAAGTAAGTAAGTAAGTATCTATCCATTGCAGCGGCCAAACTTTTCTCTATTTTTCACAGACAGTATCTAAATAATAACCCACTCAAACGTAATGAAGTTTTTTTATATTGAAAATCCGAGAAAAGTGCCCCGAAATTCAGAATTGCTCTTTTCAATGAAATTCGTTGGAGCACTTTTGCAACAGTGGTAGACACCATTTGTGAGATTTGGTTTTCTGTTGCTTCTTTTTTGGTGTTTTCTAGAATAATTATGAATTTTTGGTTTGGTAAACCAAGTCAAGTAACTTCAATTTAAGTTTACATTCGCACGCTTAAATTGAACATTTTCGGATCAAACTGCGACACTTATGTCGTGTTAAAAATTTACCTGGAAGTACAATTTTTTCTTCAATGAAACATAGAAGATATAGATAGAGCACTTCTAGATCTGATCTTTTGATAAAAAGGGTAATTCTTTCCTTCAATCGAAAACGCCATAAGTAGGTGTAAATCTAGCTAAGAAATCGAGATTCGAAAAAATTGCTCTGACTCTGAAAAAATGTTTTTTTTTTTTGTGGCGAATAGAACAAGAAATCTGACAGCCAGCTGATATTCAAGAGCAGAAAAACTACTCTCTGAATCTGAAAAAAAAAAACGTTATTAATTATGATTTATGAACAATGAACTTGGAAAGTGTCCCAGTTGACAACTGAATTGTGAATGCAACTTTCTGAGAAAAGATTGCCGTTAACAAAGAAATGTCTATCAAGGGTTTGCCTTCATCTGCAAATGGGAAGTAAGTCAACTGTTTGAAGTAAAATATTAATTAAATCATAGACACATAATTACTAGATGGTGCATTCCATACCCAACCTGGAACAGCGTATACCTCACGCTTTTACTCATAATAGATGGCGTCCCAATGCAGTTTTTCAACTTATCAACCTTTTTTGTGTTGCATGTTCCCATATTTGTATCTATAGTGTTTACACACATGATGCAGAGAATGGAGGAAGAAAAATAGGAAATGAAATCGGTGATGGAAATCGAGATCGAGTACTTTTTGGATGAATAGCATATAGCTAGTTGTATGGTGGGTCGTGGCTCGTGGGTGTGGTAGAGCTAGCGTACTTTTAGCGTGACGATAGATGACAATGGGGATGAAGTGTCTTACGAATCCAACAATGTGGAAAGAACGTGTATGGCAATTTGAAATAATTAGGTAGCTCTGTGTGTATATTCCGATATTTAATTGGCATAGCATAGGTCATGATGAAGGATATTAGGCTTTTTTTACTATGCATCTATATAGATCATTGATTTCCATGGTTTACACCAATAATACGGGATACACTTGTTGTTGTAAACCAAGAAAATCAATTATCTATATGGATCATGTGGGCATAAAAAACACGCCTATTACGATAAATTCTTTAAAGTAAACCGGTATTATACGTCTTTCATTGATGCTGGGTGGGAGGTGAATGGATGAAAATTAAAGATACCTCTCAACTAAATGACTGACTGACACAGCATTTTTTTTTAAACTCCACATATAGCATTGCCACTAGCAAAAATTTGCGAGATAATTTTCGGGTTTCATATTTGCATCTACATGAAAGGTGACCTTAAATATAAGTTCTGAGCCATAAACTTATCAGCCGCGTTATAATTGGCTTTAGATTTTAAAAATAACTTGCAAATACTCTTAGTTTTAAAGAATCTATTTGCGTATTCATATCTCTTTTTGACAGTTTATTTAATAACTTAACTTTCTCTGTTTTTTTTAATAGCTGTCGACCTAATTGTAAATTATTAATTTTGCACATTTTCAATTTTTTAATCTCTTCATTTTTCAAACATAAAAGAAATTGCAATTTGTTTATTTGTTTGGCCTGTTTAATTTCGAGGCTTTCTTGTGTAACATCTTCATCATTTAAAAAAAAAATCTGAGTGCTACCATGACCACTGCAACTAGGATAGTTTTCCTTGTTATTGGAATACGTTTTACCATATGCAATAGCTGAAACTTGAATCACCTGATTCGAAATAGGCAATTCAACTTTCTTTAGTTTTTTACCTAACATTTCCTTTTCAAAATGATTGGCACAGACAAAATTGTTATATGTACTAATTTCTGTTGTAATTCTCAATATGTTTAACCATACTTCCCATTTTTTTGTTTTTTTCGGGATCGAAAAAATTGCCTCTTGAGAAAATCTTTCGATTTTTCACTGCACACAACACATTTAACTTTTTTTCACATATTGTTTTAATTAAAATCACAAGTCAAATATAATCTTTTCGTATGCACACAATCCCACTAGTAATAATTATTTCTCGTATTATTTTTTTTTTTTTTTAGACTGTAATGGGTTATTCGAAAATGTTTATTTAAAAATAAACACACACTCGCACAAAAAAAGCTAATGTAATGTTTTTTTTTATTAAATTTTTATGACTTTTTAGTCTTTTATGCACTCTAAATATTGCCAACTAATCGAGTTATTCGAAAAATAAGACTGACTCTATACACTAGATGTCAAGCGTTTAAATAACTTTTCATGAATTTGGTTCGATGTCTATCTGAATTTTGGTTATATGGAAAAACCTAAAAATAGGGAATGGTGCTTTTGTCCAAATTAAAAAGAGAAGCCAAAAAAAGGTCCATTATATTACCCAAAACTGTAAAAAATTAAAAACAACTACCCATCCTCTATACCTGTATTCAAAATTATTTTTTTGTTTCTGAGATATGTTAAACAAATAGAGGCCTGAATACATAAATTGAAACCCCATAAAACTAACTTCAACTAGCTACCTGTATTTTGCAGTTCTTCCGGAAACCTTATTCCCGTTCTTATTAAAGGGTTTTTCCATATTTTGTAGAAACCGAAATTTACGGGGAAATCCTATAAACAGTTCGGTTTTTTAAACATTACATCCACGACGAATCCCGAATATACCCTTTAGGGAAAGGTAATGCCATTGCTCTGACTTCTCCGTTATAGAATATTATATTCAGGGAATGGGCGTTACTGCATTGGGTAGCCCCAATGCCAATATAATATTTTTTTGTTTAAGAAATCAGAATATATGTAAGAATTCGGCTTATAAATAAATAGGTTTTTCCTGGATTTATTAGATTTTCTGGAACGAGTCTTTAGTTAAATAAAATAGTATGAAAAAAAGCATGAGGATAGATAGAGAAACAACTGATAACTGAGAGCATACATTTAGCACTTGGTTTACCTACTTTTTTCAAAATCTATTCAACAGTAACTGATGAGAATTTTTAATTAAACTTGCAATTTGTTTTACAATTTTTTCCCCACAAAATTGTACGCCCATAACAAATTAAATACATGGAGTAAAGCAGGATAATCAATCCTAATGCCCATAGAAGATATAAATCCAATTTGCAATATTATTCATGTGTGCTCAAACCAGAATTGAAAAATCTCGTAAATCGAAATGCACAAATTCTTCGACAGAAAAAGAAATGCATATTCAACAACACACACAGTAGGTACCTATCCATCTCATTCATAAAGGCAACAGACGACAAATCTAAACAAAATATGAAATCGAACCAAAAAGGCAGAGAAAGAATAGATTACAAAATCCATCGCTCATCCACACTCTGAAATCGAAAAAGGAAAGCATATCATAAAACAGCAATGCAAATGCATACGCATTCTCTTGGGAACATTTTGTTGTTTGGTATGTTTTGCGAAAAAGGAAAATAAAGAAGAATCAGGTATGAACTTCACTGAGTAGCCAACGAAGACCAAGGTTCATGTTGATCGGAAGTGTTTGTCAACAGTACACCTCAAATAAAATGTTTTGCAGCATGTATCCGAGTTTGAGGTATATTTTCACGGTGGCGCCATCTAGATATTGGGGTGCTTCGGAATAACCATTTCCTTTATATGAAATGCACCATCTAGTAATTATGTGTCTATGATTAAATTCACTTAAAGTTGCTGCACCACATTTGGTTCCACCTCCACAAGACTAATTCAAGCAACGAAAATCAATCAATCCTCGATTGAGCCCCACATCCAATTACACAACTAGGCCACAACAAGAATTTCAATATCTGCCATTCAAGTTTGCACACGATTCCTCCCAATTACCGGCAATAAATATTGACCTCTTCCTCGTATAAGCCTTTCTGATTGTCGACTGTGTCTGTGTGAAAGGTTAAGAAGTTCCAATTCAAACAGTCTGTTCAACAATCCAATGGTATACAGAACTGGAATGGACGATGCACAACCCCTGCAAACATAACCAACCCGCATAGCTTTAGAGTTGACTTTTCGAACTTCATATACAATTCAGATAAGCGGGACCAAAGTGACACCGTTTATTACCAGGAAATGGGGTATATTTCCGGTGTCAGAAACATTCCTTAGACCCCTACCATCATGCACAACAGTAACAACCGTTCACATGAGTGCGACGACAACAGCACAGCAACCTCAAGTCACACTCGATATTATGTGCCGGTTTTTGTTCAGCTGTCGGGACAACTTACGAATGACAATATGTCATTTAACTGACAGCCCCACCAGCAATATGGCGGTAATTAATTCGAAACACTGAACATTCCCGCTAGCTATACTGTCGCTTGCAATTGCAATTGTGTGCTGCTTGCGTTCGTTTGTCCCTTCGGGCGAATATGCGAATATTATTGCTCGCCAGCTGTGGCCCCCCACTCCGCCCTGTCCAGAGTAAACAAAACCGCATCCGGTCCTGCGTCAGGGGAGTAACTCGAACCAAATAAAACGCCATTTCATAATCAAATCAGTAAAGTGTATTCCACTTCACACTAAGTGGTCGGCAAATACCGACCGACCGACCAACCAACACACAGGCACGAGTGAGGACGACCGATAGAGGTTTCTAATTCTATACAGCGCCAAAGGATCTATGATTCCGTCGTGTACACGAAACCGAACGAAGCAGTGTACCCGCTGGGATACAGAAGCATTCATTGCGGTGCGGTGTGGAAAGTGGGAAGTGGAAACTGTGGAAATGGTCAAGGGAGAGGTTATTACTCTTTGTATCCTCGTCGTGAGGGAAATTAAATGTATAAGGATCATTTTTACTTGGCAAATATACGTGCGGAAGCTGCTCTATCTCTCTATATTATATTGTAGATATTTGTATCCTTTTTATTTTCTTCTTTGGGGTTGAGTGGAAACTGAAAACACACCGAAGGATAGAACTTTTAGTGATTTCAATTCTCTGTGCATAGAGATGAGAGCCAAATGCTTTGCCACACAATAATCCCTGCAACACATTCATCAGTCGGAAATGGCCTTTGAGTTGAACAAATAATTGGGTCGAGTGGGTGGTCCACAATGGACATTGGACTAGTCCGTGTGCAAGGATGCAGTAGGGGTGTTCGTTTTTTTTTTTGAATATTAGCTGGGAAATAATTTTAAACACAAAGAGAGTCAGTGGCCTCTGAGGAGACGAAAAAAAAAAAAAAGTTTGTCAGGATAATTCTGCTGGACGGTCGTCGGAGGTTAGTGAGAGCAGTTAATTTGTTTTTGTGTATTATTTTGCGGCGAGAGCATGTGCTTATATCACTGGCAGTGGGGGGGTGCAATACTGAAATACTAATCCGCTTATGTGGACGGCCATTTCTGGAGACCAGTTGTTTGTTTATGTATTTTGATAGAGTGTTCTATAGGTCTCCAGCAATGGCCGGCCACTGCGGACGTAGTATAATTCGAATTTTATTCCAACATCGTAAATATGAGAGGAGGTCTTGGGATTGGGAGTTTATTAAGCAGCCTGTTGTGGAACTTCATAATATCATCTGGAATGTATATTTTGTTATACTTCAGTAAATGCCAGAGGAAGGACAAGAGGACTCTCCGTGGATATGCAGTTCGGTTCGCTTGTGAAAGGATTTTCTGGTAAGAATGGGGCAGGCACTGTTTATGGCATCAGCTGTATGTGCTGTAAATGTAAATAAACCTAGATTTAGTGGCCTCGTTCAAATGGATTTGGCTACTTGAGTTTATAAGCTAACGCAGGACTATAATGCCCCATCAGTTTTAGAAGAGCCTCAAAGAATAAAGACTTACGGCAGATGAATTCACTAGATGATGCTGAGGTCACTGAGGAAGTGAGGATTCTTCAAGGCTGGGCTACGTGGTTTTACTGTCCAACGGCAGCTCTCATACTTTAAACAATGCTTACGTTCCGAACAAGGTTGGGTTAGGTTACGGTAGAGCAGGGTACACCGCACTATACCACGCTCAGGTCCCTGTGGACCCATTGTGATGCCCTTTTTGAGGGCTAACCGTTGGTGTTGTAGACGGTTAGCTCATGTCTCTCCTTCTTGTATTCACCCGATGCCGTCCAGCCATCCTGATGTCCTCAAAAATCTGCAAAGATTAGAAAGTATAACATCAGAAAGTTCTCGTAAGTCATTGAAGTAATAGCTTTCAAGTGTTCTGTTCCTCAAGTGGCAGAGGCTCGGGCAATTACAGAGGAAGTGAGGTGTGTCCTCATGGACCTCTTCATCTCCGCATAGCCTCTTCATATATCGCCATCTTTGAAATTTAATTTAATCGTGTGGTTTCTTAGGAAGTTACGACCCGTTAAAGCCCCTACCAGCTTAGACAGCGGTGACCTATCGAACTGTAGAAGTTTGATGGTTCGGCCTCTTTCATATACTGGCCATAGCTTCCGAGATACTTCACAGGTAGTTAGTTCTTTCCACCTGTTATCGGTTTTCATACGAAACTTGTTCTCCACTCGTTCTCTGAGATTACAGAGTGGAGGCTTGATCGACTGTAGTGCTCTATCATGATCCATTGCAGAACGTTTTCTCTCTAGTTCGTCAGCTATCGCATTGCCGGCTTTGTCACTATGTCCAGGGACTCACCAGAGATTCGTAGAATATGATACAAGCAAAGAATCTTGAGCTCTTCGCGACTGCGGTGAACTAGCTTGGATTTTATTTCAATAGCAGCAAAAGCTTTTTCAGCCGCCTTGCTATCAATTAAAATGGAATGATATTACCGTTTGTGGTATTGTGCGACCACCCGGGCCGCTTTCGCGATTGCCAGCACCCCTGCTTGAAAGACACTGCTGCTATCAGAAAGCCCGTCTCGAAGAATATTTTGTACTCAGTTGTCAGCTAAATAGTTAAGCAATAGTATTTTCCACTAGCTACAAACATTGAAATATTTGGTACTTTTTTGCCTGCTTAATTTTACAAAAGCCGCTCTAACGATTCTTAGTTTAGTTTTTCTCAAAAATTACTACCCAAAAGCCGATCTGTATTCATATTTAGGTATTTTTAAAACTCAATAAGGTACTTTAAAATTGATATTACAAATGCCCTTAAAAATGCAATAAGAGCACCACAAAATTTATTTTTAGGAAATATAACCCACTTCTTCTTTCTTTCCAACAATATTAAACATGGGGTTGGGTACGGTACCCCGCTTTCAAAATACTGCTTTTTAAAATCCCGCTTTTTTTATCCTGTTTTTTTTTAAAACTCGCCTTTTTTATAATCTAGTTCCTTTTTTTTATAATCTAGCTATGGAAATTGAAACTAGATGTTTTATTTTAAAAAATCGCCACAAAAGCGGGATTATAATAGATCTGGATTTATAATAAGCAGGGTCTTCAGAGGCAGTATTTAAAAAAAAAGGATTTTAGAAGACTTGGTTTTAAAACTTTTTAAGCGGGATTTAAAAAAACGAGATTTTAACATATCAACAAACAGAAACTCCCACTACGCTTGTCCTGGTATTCAAAAACTTGTAAAGTGTAAGGGCTATAAAATAGTACAGTAGGCGCTTATAACTTGCGACAATTGCCTGTTCCTGAGAGATTCAACTTTTAAAAACTCACATTGTTATTTGAATAACCAAAAAGGCCATTTTATTTAACACTATTCCTTTTTCTATATTCCATGAACCGCTTATTTTATTTAGCATTGCTTCTCAGATTTTAACCTACCTAACTAATAAAATAAGAAAAACAAAAACCAAACATTTGATGAACAAGAAAGTTTCGTTCGACCCACCCGTGCACTATATTTAAAGCAGTTCCATGTTTCAAAATATTATAAATAAACTCATCCGACAGCCGACGACTTTGTGTGCCGTTTAGCAGCGTTGCCGATTGACTCCTTTCCCCCTTTTTCAGTTTAAGTAAAATTTAATTCTTTATGATTTTTGTAATGAGTTCCACATTTGTTTGCTTTTGTTTTTGTCATAAACACCCTACAATATATGTAAAATAGATTTCAGAAAAATATTAACTATTCAGCACCATTTGTAAGCTAGCCTTAAGTCAAATTGTATATCTATACAAAAAGTTTAATAAAATTAATGTAATATTTTGTTTTTGTTATAAATAAATGTTTCTGGTGCTGCTTTTTTTTGCTGGCCCTTTTCTACTCCGCTTTTTAAAAAATGTCAGCGGCAACGCTGCCTTGAGTACGATGGTTTATAAATCAAATTCATAATTTTTCAATTCGCGTTTTTAAAAAGAACTTAACTCACAGTGCTGCATAAAATCACAAGAAACACGTCAAAATAAGAATAAAATATATTAACCATCTGCAAAGGAACGGACAGAGACAGACACTAACTAACAGGTGGACAGAATGCCCGCCATTTTATGGAAGATGACCCCAAAACCAATGCATAGGTATGCCGGATGCGACTGATGAAGTAGTTTTGCTTTCTACTTTTCGTTGGATCCGTTGACAGCTTTTACGAATTGAAGGTAATCACATTAATTGGTGTGGAAATATTGACTGAATGAGAGCAAATGTCGTCGTTATTGAATGGATTAAGATAAAGCACATTGGCTACGTTCCACTGCCCGCTAGATGACTAGCGGCATGCCAAACTCCATAAAAAAATGTACATTTCAACATTTGCGCTAGACGTCTAGCACTTTTTGTGAAATATCCCTTTCAGGGAAATTTCTCAATCTAGCTCAAAACTACCCGCTGCATTGGGAAAAAAACGGCTTGTCAAAGGAAATCGTTCAAAAGCTTACAAAATAAAAATAAATACGAAGCCGAGGAAGTGTAGGGGAGAGGGGGGCACCTTAGGACACTTTTTACAAAAATCGCTCTAGATCCATTAAAGAGCGGAGTATCCCTTCGGATCTTGAAAATTATTATTACATATTGTTTTATCTTTGAATCTTATATCGAAATAAATTTGTATAGTTATGATTTATATATTTTTTATTTATTTTAATAATCTCTTTAAAGTGTCCTATTCTGCCCCTCTGGGGGGCACCTTAGGACAACCATGGGGCAGTTTTGGACATGTCTAAAAAAAAACGCTCATTAGGAGTGGTTTCCTTCTTTTTCTTGTAATTGTGTGGCAAAAAGGAAAAACAACATAAGTCGACTCATGTCTAAATTGAGTTTTTTACACCATGCAAAATATTCCATTCTTTTTGCCATATTTTTTTTTGTATTTTTATATATTACGGTTTTTGAATTATAGAAGAAAGAAAAACACATACGTCATACTACTTATAAGGAAAGGTAAACATTCAAACCGCTCTCCTGAAAAATTGCAAAACTGTCATAAACTGCCCCCCTCTCCCCTACCTAATTGTGATAAAATTGGTAATAATGTAAATAAAATAGCAATTCAGATATTTTATTTGTATCATTTCTTTAATTGTAGTGGGTAGTTTGCCGCTGCCGCTAGTATTCTAGCGCGAGCGTTCCGCTGAATACGTTAACGTTGACGGCGATCTGTCACCACAACGAACGTCATTTTCCCATAACTGCACCAAACCCCATTGGCGTTATCAATTTCACCTCGACTTCTGACATAAATTCAATAAAACAGTAAAATATATCTCGACGGGGATTTTAATTCGGTCAAACTTTATGATTTCTTTTCCGCACAGCGTCCATTAATAAAATGTAGTCCTCACCAGTCAAACCGCTCACTAGATGCATTTTAATGAAATAGAAATAATAAAACCGAACCCAACAATTTATCTGTTATTGCTCTCGCTCGCAAACCCCTTTTATTACCCAAATGATGTATATCCGTGGGAAACGATAAACTTTTATTATATCCCCACTGACAGTATGGACTACATTATTCCGACATGTCACCATGGCATAACCCCATCACAACAAATGACAACACTGTAAAATATGTCATTCCGTTCTTGATCCCCCAGCCGCCACATAATACATTATACACCCGGCTGCGAGCACTAGTCTCCGAAAAACCAATGGATCATCGATAAGTTCGCGCAACGCAGCAACTATTTTATAACAACAAAAGTGGAAAAGTTAAATTTTCCAATAACGCAAATGTATAACATATTACGCAGAGTTTCTGGTCGTGCTCTGACCCAATTATCGGTAAACGTCAGCACGGGATTTGCATTTAAATTTCAAATAAATTACGGAAATGAAACAGCCACACGAACGAAAATAGCCAAATCAGTGCAGCAATCGTGACCAATCGTGACGACCACAAAAATGAGGAAACTTCAATATTTCATGATCCGTTCGGCATTAATCAACCCGCGGACGTTCAAATTGCATATTAATTACTGATTCGAAATTCCGTCTAAACATATTCGAACTAAGGGTGCGTTCAGCTGTGACCGATTGTGCGAATGCGAGCACGGCGAACTGCCACCTTTGACAGTGGAGTGGAAAAGTTTTGTCAACAACTATACGTATTTTTTTGTTTCAGCGAACAGAGTTGATGTTAACAATGTCCCTATTGCTGTTTTACTTTTGAGTCAAAGTTTGGGAATTCAATTAAAAGTAAATATTCGCAATTTGTTCATATGAGAGGAAAGTTTTGCCAGTTCCTTTATGCAGTAGTTTCTGTTTTTGCATGGGAAAGTGAAGAAGAATCGCAGTCGACGGAGAACAAAGAAGCTATCATTAGTACAGTTTGTAGTGAGCCCGTTCCAGGAACAGACATTTGCAATAATTTGTTTGCTTTTGCAGATGGTGTTCAGTGGAACGTTTATTCGCGTTTCGAGAGTACCTACAAACGAAAGGGGATAATGGAGGCGATGCCTTTAAGCCAAATGTGTTGTGAAAACCGAATGGGATCGGGATGTTGAATTGGATAGCGGAGTCAATGCTATGGGGGAGCTTTAGCTTAGTTGTTGATGTGCATTGATTCAGTTTCTGTACTTCAATTAGAAGCAAACATTCAATACGTCATAATCTCATGCAACTTTTTTTATGTGACTCCAGTTCTGTACTGGCTTAAGTAAATGGAACCGATCATTTTCCTACACTTCTTTTTATGAACGATAAAACTGTTACATCAAATACACAATCAAGATGTCAACTGAGTACTAAGTGAATAATTTAATTTTCTTCTCTATTAACTGCGAGATTTAGAAAAAGTTCCGTAAATCCCGGATAAATCTCGGGATTTATCATACAAACGTTAATCTCATGAAAAGGGAGATTAGAAATAAATCTCTATTATTAACCAGGTTTGCATGTACAGTCCGGTTTGTGAACACACTTTCCACAGCTCGAGATGTCAAAAATATAAAGCAAACAGAGCTGCATTCGACAGAAATGTCAAATAAGACGTCAAAAATGGAAACATTTCTCTCTTTCTCTCTCTCGTGAAGCGTCATCCTCTCTCGAATGAACAGAGCCAGAGAGAATACGTCAAGTTTATCTTCTTTTATTTGCTTGGAAAACTTCAGGATTAATTTTGAAACTCTTACTATTATACTTAATTTCGGGATCTATGTCCGGTGGAAACGAGCGACTTGGAGGAAACACTGCGAGAACATTGAGAATCTCCCTGCAGCGACACGACTCCAAAAAGTCCTTGCCCGGGATCACTCAAACGGCATCTGCTCTCTGAAAAAGCACAATGGTGAATTAAAAGCTACCCCTGAAGAAACCTGTCAACTTCTTCTTGACACGCACTTTCCAGAATGCATCCACATAGAAACCCCATGCGTACCGATAGGCACCAGGATCTCACTGTATCAAAATGGGATTATAGTCTTTCTGGAAAATTTTTTCAGCGAAACAAGGTAAAATGGGCGATCTCGTCTTTTAGCCCCTTTAAATCACCGGGGACCGATGGCATCTACCCCTGTTTACTACAACAGGGTATGGACCTACTGGTTCCTCAACTAATTAGGATCTTCAGATCCAGCTTATCTCTAAGCCACGTACCATTGAGCTGGACAAGGGTCAAGGTGGTTTTCATACCAAAAGCAGGTGGGAAATCTGAACAACAAGTGAAATCATATCGCCCCATCAGCCTTAGCTCCTTCCTCCTAAAAACCACGGAGAAAGTCCTAGACCAATATATAAGGGATCAGTTCCTCACAGGTAACCCACTTCATGCGAGCCAGTTCGCGTACCAGGCCGGCAAGTCTACCGAAACTGCCATACACAGCATCACAACGACGATTAAAAAGGCTCTGGCAGCAAAGGAAACGGCTCTTTGTGCCTTCATAGACATACAGGGAGCGTTCGACAATACCTCCTTCCATGCCATAAGGAAAGCTATGATAAGGAAAGGCATTGCCCCACTAATCATAAAATGGGTTCTAAACATGTTAGGAAGCAGAATCATTAATCATGAGTATGGAGGCTCACAAAAGACTGTTAAGGCCACTAGTGGCTGTTTTCAAGGTAGAGTACTTTCTCCCCTTCTGTGGACTTTTGTCATAGATGAACTCCTATTCCACCTTACACAATCGGGGTACATAATACAAGGTTATGCAGATGATGCAGTAATTAGTGTTAGGGGCAAACATGACTCCACGAATTCGGAGATCATGCAAGGAGCCCTAAACTTAACCTATAGATGGTGTCAGAACAAAGGATTGAACATAAATCCCTCAAACAAAGTCATGATACCATTCTCAAGAAAGAGAAAACTAGAATTGGAACCGATCAAGCTGAATAACGAAGTTATTAACATATCTGGGGAGGTAAAATATCTGAGAGTAATCCTCGACAAGACTCTCACCTGGAACTCACACCTTGATCAAGTCACCAAGAAGGCGACAAAGGCAATTTACATGTGCCAGCGTCTTAACATAGACCAAAAATGATCTATTGGTCATACAACACGATCATCAAACCAATGATCACCTATGCGGCGATATCATGGTGGCGAAAAACCGAATAAGTAACGGCCCAGAAAAAACTATACAAGATATATCGCCTAGCATGCGTTGGTATAACGGGGGCAATGAAAACTTGTCCAACCACAGCCATAGGGGCAATGCTCAGTCTTCTGCCTTTATATATTTCTGTAAAGAAGCTAGTCTCAGTGCCCTTAGGCTCCCTGATATATCAAATCCTAAAGCAGGAGATCTTAAAAGACACCTTCGAGTGTTAGAAATGCTTCAAGATGATCCTCTGATCAAAGTATCAGACACCATGCTTTAAAGGCTTCGCTTCTCCAGAAAATTTAAGATAGTCATATCTGACATGAGTACCTGGAGAACCAACCAATTCGTTACACCATCAGGATAACAAATCTGGTACACCGACGGTTCAAGGATTGAAGATGAAGCCACCGGTGCTGGGGTCTATGGGGTAGGTTCCAAAGAGCCGTAGCAATAGGAAAATCACCATCAGACATCTTTCAAGCGGAGGTACACGCCATAGAGATATGTGTCCGAGAATGCTTACGAAGGCGCACTAAAGGTGCCCGTATCTACATCCTAAGACCGTTTTCGATCAGATCAAAGCTAGTCTCCTCGAAGATCTGGCAAAGGACAACACAGTAACAGTTGCTTGGATACCAGGCCATGAGAGATTTGAGGGCAACGAACGAGCAGATTTTCTGGCGAGAAGAGGCGCATCACGCCTGCTCACCGGTCCTGAGCCCTATTTCGGGTTACCTTTGAGTTACACACACTCAAAATTCAGGAAATGGGAAGATGATCACCTTGCCGAATACTGGACGGAATCCAAGAGATAGCGGCAGGCAAAAAGATTCATAAGCCCAGCTCGTAGTAAAGCAAAAAAGTTACTTGAGCTAAGCAAAGAAGATCTAAGGATCCTAACGGGTTATCTTACTGGTCACTGGCCACTAAGATACCATCTCAAAAAAATTGGACTTTCCGACGATGACTCCTGTCGACTCTGCGGAGAAGAGGAGGAGAAAACGGAACACATACTCTGCGAATGCCCTCCTGTGGCAAGGGGCAGAGCGATCCATATGCAAAGGGCGATTTTAAGTCCTGCAGACATTGGAACATGGAACCAAGAAGGGTGCTGAGGTTTATAAAGAGCCTCAACAGCTCCCTGGGTTAAATAATAAAGGCCAACACAATAGATCTCTTCTGGTCGCAGTGTACAGGGCCTATCACTTACAATACAATACAATGTCCGGTGGAAAGGTAGCATAAGGCTCCGTCAAACACAACGCGTTTTTAACATCGGGTGAGATTATTTTATGCGGCGGTAAGAATATCTGTATGCGACTTTCTAACCGCCGTATTAGACGACGTCAGACAGAATTGTAGCTGTCATCATTCTGCGCTCTGTGTTATATCTACTATGTTTCGCGAGCGATGCCTATATGTTAAACGACTACAACGAGCAAATGACTTTATAGGATCTAGACTTAGAGGGTAGAGATAGAGATCCATACCGCTTTCGCGAAAGAAGCTCTACTACCAATTCTTCAAACTCTCAACTACTGAATATATTGATGTTCAACAAATTATTTCTGGAAAATATTGTGCGAGTGACAGCTGTCAGATTAACTAAAAATATAAGTTCATAAAGTTTTTTATAACATTCTGTCACAGACAGTTGCAAGTGCTTTTTGGAATGTTCGAAATACTTTGACAGCCCGTTTTTTCTCTCCTTTAGCTTATATTAATTCGAAGTTTTGCACTGGGTTAATCAATTTTCCTTTAAGGCAAATCATTTGTGCCATATGATGAATGATGAATTTTTGCTGACACAAACCACCTTAGAGGAGTAAAATATTTCCAATGATGGCGCTTTTAATAACAGCAATCCATTTGCAATCGCTAATCCACAGTTACCCCTGAAGTTAAATGTGCGTTAGTTAATTTGTTGGTCAATAGCCAGATTGTCATCTCAAATATAGTTGGGGCATCCCTCAGAGGACTTGTCAGAAGTGAAACCCTACAAGGCCGCGTCCCATTTCGCCTTCTTTGGAACTTGGTCAACGAAATGCTGAAATAACTGTAAACGGTCTGCAAAGTCATCGCTTATGCTATGGTGGTGTCAACAAAGCACCAAATACAGCTTAAAGGAGCTCCTACAAAACGTGCTCATGCTACTCATAGCGATTTAAGTTGTACTTAGATACCTTATGGGCCCCTTTTCCTATGTCTTAAACTGTCATATATAAGGTTTTAAGTGGATCTTAAATCGCTATGTATCAGCAAACGGGCCTTAATGGTGTATCGCTCTAGATTGTCCCCTTTTCCAGTAAATACAAAACTCCACACATTGTCCCTCCGCAATGCCACAAGCTTAAAATTTTCTATTATGAAGCTAAATACTTCTGTCTTATTTCAGACGAGAAATTAAAATGAAAGCCTAACATATGTACAAGAAAGTTAAAAATAATATTATTGCAAAGAGATAGATGGCGTCTATCTGCCAGAAGAACTGTCAGAAGTGAAACCTCCCGAATCGTTTCCTGACTAAACTTCTCAGCCTTAAGGCCAAGGAAGTGATTGCCTGTTGGATCGTCTTGATGGATAAAGCCGTAAATCCTGTTAAGCAAAGTCTTGTTTGTGCGTCGGTGTACCCTTGTTTATAATTCTGTTCCACCTGACATCAAGTGAAATTGTTGGTAGCCAAAATGCCCTTGTAGCAGATTGTCTTAAGGTAACTTAACAGTGAACTTGAAAAATTCGTGGGCATGCTTCTATTCTCAATACTTTAGGGAGTTCTTCAAGACTCATAGACTACACCAAACCCAAGGTACAGTTTGACAAAAGTTTCCAATTCTTCGACTACCCATGCTATTTGTCCAAGCTGGATCTGAAACGCTCTATGAGCTAGATCTTTCTCTTGCTAGGGCTTCAAACTAGAAAAAACAGTCCTCACTGTCTTAAGGGTAAGTACGCAACAAGGCTTGGCGAATATTCAAACAATTTTGTGTAGAAGTTATACGATTGCCTATAAAGACGAGGAGGGCATCCTGAATTCTCTTGGACTCCATAATGGTCTAAGTGTGTCATCTTTTTACATTCACATGAACCTCACCTAACCTAACATTTTTTACAAATTACAACCATAAGCTGATATAGCTGAAGTTATGAACACCATTGAGCAAACATTATGCTTTAAGTTTGTATGAATTAAATTGCTCCCACTGCTCATTCGAGTGCAAACAGTACTGGCAAATGTCTATAAGCACCTACTTCCATACACATATATCCAGATGTAGCATATATGGCATAAATGGTTTTGCTTTTGGTTTCCTGGAAAATATTTCCCCAAGCACCCGTTCGTTGTGACCGCAGAAAATTCTCTTCTGCATGCATCCCCTTTCCCATATACCTAACCACACACAAACCTAGTGCAAAAGTGATTTCTTTTCAACATACACCTCTCACGTCACCACCCCCGTCCTCGGGCTCCTGCATCGTTGTCCAAGTCGGTGGTACGTCGTACCTCTAATGTGTGTATGGTCTATGGTGCACTCGCACTTTTGCCAGTCTAGTTCAACCACGTTTCCTTGCGAGAAACACATTTTCAAAATGAATGCTAAATAAACGTTGCGTCGCGTCGTCGGCAAAATGCCTGTATCCACACACTCAAAGCCGACTTGCCTATAGCGGCCCACCGTAATGGGATAATTACAACAATGGTGCACTTAAGGGTGGTAATTATTATGTGCAATTGCAAATGTTTAAGTGGTGGCAATTATTTAATTAAGGACGCCATTTAGGTACAATATTTTTCAGCCGCATCTTCGTTTGACTGCTACCACGGGTATGGTAATTAAATTCCAAAGCCACGCTAATTAAATTGTTTTCCATCAGTTGTTCGTACAGCTTTTATTAACAGGCACTTGATGACGGAGTAGTGCGCTCGATAGTATTTTCGTTTTGTTTGCCAAAAATGGTGGAGGGTTAATTGGTAGCCAGAAGTTATGCGTGGTACAAGAGGGATAACCGGAACGGCAATTGATTTGTTTCGCCAAAATAGTTGACCGGCAGGTCGCTAAAGTGGGCGATGTCATTTGGGGTTGAATTTTGGGGCATGTGACAATAGGACTTGATAAGTGCTATGAAATTAGAATAGAGACCAAAAGGACCGACTAATAGAAGAGTTTGCTGAATATGGTGAACTATGGGCTTCGACTTTTTAGGACTGCCTCACATCTTGGTTAAGATTTTTGGGAATTCGTCGGCTGATATAGGTTGTGGTCCTCTTTTTAAAATTTATATTTGAAGACCATTGTGCGGAATATGAAACCAGAGATAGTAATTTGTGGTCAACCCGCGAGTCCAGGGCACTCATTCCGTATGTCGATTATCGCCAGACGATAGCGTTTCGACGATAGCTTTAATTCACGTAACTTTAATAATCGTTTATCGTCCAGACGATATCGTTTTGACGGTTGAACATTTGCTTCACGTAAGTCAATAATCGTCGAAACGCTATCGCCCAGACGATACAATTTGAGCGATACCTAATGAGGTGTCGTTTTGCATTGATTTGTGTGTTTTGCAATCAGCTTAAGATTTTTTATCGAATTTCAAGAAGAATAATAGACTTTAGATATTTTTCAAATACATACTACCAAATATATAAATACCTATATTTTAAACTTATTTTGTATGAAGCTCATGCAAAAGCAAGAAATATTGTAGAAAGGTGTATTGGTGTTTACTGTTTCAAAAGGTACAAAACGTAAATCATTAACTTCATATATGGTATTAAATTACTTGTTGTCATAATCCTCAGGTCGATGTTGAGTTGTACTTGAAAAAATAAAAAGTATAGCTACGAACCCAGAAAAATTTCGATTTTTGCAAAATGTTTGTTCTGCCCTCCATAACAGGAATCGAACAATACGAAGATTTGGCAAGTGCAATTTCAAACGACTCGCAAGCCCTAAGTGGGAATAACCGGATGAGACAGTTGGCTTCAAAAATGAGGGATGAAATAAAAAACTCGCTTCAACTTCAATTATTTTATTGATGTTATATTTTGCTTGGTAGCTGTTTGGCTTATTACCCATTCATGAAAGCAATTAAAATTGTCATATGCATTGCTGAAATACATTTCTTCGGTATTATTTGTTAATTTTAATAAACTAATGTGGTTTTCCATTGGGACCACCAGAAATCTTTTTCAGATCTCAGATTTTACTGTGCTCATGGAACGCGCAACGAGATTGATCTGCTTTTGTAAATGGATTAGTGCGTTAATTGACAACAATATCAGCTGTTCAAATGGCATTCGTTTTTGGCTAAATCACAAATGGATATCGCCCTCAAAAATGTTTTCCTTCTTGTAGATACAAATGAAGTATTATTGGTGTTTTGTAGTCTTCAGATGACGAGGGAGATAATGAAGATAATAATTCCTACGAAATCATATGCATAGCTATTTGTGTATTTTGTTATTTTGGTTTTCACGAAACTTTGCGCATTTGCCTCGAAATGAAACTTCTTAAACTGACGTTAAACAGCTGTACAAAGTATATTGGTATGCGTAAATCTGAAAAAATATCGAGATCTGCGAAAAGTGATCCGAATCGAAAAAAAGATTGATTTTTCGTCCCAATGGAACGCAAAAAGTGATTTAGATCAAAAAAAAGATTGATTTTTTGTCCCAATGGAAAACCACATAAGGTATAATTTAATACACCTTGCAGTTTTCAAATTTTCCGGCATCAAACACAAAATGATTGAAAAAAAGTCATTTCTGACATTTTAAACAACATCTGATTGGAATTTTCACTATAGTTTGAAAGTCTCTGAAGGAAACTCAGTGCTTTCAATGCTCTCTCTCGTTGTATACAAAAAAACGATAGACGAGGCGATAGTGATAGAGTTACGGAAAGCAAATTGATGACGTGATCGTTGACTACTATCGCGCAAACGATTATCGTTCTCAGAGTTACGGAATGAGTGCCCAGGGCCGGCATTCTGTAAGGCGAAAACGTCTACACGTTTTCGTGCGCACGAACGGTTTGCTTCATGTAACATCAAAAACGAAAGAAATTCTCGTGGCCGCGAAAAAAAACAAACGAACACATTTTTTTTTTGACGTTTTCGCTTTTCTTGCTTCATGTAACCGTAAAAACGAACAGATTTTATCGTCTCCACGAAAGAAAACAAACGACAGCTATTTTGTTGACGTTTATCATTTTCGTTTTTATTCTTATTGAATTTGGTGGTTTTAAGATTGTGCTGAATATTTTATTAGATATGTTAGCAAATTATTATTTTTTGACCAGCGACAGCGAAGAAAGTGAAGTTGAAATTGAACATGTGAACTTAAGAAAAATTAGAAAAAGTTGGCGGGATTGTTCAAATCATCTCACATTACCTGACAAAAGGTTGGTTTATTTTGATTAAAAAGTTAGTTAATAAGTTAGTTAAAAAGTTCGTTTTTCTATTTAGTTTTGTGCAACGTTTTCGATTGAACAAAGCCGCCTTTAAGTATGTGCTGGACAATATTAATTTGCATATAGGTACACGAACGACAAACATGCCTCCTATTTTAAAACTTTCCGCAACATTAGAAGTACTGGCTGGAGGAGGATCCGCTTCGTAAACAATCAAATTCCACTTTAAAAATATTTTCAATTGTCAGCTGTTCGTTGTCAAAACAACTTAACGAAAATAAAACGACATACTGAGACTGCCAAACTATAATTTTGCTGTCACACAGTTTCTCAAACCTAAACGAATGTGAAGAAAAAAACGTAAGGAGTTACATGAAGCAAATTTTCGCTATCGCGTGATTTCTATCGTTTCTTGAAAAGCGAAATCGTTTTTCGTTTCGTATTTTACAGAATCTGGCCCCAGGCTATATATTTCGAACTCACAATGGCGACATTTTCCATTCAAAGTTACATATTGTGACCTTTATTCCGTTAAACTTATGGAAGTTCTCAGTTGCAAAATTTGTGTGGAAAATATAAAATAAATAAATGGGCTTACCAATAAACACTTTTGGTTCACAGTGGCAATATTTTCCATACAAATTTCAATATTTTCCGTACTTCAGTCTTGTTGGAAATAAGTTCGAATTTTGCTATCCCTATATCCACCCCTATCGAGGTATACGGAATCCGGTTCGGAAAACAAGCCAAAACGAAAGTCAAACCGTGAGAACGACAATTGACATAAAAACACCTCATTGCCACAACAACGCACAGAGGTAGGTCTTCTCCTCCGTTCTAATCACCAGTTAGCGGGCTTGTACTCGTCGCTGAGTTGGCGGAAGTGATAGTCGCTTGGTCAATTGGAGAAAATGCAATCGCAATGCAAGTTCATTTCCTAACAGGGGAAAACAGAAACGTCTTCCCAAGTGGATTTAGGTATATAGGGAGAATTGACTGTCAGAATTCAAAAACTATTCAAACAATCACTTCAAGAAGTCTGATGATGAATTGGTGGTGTAGTTCGAAATAACTATCATTCCTACCAAGGTGACTGAGTCTTCGAGTTGTTGTTAAGAGTTATTCTCTCAAAACAATAATTCACAAACTGAAATTCGGAAAAATGTCCCAACAGAAATTTTCAGGATAGAAACCCAAGAACTAGCGAGTATCGTTGTTACTCCTCGCTTCACCACTCAGAAAGACTGATCTGTTCGGAACTCAGACTTCAATAAATTATCCGTTTTGGAACAAAACAAATGAACTATATAAACGCGTTTATTTGACATACAATTATTTCGCAAAAATTAGGACTCGGAGAACTTCGGAATAAATTTGCCGTTCAGCTGTCGAAGCTCAAAGGTAAGGATCATAACGCGGTACAAGGCAATGTGGATTGTGGAAAGGTGAGCTATAAATGTCATCGGAGAACTTTTCCGATTAGTTGTATCAGAACCAGTGTTCTCAGACTTTGAAGACTATTTTATTTAATTTTTTTTTTGTATCAGCAAAAGCATTAGTTTTCCCCTTAATCCGATAAAAAATTCCCTTTTTTCATACGGACAAATTAAAAAGTGTAGGTAACCGCTTTTATTAACAAGCTTAAAATAAGCGTTGTATAAGAGCGGACTGTAATTTTAGGATGAGAAATGAAACACCATATTTTTGTTTTAAGTCTGGAAAAATGATTAAAAAGCCCGACTATTATAATTTTATTAAACAACTCGAAACAATCAACTATTTATATCCGATCTGTACGTCTGTACGTCTGATCTATCTGATCTCTCATTGCTTACAAAGAGTGAGATTTCGTTCTCACATATACATCTATACACATATATTGCATTGGTTCGATACAAGCGTGTAACATAAAAATATACCTACATAATAATTTCCTTTTCCATTAGAAATAATTATCAAAACGAGTGAATGCATTCAGACACATAAAAATTCTTACGTAGACGTTCGATGAGCTATTTTCTTACATGTTTAGTTATGAACAATTCATTCTTTGATTTTTTTTTCGTAAGGAAATTTAAACGTAATATTTAAATTTTATTTTTAATTTGTTTTTTGAGGAACGTACGTTTCACAGGGATTTTTGATTTTGTATTTCTTTTTTTTAAGCTTCTCCCTTGTTTTTCCCATTTTAACAGTCATGCATAGAGAATAGGCGGTCTTTTCACATCCTCAAGACCGACTTTTAATCTAGTACAGGATCTAGTACCGTATTTCTAAACTCATCTCTGCGGATCACTGTTCGGGTCTTGTATACTTACTTACTAACTTAATTATATGGCGCTAGAGTCCTGGGTCTGCTCTCTTCAGTTAGTATTTCCCTTCAGAAAACAAATCCCCAATGGCCTACATACGACCAAAATAGAAAAAGAAACCTGCTGAACAGAACCCGCCCAGATATCGCCAGAGTCACGGCAATAATCACATGGCACTGGCCAATTGGAGATCGTGCGGCCAAGCTTGGGATCCCACATAACCCTCATTGCCGCAGTTGCGGAAATGTAAACGAGAAAGAAACTCTCTCACATTTCTTCTGCAAATGTCCGGCACTAGCAAGAGCCAGATTGCGCACACAGAACCAACCTTTTTTTGACGACCTTAGCGACATTTCCGGTAAAGGGATATTAGACATAATCCGTTTCCTTAACTCCACAGGTTGGATATAGGCGCCGAATGCATCACATCCGTAACAATCATCACAAACTAGGTCACACGAGTCGTGGTAACAAAAAGGCACATCATAGTGCTATTTGGGTTCAAAGCTGAACCGCCACCTCTACCTACCTACCTAGCGCGTTTAAGTAAAATCTTCAGGCCGAAACGTTGCTGTAACTTCACCTCAACATATCATAGCCACTTTAGACGACTGATGCAGATGCTTACCTTTGTAAAGGTCGATGTCGTTGTAAGCTCCCACAAATCGCTGTTAAATTTCTTCCTCCAAAGCCCGTCTAACGCAAACGGGACCGCTTTGTATACTACGAAAGATCGTTTTTAAGACCCCCGCCCGCTCTTAAAGTTCTTTATTTTCCTCCTGTTTTGCTCATTGAGCTTAAGGTGAGCTCTTACTCCTGCTATGGTCGCTGTTTCGAAATTCAAACCTCAACACTAATCTAATGGGTCGGGTTCTTAGATTAAAAGGGCCTGGGAACTGTATCTCTGTTCGAATTGCCGTATTTAAAATCTTTTATAAATATATAAGATGTCACCATGGCGCATATAAAGGGTGGTTAAGTTTTAAGGGCCGATGTTGATTTTGAATAAAACACAAATTATTAAGGAAATTATTGTCATTTCTTTTTATTATGATAATATTAGTATAGTTTAATTATGTATGGAACAAAATATCGGCCAAATGGCCGCCGCGACCTCGGCGGCACACCTCCTCCCGATGGTCCAAATTTTCGATGACGCCTAGGCATAGGTAATTGACGTTCTATGCCGTTAATGTGCCGAATTATCTCATCCTTTAGCTCTTAAATTGTTGCTGGCTTATCGACGTACACCTTTTCTTTCAAATAACCCCACAGAAAGAAGTCCAACGGTGTCAAATCACATGATCTTGGCGTCCAATTGACATCGCCACCACGTGAGATAACACGGCCATTGAATTTGTCGCGCAAAGGAGCCATTGTTTCGTTAGCTGTGTGGCAAGTGGCACCGTCCTGTTGAAACCACATATCGTCCACATCCATATCTTCCAATTTGGGCCATAAAAAGTTAGTTATCATCTCATGATAGCGAACACCATTCACAGTAACTGCCTGATCGGCCTCATTTTGGAAAAAATACGGCCCGATGATGCCGCCAGCCCATAAACCGCACCAAACAGTCACCAATGCACCCAGGTTTTTCGACAATCACTCTTGGATTATCATTCGCCCAAATGCGGCAATTCTGCTTATTGACGAATCCACTGAGGTGAAAATGGACGATTAAATTGACCGAAAAATCACGAAGTGCACGATATGCATTTTGATTTGAACGGTCATTTTCATAATAAGCCTGAATAACTTTAACGCGTTGCTCGATTGTGTATCTTTCCATGGTTCAAATTGAGTAAGTCTGAAATTGAGAAATGTCAAATGAAATGCAGAAAAAAACTTGACGTTTAGGTGTGGTTCACATTCAACATCGGCCCACCCTTTATAACATACTCGTAAGCGTACTTCGTTTTCACACAAGCTTTACACTTTTAAACAGTAGCTCACGCATTTGTCCCTCATTGGTAAATGCTTGTGCATGGAGTGGAATTAACCGTGTATCGTGTCGTTTTCGTTCTATAAGTCGAAGTTTAAAGTAAGTAAGATGATAGATTAGGTAAGGTACCCTTTAAGTCTCCTATAAGCTCAATTAATTGACGAACATCAGGGGTCGAATCGCCAAGTCTGCTAACGAGCTGTAAGTTCACGGAATTAAGTTGGCTTTAAATGTGAAACAAAAACGAATTCCGTCACGTAATGTTGGTTCACTGACGACATGATTCGACCGCAACTTTCAACGAATATTTGATATTGATAGAGAGGCTCCAGTGTGACCCTTTTTTAAGTTCTTTATAAGCGACATCAATGACCAACTCTTAAAACTCGCGTCGTAAACAACATTTTCATTTAAATCATAGACATCATTAGTCTCTCATAAAGTCTTTTATTTTCTTCCTCACCAGATGGCGCTTACTGCTGACTCTTCTCCATCACATTCCACCATCCAATCAATTTCAAAGCAAATAAAAAACGTTCCTAGTTTTCAAAACAAATGCACTTTAATTTTTCTCTTAAATATTTCTCTTACAGCGTAGTTTTAAACATAAAATTGTAAATACAAGTACATATTTTAAAATTAAAAATAAAATATAAATATAAAATTTGTGTTAAATAGTACCTAGGCATGTTCCTTGTGACATTTTTATCTAATTTAACATGATCAACACATTTGAATAAATTACAACAAAACAGTTTACTTTAACAATTTTTTTGTTTATCTAATGGAATTTGTTTTTTTTTTTTCACTTTCACTTTCTTATAAGTCTCATGAAAATATGTCAATTTCAGAGTCGGACGACTCAGTGTCAATAATTAAACTACGATAGGGAATAGGCTGTTCGCGGTTCGGTAAAAATAGCTGCTCGCTTTGCATTTGCAGATTTGATTCTGCTTCGTCGGGATCGGCTTCTTCTTCGGCTGTCAATGCGCAGGATTCTTCATTCGTCGGACTGAAGGCCACTCTGTCGTATGAGTAGTCTTTTTGAAATCCAAATCGCTTACCGGTGACTCTTGCAACCACTACAATCACAATGACCAACATTGATGGCACGAAAATGGCCACAAATATCACCGGTAAGCTCCTCCAACTGGGCGTTGTTTTCGATCCTTCATCCTGATTGTTGCCGGAACTCCTCTCGGCAAACACATAACAATGGGATTCGTGTTCGCTGATTACTCTCAGCTGACTGCCGGGATAACAAGCAGTGCAGTGTGACGTACTCGGTCCATTGCAGCGAAGACAGGTCTTGTCACAGAAGGAGCAGATTTTTTGCGCACCCGCGTCAACAGATGGCTCGTCGGATGTTGAACGGGCGATCATTAGACGTTGGGCTTCTTCCAGATCGGTTAAGGCCAGTGACGAGTCATGTTCGGTGGTTTGTTCATCGATCACGGGGTAGGTCTGTTCTGGACACTCGGTGTAGCAACGACCGTCGAAAAGGTAGGTGGGCTCATCACAAGCTGTGGGAAAAAGAGATGCTATTAATCATTTGAAATATTTAGTGGGCGGTGTCAGTTGACTTGGGTATATTCATATGTAGTTAGTCTGGGCAAGTATGTATATACAAAAGTTACTTCTGTAATGAAATGTAGTCAATACAAAAACACAAAATGCACAAGCTTTCAACTAAGGGCTGGAAATGGAAACAACATGCGATCCTACGAAATGAATGAAAGAAGTTGGGGTGATATTAGGTTGCGACTTGAATGATGGGTTCGAGTTCGACAATGTCTCTTATAGAGGTCTTTGCAGTTTTTTTTTATAACGTTGGGAGCAATTTTTTGGAATACGCCTAAACGAAGGAAAAAAGTGTTCAAACTGTCTTGCACGAGGTTTTCGATACAAGATTTCGCCAAATAATTTCAGCAGTCGAACTCATTCCAACTTTTTAATTGTTTACTAAGACAGATAATACAAAACAAACGTTTTCCTTCAAATTACTGCGAAAACGAAAGGGATTTTCGTTTTCTTTAAATCATACGTGCACGTGAAAACGTTTGAACGTTTTAGCCCTATAGAATGCCTATTCGTATTCAGCCTTGAAATGTAGAGCGTTTTTCGTTTTCTTTTTACTTCATGTATATACAAACTAACGTCACTTTCATTCTGTGCAAAAGGTAAGAGTGATAAATTTCCATTGACGTTTTTCATTTTCTTGATTTTTCCTAAGGTTGAAATCCCATTCAAAAATATGTAATTTAAACTTCACGGCTTCTTTAACGAAGAGGAGGACCAAAACCACATTTTCGTTTTTGCATAATTTCTTTCGTTTTTGTTTTTTAAATGCGAAAGTGTTTTTCGTTTAGAATTTTTTACACAAGTGCGCATGTTCAGTCACTCATTGAAAAGTGAGAAATATCTAGTAGTGTTGTGTTACTCATACATGAGGCAATACAAATGTCCCATACATCTGAACAAAATGTCCCAACACCTCAAAACGAAAATTTGTACCACCTCTTAAATTTGTCACATGGAGCATGGAGGAACACAAAACAAAATTTTGTCACAATAATACATTTTCTTGGTTGAGAAAAAGAGACACCATAAAATGTAAACAAACACACTTGCATTCGCATGATCCATATTCCATATTCCAATTATCCATAAAGGCTCACTCTCAAACTCAATTCAACGTACGCTTTCTCTCTCAACTCATTTTATGAGAAACACAGAGAACAGACAACAGAGTATAGATCCAAAAAGCGTCGCTTCTCGCTTGCTTCACCATTAATTTGAGGATTTTCACTGAGTGAGGCATTTTTAACTTCAATTGAGTTAGTGAGGTAAAGATTGAGGAATACCTCACTACCTCATATGAGGTAAAGCGTCGCTTCACCATTCATTTGAGGATTTTCAGTGAGTGAGGCATTTTTAACTTCAATTGAGTTAGTGAGGTAAAGATTGAGGAATACCTCACTACCTCATATGAGGTAAAGCGTCGCTTCACCATTCATTTGAGGATTTTCAGTGAGTGAGGCATTTTTAACTTCAATTGAGTTAGTGAGGTAAAGATTGAGGAATACCTCACTACCTCATAAATGAGGTAATGAGGTATTTCGTATTTGAGATATTTGAGGTTGTGAGGTGAAATACAGCATACCAACTCATTTGATGAGATTTAAAGTAGGTAACACCTCATTTGAGGTGGGACATTGTACCACCTCATAATTCGAAATGTAGGCCTCATACAAACTCATTATAAATACGTGTCCTACCCAACACTAATATCTAGTTTTAGTGATAGATTTTTATCGATGCGATAATTATAAAGAATGTGAACAGGGTACGACGCGGTGTCAGGGTTTTAAGAACGTATTTCTCAACTATAGGAACGAAGAGAAAATGCATTCTGTGGAGTATCATTTACGCTACTGCGCTGGCCTTCAGAAACGTCGCTTTTTGCCTATGGAAACAGGGCTCTTTGATCCATTTCGTAATGTCATGCAATTTTATGAACAATAAAACTACTGCGGAAACAAATTGGAAGCACAGTAAATATTTAAAACTACTACAATAAAACTTTATAAACAAAAAAATTACCAATTTGTAAAGTTAATACAACCAGCCACAAACATTTTTTTTTAGTATTCGATGCATGCGTATAATGTGTTTACAAATCTAAGTAAAATGGAGATTTTTTTTTTTTAATTTTACATACAAACAAATTAAAAGAAAATATTATTAAAATATTACAATAAAAACAAAATGTACTTTTCGCTACTAAAAAATGTAAAAGACAATAAAAAAGTAACAACACAATTTACCAAAAAAAAAAAAAACAGACGTCAAAATGAAAGTTTTTAATTTTTAATTCTTGTTAAAAGATAAAAAAAAAACTAGCTTTAAGTAGATTTTGCAAACATGCTCCTTAGCAATATGAGGATTAGATTATATTCAATGTCTATAGTTTCTTTACTTAGGAAGATCGGTGTGAAGAAAATAAAATAAAATGTTTGGGGTAAGATGCTTCTGACATTTAAAGGGATGACGTTTGAATTTTGAGGGCGAAGAGAGATGTCAATGTGTTTGAATATTTGACAGTTTGTATTCCTAGTCACACTGGTGAATTGGAACACAGTGAGTACTCAGCTTTAGGGCTGACAGAATTTTGTGTTGTGCTTGACGTAAGGGCTGTATCAATTATTAAAAACCGACAAAAGTTTACTTTTACTCGCACGAACTATGCATAGTACATAGCTTCTTTAAGGTCATGTTGAAATAACAGCGCGACTTATTAACTGGGGTTGAATTACCGCATCGAGTAATACAATACGTGAGTTTGTTATTGTTTTGCTTGTAAAATCCAAAAAATTCAGTGACGTATGCCTCGTTCACGGGTGCGGTAATTCGGCCCCTGGTTTCGAGAGTATGTGTTCATAAACGTCTTTACTCTACTGGACCCAGAAGAATGGTACTGTTTTTTTATTTTTTAGTTCAGAGCAGAGTATACACTGTCAAAAAGAGTTCGATTATTTTTTAGCTCGACACTTCTGAGCTTTGAATTTGTGTCTCAAGTTTAGAGTGCCCTCTATGAGCCAGAACTAAATGAATGCACAGTCTGTGCACAGCATATTTTGACAGTCAACCGTATCGCTGCTGAAGAGAAATGTGATTGGTTTATACAAAAAGTTTATACCTGAGGATTTATATTAAATATCTCCTAGATGGGCTACAATCGATTTGAATTCCATATGTAAAAAGGGCGTTTGCAGTTCCTCTGAAGTATAAATATTGCACTTTTTACATAAACTAGTCTAGACGCAATATAAGAGTTCGGTCGTAGCTAGGTGCCACCATGAACTTTCGGCTGTCAAAAATGACAAAGGCTGAATTTCAGAAGTAGGACTTGCAAGATTCGAAGTTGTTTAGAGGTAGGTTATAAACAAGGCCTCACAGCAGTTGACACCAAATGTCAGACAATTTGCTTCATTGAAATCGGCAATGGGGGCGTTCAAGTATCTAGTTTAGTAAGTCTGACAGCTGTCTGACTAGATCTATATCGGTTGTGATTGGTTTAAATCGGTCACGTGGGCACCTGTGACATTTGATGTTTATAGAGGGGTAGCCGACGAATCTAGTCAAGAAATTCGTGACTGAGTACTAAATTGACAGTTCGGGTATGTGGCTGACGTAGAAAAAGTGACGTTCCCGACCAATCTAGTTTTTGCGTTCAGGTTACATCTTATCCAGACCAATCTAGTCGACTTAAGATAACTAGATTTTTGAATGCGGCCAATGATTTGAATAATAATGACAACCCGATGCCAAGGCTCCAGTCAAGATGAGTATTTTCTTAAGACAGCATTGCCTTCGATGACACTCACAGTTCTGGAAGGTGATCTTTACACAGTGCGAAGCAGTTAGTTAAAGCCTGCAGTTAATAGAGAGTGGGTATAAGTTATGTTCCCCTTTTGAATGTAGTAGTTTGACCTATGTAGGCAGGAAAAAAAATTAAAAATGGTTTGCAAGTTATTCTGACATTCGCTGTGACATTTGTTTATGTAAGATTTAGATGCACTTTGTACAGAAATTCTTAAAAAAAAAAAAAACAAAGTCGACAGAAAAGGACTTAGAAGTTCTCTTCTAGCTCTAAAAAGACAGAAAATGCAAAATTTTTAAAGATAATCGAAGGGTGGGATAAACTTTCTGCCATAGGCAAAACTGCGAAAAAGTGCTGGAGAAAATTGTTTGATTTTTAAACTAATAATTTGCTTGTGCATCGAAGAATGAGTTCTTTTTTTATTTTGAACATTGTGCAGGTCCTGCGACTGTAAGATAGTAGAGATTGCCAGCACTTTAGATGAACGTACAGAGATGTATAAGGTTGAAATAAACGTTTCGAAAACTCACCATAATTTAGAAAACATTTTTGATAAGGAAAATATCGCGTTTTCTCTGAAGTAGAGGTGACAACAACCCTCAGTTTTGGACCCTATTCCATTACTTATTTGCAATGGAAACCAATTCTCTGATTGTAATCGAATACACAGTAGCACAAGCAAACCGAATTAAACCGGCTATTCCATCACTAACGCAACGAAGTATATTCACGCTCTTTTTGGTATTTAGCTGAGACAGCAACCTCACCTAACAAAACCCAGAAACTATAGAATTGATTTGTTTTTAATGAGTTTTTCCAAAACCATTTATGTGTGTCTAACAAATTTATTTTTAAGCGTGAAAAAAGTGAAGATGAGAAATTATTTTGTTTTTTTTTTTTTCTAATTGAAACAATGGAACGTTAAATTAGTCCCGCCGCCACAGTGCATTTGTTAATAATATTAAAATAACCAAAATATGAAATTAATAAACATCCATTAACACAAAAAAAGAAAAATAATTCAAATAGTTTTTACAATTATTTCGAAACTCACCAGTTTTTCTAGATTATTTTCTAAAAAGTTGTTTTATTAATTTTTGTTAAAAAAAAAATTTCATTTGTTTAGATTTAAGAAAAAAAAAAAAAAAAAATTAACACAATTTGTCAGAGTTGGGCGGGATCAGAGAGAAGATTGCCTACAAAATCTTGAAAATTGAATAATATCGTCAGCGTTGTTTTGAAATTTCCTCATTTTTTAGTAGCGATCACATATTTAAAAAAAAATTTTTTTTTTTTTAATAAAACAATTTAAATTTTTCTTGTTTTTATTTTTATTTTGTGAAAACATTATTTTTTATTCTTTATATCGTACCTAGGTATATATTCTTTCACATATTTTATGAATTTGAATTTTTTTTTACATGATATTCACTCTTATTTTATTTTACTTTATTTATATTATAATTTCGAATTTATGTTTGTTTTAGTGTTTCATATATTAAATATTTAATTGTTATGTTTATAATAACACATACTTAGAAAACTAAATACGATACTTTTTTTTTATATTAAACATTAATTTTATTTACTTTTAGGTTTATGTGGTAGGAAAAGTTTTGTTGTTTTCGTAAAAAAAATTTCTTTTGAGATACATTTTAAGTGTTGTTCTTTTAACATTTCCTATGATTGATATTTCAAGTTGGTTTTCATTTATTTATATTTGGTGACTTCGTTTAGTTTTTAACTCACCATTTTTCCCCCCGAAATGCTTATGTTTAAATGTGTAGTTTTCAATTTATTGTTAAGATTATGCTATTTTTAATTTTAATGTAGGTATATTTAACTATTGATTTTTTTTGTGTGTTTATAGTTGGTTTTTGGCATTGAATATATATTTTTTCTGTTTCTTTTTACAAAATTTGTTTGTTTGCAAAAAAAAAAAAAAAAATTAAATAGAAGAAAGTACCATTGCCCTTTTAAACTACAAACAAAAATGGAATAAACAATAGAAGTAGGTACACTTAAATGCAAAAAGTTATGCAGTGTATGAGAGTTTAAACATATAAACAAAAGTTAAATAAACAAAAATGGGAGTTAAATAAAATAATAAAAATAGTCAAATTGAGGACGGCAAGATTGTTACTGCTTTAAAGAGCAACCAAAAAGAAGTGCGGTTTGACGGTCTGACATTTTGGGTACGGGTTTAAGGTGGCAACAGTTAAAGTGACTTTATCGTAGGATAGGAAATGTGTTTAATAAAAGAGAGTAAGGGAGTTTTATTTGATTCGAGTTGTGACGGGCATTTGTATGTTCAAAATGCAAGCATTAAGTATGTCTTACATGTGTCAATCGTTATCCAATAATTTGACAGAAGAATGAGTGTCATAAATCGAAGTCATCAACAGAGAGGATCTTCAGCTACGATTTCAAACGTTCGCGGCAAAGTTCTTATCGCCCCAATCGTCTGTTGAAATTGAAAGTTTTAAAAAATTCTAATTCAAAAATCAAGTATCGCCTGGGATTCTCAGATGAGTTCGCCGGCAAACAAAATCTTCTCCCGCGGAACTGGAAGCGATACTATGTTTTTTTTTTTTAAAGGTATAAGTCGGTTGCAATTTATGTCACACAGCGTCATTGGACCGGAATTACAAATATTTCTAATCTTTACCATCAATTTAGCTGGGAGTTGACAAAATGTTACCTAGGCTCTAGCTTCTACTTTTTTTTGGCGGCTATTGCAAGCAATACTAAGGGCATTGCCAGTGAAACACGAAATTGAGGCCGATCATTATTTGGCGAGCGTTTTACTGTCATTTTGACCTGCATTTAAAACATATATTTGTGATTTGAAAACGCCGGAGTTCTGGCCGAAGTAAGTGCACAGATTTCTTGAAATGAATAAAAGTCAGCTTGACAAACCGACTAGCTTACTCCAGCGAGCTTATAAATGACGTTGATGTCCGATTTTCCTCATGCTTGTAAAACTTGCCGTGCTCAATGAGTTCCTCGTAAAGGGTTTTTCGAGCTCGACCAGCATACTAGAGCGAGCTTATAGAGACAGTCGGTAGGTATTTTTCCACATGCTTACTGAGCATATGACACAGAATTGCTCGTACAGCATCGAACTCGACGAGTATGGATTATTTCGACGCTCACGTAGTTCTTTCGAGTTTTTTAAGCTCTACGAGAAGAATCCAACGGACGTAGATGTAATTTTTTGTTTTTGTTACTACAGCTATCCGTACTTTACGAGCATAGTCGATGGTCTCTGCTCTGTAAATGCTTTGCGTAGCTGATGACTGAATGGCATAAATTATAAGTACCACACCAATTGGACACTGCAAAGTTATTAATGCCATTCAAAAAACATGTACTCATTTTCACCCCCAAAGTCCTACCGACGTCTACATACCTACTCTTTCACATGTGTATAACTGTCACAAACGCAAACATAACCAACAGTCATACAATTACTGGGCAGGAATTGGAAATATGAAACTATAATAGATAGCCAACTGCAAATCAAATTAAATTAATCTCATCTGACCATCCATTTTAGTCAATTGACCATACAATCTATTACTAAACATTATTAAACATTGAAAAGTTGAAAATTAAATTTAAATCGGATTATGTTGCGAAATTCAATCCTCAATTGATTCAAATATTCAAATTCAAAGCAAATATATATGAATTATCGTTTATGTTACAACAACTTGATACCGTGTACAGGGTGGCTCTATATTTAAACAAATTGATTGCAAATAAACCGATGTTCACGAATCACGATCAGTACAGTCGATTGCAACTCCTTTATGACCTGTACGTGTCAACTTAAAAATTGTATTCAATGGAAGTATAAATATGTATGCAATGTTCATTTTAATACAACAAACAAAAATTTCAATAAAATTAATAATTGAACTAAGAGATTTATATGTTTGTATTTGTATAGGTATACATATTACAGGTTTACAGTGATAAAAATAAAAACCTATTTTTGTCTAATAATCAACAACATAAAAGAGAACAGGGTGTGCAAGAATGTAACTAGATACACTGTAACCTACAGTGAATCTGTGAGTGTAAATCGACAAAACAAAACATGAGAAATCGTAAACATTTCTATTGGAATTATATAACAAATATAAATAATGTACAGTTAAATTATGTATTTACTAATTGTAGTTTGATTATCTTTTATCGTTTTGACAGCACAGGGTGGGCCGAATGGGTGTGGTTTTAACTGAACTGGATATCGCTTAACAATTGTAAAATTGTTAAAGAATGAACTACATATCTAACGTTCGGGTTGATGACGGTATATTTTTTGAAAACGTTGTTATAGGTCAGCTATAAAGAGACAGCTGTCAATGCAGTCGTGTGCACGACTTTGCAAAAATTGTGCTTATAATGTGATTTTTTTTTTTGTAAACGTAGATTTGGGTGGCAGCTTACAATAATATGAACAAATTTGAAAAGCCAAGTGCACGACCTACGATTAACTGGTCGTGCGTTAAAATTGATTGCGATAGGTTGATCATGAAGGTTGAGTGGGGTTGTGAGGTCGTCACAAAAGACCAGGCACGATAGCGGGTCCTTTCCCGGGATTTACATAGTTATAAATGATTTTTCACATCAATAAGTATACCACCTTTGTTGCTTAATGTGACAATAGAGTTAGTCGTGCACTTATGTCTATTACAAAAGGTAGTTCAAAAACTGACGTATAGACGACCAGTCATGTGCTTTTCTTTTCAAGCAATCGAACGCAGCAATGCATTCAAACGTAATCCTGCATTTAAATGAAAAATAGCGATTTCATATCGAATCCTTTTTACCTTATGGGACGACTGAGTAAGTCGTGATCTTGACCGCATTGAATCTAATAGATTGGCAATAGGTTATCAAAACATGCAAACAGGAGTAGCATGAACTATTTCACCGACGGAACACTTTTCGAAATGTCAATAAGAAACGTCAATGTAGTCAAGCACACGAACCACGCCTACACTGGTCATGCACTTAATATTTTCCCATGCGCTGGGATAGTAACATGGGCATCAAAAACCAAAAGAAGTAGGTTAAAGTCTAATGGATTTAAAAGCCGCCCCTAGTTGTGAGAATGACCGCGTTGCGAGTGATGGACAAAATAAAAACTGAGAGGTAGACGTGGCTTAAGTTTTTATTGTTCTTTACGACTGATGCACGACCAAAGTAAGTCAAAAGGTGCCAGATGTTATGCTGACTAATGAACCAGTTCTTGTACGCATAGCCTGCACGCCTTAAATTGACAGTTTGCAACCAAATACAGTCTAGAGTTGCGGTTACACCGGCGTCTAAACTCGTTGATATTCGCTTACTGAAGGAATCCACGACCGACTGCTTCAATATGGAAGAATACTTTATGAAAGCAGGACATCACAAAAGCATACGACAGCCAAGTTTCCAATCATGATTTTGTACTTACGTTTCTAAGCACTAGTAGTATGTGGAAGATTGCAGTTGTTTTTGCCTGCAAAGTCCCACGACCGGTCGTGTTAATTTTTTCAGGGTGCAGCAGCCAAGCTAAGATTCTCTAACATATTGCTACCGACGACCGTTGAGTCATGTACGCATGTGTATTTTTAAGTTTCAGGAGGTATATGTAATTTCCTTGCAGGCAGCCTTCACCACTGGTCGTGAGCTTTCCATAGCGTAGAGTTGATGGCAGAATTCACTTAGACACTGTCATGAAATAAGACTGCGTGCAAACACGATATAGTTTAAGTTGGTCGTGGAGGCAGTCGAGTATTTGACTCGATAGAAACCGGAACTGGAAAAGCAGTCAATTTGTCAATCGTTCTCTCTTCGGTAACATTTATGTAAATATCGAAATGTTGTTGGACATTTTGCACGGACTTCTGTATCCAAATGTAATTGTTTTCCAAGCGAGAGTGCTGGTTTCTCAACTTGTACCGTAAGCACAATTTACTAAGATAATAACTTCTGAAATTGAACTAAATATTGGGCGCACTAGGTACCTTACATTTATTTTTAGGTACCTTAAATAGTCATGATCACAACCTGTCGCGTGTGCATTGCCTGGAGTATGGGCTTAATTGAGAATATTTCTCATTTCAAATGAGCTACGAATCACCCAGGAAATAGGGTTAAAAACCTACAGCGTTACTCCGTCTTGAGCTTCTGTTGACGTGTAAAATCGTAAAACCAAAGAATGTGTCAGAAAGTCATCATGAGTTGACTGACTCAATTAAAAAGGTTTCGTCTCGTTTTCACAACTGAAAATAATTTCAACAAGGCGTAATGCAAACTGGCCCCAAACGCACCATCAGTTTAATTCAAATGCAGGGTTATCCATTTAATTCTGCAGCATCAAAAATTTCAATAAAATATTTACACAGCTATATCCACTCATTACTTTCCCCACCCTGTTCACTGTCCGTTCACTTTTGAACTGCTATTTATTGTGCTGCGCGTGATTTGCTAGTGTAAACAAATTACAAAATTATTAAACTAAATGGGCTTCTTTTGTTACAAAAAAAAAGAAAAAGAAAAAAAGAAAAAAAGAAAAACAATTAACAAAAAGATTATATACAAACTTGAATAAATATATGATCTGTTTACAAGTAATATTTTATTGCTAATGTATTCCATTGCATTGGCTGCCTCTCGCTATTATTCTCAATTAATTTCTGTCATTGATATTTTTACGAACACAAAAAAGAGGAATAAATATAAAACAATCACAAATTGTATGGAAGAGAAAGGTATTAACATCATCGTCGAACTACTTGCTACATATACGAAATAATTTATTATTATAATTAATAGAAAATAATAAAGTATCATTTTTCAACACATAAATGCAATATATAATTTAATTTGTTTCTCATTTTAAATTGCTTACTTAGATTTAATTAAACACAAAAACAACACAGTTAATATGTATTTATTGTGGGGGTTTTGTTGTTTCATTTTGATATGGAAATAAATTGAATTATTATTCTTTTTAACAACAAACACAACAAAAAAGAATGTATGCATATAACGAAAAAGAAAATATGGTTAACATCGAATTTAAGATATGCACGAATTCATAGAGTCTACTACAGTGTGCGAGTTACTGTAAATATATATATATTTATATTTATTTATTGACATTCAAACGATATGAAATAAGAAAGTGTATTATTATAATTATTTATTTTTTTTCTTTTAAATATATTCTTTGATTAAACAAAATTTGCAACACGCGCGGTCAGTGGAATTGGTTTTGTCATTTCTTTTTCACTTTTATACTCGATTTTGTGCGTTTCCAGGAACTTTATAAATATAATATACGACACGTTTTTTATTCTGCGTGATTATCCATTCCAATTTTGTTGCTTTACGATCAAATTCATGTTTTTATAATTTTTGTGTTTACTTTTAAAATTTAAATTTAATATCTTCAGACAAAATTTGATTTTAAACACTAGTTTATGTAATTAGTTTTTTTTGTTTTGTTTACTTTTAAATGTATAAACAGTCTTAATTGGCGACTTTAAGGTTAAACGATTAAATGTTGAAAATTATTTATTTTTTCTGCTTCGAATTTGGCGCTGAAAATTACGATTTTTAGTCCCCAGGAGATGCTTTTCTTCATTATTTGGGGTACAGAGGAAATGCACTCATTTTCCTTTGGGTGATTAAAATCAAGCAGGGTTTAAGCAAGGGAAGTTTGATCGTGAAAAAAAAAATTCTTTTACACGCGCGAGTAGGGTTTTTTGTTCATTTTCTTAGGGTCGGGGATAAGTCGGACAGGGTTGATCTGACATACAATATATACATGCATATACATTGGTGGCGCTTTCGAAAATTTTAGCTACGGGATTCAAAACTGAGAGGCTTGACTAGGAAGTCGATATTTTCCTTTCAAAAGGCTCACGAATATGTGAAGAAGCCTTAAATAAACGCCTATGGTTTGAAAAATACCGATCAGGTAGTTTTTTTTGGACAACTACTGAGAAGAGCTAAAAAATACCCCTTTTGGGATTTATAAAACTTCGCACGGTAAATTGAGAAAACAACTCTACTATGTATACAAAGTTGAAGGGCTTTGTCGGCCAACGAAATGTTTAATAATAAGTGTAACGTTTTCGAGTCCTTAATACTTCAAATCTACTGAACCCTAGCATATTGCAATTCTTCAATATTGAACGGCTCCTTTACACTAAAAAGTCATGATTTTACACACAGCAAGAAAGGTATTTCTTCAACGTGGCTCCTATTTAATGCCGATGTGACAAGGCAACGAGTGTTACAAGTTACAACACTTGTGACAGTCTTAGCTTCATTGGGGTAGGCAAATTGTTACAGAGGATAAAGGGTTTTCCAATAAGAGGTGTTATTGTGAATGACCTGGTATTTCGGTAGCTGTCACTTTTGAAGCCTTTATTCTTTGACATTTGACAAGCAGAAACTACGCCATTACTAAAAATGGCACGATACACGCTTCAACAACGTATTGAAATTATTAAAATTCACTATAAAAGTCACAGTTCGCAAAATTAAAGCATTTTTTGGTCGTCGTGAAGCACCTTGTCGGACCGTAACACAGAAATTGGTGGAAACATTCGAGCTGTTGGGACAAGATAGTGATGTGAAGAATAAAACCCGTGCACGTCACTCAGGAACAACTGAGAATATTACTGCTGTAGGCCAAAGTGTTGAAGAAAACCCAGGTTTGTCCATTCCTTGTCGTTCTTTGGAATTGGGCATTCCACAAAGGTCATTACACCGTATTTTGCATAAAGACTTGGGTCTTCAGGCTTATAAAGTTTAGTTAACACAAGAACTCAAACCGGCCGATCATCAACAACGTCGTGTCTTTGCTGATTGGGTCCTTGAAATGCATGAAGATGAAAACGGAATTCCATCCAAAAATCATCTTGACTAATGAGGCCCATTTCCACCTCGGTGGCTATACGTCAATAAGCAAAATTGTCGCATCTGGGGCTCGGAAAACCCAAGAGTTATTGTTGAGAAGCCTCTCCATCCTAAACGTGACTGTTTGGTGCGGTTTATGGTCCGGCGGGGTCATTGGACCTAACTTTTTCGAAAATGAGGTTGGATCAACAGTTACGGTGAAGGGATTGCGCTATCGAGAGATGATTAATGATTTTTTATGGTCGGAGTTGTATGGTATTGATCTGGACAACATTTACTTTCAACAAGACGGCGCTACGTGCCACACAATCAACGAAACCATTGATCTTTTACGGGAAAAGTTTCCGGACCGTGTTATCTCTCGAAGAGGTGATCACAATTGGCCACCGAGATCTTGTGATTTAACACCTTGCGACTTCTTCCTTTGGCGCCACGTGAAAGATAAGGTCTACGCCAACAGCCCAGGGTCGATTCAAAACCTCAAAGATAAAATTCGTGGGGCTATCGAAGACATAGGGCAGTCACTTTGCGATTTGGTTATCGAAAATTTCATGAAAAGGATATGGTCCTTTATGCGTGCTCGTGGTGGCCATTTGGCTGATGTTGTTTTTCATTATTAACGGCACACCTTCCTCTTTATTGGGCCTTAGAAATAAAAATTTTTAGTTTCGACTTTAAATTTACGGAAGCTCACAATTGCAAAATTTGTATGAAAAATATAGCCACCGTGAACTATTAAGATTTAGAGTCGAACCTAAAAATGTTTATTGCTAAGGCCCATTATGAAATAAACATCCGATCATTAATCTAAAAAAGTGGAATTTTTCTTTGAATACCAAAATAACACCTCTTTCTGGAAAACCCTTTATAATGTTTTCAAGTACTGGATACTCAAAATCCATACCGAAAGTGTCTCAAATTTCTACTAGAGCCAGTATCGCCAACATTTGAAAATTTTCCCCCTTAAAGTGATGTCAAAACCCTCTTAAATTGATGCAATGTCCCCGAAATTAAGATTTAAAAAATTTGTATTGTTTTTAATGTCATTATCCATTGGGACCAGAAATATTTTTCATATCTCAGATTTTACGCTGCTCATGGAACGTGGAACGAAATTGATATACTTCTAAATCTACCTCTAAAAAAACCCCTAAACTATTTTCCCCCCTAAAAAAAACCCCATACACTTTTTTTCACCCTAAATTTAGGGGGAAAACCCCTAAGTTTTCGACACTGACTAGAGCTTTGTTAGGAAATTAACAAGCCTCACCTGTATAAAGTCAGTTGAGTTTTTGAGGTTTTTCACAGTTTATTTGAGAGCATACAGCAACGAGAGGGGGGACATACACCTTGACTGGGAAGATACCCGTCGACTGCATAGAAGACTGAACTGTCCTAAGTTCTGTAGGTACCTACTACTGGGATATACTCCGAGAAATTGTCTGATAAAATTATAAGGGTACCCAACAAATTATTTGCAAAATACATATAATAATTCGAAATTGCCACAAATACATTCTGCGCGCCTTCAAGATTGTAAAAAGGGATTAGTTTTGACAAATTTCTTATGATGAAGGAGCATACATGTGGGATTCGAAGCCAAATCATTGAAATAACACCCCCATGAAAAATATTTGCAGCAACAACTGACAGGACAGACAGAACATACGACACAGAAGACAGAACGGGAATGAACAAAGACAAACGGACAAACAAGAGCTATTTTCCTTTTTGATTTGTAAACCAGCAAGCTTATTTTTGGGAGTTACCACTAAGGACTCGGAGAGTCCACAACATATGTAAAACCCGAATTGTGCCGTGTTTCATTTCCCTTGAGGAAAACAGAAATCCTACATACGTAATCATGGAGACGAGTGACGCTGATTTACCAGGGTGAAGGCATAAATCCCGACCTAAGCATATTCCAAAAACAGAACCCACAGCTCATTTATAGGCAAATGAAATGGAAGAACACGAATT
Organism: Cheilosia urbana; assembly: GCA_946477585.1. Taxonomy (NCBI): domain Eukaryota; kingdom Metazoa; phylum Arthropoda; class Insecta; order Diptera; family Syrphidae; genus Cheilosia; species Cheilosia urbana. The sequence goes on from OX297853.1 coordinate 27,134,049, forward strand.
GTAAGAGTTTTTTAGTGGTTGTTTTTAGGCAATATGCTTTTTTTTTTTCAAAATTCACCACTACGGGCATAGCCCCCAATTAAGGAATGAGGTCAACCTTAGAAGTGCTAGATTTCCGACCGCCCACGAATGTGTTACAACTTTGTGCTGCACTGGGTCTATTCGGACAAAGTATCTACTCTAGTCGAAGCTGCTTTGCTAAAAATGTTAAAAAAATCACGTTTTTTCAAAAACTAGACGAGAGTGCTCCGTAGATCTTTTAGAGACAAGTGCTTATACAATTGTAGCAGGAGGTTCAATCTCCATACTGAAGGATTCCTACAGTGCACCTTGTTTTTGGATCGAGATCAGCGCAGGAGATGTAGAGAACTATTTTGACAGTGCGAACGCCTTGAAGGAACTTAGACCAACCAGAAGTCGTTCCGCTCTAACAAGATCTATATAGATCTTAAAACTTGATTAACTTATAAATATGGCATGTAACGGTGAAAGCTTCAGAGGGGATCAGAAAAAGTTTTAAACTGGTCGAAAAGATTATGTCTGCACTAACCCGGCTTTCAAGTTGATTTTGGGGTACACCTTTGACAGAGTTACATTTCTTGCGGCCACTTACGTAGTTTACTTTACGAGTAGCTATCAAAAAGTCCTCATATCAGTGCGGTGGTTAATTTTGGCATTTTGCAGAAAATTATCTTAATGGTCAAAGCGAATTACCACAGGGTTCCATAATATAACCAATTATGTTTTAAATTTTGTATAGGGCGCTGTGGAAAAGGGAATATAACCTCAACTCTATTGATGTTTGCATACTTTCACACAAAACTATGAGCTTGCAAGAAGGCTGGGCAAAGTCGTTAATGTGGTGGAATCAATTCGATAAAACTTACTTTAGGGAACTTGAATGGGGGGCTACGTACCGTTGCTGTATTTAGGTCTCTTAACAGACTTGCATACCACTCCTAGTTCCAATATCTATAAAATCTGTTTGCCATTACAAAAAGTTGTTTTGAACATCTCTCAAACAATGAAGTCGTTTTTAAATTCCTTCCAGTCATTTACAACTTTAGATATCCCGCTACCATGAGTCTACGTTTACTTAAAGCCAGTGACCCTAATCTGAGAGTATTGTCGCTCAGTTTTTCCCAATGAGATGAGAAACTCAACAATTGAATTTGAAGAATGGAGTCCCTCGGGTGAATTTCACTAGCCCAGTTTAGTACTCGTACTCCTATATTCATTAACTCAGTCAAAAAAGAATGTGCTGCTGAAGTTAGAGGAGAAGTTTTGCGCCCGCTCCAACTTAGTCGCATGACAAATTGTCTCCGATTATTGAAAGCCAAAGTGAACAGAAAAAATAAAAAAAACAAAATCCAAAGCGCCAGAGGCAGTAGAAATGAAGAATAACCGTCGTCAAAAACTTTTTCTCTCCCTCAACTACACCACTGTCACTGATGACGACCATGACGACAATGACGACGACGACGACGACATCTATGACGATGATAATGGCGATGCTGACGAACGCCATCATCAACTATCCGCTCTAATGGCAAAAGTCCATTTTGTGTTATCCATCCCTTTTCTGTTTTTATGTGTGCACTCAAACTGCTATTTTAATTCGCTACACCAAACCCCCTCTAACGGGGCGAATATACATCACAAAAAGATGAGGAAAAAAAAAAAAGAAAGTATAAAAGCTGTATGCAGGACAGCTTATTGTAGTCGCGAACAATTTACTACCAAACGACAGATGCATGACAGGGAATTATTCCACCCAGTATCAGAAGTAGGACCAGGACTGTGTTGAGTTTTGCAGGCGCAAAAACAAAAAAAGAAATAGAGAAGAAAATTCCATAGCGAATAATTTGCACGTTATGTACCTTTAAATGGGAGAAAAAAAAAAAGGAAAAACCCGGGATCCACTTTCTTTTTTACGAAAGTTTCGGCGGCTTTCCTCTTCTTTTTTTTTTACTCCTGTTTGCCTTCTCGCTGTTCCAATTTTGTTCCTTTGCCGGCGCGCAGTCAGATAGGGATACAGGAAAAAAAAAAAAAAATCCCTAAATGAAATGAACACACCAACGGAATGGCATTCTACAGATATGCTGACAGATGGCCATGTTAGAGCAGTGTCCTTTCCATATCCACTTTTGGGTTAGAAGTTATGTGATTATGTGTACTTTTTGGCATCGTTATTTCGCATTTGTATAAGGACGACTGGGAGACATTTTCATCTTTTGTTGAAATAAAGTAAAGTAAGGGTGGTGGATGGTAGATGCGCCATACGGCCATTTAAAGTGTTGGTTAAAATTTATGGGCGAGGAAGAGGACGGTGATTTGGTTTGCTTCTTTTTGCTGCGATTAAAGAGTTTAATTTTATTGGAAAATCGGTCGTAATTCAAGTTGACTAGGGGTATCTCGAGTTAGGGTCGTAATTGGTTACCTTATACACTAACCCATTATGATTGGCCATTGATATAGGTGTGCTTTTGGTTTAGTGAATTTCGAAACCGAAACTGACGTCTTTCAAAATTTAGTTGGGATTTCCGTCACCATCACCGGTAATAGGAAATAGGCTGCATTGACATAGTTAAGACACACTTAGACCCAAATTATAAGGTAAACGGGTCTTACGGACTTTATTTGAGAGGTGAGATAATTATTTGGAAGTTTGAGAGGCTAGAAGAGTGTCTTGAACAATCACATTCAGTTGGTTCATGTATTAGGTAACAAGATAATCCATATCTATTAATCCCAGTTTGTTATATACAGTAGTGTCCGCTTATAACGAACTCGAAGGGACTGACCAAATTGGTTCGTTATAACCGAAGTTCGTTATAAGTGATATGCTAAATAAAAATCATCAAGTTCTGTTTTGGAAATCAAAAAAAGAAAAGAAAAAGTGTTCAAAACACTTTATAAACACTCATTATAAAAGCATTATATTTTTATTAACTTTTTTATTTAAAAAAGTCATGAATTTTAGACTGTTTTGTTTGAGAAGACTTCAATGCGCCTAAAAACAATTCGACGCCTGCAAGTCCATATCTCGCTTTGTTTTACGCCTTGTTCTAAACGCTTTATTAAGTCGTATTTGTCTTTTAATGTGAAACATATTCTTTTATTTGTTTCTAAATCTCCCAGTTTACTTAAATGATTTAAGTGGGTTACTTCACTCAACCTTTCGTTTGTAAACATAAGGTTACTCGGGGAAGTACCGAACAAATTATATTGAAGGACAACATTTTGACGTTTGAGTATGTTGGTTCGTACGCAGCTATACAGTTCTCGGGGAAGTTCCGAAAAGTTGGGAAAATCTGGATGACAATGTAAAGCGACAGATTTTTGGATTGTTATAACCGGACATTTTCTTTATTTCACGCGCAGAATGGGTTCGTTATATGCGAAAGTTCGCTTTAGGCGGGTTCGCTATACGCGAAATTAAAATTCATAAATCTTATGGGGCATTGATTGGGACTTCATGAAATGGTTCGTTATAACCGAAAGTTCGCTTTAACCGGGTTCGCTTTAAACGGTTACTACTGTAACTAGTAACTACATATTAATTTGTATTTAGTATACTCCAAAATGGGATTAGTAAACCCCGGATTATCATGTTAGCTAATGCACGAACCAACTGAATTTCCCCATCGTTTGCTGAACTGACTTTTTAGTGAATGTCCGCCCCTGTACCCTGCGTACTAAAAGACCTCAATGGCCAATGGGCAGAGTCAGATGTACAATCGCTGAATCTGCTCATGGAGGCCCATTTCCTTGGCTGCACGCCTGTCACTGGTAACCCTGACTTTAGCAGGGATACCCCTCAAAACGCAATCACCATTTGCGAGGAAAAGCTAAAGAGGGCTGTCAATAGCTTTGAACCGCACAAGTCCCCGGGACCTGATGGCATCTTCCCGGCGCAACTACAGAACGCCTTTGATATCGTCAAGGACAGTCTTAGGACGATTCTGGCTGGCTGCCTAAATCTGGGCAGAATTCCTTCATCCTGGACGATGGTTAAAGTTGTTTTCATTCCCAAAGCAGGCAAGGCCTCACACACACTTCCAAAGGACTTCAGACCAATTAGTCTGTCCTTCTTTCTATTAAAAACACTTGATCTTCACATCAAAAGCACTGTTGACCAAGCGCTAATCTCTAGCTCTCAACATGCATTTCAAAAGGGCAAGTCCACCGAAACCGCACTTCATTCAATAGTCGGCTCGATTGAAAGGTCCCTCTCTTTCAAGGAATATACTATGGCTATCTTCCTGGACATAGCGGGGGCCTTTAACAACATAGAGACCCGTTCGATTATCCAAGCCTTAAAAAAGCTAAACATTTGCAAACAAATATGCTGCTTAATAGGCCACATTCTCACCTGCAGAAGGGTGACAGCTACGTTCGGCAGCAGCGCTGTCGAAAAACTTGTGCACCGAGGTACCCCCCAAGGAGGTGTGCTATCTCCACTACTATAGAATCTAGTTCTCAACGAACTTCTGATTTCGATGGAGCTTTCCGGTTGCAAAGTCGTGGCCTATGCAGACGACGTCGCCTTACTTACTTCAGGAAAGTATCCTCAGACTCTTTCCGATATCCTGCAACTCGCTTTACGTAAACTAGTAGTCTGGACCAATAGTTGCGGTCTAAGCGTCAATCCGACGAAAACGGAACTAGTTCTTTTCACCAGAAGGGCTAAGATACCTCTTATCACCCCCCCTAATCTCAACGGCACTCCACTCGAGTTTGTCAAAAGTGCCAAATACTTGGGGCTGATATTAGACAGCAAGCTTTTATGGAGGGAAAACATTGCCGAACGTGCTAGGAAATCCCTAGTGGCACTCTACTCCTGCAAAAGGGCTGTCGGCTCGAGATGGGGCCTCGAACCCAACATAATGCATTGGCTTTACACTGCGGTAATCAGACCGATTATCCTTTACAGCATAATAGTATGGTGGCCGGCCTTGGACGAGATCTCCAATCTAAAGGCCCTTGAGAAGACTCAACGCCTAGCATGCATTAGCATCACGGGTGCACTGAGGACATCTCCTACCGCCGCTCTACAGATAATGCTCAATCTTCTTCTTCTGGACATCGTCAGCAAGAAATACGCCGCCAACGCGGCAATCAGACTAAGGGAGGGTAAACACTGGAGAGGACAACCAACTGGACATGCCAGCATCCTCCTGCAGACAAGCCCCTTACCTAATACAACTGACTACCTGCCTACAAAAATCGTTTTCGAAAAAGGCTTCACAAAGGAAATACCGAAAAGATCCCAATGGGACTCACGGAATGTCCTACATGTAGGAGCACTGTCAATTTTTACGGACGGCTCCAAAACATTAGAGGGAGTCGGGGCTGGTGTATTCCCAGAAGAACTGAGCTTGCGCCTCCCCTTCTCCCTTCCGAAACACTGTAGTGTCTTCCAAGCCGAAATCACAGCTATTCGTCAAGCCGTGGCGTGGCTGTCGATTAATAGTATATCACACAGGGATATTGTTATTTATATTGACAGTCAGGCTGCAATCAGATCCTTAGTCTCCAGCGAAATAAGATCTAAGGCGGTGGAAGATTGCCGCGTATCTCTTAACGAGATAGCTGGACAGTACAACCTTACCCTTTGCTGGGTTCCGGGACACTGTGATATCCCAGGGAACTGTGCAGCTGACGAACTTGCAAGATTAGGCTCCTCCGGTGTTGATAGCGTTAGTCTGTACAACGTACATGCACCGCTATCGTACGCTAAACAAATCATTAACGCGGACGCAACAAGAATTGCAAACCATAGATGGAAACATCTAGGATATTGCGACGTTGCCAAGCTTACCTGGCCGATCCCTTCACACAAAGTCAAGTTACAAGCCGAGATTAAAAAAAAGAAACAGTCATTCTGACAAAAAAAAAAAAAAAAAAAAAAAATTGGAAAAAGTACTGAGCGTCGTTTAAAAATTTAGAAAAAAGGTAGACAGTCTTAAAAGGAGCTCTTAGATATTAGCTAGGATTGTATTTCAGCTTTGCCGAGTGATTGACATCTATACATAGACATCGATTCCTAAAAGGTTTTGATAGGAAGACATCGCAAATCTGATCCAAATTTTAAGATGGTTAAAGACAACCTCACTTAAGACGTTACACGTTTTTTTTAAAATGCAGCATTACTTTTCGATTGCGCCAACAGGTGGAGTACGTTTTCGGATTTTTGGTCGAACAGTCACAAATATAGCAGTTTGCTTTATATCTCACCTCAGGCAGAAACTTCATGAAAAGAAGAAAGAACGCATGGAAATTTATACTGTATGCATATTTTTTTTGAGTTTTAACAATCGCTTATAATTCCCAGATTTGTTTTCCAAAAGTCAAGACCTACAGAAATTGAGACGAGTTCTTGTAGTTAAGTCGTCACGCATAAGCTATAGATGCGAGCTAAACAGCGAAGATCATGAATGTATCAGCATATCGTAGCCGACGAATGATGTGGTTTGTGGATTGGCTTGACAAACCACCTGGAAACCAATGTAAAATATCAACTGGTTATTGTCTTAGCTGTGAGGTTTTATAAAGCTTTCCTGCAAACTTTTTCTATCCTCGTGCACTTCTCCTTCTTGAGTGTATATGTTTCTGACCTACGTTGGGCATTTCTAAATGGACTTACTTAAACCTATGCGCTCTGTAGATTAGTATAAGTTTCAAATAAAAGAAAATGCCGGAGGCGGTTTATCAGCCAGAGAACGGAAAGTTCTGATTGCTTGAATTTCGAAAGTTCAATGACGGGCGTCAAATATCTTTAGAATTCCTCCTAATATCAGCTTATGTATCAACAGGGATATTCGGAAAATATAGTAAGCCGCGTTCCTCCATCCTGTGCCGAATCTTTTCTTGATAGAACTCCAAACGCTAATCAAATTTAAAAGCGAAAGGTGCCACAATGAACTTGTAATTCTTTCGAAATAAAGAAAAATCCAAATTACTATAAACCAACAAATGATTTTCGAAAACGTCACACTCCAGCTGACAGATGTCACAGAAAGTCATCATGCTTTTGTCAAATTGGATTTTTAGTTTAATCGGATCAAAATATCAGCGTTTTTCACAGTTTCTTTGAGTACACTGCTCATTTCTGTTGAATAAAAACAAATTCGCATTAAATACGACAATGCGGGTCGGAATTCGATATCGAAAAGTAAATTTTTGAGACTCTCTTTGACAGACGAAAGAGTCATTTTTAAACCATCATTTTGCTTTCGTAAAGACACAAAAATCGAAAGACAAACTACATACGTCAAACGTCACAAAGAAAATGAACAAAATTCTACAAAATTTACGAATTATAATAAATAGTAATTTACGAAATATGGCCGAAAGTTCTAGCTAAAAATGTCGCCCCCCGCTGAGGGTCGTTGCATAAGGTCTAAGTCTACGATTGTTTCTTCGTTCTGACAACCTGCTTTAGTGAGTGCTAAAATTTGACACATCTTTTGACATTTGTTTTTTTTTGTTTTTTGTTTGTTCTCGAATCGTTTTGTCACTCTTTACTTAATCGCGTGCGGTAATCATGCCGAGAATGTATAAGTAATTGCACTTAATTAGTATCTTTTGATGACGTACTGCACCTTATATACGATTGTTTTTGTTTTTTTTTTTTAATTTCCGTTTTGTTGTTGCTTTTATCTAATCCGAAAACTTAAGTCTAAATATTGAGTGTTCTGTTTTTTGTTTTTATAATTTAATTCCTAAAATTTACCCTCAACCTAACTGCTTGTTGTTGTTGTTGTTGTTTATTTTTTAAGGTTTTTTTATTTCATCTTACAAAAAGTGTTGTTGGCACAGTGTTTTGTGTTTAAATTTTTTATTTAAATTCTTACATCGATATCTAGGTTATGCTTAAACTTTTTACATAATTTTTTTTACATTTCTTGCTTTTTAGTAGCTGCGTCTATTTTTTTTCTTTTGTTAAAATGCTTGTCAAGTTAAGTATACCTCACAAGACATTTGCTTATATTTTGTTCGTTTTTGTACAAATAAAACATTGAGTGTTAAGTATAAAACATAAAATTAAAAAGAAATTTACATATCACCTATTTTTTTCTTGTTGTTGTTTAAATGTATAAAGAGAAAATTTAACTAAAATATTATTTAGAATAGAACATAATATATAGATAGAGATAGAAATGATTGAAGGTATTTGTTTTGTTTTTATTTTATTTTACACTTAGAACGTAGTAGTTTTTTTTTTTTTAGTTTTATTTAAGTTTAACTTTTAATGCGTGTAGAGAATCCGGTTAAAAACAAATACACAAGGGATTTGGTTTTTGTTTGGTTATTAATGTTTTGGGGGGTGTTTTGTTTTTGTTTGCGTTCTATGATTTTCGCAGTAGTTACGAGAAATTTGTTGGTATTAGTAATTGTCTATTGCTTGGAATAATATTTCTACTAAATTTTCGATTAGTTAATTTCGATTGAACGCATCGGCTTGTTGATATTGTTAAATAAAGTTGTGTAAGAACGTAAATAATAAAACACAAACCTATGCATCGTTGGTCAAGTGTTGCCCGTTGACATGCGGTGCTGGTTCGATCGTGTGCATGCTGGACATCGGCTAGGGATTCGCCAATCTGGAAAAAGAGAAACGAAATTTGATTTTAGACAGTGGAAGAGTAGTGGAATGTTTTTTTTGTTTTTGTTTTTTTTTTTTCTGTTCTTGTTTAGCAATTTGGTAGGACTCTTCATTGTGTTGTACGATTTATAAACGGTGTCTACTAAAGGGTTTTTCAACAGGGACGCTACAAAAGTAGAGCGACAGGGACAGCAAACGACGCCGAATTTCTTGCCGCTCTTTTGACATTTCTCTTCAGCAAGGTTTGCCATTTCATGATGGAAAGATATACGAGCCAACAACGAGTCGAAATTATTAAAATTTACTACCGAAATTCGGAGTCAGTGGCCTCAACGTTAAAAACGCTACGTCCAATTTATGGTCTTCATAATCGTCCTAGCAGATCAACAATTGAGCGTCTAGTGGACAAATTTGAATCCACAGGCATAGTACAAAATGTTCCCGTGGCAGTGAGACAAAGAAGTGCCCGTAGTGTTGAGAATATTGCTGCCGCTGAGGCTTCAGTTGAAGAAAGCCCAAATGTGTCAACACGTCGTTCTCAAGCGTTGGGCATCTCTGTGACGTCGTTGTGGCGAATTTTGCGAAAAGATCTTGGCCTACATCCTTACAAGATTAAATTGACGCAAGAACTGAAGCCGCTTGACCACCGCGTCGTATGTTTGTGAATTGGGCTGAGCAACAACTTGAAAATGGTTCGGATTTTCATCGAAAAATCATCTTCAGCGTTGAGGCTCATTTCTGGCTGAATGGCTTCGTCAATAAACAAAATATGCGGTATTGGTCAGTCAGCAATCCACACGTACTCCACGAGTCATCATTGCATCCCGAAAATTACGGTTTGGTGTGGTTTATGGGCCGGCGGCGTCATTGGGCCGTACTTCTTCCGTGATGATCAAGACCGACACGTTACTGTGAATGGGAATCGCTACCGTTCAATGATAACCGAATATTTTTGGCCCGATTGGATGATATGGACTTACAGGACATGTGGTTCCAACACGACGGCGCCACAAGCCACACAGCGAATGTCACAACCAATTTATTGGAAACCATGTTTGGAGAACGTGTTATCTCACGAAATGGTCCAGTCGCTTGGCCGCCTCGGTCGTGCGATTTGACGCCGTTAGACTATTTCCTCTGGGGCTACGTCAAGTCTATGGTCTATGCCAACAAGCCAGCGACGACTAATGAACTTCGTACGAATATCAAACCTGAAATTGCAGCATTATCGGCCGATTTATGCTTGAAAACCGTCGAAAATTGGGTTCAGCGTCTGGACTTCTGCAAGCGTGCCCGTGGTGGCCATGCAAAAGAAATCGACTACCATACATAATGGCATCGAACGTACTTTCACAGGAATAAAGAATTTCATAGATATTCAAAACCGTTTTTGTTTTATTTAAAAAAAACTTTTGTAGCGCTCTTATTGAAAAACCCGATATACATATGACGAAGTTTACGAAAGTTTATTTGATAAAATGAGCTGTTTTTTATGAACTCCTTAAACGGACCTTGGGAACCAAGTTTTGTGTGAAAAGTCAGAAATTTGAAGTCTTGAAAAGGGTCCTGGATGCTAAAGACCCGCTCAAAATATAGACAGAGATGCTAACCTGAATGTGGTAACCTCTGGGCGACTCTAAAGATGATTTAGGTTAGGGGCACACATATTTTCCACTGTTCAGTGATACAAATCAAAAGACATCACAATCAAAAAATTGCAAGGCTGAACTGCGTTTAGATTGAGATATATCTATTTTTTACGCCTCATCCTTAAAAGGCCGGACGTGCTTTCATGGAGGCGATAAATTCTATAAAATGTGCCCATACGAAAACTCGACAACAGTCTCTTTTGGTGACACTTCTTCGAGAGACTGTTGATTTAAGGCCGCTTTTACTCATTTCACTTTTATATTCCCCGTAACAGTTGCAATAACCAAACATTTTGTTTAAAAATCATTCAAATTCACTGAGTATTTCAATCATTTTTCACCAAGGAAGTGATTCTATTCCTTTAAATACATTTGGAACCACTTTTCATCATTCTTTCGATCATTTGCAGTCTTCTGTAATGGTTTTTATCAATAACCATTTACTATCTATTGTTTCAAATCATTTGTAGTCATTTGCAATTATTTCCAGTCAATTCCAATCATTTGAATTCACTTCCAATCATTTCCACCATCAATCTTTTTCCAATTATTTTTAATCGCTTCCGTTCGTTTCCAATCATTTTCAGCAATCCCTTCTCATTTTCCAATCATGTTTTGTTATTTCCAATCACTTTCTATTATTTCCAACCATTTGCATTTTCTATCGGTACCATCGTTACTATTTACGTAGGGTATTTATATGGGCAAGGTTCATAGTACAAGCTCCCACTCCCCTACTAACAAGGAAACAAGTGACGAAAATTAGTTGAACATTCGCAACTATATCGCTATAAAACTGAGAACTTAAATACAGACAGGTTATGGGTCTTTAAGTAAGTTAAATTATTATTGAAGACTAGATAATATCTCCTCTTACGACAGCAGTCGGATAAAACCGAAACTTGGACATAAAAATACAGGCTTGAGCTTAAAAATAGTCTTAAGCTTAATCGATACGTTTTTTAGAAAGCATTAGGTTTCCTATAACGAACCTTAAATGCAAGTTTTAGTACTGACACGAAAGATGCACCATAACTACAATTATGGTCTGATTAGGAAGCTTTAAAACCCTACAATTGTAAGACTTCCGCAATTTGATGGACATCGCTATGACCAACAACCAGCAAACAATACAAGGCTACTAGCTAACCTCGCAAGTTTTTGACACTCACCCATTATTGCAACACTTGACAATAAAATGGGGCGGAGACTCTTAAGGTAGCCTACAAAAAAACAAATGGGTTCTTAAAAAAAGGTGTTAGTGTAAATTTGCCTAAAGTTCTAAAACCCGGGCGCTTTTGAGTCCCAAAACAGTGACACTAGGTACTATCAGATGCTCTCAACGACAAATGGTTGCAAATGAGAGAATGCAATTGTTAATAACTGGGAAATAATGGAATCATTGGTAAAAAGACACTTGAACTATTACAAGGGACTGGAAAAGAATTCAAATGATTGAAAGCGAGTGGAAACATTTAAAGGAGAACAAAAATGATTGCAAATGGTTAGAAAATAATGCAATTGATTCCAAATTATTGTAGAACATGGAAATAATCAGAAACGAATTCGAAACAATTGCAAGTGACTTTAAAAAGAATGCAACCAAATTTAAAATGATTGGAAACGTAGGAAGACTATTCAAAATGGTTGAAAACAAATTACAAATGGTTGCAAATAATTTGAAAATAGTAGCAATTGGTTGGAAATTGTTGGAAAAAGAATGCAAGTTATAGCAAATATAACAAAACAAATAAAAAGTAATTGCAAATGATGGGAAATAATTCCAAATGATTGGAAAAAAATGTAAGTAATTGAAAACGTATAAGAATTATAGAAATTATTGAAACTGGTTGGAAAACTATCCTGACTAACTAAAAATAATTGGAAAATAATAAACACAATAATTGAAATTGATTGGAAATGGTTGCATTCTAATTATTTAAACCATTTCATTGGCAAAAACAGACTGCTTGATCACAGAGTAAACAATTTATTAAAATCTTTTCAAATAACAACCACTTAAGAGGAGTCTTTTCAAAAAGGAAATTCAAAAAAGCTATAATTCCTATCACAGTGACCTAAATGTTGCTACTGTAGTTATCCTCATACTCGTTCATAGCCACAAATTCAACAATTGTTTCTCAAAACATATAGTCACGGAAAAACCCGATAATCCGTTTCCAATCCCTGCTGATATAGGTAGGTATAGTTGTTCAAAATAATTTTCATTACTTAAGTTGCGGCATTTTATAAAATTCAAACCCGGTCGCAAATTAGCGACAGAAGCAATATTGCCACTTTAAATGGGAAAATGCTAATAGCATTGCAAGAGGCAGAGGCAGACCGAATGAATGAAAAAGCCTCGCTTTAAAAGTTACATCGCTTATGGAGTTACTTTCTTCCACTTCCTGTCAGGGGTCTAACAACAAATTCCAGCTCAAACAGCATACCAACACAGAGTCTCTTAATGGTCTCCACCTCAAATTGGTAGTGAGAGAGTCGATGGAATACCAAACACAAACACAGATGCAGTTTCCGGAAACGTCCTCAAAATCATAAATAAAGACGCGCACGACAACAGAACTATCTCGATAAAAGCCCACACTCGCACGACTGCCAGCAACATCCTCAATCTAGTCCGTATTCCAATCCATTTCATTTCAATTCAATATTTAAAACGATAACTATCTGATTTGTTTAAATTTTTTCTTTTTGAAAGCACTCCGTCATATAGCTTTCATCAGTAAGCATTAACGATGACAGAACATTCATTAAAATTAAAATGAAACTGCCGTCCTACGTGCGCGCAACGACAGTGACATTAAGTGAGGCATTGCACAGAATCGGGGGATAATTTTATACAAAATTCACTGTGCCAAGGCCATTCAACTTTAATAGAGTGCACTGCCTCTTTGTGCCCTCTCAATCGCCTGCCAGTTCGCTAGCTCTGTATCCATTCTGAGTCCTTTTGTCTGACTTTAACACCGAAAATCAACTCGAAAAACAACAAATAAATAAATTTATGGAAAAGCATTTATATCCCAGAGTTATATCCATTTTTTGTTTGCTCTTTTTGGCCTTACCACTACCACACACACACACATGCACACAGCCAGATAGATAACAATTGAAAAGTTCTTCAAACTAATGGCAGTAGTGTGTGCCCCCTTCCAGGGAATTTTAGCGCCGTCCCACCACCAGAGCAGAGTGTTTAAAATTCCTGGCACAATGCCCATTGGCATCCTGTGGCACATGAACAGACACATTGCTGCTGTTATATCGGAGAGTTGACTCCTGAAGAAGATAATTTCAAAAATTCCACAAAACCATCCGAGAGAGCGAGAGAGAGAGAGAGAGCTGGAAGGGAAAAATCCGCTTTCACAGCAGAAAAACTTTTCCGCATGCAAATTTATTCCCACTAGTCGCTGTCAAAGTATGACCCACTGGCAGCGGTAGGTGGCCACGATTGATTAATAATAAAAAAAATAAAAAAAAACACACAAACAAGCCCCCTAAGAACAAATAAATTTAAATTGAAAAAAAGGAACGAGCACAAGGTGAATAAGGATATTCTACTCGTAGAATCAAAGCACATACCTGCTGCACATTTCTCCATTGACCACTGGCCGTATCCGGGTCATATTCGAGAAGATTGTGCTCCATATCGCCGTCGCTGCCGAAGGACGCCCCAAATTGACTGGGGCTGATTTGAACGGGATCATCTGGTTGGGCGGGTGCCTCGGTTCCATAGAAAATCAAGTCCCATTGTGTGATTTGCGCTGTTGTTTGTAGTTGGGACGGTCACAGGACATGCGGACATGAAAGAGAGATGGAACAAAATATATATATACGTATGCAAATAGGAACATCAAATTTGTGTTTAGTATTTTCTATTTTGATTGGATTAAATTTTTAACGTAATAAAATAAATAAAGAAACTCAATGAACAGAAAATGAAATGTCATGCCAGTGTCTCTCGTTGACCTCTCGTCTTATTTACAATCGACAGTGTGTATGAGCTGAAAATGTTTCTGCCAAAAAGATGGCCCCAAATCAGCATTATTGACAGCGTGACAGATGATTTTGACGTTTAGTGTTTGCGGCTGGTGAGCGGTTGACACTTTGTATTGTTAGACTACTTACACGAATTTTTGCTGTCCAAATTATGGTGGTCGCCGCACTTGAGTTGTGGGGTAGCAAATTTTGCATCTGACATTGGAATTCGATTTACAGTTTCAGAATATTTGCGGGCTAAGAATGGGGTGAATTTCTCCCTACGAAATTCACAAACGGTGCAGCGAGTGTGTTTGTCAAGCGTTGTTAAAGGTTGAAGGTGTTTACAGCATTTGCTGGTATTTTTGGAGGTTGCTACCTGATGATAGAATAATCACTAAACCTTAGGTATGACTAACTGAAAGACGTATGGAATATGATGTTTTTCTGCTAGATTGAAAATAGTATCCTCAAGGTTAAGCCTTGTCGTGGTTATACGCTGTGTGCAAGAGCTGTGGGAAGTGGCTCCAACCATCTCAGAAGGGTCCCATAGCATTATAGGACAATATGTGCGGTAAAAACGTCAACAATACAGTTGACTCTTTTGGAGCAAACGATTGAAGCCCAAAAATGAAGATTTATTCATGAGCCTAATCAATGAAGGCGGAAAACAGAGTCTTAGGGTTGAAAATTTGAAGGAAAAGCCAAGAAGCGGACTACTGATAATAACACAAAAACCAGGATCCACTTTCGTCATCCCACATCAAAACTGCATCATTGACTTTGGACTTGGTGTTGTTGGTCTATTTTTTTACTTTGTGTTTTCAGGGGTTCAACCTGGAACTCCTTTCTTAGTAGTCAAAAATAGTAAAGCTATTTTCAGACGACTGCCAGATCTGGCAATATTTTCAGGTCTACAATTGAAAAAAAAATCTCCCAAATGTCTGCCAACCGTGTGAATTGATAATTTTGTCTACCGATATTTGCAGAAAAGTCACAGTCAGATAATTGCCAGACGTTTAGGATATTTGCAGACTCATTTGCTATTGGCAGATGTGCTGTGGTTACATCTGCACATTTTTCATTTGTACACAAATATTTTTCATAATTTGAACGTTTGGGTGTTACTTTCTTTGCATTTCCTGTCTGACAACGTTGTGAGGTAGAAACTTGGCAGTTCTTAGAGAAAATTGTAGATCCCTTCCATTCGTTCAAAAAATGAAAAACTCACACAAAACAAATGGTTGTGAGAGGCTAGGCCTAGGATCCCTACGGATCTGTTTTGCCAACTATTTAAAGTCGTACCTAAAACATGTTAATAAAATAATGACAGAAAATTGTTTTTTTTTTTGGAGCCGGGAGTTTTCCAGATTTATCTGGGTGGAAATATTTTGACCGTCTGGCAACGCTGCTTGACAGACATTTGGAACAATTTTTTCACTTATAAGCCTGATAATATTGTCAGATCTTGCAATCGTCGTTTAACAATCAATTTTATTGTGAGATATTTTCGTGAAAGTCGAAAGTCCCGAACAGTTGAACGGGGCAATTTGTTTGTGTCATAAATGCAGTCTAAGGTTTTATTCAATTCTTCCGAATATTGGACAATGAATATCTCGTTTATCAGTTGAAAAAACACCTAGACCCAGCTGCATCTTAAGCCTCGAGAGACTTTTGCAGTGATCAACTGCAAACACCCTCTGTCATTACACTTGTAAAATACCAAACAGTTAAAATTAGTTTTGGCCCATAAATATGCAGCGCCATTCATGTAGAATTTGACGAATGTGAAAGTTCGTATGTAGCAAGTCTTTTATTAAGTAAATCCCTAAAAAAAGTTTGGATTTTGTTTATTCCATTTCGAATGACCATGAGCTTAGTTTTAAGTTTTATGTATTCAGAAATAGCGACCCGCCCCGGCTTCGCTAGTAGGGTTCAGCCTGCGTTTGCATTGTAAGCGGAAAAAATGTAATTATTTACGACATCACATTAGAAACCTCAAAAATAACAGTATTTCTCCACTATTTAATGGATGTTATTATACATATAAACCTTCCTCTTCAATCACTCTATCTATTATAAAAAACCGCATCAAAATCCGTTGCGTAGTTTTAAAGATTTAAGCATACATAGGGACAGAGAAAGCGACTTTGTTTTATACTATGTAGAGATAAAGTTGTTGCGAACTTTTCAGGCATTTGGAAGATCTTAGATTATCAAGGTTGTTCGGTTATTCGAGTCACGATCTTTTAGTGTGATGACTAAATTGAATGGGAAGCGAAAAGTTCCTTTAAAGACACAAATGATGATGCGTATAGACCAATGCCTACACAGTTTTCCTTGTTCGCAGCTATGAGGAGATTTTTCACCAGAATTTGACTAATGCTTGAAAAACCATAGATATGATGACTATCTAGAAATGGTTGCGCAGCTCATTTGTCAGCCCAAGGCTTCTTCCTATTAGGTTATTTCCAGCTACAGCGAGTAACGTAACAAAATTCTGGGAGCACATTTGATACCAAACCTTACGTGCCTCAGAAATGTGTGAACTAAGCGAAATCATGGAGTTCTCCAAGCGAACAAACAGATTCGCCGATAACATAAACCCTACATACAGTGGCTACCCATAATGTAATCAACCCCTTACCCCCTATCCTTTCACAAATCCTACTATAAATATTCCAACCGTTAAAAACAAGATGGGACCACAACGGGTCCATCAGAGGCCTCAGTGAAGAGTGGAAGAATCACATTCACCAACCAACCAACCAATCTATATGTAAAATGGTTATGGTTATCACGTGAGTCAAAATCACCATCGACGCACGCCGTAGCTCAATCTTAACGTAAATCCGCATTCCATTTGTTTTTCAAAAATCTTCATCCAATATTTTTCTGAAGTGAACGCATGTGAAAAAATGTTGCGTATACGCCCTACGCTCAAAAAAAAAAAATATTTTTCGAAAGTGCACCTGAAAAGTCGATTACGGCGTAAGTTGTTTGTAAAATAAAAACACTTGCCATAGATGTGATTTTGTTTTGATAAATTTGTAACTATTTCTGAATGCTGGACTTTGGTTTTAGGTATTCGAATAACTGACTGAGGTAGGCGACTGGCGAACTTAATCACGATTTTCGAAATAAATTTTCACCTATGCCCATCTATTAATGATGAATTGGATAACAACTTGAGGAAATCTCAGTTGTTGACAGGGTTTTTAATGCATTAAGTTCCAAATATCAGTCTTATCACATATTTCGAAATAAAACACTGGCTAAAAATTGCATAAAACAATTGGATCCGAAAACGAAAATGGCGGTCACAAATGCTGAAGGGTACAATTTTCTCGTTCGCTTTTATAAGACAAAAAGAGGCCTACAAGTTTATGCCGACTTTCAGGTGTAACTTGTATGTGTTTCCGGAGATTGGCACTGAAACTCCTAGCTATAAGTAGTCCAGTACACTAACCAATGAGTCCTCCTATTCCCGTAAAAGAATAAATAAATAAATAGTTGGCGCACCAGGGCCGTAGGGACCCTAGGCCTGGGGCCAGATTCTGTAAGGCGAAACGTTCAAACGTTTTCGTGCGCACGAATATATTGTGTATCATAGGGCAAACCATTCGTGAGCACGAAAACGTTTATTCGTTTTGACTTACAGAATCTGACCCCGGGCTTCTCACAATCATTCGTTTTGTGTAAGTTTTTAATTTTTGGGACGAATGGAAGGGATCTACAATAGGGATGTAAAGGAGGTGGTTTTACCGGAGTCGGAAGCGGAGTCGGAGGTCTCACACCGACCTCCACGGAGTCGGAGTTGAATCGGAGTCGGAATCGGGGCTCGCACGCAGACACAAATTATTAAAATATAAAATTTAAAAAAAATATAGAATTGACGCACGCACTCTCAACTTCAATGCAGATTCTTATGTAAAATAAATAAAAGAATGAAAAGACAGTCGTATTGTAAGATATCGCAACTCGGTAATTCTTTGTTGTTTATGTTCATCGGTCGCCTAGTCGTCGATTGTGCTCCGAAAAACCTCCGATGTGATTATATCGGAACCGAAGCCGAATTCGGAGGTGCAATTTAAACCGGAAGTTGCGACATATCGGATTCGGAGTCGAAGCTCCGTATCATCCCTAATCTACAATTTTATTCCGTCTCCAAATGGCTATTTGAGAAGCTCTTTCATGACAGCTCTCGGTTGTTTCGAGAGAGGTTCACGAGAGGCGACGCTGTGAAAAAAAAAACATAAGTTGGAATTTGAGTTTTTTGTTTTCATTCGACAACCAAGTAAGAAAAGTATTCAAATCTGAGATCAGCCTTATATATTTGAGTGCCACCCTGTGTAGGCGTATAAAAAGGTTTTGTATTCTTTGTCGAACTTCCTTCTATGACAACGCATTTAGAACTAGGTTATAACTTATGACACTTTTAGTAACAGTGCCGTTTAAAGCAGACAGGTTTAAAGTCTCAGGAAGTTGGGATCCTTTTAAGGAAGACAACACCTCCCTAAAAATCCTTAAATGTGATAAAACACAACCCTCTAGCAATAAGAAAAATCTACTTGCCAAAACACAATTACAGACACAAAACAACACAAAACAAACGAACCAAAACCTTAAATACAGTCGACGATTCCCTACCTACACAAAAAAACAAACCCAAATGGTAAACCTCAGATTTTGTGGAAAATCGTAAACGAAATCTTCCCGGAAACAGGTTTAAAAAATAGAATTAACTTCAACGGACATCTTCGCGAGAAAATTCGAACAAATCCTTGCAAATCTGAAAATTTAAATCTCCGACTTTGTGCGAGCTGGTGGTAAATGCCCATTTTTTTTTTTAAATCACTCCCACCCAGGACATACGTAGGTAATTTATTAAATAAAAATGAAAACATAAAAATTGTGCTTTGCAAGGAAGGCAAATTATATAAAATTTATTTTAAAAACTTAAATGCTATAGCGAACAAAATTGTTATTAAAAAATTATGTGTAAAAAAATCACACAAAGGACACAGTTCAAGAAATATGAATATAACCAATAAACCAAAAATGATCCACAAAACAAACAGGAACTTGTGAAACAGAAAAGGAAAAAAAAAAAAAAAAAAATCAAACAAATCGACAAAAAAAAGGACGAGAGAATTAATTTGCTCGTGGAAAAATATTCTCTGTACCATTAGTGCTTTTCCGATTCGGTATATAAATCTTTTCACCCGGTCGTTGTGTGGCTGTTCGCGGTGGTGGTGGTCTTGCCAGTGGCTGCTGTTGCGAAGACAGCTGTTTCTGAGTTAGTTGCTGTTGTTGCTGTTGATATCCGTTCGGTGGAGAGGATTTTTTCGAGTTCTCTCTGGATGGTTTTGGATTTGTGACAATGCCACTGCCACCTCTACCATTAGCCGCCACACTCGAGGAGAACAACGACGACGACGATGATGATGACGAGGACGACGATGATGATGGTCGGGATGATGACGAGCTCCCACTGTTGCCGCCGCCACCTAAACCAGCACCGACTGATGGATCATAGAATTGAAATTGCTTCCGATTAGGTCCCTGCCTATTTGAAGATGGAAGGGAGGACGACGACGACGACGATGAGGAGGACGAGACCGATGGTACTCCTGAAGAGGATAATGACGGCAATGATGATGTTGCATCTTTCTGCTGCTGCCCGGACGGGAGGGCGAGACCACCTCCACCACCGTTCCCGATATACGGATGGAATTCTGGGAAAATTTGCTGAATTTTTTCATAATGTTCGAAAAGTTTCGGTATACGGTGATTTGTCTTCTCTGGCATCGACGACGAGGACAATGACGATGACGATGACGATGATGATGATGATGATGCCGATGCGGATGCTGCACTACCAGCTGCCGATACTGTGGCTATTTTGGTCGTTGCTATGGACCCCACTATGCTGCCCCCATTGTAGGCGTTGTTATCCTTCACTTGTTTGGCCGCCTTGATTGGAAGTTTACCAGCTGTCATCGTTTGTCCGACACTCTGCCCGGACTTATCGGATGCGGACTTACCAGAAGAGCCTAAATTCGAATTGTAATTCGCTTGTTGGGACATTTTGGGTCGTTGCGTTGAACCAGTCGACGACTGCTGCTGTTGTTGTTGTTGTTGCTGCTGCTGTTTTGCGGATGCGGATTTGCCATTCGAACTCGGAATACGATAAAAGTTGTTTTTCGATGGTGTTGACGGTTGTGACGACTGTTGTTGCGAATTACCAGGACGATTTGATGACTTTGAGCCTTTATTCTTGCCTCCGCCGCCGCCACCCCCGGAGTTGCCATTCTTTCCGTTTTTCGATTTGTTTTTGGCAGATCCAAGGATTACCCCATAGGTTGCCGACACTTGATGGTACTGCTGCTGCTGCTGTTGTTGTAGCTGCTTCTTGCTGCCACTCAATATAGCCGTTCCATTCAGTCCCTTCAGAGCGGCCAGCTTCGCGTTCAGCTTGCTTTGTGTGGCGAATGTGTTGAAATTGGATGGCTGCAATCGGGGATACTGTGGCGAGTAGATTTGATGAAGATTTGTCGACGTTGACGATGACGATGATTGCGATGATAATGACGATGACGACGACGATGAGGAGGACGCCGATGTAGTTGTGTCTTCGGACGGATTTGTGCGAATCGATACCGGATCGTTGGGATCGATTGTCAGTGTTGTACCATAAAATATAAGCGACCACTCCCGCAGTAAGGCATGACCTACTTATTGTTTAAATGTTATTTACAAGATATATATGTATATATATGGATGCGACAGAGTTAGGTGGTTACCGCCACCAGTGGAATTGTTTATCCAAAGAAAGCAGCGTGTAAAAAACATTTTGAAACATGGTTAGTTGGGAAAATTTTCAGTTTGACAGTTCAATGTGCAATGTTAGAAGAATCTTGAGGTAAGGGACACCTGGATCGGAACTTACCCATGTAACGTCCTTCGTTGTGGATCTCTAGCTGCCAGTTGCCGTGCGGCGACTCACCCCAAGTGTGAACGGACATGAATGGCCACTGATTGAAGCCGGATCGGGAGACGTCATGAATTCTGAAACAAAAAATGGGGTGATAAGTAAAACTTTTATTGGTCCTTATATGAATGTAAATATCGATTATCGTAAATTAAACTTTGATGGTAAGCAGTGACTGACACATACACTGACACTTACAGCGAGAGAGAGGTAACCTTTGGGAAGACCTAAAGGCTGCACAAAAAACAGAAAATAGATTCAATAGACAAGAAGCAGAGAACAGATTCAGTAGAGCGTCGCAGATAGGTTGGGTAAGGCTCTTGGTGGTTTATTGTCATATTCATATGTCACCCCACATGAGGGCCGCAAATGCCGATCAAATGAATTTAAAGAAAAACTAACTTTACAGTCTTTGGCCATGCTTTTCAATGAAAGAACGGAAGGGACACATCACCAAACTTGGCTACATTTTGCAACAGAAGTGCTGAATCGCAAACTGACGTTCATCGATAGAGTATATAATGCCCAATTCACAATTCGGCGTTAAACGGGTGCGTTCGTCGGCGCGCTTTGACAGGCTTTATCGAAACTTTACGATTTTAAATGCCAGAGGGGCGAGCAACAATTTTGTAAAACGAAATGCTGATGCATTGAAGCGAATGCGCATGGAGAGGGTGCAGTATGACAGACTAAAAGTTCAATTTGTTTTTTGACTAAAAGACACATATTCAGAGCAGAATTCAAATTTTAAGACTACTCCTTTTTTTCTTGTATCTGTAATTCTTATGAACAAATTGAAAAAGCATTCTCCACAATACAAGAAAATCACACTTAACAATACATCAGTCAAAGCCAAAAACAACCTTACGGATACAAGAACCTTGATTAACATTTGTTATCCAAAAGAGAGATTTCGGTTTCCGAGGGAATTCGAATTCGAGGGAGATTGGCGATAGGCGGATTTTATTCCTGGGAACACACAAATTCGGCGGAACGAAATATTCCCCCGGAATTCACGATAAGGCTGAATATGAAAACGATCCTTACGTAAAACTTCATACTACTTGTCTTAAAAATGTCTCAATTCTTATGATCATCGTTTACCCGAATAATGTCGTATTCGAGCGCAGACAAAAAATAATACAATTTATCCAATGTTCTTATACCAAATGCAGAGAGAAAAAATCCCAATGGCATACTAACACTAGAGCCTTATACGAGGGTATTTCGAAAGAGGAATCAGTCCCAAAGTGCATCCGAAACGACTCAAAACTGAAATTAAAATCCCTATATTTCAAATCGTTACCATTTTTTATTATTAACAAAACTTATTGAAAAACAGAAAATAAATAAATCCCAATACAAAAATACACTTCCATAACAAAAATAAAATAAAAATCTAAAATCTACAAAAAAGAAATAGTATAAGACCCCTGAAATTCTTAAAATCCCTATAAAAATATTCGAAAAGTATTGGACAGGGATAAAATGTGATTGCACAAAGGGCACCGTCCCGACTGTAGGATAATCGTATGGATACATGTTCTGCAGAACACATGTCCACAAATTGTCGCCACCGGCACATCGTTCAAGTACGGCTCCAGGCAAATGGCACACATAAACTTGGTTGCCCTCGACGGCGATGCTGGGAATGTGTTCTTTTTCTCCTTGTGCCTCCTCGCAACAGGAATGCGATTGTCATTCGATTGGGGATCACATGCTGGATGCAGAGCTGGATGTGAAATTTCGGCTGCAACAGATGGGCTATTCCTTTCGGTTTTGATAACCGTCATAAGTTCCTCTGCGGTTTTCAACAGTTCCTGTAGCGTTGTCAATCGGTTGTCGTCCTCTGTGGCCATGATCGATGGATTGGAGTGAAATTCTGTGATTCAGGAGGAGGGTTTTTAAAAATATGTGTTTCCTTTTCGAGTTTTTTTCCAACAATGAAATTGAATTTGGCTTCGTAGTTTTTCTATACTCATTTGTTTGAAAATTATTTCGACGATGATGTGTTTGGGTTGTAGAGTGTTTTTGAGTTGGAAGCAATATCTTTTGAAACACATTTGATGGTTATATTCGAAAAGAGCGTGTTTGAGGTGTTAGCTTCGGTTAGTCAGCAGTTTTGGTGGCAAAGCTGAAGACATGCTACGTTGAAGGGAAGGCCATCATTGAACTCATTCACCCATTGTACCCATTAGACCGTCAAGTCTTGGATTCTAAAATTTTTTACTGGTCGTCGGTTTTCACCAGGACATGCTCAATTGTTCTAGTGCGGTACAGGATCAACCGTTATTGGTTATTATTGGTAACGATTGTGAGAGAATTTTTAACGACCGGCTCTCGTTAAAATTTTAAATGGCAACATTTTCACAATCAAGTGGAGAGGGACAAAGCGACTGCTTACAACTTGTCATTAGAAGTGCCGCCCTCGACGTTTTTCAATTACCACAGTGAAGCTCCAATTTTGACAACGAGAACGGCTGCCAAATGCAGCTAAAAACGAACCCTAATAACCAATATTGCAGATCGAAACCAACGCTGCTATGTGAGCTGAAGAAGGGCTCTACCTTTTTGGACGCTCGGGTAATGATCGGTTCATTTTATAACCACAGACTAAGGAGAAAAAGATTCCACGAGAAAACCTACGGCTTATAAAGCGACGTTCATCTGGTGAAATGACTTAAAATTTGCATAAATAAAGCGGACGAATAACAACTTATCAGCCGGACAAGGCTTCGAGAGCGCAATGAGGTTCGCTGTGGAAGTGGAAGACCACTCTTGTGATTGGCTGATACGCAATTCGAGACCGACCGTCGTTCTAAAGCGAGAGTCTGCCACGCAGGCAAAAAATATTGCATAGTTAGAAAAAGAGGATCAGGAGAGTTCGAAAGCTCTGTCAAAAGTTTTTTGAAACTGTCCAAGTGTCCAACTGAGTTAACAAAACTCAAAGAAATCATGCTTGTGCGGTAAAAAAAGCTAGTGATTGAGTCTTTTAACTTCAAGGGAAGTCCCAGGATATACAGCTCTGCCCCGGACGACTGTCTTTCCAAAAACACTAATGGATACAAAAAAAAAGGTCACTTCAGACCTTACTGTGTCTTTAGTTAGGGAACCTGGTCTCGGCGATGGTCTTAACCTTCTGACACCATGTCAATTGGAGAGAACCAACCTCGACAGGAATCCCTTGGATGTTATTTCGGCGGAAGTATCAAGTATTTAGCTTTAAATGCGGCCAAATCGTGAATAGCTTTCTTGAAACCAAATGAGGCTGAAGCAAAGCAATTCCGACGTAAAGGTCTAAAGAAACTTTTAGACAAAGGGTTCCTCATGAAAGGGGTGTGTTCAAGAGTCAGTGTTAATCTATTAAACAGGTGTAAGACGCCCAATAGGTGATTCTGATCCACCTCTACCAGCAACACTCCAAAAAAGGAAGGTCGCTCAAGACGACTGTCAAAAAATCGGTATAATACCATCACGAAGCCTGACAGTTTGGGGCCAATGGACCAAGGAACATACAACAAGAGGTTCCTAGGTTGAACAGATAAGCCCGACTAACCTTCCTATTAAGTATAAGACCAATTATAAAATAACTAGAAGACTTGCGGAACACGGATGAACCTTCTTCGGTAACGTAAAAAGATGCCAACTCAAAGCACACAGATTTGCCCTAGTTATCTCCCTATGAAAGACACTTATATAAAGGAAATCCTGGGCCTTATGAAAGACGAAAAGAGATACAAAAATTAAGGCTTACACCATCGTCAAACAGTCAGACTTCTACCACCGTTTGCTAAGTACCTAAAGTAGTTTTTGGTACTCGTTTTGAAAATAGTCTAGAGGTTTTGCATGCAAAAGTCTTTAACTTAAAGAGAACTTGTAAGCCGGTTGAGAAATATCCGAGGAAAGACTTCATCGTGTATGCGTGCTGCAAGTTCTCTATTCGCCTAGAGTCTAAATCATTCATCGAATGAGAGCCCCAAGGGTCTTCAGTTCTTTTCGAACTCTTTCACTTTAAATTCAAAATAAAAGTTGCGTTGAGTTGTGTTGGTTGTTTTAAAATACTCAAGACACTCACTTAGGTATCAAGGAGTCGCTACTGTCCGGAAGGGAATCTGTGGGAACTGAGGTTCAGCCAATAATCCTACCTTTTGAGAGCGGTCTTTAAATAACTGTCGCCAGTTTCAAGTTGTTTAAAGTCCTCTTTCAGTTTTAAGCCCGCTACGTTAGGCATTGGCGACCTCTACTGGGCTGCTCCTCTTTGTTGAAATCAAAGAGTCTTAAGTGGAACAAGATGTCTCGTTTGTTCTAAAGTCATAGTTTGAAACCACGGGCGCAACGCATCTCTTTACGAGAGCAACGCGACGAAATTATTTTGAGTCTTGAATGTTCTGTGAGCTATTGCTCGCTCTCGGATACAGTAGTTCGACTACAGGTTCCTGTCGCTGTACAGCTTGAAAAGTCTGCTGTTGGATCTCCACCCTTAAGCCCGGGGACTCAAGAAAGAATTAGCGTTCAAGGCGACCAAGGCAATTTTTACAATAGTAAAATAAATAGGCCCAATAGGACCCTATAGCTAACTTTTCACAGCCATTCGTTTTCGTATGTAAAGGACCTACAATTGTACGCTGAATTACATAGCCTTGTCAGGTAGGTATACTCTCGATTGGCTGTCAAATGTTTGCGAGAAGTCACCAAATAAAAACAGTAGAAGTTTCTTTCCGGTGAGTGAACCCGAGACCCCTCACTCTCTACTATAACCGGTATTTTGCGCCCATGATTTCTATAGCCGCTTTCTAGGATCTCTAAAGGTAGATACAACTTCGACTTCTCGGTCTTCTAGGATCTCTAAAGGTAGATACAACTAATAAAGCTTCGACTTCTCGGTCTTCTAGGATCTCTAAAGGTAGATACAACTAATAAAGCTTCGACTTCTCGGTCTAGGGCAAGGGTGATTAAAGCAATAAATCCTCGACTGAGTAGACAGACTTGTTTGATTGTTTGTAGCCCGCACCAAGTGAGGAGAAGTAGCAGTTCAAAGTAGTATTGCCAGTACATCCACTTAAGGCTAACGCCTTTGCAAACGTCAATTCGTTCCAGGTCAAGTCAGGTCTTCAAGAACTTTAATACTATCCATTGCCATGCCGAGGAAATGGGTAACAATAGGACACAACTAAACAAACGGACGTGAACCCTATCCTTTTCATCCCACAGCAAGAAATAGATAAAGATCCAGCTTTACCCTCGAAGAAAAAAGCGCTTTTATGGAACCATGGTTAAAAAAAAAACTCCAGTCGCATTGATTTAGAAAACTCAAAAACTACGCACCTCTAAGTTTCCAACGGATATCTCTTCGACCCATTTTCTGTATAGGCGCACCATATCGGTGGAACAATTCCAGAGAGATCTCCTTTACTTTTAAGGATTTATCTCATTCAAGGAGCCAGTCTTTTGCTTCTTCCTTTGCTTGGGTTCATCTGCGTTAATTAAAGAAACTTTTTCCGTGTGTTGTGCATCTTCAAGTTTCTCTCACTCGCTCTGAATGGAAATCGAACAAAGGAAAGCCGAAACCTATCCTCGGTTCATTGAGCATGAAAAGAAAAAAAAAACTCCTTTTAGCCAGACGGAGGGAGAGTTCTTTCCTTGACTTTTCCAAAAGAAATCCACAGCAAAAAAAAAGAAGGATGCAGAACCGACAAATAATGGAAACGACTCCCAGTGTAAAGAAGAATAAGGCAATCCGCTGGATATTTATAGCGCACATTTTGCGGTAGCCATTGGCATAGGGAGGACCAACACTGCCACTTTAAGAGTCCATTGGCGTGCAGATTAGGGGTATCGTCTATGTCGCATTCACTTTTAAAAGTGTCAGCAAATTAATAAGTCGTAAAAAAGTTTCGCTTCGTCGTTTCGTCGCGCCGTCCTGCAACAGTCGGTAGTATAAATTTCAATCGAAGGTGGAATAATCAAATCAGCGGGGTGGGAATGGTAAAACTTTTCCACCGCTTAAAATATCCGAGTGACTTCGGGGGTACGAGTATTTAGGGTTCATTATTTTAAGATTTAGATTCTCTGTCAGCTGGTACAATGGCGCGGGATACTCGCATAATGTCCTTGCGGAGGATATAAATAGAGAGTGAGTACGTGTGTGTGTATGAGAAGAGAAGGAGTCTATAAAAACATCACTTAAGGTTGATATATTGGAAACTTATGGTGTACTTGCGACATTCGGAGAGACTATGAAATTCTGCTCAAGCCTTAAGAATTATAAGCTGTTCCATTGGGATGTACGTTGTTAACAGAGTTGTGCGGGGAGGTTTATTGCAGGCGCATATATAGCGAACATTTGGTGCTAGTTTTCTGGGCGAATGTGTTTTAAAATGCAGTCGCTGAGCCTACGGGACTGTAGGTCCCTGGAAGTATACCCAACGAATTATTTAACCTCCGGAGTTCGGATCATCAAAGCTTGATGAAGGGTGCTTACAACAATAAGCAGCAAGACAACTCGCCAACAAAGTGGCGCTTCAAAGTGGGACGAGAGGAGGATTCTCGGTTTTTCAGAAGGAAATGGAGGGAGCAAGAAAACCCGCCCGATAGAGGATGGGAGACTGTCATATATTGAAAAGGGAGCCTTGTGTAGAGGCTGTCTTGATATGAAGAAACCACTTCCGCCGAATAATAAACGGTGAAGGCGTTTCGAATTTCAAATAAACCTTCCAATTTGAACGATGAAAATGAAATCATTACTCCCGTTGACAAGACTTAAACTAAGTGAGGGTAGCAATACCTAAACGTAGGTGTCAAGTGTCATAAAAAGTCTGGACGAGTAGGCCTTCCGATGGAACTATTAAAGGAAGCCGGAGACGACTTGCTCCAACACCAGTTTGATAAACGAAACCTCAGAAACCTTTCCATAAGAAAGGAGACCCCCTAAACTGCACCAACTATAGATTCATTCTACCCCCGCCTATAACCTCTGCAACCAGTCGGTGGTTGCAAGAAAGTTGGTCCGACGTCCCGTCTGAAGGGCAGAGATAAGAACATAATGATAGACAGCTATCAAAATCAGATATTAAAAGAAGTGCATCTCTTGCCAAACAGTTTTTCTTTGGCCTAAAAAGGCACTTGAGTGGGATCAAAATCAAGTAGGATCTAGGATCCCCGTGCTGCTATATCGAGCATGGCCGTTGATGACGGTGGATGGGAGATATATTTGGCAGCATTGATCGCAAAATTTATCGAATGATTTTCAGATCCGTTTGCGTTGGCCGGCTACAGTGACCTGGCAGGAAAGTAAATAAAAAATGCGAAACAGTCGCCTGTAAATGTAAATTTTACTACTTTTATTCAAACTCGGACAGACAATGCAGTTCAAGAAGACCTTGCCGCTAATTTTTGCCCAAGTGGAGTCGCTAAAGTCGCTGACTGGAACTTATTTGATTGATGCCCAGGAAACCTTTTCCTGGTCTTAACATGTTCATCTGTTCTTGCGTTGCCGTCATTTGCAACATACTGGGTCACTTGTATAACTGGGCACCCTAACAAGTGTATGATGCTGGCTACCACCAACAGTAGTTGAAAGCTATCGGATAGATAGAGCTGACATACTGTCCACAGAGGGACATCATAACCACTTTCAATGACACGTATTAGAAGGTGAAAGCTAAATTGGACACATTATAGCTGCCTATCCCTATCCCTATCCCTATTTATTTGTAAGTAAGTTTCCTATCTTTGAGAATAGGCTAAGAAGAGCTTCAGTGCTTGGTAGGAAACGGAGTAAAAACTCTTTGCGAAACCACCTGGCATTTTTAAAAGCAAGCAATGCTGCCTTCAGTTGAAGCAATCACTGCAATCACGGCAGTTTGCAAACCAAGGCTCAGTAATTTCATTTCTTTTCTTCGTTGGCTACGCTTATGATATTATATTAACACGAAGACCAGAAAGGGTCCTAGAGCCTTATACGAGGGTATTTCGAAAGAGGAATCAGTCCCAAAGTGCATCCGAAACGACTCAAAGCTGAAATTAAAATTCCAATATTTCAAATCGTTACCATTTTTTATTATCAACAAAACTTATTGAAAAACAGAAAATAAATAAATCCCAATACAAAAATACACTTCCATAACAAAAATAAAATAAAAATCTAAAATCTACAAAAAAGAAATAGTATAAGACCCCTGAAATTCTTAAAATCCCTATAAAAATATTCGAAAAGTATTGGACAGGGATAAAATGTGATTGCACAAAGGGCACCGTCCCGACTGTAGGATAATCGTATGGATACATGTTCTGCAGAACACATGTCCACAAATTGTCGCCACCGGCACATCGTTCAAGTACGGCTCCAGGCAAATGGCACACATAAACTTGGTTGCCCTCGACGGCGATGCTGGGAATGTGTTCTTTTTCTCCTTGTGCCTCCTCGCAACAGGAATGCGATTGTCATTCGATTGGGGATCACATGCTGGATGCAGAGCTGGATGTGAAATTTCGGCTGCAACAGATGGGCTATTCCTTTCGGTTTTGATAACCGTCATAAGTTCCTCTGCGGTTTTCAACAGTTCCTGTAGCGTTGTCAATCGGTTGTCGTCCTCTGTGGCCATGATCGATGGATTGGAGTGAAATTCTGTGATTCAGGAGGAGGGTTTTTAAAAATATGTGTTTCCTTTTCGAGTTTTTTTCCAACAATGAAATTGAATTTGGCTTCGTAGTTTTTCTATACTCATTTGTTTGAAAATTATTTCGACGATGATGTGTTTGGGTTGTAGAGTGTTTTTGAGTTGGAAGCAATATCTTTTGAAACACATTTGATGGTTATATTCGAAAAGAGCGTGTTTGAGGTGTTAGCTTCGGTTAGTCAGCAGTTTTGGTGGCAAAGCTGAAGACATGCTACGTTGAAGGGAAGGCCATCATTGAACTCATTCACCCATTGTACCCATTAGACCGTCAAGTCTTGGATTCTAAAATTTTTTACTGGTCGTCGCTTTTCACCAGGACATGCTCAATTGTTCTAGTGCGGTACAGGATCAACCGTTATTGGTTATTATTGGTAACGATTGTGAGAGAATTTTTAACGACCGGCTCTCGTTAAAATTTTAAATGGCAACATTTTCACAATCAAGTGGAGAGGGACAAAGCGACTGCTTACAACTTGTCATTAGAAGTGCCGCCCTCGACGTTTTTCAATTACCACAGTGAAGCTCCAATTTTGACAACGAGAACGGCTGCCAAATGCAGCTAAAAACGAACCCTAATAACCAATATTGCAGATCGAAACCAACGCTGCTATGTGAGCTGAAGAAGGGCTCTACCTTTTTGGACGCTCGGGTAATGATCGGTTCATTTTATAACCACAGACTAAGGAGAAAAAGATTCCACGAGAAAACCTACGGCTTATAAAGCGACGTTCATCTGGTGAAATGACTTAAAATTTGCATAAATAAAGCGGACGAATAACAACTTATCAGCCGGACAAGGCTTCGAGAGCGCAATGAGGTTCGCTGTGGAAGTGGAAGACCACTCTTGTGATTGGCTGATACGCAATTCGAGACCGACCGTCGTTCTAAAGCGAGAGTCTGCCACGCAGGCAAAAAATATTGCATAGTTAGAAAAAGAGGATCAGGAGAGTTCGAAAGCTCTGTCAAAAGTTTTTTGAAACTGTCCAAGTGTCCAACTGAGTTAACAAAACTCAAAGAAATCATGCTTGTGCGGTAAAAAAAGCTAGTGATTGAGTCTTTTAACTTCAAGGGAAGTCCCAGGATATACAGCTCTGCCCCGGACGACTGTCTTTCCAAAAACACTAATGGATACAAAAAAAAAGGTCACTTCAGACCTTACTGTGTCTTTAGTTAGGGAACCTGGTCTCGGCGATGGTCTTAACCTTCTGACACCATGTCAATTGGAGAGAACCAACCTCGACAGGAATCCCTTGGATGTTATTTCGGCGGAAGTATCAAGTATTTAGCTTTAAATGCGTCCAAATCATAAATAGATTTCTTGAAACCACATGACAGCCTCAAGCAAAGCAATTCGGACGTAAAGGTCTAAAGAAACTTTTAGACAAAGGGTACCTACATACCTCATGGAAGGGGTGTGTTCAAGAGTCAGTGTCAATCTACCAAACAGGTGTAAGACGCCCAATAGGTGATTCTGATCTACCTCGACCAGCAACACTCCAAAAAGGAAGGTCGCTCAAGACGACTGTCAAAAAATCGGTATAATACCATCGCGAAGCCTGACAATTTGGGGCCAATGGCCCAAGGAACATATAACAAGAGGTTCCTAGGTTGAACAGATAAACCCGACTAACCTTCTTATTAAGTATAAGACCAATTATAAAAGAACTAGAAGACTTGCGGAACATGGATGAACCTTCTTCGGTAACGTAAAAAGATGCCAACTCAAAGCACACAGATTTGCCCTAGGTATCTCCCTATGAAAGACACTTAAATAAAGGAAATCCTGGGCCTTGTGAAAGACCAAAAGAAATACCAAAATAAAGGCCAACAGCCTCGTCAAACAGTCAGACTTCTACCACCGTTTGCTAAGTACCTAAAGTAATTTTTGGTACTCGTTTGAAAATAGTCTAGAGGTTTTGCATGCAAAAGTCTTTAACTTAAAGAGAACTTGTAAGCCGGTTGAGAAATATCCGAGGAAAGACTTCTTCGTGCATGCGTGCTGCAAGTTCTCTATTCGCCTAGAGTCTAAATCATTCATCGGATTAGAGCCCCAAGGGTCTTCAGTTCTTTTCGAACTCTTTCACTTTAAATTCAAAATAAAAGTTGCGTTGAGTTGTGTTGGTTGTTTTAAAATACTCAAGACACTCACTTAGGTATCAAGGAGTCGCTACTGTCCGGAAGGGAATCTGTGGGAACTGAGGTTCAGCCAATAATCCTACCTTTTGAGAGCGGTCTTTAAATAACTGTCGCCAGTTTCAAGTTGTTTAAAGTCCTCTTTCAGTTTTAAGCCCGCTACGTAAGGCATTGGCGACCTCTACTGGGCTGCTCCTCTTTGATGAAATCAAAGAGTCTTAAGTGGAACAAGATGTCTCGTTTGTTCTAAAGTCATAGTTTGAAACCACGGGCGCAACGCATCTCTTTACGAGAGCAACGCGACGAAATTATTTTGAGTCTTGAATGTTCTGTGAGCTATTGCTCGCTCTCGGATACAGTAGTTCGACTACAGGTTCCTGTCGCTGTACAGCTTGAAAAGTCTGCTGTTGGATCTCCACCCTTAAGCCCGGGGACTCAAGAAAGAATTAGCGTTCAAGGCGACCAAGGCAATTTTTACAATAGTAAAATAAATAGGCCCAATAGGACCCTATAGCTAACTTTTCACAGCCATTCGTTTTCGTATGTAAAGGACCTACAATTGTACGCTGAATTACATAGCCTTGTCAGGTAGGTATACTCTCGATTGGCTGTCAAATGTTTGCGAGAAGTCACCAAATAAAAACAGTAGAAGTTTCTTTCCGGTGAGTGAACCCGAGACCCCTCACTCTCTACTATAACCGGTATTTTGCGCCCATGATTTCTATAGCCGCTTTCTAGGATCTCTAAAGGTAGATACAACTTCGACTTCTCGGTCTTCTAGGATCTCTAAAGGTAGATACAACTAATAAAGCTTCGACTTCTCGGTCTTCTAGGATCTCTAAAGGTAGATACAACTAATAAAGCTTCGACTTCTCGGTCTAGGGCAAGGGTGATTAAAGCAATAAATCCTCGACTGAGTAGACAGACTTGTTTGATTGTTTGTAGCCCGCACCAAGTGAGGAGAAGTAGCAGTTCAAAGTAGTATTGCCAGTACATCCACTTAAGGCTAACGCCTTTGCAAACGTCAATTCGTTCCAGGTCAAGTCAGGTCTTCAAGAACTTTAATACTATCCATTGCCATGCCGAGGAAATGGGTAACAATAGGACACAACTAAACAAACGGACGTGAACCCTATCCTTTTCATCCCACAGCAAGAAATAGATAAAGATCCAGCTTTACCCTCGAAGAAAAAAGCGCTTTTATGGAACCATGGTTAAAAAAAAAACTCCAGTCGCATTGATTTAGAAAACTCAAAAACTACGCACCTCTAAGTTTCCAACGGATATCTCTTCGACCCATTTTCTGTATAGGCGCACCATATCGGTGGAACAATTCCAGAGAGATCTCCTTTACTTTTAAGGATTTATCTCATTCAAGGAGCCAGTCTTTTGCTTCTTCCTTTGCTTGGGTTCATCTGCGTTAATTAAAGAAACTTTTTCCGTGTGTTGTGCATCTTCAAGTTTCTCTCACTCGCTCTGAATGGAAATCGAACAAAGGAAAGCCGAAACCTATCCTCGGTTCATTGAGCATGAAAAGAAAAAAAAAACTCCTTTTAGCCAGACGGAGGGAGAGTTCTTTCCTTGACTTTTCCAAAAGAAATCCACAGCAAAAAAAAAGAAGGATGCAGAACCGACAAATAATGGAAACGACTCCCAGTGTAAAGAAGAATAAGGCAATCCGCTGGATATTTATAGCGCACATTTTGCGGTAGCCATTGGCATAGGGAGGACCAACACTGCCACTTTAAGAGTCCATTGGCGTGCAGATTAGGGGTATCGTCTATGTCGCATTCACTTTTAAAAGTGTCAGCAAATTAATAAGTCGTAAAAAAGTTTCGCTTCGTCGTTTCGTCGCGCCGTCCTGCAACAGTCGGTAGTATAAATTTCAATCGAAGGTGGAATAATCAAATCAGCGGGGTGGGAATGGTAAAACTTTTCCACCGCTTAAAATATCCGAGTGACTTCGGGGGTACGAGTATTTAGGGTTCATTATTTTAAGATTTAGATTCTCTGTCAGCTGGTACAATGGCGCGGGATACTCGCATAATGTCCTTGCGGAGGATATAAATAGAGAGTGAGTACGTGTGTGTGTATGAGAAGAGAAGGAGTCTATAAAAACATCACTTAAGGTTGATATATTGGAAACTTATGGTGTACTTGCGACATTCGGAGAGACTATGAAATTCTGCTCAAGCCTTAAGAATTATAAGCTGTTCCATTGGGATGTACGTTGTTAACAGAGTTGTGCGGGGAGGTTTATTGCAGGCGCATATATAGCGAACATTTGGTGCTAGTTTTCTGGGCGAATGTGTTTTAAAATGCAGTCGCTGAGCCTACGGGACTGTAGGTCCCTGGAAGTATACCCAACGAATTATTTAACCTCCGGAGTTCGGATCATCAAAGCTTGATGAAGGGTGCTTACAACAATAAGCAGCAAGACAACTCGCCAACAAAGTGGCGCTTCAAAGTGGGACGAGAGGAGGATTCTCGGTTTTTCAGAAGGAAATGGAGGGAGCAAGAAAACCCGCCCGATAGAGGATGGGAGACTGTCATATATTGAAAAGGGAGCCTTGTGTAGAGGCTGTCTTGATATGAAGAAACCACTTCCGCCGAATAATAAACGGTGAAGGCGTTTCGAATTTCAAATAAACCTTCCAATTTGAACGATGAAAATGAAATCATTACTCCCGTTGACAAGACTTAAACTAAGTGAGGGTAGCAATACCTAAACGTAGGTGTCAAGTGTCATAAAAAGTCTGGACGAGTAGGCCTTCCGATGGAACTATTAAAGGAAGCCGGAGACGACTTGCTCCAACACCAGTTTGATAAACGAAACCTCAGAAACCTTTCCATAAGAAAGGAGACCCCCTAAACTGCACCAACTATAGATTCATTCTACCCCCGCCTATAACCTCTGCAACCAGTCGGTGGTTGCAAGAAAGTTGGTCCGACGTCCCGTCTGAAGGGCAGAGATAAGAACATAATGATAGACAGCTATCAAAATCAGATATTAAAAGAAGTGCATCTCTTGCCAAACAGTTTTTCTTTGGCCTAAAAAGGCACTTGAGTGGGATCAAAATCAAGTAGGATCTAGGATCCCCGTGCTGCTATATCGAGCATGGCCGTTGATGACGGTGGATGGGAGATATATTTGGCAGCATTGATCGCAAAATTTATCGAATGATTTTCAGATCCGTTTGCGTTGGCCGGCTACAGTGACCTGGCAGGAAAGTAAATAAAAAATGCGAAACAGTCGCCTGTAAATGTAAATTTTACTACTTTTATTCAAACTCGGACAGACAATGCAGTTCAAGAAGACCTTGCCGCTAATTTTTGCCCAAGTGGAGTCGCTAAAGTCGCTGACTGGAACTTATTTGATTGATGCCCAGGAAACCTTTTCCTGGTCTTAACATGTTCATCTGTTCTTGCGTTGCCGTCATTTGCAACATACTGGGTCACTTGTATAACTGGGCACCCTAACAAGTGTATGATGCTGGCTACCACCAACAGTAGTTGAAAGCTATCGGATAGATAGAGCTGACATACTGTCCACAGAGGGACATCATAACCACTTTCAATGACACGTATTAGAAGGTGAAAGCTAAATTGGACACATTATAGCTGCCTATCCCTATCCCTATCCCTATTTATTTGTAAGTAAGTTTCCTATCTTTGAGAATAGGCTAAGAAGAGCTTCAGTGCTTGGTAGGAAACGGAGTAAAAACTCTTTGCGAAACCACCTGGCATTTTTAAAAGCAAGCAATGCTGCCTTCAGTTGAAGCAATCACTGCAATCACGGCAGTTTGCAAACCAAGGCTCAGTAATTTCATTTCTTTTCTTCGTTGGCTACGCTTATGATATTATATTAACACGAAGACCAGAAAGGGTCCTAGAGCCTTATACGAGGGTATTTCGAAAGAGGAATCAGTCCCAAAGTGCATCCGAAACGACTCAAAGCTGAAATTAAAATTCCAATATTTCAAATCGTTACCATTTTTTATTATCAACAAAACTTATTGAAAAACAGAAAATAAATAAATCCCAATACAAAAATACACTTCCATAACAAAAATAAAATAAAAATCTAAAATCTACAAAAAAGAAATAGTATAAGACCCCTGAAATTCTTAAAATCCCTATAAAAATATTCGAAAAGTATTGGACAGGGATAAAATGTGATTGCACAAAGGGCACCGTCCCGACTGTAGGATAATCGTATGGATACATGTTCTGCAGAACACATGTCCACAAATTGTCGCCACCGGCACATCGTTCAAGTACGGCTCCAGGCAAATGGCACACATAAACTTGGTTGCCCTCGACGGCGATGCTGGGAATGTGTTCTTTTTCTCCTTGTGCCTCCTCGCAACAGGAATGCGATTGTCATTCGATTGGGGATCACATGCTGGATGCAGAGCTGGATGTGAAATTTCGGCTGCAACAGATGGGCTATTCCTTTCGGTTTTGATAACCGTCATAAGTTCCTCTGCGGTTTTCAACAGTTCCTGTAGCGTTGTCAATCGGTTGTCGTCCTCTGTGGCCATGATCGATGGATTGGAGTGAAATTCTGTGATTCAGGAGGAGGGTTTTTAAAAATATGTGTTTCCTTTTCGAGTTTTTTTCCAACAATGAAATTGAATTTGGCTTCGTAGTTTTTCTATACTCATTTGTTTGAAAATTATTTCGACGATGATGTGTTTGGGTTGTAGAGTGTTTTTGAGTTGGAAGCAATATCTTTTGAAACACATTTGATGGTTATATTCGAAAAGAGCGTGTTTGAGGTGTTAGCTTCGGTTAGTCAGCAGTTTTGGTGGCAAAGCTGAAGACATGCTACGTTGAAGGGAAGGCCATCATTGAACTCATTCACCCATTGTACCCATTAGACCGTCAAGTCTTGGATTCTAAAATTTTTTACTGGTCGTCGGTTTTCACCAGGACATGCTCAATTGTTCTAGTGCGGTACAGGATCAACCGTTATTGGTTATTATTGGTAACGATTGTGAGAGAATTTTTAACGACCGGCTCTCGTTAAAATTTTAAATGGCAACATTTTCACAATCAAGTGGAGAGGGACAAAGCGACTGCTTACAACTTGTCATTAGAAGTGCCGCCCTCGACGTTTTTCAATTACCACAGTGAAGCTCCAATTTTGACAACGAGAACGGCTGCCAAATGCAGCTAAAAACGAACCCTAATAACCAATATTGCAGATCGAAACCAACGCTGCTATGTGAGCTGAAGAAGGGCTCTACCTTTTTGGACGCTCGGGTAATGATCGGTTCATTTTATAACCACAGACTAAGGAGAAAAAGATTCCACGAGAAAACCTACGGCTTATAAAGCGACGTTCATCTGGTGAAATGACTTAAAATTTGCATAAATAAAGCGGACGAATAACAACTTATCAGCCGGACAAGGCTTCGAGAGCGCAATGAGGTTCGCTGTGGAAGTGGAAGACCACTCTTGTGATTGGCTGATACGCAATTCGAGACCGACCGTCGTTCTAAAGCGAGAGTCTGCCACGCAGGCAAAAAATATTGCATAGTTAGAAAAAGAGGATCAGGAGAGTTCGAAAGCTCTGTCAAAAGTTTTTTGAAACTGTCCAAGTGTCCAACTGAGTTAACAAAACTCAAAGAAATCATGCTTGTGCGGTAAAAAAAGCTAGTGATTGAGTCTTTTAACTTCAAGGGAAGTCCCAGGATATACAGCTCTGCCCCGGACGACTGTCTTTCCAAAAACACTAATGGATACAAAAAAAAAGGTCACTTCAGACCTTACTGTGTCTTTAGTTAGGGAACCTGGTCTCGGCGATGGTCTTAACCTTCTGACACCATGTCAATTGGAGAGAACCAACCTCGACAGGAATCCCTTGGATGTTATTTCGGCGGAAGTATCAAGTATTTAGCTTTAAATGCGGCCAAATCGTGAATAGCTTTCTTGAAACCAAATGAGGCTGAAGCAAAGCAATTCCGACGTAAAGGTCTAAAGAAACTTTTAGACAAAGGGTTCCTCATGAAAGGGGTGTGTTCAAGAGTCAGTGTTAATCTATTAAACAGGTGTAAGACGCCCAATAGGTGATTCTGATCCACCTCTACCAGCAACACTCCAAAAAAGGAAGGTCGCTCAAGACGACTGTCAAAAAATCGGTATAATACCATCACGAAGCCTGACAGTTTGGGGCCAATGGACCAAGGAACATACAACAAGAGGTTCCTAGGTTGAACAGATAAGCCCGACTAACCTTCCTATTAAGTATAAGACCAATTATAAAATAACTAGAAGACTTGCGGAACACGGATGAACCTTCTTCGGTAACGTAAAAAGATGCCAACTCAAAGCACACAGATTTGCCCTAGTTATCTCCCTATGAAAGACACTTATATAAAGGAAATCCTGGGCCTTATGAAAGACGAAAAGAGATACAAAAATTAAGGCTTACACCATCGTCAAACAGTCAGACTTCTACCACCGTTTGCTAAGTACCTAAAGTAGTTTTTGGTACTCGTTTTGAAAATAGTCTAGAGGTTTTGCATGCAAAAGTCTTTAACTTAAAGAGAACTTGTAAGCCGGTTGAGAAATATCCGAGGAAAGACTTCATCGTGTATGCGTGCTGCAAGTTCTCTATTCGCCTAGAGTCTAAATCATTCATCGAATGAGAGCCCCAAGGGTCTTCAGTTCTTTTCGAACTCTTTCACTTTAAATTCAAAATAAAAGTTGCGTTGAGTTGTGTTGGTTGTTTTAAAATACTCAAGACACTCACTTAGGTATCAAGGAGTCGCTACTGTCCGGAAGGGAATCTGTGGGAACTGAGGTTCAGCCAATAATCCTACCTTTTGAGAGCGGTCTTTAAATAACTGTCGCCAGTTTCAAGTTGTTTAAAGTCCTCTTTCAGTTTTAAGCCCGCTACGTTAGGCATTGGCGACCTCTACTGGGCTGCTCCTCTTTGTTGAAATCAAAGAGTCTTAAGTGGAACAAGATGTCTCGTTTGTTCTAAAGTCATAGTTTGAAACCACGGGCGCAACGAATCTCTTTACGAGAGCAACGCGACGACATTATTTTGAGTCTTGAATGTTCTGTGAGCTATTGCTCGCTCTCGGATACAGTAGTTCGACTACAGGTTCCTGTCGCTGTACAGCTTGAAAGGTCTGCTGTTGGATCTCCACCCTTAAGCCCGGGGACTCAAGAAAGAATTTGCGTTCAAGGCGACCAAGGCAAATTTTACAATAGTAAAATAAATAGGCCCAATAGGACCCTATAGCTAACTTCTCACAGCCATTCGTTTTCGTATGTAAAGGACCTACAATTGTACGCTGAATTACATAGCCTTGTCAGGTAGGTATACTCTCGATTGGCTGTCAAATGTTTGCGAGAAGTCACCAAATAGAAACAGTAGAAGTTTCTTTCCGGTGAGTGAACCCGAGACCCCTCACTCTCTACTATAACCGGTATTTTGCGCCCATGATTTCTATAGCCGCTTTCTAGGATCTCTAAAGGTAGATACAACTTCGACTTCTCGGTCTTCTAGGATCTCTAAAGGTAGATACAACTAATAAAGCTTCGACTTCTCGGTCTTCTAAGATCTCTAAAGGTAGATACAACTAATAAAGCTTCGACTTCTCGGTCTAGGGCAAGGGTGATTTAAGCAATCCATTCTCGACTGAGTAGACAGACTTGTTTGATTGTTTGTAGCCCGCACCAAGTGAGGAGAAGTAGCAGTTCAAAGTAGGGTTGCCAGTACATCCACTTAAGGCTAACGCCTTTGCAAACGTCAATTCGTTCCAGGTCAAGTCAGGTCTTCAAGAACTTTAATACTATCCATCGCCATGCCGAGAAAATGGGTTATAATAGGGGACAACTAAACCAACGAACGTGAACCCTATCTTTTTCATCCCACAGCAAGAAATAGATAAAGATTTACCCTCGAAGAAAAAAGCGCTCTTAAGGAACCATGGTTAAAAAAAAAAACTCCAGTCGCATTGATTTAGAAAACTCAAAAACTACGCACCTCTAAGTTTCCAACGGATATCACTTCGACCCATTTTCTGTATAGGCGCACCATATCGGTGGAACAATTCCAGAGAGATCTCCTTTACTTTTAAGGATTTATCTCATTCAAGGAGCCAGTCTTTTGCTTCTTCCTTTGCTTGGGTTCATCTGCGTTAATTAAAGAAACTTTTTCCGTGTGCTGTGCATCTTCAAGTTTCTCTCACTCGCTCTGAATGAAAATCGAACAAAGGAAAGCCGAAACCTATTCACGGTTCATTGAGCATGAAAAGAAAAAAAATCTCCTTTTAGCCAGACGGAGGGAGAGTTCTTTCCTTGACTTTTCCAAAAGAAATCCACAGCAAAAAAAAAGCAAAAGAAAAAAAGAAGGATGCAGAACCGACAAATAATGGAAACGTATCCCAGTGTAAAGAAGAATAAGGCAATCCGCTGGATATTTATAGCGCACATTTTGCGGTAGCCATTGGCATAGGGAGGACAAACACTGCCACTTTAAGAGTCCATTGGCGTGCAGATTAGGGGTATCGTCTATGTCGCATTCACTTTTAAAAGTGTCAGCAAATTAATAAGTCGTAAAAAAGTTTCGCTTCGTCGTTTCGTCGCGCCGTCCTGCAACAGTCGGTGGTATAAATTTCAATCGAAGGTGGAATAATCAAATCAGCGCGGTGGGAATGGTAAAACTTTTCCACCGCTTAAAATCTCCGAGTGACTTCGGGGGTACGAGTACTCAGGGTTCATTATTTTAAGATTTAGATTCTCTGTCAGCTGGTACAATGGCGCGGGATACTCGCATAATGTCCTTGCGGAGGATATAAATCGAGAGTGAGTATGTGTGTTTGTATGAGAAGGGAAGGAGTCTATAAAAACATCACTTAAGGTTGATATATTGGAAGCTTATGGTGTACTTGCGACATCCGGAGAGACTATGAAATTCTGCTCAAGCCTTAAGAATTATAAGCTGTTCCATTGGGATGGACGTTCTTAACAGAGTTGTGCGGGGAGGTTTATTGCAGGCGCATATAGTGCGAACATTTGGTGCTAGTTTTCTGGGCGAATGTGTTTTAAAATGCAGTCGCTGGGCCTACGGGAGTGTAGGTCCCTGGAAGTATACCCAACGAATTATTTAACCTCCGGAGTTCTGATCATCAAATCTTAATGAAGGGTGCTAGCAACAATATGCAGCAAGATCACTCGCCAACAAAGTGGCGCTTCAAAGTGGGACGAGAGCCTATCTTGAGCTATACGTGCAAAAGAGGAGGGCCTCGGTTTTTCAGAAGGAAATGGAGCGAGCAAGAAAACCCGCCCGATAGAGGTAATAGAAGGAACACTGTTCCGAAGTTGGATGGGAGACCGTCATATATGATATGGAGAAACCACTTCCGCCGAATATTAAACAGTGAAGGCGTTTCGAATTTCAAATAAACCTTCCAATTTGAACGATGAAAATGAAATCATAATTCCCGTTGACAAGTAGTCTTAAACTAAGTAAGGCTAGCAATACCTAAACTTGGGTGTCATGTGTCATAAAAAGTCTGGACGAGTTGGCCTTCCGATGGAACTATTAAAGGAAGCCGGAGACGACTTGCTCCAACACCAGTTTGATAAACGAAACCTCAGAAACCTTTCCACAAGAAAGGAGACCCCCTAAACTGCACCAACTATAGATTCATTCTACCCCCGCCTATAACCTCTGAATGCCAGTCGGTGGTTGCATGCAAGAAAGTTGGTCAAGAGGTTCCCGGATGACGATTTACCAGCTTCCGACGTCACGTCTGAAGGGCAGAGATAAGAACATATCTAATGATAGGCAGCTACCAAAATCAGAGATCAAAAGAAGTGCATCTCTTGCCAAACGGGTTTTCTTTGGCCTAAAAAGGCACTTGAATAGGATCAAAATCAAGTAGGATCTAGGATCCCCGTGCTGCTATATCGAGCATGGCCGTTGATGACGGTGGATGGGAGATATATTTGGCAGCATTGATCGCAAAATTCATCGAATGATTTTCAGATCCGTTTGCGTTGGCCGGCTGTTCGAGAAGGAGTTTTCACAGTAAACCCTAACCTACAGTGAGCTGGTAAGAAAGTAAAAAAAAAGTGTGAAACAATCGCCTGCAAATGTAAATATTGCTACTTTGATCCCAACTCGGACAGACAATGCAGTTGAAGAAGACCTTGCCGGTAATTTTTACCCAAGTGGAGTCGGTAAATTGCTGACTGGAAAGACTTATTGATTGACTAGCTGACCCGTGCTCGCCTTGCTTCGCCAGAGTTCCACTTCTCAGATTTAAAACAAAACAATTAGCGTTAGGTATACAAAAAGATCCTTACCCGAAAAAAGAGAAGAAAAACTGTCA
Organism: Cheilosia urbana; assembly: GCA_946477585.1. NCBI lineage: Eukaryota > Metazoa > Arthropoda > Insecta > Diptera > Syrphidae > Cheilosia > Cheilosia urbana. Next base: position 27,176,465 of record OX297853.1, read on the forward strand.
GTAATGCGAGAAACAGATTAACACAGCGACTTTGAAAGCAACAGCAACAGCGAATTTAGGATGAGCTCCAACGTTGATGTCCCTAACTAACTTCTAACTTCTATTATTCCCTCTTAATCTCATTTACATTCCACTTGTTACTGTCAGTTGTTACAATTTATACCCCATCCCTCTCAATCCCATAACAAATATGCGCCACACTCGTTCACTTACTACTCAAACACAAACATCCTCAAGTTCAAATTAAAAAAAAAAAAAACAGAAAGCAAAACATAAAGCAAAAAAGGTGCAATTGCACAAACAGGTTTTGGCATGCACATGAATCACTATAAAATCAGAATCACTATAACGCATTTTAAATCACAATTACAACTGAGTGTGACTCCCTCTCAATCTCAATTACAGACCTATCTCTCTAATCCCATGTTCCATGCATCTCATTTACTCTACTACTCAACTCATTATTCATTAATGCGAGCAACAGATTAACACAGCAACAGCAACTTTGACAGAACCTTAGAACCAATGTATTTGAATTACTTTGAACATATTAGCACAGCAACATCGACAGCGACATCAACGTTAGAGCCAATCCTAAATTCGCTGTTGCTGTTGCTGTCGCTGTGTTAATCTGTTTCTCGCATTAATCTGTTTATCACAACACAAAGCCCAAAAGCAAAAGGTGCATAAAAAAAGAGAAAGAAAAAGCGCACCGCAGAAAGTGTACAGAGAGAGAAACAGGTTTTGCCGCACACACACACAAAATTTCCTCCACTCAACGCTGGAAAAATCCAACGATCTAGCTTCAATCGAACATTTTGCTTTTTCAATTGTATTAAATTTATAGTTTATTGCTTATTGTTCGACTTCAGGATAACATACAAAGATGATTTATGTCTTAAAATCTTTGTACATAATTGAACTTTGTATTAAAAAAAAAACCATTTCATTTGGATGAGTGATTCCGAAGCTAGGAGCTAGAAGGCATCCGAGAATTACAACTTTTCTTAGATATCAGCTTAGATTTCCACTTCCGGACAGCGAATAACGGTAAAACATATCCTATGTTCAAATCTAAACAATTTCCTATGCAACTGTGAAAACCGAAATCAAATTCGTGCAGTACTTTTTGAATCTATTCTTTGCTCACAGATTACAGCCGGAAAAAAAGTTACAGTTTTATTATAGTAAGGATACCCAGGAATACCTTTTCCTGGTCTTAACATGTTCATCTGTTCTTGCGTTGCCGTCATTTGCAATATACTAGGTCACCTGTATAACTGTGGGCACCCAGAACAATTGTACGATGCTGGCTACCACCAACAGTAGTTGAAAGCTATCGGATAGATAGAGCTGACATACTGTCCACAGAGGGGCATCATAACCACTTTCAATGACACGTATTAGAAGGTGAAAGCTAAATTGGACACATTATAGCTGCCTATACGCGACTACATTTGTCCTTACTCGAGTTGAGAGGGACACTTTGGTTGTCACTAAATAGACTGATCGAAGTGGATCACATTTCTAAGTTCCCATTTGAATACCACACTAGTGAGGTCGTGAGAATAATGTGAGTGAAGTCTTTTCCGCGTTACGTCGCCCTGCTAATATTTACACAGCTCATATGAAAAATATTATAGAAATTGTTAAAGATTTAGGAGACACTTCGTTTGCCGTAGTGCTAGGTGATTTTAATTTGCCTAATATTAGTTGGATGTATTCTCGCGAAGATAAACGTATTATTCCGTTTAATGTTTTTATGCATAAAGAAGTTGAAGTCATCGACACTATGTCAGCTAGTAATTGTCGTCAAATTAATGAAATTCGCAATGCTGCTGGTAATATTTTAGATTTAGTTTTTATTAGTGAAGAGCTTGAAGCTATTGTTACTGTAGCCGATTTTCCACTACTATATGACAACAGAATTCACCACAATACATTGCTAATTTCATTTAATCTGTCGATTTTAAATCCACTGTTACCAACATCTAATGAAAATTTTAAATTTGATTTCTTAAATGCAGATTACAATGCAATGAATATTTTTCTAAACAGGATAGATTGGGAAAATGTTCTTGACACAAGTAATCTATTTAATGCCTTTTCAGAATTTAAAAATATTGTTGATAGCGCGATTGTAATGTTTGTACCAACAAAACGTGTAAAAAAAATCAAATAAGCCTGTTTGGTTTAATAATAGCTTGTCTAGGTTAAAGAATTCAACTTGCAAGATGGGCAAACTATGTAAGTACGATCCATCCTTACGTCGCGAGTTTTGGCGTATGAAAAAGGAATATGATTTTTTGAAAAAATTCATTTACAAGCATTATGTTTCCACCATTGAAAGTAATATAAAACGCGATTCCAAAGCTTTCTGGTCGTTTTTAAATATGAAACGAAAATCTTTAGGAATACCGTCTTGCATGTCTCTAAACGGAATTTCCAGTCTCGATGTAAACCAAATTTGTAATATGTTTGCAACATTTTTTCAGTCAAATTTTTTTAATGAGCAAATTAATTGTCACTCCATAAATCAAACTGAACAATTAACTGATTTGGGTTTCCTTTCGTTAACTAATGAAGAAATCCTATCCGAACTGTCTTTACTTGACTCGAGTGTAAGTGTTGCACCGGACAATTTTCCGCCATTGTTATTTAAAACATGTAAACGTAGCTTAGTTAATCCTCTTAGGATTATATTTAACTTGTCTCTGAATAATGGCAAATTTCTTGACTGCTGGAAATACTCATTCATTACTCATATTGAAAATTATAGGCCTATAGCGAAGTTGCAATTGTTTCCGAAATTATTCGAGGCAGTTGTTAAAAAAAAGTTGTATTCGGCTGTATACAATTATATTTCACAATTTCAACATGGGTTTGTGAGTGGTAGATCGACCTCTACAAACTTGATCATCTTCACTAATTACTGTATTGAAAACATTGAAAAACGTCTTCAAGTTGACTGTGTCTATACAGACTTTTCAAAAGCATTTGATCGTGTGCAGCACAATGTGCTCTTAAAAATACTTGAAGTTTTCGGATTTCACTCTAACATTTTGAAATGGATTGGCAGTTACTTGACCAATCGCAAACAATTTGTCAAAATTGGATCTGTGCTCTCAAAACAAATTCAAAACTATTCAGGTGTACCCCAAGGAAGTCATATCGGTCCACTCCTCTACTCCTCCTACAAAACTATTAATTGTATGTCAGATGTCCTAGCGCTACAGAGTGATTTAGACCGAATAAATGACTGGTGTTTTCTCAATGGACTGTATTTTAACATTATGAAATGTTCAGTTCTTACATTCAGTAGAAAAAGATTCCCTATATTTTTTAACTACAAAATTCAAAATACAGTATTAAAAAGGGTATCCGACCAAAAAGACTTAGGAGTCATCTTTGATACCGAGCTTACCATTTCATTGCATATTGACTACATAGTCGGTAAAGCTAATCAAATGTTGGGTTTCTTATTTCGTAACTCTAAAGATTTCGATGATCCGTATTCCCTTAAAGTTCTCTACAATGCCCTGATTCGTTCTATATTAGAATACTGTTGTGTAGTATGGAATCCTTCTTACCGCAATGCCGAATTACGCATTGAAAAAATACAAAGAAGGTTTACCAAATATGCACTGCGTAAATTGGATTGGAATAATAATTTGCCACCCTACGAAAGCAGATGTTCTTTGATAAATTTGAAGCCTCTTTTTAAAAGAAGAACCTATTATTCTGTAATACTTGCTCATGATGTACTAACAGCCCATATAGATTGTTCATCTTTACTGTCCTTATTTAATATGTATGCTCCTTCTCGAATTCTTCGACCTAGGGAAAATTATTTCTTTAAACCAACGCGGCACAGGACAAACTATGGTCAAAATGATCCTATTACTATGGCTTGCGTGAATTATAATGCATATTGTAATTTGATTGATTTTAATATGAATAGAGAACATGTCAAATCTGTAATTTTAAATGAATTGTGAATATTGTTATTATTAAATATAATCAAATTGTTAACAATTTATCTATAATGTAAAGTAATCTAAACTAAGTTAACTTATAAGATGAAATGAAAATAAATAAATAAATAAATAAAAACTCTTTGCAAAACCACCTGGCATTTTTAAAAGCAAGCAATGCTGCCTCCAGTTGAAGCAATCACTGCAATCACGGCAGTTTGCAACCAAAGCCTAATTAAATTCATTTCTTTTAGGCAGTATATGCCCTTAAATTGAAGATGCCTAGAAACAGCTTTCTTCGTTGGCTACGCTTATGATATTATTAACACGAAAGCACGAACACCAGAAAGGGTCCCATAACTATCAACTATGTCCATGTCCATTCTAAATTAAGCCAGTGAGAAGTCGCAACTGGTTCGGATTCGCACTATCATCGATCTGCAAGTAGGTTCAAAGGCAATAGCCACAAAAGAAGGCGGTTGAGTACCGAGAGTTGAACTTACCAATACCTTCTGTTACGAGATTATTTTGGGTTCCAAAAAGCTGCAAATATTATTAGCGTTGAACAAGAAATAAGGTGAAACAAGTTCAAAGGTATATCCTTGGTCGTGAGATTGTACAAAAGCAAAGCATTGTGGCAGTTGAACCACCAAGTAGAGGGAGCAGCCCCTAGACCAGTACTAGAGTTCAAGAAAATGAAATTAGAACCAAAAGAGTTTCCAGTCGGAGGGCCTTCCGGGTTTCTTCGATTTACCGCCTATTTTCATTCTTAGAAGTCAATGGCACTTGATGTTTGCCTGCCGCAAACTAAAAAGTTCATAACCTCAATAAAACCAGGTACCAAACGCGCACGACAAGCACATCGAACCGTCTTACTACAAACGGATACCTGTTTGTAAAGGACAATACATGATTGTCAGTTCAGGAAGGAGATGCCTTCCTAATCCAACATTCAAAGTCATTCTCAGCACTAACGTTTGGTATCAACACCAAAATCCGCCCGCAATTTAGTTACTTTGTTTACATACAAAAATATCACTTCCATCATCTAAATCGAATTATTAAATTTCACATTAGCGCCAGTGGTTTATCCTCGTCCTAAATCCACTCTAAGTGTGAAATCATTTCCACCGCCACTCAAACGGTCCCAGTCCCCTGCGCACGTAATAAATCAAAAATTAAATCCCACAATCTGAACACTCAACTTCAGTGATTCTGGGCGGCACGTTCCAAACAGACACACTCAACCGCACACAAGACAAGACCAAATCGGAGAAATCTCACCCTCTCAACTCAAAGGACTTACCTCGATGTGAGAAGTGTCACTTTGGTGCCAGCTGGTGACTTTAAATAAAGTTGGATATCACCACGACGATGGGAGGTAAGCGTGATTTTCGCCTGTACATGTTCTAAATAATTCACGGATAAGCAGTGCTTAACCGTTAGCTGCAGTGTGATGTAACCCCTCGCTGGAATGATCCTGAAATGGAGAGGGATTTATATCAGTTAGGCAAATTGATACTCAAATGAAACTTACTTGTCGACATGTGGCGCATTGATTTCACATCTCTGTTGCTCTGGCACAGTCTTCCAGTTACGTGCCAATTGCACCATGGCAGCGGCGTCCATCAGACCGTAGCCGAACGAATGGCTAATGCGACGACCCACTCCGTTCTTGGACCATGTGGAGTCTTTTAGATTGGCGGGTTTCGCTGTTCGCACGACGATATGCTGAAGGTCACGCCACGTGAGGTTTTGATTGGATTCTAAAACTAAAGCGGCTATGCCGGCTGCTAGGGGAGCCGACGCCGATGTTCCCGTATGCGAAACGGTACAGGAATGATGTAAATCTGTTGTCACAACCTGTTTTTCACTCTGGCCGCCACTACTGTAGGTCGTGGCTAGAGTTGAGCTGCACTTCTCAGAATACCACGGTACATGGCCTTCCTCTGTGGCGCTGGATATTGATAGCGTCCATATGGAGTTTGTGTATCCATCACAGTTGCAGTTGTCTAGTTCGCGACCGCCGTTGCCCGAAGCCCAAATGAAGATGCTACCCTTGCCGCTGCGTCCCTTTGTGACACCTTCGATGAAGGCTCTTGACGCTAGCTCACCGGGACCGTCGACGGTCTTGCCATCATCATCTGGTCCCCACGAGGCACTGTAGATGTCAATGTGCTGTGGGTTCAAGCTCAGCGAGCGAGCTTCAACAGCATCGGTCACATCACCATCCAACATGCGAACTCCACCGACACTAGCGCCATAGGCAATGCCAACTGCACATATTGAGTTGTTCGCCGTGGCGGCCACTTCTCCAGCACAACGGGTACCGTGGCGATTCGAGTCTGTCATGTCGTAGTGTGGCATCGGGTCCGGATCGTGCCCGTTGACGTCGTATGAGGCTTTAGGGTCCTACAGATAAAAAAAAGTACTCAGAGTTTGACCCTTTTAAGTTTATATGCGATAGACTTACATAGTTCGCTTCGATATCGGGATGATCGGACTCCAGCCCATCGTCGAGTATTGTCACAACCACTCCTTTGCCGGTGATGCCACCCTTCCATGCTGGTATCACATTCATATCCAAGCCGCCGCCGCGATTCTGTAAGGCAGAAGCAATTAGAAAATCATTTTCAGAGACCTTTGAGCAAGACTTACCAAGTACCACATTTGCCCCCATTTCGGGTCGCTAAATTGCATGCTATCTACCAGCGATGGGGACCGGGGTGACGTCCTTGAAGGCCGCATTCGAATGAAGTCCCGTTTTTGTCGTCGCTTGGCCATCTGCTGCTTGGCCCAATGCACTCGATCGTCATCATCGAGCCGTTTCTGATGATGATCCGCTGGCAGGAGAGAACGCTTCGACACTCTACTATGCGCGAAGTGATAGTGATCGTCGAAGATCTGCAATGGCAAGAGATATGGGGGCGCAAGTTAGTCAAGTATAAAGAAAGGAAAGAAAGGAAGTTCCAATGAGAAAATCTTGTAATAGATCGAAGAAATATTGAAGAGTGAAACCAACCCCTTTAGATTAAAAAAAATATATACATTCATGCTGATGACATTACTTGTCATTAAGCACATTCTTGAAAATGCCGCCAGGTGGCGTCACTTTACACAATGATTCTCGAAGCAAGCTGCAAGAGTAATCTCACCAGATTTAACAGCGGACTTCTATCAAGTTATATACAGCTTAGAATGGGCGGCGAGTTCGTTATTTACTGAATTAAAAAAAAAAAACTAGATGGCGCTGTGGAAAATCATTGCGTCAGCGTAGTTTATAAGTATCAATATTTATTTGTAGAGCGAAGTCACAAGTCAAATGGTCAGTCTTAGTTCAAATGACTTCTATTCGCCCTCAGTCACTAAAGATCTCTTGCCATATTCCTAACTTTAAATAATCAATACAGATGGCGCAGCAGTAAAATAAACAACCGCCAACTTAGAAAAAAAAAAAAAAAAAAAAACAATACCCTCTAGTGAAGATCAATTCCAATCGAATCAAACTGTTTTCCAACCCCAATTGGCTCATTTTGAGACCCTTCGCCGACCTATGGAGTATTTACATCAGTTGAGTGATGATTCGTACAGATTGCGCTCCAATTTGGTTTTGATCTAGACTACAGTTAAAAATACTACGTTTCTCGGTCCGACTCTCACTTTGCACAACTTTGCTCTTGTCAAAAAAAATCAATTTCGCATCCGGATCTTTCTGTGAAATGTTTGGCTTTTTCCGAAGTATGTTCACATCAGTTGACTTTAAATTCAAACAGATGGCGCTACAACTGTGTGTCTATATGGACTTTAACGTCAATCAACTCAATGGTTAGTCAGCTGACGTTTTTGATACATGTCGAGCTACAGAAAATGTGTCTAATTGGAGTTGGAGAGTGTTGAGAGTTGAGCCATTAGCCACAAAGCACATGCTTTAAGCAGACTATATCTCACTTTAACCCACTTAGGTCATTGTGGAGGGTTTAGTGACAGTGGTGCAGTCTATTTCAGATAAACACTTGTGTGTTGATTTAACGCAGGCAATTCTAATAAAAAAAGGAAAATCTTTATCCAACACTACTTCATTAATTTTCCAAATAAAACTAGCCTTAAAAACCAAAATGAAATAAATAACAGAGGTGGTTATTCTTATTACAATTGAATGCTGCTTTGTTGCCGATAGAGGGCGTTATACTTATACGATACTTCGTTAATTTCTATTACATATTTTTTTTTTTTAATCAAGCGAGTGCATCTAGATGGCGCTAGAGTAAAATGTGATAGAATTCCTCAGTCACAAATCAGTACGAACCTTTAAGTAGAAACCAACTAGCTAAATTCATTTCTAAATGCTATTCAGTTAATCCAATCTAGATCTATCACGAGATCTATTGCGATTTTGGGAATCATCGAGTTAATCTAGATGGAGCTGTCCGAGAAATTAAATTAAAACTTTAACTAACAACCCACTAAAGTCAGAAAATACTTTACAACTTAAAGAACTTTACGGCACACTGAGGTCAGATTGTGTTTATTGATTGGAGGTACTCACAGATGGCGCTACAATTCAGGCTTGATTTTTACTCAAATCCACCTGCAGTCCATCTGATCCTGAGACTCTAGATAACTGACAGTTTGTTGATTTTTAAAGGTTAGGGACAGGGTAACTAACGCTCTAGGGTAGTACTAGAAGACTAGAGATAGTAACGCTTTGGACTACTAATAGATGGCGCTACAATTCTTACATGATTCGAACCAAGGAACTCGCAGTTTGGTAGATAAGTTAGAATCAAACAGTTGACATCATTTCTTCTGGATAGCGCTACAACTTCTTAATGACTCGGAAGATACTTGCATTCTATCCGTTTGAGATCTAGATTGAGTTCATTAAGTAAAAATGCGGCAGCACTGTTCATTTATGTAGAAAAAACTGCATTATCTTTGCATGACGGCAGTTGTCATCTGCGATCATATAAGCAAAATGACAGTCAAATTGCGATCAACTCTGCATTGAATTTTGTTGTGTAGCCGAGTTGCAGGAAGATGGCAGGAAAAAATATGTAAGTAAAAAAAATGAAAATTTGTTAAAGTTAAAATAATCACTACATAGTATAAAACAAAGTCGCTTTCTCTCTCCCTATGTCCCTATGTAGGTATGCTTAAATCTTTAAAACAACGCAACGGATTTTGATGCGTTTTTTTATAATAGATAGAGTGATTGAAGAGGAAGGTTTATATGCATAATAACATCCATTAAATAGTGGAGAAATACTGTTATTTTTGAGGTTTCTAATGTGATGTCGTAAATAATTACATTTTTTCCGCTTACATTGCAAACGCAGAACAAAAATTCTGTTCACTTTTTTTTACTGCCACAGCATATATGATTTTTTTTGGCAAACTTGCAGCAGTAGGTTGAATCAATATTCCCTACATGGCATGTGCAAAAATGTTGCAATTATGAACTCGCCCCTAATTGCTTCCATATATTTTAGCCGTACAACTTATATATTCTTTCGACAATGCTGCTAGATGGCGCTGCAATGCACTTGGATCGCAGCAAACTAATAGGGTATAGGGGGCATACACGACTGCGACACGTCGCTGTAAACCAAGGAAAATTAAAAAAATGTTGAATTCACGCAGACGGTCGTTTCAAAGGATAGACATAAGATACACACGATACTGATAGAGACAAATATATTAATTTGCAACGACATGTCGTTGTCGTGTATGCTCCCTATAACAATCCACTGTAAGGCAGCACATAAGTAAATTAATGAATCTACTTGCCTGAGGCTACGTTTGATTTAGTTTACATTGCAGAATTCACACAGATGGCGCTTCAGTCACACTTACTCGTAGTCTTCTGCAGGCTTTTAAGTCTCGTCAAAAAAAAACTTTTGGTTGAGGACAGCTTCTGGTACCAAATGAAAAGAATTGCCATTCAGCGAAACAAATAATATTGGTAATATTTGCAACCTTTGAAGCATTAAGGGCCGAAACACAAATTTTGCATGGTGTTCGGTTACATAAGTAAGGTCGGGGATTTTGGCGAGCACGAAGATTGAACTGACATGAAAGCTTACTGCCCGCAAAGGCTTCGTACCCCATCGCCATTTTGAGGGACATAGAAAGAGATATAGCAAACATTCCTCTAACTAACTTTACTAACTACACTTTCTACCCCATGCCACTTGAGTGGATGCGCTATCGCGTCCCTTTTACTAAGGCTATTCCCACCGACTACATCCGCCTTGTCGGTGTAGGTAATGAAAATAATATAGAAACTTCTTTCTCAGCCCTAAGTCAGCCCATTTTTTGTAGGCGCAGTGGCTCAGTGGTTAGTGTGTTGGACTACTAAGCAAGGGGTCCCAGGTTCGAATCCTGCTAAAACCCAAATTCCAACTTAGGATTTTTTTCACTGCGCCACCTCTCGTGAACGTCTGACACACATCCGGGAGTACAACTGTCGAAAGAGCTTCTCAATTAGCCGTTTGGAGTCGGCATAAAATTGTAAATCCCGTTCCAAAAACACAAAACTCACACAAAACGAATGGTTGTGAGAGGCTAGGCCTAGGGTCCCTCCGGACCTGTTGCGCCAACTATTTATTTATTTATTTAAGTCAGCCCATTTAACGGGAGAACTTCATCGCGCGGCGCTAATCAAGAAGCCCATCATGACGCACTACCATTTTCTGGATCATAGTTCACCACATAGTTGTACATTAAAGTCTACGAGACGACTTTGTAGAGGGTCCTTAAAGTTATTTTACCTAAATTGACACACGATAAGGAAATGTTATATCACAAGGAATTAGCCCACGAAAATCCCCAAAAGTTTACCTGACATCGAGAGCAGACCTCTGCCAATTATCCCATCACATTGTGTGCGCTGTCCAGTCACCCATTTATTAAGTTAATTTACCCATTCCCCCACTCTTACTGAACACACGTATAGTTAGCCTTCCATTTGGTTATGCTTAACCAGTCAAGCAAACTCCCGTAGGTTGCTTTGAACACTCGTACATATGTTTGCCCTACGATGGCAGAATATCAATGCGCGTCCTCTTTCCGCAAAATATAAGCCTATCGCCCGGGTATACCAATCCATACTTAGTCAAGTCGAATATTAAATTTCATCAACTCCGCATCCTTGCGTCATGGTTTTGTTTGTTCTCTTTCCACCCCTTGTACGGATGAACTGCTGCTCACCGATGAAGACAATCTTGCAAAATTGTATTACCCACGTAATTACGAATGCCGATGTAAGGACGAGTGCTCTTTTACTAGGTCAGTAGTAGAGGTGTGCCTTCGGCACGTACAGTCAGTTGAAGGTGAAACTCATCGATTAATTACGAAATCCTTAAGGCATTTTCTTGGGTTAATTTCTACCGTACCTATACACTGTGCATGGAATTATATCCTTTTGGCGAAATGTGTGAATATCCTTACAGAAGGTTCATTCTCTTTAGGAACGCCTTTCAAGAGCTCTCCTTTGAGTATAGACGTCATGATGATGTTTCTGCTGGGGCATACGGTTAATATGCACTTTCACCCTCGTGTGGGTTTAATCGAAAAGAGCCTTTTTTCCGGGTACTATACGGAGTTATGAATTATTTTGCTCGCTCTATTGTGTGTATGCTTTCCTTGGGGAAGATTACAAAATCCGCACGACGACGACTCCACTCCCACGCCTAGGTGGTACTTAACAAATATGTGCGATGGGCGCCACACAGAGAATGGTTGAGGAAATCCATTATCCTTTGGTTACAAGATGGGAGGGAGGGAGTGTGTGTGTGTTTTTTAACACTTTTTGAAAGGGAAATGTTTTTGGCGATAATATGCTTCCGTAGTTGGGGTGGAGCTGGGATTTTTCCCTTCTCCCACAGAGGGTGATGGGGTAGGCCAAGTGGCGGATAAATTGAGTCAACATTTGAACAGAAGCAAATGACATTAATTTTGCCGGTTGGCAGTTGTCGTTGTAATAGTTGACAAAGGGCACTCGTTTGGAGTGACAAAATTGAATTGTGACGGGAAATGATTGAGCAGGCAGATTTTCGGACGAAGTATCATCGTCTTCCTGATGGATACGGGTCTATATGTCTAAGAAAAATGTCGCCTTGAAGTAAATTCTTCCTTCTGGAGATTTATTTGTAGAAGTCTTCGTCGGACTTGCGATTAGTCCAATGAAGGTATTTAAACTCAGGCCACGTTTTTTTTTTTTATCAACCAAAAGGAGACCAACAGAAATGTGTGAATACACACGTCACAAGAATAGAGTCGTATGAGGAAGCTTGCTGCGAGCAAAAGGTAGAGGTGGCAAAGTATCTGTCTCTGTTTTTTTTTTTTTTTAAATATATAAGCCACCCGTAAGATAGTTCTCTGCTACAAGTTTAACTCCCCTGGAGATAGGGAGATAGTTACAGTTATTGCGAAGCATCAAAGACGTGGCAGGAATAGTTAAAATTCCACGGAAGTATATGTGCGACTTTTGCTCATACCAGTTACTTCTATACCGACTAAGCAGGCTCTCAGCTCCCGAGAGTTAAAGACCATTTAGCAGCTTCTTCAAATAAAGTGGGAAACATTGAGGAAGACACAATTGCATCTTTATGAGGATGGAAACAAAATTCACGAATACAGACGGAGATTAGATAAAGAATGAGAAGAGGCTTTAGACTGGCACAAAGCGAAGGCCAACATTCGGTATTAACGATTGGATGGCCTTGTCATAAAGTGGATAATTAATTTCGTGACAATTTTAATGTCTTATGACAATTTGAAAGAAAACTTCTAGAAAACTGTAACCTACAACTAATCTGCGAGCTTGAAATGTATTTCATAAGTAATTAAGGTCATCAAAAAACAAGTCAAATCGACTCGAAATTGCTTTAAACAGAAGTCGAAATCGAGTCAAAAATGCTTTCAAATGATCGCCAAACATCGCGTCGCAGAACTCATCCAGAAGCTCCTCAAAAAAGCTATCAAAATGTGTCGAATAACTCGTCAAAAATGCCTTCTAAAATAATCGAAAAATGCGTCAAAAAACGGGTAAAAAATACGCTAAATAGAAGTTGAAATCGAGTCGAAATTGCTTCGAGAAGCGCGTCAAACAACTCGTCGCAGAACGAATCCAGAATATTTTCGAAGAGCCATTAAAGCACTCGTATAAAAAGCCTTCCATAATGTTCGGCAAATGCGTCAAAAAAACGTCAAAACTGCTTCAAAAAGAGGTCGAAATTGAGTCAAAAATGCTTTAAAATGAGCGTCAAAGAACGCGTCGCAGAACGCATCCAGAAGCTCCTAAAAAAGGTATCAAAATGTGTCGAATAACTCGTCAAAAATGCCTTCTAAAATAATCGGAAAATGCGTTAAAAAACGGGTAAAAAATACGCTAAATAGAAGATGAAATCGAGTCGAAATTGCTTCGAGAAGCGCGTCAAACAACTCGTCGCAGAACGAATCCAGAATATTTTCGAAGAGCCATTAAAGCACTCGTCCAAAAAGCGTTCTATAATATTCAGTAAATGTGTCATAAAACGTATCAAAACTAGGTCAAAATTGAGTCAAATATGTTTTAAAATGACCGTCAAACAACGCGTCGCTGAACCCATCCAGAAGCTCCTCAACAAAGCTATCAAAATGTGTCGAATAACTCGTCAAAAAAGCCTTCTAAAATAATCGGAAAATGCGTCAAAATACGGGTAGAAAATACGCTAAATAGAAGTTGAAATCGAGTCGAAATTGCTTCGAGAAGCGCGTCAAACAACTCCTCGCAGAACGAATTCAGAATATTTTCGAAGAGCCATTAAAGCACTCGTATAAAAAGTCTTCCATAATGTTCGGCAAATGCGTCAAAAAAACGTCAAAACGTCTTCAAAAAGAGGTCGAAATTGAGTCAAAAATGCTTTAAAATGATCGTCAAACAACGCGTCGCAGAACGCATCCAGAAGCTCCTCAAAAAAGCTATCAAAATGTGTCGGATAACTCGTCAAAAAAGCCTTCTAAAATAATCGGAAAATGCGTCAAAAAACGGGTAGAAAATACGCTAAATAGAAGTTGAAATCGAGTCGAAATTGCTTCGAGAAGCGCGTCAAACAACTCGTCACAGAACGAATTCAGAATATTTTCGAAGAGCCATTAAAGTACTCGTATAGAAAGCCTTCCATAACATTCGGCAAACGCGTCAAAAAAACGTGTCAAAATTACATACAAAAAAGTCAAAATTGTTTCAAAACTAGGTTGAAAACCTCTTTAAAAAAGAAATCAAAATGTGTCGAATAACTCGTTAAAAAAACCTTCAAAAATATTCGGGAAATGCGTCAAAAAACGTTCACAAGTACGACAAAAAATAGGTTAAAATTGCTTGACTTTTTAAAAATTCTTTCAAAGCACTCGTCGCTTATAAAATGCTTGCAGGTGTTTTACTCCATGATCTGCATTGTAACTCACCTCTAACCTTTTTCACACTCACTGCTGTTCATTAGGGATCAAAAGTCCGTACAACTGATCACTTTAAAAAAATTAATGCCCACCTCTTTACTGATGAAGATTTGTCTGTCCATATTATCTAAAACAACACGACCTTCCACCCGACTACAATTAGCTTCAAGCCAACGACAAGTTTGTCTTAACCTTATTCTTCTTATTCCTATTCAACTTATTCCTGTCGGCGTAAGACTCCGCCTGACTCTCTAAACTTTGACTATAGGTTTAGCACCGCTGCGAAATCACATGCACTGTCAATCTTTTTCCCTAATGAAGCTGACAGCTACAACATTTTTTCCTTCCTTCTTTGTACGAAGGCTATGCTTCTCAACCAAACAGCCAAGCATGATAAAGGCCCATAGCTGAGGCTTTTTGATGCTACCTGCACCCAACAGTGATTTGAATTAAAAAAAAGCCTTGGGTCAGAGTCAGGCGAATATATATTTGAGCTCAAGTCCAGTGGATGGTTAAAAATATAATGGGCCTCGAACCGTAGCGCCTTCAAAACAATTAAGTTAATAAGGTTGCAAGCCGTCTTAGAAGTTTCAAACTTACATGCTCTGTGAGATCTGAGATGACATATATATCCACCCCAATTGTAAAAAAAGACTCGAATCGATTTACATTTAGTGTCATAATTTATGACCCCAGTGGATTAGGCTTCAAGATTTATTTCTATGAGCTCTTAAAGCAAAAAAGAAAGAACATCCTCCACTCTAGCTTTTAAAAATGAAAACCAATCACAGTCAGCTATCTCCATGGCAACCGACATCGCCACCAACCCGTTTGACGTTTAATATAAAATTCTCATTCAAATTAGAAAAATGTCACTCCTCAGAGCAGCGTTTGAAAAAGCCTGTGGCAGTTTCTACAACCAACACCTGACCAACATCAAGGCATCCTTGGCCCAAATAGCTATCCAGACGCTCTTCCATCGATGGAAAAGTAAGTATCAATCTAGCTTTCCAACTGATGATGAGTTTTGCCTCTTTTTCAGAAGTCACCGACAAGCCATCGCCAGATGTACCTCATCGCCCCAAACCCACTGGCAAAGGTTGGTATCCCGATCCGGAGTTTATGTCCCAAAGTGCCGGCGCAGTCTTCTATCCCGACGAGAGCAGCAAAAACCACAAGCACACCCCGTACACGGGCAAAATGCGACCCACAGTCGACAAAACCGTCCGCAACAGCTTCATCAACTTCGGTCCTATTCACCCGGCCGCACACGGCGTCCTGCGACTAGTACTCGAACTCGATGGCGAACAAGTAGTAACCGCCGATCCCCACATCGGACTCCTACACCGTGGCACGGAGAAGCTCATCGAGCACAAGACCTACCTACAGGCGCTACCCTACTTCGACCGACTGGACTACACTTCGTGCATGTCGTGCGAGAACTGCTACTCGCTGGCTGTGGAAAAGCTGCTCAACATAGAAGTCCCACTGCGGGCCAAGTACATCAGGACCATGTTCGGCGAGGTGATGCGCCTCACCAACCACATCGTTGCCGTATCGTCACAGGTGCTCGACTGCGGCGGGATAACTCCACTCTTCTGGCAGTTCGAAGAGCGCGAGAAGCTCTACGAGTTGTGTGAGCGGGTGTCAGGTGGTCGCATGCACAGTGCGTACATTCGTCCCGGTGGAGTCGCATCTGACATCCCCATAGGCCTGCTGGACGATCTCTATGAGTTTTGTATCAAATATCCGGAGAGGCTGGACGAACTGGAGGATCTCATCACTTCGAACCGAATATTTCTGGCCAGGACCGTGAACATTGGGCGGATTACCACCCATGATGCCATGAACTACGGTTGTTCGGGTGTCGTTCTGCGCGCCACCGGTGTCAAATGGGATCTCCGCAAGACACAACCGTACGACGCCTACGACAGAGTCGAGTTTGACGTACCTGTCGGCTCGCAGGGCGACTGCTACGACCGGTACCTCTGCCGCATCGAAGAGATGCGTCAATCGGTGCGCATCATCCACCAGTGCCTGAACGCAATGCCTGCTGGCGAAATCAAAACCGACGACCACAAGGTGTGCCCGCCGAAACGCGCCGAAATGAAGAGCTCTATGGAAGCCCTGATCCATCACTTCAAATACTTCAGCGGGGGCTTCCCAGTGCCACCGGGACAGACGTACACAGCTGTTGAGTCCCCCAAGGGCGAGTTCGGCGTGTACTTGGTGTCGGATGGCACTGTACGGCCGTACCGATGCAAGATTCGATCCGCCAGCTACCCCCATTTGGCGCTGCTGGCGTCCATCGCACCGAATCATTTTCTCGCCGACATCCCGTCGATCCTCGGCTCGTTGGACATTGTTTTCGGAGAGATTGACCGCTAATTACTGTGAATAGTACATGCATGTGTGCGGGTGTTTGTCGTTAATAAAATTCAAATGAAATGCGATACAACCATCGTCATTATCCTTTGTTACTATCCTGTCCCTCGATGTTAATTACAGCCTCATCAAGTAGCCAATTATCACAACTCTGGCGATTAATTCTCTAATCCCGGACGCAGACACAAAAATCCAGCATGGATAGAGGACGAAAGAAGAAACGTAGCAGAGAAACGCTAATTAATCAACTCGAAGGTAGATGGTTTAATTGAATTGGACCATCGGGAATTGGTGTGTGTGTGTGTGTGTGTGTGAGGACGTGTGTTTGGGTAGCGGCGTATTTGTAGGGACATGACAAGGGACATTTTTAAGTTGACAGGTTGATGGAGTAGTTTCTGCCCAGAAAATATGTGACCAATAAAATGGAACAAGTGAGGAAAAGGGTTACCTACCGCCGGTCCGGTCGGTGGGAGCTGATAATTGGGAAAGGATCGCTTTGGTCCAAAGTGATTAAATGAGTTCTTTGGGGATGTCTTTGGGGAATTGGTGATTCAAGTTTTTTAAGTGTACGTGCATAACGCTCAAAAGCGGAATGGGAGCTATTCAAGTCGTAAGTAGAGCAGAATGAGAGTACGACGTCCTGTGGTGTCCAATCAGGGGAGAGCTCCTTGGTTTTCTGTGTTCGCTCCAAAACGTTTTCAAATTATGTGATTGTTGCTTCATTTGTAATGCTGATCTTCGATTAGGTGCAATCAAGAAGAGGTCCTAAGTTTTTTGCGCTTCCACTGGAAAGAGCGATAGGTCACAGGTCACACACTGTCTGATAATAGAACCGTATGTTTGTTGTATAACAGGTAATCCCCGTCATTAATGTCTTTGAAAACAAAGCGACCAAGTGTACTCTTTGGGATGTTGTCTTGTACAGGATAAATGTACCGGCTAACTTCCTTGTCTGATTTAAACTTTTTTTAGTGCGGCGTGGGAAACTGCTCTGTCTTGCAAGGCCTTTACAAACCGCTGCACCTTTAGTTTGCAATACAAAAAAGTTCATAACTATAAGCTCGGAGGTCGAGCTGAGCTCACAGACCCTATATAACTACGGCTCTGGCACTTTTCTCTCTGTGGTGACAGTAGGGACCTTCAAAACTGGACGTTCAAGTATCTTGTTTAGTAAGTTTGACAGCTGGCCGACTTGTTGGTATCTCAGTTTTACTTGACTTAGATCGATCATATGAACAGCTGTTTCAGTTCACGTTTAGGGAGGGATAGCCAATGAATCCAGTCAAGAAATTCGTGACTAATGTCGTTTGCTCTCTTCTGTCTCTCGAACGGAGAGAGCCAGAGAGAATACGTCAACTTAAACTGCATTTACACCATCACCATATTCCAAACACTGAAAAATTAAGGTATGCCCAGTACTAATAAGTCGTGTATCTGAAAGGGACAGCATTACCTAACACGCAAAAATACGTGACAGGTATTTTCGTCGGCCATATTGTTTACGTGGTAGGAACTATGGGAAAGTTCTTCAAGTTGATACTTTTATAGCGATGGCTGACGAAATTTAGATTTCCTATAAAGCAAAATGGCTGCCGGAAGTGATGAACGGACAATTCTTTACTTATTTCGCGTAAC
The DNA here is from genome assembly GCA_946477585.1 of Cheilosia urbana. Classification (NCBI taxonomy): domain Eukaryota; kingdom Metazoa; phylum Arthropoda; class Insecta; order Diptera; family Syrphidae; genus Cheilosia; species Cheilosia urbana. The sequence goes on from OX297853.1 coordinate 27,194,899, forward strand.
TGATTGATGAATTGTTGGTTTAATTTAATGACAGGAAGCACCACTCTCATTTCACATGCTTCAAATGTCAAATCAGAAATAGAAATGGCCGCATTCAAGAATCTAGTTATCTTAAGTCGACTAGATTGGTCTGGATAGTATGTAACCTGAACGCAAAAACTAGATTGGTCGGGAACGTCACTTTTTCTACGTCCGCCACATACCCGAACTGTCACCTTAGTACTCAGTCACGAATTTCTTGACTAGATTCGTCGGCTACCCCTCCATAAACGTCAAATGTCACAGGTGCCCACGTGACCGATTTAAACCAATCACAACCGAGATAGATCTAGTCAGACAGCTGTCAGACTTACTAAACTAGATACTTGAACACCCTCAATGATTTAAAGTGATTGGAGAAAATTTTGGTGGGAAATTTTTGTGACTTCATTCTTACGCCTTTATTACCATTGACTGCGGACAAACGGATATCTCTATCCCGTTTCGTGCGAGATGGTGTAAATGTAGAAATACAGCCCTATTGCGAAGATCAATTATCAATTAAGTGTTGATCGACTGTGAACGTGCAGCAATTGTCGGTTGACAAATCGGTATTGTGAATGTCAATCTTGAGCAATTTTATTGGTAGTTGTCAATTTTTCTACCAATCGCAATTTCGGTGTTGATAAGGACGACTCTTAAGAGAAAATGTTGAACATCAACGTTTCTAATTGTTATTGTTGTTATTTTTTAAGGGCTAGATATATATATAGATATTTCTTCCTATGTGTAATGAATTTTATCCATTTTGGGCACATGTAATTTTCCATAACGCGTTTAGCAGTTCACTTAGAATAAAGGACATTGTTGCAGTTGACTGCGCAAAACCAAGCAAAGCTGCAATTAATCGGTTTAAGTTTGGGCCCAATATCTTCCAAAAAATCAACGAATGTACCTCAAAAGCATTCCTTGGAAATGAAATTAGCTAACTTCGGTTTTCCAGTTCCAAAGTTAGATGCGACTCGCAAACTCCTCCGTATAGCAGCCAATTCCGCGTACTCTGTCTCGTCTTGGTCATCATCAAAAAATAGTTCAACCGATGACATGGTTTTCAATAAATTTCATAGATTTAACACTCGTAATTATTGTTTAATTAAATTGTTTGCAAAAATCGTAACAATCACTCTTCAGATCAAATATTTTAGAACTGTCAAAGTTGAGTTTTCATTCACAATAACTTTATTTTTGGCGTTATTTTCACAATAGGTTATATTAGGTCTGTTCCCTTACTTTCTGGTTCAATTTTGGCAAAAACTCACATTTCTCTCATTGCGAGAGAATTCGCTCACCGAAATGAAATATAACCAAAAAGAAAAGGAACGCGTTGAACCACAAATTTGAAAAATATGAATTTTTCCAAGGCGGGAATATTCGAATATCGGTAGAACGAAACAGAAATTTTTATTTAAGATCAAGATTTGTATTGCTTTTATTGCAGAAATAAAAAAAAAATTATTCTTTTGTTTCTTACATCTACTTTAATGATATACAAGCACAAAATTATAAATGAGATCAAATATAGTCAGTTTGACAACCATATGTCAGCAATAACCAACTAGCCCAAAGAAATTTCTTGGGCTAATATTTGCAGGTTTTTTATGGAGGGGAAATGTTTTGCTCTCTCTTTTTGGCTCTCTTCTGCCCAACTTTTGCGTACAAGGTTAAAAATATGGGGGCGTTTTTTAATACCTCCGCAATATTACAGGTCTATGCAACACAGGAAAAATTTGTTTTAAATATTTCCAATTTATTAAAATTTTTCTGTTATATTTTTATATTTAAATTTAATAATTTTTCATTTAAATGCTCATTTTAATACGAATTTTCTGAACTTTAATCTCGAAAGATTAAAATCCAGTATTTTTGTACTACAATCTAACCCAGTTTATATTAAAATCATATTTCAATCAAGAACTTATTAGAAAAAAGTTATAGTTGACCTAAATTGTAACATCTACTCTGATTAAATTTTAGTACGAACTTCTTAAAACCATCAACTTCAATACATTTGTATTTGGTTTTAAAACAGGATCTGAACTAAAGTGAATATGTTTAAATATATTGGTATTACTTTTCAACCCAAATACATATATTATTTTGTCGCTTGGTTAAGAATTTACAGTTAGTTTGAGCGTCCTACTCAATAGAGTGGATAATTTAGATAGAGTTTATTTAAAAGAAAAATGTTTTAAAAATATAAACAAGTGAAATTCATACTTAAAAAGGGAGATATTTACATTGATATCCAATAAGAATATTATTCTTACAAGTAAGTAACTTTAATTTCAAAGTATTCTTGCAAGAAGTCATAATAATTGCTTTTTATTCTTTTAGTTGTGAGGCGCAGAGATGTTCCTAGTAGAATTGCTATTGAAGATAAGGGCGGTCTAGAGATTCCAGTTCCTCAGAACTATAGCTATTACATACTAAAAAGTAAGTAATTAACTGAATAATTAATAAGAAAATTCAGGCATTCATGAGTTATCCTTCATTTAAAGGTTTGGAAAAATATAGCTACGTAAGGGAGCACAGCGGCAATCTATAGGACTATTTTGCAAGGGGATAAAAGACACCGAAATTTGCCTACGCTTGACAATTTTCATATTACTGTAATACTTAAAAACAATAAAAATTTGTATTGAAATAAAATATTTTTGGTGTTAAAATATAGCCCATAGATATTTAAATCAAATCCAAAGAAGTATTAAAATGTAATAAAATTGTATTATGTTTTAATCTGTAGTTTATTTGATTCGAATACAAATGTATTAAAATTCTTGTATTTTTCAATATAAATAAGGGTTTAATTTAAATACGTCTGCATTGAAACTCAGTTCCATCTATATTAAAATTTAATATTTTAGACATATTTTGTAATAGCAGATATTATTTAAAATTAATAAATCTTTTATTAGTTGTTTCATTTTAATATATTCAAAATATTAAATTTTAATATTTTTTCGGCGTGGACTTATTTACAACCCCAAAAATATTAAATTTAACGCCAGGATTTTTAACCGTGTAAGAGAACGAAGTTTGACTAAATTTGGCGAATGTGTTCGAATGCATTATTGTTAGGGAACAGACCTATTTTTATCAATTGTTTTTCGCAATACCAACATCAATTTTAATTGATAAATTTGTCAATCGTCAACCGACTGATAGTTGATCTTCGCAATACGGCTGATAATTTTCTTTTATTCGGTTCAAACACTTCAAGATTAATTTTAAACCTCTTGTACTCAAACTAAAATTACAAGTGCCATTTTTCGTGTGCCTTTTGTGGGAATGCACTGCAACATCCCGTGTGACCGGACAATTTTAGGGCAAATATTTTCTTCATAATGATGACCGCATGTCAAAATTTAACAAAACTTGTATCCAAAACGGCTAATCAGCTGTCCTTCTTATCCTTTATAGTACATTAATAAAAGTAAACACCCACCCAGTAACTCTCACTGATCTTCACAAATTACTTCCCGTCATTGAGTAAACTTGACAAACTGCTTTTTTTTTTAAGGCGCCACTTCCTTATTTGGTTATTTTTACTTCAGAATGCCAATAGTTTTGTCAAAAAAAAAAATAATAAAAACGACGACTGATACTCATCCGACAGACAACATTTATTACGCCCTTTATCCTTTATTCAAGCTTCCGCTTGTCGGTTTATTACAAACAAAAGGAGAAAAAAAAAACTTCATCTAGGCTGGTAACTCACCGAAAAGCTACAAGGATGAGCAGGAGTCAACGAGACAAAATAAAAACGAAACGCAAAGAGCTGTGTAGTGTATATCTATAATCCAGTTAGATGGCGAGGAAAACCATTTAACAGAATCTCCGTTACTCTACAATAGTCGTTTATTTTGTAAGCGCCCAAGAAAAACTAACTCCACATATTCAAGGACTTTCTGTGCTCGTCTCTTTTTTCAACAGAGAATTCCAATAGATACGACAATGGGGGCAAACAAAAAGAAAGGAAAAAAAAAAACCCCAACTCGAAGGAAAACGAAAGAAGAACTTGACACGGTTGTTAAGTATGTAGGTCATAAAGTATACGTGGAAGATTATTCTCTGGAATTGGATGTATTCTGGTTCTATTTGGCTGGTAAAAAAGTACAAGAACAAGAACTCTCAAAGACCAAACACACACAGAGCAGTGGTGCGAAGAGAACTTTAAGCAAACGGCTCAACGTTCAACTCAAAGATGAGATTTTGTTGCTCTGGTTTGGTGCGGGGGCGGTTTTGTGTTTTTTTTTTTTTTCTTCCTTCGACTTTGCCATCTTAAATGAATGTAATCGTTTGAACTAGTATTTCGGGTGCATAGTGTATTCGAAGGCAGAAACGGATTGTCGTTGAAAATTTACATATATTTTTTTGTTACGAGATAAAAATCAGTTTCACGAGCTTATAACGACGAGATGAATATTTTTAGATGAGGAATTTCTGCTGCCTTAAATTTTATAAGGGGACCAAGCCAATGGAAATATTTTTTGACTGAGGCAGATTTTGCAAATTTAGCACTTGGGGTTGCGTTGACGACCCGTCACATCGTTGGGCAATTTTTTGTGTCCCCATATCTATTGGGGAGAAGGCCAGAAATGGCCTGAGAGCATCGAAAGTTTTCTATTTACCACATTTTTTTTTTTTTTTATTCAAACTGATTCAAGGCATTCAAAGCACTTTGACAATTTTTTGGATAGAGACAGTTGTACTCTTAACACAAACACCTTTCTTCGCCCTTTTGTTAGATACGTAGCAGAAGCGTGAGCTGAAGCACAGGGGAAATATATCTTACATAGTGAAGTATCTTCGCGGAGGAAGAAAAATCGCAAAGCGAAACAACATAACGTCCAGGCACATGCCTTCTCTTTCGACTATGGAACTTGGTACGTACATAAAATAAGAACGAGAAAAAGGTTTCATGGAAATTGTCGAAACGTAAGAACAGGGAATCATCGAAGAGAGCTTTTTTACACATGCGATCAAGAACAAATATTGTGCACGACTGGGTCGAACGAAACTTTCTCGTTCATCAAAACTTTGGTTGGATATTTTCTTATTTTATTAGATAGGTAGGTGAAGATCTGAGAACCAGTGCCAGATATGGCAATACAAACATACAACAATGTGAGTTTTTAAAAGTTGAAGCTCTAACAGGCAATTCTCGCAAGTTCTGAATAGAGAGTTATAAGCGCCTACTGTGTTACTAATAGGCTCTTACACTGTTATATAATAAATATGGCAGCACTTGTCAAGCTGAGCTGAATGCAACCCAACTACATCTGTCAATGGAGAACGACGGATACAGTCATCTCGATTTCAACGGCTATGTGCGGAATCGAGCAACTGCTAGCTGTCAACTTTGTTTTCAACTAAATATAAAATAAAAGAATTGAATTACGCACCAATTTTGTAATTATCATTTATTCCCAAAAGTAATAGACACTTTAGAAGAATTTTGAGTGCAGGACATACGTAGCAGGAGTTTCTGTTTTCTGATCTGCTGGTTAAGGTGTCTATGATTGGAATTGGAGCGGTTAAGAGCGTTTTTTTTTTTTTTTTTTAAATTGTGCTGACGAGACAGTAACAAATACCGCGATGGTCTGACAAACATTCGAGGGGATAACTGTCATGAATGAGCTTCTCAATTAGCCGTTTGAAATCGGCATAAAATAGTAGATCCCTTCCATCCGTTTCAAAAATGAAAAACTCACACAAAACGAATGCTTGTGGGAAGTTAGGCTTAGGGTCCCTATGGACCTGTTGCGTCAATTATTTATTTTTATTTTATTTAGTTTGAAAAGTAATATTGCTTAACGATATTAAGCTGAAAACTGAGTAGTAAATATTGTTCAGGATGCAAGTATTGCTTGTTTTTGTTTTTTTTTTTTTTTAAGTTTTATCCAACTCGAAAATGGGGTTTTTGAGGTATGAGAATTTTTTTTTAAATTAGCGCTGTCGGTGATTCGAATCGAGAGTTAAAGACGAAATCATTTTTAAAATATCAATTTTAATCTAAGTATGCATTTTGGTCAGAATCTTCAGGTAATAAAAATTAAAAATAAAAAAAAAAACGAATTTTTCAAAAATCCATTGTACGATAATACAGAGAAAAACTGAGTTCGCTATTAAGGTAGAAATAACCTATTACCTTAGGAATGCATTTTTTTTTCTTTCAATCGTATAGACCGTTTTCAAGATATGTTCAAATTTCAAAACAACCGTTATTCGATTTTTAAGCGAAAAACTGAGAATACAGTCATTATGTTGACCTCACCTACCAATTTCCGTTGCAATCGTTAGATCCGTTTTCGAACAAATCAAACTGGTACAAAAATGTTGTATGGGAAGTACCTACCATTAATATTGAGGTTACCTTGAAAAAAAAAAAAAAAAAAAACAGATCCGAACTGTAGGCCAATAAACTCCAAATCCGAAGTTTGGACGATATCCTGGCAGCCGTTTAGGCTATAGGCCTCGGCACGGATGGAGAAACAAACAAAATTTTGCGATCCCCATTTTTGAGTTCCTCTATCATCGTAATGTCAGAAGTGTTATTGGGACGGAATTACAATCCGACGATTTAATACTCACAAGTGCAACGCTAAGGGAAATGAAACGTCAAATTGAATCCCTAAAACCTAAAAAACTCCTGGTAATGATTTGATCACGGGAGAAGTTCTCAAAGTTCTACCAAGAAAAGCATTAATTAAGCTTCTTCATATAATAAATGCCGCGCTCAGACTAAAACACGTACCGAGCAAATGGAAAGTTGCGGAGGTCATAATGGTTTTAAAACCAGGAAAACCGCCAAATGTAGTAAAGTCGTATAGACCAATTTCCCTTCTTCCAGTTATATCCAAAGTTTTCGAGAGAATTTTACTAACGCGCCTACAGCCGGTTATAGAAGACAATAATCTTATCCCTGACCACCAGTTTGGGTTCAGAACCAAGCATTCCACGATTGACCAAGTGCATAGAATTACTGACGTAATTGAGAAAGCATTTGAAGAAAAAAAGATATGCTTAAGCGTATTCCTTGCCGCCTCACAAGCCTTTGATAAGGTGCGGCATGACGGCTTGAAATGTAAGTTACGACAAGTTCTTCCCGTACGCCTATATGAATCCACAGTGTAGGTGAGAGAACACCTCCTTGTGGGCAACCTCTGCTAACCCTTCCTCTGAGTTTTGAGGTTCCCGTCTGAATATTTATCACCCCTGTGTTCAACATATTGTCCACCCATCTTACCACCAATGGGTTAACCCTACGTTTTTCCAAGGCTTTTCAGGCTTTCAAAGCATATCTTATCGAAGGCACCTTCAATGTCCATTATGGTGGTCAGCGTAATGCCCCCGGTATTTAGCTCTTCTTCTGCAACACGTACTACTTGATGTAGCGCTGTTTCTGTAGACATGCCTGCGATGTAGGCATGCTGTCTACTATTTAAAGGAAACATCTTAAGCGCAGTACTCTCCATATAGTCCACCAGCGTATGAAAATAATTTGTTAAATTAAAAATTGATCAAAATGTTATTAATTTTGAAAAAGAGATTTGTCAATTGAACTATTGCTGTTTTGTCAAATCAACAATTAACTGCAGTTGCCGTTACAAATCAATTTATCAATTTGCTCTTTATCTTTTTGTCAAATTAACAAAAAAATATTAATAATTTATTTTATTTTATTTATTTTTATTTTATTTGTTTGCCAACAAAAAATATAAAAGTAGTTGGTCAATTCAGGCCAGCGTTGCCACTTAGCTGCAATAGCAGTATGTCTACTGCACTTTTCGCAAAAAATAAATCCTTTAGCTGCCACTAAATCTAATCTACTGCACCTTTTTTGTTTGATAAACGTTCTCTAGGACGAAATTGCCATTCAAAATAACCGCTGCAAAGAACGTCTGAACGAAGCCACTTAATTGTGAACTTGGACACATTCTCTTTTGAAATGAGTTGGCATTGGCTGCATTCATTCAGGATATCATGGATCATGAAACAAATATCTGTCTCTGTCTATCTTTCTATTATTTTCTCGTTTTCTGCTAAACAAACGGGAATCTGAGGACTCTGAGAGCTTATTTGGAATTTTAATTCGCGTTTCGTGTATCATGTCAGTGTGGAAAACCAGGGATGATACGGAGCTTCGACTCCGAATCCGATATGTGAGCTGGGAATGTTTTCCGAGTAACCAGTATATTTCTCTATATTTGATAGTTCGATACGTTTCATTTTCACGTGCGAATTCCATTTCAGCTTTGCGTCGAGTGTCGTTCCCAGGTATTTGGCCTCGTTTGCAAAGGGTGTTCGGGCCAAGTTTAGAAAAATTGGCAAATCTTTTGTTTTCTTATACGTGAAATTCACGTGAACAGATTTAGTTTCGTTGAGGGCGATCCGCCAGTCCCTCGTGCATTCATTTACCTTATTAAGTGCGATTTGCAGTTTTGCAGTCGTTTCTTCAACTGTATTACCAATTGCTAGGATAGCGGTATCGTCGGCAAACGTAGCGAGAGTAGTGCCATCTTTTCTTGGTATATCGAGAGTATATAACAGATAGAGAAGCGGCCCAAGGACACTATCTTGCGGCACGCCGGCCGAAAATTCCTTAAGCTCAGGGAATTCGTTTCTATATCTAACACGGAAGAGTCTATTCCCGAGATATGATTCTGGAACATCATATAGTGTGGAATATCACTGTGGACTCTCTTCTCGACAGACTTGAGGCGACTGGCATTCACACAGTGGGATATGACGACGATATAGCAATAATGGCCGGAGTCAATTTCATATATACGTCACCGCAGATAACGGTGGTGTCTGGAACAAGGGCTTTCCTGGAATTTCGACCCTTAACACTTTTCGGATCGGAACTAAAAACGGCCAAGAAGGTTAAGTATCTCGCAGTCTATCTAGATACTAGACTTACTTGGAACTACCATGTTGAGGAGAAGGTCAGGAAGGCAAAAAGGGTACTACATCAGTGCAAACGTGTATGTGGACAGAGGTGGGGACTCTCGCCTAGGTCAGCATACTGGATGTATACGATGATAACTAGACCCATTATTACCAACGCCTCGGTTGTATGGTGGGCGAAAGCCTCCCATAAAACTGTGAGGAAGCACCTGGATAGGGTCCAACGTTTAGCATGTTTAGGAGTTACAGGTGTAATAAGGACAACACCAACATGCGCATTTGAAGTGATCCTGGGGATCTTACCGCTAGACTTATTTATTAAGAAAACAGCGGCCCTAGCGGCACTTCGTTTGCATCGAGATGCGAAATGGCACAATCGTGGTACCATCTATGGACATAGGAAGATCCTGGAACTTGTCAAAAACGAGATTAGAGAGCTGATGCTTATGGATGGGATAACAAGGGTTCGTATTATGGAAAGGAATCACAAATCTTGTATTGAGAACGGATTACTTCCACAAAAAAGTGATAATAAAGTGATAAAGAGAAATAGTGATTTTCACAGATGGATCCATGATGGATGACGGAGCGGGTGCCGGTATCTATTCAGCAGAGCTGGAATTAGCCCGTCACGTTAGCCTCGGGAAATACACTTCTGTATACCAGGCTGAGATGATTGCATTGCTGCATGCGTTGGAGTACTTGCTTCAGGGTCAGGTGGCTGGAAGAAATATCCTTATAGCACTGGACAATCAGGCGGTGATCAGATGCATGGAACAAACAAACATCACAACATCATTGGCATTGGAATGTGTACGCTTGCAAAACAAGGGTCAATTGAAAAGTTGCTGGGACCAGAACCATTCTCCTCAATTGGCAAAGGAATGGTAGAACAGCTGATTCACAAATGGATCACGGCAGAACACCTGAGAAGGTGGTCAACCGTGGAACAATGTAGACAGGCTAAAATGACAATTAAGTGGCCGACCTGCTCCACTCAAAGAAGGGTTCTAAGCATGAGTCGAGGAAAATTGAAATGGGTGGTGGCTTTGTTAACAGGACATGGTAATTTCAGGTATCACTTAAGGAAGATGGGCCTTAGAGAGGATGATACCTGTAAACTATGCCTGGAGGAACCTGAGACTGGCTGGCAAAAGAGGGACATCATTGGGTCGAGACCCAGTTGATGAAACAGATCTCCCATAAACAAATGCTAGCGATAACACTAGGAATTGAGCTCAGGGAAGAACTTTGGAGAGATCCAGAAACTCTCTCTGGGTAAGATTTATAGTGGTAGAGAGACGAAAAGAGACCCGACAATGGTGGTTTGATTCGAGTATCTCTAGAAATCTATATATATTTATTTTCATACGCACAAAAAACGTTTGTTGTGAACACAACACTTTTTTTATTATCACAATAAAAGTTTTAAGACGAGGTAAAACTTACTAATATTTTGTCAACCTGATAGGATTAATTTTTATCAATTATACCATGTTTTTATTTTCAGTGATACAACTCTTCTCGTTGGTAACACTGCTCCTAAAACTCTGCAGCAATATTTTCACTTCGGCCCAAAGTATTAAAGTTCCAAGAAAATCTACAACAGCTCCGATTATCATTCGTGTCACATCCATTGAGACACATGATGCAATCATATATCCCCCTGCTCACCAATTACAGATCCCCAGGATACCACCTTATTCACATGCAGATTGCATTACACAAGCCACTTGCCTAAAGCAATGTAACAGATTTTACGCAATGCAACATATAAGGGCACTCACTGCACCTTTTGTATCCTTTCAAGATATGTATTATATTTAATGAACAAAACGACACTCGAACGAGCCCCCAAACCATTACCAAAACCAGTTCTACGTATGCTGCAATCTGTTGTCCCAACTTTAACTATAACCGCAGGACAAGGAAATAGCATATACGTAGCTATAAATAATTGCGTTCTCCTGTCGACCATATTTAGATGGATTGCAAGTATTTACACCTCCGGTGGAATTGTGCCCCTACGGGTTGACTCCAAGAGGTGGTAGAACTTCCCAGGAAAATGCACAAGGATATTCAATGAGTCTCAAAATTAATCAGAGTTATTTCAATTAATTAGAACGAAATCATGTTCACTGCAAATTTGAATTTCCTGCCAAACAAGTCCTTCCAGGTGAACTAAATTTGAATGTGTCGCTCAAAGTTTATTTCCTGCCTCAGGCTGTGGACATTTTAACTGTCCTTTCGTTACCACATGCCATATATAATATATGAACGGTGCATATGTACAATAAATTGTTTTACTATGATCATTATCAATTTGGAGTCCGTCCTCCTTGGGAATGGGACTTCATCTTGACGTCTATGTGGTGTGTGTGAATCCTTGCAACACTAACTGTGGTGTAAGATATTGCAAATGCATTTGTGGATTTGTGCCCTTAGCAGCACTCGCATCACACATAAACCTCATACACAACCGAATCAAAACCGAACCGAGCTCCGATAAATTCTCCAAAGTATTTATCGTTTTATGGATTGTTTTTGGTAGGTATCGCAAATGTATCTTCCAGCTTCTGGATGTGGTTGCGGATCCTCTTCACTGCGAGTATTTATGTATGTGAGCCTGAGTCAGCTCCTCCAGCTGTGCACGATGACAGGTTGCTGTCAATTTGGTTGTGTACCTCCCGACAGGATAGACGAACGGAACATGTCTGCCTGTAGGTCTCTACATCTGCATGTAGATTGTGCTCTTAAACGCATCCCCTTGAGTTGATTGCTGCTTCTTAAGTGGCACACATTCAACATGTGTGTTGCTATGTACACTTGTACAGGATGCGGTAATGGCCTTGTAAAAGCCAAACTATGCTCTAAACGAGTACATACGAGTATATGTACAGCTTTTACTTCCGAAAGAAGATTAAAACTCAAATTATGTACTAGATTGGTTGGCTTTATTAATTCATTTTCGTTGTGGTGTGCGGCGCGTGGATTATGTGGAGGATTTTCCGGATATACTGACGAAGAAGCTGCAGAGTCATTAAGGGCGTAAGGAGCGTAAGGAGCTGACTAAAGTTTAATTTGTTGATAAAGTAATTTAAACCAGGATTTTCCGCATGCTCTCCTTGTTACAAATTATTTTCTGTTGCTCCTTTTATGGACGAAGTGCACCAAAGTGGAGAAGTGCGACACATGTAGCAGTCATGTGGTTTTAATCATTCAGCTAGAAGTTTAGAAACTCGTACAGCGCGGCGAGAGTTGGTTAAAGCTGTCAAATTGTTGGAGCATGTTTATGAACGTGGTAAAATTGCTGCCATTAATGCATGGATTGAAGAATTAAAAGCAGTTAAGCAGAGGATGCTTGTAATGTTATTAGTAACAAGCTTTGCCACCACTCAACTTTTTAAGTACGAGGGAGTTTGCATCATTTAGAAACATTGTTCGTCAAGCGTGGGGTTTGTTTGTGGCGTGAAACCTAACACAACGAGTGTGGTATTGTAGTGATGGCTTTTTGGCAGTGCTGCCACATTTATGCCAGCATTTTTTCAGTATAGACGAAATTGCTACTAGGTGGAGATATAGAGACGTGTATCATGAGTCTGTACTTATGGCGATGAAATGGCGAGCCAAAATGAGCACAAATCAACTGTCAGCTGTCAAATTGGCTGTCACTGGAGAAAGTGTTGCCACTTATAAAAAGAAAAACTTTAAAAAAGTTACTACAGGTGAAATTTGACTCAAGAGTAGTACTGCAGTCTTTATGGAACAAGGTTAAGGACAGTTAAAGGAGTGACTGGAAAAAGGGTTGCCACTTTGAAAATAAAAAAAAAAAACTTTAAAAAACTACAGGTTAATGTTGACTAACGAGTAGCCCTGCAGTCTTCATGGAGCAAAGTTAAGGACAGTTAAAGGAGTGACTGGAAAAAGGTTTGCCACTTTGCCACTTTGAAAAACTAAAACTTAAACAAAAAATGTACAGCTAAAAGTTAACTAACGAGGTTAGCTAGTTAAAGGAGTGATTATATAGGGCTCACTTGTAAGATCGGTATAGAACTGCATCTCAAGAGCTAAGGTCCCTTTTCACTTGCGTGAGCCATCTGAGTGGCGGTCTTCCTCTACTGCGCCTTCCCTTGGGTGTGGATTCAAAGAGTATTCGTGTATCGTGTCCATTCGCTAGCCCTACCTCAGTCGTTGTACCTTCACTCTTTTGGGTAGGTCGATGTCGCTATACAGGTCGAACAGTTCGTCGTTGTATCTCCTCCTCCATTCACCGTCGATGCAAACGAAACCAAAAATAACTCGAACAATTTTCCTCTCAAAACAACCAAGAGTGAGCTTATCCGCTTCTGAAAAGGTCCTTGCCTCTGCGCCATAGAGCAGGACTGGGATGATTAGGCAAGAGTTATTCTCCGTTTAATCTCACCGCTTGTGTCAGTGTCTATAGCCACCTCAAAGATATACCTGCCTATGGTAAAAATACCTGTCCTATACTTATCTGTCAAAATACCCCTCCCGCACCTTTTGTATTTTGCTGAAATTTAAATCACAAAATCAGTGTTCCCAGACTTTGAAAACAATTCTCCGCATTTTTTAATCAGGAGAAGCATTAGTTTTCCCTTAATTTCGTAAAAAATTTACCTCTTTTTCCACTAAGTAAAATTTTCTAAAGTAAGTTTTAGAAACTCAATAGCAAAAATTCAAATTTTTTCATTTTACTTTACGTCTGACAAACATCCGAGAGTATAACTGTCTTGATAGAGCTGCTCAATCAGCCTTTTGGGGTCGGCACAAAATTGTAGATCCCTTCCATTCGTTCCAAAAATGAATGGCTGTGAAAAAGCTAGGGGTCCCTCCGGACCTGTTGCGCCAACTATTTATTATTATTATTTTTTATTTTATTTGAATTTTAGAAATTTTAATTTTACTTTTAAACAAGTGCTACAAATTAAGTATAATGCATTTAAATTTTGTACGTTAACGTAGATGTTCGATGGGCTATTTCGTCTCACGTTTAATTTGAAAGTTTAATTTTGAGTAAATTTTGGAATTTGTCTGTAGTGGAAATATGTTTTAATTTTACTTTTAAACAATTTAAGTTTGACAGACATTTTGGAATTGTTCCCCTTTTCCAAGGTTGTCCCTCGTGTTTCCCTTCTTCATTATATAACGCGACAAAATTGGCGCCTCTACCCTCAATCACTGCACAAGATAGCATCCTTCAATTAAAACCTCAAACCACACACAGACACCATCCATCCACCACCATGACTCTGTCATCGTAGTCATGTAAATGTCATTGGAAACATTATATCTACCGCCTTTTTTGTGCTGCAGCAAAATTAATTTCCATACCGGGACGACATTAGTGTCAATAAATTTCCCACTCCATTTGCTATATAGGTATGCATGAGACCGAGCAGTCGGCTTACATATATCCCTGTCTCTGGCAACCATAACACCCGCTGCTCCAGTGTCGTATAAAAAATATGCGCAAACTGTCGAAGAAGCATAAAAAATCCCAGAGACATGCCGTATATTCTATGCCTCTCCCTCTCGCTTTCAGTTTCTGCATTTCAAGGACATTTATCAATTTCCGGATTTCAGCATTTTTGTGAAGAAATAGAAAAGGAAAATATTTTATCGATTTTGGCCCCTTGCCCGCATGCATTAGAAAAATAAAGCCCACCGAGCGCACTAGCCTCTATTTCAGGTCAACACATAAAAGGATCCTTTCGATTGCAGGCAAAACAAGAAAATTGCTCCCAGCTGTTGTTCTTTGCTCTCTGGATCTGGGTCTGGGTTTGGGTCTGGGGTTGGATCTGGGTATGGTTCCGGTTATGGTTATGGTGCAGGGCCTGTGGGGCAGGAGATGTATTAAAATGTTTTCATTTCATAAAATGGATTATGTACGGCAAGTTCGGATCACTCCTATCGAGCGCACCATACACTATCTCTACTAAGTCCTTGTCATATTAAAATTTATTATCCTTGTTTCTCGAGCAAATTTCCATACACTGAACTCAAGCGAAATATTAAACATTTTACACGCAGAGCGAGCGAGAGATAGAGGGAGGGAGCGTGTCCGTCGTCTCCTCATTGTCTGGCGGGGCACTTGTTCGCAAAATCCCCATGTAATACCTATACAAGCGGACAGTCGGGCACGATGGCGAGTGAACTCGATGGACAATTGTGAGACGATGAGGATGACAGCGAGCATGAATCACATGTGAATATGTGCTCAAAATGGACATGCAATTCCATCGACCGTTAGTTGAGTGCTTTTGAATTTTTTTTATTTTTATTTTTTGTCGTCCCCTCTGTATACGAGTATACGGAACATTGTATGTCCTGGAGGTGTAGTCAGTAATTCGCTTCACAATCGAAGTCCATTTTTATATGTAGATAGAAAAGGATCTAAGGCACCTATGTACAGAGGGTGGTCCTACGTCAGAGAGAAAAACAACAGAAATAAAAAAAAATTGGTAAAACAATTCCTTCACACTTTGTAGATGGAATTTGTGGAAGCTTGTGTTATGCTTTCATCGGAAGGTAGTTTAATAGTTCCTCGAGGACATGTGTGATGTAATCCCATAGGGGGAGGGGATAAACTATTGGTTTTTCATGAATACCCTGGTATGTTGTAGAGAGATCCCCTCAACTGAGGCGTGTGGTCCTTTTTACGGTACAAAGCTGGGATATATCCTGGTATTGAATAATAGAACGTGATTACCCCAAGGAGGGTATTAGTGTTGCTGTAAGCCGCACACCATCATGGAATTAGAACGGTCGGTGGTTTTAATAGAAAATCCTCATGGTTGTGGGACAAAAACTTGCGTATCCAAACGAACCTCATCGCTGATGGTTGCTTCGTGTGATTATTCTTGCGCATGTAACGCGCTGGGGGGTGTATTTAAAAAAAGTTAAAAAATACAAAAATTAGCACGTAGGATTATAACCTTAAAGGGGCTTAAAGAAATCCACAAAACCATTCTAAGTCCTAGATTTGAAGGTTGTTTTGAAGGTGTCACCACTTTGTATTGAGGACGACAGTCCTTTCGATGTTCTTTTATGTAGGCTGTTAGCAAAATGTAACCTTCTGAATATTTTTGCACCAATAAGTCCGAGCGATGCCGGTGTAGACCATCGGGAGTTACCAGTTCGGAAGTCATAATGGCGAAATGGCGGCGAGAAATGAACACAAAAACCTGTCGAGCACTGAAGCTCTTTCGCAATCAGAAGAAGCTTCTGAAACCAGATTGATTTATGGAGAAATACAAAACCGGCTCTTACCAGGGAGTTCTTTAACATAATTTTAGCAAAATAGGGCGGCGGGATATGGGGGCAAAAGATTTGGAAATTTAATCGCATGGCTGGCTTGGATATGCTCACGTTGAGAATACTTCTTAGAGCTTCGTAGTGGATGCATTTGGGTAGGTAGCCAATTCAGGTTGATTGGCTCTCAAAGTCGGTAGGAATATTTGCTAATTCTTGTCGGAGAACATTCCAGATTGGGAGGAGCTTAAGGGAAGTCAACGAGAATCTGTGTCAGAGAGTCTTCGAAGAAGAAGGTAAATCAACCCATTGTCTCTGGGGGTAGACACAACTTTGAACGATATCTTTCGTTTCATTATGCTTAGCTCCACAGCCAACGAATTAAGCTCTCGACTAATACTCCTTATAAACATTTTCTGACAAGGGATTGATATCGCTTTCCACATCTGAGAGAATCGTCCGTCTGTCAACAGCCCGACGAGTCTTTGCGTATATCCCTGAGGGACAACGTAGCAGAGGAAGACCCCACCTTAGGTGGCACGCAGAATTTGAGGGCGAACTCAACCAATTTTGTGTGCGTAACTAGAGGCAGCATACAAGGGACCGAGCTTGCTGTAGGCGCTTGATGGTTGAGACCCACCACGGACCGTGTAAGCGCGGAGTAAGATACTCAAATTATGTAGATAAAGTCGATTGTAGCTGGGTTAATGAGTGACTGAAATAACCCAGGAAAATAACCCATTGTGGGTAGTCAGGTTAAAGAAGAAGTTAGGCTTAGAGGGGTTCTTATAGCACTAATCGCTTAAAAGTCATTGCAGACGACGATATCTGTTCGAAGACGGTTTTTGTTCGAGGAACTTTATCCTGTGTCAAAAAAACTTTATGTTGGGCCTAGTAAGTGATGAATATGACTACTCCCCGCCGGGTATCAAGTCTACAACTTTCTACTCCCGTTTTCCACAGTACCAGGTCATTCCACTGAAGTTTATATGTTGAAGTCTACTTTACGGTGCAGTTGATTTAGTAGGTTAGGCTCTTCAATAAAAAAAAAAGTGCAGCACAAACAATTGAAAAAGACCTTGTTTGAACTTAAAGGTATACGAAGCTGATATAAAGGGTTAAAGTGCATTTAAGCGGTTGACGTTGAAGTAGATGCATGATGGATAGGGAAAAAATTGCTCATTATTACCGAGAAGCAGCTCCTTTAGGTGGCAAATGGTTCCTTTTAAGGTTCAAGACCCATGTTTTTAAAAATGATGAAAAGCGTCCCTTTTTTAAATTCAAGTAAGATTTTATTCTTCACTGTTGACATTCATTGCGGCAGCACTGCAAGGAAGTCATCAAAACTGTCGCCTCTAATGTGCCGGCTTTCCAGATATGTGGCGCATATCACGCGACGCTCCAAAACAAGGACTGGTATCAAAAGGAAGGCATCTCACCACAATTTTGGGTAGACTGAAAAACATTGCACCTTCGTCACATCAAATATAGACGACGTCAACTATAGAAAAGAGTCAAAAGAGCACCTCAAGTGCTTCCAGTGAACTGTTGTAGGCTCTTGGACCTATGCAAACTATTCAAGAACGATAATAAGCAGTTTGAGTTCAGGCAACTCTGCCAGTGAATTTTGAGTACCACAGGCTGGCCATTCTTTTTCTTCTTTCAAGATCGATGAGAAGCTGTTGGAGTTGCGGCAACCCTGCCAGTGAATTTTGAGTACCACAGGTTAGCCATTCTTTTCTTCTTTCAAAATCGATGAGAAGCTGTTGGAGTTGCGGCAACTCTGCCAGTGAATTTTGAGTACCACAGGCTGGCCATTCTTTTTCTTCTTTCAGGATCGATGAGAAGATGTTGGAGTTTCGGGAACTCTGCTTGGCCAACCTTTTTCTTCTTTCCATTCGTGAAATTTTAATGCACCTACTTAAAGTAATAACGTCCAAAAACCACCTCGAGGTTCGCTTTTTCTTCTTCTTGTGTCACCTTGATCAGTTGCACAGCTTCGTTAAATTATTATTTTATTATTCCCCAAGAGAACATCGTCAAGGACATCGTATCCACCTCAGCTCGAATTAATCCCACAACGCTTATGGCAATCCGACTGAAAATACACCTTCCAATTAGACGACCATTCATTTAAATCATGTCCAAGGACCTTTTGCATGTACAATACTCTAAATCGATTTCGAATTATTAAACAATTTTTTCTGCACCTACACGCACCCACCCTTCTGGAAGTGTAAGCACCCAGTCACGTACAAATAAAATAAATAAATCCGAAAAGACGTACAAAAACAACAAACAAGATGAGATGGAAGATGGAACACTCCAACTCCACCCACCACCCATGGACGACAGCAAAAATTTCACCTCACCTCACCTCATCCTCACTGAAAGTCACTTAAATGTTATCCACTACAGACTACATAGCAGCGCGCGAGGGATGTAAAACACTGCCTACGTGACTTTCTTCCGACATTAAGGATTTTTTTTCCCCCAATTTCCTTTTCTATTTTATTTAAGGTCTATTACGGCTGTATGGGACATTTTAATCGCGGCAATTTCACCAAAAAACGTGCGTTCCTCCTCTGAAGGCCGTCGCTCTTCATCCTTTGATTTGAAAAACATTGAGAATTGAAGTTTCAAAATCAGGATATCCACCAACGACAAACCCGATCGTATAAAATAGAAAATTAAATCACAATCATAACGCATATTGCCGAATTATTTGTATATGTGAGTGTGTATGTCTTATACTGATGAAAAAGAGACATTTCTCTGTGTGCCTTCGAATTTCTATAAAGCTTGACATACGAGAACAATCTCCTTGCAGCTAGCGAAAGGAAAACGAAAATATCATAGAATTCCAAGTAAATAGAGTAACGCAAAGACATTGACAGCGGAAGTGGATGTAGGAGTGGAGGGGGATTTCGTTTACTCTTTTTTTTTTTTTAAATAAGGAACTGCTTGTGACAGGACAGATAAGGGTGATGCCGTCCTGAGTCGGAAGAAGAAAGGGAAAAGGAAGGCGAAGAAAAAAAAAATAATACGCCAGTTAGGTTTTGGCCAAAAATCGAGAGAAAAGGATAAGGATGTGCTCTCCTGCGAACATCCGCATTATGATTAAAAGAAAAGGAAAAAAAAAAAAAACACAAACTTGACAAAATTGGGAATATATCCTTGCGGAAGCTCGAACTTTTTATTTGCGATAAGAAATCTCTACTTATGTTGAATTTGGGTGAATTTGATCCTGTTCCAGTGATGCGCAACGATGATTTTTTATGCGAAAGCAGTAGAGCAACAGCAGAGACAGAGGATTATTGTTTTTATATTGCGAAAGTGGTTTCGAGGCAGCAAGCCATGAGAAATGTAATTAATTTGAAATTATACGAACGAAATTTATTGACGAGGAGAGGGAAGTTGGGAGCACACCTTCGGGCTTACGAATGAAAAATTGATTCAGGGGCAGTGTTGCCGGAGAGAAATATTAGAAAGTAGCACTGCAGGCATTTTGAAAAAATAATAATAATATTATAGACATTTTTTAGTCTTCCAAAATAAAACTCCAAGAATTAGTTTTTTGTTTTAACTTTATTTAAACAAAATCATAAAAAAAATGTAAGTTAAAAAAAAAAAAAATTGGTGCGACTGTATCCAACAGTCCCGAAACGTGTGTATGTGTAAACACCGTGCGTGCGGTATGTGTGTGGATTGATACACGTCATTGAGAAAAGAGGGAATTGTAATAACCGTATTCTTGATATATTATGAAATAACAGCAATTTATTCGTTCTGTGCCAGTTTCGGAAGAATAGATACAATCTGATTGTGGTAGCTGAAGTAAGATATGTACATTCGAGACTGTAATCTATCTAGATTACGCTGGAAGACAGCATCGATGGTTGTTCCATATCGTGTTGTTGAAATTTTCCGGTTGGAGTTCATTTGAAGATTAAATTTATCTTGCATAAAATAATATGGTTAAGCTTCTGGAGTTGCAAAATTGATATTGAAGTCTCTGCTTATGATCATTGGTAAAAGATGATAATCTCCCTGAAGAATTCTTGAAATTTCTTCTGAGTACGGTGCAAGGACGAAATGGAGAAATTTTATTTCACATCAACAAAAGGCTGAAATTAATATGCCCCAGCTCATAAATGTATGCAATGATAAAAACGTATGCAATGATAAAATATATGCACTGATAAAACACAGTGACGCATTTCCGTCCCCGCAAGTTAAATGTGTGGAATTACTCCATCAGATTCCAACAACGCACGCTTAGATGTTTACTTACTTACTTACTTAGGTGGCGCTACAGTCCGGGGTGGACCTGGGCCTCAACCAATACGCCTCTCCAGTTAGCGCGATCTTTGGCTAACTGCCTCCAGTTGCGCACTCCAAGTTGGTTGAGGTCCCCTTCCACTTGCGCGCGCCACCTAAGGCGAGGTCTTCCTCTACTGCGTTGTCCCTCCGGGTTAGAATCGAAGACTCTTCGGGCCGGAGCGTTGGTGTCCATTCGCTCTACATGTCCCAGCCATCTTAGACGACTGATGCGTACTTTTCTGACTAGGTCGATGTCGCTGTACAGCTCGTAGAGTTCGCTGTTAAATCTTCTCCTCCAAATCCCGTCAACGCAAACGGGACCAAAAATCACTCGAAGAATTTTGCGTTCGAAGCGACCAAGAAGATCCTCATCCGTTTTTGCTAGGGTCCATGCTTCTGCGCCATAGAGCAGGACAGGGATGATGAGAGTCTTATATAGAATCTCCTTAGTGCTTCTTGACAAGGCCTTACTAATCAATTGCCGTCTTAGGCCAAAGAAACAGCGGTTGGCAAGTGTGATTCTTCGTTTGATTTCTGATGTGATGTCGTTATCAGAGTTTATAGCGGAGCCGAGGTAGACAAAGTCCCTAACTACCTCAAAGTTATAGCTGTCTATCGTGACGTTCTGCCCGATTCGTCGATGTCGTGTGTCCCTTCTTGTTGACAGCATATATTTTGTTTTACCCTCATTCACCACTAAACCCATTTTTGCCGCTTCTGTACTAATACTTGCAAACGCACCAGTGACAGCTCGCTGTGTTGTACCAACAATGTCAATGTCGTCAGCGTATGCAAGCAGTTGCACAGACTTATAGAAAATTGTGCCTCTGGTGTTGGCTTGTGAGTTTCGCACAATCTTCTCAAGAATGATGTTGAAGAAGTCACATGACAGCGCATCACCTTGTCTAAATCCTTTTTTGACATCAAAGGTCTCGGTGAGATTGTTTCCGACCTTTACGGAGCAGCGAGCGTTCTCCATCGTCATTCTGCACAATCTGACAAGTTTGGCAGGGATGCCAAAACTAGACATGGCTCTGTATAGCTCGTCTCTATAAACGCTGTCATATGCGGCCTTAAAATCGATAAAAAGATGGTGAGTATCGATCTGGTATTCTTGGGTTTTTTCCAGGATCTGCCGTAGTGTGAATATTTGATCGGTCGTGGACTTACCGGGCCTAAAACCGCACTGATAGGGACCTATCAGATCGTTGACGAATGGTTTCAGGCGTTCACACAATACAGCAGACATGATCTTATACGCAGTGTTCAGGAGACTGATGCCTCTGTAATTGGCGCAGTTTAGAGGGTCTCCTTTCTTGTGGATCGGGCAAACAATGCTGAGGTTCCATTCATCAGGCATACTTTCCTCTAACCAAATCTTGGAGATGAGTTGGTGTATGCACTCTACCAAGTCATCTCCGGCTGCCTTGAAGAGCTCGGCAGGTAAGCCGTCTGGACCAGCAGCCTTGTTGGATTTAAGCTTAGATATTGCTATCCTCACTTCATTTTGGTCAGGTGGACGGAAATCTTGGCTGTCATCGTCCAGGTTGAATGGATCGTTCTGCCTAACAGCGGAATTTGTGTCGTCTTCGCCGTTTAGCAGTCTGCAGAAATGGTTTTTCCATGTCCTCAGCACCGACTGTGACTCTACTACAAGGTTTCCTTGCTCGTCTCTACAGGTCTCCGTTCGGGTCTTGTTGCCATGACACGTTCTTTTTACCTTTTGGTAAAACTTCCGAACATTGTTCCTGGAGTAACACCTCTCTATATCCTCGATCGCGCGCTTCTCATGCTCTCTCTTTTTTCTCCGGAGAAGCCGATGTTCTTCCCTCCTTTTTTGCTCGTAGAGCTGACGAGCTGCTCTCGTCCTTCTATGCAGCGACGCTTCGTAGGCACTTTGTTTTGCTGCATGTGCTTGCCGGCACTCTTCGTCAAACCAGGGGTTTCGGGGGGGTGGGCTGGTGAAACCGAGCACATCAGTTGCGGCGTTTTTGATGGCTTCTTGGCATCGGCGCCACTGGTCTTCGGCACTTGATGCTGGCAGCATAGGACTTCTCGAGAGGTTGAGGGATACGCGATCGGCAAAGGTTCTGGCGGTTTGTTGCGTTTGTAGTCGTCCAACGTTAAATCTCCTCACAGTATTTTCTCGTTGTTGTGGCGTCTTGGATATCCGCATCCGTACCTTGGCTACAACAAGGTAGTGGTCCGAGTCTATGTTGGCCGCTCGGAAAGTTCGGACATCTAGAATACTGGAGGAGTGCCTTGCGTCGATCGCAACGTGATCAATTTGGTTGACGGTTTGATGATCAGGTGACCGCCATGTTCCTTTGTGTATATTGAGGTGAGGAAACCGTGAACTAGCTATGGTAACATTACGTCCCGCAGCAAAATCAATCAGCCTAAGTCCGTTTCCAGACGTGGTGTCGTGTAGGCTGTGTTTTCCGATTGTGCTACCAAAGATGTCCTCCTTTCCTATTTTGGCGTTAAAATCACCCAAGACGATTTTAACGTCATGCTTAGGACATTGCTCATATGTTTTGTCGAGGAGCTCGTAGAAACATTCTTTGGTAGCATCGTCTTTATCTTCTGTGGGGGCGTGAGCGCATATCAGGCTGATGTTGGCGAATTTAGCCTTGATGCGGATAGTTGTAAGGCGTTCACTAACGTGTCGAAAGCTCAAGACTTCTTGCCTAAGTCTGCCGCTTACAACAAATCCGCATCCAAATAGACGCTGCTTTTGTTCTCTGTAGCAGTCACCGTAGTAAATGTCACAGTTTTTCATCCTCCTTTTGCCCGGCCCATCCCACCGCACTTCCTGGATGGCGGTGATACCTGCTTTGTAGCAGTCTAGGGCCTCCGCTAGTTGTTCGGCTGCACGCGGTCTGTTCAGAGTTCGAACATTCCACGTGCAGATCCGAACGTCATTGTCCTTTTTTCGTTTTGCAGGGTCGTCAACAGTGAATCCGTCCTTATCCGAGGCTTTTGGTTGCTTCGCAACAATTCTTTTTTTTCCGTGGTAGGGTCGTTAACCCCACGCACAACCCCCAACCTGGAGGACCAGGCCCTTTCTGTAACCCCTTGGGCAAAAGGAGCCGGAATATTCCGGAGTCAGTAACCCGCTGCGGGGATGTGAGAGCTGCCGTTGACCCATTAAGGGCTCTTCCGCCACCATCTCTATTTCAACACCCTGACTAGTGCTGAAAAATCCTCAATGACCTCAGCTCCAAATACGTCGAAGTAGCTCATTGAGGTATCTGCCATGTTGACTGTTGACGCCACCGTTGATTCAGCCATGTGAATTCATCCGCCGTACGTCCTCTTTCTGAGGGGCTCATGTAAGACCTCTGAGACTCGATCAGGCAGTCATTCCGACAGAGCATTATAGTGTTGCTATTTTCTTCGTGTTCAACACTCGCGCTTATAAGTTTAGCAAGTCATGCCCGGAAGGACAAGACCAGTACCCGGTGGCTACCACGCGGAGGTAAAATAAGCACAATTGATGTGTATGAACAGTTACAACGACTGGGCATCGCCAAGTTGACGCCAATCAGTGCCTACCCTATTCATACAACACCCAACCACCCGCTTAGATGTTTACACATAAAAAAAAAAGAACTTAAATAAATAAATTATTGATTCTAATAACAAAAGCTGTGACTATCGTTCGCTCTTACATCGGGTGATTTTGGTGCTAAATATATAGGAACAGCATTTGTTTTCGAACCTTTGCCTTTACCGCCTCCAAGGAATCCATTTTCACTAAATATCTATAATAGAAGTTTACTATGATTTTTATTCTAATAGGAATTCCAATATTTCCAGCATTGATTTAACATATCTTTTCATTTTATTGACCTATACATACAAATTCACGGAGTTCAAACAAAGAAACAGAACCACCAAACCACGATCTCAGTTCTCAGGTTACAATAAAATAAATACCGAATGAAAATTGCAAGAAGGCCGAAGGCAACGAAAAACAAAAACAAACTAGAAAGAGGGAAGTTCCCATTTTGATGACAGTTTGCAAGATAAATATGCTGCCAAAATTTGCATTAAATTTGAAGTGAATTAAATTTATTAAGGTTAAAAATATACTTTGCTGAAAGTGTAAGATATCTTTGGCCTTTAAAAAAATAGGACTACGAGTGTGAAAGGATTCGTATGGGAGTACGGAGGTGCTGAAAATAGTACAATACTATGAGAATAATTTTGGCAACACTGCTCAGGGTAATCGAATTTAAGTGTTACAGGAGTGGGAAGTGGGAACTGGGGAGCGCACCTTTGGGCCTGTGAGTGAAATAAAAATGTTGCTCAGGGGATTCTACTTTAAGTCTAAGAAGGACTTTGAGCGGGCTCTCGATGTAGGAAAAAGCCAGGGTCTGCATTCTGTAAGACGAAATGTTCAAAAGTTTTCGTGGGCACGAACGATTCACTTCTGTAACTCAGAGCAAATCAATCGTAAGGATCTTGTAAAGTGAGTTTTAAAGTAGTACTGTAGGCACTTTCAACTCTCTAACCAGAACTTTCGTTACCTATTAAGAGCTTCAGCTTCTAAAAAAAAAACTCACGTTGTTATTTGTTATGTACTATACTGCCGAATCAGATTAATAACCCAAAAAATGGATTTTATTTAACACTATTCGTATATTTCGTTAAACGTTCCTTTAATCTAGCAACGCTTTTCAATAAAGTAAGAAAACAACCGACCAAACTTTTGATCAACGAGAAAGTTTCGTTCGACCCAGTCGTGCACTTTACTTTTTTATAAATTGGTTGGTGATATCAATTCGGTGGCCATAGGCGGCAAAATATATTGAGCTCTATACCAAATACATATTTTCTATTTGTGTGTCCCTGGGCATATAGCTTTAAGCAACTAACGACCAATTTGAGGGCTCTAATTTCCCTTAAACCCCTTTTTAGGGGGGTCAATTTTAGAATCGCCAAAAACAAACGGATAGTATTGTAACTCATGTTTGAAAAGAAGACACAGTGATTCAGTTGTTAGCTTACTAGAATATTGAGCAAGCGTCTTCGGGTTTCATCCAGGAGGATTCTCCCAGCAATAAGAAAAAGGACTTTTTCTACGAAGCGAACTTTTGACAAACATCCGAGTGTTTAACTACTATCCTTCAGCCTCTCGTTATATGGACCTGTAGCGCCGACTAATTTTGTTTCTTTTTACAATCTATTAAGACTTATAACTTCTTGACAGTCTAAGCGTGCCCTTTACTTCTTTCTGTCAAAAGCATGTTATGCCTTCTTTCTATGTCTTTTCCAACCTTCCACTTTTCAGGACCGCAATTAAGTGTTTTTGTTCTCTTTTCCCTCAAACAGTAAGTTTAACAAACTAAGATTTATTAATCAATTGCTTAAGAGGGTTGACAACACTTCGAAACCTAGCACCTATAGCCTATAGGGGATACAGAATCTTGTCGCTGTCAGAGACCTTTCAATTCGGAATTGAGCTTTACATAGCCGTCTCAGTTCTACGCACGAGGAGTTGTTACGTGAATGAGAATAAGAAACCAAATGAGCTTTCACCAGACAAAGAATAAGTTGTATTTTAAGTTTTAGAGGGAAGACCATTTAGAAGAATGAAAAAGAATATCGGAGATAAACGGCAGCCTTGTGGGATACCATTTATATGGTGAGTTTCAGACTTGAAAACATTCAAAAGAACTGGAATGGAGCGGCCAAAGAGGTAAGTTTCTTATGTATTGAATGAGAGATGCACGAGTGTGCATTTGCATAAAAGAGCTTGATGCCAAACGCCTTTGAAATATCCAAAGCAACAAACTTTGTTTCACAGGAATGATGGAAAGATTTTCTCCAATTTTTAGTGGGATAAGCCATCAAACCGCCGGTGGATCTGTTGCCACGAAACCCTTGCCGCCAGTCACAAACAATTCTGAGAATTATCATAAGCCGACGACTTATCGGCGTTACAGGACAAGCAAACTTTGGAACTCGCTTCCTGGGGATATATTTCCAGAAGACTACAATTTGCAGCAATTTAAGTGCAGAACAAACATACATCTGCAGGCATCTCGGGGCGCTGTTGAAGCGTTATAGGTTCGCCTTTCCCGGGAGAAGTATATATATATATATAAAAAAAAAACAATTTAAATAAGAAAGAATGGACGTAAATCCAGTTCGAATTCTGTTTGGACTGCTTGATGGAAAAATGCTGTTTTCTACCTTCTTGGGAGGATTCCGGGAATAATTGAACAAATGGAAGATCTTACCTGATGGTTTTGCCAGCGTGGAAGCAACCGAGGACTGAACGTATTGCGAGGCTGTTTAACGCTTATTCAGAACAATGGGGGATATACAAACTGGACCCTGGAACCATGATGGTTTGAGCCTTCATTTCCTCGAATTCCTCAATCAATTTTGAGCCTGAGTCCTTTAATATAAAGACCCCACAGTAAATTTTGGACGTGAGAAGCAACCGGATGAATTTTGCTCAAATATATTCCTCTGATGCCCATATGAATTCAAATATGTCCGTCTGGCAGCACGCGAAATGCTAGCTGAGGGTTGTAATTGAATATTAAAAAATCCGTAGTAATACAAAACAGGAATAATTTGTGCAACCACTTGAATTTACTACCAAATAACAGAGTATGACCCCCTCAGTCCAAATATGTGTATCCAAGACGTTTTAGGTGTCGCCAAAACGCAGCGGAAGTGCGTTAAAAATTCCAAATTTTTGATAATTAATCATTAGGCAAATTTAAATACAAATATGAAGGTCTAAGACTTTTTGGATGTCGCCAAGGGCTTGTCAGACGAAGTCAAAATATTGACAAAATGCCAATAATTGGGAAAAATTCCTTGATATCAAATAAGTCCAAGACGTTTTACTGTCATTGCCAGACGTATTCAGAGGATAAAGAACCGTCGAAAATTCCCTATATACCCACGAAAAACTCGCAACTGAACCTTGAAAAATTGACGCAACAAGTCTTGCAGTTATGTAGTTATGTTTGTGATGTTTCATTCTATGTTGAGGAAAGATTTTGTGTGGTTGCGTCGATTTTTAACTTATTTTTTAATTGCCTCGGCAACTCATCACCCACTATGACACCCGCAGATATGACACTGCCTCTTCCTAAATTTGTTTAACGCGACAGCCTTCACTGTCAAACATGCAGAGACTCGCTCTCTCTCTCTGCCTCCCTCCCTCTCTGGCAATGATTATCCTTAAAATAAACAACGAAAACTCCTCAAATTTGATATCCTTAAAGCCGTGCTTATTCCAATTTGCCAAGTAGTACACTCATTTTCATCCCTCTCATGCCAATTAGGGTACACCTAAATTAATAAAACTCCATTCTACGCGAGTATTTCAATTATTCTTCATACATGACATCATGTCTTATCCCTTAAAACCGTTTAACTCGCAACATGTACCCACATGCTAAAAACACACACACAAATTGTCATTCATATTAATAAGCAAGGACTCTTGCTGTCCCCCTTCTTTGACGTCTAATGTTTTTGCCGACGAATGTTTTTCGTGAAATCATCTCTGCCACGGAGATGATTTAAATTGTACGTATGCGTTCTCAAACCACCTTCCGGGGATTTTGGTGGTTATTCAAATTCCACACATCTATGCCCGTGCCCGTGTGTGCACAATGAAAAATAAATAAGCGAAACATGTGTCAGGAAACTAAAGCGAAACACTTTCATTAATATTTGCTGGTTTTTATATTATTCTCCATTTGATCCTGGCTGATGTTGTGTTCTTCTTATTTTGCCCCCATATATCCTGTTGGGATACAATGAAATTAAATTAAATGGCATTCCCCCTGCTTTATGCGATGTATATAGCTGGGCGCGTATGTGTATTGCTAAGGAGGGAATATGTTTCCATTTCGTCCTCAGTCCTGACCAAACAGCACCACTGATGTGAAAGATAATTAAGACATCATTCCTGTGGTGAGGAGTATCCCAGTTTTGATGAAAATATTCCGCAAAGACTTTTGCTGTCCATGTGCGGCAGGAAAAAAAAAGGATTTATCCATGGGATAAAAATAATCTCAATTACATTTTGCGTGTACGGCGGCGGGAAGAGGAGGAGGGCAAGGGTATGTAGTCAACACTCACGCTTATACCCTTCATTGTATAATATACTTCGGGTGCCATTAACATTATTATGGTTCCGCCCAGAGGACCAATAAATTTTGCAATTCTTTAATAATGCAGAGGGCGCAGCATCACGCCGCGCAAAACGTGTATATGCGAGGGTCCTTTTGTGCTAAACCTTCATTTCACCGTCACTGACGGTAGATTTTCTTCTCCTTTTTTTCATGAATTTAAGTACACACCAGAGGGTGGCACGTAGTTGTTTCGACGCTTGACTCTAGCATCGGGCGATGTAATGTGCAGCGAGGAGAGAAAGCGCACGAGAGAGAGAGAGAGAAAGAATGATGTGAGAGTTAAGCCAGGTACGAGGGGACTTTCACAATAAAGTTGGAGAAGCACTTATTCTTTTTCTAAGTTAATACGGAAACGTGATCCGCAGAAGGGATGGTAAGGTCGGCCATTTTATACCTGAAACGTAGGAACATATCAATTATGGTAATGGTTTGATGATATTGTAACTAAATTATTTACCTCCGGGCGGCACATGGGCCTGTTGAAGAGAGAGAGATATGCAATTGTATCATGTGTGGTGCACTGATGACATATCCGAGTAGCTTTTGGACGAATTCTGATTACCATCGAATCGGCTGAAGAGCGCCCATTTCCCTGGCAGCACGCCTCAAACTGAAGTTCCTTACCTTGATTAAGACGCTTGCAATTGAGTGTCAAATGCCCTACTTCGAGGGGATACCTAAGCCGGTAGTCTTGATGGCTTTGAACCCTAGAAGTCGCGAGGAATTGGCGACAAAGTCTTGGTCTAAGCCATACAGCACTGTGATGAAGAACAGTTCTTTTATACCGCAGAGCAGTAAGGACTTGACTCAAACTTTCTTCAGAAAAATTAGCTAACCGTCCTCTTTCTTAAACTTTTGAGAGGGTCATCGACCGCTTTACCAGGTTTGTTGCTGTAATTTTTCACTCATAATAAGGTCGTAGTATACCTACCTACCAAACTCAAGGTAGGTCCTTTGAAACTGCCTATCAGTTCGACCCTTTTACTCAAGAAATTCATAACTCCAGTCTTTCTTTGATAGAGATGAAGGCTTTAGTAACATTCAGACAGAGGACAGAATACCCAAACCTTGCGTAAGCTTAACATTATAGAGCCCCAATCATGAGCAAACGCCTAAGTCCTAACACTCAAGATGGCGAATTCTACCTTAAGAAGAAGCTCTATCAAAAACTCATTCAACACGGTCCATGGTGGTTCGACAGTTAGCTCTGGGATCTTGTTCTCAATCAGATTTTGATCTTCATGGTGCTTTCTGGGGGCATTCGTAGAGAGCGTAGGCTTATTCCCTTCGAGGGAATTATCCTCCAAACACTTCACTTCCCAGGACTACAAACAAAGGCCAACTCGACAAGCGGAGGTTTTATCATCAACTCGACAAAAAAAAAAGAGCTAGCTTTACTCACCGGAAAGATCGTGATACTTTGTGTTAGTCGTCCAAGCTTAACTTGTGTTGTCAGTAGCAAATATATGAGACTGAGGTCAAATTGGAAGCTTCTAGGTTGTGTGGATTCCTACTGCAGCAAGAGAGAGAGAGAGAGAGAGAGAGAGAGAGAGAGAGAGAGAGAGAGAGAGAGAGAGAGAGAGAGAGAGAGAGAGAGGTTGAGTCCAAATATTAAGGTCTCGAGGCCTCAATGGCCCTAACCGGCGGGAAATAGACTGACAGTATTTCACCTTGTAAGGTGACTAAAGACCTACCTAAGTCTATTCTTCTAAAGGGTGTTCGCGAAACAATTTTCGAATTTAAAATTAAATAATAAAAGATTCACAGGTTTTTATATAATCGTTTTTATTTTAAAATAAAACATACAAATGCGGATTTATGTTTTGAAAATAATTGAAGTTAAATGTTTACCACGGAGACGAACACACTCATTTAAACGAAACACCATATTTTTTGTGAAAACTTTTTTGCAAGTTTCTTGCGAAATTCCTCTGATTTCGTTGCGAATATCTTTTCAGTTGCAATAAATTTCGCGGTTTGTTAACGTAGACTTTAGATTTAAGAAATCCCCATAAAAAAAAGTCCGCAGGTGTTAAGTCTGGCGATCTGGGGGGCCATGGGATATCACCATAACGACTTATGACTTTTTCGGGGAAAATGCGCCTTACAATGTTCATTGATGCCTCCATCCTGTTGAAACCATGTCGATCCGTTTACCCATTCATTGTTCTCCAACTCAGGTTCCAAAAAGTTTTCCAACATAGACGAATAGGTTTGGGAATTTTTTTTCTTAGTGAAAGACGTGGATTTGCAATAACATCACGACGAACTGCTTCAATTGTTTCGTAAGTTCTCACAGTTCGCGATACACTTGGCCCGTGTCCCACTACAGGTCCTTGTTCACGAAAACTTCGCACCCACTTGCCAATAAGTTTCGTACTAGGACAATCCCGTATACGCCGAATATTGAAATGTCTTGCGAATAGCCACGGGAGAATCGTTATTTTTAAAATATGCCTCTACAGCAAACGCACGATGCTCCGCCGACCAACGATCCATGGCTACTAAAATCCGCACGACGCGTAAGTGTAATGAATACGCCTCCCCCCTCCGCCGATACCCCGCTCGCCGTTTATTCAAATTCAAAGTCGAAAATTCTTTGGCGGACACCCTTTACCTTCCGGTGTTTTGAAGTCCAATTTTCAAACAGATGTCACTGTTATTCGACAAGCAGTAGCTTTGCTGTCTATTAATAAAATTTCAGGGAGGCATAATCTGTCTAAATAGATCGCTTGCCGGGATAACGCTTTCCATTCCACCATTAAGTGGTGGAAGATCGTCGCATATTTTTTAGCCAAAAACCTGGGGAGGAATCGCCAATTCCGTGAACGAGCTATGTTTTTTACTTTTCGTTTTACACACGAACCAAGAACGAATTCCGCCACGTATTGCTCGTTCACGCAAGAGACGATTCGACCCCTGGTTACAACCTCAGCATATCCTGGGTTTGCGTTGAAGATGCCATCTCAGGGGACTCTGATGCAGCGGAAGAACTATAGCTAGACCAGATTCCTCTTGCGACAAAGCCTTTACAGACTATAAAGTCGATACACATGCGCTATTTCATTTGAAACAAACTAATCTGGCTATTACCACTTTAGGAAACAAAGCATTGATGGAGGAATCTAAGTTTTTAGGAAAAAGCTAAGCTTACTCCTAGCCTACGCATGGTTTCAGACATATACAAGGAACTCCTGCGAAGGCTGCTTATAACATTTAAATGCTCGACTAGGTATACTACGACAACCAAGAGCAGAGAGTTGGTTTGCGCAGTCAAATAAACCCTAGACGACTTTCTCTGAAACTGACCCTTTATATCTAAGGGAAGCTTTTTTTTTTAAATCAATTCCTTAACGATGCTCGATTTCAAACATTTTAAGCCTCGATGTAAGCACTAGGTTTGTATTGGTCAGCATATCCCTATTCCATTCGAGAGGCATTAAAACTAAGGCCGGCTTGGCGCAAACAAAACTTGTCCTTCCCGGACTAAGGAGCCCTTCATAGGAATAGATTGAAGGTAAGGGGTTATAGAGACAGGGTATGTGGACCTTATCGAAAGCGGATTAAGATCTTTGGGGACGCTTGAGGGAAAGATTCTTCGGTTAACACTCAGTTTAAAATGATTGTGGAGTATGGAGGAGGAGCGACGTTTACCTAGTCAAAAAGCCGACAAGTCCACCCCTGACGTACAATAAAGCAGAGGAAAATCTCACTTCAGAACATCCTCAACCAGCTTGGTGTCTGTAATTGTAGGCAGCTAGTTATGGACCGCGCAAGCTTGTTGGTTCAGGCCTTGGTCCACCCTGGACTATAGGCGCCATATAAAGGGTTATTCAATAAGATGTGTTATTGTGAAAGGATATGGTCCTGTATGCGTGCTCGTGGTGGCCATTTGGCTGATGTTGTTTTTCATTATTAACGGCATACCTTCCTCTTTATTATGAAATAAACATCCGATCATTTATCTCAAAAAATGTCATTTTTCTTTGAATACCAAAATAACACCTCTTATTGGAAAACCCTTTATAATAAAGGCAGTAAGTATTAAGAGTTAGGTGACGAATTAAAAATCGTATAATACATTATTGCCTGCCAGTTTGAGGGCTAGGGCTGTGCAAAAACTAAGGATGACGTATCCCCTCCGACAGATAATAGTAAATAGCGAGAAACATCTACCAGAGCTAGTTCCGTTGGTAAGTTTATAACGTCGTGTGAGACCTGCTTGGAAATTCGTCGGAGGTGCAACCCTTAAGACATAAGACAGGCTCACAAGCTTCAGTTTGTGGTTTGTAAACTCGGGTAAGGATGACAAACCAAAGGGTCCTACAGAGGCCCACATATCAGCTCCTACAGGTTAAGAAACGTTTCTACAATTTTGAGAAGTTCCTGAGCGCAGTTATATACCGTCGAATCTTTGTCAGATATTCACAAAAAACAAAAACAAAATGGGGCAGTGACTAAGAGGCTTCAAGATTTTTTTTTTTTTTTTGGTTTGGTCGACCCGTAAGCCCCGGATACTGGCTATTATTTTGTTGCCTACCATTCGTTTTCAAATGAAAACCGCAATAACTTAGGTAAGGTTAGGTAAGGTTGTTGTCTAGAAAGACACACAAAACCGCAATAAGTTTGTGGAATATTTGGACCCTAACTTTAGAGGCTCACACCCAAAGAAATAAGAAAGCGTCTGACATTATCAATTCTGTGGGAAAAGTGGTAAAAGATCGATACTTATGGAGACGGAGAGTCCGTTTCAACATCTCAGAGGGTCATTGAAAAAGAATTGAAAATCCCTCTTTAATCTCAATTAATCTCATAACCACTGGTTCTGAGACCACACAACATAATCTAGCTAAAAATGGTGCCAGCTGCACCATAACAACGATTCACAGCTTTTTGTGCCATCAAATCGATTTTCAGAATGCCGACGAGCTGAACACGCTCCAACTTTCCTGTCGCCCAAATGATTTTTTTCGAAGAACAACTAATTTAATGTTTAGCTCTCCTGTCACCAAATACTGTGCTTTTTCTGCCCGCCCGTCAACCTGTGTTTATACCCTCGTGACCAGAAATAAATTAAAAAAATGTAAACTAAAAGAAAAAAATTATCCCACCGAAGGCCATCCACGTCGGACAACAGCTGAACCATCCATTACGTAAGCAATTTAACTGAATTATTGCACAAAAAGTTTAAACACCTGCCTGCTCGGATTACTGTCGTGACGGCCTACAAATAGGCCGAGCACCGAGGGTTTTTTCTCTTTTTTTTTTTCGAGTGGAAACAAATTTACCATGGCAAGCCCAGCCGCCCATCCGCCCCATGCCATAGCACTCAACACCAGTCACCATCAGCATAACGCAGCAAGACTACATCTACGTGTCAACTGCACATAAGTGGTATCATATTGCGATGCAAAATTGTATTTCATTGTTAATTCGACAAGGATGCCGTCGAGGATATAAGTGCTCGGCAAGGATGCCCTTCTCCACGGAATTCTTGTAAATTTGTTGCAGGTGGGTGCGATGCAGGATTCGCTCCCATCAAAGATTGGTTGCAACGTGTTGTGTTTCTTGTTTTTTTTTTTTTTGTGCTGCCGCACCTCGAATGCTTGGTCCTGATTTATGCTTACATCGGCGCTTTTCACCTCTCCATGCATGCTTTGTGGGGATATGGTTTCTTTGAAATAGCATTGGCTTCTCTGTTGGATACCATGCGCCGACCAGTGTTTATCGCAACCAGCCGAACTCTTAGGTGC
Source organism: Cheilosia urbana (assembly GCA_946477585.1). Classification (NCBI taxonomy): domain Eukaryota; kingdom Metazoa; phylum Arthropoda; class Insecta; order Diptera; family Syrphidae; genus Cheilosia; species Cheilosia urbana. The sequence continues at coordinate 27,229,373 of OX297853.1, forward strand.
ACAAGGATCTGGATGTGTGCTCAGGACAGCGCTGGGATATCCTCTATTGTATACCCGGATATCACATTCATGTCGTGGTAATAAATTGCATTTACACGTATGTAGGTATGACGGTATCCTTTTGGTGTAATTTGCAGAAAATTCCTCTGGATGTGTAGCGCGCCGCGTTCGTATCCATGGTGTATATGGTACTCGTGCAATTATGACCACTTTGGTGTTTTGTGGAATGTTTTGCGCACACAATGTTGTGCGAACCGTTAGATACAGCAGATTTTGTTACCTTCTGTTGTGCTCGTTGTGTACTCGCTGTGGAACGAAGATCCAGGATAAGGAGGGAGAAATTTAATCATCTAACGTGGGACTAATAAATTTCAACTCTCTCGGTAATAACTGTAAGCGGGGGCGTCGTTACAAAATGTTACTGATTAATATATTTATGAGCGAGATCTAATTACGTGTCCTTGAGGTTGTATACATACCTAGGTATATAGAGGGAAATTGTGTAAACTTTGATTGAGAGATTGAGCCCATTTGTAAGGTTTTGTAAGGAGAAGGACTCTTTAAAACTTAAAGATGGTCTTACGGCCGACATCCAAAAAGCGCGGGGGCTATCTAAGGGTACCCCACACTGATTTTTATAGATTTCTTTGAGCATCAATTTTGAAAGAAATAGTTTTCCATTTTAATAGATTTTTTACGTAAAAAAGGCACCACTCCCCGTATTTAATAACGCCCACATTTCTTAAAGTGACTGTTATTTGTTAATGCTGTCAAGCGACAATTCTATTTCATGTAACCTCTTTATCAAATTTTGGTGTACCAGAGGAGATGCCACGCCCCGTTCTTCTATTCCGGCCGCATTTCTCGAGAAATCCTTTGACAAGGCAATAAGCCTCCATTGTCCAACACTATACAGTGCGGTTCATTTGAATAGACGCACCACAGTTGCGTTTTGGATCTTGCTTTTTTTTTGTCTTATGTTGATCAAAGAGAAAAAAAAAAAACATATTCAGGAGAGAGGTATATTTATATTGAGTAAAAGAAACATAATTTTAAATTTGTGAGAGTCCCATAACGGTAGTCGTACTCTCCTTTTCCTATATCATGCAAAACTGCAAGCATTTTTTCGGTTCATTTGAATAGTCGCACCGGTTAAACTGATTAGTTAGCATCAAGTATTTGGACAAAGAGCAGTAAAAAGTTAATTAGAAAGTGAGGCAAATTGTTTTTTTTACTATTTTCATTAAAATGGGCAGAAAAAAAGTGTTAAATTTGGAAGAAAGAGCTCAAGTTAAAGCTTACCTTTCGGAGAACTTTTCAAATCGCGAAATAGCCCGTAAAATTGGCAGAAGTGAACACGTTATAAGAAACTTTGTCAAAAATGGTGAATCCTATGGAAATAGTTACAAAGGAAGGATCCAAAAAGTTATAACACCGCAAGACAAGCGGAAAATTCAAAGACTAGCATCTAATTCCGCTCAATCCACAAACAAAATCAGGGAACTAGCGGGGGTTTCTTGTAGCAAATCCACTGTGCGTCGTGTAATTGTGAGTGCTCCACACTTAAAGCTTACAAAACTATAAAAAAAACCACCGCTTAATCGAGCACGCAAGCAACAGCGCCTTGAATTTGCAAGATTGCTTGGGACTTGGGATTTGGACGTTGAAGCGGTCTCAAGTAACTGGAGCAAAGTTGTCTTTTCGGATGAAAAGAAATTTAACTTAGATGGTCCTGATGGCTACAACTATTACTTTCATGATCTCCGGAAAGATAATATGGTTTTAGACCGTCATCATTCAAGACAAGGAGGAGTAATGGTATGGGGTTCGATTTCGTACTATGGTGCTTTTAAATTGGTGATCGTTTCCAACAAAATGACTGGGGTTTCTTACAAAGCTCTTTTAGAAACGGCTTTTGTGGAAATAAAGGAACTTTTCGGACCTATTTCATGGATATTTCAACAGGACAACGCGCCTATACACAATTCCCGTGTTGTTAAAGAATGGATTGCCAATCAGAACATCCAGATATTGGGCTGGCCTCCCTATTCGCCTGATCTTAATATCATTGAAAATGTTTGGGGATGGCTTGTCCGTGAAATTTACAGAGGAGGCAAGCAATATCAAGACAATCAAGAGCTAATTGCGGCGATTAAAGCTTCTTGGGCCAAGATTTCCTTGAATTATCTTCAAAGCTTGTATGACTCTTTAAAAAACAGAATTTTTGAGGTTATTTCTAACGGTGGAGGCAGTACACGCTATTAAAATGGCACAAAATTAATTAAAATAAATAAAAGAAAAATAAATATTGCGAACAAATTTAGTGTTTTGTTGTTTTTTAACTTTTTTATGGGTGCGACTATTCAAATGAACCGAAAAAATGCTTGCAGTTTCGCATGATATAGGAAAAGGAGAGTACGACTACCGTTATGGGACTCTCACAAATTTAAAATTATGTTTCTTTTACTCAATATAAATGTACCTCTCTCCTGAATATGTTTTTTTTTCTCTTTGATCAACATAAGACAAAAAAAAAGCAAGATCCAAAACGCAACTGTGGTGCGTCTATTCAAATGAACCGCACTGTATGTATATGTTTTAAGTGACTTAGGTGTTGTATGGGAGGTGCCACGCCCCTAATTCAAAGCTCTTCATATAGTTCTATGAAAATCTTTAGAAGATCCACGGATTTAAGGCAGTCTACGGGTATAAGACCGTATAAAGATTCTACAAACGTATAAAGCACAACCAGACAGACAGATTTGACACTTTCCATAATACATATTTCGTCGTCGTTCTATGAAAACTCCCTAAGTCCATTTTATTGGTTTTGAGATTATTTACATTTGAAGTTGATAAACAATATTAAAAACTAAATAAATGTTTGGACTTAGGGAGTTTTCATTTTGTATAATTTGTTAACAGAGATACTAAGGACTTAGGGAGTTTCACAGAACGACGACGAATGATGTTCAGCGCCATCTATTGAGAATCTTTTGTACTAAGAATCGATAAACAAATAGAAAGTTGGCACAGCAAGCCCATACAGCCATACCCCGTTAGGCCTAGCTTCTTCCAACCATTTGTTTTTGAGAATTCATATTTTTCGGACAAATACAAAGGACCTACAATATTTCTGTTCCAAGTTTGAACGGCTAAAGTAACATGCTGTATTAAAGTTCTAGTCACTGACGTTTGCCTACAAAAGCATGGACAAGTGCAACTCCGTATTTCAAGCAGAAATCTTTGCAATACAACTATGGCTCAGAGAAAATCTAAAAAAAATCCATAACAAACAAGATCATTGTTATATCCTCTCTTATAGCAAAGCTGCACTCCTAGCCATTAATGGCTATGAAAAAACATCAAAATCAGATCCAATCCATCACAAGGTCTCAATGCACCTTCTAGGAGTCACAGTCAATTCAGGAATCACATGGCAGGACCACATATCCTATATCGCAAGATCGGCGTCCGCAAAGTTGAGCTACCTATTTAGAGCAAAGAGGTACTTTAGCTTCAAGCAACTTCTCCTTCTCTACAAAGCACAGGTTAGACCAGGTTTGGAATATTGTTCCCATATATGGAGCTCGGCCCCAAAACATTCACTTAACCTGCTTGATAGCATACAGAGACGAACAGTTCGACTCATTGGAGACCCTACACTCACATCGAATCTACAACCGTTGGTGCACAGAAGACAAGTCGCTGACCTATGCTTGTTCTATAGGTACTTCCATGGTAGATGTTCTGAGGAACTCAAAGACATTATCCCTCGAAATGCAACTTTTGGGCGCCCAACAAGACAGGCGGCTAATGCTCATGACCATACAGTACACTTGACAACCGCGAGGATATCAACTTTCCAAAACTCCTTCTGTTTCAGGACAAGCAAACTTTGGAACTCGCTTCCTGGGGATATATTTCCAGAAGACTAAAATTTGCAGCAATTTAAGTACAGAGCAAACATACATCTTCAGGCATCTCGGGGCGCTGTTGAAGCGTTATAGGTTCGCCTTTCCCGGGAGAAGTATATATATAAAAAAAAAAAAAAAAAATCCCGAAACAATTAGCTTCTTCTGGATTTTTTTCTTGTAATTTATTGACCTCAGATATATTATTAAAACCTGAAATGCATAATATAGAAATGCAAAATATAATAAAAAAATATTTTTTGTTCATGTTCAATTGTTTTTTTTTTTTTTTAAGCTGAATAAGCAGAATTTTATTGCTTAAAAATTGAAAAGCAGAATTTTGGAAAGCAGAATTTCGTTTGCAGAATTTTTGTGCGAGGAGACAGAATTTCGCAAAGCAGAATTTTGAAAGTAAAATTTCGACCGGATCGCTGTTGAAAGTTGAAAGTGTTGATTACTTTAATGATCTTGGTGTGGTCTTTGACAGAAAGCTCACCTTCAGTCTCCATTTGGATTCCATTGTTAGCAAGGCAAGAAGCCGACTGGGACTTATAAAAAAACGTTTCTTAAAGGAATTTAAGGACCCCTATGTACCTAACCTAAGTTCTATACTGTTCTCTCGTCCGACCTATTTTGGAATACTACAGTCCTGCTTGGTGTCCGTCCTACAAATCTGGAATTTCAAGAATTGAAAGTATTCAAAAGCGGTTTCTTCTTTTCGCATTACGTGATTTGACTTGGAACCGAAAGTCGTCTTCCACCCTACATAAATCGATTAAAGTTGCTGAATCTTCAGACTTTGGAAAAACGAAGTGAGACATCCATTATTCCTGTTTTGCGTTCTGACTGGTAACGTCAACTTCACATTTGTTCTCAATTCCGTAAATATCAATTGCAGACCGAGGACAACAAGGGAACGACTTTTTTTTTATACCAAAGGACGTCTCGATGTAACTATGGGAGTGATGGCCCCATCACTAACCTGACGAGGGATTTTAATAATCTCTCAAAATTCAATTTAAGAAAAAAATATTGAAAAAAATGTAAAACTGTATGTTCTAATAATAAGCTTTTCTGTTCATTATTGATTGACTGTGACATTATATGTAAGAGTTAAATAAATAAATAAACGGGCCTAAGTGTAGCGTTGCGTTAAAGTTCCCAGATATTTAAAATGCTTAACATTCTCCATCGCCATGGCATATACTTTAAGATAAAAAACTAACGAGTGAAGCGGCCTATGGATATCTTGCTTTCTCGTTTTGCCATCGATGATTTGATGTCCTTAACTACAGTGTTGGACACATTTTGCTTGCTACGAAACAGATGCATCGAGATCCACATGTCCTATTTAAAAAATTCAAACAGTTCCCATTCAAATTAAAGTCGCAATTTCCATTTTTTTTTCCAAGTGGACAGGATTAAATGCATACCTCCGCTCTTTAAAGCGTGTGCCATTTTTCCGCATATAACTCTAAATCTCTTGTGAAAGATTTCAGTTTTGTACAACTCCTCCCATCCAAAAGGACACAGCGACATTGCATCGAGGATAGGAAAAAATAAAACTTGTCAAAACCACACCTACACAGGGACAGGAGGTGGCATTTTTCACACGTCACAAAAGCAGAAAACTCTACACACAACAAAAAATACACAAAATATGTTTAGCTGTCATTTCTGTGTGTTGTATAAAATTTATAACCCAGTAAAATATAAAACATACAACCGGGGGCGAAAAACCTTAACCACAAAATATGTACATGCATTTACTTTTGCATGCGCATTTTTCTGTTTGGATTTCATTTCCGTGGATATTTTGACATTTGCAATCGGTCATCCTTTTCATTGAAATTGTATTCAAATTTCACAAGGACCATGAGAGAGAAATTCATTTAGTAATTTAAATTACAAGTGTGTACTGTGTATAGGTGGACACTGGACATTCAGTGTTGTTTTATATTTCCAGTCAACATTCTGCGAATATTTCAACTGACAGCAGATGTCACTTTTGGATATTTTTAAATATTGGGTAAATTATGTTTTTGTTTTCAAAAAAGTGCAATACAGGTATCGGCTTGTTTTTGTTTATCTGGATAAAAAGCGTCTTCCCTCTGGAATAAAAGGCGCAGAAAAGTACATACAATGGCATTCTCTGGGGCGACTATATAAAACAAGAAGATGCACAAAGCCAACCAATTGTGAGTGGAAAATATGAAATATTAAAAAATTGCAGCAGAGGATATTTGTATTCCGGAACGATTAACAGCGGACGAATATTTAACTCATTCAATTGGGGGACGGAGTGGACATTTTCGAGGATATCGTGGTCAAATTAAGAGCCTTTCGACGGATTTTCATTATCAATTTATTAATTTCGTCTTGTATTTATCGGAGATGACTGGAGCCCTTTGCGCGCGCGACCATTTACTTCCGGTTATTTATGGAATTTTAATTTACTTCGATAAAATCGTTTAAAATAAATTAAACGAGAATGACGCGTCCTTAATATGTGTAATTTGGATAACCTTTACAGATGCAACGAATCGGAAGTTCATTGAGAAAAAAACTGATTGGTCACAAAAATGGGAACGTGTTCTTGAGCAGGCAGATTTATTTATTTGTTTTTACTGACTTTTTTTTTTAAATTCAATCAAAATGGTTGAATGCGGATGAAAGATTTATTGGATGTTGGGAATCACGTATGGAAGATAATGACAGGTAAGTGTCAATTAAATGCCTGTTACCCTAAGCCCTTCCTATAAAAAATGTCTGTTTGAGTTGACATTTATGGAGGGATAGCCGACGAATCTAGTCAAGAAATTCGTGACTGAATACTAAGTAGACAGTTCGCATACCACATTTGGCTGACGTAGAAAAAGTGACGTTCCCGATCAATCTAGTTTTTGCGTTCAGGTTATATCTTATCCAGTCGACTTAAGATAACTAGATTGTTGAATGTGCCCATTCTTTGTGTAAGCCAAATGAAACCAAAATTCTATTTGTGTGTTCATCAAAATCTCCGTGGTGGGAGGCAAAACCTTGACCGCCCAGTCCCACGCAACGTGACCGTTGTGCGACTAAAGTTGCAGTTTGGCACTTTTTTCGAGAGCCTGGCACAGTTTTTTTTTTTTGCTATTTTGGCCCTTTTTGAAAAAGGAGCTTGGAAAATGTTCCAAATGCTCTTATTTCCAAATAAAAATCTTTAAAATTTACCAAAGTTGCCTTCTGACATATTATAGTGCTTAGCGAGCCAATGCTTGTCAAATATGGTTCAAGAATTTAAAATCTGAAGAATATCTTCAGAAATGACTCTTTTTTTCTCATTGACCCTTTTTCCTGCGACTTTTCAGAATTCTGCAGCGGTCACACTCTTCCAGTCCATTTTTCTTTCGCTTGTTATCTCAATCTTTTCTGAATGATTTTTTACATTATTTTTTCTCGTAATAAGATGACTTGACTTCAACATTGATACCTTGACTCGAAGCACTGCGCCTGATTATCACTTTGCGCATACAGTTGAGCACTTTTTTTTTTTCGTTAGAAAAATCACAAGGCCAGTCTCAAGTCAGTCTACTGAACATGTTCTTCGTTCTTCTACGAGAATTGTTTTAAGTCATCGAATTGGCATCACGCTTGATTAGCAAATAGGTGGTCAGAGTAAGACAGATTTTTTATCTAGCGGTTTTCTCTGATTTACTTGATCATCCTCCTGTGTTGTCCTGAAAATGAGCAATTTTTAGAACAAACCATTTAATCATAGTAAAAAAATGTTCAGCAGTGGAGACCACTGCCGTTGACAAGCTTTGGAGAAAATGATTCAGCAATGAACTATAGAGAAGTTTGGTGAACTAGATCTCGTCAAAAAACTGATTTTCAGTCGTCTAAGATAGCTAAGGCATGTAGAAGAGAGCTTACGAGTCTAACTCCGAAAACGCAGTAAAGATGAAGGACATTGCCTTGGGTGGTGCGCACAAGTAGGAGGGATTTGAATTCACTCGTCATGCGCATCTACAGGGAGTTGGACTAGGCTTTCTGCTGAGCCTTGTTAGTGGAGGAACAGGTTTACTAAAAATTAAAGCGCCACCGTAAAGAAAGAGACCAATGATTCAGCTAAACTTTCAATAAACGAGAAAGTTTTGGGCGACCCAGTCGTGGACTTTAATTTTCAAAGGTTACCAACCATCTACCTCAAGACTTCCAACAGATAAAATAGACACACTCTTCCTATTTCTAATCATCTTATATATATATAAATCCAGGGATTTGGAGGCATTATTTATGCTGCTTGCTATATGACAGATAGCCCATCCAAGGCCTTTGGTCCCCAAACGCATACGCAGTTCATCTATCAGCTTTATGATCAACAGACAACTCATCTACGATACATTTTATTATCTCTGTGTGGATAATTAATAGTAACAACGACAGACAACTGACACCATATTTCGCATTAAGTAACAGGTCTTTTCAACCAGCTCTATTAATTGCTACATAGCAAAATATGTCTTCACTTGTGCATGCCAAATTGGTTATGGTACCTTTTCAAACGGGCGTGGCAAGTTAGGTTACACCATCTTCTGTAGAAGCTATAGAGGTTTTCAGATTTTTCACTTCATTTGTGTTTCAATTTTATAGGAGTCTAGGCTTATAAAAAGCAAGTCATAGGCATGCATAACAAGAAACAAGCCTTTTTAGCTAGAGAAGCATATAATGGAGCCCAACAATGAACTGTGGATGAAATGTCCACGCAATTATAGAGGAGGAAATGTCTGTTAAATAAGATTGCCCGACGTCCTGTGTATGTCTATTAGAATGCCGTAGATTCCATTTATAAAAAAGAGCTAAAGTCAACCTCTTTACCTTTACCATTAGTCTGTGATATGCATCTGGACAGAATTTTCCAATTACGGTCTGCTGCTCTGAGCCCTTACATCAATATTAAATTTTTACGGTCCTACATCATCTTCGTATGACATTTTCATTTTCTCCAGCTTTACTTGACACTTTCAGTCTGACACATTTATTGCAACTATCTTTGTGAGTCCATATTTAAAAGTCTCCACATTTCAACACCCTTAAGGAGGAGGACTCCTCTACCCAGAAATCGAGCGAAAGTGAACAAAATTACATTTTGTTTCTAATAGCAATAAATTATGCCTGGAGGGATTGAACTGAAACTGAATGCATTTGAAAGAATAGAATTTCCTCTTCAAAAACATCGGAAAAAGTTTTTAAAAATACATCTCAGTTATATTTTACTAAAAGAATTCCCAGAGGTGTTTGGGAAAATTTGCATAAAATCGATTTACTCTTGGCCAAACCATGATAAGACAGAGTACGATATATCCGAGATCACTAGCTCAGCTAAAAGGTAATTTCCAAAACACCAATACCATCAAGACAGATCCTGACATTTTTTACTGGTTTGGAAAATACCGGGTGTTTAGAAACAAACAATATTTTGAAATATTTACATACGTTTTTCATGTTTATATTGATGAAAATGGTTGACCGATCTCATCTCTATCGACGAGTTCACTCCTGGAAAAAATCAACCAACAGAAGTAACTTTCAATGGAGTGAATGTGATCTAAGGAGCTTATGGTACATATTGATCGCATCGTCAGCTAATTGTGACTTTTGATAGCTTTACCTATTTACAAAGACTTCCATTGCAACTGCTCACGATTCACTCACCTGCAACGAGAAAGAAAATAATTTTGTAAGTAAAATATAAAGGAGGAACTTTAGCAATATAGTTATTGAGGTTAAAGGTTATATAGTTAGGCGAACAAGTCGTCTTTCATTGTACTTAATGAGCCTCTAAATTCGCAAGCTTGTCAATAGTACACGAACGATGTAGTCTAACAAAAAAATAAAATAAATAGTTGGCACAACAGGTCCGTAGGGATCCTAGGTCCGACAACCACTTGTTTTGTGAGAGTTTTTCATTTTTAGGATGAATGGAGGGGATCTACAATTTAATGCCAAGTCCAAACGGCTAATGAAGAACGTCTTTCATGACAGTTATACTCTCTGATGTTTGTCAAACTTGTAAAACTGGTCAAAGAGAGGTGACGCAGTGGAAAAAAGTCTTAAGTTGGACGACTTAGCCCTTACTTACTGACTTAAGGTGGCGCTACAGTCCGGGGTGGACCAGGGCCTCAGCCAATACGCCTCTCTCCAGTTAGCGAGATCTTTGGCTAACTGCCTCCAGTTGCGCACACCAAGTTGGTTGAGGTCCCCTTCCACTTGCGCGCGCCACCTAAGGCGAGGTCTTCCCCTACTGCGTTGTCCCTCCGTGTTGGAATCGAAGACTCTCCGGGCCGGAGCGTTGGTGTCCATTCGCTCTACATGTCCTAACCATCTTAGACGACTAATGCGTACTTTTCTGACCAGGTCGATGTCGCTGTACAGCTCGTAGAGTTCGCTGTTAAATCTTCTCCTCCAAATCCCGTCAACGCAAACGGGACCAAAAATCACTCGAAGAATTTTGCGTTCGAAGCGACCAAGAAGATCCTCATCCGTTTTTGCTAGCGTCCATGCTTCTGCGCCATAGAGCAGGACAGGGATGATGAGAGTCTTATATAGAATCTCCTTAGTGATTCTTGACAAGGCCTTACTAATCAATTGCCGTCTTAGGCCAAAGAAACAGCGGTTGGCAAGTGCAATTCTTCGCTTGATTTCTGAGGTGATGTCATTTTCAGAGTTAATAGCGGATCCGAGGTAGACAAAGTCCCTAACTACCTCAAAGTTATAGCTGTCTATCGTGACGTTCTGTCCGATTCCTCGATGTTGTGTGTCCCTTCTTGTTGACAGCATATATTTTGTTTTACCCTCATTCACCACTAAACCCATTTTTGCTGCTTCTTTTCTAATACTAGCAAACGCTCCAGTAACAGCTCGCTGTGTTCTGCCAACAATGTCAATGTCGTCAGCGTATGCAAGCAGTTGCACAGACTTATGGAAAATTGTGCCTCTGGTGTTGGCTTGTGAGTTTCGCACAATTTTCTCAAGAATGATGTTGAAGAAGTCACATGACAGCGCGTCACCTTGTCTAAATCCTTTTTTGACATCAAAGGTCTCGGTGAGATTGTTTCCGACCTTTACGGAGCAGCGAGCGTTCTCCATCGTCATTCTGCACAATCTGACAAGTTTGGCAGGGATGCCAAAACTAGACATGGCTCTGTATAGCTCGTCTCTATAAATGCTGTCATATGCGGCCTTAAAATCGATAAAAAGATGGTAAGTATCGATCTGGACTTCTTGGGTTCTCTCCAGGATCTGCCGTAGTGTGAATGAGTGGACGATTTAGCCCGCTTGGCATAATACTGAACTGATTAGATATAAATAACAACGCATTTTAAGCTGTGGGGATGGTGCATTGGTTAAATTGTTTTCTAGAGACCCAAGCAACATCGATTAGAGACTAAGGGGAGACCAGCAAGTCATCCGTGCCCCTTCGTACCTATCCAACTCATCTATGGGGCAAACGAGCTATATCACAACTCTTCGAAGTGGATCTTCTGTAACCCTCGAACTTCTTAATTTTTAAGGGCAATCTCTTAACGAGTAGAGAAGAGATTTAGATCCTCACCTAACCGTCTCATCGTCGGCCTCCTTGAATGAGATTTTTCTAATGGAGGTAGGATGCCTTGGACATGCGTTCAACGTGACAAAAATACCGACGTATGCACCGCCCTGTTCGGAGAAGTAACTGATAGACATTGGTACGTCACGTCTGTCCCAATAAAAAGCATTCTTCCTGCTCATTTTTAAGAGATAAGCTCAAGTCTTCTTCCCGCGCGCTTATTTTTATAACCCTCTCCAAAATCGACCGTTCCGCAAGTCAAGGACGCTTCCAAAAACGTTTGCCTTTCAGCTTCTGTTCTCACTGTCACATGTAAGCCTCTGATCTGACGTAATTTCTTCATTCTGTACCCCGCTGCCTTGCAAAGTGTACACGTCTTTAGCATACCACTTGTGAAAACTGCTCCTGCAGAGCACCCACTCGCGGCACTAAAAATATGCAGAAAGTGACTCCAACGAGATGCACATCCTCGAGTACTACTAGCTCAGTTTCTGCCTCTTGTTTGTCTGGATTAAGATTCTTTAAATCTTCATGAAGTGGAAACGCTAAAAACGTTATTTGTTTCCCCTTTTCCTTAATTTATTTACCAACCTTGTGTGCAAAAGTTAAAACATCAACAAAACAATCAGAATCCCTAAAATACACTTCAGCAGTGATTCATCCCCCCGCCAGGCTACATGCGTTCAGGGCCAACATTAAATTTGCATTTGTTAGAGCCCCCCTTGCATTTAAAGAGATTTTAAGTAGTCCTTGAAAAGTATTTCTCAATCTGGTGTGTGTCTCCCTCTTTGGCTGAACGCATGCTTCCTTTGTCATATTGTGCACAATGACAGTAATAATCATCACCTAACCATCGTCATCGCTTAAAAATCGTTCAAGTATCTTTGATGTCCTGAAACGTGGTTGATGTATGTACATTTGTCACGCTAACGGCCTCATTTCCCGGCAATCTTTCATATAAATTTCGTTTTGTCATGTCCTGTGATTGTCATCCACACACGAACATCCTAAAAACACTCACACACTAGTCAGTGTCAATGAAAATAATAACAGATGTTTCCCATCCCTCAGCCGTCACCCCGAAAACCAAACCAACCGAAATGGGTGTGGGAGTGCGTGTATCTGTGCGAGGGTGGATGAATGGAATATCATGGGAGAAGAAAACTTTTTTTTTTTTCTTAAATGAGGGTGCGACATGAGCTGAGCTGGTGTGCCAATCTCAAGCGAACGAATGAATGAAAGAAACGGGAACGCGAACGATTCCTCATCCTCGGATGAAAGGATGAATTTTTCAATATTACCCCGATTTATCATCATCCGTTCATCTGTATATCGCCCACTTGGCTTTTACTTTGCTGAACAAAACGAGTGCGGTATGGCGGCGGCAGCAAGGGTGTGCAGTTGCCGTTGCCGTTGCCGTCGCGTCGTGTCGTCTTCGTTGTCGTGGCCGGGGTGTTGGTTGAAGGTATACACAAAGAATACACACTCGGTGTCATTGTGGATTTAATTTTACCTCGCTCAAGGCGGCAGGATTGTTCTGCGCCCTCGCTTTTTTTTTTTCTTTTTTTTTTTTCAAGGGGTGTGGAATAGAAAAACGACGACGCATTAAGATGATGCAGGGTGACGGTTCAATTATATTTGGTTTTACTTTCGTTTCGTTTTCTCTATTCTGTGCGAAGGGATTTGCAAGGTAAATCAGTAAATAATAGGAGAAATGGGAAAACGTATAAATCTATATGCCAATTTGGGAGGGTTGACTAGGCTAGAGGACACGTGGTTGAAGTTATACGCTCGCAGTGCGATTAGATGGCGATATTGCATTTGGAGCTGTCCCATGCGACTAAGGGCTCAATAAATAAGAAAGAAGAATAATAAGGAAATATATAAATGGAGGGCAAATAGAGAAGGGCCGGATGGTGAGCACGGGTCGTGACGAGTTAGGCGAAGCTTTCATTCATGAAATTTTTTGCCGTTTTAAGGACCCCATAACCCTCGATCTCTAAATCCTGGTTACGGCCGTACTGCTTCTAAATTGAAGAGCGTCTCTTAAACCTGTCAACGGAGGCTTGTGCCATATTGACGGAGACATCCATAGGAGGAAAGCTATGAGCATAAAAATGAAACGAAGAAAATGGAATGAGGTGGTACAAGCGAAAGGACTGGAATCACCAAAGTAGACGATATAAAAGTGGGATCGCCCGAAAGAAAGTTGCAATACTGTTGTTCTGTTAGTAAGCCCTATCTCGACGTCCGCAAGTCATGCCACATAGAAGGATTTTGAATTTATTTAAAAATTGCAAAGTCGAAAGTTGGAAAGATAGATAACGTGTCGATTTTCTAGCAGCTCCTCAAAGGGTTCATCCAGGTTCACCCAAGGCCAATGATCTACACGACGATCTGGCACTCTCCCAATGGCCGAACACACGACGAACATACTCAGCGGTGCTTACGTTTAGAGCCCTAAATGTTGACTTGCATCTTTCAATTGCTGTGACTAGATTACAAGTTTGACACTCTTAACAAGAAGAAGGTGCAAACAGTCCAAAAGAAGCAATTCGACGTTGGGCGCCTTGATACAAATGGGTAGCCGCTACAGTCTACAAAAATGGCTCTGAGCTAGAAACGCTCTTTTCTGTAAATTATTACAGACGCGTATAAGAAGTTCTAGTATCTTAGTAAAATAGCACCGTAGGGTTCCAGGCAGCTCTAAGAGAGATCCTGCTGTCTGGTGACGAATGTTTTACTAAAAATCGTTAATAGAACATGCATAATTGAAAACCCTGCAGCGAAAAACAAGTGCAATTAGGAAAGACTATTGAACTGCAAGAAGGGAGAAAGTGGAGTCGAGCGTGTAAAGAAAAGGTTCCACGACGGCCGTCTCCCAACTCAAGCAGTCAAAGACTCCCATGATCGAAACAACTGCAACGGAAGCAAGGCCTTAAAACAAAGTTTCGGAAGACAACGACAATGCCGATGTGAATAGTTGTGATCCCTATTCCCTAAGCCCAGGTCCACACCTGACTGGCGCTACAGTCCCTTAATTAATTCGCATTCGACTCTAAAGTTCAACCAATAACTTAACCAATCCGCCAAAACTTTTCCTTTGGAATTTGTGGGGAGGAGCAGTGGCTTAGTGCGTTTGACTACTAGGCGGAAGTTTCCAGGTTCGGCCCTCAAAAAAAGCTCCCAATCCCATCTTCCGGTTTTGTTCTACCTTTCGCGAACGTCTGACAAACATCCAAGAATATAACTGTCATGAAAGAGCTTCTCAAAGAGCTTACGAAACCCATTGTATAGCATAGAGGAAAAGCTCTATATGGGAGCCGCAATATTTCATATTCCTTCCCTTCTTTACCGACTTCTCAGTGCGGAAAATTTTTCCTGAAAGATTAACATTCAGAGCCGAATGGGAGTCCAACATAGATTGGAACTACCCGCCCTTCATAGAGGGTTCCAAATTGGGTGTCTTTTCAACAGAAAAAAATACATTTGAGCCTTCTCAACTCATTCAGCGTCTTACCTACAGGTGGAAGTTCTAAAGTTTTGAACTAATTTAAATTTATTCAAACGCCCATGAACAAAAACATCGACGGAAAAACGATTTCCGCAAATAACATGGAGAAATTTTGGCAACTAGGCAGGCGTGTAAGCTGCGCTTATAAAAATGCAAATCCAAAGAAAGAATATGAACTTCTGTGCGACTCTAGAAAAACGAATCAACCACGATCCAAGCTTCGCAACTGCAAGTAAATGCTGACTTGGGTTGGCCATCGCATCAAAATCATTCAAATCATCATTCAGTACACGATTACTGTCAGAATAAGGACCCTCATTTGCAGAATAGGTGCAAGCGTCGCTAAACTGCCAACTGATTAAAAATGGGGAGCATGCGGCAAAGGTTGCCATTCCGCTTTATACCCGCTGTAAGTATTCATTTTCTTTATGGACGTCCGACTTTAGCTAAATTTAGACATCGCACACTGAACAAACTGTCTTTTGGTGATCTGTCGGACTTTCAGGCTTTCATTTTGATAACCACATCGACTTCCTGAACTCCATAGGTTTGTTTTGAGCTCCGCTCTGTTTATCTTCTCCCCATTTACAAGTCGCCCTAGTTGTGGTGTTGAAACGCCGCTTTAGCGCTAGTTGCGTTTCCTGACAGTAAATCACAAGTACACAACCACCTTATCAACTTTTGTTGCAAGGGCATCACTTGAAAAGTCACCAACGTTGCCATGGCACTACTTGACAAAAATAGTCTGGGAAGTTGTAATTGGATCCGTCACTAGGTCGCACCGTGGTAACATTTGCAGTACGAAGAAATCTTCCAACTGTCAGTTAAATATCCGCTCATTCTCGATCACATCCATCGCCCCCGGTCAGGCTCAACAGAAGGTCTCTATGGCGCTTCAATTTGTGGCGGATTTTTCGTACAATAACTAGCTCAATGTCATGCCAGAAAGTCACACCTATCAACCCCTTTGACACTTCTTTTGGAGTAGCTGTCAACAAGAACCGACATTGAAAAGCCACAATATGTCAAACCAGCATTTTTTTCTTTTTCTTTTTTCACTCGTGTGTCCTTCGTAGTGACAACCCGCATAACCAAATGCTTGATAACAAATTTAGGAAAAAATTTACGTCATAATGACGTCGGCATGCCAAAATTCGACATGAAAAGTTGCATGTATCGTATTAATCGTATCTAAGTCTCTGGTAAAACCAGGTGTGGTATCTTGAATCCACCTATTAAATTTGACGAAAATTTACGAAGCAACAGAGACATCTCGTGTCAAGAAGTATATAACAAATTGCGGAGAGACAAACAATTTCACTTATTTCTTACGGTTAACAAAAACACCTCTGGGTAAAAACTACCCACCAACATAAATCACTACAGTTCTGTCAAAGAACCAGCTGTTAACCTGCGGGCTGTCACAATTTTTGACAGACTCCTAATACGAAAAAAGTTTCAATTTACAACTTGTATTAAAATAGCGTCTTTCGCGGAAAAAAAAGAAAAAACACCTCTTCCGCATTTCCTTCGTGTGTCACTATTCCAACTCATAATATCACAATTGACAGTTAATCCAGCAACTGTCAGTTAAATATTCACTCTTGCTCGATTAAGTTTCATCCTGATGTCGTATGCAAGAAAAAAAACCCCAACTTCCACTATTCTACTATGCTTCTACATATCCGCCGACAATAGTTCTTTCAAAGGAAAACGTACTGTAATCACTGTCGCTGTCTACTATTCCAAGGATTACAGTGAAATATTAGAAAAAAATCCAATCGCTTCAAAAGAGCGGGAGACAGAAAAAAAAAAACAAATTTTAAATTTAATATATCGCAAGTTTGCAAATAAACACCTGCCTCCTGGGCAAACGAAGAAGCACCATCGGAAGGATACAACACACGACGACCGTTGTGGCTTTTTCGCACTCTTACACACCGTTCAATCGCACCGAAAAGGGTGAAGTTTTTCGCTTTGGTTCTTTATTGGTTTTTCTTCGTCGCGGTATGAAAAGAATCCGCGCCGAGCTTGTGTACACAGGAGCACAGACTCGTCCTCCTTTGCAGTCAGACAAAATACATATTTTATTCGTCGAGGAGCTGGGGGTTCAGTTGGAATTTTATTACCTGTTGAGATCGCACACACACAGTTGTTTTTTTTTTTTTATCAATTTCTCCCGCTGCTGCATAATGCTCATTTTTATTTTCATTTTACTGTTTCCGCAAACACTATACAACCCTGGACTGCAAATCCTTTTAAATATTCAGACAAATGGCATCGCGAACGCAGCAACTTAAGTTTATTTTATAATGGGCACATGTTTCATGGGTGGTATAAATAAGGAAACGTCCAGCGGGTGAGCAGAGCACGTCCAAGGGGTATCTCTTGTTGGGATGCATTTGCGTATGAATTCGAAGTTGAACCAGCTACTTTGCAGTCACATTTTATGAGTTAAGTTTGCAATTGGACGTGAGATTGGCTTTCGAATCGTGAGTTCAGAGGTTATGGAGGTACCTTCCTGGCTTCATTGTTAAACTTTTGCTAACTTGAACTGCAAATGAAATAAGGAGGGACTATAACTAGTGAAGCTTGAGAGTGGCAGACTAATAATTGTTGGGTTATGTCCGTCCATAGTTGGGAGGTACCTACAGTTGCCTTATTCCAAACAAGGCAGTTCTTTGTTCCAAAAGTGAGGTAAGAAAAATAAGCTTTCGATAGCCGTAGCCGTACCGAACCCTAAGAGTGAAGCTTCATTTTTAGCTATTTATATTTTTTCAAAAGTTTGACCAACGAAGTTTTTGCTAAAATAAGGTATTGAATCAAAAAGGAAGGAGCTAGGGTTATTTCTGGCGGTTTTAATACGTTGGCAAAGCTAAAGACCAGGGGTTGAATAACCGCATCCGTGATCAGGTACTACGTGACTGAATTTGTTATTGTTTTGCTTGTTAAATCCACAAAATTCAGTGACGTATGGCTCGATCACGGATGAGGTAATTTGGTCCCAGGCTTTCAAGACCGAATAAGAATTTAGGCTAGGAAGATGCGGCCTCGAAAAGGCCATCTAAGAAAGAAAGCCTTTAGACATGTCGAGAGATCTAAAGCCGTGAGGTTTAGCTCATAAAATGGTGATAAAGAAGTGTTAAGCTTAGGGAGCCCACATATTTCCACATAGTCCATCCAAATAATTTACGGACCCTTAAGCAGGAGACCGGCTTGCAACTCATCCCGGCTAATCCAGTTTTTATGAATTATACCCATTCAGGCGGCAAAAAACCCTGGACCGGTGGACATCTCGAATATGACACTCAAAGCGGTTGTTCACAAGATGATGAACCTTTGTATAAAAACGATGCAAAGATGGTTTAAGGAGGGAGTCTTTCATAAACCTTGGAAACTCCAACATTTGGTTTTGCTCCCAATAGGAACTAAGATATATGGCTGCTAGATAGCAGCTGAAATAAAACTGGGAAAAAGGTCTTGAAACAGAAGACGCTCCATGTTAAAAATGCTCAACGAACTGTTGATTTATTCTCGATCAGAATTTATGCACCATCACCATGTCACGAACTACTTGACAAATAGGAAGTTGATGTGCCAAACTGACGATGGCGTTAAGCACCATACATGTGACTGCTGTTGTCCCACCAGGTTCGGATCTTGGACCCCTCTAGTGAAACAGAATACATTTCCGCTATCATGGTAGCTTGACTTCGACCATGAACATCTATGAGATGGATTCCGCCAGAGACCAAGGAGCCGGCAATGTTTTTAAATTGACTAGACAGACCATATGGGCTACATGACCGATGCTAACTAAATAGTCCGCCGAAAGATTGGGAAATATGGAAACCAAGTTTCGAACCATATCATTAGTTCGAAGACAGTATAATTCCTCATGTTCGACAGCAGGCTAAAGTTAAAAACGCAAGTCCAATACATGATATTCTACAGAAGAGGGAGGAGACAATCAGCCAAGCCCGCCAATTCTAGTAAGTCACATATTGAGGTACCTTTAGCTTATTCTAGACCTGCTCAGTTCATTCTTTTGTCAAAAAATCTAACTAATCAGAGTTGAGCTCTATCTTAGACGGAATCGATCTTTCTTATCAACTAGTTTGGGAAAGTCTGCGACCCAGCAAGGGATTATCAGATCAGAGGCGTTATCAGTAGGGTAAAAGCCGAAAAAAGTGCGTCTTCTAAAACAATGTCACAGTCAGGTTGAATTAAAAAAGACTAATGAGCCTACAAACTTCAACAGCTACACCTAGCCCACCAAAAAGGAGAGGCATTCACTGATAAGATTTCTGAAATACTGTGACTCTCGGAGACCTACAAGATTGGTTCTACCTGTCGATGATATGTTTTTGTACTTTCTGGTCTCAACTAAAACCACAGGAATTGCAATCTCAACCTAAATTTTAAGATTTTGCGCAGAGTTTCCGCAAACATTCCGAGAAAGAAAACTCGCTGTTCCGTCGAAGTTTGGCCAACTAGATGTGTGCAGTTGGGGACGGCTTGAAGTTATTTAACATCCGGCAACTCGAATAATCACGCAAGTCAGTGATTATGATTAGCAGCCTTTTTTGAAAATCAAGTGAGAATGTTTTCAACTTGAAAGCTGTTTAAGTGGTAAGATCAAGAACTAACAAACAGGATCCAAGCTTAGTGTAGTGGAATAAAGTTAGTTCTAGTCCCCCTGTTTGAATATTGCTAAGCCATCGTCTTCAACCTCAAAATCTTCGCCTTCTTCTTTAGCCAGTCGTATATACTGACCGCTTATTTACGAACCCAATATTGATTACTACACAGTTACCTAAATGTCACCGTACAGGGGCTCTACTCTGTATCTGGTTCCGAAAGTAAAATTTTTCGAAAACAAATTCTATTTCGAAAGCGGAATGAAATGTACTATTTTCGGATTCATAGTTCCCAAAGTAGAGCTAATATTATTTTTATCATTTCGAAAGTATTACAGAACAGCTACTTAAAAGCGGAACGGAAAGCATTTTCGAATAGGATTGACTTTAGAAGCGAAATATATCCCCAGACCTCCAGGCTTTGAATTGATATACCAAAGGATATGGTATACAAAAAGATCAACAGTCTTAAACGACTAATCTTCCGATTTCGAGGGCTTACAATAAATCCTAAAAAAATATTATAGTGAACTCATTTTGTCATGCCCTTACTACTCTAGTTCAATTTTCACACTTTCAGAATCTATTCTAGAAAGGAGGGAAGGATTCGTTTAGCAAACTTCAAGCCTAGTTAAGAAATGAACTGCCCCAAAGGTCTTCCTCAAAGGTCTCTGCAAATTAGTCTAGAGGCTTCTTGAGGAGTAGATATAAAGGGTGGGCCATCTAGTGGTTCCTTTTTAAATCATAGGTAATTTTGACACTGACAGCCTTTTTCCGGCTCGAAATCTTGACAGAAAGTCAGTATCATACCTCCACGGAACGAAATGAGTCAATTTACGCTTGAACAACGTTGGGAAATATTGAAAACTAATTTCCAAAGTGAGTGATGTGTAGTCCAAACAGTGTGTTTTTTGAAAAGACTTCCGGAAATGATCCAAGCAATCCGTGAGCTACAGTCTGAAACCATCAACAAGGTATATCAGTTAAATGGCTACAGATTGTTTCGTGCTGATAGGTTAGATCGAACTGGAGGGGGAGTTGCAATATATATTCGTAGTAACATACGTTCCAAATACGTTACAGAATCGGATGAACACTCTGCCGTAGATTACTTTTTTGTTGAATTGATAAACCGTGATAGTAAATGCCTGTTTGGGGTAGTATATCGACCAAATAAATATGTTAACTGTTCAAATCTGTTTTCTGTCTTAGAACAATTTTCTCCTCTCTATAGCGATGTTATTTTATGCGGTGACTTTAATTGTAACTTACTGTGCGTTGATGAGTCGCGATCGTTTATTGACAGCATTAGTACACTTGGTCTGGTACCAGTGAACACAGATCTACCAACACATTTTTCGCATCATGGCGCCACCTTACTTGACTTTTTCCTCACTAACAATCCGAACAAGACAATCTTATTTTCACAACTATCAGCAGCAGCATTTTCCAAACATGATCTAATTTTTGCAACTTACAAGTTTTTACCCAACACTACTGTATCTCTTTGTGAGTTTAGGGATTTTAAAAATGTTAATCACAATCATCTGGAAAATGAAATAATGCAAATCAATTGGCAACAAATTTACTTCATGAATTCGCCGGATGAGCAAATTAATTTTCTTCAAGATGCTGTTGTAGCTCTGTTTAATAGGCATGTTCCAATAAGACAAACTACCCATTTGTGTGAAAATAATTCGTGGTTTACCCCAGAGATACGCGATGTAATAAAAAGAAGGGATAGTGCATATAAGCAATGGAAACGTTTTAAGCTTCCAGAACTCTATAATATTTTTCGGAGCCTAAGAAATAAAGTTAAAATTAAGATAAGGGAAGCAAAAAAGCAGTTTTACTTCAACAGGTTAAACCCAAATTTACCTTCACGAACGCTTTGGAAAAATATTCGAGAACTAGGCGCTGGTCGGCAAAGAGCGGAATGTCCTGTAGATGTAAGTCCAGACTCACTAAATGTTCTATTTGCAAGCATTCAATCCGGCCCACAAGATGATCACCAATCTGATGCTTTTTCGTGTGAAAATGATATCGAGGGATGTTTTTATTTTACAAGAATAGAAGAACAAGATATTGTAAGAGCTATCATTGATATAAAATCAAAGGCAGTCGGTCTCGATGAAATACACCCTCTCTTTGTGAAAATAATTTTGCCACATATACTTCCAGTTATATCCCATATCTTTAACACAATCATTCTAACGAGTTCCTTTCCGCAGATATGGAAGGTTGCGAAAGTAATACCGATTCTAAAGAAAGCAGCTTCTCGACTTGCGAATCCCGAATACCGACCTATCTCAATACTTCCATTTCTGTCAAAAGTTTTGGAAAAGATTTTACACAAACAAATATCACTCTTTCTTAACAATAACAAACTTTTAAGTAAATTTCAGTCTGGTTTCAGGGTAAAACATAGTTGTGTCTCAGCTGTACTTAAAGTTACTGACGACCTAAGGCATTCTATGGACAAAGACCTTGTATCTTTTCTCGGACTGCTGGACTTTTCTAAAGCGTTTGATACAGTAAGTCATAAAATACTTATATCCAAAATGAAGAACTATTTTCGGTTTTCCAACTCTGCCGCCAAACTGATGCACTCATACCTCACAAATCGAAAACAGGCAGTCGTCCTAAATAGTAACATGTCTAACTTCCTAAAACTTTCCTCTGGTGTGCCTCAAGGTTCAATACTTGGCCCTTTGTTGTTTACAATGTTCATTAATGACTTTCCGCTAGTAGTTAAAAATTCTCACCTGCACATGTATGCTGATGATGTACAAATCTATTTGAGTTGCAAGCTTGGAATGATCGAAGATTGTGCTGACAAATTAAATAAAGATCTGAAAAATATTACGTCCTGGTCAGAAGAAAATTGTCTCCAACTTAATCCAAAAAAGTCTAAATGTTTGATTATTTACAAGAAGAAACTTGACCTTAGCTATTTTCCAAGAATATATTTAGGAAGTTCAGTACTTGAATATACAGAAAAGGCTAAAAACTTGGGTATTTGGTTCGATTCTACCCTTAGTTGGGACTATCATATACGGTTGTCAATTGGTAAGATCTATGGTTGTCTACGAAACTTATCTTTATCCAAGCATTTTACCCCTCAACGTATCAAAATGCAATTAGCCAAATCAATTATTATGCCGATCATAACATATGGGTGTGAAATTTTTTGTGGCCATAACTGCGAAACAAAAAGAAATTTAACTGTGGCATTTAACAACGTCATCCGATACATATACAATCTTAAACGCTTCGATCACATATCAAGTTACTCGAAAAGCATATTTGGATGTAGTCTGTATACATATCTCAAGTATTGCGAACTTAAGACGTTAAATAACATAATAATGAACAAGGAACCATCGTATCTTTATGAAAAAATAAGTTTTGCCATCTCGTCACGATCGTTAATACTTGTACAGCCTAAGTTCACCTGCACAAATTCGGAACGTCAATTTTTTGTTCGTGTTATCAGACAGTGGAATGCCCTACCCCTAAATATACGAAGACATCGCGGTACCAAATATTTCGAATACGTTTTATTCAGGCATCTAGTCAATAATGCATAATATCTATTATTTGTTAATTTATTTTATTTTTGTTTTCCTACGTTTCATTAATTGTTAATTTTAAAATTAAATAATGTAGTTTTTCTCATAGTTTTAAATTGAATATGTTCACTTATTTGCCTAATTCTAATTGTTTAATGTAATTAATTTCATTCGTTTAGCTTATTAATTAATTAAATAGTACCTTTTAACTTTTGCTATAAATGGACTCCAAGTCCAATGTAAAAGATATCTTTCAAGTCAATAAATGTAAAATGTAAATGGAAATGTAAATGTAAAATGTCTTGGGAAATTGGAGTGACAGAATGCGCTACTGCGAAGCCAGCCGAAACAGCCACTTGAACAACGACGTTGTGTTCCATAATAAATAGGAAGGTTTTCTCTTAATAATAAAGCCATAAAACATGAACAAAATTTAATTTTGTTCATTTTATTGTATTTTTAAAAAGAAACTTGTATTTGGCCCACCCTGTACAACAACTTATGGAATTTGTTTTTAAAACACTATATCCCAACCTATTTCCTATCACGGGTAAGTTAATATTTAGAGCACCTTTTACTGTACAAGGTTTACCATAGATTTATAACTTCTGATACCATTTTTGGCAACCCATAGGGATTCCTCAAGGCAGTCATCTTGGTCCACTAATCTTTGCCTTAACAGATTTAGTTGTACTCGTACTTGGTGAACGAGAAAGAAGTTTTAGCTTAATGCCAGCTAATACCAAGCTATACGTATTTTCTTGTGAAGGTCTTTCCCCACCGCCCAAAATGATTACTTCTGTAGTAATCCTGTCAGCATAGCTTCCTCGGAATGTGGAAATGTCTACAGCAGAGAGTCCCTTCAATCTCATTATAGGATGGGCCTGTTGGTACGCCTGATGGTCTTTTGAGATAATCTCACAACCCCACTTAAGCTAACCTGAACCCCTTTTCTTCAGCTTTGAATACCCCAGCCCAGTTTGGTCACCCTTTCAAGTTATCCACTCACTTGGAATCGAAGTAGTGAAGCTTCAACGGCTTCGACCTCCCATGGGCTTGTGACTCTAATGATGCCTCCTATGGCTAAAATTGATAAACTTTTACGGGCCCTCGAATAAGTCCCGATGTCGCTGACATAAGCTCTGCTTTCATAAACAACTCTCTAAAGCTAAGATTGCTGTCAATCGTGTATCTCTCGTGAGAGTGCGCTGCGACAGCCAGCATGACCAGACTCTTGACATACAATCACACGTAGTGCAACATTTAGGACAAGTGTCGGCATGTCAAAATTTGCCACCAAAGGATAGTAAATTTCGCATGATACTTCTCTCCGAAAGCAGATGATAAGAGTCAAACCGGAAACCTAATCCATTTACCGGTACTCGAGATCGGCGCTGTAAAACCTGAACACAGAAGTAACAGTGCCACCTATTGGCTTTTATTATAACCACCCTGCCGAAGGTAATAGGAACAAACTTCGAAGTTTCCTGCGAAATCGACTGAATAGCCTTTCAGTCTTAAGACACATAAGAAGTGCAAATATTGGTTCGACGAGTCAAATAAGACATTTGCTTCGCCTTGCCCTGCCTTCCAACCTACTTCACAAAGCTCGTACGGATCTATGCCTTACCTCTCCGCCCGCTCGTGTCTGCTAAAAATTGCATAGCAATGATCCTCGAGAAGAAAACTTTTTAAAAGTACCTCCTCAAGTTACGTAAGACCAAAGAAAAAGTTTTCTCTAAGCCCACACTTTCTTGATGCAGAAAGGAATATATTTGACATCTCCAAGCTTCCGTCACTTTCCACCTAACACTTCACACTTTAAGTAGCCCAACAACTTGAAAGAAAAACTCAAAGGCCGCTCATTTACTTGCATTTATTCCACCAAAGTTACACCCTACTCTTGATCTCATCGATCATGCGAAACAACTTGACAAACTTCCTGTCGACCGTCTCGACGAACGCCTTGATATCGTTCCGTATGATGGCCAGCTCCAGCACAGACTCGCCGCCGCCCTCCGAGCATTTCTTCGACGTTTTGCTGTTTTCGTACCAACACGCCACCCCATTCACATAGTCGTCCACCATGTCCGGTTCCAGGTCGTCTTCGGCGAACGCTATATCCTTGCGCTTCACAAACGAACTCATCAACAGCTGCAGGAAGTCACAGTTCCAGTTGTTCTGCTGAAAGTAAAAGTACTGCAACGCCTTGAGGCTGTCAAACACACTCACTTTCAGATTGTACAGCGAGTTGTTCGAAATGTCCAGCAGTTTGAGTTTGCTTTGCTTCTTGAACACGCCCTCGGGGAAATCGTGCAAATTCGTCCGACTGAAGTTGAGCTTCGTCAGGCCGACCAGTCGGCGCAGTGATGTCGCCTCCAAATTGGCAATCGGGTTGTGTGACACATCCAGTGCGGTCACATTGGCTGCATGCGGGAAATTCGGAATATCCTGTAGCGAATTGTTTCTCACTTCGACCTCCTGCACGTAGCCGTAGATGGTCAGTTTGTGCAGATCACAGTCGTTCGCCATCAGGCTGTCTAGGCTGTCAAAATTGATTGTCGCCTCGACCAGCGGATTACCGGATATGTCAAGCAGCGTCAGTTTCTGTTGGTGCTTGAAGTATTCCGACTCGAACTTCATGAACCTGTTGTAGCCCAGTTGGACCTTGGTCAGGTTGAGTGTTTTCTCGAATATTCCCCCGGGCAGAACTGTCAGTTTGTTGTGCGACAGATTGAGCTCGATGAGTTTTCGCATGGGCGCAAACAGCCCACCGGGTAGGCTCTCCAGTTTGTTGCGTGACAAGTCAAGTGACTGCAGCTCTTTGAGTGCGTTGAAACTGTGATTGTGCAGCTGTCGCAGTTGATTGCCCGCAAGTGATAGGGTGTTCAGATTGTCGGCGCCAAGAAAGATGTTCTTGGGAATGTCCTTAATCAGGTTGTTGGCCAAAAACAAGCCCATCAGATTGCTGGCGCCTTCAAACTGCGGCTTCTCGAACGTCTCCACGGAGCAGTTGTCCATGCGGAGGATCTGCAGGTCGGGAAACGTGTCAAACATCAGATGGGGGATTTTGGCGATCGTCGAGTTGACAAACGTCAAGATGATCTGCTTCGTGATGGCGGTGTTCGATAGAATCGCGTAGTCATCTCGTGATATGGTCACTCCCTGGCACAAACCGTTGATGCAGTGATCCTGCAACCAGACGCGTTTCAACTGGCCGCCGTGCACCGACCACAAAGCGGATGCTGTGAGAATTACAGTGAATAATGCGGATTTCATGGCACCAACCGATTGCCATTGAAAATAGAATTGAACTGAGCTACTACTGCTGAAATGGACTGACCGTGTTGACGTTTGCTTGTGCGCTGCCCAGATTGATTTGTTTATTGCTGACGGCACAGGGAAATTAACGATTAGAATGCAGGGGTGGCTGCACCCCCAAGCCCCCAACCAGATGCTGGTTTGTTTGATTGAAATTAATTTCGTTTTGGCATTCCAATTGCGAAGCAAATATTCAGCGTAACCCTTGAATGGATGGTTAATCCGCAAATCAACTGGTGTGCGTCTGTGGACACGCACGCACGGCTGACGAACACAAACAGCTTTATGTTGGATTTATCGGCTTGAAACGTTTCTACCATAGATCTTGATTTGTCGTCGATTCAATTGACGGCACAGAGGCAAAACCTCATCAAACGCACGATGAATTCAGTTGAACGCGTACTGCATCGCAATTGATGTCAGTTGCAGTGGTGCCGCTATCTGTTGAATCTCTTTGACACATTATATGCTGGGCTTTGCGGTTGTGGCGAATGCAACAATGACAGTGGGTTGTTGTCGTTGGATTGCGTGTTTGTTGGCAATTAGTAGGCGTCCAGCTGCAGCGTCCTTTTTTTTGTATAAATCATTCGATTGAGACGATGCATGGATAAGGGAGGGGGGAGCTTAGCTGCGATAAGTTGAGCGTATATAGCGAAAGGTTGTGTCAGTTGCTGGTCATTCGCATCCAGGAAACGGTTTGATTGACATGGCATGATGACGATGGTTATCTTCGAGTGGTAGATGTACACCGTGAAGGAACACTGAATGGTGAGCAATTATATGGAACGAGGCTGTGGCCACATGTGCTTTATGTCTAAAGGAATCCTTTCGAAGATATTCACTAAATCGACAGTGGGGCTGAGTGTGGGTCGCTGAATTAAAATCCAAGACCAAATTTTCAAAATGTTGTCTCCTACAGTCGATTTTACTCAAATCAGTTAACCTACATATCATATTCCAATTTTAGATCGAATTGGTTTGGCTCTACCCAAGTAAGTACAAGGTTGAACCGATTCTATCTAAATCGATACCCAGGTACAGACGATCACCTCTGAAGTCACCATATCAAACCCTCAGTGACCGTGTAAAAAATCTACTTATGACTTTTGCTTCAGACAATGTGCTCCTGAGAGTCTGTCTGAACCTTAATTTTTGGCACCGATGAGCAGGAAAAAAAAAGATGATACCAACGATTGAAATTTTGCAGAGGATCTTCAAAGACTCACGATCAATGAAATCTCGTCTACATGATCCTTGAAAGCCATCTCAAAGAAATGATTGCCGATCGTAGATCGATTGACGAGCAAGGAATTGGTGATCGGTAGTTGGTGATCGGCAGTTGCAGATCGTCTATAGATCCGTTGAATGATCGAAGTAATTTGGCTGCTGTATGACGACTATGATCTTACGGATGGATATGTATCGGAGTTTAAATGTTCGTATGACTATCGACGGGTTTAATGATCTTGCTGATAATGATCTACCCAAATTGATAATTCTATTGTTAGTGCTCACATAGGTCAACCAATCATTTGATCATTTAATCACTTCTAAGTTTTCTGGATGTCCGAGCAAAATAAAAGAAAAAAAGAGATAGAAAAGCTCGCCATAAAGCAAAAACCTGCTCTAGCAACACCCTTTTACTGAAAGATAGAAAAAACCGCATCAGACTAAGGTAAGCTTGTATTAAAAGAGCCAAAGTCAGGGGTAACATCATAACATAATATTTCCCTCAACCCTCAAACTCAAGGTTTCTAACACAAACAAAAAATATGAACAATACAAAATTTATAGAAACGAATATTAAAACAAACCAAACAAAATTATTTATTAATTTTATTTTTATTCTGCGAAAAGGGACACATTTTCTCAATCTAGATCTAGATGTGCATATAAGCGTACTAAAAAAATGCAGTAGATTTAACTATTTGGCAGCAGATTTAAATTTAAAAAAAAAAAATGCAGTAGATCACAGCAATTGCAGCAACGTGGCAACGCTGCTTGGTTTACCTCATATAATTCCAGACCGGGTATAATTTGCGGTAAGCTGATCTTTAGGTTGCATGGCAGCCATACGAGCCACCTGAACTTATCCCATCCATTACAGCTAGTAGTATGTTTAAGTTTGTAACTGAACCTTCCCGAGACTTTCAGTAGTTTTCACTGATACGTTCTTGAATTTTAGTACAAGATGTCATATTTGAGGTACAGCGGGGCAGTACTTTTCAAGATAAAGAGCATTCGATTCCACTTTTACTTGACGGCAACCCGGGCACATATGTTGGCCTTAATCTTACCTAAGACGCAACCAAAGTTATCTTGCTGTCGGCAATTATTCCTGGCATTTTGGCTAGGCCACGGATGCAACAAAAAAAAATAGGTTTAAATGCGTCAAATAGCACGTTCTTGACGGCCAATCGACGTCGACTTTTTGCGAGATTACGCGACTCGGAAACTTCGCCTTGAATATCTCTAGACTTTCGTTCGTTAAAATTACATGTCGACAATATTCAAACAAAAAATGTAAGGCCAACAAAAACTCGATGATCACTCAACAGTACTGAGGTTGAATTACCGCGTCCGTGATCGAGAACTACATCCGAGAGGATAACTGTCATGAAAGAGCTTCCCAATAAGCCGTTTGGTCTCGGCATACAATTTTAGATGCCTTGCATTCGTCCCAAAAATGAAAAGCTCACACAAAGCGAATGGTTGTGAGTAGCTCGGTATAGTTCATTCGGAACTTTTTTTTTAAAGGCATCACATCTCACAAAGAGCAACACCTACCAATTCCTTTGGCACAGAACAGGCATATGGATAGTATAGCAAGGTCTTCTCTAGTAACCCCTGGGAGACTCACCATCCAAGTAATCAAAGTAACGCCGACGCGACGCCTAGACTCTGGCAAAGATGGATGGATGAAGATCCAACCTTTTACAGAAAAAAAATACCATGCCGTATTAATACGGTAATAATACTGCCGGAAAATCGTCGGATAGTCGTCTAAATTGACTGAGAAACGTAGAGGAAATTGAATCCAATTCTCCTGCCGGAAGAGTCTACCATTCCAAGAAAGCGGCTCCGCCTTAGGTGGCTCATAATAGTGGAAGGCAGACATCTGGCCAAAAATCACTCTAGATGGAGAGGTCTATGAATTGAGGCCCAGGTCTACCCTTAACTACAGAGCTTTCTATCATCAGCATCGGCTCTTGGTGACTCTATTTTTACTGGTCCATTCTTATAAAAATTAAATTGTGTACCTAGTCTGGGGTATTGCCTCCGGGATACAGGCGGCATGGCTACCATACAATCGACATTATAATGTCAAGGATTCGATTTAAAATTTAACATCCGGAAGACGGTGCTTCACAGAAAGGAACTAACTCCAATTGTCTGAGCATGGGGATCGGATAAACAAGAAGCTCGGTCCATACCACCAAATAACTCCAGCTCTTCTGTAGCTATACTCCTTCTGACAACTTTTCTGTGCTACCCACAAAATCAACCACACAATTCGGGCTACTGGCAAAGATCTGAACACTTGCACAATCTTCGAGCAAGCACTTTGCGAATCCATGACCAAATTTATGCCAACCACTTTCGCACTCAAGCAAACATTCGGTAAGACTATGCAAAAGTATTCGAACGTTATTATTCCAAAAACCCAGACACTACCATAAATAGCTACACCAAAAACCACCCGATCAAAAATTGATAAGAAACTTCCAACTTCCATGGAGCATCTTAAGACTCGCAGCTCACACATGCGACCATTATTGTTGACTTTTATCGGTAAACAGCGTTAAGTCCCATGTGTCGGTCCTTATAATCGTTTATATATAGTTTTTTCCAACTTCAAACTGTTTGGTTATCCATGCTGGAGGTGGGGTACCTATCCCGACGACACTTTAAACTTTCATTTGTATATATGCTCATTAGAAAAAAAAAAAAAAAAAACGGAACAAAGTTTATCAGCCACCTGTTCGGTGCGATACGATAACTTTTAGCTCTTTGGAGGGAGCTTAATCCCATTTAACCCAAAACAAACTTTCATTCATATCCCCACCCATGAGACGACGTGAGCGCCCCCAAATTGAAAACAACATCTCGGAGATACTTATATAGTTAGCTGAGCAAGAGATGGAGCAACAAACCCCAACAGATATGGGATAAGATACTTCCTGAACTTGTTATGGGTAACAAACACTAAACGAACGTATAGGTAATGAGATTGTGTGTTGAAGATTGATATATCAAAGAGCACGTACACAGACATGCATAGACGGTTGGCAAATGAGCCCCAGTGCTCAGAGTCACTCGGAGAAGTTCATTCATTCATTTTTATCGCCAGTCTTTGGTCCTTTTATGAAAGTAGGTGTGATGTGTGAGCGCCCCCCACTACCATACACAAACATGCACATACTCGTACCATCATCGACTATCTATGTACGTTCTAGATCGTTATCCACTTGAGAAATATACTTCAAGTTGCATAAAAGACTGGAACGTGTAGCCATGAGCCACCGGCTTCATACCAATGGAGAGGTAAATTTCAAATTCAAACTTTGAACGCATCTACGAACAATAACGAGTACGAGTGAGTATATCGATCAAGGAATTTTCAATTAAAATTCGATGCCACCGACAACGAGAGATGAAAAAAAAAAAAAAAAAGAAATCAAACGAAACTTGCTTCGTTCGCATGGCAATGGCATACAGAGCAATCAGAGACACAAGCGGCAAGCAAATGATGAACCTTAAGGCGGTCGGTGGCTCTCTGTTTGTGTGCATAATAGTTATATATGTGAAATGTTTGCCATTGCTATATGGAGTAGTGTTCCACTTGAATGGCAATTTAATGAATCCTGTGTTCTGGAGCACCACATGGTAATGTTTATCCGTAAGTCCGAGCACCGAGGGTTTGTTTACCACTTCATTGACGGAATGAATTTTTTATTTGATTAAGATATGTGAGCATATGTGACGTGTGTCGAAGAGGGGTATCACTTGTGTCAGTCGTCAATATGGTCAATGGATATTTGTAGAGCTGGAAACAGTGTAGCAGTTTAAACGGCACTTTTCCCGAAGGACTTTTCTGACAAGCGGTTCTGGTAATACGAGGCAGGGCTAGTGAAAGTATTTCCTAAAGCAGCAGCAAGGTGTCTTTGGATAATTGCTTTAGGGAGGCAGTCGAGCAAGAATGTCCGAAAGTGGTTACACTTCGGATGGGTTTTGTGATATCAAGCAGACCTACATAATTGATAGGCTACATACCTTTTCACCAACTTCAAAGCCATTTATATATATATACATAGATCCCGAGAGATATTCGACAACAACAACAGGTAGCACAAATGAAGACAAACTCCTCGTGTTCGCTACGGAAAGCGGGAACTTCAAAGCCGCCTTGAATAAGGTCAAGTTACTCCTATTCGTATAGGCGCAGTAGCTTAGTGGTTAGTGTGATGGACTACTAAGCGAGGGTCCCCAGGTTCGACTTTCGACAAAACCCTAAATTCCATCTTAAGCTTTGTTTCCACTGCGTCACCTCTCGCTAACGTCTGACAAACATCCGAGAGTAAAACTGTGATGAAAGAACTTCTCAATTAGCCGGGTGGGAGCTCGCTCATTACACCGGACTTTAGGATAAACTAACAAAACTGAGACTAGGACTAAGAGCAGAGCTGAAACGAGAGAGTGCTACAGTCGAAAAGTGGTTAAATGAAGAGATGTCTACAAAGTCGGTCCGTTTTTTAGGCTAGTCAAGTTGATAAGCCTGAGGCAGCCTTGAAAGGAAGTCAAGACTATAGGGGATCTCTCGAAGTTGGACCCCGAGAAGCCAATCGAAGAGAGTTTGGTCGATTCTGGACAATTTAAATCGCTGAAAAAATGACCGCGTCAGGCTTTCGTAGAAAGATCTGGTGAGGTACACCGTTTAGAGAACCCTTTAAACACCCATTTATCCAAGTCAAGCGACTAGTTGGCTTTAGGAATTCTAAATTTAATATCCAAACGGAAGTCTAGCTCATACGACGCCAAAGTTACAAGACGGTTGACGTGTGGATATAGGTAAGGTCGGGGAGGGGTTTTGCTGCAGTAGCGTAGCAACATTTAAGGCAAGGCCTCAAGTGGAAGAAATGGGTTTGAAAAATTTGAGAGAGAGACAGAGATTTGTATCTGTAGAGAGAGAGCGAACCAACGAAGCAGCGTTGCCGCTGAAAGGTTTGTTAAAGGTGGAATAAAAAGGCCCTCGAGCCAAAAAAAAGAGCGAAGTCCTAAATGATCCAATCCAAATCGCTTGTAGTTACGATAAACAGAAAAAAAGTAGGGGACCTTGATGACTGCCTTGTGGTACACCAGAGGCGGCAAAGAATTGGTTATGATATGTGGATCGCTCGAAGATATGTTACCGCATGAGGGGCCCCTATCAATAACGTCGATCTTGAAAAGTTGTATGAGGCTGAGTAGGGCAAAGATTCCTGAGTCTCTCTAGATAAGGAAAGCAACCAAACGTATTTCTTATGCTCCTCCTAATCCTATCCCAAAACGAGTCCTTAAGCAACCAAAGGGCGTTCCCCTATCTTCTTCTATAGTACTATCCTAAAACTAGTCCTTAAGCAACCTAAAGGCGTTCCCCTTTCTGCTCCTAATCCTATCTCAAAACTAGCCCAGTTTAAAAAATAGCCCAGTCGCGAATGGAGTATCCTTCGGATCACAAGTGAAAACCGTCGGATTTCCAAAGACACTTTCTAAAACTTGCTACAAGTGCCCGAACATATACGAATAGAAGTCTGACTTTGATGAGAATATGACAGGATAGACTTTACTCGGTATTAGGGTTCTAATTGCATCCGCGATTTCTGCCAATTCCTATTGTCCTATCACTGACCCAGAATGCCATCACTTAACAGTTAACAGACTTCCAATAAAACCGAAATAGTTCCGTTGCTTTCCACGGCACAATTCACTTTGTCAATCGAAATACCATTCAATTCAAAATAATTGTCTCCCTTAAGCCAGCATTTGGGGGATAGATTCCCATCCAAAATCAAGACCGCAAGGTGTCATCTTCAAATTCCCTTAGATAATGTCACATTCCACCCACCTGATGGCCACATTCCGAAAGCTCTCTCAAATGCACTTCCTCTCGTAGCACAACAGCCAGGGCCCAGGACGATAAGCAATCACATCACCCACTCCCACAATGCGGATGTCATACATTGCCACAGGAGTCACAATCTCTCCCTATCGCACTATATATTCCAATGAACTCGATGAAAGGTTAATTCATCGCATTCCGGAACCATAAAGCGAAACGAATCGGATACTCGATGCAGAATAGAACAATACAAAAGCGAATCCAATTCGTCTCCTATTGTGTGCGCTCTCAAGCATCAACAAAGGAAAATAGAATCGTTATGCTGCACAGCAAAGAGACAAAAAGGAGTTCCCCCTCGCATCCTTTGCCAGTGCGGAATGCTGGCATCTTTAACATTTTATTGTTCCCGAATGTCGCCATCGATTTATCCAATTGAATCCCAAATGCTTTTCACATTATACCAACGGCAATGGGGTATAAATCGAAGGAAATCCATCACGATGAACAAAATTATTCCAGTATAGATATATATGAACAGCTATTTCCTTGCCTTGGATTCGAGCTCAACTCAACTGAAGATGGGAAGATGCCTCAACTTTTCGATTTAGCGCCACTTGCCCAGGGGGTTCGACAGTATTTTAAAACGACAACGACGCAATTTTTCAATTTTTCAAACGATTCCTTCGACATTCCATCAAGAAGAGAAAAAAAAAAAAAAAACTCATACCTCTCTGTGAAGATGTCATTTCCTCCGAACGTTCCTTAGGCGTTAGGCATATTATCCCCAGGATAATAGAATTTTCCCCGCCTTCGCGAAATTCAGTTAGCAAAGAATATTCGTCTCCTTCTTAGCATTTTATTGGCGCAGATCATTGATGGTAAATTATTCTTGCTTTCTTTGAATTTCAATCAAAATTCACGTGCCAAGGACGAACGGAATATGGAATTAAAAAAAAAATACACAGTTCTCAGCCGCAGTCAATTGAATAAAAGTTGACCCTCCTTCCTCTGTAGAGGCGGCGCTACTTCTTTACAGAATACGGTTCCTTGGGTAGAACAAAGAGCTCCAGATGGAACAAATACTACCACACCATTAAAGGGTGACCCAATGAAGTGTAAAGGATCAGCAGGCAATTACTTCGATTAAAGGGAATTTTTTTTTTTAGCTGTCTCTTTGAAGTTTAGGAGGGTGGGAAATTGAATTATATTTTTCTACAAAGACTTTGCAACTTTTCGAATCCCGACTGCGGAACTCCCTCCCTCGCTTTTGATGACATTGACAGTCAATTGTTTCGTGCTGTGGAGAACTTTTTAATTAACTTCCCGCAAATTTAAGTTAATTTCCTTTTAGATTTTTTTTTGTGCCTTCTGCTCGCATACACAAATATAATCATTGGCGGAGAGGCGGACCAGAGTAACACTGTATCTTCGGGTGTGCTAAGTGCTTGTGCTCGTGGAAAAATGCATAGGGAGGGTGACGAATTTTCACCCTCCCTTGACATTTAAGTGGCATTTTATTACGTGATGATGTTGCTGATAAAATTGAACTGTGCGACAAGTTTGGGGGATCGGATGAAATTTGTTTAATAAATTGCCACCACTGATATATGTACATGGGGTCACAGAAGGGCGGCACTGTCAAGGTGGACTTCCTCCTCTGTCACCTTCAAATGAATGTGCTACTGAGGTGACTTTTCAGCTTGCCCAGGCCCCAGAGATATCGATTTTCAAATATTTGAAAACGAATTACAAGTCGGGGCGACTCGTAGTAGGGTCTGCTATATTGTGGAACCAGTTTGGGGGTCTGGATTAAGGCGTTTTAAAACAATTTAATCTGGATAGCGGAGCTGCTAGGAGCAGTGGCTTAGGGGTTTAGTTAATGTGATTGACTGCTAAGCGACGGCTCAGATTTCACCTAAGACAGCTCCGGAACAGAGACGTTTGGATTAATTGTACAGTGGCAGGGTCTGGTGAGAACCAGGGCCATCTTAGGTTATGTAGGGTCCCTTGAGCATACAAGAATTTGGGGCCCCATTGGAAAGTAAAAAAAAAAGAATGTCAAAACACATGTTTTCGATATAATCTTATTATAAAATAGCCAACCAAGTTTTCTAAGAACTCTGAGAAGCAACGCAAGCACGAGTCAGCTAGTAACTTTAATAAATTAAATAAAAATAATCGAATCATAAATAATAACTAATATTCATTAAATTAAGTTTAAGATTAATATTATTAAAAAAAAAAAAAAACTGTAAAAGCAATAATACGAATAAGTAAGTTATACATATATTATTGAAAATCTAAATTGGCAAAAGGTTCAGCGGATAAAATAAATTCTGTTACGAGGTTCAGGGGCTCAAGTATATTTTTTTCTGAATATTTAGCGGCAAACAATTTTTATTTGAAATAAGTGGCCCTAAATTTGGGGTTTATTTCATAATGAAATTAAAAATAATGAAAACTACTTTTTATTTAATGTCGTTGATATTGGATAAACTAATTTAGATTAAAGAAACTTTTTATATACTCAACCTCGCACTCACCCCGTAATCTAACAGTAAATCCAAGCTGGGGGGTTGCAGGGGGGCAGCATGCCCCCCATACGCATTCCCTATCGGAAGGGTAACAACTAATAATAAAAGAATAATTTTGGGGACTTATTTCATTTCTTCTTTTATTTCATTGGGGCCTTATTTCGCAGAGCCAAAAGTTTAGAAAGTGACAAAATGTTGAACTACATATTTCCTACTTGGCAATGTCACATTTTCTGTTGATATCGACGTTGTCAATGCCATTGGCTTATCATTGTTGAAATTAGCTAACTATGTCGTAATTATTAGTCTCGAATTGTTTGCCATGCCAATAGAAAAAAAAAAAAATAAAATATTGTGGGGAGTAAGTGGATATACCTATCGGTTGTTTGGGGCCCTGTTAGAAAGGGGGCCCTGGGCACAGACTCTGTGCGCCCTTATGGTAAAAACGGTACTGGTGAGAACCCAGGCCTTAGAGTTGTTTCAGGTAATGATATACAAAACTAGGTTTTTAAGACCCAAAAAGATCCTCCCATCCAGTGCCCATGTTCTTCGATTCTACAAAGGCAGAGAATAAGTGAAGAATAGCATTATGACGATACCAAATACAATTCCCTCACATATTTTGCTCGTTCACGGACGAGACGAATTGGCATCCAGGAGATGTTGAATCCTTTCAAAATCTGAGGAAGATCTTGTGCAGTTCTTCATTTTATCTTAATGCACTTGCAATAGCGTTAGAGTTACCCTCTTAAGCTTAAATGTACAGATCAAAATTGTTCATCCTAATGGTGTCTACTCCTGGGACTTCTAAGTATCCCTGTCTGAGTCTGAGAAAAAATCTTTTTTTTTTATATATACTTCTCCCGGAAAAGGCGAACCTATAACTCTTCAACAGCGCCCCGAGATGCTTGCAGATGTATGTTGGCTCTGCACTTAAATTGCTGCAAATTGTAGTCTTCTGGAAATATAACCCCAGGAAGTGAGTTCCAAAGTTTGCTTGTCCTGTAACAGAAGGAGTTTTTGAAAGTTGATGTCCTCGCGGTTGTCAAGTGTACTGTATGGTCATGAGCATTAGCAGCCTGTCTTGTTGGGCGCCCAAAAGTTGCATTTCGAGGGATAATGTCTTTGAGTTCCTCAGAAGATCTACCATGGAAGTACCTATAGAACAAGCATAGGTCAGCGACTTGTCTTCTGTGCACCAACGGTTGTAGATTCGATGTGAGTGTAGGGTCTCCAATGAGTCGAACTGCTCGTCTCTGTATGCTATCAAGCAGGTTAAGTGAATGTTTTGGGGCCGAACTCCATATATGGGAACAATATTCCCAGCTTGGTCTAACCTGTGCTTTGTAGAGAAGGAGAAGTTGCTTGGAGCTAAAGTACCTCTTTGCTCTAAATAGGTAGCTCAACTTTGCGGACGCCGATTTTGCGATATAGGATATGTGGTTCTGCCATGTGATTCCTGAGTTGACTGTGACTCCTAGAAGGTGCATTGAGTCTTTGTGATGGATTGGATGGTCATCCATTTGGATCTGAGGAACTGTTGATTCATTTTTTCTGGAAAATGTTGTGAGCTGTGTCTTGCTTGCATTATATACAACCAAGTTGTCCTTTCCCCACTTCAAGATTTTGTCCAGATCATCATTTAGAGAATTAATTTGTTCACATCTCTGACTGTGTGATGTAGCCGTATTCACAGGCCCATTGTTCGAGATGGAGGATATAAGAGTGCTGTCATCTGCAAAGCTGTAGATATTATTATTTGTCGATCCAAGCAAATCGTTGATGTGGAGAAGAAATAGAGTTGGAGAAAGATTGGTCCTTGGGGCACTCCTGCATTTATAGCAAACGAATTGGATGATACACCATCTACAACAACATGGATCGATCTTCCCAGAAGAAAATTTTGCATCCATCCGCAGAGCTGTTGTGGTAATCCGTAAGACGCTAACTTGCCTAATAGGGCTCTATGCCAGACATTGACAAGAGTTTGCTTCTTTTAACCGATTGTCGAACACAAAACGCTTGCAAACTACCAGACTTAACTCCACAGGGAGCCCTTATTTGACAGATTTGACTATAGGTACCTTAATTAGCCATGTTATTGTATTGTGTATGCTTCATTGTAGTCGTGCATGGGTGGGGGTCAATTGCACTACAGAGCTGACGCCATCCCGAGCTCCTTTATTGCTCTCATTATTGGGAAAAGTCTTGCAGCTTACTTCGATTGTAGATTCCACTGCATATAATTTCAAAGGAAGAGACACTCATCGATGTCTTAATTTTTAGTCGAGTTAAATGTATCGCAGAATGGTTTTCGGACTTTTCTTCGCAATGGAAAGTTTCTCTTCTTGAGGAGATTGGGAAAAAAAAAGTATTGATTTGAACTCAATTAGGTTGTTGCTTATAGTTCGGAATGCCTTTGATCCCAGATTTTGGGCGTTTGCTTGCCCTTTTTTTAAATGACACGCAGTTCAACTTGAAAGATACTCGGCTCTAGCGAGGTATACGTCGGAATGGAAAATTCTCCGCAACGCATACTTTCTCTGAGGCTGAAATTGCATTCAAGGTGTCCGACTTCGGAAGAGAAATAAACAATTGCGATGGCGCACCGCACCGCACTCCAAATCGTAAACTTATGCCGCAACCAATTTCTGTCGGAGAATATCGGAACCCAGTTGTCAAAAATTAAAAAAAAAAAAAAAAGCACTTCAACGTAATTCGCAGATATGCGTTACAAAATGTCGGAACAATTCTCCGAACAGTCTCCGAAGAATACCTCGCAGCAAAAATCCTCCGGAGCGTATAAAATCGGAGAATTTTCCGTTCCGACGGATACCTCGCTCGGGCTGACTAGCACTTGTTTCTCATTATTTTAAAAGTTTTCAGATAGGATTTCGGCTGAAAGCTATGCGGTCAGTGTCTTATAGGCAGATTGCTTGTACAAGGAAAATTCCTACAAACCATAAGCGACCTGTTAGGGAATTCACTAAGAACTCTCAGTACGTGGACAAAGCAATGCGGCCTCGGGGTTAACCCTCAAAAAACCGAGCTTGTCCTTTTTACAAACAAAAGAATAATACCACAATTCGAGCCACCAACTCTTGAGGGAATACCTCTAAAGGTGACAGATAGGGCAAAATACCTAGGTATGATCCTCGATAGGAAACTTAATTGGAAGCCGAACGTCAATGAAAGAGTGAAGAAAGCAGCTAATGCTTTCTACGCATGTAACCGTATCTTCGGCAGGAGGTGGGGACCAAACCCCAAAATAATCCTGTGGATGTACACGGCAATCGTGCGGCCAATACTCACATATGGCAGCATAGTCTGGTGGCAAGCCGCTGGCAAGGCAACCAATCTCAAGGCAATGACAAAGATACAAAGACTAGCATGTATAGGGACAACCAGCGCAATGAGAACTACACCCACAGCTGGATTGGAGGCAATCCTCAATTTGACTCCTCTGGACCTCTATATGGAAGAATCTGCTGCCAAAAGTGCCTTAAGGATTAGTCAAACTAA
This sequence comes from Cheilosia urbana, assembly GCA_946477585.1. Taxonomy (NCBI): domain Eukaryota; kingdom Metazoa; phylum Arthropoda; class Insecta; order Diptera; family Syrphidae; genus Cheilosia; species Cheilosia urbana. Next base: position 27,269,080 of record OX297853.1, read on the forward strand.
TACCTGGAACCCATGCAATTTTGGCCACGCACATATTCTAAGTAAATACGTTGGGAACGTTGTCATTTCTGACTATATGTCTCCCCATCTGAACTTTGATAGACCATTCTCCTACTCTTTTCCGAGCAGAGATGAATGGAATTCAGACGAACCCACTAAGGGGAAATCGATATCCATCTACACAGATGGATCAAAGATGGACTGTGGAACCGGTGCCGGTATATTCTGTGAGGAATTAAATATACACTGCTCCATTAGGCTTCCTGACAGCAGCAGTGTCTTCCAAGCAGAGGTTCTGGCAATCGCGGAAGCAGCCCGAAGGGTGTCATTGTTGGCAATACCACGCAATGATATTACCATTTTCATTGACAGCCAGGCGGCTATAAAGGCAATTTCTGCTATTGAAATAAAATCCAAGCTAGTTCACAGCTGTCGCGAAGAGCTCAAGGTTCTCTGCTCGCAGCACGCCACCAATCTCTGCTGGGTCCCTGGACACAGTGACAAAGCCGGCAATGAGATTGCTGACGAACTGGCGAGAAAAGGGTCTGCAATGGATCATGATAGAGCACTACAGTCGATCAAGCCTCCACTCTGTAATCTCAGAGAACGGGTGGAGAACAAGATTCGTATGAAAACCAATAACAGGTGGAAAGAACTAACTACCTGTGAAATATCTCGGAAGCTATGGCCAGTATATGACAGTGGCCGAACCATCAAACTTCTACAGTTTGACAGGTCATCGCTGTCTAAGCTGGTAGGGGCTTTAACGGGTCATAACTTTCTAAGAAACCACACGATGAAACTAAATCTCAAAGATGACGATATATGTAGAGGCTGCGGGGACGAAGAGGTTCATGAGGACACACCTCACTTCCTCTGTCACTGCCCGAGCCTCTGTCACTTGAGGAAGAGAACACTTGGAAGCTATTACTTCCATGACTTAGAAGAACTTTCTGATATTACACTCTCTGATATTTACAGGTTCTTGAGGATATCAGGATGGCTGGACAACGTCGGGTAGATATGAAGGAGAGACATGTGCTAACCATCTACAGCACCAACGATAAACCCCCAACAAAGGGTATCACAATGGGTCCACAAGGACCTAAGTGGGGCATAGTAGGGTCTACCTGCTCTACCAACCCGTTAACCTAACCTAACCTATAGGCAGATACCTACCCGCAGAATGACACGCTCCTGCAATGACTTTTGAAGGTGTTCTATGGACGAAGAGAAACAAGAGACCATTGTCTTCTTTATACTCTTCAGGGGCCCTACTCTGTGTCTGTATTTTCACAAAACCAAAGCCAAGCAATGCTTGCACTTGCTTGCTGTAAGTAACAGGCTAAAATTCGCCAGGATCACACCATTCTTCTGCTCTAAGGGAGCAACATACTACTCCATCAAGCTATCAAGCCCAACACTGCTGTCTGAATTTCAAATCAATACACATCCACTGACCGGTTGTCAATGGCTACTATAAACAGGCGGCATACTATTTCAGTCACTGGGTGCAAACTCCATCACTCCTCCAACTAAACCTTATTTATAGTACGAAGTCCCGTCACGTTTAAGTTCCTATACCCTTTTCCAACGTTTAAACTTCAATTTCTTTATACCAGGCTTTAACAGATATGTCATTTCGAGAGGCGAGCAAAAGACCCTACCCTGTCGAAGATAGCGTCTCCTCCTTGCCTTCAGTAGTCGGAAACCCGATCATTTCATCATGGATTCATTTGTACTTACAGGGTGAAGGGTACAATGTCACCATGTACATTTAAAAAATGTCAGCTTTTCGAAATAAAACCGGTAGGACTCCCCACAGCCCGGTTGGTTCAAATCTTTTAGTCTTTTTCTATTTCAGGCCTTTTTTATTATGCTTACATGACCCATAGATTACTGATTTCCATGGTTTTTTCAAGTCGAACTTGCCTCTTTTTGTCTTCGGGTTTGGAAAGCACCTCTTCCCTAGTTGAATTGACAAATTTGGCTTGTTGTACTTACGGCAAGTAGCTAGATCCGGTCATGAAAGATACTAGCTAAAGAAAAACTATCAAGCTGAAGCTACTCAGAACCACGTGTTTAGGAAAATCAATGTACGATCTGTCTGAGGTTGTATAGATATAGGTATTTTTTGGACGGTTGAAAATCTCGCACTTCAAAGGTTGACCACATTCCTTAATTGTAGGCAAAATGAGAGAAATAAACCCTTAGCGGTAAGCAAATGAGAGAGAAATCCTATTAAGTTGCGTAACCAAACCAATAAAAACTATTCAATAGAAGGGTATTTGAGCAATTTTGACGTTCCGTCCAAATCACATTTGATGTCAATGACTCCTAATGCGGCGTTGGCACATAGAACTTTCCTTTTGATGACACTTAAGCCCAAAGCGGACCATGAGTTATACTCTTTAAAATATATATCCCAAAATAAGCGCATTAGTGTCTTTGGTGTGCTGCTTGATAAACTTACGAGCTCTGAGAACTTTAATATCGTATTCAGATGACAGTTAGTTTGCTTGTTTATTTTTAAAGTGAGTTCCCCGAGCCTCTCGCTCTTAGGTCTTGATCTTTATTGACTTGATCCACAATGCACTTAACTGGCGCCCGACGGTCTTTGATATGACCCATAGTTGACGTTCGCTTCCAATAATAGCGTCATTCAATCTCGGTTAACTCACCTGCAAAGAAAAATGAAAGAGAGAAGATGTTAGAAAACGTTTGAATTGTTATTCAATTTGAAGAAATGAGTCAACATAATAGGTCCGTTTCCGTACTTTTGTTAAAAAGATTCGTAAATGATAAGCTTTGAAAGAAAGGGACTCAGACATTTTTTCTAAAAAGTGCGTGAAGAAGTTGAAGGACAAATTCTAAAAAAAACGTCAGTTCAATAGTTCCATTTGCCAGATTTACAAAAAATCTACCAACCGATATTAGCGGGAGGAAATTCGAGGAAAATCTTTTCTCTCCCTCTCACTTGGTGTTTCTTTTAAAAACCGGGAACAGGATTTCACTGAATTTTGTAAAAAAAAAAAACTGGAAAATTGCAAACAAAATGTCAACTACACAGTGACAGATTCAATTGACACAGTCGAGCATAACCTTTACCAGGAAATCTTCCTCAAAACACCAAAATGAACTCATGCCTAAAATCGTGCAATCTCAAAGGACTTCATGGGCTACAAGTCGCACAGCAATTGCCAACGGATCCTACTGCAATTATCATGACTTTCAAAGAGATTTCAGCAATTTGCCAGAGCGCTTACAAGTCGGAACAATGGACAACTTTAAACATTTAAAGGATGAATGCCACTTGCACCTACACAAAAGGAAATCCTTCGCCGAAATCTTTTAATATTTCATAAAAGTTGCCTGAAATACAAGTGCCTGCAATTGACCAAGCTGAACCCACTTATGCACACAATCAACTTCGAAACATTATACGTTCCAGCAGAGCTCACTTCGAAACGATGTTTTGAGAAGATATAATACCTCTCTTCCTGTTCCGTTCAGCTTGCAGTTATTCATAATTTTGCAAAGCACACAAATTGCATGTCCACATCTATGCGCCTGCCGATGGTCATCCTCTTTTATGACTGGCATTTACTCCACTCGTAGAGGTGGGTTGTCAGGACAACACAAGGATAGAGAACCATTCCACAACGTACCTGGCAAATATGAGATACCATCTTCACACATGAGGCAGATATGCTGATACATAGCTGTAGAATGTGTAGCCCTCCCCGGACTCTTCTTACAGGAGAAAGTTTAAATAGAAAAAAAACGCACCCACACACACAAAGGACGAACAAAGTTGTATCCTCAAAATTGGATTTCAAAGTTCTTGCTTGCTGCACAAGCACAGACAGTCCCAGTCCATACCATATGGATGCGGTACAACAGACGGACGGGGTTGTTCTTCTTGACATAGCCGTGCTGCCCCCACGCTCGAATGGTCCTCGTGCTCGATGTATAGAAGACGCTCAATGAAATTGTACTGAACACCAATTAGAGGGGTTCTGCGTGGGAGAAATTGCAAAATGCACTTAGGTTTACTTAAGGACCACACTTGGTCGTGTGTGTGTCTGTTTGTGTTGGAGCGGAGGCTGTGTGTGGTGACAAAACTTTCGCGACGTTGCACTTTAAGTACTCAGAGGAGGAGGTGTTAATGCATTTGCGGATTGACTTCACCCGCCACCCGTAGGTGCAACAAAAGATGCAGTAACCTGATGCACCTTTTCGTTGCCTTTGTTGTGTACGACATTTTGCCCTAACGCGCAATACACTCATACGGGAATACGATTTTCTAAATGCCACTTTGAAGAGTTCCAGACCAGTGCCGTCGAACAGGGGAGCGGAATGCTGTTTCTTTGGAAAGGGAGGAAAGCGTTTTTGAAACGCAACAGGTAGTTTTAGGCTGTAAGGTCATTTAGAGGTTCTCCATACAATTTCAGTCCTTATTCGAATTTTTTGATCTTACAGCGAGCTGTAGATCCTCTTCGAACAGTGCTGTCTCGAGACTTTGGTCCACTTTTACTTCTAGAACCAGATATATACACTTTGAGGAATTTTTCTCTTCAAGGAAGGCTTCAGGTTAATCCTATTTATACTTAGAAAGGTGATGGGAATTTTCAGGGGGAGCCTAGGGTCAGATTCTATAAAGCGAAAACATTTCAACGTGCGAACGTTTGACTTTCTCTAAGTTACAAAAGCTAATCTTTCGTGCAGACGAAAATGTTTGTACACCTCACTATACAGAATGCTGACCCTGGGTTTTAATCAAAAACCTTCTCTAGCTCGGTCCTTAGTGATCTGTCTCCAGTTGTTTAATGTCAATCGGTCTAATTATGTGCAAAACCTAAGAACATCCTAAAGAGACATGGAGCCTCAGAGTTAGATTCGAACACTCGAAGGGTTGAAGCTTTGATTGTCATTTTCCCTTCATGTCCTAACTATCGGCAGCGTCCAAAGCAAAGTTTATTTTACCAAGGATAGGTATTCTTCTTTTAAACTCGTTCACGAAGATGAAGGACAGAGATACGCGGTAAAACGGGACCGACTATGTCTGCACTCTATGGTTCGTTTTAAACGTACAACAAGAAGTGGCAGGCCAGTTTGTGGCACCACACTGGAAGTCTACTGAAAGTGTGTATTAACTATCCTCAAATGCTCCCTAAACCTAACAAAGGTCGATGTAAAGGTATAGAATGTCAATAGACTATCTTGGCAGTTCCTAATACCGAAGTAGGATTTTAGATCGCTACGTTAAATACAAAGGGACTTGCGGATCACAGGGCCAAGTGAGGCAATTATCTGAAATATAAGGTGTCTCAGCTAAATGGTTTGTACATCAGCTAAGTTGGTTGACTTGGACGGGGAAGTCTGAAACCTACTGACAGGTTGAATAAGGAAGTTTTGGGCGCCTTATGATACTTTAGGTACGACGCACGGGACTGAAGGCTTACATAGGAACAAGTAGGCTCCTTGCATTTGGGATTTACAAACGCCGTCCTATGCCATCCCCGCTTAGTAAAAATTAAATTGAAAATCCGGCTATAAGTACTATAATTTTATACCCATGTGCAATACGTATTGCGCATGTGCTATTATCCGGGGAGTACTGTATATAGGGGCAAGCAAAGCTAATTATATTGCGCCGAAGGTGTCTTAGCTAAGTGGGGTTGAACATATGCTAAACTGGATTACATGGGTGGGACAGCGTTGAAGTTATAAGACGGAAGTTATGAGCGCATTATCATGTGTCAAAAATGATGGGGCTTAGGGCTTACATCGGATACCGGTAAGACAAGGGTTTCCCCTTCTTAAGGTGCCTCAGCTCAATGGGTTTGTACACAAGCTAAGTCGACTAACTTGGGTGGGATAGTTTAAAATCGATTGACAATTGTAAAATGGAATATTGGGAGCACCTTATGATGTGCTAAATACGACGGGACTCATGGTATAAGCTATCTTACACCAAAGTGGTCTCAGATAAGTAGGTTTGTGTATATGCTAAGTCGACTAAATTAAACGCAACAGTTTTGAACTTATTAACATGTTGAATAAGGAATTCTTGAGCACTTAAAGATGCAACAATTGGGCAATAGGAGCAACAAACAACAAATTTGGGCAATAGGAGCTTTTAAAAAGAGTTAAAAAAGAGATTTTAGGAAAACAACAGAAATAAAAGTATGAACTGCGAGTGAAAAAAGGAGAAATAGAAATACGGAGTGCGGATAGGAAAGGAGTTTCGGTATGGTTTCTTAAAGGTGTTTTTTTCCCGGACAAATTCCAAGGGTCAAATCCTACAACCCACCAACCAGATAAAAAGCGGAACTTTCACGGCCAGCAATTACCTAAATGCCAGTACAATCTCTCCATAAAAGGGGCTTTAAAAAATATCATTAGGGACAGAAGAAAATTCTTAGAACCAGAACGAAACACAGGGAAACCACACCAACTAATCATTGAGGTTATGAACTTTCCTACAACGGGAAACAAAAATACAGAAACTCATCAGCAACTTTTTATTAAAAGAACTATTTGTGGTTGAAGTTTGATGACGTTTTGTGTTCACACATTGGGGGATAAGTTTTCCCAGCCATTTGCCAGGTTGTGCAATTATTTTCATTCACACTAAAGTAGCTCGGCGACGGTAGATAGACCGCGCGCTAACTAAACCCACAGGCAAACAAAGAGCGTATTGCAAAAAAATGTCCGCGCTAGCTTTCCTTATTTTCTTTCTATTCATCCTGATTCTTCAAAAAGCGGGACAGAGCAAAAAGAGAATCTGTTCATCTGTGTTCCTAGGGCAAATGAAAGGATTCCTTGCTCTCCATCTGTTCTGTTGTCTGTCTTTTTTTTTTTTTTTTTCTGTGCTATATTGTTTCTTTCGTTCGTCCTCCATAAAAGCAATCAAGTGGTGCGGAAAATTCAAAGATTCAAGGTAAGTGATTCTGCTCGGAGATTTTTTTCTGTATACGAGAGCATGCACACCATCCCATCGACCCACTGTGTGCTGCTCAGCAACGATATCCTTTCATTTGGAATGGTGTATCGTCAATTTTCATTTTTAAATAATTTTATTCCACCTACTAGGGGGTGGGTGGGTGGACGGGTGTGCACATTTAGAACAATCCCCACGATTGCACGGATGAAGGACTAGCGATAACAATGTATACAGTTAACATGGGGTACGGGCGATGACGGAGACTCAAGTAATGTGCATATATCCTTTTTGCTATCTGCATCAAAAATTAAAATGGAACCAAGAGAGATAGATTTGCAGTAGGTAGTATCCTTTTTTATTCCAAGAATAGCCTGCATCAGTTCATTTATATTATAATTTCAGTTGCCGTGCTGTTCCATCTCATTCATATCCTTGAAATAATGTTGATGATGATGTGTTCTAGGTTCCAATATTGAATTCTGTTTCAGTTTCATTTTCAGTGAAGGCTCTCCACCTTAGCGCTTTTGAATTGCTGACCTTCCTGTCGGTGACAGGTTTAAGTGAATGAGAAACCGGGTGGGGTTTTCGGTTGTCGAATGCATATCTCTACGCGCTTCGAAACAAAAAACAAAATGAGAGGCCAAGGACATGGTTTGTGTCCCAAAAAAAAAAAAACACCCACAAGTTGTATATGGTGCGAGGGGATCCATTAACGGTGGCTGGATATTGTATTTAGATGAATGACGGAGTCGAGTCTATTGAAAGCGGAGCCAAGTGCGGCTGTGTTTCTGTGTGTCGAGTGGCCTTCACATTTTGTTCCTTTATTCATAAGATAACCCAGCCATCGGCGTGTGCACGTGAATGGACGGATTAAACTATGAGGATATTTCTTCAGAAACGAACAATAGATACACGCAGGTGGAGGATGAGATACAAATCGCTTCAAGTCAATGGACAGTAGTTCTTCGGGCGTGGTTTGTAAGTGTGGTTTGTCCTTGTCATTGCGTGCTTCTGTCAATTGCCATATGAATGGCGGCGTTGTCGGACAGTATGTGATATAACGGGTGATTTTTTAAGAGGTTTAGAACTTAAAAAAAAAAAAAAAAACACAAAAAATTCGAAAAAATGAATGAAATATTTATTTGAATCGATAGTTTGAACCTTGCAATTTAATGTTTAAAGATAATTTCATGCAAATGTTGACCGCGGCTGCGTCTCAGGTAGTCCATCCGCTGAGTCCAATTTTGGCATAGTCTTTCACACATATCGGCCGGTATCTCACGAATGAATGCATGGATGTTGGCTTCCAGTGCGTCAATCGAAGCGGGCTTGTCGCTATACACATTAGCCTTGACATACCCCCACAAAAAATAATCTAATGGTGTCAAATCGCACGATCTAGGCGGCCAATTGACCGGCCCGAAACGTGAAATTAACTGTTCACCAAACTCGCCTCGCAATTGCGCCATTGTTTCGCGTGCTGTGTGGCATGTGGCACCGTCTTGTTGAAACCACATATCATGCAAGTCAAGAACTTCCATTTCGGGCAAAAAAAGTTTGTTATCATCGCTCGGTAGCGTTCACCATTGACAGTAACGCTGCGATTCGCATCATCTTTGAAAAAATATGGCCCAATAATGCCGCCGGCCCATAAACCGCACCAAACAGTGGCTTTTTCGGGATGCATTGGTAGCTGTTGCAATGCTTCTGGCTGATCTTCACTCCAAATGCGGCAATTTTGCTTATTTACGTACCCATTCAACCAAAAATGAGCCTCATCGCTGAACACAATTTTTCGATAAAAAAGAGGATCCTCGGCCAGCTTTCCAAGAGCTCATTCACCAAAAATTCGGCGTTGTGGTAGGTCGGCTGGCTTTAGTTCTTGCACAAGCTGTATCTTAAAAGGCTTTACGCACAAATCCTTCCGCAAAATTTTCCACGTAGTGCTGTAACAAAGGCCTAACTGCTGGGAACGGCGCCGAATCGACATTTCGCGGTCTTCTGTCACACTAGCTGATACGGCCGCAATATTTTCTTCATTACGCACAGTACGTAAACGTGTTGGTGGTTTAATGTCCAACAAAGTAAATTTGGTGCGAAATTTGGTCACAATCTTCCGAATAGACTGCTCAGAAGGTCGAGAATGCCGATCATAAAATGGAAGCAGCGCGCGATGAACATTTCGAACCGAGCACGAATTTTGATAGTAAAATTCAATAATTTTCAAGCGTTGTTCATTTGTAAGACGATCTATGGTTAAATTGCAAACCAAACTGAAGCTGTTTGACAGTGACACAAGGTACTAAACACACGTCAGCTGTCAAAACCAGTGTTGCCAAAACCAAACCAGCTAAAAAATCACCCTTATGACGAGAATAATTAACTGATACTGTCACCAATACTGAGGTATTCTGTAAAACCAATTTTTTTTTTGGTTGAAACCAGAGGTATGCTGAGGACGATTAATGGCGAGAGCGTCACGTCCCAGGGTTTGCATCTCTCAGCACTGTTTCTGGGTGAAGTTTGCAAAGTGTTATCATAGGTTTCTAATCCCGCAGATGTCGTCCTCCTACATATGCTGCTGATGGGGACAAATGTTCTATCATTTGTGGCTTCTCCAACAGAGCATGACAATAGGGTGACCAAACTTGAGAAAGTACTTGAGCTTAGATTACATGTGTCATTTTTCGTCACAAAAAATCGGTCTTACTATTGTTACTCGTGTGACTCTCGTGAGAGCTGCGACAATTACCGTGACCAGACGCTTGACAAGCGACTACACGTAGTTACACATTTAGGACACGTTTTTACTCCAAAATGACGTCGGAATGTCAAAATGTGTCACAAAAAATGACAAGTGTAGGTAATCTTAGCTTTAGTCTCTAACGTGTGACACAATAACATCTGAGTCAATTAGAAAACGCCCATGACGTGTTTTACAAATTTATACATTTTGAGTGCGACTTTTGTGGATCCATCAGATTTTTCTAGAGCGGGCTAAGCTCTGCACTCCCACCTCCATAAATGGAAAGTCTACATCTACATGAATGTCTTCTTACTCCTGGTGCTATCCGGAAATAGCATGGCTGTCACAAGCATTGGAGCACAAGCACCGTTTGAAAGAAAGATATTTGATTTTTTTCGATTTAACAAAATAAATCTAATTTTGATCATGACCGATTTTGGCCTGTAAGTCAGCTTCTGGATGAAGCACGAAGGTGATTGATAGCTTGAAATATTTATGAAAGATTTGGCTCCACTAAGTAGTTCTTTTTATTTTGTATTTTGTATTGATTAAGCATTTTTTTCACTATTTGATTAATGACAAATTGAGGGCAGTAAAGTTAGAAAGAAATGCATTTTGATCAAAAACGCCTCCGAAAAGTAGGCGTGGCAGTGACCAAAATAGCCTATATTTTACTCATGGTCGCTGGCAATATTTCAAGAAATATCGAAATCTGTATACTAGTTTTCATGGGATCACACAGTACGACAGGATTTTGTATACGATTTTAAGAAGACTGATGCCTGTATAGTTGGCTCAGTTTCATTTCTTGTGAATCGGGCAGACAATGGCGGAGGCTCCATCCACCAGGCATAATTTCCTCTGAATAAATCTTTGAGACAAGTTGGTGTATGCTGTCAACCAGGCCATCTCCCGCTGCCTGGAAGAGCTCGGCAAGTAAGCCGTCTGGCCCAGCAGTCTTGTTGGACTTCAGCTTTGATATTGCTATCCTCACTTCATTTTGGTCTGGTGGACGAAAGTCTTGGCTTTCATCACCCAGGCTTAATAGTTCATTCTGCTTAAGAGCGTAGTTAATGTCGTCTTCGCCGTTTAATAGCCTTCAGAAATGGTTTTCCATGTCCCCAGCACTTACTGTGATTCCCCTACCAGGTTTCCTTGTTCGTCTCTACAGGGCACTCATTCCGTAACTTTTCAGACGATTATCGTCGAAACGATAGAACCCAAAACTAGCAACAAAGTGTTAAAATTACAAGTTCGAGAGGTTAATCCAGTTCATTTCCCACAAATGTAATGAAAGCTGACGATATTCAAAAAAATTCGAGCAGATTATAACTTCTAAGTTTCCAAAACGATATCGTTCAGACGATCATTGATATACGGAATCTGCCCCCAGGTTTCGGCTCGGGTCTTGTTCCCATGACACGTCCATTTTACGTTTTGCTAAAACTTCCGAACATTGTTCTTGGAGTAACACCGCTCTATTTCCTCGATCACGAGCTTCACATGCTCTTTATTTTTCTTCCGGAGAAGCCGGTGTACTTCCCTCCTCCTTTGCTCGTAGAGCTCACGAGCCGCTCTCGTACTTCTGTTCAGCGTCGCTTCGTAAGCACGTTGTTTTGCTGCATGTGCTTGCCGGCACTCTTCATCGAACTAGGGGTTTCCTGGAGGGGGTTTGGTGAAACCAAGCACATCAGTTGCGGCGTTTGTGATTGCTTCTTGGCATCGATGCCACTGGTCTTTAGCACCTGATGCTGGCCGTACAGAACTTCTCGAGAGGTTGAGGGATAGACGATCGGCAAAAGTACTGGCGGTTTGTTGCGTTTGTAGCCGTTCAAGTTTAATCTCCTCACACCATTTCCCCCTTGTTGCGGCGACTGGGATATCCACATTCGTACCTTGGCTACAACAAGGTAGTGGGTCCAAGTTTATGTTGACTGCTCGGAAAGTTCGGACATCTCGAATACTGGAGAAGTGCGTCGGTCACAGCATGGTCAATTTTGTTGCCGGTTTGATGATCCGGTGACCGCCATGTTCATCTGTGAATATTGAGGTGAGGATACCGTGTGCTAGCTATAGTAACGCAGCAAAATCAATTAGTAAGTCCATTTACCGACTGGGGTCTTGTAGGCTGTGAAAACTTTAATTGGTTTAAAACAATTGAGCTCCAAAATGCTTCTTAAATTTTAACCACAACGTGTACTAACTCTCTCTTTCTCCATTTAGATATCTAGATATCTATCTCTCTCTCTCTCTTTCTGAAAATAGGTCACATAATCCAACAAAAAAAATTGATTGCTTTCAAATAATTGAGGTTCAATAAAAGGCTTTTACAATTTCGGCAACTACGTGGACTCACTCTCTCTTTCTCCCTCTGTCTCTCTTCCTAACTCTCGTCAATTACTTCAATATTGATAATTGACCGTTTTGTAAACCAATTGCTGCTCAGTATGCCAAACACGATGAGTGGTTTCAAGTCCACTCTTTCGTGGTATGAAATTCAAACCAACATCCTATAACTATACACGAGCACTCGAGTCGTATTTGGAACAAGTTCAACCAGTGACACTCAAAGTGTCAACAACACTTTTAACCCACACTGAGTGAGTGAGTTAACTGCAAGAAAAGCCAAGTACTATTCGTGCTATGCAGTTAGACCCCTAAGCCCCGCACCTAGAAGATAGGTGACAGCTGTTACAATGCTCCCTGTTCCCCGCATGATGTGGTAAATTCGCAATCCATTCATCTACGTGTCTACGTCGATGGAAAGTTTAGCACTTTTGTTTCTTCCGTTTCGTCTTAGTGTGCACTTTCCGTTTTTACTTTTACTTCTTTTCAAAGGATAAGGGCAATTAAAGGATATCCATTATAATGCAGACTTATACAGTCTTATGGGGGTGTCGGAGTGATAGGGATTTTGCCATTATCCTTGCCTGCCTGCCAACCATCAGTATCAGAGTTAAAGGAATTTCCTTCGTCCTCGTTCCGTTTTGTGTTTGTTTTTTTACAGCGCAAATTGTTACTTATTGAACGGATTATATATATTTTTTGTTTTCATATACCCTACCCATACACACGTAGGTGGAGTGTGTTTTAAACTTTCACACTGTTTCACACACAGCTCGGTGTGGGATGAGTGGGTCCAAGTGGATGCGGGTTTCTCTAAACTTGGGCGAGTTTTCCTAATATTTATATTATACCGCACTTTGCGGGTAGTTTTAAGGACTTCACCACGCCAAACACAACCTAGGGTATCACTATGTGATTACGGGATTAAGTGTGCTTATGTGTTTTGTGCTGGGCGTGTAGGCTTTGGTTGGAGATCTCAAAATGATGTGCGGGAAATTTAGTGTTGGTTGCAGGCTAATTGGGTTTTCAGATTATCCTAATGAGGTTTCGAAAAATTATATTTGTCATTGTAGAGCGCGCGCCACATCGAGCGGAGTCGCGTTACAATCTCGCAAGCCCCTTAAACGTCTATTTAAATTCTGTCATGTTGCGGAGTGGTAATTGGCTTTGTTATCATGTTTATTTGATTGCACAAGGAGTAGGTAGTTCATACATGTCGTCAACACGGTGGAGTATCTAAATCTAAATTGCCTAAGGTACTATATCAGCGCGGAGTGTCGCGTGTTTTACGCTCATTTTTGTTGCAGGAAATCACATTTATACAAAACAGCCATTTGTAATGCAATTAAGTTAAAGTGTGCGTACAATTAACTGACGACAAAGGTAAGCGTGCGCATATATTACATAAAGTTGGCAGCAAGTGTTGGGTGGTTGTAAGGGGATGAGTTATGGGCCGAGGGGAGATGTCAGCTTTGAATGTTTGGGGAAGAGGTGATTTATACATGGTTTGGGGTCTCACACTGATATTGAGTACTGGGTAGGTCGAACTCTAGGAGTGGAATATGAATGCGATGCATTTGAAATGAGGACCTTTCGGCTTAATGCAAGTCTTGTAACAAAGGCCACTGGACCAGTTCCTCATCAAACTTTTATCAAAGTTCGGCAGTTAGAGCTTATAGGACAAGGCCTTCTCAAAGAGAAAGTTGACTATGCAGATGAATGACAAGCCCTTGTTTTTTCCACCAGAATGGAGCAGACCAGTAATTACCGATCAGCTTTACGTCATGCAAAGTCTAACGCGGACCATAGGGCATCCAGCCAATCGAGGGGAAGTAATGAAGAAAAGGTGCGAAGCTGAAGGGTCTTTAAATCTTTTAAAGGGATCTGTATCAGAAGGAAACATGAAAGCGTCGTGGCACATGTTTAAATTGGCATTTAATTATTTCGCTTGAGAGAATCGCTGTCATGAGGCAACGATAAGAGAGCCGTCCATTTCGGTGAAGTACCACAAGGATGAGTGCTTGGACCCGTATTTTTTCATGGCTTTTGACCTCCCAGTTTGAAAAGTGATTCGTCATATCTGCACTCTCACGTTCAGTCCATAAAACCAAGAAAAGTATAATAAACAAATAGCAATCCTGACGTGGTCCAACGCCCATCACAGGCATTTATTCAACACCTTTAATCCGAACATATATTGAACAGGTTGTGGTAAGAAGACCGAAATTGCGTCAGGTCAGCATAGAGCTGACTTCAAGGGGCTCAGGTCATATGCCTTCTTAATTCATTTTCTACATGAGCATATATTTCACTTTCCTCTTCTTTAAATGTCGCATGTTCTGAAAGTATTCCAAATTGGCTTCAAAAGAGTTCAGTAAAAAGTTAGACCGTGAAGATCTTTGAAGATCTATACCCTGAGTTCAGTAAAAAGTTAGACCGTGAAGATCTTTGAAGATCTATAACCTAAGTTCAGTAAAGATTTTTGAAGATCTGTACCCTGAGTTCAGTAAAAAGTTAGACCGTGAAGATCTTTGAAGATCAGGGAATAGATCTTCTAAGATCTTCACGGACTAACTTTTTACTTAACTCAGGGTATAGATCTTCAAAGATCTTTACTTTGAAGATCAGGGAATAGATCTTCAAAGATCTTCACTGTCTAACTTTTTACTTAACTCAGGGTATAGATCTTCAAAGATCTCTACTGAACTTAGGATCTATTCCCTGATCTTCAAAGATCTTCACGGTTAAAGTTTTTACTGAACTCATTTGAAGCTGATTTGGAAGTTTTTTGCTCATCCGTGTATACGGGACTTTCAAAAGCCGATTTCCCGAATGAAATGATCTACAATTTAAGATCTTCATCTTCTTTCTAATGGTTTCATGAACTCCAGGCGATGTCTTGAACTCCATGCCGAGCTGTTTCACTTGGCTCATCATCTCCAGAGGCAATGAAACTCAATGAAATAGTTGGAGTTTCTTTAAAACTTTTTAGACATATGCAGCTCAAGTTCTCCCTGTACCCCATCTCATTCTAGTTCCTCCTAAATTCGTGTGTCGTGTTACCCATTCTGTTTTACGCTTCGTTAGGGCAAGTATCTGGTTGTTCAGATAAAACTTGAAGAACAATGGGTGGTGATCAGTTGACAGTTCGGCAAAAATTATTCGCTTTAACAGACGACAGTTAACGCAGAAATATCTATCAGCGAAGTCTGCTGAAGGCTTTACAGAAACATAGACATTTATGAAGACATTTGATTAGAAAGAAGGAGGGAAGGAAAGAAGGGTCCGAAGGCAGCTAGAATGAACTTGGTCTGACAAACAACGCTGATGTCTCGCTCTCTTATAATGAGCCACTCATTTTCTTCATTAAAAGGTTCACACAGGGCTGCAATCTTCGGCCTGTATTATTTCACAGACAGTGACAGCGATAGATTCAGTACTTCGCGACCCGTGTGGAGCTGTAAAGCCTTTGTTCACGGGTTCATGACCCATTTTAATAAAAAAGAACCTCGTTCGAGATCCATATTATCTAAAAAGTACTTGTTTAACTTGTAAAGTTCTTACTCTGTGTTATATACCTTTGAAATTAATAGAAGATATGTGTATTGAAAATGGAAAATGATGATGATGGCGAAGTGGCGTCCCACAGGCCTGCATGCTTTCACCATTATTATTTTTTGTTGTGATTAGTACAAGTTCCAACAAATGGCTATTGGTACCTCGTTCAACTGTTATTTGGCTGCCTATTAGAAGACTTGTTGTCAGTGTTGTTAATGGGCAAACCTGGTTACGAAGAGTACCATTGGAAATGAAGCATCAAGAACTCTGGACCTTAGAACGGGTACAAAATCATATCTCTGCTGAAGAAGATCAGAAGACCAAATGCTTCCATCGTGACTTCCACATGTTGAAGCAGCTTCCCAATGCAAAGTAAATTTTGCTTTGTGGGAAGTTACAACATTGTTTTTTTACAAAGAAGTACCGATAACAAAATCTATATCCTCGGTTCAGAAACTATTGTCACAGTTCTAAGCTGCTTGAGAGACTTAAAAAAATACACTTTCGGACCCTTTAAGTTTGAGACTTATATTTTAGGTGGCGCTACAGTTCGGAGTGAACATGGGACTCCACTAACAAGCCCGGTCCTTAGCTAACTGCCTCCAGACTTAACACATATTGACATATTGTCTTTGAAGTTTGAACTATGCCTTCCTTATATTTTTGGCATACATGATTATTTTAGCCTTAAAAATGCTTTCATTAACAGTTGGGCTACGGAGGCGCTCTATAGGTAGGCTCAGGATGAAATACTTAGAAATAAAGTTTAAAACCTCTCCTCTGCCCGTTCGGATAAATATTGTCCTTGATAATTTAGACTCAGTAGCGAAAGAATAAGAGCTATGAAGGGTCTTCTTGATGATCTTATAATGTAATGGATTAGCGGGAGATTTGAAATAAATGAATGAAAGGGACCGCTATTGTATAATGGGGCGTGGCATCATCTATAAATGAAAAATATTTTGAACGCTATGGTAGCTAAAGTTGCGAAATTTAGAACAGGAATGTATATGAAATGCAAGTTTTTACTGGCATATGCCAAAGCATCCTCCTATCCATAACACATCTGAAGCTATTAGCAAAATGAAATTACAAGTTCATTTCTACCAACTCTCGCCTGTCTTTCAAGGGAAACGGAAAGTGCTTCCCATCCGGGAATTCACCACGGGAATCTGCCAAGCCAACTTGCCCTTAATACTTCGAAAATATGCCAACAACGTATAAATCTGCGTAAATAAAAATATTTATCCACCGCCCATGAGTAAATTATCCCCAACAGCGATAAAGGACCACTGCTCTTTATACGACCCCGTTTCATCATTTCTGCCATCAAAGATCTGAAAATATACATCACGGAAGCAACGGCGACCACGAGGAAGGATGAAATCTCTTTTATGCTCTACATAAAGTGTCTTTTGTTGATTCACTATGCCATTATAATAAACTGGCACAGTTTTATGAAACGGGTTCACATCTATTTCCCGCTGCGTGTGTACGTCCATAAACATCCTCCTAGTGGCTGCTAGGTCACAATCTATTAATCCCGAGAAGCCGCAAATATTTAAATAAACATTTTACGAGCCAGAAACGAGCAGACCCTGTATCCACCTTCTCCAAGGGTCATCAAATGTATCAACAAAAAAACCTGTGCCCCCTCGCCCTAATATCTACTTATAAGCATCGCCAACTGACGCTTTTATCATTTTGCACTGATTAAAGAAAAAGTCGTACACCCTACCAAAAAAAAAAACATCTGTCTTCGTTTGAAAGTAGATTGTTCGCTCTCGTTTACACGGCACTCCTAATGGCTTAGATACCTGACTTTGATGGAGCTCTTTCTATGTTTCTTAGGGAAGAAAAGCACAAAAAAAGTAAAGCAACCCATCTCAGAATAAAGATCAAAAAGCCAGCGCAAGAGACACAGAAGAAAATAATCTATAACATCGGCAGAGCAGCATATACCTCGAGCTTCAATGACGAAATATCGTAAATTTTCTTTGGCTTTTTCCATGGGCTGGGGTTGGTATTTCTTTATAGAAAGCATTTGCTGATGGTAAATACTAGAGCAGTAGGTATCTATACATAGTTTTCGAAGGTCACCCCACTCTGCTCGAGGTTAAGTGTATTTTTAGAAACCAATTCATTTGCAACGAAGACCGGAGAGGGATGCTCAAGGAACCTGTTGGTTGTATAATTTATATGGCTCTTTGAATATTTTGATTGCTTCCATTAAATCAGAGGGAACCCATAAAGGCATGCGCGATCGTTAAATTAAGGACAGTTTTGTTAATAATTAAGCAAACAACTTGAAGGAAATCACTGGCATCAGTGTCAGTTTCGGAAATGGTGCTATCAATTTCGGAAAAGCGGAATCAAATGCGTGATTACGTTTAGACAGTTGGAGCTATAAAATTTGTTCTAAAAGTTCAACGTTCAAGAAATAAAACTGAAGAACGCAAATGCATTGCACAGACTGAACAAGGGCATAAATATGTAGGCAGATTTAAGGGCTTCCAGAATGACAATTCGAAAAGAATTAGAGTTCCAGTTCGAGATGAAAAGAAAGACATAAGTTTTTTATTTATTTTTTTAAATCCATCCGTGCGGATGCCAGGGACCTGACAACTGAAAGCTTAGTACCAGAATAATGAGTTTCTGAAGGGCCGATATGTAAGTAAGAAGTAAAAACGTTCGTAAAAATATATAAAGACTCACACAGATTTTCACGAACGCCGTGGACCTTCAATTAACTCACCTGAAAAGAAAAAGACAAACAAATATGTAAGAAAGTGCAACATGTTTGGGTGTTCATATAATAAGCATAAGAACGACTTAATTTAATATAAAAGTGCAGTCAATTATATAAATTAAAGGATTTTACTATCGTGGAGCAGTATTATGGAATAAAATATACAAACGCACACTTGATGTGCGCGAAAAAACACCCATTTTATGCATTTTATTACAAAAAACAATTACTAATGGGTTCACTAACATGGATCAGTATTCCAGAATGATACATACAAACGCACACATGATGTGCGCAAACAAAAGTACCATATTTATGCATGCTATCACAAAAAGCAATTAATAATAAGCTAATTGTTCCAGACTACGAAATACAAACGCACACAAAAATTCACATTCTACACATTTTATATAATTTATTACAAAAACTGAATTAAGAGGCTCACTATCGTGGAGCAGTATTTCGGAACAGAATATGCAAACGCACATGATGTGAGCAAACAGAAAGCCCCATTTGATGCATTTTATCACCAAAAAAAATTACTAATGGGTTCACTAACACGGATAAGTATTCCAGAATGATACATACAAACGCACACATGATGTGCGCAAACAAAAATACAAATTCTACACATTTTATCACAAAAACTGAACTAAGAAAGTGTAAGAATTATACAAACATAAACATGATGTGCGCAAACAAAAAGACCCATTTGATGCATTTTCATAATCATCATCATCACCAAAAGCAATTGCTAATGGATTCACTATCATGGATCAGTATTCCATAATAAGACATACAAACGCACACATGATGTGCGCAAAAAAAAACACCCATTTGATGCATTTTATCACAAAAAGCAATTTCTAATGAGTTCCATAGTAAGACCTACAAAAAATACAAATTTTTAGCATCCACTAAAATTAGTAAAATGTGAGAATAATATAAAACACATAGACCTATGTGCGCAAGAAGCTTATAAATAAGCGAACCGTTTCATTTAAGATTGGGAACCAAGTTTTTAAAGCAGCACCTTTTAGTTAGTGGGGGTTTTTAGTTTTGGGACGATAGGCATCAAAACAAAGCTTCATCATCTTTTTCATATAAGTATATGTGCGCACAAGTGAAAAACTGACTGTATGGATTAGCGCACATGCTGAGTATATTTAAATTCCTCTTGGGGTACAGCCAGACTTGCGAAATTTTTAAACACATGACAACTACCTGTCCAAACTACGTCTTCCTCCGAAATCATTGATTAAAATACAAAGCGAATTGTAAACGAACTGCCATTCCCCAAAGCGCACTCACTTACTCCGCGGTAAAGTGTGTCCCATTACGTCTCAATGAGAAAACCAATATCTACTACTCTTTGTTATAGCTGGAAAAATGCTACTGCTAGCTTCGCCCTTAGATGTTATTTTTGGGTAAAAGCTTTTCAAAATTAGGTACAGCAAATGTAAATGTTTGATTGCCGCGAGCTAACTAGTGCATGATAGTTGTTATTTCCCCAAGCGCACATATGGTGTGCGATATTTGTTTCCTTTGATTTATCTATTTTTAAACCTATTTTACGTTTCCTATTCTCACTCAAATTTGGAGCAATTCTCGTGGCAGCTAAAACCAATTTTGCTTTTCCTACTCTTAAATAATTTTGTGAAAATTCTCGTAGCAGCTATATTTCAAAACTTATTCGACATATTATTAGATCATTATCTTTTTTTAAGAATGTGAAGAAATGTTAAAATTAAACGAAATGTGCCTCGGTCTAGCGTTGATATTGTTTTATTGCGTTAAAGGCGGTTTAAACGAGAGCGCACCAGTTGTAAGCGCACATTTTGTGTGCGATTGGTGTTTTTTCCTTCATTTCTCAATGGATTTCGAAAAAAAATCCACCACACACACAAACTCTACAAAGGTTTTTCTGGTCTTCCTAGCTTGTGTTTGAACTTACCAAAGGCTATTGGAATACTAAATGGGGAGGGGGGAGGGGAAAAAATAGCAGACAGAAAAAGAAAATCCCGTTCATAGGGATACTTATAGCCTCTTCAGCTCGCGTTAAGTATACCTACCCAATATCGTTTGCCAAAAACATTTATCAAGCATCCCCTCCTACAATACATAGTATAGTTTTGTTCTTGCCCTTCCTTTCTCTATACGTTTGTTTTGTTCAATTAATCCTCTTACGCTGGCTGCTTCCGAAAAATCGATTTAGGCAGCCTTCCAATAACTGATAATAGTAGTAGTGTCAGCTGTGTGTACTTTCATCCTACAGTCGATTTAAAACAAGACCCAGAACTTTCAAGGATATGTATTTGTAGCAAGACAAATTCACCTGTGCACCATATTAATTAGTTGCTTTAAATGTTTGATGTGACTGACGGCTTTTCGTTGAGTAAATTTGCCCAGAGGCTTTGTCGGTCTTGTTTTTCATATGCCTAAGGGATGTAGGCTGAAGCGTGCTGGCAAATAGTTAACGAGTGTATTTTTGGGATCAGATCCAAACTACATATTGTCAGATTAGGAGAACACAGGGGAATAACATATAAAAGCTGAGCATCTCGTTCTATCAGCCAGCGGCCAATTAGTTATCCTGGCGAAATGCCTGGCTGATTCTCATCGTAGTCACGAAGGTGATTTGTTGAGTTAGTTTTGGAATTGAAATTAAATTCAGTTAATAGCAATTTCGTGAGATTGATGATTTAATTAGACATCGACAAATGGTTGATCATACTTGGTATTTGTTAGGTGAGCATGGATAAATGAATGGTTCCTTTGTGGTGGTTTTCAATGGTTGCGAATACTCTCCTTACATAACTTAGTGGTCGTGTTTTTTAGGTATGGTTAAATTCCTTGCCATGCTGAAGTAATCTGTAGACGTGGGGCTTTCAGCGGTTTCTTTGGTTTCGGTTATGTAGCAACGTGACATGATGCTTTATGGAAACCACAATAGACGCTAAGTTTCTCTCGAATTTGAACAGATTTCCCAGGCGTTCATAAGCTTTTATTCGCCGAGAGGAGTTTCTTTTGACTGATGATGCGAAGATTTTCAGTTATGTTGCTATGAGTGTGTCGTTTTCAATTGACTTTGATGGTAACTTTTTCATTGATTGATGAGAAAAAAAAACACATTCGCAAGAATAGGTTAGAGACTCGTGATTTAATAAGGAACACTTTGGTTAATCTCTCCAATCACAGAACATCTCCGATCGGTCATTGATCACTTATCGGTAGTCAATTATTAATGATCAATGAGATGAGATCAACGACCAACGATCAGTGATCAACAGCTCATGGTCTATAATCAATATTCAATGACCAATGATAAATACACACCATTCACTGTCTTTATTAATAAATTCCGTCACGTATTGCCCGTATAAACAACGTCGGACAAACATTCCCTGAAATAAATTATGTATTCAATGGCAAATTTATTCATTCATTCCTAAAGATTTACTTTTGAATGTTGCTACCCTATCCGATCATGGTAGACAAAACTTGGTGTATTGCCAGAAAGGTAGCTATTAGGACGAAATCCCATTCCTCAGATATCACTGTAGTAGTGTAGTCCCAAGGTAGTTATTTTTAAAACGTGACAAATGACGGACGACGTTGCTATTGCCGTCTCAGGAAAGTACCTTAACACAATAAAAGAACTCCTACAACACGCTCTTAACAAGCTAATAAAATGGGCAAACAGTTATGGGTTGGGTGTAAAACCTCACAAAACTGAACTTGTCCTCTTCTCTAGGAAATACAAGATTCCACACATTGATCCTCCATCTATTAATGGCACCAGCTTAACATTCTCAAATGAAGCTTAGTATTTAGGCCTTATTTTTGATAGGAAGTTAACCTGGAAGCCAAGAAAGAGTCAAGAAGGCCACTGTGGCACTTTTCTCTTGCAAAAAGGCTATAGGGAACAAATGGGGCTAACAGCCTCGTATCACCCACTGGCTATATATCTCGGTCATAACACCAATACTCACGTACGGTGTGGTTGTCTGGTGGACTGCCTTAGACAAAGCGATTAATCGCGATAAACTAGGCAAAATCCAAAGAACAGCTTGCTTGTGCATCGGCGGGGCTCTTCGTACTACCCCCTCTGTTGCCGTTTTCAGCAGGCAAACGGCAGCCTCTGCAGCCGTGCGCCTCAAAGCTATTTCACAATGGACCAGCAAAACAACTGGTCATGCCGCTATCTTTAACACCATTAAGAACCTTCCAGAAAACATCGACTACACCACACCAGAACTGCAATTTGATAAAAACTTCCAGGTCTACATTCCTACTAGATTATTCTGGGAGGAGGAAGCCTGAATGATGAATCGATCTATTTCTACACGGATGGTTCCAAAACAGTGGACGGTGTTGGTGGTGGTGTCTTCTCTGACAGACTAAATCTTAGTCTCTCCTTCCGTCTTCCTGATCACTGTATTATTTTTCAGGCGGAAATAATGGCGATAAAAGAAGTCTTATCTTGGCTAAGGGAAAACGTGATATCTGCTAAAGACATCCGTATCTTCTCTGATAGTCAAGCTGCTATCAAGTGCCTGGAAATGGTCTCCAAAAACTCTATAACAGCCCAAGACTTTCGTTCATCTCTTAGAGAGATGGCGGAGCAGTTCAATATTCACCTCTGTTGGGTGCCGGGGCATAGGGACATCCCAGGTAACTGCAAGACTGATGAACTCGCCAAACACGGAACTACAATACCTCTGCTTCCAATCAAGGATTCCATAGGTATTCCAATCGCTACTTGCAAACTCACAATAAAGCTGGATGCTATCGAAAGAACAAATCTCAGGTGGACAACCAGCTCAACATGTCTAGCGACAAAACTGATCTGGCCAAAGCTGGATCTAAAACGTTGTAAGCATCTGATCTCCCTCGATAGGAAGCATATCAGTGCTATAATAGGTGTCATCACGGGACACTGCCTTATCGGCAGGCATGCAAAAAGGCTTGGCGTATTATGTAACGATTTTTGTAGAAGCTGCTTTGACGAGGGGGAAGAAGAAACTATTCTTCATCTTCTCTGTACTTGTCCAGCTCTCTCACAAAGACGAAACCTCCACTTGGGAGCGTTCTACTTTAATGATTTGAACGATCTCACAAAGACAGATATTCGAAATCTCCTACGCTTCATCAGAAGCTCCAACTGGTTCAACGAGTAGGAAGAATAAATATAGATTCATGTGGTACCACAAGGATCCTCTTAGTGTGTCGGCTAGCCGACAGCTACTTCAACCTAACCTAACCTATGACCAATGACTGACGAATGCTGATCGATAATTATTGTAAAATCAAGGTTCAAGGATCAACATTGAACGACCAGAGATCAATAGTATACTATCAATGATCAACGACAGTGATCAAAGGTCACTGATCAACGACAATGATCAAATATCAACGACAATGATCAATGATCAACGACAATGACCAAAGGTTAACGACAATGATCAAAGGTCAACGACAATGATCAAAGGTCAATGATAATGGACGATGATCAATGATCAATGACAATGATCAACGACAATGACCAAAGGTAAACGACAATGATCAAAGATCAGCGACAATGTTCAATGATCAACGACAATGTTCAATTATCAACGACAATGATCAGCGACAACGATCAATGATCAATGACAATGTTCAATGATCAACGAAATTGATCAATGATCAACGACAATGATCAATAAATATGGATATCTAACCAATGCGGCTTTTATACGAAACAAAAATAAGTTCAGCAACGAGTTTTGCTTGTGCAATTATTAAAGTTGTCTCGCGCTTATGAAGATGCAGTTTATAAGCCCAAGAAGATTCAATAGAACGCATTGAGGCTCCGTATTGAGAACGTGTGAAGGCCCCAAACCCATTAAATAAGACGTACCGCAATTCAGTTCGAGGCAAATTAAAAATTCCACCGATTTTCGAAATTCCCCACCATTGTGTCGATTTCAAAGCCGTATATGGTGGCACTCACTGTCAGGAGCTCTATCTGACGATGGACAGATGAGGGATACCGGCAAAACTGGCCCAGTCGTGTCGCACATTGGAAAAAAAGATAAATTCCTAGATGCTCTATACGGACTATTTCGAAAATGAAATAACTACTTTAACGCGGCAACAACGAGCGAATGGACAATTCTGCTGTCAATAAGATATTCGAATTCTTGGCCAGAGACGACAGGGAAGACCGAACCTTCGTTTCAAGCGGGATGCTTTTAGCTATCCATATCAAGCGATTACTAAAAGCATCCCGCCCGCGATAGCAGAGACAGCTAGGTTGTTGCCCCTTAAATCCGGTCTGAAGCTGACCTTTTGTCTGGAAATTATTCACGGTTTTCCGCATTATGTATCAGCCCATTGAATTTGCACTCCCTTCTATCCTTTTGAACCACTTTGAATAGCCACTAAGTAGGCGTTTGTCGGTAATCATGCTCTTCCATCTGATTTGTCACAAAAAATAAAATAAAATTGGACTACCCACTTTCCAGAAATATACACAACTTTCAATCTAATCTAAAAATAACTCGAAAAGTTCGTAATTATCCTTCATCTCCTTTTAGGGACCCGTCCCGACTACCACCGTTGTTGGTTGTCGCCAAAGAACCTAAAAAAATGGAGCCATTCAGTTCTTTTTAATTTTCTAAAAGGTTAAACGAGAGTGATTTAGTCACTCTCTTGGCACCTTTTAATTATAACCCCGTTCCTTCGGTACACTCACCAGTCATTACACTGCGGCTGAAGCTGGGATTAAAGTTCTTCTTAAGGAAATTCGCGCCCTTAATCCGCCGACAGTAGTAGCTCGCAGCGTTTTCCTGTCTAATTCGTTTAATTAACTTGATTTTTCTTTCGACTGGCCTTTGCCTGTATGTCCTTTTTATAAACACTGCAAAGGCATACGCTCCAAAAGGTTCCTTTCCGCATTTAACCTTTTAACCCTTTTTAACGCTTCGCAGAACAATACCCACCCACTTTAAGGATTTCAATATATACTGTACTGTAAAACAGAAAAAGAAACACAAAAAAAAAGTTCCTTTCACATCCACTACCGTTACTACGGTGAAAAATATGAGCTGCCTGCTTCGCAGCCATCCCTCCACAAAGGGTTCCGCGAAATTTACAATTAAAACCGTTTTGTTTGCATGGGTATTGTATTTTTAACAACTTAGCGGCAAACATCCTCGGGGCGTGTGTTAGTTGTTTTTAAATTATCCTCGGCGCGCTTCCTGTTGGATGTTGTTACTGTGGTGTTGCTACTGCTCGAGATGGTGTTCTGTTATATAATACTGACGAGCATTTCTCGCTCGCACCTTCAACCTAAATGATGGCATAAAACTTTTGTAATAAATTTTCACAGGGCTGATGATTAATTTTCTAAACGATTTCGCTGTTTTCCTTGAGAGTTGAGCTGTAAGTTCTTTCGTGCGCGCTCTTCCAGTCGTGTCGGGTTCGGTTTTATCTTGTATGGTGTGCTTGCCGCGACAAGTGATTTCAATTTCAGGTGACACAAGCATCGTAATAGTCTTTTGCAAATGTAATCATGGAATCAACAGAAGAGGTAGCGATGGCTGTAAATTTCATCTCGTTTCATTTTATGTAGTACAATACGCAAGTGGAAGTTGTAATGGGGAACATTTTACATTTTTAATCGGTTCGCTGATTTTGAGTGCGTCCTGGAGGAAGGAATGTAATCTCTCACAAGAATCGCGTAAAGTATCTTATGCTGTTTTGTCTGTCAAATTTAACACATGAGTGCGACACACGTTTGTCAAATGAATTTGGTTGGAAGTGATACTTTGAACTGTGTTGATAGGTGCCTTGGGGGGTTACTTTCAACACCTTTCCTGCTTCTTTACAGAAAAGTGAAAAGACACATGCGAAGAATTTTGAGATAAAAAAAAAATTTGAAGCTAAAAATTCTTGATTTAACTATTATTGCTGATAACAAGAACCCGTTTCTAAGTTTTCAAGAATGAGATTTTCAGCAACTACTTTCCCTAACTGTTTCCTTACTTCATGGCCAACAAAATTTTATTCTTAAATCACTAATTTTGACATTTGGGCTCATTTTCAGCAACGAAAATTGTTGGTATTACAATTTTGAGTGTTTCGAACTTAAGTGGGCTTAAGCTAGTGTCAAATCTTAAGATAAAACCGCTATAGATATCACCATCAATTTCAAATTTCCGTATATTCATTACAAAGGTAGCAGTTTCCTAAAACTTTCCATCATCTGCAATTCACTCAAAATCAATAGGAGGCAGTCCCCATCCTTCATCCAATTATGACAACCTTGCACTTGGAAGACCTAGAGCATGCCGCCCTGACGACACTGATCATATGGACTTGGATTAGTTACATGCTTGAAACGGATCAGTACTTCAATTATGAAAACGACGTACAATTCAATATAATCGCACGTTGGCTTAAGCTGGATTACGTTCGCACAACTCCTCTATATATACAAGGTGGCACAAAATTAATCAGCCTATCGGAAGATGCTATAATTTTCGTAAATGCCGGGGACGTCAATCATATTTGACATTTCCGAACAAGACAGCTGCAGTATAAAACAGACAAGCAATGGAGCGCTATACTCCGCAGGTGCGTGGATTACTAATCTCAACAACGAAAAGGATGATTTTGTGTCGAAAATTATAGCGTCTGGAGAGGGAACATGCATTTTGCAAAATGGTTATCAACTAATGTACCTAATCAACATACACTCCGAGTGTATAAATAAACGAATGAACTGTGAAATTTTCATTCAACTTGATTTATGAAAGTGTGATCGCTGCTCCAGAAATTTCTATAGCTGAAAAATATTGCCGATCATTGCAGATGTATGTAATCAAATTTTGATATGGCCAATATGGTTAAGGGCTTTACGGATTAAATGCTACCTTTTAGGTGTCACAAGAATCTCAAGAGTAGTTTCCGTCTACATGGTCAAAACACAAAGATCAACAATCTTTGATCAATGATCAACGTTCAGTGATGAACGATCGACGATCACATATTATTTATCAATCTTCAATGGTCAATGATCAACGTTCTGTGACAAAGGTTTAATGATCAACGCATATTGATATAATTATAATGCAATAATAAAAATAAACTTACAAAAGTTACTATCATTAGAAGCTGGGGCCGAATTACCGCATCCGTGAGCGAGTCATACGTCACTGAATTTTATGGATTTTACAAGCAAAACAATAACAAATTCAGTCACGTATTACTCGGTCACGGATGCGGTAATTCAACCCCTGATCTTCAAAGTGACCATATAGTGGGTATGCACGATTGTATGTGAAGTCAGATGAAACTATCGCAGTTTCTGAAAAGGCTTAAGCTGCTGTGCTCATTCGACTATTGTGTGTCTTAGTTTAGGTATGGAGTATGCTACCAATTCATTTGGTAAGGTATTGCCAATACCAATAGTTTTGTATTTTATTTTGTAGAATATAGGCCCGGACTCTACGGATCACCTAACCACGGTTCAACCTACGCCGCCCCCCTCACTACAAACGTTTTCCAATTCAATTTGACAAGAGTGATACCTCCATCAGATCATCTCGAAGGCGCCTGTCAATATTTCAATGCTCGCGCTTCAGTCACGCCCTATGAAGTTTATTCCCAGATGTCCACTCGATAAACAAACAAATCAATTTAGCTTTCCGAGTGAAAACACAAAAATTACCCCAAAGAACTGTCAACCTTTGAATGCTGTTTGCACACGCGAGCCACATTGTGTATAGCCTACAACCAAACGCCACTATCATCAAGCCAGCCACACATCTCCCCCGATGGGATCGATGGGACACTTTCGATAAATTGTTCAAGTCGATGTACAGAGCCGTCCTTCTTTACACACTGCACGGCACCACATAAAACTGAAACTTTTCCTCACGTCGACATATGCGGACTACGGACGGAGAAGCCAACCGAGAGAGAGAGAGAGAGAGGGACACCAAAATGGACCCAGCATAGTCAAACTTTCAAGGGTAGCACCTAGCACGTCCTCATCATCATCTCGAGTGTCCGCCAGCCAACATATGTTTAACTTAGTTTCGCATCCTCCATTCACCATTCAGGATCATATATCCCCATCACCGTCGGCGTCGTCATCATCATCATCGTGCCGTCTCTCAGCGCATAAAATTCGAGCTGAACAACTTTCCTTTCGAGGGGATACTAAATTTCATGTGTCCATTGAAAAGAGAGTGAAACTTTCTAACAAGATTTTATGTGTGATATGGTAAAAAGCAACCACACACCATCGCCTCTCGCCCGTATCCACCTCCTTTATCAGTGATCCGGCCGTGTTCCCAGTGCGCCACACCACTCAACTGCTGCCTCATATTCTTTGGAAAGTATTGCGTTCATTAGGGATTCCAAGTCACGGTGTCGTCGTCCTTTTTCAGGGGTAGATAAAACGCAATTCTCCTGCGAAATGCTGAAGGAGCACTGGATGGCAGCGGCATCATGGAAATGGATATTAAATTGAGTGAAACTTTTTTTTTTTTTTCTTGTGTCATAAGTTTAGCTGTTTCCTTCTTTTTGTAAGCAGTTTGGCTCGAATTCAAGGCCGCTGGTAGGAGGAAAGTTGTACTCCTTGCTGCGTGTCGATAAATTGAAATATTCTTGGAATAGTCTCAGTATGTGAGCCAATTGTAAGGACGTCTTTGACGAAAAACAGTAATTGCCTGAGTGTGGTAGACTCGTGTGAAGCAACGCGTTATGAATTTTAATTAAACGGTTTGTCGCTCACACACACACCCAACGACAGCCACAAAGTTGGAAAAGGATTCATATTTCATCGGCTGCAAGCGAAATAGATGTTTATACAGAGCAGGAGCGTGTATTGACTAAAAGGGCGATGCGACGCGGTGGATTCGTGCGATATTTTCCACTTAATGAGGTTTGCTCAAGGTGCACAAATTCCAATTAAAACCAAGAGTGTTGTATATGTAGGTGCTGCTGCACAAACGGCGCGGTGTGATACTGACAACCCTGGCACGTGTTGCCTGCATATATGTTCAGTGTGTGAGAGAGAGCGAGAGAGACATGTCACGGCTTCCAATTTAATTGAATTTTCCAATGTGTGTCGAGGTATTAATTTTGGGATTTTAATCCCGCGAAAGAGGATTATTCGAATGTGCACTATTAGGCAAAGATTTAAGGTGAAATAGAGCACGTCCGACGCAGGCGGCATCTTAGGGGACTGATTTGATTTGATGTCGACGGCTAGATGGGATTAAATAGGTCGGTGGGATCGGTGCCAGTTACCACACATGTTTTCAGCGAATGCTTAGCTTAACAATCGTCCGACAATTGAACTATATCCCTCGTACACGAATTTCTATAACTAAATTTATTAACTTGGTTATTTTGCAAAGCTATACATCGATACCAATTAAATTAATTAATTAAATAAATAAATTTCAACCACACTACACAGGAGTTCATTGAAAAACTTTTGGAATTGGACAACTTCTTTGTTGGTGTGGGGGAAGTGACAAAAATATTCTTCCCACTCCTCAACAAAGGAATTCGCAGCGATCCAAGATCTAAACGCGCATAACCTTTCTGAACTCAGCAATAAACATTTTTTCAACACTTTTAAATGGAATCATTTTGGATCGACTGCTGTCATGGGCGCAGCTAATCGCTTGGTTAGTGAATTACAAGCGGGTTTTCAAAGAAAAACCATTCCACAAAGGATAATCAGGGCTCTAGTGAACAAAATTCCTCCCGAAATACAGAGTGTCCACCGGGAAGGTATACTACTTTGTTTATTTATAATTTTTGATTAAATGAAAGAGAATGGATCTAATATTGAAAAATGTTTTACTTAATGTCCGCAATTATGTATGGAATACAATATCAGGTAAATGTCCGCCTCTGTTAGTCTCACAAATGCGTGCCCTTTTGAGCACGTTTTTCATTACATTCTCACACATTTCACGCGGTATTTCAATAATTTCATCACGAATATTTTGTTTAAGTTGCTCAATCGTTTCTGGTTTGTATGCATAAACCTTGCTTTTCGGATATCCCCACAAAAAGAAGGCCGGAGCAGTCAAATCAGGCGACCGTGGAGGCCAATCAACATCACCATTTCTTGAAATAACTTGTTGTGGAAAGAGGTCTCGCAGTGATTCCATTGTAATCCTGGCTGTACGCGATGTGGCACCGTCTTGTTGATACCACATGTTAATCAAGCCGTTAAAAAATTCTCAATCATATCACGATATCGCTCCTCATTCACAGCTACCGTTACGCCGTTTTCAATTTCAAAGAAGTAAGGTCCAATGATTCCTCCTGACCAAATTGCACACCAGACTGTAAAAGTCTTGCAGTACGTTGTGGTCCATGCTTGGGCCTATCACCTACGGACCCTCTTTCTTCGAAATCATTCACTACACGATAAATAGTGCGTTTTGTTGGCACGTTATTTCTCCCAAACATTTCACGTAACTTTCTCATCGTCACAGTAATCGATGAATGATTTTGATAAAATGTATTAACGATTAAAACGTTGGTTTATCGAATATTTTTCCAGAATAAATTTGCCACGTGTCTACTACATGATCTGTCAAGGCTAATGTTTACCAAAATGGCGGCAAAACAAAGTTGTATACCTTCCCGGCGGACACCCTGTAGAAAGAAGCTACGGGACAGAGTATTGCGGTAGGCTACTTTATTTTTTAATTTTTCGATTTTAGATTTTTTTGATTTTCTGCGCTATTTATTTTGACTTTTTATATCAAACATTAATTAGAAAACTACGTACCTACTATGTGCGGATTGTCTTGTTTATTGTTTTCAAAAAGTAGATTGATAAAATTGAGATAAATTTAATGTATTATACGTTGGTCAACAGTGATGGTTTGTTTTTGATTTTGTGCATCGCTCCAACAGTTTCATTTCTTTTATACAGTTGATAAGGTAAAAATTAAATGTAAAAAGTTTAAACGCGGACAAAATAGTTATTGAAAGGCAAATTTCAGTGATTTTCAAAAAATGTCAAGACGAATGCGCACAAATATTGACAGACGAACAAGGCAAGCAAGTCAACAACAAATATCAACGAAGCCAAACTACAGAAGAAAGCGAAAAGTGAAATCAACAGTCAAGCAAATTGAGAGTGCAAGTAATGAGAACTGCGTCAAATCCTACTGCTGTTGGGATGGGAACAAGTTCAAATTGGAGTGGCAAGATGCGCGTCGTTGCTGACATTCGAACGACTGGCATTTCAGTAGAACGAACAGAAAACTAAGTCGGTGATGCGATTTTCGATATTGGAGCGATGACTATAATTATGTGCCACCATCAAAACGCGCTAAAAAAAAAAACTGCTGTGCGAGTGACAAAGTGAAATTAGAACCTGCGGAACCATTTGAATCGGAGGATTTTCTAAAGAACATTTGACAGTACAACAACTGTTTTCGTACGACTTCATTGGGAACAAAACTGATTCAAAAAAATGGTTTCATGCCGACTGGCAGGGCAATATTTTCTCTTATACTTCCTGCAAACACATATTTTCTAACAATTGCACGGGATTCCACGCCGCAAAATTCGGATAAACAGATTCAAGGCCAAATTTACCATCGGATGGGTGCCTTCTTGCCATTAAATGAGGACGTATAGCAATATTCGCAGGTGTACATTTTGTCGGGGGATGATTAAGTCGATAGCCTGTACAGAGGGCAAACAGGAGTCACAAAAAACGTCATTCGACAATTGCAACCATTATAAATGCAATCAACGCTTTCGTTACAATATTTAAAACGGCTATAGGGAAAATGAACTTAGAAGCTCGCAGATTTGTTTTCAAACCTGATAATAGAACCGCACTTTGGAAAAAATAGAATGGATAGGAAACGGGTAGTGTCACTTTCAATACAATAAAAATTATTTAAAATTTTTAATTTTTTAATTCGGATGTTCCGGACCTACCGCTTCACAATTTGAAATTGAGAGTCGGCTCAATTAATTTTGTTGAGCAACCTTTATGCACCGAAACTTTGTATCGGATTGCTCACCTGTGGGCAAACAACTTTAGTACAAAAGCGGAAGGTTGGCCGGCACGTCAATCATTGCGGTTTTATTGAAATACATCGATATTGCTATACTCTGTTCAATTTACATTTTCAGTACAGGCCTTATGGGAAGCTCTTTTTTGTACCAGTGGTGCCTGTAGCTACTCTCACGGCACTCAAACACAAGATTTGCCACTGAAATAAAAACGAAACCGCTGGCATTCCAAAGAATTTGTTGTTGTCATTTGCGAAAAACCCACCCAATTTTCCTCAAAGGCGCATACATCCCACCATGACCAGTCTGCCACACAACTGCTGTCAGAATGAGGATGACGACGAGGGTGATATTCTCGTGTGCGGTTGCTATTTTTTTGCAGAAAATAAACATGTGTGGTGTTGGTGTGTGTTTTAAGCACCTCATAAGAGTGTTACCATATTTATTTGCAAAAATATGATTACGTGTTTTTCTATGGATATTCTCACAGAACTTTCGGTTTCGTTGCTTTTTAAAGCTTTTGAGAGCCATACAGTTTTTAGGTACTCCTTTAATTATTTTGTATTTCTGAAGGATCTGTTAATATGCAGTTAAACCATTTTTTCTTAATAAAGAGTTGGTATTTGGTAAACCTACCGATATTTGTGAGAGAATTATGTCAATTTATAGTGCTCGCTCACTATGGCAACCATGTGAGAGCTTTAAAATGGAGACAGCTTATTAAAATCCATAATAGTAAGGGTGAAAGGCAAATAGCCTATCTTCCCTGTACTGAAAATATAAATTGAACAGAGTATATACTTCAGTTATTTCTATTGTATTTAATATAACTTTTCAATAAAGAATTTTAATTGACGGATTTATATAAAGTAGCATGCGCTGTGCATGCTTGGAAATATTATTTTCGTTATATCTATGAATTTGGGCGGAACGGAATTCGCCGGATCAGCTAGTAATAAATAATTTGGTATCGTGAACACGGATACCCTACGGAATTTGATGAAATTCCCCCGAAACATTTCCTTCGTAAATTTGTGTGTGGAATATGGGAGTTTAATCAATTCTGACATCACGATGATAGAAGAACTTCTGTCTGTCCGTAGGTCCCGAAGCCTGCAGTCTAAACTGCTCCCCAGATTTCGTGCAAACTTCGGATTTGGAGTCTGGAGGCTAACAGTTCGGGGCCTTTTTTTTTTTTTAAAAAAAGGTAACCTCAATATTAATGCGGAACTTCCCATGTAAAATGTTCATACCAGTTTGATTTGTTCGAAAACGGCTCTAACGATTTAAACCAAAATTGTTACTCAGTTTTTCGCTAAGAACCGAATAACGATACTTTTGACTGTATTTTGGACATACATACATATCTCGAAAACGGATCGTGGGTTTTTAAAAGGGAATTTGAGAACGGTGAAAACGGAAAAAGGGAAAAACTACCACGCTTCGTGGGATAACTGAAGGGAGAGGGCTTAAAACACTGTTTGGAACACACTTGGATTCTCAAATCATCGTTGGAGTTGAATTATAAGACCCTCCGCGTCTACAATTAGAAGGGAAGATATGACTTAATAAAGCCTGTGGAATGAGTTTTGAAATGTCAAAAAATCCTCCCCACTGGCTATTCATTTCCCCGTCCATTTGCCACACAGCAACGGTCCCAAAACGCTTTTTGTAGGCGCTCAGCTATGCCAAATGTCAGGAAACATAAATTTCCTGATGCTAATCCGATACCATGTCATGAATATAAAATGAAATAAACTTATAACCCCCATGGTCATCCCATTGAACCCTTCCCCTCTTCACCTTGTTTCTCATTGTTCCCTGGCCGCCAAAAAAAAATGTTATACACCCGCCTATAGTGACTGTGGTGGCGACTCTCTTACCGTCGGCACAGAATGGTTCCGAATTTTGACCACAAACAGGACCTCAACCTCAACTCGAACTCTTTTGAAACTTTCAACGTTCATACGCTCCCACCGCAGCGAGAAGAAAAGACAAAAGTTAAAAAAAAAAAAACTGAAAAACTTTCCTGTTTACAATTTGAATACCAAAAGGCTACGTGACCGAGTACACCACGTGACTATCAACGCGATATGACGGGCAATGCCATTTTTCGCTTACTGTAGTTGCAACTTTGTAGTCTATCCAAGCGACCGAACTCTCTCTTTCATTCGTGTTATGTCAAACTGACATTAGTATGCAACAGAAGTCCGAATCATTTTTTTTTTTAATGACATAACACCTGACTGGGATTGATTTACATTCCCCTGGGGGCAGCGGGAGTTTGACTGCCGTTTTAATTAAGGTACCCGCAAAATATAGGCTGCCTGTTGATTTACATAACATGAAACCCGTAGAAGGCGTCCTCGTATACACTTCGAAAGTCAATGTCAGAATTGGGTTCCCCAGTTTCTTCTTTTTGCTTCTCTTCTGTGCTGGTTTTTAATGAAAACACAAATTAATTGGCAAAGTTATCAGAAAAGTTGTTGGTTGGAACGACGAAGGAAATATAACTGTGCGGCTAAAGAAAACAAATTGCCGTTTTTTTTTAGGACTACCAAAGCGGGCCTAAAACAGTGGAAAATTCTTCACAAAACGAGCGCCGTGTGAACAACAATTAGGCTGAATTGTTTTTCAACTTGCGGATGCTGTCGATGGCTGCCAAACGCTTGATCGAAAATTAATTTCGATATTCGAAGGATTAATGTTGGTTTTTAAAAATGCATTAACCACCCTCGCACTTTGCTGTTTAGCAGATAGCTACCGAAAAAGAATTGCACACTTAAAAATACAAAAATATGTCTCACGGACTTATTTATAGAAAAATGCGAAAAGTTCAGCAAACTATGAGTAAAAACAAGAGCACAACACTCGTTGGGAGGTTTTAAAATTAAAACAAACAAGGAGGGGTCGTTGTTGTTTTGGTTTTTGTTTTTGTTTCTTTGCGATAACAAATAAAAAGTTGATTCATTAAGACAGCAATCAGCAGGGAATTCCAAAACTTACAATCTCCTCTTGATCTTTATTTATTTTCATTCGTTTTCAAATTTTTGTTTCCGGTTTTTTTTTTTTTTCCCCCTTTTATTCATAATTGAAAGACGCATTCTTGAATGCGGCAGGCGGGCAGCGGCGACAGAGCGAAAGTTTCATTTGCTGCAAATTTTGTGATAAAACTTTTTTTGTTTTCGAATTTTGTCTTTTGGAAGGAGCTGTTGCCTGGGAATGTTATGTCGTTGAAGTGTTACAAAACTACTTGGAATAACAATTTTCCTGTCAAGTATTTTAGGGGGTTGCGAAATTCGTTTTCAAATGCGCGATAGGGTGCAGAAAGGGATATT
This sequence comes from Cheilosia urbana, assembly GCA_946477585.1. NCBI lineage: Eukaryota > Metazoa > Arthropoda > Insecta > Diptera > Syrphidae > Cheilosia > Cheilosia urbana. The sequence goes on from OX297853.1 coordinate 27,304,824, forward strand.
TAAAAAGAATCTGGTGGCGTGGAGAGAGTGATGGGTATTTTATTCCAATCTATAGGAACACAGTCTAGGAAAAAAGAAAAAAACTATTCATTGGAATGAAACTCGTTACCCATTTTTTATCATACCTACCAAAGTCTGTTAGCAAATTTAATTGTCGTGACGCACGAAACTTTCTTGTTCACATCAACAGTTTGGTTGATTGCATTTTGTTTTATTAAGTATGTTGGTAAAAAACTCAGAAGCGATAAACAAACAGAACAGAAAACAGAAGAATATACTTAAAAAAAAGTGCACCTTTGGCTTGAACATATTCGGCCTTACTTACAATCAAGCACTAATGTCGACAAGTAGTTGGCTGCCAGCTTTAGTAAAAATGTACAGCATTAGTGAAACCGTACCAGAGCAAAATTAGACCTCCACATTTTCTAGTGCGACAACTTTTTTAGAATCTATTACATTTTGATCTGACCGCTGATCTGTCAAATATCATATGCAAATCAGTAATGCGTAAAGTACGGTTTCCAGAACATCTCTTTTAAAGAGAAAATGTCCTCTTTTTTGTCAGCGATCTATTTTACACTTTTTTCGATTGGCTCTTTTTTTTTTCCTCTTTATTTGTTCTGTCCTCTTTTTGTTCTCTTTTTTAATATATACATATAAATTTCAATATAAAAACGATTCCCTCGTTTTAATACTTTTCAGTACGCCCATAAAATTTAGCAGTGGCAGCACTTTTCCGATGTAGTTTATTTCTTCTCTGTTGCACATCACCCACATCTGTAGCCAGCGTTGCCAGTTTGGGGTTTTTTTTTTCTCCAGATTTAGGTTTTTTTTTTTTTTAATTCTATTTTATTTATATTTTGTTATAATATCCTTTTTGGTAGCCTTTAAATGAGCTTCCACTGAAAAATTAAATTTATAGGCATTCTGTGAACGTAAGAAACGCGAAGAGATTCTTCTTTATAAACAAGAATTTCATCAAATTTGCGTAAGGGCTGTGTATTTATTTGCTTCAAACTTTAGCGTATTTGGAAAACTAAATGTACATATTCGCGTTTCAAATTCAAATTCGAAATTCATACTTTAAGCCGTGTAGAGTGTTGGACTACAAAGCGAGGGGTCTCAGGTTCGATTCCCGAAAAACCCTAATTACATCTTAAGGTTTTTTTCACTGCGCCACCTCTTGCGAACGTCTGACAAGCATCCGAGAGTATAACTGTCATGAAAAAGGTTGTCAATTGGCTATTTGGACTCAGCATAAAATTGTAGATCCTTTCCATTCGTTCCAAAAATGAAAGAGGACCTGTTGCGTCAACTATTTATTTATTTTTTAGCTGTACATAGGGTTTTCCAATTAGAGGTTTTATTTTAGTATTCAAAGAAAAATGGAATTTTTTGAGATAAATGATCGGATGTTTATTTCATAACAAAGAGGAAGGTGTGCCATTAATAATGAAAAACAACATCAGCCAAATGGCCACCACGATCACGCATACAGGACCATATCCTTTCACATTAACACCTCTTATTGAATAACCCTTTACAACATGTTAAAAAAAAAAGAAAACAAAAAGTTAGGGTTTTCCAGATTATCTGGAGGGAAGTATTTTAGGGGGTGGTTATTATTGTTTGGTGATCGTAAAGTATGTCCTCTTTTTTCGTTTGAGGTATATGGACACCCTAGCGTAAAGTAATCGTTCGATCGGACACGATTTTCGGTACTTTTTATAGTAAGCTTTCCATTGTTTTCTAATAATACCTACTGCACGATTGATTTATGCGTGCATTTGTGTCGTAATAAAATCCCTTTCAAATTATTCAATATACGGAACACAATTTATTAGAATGTCTTGATTTATTCATAGGCTGATGATGCAAATTAAAACGTATTGATTCAAGTACAAATACAATATCTACGTTATTGAGAAAATTAAAATTTGAAAAGTTTTGAAATTGGAAAACCCTCATCGCTAAGTCGGAGGTCTGAACGCTGACGCACAGAGCAACGATGGAAATTTAGTCACCACCACTATCGGTATGTGCGATGCGAACAAATCACAGTTCCAGCTAAAAAAGTCCTATACCAAGAAGACGTCTCAAATTCAAAGTAGCCTGTTGCAAATATTGGTAGTCTAACGTACAGCGCAAACTTTTTGCTAAACTGAGGCAAGTTTGAAGCTGGTTTGGTAAATTGCTGCATTCACATAGTTGGACCATCATAAGTCTTACAACGATGGGCCATCTTTTTTTCAAGTCGCCGGACATTTGGAAGGGGTACAAGATTGTATGCTGAGTCCGAACGACTGACCTGAGACGTTTTCTCAGGACAATTCTAGTCTCGGAAAAAGACCTTCAAGTTTAATTTATGTTTTTTCTTTTTTATCTGGGGATTGAACCGGAGAGCCATTTCTCAGTATCCCAGCACATAAACAATTTTGAACCACTGATGCGCCTAGCTGTAGCTAACTAAAATTCGAGCACATGGAACGTTGATGCAAGAGCGTGCATTGACGAATTGACGATTAAATCAGTGAACACAATGTGGGCAAAAAGGCACAAAACACCAAATAAAACATTTTTCTTCGGCTGACGGTGAAAATGATTGCTCAAATGAATCGAAATGAGGTTTACGAAATAAATTACTACCACTACGCCTCAATGTCTCAGAGGGTCTTTCGATTTGCAGGCGAAATTGCTGGATGAAATTTATTTGGTTTTACTCATATTTCAGTAAAGAAAAGTAAAATCGATGCACCAGTTCAGCCTGCCCCTGCACGTATGCAATGATTTGTGATAAATTTCTGTAAACATGTTATTCGGGTGCGTGTCCCCACTAAATTTAGAGTTCTTCTAGTATCCGCGTGTGTAAAGAAATTGACACTGAAAGTATAAGCAATAATTATGTATTAAATCAGCTTCATTAGCTTAGTTCGAGCAAGATTCGAAGCTTAAGGAGAATCGGGGCGAGAAGTTCTTATTTTGTTTACTATCTAGTCTAACAAGCCGACCAATTTTATATTTTTTTACCTAGGTCTGGCTATAGCCTTGTGAGATGAAGTCGAACTTGTCTGAAGCTGAAGATGATTATTTTATGTTTAGCTAGATAATGTATTTCATCTTGCAATTTTTACTTTAATTTTAATGGTACTCCGGTTCAACACCCTCCAAAAAAATAAAACACCCATAATTACACTTTAAATGTCTCTTCCACTGCTCTAACTTTTCGAACGCCTGACAAATATCCAAAGGTAGCTATGTCCTAAGAAAACATCTCATTGCAGTCGTTAAGCTAAGATTACACGTGTCATTTTCCGTGGAAAATGACGACATGCCGACGTCGTTTTGACGTTAACATTTGTCCTGTCGCAGCGCGCACTCTCACGAAAGACACACGAATGCTACGTCAGCGTCAAAATTTTCCACGAAAAATGACAGGTGTAGGTAGTCTTAGTTTCAGTATGCGGCATAAAATTGTAAGTCCCTTCTATTGGTCACGAACGCATGGTTGTTATGAGCTAGATGTAGGGTGGCTCCAAACAAACTTCTTTTTTAAGTGTTAAATAGTCCCCGAAGAGCGCAAAGAGTTTAACTGAATAGTGGTAAACAGTCCCCGAAGAACGCAAAGAGTTTAACTGAATATTTGGGACCAGTCCCAAAGGATCTAGCAGAAAGTTGCAAATTGTAGAGTCCGTGATCCAAAGATATAAAAAGTATCAATTTCAACTAGATCATAAAATTTTCTCAACTCCACCAGGCTTGGTTTTGAGTTCCCTCAACTTCCTTCTTTTCCTTTTTCTTCAGGTTCCGTAAGTTGTGGTCTCAAAACGGCCATCAATGCGTTATTTGTCCTCTTTTTTTTTCGTCGGAAGACGGAAATGCAGCCACTCAAACCAACCGAGATATTGAAAAATTTTATTTGAGGAAATATCAACAGTCTTGTCGCCGCGGTGTTTGGAAACGAAAGAAACATGTCAGCATATAGGTAGTTTTCAACAACACGTCCACTTTTAGGGGCTAGATTTTGGAATTTTTAGGGGCCGAAAATATGTTAGTTGCCTGTCGATCTGAATTGTTGATCTGAAGGAAGATTGTAAGATTTATAGGTGCAAGGGTGTAGACCAGTAGTGTCTTTTAAATTACAAATTTTCTGCACCACGCCCCCCTTTTGGAGGCTTTTTTCGCAATTTTTGGACCGACGACATTTTTTTGTGGAATCTCGACATGTTTTCCCTTTTTTGTGGATGAAGACCGAAAGGAAGGAAAATACCATTATGCATCTTACAGCCGATTACGCCGAGGTTTTGGGGGCGTGCTTTTTTTTTTTTTTTTTTGCTATATACATATTTTAATTTTATTGGTTGGAAAATAATTTGTCGGTTGATTTTTGTTTCTCATTTATATGATGTCAAGGAATACCGACAGATTGGACAAAGCAGTGCTAAGCTAATTTCTGCACGACTTTTCTCCGTCAATTTGCGTTTTCTTTTATGTGAAGGAAGATTGTAAGGGACACTGGCATAAAGAAGTAGTTATATTTTTTCTACAATTTATACACCGCGCCTACTTTTTGGGGGCGTTTTTCGACTATTTTTGAATGTCAGAAAATGATTTATCCGTCGATTTGTGTTCCTTATTCCAATGATGAGGAAAACGACTTGAAATACCATTGTTCTGAAGGAGCGGACTGAAATGAGCTTTTCCTTAGAAATTCACTCCTATTTCCTAAATACTAAATACAGTCGATCTTCTTCACCACAAGTGTATTTTAATTAATTAATGCAAGCTGCTTCATGTAATAAAAATTCATTCGCTCCAGTTGACCTACAATTTACGAGTTGACTTCTGAAAAGGTTTTTTTTTCCCCACTCCTGGTAAAAAAAACTCACTCCCAACTTCAGCATAATGCGGCAAAAAAAAAAAAAAGAAGTTCGAAAACCTCATCCACTTAGTACAAAAAAAAGAAGAGAGCAAAACTACATAATTTAGTTATAGAAAAACATTGTCCATTCATTACATCAGTATACATGTCTAAATGCCTGCCATGGCATGTATTGGAGCATCTCCTCTATGACGATAATTCACTTTTGAAATATCCTTCTAATTACCTTGGGGAGAGAGAGGCAAATGCATGCATGTGTGCATGATATATAGTTTGTACTAGAAGTAAGAGGGTACAAGACAAGCACAACTCACATATGTTTGTGTAAGGTTCAAGTGTGCTTCTTGCATAAGGAAGAAAAAAAAAAAAAACTTTTTCTGTCTAAACCTCCATCAACCTTTGACATAAGTACATAAGGCACACAAACAAAAAATGGGAGAGAGAAAAAAAAAAAAAACAAATTAGAGGAAGTCTGTGTACACAGATAAACTTAATTAATGAAAATGGGAACGAGGCATGGACAAAAACAAAAATTGAGGTAGTTGGTGATTTTATATAGGTACTCAACGAATTTTTCGTCCTTTTTGTGGCTGCTTTAGAAGCGAGCATATCGACGGGGACATCTTCACCAGCTGGAGTTGTGTGATGTTGGAAAATGCTCGCGTTTGGGTACCTATAGGTATAACCAATATGGTGCGACTTTATTCACGATGAGCAATTGTGACACCATAAAACCAATTAGTCAGCATATTGTTCGGTTTTTATTTTATTGCAAACCTTTTTTTATTTTTCTAGGTGGCTAAATATTTTTAGATGGGGTTTTATTTCGTTGGATTTTTTGGACAAGCGCCCAACTTAGAGTTGCCGACAACAAAGTTGCCGAAATAGTTGGCGCAACAAGTCCAAGGACCCTATGCCGAGCTTTCCACAACCATTCGTTTTGCGTAAGTTTTTCACTTTTTGGACTAATGTAAGGGATCCATATCCGCCGAGCCGAAAAGGCCAATTAAGGAGCGGCTACAACTTTCAGGAAGTTGGGGTTTTTTCTATCGCTCTACGAACTCTGACAGTGACATCACATCAGAAATGTAGCGATGAAGTTTGCTTTCTCTTTGAAATGAGAAGGCAATTGAATAGTTAGACAGTGCCCTAGCTTAGGTTAGGTTAGGTTAGGTAGACGGGTAGGTAGAGCAGGGTGAACCCTACAATATCACACTTAGGTCCTCGCAGACCCATTGTGATGCCCTCTTTGGGGCTTACCGTTGGTGTTGCATCGGTGGTCTTCATACCCACTCCTTTTGTGGTTACCAGACGCTATCTAGCCATCCCGATGTCTTCAAAAACCTGTAAAGATGAAGCTGTGAGACATCAGAAAGTTTTTGTAAGTCATGGAAGTAATAGCTTTCAAGTCTTCTCTGCCTCTTGTAACAGAGACTGGGCCAATGACAAAGGCAGTGAAATGTGTCTATGTCCTCGTGGAATTCTTCGTCTCCGCAGTCTTAGGCTAATTGCACACACACCGATTTTGGACGGCCAGTATAGAATCGTCCGACATTTTACTGATAGCAGGGTGCTGGCACACTCACCGGATTTTTACCGGTCTAACAATCTGTTGCTTAAATCGTTAGGCATTCCACATTCGCGTTGTACGGCTTATGAAAGAGTCTCTGTATTTCATTGTACGTCCGAAGATAGGCTGGATGGTAAACTGATGGGCATTCCTAGCATGGCGAGTATTGCGGTTGAATTGCTGAAGGGGAGGAATGCAGTTGGCTATTTCATTTGAGCACTATTTGTTGAAGAAACGGTAAAACCATGAGAGACACGAAACGTTTCTACGATGTTCAAGCGAATTAATAGAATTCGCGACATTCGTGTCTCCGATTAGTTTCAACGCACGATTTTGGATGCTGTCCAGTAAGTGCAATATAGTTTTCGGTGCACCGGACCAGATGTGGGAATTGTACTCAAGTTTTGGGCGAATGAACGCCTTGTATATTGTAGCCAAATCAGAAGGGTCAAATATTTCTTGCACCGTTTGAGGAAACCTAGATATTTCGCTGCATTCTTGGCGACTTCGTGTACAAGGTCATTCCAACAAAGGTTGTCATGACCGCACATACCGAGAATAGAAAGCCTTTCGGTTTCGGTAAAATGCAAGTGCCATTCATGGATAATGGCTGTAGATTCGGGGTTCGCTTTAGAGACAGCAGACAGCTTTGTGTTTTTGAAGCATTAAGTTTTGACGTGCCATGGGTCGGTAATTGTTGGGAGAAGAAGATTCGCCTTTTTTAGGGACGGGCTGGACAAATGCTGTTTTCCACCTACTCGGAAAGAGTCCAGAAGAATAGGACAGATGGAAAAGCTTACGCAGTGGTTTTTCCAGCGTGGAAGAACACCTCTTCAGAACGATGGGGGAGATACGATCTGGACCAGCGGATTTATTTATGTTGAGATCGTAAAGTACTCTTGCTACTGTACGAGTGCGAAAGTGGATTGGTCCCATGGTAAATTCTACGCACTCGAGTACAGGTGCAGACAAACCGCAATCTGGGAGCATAGAGCTGGCTGCAAAATGTGCAGCGAGCAGATTAGCTTTGTCTAAAGAGCTGACAGCTGGAGTGTCATTGTAAATGAGCGTTGGGATTGCTGACGAGGTCGAATTCTTAATATATATTTTTTACAAATGACCAAAAGCTTCTACTACCCTTGGGACATTGTAGTATTTTTTGCCTCAATTTTTGGTCATATAAGAATTTGACAAGCTTTATGAGGGCATTTCTAGTTCGTTTAAACTTCACTCGGCTTCCCTCAGATAGGTTGGCTTTGTAAGACCGTAAAACTCAACTCCCTTAATCTAATAGCCTCTTTACAGCTCAAGTCGTACCACGCATTTTCTTTTGGTTTGATACTCTTTAACCTGTTTGGGTTAAAGGATTTCATACCTAAGGTGATTATATTTGTTACCATATCAGCGGCGGCATCCACATCGTTATCGAGGAAGCATAACGACCAGTTAAAACTCCTAAAGAAGCTGTTAAGTCCGCTCCAGTTGGCTTTCTCGTATTGCTATACGGTTCTTTTCGGAGTTTTTTCTTTAACTTTGTGGTCGGAGTACGAGAAATTAGCTGAAATTAGCTGATATGGTATGTATGGACCATGTTCGAGATATGTTCAAATTTCAAAAGTATCGTTCTTCGAATTTTTAGCCAAAAATTGGGCATGCAGTCATGGTAGCCTCACCTATTTAAGCGTAAATATCAATTTTGGTTTAAATAGTTAGAGCCGTTTTCGAACCAATCAAACTGGTACAAAAATTTGATGTGGGAATATTAATATTGAGGTTACCTTGCAAAAAAAAAAAAAAAAAAAAAAAACGGCCCCGAACTTTAAGCCTACAAACACCAAGTCCGTTTTAACGAAATCCGGGCAGCGGTTTATGCTGTAAGCCTCTGGGAGAACGGACAGACAAACAGACGGACAGAATTTTGCGACCCATTTTTTGAGTTCGTATATCGTCGTATATTCAGAATTGATTAGCATCTGGAGTTCGAAATTTTGTACGAATAGAATATCCTTCTCTTAGATACTACGTAATCGAAGTTAAATTTAAAAATATGTACCTAATACGAAATTTAATTTAAAAAAAAAAAAAAATAATAAGAATAGAAAATGTTCCCAAGATAAAAAGGGTTTGGTTTAAAAATCGAGCGCTTTTTAACATTTTCCAAAATCTTTTTTATCGTATGCAGAATTTTGTAAAGCAGAATTTTTTAAAAGCTGAATTTTGAATTAAAAATGTTGTCCATCCAGAATTTTCCACCCCGACCCTATGCCGGCAACGGTTCCACAAGTATGTCTTTGATCCATCTGTGTAGAGTAGATGGATATTGATTTTCCATGAATGGTCTGTCAAAGTCCAAGTATAGAGACATATGTCAGAAGGGACAACGTTGCCTAAGTATTTACCCAAGATCCGTGCATGCACAAAATTGCAAGGGTACCAAGTGATAGTTTGACTGATCCTTAAGGCACTTTTCGCAGAAAACTCTTCCATGTATAGGTCTAGAGGAGTCAGATTAAGAGAGAGCCCTATTTTAAACAACTTAGGAGATATTGTGCTACTTTATGGCGCCGAATGATGGACTTATCTAAAGGTATCCTCGGTCTTCGAGTTGTTTCCGATCATGTTTGCGTTGACGGACTTTAAAGGAGGATATTAAAGAAGTATACGAGCTGTGCAACAACCTAGGTCTAGTAATAAAATTGCAAGAGGCTTTGACTCCAACTCAAAGGTAAAACTGTTTCTAAAGTTGCACAAAATCTCTCAAAGACTGACCTTAAATCCGAAAAAAATATTAATTAAGGTATTCACTTTTGTTTCCTTGTTAATTTTAACTTTAATCGATTACATTATAAGATATAACTAAATATGTGAAAATTAGAATGAAGTTGGTCGAGTGGTTTTTGACTTTCGAGTGATGATGTAACAAACAAAAGGACTCACCTTTCCTAAATTGATGAAACCATGATCTCTGGCGACCCGTTCGGCTAGTCCCTGTTCCTCTCCGTTTGGCACGTGCACAGCCCACGTGTGCGTGTAATGTCCGCCCTCTGTGGAGGGATTCACCTCCAATTCACTATCATCGGCAACGACGCCCACATTCGAACTACACAAACACAGTACGATACTAATTTGTAGACATAGAACTAAATATTTTGTGAAATCAGTCCGTCGGGAGGAGAGTGATCCTCGCGATTGCACAATCGACAGCAATATCGATGCTGACGATGACGCGATCGTGCTGATTGCGGTTGAACATCTGGCCGCAGACATTCTCATAACATGCAGCTGCGCACTATCACAATAATTGATTAAGAGTTTTCTACTTGTGGAGGGGAAGTGTGTCCTGGCACTTTGACGCGGTCTACTAGTTTTGTGATGTTTTCTTAAGATTGTGCTGCTACTGCTACAAAAGCTTGTCCTTCCCACACACATCGTATCTTCGGCTGATGATGTCCATCGAACGACGTCGTTCTTCATTTTGTTTGGTTTGAATTGTGCTGCCCCTTCGTCCTTGCAAGAAAGCAAACAAAACAAAAAAATAAAAATAAAATCTTAAATTTAAATTTTCAGTCGTTTTCCTATCTACGTTGTAAGCTGCCTAGGATTGTTATTGTTGTAATGTCCTTTTTCCTGCCCGTGATGGATTCGATCATCAATATCGCTGTTTGTGTGTGTGGGTGTTTGAGTTGAATCTGAAACGAGAGGATGATGGTAAAATTGAGATTAAAGGAAAATCGTGTAAAATTCAATTATTTCTCGGAAGGATAATTCAATTACAAGGATATTTTTTCGTTTTCTCTTCTTCTTTTTTTTTTGTAGAGTGCGCATTTTTCTTGCACTTTTCCATGAAATTTCAGCACGAATTTATGGGAAAATAAAGCGAGACGGGTGGGGTTGGGTGGGTTCAATTAAAATGCAATCAATTTAAATCAGGTCGGTGCGGTGGAGAGAAAGATATTAAGAGAGCCGTGGCAGTGGGTTCTCTTCCCCCCCGCAGGGATTTTGTGAGAGCACACAACCAGCGCCTTTTAACTTTCACACTTGCCGAGCAGCAGCAGCAACAGTAGGTTAATGCACTGCGGGACTCATTTTGATGAAGAGGTTGCAGAAAAGGGAATTACTTTGAAATTAACCTCCAGATAGATCACGTTCATTGGCGCTGAAGTGGGTATGAAAGGGTATTAAAGGGGCCAATGTGATACGGTTAATAGAAAAGTCAGAGTGTCCTGTCTTTGCGGTTTGACGGTCGCCGCAGGCAGAGATAGAGCGAGAGAGTTTTTGTTTTGCGGTCAATGCGGAGTGCTGAACTGTGGACTGCAGTGTTTATGATATGCTGCACTGACCGCAAGCGGCGGCAAATATAGTCGGATTAGGTTTATGCTAATTTATCTTTTAATTGCTAAAGCCGGTTAATTGAGTTGAGGTTCACCCCTGTAAGGAGGCATTTCGAGCATTAGTTAATTCGACCTCTATAGTGATGGCTGTAATGGGATACCGCACACGACGTTACGCGTTCAGGGATACATCAGAAGAAGATTAGGCGTGTGGTTTGGCCAGGTGATTGATAGATTTTGCATTAGCGACTTGAGTTAAAAGTGAAGGGATAACTAAAAGAAACAAATTCGTGGGCGTGAGCTGGCTTAAGGCAACAGAATTGCACTTGAACCATAACAGAAGTAGTGCCTTATTGTTAAAGTTGACTGCACTTGTGTTTTTTTGTTTTTTTCATGTTTTTGTCAACAGCTTAAGCCAACATAAGTCTTCTATCGATGACCCTTAAAAATATTCACCGCAGTACCTGCATTTTTGAATATCTCTCTCACTAAAGCTGGGGCGATAAGACCCAAGGCGACCACGCCCAAAATCAATGTCACATCAACCAAATTACGAAAAACAAATGTCTAATAATTTACGATTTGGGCGAAAAGACCTAACGCAGTTTTCGACATGCAGCAGTAGGAGTTTCTCGTTTAAGAACATCGTGTTAGGGCTAGACCTTTAAAGCATATTTAGTGTGGAAAAACTCTAGACGTTCGTAAGACTGAAGGTGACAAGCCGTCAAGGTTAAGGGGCTAGTCCGTTTTTCTTATATCGCCGAAGCTATTGTGGGAAGCACAACCTTAAGCCGCTTCAAAGTCGGCTTGTACGTCTTGACTAGTTTACTCATTGATGTATTTGCGATCATCATGTCACAAGACACGTTAGCAATCCCTCATTAATTACGGACAAATATGAAGCTCCTTGCCAGTCTTTCAAATCAACTCGTTTATTTTTTTAGCTTGAAGGTTGCTTGCCGCTCAATTGAAACTTTGTGGACTTTGCGAACAGTACTCCCATTGAAAAGTAAGTTGGAAGGATTATTGCAGTCCAAACCTTGAGCTTTGGAACCGCAAGTCCAAGCTCTTTGTGTCACATCACCAGGCAACTCACATCTCGGCAAAAATTAAACAATCTCTTGTCAATTGATGTTGCTGTGGACTGAAAAGGTCAGTAGGTCAGTAGAGCCCTATCCCGAAAAACTAGGGGCTTCCTCAATACACAAGGGCCACAGTATGGAAATTTTTGATTCAATCATATAATTCACACTGAGTTTGGATCAGTAGAGCCCCATGTTGAGAAACTAAGGAAATTCTTTATAAGACCCCGCTGATCCCAGGCCTGCTTTATGGCCCTAAAGATTGGACTTTGTCTAAAGGTGATAAATATATCCACGTTCTGGTAGAGCCTTCGTAAAATTTTCAGTTTCGTTTGCTTAGACAGGCTTTGGACGAGAAAATTCAACGATGAGCTATACAAGCTGTACAGGGATATCGAGCTGGTTAAAAAATTTCGCATCAGTCGTCTAAGATGGCTGGGTCATGTTGAACGTATCGAGTCTAAAATGGAGACCAACCAAGACAAAGACCATGACTTAGGTGGTGCGCGGAAAAATAAATGGTGACCTCAACCGACTAACAGTGCGTAGGTAGAGCGACCGGGCTAGTTGGTTGAAGTTCAGTTTCACTCCGCACTGTAGAGTCACTTTAATAAGCAAGTAAAGTTTATTAAGAAGTCGGTCCTAGGTATATTAGGAAGTCGGTCCCTGCTGCTCAGTGCGTTCGACTCTAATCGATCAAAATTCGAGTTTACACACCCTGAAAGACCGATTTGAGCAAACATTTTAAGTGGAGCCACTAAAGAGGTCATGAGTTGGCTTCTCTAGTAAGGGACATTGCCGCCCACTTGCCGTTTATGTCCCATCTTAGCCGTTTTTTTTTTTTTAGATCCATATTTTGGGGGTAATTAAAAATTATCTTGTCAGGGGCTTCAAAAAAACACACTGTTCCTTTTTAATATAATATTATCAACACTCTTTATTAAATGAATACAAATAACACCCTTCATGAATTACTCCGCTCCACGCGAGCACGTCCGATCTGTTCAGTGGCCCAACTTCGTCTGTTCTACAATTATAACTACCGCTCCGCCGGCAGGCAATCCCACCGCAGTCAGCAAAACGTGTTTACTCTCTTTTCTGTTTTTCTTTTGCTTATGTACATATATAATTTTATCTTCGTGTTTGTGCTCTTACAATATCCTTGTATAGTAGGCACAGGTCTTTTTTACACCTTCTCTTAACTGTGTCTTTGATATGAACTGCACATAAGATCAAACAGAAGGCTAATTACATTAGCGCTCACAATTAACTTCGACTACTAAAGGCAAGCGTCTCAGCGTCACCCACTCACATTCCGCAAAGTGTTTTGTTTCGACAGTGCAGCTTTACAATCATCTCAAGCCAGACTAAGGTCCTAATTTCGTATCTAAGAACAGACGCTTGTCTTAACAAAGTTTGGTTTTCTCTATGCTTTAGCGGCGTCCGATACAGTCACTTTAGGACTGGCACATAAGCTGGAGTTCAGACGGGCTTAAGTAAAAATCTCCGTCCAAAAATCTGCCGAAAATTGACTTGAAACGGACAGGATGTGTTTGCATCAGTTCTTTATTATAGAAAAAGTCCTAAGAAAATCGTCGAATGCAGGTGCACTGGCATTGAATTCATGCGACGAATTTTTCTCGGGCTTGTTTCGGTCGCCTTACTTGACTGAGTTGAAAGTATTACGAACATTTGTTCGTTATTTCGAGTTCAACCTCCAAAAAGGTTATAGCGGAATATTCCTTTTCGAAACCCGTTCTACCTCTTGAATGGAAGAGCTCCCCTCCACTAAGACTCTACAAAATCGCGGATTTAAGATCTTCCCTGGTAGGTTTCCTTTGGTATCCAGAATATACAAACGACTGTGAGTATTTGGGCCCAATTTTCTAATTTTTATCTCGACCCTTATGAAGCTTAAGTATATCCAAGTTGGAGCTTCAATACTTTCGGTTGTATTACTTCCAGATTAACGGCATAATGGTGGCACTCGCACTTCGGGTATGGTGCTGGGTAACTCTTTAGACAGAACTAAGCGCATGTATTTGTATATCCTCCTCCTCCACACCTCAATTCACAAGCACTTCCAAAGTATGGGAATTTTTCGTTCGATCATATATCTCACAATGGATTTTCGCAAAAGTGACACCAGAGTACCATGACAGTGGCCTCTTAGCGCCGTGTCTACCGCAACGTAAGAACGCTCTTTTGAACAAGTTTAGAAGACGAAAAGTCGTATTCGCGAGTACCACTCCTGTGTAGCTCTGGTCCCGCAAAAACTACGCATAGACGTGGGTACTACTGGATACAACTGGTCATGGCGAAACCACGCTTATAGACATCAGGTCTAAGAAAGATAAAGAGAACTACTCTACTACCCGACAACTTGCAGGGTTACTTACGTGGTTATGACCACTCCATTTTAAGGGCGATCCGTAATTTTAAGCATCAATATGATCGAACTGTGTACAAAGTTCAAAAGTTCCGATGACTGCTAGACTCTGACAAAAATCCATCACCAGTTCTTAAAAAAAAAAACACTATCCCCGGTTCATGAACGCACTTCATCAGCCAACAGCTCCACTGCGAGTGAAGCCACTTGGTTAATGTGATGGCTGAGAGGTAAGCTTTGGAAAGCTTTCACAAAGTTCTATCTCCCTTTACATGCCTGTTCGTTTTACTTTGGTAATTTGCATTCATCTGTCGGTCCTGACAAGGCTTCATTTAAATTCCAACAACGAGCCCGCAGCTTACAGATACTTTCAACCTAAAGCTTAAGTGCAATTAGATCCTCAATGCACCCCAAGTGAAATGTATTTCCTGTCCGACGATTCTCTTTTTCGACTTCCAGAATGTAATAATGCTCCTTCATCCTTTCTACATTTTTCATTTATTTTCTTTGCAAAACTCCATTTTGAATTTGCATTCTCATCTGACAGTACCGACGAAAAACTATCTGGCATCGAAATTTCCAACTCAAACTTCTCCGAACATCTTAAGACAAACTTTCCAATTTTCATCTCCTATACACACACACACACACACACACAGACCCAAGTGACACGTAATTCTGTTCAACTTCAAATTCGATCCGAAAAGTACAATATACACAGCATTCGTCTATAACAACTCATAACTCCTGTGAGTGCGAGTAAATTTTCCATGTTTTCACTTGACTAACAATCGCAGGCCCTTCACCGAATTATCTATCCCAGTCGGTCTGGTTCAGTTATGTTGATATCCTTCAGTGGAACAGAAATTTACATCGACGAGAGATGAGTTCGTATGAACCTACAGCTCCGAGTTGAGGAGACGAACAAAGATTTATCCTTTGCCCGAGGATGTTGAATGCGGATAATGCTGATGCAGACTGACCTAAATATTTGCAACAGTCCCTCCTCTATATATCTGTTGTGTGCTGGTCCTTTCTATCTACGGCGGCGAGAAGAAATTTGAGTCCTCCCGTAATGTATGCGATGCCTGATAGTGTCATAGTTTGGATACAACGCCATAAGCATTGTGCGTTTAATCTGCGTTCATGCATCAGGATGCTCATTCCGAGAAGCGACTAGACGCATCTAACGACACGCGGCCTGATGAAACGAGGCAACAAGACGATGGAGCAGCGTTACCTCTGAAAATTTTCAGAAAGAGTCCAAAAAAGATTCCCGACTGAAAAAAGGAGTCCCATAGTAATACCTCTGAAAATTTGTATAAAGAGTCCAAAAAGAGTCCCATTTAGATCTAAGCTTTCTTTATGTGCGCTAAATGGACTTCGACCTTCGAGTTTGAATACCCTTATTATGACTTAAAAAAAAACACCATTATTTATGTACATTATAATTATATTGCAAATTCAGGTAAGAAGTACAAACAAAAACAACAAATAAATAAAGTAAAAATAAAGTAAATAAATAAATAAAGTAGCCTGCTGTCTACTAATAGTAACTTATATTAACTTATTACTTCTAATTTAATTCATAAAAAATCATCGCTTACAATAGAAATAAATAAATAAATGAGACTCAAAAAAAAAAAATTAATAATATTTTCAGGTAACACAAGCATAAATATCTTAGATATTAGTTATTAGGCATTTTTTTTTCCTGTACTGCTGAATTAAATTCGAGTCAGGAACCCAGTCTTCTATCTGCTTACTTTCTAGTAAGTTGAGCGCCGAAAACAATGACTGACAAGATTCTACCTTAAGTCGGTTAAATTCAAATTCAAATGTTTATTCAATAGTCTTACAAAGTAAGATACAATATCTTTTTTAGTAGTGCAAGCTTCAGCAAATGCTATGATAAATTAATTTAACTAAGTGTTACAGGAAGACGAATACTAGATTACATAAAAAATTCCGGTGCGTGTATACAAATAAATAAAACAAGAAAACAGCAAATTTGTAAATTAAAATTGAATTTAAACAATATTTCATTAATTACTTATTGCTAAAATATTACAAGAAGTAAAAAAAAAAGAATAAATAAATAAATAAATAAATAATCATCATCATTAAAGTGCTTCAAAGTATTGTTTCAGTTTTGCCTTGAACAGCGTCCCGCAATTTATCAACCTTATGGGTCGGGGAAGGGTGTTCCATAGCCGAATCGTATAGATAAAAGATTGACGTTCGGAAATCAAGAAACGGTAACGAATTGGTATGAGATCGAGGGTTCTTAGAGCGCGTAAAACGGATACTGTTATAAAGGTAAGGTGGTTGGCGCGTCTGGAGTATATTGTGTAGCAATACCGACGTTCTTAACTTAAAAATGTCTTCAAGAGTGATGCCATAAATGGATTTGGAGTACGACGATATGTGGTCATATCTTCTCACTCCAAAAACATATCGCGCAATACTGTTGTATGTCACATTAAGTATCCGCCTATGCTCATAGTCACAGTTCCTAAAAAGCTTACATCCATATAGCATAATAGGAATGAGTATGGTTTTGGAAAGAATTAGTCTTGTCTTTAAAGGTGTGACCTTTTGCGTCGAAGGCCTCCAAATATCCTACCTACAGTAATTCTGATGTGATTATTCCAAGAAAGCGTTTTGTTGAAAGTTATGCCGAGATTTTTCGCAGATTCAACAAATTCAATGGGGTTGTTATCAAAATAAATATTTGGAAAATTAGAGGCATCAATCAGCTTTCTGGATATAACTAAACATTTTGATTTAGAATGGTTCAGGTGGAGGCGATTAGCCTGAGACCAGTGAAAGATTCTGTTCATATCTTCATTCACTTCAAGTGCAGCATTTTCAACGAGGCACAGAGAAACTTTTTTCCGTATTTGCACATCATCAGCATACATATCAACTGAGGAGCTTAATAAGCACTCGGGAAGATCATTTACATACATTGAGAAGAGAAGTGGACCCAGTATAGACCCTTGTGGAACACCTGAACTGAGTGGAAGGAAGTCTGATTTGGTGTTATTCATTACAACTGCTTGAAATCTATGATTTAAATAAGATGATATCAAATTTGTAGACGACACTGAGAAGTTAAATTGATTTCTAAGCTTATATTGTGGTTAACCGCTTTAGAGAAATCAAGTAGGATAAGAAAAACTGCTTCATCATTATCTACCGCTTGTCTGATGCCTTCTGTAACATTTATTAAAGCGGTTGTACAACTGTGTTTTGGACGAAAGCCAGACTGATCAGTGCATAAAAGATTATTATTAATATTATTGAGAATTCATTACCCTTTCGAGAACTTTAGAAAGAAACGGTAATATCGCAATCGGCCTGAATTCGTTTTGGGTCTTTGGGATGGGAACTATTTTTACTTGTTTCCAAATATAAGGAAAAACACCAGTCATAAATATCGTATTGAAAATGTGCGTTAAATATTTCAGTATTAAATATTTAATATAAATATATTATAAATTAGTAAATTTATTTTTGGTCAAAGTCAATTTTGAAAATAGCCTCTCAGCACACGCGCTACTATGTGGCAATGTTAAAATTTTGACTACAAAATCGTACAAATTTCTGAATAAATATTCATCCATATGGTTTTTTACATTGCCGATTTCGAACCAAAAATTTTCAACAACCTTGATTTCAAAATAAATTTGAAAACAATAGTCAAGGGCTTTAATTTCAAGCAGTTATATTCTTCGATAACTTTTTCTGGATGAAGAGTAAAGTTAAGGAATTATAAACTTAATATATAATAACTTAAATCTGTTGGTATTTTATTTATATTTGGATCTAAATATTGAAGAACTGAAAGCTTAGGATCGTTGAGATTAATGCGCGAGGTTATTTGGTCACAGATTGTTTGATAATATTTAACACATATACGTAGAATGTAGGTTTTCTTGCACAAAGCCATTGACAAAATTCATGAAGTTATCCAAATACAAGGATAGCTAGGTAGGTAAATAAATTTTGCAAAATGACTCTACTAATGAGGCATAATTTTATGATTAAGTTACAGAAAAGGAGTCTGATTTCACTGATTTTCAAAAAGATGAGTCCTAGAGTCCGGCGTTCAAAAAAGAGTCAAAAGGACGCTAAAGCGTCCCCAAAGGTAACGCTGCGATGGAGTATGTCGGATAGATTTTCTTAATTATCAACCAGACAAAGATGATTTGTGAACATTTGCGGGCGCAATGTTCTCTGGGTGCCTGGAAATATGAGTTTAATTGCCGGCGGAGCAGATAGAGTCGGAAGAAACGGCACTCTCATCATTATACGATACGAGCTGTGCTCGGTTGGCGTTGCAGGATATACACAGACACAGGAGTGGCGTCGCTCTTAACGATGGCTTGTATCCTCGGGTGAGTTAAAAACAACATGGAGCTATTTGTGTTCTGCTAGTTGGGGTTTTAATTAATTCAACTGCATGATGGTTAACTAGAAGCGGTTTGGCAGAATTTTGCTGTTTGCTTTGCAACCAATTTCTGAAAAGCAGAAAACTGTTCCAGTTGTGGTGGAGCCCTATTTGAAGTCTGCGTGCGAAGGGTGGTTTCTTGTTTTGACTTCGGGGCAAGATTTGATTGGCTTTACTGCTACAGAAATCGGAACGCAACGCGTTGGAATTGATGGCGATTCGCAAGGTCGCCAGCAAAAGGTCAGACTTTCTATAACCGT
Source organism: Cheilosia urbana (assembly GCA_946477585.1). Classification (NCBI taxonomy): domain Eukaryota; kingdom Metazoa; phylum Arthropoda; class Insecta; order Diptera; family Syrphidae; genus Cheilosia; species Cheilosia urbana. The sequence continues at coordinate 27,323,791 of OX297853.1, forward strand.
ATATTTGAACAGACATTGAGTGCTTTCGCTGTGATGATAACGAGCAAGAGTGAGGACAGACAATGAGCACATCAAGAATAAACAAGAGACACCCACAACACAATAGTCAAAACGCGAATACACAGTGCGAACGGAACAGTTTAGAGTGAGCTCACAACGAGCAAAGATCGATCTTACAACGAGAACTTCCTCCCTGCCAAGACCGAGTTTTAGCTTTTCGAGAATCAAAAACTTGACTGAGCAGTCCAATGAATGAGCTTGTCACCAGATTTGCACGAGGCTGCCCTCCATTATGTAGCGAGCACACAGCCAGCAGCATTTACGAGGAATTCAGCCGGCACACAGTAAGCTTGAGACCAGCATGGACAAGGCAATCGCCTAGTATAACGAGCATTTAACGAATTTAACGAATAATCATTAACCGTGCGTTTACAAAAAAAGCGAGCATACGACAAGCAATAAGCGTGCATTAATCGAGCAAGCAGGAAGCATTCAACTAGCACACAACGATCACATAGTAGGAATTAACCGACCGACCAGCGTTCCTACGACGAGCATGCCACGAGCATTCTTCAAGCACGTAACGAGCACACAAAGAGCACACAGCGAACATATGACAAGCATCCAGCGATCAAATATCTTAAGTAGATATGTACAGCGATCATGCAACGACCCCACCGAAAGCAATAACAAAACTTTCATCAAGCATTCAACGAGCATACAGCTAGCATGTTGATAGCAAGCACGCTACGGGTATAGAGCACCAGACATTAAGCATTGAAAGAGCATCCTCCAAGCATATAACGAGGACTCAAACAGCACACAGCTTAACAATATGTATGCAACGATCATACACCACGCATTCAATGAGTGTACCTGTACAGCAACCTTACAATCAGCCCACCGAAAGCAATAAGGCAACATTTATGAAGGATTCAACGAGCATACAAGAAGCAGACAACAAGCATACAGCAATCATGTATGAAAAAGCAAACATTCGGCGAGCATTACAGCAAAGACCAAGCATGCAAGGAGCATACAGTAAGAATGCAATGAGATGAAGCAAACACAACGGAAGCCTTCAAGAAGCACACAACACAACGAGCACATAGCAAGCACCCAAAGAGCATACGACAAGAACGCATAAAGCATAAAGCACTCACCGAGCTTATAGCAAGCATTCAACTAGTGCATATGAAACTTTCAAAGAAAAAAATTGCTCAAAAATACAGCAAGTACTCATCGAGCATACAGTCATCATGCCGAAAGCATTTAGCGAGCATACATCAATCATGCAACGAATCAGCTGTAATTAATATTTATTTGGAACTTCCTTAGAGCGGCGAAAGCGGACATTAGTTAACACGAATTGACATAGTCTTGGGCTGTTATTCATGTAATATTTCAACGGCACGGCGTCTTGAACTTGATCGTTAAAGTCTGTTGTATGACATGATTGCTTTAAATGTATTCAGTTGGTGATGAAACCTTTCAATGACTTGCGGGTACTTTGGGACGGTTTTTCTTTAATAATTTGCTTATAGCCGAAGCTCTGCACAGACCCAATTTGTACATCTACCCAAAACCTAATGCCCTCGTTCCTGTCCCTGATGGCCAATAGTTTCCCACCATCGCGGTCTGGCTAAATATTGTGGACAAGAGTGAATAAGACTGCCCCAAACTGCGTCACAATACACACGCTTAATATCGGAACCACTTCAACCACCAACACAAGAGGCCAACAGTGTCTACCACATGAATACCTGAACTGAAAGAGTCACTGGTCGTAAATCTTCAAACCACAATTAAGGACCATGACGGCTCGCATTTACACGTATATTCGATTTTCTCTCGCCTCCACTCGCATTAGGCATTAAATTGAATCTATCCTGAACATAAACATCTCAATTACTATCCGCCAAGACCTACAAGGATCCTCATTAAATTGTCCGAAGCCCACCCGCAAATGGGAAACTTATGTTCATGTTCGCCCGAAAACACAGTCATTTACTTCCTTTCCGTCCCCATTGGTGAATGACCTTTAAACAAGAATCGTTCCCTAGCAATTTACTCAAAAGGGAACATTACTTAAGGATCCGCAATTATCACCAACTTCTCAGGATAATTTCAGCCGTCCCTCGGTTGCTATTGATGGACCTAGTTCTCACTAAACCATATCAATCATCGACTCTTGGCCATTTCATCAAAGCAGCTGCCATACAAGTGAATAATGACAATGATGTCCTGTATCGTACAGCAAGGACAGTGATTGCCACAAACAGATTAGGTACCCAATTTATGATATCCCCATGAGGTGTACGAGCTGCCAATGCATGTATAATATACTTAAACCCCTCACCGGTTGGTCGCACCTAAAAACACGAAAACGAAAAGACAAACAGAAGCGAACAACAAAAACTCTCCGTTATCCTTGTTTGCCATGTTTGCACCCATTAATCATATACCATTTTATGATACTTTTGCGCGGACACCATGCAGGAGCAACAGAGAAATATTATAGAAAAAAAAAAAAAAAACAGGACGAACTTTTCAGCGTGCACGCTCCAACAAACAAGAAATTTGTTTATTTAATTTATTTACAGGATTACAAGGAGGTGGGAACGACAAGGACGACGAAACGCGGTGGTAGAACAAAAATTAAATACATACAAGGACATTCAGGCATGTTGTTTGTTTGTTGGCTGGTTGGATGCTTTATGGTTTATGTTTTTTTTTTCTGTTTGGGAAAAATGGTAGCTCTTTCACGAGTTGCAACTGCGAGGGAATATTCATTTTAAGCAAATTAAGCAATGTTGGAACGAATGAAAGGATTCCCGAGAAAACAAGCAAAATTTTAGTACATCAAATGTTGATTCATCTGTTGGGGGCATTGGGGTCGCCTTTATCAAATACATACTACGTTTGGTTTGTAGTATAGTTAAGCAGAGTAGAGAAGTGAATGTCTGGGTTGCTTTAACAGAGGAAAAGCTTTAGGAAGGACGGCTGCGTTTGGGGTAGTAACTGCCTCACAATAAGCACCTCACATAAGCCGGTAGTTCCTGCTATCTACAAAATTGTACTTCCTTTTTAAAAACTGGGACAAGTTTCAGAGTAGCCGCCTCTTTCTATCCGCCTTAAACTTATTTGACTATGCGAAAGGAGCTTTTTCGAAAGCCTTTCTCTCTTCGGGACTTGTGATTTTTTTGCATTAGGCTTACGTTCATGGAGGTGGAGCACAAAAATTGCTTCTTCGAAAAATTTAAAAGCTCTTGGAATTTCGAAGATCAAGCAATGTCGAAAGCTTTCTATGTTTAAGAGTTTATACTCTATAAGATGATTAAAGTGCTAGCAAACAGAAAAAAAATCCTGTAATATCTAGGCCGTCTTCGTAAGCTTTTTGCGTTTTCGAAGATACAAATTTACTAGGTATTGCGCGGATTGAAAAGAAGAATCTGTACTTTATAAGATCATTACGGCGGTGTCAGGTAAAATAAAATTCTTGTAAAGACTCGGTCTCGAAAGCTTTATACATTTTCGAAGATTGCAATTTTATATAGAACTTTCTAAGAAGCTTAATAGCTATGGGATTACCAGGGAACTAGAAATTAGACAGAATTACTCATAAATTATCGGTCTTCGCAAAAGCTTTTTATATTACCGAAGAGCCCATTCTCATATTGAACCAGGCAGTTGTTTCTGGGATCTCTATAGCGCTGACAGGTAGACAAAATTACTCATACATTTTTGGTCTTCGGAAGCTTTATACGTTTTCAAAGATTCAAATTTCATATTGCGCGGATTGAGAAGTACTGTCTATACTCTGCCTATAAGATCATAAAGGAGGCGACAGGCAAAGCAAAATTCTCGTATTGTGTCGGTCTTCGAAAGCTTTTTCATATTTTCGAAGATTGCTATTTCATATTGAACTTTTGAGAAGCAGAATAGTTTCTGGAATCACCAGAGAACTTTTAAGTAGCCAGCATTACTCCTAAATAAACGGTCTTTGAAATCTTGCGTTTTCGAAGGTTGCAATTTATTGTTCCGTGCATTGAAATAGTTTAAGCGATCATCATGGAGCTCTGACAGTCAAAAGAATATTCTAAAACGCTCTTCAAAAATGCAAAATATCCGCAGTTTACCAATCAAAGGCGATTAATCCGTTTTTGAAGATGAGGGAAGACCAAGCTGAACGACATGTAGGTACAGTACACAACGAAAGACATTATTTGAGCGGTAGGCGCACGAATTTGGAGATCGTTGCGGCTTATTTTAAAATACTGCTAATGCAATGCCATTTGGGCGCTGTATAAGGCCCTAGAACCCCCACAAAGGCATCAATTACTTTGCACTAAAATCACGTCCTAAGGGGAGCGCCCGTGAATGAAGAATGGAATACAGAACGGTAGTACCCGAGCTATGTTACTAGCGGCTAGAAGCGGAAGCTTAGGTTCAGTTAGGAAGGCGGGCTAGCTTAATGCCACACTCAGGTCAATACTGACCCATTGTGATGCCAATGTGGGGGACCAAAGGTTGTCCCTTACGCGGCGGCTAAGACTCAAGGAATGTAATACGACATTCAAAATAGGGTATCATGAATGGTTTTGGTCTTTGCTAAAATTGGATACCAGATACCATCGCATGCATACGTATGTGGCCTTATGGCTCTTCCGGTGTTATTGATGAGTATATTATACCCACGCAAGCATTACTCCCATTACCATCTGTTCGTTTGTTATATGTCCTTGCATAATGGACTCATCCTAGCCCACCTGCAGGCAGATAATATATTCTCACTTCGACTCACCATACCCTCTCGCATACACATTATTCGGAGGAACGTGTAAATTTATTCCCAATTATAGAATTTGAATACAATATCGCCACAAACGCAATTGAAATTCTATTGAAAATTCAAATGAATATCCAAATGATTGGAAAATTCGTTTTCCAAAATCCTCTCTGCTCGCATGTGTGAGCCTTTGTGCGTGTATACTTATCGCTGGGAATTATATTTCGCGGAATATCTCCGTTCAAGTGTAGATTTACATCGTTTGGTCTCGCTCCTGCCATACTGCCACGTTCGGCGTAATTTATTTTTCATGCGAAAAATTGAAAACATCCCTATGCCGGGGATAGGATGGTACTGGTATCCCGCCGATGGTGCGGTGTTCGGCAATAAGCAGTGGCGCGCAGTGGTTAACATTCAATGAACCTCTGTGATTTACTCTCGCTATTCCAGCGGGGAACGGAAACCATTATATTATGCCCTGTGTGTGTGCGTGTGTGTTGCCTTAAATTACCTCTTGCGGTAACGCCGCACATTCATTCCCCCGCCAGGCCGCCACCGAACCGGGGTCACAGTCACAGGATTAATTCCTTCTGCAAAATTTATACAGCCAAGCGATTGCAGCCGTGTTGAGCAATGCACCGGATACATTCCGGGTACGCTCGACTGCGTGTGAGCTTCGTGTGTGCGTTTGGGTGCGACGAGATAAAGTTTCGGCTTGCGAAGCATACCAAAATGGGAAGTTATTGAATCGCACGGGGGTCAGCGGGATAGTGTAAGCGGCAAATTGGAGAACCTTAACGCCTCACTGAGCCACCGTCCGAAAAAGCCAGTAGGGCCACAACTGGGTCGTGATTTTGTTTACAGTGCGACCGTCCGGTGGCGGAGGGGTGGGTAAAAATTTGTATTCTGTAATTTTCACCGGCGCTATTAAAATGGCCATAGCCCATTTACATCCATTAGTTTGTGCCGTTATGCAATCCGATCAGAGGCCTATAGTCAAATCCTATAACCTCGGTGGTGGGCAGTCATTCGTGCTGAGTGTCACCCTGTAATCCGATTTATTCCTGTTTTATGATACTTTGTTTTGGCGGAGCGTTACTTTGTTACGCGGCGGTTAATTGCAAGTGCAATTACATAATCCGCTGTTGGCTAAATGAAGAGCACTCTGCGCGTTCAAACGTCAATTTTAATAATTGGCCAGCAGATTAAGAGGTGTCCCGGTCGCGTATATTGGTGACATCGAAAGTGGGATTCTAGTTGAGTGGTCGCGCACCTGAAGTGCATCAGTTTAGGTGAAGAGTCCGGTTTGGCTGGGGCTGGGAGCGTGTGATTGTGTGCTATAGCGGTGGTGGCATGATTGCGGATTGTGTGGCGATGTTAATGCACTGGGACTTCATTTTAATATGCGGCTACTGTGCCATGTTGAGGATTAAAATTGTGAAATGAGCTAGCAACGCGATGAATAATGTGGATTACAATGGAGCACATAGTGTTGCTGAACAGGATGGAAAATAGTGTTGAGATGTGCTTGGGGTCATTTAGCTACCGAGTATTTGGCTCATCGAGAAGGGTAACTTCGACAATATCTAAGAGGGCTTATTAGGTACATGCTTTTGAATGGAAGTTATTGTGTCATCGAGCGGAATAACCGCGGCGACCTGCACAAAACTTGAATTACCCTCCGAAGAAGAACTATAGGCATCATCACAGAGGGCATAGGTTCCCGCTTAGCTTTCAATTATTTACAAATTAGAACACAAAAAGCTCCACCTGCAATGGGGTATAAAAGCAGCTGCTAGATCAGCTCCCACTCACTCAGGTTTGGTATTTCGCTCTGCGACGATTACACTAATCGTCCACTGAAAGGTACCACACTTGTGGTTTTTTTCTTCTTTTCTTTTTTTCTAGAGTTGCTGTGAATTTGTCGTTTCACCTCACGAAGGTTATACTAACCGTCTGTGGAAAAACAAAAAAAATTATTTCGTCCGACCATAAGTCGCGTAGAAAATGATTTTTGCCCGCGTTGCTCGCCTTAATTTTCATTTATTTCCGTTTTTTTTTTTCATTTTCATTTCATTGTCGTTTATTTAATTTTTCTATTCTGGATAAAATTGTTTTAATTGTTGGAATTAACGAACCCAAGTTTTTTTATTTTGCGCCAACTACAAAAGATTTGCTTAGCCGCCTATTCACCGTATACTGTAGTCCTTGTCCAGCATACGCGCAGTAGAGGGAAAGGCAACAATTTCGCGATCGTTTTTCTTCTTATCATCAATCAACGGGAAGATTTTCTCCGGTCAAGTGAGACCCAACGCACGACCCCAGAGAGCAGGACGACCCCTCTATTGGCACACTAACCTCGCTACAAAGTAATATTTTCAATAAATAAATAAAAAAATAAAAAAAGCATTTTTTATCACCTTTTTTTTTTTTGGTTTGAGTAGAGCTACAAAAAACACTCGCGAGTTCCTACGGAAAAAAGTCCACGATAGTTGACCCTAACTATTTGTTAAACAATATGCAAAATTGTAGCTGCAACTATTTGCAATGTTCGGAGAGATTGTAATTTGCTTCAAAAAAGCTGTGTTCCCAGTGCTGACATTTTGACCTAAAAAGCAAATTTCCTTATGGAATATTTCAATTATTTTGTTAATTAAAAGAGCTGAGAGCGTGAAATTTTCTTCTTATATCAATTAAAAATAGTTTTGTTATTATTTTGATCGTTAACAAAATCTGCCCACTACCACGCCCCCTTTTGTATAAATAAATGCCAATTATTTTTTTTTTAGCCGCACACTTTAACGACACTTTTTGAATAAATTACTCCTAAACCAAACGGTTTTTTTGAGGTATGCTGCAACTGAGTTTATTGAATTACTTAAATTATTGTAAATCATTTCTGTTCTTATTCTTGAAATATATACGTAAACATGGATTAACTTGCCAAAAGAAAGGGATTCATTGATTTATTGCCTCAACATTACAAAAAGTTGAAAGAAATATTTAATTGTGGATTATTATTTTATGATCTAATAAAAATAAATATAAATATTAATTTTCCTCTGTTACCCCACATTGGGAAGCTTAAACTTCACAGATAAAACAAAACAATCCTTGTGTATATAAACCTTGGGTATATAAACCATGACAATGGATAAATGGTGCTAATCCACTGGAAAAGAATATGGTCACACTATTCCAGAAAATACTGAGGAATACCTCCAGCCATCCAAACCCATGTTGTGTAATTTTTTGCCCCAACAAAAGGAAGCTCAGGAGTAGCTCCTAAAATGAATGACGCTTCCTTGCCATTAAATGCTTTACACCCAGTCGGCGCAGAAGCAGATGTTTGCTCTCCGATTTAAAAGAAAACTACTCTGAAGACGTCATTCTGTAGTTTGACCGTGACCACTGCTTAGATAACATCAATTATATGCACCACAGAAACAGCAGTAGTAACAGTATATAAGACATTGTGGTTGAAGTTTTCATGGTCCTGAGGCTATCTAAAAATTTATAAGAAGACTGTTAACTTCCTGTTTGTAAAAGACAAAAAGTGTAATCAATTGTCGCCCTCCACAAAAATTATCACCGACGTGTTTACATGTGTGTTTTAGCGGATAACAAAATTCTACATGACCCCATTTTGTTTTAGGTCGCACAGTGCTTTAGGCCGCACTGGGTTTAAGGCCACAACTAGGATTAAGGCTGCACTGTGTTTAAAGTAGTACTGTACTTTAGGCCACACTGTGTTTAAGGTCGCACTGTGCTTTAGCCCACACTGTGTTTGAGGGCATGTGGAGTGGGTACGAGCAAAAGTGGGTTTAAGGTCGCACTGTGTTTTAGACCGTATTGTGCTTAAGGTCACCCTGTGTTTAAGGCAGACTGTGCTTTATCCCACACTGTGTATCAGGGCATTGTGTTTTAAGACCACACTTTGCGATAAGAAGGTGAATAGAATCAGTTCGAGCTAAATGCTCGAAGAGCTCGGATCGGTAGTCGATCCTGAGTAGTAGTCGCGAAGATTTAAACGCGTCACAGAATACGTAGATATAAATTTTACATCTTCAGCGTGTTCAACGCAATACTAAGCTTTGGTCACATGACTATCGTCGGTCACGAATAATGCCGATTCTAATTCTTATTTAATTTAGACAGATCGCCGCACTTCTGCGGCAGTGTTATTGACTTTTCGCAGTTCTCCAAGTCCAGGAGTTGAAAGCCTTTTAAATAGGCATCCATGACATGACAATAATCCCTGAACGAATGCAAGCAAAACTTATATCACTGAATGGCTCGGTGGTGGTGCGTCAATAGCAGTGCTCGGTCTTAAAGTTGACGCTATTCACGGTTTGATATCAGCTATCGCCTATCACAATGCTTGTTACTGTCTGAGTTGTATCAGCACTGTGCTCGTCACGGTATGAAAGCAAACGAGCACTGTGCTCTTAGTGCCGTTTGCATTCGTTCGAGTTTGAGATTGCCACGATTAGGGTTGACAACTTATACGCCTTTTACGCTATAAAGCGTAATGTCACTGAGCTTGTCACAGCCTGAGCTGTGCGGGCAATATGCTCCTTACTGTTTAAAGTTAGCCAGCAATATTCCACTCGCTGTCCGAAGTCCGAACTTTGAAAACGCCATGACACCTACGATTCAATACTGACGGCGCTGCGCTTTTCAGTCTGCCAGCACTTGTATATTCTTGTTTTAAAGCTTGCTGGAGACCTGCTTACCTGTACCAGTATTATGATCGACACGCTCACAGTTGTGATTTGTGATAGTCTTGTTTGCCAGAACAACAATTTGTACGTCCATTGCTCTGCCAGCACAATGCTCGATGGAATTTCAAATTTGCCCGAACTGCGTTCGTTACGCTTCAAACTTTTCCAGCAAAATGATCGCCAGGGTTATGAAATAGGACTCCTCACTGAGCTCCTAATAAAACCCGACTGTGTTTTTTTAAGGCAATGCTGTGGGAAAATCGTTCTGATTTGAGAAGACTCTACGATATTTATATAAATGAGTTTTAAAACAAGACCAAATTGGATCTTGCAGAGGTCTCCTGTCCACCCATCATAGAAGGGTTTGGAAAAAAAATATCAAGACCACTCGCAGCACCATCGGTGGTTATGGGTGACGAGCACAAAGCTCCATCTTCACCTGTTTATTCCCAAAATGGCGACGGCTACATAAAGAGGCAGGCTATGTAATGGAAGCCATACTAAGCAAAGATAGTGGAGTGTTGTAGGTTGTAGCTCTCACTTGGTGTCGAACGATCGTACAGGAATACAGGAAGAACGGGTCTTAAGGATACAGATAAATCAAAATAAAAATAATACCGAATGGGGACGATTAGAGACCCATTTGCCTTGGAGAAATTTGGACAGAACGATTTCCATACCTACCAACTTTGAAGGTCCCATATTCATGCATCACAAGTAGTGACGAGCAATAACATTCGAGCAAACATTTCTAGAAGCAGCTTAGAGTACAAAAGTGCGTATACTCGAGTAAGTTTCGCTAAACACGAGTACCTTTAATCTAACCCGAGTTACTTTCATGAGATTCGAGTGACTTTTATAAATGTCGAGCGACTTTTAGAAGCTTAGTCAAGCTTTCCGATAGGGGATCGAATCGACAAGCTTTATTATTTTGACCTACACCCGAACCAAAAGCAAATTGTTCGACATATTGCTCTTTCACTTACTCGTACTCGTATGGGACGATTCGGCCGCAAGCTGTCCCAACTTTTGTCAGTTTTTTTTTTTTTTTTTTTTTTTTTCGACGGATATGGGCTAACTCCGTCAACAACTACCTACTTCGTGCATGGTGCCATGAATAGAGGTGGGTCCACAATACTTTTGACTACGCCAACTCTACCCAGTCGAGGAATTAGAACCAACACGCCAAACAAATTGAACTGTCAGATTTATGTCCAACCGGGTTAATTTGTAAAAATCATCTCAGTTCAAGTCCAAATTCCTTTGAAGCACTTGTACAAAACCCCATCAGTCATGCGACAATTAAAACATTGAATGCCTTGAAGCAAGGACCCGAAGAACCCACCCACTCAAGAAGCAATATTCCCAAGGAAACCCCGACAAAAAATGTATCCCAAAGTCCATCACACAATCGATGTCCATCCATCCGTTTGATGTAGTAAGTAGTACTCCGCTAACCGAATGTGAAGAAATAAATCAACCCAGACAAATAACAAAAATGCACTCTTGTGCTTCTTTTTATATCGTTCTCACTATCACTTCAACTTCACTCGTTTAGTTCCATTTCTTTTGACACAGAAAGTCGTCAGTGTAAGCGCCCATGAAAGCGGAAAAACTGTTGACCGGATATTGACACGCTTTACCCACCCTCCGAACAACATACAAACAGACAGTCGTCAAGCCCATCCAAGCAGCTCACAAAAGGCTCCTGCACATGCACTCATGGATGTAATATCCCAAAAGCTCGCTATATATCTCTCCCGACTTGTACTCATGTATGCGGGTTGAATGTGACTGTGCAAATGCAAATGCGGGCAGAACGACAGGATACATCTTAAAGAGCGCATTCTATCGCTGTAATGGGATGAGTCAACTCATTTTCACAGTTCTAACCCGGGCAAACAGAACGAAGACTGTGTGTGTATGTATTCAGCGGGATATCCTTCTAATGAGATGGTTCCACCTTCCTTTGTGTGAGCTGCGGATTCAAAAATCATCTTATATGTGTAAGAGGGAAGTGCATCTGTCATCTTTAAACGCAAAGTGCAAGCGGCACTCAGCGAAAAAAATAATAAAGAAGCGAAAAACTCGCAAACTCAAAGTAAATTTACCTTGTAAAGTGTGCAGGAGGAGTGACACAAAAGGATGGAGTATATATAGTTGAAACGGAAAGGAGGACACCCAAACAGGCAAAGGCACAGAAAGAAAGGGAAATACGGGATAAAAGATTGAATCCTTGCTTTAGTTGCTTTCTTTTCCGTATTTACATTCAAATTAAGCAGCTCAAGGATATGCGATCCCCGGGAATACGGGTACGGTTATGGGTGCTGGTTATGAGAATGACTTACTAGGACAGATTGGAGGACATTTATCTGCACTATTTCGATTTTTCTCCGGCGTCAGAACGGATGGATTCAATTTAAACGAATTATTATTTTAATGATGAATAAGGCGGATTGGATCCTTTTTTTTTTTGCAGATAAAAGATGTAGGATGCAAAAAGGTTCAATTGAGGCAATTAGTAATAGTAGATTTAAAAGGCTGTCTATTGATGGGTTCTTGGGACACTTTTTTTTTTAACAAATTGCTCGAATGTACATGACGGGAAAGTGAATGAATGTATTCAATCTATTTTGCAAATATACGGGTATTCGTCATCAATAAAGGGATAGCAAGGAGGTTGTCCTCCCTCGTTATGAAAACGTAAATATGCCCGAGCAGAAGGAAGAGTGTGGTACTTTTGTGCTTCTTTCAATATTCGAACACAGGTTCCGCAAAACTTAGCATTGAATTGCACCGCTTGCATTTGCATTTTTAGCAAATGCGACAACCATTTAGTTCCTAGATTCGCCACATGGAGTATACCTACCATTGATCTGTTGAAATCTAGAAGATATTGGGGCATTTGTTGCTGTTTCTTTAAATTACACATGAGTTATGATTACGCGTGTCATTTTTCGTGGCGAATTTTGTAATGCTGACGTCTGAAAAAATCGGCCTTTCGGTGGTTACTCTTGTCTTTCGTGAGAGTACGCTGCGACAGCCCGCGTGACCAGTCGCTTGATAGGCGATCACATGTAGTGACAAATTTAGGAGAAATTTCATCATAATGACGTCGGCATATCAAAATTTGACATGAAAAGCGGCATGGCTACTCGTAGCTTGACAGCTTACTGATGGATGGAAGGTTTTTGCCTCTGCTAACAGTTTCACTCTACACGTTGGTAGACTTCCGTCTAAAGATTGGTCCTCTAGGCATATAACTTAACAGCTAACCACACCTAAAAGCGTTTGGGACTTGGTTTCCCCGCTTATACTGTTACTTGACTTTACCCTAGATGTCGTTAGCTGTTTGGGTGGACCGAGGTTTCAACCAGCTATCTCGAACCCGTCCGAATACCTGCGACAAAAATGGGCCAGCAACTAGTCGGCTGTGGCTTTCGTTTATTCATTCATAAGTTAATTAATTGAGGGTAATCTAGCTTAAACCAATATAATATAACATTAAAGGATTTGTGATCGCTTTTAGACCTATGATAGAAGCGGACTTTTCGTTCATACTTAATACTAGCTGATGCACACATGAGAAGATTACGGTCAACCCTTTAGATCTGTCATAATGGACCGAAGATCAGTTGTTGCAGAAGATTGCTAAGCCACATAGGTGAGGCTTTGTTTTGGTGCATTTTAACACGGCTCACAAAGGTACTAGTAAAATACGGATTAAGGCCTTCAAAAAGCTATTGACTAGAATAGATGTAGCCTAAAGGGTTGTTTCACCGATCCTCACTGTCCCGCTAGTGCTTCAGAATTGACACTGGTCATTTAAGCTTATCTGACACCAGGTTTTTTAAGGGGTTTCCTTTGTTTATAGTGACCATATTTTATAGCAATTTTCGACAGTCTTTCTAACACCGAACCTAAGGTAAAATCACTGACACTGAAATGAAATATGGAGACAATCTGTTGGCCATATCATTTGAACAGAATAGCATTCGAGCAAGAAATTGAGCCCACAGCAAAACAAAGCTGTTCTAAATAATTTTACAGAGACTTGACATTCGCCCTAATAAACTTTAGAAATTTATACGATATAGACAGAGATTGGGCCTGAGATTGGGTCCCACTTAAACCAAGAAGCTGATGTGTGTGATATCCTTTTGGACGGCTTTCGATAGCAGACTGTAGGCCTGTGAAGAAAGTTATTTTTGTCATTCATTTTGATACAATTCAACAGATATTTTCTATTGTGACGTATTTTCTATTGTGACGTATTTTGTGCATTTTTATGAAGAGCAAAATTTAAAGTGGCGCCATTTTTAATACAAAAAGCCGCCAAAAGCACATTTGTATTTTTCAATACCGCAGAAAAGCAATGAAGTGAAGTTATCTTGTACTTCTTTACGACTGTAATGTGGAGTTGGACAATTAATGTGGAAAAAAGTGCCGACAGTGGAAATCTACCCTGGGAGCACATTACGTAAAAAAATTTTTGTTTTGAAATGTTGAAATTTTGATGATCATAATAAGTTATATTCTGCCGAAATTTTTTACACTGAATTAAGCTCTCAAACTTGAATTTTTTTGCCCTGAGTTGCTATTTTCGGAGGGCTATCGATTTGACGATAATCGTCTGAAAAGTTACAAAATGAGTGTCCTAAATTCGGAGCCTTGGTCCTACTTTATTGGGTTTAAAAGCATCCATTGCCTTGCCATCGAGACTTTTGTTAGACAATTTACCTCTGGTTAGTGCGTTCAGAACGATTTTAGACCGATTTTTGCTTCAACTGAAAGAAGGAACAAATTCCGACCTCTGAGGTTGATAATTGCATTTCGTATGAATATGACTGACTTCGTAAGGTTTTTGTAAATTTATATAAGATGACTTTGAGAAAGCTCTATGAAGGTCCAACGAAATCTTAATAAAATTTTGAAACCGATGAAAGTTCCGATGAATGCCGCCCGGGTAAAGGAAACTTCGGTTCTGCGTCTGATCGAGCTCTATAGGAGTTCGTTTAACTGCGACTCTGTTTGAGGCTTTTATGTTTACTTCCGGATGATTCACTCCGTATTAGGAGTCCTCTCCCAGCATATGATATTAACATACCAAGGTCGCTGCAGTGTTAAGCGTATTTACTAAGTTGATCTGTTGATTCTCTTCCATTCTTATGAGTCAGTCGTCGTGGTTTACCATTTCCGACAGATGTCGCTATCTTCTTTTCGGCTGTAGAAGCTTGTTTTGCTGGTTGGTGCTGGCGGCAACACATCCAAGGTTGCGAAAAAGCTGTGAATAACCTACTCTCCAGTTCTTTCATTATTTTCGAGTACAAATAAATGATTGAGAGTGTTTTGCAATATAGAGGGCGCCACCACCTAGGTATGGTAAATAACACCGACTGGGGTACGGATTTTTTAAGTCACGTTCTCAGCTACTTGAAGACCCTGCACCCGCCAAATTGTCGCAATCCCACAGCAGTGATCGCATTCAGTCGCCAAGTGATTATTTTCAGTTTTTCTTTTTCCCGAATTTGATCATAGGTGGCGCTAGTAAACTTTAAATGTACTTACAGCGAAATGTTTATCTGCTCTTAGGCCGAATCTAAGCAGAAGTCTTCCAAGCCTATATTGGCGGCTTGGAGTACTTGGAAATCCTGGATAGAAGCCGTTGTCGAGTTGGGCATGAGCGAGTTGGGCATGTTCTGTTTCACTAGCGAAATAAAACAACCGAGTGTCGACTATAACCACGTTAAGCCGACTTCCAGAGGTTTTTTGCATGCCCTTCGTCACAAGTTGAAGGTTAGACTGGAAAGGCACATTTTCAAGTCAAATTTCGAACGATTGGGGCGCAAAAACTTCCCCTCGGTGGGATGATGCTTGACTGAGGAAGATACCATGTCTGATAGAACCTTGATGCTGATTGTAACCAGCCTTGCGTTCAAAGCTTCTCCCTCACTTGCCACGAGCTCGCATCGAACAATTTTTTTCTGTCAGATTCTTTGTTGCGCACTCCTGTCTACCATGCACCATAAATTCCAGCCCAATATCATGGAATAAAAAAATAAAATCCGAAATCCATTCATCGCTCGATTAAGGCCAAAAAGGACTCGCAGAATACTCTGCCACTGTTCTCAATGCCACCATAGATACTGGCCTGCAGATACCATCCATGATTTATATTCCACCACCCGCCGCAATTGAAACGAACGCACGCTGCACTACAAGTGATAGGCACAGGTCCTTGTAGCTCGATTCGGGATTTTCAAACCACATACACCCAAGAGTATATACCAATATGAACGTGCATAGCCGTGTGGATTTGGAATTACACCAGCGCCGTGCTCGCGTCTAAATGAAGACCTGCAACTGACGAATTTATGTCTCCATCCTTGACACATGATTACTGCCTACACCGGCGTTCTCCACAACGCGGATAAGAGAGACTTACAGCGTGGTTGGCTAAGCTGAGTGGTTGCTGCGGTCATGGCACCGAGCAAACATGGCATTCTGCCAACAAATGCCCCTAAAAGGTATTGCACACATACCCTGCCACGAAATCCATCCATCAACGACGGAGCTCAAAGATGATCAATTGAAGCGGTAGCTCGGGAGTTCTACCTTCACTTGAATTCAGTTGTCCTGGCAGAGGTGAGATTTATTTATTTGCGTGTGTCATGCGGTTCCTTAGCGAGAATCTGGTTGCATACAAATTAACCACAGAGCAAGGATTTTCCCAGCCATCACCAGAGACAGAATGGGATCAGCGTGCACACGAAAAGGTCGGCGAAAGTGGTTGCATATACGTATGTTGTATATCGTCCCTGGTGGTGGCGGGCCACTTAACTCATCGCGTGACCTATGATTTGTGTGCAAATTGCCGCCGCCGCTGCCACAGCTAGTCGAGTGCTCTCAATATAGCGCTCGTTGTCTGTCAAGCCGGGTAGACAATACTTCAAGTTCTGCTCTGTGTGGCGATGATGGTGCGCTGCAAGAGAGAAACACAGCCAACCCTCTGACTGTGACAAAGGGCAGCGGAAAAGACGTCGTGGAATTAAAATGCGGGACTAGCTCTCCTTGACACAAATGTACAAACACGCACAACGAGTGGGAGTGCAAGTGTATAGTCTGTAGTCCCGTATATAGTACGTGCGTCTTCGTCGGCGAGGGTCTCTCATGGGACGGTGGTGTATTGGTATGGAGCGGGCGGCCCGGAAAGTATTATGCTTTGAACCTTTTTAATTGCAAACGTCAGCGCCAGATGATTTAGTGCAATTTCCAGGAGCGTGTATCTGTATATATAAGGACAATGAGATAGCGTAGAATTAATGGAGCTATAGGATCAGGAGCAAAGCATTATATGTGGGACGACATGTAAGGCAGTGCATTCGGATTGTGACTGAAAAATGTCGAGGGCTGGAAGTGGATTTTGTCATCGTGAATGGAGTGCGGTTCTCAATCTATTTTCTAGGGCTCAGGCCCATAAAGTGGCTATCCTGGGTGAGCTATGCCCAGTGGAGAGGGCTGGAATTAAAAAAAAATCTCCGCTGTCTGTTGTTTAGCACCAAAGTTGGTCGTAAATTTGTCCTTAACCTAGGATTAGGAGATGGGATCAAAAGTGAGAGCATTAAATTGAACTTAAGTTTATGGGCACGCTTTTCGTTAAACATTCTTTGACATAAAAGCAAGTTTTGTACTTCGGAATCTGATTGACAAATGTCGCCCCAACTACAGGTAGGAGCTTGGGTAAAAATATTAAACCTTCTATCTTTGGGCAACTGAAGTTAAATGGAGATGACTGTTAATGTGTCAGCTCCCTTAAGTACAAGCTACATGCGGTTTTTGCGCTTCGAAAACTGACTGACAGATGTCGCCCCAACTACAGGTAGGAGCTTGGGTAAAAATATTAAACCTTCTATCTTTGGGCTACTGAAGTTAATGTGTCAGCTCCCTTAAGTACAAGCTACATGCGGTTTTTGCGCTTCGAAAACTGACTGACAGATGTCGCCCCAACTACAGGTAGGAGCTTGGGTAAAAATATTAAACCTTCTATCTTTGGGCTACTGAAGTTAAATGAAGATGACTGTTTATGTGTCAGCTCCCTTAAGTACAAGCTACATACGGTTTTTGCGCTTTGAAAACTGATTGACAGATGTCGCTCCAACTACAGGTAGGAGTTTGGTTAAACATATAAAACCTGCTAACTTCAGCCTACTTAAGTCAAAACGAGATGATTGTTAATGTATCAGCTTCCCTCAAAAGCCAAGCTAAATTTGCGCTTCGAAAACTGATTGACAGATGTCGCTGTTCGCCCATTTTCTTATTAGATTTGACGTCATAGTGTGGAGTTATAATATAGCTTTGAAGGGCTACCGCATTTTAAATCGACATCTCGTCAAAATTTAAACAGGTTGTAGAGTGACGGTTCGTGGTAACCCCATGTCATACCAAGCTTGCTTTATATGCGCCCCTGAAAAGCAGTATCTGTCAAAACGCAGATGCAAAAAAAAAAAACACTCTCTCGATATGGAGCCCCATTTTTCGTACGATATTCAATCTTGACAGCGATGGAAGAACTTTTGGATAGAGATAACTAAACACAAAGACGGAGAAGTCGTAACAAAGAAAACAAAGCAAACAGTTTCAAACCAGTCAGTCAACTAAAGACAAGTTAAACTGAAGAAGCTTGTTCGAAACGGTGTTGTTCGTTGACGTTTATTGAAATTGTGAATGTATGAAAGCTATCTTTTTGACATTTGATACTGGAAATGTTAAACCTCTTGAATGCTTACAAGAACTCGATCAGCAAATGATCTCATTGGGTATTGAAGGTTGGGATATGTTCCAAATATGGTTACCGTACCTCATGTGCAATCCTCAGAAAACACTTCACTAATCACTACGGATGATGATTGAGGGCGGACGTTATCCAAAATCACCACAAAGCATGTCTTGAGGTTGCATCTTTGTCACAAAGCTATGACCGAGTTCCATGCGCGTATGTGCTCTCTGAAATTGCCTTCAGTATAAGGCTGACGTTTAAACACTGGAAAGCCTCATCTATTCTCACATTCAAGATGCGCTTTATACAATATTTATACTTGCATCTGTCAAAAAAAAACTTGAGCTCGTTGAAAAGCTTTATTTTAAAAACGCTCAGCATACTTGATGAGCAAACATTAGCATTGTAAGGTTTTAAAGGAGTCATTTCAACATTATGGCTTGCGCAAGCTCCATAGATTATTTTCTAGAGAAGGAGCGCTCATATGGCAAACGTTTTATAGACGCCTTACAAGTAAGGCGCAACATTCATCAAGAAATGCTCTGCTCGTTAAAAACGAAGCTCAAGAAAAAACATACGCGGAACACAGGTTGTGGCAAACACTCAAAGGAGCATTCGAATTATCCCCGAAAAAGCCAAGCCGACTGTACTTGGTAGAAAATTGTAGGTACCTTCTATCTGCCACAAAAATAAAAACTCTCAGAAACAAATGATACTAAGACATTGGGACTAGGATCTTGTTTGGACCCTTAGCGCCTTTACTTATTTTTAAGGTTCGATTCTACGGTGACGAGTTTACAATTATTCTCTGTATGGATTGGGAGAGCCTTAACCTTATATATATAAATTTGCCATCAAACCAAAACTGGTTGAGCTAGGTAAAAAGTATAGGTCCGCGTATGCAACTTTGTGGAATGCCACTTTTTTTAACAACATTTGCACATATTACATGAAGTTTGCCTCGAAATGAATCTTCTTAAAAGATACTTCGACTTTCGGGTTGTTAACTACGAGCAGGTTGAGTTTCAGTACACTGCCCGTGCAGGCTTCTAAGGTTCCAAAAGATTTAATTGCCTTTATCTAGGACAGACACCTTCCCCTTCAATGGTTCTCCTTGTTTACCTAATCTATTGAATGAATTTCAAAAGGTGCAGCCGCCCGATATTGACCTCAAAGAATCCAAGGACTACACACTCGCATTCGCGGGCATCAAAAAGCCCCATTACTCCTTGAAAAATCCTATGAAAAAGTGACGGAAAAATAAGTGTGAAAAATGCCATAAAATTAGTCACAGCACAAAAATTTACCATCCACCTTCAAACCTCGAGTACTTCCTTGCATCCCTTTTCCATTGAAACGCAATTCACTGCATTTGCTTCTTACTTCTTCTGTCAGGTGCAGCATTTCAGTGACAGAAATACAATGGAGTGCATTAAATGAGACCTCTCCTCCAGCAAATTCCACTTCATGATTATATTCAAATTCTCTACTCTGGCTTACACCACAGAGTTTGCATTGCAACCCAAGAGCAAATGGAGCGCAGCGTTGCATATGCCGATTGATGATGGATCCTTGAGGAGATAATTTCTTGCATGCGGAAAGATAGACAAAAGCTTCCGCACTGAGAAAATTAATCCCCGCAAAGACTAATGCTCTCGATACTGTCTCCTTCAACTCCTTTGCATTATAATGCCAATGTGCGGACCTATGTAGGCCATTTTCATTTCTTAATTGGTTGCAATATTTATTCCTTCATTTCTGGATTCCTTTCTACTGCCTAATGCTCGCCTAGTGAGTTTCCGGCGTTTAAGTCGTTGCACACAGGTGCATTGTTATTGTTACTGCATTCGTCGTCCCCGGCACGTTATCCATTTAATTTAGCATTCCTCTCTGCTTAGGCGGAGTGCGCTTAATTCAAGGATTTATTATCGCCAAAGAGCTTTTCTGCGTTTTTTTTTTTTTTTTTTCTTATTATTTTTTCCCTGTTCCTGAAAGTATTGTCGTATCCTAGGAACAAGTAACAATGAGGAATTAAAAAAAAAAAAAAAAAACTCATTGTGCATGCAACATTTCATTCGAGCATAGAAATTGTGTATAAAGGATGTATACCATTAAACGCAGGATAATTCAGCACAAATGCTGCTAAGGGAGTTTAGAGGAATGTGTTTTTTAAGACCAACGAAACGGGAGTAAGGACCTACAGAGCGAACTGATGGATTACCATATTTGGGTTGGTTACATTGAAATGGAAAAAATATGGGTCTATTCACTCTGCCTTTAGGTACACCAGACAATTTTAGTGTTTTCAATGACGGCGATGAAGACATACCTAATATACATAGTTGTAAATGAGGGAGTTCCTATTTTCAATGGAGTGAAGGTCTTTTAGTTTTGAAAAAAAAAATCCTGGAGCAACCGATTAACATGAGATTACAGCTCTAACTTCTGGCAACCACTGACAATTTTATTTCGAGTCCAAATGACTCTATTTAGAAGCTTTCTCGGGAAAATTATACTCTGGGAATTTTGCCAAACTTTCTGGATACATGGCACAGTGGAAAAACCCTTAAGGTGCACTTTTTCGTTAATCTCCGGACCCCTAACTCCCAGAAATACTTGTGGAAATTCACTTGAACAGAATTGAACTAGTGGTATGAGTCAACTTGACACTTTACAGTTGATGTTAAACATCAAGGAACTGAATTCCCGGCATCGGGTTCCTTACAGGTCAGTGAATGCAGAAATACGCGAGGTGTCCAGTGCCCATTTTTAATCATAGACACAAACCAGTTAGGTTAAAAGTGCCGAACTGGCGGCGAACTTTGCGAGTTCTACGAGAAATATTCATAAAAATTTGTATTGTAGAGGAAAGGAACCAAAGACCGTCCTAGTCTTGTACACAAGTTGCTACCTCATCCTGCCAATTTTCCTCTGGGTTGGATAAAAGTTTCGGTACTGCCTGTAACGAGTATCAATCTAGATGAGAAGGCAGTTTAAAAATAAGAAAAACTCTGCCGCTAACAACATCCGGATCAGCTGGCCTCATCATTGTGGGTCTCTATACAGATAGACCACTCTTGCTCCACCACGCGGGCCATTTTTTTTTTTTAAATAATTCAGGCAAAAACATAAAACAACGTTACCTAAAGTCCAAAATGGATGCTTCCCGTTTAGAATGGGTCAAATATATAGCATTAGAACCAACACGGTTGAACAGCGATTTTTTGTTCCAGTGACGAGCGCTAAAAGCGTAAAGACGAACTCAAAAACCTCCAATGCCATATTTAAGTCCTCCAACTAGATTCCAAATGGTCGAAAGGACAGGGCTGTAATCGACTAGGGTAATGCTGAGGTTTTTACTGTTCCAGATTAGTTAGAAAAAGATTCCAGTAAAATGTTGGACTGTTTTCCTCGAAGCCTTGAATAAGAACCCTCGTCCAGCTCCGCTTTGTCGCGATGTTGGTATATCACCATAAGCTGAAAGCTTACTGCGACTAGAGCTTTTGCAATATTTTAAAAAATCAAAAAAAAAATGAAAAATTAGGAAAATTGGAAAAATAAGGTGGAGAAAAGATGCCCTGTAGGCCAAGCTCTTCACGACCATTCGTTTTGTGCGAGTTGTTATTTTTGGAACGATTGGAAGGACCTACATTTTCATTCTGAAGATATGGTCAGGGGCAAGACTCGAGGTTATTCACAAATAAAACAAGAACTCCACTTGCCGAAAACTAAATGCTCCAGATATCTAATAAAAATCAACAACCCAACGCTTTCTACGCATAATACTGGAAAGTAAGTTTTTGACAGTTTGGGAGAGGGTTATTTTCAGACCATACTTCTCTGTTAGTGATCACCGTGGAGAAGTTTTATCATCATCAGCAATCTATAGGCACTTAAACAGCTTACCAAAAGAAGGCAGCGGCAGTTTGGTATAACCACACTGCTTTTTCGAAAAATACCACGGACATGAACCAAAAAGTCAAGACATTGGCTGCCGTTGATCAGCAGACATTTTTCAAATCTATCTATCGACTGGCAGCACCTACCTAAAATGTCCCATATCCTTCCCTTTTGTCAGCATATCGCACAGCAACACAGACCCGTTCATGTCAAACCACAGACACAAACCTTTAATACAGATATCCTATTTTAATGAGCCCCTACAACCCGTACAATGCTCAACCGCCTCGAATTAATAGGTCCAGCAATCTGAACATCATCTGCTAGAAACATTCCCCATAATAACAAAACAAATAACACAAAGCAATAACAATTAAAGTAAACTATACAACTCATTAGAATTACTCAGAAACCACTTAACCGGAGATGGTGTTACAGTAAACGTTCCTGATTAATAAATCTCGAACTAAAATCGTTCCGCCAAATTGAACACACTGGATGATGATGGTGGTTGGGTGGTGGCGTGCTAGTTGACTGCTGACTAACCCCTCCGATTTATCCAACTATATATATAGGTATAACCCATACTCTCCAACCCCCTGCTCCTATACGTGTCGCCAATCGCACACACAACTCTGTGCGGGTATTCGACAACAATACACACAGACACACAATCTATTTGGAGTAGGGCAAAGTTATTGTTGGCCAGGATAACTCCACGACGACCGACTACGACGACGACGACAACGATGACTTCGAGTACGGCGAATCCCATTCGAAAGGTGTATGGAGTGGCGCCCAACGCCATTCCGACAAAAGGATTTTTCACTGCAATAACAATTACGGTAGAAAAATATACATAACTGTTTCGCGCGCTGTAATTGTTTTCTCCCGTAATGGCCTGTGAAAGCACCTTAATGGTGCTTTCGGCCTTAATCACATTGTTGCTACCCAAACCGACGGGCGAGCGCGCGCGCACGCCTTCATGTAACCGCTGTGTGCTGGCTTCACCCACACCACTCCATGAGTATCTGTATCTCAATCACTAATGGAAAATTTTCATTTGCATTTTTCATTTGTTTCTGTTGTGTTGTTATTTGTTGTGCGCTTTCATGTTTATAAGCGAATTAAGGTCGATGAAAAATTACCCCACGCTCATTTGGTTGGGCTATTTATTACTTGGTTGGCCAAATCGCATCCTGGTTGTGATTGTTCGAACAAATGACTGCGCCAATGTGGGCACAATCTCATTCTCCACAAGCGGAATCCTTGTTTCGCAATTCTTTGGTGGCAAACTTTTAGGTCGGCGCGGAAAAGTATGCCACAAGACCACAGTTTTGGTCAGAATGTTATTTTTAATAAGCACACAAGCACGCAAACACACACGTGAGAGTGACTTTTCTTCTCGGGCGCCATGCTTTTCTCATTACTATGCATCCACGACCACGATGAGTTTTGTTCTTGGGGGGGGGTTTCTTCATGTTTTCTTGTCTGTGATAAAAAACCTAAGTAACAAAAGATCGAAACGGAATGGATACTGAGGCGGGCAAATTTTAACAGCAGTAAACTATTTTATAGGAGCTTATCCACACTGAAACTTTTTGTCGGTCGCAAAATATATTCAGCGATGAAACTTTGTTGCGAATAAAGTTGAAGCTATCTAGAGGGCTGACCAGTGTATACATTGTTTTGAGGAATTATAAAGGTGCCACCACAAGACGGCGGTGAACGCACGGTTAGGAACCACACACCAAAGGGTGGTGTTTGCCTTTAAAGAAAGCTCAACCTTAGTAGGGATGAGAATAGGACGAAAGAACAAGTGAAAAGTTTATACTTTTGAAACCGTGATTGTTGGCGATCCGAACAAGTTTAAAGTTTCCTTAAAAATGCTGGTTATCGATACTTAAGGGCAAGGGCCAAACCCCTTGGATAGTTTGAACGAAGTCCTTATTGTAACTAAAGAAAACGCATTTGTTGTCATAAAAGTTTGGCAGAAAAAAGGGGAACGCGTACCGGATTTTTTCTTAGGGACCCCTCTAAATGGGGCAAGTGATGACTCTAGCCCAGAAGGGAAATAGCTATAGAGGAAAACATAGCCCATGATCAATCACTCCATTGGAATGAGATCTCAGCTAACCTGGTGCGTGCGATTACCTATAAGTCGATTGGTTAAGATCCAAGTCCGCCCTAGACCGTAGCATCTTCAAAAATAGGTCTTGATCAGACGGCAAACTTGAGACTAAGTCGATTTGAATTTGATAAACGTAACAGCTTTACAAATGGACCCCCAAAAAAGAGGGGAGCATAACGAGGTTTAGGGCATAAATCACTAAATTGCAAGTTCGATGATACTTCATTTGGGACGTTAGCTCAATACGACTTATCATTCGGGGGAATATGAATATTTTTTTTTTCAGAAGACCCCCATAAAGGGGGCCAATTCAATGCCAGTCTTTACTGGAAGATGGACTCTATAAACTAAAAGCAAGAATGGATAGAAAAACTTGGTTGAAAATGTTGGCAACAAGTGAACTAGATACTGACAAGTTGAAGTACTTGATTTTTTTAAGAACCCCCCCAAAAAGGGGTACTGTGTTTTGTAGATCGATCGGCTTAATTCAAAGTGCAAGTTAACCGATTATTTGGCAGTTTGACGTTTGAACTGCTTGGCTAGTTGAGTTTAAAGGCGTTAAATGTAGCTCTCGCCAAAAGGCGGCGATGGACTCTAAATTGACCCCTCCGAAAGTGTTTCATAAGGTTCAAATTGATGTCGCTGGCAGAGCTCGATATGCAGGCATTCGATTTGCTAAGCAAGTTAAGCTTAAAGGCGTGAAATATCACGCTTACCAAAAGGGGTCGAGGTTAACGTAGTGCGACTGAATAAATGAGATTTGCATTGACCCCTCAGAAAAAGGTTCATGAGGTTTGAATGGATGTCTACTGGATCGACTGGCAGAGCTCGATATCCAGGCATCTGATTTACTATTTACTACCACCGCAGTAAAAGGTGCGAGATTTATGTAGTTCATCTGAATAAATAAACTTCAAATTGACCCCTCACAAAAGGGGCTCACAAGGTTCAAAAATATTTCTACCATATCGACTGGCAGAGCTCAATGGGCTCAATAGTAACACTTAACACGAACTTAGAGTTCAAGGTGTGAATCCCAGATAACTCGAAAGTTGATCGAGAGCTATCGTGAGGGCTGCTCAATTTATTCATCGGGATCTGTTGCAAGAATGCACGGACATTTCCATCCATTGAGAAAAAAATATACATAAAGTTTGTACCAGTGAAAACAACAACCAGGTTCGTGTACGTGCTAAACGTTTAATCTAATTGATAAACCATTTCAAAATCAGACACCAAAGTCCCTTCAGTGTTATCAAAGTGCCATTCAAATGTGAACAGTAGCATTTTGTCACACCCATCCATAGGCAGATATACTTAAGGCTCGTTTTAAAATGGTGCCCTATATTTCTATGATTTTTATGCGCCGAGTACAGAGGATGATACACCCTTTCCAAATAAAATAAATCCCTATTCCCACACCTTTTCTGTAAGTTCCATTTACATCTCCAGGTTATATAAGCAACAGAATAAAAAAAATAAGGTAACGCAATCAAACACTTACAAATTTATAAACAATTCCGATTGATTTGCAAACGAAAATCTAACACAAAATGGCAGTGTGCAGGTCGATGATATGAGAAAGGATTCTGCTCCACCGAGCGCCAACCCAGCACGTTCGTCTGCTTTGACGATGACCTGCGAATAAAAGAAAAGACAACATTATATTTTTCGAACCCTTTTAGGATATTTTTCTGTTCTTAGTTTTTTTTTTTTTTCCCATATTTACAATCTACTTAGTGCCTAATACTACAAGAGACGGAGGCCGTAAATTTGACTCCCTTTGCTCCTTTGCGGATAGACATCTCGCTGAGCAAAACTTTGTTACAAATTTGATATTGCGGTTGGAAAATGTTATTCGAATGAATTGTGTGAGTGTTTTTCAAATAGAGACGAGAACCTTTTTTTCGCCGCTGCTGCTGTTGTTAGTTTTATGTGCGTTTTACATCCCACACAATGGCAATATCGTATAAAGATCCTTTCAAGCAGCCATTCCTTACAAGGAACGGGAATAAAAAAAGGTCAAAATCGAAACCAGTTTACAGTCTACAGTGTAGTACATCAGGGGGATGAGGCGAAATATTAGAGCTCGCTCTATACCGATAAAAGGACCAACGTGGAGGATGTGTGTGGGTACAAAAGTTCCGGTGGTTCATTTTATTTTTTTTTATTACTTTCGGCGGGTGGGATTTGTTCAAATGTTAGCGAGCGCGCAAAAGTAAGTAGCTCTGTTGGAGAGCTGTATTTGGAAAGCAACGTTGTTGATGATTAATGCTTATCCCTGGTTCGGTTAAAGGATCGGAAATCCTTTAGTTGACTACCATATGGAGAGCACGAGAGAGATTCGTACAAATTATAGCTTGCAATGGATAAAGGAAAGTGTGTGTTTGTACAGAAACCCAGTGCAAACTCTCGATGCATGTTGAGTATGAGATTTGTGCAACCCGACAGACGGATTAGATTTGAATGGATGTTGTTAAACATCTTTAAAGCCGCAGTAAGAAGTGACATTAAGATGGGAAGAGGGTTTCTTTCCAGGTCGTTTGTTAAGCCGGACCACCATTTTATAGTAAAAAGTAAGTGGGTTGTTTATTGCACATTCCATTTGGTAGTAAGTGTAAATGTCATGTTTTCGGGATAAGGACGAGTTTGTGCGACTAATCATGGTCGTCAGATGGGGCACGTTGAATTTCTGATGGGTATTCGAAAAGAAAAAGATGCCAATTGCAATTAGAATTCGAGTTATAGCTAAATTGGCAAAAAACGTTGCATACACCAGGGCGGTGCACACTTTTCATCACATTTTAATGCAAGGATGCCACAATTTGTGAGTTATATTTTGCATTAAAACAGCGTCTACTCAGCTTAGGCTGTCCAATTAAAGATGCCGAATGACCACTCTCAACGTGTAGAGTTACAATGAGTCCAGATATTGCCAGAAATGTACTATCGCATTTCTATAGCTCTGTGCTGGGTCGAATCTGATTTTTTTTACCGTCCCAAACTTTGCAAACAAGCCAGACAAGAATGGGGAAGCAGCCTTTCGACAAAAGTATGTACAGGTGGGACTGTTCTGGCGAGTTAAATCGATTAATCACAGATTTGGTATTTCTTGGACGGATCTGGATCTAGATCTAGACAAATCTGATAAAATTTATCCGTACTTATCCCATTTGTAGGGAAACTACATAAGTGAGCTTTAAGGCCTTTAAGACGCTTCATAAACCCCAAAATTGATTCCGGGTCTTCATAAATCCTAAGTTGCATCTGCAAAAGTCTACATCAATACGTAACAAAAGTAGGTAGTATATGCAATGCAGTCATATATACTGCCCATTAATAGCTTTTTCGCCAGCGACAAATGTTTAGCTAAGACACTTACCAATTGCTTTGTAAGCTTACGCAGTCTGTTCTCGGAATACTTTATCTTTGGTTCGCATACTAAATGACAAAGCTAGTCCAGTGATATAATCCGGTTGGTTTTACTTACTCGCTTAGCCAGAACAACCACCATTCGTGTAAGTATATAAACCAAAAAAAATGCTACACCCGTGGTAAGCGTTCGTTTTAAGAAAAATGAGAACTAGTTGTTTCTAGGCGTATATCTCTGAAGGTTCACAAGGAATCTACTTGCGGGAGTCCAAAGATAGTCACTCCAAACAGAATATTTGATGAAGTATCAAAGACAAAAACCTATTCCAACATGGTTTGGGCATAAAGTAAACCAACACCTTCTTATTCTCTACCCCGATTTATTAATAAATTTATTTGTGGTTTTGGACTGCCTACATCTCCTCCGACTTGCAGCACTTTAATTAGCTAAGTCGCGAACCACGACAATGCTCATTTTGGCACAATGCACAGCCCGCGGCATTCATATCACCTATTAAAGGAATTATTCTAATAGATCTTTAACTATATAAACTCAGATATAACCAGTTAATATTATAATAAAATAAAAAGTTTTTTCAACTGTATTACCCTGCCCACAAGCTACAGCCCTCCACGCGACATGACGTGCACGTTCCACAACGAAAAGCATCAACTTTTTCATGGTTACCGATGGAGACGATGAGCTCCATACTGACATCTGACAAAGTGACATTTTCAACTTTGATGTGGTAGCATACTTTGAGATTTTCCTTTCCATATACCTCCCACCACGACTGGATCAGTTTATCAAATCCTTTGAACAGCTGAAATTCAGGGGAATCACTTTGATTCCCTTACATCGACAACCGTGCTGAACGAATGGAGTATTAAGTATCATGTTTACATGCAAATCCGTCAACGACAGAGTGCAGCTTTCCGCTTTCCTTCACATCGTTAGACACACCACGAACACGTTCGCATTTGTGGCTCTAAGCGGTGGTATAACCAGGAAAAGGTAACTAAATATGTCATCTGCTCCTTAAACTGCACTATATCTAACCATTATAGATATTTAATAGCTGACTGCATATGGCGAACTAGCACAGGAGCACACACATTCCACTTGCACGTCCTTTGCCAGTCTTTTATTAGGTAGCCGGAAAACACACACACACAAGTGTGTTGGGAAACCAAGAGTCCATAGAGTGAGTGAAAATGTCAATTAAATTTAATTGAAATCTTATCTATCTGCCGGTTGTTTGGCAATCGCTATCCTTACCCACAGCCATGGCAGATGGCTCTAGATCGTCACGGCAATCAAAAAATTAATAAGACAGGCGAAGACTACAACGCCTGGGAGCGCCCAACACATATATACGAGTATCGAGGTTGTTGGGATGGATGGATGTCATTTTTCAGATAATATTGGCCAGGAAATTGTTATTTTTACAGTGAGTTGCAAGCTGGCACAGCTTAACCGATTAATTATAAAAAAAAAACCTTTACAAATACGTCAGTACGTCATCACCCCGCCCACTGTGATAGATGGGTGTGTCAACGAAGTCTTCACTCGAGATTTGCGACACTAATGCGATATTTATGCGAAGGGCCGACATGACCACCCAGATTATGGCATTTATCCTCGTACAACATGCTCTATTTGTGGGCATACAAACAAAAGGACATTCACACGAGTCGATGGAGCGAGAAAATATTTTTGCTAGCATGTATTCTTATTTTCCTTTTTTTTTTTGGTTGGGTGGCGATGATATATTCAATGATTTTGAATACCCATTTGGAAAGGATTTCCCTGCGGGTGTTTTACCGTTGACAGACGGCAGTCGTAGGGTTGCCAAGTGAGGGGCGATAAAATGGAGCTGTGACTGACTACCTACAATATTTTTGCAAGTCACATTGTGGCCAAAACTCTGTTCGCTGAGCAGATCTCGGTTAAAGTTTTGCATTGTTGCCTTGAAGATCAGTTTCCACAGAAGATCATTGGTATAAAATTTTGCGAGGATCACTATTGTGGACCGTTTATATGAAATCCATATCAAGATCACTGAAAATTTGTTATGTTCCGCGCCTGATCATTTGTTGGGAATGATCAGTTCGGGATCTTTTGAGTTATATCGAGGAAGATCAGTGCTTTGTCTGTCAAAAATTTGTATCCGCATAATTTGCTATATAGATCGTTTCAAATCTGTGTTGATGGTTGCCTTAATCTCCTTAATTAGCTGTTAGAAATCGTTCGAATTTTGGACAAATTTTAAATATTTAAGATCACTTGAAGACGACCACTTGAGTTCGAGTTCTATTTGGAGTTACTAAATGGAACGTTTACACTGAAATAAATAAAATTAAATTAAAATCAGTTCGTGTTGAGGATCGGTTTTAAAAGATCAGCAATTTGGATGGCAATTTGATGTTTCAGTGATCCGTTTTCATAGAAGATCAGTTCTAGAGTAGAGCAATGCTCAATGGTAATATAGCCTCGGCATTTTAACTTAAGAGTATAGAAATCAAAATTTTAATGATGATCACTTTTGCGCAGAAGGTCAGCACCTGAACACCAAAAAAGTTGAGTTATATATTTAAACCAAGACCAATTGGGGATTATTTGTTATCTGGGTTTACTTTTCGTAGACCTTCAGTTTCAGAAGGTCGAAATGATTACGATCAAGGAGGATCAGTTTTCATAGAAAAGATCGGTTTGTGATAAAGTCATGGATGAGATCGAAGTTTGAAAAAAAAATCATTAACATAAATCTCACTATTCGCTTGTGATGATCGCTCGCTGAAGATCAGTTGAAAAAAAAAGAGCAACACTCAGCAGAACTGTAGATGTGTCAAGTATGTTGAGGAAATAATTGTTCTGCAAATATATTTGGCGGAAGTGATCATCAGTCAAAATAGTCTCGATCTTGAAGTTTCGATCACCCGATCACCAGTACTGTATAGGAGATAGTCGGTATGAAATTCCTTATCCGATGTAGATCGCTAGTAGATAGTCAAGATAAGACCGATGGCAAAGAAGATGCCTTGCAATATGAACGATCATCTGTATTGCAGAAGCTTCATCCATTGAAGGGAATCAAAAGCTTTTTAAATTGATCGGGCTTGGTAAATTGTTTAGAGAAACCTATATCTTTCGGACACAGTAATTGTCAACAAAATGATTTACTACTGGATGTACTCAACGTCTACACCGATAGTTCGGAACAATAGCGTTTGGCTACATTCACGGCGCAAATGAACCATAAACAAGATACGTCTACTTTGAACTTTGATATATAGTTCCTCACCAACGCCTTCATTTACCTGCCTGATCAGTTTAAGTGGATCAGCTGTAGTGAAATGGCAGCGAGCCTTCATTGGGAGGCTGTATGGACTCGATATACGAGACAGGCTTGAGATCTTCATAATAAGTTGAACTACATATTGGGAATGAAAGATCCGTGATCGTTGTAGATCAAAATTTTATATCTTATTCTTCATAGTTTTTTTCTTTCAAAAAGGTTAAAGAAACCCTGTGGAGGATCAGTTCAATGGTGGGATATGAGTTGCGACGAAAAATTTAAGTTAAAAGGGATCGGTCGTAGTTATTCAAGAAAGATCATTGTGGCCATTTTTTGTACTGGGTGAAGACGCACTTGCTGATTGGTTCATCGGAATGACTAGAAGAGCTTAAGATATGTAGTTGAACCACCTCTTTAGTAGCCACTTAGGAGGATCAGGTATTTGATGATCGAAGATACTGAAAGAGGATCATTACAGCGATTAAATTGATCTTCAGCTTATACCCCTAAATGAAAACGAATCATATGGACTGATAGAGTTTAATCGTACCAATCGTAGGCTAAGGCTAATGGCGAATAGCTCTAGTAGGTCGACCGTAGTCACTACAAACTGCAGCAACAATCCAAGTGTTTGAATCAGCAGAGATGCCGATAAATAAGCTGATAGATTTATTTAGTTAATTTAGTTCATTTATTTATGCATAGCTTACACATTAAGATAACAATGATCTTATAAACTAGTGCAAGGCTTAAATATAATTCAAAAAGATCAGTTGTTTTAAATATAAATAGGTTGGGTTAAAATTGACTGCCAGCTACAAGAGCCAGCACACTTAGCCCAGTAGAAAGTAAGTTGCAGCTAAGGGAGATCTTCGTATCGACATTTTAAAGAAAGATCAGCTTTAGAAACTGTTGAGAGGAACATAGCGATTGACTGACAATCAGATCAGTCAAACTAATCGCTATAACTAAAAAAAGAAGGCGCCGTTCGATCGGTCGTAGCTATAAGGAAGATCAATTGGCCGAGTAAAGTGGGAACAATTAAACGAAAGAGAACAGATTTGTAGTTAGCAGATAAAAGATCAGTCCCGTCAATCGCAAATATTAAAAGGAGACAAGCATAATCATTAGAAGTAACTTCAGACTAGTCAAAGTAGTGATCGATATAAGGCTGCTCGCATATTGGAGACACATATGATGGAGAAACAGCAGCGGAACTAGATGTAGATCACTTGCAGTTACCCTGATTGGTAAGCAGTGAATTAAATGGCGGGACCTTGTTGTTCAGCGGTCATACGACTTTTTAAGTTCAGGGGGAGATGCGCTTGCCAATACGGGCCATTATCTTGCATCATGAATTATACTGAATACTTTTCAGGAGCAATAATTTTAAACGATTGAAAGAGCACAGTGACTCATTGATCAGTTCTCTGGTTGAACATCGTGAAATGCTTTTTATTGGACAACAAGGTTCTGTGACAAAACAACGAATTGGCTTGGCATTGGCAGACTAGTGATCACAATAGAAAGGCGAAGTATCTTTGGTTTGAGAAATACTTTGCATGGAGTATGATGACCAATTGTTATATAGAACTGCGAAAAGAAATGTCTAAAAAATAGTAAAAGATCGGTTGTCCCGTGACGTCGAAAGTACTTGAATTAAATATTGAAAGATCAGTACTGCTATTTCTGTGGATTTGGATTGTGGAATATGGAGTGAAATTGAAGAGCTAATGGAATCAGGTTAGAATAAATGAGTTGTCGCCTAAAATCTAAAATCTGTGCTAATGGGTGATCGTCTGTGAAGATCGATCACGGTAGATCACAGAAAATTCACATTTGCCTCTAAAGATAAGTTGTACTAAACAGCTATCCCTGGCTATCAGTTTTGCATAATGAAATGAAGACTATCATCGTGAGTGAATGAGTGGCAGCCATAAACCAGCAGGTCTCCATTATTCTTTCCCGCAACCGAAGCTAAAGTGCTATTTGGTAACCCTTAACCCCAAATTGACCCAAAAAATAGCAGCATGTACACACAAAGGGAGACAAAAGAAAAGAGAAAATAAAACTCCCCAAGAAAATAAGATGAATAAGATGTCCCATCCATCCAGACAATAAATCCGAAATCTCTGCGGTGGATAACGAGTGATGATAAAAACCCTACAATAAAACTTAATCAACTTTTGGTTGAATGAATCAATAGACACAGGCGCACACGAGTGAACATGTGTGTGTGTGTGTGTGTGGTTAGCAGGAGTTCCCATATATATTTGTATCTTTGACCTATATTCGTAGGGATATTGTTTCAATCTCATATAGTGTTTACCCGGCCCCTCATAGCCATACACAGTCACACCGACTATACGAAGCCAGACACAATTCCTTTTGTCGTCGTCGTCATAGTCCCTATTTATCCAAGAGAGGAGTTAACAATGTATACAAAGAAAGAATTGTTACTTTTGGGGTTTTATTGCCGCCCCAAGGCACTGTGCACACTCCATTTGATTCGGTTTAATAAATGTTCCCACTGGTACTGCCGCTGTTATATTGCCTCAATTCAATCGCATTTGGGGACAAATTACACGCACCACATGAGGGCCATATAACCAAATAAACGGACGAAGTGGAAAAAAAAACAGAAATAAACCAACCTTCCCATGAACAAAATAATTAATTTGTATCCGCCCGAACCCGAACCCATATGCTATCGCGCGCTATCTGACATCTGGATGGCTGCTGATGCGAAACTATTACTTTCATTGTGTGTATAGTGCATCTCATCAATTTTAAAATTAAATTAATTAGCACTCAGTTAAGCAGTTAAATAGTGGAAGCATCAGTGAAAGTTATTTGGCTCAGGCGTGGCCAGTCCGTCGTTACCTCGTAATCAGATCAGGCGTGCGTTAAATAAACGAAATTAAAAAATATTCAATTACAGGCCTGGTAAATAAAGTGCAGCCACAACAGAGCACCGCAACTGTCAACTGTCAGTTTGTTGATAAGCGCGTTCGATTTTTTTTTTCTTTTGTTTGCCTCTACCAATTTATTTTATTTGCATTTGCACTTTGTGCACAATTGTTGTAAGCCTTTTGAACTATAAATGTTGCTAAAAAAAAAATAATTAATTGGTCAGGGGAATTAGTAAATAATCAATTAATTTGCACTTATCTGGTGACAGGTGCGAGTTTGGCATTACTGCTTGTCAAATTTTGTTTTTATTGGTTATTCAAGAGGCGATTGGTTTGTGCAAATTTAAATTTTAAACGGACCTCAACGGGATCTGCTATAGTCGGTCGAATGTGGTTGATGAAACTGGTGGCGACATCCCTATACAACCTGATTTGACAAGCTAGGACTGGGGTCTCTATGGGCCTGTCACGTCAACTATCTATTTTTTATTTGCTTAACGTCAGTCGCAATCGGATACTGAGAACGCCTGAAAATATACTCTTCAAAAAGAGTGGTTGGCTTGGAATTATCAATACTTCACTGCCGTTGTTGGGTAGATTTATAAGGCGTTCTAAAAACGATGCTCTCTATTGCTCTGCAACTAGAAGCGGCGGCATTCGCTTGGACTCGAAAAAAAAAAAAAAAAATTTTAAATAGGTATTAGGCGCAACAGTGTGATGCGATTAGTTTTATGTTTTGAAAATGAAAGGGTAGAGTAATTTATGAAACCAGAGAATATTTATAAGCCTGTGTTCCTTATTAAGATATTTTAAAACATAAAAGGTCTTAACAGAGATAGTTAGTGCTCGACGCCTGACGATCAGTAGCTACCCTCAGGTCTCGAAATCAAAGTCATATGTATGTATTTTTGAAGCAATTTGAATAAACGCAGTTCTTTTGTGTCCATTGCAGATTTTTAAAATCCAGCGAGCAGAGTAAGAGACAGGTCAGGGCTTCTGTAAGGTGTGGTAAGCATCGAATGAGGTCTTGAGACGTTCTTGCGGGCTTGCGTTAATTGTTATAATATGGTTGCAAGACTTGGTGAATTGTAGGGGAAAAATCGTTTTTAACCTCCAAAGAGAATATGAAAAATTGCTTGTATAAGCTTTCAACTTCACTCGTCTTGAGTGTTGAATCTTACTGTGATGGGTTGTCAAATAAATAGATCACGGCTCTAAGGTTCCAAAAAATATATGCAATCGTTGTATTACTTGTGTGACTCACAGAGACCGTACAAGGAACACCAGACTACATGAGTACTCAAGCTGGAGCAACTAAATATCCGGGCGGAGCTGTCCATGTTTCGATTATTTGCTCACGGTAAATGCATTAAACAATAGCGGCTTGTGCCTTGTGCGGTCTGCCAGAGAACCGTCGGTATTTCCACAGAAAAGAGTAGTTCCCGACAGTGAGAACAGAAAGTGCTCCTAGATGAGCACTACTCAGAAAGCAAAAACGTAGTGTCTAGGCAAGAGGACCCGTAAACAGGTCAACACGGAAATTTATTATTATTTTATTTTTCAGTATTCTCAGACATAAAATATACACAATTTTGTTTTAACTAAGATCAAGTTTATATAAATAAGAAGAGAATATAGTTAGAGACATTAATATTTCATATGAAACAGAGATTATGTCACTTCAAAACAGACAAAAGTGTCTTCTTGTAGTTGAGTTTACAAAGTTTGTGTTGAATTTTCTAAATAACTATTTCCGGACAATTTTGGAAACGAAGACGGGGTTGGGGTCAAAATTCGGTATGGGTCGAATTTCTTTTACAAAATTATGCTTTCCAAATTCTGCAAATATAATAAAAAACGGTTTGGAAAATATTCAATAGGTATCGCATTTTTTAAAAGTTTCCAAACCTTTTCTTATTGCTGGCAAAATTTTGTAAATCAAAAATTTTTTTTTTTTTTTTAATTTTTTAATAAATTTAAATTTTTCTTTTATCAAATAAATTGTAATTTTCTTTTTATTTAATTTTTTTATTTTTTTTTACTTTTAATTCAATTTTTGTTTCTTCATTTTTAACTTTCTCCATTACGTAGTATAGCCTAGTATCATGCTCGCGCTAAATGTTAGCGCCCCTAGTCTTCACTTCGTTTCTCCACACCAAAGATAAATGGTCGCTAAATTATTATTAAACATGATATAGATGGGACAAAAGTTATATGGTTATGAACCATGAGTACCATGACAGACATCAGTAAACGTAATTTTGATAGAAGTTTGACATTTAACTTCGGACAGATTTAACTTGATCGTACGCAGGTACAATATACTATTCCACGACTCGTTAGCAACCTTTAAGCCCTCTTCTAGAAGGTGACTGCAAAGGATCATGCGGTCAATCACTGGTGTCAGTTACGTGGAGGTTGATGTCCTTGGGAGCCGATAATGATCACAAAAGTTGTAAAACTCTGTGTTGAACTTGCTCTTGATCGTGTCGGCTTGCGTGTTTATAAGAAGAAAAAAGTTGGCCTCACAACCAAAGTTTTGGGTGAGTTTATAATTTTTGGGACGATTGGAATGAATCTACAATTTCATGCCGAGTCCAAACGGCCAATTGAGAAACTGCTGTACTACAGTTTAATAATCTCGAACGTTTGTCAGAACTTCGTGAAAGGTGGCACAGCGGAAAATACTTTAAGATGGAACTTTTTTTTTTTTTTGAGATCGAACATGCGAATCCTCGCTTATTAGTCCAACACACTTACCACTAAGCCACTGCGCCTAGAATGTTCTCTATCCATTCGACGGGCATTTTATGTGTTCATAAAATTTGCCACCGGAACCTGCATCAATGATCATCGATCACGCCCCAGGTTTTGTTGCGTAGCTTTGAGTTATATTGCAGAATTCGTTCCATGCTCTGACCAGATATGATTTGCCTTTATATCAACGACTCATTCTACCTTCTTCTTCTGAATGAGCAGCACGACTTCTTCACAATGACGCCTTTCTCGCAGTGCACTCAGATATCTTCCACTGATCTTACTCTTTCTTCAGTATATAAAGATGATGCTGCTTCCAAGATATCTTTGCTATTTTGATTAGGGACAACTGATCTCAAGCTCTATTTTCTATCATTTCAGGTAAAAGGCATGATCAAATCTCCACGTCATAATCCACATAGCTGCCCGTGGATCACTGTGATCGCTGTCGATTTTTCATTGGTAAAAGTTGGCGATTCAACCAAACGAAATCTCGAGACCGATTTCCAAAAGTTGGAGTGGTATTTGTAAAGCCAAAACTGTGAAAAAATACCCGCGCTTAAGACTGCGAAAATTAATCACCCAGCTGGCCTTAGGTTCAATGGAATCTGTTTCCAAATGCATTCAGCCTCCCGTTCCCCCAACTAAGTGGGCACATACCGAACCCCAGTAATGGCACACCTTTCATAAGCTTTACAGTTCCTCACCGTTCTTACATTCCGCCGCCAAACGGATCGTCTTTAAACGAACCGAACAAACGACACTTGGGAGGATCAGTCGTCGTCTCGTGACTATCTGACATTTAACTGTTTCTCGTGATGCACCCAACAACTGCAGCCATCACCGTTGCGCCAGCACTCTCAGTGTCTGTAATGGAAACTATTATAACAACGGAGATGATGGTGATGGTGATGATGATGACGATGGTGATGATGATGATGATAACGACGGTGATGACGACGACGACGATCTCACTTTGCATTTGATACACGTCTGCCTGTCTGTCTGTCTGTTTGGCTATCATTTGTGTTTCTTTGTTCATCTGCATTTCGAAAGTTCCCTTCAACCGAAGTGAAAACATCCATTCAAATCGAAAGTATCTCAAACATTTTATCGGTATACGACCTTTGGCTTATATTCGTACATATGGTAGCATGCTCGTGTTTCGTATCTTTTAACCAAAGTCGACCTTAATGCACCCGGCTTTACATCTATGGGGCGGAGAGACCTCATGTGGAAGACCCAAATACATGATAGGAACTCTTTGGATGCATTTGGTTTTGTATATCTCTATGCCTCGATATAACAGTCACCGACTCTTCGCCTTCGATTGGCATATATGTTCTCAATTGGAATTCCCTAAATACGCTTCAATCGGTTTGTTTGGGCGGTCATTGGGGGCTGGTGCCGATGCAATCGCTGTGGATGTGCATTAAATATTTAATCGCTCGGGTGAAAGATACCCCACAACTAATTGAATTCGACACGCAGACGGACACACTTACGGGATATGCTAGAGCTGTGGTCTTGTTAGGTCGAGTAGGACCGTCCGGGGATTGAATGAAAGCTTGCTCTAGTGGGTAATTATATGTTGCCGTGATGGAGCAGATTTTTTTTTCTCCCCCCTTTTTCCTATTTTTATTTTCTTTGCAAAGGTTCCTCACTTGTTATAGATACTCGTTAAGCTGTTTGCATTGTAAAATGGGAAAATGGGAAAATAACGAAACCGTAATTATATGCCGCAGCACGATGCACGAATTTTCCTGAATGCATTTTTATAGATAAAATTTGAAGCGAAAAATTGTGTGGAGTGGAAGTTTTTGTTAAGCAGTTCGAGTGTACGGTTAGGGTTACTGCCGGCAGAACAACTCACAAATGGGGAATGCACTCTCAAGTTGGCGATGTAATTTGAGTTGAAATGAGGGAATTTCAACAATCGATCGGCCGTTGGGAGCACCCGCATGGTAAGTGCGGGGTTTTTGTTGTGAAGAGTGCGCGCAACTATTGTGTTTGGTGTGTATCAAAAGGAGGGCGGTGGGAGCTTGCTATGGTGTACTTATGGTGGTAATGCCCTGTGGGCTTAGGAAGTCATCCAGGTGTTTATCTTTGACCGGGGGCACCAATTAGTAGAGCTGAGATTGACCTTGTGTCTTATGTGCTAGTAAATAATGGAACTTTTTGTGCGTCAAAAGTAAGGACTACCACCTAAACTGAGTTTTTACAGCGGAAACTTACGAACTTCTGCAAGGCTGGACAGCAATGAACTCACCTGTAAAGAGGAAGAAAAATATTTTGTTAATAAGACGAACCAAATTGGAAATTAAAATGTCAAGGAAGTCATTAAAAAGTTCGTGTACGGTATTACAAAGAAAAATATAAAAGCGCAAGCTTTGGAGCTAGCGCTGTTATTTTTTTAAGATTAACTTGTGCATTTATGCTTACTGGTTAATAAATAATAATAATAATAGTAATAAATAAAAGCGCAAATGCATGTTGCCCACACAACTCGTTCTCGGCTCTTTAAGCTTTTCAAACTTTTTAAATAACGCTCATCAAATGCACACAGTGTAACGTAGTTGGAGCAACCACTTCTTTTACGCCACTTCTTCATAAATGGGTCTCTGAACTGCGGTTTGATTTGTGACCGCTTGAAAAATAAGTAGAACTATAGTAGCTCAACAACATCTGATCTATTGTTTGCCTTGATACTTCTCTGACCAGCAACTGGTTATACGTTGGTTTGGTGGATATCTATTGATTCTGAGCGTCAAGCTTGTCACTTTAAGGTCAAACATATACGAGTACTGGTGGCTGAGATTTTCTTTTTTACACAAAAACAAAAAAAAAAAAAAAACTTTCTAGAATGGAATTGGAGCTCGAATGATGTGAGATTCGCTTTCGACAAAATTATGACCAAGATTGTCCAGAACACCTCTAGAGGGTATATAAGTACTGGGACTAAATGGCATCCAGAGAACATTCCATTTTCGGTCATTTCATTGTTTTCCTTTTCCTCAAACTGAATTTAAAGCGTCATATGGTCATATTTAAGAAAACGGTCCCGAACTGTAAGCCCCCAAACTTTAGAGGGATTTAGGCTGGATACCTAGACACAGGCGGATAGAATTTTCGGACCCACACTTTTTTGAGTCCCTCGTCTTAATATCGAAATTGATTGACATGTCGAGTTCGAAATTATGTACGAATACAATGGGTCTCAACCTTCACTCGAATTTTGTAGGTCACAATATGAAATTTTGTATAGAAAATTCCCCCATTGTGAGTTTGAAAAATTTAGCTTGGGTACTTAAGAAGATTATAAGTACGGCGGAGTATATTTCTCTTACTACACAATCGAGAAAGTTAAAAATAAAGTACACGACGAGGGCGCACGAAACTTTCTTTTTCATCAAAAGTTTGGTTGGCCGTATAAATCTGAGAACCGATGCTAGGTAAAAGAAACGCAAGTTCTGGTTAAAGAGTGGCATTGAGTTTGAAAAATATATTTATGAAAAATATTGACTTTGGTTACATAGCTATTTTTGAGAAATAATTAAAGAACTGATTTATTCGAATTTTTTGCGAAAAACTAAGTACGGGATCTTATTTAAAACTAGCTGTGCCCGCAACTTCGTACGCTGCGTGAGACGGTGTAATTTCCAATAAAAGAGATTTGATCGTTTTCTCAACGGCATATTTGTTTAAAATCAACAGTCTAGCAAAAACAAAGCGGTGAACTTGTCAATGTGAAACAATAAATCAAACAAATCTATTTACCTTAAACACCAATTTAAGAAAATTAAATTCAGCAGTGTAAGTACTTAAGCTCCACTTCCTTACTGTAGGTATCAACGTAGGTAATATCAAAACAACCACTTAAGCAAAAGCCTGAAGGGAAATTTGTATCTGCACCAAAAATACTGAAATCAAACAACAAAATTCACCTATATCGTCTTTACTTCTTGAATTCTTCAATTCTTTACTGTAGGTATCAGCGTAGGTACTACTATAACCATTAAAACAAAAACCTTGAACTCAATTTCTATATACACCACCATACGTGCATCAGCGCACGTCATCAGCCACCTGCGCATTCCCTCAGAAATACATTGTCGCTGTTGGTTACATACACATTCACGTCGCATACTTCTCTTTCGTTTCACTTAATTTGGAGAAAACACCACGCAGTTTTTTTTTTCATATGAACGCGCTTGTGCGATGTGCGCCACCAAACAACCCCAAAGCAGAACAACGATCAAGAGCCGCGGCTGCTGATAATATTCGATTTGAGAAAATAAATTTATTTATTTCATGTTAGATTTTAGGCTGTAGCTCAGCTTCTAGAGGACATAGAAAGCTGATTGATGGCTTGAAATATCTATAATAGTGTTGGCTCTGCTAAGTATCTTGTTTTGTTTGCGTTGATTAAGAATTGTTTGAGTAATGGCGAGTAAAAGGCAGTAAAGTCAGAAAAAAAAACACATTTTGGTCAAAAGCTCAAAAAAAAAAAAAAAAAAATAGGCATGGCAATGAAAGGAATAGCCTATGTCCTTCTCAGAATCTTAAGGAACATTTCAAAAAAAGTTTCATCGATATCTGTGCAGTAGATTTCACGCCATTAGGTAACAAAGAAAATGCCTACAGTTTTATTATATGTATAGATACTTGTATTATCTTTAAACTTGGCACTGCCAAGTCAAAAAACATCTCATGACTATGGGAATAATACAAAATAACACTTGCAGACTATGCAACGAGGACGAAGAATCAGCAGAACACATACTGTGTCACTGTGAATGTCTAGTCAGATTTCGTCAAAACCACCTAGGTAAACCTTACCTTGGGGCAGAGGACATATCTGACAGCGCGCTCAAAGATCTACTAGGATTCATAACTAAGTCCAGTATCATGAGCGAGCTCTAAGTGGAGGAAATCACAATAGGCCCACTCTTTTTTTTTCCAAATTTGGCAGGCAAGTACCAAATGTTGCGCAACGTTTGCAAAATAATGTTGCTACTACTTTGCTGAAAACTGAGTATAAGTTATTGTTCGGGATGTAGGCTATACTTGGTTATTAAAGTTTTGTCGAAATCGAAAATGGGGTTTTCGAGATATGAGCAGTTTTTAAAATTAGCTTTTTCGGTGATTCGAATTGAAAATTAAGGACGCAATAATTTTGAGAATATTACTTTTATTCTAAGCTTGTATTTTGGTAAAAATCGTTACTGCCGTTTTCAAGTAAACTAAAGAAAACCAAATTTAAAAAGAAATTACGTTTTTCAAAAATTGATTGTACGATAATACAGACAAAAGCTGAGTTTGCTATTAAGTTAGAAATGAGAACATTACCTTAGAAATGAATTTTTGTTATAATCGTATGGACCGTTTTCGATTTATGTTCAAAAAAAAATTGGTGCGACTGTATCCAACAGTTCCGAAATATGTGTATGTGTAAACACCATGCGTGCGGTACGTGTGTGGCTTGATACACGTTATTGAGAAAAGAGGGAATTGTAATAACCGTATTCTTGACATATTATGAAATAACAATAATTTTTTCGTTCTGTGCTAGTTTCGGTAGAATAGATACAATCGGAATGTGGTAGCTGAAGTAAGATATGTACATTCGAGACTGCAATCTATCTACATTACGCTGGAAGACAGCATCGATGGTTGTTCCATATCGTGTTGTTGAAATTTTCCGATTGGAGTTCACTTAGATGTTTACACATCAACAAACACTCCTAACATATGCAGTGGAAAACACCCGTTTGCATTTCCATCCCCGCAAGTTAAATGACATCAACTGTTATACAGTAAATGAAAGTGTCATTGGAATTTCATTCGGCTTGCATTGCATATTGTAGAGGTGCTGGTCTACGACATTTTTGTTAGTTGTTGTCCATCTGTGATGTCTGCGTGCCTGGTAATTCACGAAAGATTTGGCACCGAATTTCCTCGAGATGTCTGTCACAGGGAAGAAATGTGAGACCATCATATATGAAAACCATGCTTTATTTCACATCAACAAAAAGCTGAAGTTAATATGCCCCAGCTCATAAATGTATGCAATGATAAAAACGTATGCAATGATAAAACACAGTGACGCATTTCCGTCCCCGCAAGTTAAATGTGTGGAATTACTCCACCAGATTCCAACAACGCGCGCTTAGATGTTTACACATCAAAAAACACTGAGTACGCAGTCATGTTAAGCTCACCTACTCAAGCTTGAAAATCAATTTTGGTTGAAATCGTTAGAGCCGTTTTCGAGCAAATCAAACTGGTACGAAAATTTTGTATGGGAAGTACCATTGATATTGAGGTTACGTTGCTGAAACAAAAAAAGCCCCGAACTGTAAGCCCACAAACTCCAAATCCGAAGTTTGAACCAAATCCGGGCAGCCGTTTAGGCTGTAGGCCAGAATTTTCCGACCCGATTTTTTGAGTTCCTCTATCATCCTTATGCCAGAATTGATTAACATCTCGAGTTCGAAATTTTGTAAGTACATAATATTTTTCTCTTACTACGTAATCGAGAAAGTTAAAAATATATAAAATGCCAGCATGCTTTAGTGTCGCACTCTTGTGGTCGATACATGAAGTCGGTCTTATTTATTTGAGTTCTAAATTTGAATTTTTAAATTTCACGGTATACACTTGCGCGTCAAAAACCAATCAACTCTGCACGTCTTCCCACATTCATATTCCCCGCCAAAATCAACTGCTGGTGACCTTTTTCGCCGAAACAGAAATCACCCATTTCAATGGGATAACCAACCCGCACATTAAAAGATACAAAAACTTTGCAATCGAAGAAAAATTCCTCGCGCAAATAGCCCCCAATCCCCATTCCCCATAAGCACTCCATGAACCTCTAACGACATGGGTGGGGGACATACCCGTAGTTTTTTACCCGCAGTCAAAGTGAGGCAAGCCTTTCAATATTCCAATCACTGAAATGTCAGATTTAATCTGAGTAATTTCTGGCTCCCATTTCGTTTCCACATTCCCAACACAACCATTACCTTGGTCACGACGACAACGTTAACGATATCACCCGCGCAACCAGAAACCGAACGAATTTTTTTGCTCGACTCGATCATTAGAACGGAGATTTATAAATGCCTGGGCGGACACAATACGCGCCAGCAAAGTAAACACGGAACCCAGCGATACTAATTCAACTCATTGTTGCCATATATACACAGCACATTCATTCATCAGTCTACGAAGTCGTATACCATGCCGTGTATCATAGCGTAGCCGCGATCCTTTCTCCAAATAATGTGCGCACCAGCACTT
This sequence comes from Cheilosia urbana, assembly GCA_946477585.1. Taxonomy (NCBI): domain Eukaryota; kingdom Metazoa; phylum Arthropoda; class Insecta; order Diptera; family Syrphidae; genus Cheilosia; species Cheilosia urbana. Next base: position 27,367,756 of record OX297853.1, read on the forward strand.
GAAAGTCAAGACCAACTCGATGCCGTGGATGGCACGGTGTTGCTGTCGACAAAGGAGTGCGCGGGCGGACCCCCAGTGCACACACAAAAGAGATGACGGGTGAATGCGCGCTGCGAATTCCTTTCAAAATTAGGCACCATTAAGTTAAACATGAGCGTTCACGACCTCCCCTTTAGCGAGTAATTTATCTTTGAGGGGTGGGCGTGTGTGTGTGAGCGCGAATTCCTATATCCTATCCACACCGGCTTCATCGTGCAAATTACGGTCGAGCTGTCATTGCAAAAGAATTTGTCACTCTCATTACGGGCGCTCACTCCAACTGGCGTTGCAAGTTACATCAGCGCGCGCCAGTGTCTGTCTTTTTGTGTGCTCTCCGAGCACTGTCATTGGAATTCGCTTAGAGTTTCAGGAACTCGCTGCCTCAGGTCATGTAATATACGCGCGTGGATTTACAAGCCACCTTGACGGAGATCTATAACAAACGCAGTGCCCTAGGTTCTCATGTAACTAGCTGGCAACAATGAATTGAGCTATGTGCACTGTAATACAGCTGGAAGGTGATACTGCCCGAAGTCAGAGGGAAACAACTGTACATTCTGGCGGAAGATTGTCGATGCAACGACTGTCGTTAAGTAATGGACTTGGGTCTTCCGAGCGAATGGGGATTTCTGGTGTCGGGTGTCTTCGCTGGTTGTCGTTCTCTGTCTGACGGCCGGCGGTGGCCAGATAAAAGTCTGTACATTTATGGGTCCCCTCATCCATAACTACGTAACCTGTCCGACTTTATGATGTGCTTTTGGTACAGAACTAAGGTCAGGAATGACAGGGCACTCACCGAGATTCTGAATTCTCCAGTGCAGTCGTTTTTTTTAAGTGTCCGGCGTTACTTATGTCACCGGTTGCGTGGTAAATTTGTCAGCTACGCGTATGACCGGTCCCAGTGTCAAGGATAGTTTCCTAATCATTTCCTTAAAGCTTAAGAAATAATTTGAAATGCAATTCTGAGGAAATGTATAAACGGAAACTCCACAAATCATAAGCCGGATTGCATTGAACTTAATAAATGCTTATAGCCAGTGGAATGCCAAGTTCCAATATCGGAAGGGGACGTGTATCATTTTTGCTGAATGACGAAATCAAGCCTTGAATAAATTAAAGCCGATGTGTGTACATTATAGTCAGGCACTACCCACTTACCCAACAACGAGGGTTCTCCAAACCGCTACTCCATGGTCATTTCCGACTTCCATGAACGTCATGTACCAGTGAGACAGATTTTGACTGCGAGTCGAAAAGAAAAGGCTAAGCATTGAAAAAGGAAAGCCATTTAACTCCCGCATAGGTATGAAGATTCGTCTCGTCTGCACACCTTTACCCATTCGATACAAAGCTTCATATGGGATTTGCTTGGTAGTGTCCAAAAGCAGCCGCCATACAGTTTCAGCCGAATAGTTTGGGCACCAACCGCTTTGGCAATGAAAACACCAAAATAAAGCCCAGCTTCAAACCAGTGCAACAAAAGAATCGATAAACCTCATTTACTCTGAGGAAAGGTTTGTAAAGGGCTCTGCGAAATAAGGCCCCAATGAAATAAGACCCCAAAAGAAAAATGGAATAAGGCCCAAAAAATTATCAGGAAACAACAACAACGATTTTTAATAGAATATGGGGTGTTATTTCCTTTTTTGGGGTCTTATTTCATAATGAAAGAAGAAATGAAATAAGTCCCCAAAATTATTTTTTTATTATTAATTGTTACCCTTCCGATATGGAATGCGTATGGGGGGGCCCCCCTGTAACCTCCCTGCTTGGGTTTACTGTTAGATTGCGGGGTGGGTGCGGGGTTGAGTATATAAAAAGTTCCTTTAATCTAAACTAGTTTATCCAATATCAACAATATTAAATGAAAAGTAGTTTTCATTATTTTTAATTTCATTATGAAATAACACCCCAAATTTGGGGCCTTATTTCCTACAGCCCTGTAAAGTACTAAGACATCAAATTAACCTCAAAGCTAGGATGATAAATAAACCTGTTTGGTGGAAAACACTGCAAAGCCTGCCAGCGGAAATAGCGAACAAGCTGTTTGCAATCGGAAAAGTGCCGATCGGCTGGAAATACTTAAACGCTACTTTAGATGTCTCGAGTTTGGGCACTTTCCAAGATCATGCAAAATCCCAAACGACCAAAAAAACGTTGTGTATACATAAGGTGCTGAGAAAATGGCTACAAATTAAAGGGCTTCAAAGCCACACCCAACTGGTTGCCCTGTAAAGCGAAAAGTTATGCATCTGAACTTAAAGCTAGTAGCAGAAGATGTCTGGCATTAAAATAAAAGCCGCAAAAGCTACAACTTCGAAAAATTGAATACCTTACAGCATAACAAATCGACTCAAACTCAAGACCTCCTAAAACGAACAATTCGTCAACTGAAGGTAGATGTGGCGGCTCTTTGTGCGCAGAATACGAACCTAACCTAACTGGAAACTACTGGGTAACTGACACCTCAAAAACGTCTGCAATTTAAGTTTTCGGAGATGACTCCACATACACACAGAAGGAACTGCTTAAGGACTTCTAAATATGTGGGCGCAGAGAAACGCTATTCATATACCTACGTATATAGCTGCATTATTGAACCTTGGTGTTTACTCTACTATGGACATTTGCGAGAGACTGCACGACTGGGTCACACGAAACTCTCTCTTTCATCAAAAGTTTGGTTGATTATTTTCCTATTTTATTAGTCAGATTTTAGTCTGACAAACGATGCTGGAAGGAATCGGTACTTACATAAAATAAAGGAAAAGAATTAGTGTCAAATAAAATGCACTTTTGGGTTTTTCATCCGACATGGCAGTATTAAATAAAAATGTGAGTTTTTATAAGTTGAAGCTCTCATTAACAGGTATCTGGGAGAGGGTTATAACGTTATAAGCACCTATCGTACTGTTATATAAGCTCTTACACTTTACAAGATTTTTGACTAAGTACGAGGAAGTTTCGGTTTTCTGATCTGTTAGGGCATGTTTATATTTCTGACTAGAATAGGTTAGTGACGCTGGTTTAAGATATGATTGGAACTAGGGTTCGTGATAGAAAGAATTCAGATTTTATGTTTCGAATTTTGGTTACGAGTTAAAAACGGAATATTCCGATGGAGGTGAGTGCTTATGTAATTAATTGGAATTATTTTAAGGTGTATATTCAAAGTATTGAGTTTTCAAAAAAAACATATCATGAGTACCGATCTGCTTTTGGGTAGTACTTTTTGAGAAATAATTAAAAAACGGGTTTAATCGAATTTTTTGAGAAAAACTAAGTAAGTCTTATTAAGAATACTGATATTATCTTTAATATGCATTTTGATAAAAATTGTTTGAGCGGTTTTTTGTAAAATTTGGCAGACAAAACAGTAGGTACCATATATTGCAATGTTTAGTTTGAAAAATACCATTGGTTAACTATTTGGCTAAAAACCGATTTTAAAGGATTGTTTGGGATGTAGGTAAGCATTACTTGGAATTTAAAGTTATATCGAAGTCGAAAATGGGGTTTTCGAGATATGAGCAGTTTTTAAAATCAGCGTTTTCGGTGATTCGAATTGAAAATTAAGAAAGCAATACTTTTGAGAATATTAATATTACTCTAAGTTTGTATTTTGGTCAAAATCGCTACTGCCGTATTCAGGTAAACTAAGAAAACTAAATTTTTAAAAAATTCCTTTTTTCAAAAATCCATTTTACGTTAGTACAGATAAAAACTGAGTTCGCCATTAAGTTAGAAATGACCGCATTATCTTAGAAATGAATTTTTCTTACAATCGTATGAACTGTTTTCGAGATATGTTCAGATTTCAAAAGTACCGTTATTCCATCTTTTAGTCAAAAACTAGGTCATAGTAACCTCACCTACTAAGGCTTAAATATTAATTTTGGTTAAAATCGTTAGAGCCGTTTTCGAACAAATCAAACTGGTACGAAATATTTTATATGGGAAGTACCTACCATTAATATTGAGCTTAGGTACCGTCGAAAAAAAAACGGCCTCGAACTGCAGGCCCACAAATTCCAAGTCCTAAATTTGAACTAAATACGGGCCACGGTTTAGACTTAAGGTCTCGGCACAGACGGACAGACAGGCATAATTTCGCACCCCACTTTTTTGAGTTGAGTTTGAAGTTCGAATTGATAAACATCTCGAAATCGAAACTTTGTACGAATACAATATCTTTCTGTTACTACGTATTCGAGAAAAAAAGAAACCCACCAACTTGACAAACGCACAAACTTTTTGCAATACTTAAGCCAACTCAATTTGCTGGCATCCACCCGCCATTCCCCCATTCAACGAGTATGTGCTGTGCTAATTGCCCTGGATCAACATCTTAGCAATCTACAAGAAAAATATTTCTTTTATCGCGCGCGTATCCCCGGTCGCTATACGGCTACCACAAAGTGTTTACACTTTTAAAAGGTCTTTTTTCTATAGCTGCCGAATGAAACACCCCCAAACAACTACATTACCACTTAAATCAAACTCCATACAAGCCATGCCATTAGAGATAGCATTCTCCCTAGTTAACCCAAATACTGTGCAGCACAGTGAATTCTTTACCGCTACGCTAAAATATAGATAAATGCAAGCTCCTTGTGCGACCACCCCACAAACAGCATTCACTAAATCAAACAGACAAATGAGATAGGTGCACAAAAGTGCACTTAAATGTCGCAAATTCTTTTGATATCCCGCTGCACTCTCTAATGGATTCTGAAACATTCCCCAGGATCTAGATATTCGCCGCCCACTTTGCCTTCAACTCCACGGGAGGGCGGCATGCCAGAGTGGGTGGCTGTTGTTGCAACAATAGCCGCAACGTGCATGAGAAATCTGTGAGGTTTTCATTTCCCGGGAAGAATGGAAAAATAGAAACGAAGAAAAAGAAGAAGGAGCTGGGAATCTGTTAAAACAACGGTCCAGTAGCGGCAGCGCTCCATGTGTCGGTGTCCTCAATTGCGCGCTCCTTGACTGTATGTATATATGGATGCAGCGCAGCTACAAAGATGATGGAGATGATGATGACGCTTGTTCCACCGCGGCTGGTGGTGTCGTTGATGATGACATGCTTGGCTCACTTATCAGGGGAACACTAAGCAAACGACACTTGCGGTCATGCATGGATGGGAGGCGCGTATCTTAGAGTGCATACTGAGGAACGCGTATCTGGTTGGGAGGGTGTTCCTTGTCATCTTTAGTTGGATTTTTTATCGGCCATGGGAAGAGGAGTTTTAAGGAAACTTGTAGCGACGTGCCACCACATAAGGGAGTCCTCACTGTGAAGGTGCAACTGTAGTATATACCTAACAATCCGAGCAAAATAGTATGTGGCAAATTTTGAACACGCAGCAGGATATACCAGAAGTGAAGAGATAGATGGAACATCGATGGATAGCTAATATGTTTGTTTTTTTCTCTGGGAAGACGGTAATAACTAATAAGCTACAATTGCCACTTGACACTTTTCATGTCAAATTTTGGCATGTCGACGTCATTATGACGTAAAAATTTGTCCTAAATTTGTCACTAAATTTGTCTGGTCACGCGGGCTGTCGCAACGCACTCTCACGAAATTAAATACAAGAGTGTGACCACCGGAATTTTATTAACGTCAGCATGTCAAAATTTGCCACGACAAAGAAACGTCTAATCGGAGCTTTATAGAAAAATCTGCAAAGTTGGGTTGTTTAGCTCAGAGGACGGAAAAATAGCTTCACCCAGTTCATCGCTTTCAATTTTCAGGGATCCCGGCAACCTCAGCACAGACAAGAACTGAAACTAAAGGGAGAAAAGGCTCAAAAAAGAGCTCCCTATGTGCGCAATCGAGAATGCAGCTTATACAAAATGCGAAAATCATATTAACTGTCGGGCTATACATTTTACAAATTCACAATGGTGAAATTTTTCATCTAATATAACCCATTGTGACCTATAAAATATTTAGTGTGAAGATTAAAAATGATAATTAGTAAGGTCCAATGTGAACCATTTTTTCCCGGCTTAGTAACTTGATGAGACGTAAAAATCCAGCATACTGTCGGACTGAAAAATTCACTTTGCTCAAAGGACTACTTAGACGCAAGTTTATCAGAAGAAGTCGAGGAAGGATGAAAGTAACAAAAGGCGCAGTAGCAGAATACTAAACAGGTCGAATTCAAAACCGCACTAGAGATAGATGCGAGAGAAAGAGACAGAGAGAGAGAGAGAGAGAGAGAGAGAGAGAGAGAGAGATAGGTCAATGCAGGAGTATGTATAACACGACAGGACCACATTGCCAACATCTCTAGATCTGCGTTTTCAAAGTTGTGTTCCAAATTTAGAGGAAAGTGGAACTTCAGCCCAGGCCAATCCTCCTACTCTATAAAGCATAGGTTAAGTAACGGCTTGAGTTTTGCTCCGATATATGGAGATTGACCCCAAAACATACATCAGACGCAAACAGTTCGACTACGTGGATATCCAGCACAAACTTTAAATTTAAAGCCGCTGGCACCCAAAAGGCAAGTCCCTGACAAAGCTTTTAACCATCAAGCTAGATATTCTGAGGAGGTTAGGAAATGCTATAAAAATATGAGCGCCGCACAAGGCAGACAGCAAGTGCTCAATCAAGCACAATGGACAAAAACTAATGACAGTGGAAAGGGTTGAAAACGTCGTGGACCTGTTAATACATCACCCTGCTAGACCTATCGATACGATACGTATCTAACGCAGCAGCAAGGTGTATCAACGTTTACTGAAAAAGATCTGATTTTGAAGTTCAGATACAAAATAAGACAGCCAAAATGCTGAAATCGAAGCTGTTAGGCCACTCTTCCATCCCCAAGTATAGAAGGCATGACAGTGAAGGTACACGAGCGCACATTACTTTTTTACTTGAAAGTTAATCATGCGACGGAAAACAAATGTGTTCGAAGGCTTTTACCAGGTCAAAGCTGTCTTAAGGTTGTTAATCCTCATAAGATCAGGAGAACACGATATTTCCGACCCCATTTCTCCGGAACGGCCTACCAAAAAATGCTGATTTAACGACTGACGGTTTTGCAATAGCTATGCCTGTATTTGACAGTCAATTTAATTGAATGTCGATCTGTGACGTTTCCGTTTTGTCATATGTATAATATTTGTCACAGCACTTTCATTCAATGAGTTTTTTTTTTTTTATCTGTCTTACCTAGTTGCGGTCAAGTTATTCTTTGACGTTTGTAACGCCACAAAGATGTCATAACAAATTTCGCTTTTGTTTCGATTGTCAGCGCTGTCAAACTGCGAAATTTCTGTTTTATTATATCAACCATATTTTCCACAACTAATTTTTGTCAAGGCGTAGGCGCAGTGGCTTAGTAGTTAGTGTGTTGAACTACTAAGCGAGGGCTCCCAGATTCGAATACCGCCAAAAACTCAAATTCAAACAAATTTATTTGTTTATTTATTTATTTAATTTTGGTCAAGTTGTAAATAATAGCTCTGTTGTTCTTAGCTGTCAATATGTGACGTTTGGGTTCTGTCACACCTATCATGTTTGTCATAGCTAGTTGGGAATACGTTTGAAATGGTAGCGATGTTATTCTTTAAAGTTTATGCTCACTAACTTAATGGTTGCGTTTAAAATGACAGTCCTTCTTATCTTTGACGTTTTTGTTCTCTCTTTCCTGGGATATGTCTCATATTCACAGCTCGAATCGTGGTTGAGTTTGAACTGACAGTCCCGCCAGTCTTTCACATTTTTATTCAGTTCAAGATGTCGCAACTAGTTTCGATTAAGTTTGAAACGCTAACGCTCTCAATAAGTGGCATTTGTGTTCTGTCATAGCTTTTATTAAAAAATCGGAAAAATTCGCGTTCTTTTGCAAAACGCTTCCCAACTTCTGGTGGTCAGTGGAGATTGTCTTGCAAAAGCTCACAAGAAGTAGTTATAGCTTAAAATTGCGTGTAAGGATTTAATTTATAATCGCGCAATGCTGTGCCCTGGATCAAACGGAGGTATTGCCTGCAAAGTGGTTAAGAGGCGAAACTCTCCAATTATTCGTAGTTGACAAAAGTTGGAGTCAAGTTAACCAATTTAATTTAAGGAAGTTCATACGTCCTCATAGTTCGTACAAGTAGTAATAAACAGAACTATTTCGCGTAGAACGTTTGCTGACTGAGCCCTGATAGGGTTAGACATGTCGACAGTTCTAGTGAAGAGATCGCGCATTCTTGTTTTGACAGCTAACCCAATACGTGGACTGTCAAATCACTTCTAAATGGCAACATTTTTGAAGGTATTTTTTTCCGACAGCTTGCTTTCTATTGTCGGCTTAAAGCAAAATTCTGCTCCCAGTTTTTTCCAATTTCGAAGGTCTTCGAAAATTAAATAATTGACACGTTACGTTGTTTATTAGGGAAGAAAACAGCTTCTGAAAGCATAAATCTCCGTAAGATATCACCACCGAGGCACGTTCTCAATCGAAGCAACCAAGGCAACGCCATAAGCTGGCACGTCAAACCAAAGCCGTGCAAGTGGACGCGCCAAGTGCCCTTAATTGCATTCGAAAGCCCTGCCCAGCAAGGAAGTAATTAAATTTAAACGAGAACAATCGAAACTAATGCTCACTCCAACCGCCGCCGGACACAATAATTATATACAACTCCTGGCTGTGACTCGAACTCAATAAGCTGTGCTTTGCATTTGCAATGGTCAAGCCCGACAATTGTTTGCGGCTGAGAAATGAATAGCTATACGCATTCTGGGCTGTCAATCAACTTGATTACCATTTAGATTGCAATATTGTTGCACTAATCTAATGCCAAGGTGTATTCACTTCCCTCATGTAAATGAAACCACATTTTGATTGATAATGAGTGAGCACAATTCCCGAGATTGTACCGACCGCATGCCAACATATCCGCATCCGCACTTGCCCTAAAACGTCTAATGCAATTTTGATTAACACACACCACACAAGGATATACTATACATATGCACCTCCCGTGTCGCGCAGTCAATCTATTCGCCTAAATGCTCCCCAAATAATATTTCGAATCGAGGACGATGACGTGACGTATGTATGTATGCGATGCGGGTATATCGTGCGACATGGTACCTTGTGCGACAATGACTAAAACGTTTGGAGGAATAGTGTCGCCAGGACAAGGTTCCAAAGCTGCAACAAATAGCTGATGATGTTAGTGGGACGCATAGTTGGGGATTGATTATCCAGCTGAAGCTGAACTGAGTAATCATCTGGTGCCTCGTACGGATATGAAAATGGAAACCCTTAGGATACATGACATTATGTAACTATGCGAACACTAGATCTTTAATTACATTAGATTCGAATATTTATCGAGATTAAATTGCATGCCCCAGTTACACATGCGATGGCAGTCGGGTATGAGTGCCGGTATAGGAGGTGCTACTGTGCCAAACAGCGTCTGTATGTGTGTGGTTGGCATTTGCATGAGCATAACCCCCCCTGATTATGGAAATTTCAGCGGGCGGGCGGCAATTGAAGCGGAAAATCGTAAATGGATCACATGCTTGATAGTCAATGATATAGAAAAGCTAGCGAAGAGCAACTGGCTGTTCGATTAACGCACTGTCATGTCGTTTCGGTGGAGTGTCAGTGCAGCCGAAAAGGGGGCTTCTTCGAAATCGATTTGAGTTGGGTTGAAGAGAGACTTTCATTTTTGTTGTCCCCCATTCCGAGGAGAACTCACTATCTGCAGATAGATCTAGGTCGAAATTCAATTTTACAGTTCGAAAATAACTACACTTTCGATATCGAAAAGGAAATATGTTCAATTTTTGGTTAAAATTCATTGCGCCAAATATGTACTAATAACAAATTTTTATCTCGACTTAAAATTTACGGAAGGTCACAATTGCGAAATTTGTATGGAAAATACAGCCACTGTGAACTAATTAAATTTAGAGTCGAAACTAGAACTGAAACGCACGCACGAAACTTCTGGGGAAAAAAAAAGATGGCGACATATATGTGTTGCAAGAAGGAAAAACCGCTAAAGTCAAATTTGAAAATTTTTGACTAGAGAATATTAATGTTTCGTTAAAAATTTAAATTTAAATTTAAATTTAATTTTGAGGATAAAGAGCTAGAAAAAATGTACACGGAAAGAACTGCAAAGTCACCAATTGTTGGAAGTTTCCTTATTTTATTAGGTTGGTATATGTAGCTAAAAATCTGAGAAGGAATGCTAGATAAAAGAAACTGTTCATGGAATATAAGAATAAAATAAACTTTTGGGTAACTAGTGAGTTTTTATAAGTTAAACTCCCAGTAAGAGGCAATTGTCGCTTTTTGTAAGCTCTTTCATTTTAAGCGGCATATACAATACACTGGTCAAAAACTCTTCAAGCATGTGTGAGTGTATTACTGACAATGAGACACGTATACGTTATGTGTCTGCTTGAGGCTAAATTAATTGGCAAACGATTGGATTTCTGCTCAAATGCTTGAAAGTTTATATTGGTTATTGTCTGTTCGGAAAAGCATATGTTCATTTTCGCGTTGACAGCAACAAAGCATAATGGCAATCAGACAGCGGAAATTTGTTTTAGATGGTTTTTCAACCTATTTAGATGATTATCGTGCGAAAATTTCTTTAATTTTTTTTTTTTTTTTTCATTTATACCTGTTTCTCTCGTATATTTTTTTACGTTAAAATAAATGATTGAAGACTCGTGCTTTATGGGTGTTTAAAACGTCAAACAAAATTTTCGAATACACTCTCCCATGCTCGATGAGTTTTTGATCTGTGTTGTATATGCCGCTTTACAAGAGTTTTTAGTTGGTACAAGGTTTCACGTAGTAAAAGTTTCTGTTTTCTGATCTGCAAATTTAAGGTGGCTATGATTGGAATTGGAAGTACGGTTCGCCATTGACTGACACCTTTACATAGATGTATTTTGAATTCACACTAGCAGTTATAAACTGAATATGTCGATGGACGACATCGTGTGTGGGAGTGCAAATGAAGTGGGATTTTCTGATTGTGTAAACTCCAAGTGGTTGGAATTATTTTAAGGTGAATATTCAAAATTGTTGAAATAACGTAGAAGTGGGTAATATTTGCTTAAAATAAGTTTTGCGCTGCTGTTATTTCATTTTTAATGGCTGTTGCAATTTGAATTTTAAAGTGCGGTATAGGGTTAATATGAACAGAGATCGGCTTTTGGGTAGTCATTTTTGAGAAATAATTAAAAAACGGATTTATTCGAATCTTTTGAGAAAAACTAAGTACGGGATCTTATTAAGAATACTAATATATATATGTGTACTTCTCCCGGGAAAGGCGAACCTATAACGCCTCAACAGCGCCCCGAGATGCCTGCAGATGTATGTTTGTTCTGCACTTAAATTGCTGCAAATTGTAGTCTTCTGGAAATATATCCCCAGGAAGCGAGTTCCAAAGTTTGCTTGTCCTGTAACAGAAGGAGTTTTGGAAAGTTGATGTCCTCGCGGTTGTCAAGTGTACTGTATGGTCATGGGCATTAGCAGCCTGTCTTGTTGGGCGCCCAAAAGTGGCATTTCGAGGGATATGTCTTTGAGTTCCTCAGAACATCTACCATGGAAGTACCTATAGAACAAGCATAGGTCAGCGACTTGTCTTCTGTGCACCAACGGTTGTAGATTCGATGTGAGTGTAGGGTCTCCAATGAGTCGAACTGCTCGTCTCTGTATGCTATCAAGCAGGTTAAGTGAATATTTTGGGGCCGAGCTCCATATATGGGAACAATATTCCAAGCCTGGTCTAACCTGTGCTTTGTAGAGAAGGAGAAGTTGCTTGGGGCTAAAGTACCTCTTTGCTCTAAATAGGTAGCTCAACTTTGCGGACGCCGATTTTGCGATATAGGATATGTGTGTTCACATCTCTGACTGTGTGATGTAGCCGTATTCACAGGCCCATTGTTCGAGATGGAGGATATAAGAGTGCTGTCATCTGCAAAGCTGTAGATATTATTATTTGTCGATCCAAGCAAATCGTTGATGTGGAGAAGAAATAGAGTTGGAGAAAGAATAGATCCTTGGGGCACTCCTGCATTTATAGCAAATGAATTGGATGATACACCATCTACAACAACTTGGATCGATCTTCCCAGAAGAAAATTTTGCATCCATCCGCAGAGTTGTTGTGGTAATCCGTAAGACGCTAACTTGCCTAATAGGGCTCTATGCCAGACTCGGTCAAATGCCTTTGATATGTCTAAGGCTACGGCTCTGGATTCGCCGTGTTGTTCAATTGATTGTGTCCATAAGTGAGTTACGTAGCTAAGCAGGTCACCAGTGGAACGACGGCTCCGAAATCCGTATTGCCTGTCACTTTAGTATGAATTTAGATCAAAGTCTTAAGAGCGGTTTTTGTAAAATTTGACAGACAAAACAGTACCAAATATTCCAATGTTTAGTTTGAAAAATGCTATTGGTTAACTATTTAGCTGAAAGCCGATTTCGAATGATTGTTGGGGATGTATGCATTACTTGGTTTTTAAAGTTATATCGAAGTCGAAAATGGTGTTTTCGAGATATGAGGTTTTTTTTAAATTAGCGTTTTCGGTGATTCGAATTGAAAATTAAGGATGCAATAGTTTTGAGAATATCGAATTTAATTTAAGTTTGCATTTTGGACAAAATCGCTACCTATTGCCGTTTTCAGGGCACTCATTCCGTAACTCTGAGAACGATAATCGTTTGCGCGATAGTAGTCAACGATCTCGTCATCAATTTGCTTTCCGTAACTCTATCACTATCGCCTCGTCTATCGTTTTTTTGTATACAACGAGAGAGAGCATTGAAAGCACTGAGTTTCCTTCAGAGACTTTCAAACTATAGTGAAAATTCCAATCAGATGTCGTTTAAAATGTCAGAAATGACTTTTTTTCAATCATTTTGTGTTTGATGCCGGAAAATTTGAAAACTGCAAAGTGTATTAAATTATACCTTAGTTTATTAAAATAACAAATAATACCGAAGAAATTTATTTCAGCAATGCATATGACAATTTTAATTGCTTTCATGAATGACCATCCGGTCTTGGCCAAGGGTAATAAGCCAAACAGCTACCAAGCAAAATATAACATCAATAAAATAATTGAAGTTGAAGCGAGTTTTTTATTTCATCCCTCATTTTTGAAGCCAACTGTCTCATCCGGTTATTCCCACTTAGGGCTTGCGAGTCGTTTAAAATTGCACTTGCCAAATCTTCGTATTGTTCGATTCCTGTTATGGAGGGCAGAACAAACATTTGCAAAAATCGCAATTTTTCTGGGTTCGTAGCTATACTTTTTATTTTTTCAAGTACAACTCAACATCGACCTGAGGATTATGACAACAAGTAATTTAATACCATATGAAGTTAATGATTTACGTTTTGTACCTTTTGAAACAGTAAACACCAATACACCTTTCTACAATATTTCTTGCTTTTGCATGAGCTTCATACAAAATAAGTTTAAAATATAGGTATTTATATATTTGGTAGTATGTATTTGAAAAATATCTAAAGTCAATTATTCTTCTTGAAATTCGATAAAAAAATTTTAAGCTGATTGCAAAACACATAAATCAATGCAAAACGACACCTCATTAGGTATCGCTCAAATTGTATCGTCTGGGCGATAGCGTTTCGACGATTATTGTCTTACGTGAAGCAAATGTTCAAACGTCAAAATGATATCGTCTGGACGATAAACGATTATTAAAGTTACGTGAAGCAAAGCTATCGTCGAAACGCTATCGTCTGGCGATTATCGACATACGGAATGAGTGCCCAGGTTAATTAAAAAAAAAAAAAAACGCCTTTTTTTCAAAAATAAATCCATTGTTCGATAATATAGAGAAAAACTGAGTTGACTTTCTAGTTAGAAAAATGACCATATTACCTACCTTAGGAATGCATTTTTGTTACAATCGTATGGACCGTTTTCGAGATATGTACCTATGTCCAAATTTCAAATGTACCATTATTCAAATTTTTAGCCAAAAGCTGGGTATGAAGTCATGGTAACATCACCTGCCTAAATATCAATTTTTGCTGAAGTTGTTAGAGCCGTTTTCGAACAAATTAAGCTGGTACGAACATTTTATATGGGAAGTACTATTCATTTCATTCAATGAAATTTTGTGGCTCTGGATAATTGGTTGAAACTTGAAAGATTGGATAGTTGTTAACCCGATAGGTGGCACTTTGTAAAAGATAAGCGGGATAGGAAAACGGGTTGCAGCACCTCCCATTCAAAAAACAGAAAATTCAAACGCTATTTCTTAAGTTGTATACTTGAATTTATTATTGGACATTTGGCAATCTGGGCGGGATTTAAATGAAAGCCACGGCAAAAGCGAGTGGGTATAGCTATAACTTCAGAGACTGACGTCGGTATTTGTATACTAACAGCTCGAGAATCATGCTTGGTGGATTCCTATTATTATAATAACTTTTGTATAGTTTTTGAATAACGAATTTTAGTAGCATGTGCATTGTGCATGCTCGAAATTAATATTTTCATTAGGTGGGTACAATTAACGAATTTTGGGCGGAATAAAGTTCCCCGGATCAGCTAGTGTAGGATATAATCCGAAAGTTTCATCAGCATTTTTATAACGAAATAGTTTGTAGGGATAACCTCACCCGATCACGGTTATATGTAAGCAAATTGTGTTTGACAGCTGTCTTCTGTCTATATTATTGTTAAGTTGGTAGATACTGTATGACAGAATTGAGTCCGCCAATTTACCGGGAAGACTTCAGTAAAAACAATAAATGTATAAAAATTGATTTACAGATAAGAAAATCAAATTATTTCCAAACACTTCACCGGGTCACCGGTTTCTGCAGAAGATACCCTCAGATCATACTATCCGAAGAGACATATTAAAAATATTTCCCTTAAACAGAAGAGCTATCAAAACTGTGCAAACTCCCCGTATCCGCCACAACAACAAATGGTTTCACAAACCGCTTCCTTGCCTCAAATATTTGCATAATTTATAAAACAAATGAAAGCAAACGCACAACTGTCCGTAAAGCCATTCAGAATAATAATCAGAAGAGGAGTATTGTTTGCACATCTCTATTGTATTAGTTCCTCGAATCGAAATCAAACGCTGCCAACATTACCGACTGTCAAAGGGTAAAAAGTTCAACACAAGCAGTCAATTTCATCAAGTTTTCCGCGAATTTCAATTTGGTACACAGCCCCAACTAATCTAAACTTTAAGAGCTCCAAGCTATATGAGTGTAATCAATATTTTTTCGTCGTCTCTCCCTCTCCCTCTCTCCTGACAAAGCGAAACCGGGGAAACCATTTCTAAATGCAGTGCTTGCGTTTTTATTAAATTCCCGCTCCCCTTGCATATCCGGGACTATTCCCATTTCATGTGGAACAAAAAAAAATGTGTGTTCCGCCTTTGTGGTCATAGTGTGCGAGGGATTTGCCATTTTTTTTTTTTTTTTTTTTTTTTTGTGTGTCCTTTCATCTACCAGCACGTTTGCTGGCCCAACAGGGGGTGAAATAACCCGACGGGTACAATTTCACGAAGCTACGATTTACTTAGGGGGTAGTCTGTTCTCATTTTTATTGCAATCGACCCACCTACAGATGCAGAGAGGAAGTGGGGAATTTTTGATTTATTTGTATTATGTCTGTGCGCGCACATATGGGCTCGATCCAGCGGACAGTTTTTGCCCAGATTCGGGGAATATCCTTCTGGCAGTAATTACACAGCTCGACGGTGGGTCGTGAAATTGTATCTGCAGGCTATCCCCGAATGCAGGTTGCCATGGGTTATCGAGAGGTGTATCCACTATGTCCGGATATCGAATAGCTCAATTAGTTTGCAGTCGTTTCACATCAAAGGAGGTGACTACGACACTGGTGTACATAGGACGAGACTAACACAAGATAAAACAAATTGGAACAAAGGACCAAAAAAGTCGGATGTGCCGGGTTACAAACATGAGGGCGATGCGCTTGACTAACGAAAGTTGATTCGATTTTCATTTCGCTTTGGCCGTTGCCATAGTCGCAACATATGAATGTACGAAGAGGCGGTATAAAATGTCAGCGACATATTGGTGTCACAGGGATCAGTTGGATTATTTGATGATAGCGCGTTGACTCATGGTGAACTATACACAAAAGGACATGCAGCAGATGTTATATACAAAGTGCAGTTGAGTGAAGGTATGGCCGAAAGTTTTTTAAGGTGCAAAATGTGAAGGTTGAAAAACTCTGGCAAGGGCGAAACTCCGTTTAGAGGACTCAGGCCCGTTGGCTGATATTACTCATAACGATTTAAGTTTCACTTAAATTATGTGACAGTCGCAGTTTATGACATAGAAAAAGCCCATAAGGCATTTAACTAGAACTTAATTCGGTGGGAGTAGCATCAGCAAGCGGGCCTCAGACACCGTGGACGCCGACGGAAATCAACGTAGATGCGTACTTTGTCCGTACAAAGATTATGCGAAAAGACCTCATCCGAGAGGCTTGAAAGATTAATTTGGACTGAACGTCCATCATATATGCCGTGAGGTAGTTTGGCCATTAATCAGGCAAAAGTGAGGATTCTCTTTCTTAAGCCATCAACGCATTCGATAACGAAGCACATTCCTGACTTAATGTGATAACCAGACTGATTTTTCGCTTTTGGAATGAAGAGGTTCACGAAATGCTGTTGCAAAGTTTGGGGTCGAATCAACGGTCCATTAGAACTATGCGCCTGCTAAACGTGTTACTGCAGAAGGCGCACCGAAGACCGACATCAGTAAAGTACACTTTCCCGCCATAAAAAAAAAGTTTCCAACTATTTTCTATCGCAACGAAGCGACACCTGTAACTATAGCGTCTCAAGTTTCAATAAAACCGCATTCTTGAAGAACACCTTTTTTGGGCTACTCGGGCGTATGTGGAACATCACGGCCATATAAACAACGAAACAACTCGATTAGCACATGTCCAAGGCATTCCTACAAGTGCAACGCTTTTCTCTAACGTAAAGTAACACATCCAATGCTGATACCACTTGTAGAGAAACTCGACAAGTACCTACTCCTCGTAAGACGTATCAAGTTACAGACCCCCGATCAATAGGGGCCTTTATCCTGAGTGTTGTGCCGGCTGAAGTAACTTTTAAGAGCAAAAATATGCGTTGCCAGACATTTTGACGACCCCAGTAGTCGAAACAAAAACAACTTACATAAAAAGGCCGCATGCAACGAAACATATATTCGAGACCGTGGATAGGTACAAACCTTGCATTACAGACAATCGGAAAGTTACATGGTTAGGTTCTTATATAAAAGTTTGACTGGTGAATGAGCCCCAGCACCGTGTTACCTATCAGCGCGAAAGGGAATGCTCCGAGCTGCTTTAACTACAAAGGAAGACGTTCCCTTAAATGTCGGTCTACAACTTTTTACTTATAACCCGTTCGGCCTATATCCGCGCGGTTTTAGACCTGAAAAGTCAACTATTGACGAAATATTCGCAGCCCGGTGATTTTTAAAAAGACCGAAAAATTCCAGATCGACACTGCACCCGCTAATTGATTCTCTATAAAGCTGTCTACGTAGCATAGGTACTAGGTAGGGTCATTGACGAGTTATGGTAGGTAGGTAGGTAAATGGATGCTCTTGAGGCGGTTGCCACAGCTTCACTTAGACCATCAGTTGGGTCCATTGTGTCCAATTACGGGAACCATCCAGTGTAGCCTGTCGAGAAAAAAGAAATATACCGCTTTGTATTGGTGACACATAGATTTAGTATGAATCTCATGGGTTCTTAAAGCTCCGTTGTAACCTGATCCTCTAGTTCTTCCTACGAGTTAGTGACTACTGATAAGAAGTCTGTCTATCTCCTAGAACCACCCAGATTTAAGTATGAATCTCAGGAGTACTTTGAGATCAACATTCTTCAGATCCTCTAGGTCATCGAAGAAGTAACTATTGAGAATTCTGTGTCTACTGTTTTTAAGGGCTGGGCATTCGCAAAGTAGGTGGCGAACAGATTCTATTTCTTCTACGTCCCTACAGCTTCTGCAAAAGTCATTATGCAGTATCCCCAGCCGTTCCGCATGTACGCCTATCGCACAGTGTCCAGTAATGACCCCCGTGAGTATGCGAATATCTTTGCGGCTTAGTCCGATCATATGTTTAGATCTCTTTTTGTTCACCTCTGGCCATAGTTCTTTAGTATGCCTGCAGGTAATGAGATTGGTCCATCTTAGGTTAGTTCTACCCCAGGATTCAATGTCAATCTTCCTTACAAGCGTACTTAGCGGAGTTCTTACTGATTTGAGGGCCATAGATGCATGCATTTTCGACCCGTTTCTTGCAAGCTCATCCGCCTGTTCATTACCCGGAATATCCATATGCCCTGGTACCCAGCATAGGGTCACCTCGTTGGCTCGTGATATTTCGTCCAGATTAATCTTGCAGTGACTTACTGCTCTTGACTTCACCACGACTGACTCCATGGCTTTTATGGCCGCTTGGCTGTCAGAGTAGATGGTGATTTGTTTGCCGACGACGTGTCGTCTCTTTAGGTTCTTCGCCGCTTGGGTGATAGCGGCTACCTCTGCTTGGAATACACTGCAATCATCGCTGATTCTGAAAGATTCTCGCAGGTCCAGTGCTTCGCTGAAGATTCCCGCGCCTGTACCGATATCCATCTTTGAACCGTCAGTATATAGGGCTAGCTCATCTTCTATTGTCACTACTTTGTTGTCCCAGTCGCTTCTGTTTGGAATTCTAGTAGAGAATCTCCTGTCAAAAACGAGAGTGGGGGGTAGGTAGTCAGTAGTCACCCTCTCTTTCGCCGCACTCCATTGGAACTCAATGCCGAGTTATACAAATGTCGAGTTTCGGCTTTCATCCCAAACTCTTTTACTTGATGCAGGATGATAATGAATATAATGTATAGTGCGGTCTATTAGAATACCTATGAAGCGTTTGATTTTAAAAAGCCTTTAAGGTCAGGCCAGGCGAAATCTGTTAGTCGGAAAAACAGGTGAAACTTTAAAGTTCTGAAAGTCTTCGCCTACATGAGTTCCACTGTTGCTTTTTAGAGCGAAAAAAAAAAGCATTCAATAAGAAAGGACAAGGAGATATTTAACAAGAAACTGATTTTGCCGGTACTGCCTAAAAACTCAGGAGCATGTGCTTTGAAAAAAAAAATCTAGATACGTTTAAAAAAAAAAAAACGAGTGATATTAGGTCCCTTTTGTATCAATGGAGCGTGGACCAAAAGACCCCTAAAGGAATTTTACGGGCTATATTAGTATTAGAGGTTTACAAGTCTGGGAAAGTTCCTCAGTTGTACCATTCGGACCCGGCCTAATATTGTACCTCCCCTTAATCTGTCTCAAGAGGAGGTTCCAAGAAGCTAGGCCTAGGGTGTTCTACGACAGCGTTTACCAAATGCTGTTCCGCGGATCCCTAGGTTCCGTAGAAAATATACAAACGTGCCATCGCGTCGCACCGAAATTCATCTAGTCATCAGTATTTTTTTTTTTTTTTTTTGTACAATAAATGTTTTATAAAACTTAAAATAATTTTTTTATATCATTTTCTCTTTCTTTTCTAAAAATATCCAAACCGCGATTCAAGGGACGATTTTTTTTTATTAATATCAATATGGGGGTCCGCAAAAAAAGTTTGATCATTTATGGTTCCGTGGCCGAAAAGAAATTGGGAAACTCTGCTCTACGAAGCTGTTACGTAAACTCTAGGTATTTGTTTTTACAGTGACATTGACCTTCAAAGTCTCGACCACGTAGATCGTAGATCATTGATCATGGCGAGGAGTGGTTAAGTCAACAGGGAAACAAGAAGGACCTACCAAAGAGGCGGGCCACAATTGGAAAGTGACTTCAGCGAACTTTCTGAGGCTTTTAAGTCTCTAATTGTAGACAACAAGCTAGCTAAAGGGGTTGTTGCTTAAGGCAGTTGTTCGCAGCTGATATAAAGCTCCATAAAGAGTGAAGTATATTTTTCATCAAGAACTCGAGTTGACGTCAATGAAATGATAGCATATATTGCCCATAACAGGTCCACGTTGGACTTTAGGTCTAGTCTCTTACAATCTGCGCAAGGGTTATAAAATTCAATGCCGGATTAAAGAAAATTCTTTAGATAGTTATACACTCTTAAGGGGCGTTTGTTATAAAACAGTAGGACAAATCAGAGAATCTATTATTGAAAAGTAGTTTTAAATCAAAACCTTAAACGACTTTTCGAGAGCTTCGCAGTCAACGAGCTTCTATTGCACTCAAAAATATTTACTTTCCTTAAGGTAAAGTTCAAACAAATTTCACTATTGCTTAACAATATACATGAAAACTGTAAATCTGTAAAGTTTTCAAAGTTTCAAACAAATCGAAAATGGGGGGTTTTCGAGATATGAGCAGTTTCTTAAATAAGCGTTTTCGGTGATTCTAATTGAAAATTAAGGAAGCAATCATGTTAATTTTACGCCGAGTATGAATTTTGTTTTTTTTTTTTTTTTTGTAAATGTCGTTTTTTTTTTTTCTAAATCCAGTGCACGATAACAGAGAGAGCTAGATAAGAATTTGAGCTATTAAGTTAGAAATGATCATCATAACTTATAAATCAATTTTTGTTACAATCGCGTATGGACCGTTTTTGAGATATGTCCGAATTTCAAAAGTACCGTTGTTCGATTTTGTAGCCAAAAACTGAGTATGCAGTCATGTTAAAATTACCTACTTAAGTTGAAATATAAATGTTGGTTGAAATCGTTAGATCCGTTTTTGAACAAAATGCTAGTAAAAATTGTCACAGGGTTGTATTTTTGAACCATTCCTTTTAAAATCGAACAGCTGAACTTCTCTAAGTAAAGCGAAGTTTACAAGTTTGCTATGTTACGTAGATTCACCAGAGCTGTAGCCTCGATGTCACTTTGTTGGTGAACGGGAACCTTTAGGGTATATTTGGTTGAGTAACAAAAATCGAGCAACGGAACAATGCACACAAATTCCAAGCCCTCACAATCAACAAGCCCAAAAATAGTGTCACACATTTTTACTGCAAAACTCAAAGTAGAGCGCTATAGAGTGACTGGGATAAAAACCCTACTACGGTTTTTAATTGGACGCACAACTGGTATACCCGCATCAAAGCCACTAAAGCGTTAAAGGACCCCATATAGACGGCAAAAATTTGCCCTCGAAAGGATGTTATTCGGGCTTTTGTTTGGCAAATAGATTGGGCTATCAGTTTATACATATATCCACAGTCTAGAGCTTGAGTAGGTACTTACACATTGTTTGCGCAAATCAATATTTTTTTGAAGTGAAACTTCTTATGCGACTTCCAACTCAAGGTCGCGTTAAACGTTTAACGCTAATAATTGGATACTCAAAGGCGTGAGCGAGGGTGAGGGTAGCGTACATTGCACAGCACAAGCACGTTCATATGAAAAAGAAAAGAAAAGTGGTGGTTGTTTCTGAGGAAATGCGCACATGGCTGTTGACGTGCGCTGATGGACTTATGGTGGTGTATATATAGAAATTGAGTTCAAGGGTTTTGTTTCAATGGTTGTTATAGTACGTACCTACATACGTTGATACCTACAGTATAGAATTGAAGAATTCAAGAAGTAAAGACGATATAGGTGAATTATGTATGTTGTTTGATTTATTGAAGTGAAACTTCTTAAATGCTTAATGCTACTATAAGCATTGCATACTGAAAGGTGTGAGGGTACCGCTCACGCTTCAGAGTATGCAATGGTGAGTGAGTTTATTGGCACCAAATGCTGGGAGAAGAATATTCTGTGGTGAAGATTAATTTCCAAAAATAATGACTAAATTGGCAATTAATGTCTTATTGAAGTGAAACTTCTAATGCGACTTCCAACAAGGTTGCGTTAAACGTTCAACGCTCCTGGGGAGGGGGAATACCTAGAAGGAGACAGAGCGAGAGTGAATGCGTGGCACTCGAACGCATGCGCGTAGTATACCTGTTACAGGCCAGCGCGAGCGTTAGCAACGAGTAGCGTCCTCATTATTTCATTTACTTGTTTTAGTTTGATTTGATACACATACCTATAATTTAATAGGGTAGTATTTTTGAAGTGAAACTTCTAATGCGACTTCCAACATATCGTATCTTACTTTAGTTGTCATTATCCCATTGTAAATGTTATGGATTTGGATATTTCTTCACTCGAAAATGATAATTAAAAGATGCGATCAATTGTGAATTGTAAGTAATGTTAATAAAGTTTGTCTTAAAGCCTAGTATCCTGCTCGCGCTAAATTTTATCTCCCATACAAAAATGTCTACAAAGATAAAATTGAGCGAGGCAGTTTAGCAAAGCATCAGTATCCTGTTCGCACGCCAAATCCTTAACTTCATATAGATGGGCCGATGAAAAGTCTCCACTCATTTAGCTCGCGAAATAAATGTCCGGTGCATTAAATCGAAGATAAATTTTGACATAAAAAAACGGAGAAAAGTGTTTGTGAGAGATACATATAAATATAAATAAAGCGAATCGATTTTCAGGGGGACTTATGCTCTCATTTGGCGTCGTCTTTTGGGTAATAACAAGTGTTCCACTATGGTAAGGAGATTGTGGAAAGTTTGAGGACACATGTCGAACTTTATAATTGCTAGGTTTCTTACGTCTTTCAAGTTTGCAATTCGAAAATTCTATTAAAATTACGTTTACTGATATCTGTCATGGTACTCATGGTTCATAAGCATATGGGTTTTGTCCCATTTATATCATGTTTAATAATAATTTAGCGACCATTTATCTTTGGTGTGGAGAAACGAAGTGGAGACTAGGGGCGCTAAAATTTAGCGCGAGCAGGATACTACTGCTTAAAGAAACAATATGATTTCACTAAAAATCAATTTCTACCCCTTCCTATTTTCATTTCCACATTACGAAGTTTCACTTCTTCCGCGCGGAGGGACTCCCACGCACTATTTTTTTTTTTTATATTTTGTTGCAATTCGCATTTAAGACTTTAGCAAAGAAGCCAAGGAAGAAGTAACGAGTTTGTAACGTGAATGGGCCCTTTTAACAAACACATCTGACTTCGTCCTACTTTTGATGAATTTTTATTCCTATACGAGGAGAAATGACCAAAAGACAACCATCACATAGCCCTTTTTTGAGTCTCAGGACCTTTGGCACCACTTTTTGAAAAATGATCAAAATGGCCCCCTTGTCAGTTTAAGTAAGATTTTATCCTTTATTGAACGAAAAGGACTAAAAGACTGCAAACTTAAACAAAAAAAAATGCCTTTCTTGCTATTTTTGCTATATTTGTATTTTATGTGGAAGGTCCCTTTTTTCGACACGGGTCCCTTTTTAGTCCCCTTTTTGAAATTTTTCAGCGGCAACGCAGTTTCTGAGTTGTAAAGATAGTAAAGCTTGTCGAGCTCCTTATTGAAAGTCGTTATCGACCTTTAAAAGTCAGTGAAAAAAGATGAGTTGTTGCATGAGAAGTGAAACTTCAACCACACAGAAACTGAAAGAAAAATAAAGTTCACATCTGCGGGCTGCCTCAGCTTTCCATAATTACGCCACTGCTGCTTTTTTTTTTTTTTTTTTTTTTTTTTTTTTTTTTTTTTCTAGCACAAACAAATGGGCTTTTGTATCCCCAGCCGCTATTTAAAACATGTAATCTAGGACTACCTTCCCTCATTGTTAGGATGCGTTCTTCCAGTTAAACGGTCCGCCTTTGAAAAGGGATAGATAATTAAAACCTCCATCAATGCCCAGGTGTATCTGTCTAAATGGCTTCCACTGTATCTCTGTCCCCTGTGTGTCTGGGACGCTGCCACAACTGATTTTGCTACACACTCCTGCAAACGAAAATGAAAGCTAAGCTCTTTTGGCTTCGATTCCTCCCCCTCCCCCGTCGTACTGCCAACAATGTGAATACGCAAAACGACAGCCGAGAGGATTGTGCGTGCGTACATTCTCGTGTCAACTCCATACACCATCCGTATATAGGGGGTTGGTACGGAGGTATCATCCTTTTACTTGAGGGTGACAGACCAAAATGAATGAATATCCGATAGTTGTTCCGTTCGTTGGGGTTTTTTTTTTCTGTTTTTGTTTCGGAACGTATCTGTCCGGTTTGCCAAAAAGTCTGGCCAGGACGACAACACTACACAACACGTTCATTTAACGTGTCCATCAGGAGATTCAACAACCCCCCACACCGATTTGTGTATCTGTGTTTGACTTTGTCAACCGAAAACTGTGTTCTTTTCGGTGGGCCAAAAAAGGATGCTGTTGGCCATCCCACCCCATTGCATGCCGATGAGAGTGGCAAACATAAAAAAGGAAATACCATCCATGTCGTCTTCCATATACTAAGAAGCGGATGATGTGGAAAACACTGTCATGGGGGTTGCCTCTTTTTGTGGATCTCTTCTGGGATTATTCTCTGGATGACCATCCAACAAAAAATTGGTTAATTATTTAATTTTCGTTCTTCCTTTGTCCGGCTGGGTTGTGTGTGGATTCCGAATGTCGGACATAATTTATACCGTCGGCATTTGTGCTCTTTATCCCGGCTGAAAAAACAAAAGCACTAAATAAAATCGAAACAATGGAGAAACCCGCCGCCGTCGCCGCTCATTTAAAGAGGCGAGATGATTTGCGGAGCCACAGGGATTAACTGTGACAGCCACCCCGAACATACGCATCCTGACCAAAACTTGCAAAAAAAAAAAAAAAAAACTCCACACCCAGTGGGTTGAAATGTTCACACTTTGCGGCCTAATTGCAGCTTTAGGACGGCATTAATGATACAACACGAGGATGTCCTGTTTAATCCTTTTTGGTCGCCTGAACGAGCACAATACTATTTATTTGGATGTTTATTTCAGGCGATAGATCCGAGACAATGTGCTTAAATTGGATTTAATAAAGATTTCGGTCGTTACGAATGGGAAAACTTTTAATGGGCCATCTGGAGATACTTATGGGTTTCGTTCTGTGCTCGCACAATGGGCGATCCATACGTGGTGGTTTATACATATATTAATGATTCGAGTGGACGCGCCGATTATTTGCAGCAAGCAATTTGGTGGATATTTCTCGTTAATCGGTTCTAGAACTTGCAAGGGGGGCGCAGGCAGTTGTTGTGCGGGTTAAGGATTGTGTGTGACATGAAAGAATGTCATGTTTGATTTGGTATTCTTGTTTGTTACAAGCTCCAGGATCACACAACTGCAACAAGGTAGGAGTAAATGCAAAAACACCAAAAAACATTTTTTTAGCTACTTTCACCGGCCGATAGATGGCTTTTATTATTTATACGAAACTCAATGGCAAAATTGTATGTCCGCAAAAATTTTAGGAACTACCGCGCCGATTTACAAACTTCTTCCATTCATTTTGTGTGAGTTTTTCATTTTCAATTGGAACGAATGGAAGGGATCTACAATTTTATGCCGACTCCAAGCGGCTAATTGAGAAGCTCTTTCAAGGCAGTTATACTCTCGGATGTTTGTCAGGCGTTCGCGAGAGGTGGCGCAGCGGAAAAAACCCTAAGCTGGAATTTGGGTTTTTGCAGGATTCGAACTTGGGACCTCTCGATTAGTAGTCCAACACACTAACTACTCAGCCACTGCGCCTACAGCTGTTTTTTTTATACTTTTGCTTTTTTTTTTAATTTAGAAATATTTAAAACTGAACGGGAAAATTGTATGTCCGCCAAAATCTGACGAACTACTGATCGATTTCGAAATTCCTTTTTTGTTTAAATGCATGAAATTAGTATGTGTAGGTTTAGGGCCGATTTTGGTTTAAAAGCACCAGTACTTTTGACTTAACAAAATCAGTTAGTTCGTATTGCAACCATAATAAGAAATCTAAGCCTGCTTTCATGGATTAAAAATGGAGAAGGACACCAGTGGGGAATACAAACATCTGAATTATCTGAATGAACATCGGAAGGGAACTACGGTTGCAGATATTAACATCTTGACAAAAAAAAAGAAGAAAACAACTCGAGTTCTAGGAGATTTGAGAAGCAGCTAAGTTAGGTAAATATTATTTGGTTGAATGAGGGGGAAGGCGGGGGTCTCGGACGAATTGCGAAGCAGCATTTTGCGAAATGTTCATTTAATGTCATATTTAAAAGAACAACAACCTCTTTTAGAAATATGTACTTGAATTGGAATTGGAACTATTTTGAACTACGCCACTAGGGACTTCACATATCCCCACAGAAAATAGTCAAGTCAGTTACGGTGAATGGATTGCGCTATCGAGAGATGATTTATGATTTTTTATGGTCGGAGTTGGATGGTATTGATCTGGACAACGTTTACTTTCAACAAGACGGCGCTACCTGCCACACAAGCAACGAAACCATTGATCTTTTACGGGAAAAGTTTCCGGACCGTGTTACCTCTCGAAGAGGTAATCACAATTGGCCACCGAGATCTTGTGATTTAACACCTTGCGACTTCTTCCTTTGGGGCCATGTGAAAGATAAGGTCTACGCCAACAGCCCAGCGTCGATTCAAGACCTCAAAGATAAAATTCGTGGGGCTATCGAGGACATAGGGCAGCCACTTTGCGATTTGGTTATGGAAAATTTCATGAAAAGGATATGGTCCTGTATGCGTGCTCGTGGTGGCCATTTGGCTGATGTTGTTTTTCATTATTAACGGCATACCTTCCTCTTGGCCTCTTATTGGAAAACCCTTTATAAGCAATTGCCAGTGAAGCTAAGATGCGTTGTGGCTATCAATGTTGCTCTTGATGGCTAATCTGGTTCTGCAATAAATCCGTAGTGCGAACGCTTTCCAAGAACAAATGCTTTTGCGGTCAAATTATTATTTAAATGGTGTAATCCTTTAGAAAACGGAGACAAAAGTACAACCAGGTGATTGGGAATAAAGACTACTTTAAGTATTAGCGCTGTTTAGCCAGATGAGTGTTAAATTAACGAGAAAGACCTCCTTATGTAATCCACATTATTTAAAAGTATTAAAATCTCTTAGGTCTACCTTACTTTTGTAAATATAATCGTGAGCACAATGCTTGTTATGACTGTCAAATTACATCCGAAGCATACCTGAAAAAAAGGAAAAGAAAAACATTAGCTCATTGAAATGATATTCAAGTAATTAAATAAAAGTATAGACAAAATGTTGACTCTGTGGCTTAGTGGTTAGTGTGTTGGACTACTAAGGGAGGGGTCCCAGGTTTGAATCCTGAAAAACCCATGTTCCAACTTTGGGTTTTTTTCCAATGCGCCACCTCTCGCGAACGTCTGACAAACATGAGAGAGTATAAATGTCTTGAAAGAGCTTCTCAATTACCCGCTTGGAATCGGCATCAAATTGTAGATCCCTTACGTTCGTTCCAAAAAAAAAATGAAAAACTCACACAAAACGAATGGTTGTGAGAAGCTAGGCCTATGGTCCCTCCGGACCTGTTGCGCCAACTATTTATTATATTTATTTATAGACAAAATGATATCGATTGGTATCGATTGGAAGCTGAAAATCTTTCTTAACTTTGTTATTCCAAAATCTATTGTAATTTCGAAGCCTCCCACGTACAAGACTAGTATATTGCTCGGTTTGCAATTTAACGCCATTGAATTAATTAACATACAAGCCAAGGAAATCACATAATGAAAATGGCGCCCAACGAGAGGACCAGCCATATAAAAAAAAAAAAACCGTCAACTTTGGTTGCAAACAAGACCATGGATCAAACTTCACAGTCACAGTATTAATCTCCGAGGGTTTATTTGAAAATCGTTTCCGCGCATTTCCTCATTAATAGGTTTGAATTTGTATGGAAGTGTTGGCTCCCTCTAGTACTTCTTTTTTTCTGGATTGAATACGATTTTTTTGAGTGCTGGCATTTTAAAGACAGTTTCATAAGAACAAGGGTCAAGCCCGTTCAAAAAAGAAGGCATGTCAGGCAATGAACGACATAACCAAGCATTGTAGTAGTTTCTCGTCAACCGGAAACAAATACAAAGCAGTTTAGTTATTGCATATCGATTATACAGTTACCTGGGGGCTCAACCTTGTAGCCAGTGGCTCATAATAGTCAAAAAAAAAAGTTTGTGGAAAGTACCCAATTTCGTATATTTACGTATTTTGGGAATGCTGCTTGAATGACAAGATTCTGTCGGATTATGGGACCCCAAAGTAAGTTTGTTTTGTTTAGCACTAGATGACGCAAGATGTCAGCTATCAATATTAAGTGCACAGGAGTTATACAGACAGGTCTTTTGATTTGCAATTGTTTTTCTGAACTCATGCATGAACTTGTGAAAAGAGCGAACTAGCAATTTCATAATTCGTTTGTAAGGTCTCAGCGTTGGGCGCCATTTTTGAATAAGTCTGACACCTCTTCCACCTACTTACTAGCCCCACACAAATCACTAAACTAACATCCAATGCATTATGAAGTTCTGATCCCCAACAAACTCTGTTTGCAAAATTTCCAATTAAACTGACAGCGCTGACCGATTTCCGATCTTCAACTCGCACACGTGTCCAATTGTTGTTCATTAAATTGCAACACTCAGCACACATTAAGCCAATAGAAAGCACAACTCAATTTAGTTAGTCGCCGCTAGCTCCTGAAAATTCATTAAACAATTGTTTTGACGTTTCCCAGCCGGAACAATAACACCGAACCGACCGACGACGATGGAATAATTGAATATATTATCGCGCGCATGTATTTACAATGCAAGATATCAAGAGGGAAAAGGGCTCCGCCTACCGTTATGCTGGCAATTTATTGTTCACAAATTAAATTGCATATTTAAATTACAAAATTTAATTGTATCACCAGCCAGAGTCAGCATCCATCCCCATCAAACGACAGCAGCCAGTCTTTCGCACCCTTATACGAGTTCAGTTTGTTCATTGGCGGCTCTGAATCTAATTTGAATATCACATCGTGTTGGTGGTCGCTGCGGATGAATGTTTGTTTAAATTTCCAAAATTGCTTTTGATTAGAAACAGACGGATCGGAAGCAACCCCAAACAGATTTTTTTTTTTTTTTTTTTTTTTTTTTTTTTTTTTTTTTTTTTTCCTTTTTCAGGTGGCGTTTTGAGA
The DNA here is from genome assembly GCA_946477585.1 of Cheilosia urbana. Lineage (NCBI taxonomy): Eukaryota > Metazoa > Arthropoda > Insecta > Diptera > Syrphidae > Cheilosia > Cheilosia urbana. The sequence goes on from OX297853.1 coordinate 27,396,911, forward strand.
GTCGTTTTCCTTTGGGAATACTTGGCACAACTATTTTATGGAGAAGGTGTAGGTTTAAGATAAAACAGAGTACATGGGGAGGCAGAAGGGTCGCCGGTCTAACGATAAATGCCCAGGCAATGTACTCGTTTAAAGTGGAGAAGGATGTCCTAACGAAAGGCAACAATAAAAATCAAATGACCACTGGGATTTGAAATTTATCTCGTTCAAAGTTTATTACCCAGCTAAGTGACATAAAAAAGGCGATTTGGCACCACTTTTTAGAGGATTGCGTTTTGTCTTATTTCAACACATTAAACTACTGGTGTTTTATGGGGTTTGTCGTTGCAATTGGCCGCAGCCCAATTTGGAGAGATAGCATTTTCGATGGCCGTTCCCATTAGTTTTTATTGTTTACTCGTTGTTTAGTCTGGCAGCAAGTAGTTGTCAACGAAAAGGAATAAAAATGCAAGCGTTTCGGTTTTTCACTTTAATAAAAATACGTTCCACATCGAATTGTGGCGGAGGATATTATCGTAAATGACCACAAATTAAACCAAACTCCTCTTCCATTACCCCCAAGTTACCGTCCTACCAAATCAGTTCCACAACCACATCTCGTAAAGCTCAATTTAAATTTGTAACCCTACGTTCCACACATGTATTCCACATCGGTTTATACCAACGCCAAACTGAAAAATCGATTTATTCAAAGTCAAAAAGTAATCAGCACTTAATTAGCTTTAACACACGTACAAATGACCTTCGTCCATTCAAAGGATCCCATTTCCTTTTACCTTTCGTAAAGTGGTTACGAGTTTAATTTAGTATCGTCATCTCTTTCCGAATCGGCATCGTTCGTACGTACATTCCCAATAATTCAGCCTTAAGGACATGTGGAATATCGCATCATACTCGTTGTATCTGCATTTCCAATCAGAAGTATTTCTCGCCAAAATAAATTACATTTTCTTCATACCCAATGAAAACAGTAATGAGAGCCACAAAGTAACATTGTAATCTGAGGGATTCCGTACCAACCCAACCGTCCTTCCCTTTCACCGCCGCATGTTAGCAAGGGCAAGTGGAGGGTGGGTATCTGAATGACAATGGGATAAGAAGGGAAATTCGTTGATGTAAGTGTAATTATTTTACACACTTGATTGAGTTTGTTGTTAATTAGCGAGAATTATTAATGTAGCTTTATAAGTGCTGCTCTGATGAAAGGTGGCTGTAGCTACGGTATACGTTATAATCGATGCGAGAGCTCTTGGAATGAGGTATTGATTTTGACAATTCAATTGTCGATTGGAATTACATATGTAAGATAAGCATAATAACAATAACAGCCTCAGGCTCATGAGGTTGTATACATCATGTGTGTGATTGTTTTACAGATTGAAAGAGGTGGAACTTTGGAGAATATGGGAAGGCGGTGTGAAGCTGTTCCGGAAGGAATGGGGACGTCGATTAAAGGATGAAGTTGAATATGGAGATGAATCGAGAAAACTGTGTCCTTACTAATTGCGACATCAAAACCCTTACTGACCGTTGGAAAATGTACGAGAAATTGTAGAAGACCCTCTTGTTTATCAGGGGTCGAATCGCGTCGCCCGTGAACTAGCCCTACGAAACGGTTTTTTTTTTTTTTTTTTGTTTTCACATGTTAAATGAACCTAATTCGGTGAACGAGCTATAAGTTCACTGGCGATTTGACCCCAGGTCACCACCTTGTTTCGAGCAGCTCCAATGTGCGACGAAATTGCACGGCAATTTGATATGGTGGAATAAGACAAAATCCGGATGATGACGTTGGCTTACATGGGCTTATGTGGGCTTAAACTGGGGGATGAAAAACATTCCATTTAAGTTCGTTCGAAAGCTTGCAATGTTATACTAAACACATCAATTTCAATGTACAAACACATTGAGGCTTAAGCTAGATTACGCTCACGCAATCATATTTTTCTTCTGGCCTTAGGGAGGGTGACGCCTTGTTATGTGCGCATGCCACTAGCTAATACTGGTGGTACCATCGGAGGTGAAATAAGGCAAAAACAGTCGGAGCTCACATGGACGTGGACTGGATTATGTCGGCTTAAGCTAGAGGACGCAAAGTACGCGAAATAACTTCAGTTCCGTCAAAGGCTTGATATGGGAGAATGACATTCTGCTTTGGTAACGAAATGCAATTCACTGTAAGCGTACGTTGACTTAAGCTGGATATGGCTGTTGCAATTATAGTAAACGTGAACTTAGCGATGTCTTTATGTGGAAGCATAACACTGCTAAAAATATGTAACCTATGACTGAATTTTTCTTGGATGATTGGAAGATTTTCTTGTTCATTCTAATATTTTTTGCTTACAAAATCCTAAGCCCAAGCTTGGCTTGCTTACAAGAAAAAAAAAAAATATTTCTTTTTTGGATTTCATTCGGCAATAATGAACTTCATCATTTTCAACTGGTCGTTCCCAGCAAGTAGACTTTAAAAGTAATACACAAGATCTATTTCTGGAGTCCCACAAGGAAGTCATCTGGGACCGCTACTTTGTTTTTATGTATTTATCGATTCAGAACGTATGCTTAAAGTTGCAAAAAAATGTTCACATAATGTAACGCATATCTTTTTCAAAATGCAATACTTTCGACCCATCCAAAAAAGCTAGATTTGAACTTTTGAGTAAAACGACACTTAACGCTAGATTTTGGTACATAGTTCAGCTTCTGGATGAAGTAGAAAGCTGAATGATAGCTTAAAATTTTTGTGGAAGTGTTGGCCGCCTAGTATTTACAGCTTTTTAATCTTTCTCGATTGCGTAAAAATATTCCGCCATACTAATAGTCTTTTTTAGAGCCCAGGCTAAATTTTTCGAACTCACAATGGGGGAATTTTCCATACAAAATTGCATATTGTGACGTCCAAAATATTTAGAGTGAAGTATAAAAATTTATTCCTACAAATGTTCGGACTCGATATTTAAGTCAATTCTGACAAAACGATGCCAGAGGGACTCAAAAAAGTGGGTGGAGAAATTCTGTCCGTCTGTGCGTATGCTCCCGAGGCCTACCACCTAAACGGCTGCCCTAATTTGGTTCAAACTTCGGACTAGGAGTTTGTGGGCCAACAGTTCGGGGGCGTTTTATTTGTTTTCACGGTAACCTCAATATAAATGGTACTTCCCATATAAAATGTTCATACCAGTTTGATTTGTTAAAAACGGCTCTAACGATTTCAACCAAATTGATATTTAAGGCGTAGTAGGTGAGGTTAACATGACTGCGTGCTCAGTTTTTCACTAAAAAATCGAATAACGTTACTTACATAGGATTGTAACAAAAATGCATTTCTAAGGTAATGGCGGTCATTATTATTATTATAATTTTTTTTAATGTGTAATTAATTACAATATTAATTGAAAGAATTAATAGAGGTAGCTGCTAGGGCTTTCGGCTAAAGGGACATTTTCATTTGTAACTTAATAGCAAACTGAAGTTTTTCTCTATATTATCGTGCAACGGATTTTTTAAAAGAGATATTTTTTCAAAATTCGGTTTTCTTTAGTTTGCCAGAAAACGGCAACCAAAATGTATTGTTAGAATAAAGCTGATACATATTTTTAAAATTATTGCGTTCTTAATTGTCAATTCGAGTCACCAAAAACGTTAATTTTAAAAACTGCTCATATCTCGAAAACCCCACTTTCGATTTTGATAATATTTTAAAAACCAAGTAATGCTTACATCCCGAAAAATAACTTATACGCGGCTTAATGCTCTGTGACATATTTTTCATGCCTTTCGCATAAGAACTGATATTATTGAGCACCCCACGCTTTCTTTAAATAATAATTATGTATATTTTTTTGTTAATCATTTTGATTCTATACTAAAATTTATTTGTTTATCACTTTGTTCCTATATTAAAAGATTATTTTTCAGTTTTTAGTTCGATTTATCATAAAAGCGTGTTTTGTTTTAGTTTTTTAAACTATTATTTATTTTTATTTTATTTTTTATAGGTAGGACTTTGTTCACCCCTTTTTTTTTATATATTTCTCCCGGGAAAGGCGAACCTATAACGCTTCAACAGCGCCCCGAGATGCCTGCAGATATATGTTTGCTCTGCACTTAAATTGCTGCAAATTGTAGTCTTCTGGAAATATATCCCCAGGAAGCGAGTTCCAAAGTTTGCTTGTCCTGTAACAGAAGGAGTTTTTGAAAGTTGATGTCCTCGCGGTTGTCAAGTCTTGTTGGGCGCCCAAAAGTTGCATTTCGAGGGATTATGTCTTTGAGTTCCTCAGAACATCTACCATGGAAGTACCTATAGAACAAGCATAGGTCAGCGACTTGTCTTCTGTGCAGCAACGGTTGTAGACTCGATGTGAGTGTAGGGTCTCCAATGAGTCGAACTGCTCGTCTCTGTATGCTATCAAGCAGGTTAAGTGAATGTTTTGGGGCCGAGCTCCATATATGGGAACAATATTCCAAGCCTGGTCTAACCTGTGCTTTGTAGAGAAGGAGAATTTGCTTGGGGCTAAAGTACATCTTTGCTCTAAATAGGTAGCTCAACTTTGCGGACGCCGATTTTGCGATATAGGATATGTGGTTCTGCCATGTGATTCCTGAGTTGACTGTGACTCCTAGAAGGTGCATTGAGTGCTTGTGATGGATTGGATGGTCATCCATTTGGATCTGAGGAACTGTTGATGCATTTTTTCTGGAAAATGTTGTGAACTGTATCTTGTTTGCGTTAAATACAACCAAATTGTCCTTTCCCTACTTCAAGATTTTGTCCAGATCATCATTTAGAGCAGCGGTTCCGAATCTTTTTTAGTCGCGGAGCACTTTTTAGGTGAAAATTTCCTGGCGGAGCACTTCGTTGCACTTATGCTATTTTCGGGGATTCCATGTACATAATGTTAATATTATCATCCCATATCACATATTGTTAGTTTGTTTGTGTTGATTTCTTTTTAATGAGCATTTCAAATTCGCATTGCTGCGATCAAAATGACAAGTTCAGAGGCACAAAATTAACTAGTCACTAGTGTAATGGAATTTTGTTAGGTATTTCTCTTTTTTTTATCTTTCCGCGGAGCAATTGAATATCCTTCGCGGAGCACCAAGTGCTCCGCGGAGCACACTTTGGGAACCGCTGATTTAGAGAATTAATTTGTTCACATCTCTGACTGTGTGATGTAGCCGTATTCACAGGCCCATTGTTCGAGATGGAGGATATGAGAGTGCTATCATCTGCAAAGCTGTAGATATTATTATTTGTCGATCGAAGCAAATCGTTGATGTGGAGAAGAAATAGAGTTGGAGAAAGAACAGATCCTTGGGGCACTCCTGCATTTATAGCAAACGAATTGGATGATACACCATCTACAACAACTTGGATCGATCTTCCCAGAAGAAAATTTTGCATACATCCGCAGAGTTGTTGTGGTAATCCGTAAGACGCTAACTTGCGTAATAGGGCTCTATGCCAGACTCGGTCAAATGCCTTTGATATATGTCCAAGGCTACGGCTCTGGATTCGCCGTATTGTTCAATTGATTGTGTCCATAAGTGCGTTACGTAGCTTAACAGGTCACCAGTGGAACGACGGATCCGAAATTCGTATTGCCTGTCGCTTATTAATCGATGGCCTTCTAGATATTTGATTATTTCGACATTTATTGCCTTTTCCATTACTTTAGAGAGCATTGAAAGTAACGCTATTGGACGATAGTTTTGTGGCAGACATTTCTTCCCTTTCTTTGGAATAGGTTGAATGCGAGCGGTCTTCCAGCAAGAAGGATACGTCTTCTGGGGGTACGACATACTAAACAGCTTACAGAGTACAGGTGCAAGTTCTGGTGCACAGTTCTTGAGTACTATAGCCGGGATTCCATCGGGTCCCGTTGCCTTATTGCAATCTAGTTCTTTAAGGATGCGTTGAATTATTCGAGGCCGAAATTTCACTTCTGCCATCGATGATTGTATCCTCGGCATATTTGGTGGCTCTAGCTGTGCAGAATCTAGGGTGCAAGATGGGGTCGGAGGTGGCGGGTTTGTGGTCAAAGGGTGCACGCACTAAATTCGAGTCACTTTAACTGCGGACGGGACTATGCCCTTTTTTTTCCTCTTTTCGCTTGATACATATAGATTGATTTTCATGGTTTACAACAGCAGTTGGATCTAGTATTAATGTTGTAAACCATAAAAACCATTGATCTTGTGGGCATAATAACATAAAACGGCTACTATCAGAACAATCGCGTGTACAACTTTCGCGTTGAAACCACCCGACCGCAACCACTATCATGTCTTCCCCTTCACTGACTAACTTCAAAAAGAGCCGCTCAAGAAGCTAAATGAGGGAATTAAGACCCTTAGCGGTGAACAAATGAAAGAGAAATCACATTAAAATTGATTGGTCCTGTTTTTATACCTCGTAGATGCCTTTCGCAAACCATGCTTGGTTGCGGTATCATCAAACGATTGTCCCATATATTTCTTAGCTCACGTAGCCCCTTCTATTTTCAAGGCCATACTCCTCTCATATCACATACCAAAGGGGAGTGGCCTCCTTGCCCTTGTTGACACTTTCTCTTACCTAATCCCTATGCCAATCAACACGCAATCACTGATGGGCTCTCAACTAGACTAAATTTGCTGACCCTTGCTAAGTCTACACTTTCAAGAACAGGTTCTCAAACTTTCCTAAAGAGAAGCAAATTACTTGCGTTCCCCACATTTTTTGGCCATCTATAAAGATGCGGGTATACCTTTTATAACAGTCCTGCCTGTCCGGTATACGAACTATACATTTCTTGTCGAAGTCATACTCAAGTGGCTCATGGCTCAAGTCCGCTCTGATCAAAGATGACAGACATGCGCGAGTGGCCAAAGGATTCGGGCTTCCAAATTTTGTTCTCTCTGGTCTGCGAGCAACTCGGGCTGCCACGTTCTTGGTATAAAGTTCGATGGATTGTAGGTTCAGCTACGTTTCTAATTGTGGTGTGGATTGAAGTGAACCCCTTATACCTATGTGCAAGTAATCCTCCGTACCTTTTTAAAGTTCATGAGTTAGGCTTACGATTTAGTGTTAACAGCCTCCCACCAAACGACAATTGCGATGTACATCTAGTGGACTATGTCACTTTTAAGCTTCACTTCTTCCCGAAAGGTTTTGTGTAGGCGTAAAAGTGTTTCAGTCGTTTATTTCCTCCTTATTCTCCTCCCAGTTCAATTTGGAGTTTTGAAAGTGATAGATTTAGGTATTTGGCTGCGGGTGAAAGATTAAGGCAAATGCCCTTCAGTTTTGGTGGCTCCCATTTTGGTACCTCGAATTTTCTGGTAAACAGAATGAGTCCGGTTTTGTTTCCGTTTTCTCCGTCCATTTCGATAGTTCGATAACACAGATTCCTGCTGATCATGCTAATTCTCCTCTGCTGATCGTAAAGTGTATTCCAACTGTCTTTCCACCTAAAATGAGGACTTCCCCAACTGTAATAATCGACCCAATCCCACTAATCGTCTCTTTTTGATTAAATTACAAAGGCAAAATGTCATAACTTAAGCAAGGAACCATATCCTCCACACCAAAGGCTTTCGTGTACACGTACATCGCGCACTGTTCTCCGGTGAGCCTGCATCTACTCCGCCTGGCAGAATAACAGCCCGCGTTAATTTATTTCCATTGTTACCCCCTCGTACAAGTCCTTTTCTAATTGTAATCTGACTCGCGGCCAAACACACTCTCCTGCATGCTTGGGCATTTTTTTTTTTTTTTTAATTAACAACTCCCTGCGGTCGTTTCTAAATCTCAGATATCCTGCCGACGAAAATTGTAGCTTTATCCATCGAATATTCCGTGTAGCGACCGCAAAAACCCTGCGGGGCCACATGAAAAGGGTTACACGCTGACCTACAAAGTCGAGTTGTAGGCGAACCGAACAACACAGAGATTACTACATCAATTGTAAACAATTAAAATAAATTATGTTACACTAGGGGCGCATCCGTTTTTTCCCTCTTTCTCTCTCTCTCAAGAAACCGAGTGTCCTTCTGGAAAAAAAAGAGCAAATAATCTCTCTCGGTGTTTCCTATCGGAAAATCAATAAATCCTCCCAAGTTCATAATTCGTTATTCTGTTGGTTTCTTTTTCGCTGGCCCGTTTCTTTTTCTTTTTCATTCTGTTATGCCTTCGTCTTTTATCGTCGCAACAAAGGACACCAGTCTTGTGCCAAGTATTTTGGCATAATTCTCTGGAGGGTGCTTCGCTAAATGTAGTTGTGTATGGGGGGGTTGATGGTTTGTATGTGCCTTAATATCCTATCGTTGGCAAACATTCAGAATGTCAATTCGCCCTGCCGTGTGTACGGGGCGAAGTTGTTCATTGATGGTATAGTACCAACTGCAGCAGCAAACCGGAGGAAGGCTTGATGCGCTAGCTAAAGGACTGGGTGTGCATACAGCATCAGCGGAGGCCTATGGCGTGCGGGTATGCGGTGTGGTTTCCAGTTTCAAAGCCAAAAAAGAATTCTCCTTGAAAGCTGAATCAAGGCGCACACAATCCTAATGCATAATTCATTGAGGAGAGCGGCACAGTGGCAGTAGATCTGTGCGACATTGATGGTAAAGTAGCTGGTCGATGGGGAGACAACTGTCGGTCGGTGCCAGCGAACCCATATACGAGTATATACACTGAAGTAGCTGAGCACGTTGTTCTTCTTATTCTCTGGCTTTGTGTGTTTGCTGGTTCAGAACATTATTGTGTCCCAGCGTCTTGAGTCGACTGGTATAGTGGAAGCAGAGGAGAGGAGTGCTGGTGTATAGTACACACTTACACAGTGGCGTCAGTCGAAGATGGATGGATGTGGTTTGATGAATGGGCGGCGGTTTCTTGTTTTTGTTTTGTTTTTTATTTGTTATGCAGAGAATGGTAAATTATACCAAATGTGATAAATCAAAAAGTCGGGATGTCAGTGGTACCCACCAACTCTGTCCCATGTTGTTCGTGGAACTAGTCGACTATGAAGCGATAGAAACAATGGAAAATATTCAACGAATTGGATAACTCAGGCGACATCAATTAACAGAAGGAGACTCCACAGAACTGGCTGTCAAACTCGTATAGCATACAGTACGAATAGGGGCCACAGTTCTCACCTAATACACAAATGGCTGGCAAACTCGTCCTACATTAATTGAAAAAGCCCAAGGATCCGCTGGTAGCACACGCATTTCATTATTAAACCAACTTATGGACTATTTGCGGAGAAAACCAAAAGCTCTGAAGGTAAGAATGGGGTATCTCTTTGGCCATCAAACTCATGGAGCAGCCATACACAAACCGCCCTCTACAGTGATGATCAAACACTACTACCGATAGTAACGCTAAGCCTAGCCAATCAACGAAAACCAAGTCCGTCTACAATAAAAATTAAAATTAAAAAAACCGAAGGGGTTACCACATTTTCTCTTTGACCATCAAACTCGTTTTACATGTAACTACAAATGAACTCGTTGATCAGCCAAAAGTGGACACATAGAACAGCTCAGAGTTACCACTATTTCATTTTTCGCACCGGGAAACCGCCTTTCGGCCCACATTCATCATTTTAAGAACATCTACGCTTGACAGTTCCTATAGCTAGCTTTCTCGAACGACCTGAGACTTAACCAACAAGCAGGTTTGGCGATTATTCGGTTCAGGTGAGTGCTACATGTTTCCTGATAATCCCTTTCAATTAAACGAGCAACTTTAGATAAGATTAAAACCTTAGTTAAGGTTGCTCGGCCTTAGATAAAGTCGCTCTTGCTCGCTCTGCAATAAAATCGAGGATTCTCAGGTTCGGGGCATTGGTTCATTCGCTCTACATGGCCTTGCCAACTTAGCCGACAGACTTGCACATTTACACTGAGGTTATATCGTAGGTGCTGGCCATGGGCCACTGGTTTGAGTATTTGCCTGCATTCTGAGCGGGAAATATCAATACTCCGTTTAACCAGGCCCATGAGGAGAGTCTTTTACTGTTTAACCACAGTCTTAGCCCGTCGAAACATTGACTGGCAATGATAAATAATATAGAACCCAAATACGATTGTATTAGAGTAATCCAGGTGAAGCCGGTATAAGTTTTATAATGTAACATCTTTGGAAGCCCTTAGCTTTTCGCAGCCGTGTGTGTACGGAGGTCTTAACTTTTTCGACAAATGGAAGAGATCTCCACTTTTAGGCCACCTACACTACATGTATCTTAATTCTGTAGGTTTCTCAGTCTTTAGTCTTCTGGATGTCTGTCAGACGTTCTCAAAAGCTGTTGCAGTTCGTAGAGTTCGTTTTTTTTTTTTTGCAGGGTTGAACCTGTGACCATACGCTCAGTAGTCCAACAAGCCTTAACTCCCGAGTTGATGTCATTCCTGTTAAGTTTTAGTTTGAAATGCTTTGTAACCACAGTGGCTTAGTGGTTAGTGTGTTGGACTACTAAGCGAAGGGTCGAGCTTCGCATGCCGCAAAAACCTAAATTCCAACGTAGGGTTTTTTTTCACTGCGCCACCTCTCGCGAACGTCTGACAAACATCCGAGAGTATAACTATCTTGAAAGGGCTTTTCAATTTGCCGTTTGGAGTCGGCATAAAATTCTTGATCCCTTCCATTCGTTCCAAAAATGAAAAACTCACACGAATGGTTTTGAGAAGCTAGACCTAGGGTCCCTCCGGACCTGTTGCGCCAAATATTTGTATGTATTTTTATGGCGTTTATTACCAGGCCTACTTTTTGGGAGCGTTTTGGACTGAAAATAATGCAAACGACTGTGTCGAAAGAAACTTTCTCGTTGATCAAAAGTTTGGTTAGTTGTTTTCTTGTTTTATTAGGTTGGTAAACATCTAAGAACCGATGCTAGATAAAAGAAACGGTTCATGAAATATACGAATATTGGTAAATAAAATTCACTCTTGGATAATTCATCAGACACATATCATACATATATATTTTATATCAAATAAAATGTGAGTTTTGAAAAGTTGAAGCTTGAACCTCTCTAACAGAAAATTTCCCCCAGTTCTGGTAAGAAAGTTTTCCATTAAGAAAACTGAGTACGGAATCTTATTTAGAATACAAATTTAGTCTTTAATATGTATTTTTATCAAAACATATAGAGCGGTTTTTTTTAAAATTTGGCAGACAAAACAGTACCAAATATTGCAATATTTAGTTTGAAAAATTTAGCTGAATCCTGAGTATTAGATATTGTTCGGGATGTAAGCATTTTTTTTTTTTTTTTTGTTTTAAAAAGTTTTTTGAAGTTGAAAATGGGGTTTTCGAGATATGAGCAGTTTTTAAAATTAGCCTTTTCTGTGATTCGAATTGAAAATTAAGGACGAAATAATTTTGAAAACATAACAAAAAACATTTTACTCTAAGTATGCATTTTGGTGCAAATCGTTAGTGCCGTTTTCCAAAAAAAACTAAAGAAAACTATAATTAAACAAAAAAAAAAATATTTTTTTCAAAAATCCATTATGCGATAATATAGAGAAAAACTGAGTTTGTTAAGTTAGAAATGGCCATATAATATTAGAAATGATTCTTAGTATGAGAATCGTATGGACCGTTTTCGAGATATGTATAGCCAAATTTCAAAAGTATCGTTATACGATTCTTAGCGAAAAACTGAGTACCTTACCTACTTACCAGCATCTTCCAGGCTGAAATCTATGCCATAGACAGATGTGTCCAAATCAACCTCGACAAAAACAATGGAAAATATTTAACGAATTGGATAACTCAGGCGACATCAATGTGATATAGCTGTAATATCAGACAGCCAGGCTGCTATTATGGCACTTAGTTCCTACATCATTAAATCCAAACTTGTGTGGGAATGCCTACAAAAAACTAATGAAGTGGGTAGGAGAAACAAAATTACCCTCTGCTGGGTGCCTGATGGCCCCGTAGGAATAGAGGGCAATGAAATAGCTGACTCCTAGCAAGAAAGGGAGCATCAGAAACTTTCATAGGTCCTGAATCATTCTGTGGAATAGGGGATCACACCCTCAAAGAAGAATTTAGGAAACAGGAAAAAGAAAACAGGGCAAGAAACTTCTGGGGCAATACAACCGGAAAAGATTCCAAGCTTGCATCGGCATGAGCAAAAACAACCTCCGTATCCTAACGGGGTTCCTAACGGGGCACTGTAGACTCAAGGAACACCTCAGGAAACTGGGTATATCTAAGAAGGTCTCTGCAGATTCTGCGATGAGTCCAGTGAAATCCCAGAACACTTGCTGGGATCATGTGGGGCACTGACCCACAAAAGATTGAAATACTCGGGCAAGTACCAACTATCTGACAGTGGCGTGGCGTGAACATTTTCAAATGGGAAGTCGAAACAAAATTAATCCCATACAAATGTAAAAAACATTACATCTGTGTACCTTGAAACAAAATCATACATTGAGCATTTGCAAATATGGTTCACAATACTAAACTCACTTTAAGTCACGCACTGCAATCTGCCAGCCAACTGAATTTTTAAACCAAAACACACCCTTACCTACCTCAACAACTACCTGTAATTATTCACACAAGAGACAATAAGAAAAGAAGAAGTAAAAGAAAATCGAATAACTCGAAGAAAAGCGCGTTATTTTGTTCATATCATAACCAAACAAACACATACGACATACCCAAAACACAACCCAGTGGCCATGGCCAGTACCAGTAACAAGCTCTGGCTCTGGGAATGGGAAGAAAAAAAGAGATACAAACAAATGTTCACTCAGTACTCAGCAGTCAAAATGAACTTTGTGAGAACCGCCAATAACTCGAAGAAAAGCGGGTTATTTTCTACAATGGGTGTTGAACAAAGAGGTGTCAGAGTCAGACAAAGTACTCAGGGAAGAAAAAAAGAGATAACAAGCAAATTTTCTCTCAAAATGAACTATAAAGTGAGAACTTTAATAACCCGACTTATTTTGGGTTACCTTCGCTTTGTCGCCACGAGACGATGACGACGTTGTATGAAAATGGATACACACACGATTTTTATATGAGTGTTTTTGTGTGTGTACCATTTGGTGAGTATTCACATTCATTTGGTAGTGTTTCATGTATATTCGGTTTTTGGTAGATAGATAGTGTTGCCTGGTGGAGATTTCAAAAGGTAACTCGGTAGGAATCGAGTTATATGGACGCCACGCCACTGCTATCTGATGAGGAAATACTGTCACTGGAGCCAGCTCTCATCCTTAGATTCTTAAAGGAAACTGGACTGGAGAGAGTGCTATAGGACGGATTTCTTCCGCCAAGGAGAAAGAAGAGTACAAGAACCTCTAAAATGATTCCGAAAGGAGTTATATTATGAGGGAAACTCTTATGAGGGATTATACCTCACTGAGGCGTAAGCAGGAGGTACAATAGACCAACAGTTCGCAATACAGCAAACCCTTTCACATAATAATAATAATACTTAAGCTCAAATATCAATTTTTGTTGAAATCTTTAGAGCCTTTTCCGAAGAAATCAAACTGGTATGAACATTTTAAATGGGAAGCACCTACCATTGATATTGAGGTTACCTTGAAAAAAAAGGAAAATCAAAAAAATAACCCGAACTGTAAGCCCCCAAACTCCAAATATGAAAGTTTGCACAAAATCCGTGCAGACGTTTAGGTTGTAGGCCTCGGGACATACGGACAAAATTTTGCGACCCACTTTTTTGAGTTCCTCTATCATCGTAACGTCAGATGAACTTCTCGAGTTCGAAATTTTGTACGAAAACAAGTTCTTTCTCTCACTACATAATGGAGAAAGTTAAAAAGGAATCATTAAGAAACACGTTTTATATATTTAGCATTCTTTTTCGCCCAATAAAAAATAAAAACTAAACGGAAAAGGAGTTAATTTAGTTTTAAAAAAGATGTAGCCACGGGTTTCGAAGCTCAAAAAGGGTCCAAATGGAAGCGCTGACCAGAAAAGGCTAAGTCTTGATGGATTAAGTTTGTAGTTTTCCCATTCCTCCCTTGGAGAGATGATGGTGGAGAAGTTTTCATAAAGGCCATATTCTGGTAAAATGGACTCTCAGGATCATTATCGTCTTGTAAAGACAATGATACAGTTGAAAAATTGAATGTACCCACCGCGCGCTAACCGCTAGTGCTGAAATGGCGATACGGTTCAAGACCTTTACACTGCGGTTGATCTTGTTTTGACCACAAACTGTACTATATTTACACAGAGGAAAAACTGTGCAAATACGGAAAAACTGTTGAAAACGGGTAAAAAAGTACGCACAGCAATTTTCTTACAACATTAAAAAATGTTTGACATTTATACCTTTGCTTATGTGATGTAAAATAGTGGAAACTTTTAATGACAAACGTCAATTTTAGCTTAAGGGTTTGTATTCAATATTTTTATCTTTACTTTTACTTACTTACTTTATGTTTTAAGTTTTAAAAAGATATTTTTATACATCCTTTCGTCCGGGCAGAAGCACAACCGACCAGTTGGTCACTCTCAGAATGGTACTTGAGAAGGCCTGGGAGTATGCTACACCTGTTTTGTAGACTTAGAAAAGGCATACGACCGAGTCCCTCGAGGTGAACTCTGGAGTGTACTACAGGAGTATTGAATTGAGGGTCCACTTCTCAGAGCTATTCAATCTCTTTACAGAAGATGTACAAGCTGCGTTCGGGTCAACGGTGTTAAATCACGGTGGGCGTTGGACTTCCTCAGGAGTGAGTTTTGTCTCCTCTCCTTTTTATTACTTATATGGACTGGATGTAATAGCGCAGCCTTGACGAAGACCGATCTCAATTGTGAGACCTAAGAATAAGTCATTTGCTGTCCGCTGATGACCTGGTCATTCTTGGGGCTTCCCAGACGGAACTTCAGCGCGCCCTCGATAGATTTCTAGCCGTATGTGTTGAAGCTGGGATGAAGGTGAACGTGAACAAATCTGAGGTAATGGTGGTCTCGAGAACGCCTGTTCAATCCACTCTACATGTTAGTGGAGTCCCATTGAAACAGGTGGAGAAATTTAAGTATCTCGGGGTCTTATTCACGAGTGATGGAGGCAGCAATGCTGAGTTTTCCTGTAGAATTGGTCAGGCTGGATTAATTCTAAGACAGCTAGGCCATTCTGTTATCAGGAGGACCGAACTTGGTGTCAAAGCTAAGTTGTCGGTCTTTAATTCGGTGTTCGTTCTTACTCTTACCTATGGTAATGAAATTTGGAAAGAATAAGATCGCGAATACAAGCTGCCGGAATGAGATTCCTCCGTTGTATTGCTGGTGTGACTCGCAGAGATCGTATAAGGAACACCAGAATACGTGAGGAACTGAATGTCAGCTACTTCTCCGGACGGAGCGGTCCATACTTCGTTGGTTTGGTCACGTTAAACGCATGCTTCCAACTCGGATCCCAATGGAATCCGTGCCATCAGGTATGCGTCCCCTAGGAAGACCCAGGATGAGATGGTTAGATCAAGTCCAAAATCTCTCCTCGGCCCGTTTGAGGATTGCCCCTGATGATCTAGAGCCGGTGGCGGAAAATCGGGAGCTATGGAGGGTCGACTCAGGCATCCTATACCCGCGACCCAATTAATGGAAGAGCGGCCATTGAAAATGAATGAATGAATGAATGAATATACATCCTCACCAATATTTTTGTTTCTTTTTCAAATACCACTGAACAGTTTGCTTGACAACTCCACGAAAAAGTGTTCAAATGAGAGGAAATCCTTTTGACAAACAAACCCAGTTATCACCAGCTTCTTAGGTAGGGGTTTCCTCGCGCCCCTCATGGACTATTGTTCGCAGACGATTCCACTTTTATTATCCACAATTTACACAGAAAATAAATCGAAAGCGAATATCCATAAAAGTTCCACTTTATTTTCTTTCTTTTTTCGAGTACAAGATACATAACCCCCGATAAGCGATAGTCACCGAGGTACGGGGTCTAAGTGGTACCTACCCGTTAAAATTTATTATAGTTGTACTTAAATTTTAATACCCCATGCATGTTTTTTATTTAGCAAAGCCTATTAATAACGTAACAAGTCGATAAACGAAACGATTTTACGACGCTATTTGTAATGGCTGTAATACCAGTATCATTTGCAATTGTTATCCAAACCTTTCCAATTATTGGGCACGTTCAATTTGAGAATAGTTTTAGCGAAAATATTTTTATTGTCACGTGAATTGATAATGAGTTATGACGTGAATGCTAAGAAATGTGGCTGGTTCAATGGCCCAGCACGTTTTAACGATCGTGCTGAGTGCTGGCAGCTAAAATGTTTGACATTAAAATGAGTGTGTTTGTTTCGCCACATGTCCCGATGAGATTCCCATTGTCACTGTGCATATTTGGGAAAGCAAATTTTTACGTTCAGTTTGACTGATCAGGCACGTACGTTTTAAACGTTTGTTCCAGCACGAAAATGTTTGGCAATAACTCCACGTACGATTGGTGTCAGTTCAAAGTGTATTTATTTATTATGACCAAAGCGGCGGTGGTTTACATCCAGTGGGAATAGCAAAAGGTGGACACTGAACATAATCAGACATGTTTTAATCGACGTCGTTTTTAATGAACATACTATTCAATGCAAGATTGGTGTTTTTTTAACCCCTTAAAGGGGAGTTTTCGGCTTCGCAGAACAGTAGAATCGACAATGGGTCAGAGTGGTCCGGAATATTGGATCTTCCGCAGTCGGTTCAGATCAAAATTCAAAACAAGATATGGAGGGCGTTAACTGTTTTCATTTAATTCGCTTTCGGCAAAATAAGGAACGAAAACAAAGACATTTGTTACAAACATCAGAAGCATTGTATCAATGGATGTCATCCCCAAAGTAAATATATTGTTGATATCAACGACGCGATTGTTGACGAACTAAGCCTGGGTCGAGTAAGAACTAATTATGAACTAGTTTTGAGATACAAACGTTTAAAAATTGGCTGCATGATTTTTGCATTTAGAATTAAACTAACCTAATATTTTTTAATAAAGGCTATTTACTAATTAATTTCAAATTTTATTAAATTCTTGATAGTCTTTGTGTCTTCAGAACAGATGACATCCTTATTAGTAATAATAAAATAAGTAAACATAAAAATTTTAATATAACTATTGTATTAACTCCCAAAATAATCTCTTCTCTATATATATAAAAGAGAGTTGCAAAAGCGTTGTGACTTTATAACTCACGAACGGTCAAACCGAATTCGATCAAATTTGTAGGGTTTGTTTGCATGGTCGTGTAGTGGGTTTATCTAAAGTTTGAACGAAATTGATCAAAGCGTTCGTGAATTATGTCAACATCTGATTTTGTCCATATAGAAAAAAAAAACCTAGGCGCCTGTGAGCGTGTGCTGTATGTTAACTGTGTGCTGATGTCATACACACGGCAAATACATCTGTGGCAATAAGTTTAAGTAGCTTATGTCGACATAAGCCAAAATCGAGTTTTTTTTTTATACAAGGTTCTCCTTTTTCTAAGCTTTCTTTTGGTCCAGGTCCTGTTACTCTACGACCATTGAAACCGGTTAAATTTGAAGAAAACTGAACAGCATAAATTTATTTGGACTATGTAATATAATAGATTAAAAAACTATAAGATAAATTAGTTTCTCTCACCCTGAAAAATTACCAAAACTGACATAAGCTACTTTAACTTATTGCCACAGACATGTTGCAGCGCCTACATGCATACAGCTGTCAGTGAGTTATTATGTTAGGTACGTTTTTTTTTTTTTTCGCATTCTATTATTTAATTTGTTTATCGTTTCAACATAAACGTACGTGCACATTTTATTCGCGCTTGCCGGTAAGTGTTGTTATTTTTTTCTTTTTGGCATGATGTTTTATATCTATATCTATAAACAAAAGTTGCATCCATAAGAACGCCCATCACTCGAGAACGGATCGTCCGATTTGGGCTAACTTTTCTTTGTTGTGTTTGTCTACGCCTAAAGAAGGTTCATACGACGAGCAAATTTTAAAAGGAAATTGGAAAATTTGTAATAAATAATTTTCCATAAATTTTTACGGGGAATTTAATTTTTTTTAATTTGAATCATTATATACAGTGAGATCGTATTTGTCAAAAGTTCTGCCACATTTTGTTGATTTCTAAGATTTTATTTACGGAAACCAATTGTGCTAATTTGATTTGAAATTGGATTTTTCGATAATTTTTTTAAATTTGTTTTCATTATGAAGATATGTATATACTCAAGTCTTTCGTGGTTCGTCATTCAGTGCTGTATTGTTAATTTTTTTTTTTTTTTGTCATCAGCATAGTTTCTGCATAGTTTCTGTGATTGCGGTGAGATTATCGAAAACAAAAGCAAGGCGAACTATATGAGACCCAACCGAAATTATTTAATTCAAAAAATCGATTTTGGGCGGGACGAAGTTTGCCAAGTCCGCTAGTTGGTATTAATTCGAATTCGACGCTCTGACGGAAATCTTTGTTAAGATAAGAAAAAAATAGAAAGAAAAATAAATTCGTCGAAAGTTCGGATTGAACCATAGCAGTATTCGTATAACCAAACAAAACAAAAAAGTTGAAATTCAATTCAGGGGTTGAATTACCACATCCGTGATCGAGTAATACGTGACTGAATTTGTTATTGTTTTGCTAGTAAAATCCACAAAATTCAGTGATGTATGGCTCGATTACGGATGCGATAATTCGACCCCAGTTCTTTCAAGAACTAATTTACAAAAAATCGTGTAAATTTTCAGTCTTAATTATTAAATGTTTTTCGTTTCGCCCAAACAAATAGTTTGTACTTAAACTTTGGCAGAGCCATCCAAATGCATTTACATGTTTTTTAGCATGTTTTATAAAACAATGAGATTCGACTGTACCCAAGAAATAAAGTGCATGACTGGGTCTAACGAAACTTTCTCGTTCATCAAAAGTTTGGTTGGTTGTCTTCATATTTCATTGGGTAGGTAGGTAGGTAAAACTCTGAAAACCGATGCTAGATACAAGAAACGGTTCATGAAATGTACGACTGTGTTACTAGAACCCACTTTTGGTTCATTGATCTGATATGGCAGTACATATCAAATAACAATGTGAATTTGTTGCGTATTCAGCGTACCTGTAAGCTTCCAAAATGAAAACAGATCAATGATAATTCAATGGTTTATTCAGTAACTTAAAATATATTTAGTATAATGGAGAAATGGAAATCGAGGTAACTCCATGGGTTGACTGACAGCGAAAAAGAAAGAGGTTAAAAACCCCATGTGTCAAGTTGACATGTCGACGGAAGTATCGATATGTAAGTAAACATTCTCGTATATAGGTGCGCTGATAACGCCTAATTCTAGCGTTCAGGAATAAACAACATAATTTTTAAAGGTTGAAGCTCTGAGTAACAGGCAATTGTCGCAAGTCCTTGTTAGGAGTAATAAGCGCCTACTGTACTACTTTATAAGCTCTTAACGCGAAAGCGGATCGGCTAATGCTCTAGAGCAAACCACTTGTGTGTATCCCGCTCTGTACATTAAAGCTATAGAAGAAGGGAAAAGGGCCATAGATGAGGCAAATGCTAGATGGATATCCATGGATACGTGCGCAAACACCCGGAAGCTATGGCCATATTTTTGTAAATCCAGAACAGAGAGAATCATGCGGAATAACCGGAGATGTCTCCCTACGCTTGTAGGTATCCTAACGGGACACAGCACCCTTCAATACCACATGAAGAAAATGCGACTGACCGAGGAAGAACTATACAGAGGCTGCGGTGACGAGGGAGTTATAGAGGACACAACCCACTTCCTATGTCACTGTCCACGTCGTCTTCGGGAGTTATAGAGGACACAACCCACTTCCTATGTCACTGTCCACGTCGTCTTCAACACTCCAGGTACAGATTCCTTGGAAAATTCTTCTTCAACAATCTGAACGAGCTGTCTAGCACACCAACAGACAAAATCATGAACTTCATCAAATCCCCAAGATGGTTTGTATGCAATGACACAGTAAGTAATAAATTAATTAAAAACAGGCAGAATAGGTTACTACGGGTAAGGGATAAAACCTTTCCCGCGACGGTATCACAATGGATCAATTTTGACCTGAGTGTGGCGCGGAACACTCCCCGCCAGCCCGCCAGCCCGCCAACCTAACCTAACCTAACCTAAGCACCAAGTGGTTGGAGTTATTTTAAGGCACATATTCAAAATGGTTGAAAAAAAGTAGAAGTGGGTAATATTTGCTAAAAATATGTTTTGCGTTGCTGTTATTTCATTTTCAATGGCTGTTGCAATTTTAATTTTAAAGTGCGGTATTGAGTTTTAAAAATATCTTTGAACACAGATCGGGCTTTCGGTAGTAATTTTTGAGAAATAATTCAAAAATTGATTGAATTCGAAAAATTTGAGAAAAACTAAGTACGGGATCTTATTTAGAATACTAATTCAATCATTAATATGTATTTTTATCAAAATAGATAGAGGGATTTTTGTAAAATTTGGCAGACAAAACAGTAGGGGGAGTCGGGCACATTGATACGATTTTGCTTGAGACTCAAATAAACTACAGCATAATGACAGAAATAACAAAATAAAATATGTGATGTGTTGAGTGTCCTTATAACTAGCTAATATCAGACTATACTCTAAAACCCATTCACAAAAAATATAAGAACCTATTTAAAAAAAAAAAAAAATGAAGTGACGTCCGACGTCCCTTTTTTCAAAAATTCATTGCACGGTTATATAGAGTAAAACTGAGTTTGCTATTAAAACAGAAATGATCTTTATTACCTTAGAAACACATTTCTGTTACAATCGTATTGACCGTTTTCGAGATATGTCTAAATAACAAAAGTACCGTTATTCGATTTTTTAGCGAAAAGCTTATTATGCAGTCACTTCACCTACTTAAGCTTAAATATCAATTTTGGTTGAAATCGTAAGAGCCGGGACAGACAGAGAGACGTACATATTCGATATCTACTTTTTTGGGTTCCTCTGTCATCGTTATTTCAGAATTGATTAACATATCGAGTTCGAATTACGAATACAAAATCTTTCTCTTACTACATGTGGAGTTCTTTGTTGAGTATAAGTAGGACACGACTTTGATATTCGCTTGTTCACACATCCGTCCGTTTATTGTCTTTTATTCTAGTAATCTGTCAAACATATTATTCATTTCATTCATTCAGATTCAGTCGATACTACACTACGTAACAGAGAAAGTTAAAAACATCGTAAAGGCGTCGTAAGGGAATCTAATAAATACAGCTGTAAGTAAAGGGTGGTTAAGTTTTAAGGGCCGATGTTGATTTTGAATATAACACAAATTATTTATGAAATTAATGTCATTTCTTTTTATTATGATAATATTGGTATGGTTCAATTATGTATGGAACAAAATATCGGCCAAATGGCCGCCGCGACCTCGGCGGCACACCTCCATCCGATGGTTCGAATTTTCGATGACGCTGAGGCACAATTGAGGTTCTATGCCGTCAATGTGCCGAATTATCTCATCCTTTAGCTCTTGAATTGTTGCTGGCTTATCGACGTACACCTTTTCTTTCAAATAACCCCCAAGAAAGGACGTCCAACGGTGTCAAATCACATGATCACGTGAGTTAACAGGGCCATTGAATTTGTCGCGCAAAAGAGCCATGTTTTCGTTAGCTGTGTGGCAAGTGGCACCATCCTGTTGAAACCACATATCGTCCCCATTCATATCTTCCAATTCACGTCATAAAAAGTTCGTTATCATCTCACGATAGTAGTAGTAACTGCCTGACCGGCCTCATTTTGGAAAAAATACGGCCCGATGATGCCGCCAGCCCATAAACCGCACGAAACAGTCACTCTTTGTGGGTGCATTGGTTTTTCGACAATCACTCTTGGATTATCATTCGCCCAAATGCGGCAATTCTGCTTATTGACGAATCCACTGAGGTGAAAATGGACGATGAAATTGACCGAAAAAATCACGAAGTGTACGATATGCATTTTGATTTGAACGCCCATTTTCATAATAAGCCTGAATAACTTTAACGCGTTGCTCGAGTGTGTATCTTTCCATTCAAATTGAGTTAGTCTGAAATTGAGAAATGTCAAATGAAATGCAGAAAAAAACTTGACGTTTAGGTGTGGTTCACATTCAACATCGGCCCTTAAAATTTAACCACACTTTATATAAGTCGTAAGAAGGTTCTAATATGCTTCTTATGTCTGCCAGCCTTAGGCGAAGTGACAGGGGTCACAGTCCATGAACTGACTTGCCAAGAACTCAAGATCATTTTGGAGCCATCCCTCTATAAATAATATTGATAATTTTATTGAAATGTATCAAAGGAAAAACTGACACTCAACTTGTGTTAGGCATGTGCAAAATTTGCTACAATTATAGATATGCGCAATATTAATACAAAAGAATTGTAATAGATTTTCAACAATAAAATTGTGTCACGCATCCCATGGGAACAGTAGTTATCCCCGTATTGTGGGTTTTATCGAGTTAGTCCACTCTTAGTCCGTCCTATTCATTCGGAACCAGCGGCACATCGTGTATGTTGTAGCTCTGAGCAGTATCGTAGTGGGAAAAAACCTAAAAACGTAATTTTTTCATGGGATCAAACTTGAGACCCCTCGCTCAGTAGACCAACACAAACCACAGAGCCACTGCCCCAACTAACTCATCTAGAACAACACTTCACTCCAGTTTCTATCAATGAAGCTGCTATTCAAACCAATTTTCAGTGTCAAACAAGAAAAGTTTTAAATGTAAACAAACCATAACCAAAAAACACACCTTTTCAAGTTATAAATTGATTTAAGCCCACAAAAAAAACATGTTCCACCTGTCATTCGATGCATATTCATTAAGTATTAGGCATACGATTTAATGCATCATAAACTCCCATCAATAAAATATGAATATATTTAATTAAGAAGCACACACAATTAAAAAATAATCGCCACTTGCCATTATGCAGCTGATTTACCTCATAGAGCTTCGCTCGTAAAATAATTTATTAAAAATAAATGTATTCACCCAAAGAGCCACAATCCATGGAAACGTACCTGAAATGAAAATAAAAAAAATCAATTAGTTACATTTCACTATCGAAACTCTCATACACAAATGGAGACAGATTATTGAGTCGCATTCAAAGCCGTTTTTCTGTATTTCCAGTTTAAGTATCGTAAGCCATTATCATCTGGCCGAACTACTACTTCATCGAAAACTATGAAACTAACAAATTGTTTACAATCAAAACAAATAAAAAATCCCTTAGGTTGAGCTGCATCAACAAAAACAAAACAAAAAAAGGAGAAAACCTCGGTTTATGGTCTGATTGCATTGTTACACCATACAAAAAGAAATAAAAAAACATTTTGTTACCCACCTCTGGCTCACTTCAACTTTAATGACAATCTCCGAAGTGGGGATGTAAAATCACCTCTTTTGTAATTTTTTTTTTTTATATTTTTTTAATTGCCCAAAGTGTTAAATTTAAATCCCACAATCCGGTCATGTGGCCTCCCCCCATTAGGTCTCAGGTCTCACAGATAAATGGTGACTCAAAACATCCACCTTGAGTGTAGGGAAGATTATCGGCCAGAAATACGCATCTGACATACAACAAAACAGACCGACCACAGGCCACAGTGTGAAACGTAAGAAGTGCTGCTATTAATTGCCTTGCATTGATGAACGATTTGCGCTGTCAGTTCCGTGACTGGCGGTAACCCTCAACGTTTGTATTTATTTGCCAGATGCCCCGATGAAAGGTCAAGCCATTGCGCAACACCAACGCCAGTGGGTAAACACACATTCCGTCAAGTACATCGTGATGCTGATGATAAATCTTTAATTTAAATAGTAGGCAATGGCAATTACGTTTCAAGTGTATTTAACACAAAATTAATCATTCATTAACATTTTGGGTTATTCCGAGCGAATTAACTAGAAAGACGCTCCCATGTGGAAATTACGACTGAGGGCACACCGCTTCTCCATCATTCCGGCGAGATGACCTTTCGAAAGGAAGAAATACCACTGAAGAGAGATTGGTCCCTGACGTTTCTGTATTTTTTTTTATTTTTCTTTTCACTGCAGTTTCGTTTTTAGCGATTTTTAATTATTTCGATTGCGACCCATCTGGATCTACTGTCGGCAGCACTTCATTAAAATAATGAAGGAAACTACAGCCTAATGAGGGCGACAATGGACGGAACGGGACGGGTGTGTATCTCCAGGTATTATTTATTTTTCATCTGAATACCTGAGTGGAAAGATTTGAATTTAAATTTGAATTTAAATTTGAATTTGAATGGCAATTTCCTGTGGAAGAGTGTAGATAATTGAAAGGGGACCTGACTTCTTGTTCTAGAGTTTTTGTGGTACCTTGGTGCACATTAATAGTGTGTTCATGGGTGAACAAACACCAGACACAAGTTCGTTAATTTGACGGCGCAGTTCGTATTCTTCTTTGGCGGACAGACAATTAACTTACAAGCACCTAATGAAGCGAGCTCGAAATTTATAGCTGACATTGTAATTATTTGGAGTTAACTGCTCCAACCAGTTTCGGGAAGTTGTTGATTCTATGATTTAATTGTGGTATAATGATTGTCCGAGTCGAGTGGCGCGCAGACAGATTGGCGTTACTAATCCTTAAGTGGCCCATACACGATGGGAGTTTTTTTTTTTTATGGACCAACAAGTTTATAAAGGAGATCAGATCATATGTCGAAGCGAGCAGCAACAAGTTCTTTGTGGACAATAATGAGAGTATCAGAATATTCACAATTTTATGTGGAAGGACTTGCATTTCAGGTTTTAAGGGAGTTTCTTTGTAATTTTAAAGGCGCTACATACCTAAGAGGATGTTGGAAAATGGTAAAATAACAATAACAATAACCAGCAATAACCGCTACAAAAAATGTATCAAATGAGGGACAGTTGTTGCCGTAATTTGAGTAGTCTCGATTTTATTGTGTATGGGTCGCTTTACTTTATTTATTTTATTTTGCGTTTTGGTGGCAATTCTTATTCAGAACCAAGATCTCTAGCAAAGTAGCTTAGGTTTTGCGCATATAAAAATGGTACTTTCGACCTAACTCAGCTTGGGACTCCAAGACCCATCGAACTGAGTAGATGTGGTAACCACACGATCGAGCTGTATCAACTCAAACTCAAACTGGTTAGGATCAACGTCGAAAAAAGACACTAAAACACTAAACCCATAAAAAATTAACTTAATAGTCAGTAATATTAATTTATAGTTAATTAGTAATAGTCAGCTCAACAGGTCCATATAGTATCTTAGGCCCAGCAAGATCTAAATTGGTCAGGGACTGTCGAAAATATTCAAATAAAATTTGGAAAACGTGGAACACTTTGATTTCCATAGAGTCATACAATAAAGAAACGATGGAGCTCTAGACTTGTGAACCATATAAAGCAACAGAAAGGGCAAGATAGGAATCCACTCATTTGCCTCTGATATAAACTACTAGGCACGGGTACGATAACTTTGGCGCCAAAATTTGATAACAGTTTTTTTGCAAAAGGGTCAAAAACAAGCAGTTTTCCTATGGGAGGTTGGGGTCTATCTCGCACTGCTTTGTCGGTAGGGGTAACTTTAAAAAAAAATACATAAAATGAAAATCTATATAAAAGAAAGTGATGTTAGTATCTAAGCTTATAACTCAAGGAAGCCTGAGAGATTTCGATTATTCGCACCAATTCTGACTGCCAAACAAGAAGAATATCAACGAAAAATAAAAATTATGAACAAAATTCATTTTCCCATATATTTTGTATGGAGCGATTTTACGACGCCATCATCGAAAATTTCTCGTCGTGAAAGGAATATCTACCAACCACATTCAAGTTGAAGAGAGCTTTGATCTGTCATCTGATCATTCACCAGTTATTTTAACATTGAGCGTAAAAATAGTAAATAACCTTGAACCAGCGGGATTAACTGGTAGAACAACTAACTGGGAAGGCTTTGGGAGCGAAATTGAAGAGAATGTTGAACTGAGCGTTCCACCTACGACACCCTATGAACTTTAGGTTGAAGTAGATCGTTTCGTTGAGATCGTACAGCTCGCTTCCTGGAATAATACGCCTAATCCAAGGAAAACGCCGGCCAAATACGGTCTACGATATCCTCCCGAAATAAAAGAATTGGTCAACGAAAAAAGGAAGACGCGTAAAAAATGGCAACAGAGTCGCGCTCCGCAACATAAAACACATTTGAATTATTTGTGCAATTTGTTGAAGACAGCTATTAGGACTTTAAAAATCGTGCGATAGGTTCTTACCTTGAAAGTTTAACGGCGAAAAAAGATTCCAATTATTCACTTTGGAAAGCAGTAAAAGGCACAAAAAGGCCCAAAATCACCGCGCCGCCAATTAAAATAAATCAAAATGAATGGGCAAGGGAAGATAAGGAAAAAGCGGACATTTTTGCCGCCCATTTAGAAGAAACCTTTAAACCGTACGATGGTCGGGCGGTACACGACGGTGTTATTGGGACGGAATTACAATCCGACGATTCAATACTCACAAGTGCAACGCTAAGGGAACTAAAACGTGAAATTGAATCCCTAAAACCTAAGAAAGCTCCTGGTTATGATTTGATCACGGGAGAAGTTCTCAAAGTTCTACCAAGAAAAGCATTCGGGTCTATCACAGAATCCGTCGTATTCGGAATTTTGCTACGAACCCCGAAAGAACTATCACAGAATCCGTCCTAGGGTACGACGGATTCTATGATAGACCCGAATTAATTAATCTTATTCATATTATAAATGCCGCGCTCAGATTAAAACACGTGCCGAGCCAATGGAAAGTTGCGGAGGTCATAATGGTTTTAAGACCAGGAAAACCGCCAAATGAAGTTAAGTCGTATAGACCAATTTTCCTTCTTCCGGTCATATCCAAAGTTTTCGAGATAATTTTACTAACGCGCCTACAACCGGTTATAGAAAACAAGAATCTTATCCCTGACCACCAGTTTGGGTTCAGAACCAAGCATTCCACGATTGACCAAGTGCATAGAATTACTGACGTAATTGAAAAAGCATTTGAAGAAAAAAAGATATGCTCAAGCGTATTCCTAGACGTCTCACAAGCCTTTAACAAGGTGTGGCATGACGGCTTAAAATTTAAATTACGACAAGTTCTTCCCGTACGCCTATATGATATTTTAGAATCATATCTCGGGAATAGACTCTTCCGTGTTAGATATGTAAACGAATTCCCTGAGCTTAAGGAAGTTTCGGCTGGCGTGCCGCAAGAAAGTGTCCTTGGGCCGCTTCTCTATCTGTTATATACTCGCGATATACATACCAAGAAAAGATGGCACTACGCTCGCTACGTTCGCCGACGACACCGCTATCCAGCAATTGGTAATACAATTGAAGTAACGACTGCAAAACTGCAAATCGCACTGAATAAGGTAAATGAATGGACGGGGGACTGGCAGATCGCCCTCAGATCTGTTCACGTGAATTTCACGTATAAGAAAACTAATGACTTGCCAATTTTTTAAACTTGGCCCGAATACCCTTTGCAAACGAGGCCAAATACCTGGGAATGACACTCGACGCAAAGCTGAAATGGAATTCGCACGTGAAAATGAAACGTAAAGAACTCGATATCAAATATAGAGAAATACTACTACTCGGAAAAATATTCCCAGCCCAGTACCGAAAACAAACTGCTTCTATACAAGCAAGTGCTAAAGCCGGTGTGGACCTACGGTATACAACTCTGGGGTTGTACCAAGAAAACAAATGTCAATATTCTACAAACTTTTCAAAATAAAGTGCTTAGAGAAATTGTACAAGCCCCAAGGTATATTAGAAACGACGATGTCCACAGAGATCTCGGAATTCCAACAATTGAAGCTGAAACTAGAAGCTTCGCGAGAAAGCATAGAAACCGACTAATCGGACATGTCAACAATACATTCCGACAAATTTTGGACGAGAACAATTTATTGCGCCGGCTACAAAGAACGAAACCGTTCGACTTGGCAAGATGGGATTAACCGCGTCTAAATTGCGGAACATGCAGGATCTTTCATTGGAAAGTAGCCTGTCAAAAGTTGTTATTTCGCTATAGAAAAATTGATAAGTTATATCTTAGTTGCAGCATCTAACAATTCTTTCTCATAGTGTCTTTGGAAGATTTTCACCTACCCTCGGTAAATAAAAAAAAAATAAATAAATAAATCTGTATGGCAAATAGTTTAGAAAGTACAAATTCAACACATAGAAACTACAGATTGGCTGATAATAAAAAGTCTAGAGTAGTATTAAGAAATTAACTTTAAGTTTTGGATTAAACGATTAAGAGGGGTGTTGAAATTGGATAATTGTTAGGTATATTAAAATTAAATTAAAATTATTAAAATTAGGTAAAAGTTCAGCAATGGCCAAAGTTTTGGTAGCAAGCAAAATCATTAAATGGGACGAATGCACAATGCCGCATAAACGTGCGTTAGAAGCTCTGAATCGCACTATGAAAGTTCTGCGTACTGACGCAAGACGTTTTGGGGGTGCATTGATTTTACTCTCAGGTGATTCCCGGCAAACACTACTAGTAATACCACGATCGACCTCTGCCGAAGAAATCAATGCTTGCCTCAAATCATCGACATTGTGGCGTTATGTGAAGAAACTTCAGCTGACGACAAACATGCGAGTTGCATTGCTAAACGATCCATCTGCCAAAGTGTTCTCCAATCAACTGCTAACTATCGGTAATGGTCGTGTTCCTGTCGACGCATCGAATGTATTGATTTCGTTTCCGGCGAATTTTTGCAATTTCGTCTCAACGAAAGAGGAGCTCATCAACAAAGTGTTTCCGAACATCATTGCTAACCACAAAAACTACGATCGGTTGATTGAAAGAGCAACTTTAGCGGCAAAAAACAGGGATGTGCATCACTTAAACTGCACAGTTCAAAATCAAATCGTTGGTTCCCTGCATTCCTTCAAATCTATCGACTGGTGTAACAAACGAAGACGAAGCAACCAACTATCCAACTGAGTTTTTGAATACATTGGATGTCCCTGGCTTGCCACCGCACGATTTACAATTGAAGGTTGGTTTAGTCGTCATCATGCTTCGCTATCTCAATCAACCAAAATTATGCAACGGAACGCGCTTAGCGCTCACAAAACTCATGGGGCAATATGATTCACGCGAGATTGCTAAAAGGAAAGTTCAAAGGTGAGGAAGTTCTCATTCCGAGAATCCCAGTGATCCCAACCGATATGCGATTCGAGTTTAAGCGAATCCAATTTCCAATTCGTCTCGCATTCAACATGACAATCAATAAATAACGAGGCCAATCATTGAGTGTTTGTGGCCTGAATCTGGAAAATGAATGTTTTTCACACGGTCAGCTGTATGTCGCATGTTCCCGTATCGAAAACGCACCCGCTTTGATCGTCTTCGCACCTAACAACAAAACGAAAAATATCGTTTATCACAGAGTGCTTCAATGAGGGGAAATACAATTGAAAGTCGACTGCGGGGTGAGCTTTTTAAATAAAAAAAATAAAAAATAAAATAATAAAAAATCAACCATTGTTTTATTTTTTTTTTAAATTTCAATAAAGCGAATAGAATTCAAAGAAGTTAATACTTGAATTTATTCTATTTTCACCAAATATTGGACGGAACGAAGTCCGTTGGATCAGCTAGTACACGGTTAAAAATATAGGGGTGTTTTTTAATACCTCCGCAATATTACAGGTCTATGCAACACACGAAAAATTAGTTTTCAATATTTCCAATTTATTAAACTTTTTCTGTGATATTTTTATATTTGAATTTATTAATTTTTCATTTAAATGCTCATTTTCTGAATCATATTTCAATCAAGAACTTATTAGAATTAAGTTATAGTTGACCTAAAATATAATATCTACTCCGATTACGTTTTAATACGAACTTCTTAAAACCATCAACTTCAATACATTTGTAATCGGTTTTAATACAGGCTCTGAAGTAAAGTGAATATATTTAAATGTTACTTTTTAACCCAAATATATTATTTTGTCACTTGGTTAGGAATTTGCAGTTAGTTTGAGCGTCCTACCCAATAGAGTGGATGATTTGGATAAAGTTTATTTAAAAGAAAAATGTTTTTAAAATATAAACAAGTAAAAATGCTTAAAAAGGGAGATATTTACATTGATATCCAATAAGAATATTATTTTAACAAGTAAGTAAATTTAATTTCAAAGTATTCTTGTAAGAAGTCGTAATAATTACTTTTTATTCTTTTAATTATGAAGCGCAAAAATGTAACTAGTAGATTTGCTTTTGAAGACAAGGGCGGTCTAGAGATTCCAGTTCATTGCCTCAGAAATATAACTATTACATATACCAAAAAGTAAGTAATTAACTGAATAAGTAATAAGATAATTCAGGCATTCATGAGTTCTCCTTCATTTAAAGGTTTGGAAAAATATACCTACGTAAGGGAGCACAGCGGCACTCTATAGGATTATTTTACAAGGGGATAGAAGACACCGGAATTTGCCTACGCTTGACAATTTTTATATTATTGTAATATTTAAAAACAATAAAAAATTGTATTAAAATAAATTATTTTTGGTGTAAAAATATATCCCATAGATATTTAAATCAAATCTATAGAAGTTGTAACGATGCATTCGTTACATGCTGTTTTTCCTACTCAACAGCCGATCGACTGTTCCCCCCTCCCATACCGATATACAATAAAAACCCCGCAATGGCCCAGTACTTGCTGTTCACTGGCACAACAGTGCTGGTACATGAATTGTTTGTTCGGCATACTTTTCCTACTAACAACAATGGGCCAATAATTTCTATATATCATAGAATTCACACCAGCTTGTTGTCATGAATTATATTAGACCCCCAGCCATAGCCCCAGAAAATCGAGCAAAGTCAGAGTTGAAACAGTACCAATCTCGTGTACTACTGATATTGTTCCTCAAGGGGTCTGCAGACACTTGATAAAAGTTTTGATCACTAGTAGCCTACGGGTGAATAGTGAATTGCCGAGTCAATCCCAAGATAGACTTGTGGAACGCCGAGCCAGTCGCAAGATAGGCTTGTGGAACGCCGAGCCAGTCGCAAGATAGACTTGTGGAACGGCGAGTCAGTCGCAAGATAGACTTGTGGAACGCCGAGTCAGTCGCAAGATAGACTTGTGGAACGCCGAGCCAGTCGCAAGATAGGCTTGTGGAACGCCGAGTCAGTCGCAAGATAGACTTGTGGAACGCCGAGTCAGTCGTAAGATAGACTTGTGGAACGCCGAGTCAATCCCAAGATAGACTTGTGGAACGCCGAGCCAGTCGCAAGATAGGCTTGTGGAACGCCGAGCCAGTCGCAAGATAGACTTGTGGAACGCCGAGTCAGTCGCAAGATAGACTTGTGGAACGCCGAGTCAGTCGCAAGATAGACTTGTGGAACGCCGAGCCAGTCGCAAGATAGGCTTGTGGAACGCCGAGCCAGTCGCAAGATAGGCTTGTGGAACGCCGAGTCAGTCGCAAGATAGACTTGTGGAACGCCGAGTCAGTCGTAAGATAGACTTGTGGAACGCCGAGTCAGTCGCAAGATAGACTTGTGGAACGCCGGGCCAGTCGCAAGATAGGCTTGTGGAACGCCGAGCAGGTCGCAAGATAGGCTTGTGGAACGCCGAGTCAGTCGCAAGATAGACTTGTGGAATGCCGAGCCAGTCGCAAGATAGGCTTGTGGAACGCCGAGCCAGTCGCAAGATAGGCTTGTGGAACGCCGAGTCTGTCGCAAGATAGACTTGTGGAATGCCGAGTCAGTCGTAAGATAGACTTGTGGAACGCCGAGTCAGTCGTAAGATAGACTTGTGGAACGCCGAGCCAGTCGCAAGATAGGCTTGTGGAACGCCGAGCCAGTCGCAAGATAGGCTCAGAGCTAACGTGGTCATTAGACCGCGAAACCGAACTGGAAGCAGAACGACCGCCGTAACCCCGATCTCCCTACCAGCCGAGGACCGAACCGCCGCCGTGGAATTGTAGGTGTAAATTGTAGAAAATCGTAGAATTGTGTTGAGACAGTACATGAAATTATATGAATCGTAGAATTGTTCTGAATTATATGAAACTATATGAATCGTAGAATTGTTTTGGATTATATGAAATTATATAAATTTGAATCATTAAAATCATAGCATTGTTTAAAGAATTTAAGAAATTAAAAGAATCGTGTTTTGGACGATATGAAAGTATATTAATTTGAATCTTTGAAATCATAGAATTGTTTACAACTTTTAAAAGAATCGTAGAATTGTATTTGGATTATAGAATTGTATGAAAGTATATAAACTTGAATCATTGAAAGCATAGAATTGTTATTAAAAGTTCAAATCATTGAAATTAAAACCTCAGCCTCGACAAAAGACACATTACAAAGTATTAAAATGTAATAAGATTGTTTTATGTTTTAAGCTGCAGTTTATTTAATTCGAATACAAATGTATTAAAATTCTTGTATTTTTCAATATAAATTAGGGTTTAATTTAAATACGTCTACATTGGAACTTAGTTCCATCTATATTAAAATTTAATATTTCAGATATTTGTTGTAATAGCAGACATTATTTAAAATCAATAAATCTTTTATTAGTTGTTTAATTTTAATATATGCAAAATATTAAATTTTAATATTTTTTCGGCGTGGACTTGTATACAACCCCAAAAATATTAAATTTAACGCCAGGATTTTTAACCGTGTATATTATAAAAAGAACAGCAACACTTACAATATTGTATTTTTCTTTCTTCCCTCCCGTAGTAAAAAAAATGCTTGTATTTAACCCCTCTATAAAAAACCGTTATCAATTTTTGGCGCCAAAGTTATCGTAGGTACTCCCCCTAACATACGTCGGCACTAAACTAAAAACCTGTAAAAAATCAGATGAAATGTTGAAACTGAAATCTTGGGCATTGGAAAGTGCGTGACAAAAACTTATCCGCAATCCCGAGCAAGCTTGTTCACCTTTTGGAAGGTATTTGGAAAACCATGTTCCGGCGAGGCTAAGAATTCTATAAAATTCCTTCTGCGCTTTCGACTGCGACAGTTGCTTCGATGAGAAGCAGGAGAACGAGCCTTTTAACTGGCATACCTCTAAAACTCAAAATAGAATCAGGTGTAGCGAATAGACCTGAACATACCAATGCACCTAGTACTCCGAATGCAATGGCCAATTGCCACCTAATTGAAACTAACGTAGATAGTACATTAGGACTGTTATTGGTGCTTCATACCAAACACGGGCCCCAGAGATACCCCTCGTCTTTCGAATAGGGTCATCAGAGCTTCGTCGTCTTCGTCTTCGTCGGAAAAGTTTAATCTTTTTTAAGATAGTTTTCTAAAGGCCAGTGGTCCAAAAGTAGGAGTGGAACTGTAGTAACCTTTCGGATTTCCCACAAGTTCAGGTTGTGAATCTCTTTGCATGCCCCTGGAACTCGGATTTGGTTCAATATTCAGCCTCTCATTCTTCCGGTTCCAGATTTTTTACTGCATGACTCAAAGGTATCCCAAAGAAAAGTTTTGGGCCGTCTTTTGGGCGCCACTTTCTGCCAGATGGCCCAAGTGGTCGCTACCATAAAAGCCCTCATTGAAAAAGTTTTGGTAGCATCGACTTTTTCCTCTATTGGGGTGTGAGTGCCTATCTTGCTGTGATTGGGAAATTCATCCTTGATGCTGTTTGTCAAAAGACGTCCAAAAGTCCAAAAGTCGGGACCAAGGCACAATTGATATCTAGGAGCCACTTGCGATAATGGATTTATAGGTTGAGGCCAGCTCTATATAGCTCGATTCCTACCGCTGAAAGAAGCAACTTTAAGTCTGTTTGTATGTGAATTTGTTACCACATCACGTTAGAACTACCCATCCAAACTATGTGGATTTTCGGGACGTAACAAATGATTTTAAGGAGCAACTCCTTCAACTTCAAAACCTCCGCCACCACCTCTTAATTGTTTCGCCTTCACCTCGCCTCATCATAAATGTCCCTCCAACCAAATTACATCTGCCAACTTTCCACTCGCAATCGAAACAAAAATGCTGTCACCCGCACATGTGAATTGCCTCGAAAAATTACAGTCCTACATGGCGCATTAACTCATTCGTAGGTATATTCCTGGGCTACCCCCGTGACACCAATTTGTAGCACCGATACCAAATTTTCATAAATTACTCTGCAGTAGTAAATTGCTTCCATTTCCGGTCCGTTAATAGGTATGCACAGTTCACAAAGTGCGTGTAGGTACACACTGTACCATACCTACGCCACACCTCCCCAATTACAGTGGAGCTACTGTCAATAATGATAAAAAATAAATAAAAAATAAAATAAAAAGCGGGACACCAAAGCTCAACCGACCTTTCCATGGCCTATTTTCCTTTTTATTTCCCACACAAAAGTGGAAAACAAAATATTTTCCATTTTCAATGAGTTGACTTCCTTCACACGCGGCTATGAGCACGCAACAATTCGGAACAAATGAAAACGTTGGCACTCTGAACGGCTTGAATGCCGTCGTCAGTATATTTTTTTTTTTTTTTTTTTTTTTTCGCCTCACACGCCGCCGTCCTCCGGATGAAGTCAATTGCAGTCAGGGGGAGGCTGAACGCTCATAACTCACGTCCTACATGGGAATGCACTTGCGACTCACCGCTCGCACAGTAGGTGAGGTGAAGCCGCGTTCTATGGTTTGTCGTCCTTAATTAAGCTACAGAAAAATATTCGTCTTTGAAAAGGGTGAATGCGAACGAGTGTCAAGTGGAGCCGACTGTTGGTTGGCCCTAAGCCGAGTAGGTTTTTTTTTTCTGTCAGCGGGCTTATGCAAAGCTATCAATTGCTTTGGCATTAGCATACCGACGGATAATTGCATACAACACACTCGTGGTGTCATGGTGGTGTCAGATGTTTGCCTCATTCGGCGGCTTCTCATTATTTAAGGTATTTATTCGCCTGCATTGTTGTGGCCGTTCCAATTGACTGATTAAGTAACTTACCACGGCCGATGTACAATGTATGGTCGACAGAAATTGTTGCCGGGCTTAGGAGGTGCTTGGGTTAGTTTATTTGTTTGTGTTCGCTGGCTTTGTTTTTGTTGAGGTTGGGTCGACCTATTTGTCGGAGTGTTTTGCTGAATGGAATTTCAATGAATTGCAGTCGATGTTGTTTCCAATGAATATGTGTCGTCTCTTTGTTATGAGACTGTGCGAGACATATAGAGCAGCTGACGTTGAAGAGGAGAGAAGATATACCAAAGGAACAGTTTTACAGTGACTTCGGTCGCTCTGTCTGTTTTAAAAAACATTGTTCAGGTGGCCCTTCACGATGGTAGGTGAGATGCGTCCTTCAGGACATATGTTCTCATTCGAAGTCATTGGTTCGCAGCCCATTCGTCAGTTCTAAGTACTCTTGAGCTTAATTGCAGTAGAACGCTGATAGTCACAGACTGGTTAACTCTGGCCAATGTTTCCTCTGAAACGATCGTCTCGACAGCTATATGATTCGGGTGTGGCCGATCTGTCTGTATCCATTCTCATAAAGCGTAGGCAGTGAAGAGTTACTTGCTAAGCGTTTTTCTCCTCGTTTGTGGACAAAAGACTGGAAAGCACCCTTTCCTCTTTTGAATTTCCCCAACAAGCTAACAAGTTTCCTTGAGTGCACTTTCTTCATTTCCCCGTGAACGGTTGAATGTTGGTGGGCATCATTCCAGCCGCTGCTTCTGAAACCGTTCTAAATGCAGAGATCGTCCTCAGAGCTCTAAGTCCGTAACCACGCGATAGCTTCCACCTGTTTTAGTTGGTAGCCATTTCGTCAGCCTCTTACTGGAGATGCGTACAGTAGAACTGAGCTTATAACTCTGGACAGAACTAATCTGCGATTGCCTCTGGGTCAAACACTGTTTGTCCGATAAATGCTTTCTTTCCGACGTAGTCTACGTGCGACTTAAAGATGAACCTGAAGTTCATTGCATTGCTAGGTCAAGCCTACTACCGATCATCACAGCGGCACCGGATCGCTGGTATTTATCGAACGGCTTGGTCTCCCGCGCGTACTTGCATGAATTCCGTTTGTTTTCTTTCTGACTTGTTATTAGAACTGGTTTAGTTTTTTGTTCTGCTAAATCAAGTCCAGCAGTCTCCGCTCTCCAGCGGGTTTGACTACGGAGGGATCAATTCGTTTGCTTTCGTCTCAATCTGATGCATATCTTTGCCACGGCTTCGCTGGTGACACCATCTACAAAGCCTATAACTCTCGAAAGCATTGGCAGCCTCAAAACACCGTCACACAGAATATTCCATAGGAGAGGGCCTAGAACTGACCCTTGGGGAATACCTGCTGACTCGAGGTAGTACTAAGTGTCGTTGTCGCTTAACTTTCTGTTCTCAGAATAGCTCTGAAACTATCCCCGAATATACCTGGACACGTTCGTTCTGATGAGAGGACTCACATTGTAGAACTAGTCAGCGGAATTGAAAGCATTTCCGATGTACAGGGTAACAAGAGTGGTGCTCTCCTCCATTTTTCCATCGCTCTATCGGCAACCACTTTAACGACGTCTTCTGCGGACCAAGCCTTTCGAAACCGAAACTGGTCGAATTATCCGCTGGTATACTTTCCATCGTTTGCAGTTGATGCGCATGTCTGGAATTGATCGACCCAACTCTACTCGCCGTGAAAAGTCCCGTATAAGCTGCCTTATCAACAAATTTAAGTCGGACAGCTTGTACGGGATCAACCATCGGCCCCCAACTTAAAATCGTCATCTATTTTCCGATTGCCATTCGGGTGGTCTGCGAATTTTCTTAAAGAAATCACATTCTGGTTTTTTGCTTGCCACGACGGCCAGATGGCGCCACTTATTCTACACCTCTACTGATGAAATTCTGTGCAAGAGCGCCAGTAACATATTTTTAAAACTAATTTACGGTGAATTGACTCAGAAACAAATAGGTCTTATATTTTATTAGTTTGAAAAAAAACTCTTAACACCAGTCGATCAGCAAATCGAATGCCAAAAATAAAACGTTCAGTCACTTACATATGAGTCGGATTAATAAATCAGTGCTGTCGTTCGAAAGACCTGTAGTAGTTCCAACCATAGTGCTTGTTTACAAACAAAACAAATTATGTCACTCTTAACAAAAGCTCGAAGATTTATAGGTATCTGGTCAAGGTTACGTGAATTTAGCTATCCGGAACTTATCACGAAACAACAAGAAAATGATAAATGTGCTTGTGACGACACCGCAACGAGCACATCCGCACGTCGGTAAAAGAGCGAAGCATCACTCATCCATAGAATGGACCCTCGATCAATCCACAAACAACAACAATAAACACACGATTAACGATGGCGTGCCAATTTCCGCCGCCGCGCCGTGTCGTTCCGCGAAATTCTCTTTCTTTTTTTATCCATCCGCGAACCAAGAAGGTTGCAAGGATAAGCGTGTTAAATATTAGCAAATAGTGGGATACGAATTTGTTTCCCAGTATTGTTTGAGTCAGCTGTAATTCCAACCAAAGCGTTTGTTTAAGAAAATGAATATTGTACTCCCTTAATAATGACTCAAGGATATTTAGCTTTCTGGAGCTGATTCCCGCAATTGCCAAGAAGCCCAATGGTGACAAATTAGTGATGTGGTTCGAAATAGCTAAAGTTCCAACTTCCAACCATAGTGTTTGTTTGTCGGCATTTTTTCTATTATTCTTTCAACAAAAAATCAACAAACTTTTAAACACATTTCCCAACAGTCGTATTTTGTAAGCAGTCGCGAGTTAGTTCTCCTCTTCAGAGCAATATTGTTGCAGTCAAACAAAGTTGCAAGAGAAAATCTCAGCAAAAGCAGGACAAGGGCATACCAAAAGTAATACACCGCACAAAAGTCACAGGTCACATCCACTTCAAGACGCAGTGTAGCAGCTCACCCTTCCAACAGGATCCGCAAGAGCTTATCAGCGGTAAGCATCCACCCAACTCACCTTGACCCAGTTAAAAATCCCATCACACATAGTAGAGAAAATTAAAAAAAAAAACCAACACCAACTTCAGTCTAGACAGAAACCCATAACTCGTTGATGTGGTCACCGTTGTCTTCGCAAAAAGAAACAAGTGCAAACTTCACCTTCTTGTGCGGTTTCAGTTTCATTCACTTTTGCTTAATTAATTCCAAGAGAGAGAGAGAGATGTTTCTCCCTCCAAAAGGATTCAACGGGTGTGCATGTGTGCACTAATTAAATACGAGGACCAAGTCTTTGGGGAAAAACCCACCCGGAATATCACCTAATCCAGCTCAATTCGGTATTAGCTCGTCTCTGTCTGAATAATCCGCTTAAATGCCGTCCTATAATGAGCATTCTGCTAAATTGTAAATAGATTGCATAAGGCACTCATGACTCATAGCTCAGGCACTCGGATCGGCAACACACTGAATGTCAAGTGAGCCTGAGCACACATCTCCGAGTTGTGTGCCGATCCATAATTGCAATTGCAACTGGTTTTGCGGTCATACCCACTTAGAGAGCTTCGAGTATTTTATTGTTTTTCGCAAGTGCCCGAATAGAGTTGCCGTAATGCGAATTGGACTTTAACGCGCCGGCTCTAGTGGTAGTGGAATGTGTCGCAAAGTTTCAGTGGGCATATTTTCCCGCACTCAGGTAGACAGTTTGTCACCAGTATGTGTTGACTGATTCAAAGCTGCAACGATGAAGACGTCACCCGGTTCGATGAGTTGCCCCACATGAATGCGTAATTGGTTTGATATTCCCCATATCACACTTCACACTTGACACAATCCACTTCCGCACACCGGACAGTTGAGTGACCTCAACATGGTTTTTGGAAGAAGCCTATCTCCCCATGACTGGAACAAAGTCTCCTCGGAATAAAGTACGCAAGAGAGAGAGAGAGAGAAATAACCTTTTGTATATGCAAATTTTGTTTCATGGGCTGTGCCCATCCACCATCCACCACACCCTGACAGATGTATGAGTTGTCAGGTCGGTTTTGGTGCTCTTCGAAAGTCTTCTAACATGGCCCCAGCAGATGGACCTTAGCTGTCTAGACAGGCAGCCGTGCTGGTTGCTGTTGCTGTCTCCTTCCTTACTTTGATTAATGAAATCATGCTGCAGCTCTGAGGAGTGCTCAGTTCAGTTTACGAGTCAAGTCCTAGTGTTGCATGTTGAAGGGTAGTCTCTCAAAATGCAAATGCAGGCAGGCATATGCTAAAGTCATCCAGAAACGGGTGTTGCCCTCAAACGCCAGCACATAAACAGTTCCGTGAATCCCATTAGCCCGTTTCCATGCACCGACTGAAACGCTATCCAAATCGAATTCCGCATGCGACGAGTGCGATTGTGTGTGGAGAAACCGCCAATTTAAATTACACATGCAACATGAATGCACGGTAGCGTTTCACTGTTTTGTCAGTTGCAGGTTGCAGCCCTTCCACTGATTTCGGTCGCAAAAAAAAAAAACCACCACCATCCACCAACCATCAATATGATTACCGTCACCGGAGAGCAACGACACTCTTAGCTAACTTTGACGTATGCTATACATTCGCTTGCGCCATGTCACCGTCACCTGTCATTCCGCTACACGCCGTCAATTCCGGTTAATGACACGAAAAAAAAAAAGAAAACAAAATAAAAACCGGAACGAAAACACCGCGAGGGTTGGCGGCATTGGCAGAGCTCGTGCTCGTGCTCGTGTATACCGGTTGCATTTCCTCGATTACATGCAATTTAGTCGACGGAATTACAGTCCTGGCAGAAATTATTCCATTAAATTACATTCCGGGGCTGAAGTGGTTAGAATTCAGAATTCGGGCGGAGGATGAGTGTCCTCGTGCTCGTGTTCGACAGCTGATAATAACGATTTGTGAATTTCGACAAGGAGGTTGTGCTTGTGTGTTCGGAATATCCACTTTGGGGTTATTATTGGCAATTAGAATTTTTGGAAACATTAAACAGGGGCGTGTGTCGTCACATCGTTGTGAGTTTGTAACATCCGGGTTGGAGTGAGTGACATTTTTTTCGCTGTCAAACCGACTTTCAACAGAGTCCTCCGAAAGTGCGGTATTGCCGCCTTGTTTGGGGTTCACACTTGTCGATCTAGGTTTGACATTGAGCGCGAGGGTCGTAACGATGCGTGACGGAAGATATTTAAATACTTTCAACGTTTATAGCGGAAAAAAAAATCCTCCATAACTGACTTGCTCAAAGCAAGAGAGGAAGAAGGCGCCTTGCCAATCAACTTTTTTTCTATACATATTTTTTTCCATACAAATTGCGCAATTGTGAACTTCCACAAATTTAAGGTCGATACTAATTGTATTTATTATAAATACGTCGCAGGGTGTGCTACTAGCGACGAACTCTAGATCAGAAAGAGCTAATACTTGAAATTCCGTTGACGACTACTTTTTGCGCCCAAACGAAACTTTTTCTTTCTTTTTTTACACTCCGTCTCACTTGATTACGTATAGGCAGTTCTTTGTTCTAATTTTACGATATTATTCAAACGCTTCGCTAATCTAAGAAAAAACAAATGGACAAGGAATGAAGGATATCTATATAATGTTTATATTGTAAACAAAAAATGGGATTAAGTTGATAAATGCAACTTTTATGACGCTTTTCGTCATAAAATTTCCTTTTTTTTTTTTTTTTTTTGTCTCACTTGATTACGAACAGAAGCAAAATCTAACTTTCCTTGTTTCTTTTGATGCCTTCCATCATTCGTTACATATTCGACACGTCTAAAATGTTCTCTTCCGCTTCAAAGGAGAACAAATCTTTCTATTTTATTCAAGTCTTCACCAACAAACCACGCGTTCAATTTTGGGTCTATTCGCGTACTTTTCCGAGCCAAGTACTAAAAAATTGGCAAATTACAAAAAATTTTGCGAAACTCTCTCAGAGAGCTGAAAATATATAGTCAAAAGTATCACAAATAAATATGGCTGAGCTCATAAAAGTAAAAATACGGCAGCACTGCAATTTTGACGTTCATATACGCACAATGCCGGTGCAGGGAAATAAGTCTCTGGGAACTAAGTCAACTGAGGGACTTAGTTCTAGCGTTGTCAGACGTCCCGGTTTGAACGGGACGTCCCGGATTTAAGACACAATTTTGGTTTTCCCGGGTTGCGACTAAAATTCATAACAAAAAAACTACTGCAAAACATTTTTTATTACATTTTTCAGATTTTTAAAATTAAACAGGAGCTGTACGAGAAACGACACCGAAAATGCCCGATATGGAGCGAGTGCGGGTGCACGCCTTATTAACGTAAACATATCAGCTGGCAGCTTTTTTTTTATTGACATTTCAAGATTATTTGAAAATAAATTCGTTTGAAAATTTGTTCTATTACACTTTAGTCTCTTTTATACGCTTCATACATTTTCAAAAAAAAAAAAATATTCTGAAATAAGGACATTTAAGATGTGACACGGTTGCCTATTATACTATTACACTATTATACTGTTATGCGAACTAATGGTTGTTAAATATCGTGGGAAAATTCTAAATTTGCAGAGTAGCTTTACAAATGACACCTTGTTGGCTTTTTCGCTCTCGACTCTTCAGAATTCTGCAGCGAGTGGCCACTCTGTTTATTTTAAATTTGACTCTTCGAAATGTCAATTGAGTACGCAGGCAGGTATTTTTTTGACCCGATTCGTTGGCATTCCCTCCATAATAATGTCAACTACAAAAACTATACACGTGACCACTCTGGGCCAATTAAAACTCAAATCCATCTAGTCAGTCAGGTGTCGGACTTACTAGGCTAGAATCCGAACGTCCCCATGTAATTTTTTTCAAATTGACAGCTGTCATTCAAATGAATAAAAATTAATTTTTTATTCTATCCAGGGAGAAATTTAGAAATCCCGGGTTTTTTCCATATTTATGCAATTTGTCCCGTCGAGCTGCGAGCAAAATATGGCAACCCTACTTAGTTCCCACCTAATGGGAAATAAAACCACTTTCGTGAAGAGGACTTAGTTTCCATGTAAGGTGAGA
Source organism: Cheilosia urbana (assembly GCA_946477585.1). NCBI lineage: Eukaryota > Metazoa > Arthropoda > Insecta > Diptera > Syrphidae > Cheilosia > Cheilosia urbana. Next base: position 27,439,012 of record OX297853.1, read on the forward strand.
AATAAATTCCGAAAACTCTGAGTGGTTTTATTTATCTTTTAATGTGAAGTAAATTCTCACTGTCGACTTAGACCCAAGTAAAATTAAAGAGTCAAGTTGGTACTTTCCAATTTTTATTTATTAAAGAGAAATTAAATTTCAACTGAGGCAGAGTTATATATATAAAAAATTTCAAGATCGAGATTAGGTTTGCAAGACTCTGAAAAAGTAAACAAAGAAAAATCGACGCACACCAAGACCGGTCGCGCGAGTTTTTTACGTTTATTTTCTCAAATTTTTGAAAGCTAAAAATGCCAATATATTTTCTCAAACAACTTTTTTGTTTTAGCTTTCGAAAATTTGAGAAACTAAAACTAAAAAATTCCCGTGAATTTAGTCTCGTGGACTTATGTCCCTGCGCCGAAAAATCACCGCAATTTTTCTTTGATTATTTTCAGAGTCTTGCAAACATAAAAACATACGGAATAAAAATTTAAAAAAATCAGCTTGCAAGACTCTGAAAATAATCAAGGAAAAATCGCCGCGATTATTTAAATTAGATGTTTACACATCAAAAAATATATCCAGTTCTAAATGTTGGAAGTTTGTTCCCTCTTCTTATTTTCGAATGTTTACTAAATTCACAAAAGAAAGTGGTTTTTACTTCCCACTAAGTGGACCTAAGTCCCTCAGTGGACTTAGTTCCCGGGGACTTATTTCCCTGCACCCAAAATGGCATTTTAATTTCAATCAGCTCCCATACTTTGTTGGAATGTCTATGCAACTCGAATATGATACCACAAAGCGACGGATACTGGAGCTTTGCACGAGATGCTGAATCGCCTGAATGTTTGAATCCACACATATGTATGCTACACTTCTAATACACAAGGGCTGCGACGCCTCTTCAGAAAAGATTTTATTTTTAAGTGAACAGTAGTAATAAAGTATTCATAAAACCAACATGAAGGATTGACTTTTTTACTTTGGCAAATTCTATGGCGACCGTGACGTGGTTATTTTCGTTCAGAAGTGTAACCGATTTATTTTATTTTTTTTTTTTTGCTTCCTCGCATTTAAAACTCAATGGTACCAATCGGGCACAGTGAACTTCCGAAGTGATAGAATAAATTCTGTACCTATACACAAAAAAAAAAAACAAGAAAAAAAAGAATTCCATCGCGCAAAGTGATAATCCGAAATGAGTGTTATATGGAAATAAATTCAAAAATTCACTGTGAACTTTCCATCAAATGTGCTTAGTGTTTTCTAGTAACAATTTTACTTAAATGTGTAGGTACTTGGAATGAAACCTTGAATTATACTCTAACTTCCATCTGAGAAGAATACTTGAATTACTATTCACCGTGCGGGTACCGGATACAACTTAAACGCCAAATGTGCTAAAAAATTACAAAAAAAAAATGGCAAGCATTTCTTATTAAAATATTACTGAAACTGAACGAATTTCCCAAATAAGATATCATAAGATGAAACCACAGAAACGGAAATTTCATCCAACCCAGACCAGTGTTGACAGGTCGTGGGGAATTCCCCTTTTTGTGGGGAATTTCAATAAAAAAAAATATACGAAAGGGGAAAAGGTGAATCTTCCCTCTTCCAGAACTAAATGTGGGGAAGAAAATATTAAATTTCAATACTTCACTCCAATATTGGGCACATTCAAGAATCTAGTTATCTTCAGTGGACTAGATTGGTCTGGATAAGATTTAAACTGAACGCAACAACTAGATTGGTCGGAAACATCACTTTTTCTACTTCAAGCACATTATGCGAACTGTCAACTTAGTACTCAGTGACAGTTTCTTGACTCGTCGACGGCAACCCCTCCCAAAATGTCAACTGAAACAGCTGCTTATATGACTGATTTCAGTTTCAGCCAATCAAAACCGAGATACATCTTGTCAGACGGCTGCTGTCAGAATTACTAAACTAGAAGCTTGAACGTCCCCGTTGCCTTTTAAATAGAACCACGGTTGTGCTGAGGTACCTAATTGGGTAATTTGGCTCAAGCATCTTAGCTTTCGCTCAATGCTCCGAGCCAAAAAGGCTCATATTATTTGAACTTCTAGCTGTTTCCAAATACGTTTGATAAACATAATTTTTCGATTCTACAATGCTTTTATTTTGTTTTTCCACTTTATTATAAACTTTTCAGTACATTTTTAACATAATTATGCTACAGCCATATAAAATCTGTTTTGTTCTCCTGTCAGTTTTTCAGCTGTCACTTGTTTTTTTTTTTTTTTTTTTTTTCTTATTTGACACTGACGTTGTTGCGAAATACCCTATAACTGTTTAAAAGATTCGCCAACTGCAAAATACACTGCCTCTTGTGTGGAATGGCTCGGAAAATGGTTCAACGCTTCGTACGCAAGTAGCGCGTTTCATTATAATCGTATACCTATGACTGAGAAAAGATCTAGACCGCAATAGAATAAAACCACTGCTCTCTTTTAACATTATAAAAATAAGTAAATGGTTATATATACAATAATTCATTTGACGTTTTCTATTTACAGTAATTTCCCTTGTGGGATCTTTGTTGTGGGTGAGTGCATTCCATGCATTGTGACGTCGTTGTTCGCCGTCACGTCTACAAGCCATATTCAATATGCACATGTTCATTCTTACTAGATTCCAGTGTTTATATTGAAACTTGGGTGAAAAATTTGTAAGAAGCAGTCAGTTTACTCAATATTTAGATTGTGGGGAATCCATGGGGAAAACCACCACGAAGAATGGGGAAAAAGGGGAATTTAAAGGTCTGTGATGGGGAATTTCACTTAAAGCACCTGGCAACACTGCCAGACGGCATCATTGCAGAACCAGCTGATTCATCCCATCAATTATTTAAGTATTTTTGTTGACATACATTTGTGACAACATTTTGTAAGCAATCAAATAAATAAATAAATTCATTTTTATTTCGTATAGATTAAGTAAAAAAGAATACTTGTTATCCAAAATGGGAGGCAAAAGTACATAAAGAAAACTTTGGGGTTTATTTTGTAATTTGCGCCCGTTCGTAGTGGAAGTCTCGTTCGAACTGACATTCAATCAAAAACCACTCACAGTGGGGTGCTGCGTTAAACGAGGAAGATCCTTTAATGGGACTGGATTTTTCTCATTTCTCTTCTCTTTCACTCCAATTGCTATGATTGAGCAGTGGAGTTGAACAACGGAACATAATCTTTGGCTTAAAAACTGTGCCAGTGGTGCCAATTTAAAATTGCGCATTAAAGGTTTGAAAAATAGAAACACATAGAAAATGCTGCCGGTATTTGCCAACTTCTCATCAGAGTTGGTAACACCATATTTCACATTTTGGAATATTATGTACGACAGTCAAAGCCTGGGCGGAGTGTGGAGACTGCTGGACTTGATTTAGCAGAAAAAAATAATAAAGCTGTTCTTATAACAAATCAGAAAGTAACAAACGGAATTAATGCAAATACGCGCGGGAGACCAAGCCATTCGCTCAAAACCAGTAGGCTTGACTTTAGCAATGCAATGATATTCAAGGTTCATCCTTAAGTCGCACGTAGACCACGTCGGAAAAAAAGGAACGCTCGTCTAATCACCTCCGCCAGAGTGCTGGCAAACATTGTTGGACTCAGAAGCAATTGCAGATTAATTCTGTCTTGAGTTATAAGCTCAGTTCTACTGTAAGCATCTCCCGTGTGAGCTGACGCAATGGCTACCAACTGACACAGGAGGAAACTATCGCGTGGTTACGTTCTTAGAGCTCTGAGGACGATCTCTGCATTTAGAACGGTTTCGGAAGCAGCAGGGTGCCCACCAACATTCAATCCTCCACGGCGAAATGAAGAAAGTGCACTAAAGGAAACCTGCTTGCCACCAACACCGAGCAGAAATCCAAAAAGAGGAAAAGGCGGTTTCTATGCAGAGTTGAACCGGTGGAACAATGTTACTCTCAGTCAAGCTACATAAAGCACATTCTACTCGGGTAAATATCCTAAATTGAGGACACCGACCCTCATCAAACAAGACATTCGGGATGACAGCACATTTTCACCAACAATTCACTGAACCCAAACAGAAGTATTTCAAATTCGAATGCCGTCTTCCCCTGGCAGCTCCCGTCAACATCAAGTTAAAAAAAATGAAAGCAAACATAATGATACGATCTAAATATAGGCATCCCCTCGCATCAACATATAGCATGTCAAGTGCGTTCCACAATACCACCAGCAGCAACCCTTTCAAGCGGTACTGCATAAAGAAAACCACAATCACAGAAAAAAAAAATGAAGAAGCGGAACAAAATTTGTGAAAATAAAATGTAAAGAGACACGAATGAGGAAAAATTGAATTGACTCGCGGATGACATGCTTCTTCTCTCCCCCCAACATGCGAGTACTATACCCCTATAAACAAGCGATGGGAAGCAAAGGGTGTGCGCGCTTCAATATACGGTACAACGGCATCGACATTATTTTGGGTAATCGAGCAACTAAACGAGTCCTTCCCTGGTCCTCCTCGAATATACCAGCATCCACTCAATCGCATCCTTCGTGCGGCGCTGCGCTCGGCAAAGAGAACCAGGTCACTTGGAATATTGCGTTTCGTTCGCGATTTAAGTATATTCCCCCCCGGATATACGCCCGCCTGTCGTTGGTGGTGAGTTTCTATTTTTATGCCATTTAAACGATAATGGAAAGGGGTTGACTTGAAATACATGCGTCCTTCTGCTGGTTATACCTTTGGAGGGTGATGACTTCCAACACCTGGCGTGCCACCGCTTCCGACCACTTGTTGCTGGTTCATTGTTATTGGAGTGGGCAACCACTTGACTGTTTGCCCGGACCCGTTTACAGCTAAGCCATGTATGACGGGTATTAATTTAACATAAAGCAAACACAAACACACACACATTCACACGAAATCAGCTAGGCAATTAGAAATGCTGAACCTGTTTTGCGTATGAAATCATGTCGACGGGGATTTGGAAAACAAATCTCCTCCTTGGTTACATAACACACGTGCGGTGCGGCATTGCACTTGTCATTATTTATGCTAAAGGGTTCGGCCTAATGGCATTCAACAGAGGTCGGGAATGACCCTCCCAATGGATAGACCGTAGATGATTTTAAATAATAAGGTTATTATGTCGGTTGAGAATATGTATGGGGGGAGAGCCACTGACATTTGCATATTCAAAGTGAGAGTTAAAATTGTGGTGCCAAGGGCGACTGACTGGGAAGGACTTTTAAACTTTAATTTCCAGCTGAAAGAAGGTTGCGAAAACGTGTTTCCTTAATGTAACAGCAGTTCCTCCTCCAGGCATGATCTTCGATGCGGAAAAGCTATGAAACGAAGTGCTTTAGATGGAAATGTTCGATTGGCAGGTGGGAATGTTGGAGACTCAGTGACCCACTTTCAAGTGAATCATTGCGACAGCACTTTGTATACGAGAAGGTTGTTGGCTTAGCTAATCTATAGAAAAATCTTAGACCAAAAGTGGGGGCCCCTATTGCTCAAAAGGGACCGGGAATAATACTTGCTGACGCATAGGCTGAACTTGTATGTTTTTTGGAAGACGTTGACGAAGATTTTCATTCCAACAAACATTGGTCATAGAAAGGTTGCCAAATCAGCTAAGCTAGTGCACAGAAAGGGAACAGATTAGCTGGTTATTTTAACTGTTACTCCCAAAAAACTTTTTAATTGTGAGGAATCTGTTGATCTATTTGACAAGATGTCGGTCGGTCGGTCGTCTTAAAAGTTGTTTCTACGAAAGGTTGTTTATATAAAGGTTTGTGTCTTAGATAATATAGATAATGCTAATTTGATCAGCACTTGATGGGGAATCTGACGACCTTGTGACTCTTTGACAACTAGATTATATGGGATGGGTGTTGGCTTAGCTACTTTGGAGACAAAACGTGAGGCAAAAGAAAGAATACCTTAGCCTGATAGACCAACTGTGTATACAAAACGGTTTGCTGACGAATACGCTAGTATTTTAACATTTTGATACGTGTACGCATATCTTTCATAGACAAGTAGCTCTAAAATGGTTGCTGGCTCGGCTAATCTGTACAACACTCCGAGTGCATGCCACGCACATCTCACAAGGAGCAACCCTAGTTGGTAAATCTGACCACCTTGTGACTTGTTGGCACGTATACGATTATCGTTCTTAGAAAAGTTGTGGAAAGGGTGTCGCCTTAGCTAATCTGAGACACACTTATATCAAACGGGAAGGCTATTCTACAGAAAGGAATCGATTAGCTTGTTAAACGAACTGTGGGTCCAAAAAGACTTGTTGAGGACTCTGCTGAAGGTGATCTTGTTTTTCTTTGACAGAAAGTCGTCGTTGATCTTGCAATGAGTTCGAAGATCCGAGAAAAGTTATGGAATTTTTCTTATGAAAAACTGAGCACTATAATTTGGCAAGCTCAATGGAGTGATCCCACAAACTTTGGTAGCCTAAGACATTTACTACTGAGCCATTTCGACCATATTTTACAATCAAAGAAAGCAAATTGGTAGGCACTCGAAGGTGCGAGTTCTTCTCTCCTTAATCTTTTAAAACCATTGAGAAGGGAGAAGTTCAAGATTTTTGCTTACCGCGCATCTCAGCGAGTTTATGGGCAGTGATCAGAGAGTCTTTCTTAGCGACGATCTGAAAATCAAGGCGATTCTTGACGGTTTTGTTAAGTTAAAACAGGATATTGATCAAACTAAGTCGATTCCCTTGCTATTACCGTTGACGCCGCTGCTGCTGTTGTGATCCACTAGCTTATAGCTGTCAAAATCAATGTATGTTATAGATGCCAACTTCCGAAACCATTCAACGTGTTGCTTGAAATCCGAGGATCGGTCTTCTGTACAAAAATATCAACGCATGCAATAACTCATTGTCCAACTTCAAAGGAACCACAGCTGGCCAATTCGAGAAAAACGTTTTGTTTACCAAAAGCACGAATTTTCATGAGATGATCAACTTATTTTACGAGCATATTCAACAATCAAATGAATTGATCAAGTAGTTGTTTGAGTGAAATGAGTTGATCAAATCTGTGGAAAAAGTCCTATAACAATTGAAAGAGTGGATCACATCTGTGAAAGATGTTTTGCATCGACTTAGTCAACTAATCACAAAAGGAATTCGTTGATCAACTGCGTGTACGAGACTATTCAACAATTGAATGAGTCTATAAGCTACTAGTACAAGTTTTACGTTGATCGATCAGGTTATTCTAAAGTTGATCAAAGATATTCATAAATTTATATATGTAGTTGATTAAATAGGTTGAATGAGTTGATCAACTAGGTGTACGGGGCTTTGGAAAAATTCAATGAGTTGCTTAACTTATACAAGTTGATCAACAATATTTATGAGTTGGTCAACTAGTTCAACTTGGTATTGGACCATCTAAGAGTGCGAAGAAATTCATCAATTTAATGAGTTGATCAAGTAGGTTTAGGGCCTGAATGCGTTGATCAACTATGAAAACGAGGTTATTTCTCAATTTAGCGCATTGATCAACAAGGTGTACGAGTTCAATGTGAATGTCAACTAATGGTTCGCGGCGATGCATCAATTTATAAAAAATGTCAACTAGGAATGAGTTGATCAACTAGATTTACGGGTTGAATGAGTTAATAAACTAGATATAGAAGCATAATCAATTTTGGTATGAGTTAATCAACTATGTGTATGAGTTGATCAACCATTTCAATTAGGTATTTGATATAAGTAAATTGACCAACTAACTGTGCGAACATATTTGACAATTAAATGTGATTATCAACAAGGTGCACTAGTTACAAATCTTTTTCAACTAATTGATTAATCAGCTAATGTAAGCCTTTGGAACGATTTTCTTCAAGTGGAAAAACTCAACAGTTTTGTTTGCCTAAATGACGCAACATGATCAATAAGGTGTATGTGGTTATTCATCAATTAAATGAGTTGATCAAGTAGGTGTAGCACTTGAATGCGTTGATCAACTAAAGAAACAAGGTTACTTATGAATTTAGTGCATTGATCAACAAGGTGTACGAGTTCAATGCGAGTGTCAACTAATGGTTCGCTGCGATTTATTAGTTGACAAAATAAAACAACAACATTTTTAAACAATTTCTGACAAAATTGATCAACATTAGATTTTTTCAACAAAATTTCACAATTTGATCAATTAGGTGTTAAGTGCTATAACAATTGAATGAGTTGATCAACTAGTTGTTAGGTGCCACAACAATTAAATGAGTTGATCAACTATTTGAACAAGGCCGTTGATCAAATTGTTGAGTGGATAAACTATTTGCATGAGTTGATCAACTATACGTATGGGTTGATCAACTAATTGTACGACTTGATCAACTAAGTATACGAAGCCATTTAACTATTGAACGAGTTGATAAACTAGCAATTCAAGTAGCAATAACTGACATCTCATCATCATAGCTAGGGAGCAGTTTTCGACCTTAAACCGATTATCCTTTGCCTAATCTAACAGATGTGGTACAGTAGTACCAGCATTTTAAAACTTATATATGGCAACAAATAAATTCCCAATGGTGTCACATTTATTTCGCATTTACAAATTTCTCAGCCAAACTCGCTTTCCGTGAAAAAGAAAAATATTCCATCGACAGTCTTGGCCTCTAGGAGGTCGATGCCTTCGCTTGTCGTCAGCAAGTTTGTTTTTCAAATGATTCACTCATTCACATTGGTACAATTACGGCTAATTTTAGAACATCCTCTCCATGCAAAATAATGTTCCAACTCGTTTTCGACCGCTAAAATGTCAAATACTCACCGAAAAGCGTGCGCCAAATAAGAGTTCCCTCAGCCCTACTCCAAATGACGTCGTTTAATTTTCCCTCCGCAACCCAAACTATTAAAGCACTTATCTGCATAAAGGGCTATTGAAAATTTTGCGAATCAATTTCACAATCAAATTTAGCTTTTTGTCGAAGTAGTTGGCTACTTCGGCACGGATCCACTGAACATCCAAAACTTGTTTCCCGAAAAACACAACACAACAATAGCCACACGGAAGAACAACACCGCTCGTCCACGACACAGCAGTCGATAAACGCCGTCGCTTCAACAGCGATTCTCAACGACAACAGAGAATCTACTACCAATACCGTCTGCAATGGTCGCGAGCTCGAACCTTATTGATGCCCAAACCAGCTTATTGGGGATTATCTCGAACGTGATTTCATCTTCCAGTCGGTTGGTGCCGAGTGCCGTCTCCCTCTGTCGGTGGGTTAATTTCAATAAAATTACAACGTCCCTCTAGCAGTTAGGTATAGATACACTGATGGGATGAGTTTGGTAAGGTATGTGCTTTCGAAAATGAAACTCGTACTAATGTCTATGTAAAGTACGGAACGAAGTATCTTTCAATCAATTTTCGATTGGTTTAATTATACGAAATAAACAAGCGCCAAGGTCGGCCAGAGTATCGCTTCAGTTTGGCCGAAGCGATAAACAGATATAGAGCTCCACGAGCCAGTAACGAGGTTTTGGATTTTCTTTCCAGTTTATTGGCAGGTTGAAAAAATGCCAAGCAAATCGCGAGCAAACTTCGGAATTTATTGGTTCATCATTATATCGTCGCTTTTGAGTGTCTATGACTATTGGATCACTTATAAAAGCAGAGGCTAAATCTCAAGTCGAAATGAAGGGAGATTGGCCGGCACTTGAACTTGAAAATAGATTGGGCAACGCTGAGCTTTGTATTACGGCCTCTGCTGTACTGTGGATAGAAGCGCTGTTATGGTAAACATTTTCATATAAATTAAAATGAGAATTTCATGAGAGTTTTGTTCGCGGATTTACCTGCGACTTTGTACGTGTGTGTCTATGTGTGTGCGATTAATCTCCGAGATACGCTAATTGGCAATAAAACTGGAGGATTATTTATCACTTGACGGAACGGCGCACTGTGGGACAAAATGACTTTTTTGGTTGCAAAAATCATAACATTTGAACGCATGAAGATTCCATTAAAATTTCCCTTCTTCTTAAAGGAAATTTCCAAGCCTATAAAAATAGTGGTTTTTAAGAAAATTGCTTCACAGGGTGTTTCTAATTCTTAGGCTGAAGTAAGATTTTCTTTGAAAAGGGAATTAACAGAGAAAGGAATTAAAGAAAAACTTTTAAAACAAGTAAAATTTTACGAATCTTGTAAAAATAAAAAGGTCTGCGCCTCTTTAATTGTTCACAGGGTGATCCAAAATATTTTTTTTTACAACAGTGCATGCATAAAATTAGCGAACCAATTTTTAGTGTTTTTAGCAAGTATTAAAACGGTATTTTTTTAATTTGTGGCGCATCAGTATATCCAATAAACTGTTTGAGTGATTTATTTTATACGAAACAGTGTAGAAGAAAAGTAAACGGACGAAAAAATAAAAATAAAATAAAATAGAACATAAAATATATATTTATAAAATAAAATAGAATACATAATACGTATTTTTCTACAACTACTATAGATCTTAATTTTCAGAAAAGAATTCAACATCATTTTCAACAATCGGGGACTACCTACACAATCTGACAAAAATATGCGCACCCTCCGACTGCCATTTAGTTATAATTGAAAGTGTCTTGTTTTAATATTTTTGAATCTTTTTTACAGTCAGTCGGGTTTTTTTGTTTTTTAAATTAACTTTTTTATTACTGTTTTTTTTTTTTACCGTACAATCCCGTCGCTGTTTTTGAAGCTCCGCTTATTTTTCTATTAGAAATAAAAATAAAACATCGAATTTAGTATTTTTTGCCGCGAGATTTGCCTTTTTGGACCACAGTGCGGCGATGCGCGCATTTGGCGATTGTGAGCGCTCTAACAGTGGTTCTAATTTCATTAGCAATCCATACGGACGGATGATGATTACGATGATTGAAAGGCTGAGTTCACAGACCTCGCCATGGTATAATGTGGAACATGATCGCACAGGGCACAGCACACACTGTTGTGGTAAATCATTAGCTTTGCCGATGCTCGTTTGTACCTTCACTGAGTTATGTGTATACGGTATACATTATACCGTTAGTCACGACTTTTTGTGGAACAATTATGACACGAACAATGAGATGTATTCCATTCTCCCGTCACCTGACTTATATGAACTGATGTGGATGAGATCCGGTAACAGGCACAAAGGGAGATGACGAGACGGTTTGGATAGCTGTTCTTTGGATTGAATTGGTAAGTTGGGTGTAACCAGCTTTTTTTCTTTTGTAGGCCCTTTGATGAGTAATGTTGTCCGAAAGAAAATTCGGCCTTACATTAAAAAAGTTCGAAATATCTTCGAGGACAATAGTTAAGGGGGCAGAATGAATATTGAGAAAGCTAAAAATATCTTCCAGGACTATGGTCCCGTTGGCAGACAGAAGAAATTTCTTCTAGGTCTCGAAATGGTTGTCCGTTGAAGTTCCTTGAAAAAAGTTGTCGATTTAGTTCATATTTTGGCCTTGAACTACTCAGTTCGTTTAGGCAGTTCAGCTAGTTCAATTAGTTCAGTTTACTTCAGTAGTATAGTTCCCCAATAAATCGTGCTGGGTATTGAAATTGTCGGATGAACCACGAAGCTCAGAGGGCTCTCCCCAACCTAAACTAAAAATAAGCCTTTTTAGCTTTAGCCTGTCAACTCATATAGTTTACTTTTCTGTACAAAGCGCTTTTCAGGCAGTTCGCTTAGTTCACTCGTTAAAAGGAGCTTTCTAGTTCTGTGCCGAACATTTTTTGGCCACTTTTTGACGCCTAGGGTTGAGAGGAATTTCATGAACTTCAGTTAGTTCAGTTAGGAATCCATCATCAATAGCTTCCGGTCTAACCTCATTCCAAAGAAGCTTTCCGAACCCAATTGCTTACCAAAGCGGAAATATCAGCGGAACTGTTATTCTAAATCTGCGGTTGACAGTTGAGTCGCTATATGGGTTTAATTGACAACCGGGCTGCTTCTGACCAGACTAAGCTTTGCAAACCTACAGTATGTAAAATTCAGCTAGTTAAGAAATTTGTGAAGGCCGAGCAGTACTTATTCGATTTTTTTTTCTATCGGTATCAAATAAAAATTGTAAAGAACTAATTCGAGACTTAATACATACATACCGTGCCTTTGTTCATATATAAGTCTGGTTTTCACCGGATGTTGTATAGTTAAAATACTACCGAACATGAAACAACATGAAAGCACTAAAATGTATGTGTAAGGCCGTCGAAAGGAGCCGGGTCTCAGTCTTCGAAGTGTTCCAAAAGATGTCCGAAGCTTCTTAAGCAAAACATTGGAATTATGGTTCATGACTTTGCTAATACCATTTACCTTTCAAAAGACAAGTCATATCGACAGTCAGTAGGTGCAATAATGCAATGAAAATAACTGCAGATGTTGAGTTTTTTCGTACTTCAGTACAAGTGAATTTCGACGAGTTTAACGCTTTTTGGAAGTACAGGGTTTAAAGTCGCATGTTGATCGCATCATCACAAATTTAACAGGCACTTGTAAGACTTTTTAACGATTTTTTGAAGTACAGGGTTTCAAGTTCAATGCTGATCGTCGCATCAAAAATTTAACACGCACTTGTTTGTAAGATTACTTCGAGTTATAGAAGCCAAAGGAACCGAGAACGGAATACCATAGAGACAATTGCAGCCCATGTGAATTATTTTACTTTATAACGCATTTTTGTAACACAGAGCTTTATGCTGATTCTGCGATATATGACCACAACCACAAATTGAAGAGGCACTTGTTAGATTTTCTGTTCCAGTAGCACAATACCAAGAACAAGAACAAGAACTTATGCTACAACTGAAATTTCGACTACAACTCCTCACACTTTAAGTTTTTTTAATAGTAAATTCGTTCCGAATTACTGAACGTGACGATATCATAGATGAGGTCCCTCACAATGGATTCACAAGTCGCAATTAAACATCAAAATCTGAATCACATGTCAAACTGTCGAGAAGTCGCGAAATTACAAGCAAAGCCATACAGCCCATTTATATGAGAAAAACTATAGGACCAAGCACAGAACCTTGCGGAAGTCCACGTTTTTGGTTATGCGAGATTCGAGCCATCGAACTGCAGCGCCACCTGAGAAGATAAAGAAGATAAAAATGAAACCCCGTTGTCAACTTTTGGGTCTTTCATGTAGGTAGATATTTGGACCGGAGGGACATATGTAAGTCCCCGGGACATAAGTCCCAATTTCGGGAAAATAGAAAGTGAGACTATAATCACTATAATCGCGCGATTTTTTTAGTTTTATTTTCTCAAATTCTCAAAACCTAAAATTTTATAAGCTTTTTTCTCAAACGAAAGAAATTTTGTTAATACATTTTCTCATATCCTAAAAAAAAATATAAAACTCTAGTTTTTGAGAATTTAAGAAAATAAAATTAAAATATTTGGTTAGATTATATTTTTGGTTTGTTCCAAACTGTTAGTTTAATTTTCGAAAACTTGGGACTTATGTCCCATCTTCGGCAAAACAATTTTGGGACTTATGTCCCGATGGTGTGGGACATAAGTCCCAAATCGAATTTGGGATTTATGTCTCATTCAAGTGGGTTATAAGTCCCAAAATTAAAAATTGGGAGTTATGTCCCGGGGACTTATGTCCCTGCGCCGGCGAAGACTGTCAGCCGAGTCAGGCTCGCACATCGGCTAGGTGAAAAGCGATCACCGATGTGCTGAAAGTTTCCTGAAAAATTCCAGTGTCCGAAGCTGAAACTACAATTGTGACGTCAACAAGCAGAAGCGATCGCCATTTGGTGATGATCCGTCGGCAAGGTCGAGGATCACCCGATCGTGACCCGGGCTACTCAGTGTTTAAGCGCTACAAACTATTTTAGTCGACGCCGTATTGATCAAATTACTGTTGATCACTAATGAAGTACTGATAGCATCAAAGCCGGTAACTTGCGTTAGCTCAGTCTGACATGAACGACCCTCATCGGCGGTAACGAAGAATATTGATTAAGCTACTATCACTGTGCAAACGATCACCATCGTCGAGGACTATTTGATAGTGACTGCGATCATTTAGATTCTCCTCGAAGCAGAGTTGGTGGAAAGGGGAGTTTAACATTTCATTCGAGGGGATACTTGCTGTATCGATCAACATCGAAGTACTTATCGCGCGTCGAAGTTGAAATCTACTATCCGGTCACCTATATTAGCTCGATCTGTATCAAACGACAGTCGCGTCGGCCGAAAAGGACGATCATTGACGATCATCATCCTGGAAAATATTTTCGGTGACAAAAGTATCAAAGACTGAGGCAACGATCACCTTGTGATCGTCTAGTAGCATGATTTTAAGATCATAATCTGGTGCGACCATATATCGTATAAAGTAGTGTTCGTGTTAGTGTTAAGATGAGCGATCAGTTCGACTAAGAATAACTTTACCATGATCGATGCTGAAGAAGTGATCGCAGCGATCAGTTTCAGATGAGCGATCTGTCTGAGTAAGAATAGCTTTGCCATGATCGAAGCTTATAGTGGGAAATACGACCAAGGAGTGGAGTGGTAGGTTAACGAACACGGCCTCTTCGCTGTCCTCCACATCTGGAGAGTAGTTTATTTAAACATCAGTTTCATTCTTTAATCCGCAGAAGCATAAGCCAGATTCAGGGCGATCAGTGGCCAAAGTTGGTAAAAAATTTCTTCAACAACTGATCGTAGATTTAGTCAAAAAGCGACGAAATTACGACTCGTACGAGGATGCGTGTCAATGAATATCCGACACAGAGCAAACAGTCACTAGCAATAAAGGTGACACAATGAGATCGCGATGAAGATGTCTGTCGAAAATTAGTTGCAAGATATTCACACCAACGGACCCAATTAAGTATACGGGCCGTGCCATAATTTTTGCTAACTAAATAAAACAACCTCCGACAAGGAAAAAAAATAACCAAATTTGGAATGAGTTCCCTACTGCTTCAGCGCAGTCATAGTCACGACCGAGTTAGCGTCGCAGCAAACATAGCCTCGACAGAAGCCCTAAAACAGTTAACAGCCATTGGTGTTAATTTGGTTCCGCGATAACTATCCCAAGAATAACGCCGAAGGTGTGAAAAATGTTGTACTGTCCCCGTATCTGTGTCATTCGAAATGTCACGAACTTCTCAAATGCGGTCACTCTAATAAATTCGAATGAGAAACGCATCCAAAGATACTGACCTCAATGGAAATATCAAGTCAGTTGGTCACCTTTAAGCGTGTTTCTCTCTCCACATCTCCAACCAGCGAGACGACATTCTATTGAGAGTTCACTGCATAGGTCGGTCGTGGTTGCAGCGACTCTCCAATGTCAACCTTTAACCATGTGACTGACTTGACAGAGTGCGCGCATACCTCGTCGAATTCTCCATCGGCATTCCCAGGTAAACAACGGACAATTCAACACAAAAAAGACGACTGCATCCAAGACCGACATTTACTCTCTTTAGAGGCAATCGCACTCGCACCCGCAGCAGTGGCAGTGGCAGCTTTAGGTGCTAATTTCAACTGCACGATGTTGAACTTTATTTAGTGCGGTACACCCGAAACACAGTTCGATTTCGACGATGATGGCCAAGCGTTTTATACACGAACCCATCCGTAGGGATGGCTCCAAACAAAAGACTGACTAATGATGGTCCATGCTGAATGATTGGAACTGCAGAGATGGCTGTTCGGTTCCATTGTGCTCTGACTGTGTTTGTATTTCAAGTCGAGCTCTTTGGCAGTTGGAAATCAGATGGAAATTGCCCGACCAAAGCGACGTTCCGATGGAAATTACGACGGATGTGAGTTTAAAAGGTCTCTCAGTAGTAAAAGATATACGGTTTCCCATTTCGTTCATTTTCCTTTGTGTGAGGATGTGCCAAGCAACAGAAGCAGGGCATACAAGCCGACATATACAGACACACGATCCCCTGGCACCTATGTCATAAATTTTACTACGCCTGAGATACATTTTTGATAGGGAATCAGTGGAAATAAATCATAGGTCCTGATAGGTATGGGTAGGTTCAACCGGAGGAATTGTTACACCGAAAGGGTGAAGGTGATATTTATGTGATTGTTAAATAACAAAGTGGTCGTAGGGGGAAGCGTGTTTACAGAGTGGTTAAGGAGATACAAGGGGTGGGTATTGTTTTTTTTTTAACAGTCGTACAAGGTTTAGACGAATGGCATTTGATTATCATAGGAAGATCTGTGGGTTGATATGATATATCTTGCCCAAGAGGACAGTGGCTCTGAAACTGGGTCGGCAGGGATTCAGATTCAATGGCAGATGCCATTATATTGTATTGATCTTTACTGGAGGACATCTCAGCTGAGACTTAGGGATACGAACGAATGTCCGAAAAGTGGTCCAAAACTTTGACTTGCAATCCGCTCCGCAAATCACAACGATTATTGTTCTTGAATTTTTACAAAAATTCGTAATTTGACATTGAAAACGGCGAGGAATATCGAATTCTGTTTGTTGAATTTTATTATTAGAAGCATTAATTCAATTTACCACTTCAATAGGTAAATTTTTCAACCACCACAATCTCAAATTGCAAAAAAATATTTGGTCATTTACCACCACTGAATGATGAATCAATAAAATCTTATAATTATTTAGCACAATCATGTAAATTGACAACGTAAATTGACGTACAGAAGTCGTAAATTGCAAAATATTTTTTTTTTTTTTTTTTTTTTGAATTTCCATGGAACTAACTACGTATGGAATTTTTTATGCACTGGTAGCCGAAAGTAACGACACGTCACAGTATGTCCATAGTCATAGTCATAGAGGATCAGGCTACAACGGAGCTTTAAGAACCCATGAGATTCATTCAAAATCTATGTGGCTCTAATATAAAATGCGGTGTATTTCTTGTTTCTCAACAGGCTGCACTGGATGGTTCCCGTAACTGGACACAATGGACCCAACTGTTAGTCTAAGTGAAGCTGTGAACCGCCACAAGAGCACCCATTTACCTACCTACCATGTCCATATTCCATTTATCAAAATCCGTTTAAATCCTTTCGTTTTATGGATGGATATTAGGGTGGGTCGCTAGTGTATGGGAAAAAAAAAAAAGTTGTTAATGATATCATAGTGATATTATGTTGTCTTAGGTCTAAACAATCTTCTATATAATTCTTTCGGGGTTCGATGATGTTATAACTCGATAACCCCTGGGACGATTTTCATGATTCTTTTTTTATTTTGTTCGTTTTGCTGTATATCAGGTTTAGGAAGAGAGAAAATGCCGGAAAATCGGCGTGCGGTCCTGATTTGGCATCCAATAATCCTTCCTAGACCTATT
The DNA here is from genome assembly GCA_946477585.1 of Cheilosia urbana. Classification (NCBI taxonomy): domain Eukaryota; kingdom Metazoa; phylum Arthropoda; class Insecta; order Diptera; family Syrphidae; genus Cheilosia; species Cheilosia urbana. The sequence continues at coordinate 27,456,336 of OX297853.1, forward strand.
TAATAATAATTAGCCAACAAGGAAAGCACGTCAACAAAATATATCAATGAAGCCAAACTGAAGAAGAACGCGAAGAATGGGACATCGCATGGCATAGACCAGAAATCAGATCAACAGGCAAGAAAAATTTAAGTAATGAAAACTGTATCAAATCGTACTGCTGCTGGGATGGGAACAAGTTCAAAGCGAAGAGTGAGAAGACGCGCGTCGTTGCCGACATTCGAACGACTAACATTTCGAACCAACTGAAAATTATGGCGGTGATGCGATTTTCGATATTCTAGCGATGACTATAATTTTGTGCCACCATTGAAATGCGCTGAAATTGAAAAGCGAAACGACCGGCCTTTGCTGTGCGAGGGGCAAAGTGAAATTGATTCCATTAGATGCACCTCCGGAGCAATTAAAATTGTTTGAATCGGATGTTTTTCTAAAGAGCATTCGACAACTGTTTCCGTATGACTTCGTTCGGAGCAAAAATCATTCATAAAACTGGGTTTCATGCCGACTTGCAAAGCAATATTTTCTTTTATACATCATGCAAACACACATGTTCTAACAATGGTACGGGATTCTACACTGCACAGTTCGGATTAACAGATTCAAGGCCAAATTTGACATCGGATGGGTGCATTCTAGTCAGTAAATGAAGCCGTACACCAATGTCCGCAGGTGTATCTCATTTCGTCGGAGGATGATCAAGTCGATAGGCGGTACAGAGGGCTAACAGGAGTGATAAAAAACGTCATTTTACAATTGCAAAAATTATATTATGCAAACAAGAACGACGCTTTATGATGTTTAAAACGGCGATGGATGGAGAAAATGAACTCAGATGCTTACAGCTCGCAGATTTGTCTTCAAACCTGATAATAGAACCGCACTTTGAGAAATAAATAAATAGAATGGATAGAAAACGGGAAGTGTCTTTTCAAATACAGCAAAAATTATTTCAAATTTAAAATCGCGGACTCTGCTTATTCAGAACGATTTATTTGGCATTTAAACGTCTGTGACAAATAAGGATAATCGCTGGATATTTATGGCATCAACCTTGAATTCCAATGTTTTTCACATGGTCAATTGTATGTGGCGTGATCACTTTAGTGCAAAAGCGCAAACACATCGATTGCTTTACCTATTTCAGTTATTTCTATTTTATTTAAACGAATCTGAATTGACCAAATTACATAAAGTAGCATTCATTGTGCATGCTCGGCAATATTATTTTCATTACGAATTTAGGCGGAACGGAGTTCGTTAAAAATAAAAATAAATTTATACCTATAGCCCGCGCATGCCATCCAAAGTTTAGGGAATCTCCAAAAAAAAAAAAGAAAAAGTATGGTAAACTTCATATTTTATTAAGAATCAAACAAATACTAATAGAAAATGAAGAAATATAACTCAAAACTTATAAACAAACAGCATAGATGAAAAATTTGGTTATAGAAAACATTAATATACCGTAAAAAAAAAAAGTATAACTTGTTATGATTTGACCACAAAATCTAGCTTACTCTCAAATCGTGGCATAAGTTTTCGAAATGCAAGTTTCGCTTGTATTAAACCTTCTATTGATTTTTTATCGCATAAAGACATAGATGCTTCCGTCACTATTTAAAAAGAACATTCGAATGCCTGTGTATAACGTTGTAGCTTTAAAAAATAATACGTTTTCGGTCCCCTGAGACTCAACAACCTCGAAGAATTGGCAGATCGAAAATGTGTTGTTGCCAACCTATGAGGTCAATATATCCATAAGCATCAATATTGATTTGCGGAACTTCAAACAGACGAGGTATAGCTTTCCTGAATGAGGTAAATTGAGTGCTTCAAGTATCCTCCTCAGTGAGTTCCCTTAGGTACTCTTTTGTTTTCATCAGACAACATAGACAGAAGTAAATTTATTTTCAGGATCAGCAAAGTAGGCGTTACGTTGATTTATGGTATCTACTATTAGTTTAAATTTTGCTGTCTAACAGCATCGGTAGATTTTAATCAATGTCCACAATTTCTTAGACCCATCCTTGCAAGTTGGATTTGTGTTTATTTGAAACCATACTTTGACGCAATATTCAGCTAATCGCTTTCGCTTGAAAGCTTTTTGCTATTGTTAACCATCGGACATGGGACGTTTTTCCAGCGGACCTGTTAATCAAATCTTCAGAGCCTAAAAGGCAATTAGTTTCAATGTAGCATGCAATATACTGCAGGGGGCGTTGACGCCGTTTCTAAAAGAGTCTAATCACACTGTTTGCACTTGTCCAGGTCCATATCCCCAATTTCTGGCCATAAGAAGTCACATCTCGCGATAGCGAACACCATTCACGGTAGCTGCTTGCACGACGACGAATCGAGGTTGACGGCTCTTCTGCCACACTATCGCGAACAACAGCAATGTTTTCCGCAGGACGAACTCGGCGAGCATTCACAGGTGTTTCACATTTCTTACAGACCCGGTTTGCTGAAATTTGCGCATAATTCTCTCGATCGTGGACACATTTGGTAGATCATGCTGACCAACAAAATCACGATGTGCACGAAATGCATTTTGATTTGAACGCCCGTTTTCGTAAAACGCTTCAACAATTTTAACGCGCTGCTCAATTGTTTACAAAGGAACATCAAATTAAGTTGAGCATAAAACTTGACGTTAAGGTGTGACTCACAATTAAAATCGAGCATTATGGTTGGACCACCCTTTATTATGGCTTTCTTAGTAAGAGCAAACATTCTCATTGACTATGGATCACAACGACGTCGTTCAAGTGGCTGCTTCGGCTGACTTGGCAGTAGCGCATTCTGTCACTCCAAGGCCTTGTTGATGGTTTCGGGCTGTAGGTCACGGACTGCTTGCAGGATAATTGGCCTGAAGTGCTTAAATCGTTTCCTGATTGTTGGCATAAATTCGGTCCTTCACGGTTCCCCACAAAAAAAGGTCCAAAGGGGTCAAATCGCAGCACCGAGGTGGCCAATTGACAACGCCAAGACGGCTGATAACATGATTTGGAAATTTGGTGCGCAAAAGATCGATTGTGGCATGGGCTGTGTGGCATGGCGCGCCGTCCTGTACGAACCAGAGGTCGTCCAAATCCATGTTTTCAATTTCAAAAAAAGTCAGTTAACATGGCTCTGTAACGCCCACCACCAGCAGGTCCGGTCGGTGCTTCATTTCGGCCAAAACTTCTTTTAAAAAAACGCGCAGTTTTGGCTACACAGCACTCACTTTGGAAATAAGTTTTCAATATTTCCCAACGTTTTCCAAGCGAAAAGCGACTCATTTCGTTCCGCGGAGGTGTGATACTGACCTTCTGTCGAGAGTTCGATCGGGAAACAGCTGTCAGTGTCAAAATGACATATGATTTAAAAAGAAACCGCTAGATGGCCCACCCTATGTATAAAACTTCACGCTACGTCCCAACCAAAAACATTTTCTTAAAAATCGTGAACGAAACTAAGATCGGGCGTGAAATACCGACTGAAAGACTGAATGAGTTGAAAGGGTGCTTAAAATTTATTAAAAATGACCCCTTCTGATGGCCAATTTGAAACGCGGGGTTTTTTTTTCGCTATGGACCAATTGTAAGGACGTTTCGGTATCACAATCTTACACCTGTAGATGGAAGAAGCATAGACAGGACGTTTGCTAATTATTTTCGAAAATGGACCCCCAAAGGGGCAAATAAACCCCCCTTTCGACAATGAGCAGCAATAGATCAACATAACTAATCGTCTGCCGCAGGTGCAAATTCTTAAAAACACATTTATTTATATAACCAAGGCTCCTTTCATTTCGTAAGCCACCCCCAGCTGGCGCAATTTTCAACTCACTCGTTCGTCATTAGCACATCGCGTCGTGTAGGTGCACAATTGTTACTTCCAAGCATTACTCACTTGCAGAAGCGTGATTTGCAACTCCTGCTACTAACCATATACCAAAATCTGATGAGTTGTGCTCTTCTCATCACGTCTTCCACTGATTAATGTACATTCTCCATATCCACCTTTTCTGTTTCGACTGTCTTAATCGTCGAGCCCATTTGTATCACTGTCCGCAGTCTAATTTATCACATCACACCGCACAATATGTAAAGAAGAGAAGAAGTTCCACTTCCATCATCACATCCGATATCAACAAGTCAGTAACAAAAATACCAAGAGACCCAATTAATTAAAACTGACTAATTGCATTCAAACGCACCCCTCAGTCATGCACAGTACACACATATCAATCACAGCGTCCTGACAGTCGCACTCGAATTTGATTAATCGCATAAACACTGTTGCAACACTCGGCAGGACAGGGCAACACATGGCAACACATGGCAACACATGTGGCCGATGACAGTCTGCAGCCCTTCGGAAAACACCACCGCAGCTACAAAAGCCGAACCACCGTTCGAGAGTTCACCACAAGTGGGAACATGGTGTGGATTTGGATAGAAACCAACCCCCTCCTATAGCCGCAATGAAATAATTAAAACAATAATCGCATCAATTGCTGCGATCTAATTATGCAAAATTCCCAACCGAAACCAAACCGAACGGAACGATGTTTCATTTTCCTATTCCTATATAAATGCACAGTCTTCCAAGCGCGATTATGACATTATTCTCGGCACCATTGAAGCTGAAATCTTCTCACCGTCGTCGCCGTCTCCCTTACAGTACAGTGTGACCAATGAGCCACTTCAGAGCGCAAGTTTTCCAATTGACGCAGAGCAAAAGTTTTCGGTTTCAGTTTTAGTTTTCGCAACGCCATAGTTGTTGTGCCCAATCCGGAACTGAGCTCGACTTCCGGTGGCATTAATTAGTTTCGAAAATGGTATTCTTCGGCTTGTGCTTTTCATATTCGACAGCTCATTTGACATTGTTTCATGCGGCGGACTATTGTTCTGTACATGGACAAAATTAGTCAATTTCGGTCTAGCATACAGTGACAGTTGCCGATTTTTCTTTTTCTTAAGTTCCATCGAAATGAAAGTTTTCGCTGCTCGACCAATTAAATGGAGAAAAAAAAATACATAACGGCACCCCATCGGGAGTAGTAAATTAAATTAAGGTCATCTCGCCGTACAATGGATAAATATTCTGTGGAAAGTTCTGTGAAACTTTTCGCAGTAGTCCCCAGGGCATACGTATATCTAGCGGCTTGATCTATAAGTAACTGTCGGTCGGGCGGATACAAAGGATAACACGATACGAGGCTATCTATATACAAAATACAATGGACAGGAGGAGAAAGTTTCTCCATAGTGTATTATTTTGCATTAGAAGAGAAACTTGCAACAGTTTGTCGTCGTGTCGTGTCGTGACTTTGTGACTCAAATTTATCGCACGGGGGGCTATTTTAATGTTCGAATTTGACAGGTAGTAAATATTGCCAGTGTGGATGGTATTTGTTTTGCATGTGAAAAAAAAAAACCAAGAGGACACAGGACAATGTAATTAATAGTGGAAGGCGGATGGTAGTTCTTTTTTTTCCTCACAGAGGATGTTACAAGTTTTATGCGTATAAGAGCAGAAGTAATGGCCATCAGTGGTGGGTCATTAATAATGTGCTGGCGGATGTTTGACATTAGGTAAGCTGTTTATTCAAATTTTGACTACTGTGCTATGGGAATCTGAGATTAGATGGGAAGTTGGAAGTTTTGAAAGTACTTGTGCAAATAGTCATAACGATTTGGCTGCAATGAGACGAAAGTTTTAGCCGAGTGGTGACTGTTCACTGGTGAGTCACCAGTGAATAAACTCCTTGGATTGTTGATTTGTTGTTGCTATTACAGGAGTAATGTTTTTGAACAAATTGAGTCAATTTGGGAAATTTCGAATTTTCGAACTCACTCTTTGGATTGGTGACTGTAATTCACGAGTGATTTTATGTTACAAGTTAAGTTTTCGAATTACCTGTTGCTCAAGCTAAGCGTGTTTACAACTTGAAACGGGTTCGGTGGTTGAGTTTTTTTTTTTTCGAATTTTCGAACTCACACTTTGGATTGGTGACTGCATTTCACGGTGAGTGATTTGAATATTACAAATTAAGTAATCGCATTCCATTACTTGTAGTTAAAGCTCGAAAGAGGTTCGGTATTCGAGTTTTTCGAAAAGAGAAAGTTTCGAATTTTCGAACTCAAATTTAATACGTAATACAATGAATAACACTAAATAACATTTCAACTGAACATGACAATGATTTTAGTGACATATGTCACTAGTGAGTCACCTGTTTATTAACAAATTGTTTTGGTTCAGTTTTCTTTTATATTACTATCAAGCATTTGTAAGCAAGAACGCTTTCGAAGTCATTGAGATTGAGCCAACAGGAACTACATTTAATTTGATAAAATTTCGAATTTTCGAACTCACGCATTTAATTACGTATTTGTGAATGGGTAAACGCATCTCGCTCTGAATAGCCACAATACGTATTTCAACTGAACATGATAATGGTTTTGGTGACATCTGTCACTAGTGAGTCACCAGTGAATTAATACATTGTTTTGATTAATTTTTCTTTACATTACTATAAGCATTTGTAAGCAAGAACGCTTTCGAAATCGTTTAGATTAAGCCAACAGGAAATGCATTTAATTTGTCGAATTTTCGATCTCACTCAATTCTGTACGCGCTGGGTGTGTAAATTGTGACTGCATTTCACAGTAAGAAATTCGGATATTACAAGTAAAACGATCGTGTTTTAATCGAATCAATGATTTTTTGTTCCCACTTGTGAACACTTGAAACGGTTTCAGCTTTTTGGCAGGCAGCAATGTCAACTAATTTCTTAGACAACAGCGCCTACGGCACGCGAATTGATACTCTTTCAACAGGGATGATGATGTTTGTCGTTGAAAAGAGATTGCAACAATATGCACATGTCACAATCAAATTCGCACAACAATCACTACTTTCATGGATTAGTCACCATAACCATTGTGAGGAATAACGCCTTTGAATACAGTGATAGGTATGAGAAATTTTCGGAATTTCGAACTCACTTATTTGAGTATAGGATGAGTCAACCTAATATTTAATAATATAAATATTTCACCTGTGCAGGAAGTGATAACAATTTCACTGCAAGGCGAACATTTTGGTGACTTTTATCACTAGTGAGTCACCAGTAATGCAACAGATTAAATTTGCTGTTTGATTTTTGTTTTCTGTTACTATAATCACCTGTGAGCAACAATGATCTTTTTTCGACTACCAGAACCAGAACACAAGCAATCGACTTATTATGATCAACTTTAGAATTTTCGAACTCACGAACTCAATTTTCGAACTTCACAGTGAGTACATATTAACAATAATTGTGACGAGGGATTAAAAATCTTGTTGCCTGGGGTTCTTTTCGGTGTCACCATACCAGTCGTCATTGTTTTTTTTTTTGGTTAAAACAAGATTGTCTACAAATGGATTGTATACGAATTGGAACGGACGACAGCCGACCATGTGCAGGGAAAGTGATGATACCTTCAACTGTGTGTACCTTAGATGGAGTGATAAACTCTTAGAGCGTTTCAGATGCAGCTTTTTCGCCAGGCGTCTTGCACAAGTTCCCCATACAAGCTTTGTTCTATTGATAACATCCAGCTTTAAAAGAGTGTGCATAAATTTGCAATCGGCTTAGCTGTTAAATGTAACTTTGTCTGCCAGAATAGGTAGTAAAGTTATATGACGAATTCATCAAAATGACAGCTGATTTCTATGAAATGAATCTGTGAAGGTGAATATTAAACTATTCTGCCATCTTCTTTATAAAGAGGCAGTAGTCTGCGGTTGTAATAGTGTTCTGATTCCAAGGACTTTACCGCACGTATTCCATATCCCCCTCCATGTAATTTTCTGTAGTTTAGTTTTGATTCTTACTTTTAACACCTCTCCTTAAATTAACACAGCTTAAATGGTATTTTATAAACAGAAATGCCAAACATATACAACAAGAAAATCCGACGAAAATCGTGGTTTATGGTCGGATGAAAATTTTAAAAATGCCTTGGAAATTATAAAATCGAATACGATGTCCATAATGCCGCTGCAAAGTTTTACAACATACCAGCAACAACCCTGCGAAATATAAAAAATCAATGCGACAAAAAAGTGACCCTACGACGTCAGTCTTGTTTGGGCGACGAAGTCAAACGAAAAATAGTAAACCATATCAAGAAGATTTAGGCCCATGGATTCGCTCCAACTTGAGACGAGGTGTGTCGAATGGCATTCGGGATTGCTGAAAGATAAAACGTCGAGCACCGATTCTGCAAAGAACAAAAAAAGGCTGGGAAAGGATGCTTTGGACAATTTCTAAAACGCCATTTAGATTTGTCCATTAGAAAATCGGAAAGGGTTTCTCAAGCTCGAGCATTGGGAATACTTCAAGCTCTTAGAAAGGGTTCTAGTTGAAAATGACTTAATGGCCAATCCTCGAAAAATTTTTAACATGGACGAGACTGGATGCCAACTGAATAATCGTCCAGAGCTAGTGGTTGCAGAAAATAGCTCAAGAAAAGTTAAAAAGTTTCCACCCCTGGACGGACTACCCACTTAGTCCGACAAACATTGTCTTACTGTCACTGCCTAAGGAAACTTTCTGTGTAGTACCTTTTTCATTCGTTGTTGGTCACATTTTCACAGACAGAAAACGATGTTGTTGTTGTTGTTGTTGTTTACCTGAAAAGAAAGAAAACATTTGTATTAGCATTCGGTACACTCAAATTTATATATGTATTTAAAAGACGATTTAAATGCAGGAACCCTGATAGCACATGCCCCTATTTAATAAACGAGACATTTAGTTGTATTTTATAAATTTCTATTGCAAGCATTAGTACTAAGCTTACACAATCTGCCTACGATTTTTTAACGCCATCTGTTGCAATTCAAATTAGACAACATTTAATAGGTTTGTGTCTCTGCTTTCTATTAGATTTCACATAAAGAAAGTCATTACCAAAAAGGTCACGATTACTCTTCGTTCTTCCTTCCCCGGAAGAGCTTAGGTACTTCCCAAAAAGATACAGAGGGTTTTCTAAAAATAAAACTGTCGTAGTAAAATGGCACCCAATCCGACGTGAGGGCAATGACGTAAAGTATTATCCATGCCTACACTTTTAGCCATCCCCATCGACGAAAGATGTAATCGATGCCTACGTGACCAACTATTTCTATTCAGTTCCAGTCGTATATATTCAATAAAATAAAACGACGTGCTTCTGGTGCGCTCCTCTCATCTTTTATTCACTTGAGTTTCGTAGGATGATTATGGTGGAAAAATATCATTGCGCCTGTTACGCATATTAACTACATACACGACTTGAGCATTATTCCAGGAAAAATTATAAGCAAATCAAACTGTTCAAGGGCTGAAAGGTGTGGTTTGAAAGTTTCCCACCTTCCGGACCACAACTTTGCCACTCCATGTTCAGCATCCTTTCCCCCGACTCCCGCCAAACAGCATAATTTGAAATTAAAATCCCAAGTACTAGCAATCACGCAATAGCTGGCGCAGTTAAGCATCCTGATCTCTGCTTATATCAAACGGTGAAGAGCGGTTCAGTTTTTTTTTTTTTTTCTCCTATGATCCGCTGCAACCATAATTGCACTTTACTAGCAGTTTTTGCACCCAAACCGCCAACAACAGCAATGTGACACCACTTGACAGCGTATTTCTTGTCATCATCCCCCTGCGATGGATGGTGCCAGCGCCCACCCAGCGCACCACTGCCGCACAGTCTGTTGCACATCGAGCTTCGAAACGAGTAAAATAAAAATTGACGTTTCATACATCGTTCATCTGTGTTTCCCGCTCGGAAAAAGAGACAAGAACAGAATACGTTTTTTGCTTGTAGCAGCGTTTTGCGATGAGCAGATAGATGGTGTCTTTTTTTGTTCCTGGTAATTCAACCAGGAGAACACATCAGCCAGGCACGTATCCATATACTCATTGCTCGACATTCGATTCTTCTATATAATAGAAAGTTGGATATCTATAATATCGCGTGTCGATTAAAAAACAAAATTTTCATTGCTGACGGAAATATTGGAAAATTCCGATGTTACCCCCGCATCGGGGATGAGTGGTAAAATGTATAATATGTGGAAACCTGAGTGTGTTGTCCTTGGGAAGAGAGTTATCTTCTCCGTGTTATTTTTTTGCATGAAATTTAATTCAATATTCTTCAATTTCATGTGCGGGGATAGGTATCTGGTTTGGGGGTTGTTCTGCTTCAATACCGTCTAATGCTGGACGATGTTCGGTATAAATTTTGCCAGATAGCTATTTAATAAGTTTTGGCAGATTCAACATTTGATCGATTTTTGGGCGGGTGGTTATTCCTACCTCTAACAGGAAGGTTTTTATACCAATTTATAGCGTAAGTAATTGGGGTGGATAGTCTCTTTAGGGTCTGTGCAAATAGCCCCCCAGGAGTTTGTTGTACAAACGAAAGCTTTCATTAGATTGTATGAGAAAAGGTCAAATATTTCACATTTTCGATTAGCAAATGGTGTCAAAAGGTCGTCACATTCACCTCGTCAAATGAAGAGTTTATGGATTCGATGTTCAAACGGAATGAAACAAACTGTCTGTGTGGTAGTAACGATTCTTTTCTTTTTTTTAAATCCAATAAGTTCTCAATTTTTGTTAGTTAACATAGTCATTCATCCAAAAATGAGCCTCGTCACTAACGACGATTTTTTCGGTCAAAATTGCGGGATCCTCTTTCAAACCCTCCGAAGGCCAGTCAGTGAACAAAGATTGCGTTGTCTATGGTCACATACTTTGAGCTCCTGATGGGTCAGTTTGATCTTGTGCAGGTGTATCTATGCCAAAATCTCGACGGACAAAATTTGCAAAACTGAAGGCTGTAAAACGCCGACTTCTTGTGTTCATCCACTCCAGAAAATTATCATCTGGACGTGCGGTCAATTGTGTAACTGGCATGGTGAGTTTAGTGAGTGGTTAGTTAACCACTAAAACAAGTTGTCTGCCACAATTGGAAAGCAATCCAATCCAACGTTTACTATTTTTAGAGTTTTTGGTTGCATTAAGATTTAATTTAATCAACTGATTCAGTAGTCAAGTGTCAGACCTAGCTTTTTCAGTTCAGTCACAAGATCCAGCGTGCCTATATAAGTTTTCACTTTAAGAATTAAGTTGAAAATGAAAAAAAAAAATATGTATCTCGGCAACAGCGACACCTAATGGGTTGAGTGGTTTAAAAGACCGACAACAGCGCCACCTATCGGGTCCAAAACGATCCTAACTTTTAAGTTGCAATCAACCATATACACCGACAAAATTTCATTGAATGGTTTAGAAGATCGACAACAGCGCCACCTATCGGGTCCAAAACGATCCTTACTTTCAAGTTGCAATCAACCATATACACCGACAAAATTTCATTAAAATCGGTTGAGTGGTTTAGAAGATCGACAACAGCGCCACCTATCGGGTCCAAAGCGATCCTTACTTTCAAGTTGCAATCAACCATATACACCGACAAAATTTCATTTAAATCGGTTGAGTGGTTTAGAAGATCGACAACAGCGCCACCTATCGGGTCCAAAACGATCCTTACTTTCAAGTTGCAATCAACCATATACACCGACAAAATTTCATTAAAATCGGTTGAGTGGTTTAGAAGATCGACAACAGCGCCACCTATCGGGTCCAAAGCGATCCTTACTTTCAAGTTGCAGCCAACCATATACAGCGACAAAATTTCATTAAAATCGGTTGAGTGGGTTAGAAGATCGACAACAGCGCCACCTATCGGGTCCAAAGCGATCCTTACTTTCAAGTTGCAATCAACCATATACACCGACAAAATTTCATTAAAATCGGTTGAGTGGTTTAGAAGATCGACAACAGCGCCACCTATCGGGTCCAAAGCGATCCTTACTTTCAAGTTGCAATCAACCATATACACCGACAAAATTTCATTTAAATCGGTTGAGTGGTTTAGAAGATCGACAACAGCGCCACCTATCGGGTCCAAAGCGATCCTTACTTTCAAGTTGCAATCAACCATATACACCGACAAAATTTCATTAAAATTGGTTGAGTGGTTTAGAAGATCGACAACAGCGCCACCTATCGGGTCCAAAACGATCCTTACTTTCAAGTTGCAGCCATACATATACAGCGACAAAATTTCATTTAAATCGGTTGAGTGGTTTAGGAGATCGACAAAAGCGCCACCTATCGGGATCAAAACGATCCTTACTTTCAAGTTGCAATCAACCATATACACCGACAAAATTTCATTTAAATCGGTTGAGTGATTTAGGTGTCGAGAGCGACGATGGCGATGGCGACAGGCCCATTTTCGCCGTCACCACGGAATTTCCGTCTCGGTCGATTTTACTCCCAAGTCACGCCAAAAGATGTTTCACCTCAAAAACCCTTTATAAATGACAGCTCTTTGGAAACACAAAATTTTACGTTTTTATCGGTTTGACCAATGACCATATTTGACCGATTTTGACAACCTGAAAAACTGCGATATAGTCGCATCAAATTTGCGACTTGATTTGTGTCCAAAATGATGCTAAAACCTCGATTGGAATGCTTATTTGACAGCCTCTAAAAGCGAACGGTGTCTAACAGTATAAACAAAATTCCACATTTATTTAGATAGCAAAGTGTACCATTTGAGGGTGTTTGACGCTCTGACACCCTCTGGCGAAAAGTGGCTTGATTTGGGTTCAAAATCATACTGAAACTTTGATTCGGTTGTTTGATAGTAAGTTAAATATTTGACACTTGTTTTAAGAAAGCGGTGGCAAACAGTCTGAATGTCATTGTCAAATATATGAAAATACATTTTGTGGAGAACTTCGACAGCAAACAGATCTTTATCCTCTCTCAGATAGTATTGGCCAACCACTTCAAAACTTTTGACAGTCTGAAACTCGGAAATTTAAGTATGTAATTTCTGACTTTCTTCACAGTCTGCTGACGAGTTTGACATGCATGTCAGAAACTAAAAATGGCTCTATAAAGCATCTATCGATAAATGCTTTCGCATGCGGCCCTAAAATCGACAGCGCAGGTGGTGGCTATCATTGTGGACTACTTCGCAAATATTTGTCCGGTTGTGGACTCACCGTACCGGAAACAACCCAGTCTAGCACTGGACATGGACATGGACATGGACAGTGGGGTTGATGCTGCACAAGAGGTTAAAAATTTAATTTAATTTTTTTTTACTCTACTCTACTCCCACCCTATAATCACTCGTTTTCAATTGAAGCAATAAATTCCATCAGCAGCAGAAATATTATAAATTATATTCGCGCAAATTGTCCGAGAAATACCGTTCATTCGAACACCGACTGCACACACCTTTTCGATATCCGCAATTAATTTCCTTGCAAAATGATCAGCAAAACTGCGTTAATTGTTAATCAAAACGAATGCCCAACACAAAAGCAAAAACAATTATATAGGCGCACAGCAAACACACAAAAGCTACACGACTAAAATCCATTGCACACAAATTATACCCCCGGCCCAACTCCGTTGGCGGGAAATTAAATCTTCGGTTAAATATCGGCTTTGGCTTTGTTTGCCAACACAATTGGTGTGCGTAGCTGTGTTTTGAATAAAACCCATATGCAGCACAGGAATTTCGGGTTTCAATTAAAATCGCAAAAATTAATGAATGGCCGAGCATCAAATGAATGGGCAAATACTGTGTGCGTGTGGGCGGTGAGTCCGGCTCTCTGCGAAGCGGATGTTTTGTTACGTGTAACGCGGTGGGTCATATATTGGGAATTTATTTTTCAACTGCCATTCCGGTTTTATTATAATTTTATTAGATTCCCATTGAACGCCATTAATATTTAGTTAACCGAGAATGTCACGGGTGTATGCTGTAGGTGAAGGCGTAGGTGCATGGGGCGGGGGGCCAATACGATTAGTGCGAATAAGCGCGGTTGCGGTTTGGGCATGATAATGTGCTAAATGGATTCTGAGGATTACCTTTGAATACCGGCGAATGTATTGCTTATCGATTGCATTTCCATTTGCATTTGAAGTGGATCAGAGCTTAGCGGGACAGCGATTTTCAGATTTTCCTATTATGTGGACGCAGGTTAGGACCACATGCGAATCCACAAAGAGCTGCGCGGGGGTGCTTTTTATGCTTTGAATTTTCGTCCATTTATTGTAGTTCCGTACCAAAATTCTAGACCCCTAGGTCTCAATTGCAAATTGGAAATCGTTTCCAGAAAAAAAAAAAGTCTACCAACCCATCTACCATCAACACAGGTCCATAGTCCAAGCCATCCCATCCTCAATTGAGTCAAGCAATACGTCCAAGAGAGATTTAACAGCCGATTGCGATGGTAATATTCTTCGACGAGGGACCATTTTATTAGGAATGCTTCCGTGCTCCGGGTGATTGAAAACGAAAAAACGGTTTTTTAAGCAAAGAAAAAATTAAGCATTACAAAGGAATCGCAATCGTAAAATTTATATTCTCCAGCAGCATATTGTTCGTCGCAGCAGCTATAAAAGGATATTTTATGCGCAAGTAGATGGTATTTCAATTTACTGTCCGCATAAAAGAAAACGGAAGATAAATATCCTCCAAGTGGGATAAAGGACAATTTAAAGTTGGAAAATGTTACGCGAGACGGTAGCCTCATAAATCGGCGGGATATTTAAACAATCCCCAATACGAAAACAAAAAATAAAAATAAAGAAGCAAAGCGTAGAATGAGGACAAATTGAATTATACTGCAGAGGTAGTTGCGGTGGTAAATAGTGCACTCGATGACTGGGAAAGTGTAAAAATGCTGACACGCGTCTTGACCGGGAAACATGACTCTTTAAAGGGTGGTGCCCAACAATAACTTTCTGTTTCATTAGATTGAGATACAGAAATTACTCAGTAGCTGGCAGCACCTAGTCGTTCAGCGAGCATTTGGCAAGCATACAGGAAGTATTCCAATATCACACAGAGAGCATTAAACGCTCATACAGACATGGCACATTCAGCGAGCATTTAACGAGCATACAGCAAACATGTAACGAGCATCCTTGAAGCGTTCAGCGATCTGGAAACATTTAGCGAGCATAAAGGAAATATTCAACGAGCACAGAACGAGCACTCGTCAAGCACGCAACGAGCATAGACGAAGCATTCAACTCGGTTACCTACAGCAAGCATGTTCAGCGATCATACAGTAAGCTAAGCATTAAGCGAGCATAAAGGAAATATTCAACGAGCACAGAACGAGCACTCGTCAAGCACGCAACGAGCATAGATGAAGCATTCAACTCGGTTACCTACAGCAAGCATGTTCAACGATCAAACAGGCAGCATTAAGGATTAAGCGAGCATAAAGTAAATATTCAACGAGCACAGAACGAGCACTCGTCAAGCACGCAGCGAGCATTGATTAAGAATTCAACTCGGTTACCTACAGCAAGCATGCTCAGCGATCATACAGTAAGCTAAGCATTAAGCGAACATAAAGTAAATATTCAACGAGCACAGAACGAGCACTCCTCAAGCACGCAGCGAGCATAGATGAAGCATTCAACTCGGTTACCTACAGCAACAGCAAGCATTAGCGAGCATAAGGGAAATATTCAGCGATCCTACAGTAAGCTAAGCATTAAGCGAGCACAGAAAGAGCACTCGTCAAGCACAGATAAAGCATTCAACTCGGTTACCTACAGAAACAGCAAGCATTAAGCGAGCATAAGAGAAATATTCTGCGAGCACAGAACAAGCAATCGTCAAACACGATTCAACTCGGTTACCTACAGCAAGCATGTTCAACGATCATACAGGCAGCATTAAGCGAGCATAAAGGAAATATTCAACGAGCACAGAACGAGCAAACTTCAAGCTCACAGCGAACATACAGCTACCATAGCGAGCATTTAACAAGCACACGGAGAGCAAACAACAAGCATGCAACGTATTCCTGAAGCATTCAGCGAGCATATTACGAGCATACAGCAAACACTCGCAAAGCATTTAACAAGCATCTTTTTCTAAACTGGGTTTTCTTATTGCTCGCTACAAATGATGGGTTTGCTGTTAAAGTGTTGGCCGATCACGCGGCAAATGCTTTTAGAATAGGCACTGACTGATTATGATCTGTATAAAACTTTTATGTTGCAGAAAATTTAGCTGAGACCACCGATCAGCTCTATGATTTTTCTGTACAACAAAATGACTTTTCTAATGGATCTTTCTCATCTCTGGCAAAGTTACTCATACTCAAGTTGCCTCAGTGATCCCAGATTAATGAAAAAGGGGAAATCTCTGTAAAATTTAAATTGTTTAAATATAAAATCAAAACACATTTTTCTTACAAACAAATTGTAGAGTTTACTCAGAATGAAATTTTCATACTAAACATGAAATAAAAAGGCCCATACAGCTTCTACGTACGATTTTTTGTGTATGTGTGTGAATGCATTCACTCGTTTTGACATTTTGTCTTAGGTATGCAAAATCATTTCAAATTCAGTGGCAGCAAAATGGATGAGTCAATAATATTTTCATATATTTTGTTGATTGTTTGTCTCATTATGTGAATAATTCAATCGAAGACTGTACTTTTCCACCAGCTCAATCACAGATGAAACAAACAAGAAAAAAAGCCAAAGTATATATAACCAAAAGTGGGAAAGTTTACCAGAATTCAAGAATTTTCTGTGTCAGGAGGAAAACGATCAAAGTGAGCCATCCCATCAACTACTTCTCGAGTTGGTTATCTCTTCATGCGGTCGTTAGAAGTACTTTGCTGGAACTTGTTTGAAAGAAACTTTGAATAAAAAACAATGTGAACAAATTTATCCCTTATTCGAAAAAAAAAACAACCACAACCATTTATGTTGAAACTTTTCTTGCCATTGTTTACAAAACTTAATTCGGAAATGCTGATGTACAGATTCACATTTAAAACGAGTGCGTAGAACGTACACTTAAAATAATTGCAGACTGCTTTGCTAAAAAGGACTATATTGATAACCTTTCAAATATTTTTGAAATTTATTTGACCAATAACGACAATTTTGAAGCTTTGGAATTTTTGTCGATCACAAAACACTTTTGGAGAAATTATACAATTGTGGTTTTAGAGGCGTAATGCAAGAGTGGTTCCATTCCTACCTATCTGCTGGAGGACAAAGGGTTAAAATTGGCGGACAATTCAGCTCCACAAGTAACATCTCTTTGGGAGTTCCTGAAGGTTCTGTGTTTGGTCCAATATTATTTTTAATAATTATTAACTCACTTTTTTACAAAAATACCATAGCAAAGTAAATGATTTCGCTGATGTTATGACATGTGCTTCTCACGGAGACTCTGCTTTGGACATTTCTGCAGATATTAATCATCTTAAGCCATTGGTTCAAAATACTTATGGTAATAAGTAACGAAACCAAAATTTTGTTGTTTACTGTATCTGGTAAGGAACCAGACTCTATGAAGCTTGCTCCTTTCACTGTGCCAGTTGTAAGAAATATAACCACAGTAAAGACATTTGTAACTCGGAAGTGAACCCAATGACATTTTTGAGTAACGTTCATGCTTTGATAAATGTTTGAATATTGAGTGCGTCAAGTCATACAAATACCTTGAGGTTCGGCTTGATTGTAAGATGGGTTGGTCTGTGCATACGGATTTTTCAATTGTCACGAGAGCTTCTTAAATCTATTTATTATGGTTTAGTGCACTCTAAGCTTGAATAAGGCACATTTTGGTCAGGTTTTTCATGCAAATACTCCTATGTGCACCCTTTAAACCTCGGAAACTGGTGGAGAAAAAGAAGGTACGAGAAAAAGTAACAAAAAAAAATACTAAAATAACAAAACTTTCCAAAATCTGTATCGAGATCTCTAGAACTCTTTCTAATCATACTGAACTTTTTTCAACTTTCGAAGTCCAGGACGCAGTTCAGTTTCTTTGTCATGATTCATGAAGCAATTGCACTTTAAAAAGTATTAAAATGTAAGTCCTGTTAATTTTAGGGCGATTTGTGGGGGTATCCTTCCAAAAGTAGGAAAAAAGCGAGTAAATTCAACACTGTTTTTGACTTCGTTGACTGGGAAAAAATGCGTACCAAATATTTAAAGCCATTCGTCGCCTTTAAGCTGATGTTTATCTAAATCGCACTTGGTATTTTATTTATCAATTCAACTGGTCTAGGAAACATTTCATGAAACCGGGGAACTAAGAAAAGGATCGCAACACCCGATATACCATGGTCAAGTAGATGAAAATGTCATATCGCAGTCACAGCAGTCCGCAACACACTCACTGAAAAATATATTTCTTTTACTACAACGCTCCGCCAAATGACAGCTGTCAACGGTGTCCAAAGCACACAACTTACATACAATCATGTGTGAACTAAAAAAGATTACATTCGTTCTCCCCGGCAGACTTTGTGTCGCACACTCACCTGGAATCGGAAAAAACGTATTTAGGTTAATTGAAAGAATTCCATTTACAAAAAAGTAAAAAAAAAAAAGAACACAAAGTTTGGGGAACAAGAAATGAAATTCCCATTAAACGCATCAAAGAGGAGTCTACACACACTCAAATTAATTTACGCTTTTGCCGCCGCATATGTGTAAAGTGTAAGTCTATTCATTTCCCAGACCCGAGAAGAGTTTCTCCAAACGAGAGATTTATCGGGAACGAAATACAGTCAGCCAACATGCGTGTGTGTGTCTACTTCAGCCAGAGGCAGCAAGTCACTCAGTCAGTCGGTGAAAAATGCTGCCATTAGAACATACATTGCCCCTCAGTGCTCTCGCACAAACATCAATAGACGCTCATTCGATAAATAAATAAATAAACAAACGCGCTATGCAAACGCACGACACGATGTGAAGATGCCGCCACCAACGCCGAAGATCCACATGCCACTTTGAGTGCATCTGCAGCATGGTGTAATCTTCTGGAGAAGAGCTCATTTTTCATTGACAAACTGTTGACAGTTGGTTTGGGTTTTGTATATGATTGCGACAATCACATTTGCAGCTTGTCGAACGAGGGGGGTACTAGAAATTGGATTTCCCAGGATTGAGACAGCTGAAAGTGGCTTTGCCACTTAGTCTGGAAAAGCCATTCCCCAAATATTGAATCAAGTCAAGTTTATTTTTTTTATTTTTTGGTGTTTTGTGGCTTTTAGTCCTGCCTTTGTGCGTAACGACCCGTACGACAGGGAATTTGATTGTAAAACTCTCTGTCACTGTCAGTGATTGAATTAACTGCAGTTGAATGGCTTTCGGCTGAAAAGTTTCCATACGCACACACGCACAGTGATGAGACGAGCGAAAGTTCACACGAAGCAATAACTCGACAGATGAGGTAAAAGTTAAACAGAATTATCTCGTAAGAGTTTTTTAGACGGCGCGCAGCGGGCGGCTTTATTTGGGTGCTGGCTCAATGGGATGCTTAACTTCTAGCTGGTGTCTATGACAGGGGGTTTTAGTCGAGGAAGCAAATATTGTCAGGGGGAATTTGTGTTGCTTCAGAGGAGGAATTAGGTTTGACGGCAGGAGGGCGTATGGAATAGTGCGCCACTGAATAAATTATATTGGTACTCCTCACCAAGGGTGGTGTCACTTTTCAACGATCATCATTAGATAAGGTTTGAGAGGAAGGAGACTTTAAACAGAACAAGTTGGGATCAGTTTGTGGGGCTTAGAGCATCGTTGTCAAGCTGTGCGTCCATCAGAGTCGAAAAATGGTCGGAATGAGCCATACATGCTTCTGCCTTACGTTTCCTGTCGCTTTATCTATTCATCGACGTTCGGTGTCCAACAAGTCATGCCTTCGATCCGAGTTACATTACCGCTTGAGCAATTATCCCAAGTTTCCTGTCGCTTTTCGTTTCATCGACGTTCGGTGTTACTGTCCAACAACCTGCCGTACTTTTCGTTTCATCGGAGTACGCAATTACTTCCCAACAAGTCATGCATTCTGCCAGATCTGACTTACAATCCGCGCTATCGCTCTCCGTTTCCTGACGCTTTTTCGTTTCATCGACTTTCGGTGTCCAACAAGCCGTGTGAGCAATTACCTCAAGTTTTCTATCGGTTATTCGTTTCATCTGACTTCGTACTGTTTGATCAGCGTACCATGTTGTCTGCCCAAGGAGCAAAACCACGGTGGATACCAATTCACGTTTCATGTCGCTTTTTCGTTTCATCGGAGTTCGCAATTACCTCCCAACAAGTCATGCATTCTGCCAGATCTGACTTACAACCTGCGCTATCGCTTTCCGTTTCCTGACGCTTTTTCGTTTCATCGACTTTCGGTGTCCAACAAGCCGTGTGAGCAATTACCTCAAGTTTCCTGTCGCTTTTTCGTTTCATCTGACTTCGTACTGATTGATCAACGAACCATGTTTTCTACCCAAGGAGCAAAACCACGGTGGATACCAACTCACGTTTCATGTCGCTTTTTCGTTTCATCGGAGTTCGGAATTAGCTCCCAACAAGCCATGCATTCTGTCAGAGCTGAATTACAACTCGCTCTATCCCCTTCCGTTTAATTGTCGCTTTTTCGTATAATTTCCGTTCGTAACCTTAACGGCGAACGACTTGTCGCTTTTTTTGTTCCATTGCAGATTGGAATTACTGCTCAAACGAGCCATAAGAAGTTTTATTTCAAAAAATGCAAAGGCAAATGGCGGCCATTTTGGATTTGTACTTGCTCTCAAACGTGCAGTTATTATTTTAGTGGAAAATGTCGGTCTAGAGGTTTCAATCCGTCTACCTTTCTGTCAAGTCCACACCGAGACTCAGTTACGAATTAATCAGGGCAGCCCCACATTGGGCGCCAAATTTACTGTGGAACCAGCGGACCATAGGATGAAAGAACAGCGTCGATTGACCACAAAGAGGAGGAACACTCACGCAAAAGTTAATGCGCCATAACAATGGTTCCACAAAGACCGAACTGTGGTAACCTACAACCTACCGTATTTCATAAGCCCCCAAAGGTAACCTTACCTTCAAGTCCGGTGGAGGGTTATCGTTTCTCGAACTTGACTACTCGTGGTAAACGCTATTTAAGTTTTACAATCGATAAGTCTACGAACAGTCTCATGGAATTCAACTTCTTCTAGGGGTTTTGCCAAGGCCATGCTTGATGCGATATATCGCCAAGCGGAAGAGCTTGTTATTCCGCTATATTGCCAACACTACCAGTTTAAAGGTAATCTTCCGTTAAAATCAAATTTTTAGCAATTGAATGCACCATACTACCATAAGAAGACAGATTCAACAAGTCACACCTGTAACTTGTGTCGAATTTTGAAATTGGCTCGAAAGTAGGAAATCCTCGGAAGTAACCGATAACATTTCCAATGCCACCAGATACGTTACTACCTACCCCAATTAAACAAGTTCCCGCTGAGCTATCTTACTGTTTTGTACACTTTACCTTATCAGAAGACTTGCTTTGACTCTTTTGGCGCCAACAACCCAAGATAAGACAGTCAACCGAGACCTACATAAATAGTGACGAATATTTTGCTGTCTCACCTCTCAACGCCAGATGACACACTTTGATTTACGGACTTCCTGCAGTTCAAACTTGTTGCCACTCTCTCTGGGGGATTCGAGAATCGATTAACCGAGCAGATATCTCAGATCGATTTGAACACTTCTTCGGTCGGTTATCCTCACTTAACCCCATTCATCGACCACGTCCTACACAATGACTACTTTGTCTTAAACCAGATTAATTAATGCGACACAAGGCTGCCTGTGTAATATGCTTCGGATGTTCATGTCAATGACGATGACGATGACGATGCTGATGATAGCCAGAAGGAGGGTAATTCCATTCCATAGATAGTTTTTTATTTACATTTTTATACACCCCCTCCTTTCTCGCCCAGCTTGTTGCTGCTCCATATCGCTGATGAGTTCATGTTGCTGATGATGATGACGACGACGATGAGGTTGATGAGGATGATGTTGATTATGCGCGTGTCCGCTGCCAGCATCATTTAAGAGATGCAATCCGCGAAAACATAAAATCCGTGAATTGTCGTCGCTGCGTGATTTATACACGGTCAGTGACAACGGGGCCATGAGGCACCAGAAGGAGGAAAGTTTTTTCAATTACCTAAGATGCACAGTCGGATTGGTTTCAATGATATGACACGATTTTGTAGTTTCTGTGACGCGCATAATTCGCCAGCGAGCACGAAGCCACTTAGCCTATCGTAGGTATATAGAGACAGAGAGAGAGAGACAGAAAGAGAGAGCAGTGGAAACTAGCGCATTGGTGGGCGCGGTAATTATGAATCTTTGCAAGGCAATTTAGCCCAATTTAAGCGAGAACGCGCAATGGGTAAAGCGTGCGCTAATTAAAGAGTTCTCGACAAGGAGTCTTCCCAATAAAAATATTTTAAATCTGAACTTTTAATTTTAGTAATTCAAAAGAGCTAAAAGTGCCGTAAAATTTTTGCATTTGTGAGCTTCCGCAAATTTAAAGTCCAGACTAAAATGTATTATTAGTGCGGTGCAAGGCGTTTCGTGCGATGCGATCCGATGCGTGCGCTGTCAAGATGGAGGTTGATTAAGGAGTTTTTTTTTTTTTTTTTGAATAGAAACCAATCATGTAACGTGAACCTCTGGTGTTATCAGGTTCCATAGGTAAAGTCTCGCAAGGTCCAACCGACAACCCCCACAGAAACAACGCCGCTTTGTTTTATTCTCTGGCGCCTGATAACACCATCAGAGGCTCACATTACAATCAGTTCTTCAAACAGCTGGTCGCTGAGCCTCACTTGCATTGCGTTGCCATGTTTTGGACAATCTTACAAAAGCTGACTTTGCTTTGGCGATTTGTCACAATCCTGACGTCTTTCGAATCGGACACAAGTCGAGCCAAGGCTCCCAAACAGCGCTGCCGTTTGTCCCATTTTTAAAGCTCAAGGCCAGTGGCAATTTTTTTACAAATGATCAAAATGGCCCTTTTTGGAGTTTGCTATATTAATATTTTATGTGGAGGCTCCACAGCGGCAACGCTGCTCCCAAGATTTTGGACACTCTCTAACCTCTCTAAAGGTTGACCAGGAATGCATACCTACTCGAACTGTTGACCCTTTCGCTGCTATTGAATGTTTTTTTTTTTTTTTTTTTTGAAGCATCAAATGGCACTTGCCGTTCTTTGATGTCACATTCTGTCAGTTGGGTGGATGTCCGAAAACCTGAGAGAAAGTCCCCAAGTGCATGCGGTAGATCTCTAAGCTAAGAGCCCATTGGAATTTCTCTGCTTTATGACTGTTTGAAATCACTTTTAAAAGCATTACTGGCCTAAAAGCACAGCCTTGCGGTATTCCATTTTATGGACCTTTAGGCAACATTTCTCTTAGTAAAATTGTGCATTTAAAACGATCATACGCTGGCCCAGAAAGGAGAAAAATGGGCGCTACAAGGCCCTAGTTCAAAGCGGTTAGCGTACTAGTTACATTTACTATTTTCGCAATTTTATAGCGAGAAAAAACGATAAATGAAGAGGTGAGCGATACTCGATACATGTGGTCAACATGGGAGCAGCAGAGCGGAAACATGCGTGTTTGTAAAGTGTGTCTTTCATGGATCTGTCTTTTAGGTTAGAAAAGCTGGCAGCCTTGAAAGATAAAATAAAGCAAAGATGATCAGGGAGACGAAAGGTTAGGTAGAATTAGGGTGATGGAGAGAAGACTTCAGCATCCGTCATTTAAAATCCATCTGTTGAAATTTCAAGTGCGGTAGATCCTTCTAGGGCCTTAGGCTCTCTTACAGGTATGAATGGCAACCGCGACGTTTCTTGCCTTTTAGTTCTAAAAAGAACGCTTAGATATTTGGCTTGATTTTTACATTTTAACTCATTGTTTTTAAGTTAGCGTGGAGCTATGTTTGGAACTTTATATCTTAACGTACCTACAACTAGCTCTGCCTTGGAAGAGTTGGCATCAAGTCCCGACCGTATCTGCCCATTTTACTAGTTTGTTCAGAGCACTTTTCATAAGGTCCGTTTAAGTGCTAAAAAATTTTTCCGGAGATAGCTTTGAGCCCTTAATTTATCAGGATGATAACAGTTCGTTTATTTTAAAGAACCAAAGTGGTAGAGAGCACTCTTCCCTGGGGTGTACCTCTGTACACTAACCTGTTAATTTGACAGATCCCCAACTCGAGAAGGTTTCCAACAAGACTATAAACTTCCTGACAAAGGAAATAGCAGTATTTTGGGCAGAAAACTAATAAAGAAATTAAATTAAATTCAATAAAAAGAAGATAGAGAGGATTCAAACGCGCAGGCAGCTTCCAAACTTCAACAGATTCAGCAGACATAATACTTTGGAGATGGACTCTTTATTATGAGTGTTGAGGGCGGCTTCAATGCCTGGAGAAAGGACCAACTTATAATGATTGTTCAAAAGCGATTTTTCAATAGCGCGAGTGTAGAGTTGCCCTTACTGACAAAACACAAGTCATTTTGGAGTCAGGCAGGCAGTTTGCTTCTAAGTTCTTTTGAAGTTAAGTTTGACAGTCTTTCTGTGTTTTCTAAAAGGAATGATGAGAGTCTGATGGACCTGAAATTATTTCAAGAGACGTGGGAGGTCTGGCCGTACTTTGGTTTAAATGCAATCTTCACCTTGACCCTTTTTTACGAAGCAGGAGTGTAGCTGATTCCGAGGTATACAGCTCACACTGACTTTAGTGCATGCCCCTGGCGAATACTCGGCGTAGAATTGTGCGAACCGCACCTTCAATCTTTTGACGTGGTCCTTATTTAAAATATGTAAGGAGCTATCTCCGCCTTCCATTGGGCAGGCGCACCTTAGGGCATCAGAAAAGCCATTTGAAGTAATTTAAAGTCATTTTCAGTCATTTAAAGTAATTTAAAGTCATTCAAGGTAATTTAAAGTCATTTAAATTCAATTAAAGTCATTTACAGTCACAGCGGCTACACAAGTAAACTGACTGCCTTAGCAATCGGTTTGTGACTTTTAAGACCTGAACTCCTCTTCTGGTTCTTTACTAGTAAAGGGTGGTTAAATTAACTAAGGGCCGATGTTGAATGTGAACCACACCTAAACGTCGTTTTTTTTCTGCATTTCATTTGACATTTCTCAATTTCAGACTAAATCAATTTGAACCATGGAAAGATACACAATCGAGCAACGCGTTAAAGTTATTCAGGCTTATTATGAAAATGGGCGTTCAAATTAAAATGCCTATCGTGCACTTCGTGATTTTTTCGGTCAATTTAATCCTCCAAATGTGCGTACAATCGGAAAAATCGTGCAAAAATTTGAGCAGGAGATGTGAAAACACCAGTGCATGCTCGTACAGCTCGTGACTGAGTGTGAGAGTGACTGTTTGGGCTGGCGGCATCATCGGGCCGTATTTTTTCTAAAATAAAGACGGTCAGGCAGTTACAGTGAATGGTGTTCGCTATCGTGAGATGATAACGAACTTTTTATGTCCCGAATTGGAAGATATGAATGTGGAATATTTGTGGTTTCAACAGGACGGTGCCACTTGCCACACAGCTAACGAAACAATGTTATCTCATGTGGTGTCGATGGACGACTTTAAATGACTCTAATTGACTTTCATGACCGGCTAAGGATAATTTAGAGAATTGTAAAACCTGAATAACTCCTCTGAGGTCATTAAGCATTCGTTTAGTGACTTGTAAGACCTGAACTCATCTTCTGGCTCTTTACGGGTCTATACCAAGCTAACTTCGAATGACTTTGAGTGACTTTCCCGACCATCTAAGCATGCATTTACTGACTTGAAAAACCTGAATATACCTCCTCTGGTCTTTAAAGAATATACACCAAGCTAAAGGCACTTAAAACTTTGTGGTTGTGGTTTTGGTTTAAATGCAATCTTCACCTTGACCCTTTTTTACGAAGCAGGAGTGTAGCTGATTCCGAGGTATACAGCTCACACTGACTTTAGTGCATGCCCCTGGCGAATACTCGGCGTAGAATTGTGCGAACCGCACCTTCAATCTTTTGACGTGGTCCTTATTTAAAATATGTAAGGAGCTATCTCCGCCTTCCATTGGGCAGGCGCACCTTAGGGCATCAGAAAAGCCATTTGAAGTAATTTAAAGTCATTTTCAGTCATTTAAAGTAATTTAAAGTCATTCAAGGTAATTTAAAGTCATTTAAATTCAATTAAAGTCATTTACAGTCACAGCGGCTACACAAGTAAACTGACTGCCTTAGCAATCGGTTTGTGACTTTTAAGACCTGAACTCCTCTTCTGGTTCTTTACTAGTAAAGGGTGGTTAAATTAACTAAGGGCCGATGTTGAATGTGAACCACACCTAAACGTCGTTTTTTTTCTGCATTTCATTTGACATTTCTCAATTTCAGACTAAATCAATTTGAACCATGGAAAGATACACAATCGAGCAACGCGTTAAAGTTATTCAGGCTTATTATGAAAATGGGCGTTCAAATTAAAATGCCTATCGTGCACTTCGTGATTTTTTCGGTCAATTTAATCCTCCAAATGTGCGTACAATCGGAAAAATCGTGCAAAAATTTGAGCAGGAGATGTGAAAACACCAGTGCATGCTCGTACAGCTCGTGACTGAGTGTGAGAGTGACTGTTTGGGCTGGCGGCATCATCGGGCCGTATTTTTTCTAAAATAAAGACGGTCAGGCAGTTACAGTGAATGGTGTTCGCTATCGTGAGATGATAACGAACTTTTTATGTCCCGAATTGGAAGATATGAATGTGGAATATTTGTGGTTTCAACAGGACGGTGCCACTTGCCACACAGCTAACGAAACAATGTTATCTCATGTGGTGTCGATGGACGACTTTAAATGACTCTAATTGACTTTCATGACCGGCTAAGGATAATTTAGAGAATTGTAAAACCTGAATAACTCCTCTGAGGTCATTAAGCATTCGTTTAGTGACTTGTAAGACCTGAACTCATCTTCTGGCTCTTTACGGGTCTATACCAAGCTAACTTCGAATGACTTTGAGTGACTTTCCCGACCATCTAAGCATGCATTTACTGACTTGAAAAACCTGAATATACCTCCTCTGGTCTTTAAAGAATATACACCAAGCTAAAGGCACTTAAAACTTTGTGGATACCTTTCGGCTTCCCTTCAAGACGTCAAATCCAACCATCCATTCAAATTTCGTAAACCAGACCAGTCACACGTCTCAGACATTTGTTGCAGTCTTATGAAAGTTTTCTATAAGACCCCGCTCTAAATTGCCATCCCCTATTGCCAGTCGTCAGCTTTTCAATTTAAGTTTCGCACAACTCAAAAGAAACTCCCACCAACTTTCGCTACATCAAGCATTTCGGGTGTATCCCTCTACACCAACACTAATTTCAAATCGGGACAATGCAAGACCCACAAATTGATTAAGTTGCCACAACCAACAAACTTTACTCACACTCAGGCTGAGGATACTAATTAAAAGTCACTATACCCTCAAACTCGAAAAAGAGGAACTACGGACCAACACCCAAAAACCAACACCAACAACACCACCGAGGTGCGTGTATAATGAAACATGCCACACCGCATATTTGTGCATGGCCCGAGGACAGCATCTTCCCTCCACTGGCCATAGCATTTATCGCGACAAAAACAAACACAGATGTGTGCACAAAATTTTGCAATAAACAGTCAGGAAAAAAAAAGAAAGATGGCCGCAAACTTTTTTGCATTAATTTCGAATGCGGCAATTTTTCATCGGCCAAATCCCCGCCGAAATAGATACGAGTGCTCGTCAGAGGGGGGCGCGGAGGAGATTTATTGAAATTGCAATTTTTATGCCGCCGCCACCGCTGGGTTGATGATGATAGTGCACAAACTACCCAAACTCCAGCAGCAATTCATTTTGGTTGCTGGGTGGGGAGGACGTAATGTGCCGATGATTGTCGCACGGGATTAGCATTCAAAACGAACAATGTTTATCTGTCCCTGCCGGGTTAGATATTTGCTTGTGCGATACGCGCACAGTAACTCGTGTCGAGAGTGGGACTGGTCGCCACTTATTACATATATGGGCGGCGCTAAACTAATCTCCCAAGAGGAAAGGACCTCTTGGTGCACTGAACTCGAATAGCATCAGCAGGCTGGCACTCTGGCAGACTATCAGACGACACGAGGCGGAGGACGTTATATTTTGTTTTTTTTTTTTTTTTTTTTAACAAGATATCTACGAAAATAAACGTCAACTTAATGTTGACGTATGTTGTAAATGGGGAAACACTGGCAAAACTGTCAGCATGTTCATTAAAAACGAACGAGTTTTAAGGATCCTCAGAGAAGTTTACAGACTTTGGTCTGCCATGTACTGAGGGATGAGGAATGGAATGGGATTGTGCACACCCTGCTCGTATGGGAATTTGACTTCGTTGGGTGAAGGGCTTTTGTGTTTTTGTTGCTCGAGAATGACAATGGAGTGGTGTTGAACGTAATTTTAAAGTGCAGGGTATATAGAGGGAACTATTCGCCTTTTTAGCAATTGGGGTTAGCAGGCAGGACGAGGTGAGCCTGAGCATTATACCAAGGAGCAAGGAGTAAGCCTGTGGGGGGATCTTTCGCTGTTTAAAATTTAAGTTGCAGTTGAACTCTTGACATTGTTGGTGGTTGAGTAAGAGGATGGTCTAGGCCGTTGTGTGAAAATCTGTGGAATAACACCATTACAGAGATTTTTTTTCAGTCACATTGCCCGGTTTGACAACCAATTTTTTTTTTTTTTTTTTTTTTTTTTTCAGCAGATTTAGAAACACAGCTACTCGAGAGAGCCTATAGAAGTAACTGCCTGAACAAAATGGACAGCAATTAGAAGACTTAGTGTTGGGGCTACTCATCAACGTTTGGCAATAAATGAAGATGTTCGTTATAGGGCTCAAAGTCGTCCAAAGACGAGGGCAAGGCAGGCACCGCTTTTGCCATGAGCCTTCATTTGTTTACCACCTTCGAGGAGTTGTTGGTCAGTATGCAATATACCTGGAAAGAAACAAGGAGCGAATAGGATGGAAAAGACGTAAGCAGAACGGACCGTAACACCAGAGGTGGTCAAGGGTGCGATAGCAACATTTTTACCCTTCAAAACGGCGGGGCCGGATAGTATATTTCCAGGTTTCATGCAATGGGAAGTAGACGGTATTGCACCAAGGCTCAGGAATAGGCTACATCCCGATTACATGGAGGGAGACAAATGTGGTCTTCCTTCCAAAGCCGGGACAAAAGGATTACACCAAGGCAAAGTCCTTCAGATCAGTTAGCCTAACATCTTTTAAACAGAAGACAGCCTGCCAACAGGGCAGACATGTCTACAGAAACAGCGCTAGATCAAGTAGTACGCGCTGCGGAAGAAGATCCAAATACCAAAGAAACAGCGGTTGGCAAGTGTGATTCTTCGCTTGATTTCTGATGTGATGTCATTATCAGAGTTTATAGCGGAGCCGAGGTAGACAAAGTCCCTAACTACCTCAAAGTTATAGCTGTCTATCGTGACGTTCTGTCCGATTCGTCGATATTGTGTGTCCGTTCTTGTTGACAGCATATATTTTGTTTTACCCTCATTCACCACTAAACCCATTTTTGCCGCTTCTGTACTAATACTTGCAAACGCACCAGTGACAGCTCGCTGTGTTGTGCCAACAATGTCAATGCCTTCAGCGTATGCAAGCAGTTGCACAGACTTATAGAAAATTGTGCCTCTGGTGTTGGCTTGTGAGTTTCGCACAATCTTCTCAAGAATGATGTTGAAGAAGTCACATCTGTCATGTGTCATGTGCATCACCTTGTCTAAATCCTTTTTTGACATCAAAGGTCTCGGTGAGATTGTTTCCGACCTTTACGGAGCAGCGAGCATTCTCCATCGTCATTCTGCACAATCTGACAAGTTTGGCAGGGATGCCAAAACTAGTCATGGCTCTGCATAGCTCGTCTCTATAAATGCTGTCATATGCGGCCTTAAAATCGATAAAAAGATGGTGAGTATCGATCTGAACTTCTTGGGTTTTCTCCAGGATCTGCCGTAGTGTGAATATTTAATCGGTCGTGGACTTACCGGGCCTAAAACCGCACTGATAGGGACCTATCAGATCGTTGACGAAAGGTTTCAGGCGTTCACATAGTGCAGCAGACATGATCTTATACGCAATGTTCAGGAGACTGATGCCTCTATAGTTGGCGCAGTTTAGAGAGTCTCCTTTCTTGTGGATCGTTTTTTCGTTAGTCTTTAAATATAAACGCAAAATGCTTAATGACTTT
Organism: Cheilosia urbana; assembly: GCA_946477585.1. Classification (NCBI taxonomy): domain Eukaryota; kingdom Metazoa; phylum Arthropoda; class Insecta; order Diptera; family Syrphidae; genus Cheilosia; species Cheilosia urbana. Next base: position 27,486,615 of record OX297853.1, read on the forward strand.
GCAACTAACTCGTTTGAAGGTGGTTGAATGAAATCATCCTCCAAATTTTATTTTGTCTTTCTCTTATTTTGCAAAAATTCCAAACAATATTCCTAATCCCTTGTAACAAGAAATTTGACAATTCTTACTCACTCCTGCGAAAACACGGTAAGTCATAGGAACATACAAACATAGTGCCCCCGAAAGCGATGCATTATAAAACGAACTTGTAAAAACAAGCAGAATCTGGGAATTCCCCTTCAGAATTTGACTTATCGAAGGTGACGCCAAATAACTCTTCGAGTTATCAAGACATTCGAGTAATAGAAGCTCGTGCACAATGCACATGCTACTCAAATTCGTTCGTGTCAGTCAACCTTCCGCATTTTCACTCAAGTCCTTTACGGCACACGATGCATGGTTCCACGAATTATTAATTCTCATAGCGAAACGGCTTATGGATGCGTTTAAATACGAATAGCAAATCGGTCTGAATAAGCGGAATCTGCGGAGTTACAATGTTTGCCTTTGAATTTTCCACTCAAAATTGTCGCTTGTATGACATTTGATTTGAGATTCTTCACAATCAAATTAAACGCGATCGGTTACAAAATTTCGGTGGATTGAGGTTGCGCAACAAAATTATACCTAAGCCGGCTTTCAATTTCAAATTGTGTAGCGGTAAGCCCGGAGCATCAAAATAGTTTAAGAACTAAATATTGTAAATAATTTTTGTTGTATTGGAAGTGAGACTACCCGTTTTTCTATCCAATCTATTTTTTAAAAGTGCGCTTCCCCATACAAACTAATATCCCCAATCTCATCCCCTTAAATTTTTTTTTTTTACGTCAAAAAGTGTATCATGATGTCCTTCCTTGGGTCAATATGAATCCACCAAGCACGATCCATTCCCGAGTTATGAGTGCACATACGGACGTCAGTATCTTTTACATAAAGCTGTAGCCACCCGGTTTTTCTCGTGCCTTTCGTATTAAATCCCGCCCAGAGCTCGCAACGTTCCAAATGTTCGATAATAATATCAATTAAACAACAATATAGCGTTTGAGTTTTCTATTTTTTTTTTTTTAGTAGGGGGTGCTACAACCCGTTTTCCTATCCCGCTTATCCTTAACAAAGTGTGCCACCTATCGGATCCAAAACTATCCTATTTTTAAAACTGCAACTATAACCATACCAAAATAGTGTCCTATCTATCCAACTGTAACGAACCATATACATATACACCCACAAAATCTCATTAAAATCCATTGAGTAGTTTAGGGGATCGACAACAGCGCCACGGGCTCAAAATAGTCCTAAATTGTATATACGCAATGTTGATGTGTGAAAAAAATAAATAAAATTTACTGAAATTCATGTGTTTTTTTTTTTCACGCACGCACAACACATACATACGTTTTTCGATTTCAACATAACTTCACAAAAACCACATATAGACCAATACCAAAGATGTGTGCAAGTTTTGTTAAAATCGGTAAATGTGTTAAGGCGTGAATCGGGGACAAACGAACACCATTTTAAGGCTCAATTTTTATATATACAGATTTGACTGAAATGACTTTCAAGCGACGTGGTAGATTCTTGGCTGTCATTGACAACACTTCGTTTAATGGGTTACAAACGAAATTGCTCGTTTTGTGCTCCATCCCTGTGACTGATCAGAGATGAGATGCCAAAAACTGTCATACGACACTGATCTGTCACTAAAGTCTCCTTCTTTACTAATCGTAGGAAGGATTCTCATTGCGATCGGTTCACAATGAAAATGAACTTGTTCTCCTTCAAGAAGAACCCCATATCAGTGCCAAATCACACAGTAAAAGTCAAATATGTTGTCTAATGTCGCTGTCAGATCAGTCCCAATTTAATTCAGTGCCATCAAAGGAAAAAGTTCTGAAGCCTCTCGCAAACATTTGAATTTGTAGTTTCCCCTTCTCTATGGCCACTTCCTTAATCGAATTTCCCCGAAGCACTCCATTAATCGAATCGAATTCTGGAAACCAAATCGACACACTTTCTCGAGAGCATCTGCTTCAAATTAACGTACACTTTTCGACCGGCATGGATACATACATATACAGCCATGGCGATGTACCATCTACCATGTAGATGAGGCGTCACGCAAAGTGTTCCCAAACTAGAAGCATCATCGAAGTGAGTTTTCCATGAATCAGTTTGCTCTCACCGAGATGTGTTTACTTTTTTGCACTCGCACATCACGTAGACTTTTGTTGGTCTAAAAATAATTCTTTGGTGTGTACTGGCCAGCAACAACATGAACGACATCCTGACTTCGACATTAAGTACGGCCGCATGAGAACAATTTTCAGCAAGCGTTTCACGTTCTCCCGCAGTCACGATGACGACGCCATGCCGCACAAATAATAACTGTTGCCTCATCGTGTAAACTGTTTTGTTTATTGCGGCGTGTTACACCTTCGGCTACGTAGATGGCGTCCTGTTGCTTTGAAAAATTCCGTTTCCACTCAAAGTAACACATAAATTTCGAAACACTTTGTTGAGGGAACACTGCCCACGGGGTAATATTTATATGCAGGGATGTTTAACAATTACTTACATCTATGGGAGGGTGCAATAAAAAAAAAAAAGGCAAATAAGAACAAGGACTAAATTTCGTATGTGCCGGATGCAGAACGCATGATAAAGTAGACTGCATTGTTGCGAAGGGGTGTGGGTGGCATTCGGTAGCACATCAATTTATTGAGAGAAAACTATACGCAGACGACGATAAGTACGACGACGACGATGGTGATGATGATGGTGTGTTGCTAGTAGCTTCTTCTGTGGAAATCAATAATTCAAATGGGAAATCGTAACAATTTCTTGTTGAATAGAATCGATTTTCCTTCCTCCTCCTCCTCCTGCTCCTCCTCTCTCCGGAAGAGAAACAAATTGTATTTTGCATCTTGTTTGGATTTGTTTTTCTGTGTGTGTATGACATCAGCAGCAGAGTGCGGTGGAACGTGCGCGGATGCCTGTTAGGTGTTGTTTATCGAGATGTTGACTTTTGTGATTTTTGTTTTTTTCGTTTTCGTCTTTCGGTTTGTTTGTTCGTTTTTCTGTAGAAAAGAAGATTAAATTGACATTTCAGTGTTTATTTGAAGAATGGGTTTCCATTTTGCGTTTTCGATTGTTCGCTGTAGATTGAGGTTCATTGAGGAGTTGATATGGGGAGTCTTGCGGAGAGCCTTCAGCAAAGCTTGTTAGTTATCAGTGTAATTTGAAAGCAGATTGCACTTGAGATTTGAATTTTTGTTTTCTATTTGAGCTGTTTGGAAATGGTCGAGGGGAGGGAATGGTATACGGCAACAAGTTGGAAAGGATATGAATCCTCTTTGGAAATGCGGTCTGCGGTGTATACGAGTATACTGGGAAAGGAACCTACGTTTGTTGTGTTGACGTTTTATTGAATAATGGAGTTGTGTTGTGATTCGCATTGTTGCGAAGTTTTAGGTGATTTTTGTCAGTCTTTGGGGTAGGGTGAACCTTTGCTTTTCATATAAAAGGTAGGAAGTCGTACTGTATACAGTGGTGAGCTTATAGACCGTTGGGAGGCAACGCAGTGTAGAGCAAGGGGTTCGGCAGAAATACTCGGAACTGTTGATTTTGTTCGCACAATGTTGGCAGTCCTGATGGGTTCCTAGATCTGAAGTGCTTTTGTGGCACGCTCTTTTTTTTTTGTCGGGTTAGGAAATGCTCAGGAGCAACTGGGCCAATTGTGGTGCCATCAAGATGCGTCATTTTTCTTTCGATTAAAAATCTGTTACCACACCACCACGACCACCTGTTGGGTCGTCAGCTTTCAGGGAAGTACAAAAGAGCAGTAGTAAGTGGATGTGGATGACAACCGTGTACTAGATTGACCTTAACAATGGCAATAATGGTTCTGGACCAATATTTCATACGGCTGGAAGCCATCGCTGTAGAGAAAGAATTTGTGCAAGGCACCAGTTTAGTTGAAAGGGAATCCCCGACCATCGTAGTCCTCGTTGCATGGTCTGTAAGTGTTAATTTGGGTCATATTCCAATAGTTATTCGGGGGTCAGATTCTGTAAGACGAAACGTTCAAACGTGCGCCTGAAATTGTTCCTATCGAATCGCAACCAGAACTGGTGAAACGTCAAACCGAAACAGATGTACCTAATCGTGCAGAAATACTGAACAACAATTTGGGTTGAATTACCGCATCCGTGACCGATACTGCGTGACCGAATTTGATATTGTTTTGCATGTAAAATCCATAAAATTCAGCGACGTATTGATCGCTCACGTATGCGGTAATTCGACCCCTGGTTCAGAGTTGGCAAAACGTCAGACCACAAACAAGTTTACAGATTTTGAGACAGAATTAAGTTGGCTTTATTTGTGTTAAGTTCAGTTAAGTTGACTTATGATGAATGTTGGAATAAGTTGGATTAAGTTGACTTAAGTTGGATTAAGGCGTTTTTAAGTGGATTAAGTTAACTAAAGTTGGATAAAGTTGACTTATGTTGGATTGAGTTGACTTATGTTGGATTGAGTTAACTTAAGTTAGACTGAGTTGACTTGTGTTGAACTGAGTTGACTTATATTGGATTAAGTTGACTTATGTTGGATTGGGTTGATTTAAGATGGATTAAATAGACTGAAGTTGGATTAAGTTGACTTAAGCTGTTCAATTTGACTGAATCTGAATCAAGTTTAATAAATTTGACCAAAATTGTATTAAGGCGCAGTGGCTTAGGACTAAGTTGGACTTCTAAGCCAGGGGTCCAAGGTTCGATCCCTGCAAAAATACTAATTACATCTTAATGTTTTTTTTCCACTGCGCCACCTATCACGAACGGCTGGCAAACATCCAAGAGTAAAACTGTCATGAAAGAGCTTCCCAATTAGGCATTGGGACTCGGCATAAATTTGTAGAACAATAGTGAAAAACTCAGACAAAATGGTTGTAGGAGTCTATGCCTAAAGTCGCTTACGGAACTGTTGTGCCAAATATTTATTTATTTTTAAGTTGGATAAAGTTGACTTATGTTTGATTAAGTCGCGTTTAGTTGGATTATATCGACTTAAGTTGGATTAAGTTTACTAAAGTTGGATAAAGTTGACTTATGTTGAATGGAGTTGACTTAAGTTGGTTAAATTAACTTAAATTGATTTACGTGTAATTAAGTCAACTGCAGTTGGATTAAGTTGTCTTAACTTGCATTAAGTTGACTCAAGTTTTTTGCCGACGGAATTCTCTATATTAAACAACAAATTGGCTAAATCTGTATTTAGTTATTAAAATTCTTTATATATTGGGCCGGGCTTGTTGTAAGAATGAGAAATGTGCAAGTGATCTCAAGATGACGACGGTGGTGAAGATAACCTCGCATAATGTAGAGGAATGTAGACGGAACTGAAACGAAACCACGAGCCTATAAATGCCCTTACGAAGCAAACAAAGTCTGCCCTAACCGAGTGTGAAGTTCATACATCAAGTACACTTTTGAGGATTCTTAACATTTTTTAACGTATGCCAGTAAAAACAAAACATCTGTGACAGTATCTCTCCGTAGATCCTTTTTGCCACCAATGCAGAAACGTTCATGCATTACACTAGATCAAGAGGCACTTCCCCTTGACAACTATGCTACCCAATATGTCTTCGCTTTCAATGTGAGACAGTAAGAAAAAAGGCAGCTTTTTGTTAGCCTACTACCTTCCTCAAGTATCGTTTTAACAAAGAATCTGAATACAAAATAAATGAAACCCTCTTCCCGACTGGCATACTTCAGCATTAAAAACAACAAAGCACGCCACAAATCATCGCCCTCGCTTTATGTTGGCAAACTTCTGAATATAGGCCACTGTACTCGTACAGCACACTGCACTGTGGGTTTGAGTAAGCACCCGAAAATTCGAATCTCCTCCAATCCGAAACAATGTAATCCTGGCAGCAACTCAAACAAAGTACACCCCAATTATACTTGAAAGTACAGCCCACAGCGCGAGCTTCCGATAACCCTTTAAAGTCGCTTCCAAAGTCGAAAAGTGTGCCAGCAAAGAATCCGAGATACGATAACAACCCCCTGGCGGAGCTTCTTCAGATTCCGCCGCCACCATGTGCATATTCGGGAGCGGCGAAAAGATAGCATCACACACCCAAAAATGTGAACGAAAACACCTTCTCGTACAGCAAGCGTGTTTTTAAAGCTGCCGCCAAGATAGTATTTCTCTGCGGAATTCTTTGTTGTATTCCCCACTTCTATGTGTGCGATTTGATGACAGATAGCTTTGTTACCGTCAATGTGCATCGAATTTCTGCCGAAAGTTGGATAAACAACCGACAACTACAAATCCTATCTGATTCAAGAGTGCGAGAGGGAGAGCGGACGCGGACTAATTCAAGGCCGAGGAATCATTCATCATCCAACAAGATGAATAACCTCAAATAAAAGAAAGCCCAAAATCGGATTTATTTGAAGTTTAACAACTTGTAGCGCACTTGCGATTCAATTGGACTGTGAATTGCTCGAGTAGCTATATAAAGTTGGTGAGTGTATTTTTTTTTTTTCAGCTTGTCTGTTAATTTGATAAAAAAGCTTGTTTGTTGATTTTAAGATTTTTTTTTCTTACTAGAGGCTTTTGGTAATCTTCGAGGTCCCGTCCAGATAAACAAGTTCAATTAAATTCCTAAACAACAAGTGGAGGAGGACAGGCAGAAGGCAGCACTCTTGGGGAATGTTTCTTATCCGGATTTGTTGCTGTGTTCTTTTGATATAAACGAGTATATATAATTTCCAAACGGAATTTTGATATTAAATTCTTGAAACAGTGACATGAAATGAGTTTGCAAAATATTGTTACATACCTACCTTCTGGGTTGTCGCTTTTGGAGAAGATGTTTTGATGATACGATGACTCGTAATTTGATACACAAATGGAATGTTTCTGATGATTGGAATTAAATAAGAGTCAGTTGTTTTGAGGGTACACAAGCACATGTGTCTTCAATTTGACTGATAGGCATCACTTGTTTTGTATTGGAAAAACACTACACTCGGAGGAAGTTAGCTCCTGGGTTACCGGTGGTGCGCGAATGTCAACTACAAAAAGTGGAGCAAGAATGGGGAGTGACATCAGTTAATGGTGTTTATGGTGGTTCGCTTCAACGAAATTTCGTTCTAATACAATTAATGGGTCCTTTAGATTTTAGCAGGAAACAAAATACAGACTCCTACCGCAGAATAGTCTTCTTTTAACCCAGACAAATAAGATAGCCCCGCACACTGGAAAGTTACGAATAAAAAAAAAACAGAAAGCGTACTACCAGATGTCAAACTTCTCTCGCAAAATGTGGATGTTAAATTGAATATGTGTTGTAGTTGAATTGTATTAAGAAATTTAATTTAAAAACCAAATCTTTATAATACATATCTCTTCTCTATATACATAAAAATCAATTGCTGTGCGTTAGTCGGGTAAAGGCTCCAGAACGGCTCGATCGATTTGAATGATTTTTGTTTTATTTTGTTCGTCTTGAATCAGGGATGGTTTAGGAAAAAAGAAAAGTCAGAAAATCCTTAACGTGTGGCGTTGTAGGCCTATATTTCGTTTTTCAGTTCAATTCAATTTACTTCAATAATAATCTTCTTTATATTATACCTTTAATTCTTTCGGGGTGAAACTTGATGACGATATAACTCGATAACTACTGGGCCAATTTTTATTATTATTCTTTTGTTTTGTTCGCATTGTTGTATTTCAGGTTTAGGCAGTCTTAAAAGATAGGATTTTGGACCCGATAGGTGGCATTGTTGTCGATCTGAGAAACCGCTCAACCGACTTTAATGAAACTTTGTGGATAGAAACGCACTTATGTTGTCTTTGGAGGCGACTCGCTCTTATCCGAGTAGTAAAAGAATGCATTCTTTGCATTGTTTATTGCAATTTCATTTCATTTGTTTGTTTCATAATTTTTTTACAACTCTAATAAAAATTCTCATCTCACGAAATCCAAGATCATCCATTATAGGTTTTGTAATTTCACTCCAAAGTCCATTGGACTATGGTCGGTTTCTACACACTGTTGGGCATATGCGTATGTGCGTCACTTGCACCTTGACACTAGTAGAGGCGTTATTCCGTATCACCAATACATTTTTGCATTAAATACGAAATTCCGTGTCAATCAATGAAAGCAAAGAAAAATAAACAAATTCAAGAGAAAAAAAAAACAATTTCCATACATTTTTCTTTTATTTTATAGATGTCAAACTTTGTTGACAGTCATTTTCAAACTGTTCAAAATGAAAACGATGAACGATTCAATTGAACAATACGACGAAGATGTTATACGAAGCAAACCAAAAACGAGATAATTTTGATTAATCGTTTCGACGACTATCGTTTCATAAATTACGCAATCAGATAGCCCAGGATACTTTTGGACCCGATAGATAGCGCTGTCGTCGATCTCCGAAACCGGTCAACCGATTTGAATAAAGTTTTGTAGATTTATATTCTTCGTTCTCGCTTGAAGGATAGGGTCCTTTCGGAACTGATAAGTGGCGCTGTTGTCGATCTGGAACGGTCCAAAACGATCCTCACTTTCAAGTTGCAACTACCCATATACACTGACAAAGTTTCATTGAAATCGGGTGAGTAGTTTACAAGATCGACAACAGCGCCACCTATTGGGTCCACAACTATCCTATCTTTCAAATTGTAACCAACCATATATACCCACAAAATTTTATTGAATTCGGTTTTGTGCTTTAGAAGGTCGACAACAGCGCCACCTATCACGTCTAAAACTATACTATCGTTCAAGTTGGAAGCAACCATATACACTCAAAAAATTTCATTGAAATCGGTTGAGGTAGGGACCCTAGTGCTAGCATTTCACAACCATTCGTCATATTTGTGTTCATGTCTGGAAGGAATTGAAGGGAACAACATTTTTGTGCCGAGTCCCAACGGCTAATTTCGACGCTCTTTCATGACAGTTATACCCTCGGATCTTAGTCAGAGGGGTGGTGCAGTGGAAAAAAAACATTAACATTGAGATTGCCGCCTAAAAAGTAACGAGTAAAATAATACATAATCGAGTAATTCTGGTGATTCTCTCAGAGATATAGAATGAGAGAGACAAACTACTATTGTAGTGTAGCAACATCCGTGGAAATGAAATTCGACCTGAAGTCGACCTCTCGCTGAGCGAAGACAGATGGCGCTGTGAAAAGTTGTTGGCACCCCCAAGAACTACCTCTTTTTGTTTCATACGTCGGTAATGGGAGACACGCCAATATGATTAAAGTTTAGCCACAAGCATCAGTACTGCTGGAATGGAACTAGTTTGACAATGTGGAATCCGTGAACCCAGTGAACAAGTCACTATCATGCCGCCAAATTCATTATATTATAAAAAAAAAAACTTATATTTTGTGGTGAATTGGGAAATAGCGTTTGCTTGAAAAATATTTGACTTGGAATATTTCACCATTGTGAGTTCGTAAAAGTAAAAAGTGTCCATAATAATTATTGTGAGCCAAAGAGGTGACATGGAAAGAGAGGTATCTCAACAATGTTGTTCCTTCGAGCCGGATTATCTGTGGAGAATCCAATTTTTTTCATATTTAGTAAAGTGGATTGTCGGATGTGGAGCTGGTATTATTTAGTATTGAGATCAAGGGGTTAGAGTTATTAAATTATCAACAGCGCGCACATTTGGTCGTTACATTTGCAGCTTCCATCATTAGATTAGACTGAGAGCTATCTACGGACAGATAGGAAGCGGGTCGCGATCAGATTTGACGAAGTGATTCAAGATTTTAATCACATCTACTACATTTTTTTGCCCATTTGTTTCTTTCAGAGCCATCCATTCCGGTAGTTCTTAGCAGAAACTTGGGAAGATGACGAAATAGACCTTGTAGCAGGATCAAAGTCGCCACTAGAATATTGAAAAGCTATTTGTAGAGAAGATAAGGAAAAACCTTGTAGTACAAGAGTCGGTACTACGATTGGGTTACCTGCTTATACAGCTTTTTACGGCTGTAAAACTAAATATTGCTTCTCTTACTGTTCCGGCGGATAGATGGGCTATAGTCATCCCAATTTAAGATTTTATTTTGGTATCAACAAGACTTTGACTTTCATCAAGGTTAAGCAGTTCGAAGAAATGGTCTGTACATGTCCCCAACACTGTCTGCGACTCTTTTACAAAGATTTCCTGTCTCAAGAGGTCTCTGTTTGGTCGTGTCTTTTATTTGTAAACAGCTTAAGCAAAGTCCAAATTAAACTAGACGACAGTTTTATTCCCAGCAGTAGTTGCCGCTGTCAATGTCACAGTTTTTCATCCATTTTCCCGACGACCTTACACCATAGCAAAAAAAAAAAAAAAGCAACATAATATGCACATTATGTGCACTTAAGACAAAATAATTAAATGTCAAAAAAACGTATTTCTAAATTCAGTTGGATTACCGAGAATATTTCAGTAAGTGAAAACGATTTACACAACTAAGCGCTGACACAGCGAAAATAATCGCTAGGTTTGTTTGGTGAAGGCACTCATTTTGAAAGCAGATCAGTTCAGTACTAACTGGTGAATTTTTTTATTTTATTCTCAGTGTAAAGTAAATCTCAAAATGTTTGCTAATGACTTTTTTTTTCCATAGGAGTCATAATTATACTTTTCACAATTTCTCACCTCAAACTGGTTTCTCCATTCTATTCATCAGATGAGGGTTTTTTTAATACACTGTCTGACTGCAAAAGAGATTGGAAGCATTCTATTAACGTCTAAATGACTTTCAAGCTCTATATTCCATTTAAAAACAAAATTATTTTGTGCGGAATTCTAAAAAAAAAATGTGACAAAAAGCAACTGTCACTCAACAGATAGACGGCTCGATTTAAAGATGAAATTACATTTTCCATGCGTAATAAGTTAATTTTGTTGTGCAAAAGTAATGAAAACAAACAGACGAATGTCATTATTCTATTAGCGAGGGCTTTACCTCCCGTTCGATTTTCTAGCGCTGAGTGTCTAGCGGTCATTGGAACGAGGTTATCATACTAAAAACACAGATGTACCACTGTTCACTGATGATATCAACTTATTGATACAATATTAGCAATTTACGTGCAGTACGTAAAGTGACACTGACAGCCACTTCAATATCTTTCAAATAAAACTGACTTTATGTCAAGTTCCTGAAACGAGGACTAGCGATATTTGGTCGTGTTATTACATTCGCAGTATAGGTATTCTCTCTCGCTCATTAAAGTCTTTCTTTCATTGTTGAAGGTAGTTAGTTAGTGGTTACGTTCAAAATATTAGTTAAATAAGTCTGACACCTGGGTATGCATTCTGTAAGACGAAAACGTTGAAACTTGTTAAACGTCAACAGTTTTGGCAGTCGAAGTGTATAACAATTTTTCAACTGATTACTCAACTGACATTTTGATTTTTATGACTTTACATAAAAGTGACATTTAATCTACACGAATGCAACTAGACTTTTGGGCCCAAGACAGTTGACAAAACATACGACATAAGCCCACTCCGTTCGGCAGCAATAAACGTCAAACGAGACATTTTTGCGAAAATGCACACGACTTTCTTTTGTTTTCATTTCAATTCAATTGTTCGAAAGAAAATTTCTCTGTTGGTTGCGAAAATTTAAATGGATACCTATCACATTGACCCAATATAAATACACGCCACCTGTGTTCATTTCAAACGATATTTCATTTCTAAAATTATCTCCGACATTTTCATCTACAAAGCAAAACACCTACCCACCAGACAATATCCAGCTGCAGAAGTCCACAATGAATTTTCTCCCTCGAACTTTACAGACATTTTGCCAATTAATTACAACTCATCTGTCATTGCCTAAACACCATTTCGATTCGCAATCTTTATCGTAAACATTCCATCACGCAACTGAGAGTCAAGTCAAGTTAAGTCAGTGTTCTGTGTATACTATATGTGTGCACATCCCTCTGAAGGTGACAGGCTTCTTCGTCGGCTATACAAACTGTAGAAAAACAAATTCCCAACGTCCCACTTCTTTTGAGATTCCACACTACCGTCAGCGTCATTCAAGTGTCAAATCGACTCTCCTGCCATGGCAGATATACACAGGTGGAGGAGGCAAAACACATCCGATTTGACATTTAAGTAAACACTACAACCATCGATGCCATTAACCTTAAGCCTTATACACGACAGAGAGAGAGTTGTCAAAGCGTTGGTCCTCCTTTGGGTGAGTGTTCCAATTTACTTAGTTGTGTGCATTGTTCGGTTCGTTACATCGTTTCATTTCCAGTCGCAGATAAACTTGGGGAGAACATTTTTCTTCCCCGTTCTTAGTTTTCTTTTTTACTTTCTTGGGATTCAAGTTATTTTCGAGGCAAGTTCAATGTCACGAGGTTTTTAGGGCACTCGATAAGTCGAAAAATCTCTCTCACTCCAACAGACTCGAATCCAGTGCTCAGCGCGACAAGATGACGATGGTTACTTTGAACTTGAAAACGAGATTGTGACTTGTGTGAGTATGGTAAGTCGTCGCGTTATGCAATGTTCGCAGCGTCGCAATTCCTGATAACGTACACGTACACGAGTGTAGGTCTTTAGAAAAGTTGGGAAAAACAGATTAATTTGGCTCAGCAAGTTCGTCTGACGTATAGTGCAAAGTAGCTGACATGTTTGTAATGTCAGATTGATGTGCTGAGCGGCGTGGGATTATTTAGTTTCTCTTTGATGGGGTGGTTTTCCGCAATTGAGTTCTGGAAAATTCAGTATGGGAGTCTATACCATTATTGACTTGTATCGTTTTATTGTGTGTGTTGAACAATATCTAATGCGCAGACAAGATTCTTACGTCAGACTTCTATTCTACTTGCAAAGTAAACGAGTGCACATAAGAATGGAGAAAATGCAATGACGCATCAAAAAACTGGCGTGTCACTGACAGGTTCAATTTTGAATGTATTCAGCTGTCAGAATTCTTACACATTTCTGATTTCTTGTATTCGAACTGTCGTGGATGCAGACATAGAGATTTGTTTGCCTGTCACTCTTTAACGTCAAAATTCAAATTGAATCACAAAGTAAAAACTGACAGCTTCAATTCAAGAATTTCTGATACTAAAATTTGATTTTGTATGCAAAACATTTTAAAACACTGACACTTTATCGAGAGATTTTACACTTTGTATGACATTTATCGATTTGAATAATTAAATTTATAAATCATACTTAAACGCTTTCAAAATTTGTAAAACACTGACACACTGAAACAGAGATGTTACACTTTGTATGACATGTATCATTTTTAATATTTAAAAATAATCACACAACATCAATCAAACGTCAAAAATCGTTTGAACCAGTAAAAATATAGGTAAATCGCTGTACTCAGTCAAGAAGTTATTTACCAATTTAGTTACCCAAATTATTTGCATAAGCACTCAGACCCTTCTGTCATCTGTCAGTTTGAAGTTTGAAGTTTAATTTGTCAATTACTGGTAATCCTCATTTCAGCCACACTGTCAAATCCCCATTTATTTCCAAACAAACAAATCTGGGTCGCAAACAAATAAAGGCAAAGTATCAGCCAGCCAGCAAACGCACACATTAACAAGCGTTTGCAGCTCATATTGATGTTTATATTGATGTCGATGCTCTTCATTATCTTGTTTTTTTTTTTTCATTTCCAATGCCAAAAACACAAAGTACTCAACACAGCACAGCACATGTCCGAACATTCAATTTCTGTATGTGCTGTCATCGATGATAATGATGATGATGACGATAATGTTGAGCACATGACACAGATGACGGCCGCCGCCGCACCGATTGGTTGAATTAAGTTGTGTGAAGACGCCAATCGATTTTCGGCATTATCCGCATTTTTTTTCCCCCACACAACCACTTTCAGTTTGCTACATTCCAATTAGTAGTGCAGTGAAAAAGGATAAAGGGGTACCCCACACCCACGCGATGACATATAAATCGCATCCTATTCAAACCGTCGCCGATGAAGTGAAATCGAATTATTTATGTGATCAATTGGATTTCTGTTTTTTGTTCAAATGAAAAATCTTAGTTCGTTTTTTCTGTTTGCCTCTCGTTTTATCGGAGATATGGCGCAACAGTAAATTTCGATAATGGTTTCGATTTTAATTGAAAATTTGTGTTGGCGGCGAGGAATTTTTATAGTAAAAATAGATCATATGGTTTTTTTTCCCCCTTTGTCCGTTTCTCGCATCCATATTGAAAGAGATTGCGATGAATAAGTTAGATTCGGGGAGTAGCGGGGAATATACACGCACACCAAGTGAATTAATCGAATTGAAATACATTGAATTGAAATTGGCGCAGAGTATCCATAATAAAAATTGAGCTCGTCGATCTAATCTATTTGATTGAATTGCTATTTTCGGCAACAATCAAAACGTTTATGACAGTCTCCGTTTTTTTTTTTTTTTTTTTGCTTTTTATTTAGTGATGGTCATTCCCATTTACTAAATGGCCAATGACATTTGGGCTGTCAGATTTTATTTCTTTTCCGAATCATCTTTCGAATGATTACAGTTCGAGTTTATTGTGGCTCATTAAATCATTAAAAATTAGTGAATGGCAATGGAAATGGACTTGTGGTGCTTTGCGTGGTGTAGTTCTGTCCGGCAGTCGTCCGAGCGGGAAATAATATCGTTAATTCGATGGAATTAATAAATGCTATCTGATTCCGAAGCGTATGTAGTGACAATCGTGAGGTTATCGTCGCGGTGTTATCGCCTTAATAATGATTCGAATGTCAACAGTGAGAGGGGCGATGATGACATTTGCTTTCGCCTCCCTCTTTGCCAGATCGAACATCCGATAGCGATGTTGACATTTAGGCGTCGTAAAAGCGGTTTGGAGTGGTGGGTTACAGATAATTTGAAAGTTTTATAGACGACCGGCTCAATCCGCTAATTAACTGGTTATCGTTGTTATGGAAATATCTGCGCGACGCACAGAATCGCTTACACATTACTTCAAGTTAGAACCGAGCACATAAAGTAAATTACTGGGACGCATTTATAATCAAGCGGGCACAAGGTCATCATTATCAAAGAAAAATAACCTGTTATAAATGCATTTCATCGTAATGTCCAGCTTTACACACTTGAAGAAAATAATCAAACTGAAAACCGTTTTTATATTGGATGTCAAATACAAAATGCTATTGAGTTTGGCGGAAGCGATGCCATAAAGAGAATGCACACACAAGTAGGTGTTCAGTAAACAAATCAGCGCTGCGCATCGCAAGGCGGACATCTTTCTGGACTTTTGATTACTAAAGCCGAGCGTCAGTTGTGGTAAATTATTATTATTGGGTAATTTTCTGTCACTTGTAGGGGAAGGTAAAGTCTCACTACATTTTATAATAAATTATTGTATTTTTAATAAAAGTTTAATTCTAACGAAAACTTATTTAATAGGTATATACGTATATAAAAGAAGAATTTTGTTGACTGATACGTTGACGGATTTTCTTGGCTGGCATTCCGCGTTACGGAGGAAAGAAAACATTACGATCTTATTGTTGCAGAAATCTGGTTTCAGTCTTAGGATTACAGTTTTCTTTCCTTCTTTTAAACTGAACGAAATGTCAGAAAATTAGCTAAAGAGTAGGTAATTATTAAACGCAATTGATCTGCGTCAAAAAGTTTGAGCTGCTGTAATAGATTTATTGCCGAAACGGCCAACTTCATAACAGCGCGGTTATGGCTCAGTTTCGTTAAGTTTTACGTCAATCGAAAGAGCGATAAATTAATAAAGGTAATAGTTGTCGCAAGAGTTCCATCAACTGTCAACTGTCGCTTTTGTAATGTTTGCACAAAAATGTTACAGTTAGCTGTATAGCGACGTGAAGCGTTATGGACTGAAGTATCAATTGCCAAAAAATGGACTAGACACCTGTATACTTACGGTGACCATACGTCCCGTATTTCCCGGGACAGTCCCGTATTTCAAAAGCCTGTCCAGTTTTTTTTTTTAAGATTTTCTTAAGAAATACGGGACATACATCCCAACATACATACAATTTTTTGTTATTTTTTGGAAATTTGTGTGCTGTTATACATTTTCACTTTTTCTGTCCCGGGTTTGGCTCTTAAAAATATGGTCACCGTATGTATACTATATACTATAGTGGCGAATATTGTGACTGTATAAATATATTATGAGCGCACATGAGTCCAGCGTTGCCTCTTTCGTTTTTTTTTTTTTTTTTTTTATGCAGATTTTTTTTTTTTTTTGTAGTAGATTCTCTAAAAAAAATGTAGTAGAAAGCATTTTCTGTAGTAGATTCTCTAAAAAAAAATGCAGTAGGTTGCATTTTGTTGCAGTAGATCCAAATTTCAATAAAAATGCAGTAGATCTACTACAATAGCAGCAATGTGGCAACACTGTATGTGTCATGTCACTTTTTTATGGAAGAGCATAATTTCTGGTTTGACAGATGTGCAGAATGAAAGGAATGGAAAATGTTTGTACTACCTGTAAAACGCAGTAGTTGGTAATGGGCGATCAATCTCAGAGCTAACAAAACATTAAAGGTAGAAATATGACAGGAGCTTCTGTTTGCTTTCAATTGTTATATCTCTGACCGTTAAGTTACAGATCATGTTGAACTATGTAAAAGTTGAATTGTGACACAATGTATATGTATGACAGGTCGGGGAGTACCAATCGGGGTTAGTAAAAAAAAATGTGTATGGAGTCAAAATGGCGCAAAAAAAAGAGCTATAAACTGTGTCCTGTGTCTTGGTATAGCTAGAGCTCAATGTGGTGCTCAAATTTGACATTTATTTCATTTTGCGGATCGATGTAAATGAAATGAAACAAACGTCAGTGTCGCCTTTAAATTTTATAAGTCAGCAATATCTGAATTTTTTGGTGTGAATTCAGCAGTTTTTGGCTTTTGTCAATTTAAATACGAGACTGAAAATTGCAGGGCCTACTAAAATGCGACATTTATTCAATTATTGCCAATAAGCAAATCATCCAACCATTGGTTAATTCGATCGATCGATAGGTGCTTCGAAGATTTTAGTGTGTATATGAAAGATATTTGAGAGCTGGTGCGACAAATTTTAGCCCGGACTGTCAAACGTCATAGTCCTTATCTGAGTCATTTACGAAACACTGAATTTGTAACGAATTGATATCACTTTCCTGCGATATACCTTATATGGACAGGTGATCTTCAAACTTCTCGAAAAATGGAATCGCCACGCCCACTTCTAGAGGATCGCCTTGACTATCTGTAGTAGTAGAGCTCACTTTTATGCAAAATATGCCCCACGGAAGGAAAATCCGCTGTAAATCGTTGAAATTCGTAAATTTGACAAACAAACCAAAACAGCCACGCCCACTTTTCGAGGACCATTACATACACCACAGCTGTTTGCTTTTGAGGAATTAAACGAATGGACTCACCTTTATAAAACTGAATGTACGGGCTTCACACTGACCGTCGCCATAATACGTAAATTTCACGAAAAATTATAAGAGCCACGCCCACTTTCAAAGAAAAAGTGAGTACGTTTTGGGTGTATATATACTTTTAAATCAAAAAAATTAATAGGCCCACCTCTATAAGACCCATTTCATCGTAAGGCTTTACGTAGTTTGTACCTATACCAAAAATTGGCTAAACAAAAATGGATCAACTACGCCCACTTTAAGAAGATCTCTAAATAAGTTCTGCCTGTCTACTTAAACTCTGCGTAATGGATGTTACACATTTTAAAGACATTTCACGGGCTATAGGCTGTATACTGTGAAAATTGGTAAACGTTTCGAGGATTTCGAGATTAGCCACGCCCACTTCGAGAAGAAACATTAATTTTCGAAGTCTTATGCCCAACTTAAGCTACGACTAGTCTACTACACCAGCCACTTTTCATTTAAATTTTGACATTCCGACGTCATTACGACGTAAACATTTGTCCTAAATTTGTCACTATGTGTGGTCGCCTGTAAAGCTATCGCAACGCACTCCCACGAAAGACACACGAGTGACTACCAAATGGACGAATTTTTGTGGCGTCACATGTCAAAATTTGACACGAAAAAATGACACTCGTAATCGCAGCTTAAGGAAAAGGTGCGCTCTCTTTTATGAGATGGAAAACTGGATCAGCAACGCCCCGAGTACGCTGTCCCTCCCATCTGTGAAACGAAAGCACTTCAGACCAACTCATTTAAAAACTAAAACCAACAGACAAGGAAAGGTTTTTTTTTATGGCATAACATTTTATAGGAAACATTTGAATGTAATAAATCTTAAGAAAAGTAAGTACTCCTTATATATGGCAAAATTTAGCAAGCACTTCGTCTCCCATCCACCAAAGTCGTCACATAAATTTACCTTCAGGATCAATTAGTTTCCATAATATCCGAAGGTACATCTGGGGACCATATTTCAATCCATTTTAGGTATACCTTCCAGTTTTACGAGCTCTTGATGGCTATTGCCAAAATGCGACCTATTTTGCCTCACATTAATTGAATCTAATCCCCCAATTATATCACCTATCCCGTATCCATGTACCCGCTATCAAAGCCTACAACCGCCATTAAAGTTCATATCCCTCCGCTTATGCACAGCCTTCGCCATCTATCACTTACGCTCCCAAGAAGAGTTAATTAAACAAAGGGGAATAATTTATTCAAGACCGGCACACAGCACCTGACGGAGCCGAACGACTCTTCGGATCCCAAAAAGGAACCCCATATCCTCAAAAAGCAAGTCAAACTTCAGCCAACAAACGATTTGCACTAGATCTTTTAGTATTCCCGTCTTTGTTTTCAAAGGAGTAAATCTATACAATAGCTGGTAGCAAGGAGGACGCGACGAATGCTCTCCTTCATGGGTCGATGGAAGCAATTTTTATATTACATATTAATGGGTGCAAATGTATGTTTTTGGCCCGTTTCCCTTATTTTGCAATGCGCCAGGATTCATGAGGACGACGATGACGACGACGCCGCCCTCAATATGGCAAGGAATTCCGGTTGCAATAGTTTTCTGCTCGTGATTACTAAAATTTTAATGGAAGCTTAAGTAGGTTGTAACTTTGAAATATTAAAACTGTTCTTGTGCTCGTTCTGTTCCGGCTTTTCATTCGTTGGGTGGACGGTTGATGGTGGTGATGGTGGGTGGGTGCTCTTCGACGGATGTGTCTGGAAAAGAAGTTCCCTATAATAGGGTTTCGTTCAGTTTTAATGGACCCAAAGAGCACACTATCTACTCGTATATATATACCAAACAAAAAGGTAGATTCACGGATTGAATGCAATGCCGAAATTAATAATTGAGTGCTAGGAAGTACGTTTTGCAGTAGAATTTCTGTGGAAGGTTTGCTCTCCTTGAAGGATATTACCAGTTGCAGGTACGAGTAAGAGTGGAGTGTGTGGGATGAGTGCGCGGTGAATGGATGTAATGGATTTATGTCAGTTCAAACAGATTATGGTTAATGTAAATTTATTAGCGGTATTAGGATTCGAATTACGTTTCCTACTGATGGTGAGTTTGTTTTTCTCTCCTCAGAGGGAGGATTACTTGATAATTGAAATAAATTTCGGGCCAGAGTGATGGCAATCACATTGAGAGGATCGTAGATTAATTGGGTGCGACATGCCTCAACTTCAGGATGCAGATTTTTTTTCTACACAAATTGTCTTCAAGTGAGCTCATGCGATTCTACATTCGGGTCTACCCATTTAGTCCCCTTTGAATTAGGTTGTGAAAGGAGTGCGAGCGTTATGGAGAAGTGGACTGTTTAAGTTAAGTCAAGTTGACAAATGAAATGCATCGGGAAAGCAAGCAAATTGACGCTCAATGGACTGCTCACACTGAGCGGGTGAAATGATAGATTCAGTCAGTTTGCATTTCAAGAAAAACATTGGCTGAATAGCTGAAAAGAAATAAAATGTGCACGACTGAATCGCACGAAACTTAATCCGATCTTGCAAGTGTAGGGCGTGCTCTTCCACCTTCTGGATTGCTTCAAAATCTTTTGGTGCGATTGATCTTTTTTGGTTTAAGAAGGTGCATACTGTTCGATTAGTAAAAATTGCTCAAAATTTTACAGAAGTTGTGGTTTGGTTGCGAAGGGCCCCATTGTTGGTTGTGTTCCGGAACAGTCTTCTAAGATGGTTACGACGACGTATAGAAGAATAGACACACTGCTTTGCAGAAAACGTCAATTTGACACGATAATTTGTGGTGTAGAAGAAATAGACACACATTTTCTGGCCCAAAGTCTGCGAACATTACCCGGAGAGACAACGCAGTAGGGGAACAACTCGACACATGTGGCGCGCACAATCTGAGGGATGGTGCTCAAATGACTTGTTCTGCAACCTTCCACGGAGTTACATAAGGATCGAATTAACTCTAGAGCCTTGCTAGCTAAGGGCTTGTTTCACCACGGACAGTACGGAAACCTACTTCGCACTGTAGTCCAAAAATTCAAATTTCGTGGCAAAAATACTTAATCCGATGTTTTATTTATATTTTTTTGTTTTTTATTTATAAAAATACAAACGGAGCTTCAAAATCAGAAAACAAAATAATTCTCTGCTTTTTAGTTTGACTTTTAGAGCTTCTCAAAGTTATGGTCAATTTTGTTCCAGAGTAAAAAAAAAAAGAAACAGAAAAAACCAACTTCTTTATTTTCTTTTGTGTAATTATCGCATATTAAACGAAAAATCTTAATTTTCTTGAATACAGTCTAGTTGTTTTTTATAAATAAGTAAATTAAAATTTGAAAAAAAATATACCTAATGGTTTTAATAAATAAAACAAAAAAACGCCTTTTTTAGGAACTTTTTTTTTTTTTTTTTTTGAGTAGAGGTACAAAAAAATTCCTCTCGAGTTTCCGCGGAAAATCCACCACGATAGTTGACTCCAACTATTTGTTAAACCATAATATGCAAAATTGTATCCGCAACTATTTGCAATGTTCGGAGAAATTGTAATTTGCTTCAAAAAAGTCATGTTCCCAGTGACATTTTGATCTTAAAAATTTCATTTCAAAAATTTCATTATGAAATATTTCAATTATTTTGTTAATTAAAAGAGCTGAAAGCGTGAAATTTTCTTTTTATATCAATTAAAAATAGTTTTGTTATTATTTTGATTTATAAAAAATCTACCCAGTTCCACGCCCATTTTTAAATGCCAATTGGTTTTTGTAATCCGCCCACTTTAACGACTCTTTTTGAATAAATTCCTCCTAAACCAGATTCTTTTTAATCCGATTCATATTAAATACGCAAAGGAGTACAGTTATATTACCCAGAAAACTGTCAGGAATATACGGAACCAAATAGAAAATTTGAGGCCAATTGTAGTTAATCTTACCGAGGAAAAAGACGCGCCACAACATTAAAAAAAAAAAAATGTTTAAATGGTTTGTTAATTTTAGACACCCACTGTTGTAAAAAAAAAAATTATTTTGAATCACCCTGTGAACAATTCAACAGTCACAGACCTTTTTTTACAAGATTCCTAAAATTTTACGTGTTTTTAAATTTGTTCTTTAATTCTTCTCTCTGTTAATAACTTTTTCAAAAAAATCTTACGTCAGCCTGAGAATTAGAAACACCCTGTGAAGGAATTTTCGTAAAAATCACTATTTTTATATATTTTATATATTTTTACAACTAAAAAACTCATTTTGGCCCACAGTCCATCGTAAAGTCAAATGCGGATCTTCATAGCCCGTTTCCTCATCCACCCAGTAGTTGAAAAAAAAAACATCAATTATCTGATCAGAAGAAAAATGTCTCGATCAGATGAACGATCGGTATAGGTACACAGAAGCGATCAACAAATTCAGCAGTATATTCGGGTATGCATCATCTACAGACTCTGTTGAGACCGCCTTTCTAATGACCGATCGTGACTTGCGTTCGCTCTGAAAAACGTGAGACGAGATCAACGACGAGCAATTGATTGTTTGTGTCATTGGCTCAATGTGGACTTTTGCCGACTTTGGGACTTATTTTCAGTAAGTGATCGTACGATCGAGCTGTGACGGGTTCTCGGAGGGGACAATTCACCGTACAAACCAGCGATCTAATAACCGGCATTGATCTAGTCAGAAAATCGTTTACAAAACGCTTGAGGAGGCTGGGTATATAGAGCAATGGACATCAACAATCCAGCCCACGGAATGCGAATATAGTAGAAGACAACCTTGTGAAAATATGTAACAACCCCAACTCGATTGCAAATCTTAAGGCAGTTTGCTTAGCACGGTGCTTAATGAAAATGCTTATTGGTTGAGCCCCAGTTTCAGCCCAAACTGTAGGAAAGGACGACCCAGCGTTCTGCCTGATTCTTGTACAAACCGAACTGACATGCAGCGCCGTACGATATCCCTAGTATCTGTAAAAGCTACGTCCAAACTATACACAATCCAATAAAAATGTTCTCCACACAAACAGGACCATCTGGTCAAAGCCAAACCGTCCCTTATCTAGGAGCAAATTAAGTGCATTGTCAGAGACCATAAAACACCCACCAACCGAGACCAAATTTGATTCCATGAATCAACTTTCACGTCATCTCCTTTCAGCGTCCTCATTACGCAAACGACCAGAGAGTCTGTAATTAAAAGGAACCAAACGACAAAGGCACGCACGCACACACCCACACACAGCCATATCCAAAAACAGAGGAGGCCAAAGACGACAATGCAAATACATTTCCATTTCTGGCAATAAACAAAAATCAATACTCCAATGAATGAGCCATAGAACAGTGAGCCAAGAGTGTATCCCAAGTATCATTAGTTTCGATTGAACGACACGGAGGACGACGAAAATCGTTTTGTAATAAATCGTGTTCGATTTATCTGCATCGTTTGGTGCTCCTGATGCTGTTTATACTGCTGCTGCTCCACCACCAAGTATAGCCAGCGCCTGGCAAACCTGCCAAACACAAACCCAATGAGCACAAAGTAAGAATGATTATCCTCACGATTACGGGATCTTTTGATTCTGGGTATTCTCCGCCTGATGGTATCGTCGTTAGAATCGGTCAGGTTAGGCTCCTGCGAGGACCAGCGATTAAATCAATTCAAATGAATTTCATTAAGCGACACTGAACAGAATGACAAAGATACGAGTACACTCTTCGGGAATCTTCATTAGCGCACTGAAAGGTTTGACACAAAAAAAGAAAAAGAAAAAAAAAACGACTACACAACGGTCTATTCCGAGGGAGCGAGAACACTAACCAACCAAAGGATAGCTATTTACCTTTTGCGAACGTCAATAATTAACAAGGAGACAGTGCAAAGTCTGATTTAGGCAATCAACCGACGGTGTAATTACTTTCCCGATTCAAAGTCAAAAAGTTGACAGCCAATATTGAAGTGAATCTGTAATTGAAATCAAAAACGACTTTTGGCCCATTGAACCATACTCGTGTACATACATACCCTCCGGAGAAATGTCAAAACCAAAGCCACAAAAAAAAAAAAAAAAAAAAAAAACACCCCCACTACCGTTAATGACTTGACAAAAGTATCCCTCGTTCTTGTGTCCTTTTGTGATGACCTGACCACAAGACTCCTGTGAGTTGGTTTTTGTTTTTGTGCTTCGTTATTTCTTTTTGTTTTTTTTTTTACTTTCCAGCAAACGTCAATTTGACACGATAATTTGTGGTTATTGCGTTTAATGTGCACACATTTTTGACATTTTATATTTACCAAACAGTGTCATCTTATCCCGATTGTGTGTAGGGCGTGCCTGCGCCTTAAGTGCCCGTTCATTATACAAGTATAATAAAGATGTAAATACACAGATAAGTCTAATAAATATGATGATTAGTTACGAAGAACAATGGCGGTAGTCTGAGTGTGACGTCTGAGACTTGATAGGAAAAGCAATTACTTTGGAATTCTATGAAAAAAAAAGCACTAATGGAAAAGATAACGAATGCCTCGAAAGAGACATTCCCTCTTAGGAAACTAAACTTACGTGTCTCAGGGATGTACATAATACACATGCATACTGCTCATGCTCAACTAACCTGAAAAGAGAAAATAAAGATAACTGTATTAGTTGGTGCAGAAAATAGGCTTTCACTTGACAGCAGATTTAATTTATATATACACTTGCAAATATGAGATGTTTTTTGTATACTTTGTTACTGGCTGTATTTGAATAGGCAATCCTGAGCAGTGTCCCTTTTTGTGTCAGATAATCAAATGATTTACTGGAGCTTTCGAAAATATAAATGGCAGAACTGTGCATTGTGTTACAGGTTTATTGTGTCAAAACGCGTGATTTATGGAACCCTCTTGAGGTAGTGGCGAATTGGCGTAAGAGTAGCAACTTCGTTGAGAATGACAGTTGTCTTTCAACAAGCAACATTCGCTGTGTTAAAATTACATACTGCATTGCATTGAAATGATTTACGTATTGACAATGGTTACGTTCAAAAGTCGAGTCGACTAGATTTGTGTTTACTAGATTTCCCCCGAACGAAAAAACTAGCTTCGTCGGTTATGTCACTTTTACTATTTCAAAGGCACACAGTAATATCAGCTGGGCTTTTAGTCACTGGAAGGTTCAAGAGTTTAGCTTAGTAGGTAAGTCTGACAGCTGGCTGACGCTATTAATTCGATTTCATGTGTCTCAGTTTCGATTAGCCTAGATCGGTCACATTAGCTGTTTTTTTTGTTAACGTTTATATGGGTGCAGCCAAAGAATCTATAAGGAATTTCGTGACAGACTATACTAAGTTGACAGTTCGTATATGAATGACAGACGTAGAGAAAGTGACGGTACGGACCATTTAGTTTTTTTTCATCTATTCCAGACTAACTTAGATTTTTTAAATGTGCTCAATATTCGAAACAACCGACTTTTCAACTGAGTGCATACTTATGTAGTACCTAGTTATATGAACAGGGTGGCGCAAAATTAATCATCAATTGTTTTTTTAAATTATTTGTTTGCTAAATAAAAAAAATATTTTGAGTGATGGACATCTTTGTTTGGACCTTTATAAGTTTTTTCAAGTGGAAAAGATGATATCAAGTGGCTGCCGCCAGTGTTGATACACCTCTGTGCCCGTTTTTATGTTTTATATGACTTTCGGCAAGATTTCCGGTGATAACTGTTCACATTCGTGTCAAATATTCTCCTTAAGGGCTGCGATTGTCTGAGGCTTGTTGGCATAAACCCGCGACTTCAAGTAGCCCGAAAGAAAGAAGGACAGGACAGCTGTCTAGTTCAGATATGTCAAATATGATTGACGTACGACGCCATTTGCAAAAATTACAACATCTTCCCTGATTAATTTGTAATTTTGCGCCACCTTGCACATATACGTAAACTGCAAAAAAAAACAGTTCACCTAGCCCAATAAAACTTCATGTGCATCACGTCAGTCAGATGTCAGATTTAGGCAACTATTTTTATAAACGCCCCAATGACAGCTGTCACGAAGCGTTAAATATTTATAATTTGTAAAAAAAAATATGTAGCTGACTTTGTAATTGTACCTTCCAAAGAGAGAAAGAGAGTGAGAGAGAGTGAGAGACAGAGAGAGAGAGAGAGTGAGAGACAGAGAGAGAGAGAGAGATAGAGAGACAGAGAGAGAGAGAGAGAGAGAGACAGAGAGAGAGACAGAGAGGGAGAGACAGAGGGGGAGCGAGAGAGAAATGCAGTACGAGCCAGCTGAAAAATTTCGAAAAGGGGACTAAAAAGGGGCCCGAGGCGAAAAAAACAAAATACTTATGTAGCAAAAAAAAACACAGCAACAATGACATTTGTTTTGAAAAAAAAAAAAAAAACTTTTTCTTTTCATTACGAAACACTTCCTTTCATATGTCCGCATTCTTTTTCGTTGAATAAAGAATAAAATCGTACTTAAACTGAACAAGAAGACATTTTGATCATTTTTCAAAAAGTCAGCCAGGTGTCACTTAATAAACTAACGTTTTGAACGTCCCCAAACACAACTTCACGAAACGTCATAATATTACGTAAAAGAGAGATAGAAAATTTCAAATCACTGACTTCGTTGGATTCCAAATGACGTGGAAATCTAATAAAAACTCTGACAGATTACGTCAGGCAGATGTCAGACTCTGGCCCGTTTAAAATATTATGTGACGTGACATAGAAAAAGTAGCCCATAAGTTAGTTATTTAAGTAGAAGTTCAATCGCTATGGGTAGTATTAGAAAACGGGTCTTAATAAACTAGCGTTTTGAACGTCCCTAAACACTACTTTCACGAAACGTCATTTATATTCTCTCTCACTTATGTCGTTTTCCATTGGTTTCACTCGGGGATCCACTCATTCTGTACTCCAATGGAACAAGAAAACTGCTTCTAATTGAATACACAAAAGTATTGGTGAAATGCCAAGCAAAAACAAATCTACGGCTGCTGTCAGATGACTTGTATAAGTACGTTAATTACACTTGGGTAAGTTCTTCTTGACTGGATTCGGACTTCAAATCAAGAAGCGAAATTTTCTCCTCAGAATCACAGGAAGAGTATTTTTTGTGCCAATGGAACAGCTTTAGAAGTGACTTTTTCGGTTCAGGACGCTTCCTTTTAACCAATGAAAACCGAAATTACTGACTTGCATAAAATCATTTGTGAAAACAAAATGGCTGACTCTGTTAGGTCTTTCAAATCACTTCCGTATAAGTTGATCAACTTCTACGTAAAACAGGCAATCAATGTAAAGACCGGAACGCAACAAAGTTAAAGCAGTCATAGACAGCCTGACGACTTAGCTGCTGAGACCCTTGAGTGATTAGGCCCGCCTCGAAACTTGCAAATTTCATTTGTAAAAGTGTCCTCTTCGGAAAATGTTGCCACAAAAAAATGTGCTCTCATAAATAGCTGTTTCAAGTTGTCAAACGTCTTTGACAACACAAAAGCTTCTAGACTCCACCTTTAGCAGAAGCCAGTTTTATTTTCCACAGTTCTTCGGACGCAGCACGGACGTGCCATGTCAGAGACAAAAAAAATACCCTGTCACGCGCAGTAATGAACACCACTAAGTAGGAAAGTAAGTTTAGCCACGGACTTATCACAATGTAACACGGTATTATATGCTCAGTTCACACATCCCATCCTTCATATCCGACTTCAACCATGCTAAACCCGGAATTAGCATTTGATACCGACTATATGTGTTTCGGTCCCTATTCTATCAAAATCCACTTAATGACATCTAATGTAGGTATTACAGAGTCCACACCAAGCATGTATAGAAAAACCGATTAAACGAACGCCAAAGAAACCCCTTTTCAAATCCGATATCCAGACAATTTGGATTAAAATGTGACAGTGACACTGGACTCATCATTAGTGTATGTATGCTCGTTGATGCTTCGGGATCTGTCACAAAGGAGGGGGAACAGAAAGTCACCGATAAAATATTAATGAGCCGCAAGTCCATCAGATTCTTCTCATACTGACAGATGGCTCCAGCAGCAGCAGTACGACAAATGCATACGAATGGACTGAGTGTGTATAGTTGTGCCTAGACGACGACTAGTGCATGCTGATTGGATTAATATTAATAGAAAATCCGATTTGCCCCTTCTTCCCGTCCCCACTGACAGTGTTGTGTCTTTCCATGTTCCTGTTGTTTACTGTGTTTCGCATTCAATATTTACAATACCAATGACAGTTTTCAGCATGCATGCGGCTCTGTGTGCGACGTATGTGTAAACCTTAAATAGGTATAGGGCTACAACCAAGTGAATAGTTTTGCCCAGTAGTTAATTAGTGAGTTGAACAACACAAAAGAGACAAGGTCCGATATTATACTATACAAGGGGAGAGTTTTTACATCCCTCGGGGGCGAAGCAGGTAATTTCTTGTTAATTTGAAGGGGCGCCAGCAAACGCAACTCCTGCCAAACGCATGTACACTGCGCGAACAAGGGGAGAACGTTCAACTTTTTGTTCGTTACTATTATATTTTTCTCGGGAAAATTGCTTGACATTCAGTGTGTGATGGTTTGTTTTTTTTTTTTTTTTTTTTTCATACCAGTTAAATGACATGTTGAGAGAAAATTCTACGGGGACATGTTCAGGATAATTAGTGTTGTGATTTCTGTAGAATAACAATTTTTGAGGAAGTGTTTACAAATGTTGTTGCTTTTTTTTTTTCGTTCGTTTTTGTATTTTAATTTGAGATGACAGGTAGAGGTAAACGTGAGTAGGAGAAATAAAACATTACTCTTGGCAACAACTTGTTGACAGTGGACTTTGGATGTAGATGTAAATGAGAAGCGGTAATTATTTTTTTCTTTTTTGCAGCAGGTGGGAAGAGATGTCTTTATTGAATCGTGCGAATTGAATTGTGACAGCAGAAGGGAGTGCAGTGCATACTTATATATTTAGATCGTTTTAGTTGTCAATAGAATGTGGCATTTGAAATCAATCAAGGACAAAGTGTCCCATGAGAGTTGTACGTTTACGCACACTGTTTTTCATAAACGCACAAAGGTGTGCGCTTCAATCAAAAACAAAAAGTCGCATGAGCGTTGTACATTTAAATTTTCACTATCGCAGAATGTTTTTCATAAACGCACAAGGGTGTGCGCTTCAGTCAAAAATAAAAAGTCGCATGAACTTTATACATCTCATTTTCACTAACGCACACACTTTTCCATAAACGCACAAGGGAGTGTGCTTCATTTTAAAACAAAGTGTCGCATGAGCATTACACATTTCAATTTTCACTAACGCACACTGTTTTTTTTTATAAACGCACAAGGGTGTGCGCTTCAATCAAAAACAAAGTGTCGCATGAGCATTACACATTTCAATTTTCACTAACGCCCACTGTTTTTTATAAACGCACAGCGGTGTGCGCTTAAATCAAAAACAAAGTGTCTGATGAGCGTTAAACATTTAAATTTTCAGTAACTCTGTTTTTCATAAACGCACAAGGGTGCCTAAATGTTGTTTTCTTTTGGACAGAAATTCGTTTCTGACATGATTTCTATATCCCGATTGCGATTTTAAGTTACGCACTTAGCTGTGTCCCTTTAACACTGAACAGTGGGACTGAAATTTGGGTCTGCTGAGGCCATTCCAACGCACACAAAATTAACTCACATCACATTTTGAATCTGAAAAATAATTAAGTACTAGGTACAATGTAGAGAAAAAAAGCAAGGAGCGCACACACATGTTCGATCACGAATAACTGTGTGCGCTTCTAAAAAATGACAATAAATCATGCACTTTCTGGTTCGTATATACTTCACAAAATGGTTAGTTGGCGTTTTTTTTTTATTATTATTATTTAAAACACCAGAACCTAACTAGCAAGTGTCAGAATTCTAAATAAAAAATGGAAAAACTACCCGCCAATCTGTTATTTTTCATTCTCTGAGCAACGTTTTAACTGACTCACACCTTACACCAATCAAGCGTCAAATTCGAGTGAACCATTTTCGACACAACTCAATAGAATAATTTGTTCACCTACCTAACACCTACCATTTGTTTGGCTTGCACAAATTAGTTTGAAAACGCTGTCGTCCCGGATTTCGATTTATCACTTGAACTACTAACGAGCTGTCACAAGAAAAAAAAAAAAAACTTCACTTTGCAGTTGCGATTTATTCCAGACACACCTTCAACGCCAAACACGAATTGACATTAAACGTAAATCTGACATTAAGCGCCATTCAATGGCGCCTACAAAGTCGTTAATTTACTTCGGCCACGTGCTTTTATTGCATTCGCAATAATATTACGCCAAACCTCTGCGCGCATTCATCACATTCATGCCAATTTTGTTCGCGTTCTTTTGAACTTTTGTGCGTCAACAAAATATAATCTAAATTAGATCATAAATATTCTACGTTGGATTAATTTGATGGAGTAATAGCGACAGTTGACAGAGGGGCACACAAATGGAAGATAAAGAAACTCCAAATGTGTAACTAAGCCATTTGTCTTCATTAATTATTAACCACCACCAAGATATGGTCGTAAATGAATATTATTTGCCATTTTGTAGACGTATTCCCTGGAATACGCATTAGGGACAATGGTAAATACTGTGGAATCATGTGAATGTCATTTGACATGTAAGTAAATGTCACGAAGGAATCTCTTGCTCGGAATGCTAATGTAGTCCGCGATTTGTGCGCCTTTTTCTCACGGTGGGTACACGGGAACAAGGGAACAAAATGACATGTTCTCCAATCCCAAAGAACCAGAAAATTACATTAGGCAGCACTCAGAAACATTGTGGTGACATTTCTTCTCATTTGACAAATGGCAGATTAATAAGTGATGAGTGTTTTTTTTTTTTTTTTCGGTAATAATGCGATTTTATTTTGTCTGTCAAACCAATCGGGATAGGAACGAAAAGGAATTGGGTGGCGTGTCTCCGATATTAAGGTGAGCCGAAATTAAATCTCTGAATGTGAAGTCTGAAGAGCTTGGTGTTTGTAAACAGCTAGTTAGGAGGATATGGCACGTTTGCATAACAATTTACGTGTTGTTGGGCTACTATGGGAATGGTATACGTACGAGTATACTCCAGTGAAAATTCAGAGATATACACTTCTCAAGCTGAGACTGCGTTTATATTCGGCACGTTTTGTAATTTTGTTGGGTGGAAATATAATTTTCTAATTAAATGGGCCAACAAAGAAGAGTTGCTTGTTAATTTTAGATTTTTACAATTTGACAATGCGCTTGACAAATTCTATCAGGAGTAAGACGAACTTACCAGTCAAAGTGTCTTAAACGCAGCGTTGCTATAAGTGCAGGTTTGTCTGCATTTTGCAGATTTTCAACTAGCTCCAGACTGTTAACAACCAGAAATCTACGCTTCAGATTTAGTATGCATTCGCAATAAAATATTTTGTTCTCTTTAAAAAATAATTTCAACATTTTTTTTTTTTTTTTTTTAATATCATTTTCGTATTCAGCTGTTTTTTTTTTTTTTTTTTGTTATTGTTACTTAAATCAAAAAAAATTGTTTGTGAATTAAGTTTTTTGTATAGAAATCTTTTTTTTTTTTTTGTCATAATTGCAGATTTTTAAAAATATTTGTATGGCAACACTGCTAGTGCTTATACGTGACTATTGATGAGATCGGCATTTGCCTTGTAACTCGGAATTACGGAAATACAACGATAACACTTGTAGAAAGTCAGTTGAACGACAAGTACTTGTAGCCTTGTGTCATATGTCATAGGAAATAATACTGAAAAATCACTACATTTGGGCTGTTAATTTTTTTGCGACGTTTTTATTTCGATGATGTCATAATTTTTAAATTTTTGACAGTTTATATGACAGCTTATATGACATTTAAACAAAACTATTGTTAAGAATATTGAACGATTTCAAAGAATAAGGCCGATGTCTAAACGATGTACAAAAAGGTATAACTTCATTGATTGGTGGACAGTTTGACAGATTAAGTTAAGTTGAGCTTTGCTCTATAACACATTATGTCTTAAGGTAGAATAAAGAATTAGTATTAAAATGGGCATGTTGCATGAATATTTTAACAAATATAATTAACACATTAAGAGTAATCCACAGGTCCTATCAAATCGAAGGGATTAACTTGGGTCATTTTGTATCATGCAAACCTCGAGTACTGTGACAGATAGAATAGCTTCAAATGACATCGACACAAAGTTCACTTGTCTGTTGTCATGAAAGCACACTGGATAAAATATTCTTGCAGTCCATTTTGAAGAACACTCAGTTCAATGTACTTGTTTAGTTCACGCCAGAACTCACTTAATTGTGGCGCTGTAGGTAATGCAGCCAGTTTATGAATACGCCATTAAAACGCGCAGAAGTGGCGTTGCTCCTCATTTCGATATGTAGACTATTACTTTTTGCAAATTGATTAAAGCTGCTGAAGTTCGGACCTTAACAACGCGATCCTTTCAAAGATGGAAGACTTACAATGAAACAAACTTTCTTTATAATTGTGATGTCAAAATAAAAGAAGATGTCAGTTGCAAAAAAAAAACTAAACAGTTCTTCTTCAAAACGCATAGTTTATTAATGTGGTTCATGATGCAGATATTGACGGGTAGCTTCGCCAATGTTTCTTTTGACCAATGAAAAACTGAACTAAATCATACTGAAGAACTTTTTGTTCCCTCCATGTAACTTTGGACTAGCGTTACTACTGAAAAATTTCAAAAAGGGGTCCCACAAAGGACGTCTTTTCATTATTTTTCGTTCAATAAAGTATAAAATCTTGAATTGAAAAGGGGCCACTTTTACAATTTTTAAATGCCAAGGGGGGGACCCGTGGGACTTGAGGCTCAAAAAGGGGCCAAACAGCAATGCTGCTTCTGACAAATGAAGATTGAACCGAATAAACTACTGAATTAAATAAAATACTGAACTAAATGAATAACTCAACTAAATGAACTAGTCATCTAAGTGAACTTCTCAACTAAATGAACTCCTCAACTTAATGAAATACACAACT
Source organism: Cheilosia urbana (assembly GCA_946477585.1). Classification (NCBI taxonomy): domain Eukaryota; kingdom Metazoa; phylum Arthropoda; class Insecta; order Diptera; family Syrphidae; genus Cheilosia; species Cheilosia urbana. The sequence goes on from OX297853.1 coordinate 27,519,162, forward strand.
AAATGAACAACTCAACTTAATAAACTATTCAACTAAATGAACTAGTCAACTAAGTAAACTTCTCAACTAAATGAACTACTGAACTAAATGAACTTCTCAACTAAATGAAATTCGGAACTAATTGAACTACTCAACTAAATGAACTACTCAACTAAATGAAATGCACAACTAATTGAACTACTTAACTAAATGAACTAAATGAACTACTGAACTAATTTTCACTCTGAGATGAAACTTATTGTTTCGCCCATTTGTCGGTTTTCACAAATGGTGGCTGAACTAAATGAACTATCGAACTAGCTACATAATAAATTAGCTACTGAACTGAGTGAGCTACATTATTATTATTTCTGAGTCAGAGCGTTAAGTTCAATTTATAAGAACACATTTTTAAACCGAAGTTTTCACTCGGCCTTACCAATAATCAATTTATGTCTCGACTTTAAATTTATGGAAGCTCACAATTGCGAAATTTGTATTGAAAATGTTGCCACTGTGAACTACTAAAATTTTAAGTCGAAAAATGTTTATTGGTAAGGCCCGCTGTCAATAGCTATGCTTCGTTACAGGACAGAAATATACTAACAAAATAAAAAGAAATCGAGCTACAATTTATCAAATTTAACCAACGATACAACGTTTGGAATATTTCTGGCAGCATATTATGTAAGTTGTATATCGTCTCTTTTCGAAACGAAGGTCGTACTCATGAAGTCTGACGGAGCCATACATGGTATTTTGGAAAAAAAAATCTCAAGCTGATTCAATTTGATCAAAATTTTAACAATCCCATTTCCAAAGGTCCAAATTAACCAAGATATACCGACACTGGTGTCTTTTTGTATGTAGTATGATTTGCTTCACACAAGTCAAATTAAATCAACTTCAGTCGATCAAACTAGGTGACGATCGGTTAGAGGTGATCAAATAGATCCCTACATTGGACGGTGAAAGATGTAAGTAGACTCGAGTCAGTTTTTAACAAGTCAACTTAAGTCAGCTATCCTATTTTGGGACAGAGAATTTATGATCATATCAACATCAATCGATCCTTACTGTTGAAAAATTTGACTCGAACTGATTAGATCCAAACTGTTCGACTAATCACCTGTCAGTAATTTGACGTAATTTTGCAGAAAGCTGTTTTTACGACCAACTAGTCAATTGATTTTCAAACCTGCATTTAAAGTCAAAAATAGTTTTTTTTTAATAGGTTAGGTTAGGTTAGGTCAGATGGCTGTCGTAAAAAACACACTTAGACCAGAATTATAGGTCCCTTGGGATATCAGGTGAGCGAAAGGGAGGTTGAAATACAGAAATTCTGGACGGGACACATAGTAAGTAAAGGTATGCTTTTCGAAAATCGTTCGGAAGGTTAATACGCTCTTTCTCGGTACTGACTGATCTTGATAGGTAGTTTTTGGACCCCGCAACCAACAAAAAATGTCAAAAGGGGTTCAAAAAGCTAGAGCGGGTGCCTCGTTTTCCGAAAAGGAAAGAAATTCGATTAGGTTTGGTGAAAGTGTAGCTCGTTTATATGGACGCAGCGAAAGATGGGACATTTTTTGCTGACGCATTGATTTAAGTTATATCATCAGAAGTTTTTATGGAAAATGTGATTTCCAGGACGACAATTGTCAAAACAAGCATGTGATCAGCCCCTCTCAAAAAACGAGGCATCTTTTGATAGAAAACGAGCTTGTAAAAAATAATGTCTTTATTTGGCCTTTCTGGGAACTCCCGAAGAACCAGGAAGGGTCTCTTCAGATCATAACTCCTTAAAAGTAAATCTGCTGTCCAAATCGTCGTATCCGTGAACGAGCAATTGGTTACGAGTTTTTTTTTTTTTTTTTTTTTGTGAGTGAAATTGGTTGGTCTTGGTATAAAACGATTTATTGCAAGGGCGTTCGAGTTGAACATCTGTTATAACCTTACGAGTGTGACAAATTGCCCAACAATGTCACCCATCTTCTTGTATGACTTCAAAAGAGTCCTCAAGCTCGTAAAACATGTTTGAAGTATAAAATATACTAAACATATTCTTGATTTTTTTTTTTTTTAAGAAGGATGGTCCTTACCTTGATGACCACGTCCCTTGAATCTACATGTCTTTCAAATTAAAACAGTCTTATTCAGCTCGCGGAAAGTTTACTGTCACTTTCCAATTAGGGGACGCCATTTGGACAAACCTGAACCTACATATTTGTGTTGAATTGTGGTTGGAAACTGTGATGCATCATGGTTTGCATTGGCCATGTGGTTGGTGTCCAAACTATTCATCGGAAGCTGTTAGGCTTCTGACTACAATTCCCAGTTTTTAAAGCGACGTTTAAATTTTATTTTTTACGTGTCTACATTCTGCAAGACCACGGACTTTTTTTGAGAAGGTAAGTGCTGTTTTTTCGTTCTGTCTACAGTCAATAGATGGCAGTATGTTCTATGGGAAAATAGTTTCTTGGCCAAAAAAGATGAATTATTTTTTGCAATACCAATCAAAATTCAATGACATGCACAGACAAATAGTTAACGCAATACATCCATAGATAGCGGAAAATGGTTCTAGACTTCCAAAAACACTTCTTTTAATAGGTTCATGTTTTTGGAACGAGTGGAAAGAGTCGACAATTTTATGCCACATTTACATGAGTATTTACTCAGGTCAGTTGTACTTTTTATGTTTGTCAAACTTGATGGAACCCATAACCAGAAGACAAACCACTATACTCCCCAAAGTCATTGGAGAGTAGCTTAACACAAAGCTTAACACAAATAAAGCTGACAATATTGACTGGCGTTTATTGTAAACGATTTGCCTCAAATGCGGTACTCACAATGAAGCGACAAAAAAAAAAACAAACAAATATCCTTCTCCACCACCCACATTAGTCGAGCATTTGGCTCGACACATATATAATATATTTTCGCACATCCCCATCATAGTGGGCGAAACCGAAAACCGGTACCGAATGCGGTACCACACCACCGCCATTCTACTTGCACACAGCATCAGTCATCAGAGCAAATCGAATCCGAGGACCAGCATCACGACGCACTGTGGGCCAAAAGACAAATCTCGTGGCAAAAATATTAAATAGCATGTTTTATTTTTATTGCTTTGTTTATTATTTTAACTTGTAGAGTTGGGTAATTTTGTTCTAGAGTAAACAAAAAAATAGAAAAAACGAACTTATTTATTTTCTTTTTTTGCAATCATGTCATACTAAACGCAAAATTTTAATTTTCTGGGATTTAGTCTTGTGGTTTAGAGTAGAGCTACAAAAAAATTCTCTCGAGTTCCAGCGGAAAATATATCACGATAGTTGACCCTAACTATTTGTTAATATGCAAAATTGTAGCTGCAACTGAAGGGTTATCCAATAAGAGGTGTTATTGTGAATGACCCGCTATTTCGGTAGCTGTCACTTTTGAAGCTTTTATCCTTGACATTTGACAAGTAGAAACTACGCCATTACTAAAAATGGAACGATACACGCTTCAACAACGCATTGAAATTATTAAAATTCACTACAAAAATGGTGAAAATCTTGCAGTCACAGTTCGCAAAACTAAAGCATTTTTTGGTCGTCGTGAAGCACCTTGTCGGACCGCAATACAGAAATTGGTGGAAAAATTCGAGCTGTTGGGACAAGTATACGGCATACCTTCCTCTTTATTATGAAATAAACATCCGATCATTTGTCTCAAAAAATGACATTTTTCTTTGAATACCAAAATAACGCCTCTTATTGGAAAACCCTATTTGCAATGTTCGGAGAAATTTTAATTTGCTTCAAAAAAGTCATGTCCCCAGAGCTGACATTTTGGCCTTAAAAGAAAATTTCCTTATGGAATATTTCAATTATTTTGTTAATTAAAAGAGCTGAGAGCGTGAAGTTTTTTTCTTATATCAATTGGATATAGCTTTTGTTTTTAAAACTACCCACTAAAAAAATGTGTACCACTTACAAGCCCCTTTTAATATAAATGCCAATTGGATTTGTAATCCGCCCACTTTAAGGATTCTTTTTGAATAAATTCCTCCTAAACCAAATTCTTTTTAATCCGATTCGTTTTAAAAACGCAAAGAAGTCCAGTAATATTACTCATTGTCAGACAACTGTCAGGAATATACGGAACCAAATAGAAAATTTGAGGCCAACTGTGGTTAATCTTAGTGAGGAAAAGAATTTGATGGTTCGACATGAATTCATTCTGACGATGATAGACGGGAAACTGTTAAATGAATTAACTAACACAAAATCAACATTACCATGTCCAGTTTGCAAAAGGACACAAACAAATTTTCAAAGAGAAGCCGGTTCAACCGAAGCAGATGAGGGAAATTACGAATTTGGAACTTCGCCATTACACGCTAGAATAAGATGTTTGTTCTAAAACTAGCTTAAGGACTGTACAAAGAAGATAAAAGAATCGACAAGAAAGAAGCCGAAAAAAAAAGAAGAAAAGCGGATATACAAAAGGAATTTAGGAAGCAAATTAAAAACAAGGATTTTGTAATACAAATGATGGAAGCACTTCAAGAAGATTTTTTCGAAAATCCATAAATATAGTCAGCTATAACACGAGTGGACAAGGAACTTGCATCTTATTTTAAATGCATTATCGTCTAACGAATCTATTAATGTAGATAAATTCAACAAGTAAAATATTCGGATCTCCTCAAAGCCAAATACAGCTACAAACTATTGACTCATACACTTCACAAAATTCTGTAAAATTCTGAAATAAAGCCCCAATGAAATAAGGCCCCAAAATAAAAATGAAATAAGTCCCCAACAAATTATACAGGAAACAACAACGATTTTTCATAAATTTTGGGATGTTATTTCCTTTTTTGGGGCCTTATTTTCTAATTGAAAATTTCTTTATGAAATAAGACCTCAAAAGAAAAAACGAAGAAAATCCCCAAAAACTAATTTTTAATAATTAATTGTTACCCTTCCGACATGGAATACGTATGGGGGGCATGCTGCCCCCTGCAACCCCCCTGCTTGGGTTTACTGTTAGATTAAGGGGTGGGTGCGAGGTTGAGTATTCACAAAGTTCCTTTTATCTAAATTAGTTTATCCAATATCAACAATATTAAATTAAAAACTAATAAAAAAGTAGTTTTCGTTATTTTTAATTTCATTTCAAGAGTAAGTATTTAAATACTTAAACATTTTAATTAAGTATTTAAATACTTACTCAAAGCAATTAAAATTGGTTCGTTAATTTTATGCATATACTGTTGTAAAAAAATATGTTTGGATCACCCTGTGAACAATAAAATAGCCGCAGACATTTTTTTACAAGATTCCTTAAATTTTACCTGTTTTTTTTACGTTTTTCTTTAATTCCTTTCTCTGTTAATTCCTTTTTCAAAGAAAATCTTACTTCAGCCTAAGAATAAGAAACACCCTGTGAAGAAATTTTCTTAAAAATCACTATTTTTATAGACTTCGAAATTTTCTTTAAGAAGAAAAAATATTTAAGCGATATCTACCTTCATGCGTTAAAAAGTTATGATTTTTGCAACCAAAAAAGTAATTTTGGACCACAGTGCGACGGTGGTTGTTTGGGACGTAATGGCGCCGCTTCGCCATCACCATCGGAATTTCTTTCACTTAAGACCTTGGCATGAATTTTATAGATACATGCTCCTCCGACTGTGTATCTTTCGTACCTGTAAATTGTCGCAAAAAAAAGGTGGTAGAAGCAAAATATGTATACATCCTCCACTTAAAGGTGAATGGGATGACAGCGATGCCAAAGCACAATAACAAAAACAACACAAATGATGATGATATTTTAGATACATTCAGGTGGGGATTCCGCAATGCTGCACGCGTGCTGTCGCAAATGAAAAGCGAAACTGTTTTCTAAAGCGACCGAGTATGTGTAGTTGGGGTGATATCATGATGGCGGCAGCGGAGCAGCCTCATCAAGGAAGACATTTCATGAGATGTCAGGGTACCTCCCTCTTCCTCGCGCACTCCTCTCTCTTGCCACGTGTATCGGTTTCGTAAGCTCATAACAAGAGAAATATAAATAAATCGCTTCTGCTTCTCCCTGTTTATTCTGCTTGATTAGCACGTTCGCCCCGCCGGCCGGCCGTCTTCCTCTGGTGCGGTTATTATCGGTAAACATGGAAACGGGGACACGAACAAAAAAAAATGTCAATCACAATGAATAATCAAGCAGGCAGCCCCAGAAGACACACTCGGGGGAGACATTTACACAGCTATTGTGTTTCGTTTCGAGACGGGGGCCTGTCGCTTGGCCAATATAATTTGATCCGATTTGTGTGCGTCTATCAATAAAACGAACGGTGGATGTAAACAGAGAGCGAGAGGAATAATAACCAAAACAACAATCAATACGCGAATTAATTGGGTGTCCCGCTTGTACAATCTCCGATATCTAACTGCCCGCCAAACTAAAGATGCGGTGCTGCGCTATGGCGCCGAGTTTAGCGCAGTTTTTTTTTTTTTTTTTTTCAGCTGCGCTTCGTCATTTATAGACATATGGGTGACGCAAGGGATCAGCCAGCTTAATACATCTTGCGGTGATGTTGGGCTACGCGACACGACACTTTGCGGAATCGAGTGTTTGTGTTTGTTTTTGTTTGTGTGTGTCTGTGGAGTGGCGGCGACAACGACACCACCAGCCAGTAGCAGAGCAGGAGAATGTGCCAAGAAAATCTCTCGCTGTTGTGGAGTGGAATTTTCCTGGTGCGCACCCGGTTGTGGGTAATCAAAATGTAAATCGGTTTTGCGGTTGATCGTGATGGTGATGGCCGTGCTGCATGCACTGGCGTCGATTAGCATCGCGCGAAGAGATGGCGGGTAGTGGTTTATTTATTGATTTGAACTTCGATAAATAAACTCGATGGAGTCTCAACCTGGAAGCTGCTATATTGAGACCAACATGTAGATGGGCGCCATAACACATAATCGAAAGTGACAGATGGGCAATTTCGAACAATTTAGGGTCGTAAACGCGCTGATCACTTGATTTATGTGCGCCTCGCTCAATTCAGAAAGGAGTTGAGAGGATTCCATTAAGTAGTCGTGGCGCGGTGGGTAATGTTTTCGAAGGGCCTTTGCGATTATTGCGCGCACATTAAAGCGACAGACTTGGGTGCTGGGGGCTGACTGCTGGGATTTATTAGCGTTTGCGTTGGCTCTCCCATAAGGCACTGCTGCGTTAACAGTAACAAATGTGGACCTCAATTTCGTCGTTAATAAGGGATAACTGTAGTTTGAATGCCCTGCGGCGCCCTGGACCGGCAATTGGCTTTAAGTACCAACGCGGTCGGATCTTTGGAGTTGGAAAACTTCGTTGATTAATTTTGTGCTTTGCGCATTGGTCACGCTACCGACGATGGATTATTTGCTTCATCAACGGTCAGTCGCCAGAGACCCAATGCTCGACTCGACTGTTGGAAGATGGAAATCTTCAAAAGCCACGTGTACCCAAAAAGCTTAAAGGGAGGGTGGAAGAAAAGAAATCATGAAAATGCTGACGAAGATCTTTCAACAAACTTTTCGCGGTCTTTTGCGGGGGATAGGGAGAAGACGCTGGTGCAGAAACGTCTAAGATTCACAGCCAGCTTCAAGCGAACTGAAAAAGACCGAAAGCCACTAATTTCCTTGACTGCTAAAAGGACAGACAAAGAGAAAACGCCTTCAAACAGAACCACAGGCTATCACTTCAGTCTGAGACATAATCCTTTCCAGTCATAATCCTTTCCAGAAATAGGTAATCCTTTTGGTCGGCATACAATTAAGCCAGTTAGAAAGACCACGTCTCAAAATGAAGTTCAAAGGAAATTCAAGAAAACAAGGAAGCTGCGAATATTGGCCATTCTGGTCCAAATAGGAAGAAAGCAAACGATGGATGGCTGGAGGTAGAAATCAAAATTGTGCAGTCGAAGATTGAAGAAGAGGTTGGGGATGGCAAAGGTCACCTCCTACGGAGCTAGATAACAAAACGGTGTCAAAGTTGTAACAGGAGTACCCTCGATTTTCTCACGCGTCTAGGCAACAGCTTTTGCGAAAGCTTGCCAGGTAATAAATTCGAGTACTCCAAATCCGAAGTTTTAACGAAATGCGGGCAGCCGTTGAGACTGTAGGCCGCGGGACATATGGATGGACAGACAGACAAACGTACAGAACTGACTTTCGTTTCAATATCTTACATTAAGATACGAAGAATTTTAGGTATTTTGGTATCCTCATGAAAAAAGGGAGGATATACACTTCGTTCCAACTGAATAGGTACAAACTTTTTCAAATTTCTGTGGCTCATTATTTCCCAATAATGTGTCTCTCTTTCAAAGCATTTTGAAAAGTGGAGTTGTTTTTTTTTTGCGTGAACTGATTAGGTACATAGTCATTATCTTCATTGTTCACGTGTGTTCCGAAAAGATTAACATTTTTTGAAATTTTCTGAGTGAATTTATTTATTTAACTGTAATTTCTATTTAAATTTGGAAAACGATGGGTAGAGAAAAATCACGTAGCAGTGTTGAGAAGGCTAAGGTCGAATTACTTAAGGAACAAGAATTAACCGGGCGTGCTATAGCTACCAAAATTGGACGAAGCTTTAATTTGATCTATTCGTACTTGAGAAATAAAGAGTCGTACGGGAAATATATGAAAGGAGGTTCTAAAACGGCCACAACAGCGGCTGACAGAAGAACAATTTTGCGATGTGTTTCCAATTTCAGCGACTCAGCTGCGAAAATAAAGCAAAAAGCGGGTGTTAATGCTAGTGTTTCGATGGTAAGAAGAGAGAATGAGGTGCCAATCATTTAAAACGGCTTAAACTTAAGGAGAAACCACCGGTAAGCCATCAGCGGAAGTGTATGCGTCTGAATTTTTCCAGGCACCATATGACTTGGCAAGATGAATGGCGTTATGTTGTTTTTTCAGATGAAAAAAAGTTAAATTTTGATGCGCCTGATTAATGGCTTTAATTACTACTATCACGATGTGAGAAAAGAGGAACGATTTTTAGCCCGACATCATAGCCGAGAGGGTGTTGTTATGGTGTGGGGAGCGATTACCTACTACGGAACTGTTGAACTCGAGTTCCAAACAGCACAAATTACCGCGACAACTACACATTACACTACAAAGGAATATTGGAAAGACATTTTCTTAAGTTCAGTGATTTTTTTGGAGCGATAAATTGGAAATTCCACCAGAACAACGCACCTATCCACACGGCGCGGATAGTTAAAAACTGGATAAGGGAGCAAAATGAGGGGTTTGCGGCATACTCACCGGACCGGAATCTTATGGAAAACGTATGAGGTTAGTCTGAAAAGTGTACGAGTCTGGTCATGAATTTGAAGACAGAGGATCTCTAATTGCCGCCATTAAACTAACCTGGAGAGAAATTTCGCTGGACTTGTAAAGTCACTTTATGATTCCATGCCAGACCGAATTTGTGAAGTTGTCATGAACAAATGATGCAGAATCAATAAATGAAATAATTTGATAAGAAAAACTTGTTTTATTTCGTTCCAATGGACGTTTTTTTTTTTTTTGTGATTTCATTATTTGTACCTATTCAGTTGACGCAAAAAAAAAAACAACTGCATTGTTCCGCATAAAATGCTTTGCAAGAGAGCCAGAGAAAAAATAACGTTGCTTTTTGAATTATTCTTTCTCATTTCTTTTAACAACATCATGGGCAAATAGGTAGCACCATCCAATGATAGATTCATGTACTTTATGTGGAATTAATGAGCCACATAAATTTGAAAAAGTTTGCTCCTATTCAGTTGGAGTGGAGTGTATGTTTACGATTTATATTTGTCTCATTTTTTTATATGCGTGATCAATATTACAAATACATGAACACATAATTAACAGCACGAAGAAAGTGTGCATGGTATTGATGAATAAATTTGTCAATACGAACCACATTGGTGAAATTGGAAGGGAATTTCGGTTCATCATATTGATGAATTTTTCATCATATTGATGAACAAAGTCGATGAATGATAAACAAATTTTATATTCATCATACTGATGAAATCCCCTTCATCAATGAAAAAGTTCACTTCAATAAAATTGATGAATTTTTCGTCATATTGATGAACAAAGTCGATGAATGATAAACAAATTTTATATTCATCACATTGATGACATACCCTTCATCAATGCAAAAGTTCTCTTGAATAAAATTGATGAATTTTTCATCATATTGATGAATTTTTCACCATATTGATGAACAAAGTCGATGAATGATAAACAAATTTTATATTCATCATATTTGATGAAATCCGCTTCATCATATCAATGCAAAAGTTCAATTGACGAAAATTGATAAATTTTTCATCATATTGATGAATTTTTCCATGACTATGATGCGCCTTTTTGGTTCATTTTGATTGAGTGCTCGTTAAGAAGATTTTGTCAGTGAGCCTCCATATTTCGTAGGAGATTTTACCCTATTCTTAATCAAAGTGTTTAGCGAAAGCTTCAATTGAAATATAATTGGCTCAGTAGGTATATACATATAAACCAAGCCCGGTGGTTCCCGAATCCGGTTAATCTCATCGTTAAAAGCCATTATCGGGTAAATACACGAGAAACCTATTGACCTTGTGGCATCTGCCTCAGGGGGATTTTCACTTCCGACCATCTCAATGATGGTATACACCAGAGACAAATAAAAGTTCATTACAACACGAATAAAAACCCCCAGCAAGAGGAAACCCCACACAGATACCTTCACGTGTTTGCGAAAATATGTGTTACTCACCATATACACACACAGTTGTCTCTTTTTAATTGAAATACCTAATGATTCCAGCTGAGGCAAATAAATTCCCTCACATAGATAAAAGGGCCACCTACTACTTTGTCGTGTTTCATTGAACCGGATTCCAGTAACACAACCCAGGAATTTTCTTTCATAGTGGCTTACATTCGAGGGGATTCTTAATATACATTTTCGCTTGTAAATCTGTCCCAATCAGCCAGCGTTGTCTTCGCACTCGCTGCGTTATCTGCCTTTCTGTGTGTACACTTGTTTGCCACACAAATTACTTTATTGTACTCAACCTTTTTTTGTATTCTGAATGGATACGTGTACGCCAAAATGAAGTACGTTTTGCGCGAATTACAACCGATGAGGGTTATGTCCTCTCGTAAAAGAGTGGTAAAATGTTACACTCCAAAAAGGCATTAAGCACATCCAACAAACAACAAACAACACACAACAGAGTAGAATCGAAGACGAATCACTCTTCTTAGTGATAAGGGGAAAAAACACAACATTTGCCCAAATGACGATGGCTTTTATTGCGCACACAACTTTCGCTTGTGCTTAGATTTTTGTAAATTGTCAATCGAGATAAGTAAAGGGTGTCCGCCAAAGAATTTTCGATTTTGAATTTGAATAAACGGCGAGCGGGGTATCGGCGGAGGGGGGAGGCGTATTCATTACACTTACGCGTCGTGCGGATTTTAGTAGCCATGGATCGTTGGTCGGCGGAGCATCGTGCGTTTGCTGTAGAGGCATATTTTAAAAATAACGATTCTCCCGTGGCTATTCGCAAGACATTTCAATATTCGGCGTATACGGGATTGTCCTAGTACGCAACTTATTGGCAAGTGGGTGCGAAGTTTTCGTGAACAAGGACCTGTAGTGGGACACGGGCCAGGTGTATCGCGAACTGTGAGAACTGACGAAACAATTGAAGCAGTTCGTCGTGATGTTATTGCAAATCCACGTCTTTCACTAAGAAAAAAAATTCCCAAACCTATTCGTCTATGTTGGAAAACTTTTTGGAACCTGAGTTGGAGAACAATGAATGGGTAAACGGATCGACATGGTTTCAACAGGATGGAGGCATCAATGAACATTGTAAGGCGCATTTTCCCCGAAAAAGTCATAAGTCGTTATGGTGACATCCCATGGCCCCCCAGATCGCCAGACTTAACACCTGCGGACTTTTTTTTTATGGGGATTTCTTAAATCTAAAGTCTACGTTAACAAACCGCGAAATTTATTGCAACTGAAAAGATATTCGCAACGAAATCAGAGGAATTTCGCAAGAAACTTGCAAAAAAGTTTTCACAAAAAATATGGTGTTTCGTTTAAATGAGTGTGTTCGTCTCCGTGGTAAACATTTAACTTCAATTATTTTCAAAACATAAATCCGCATTTGTATGTTTTATTTTAAAATAAAAACGATTATTTAAAAACCTGTGAATCTTTTATTATTTAATTTTAAATTCGAAAATTGTTTCGCGAACACCCTTTACCTATAGTTTTGATTACGTACCCGCAGTTCGGCGAACAAAGTTTCTATAAGCACTTTCGGGGGAAAGTTTATTGACTCCAATTTCACAGTCGTATTTTGTTTCATTGCGACATTAAATTCGAATGCGACTTGTGAGGATGTGCAGTTTAAGTTTGTTTTGGAAGACATTTGCCCAAATGCGCTATCAGAATTATTGAAGTTGCGGTCTACGACACTACATAATATAGTTGAGTGTGATAAGAGTATGTAAACAGAGACGGATCTAGAAGACAACAAACAAAAATAAAAAAAAATCTCGATTGAGGTCGAGACAACGTGAGAGGCAATAACCTGGTCCGCAATGGCAAGAGAGATTTTTGTTTCCAGGCAGCTGTCGAATATTTGTATTCGTTCCTTAAAAGAAAGAGACACACTCACGATTGCTTGCGGAGAACTAGGTCTAGGACCAGCGTTGCCAAGTCATTCTGGCGTTCGAGCACCGTTTTCAAAATTGTCAGCGTTAATTTTGACCCCTTGGGCACCAACACTGATTTTTTTTTTTAAACAGCTCCAAAGTAGATACCAAAAATAAAAGTAAAAAAAGCAACAACAATAAAACTTAATAAAAATGATAATAGGTGGTTACTGGAACACATACATTTAATTTGTTTTTCAAATTGCCCTTGTAATATATGCCTGCAAGGTACCGTTTTTGGAAATTAGATTTTCAGGAATTCTTATTATTATTATTTCTTAGTTTATTTTTGCATTAAACTCATTTGGCTAAAAACCCTTTCCATATCTCCATTCGAGTCTGGCAAACATAGTAATTTTAAGGCAAATTCGCAAATATTTTGGAAAGGCTTTTCACTTACTGAATCCCTTAAACTATGTCTGGCTATGACTTTCTAGCCATAAATCTTTTGTAGTTTTTGATTGTCACTTCAAATTTTTTGGGATTCTCAATTCCATTTATTCTCTTTGTAGCTTTGCAGTTTTCACTAGGTATAACGATTAAATAGTTTTGCGAGATCAATCAAAATTAGCGAAAAGGCAAAGAGAAGAACGCATTACATTTCAAGAGGAATGAACTTGTATAAAATGGCGCCTGCATTCGAAGAAAGAGAAAAAAAGGCGGTGTGCAGCGGCAGCGTTAAAAAAGCACTAAAAAATTTTTTAAAGCACTAAAAAAACGCCCAAGCGCTAAATTTACTTTTTCGGCACTAAAACTGAATTTTAGGCACTAAAATTAACGCTGAAAGCACTGACTTGGTAACACTGTCTAGGACCTGTTGAGCTAAATGTTCATTTATTTTATCGAATATACGGCAGCATGAGAGACGATTCGTGGGATGACTTTTTGTTGAGCAGAAGATATACTGGAAAGTTACTAAGTTGCTTTTTACGATTCGAGGGAGGTTGCCGTATTTTATTTTATTTTTATTTTATTTATTTATGCACAGACAAGTGAAAAAGCAAACTCATCCACTTTCTACCCCACATACGATTTGTTTTATTGACCATCTAAGTCAGGAAAGCTAAGTGAAGTAAGTGGACAAATGCTCAATCAGACAGTTCAAAAAGGATCCTCTGAGTGAGCCTACAGATATGCAAACATTTCTGATTAAGTGCTGTAAACTGATGGTTTTGGTGCATGTCTCCACTTCTTTCGATGTTTAATTCGACGTTCTCTTAGTACCCACCCAATCAAAACTAAATCACGTTGAAGGCAGTTTCATAAACTACAAATTTCCAATATCCCCCAAGTCACTTCTACTGGGGATAAATGCGAGTACCTTTATCTCAAAGCGTCCATGAGTGTTTAACGAAACCATCCACTTTCGCCATGATCTAGTACCAGACACATAAACACCATAAACACACCGAAACGCAGGCTAAAAAACAACGTGACGCGAATTTACCAATCGCTTATCGGTAAGAAAACCACTAGAAGTCAAATTTGAATGGTATTTGGGGAAGCACATGCCAATTGAAGTTACGCCAAGTAGGTCTAGGTACGGATAAGTTTTCCGATTGTTCCGTCGCTATTTAAATGAAACAAGTACGGTTTTTGTTAAGTGGGAAAAATTATACTAAAAATCCCACATTTATTGGCCTCCTGTTTCCTGGAGACTAAAAACACTTTTTTATATATAGATTTAAAAAAACTCGAATGACCGGTATTGCCATTTGTAACACCGATGTTGTCGAATTTCTACCACATGGTGAACTTCAGTAATAATAATTTGTTGTTTCTGTCATTTTAAATGATATTGCTGACAATCTATTTTAATTAAACAAATGGCCCACCCTGTTTGGCAGAAATTCTGGGCCCGAATTACATAACTTTTCATACATTTTTACTCTTAATGCTCACTGGTAAAAAATACAAGATTATGAACGAAACCCAGTGCAGTCTCCACTAAGTATTGACAGTTGACAATAATTAAAAAGAATTCGTTCAGAAGATACCTTTTTTTTAGTCGAAAACGATTATCTTCATGCGTTCCCCGAGACAGCTTTGGCAAGCGACGACTAAATGACAGTAAAAAGAACAGTTGATTGGGCATATTCAAGCCTCTAGTTGTATTAAGGCGACTAAGTATGTCTGGACTAAATTTTTCTAGTAAGAACAAGATTGATCGGTTGCGGTACTTTTACTCGAAATGTCAAAATTTCATTCAATCGTAATGTCAAAATCTCTTCCAATAAAAATGTCAGCTTAGTAGGAGTTCGTTGGTTCGTTGATTTGTTGGCTACCACTGTATAAATGCCAACTGAAAACACTGTTAAAGTGTCTAAAAATGACTCATGCTGATTTTCCTTGTTGCCACTGAATTATTTATGCACAAGAAATTTCGTAAATGATCATAAATATAACTTTACAGGGTGGCTCCGCAAAACACTGAGTCGATTTGTATCTTTAAAATGAAACGACTTAATTACATAAATTAGTTCTAAATTTTTGTTTGCCTGTCAGTTTTTTCCCGTTTGGGCCATATTTCCATTGTTTTAGGAGAACTTCAGCGGGCAATTTCCTCGCACTTCTGTCGCGTATTTTCTGTAAAAGGTTTCAGAGCCGTTGGTTTTTTCTCTTAGACCCGTGACTTTAAAGAACTCAAACAAAAACTCCAAATTCATAATTGTAATAACTAATAAGTAATAAAAAACGAACCTCATGTCTAATGTAAAAGATATTTTAAAAGTTAATAAAATCTAAATCTAAAATCTTGCCGGTCAGCTCAATTCTCATCGAAAAAAGAGGCAAGCTGGAAGGCATCCTAAAAAATGTTGTAACAACGGACATTTACTTCATCTTTTTACTTCAGAAATAACTGAAAAAGACAAAACCGCTTTTGGACCACCCTGTACCCGTGGAGTTTCGGCATTAAGAAAATGTATTCGACTCCCGATCCTGCAAAAGTGAATTTTACTAAATATGTAGGACGTTGGTAAACGATAAAAATCGTACCAACATTATTTCCTTTCGATTCCGCAAGGGTGACTCTTTTTGTGTACACACCAGTGATGCCAATTGTGAGGTTTTTTTTTTTTTTTTGAAAATATGTTTTGTCTTGAACTGAACTGAATATCAAAAGACAATTTGCCGTCAGAGTGAATATGGAAATGGGAATTCCACTGGATTTTTTTTTTATTTAGAAAACACGTTACAAAAATATTCAAAAAAATATTCGAAAACACTATAAATGTACTTCATCCTTCTTAACAATTTTTCTTCATTGAAGACAAGCATAAATAAACTTGAAGTGCACTTCGTCGTTTGTTTCTATATTTTATGTTCTGCATCCTGGAAGATTCCCTGGTGAACATTTAGTAAGCAGCAGCACCGCACATCGGGACAGAAGGCATTTTGGAGTGAAGGCCACTAAAGGTGAAAGCAAGGTTGATGAAGAATAACTTTTCAAAATTATTTTGTTCCCTAAATCCAATAATTTTAAATAACGCTACTTCTTTCGAACTGTGGGAAACGAATTCCTTGCAATTGAAAATGAAACAAACACGACACAATATGTGTGGAGAAACTTCTTAAAAAAAAAATGCCCGTAAATTGCCCACTCACTAAAATAACAACGGACCTATAAAATTTGTTCCAAGTGTGTCTTTCAGGATAGCCACCTCTTAACCTTAAATAAAAACTACTTACTAACAAAAACTTTGAAAAATTTACACACAATTGTTGCATTTGCAAAAGTGGAAATTATAGCTTACTTCGTGGGAATTTTCATATCCGAACCCAGTAATACTGGACAAAGTTTATTCAATTTATTCACTGTTTCCGAGTCTGAGATTGGTTTAGAAGGTATGACTGTGAGACAACTAGACAAATAAAAAAAAACGATATAAAACAAAATTCAGCTAACTCGGCCAACAAAAACTCAGCTATTCAGCACATAAAAACTAAAAATGTCTTACGGAAGCGTGTGAATTGGAAATATTCACGAGGATGATTTTTATTTTTACCGGGCGCCAATTGCCAAAAAGTTGCCTTTCAGTGTCAAATTGTAAGTAAGCACAACTTTTGATGGAGAGAGGATTAATTAATTTACCTTCAAAAATGAGCAAAAAAAAGTTACTATGCATTTAAAAAAAAATAAATACTCGTCTAAACAGAGCACGAAACAAAAACCCTTTTGCCGATGAAAACACAATGGCAGCGCTGACTGATGCGCAAAGGTATGCGACCTGGTCAGTCTGTATTCACCTGCTTCTATCCTTCTCTGCGATCCCTTTAGTTGGCTATTAGAATTTCATGAAGGCCCCCCACCGGCGATGACTAAATCATGCCGGTAGCAATTACGTTTGTTATTGGGTCTTTTGCTATACGAGAACTACCGTCGTCGTCCCTTTGCTCTTGTGTGTTTGGCCAGGTCAGGCTCATTACGCCAAAACGAAGCCAGAGGAACTGTACATACATGCAAAAGGAAGAACACAGCAGCAGGAGCACACAAAGCGCTACCAAATGCTATAATAACAATGGTTGGCGCTGGGTTATATCGTCGCTCGTCGAGATGGCTGGGGTAAAGCAATGACCGTGAATCCAGCTAAATTTCGCAAAAAAAAAGAAAAGAAAAGCAAAACATCCACAAACCAAAACAGTGAGAGAGGTAAAAGTGGTTCTATGCTTGGTTGAGTCTAATTATGTGCTCAAAGCGGTCAGAAAATTAAAAGTCATGATTTGGAGTTGGAGGTTGGAGCATGAGGAAGAGGATAAGCGATAGAGAGAGAGAGAGAGAGCAAGAGACAACGACCGCTCCCCCTTGCTATGCGGGGAATGTGCTATTGTTCGGAGTGTGTTCTGGGGAATCGAATGAGTTGTCTGCCTTTAAGGC
The DNA here is from genome assembly GCA_946477585.1 of Cheilosia urbana. Lineage (NCBI taxonomy): Eukaryota > Metazoa > Arthropoda > Insecta > Diptera > Syrphidae > Cheilosia > Cheilosia urbana. The sequence goes on from OX297853.1 coordinate 27,536,781, forward strand.
AGAGCCGTCATTTTTAAATTGATGTGTTGTTGTTGTTGTTTTTTTGGATAAAATGTATCAAGCAAGGGAGAGAAATTGATTGAAATCTCGTTGGAAGTCCGGTAAGAGGTTTGATTTTTCTTTCGAAGGAAAGTGCTGCCCATCATCAGAGTCTGATGAAGCCTGAGTAGGACTGCACAAAGCAAACATTTCAAAGTTGAATGACAGCGCTGATGTAGGGAATTATTGCCTGTGATGGTATTGAGGTTCATTAAATAAAACGATTATTGTGCGAGGATGTATCAGGAATTGGAGAACATTAAGTTAATTATAAAAAATGAAAGAGGAATGTAGGTGTTTTAGATGGCGGTAATGATGTAAGATGTAAGTGAAGGTGTACAGGTACACCTACCGCTGACGTAATGCACAGCACTCGGAGCGTAAACAGACTTGATACCAGCGCACGTAATAATTGCAGAGAAGGTTCATTTTAAATCGTAGGCAAAGAACTGTTATTCACTTCAAAGTTGGGACGCTTTCTGTATGGATTTCTGTATGGATTTCGGTATGGATTTCTGTATAGGTTTCTTTATGGATTTCTGTATAGATTTCTATATGGATTTCTGTATGGATTTCTGTATACGTTTCTGTGTGGATTTCTGTATAGGTTTCTGTATGGATTTCTGTATACTGTTTTGTATGGATTTGTGTATAGATTTCTGTATGGATTTCTGTATGGATTTCTGTATACTTTTCTGTGTGGATTTCTGTATAGGTTTCTGTATGGATTTCTGTATACTTTTTTGTATGAATTTGTGTATAGATTTCTGTATGGATTTCTGTATGAATTTCTGTATACTTTTCTATGTGGATTTCTGTATACTTTTTTGTATGGATATGTGTATAAATTTCTGTATGAATTTATGTATACTTTTCTGTGTGGATTTATGTACAGGTTTCTATATGGATTTCTGTATGGATTTCTGTATAGATTTACTTTTTTGTATGGATTTGTGTATAAATTTATTGTGTATGGATTTCTGTATGGATTTCTGTATACTTTTCAGTGTGGATTTATGTATATGTTTCTATATGGATTTCTGTATGGATTTGTGTATAGATTTCTGTATGGATTTCTGTATGGATTTCTGTATACTTTTCTGTGTGGATTTCTGTATAGGTTTCTGTATGGATTTCTGTATACTTTTTTGTATGGATTTGTGTATAGATTTCTATATAGATTTCTGTATAGATTTCCGTATGGATTTCTTTATGTTTCGTTTTGTATTCGTTTTGTGTGAGTTTTTCATTTCTGGGACGATTGGAGGGGATCTAGAATTTTATGCAGAGTCCAAACGGCTAATTGGAAAGCTCTTTTATGGCGATTATACTCTCGGATATTTGCCAGACGTTTGCGAGAGGAAGCGCAGTACGAAAAAACCTGTAGATGAAATGTTAGCGGGTTAGTTTCAACAAATGGGTGACTCATATAACAGCGCGGACCAAAAAATGTAGCAAAATATCACTTATTGTAAAAACGAAGGCCAACATTTTTTCGTTTTTGATGTTTTCCCAATGGAATTGGATATTATCGTTGGAGCTTCGACGCCAAATTTGTACATTTAGTTGTCTCTTAAATTTGGCAATATATTGCACCTGTCAAACAAAAACAATTCTTGACAGCTGTCAGTTTAAAACTAAACATTTAACGAAAGACCCTTGTTATAAATACCTAAGCTTTACCAGCGTATGCAAGATTGGGTACATTCAAGAATCTAGTTATCTTAAGTCGACTAGATTGGTCAGATAAGTTGTAACCTGAACGCAGAAACGTCATCCACATATCCGAACTGTCCACTTAGTACTCAGTCACGAATTTCTTGACTAGATTCGTCGGCTACCCCTCCATAAACGTCAACTGAAACAGCTGCTCATATGATCGATTTCAACCAAAAGCTAGATACATCTAGTCAGACAGCTGTCAGACTTACTAAACTAGATACTTGAACGTCGCCATTGTGTTTAATGTTTAGTTCTTACCTGACAGATGTCAAGAAATGTCTTTGTTTGACAGGTGCAATTAATTGGGAAATTTTAATTATCTTTATGTACAATTTATTACAAATGACGTGCAATTTATTGGGAAATTTACCACTATACACACCTGTCAAATATGACTTAGAAAAATGAATTCAAACAAAATGGCGTACGAAAGCAGTTTCGCGACACCAACAGCTAGAAATTCGAGTGAAATGAAATCGAAATTGCAAATCGAGTGAATTCATTTTCAGTGTTTTGCATTTTGACTCATTTGGTCACTCCGAACTTTTTTCAAAATCACTTCTCGTGCATTAAAAAGAGCAGTCAACTGTCATTTGGCACATCGTAAAAGTATTTTAGTTGAGATAAACTGTTTGTTTGGTAAACAATTTGGTTTAAAGGTTTATTTTATTATAATAGAGAGAGAGATCAGTATAATGAGTGCTGTGTTAATTGCTACGATATTACAAACAGAAACGATTAAATATGCACTGAAAAAAATAAGAAGACGCAGGCTTAGAGATATATCAAAAGAAATTAGAAAGTGAAATTTTTATTAATTTTGTCATTTCTTACTACCGTCTTAACAAACGTGCATTCCAAACGGTGCTGCAAATTGTTGAACCACACCTTGAATAATCTTCATTTCCTGACACTTTGCGCAGTTTTGCATTTTTTTTGGCGAAGGAAGTTTAAAAAGGTTTACTGGAAAAGGTGCTGACATCGCTTTGGGTCGAAGCACTGTGTCAAATTTTAACAAAAGTAGTAACTATTATGGAGAATAAAATTTGTCAAAGTTGGATAAAACTTGTTATGACAGACGACGAACAAAGTAAATCAAAACGAAATTGTTTTCTACAAATTCAATATTCCTGGCGTCATAGGATGGTAACACATGTAAAAATATTGCCTCCTCCGCAGTATTTTTAAGTTAATCCCTGTTTAAAATTTATTTTTAGTGAAATAAACCTATCAAAGTTTGTTTTAAATTGCATTTTTTACCTACATTTTGGATTGCATCTTTTCGTTTTCACTATGTCACATCCCATGTCCTAGAGCGATTTGAAATCACTTGGAAATCTAGAAAATCGAATTGTGGAACACAACCATTTGACTTTGTTCGATTTCGAAAAACACATAAATCTATATTTGGTCGATTTCATGTCGAGTAAAAGTGAAATGTGGAGTCTAGCTGAAATAATCATTTTTAGTGCCCAGGCTAAATTTTTCGAACTCATATTGTGACCTTCAAAATATTTAATGTGAAGGTAAAAAATGATTATTGTTAAGGCCCATTGTGTTTAGAGATTAACTTGCAAGTTGTAGAGTTCTTAAGCCGATTTAGAATTTGAAGGCATTTCCTTTCTTTGCTCTGGCAACACTCACCACATCATTGCAATTGCTAGCTATCATCATCATTGAAAGAGAATGGAACCTGGTGTTGGTGCTGGTGCTGGTGCTTCCTTCCCGTCGACAGGTAGATAAAGAAGAAGAACAAAAGAAGAAACAAAACACACTACACAAGAAGAATATTGGATGAGGAGCAAAAACAGCAAAAGAAGAAAAAAAAAACTCCCATAAAAGGGTTCGCATTGCATTCCTTCACCAGTCCTAAACAACACACTATAGCAAAGGTTAACAGCAGCAGGGCAAACGAAACAAAAAAGACACCAACAACGACAACATCAGCAGAAAAGCACTACACAAAAAAGACGCCAAGTTGAAACTAGTTTTTCCTTGAAGCGAATACAAGGTTTTCTTTGCTTCGAGGCTGGAGGAACCTGGAAGCTGTCTGTCTGCCCACCACAAGAACGGGTGCCTCTGCGCTTCTAAATAGTTCTTAAGAAAGAAAAATATATTTTTATTTTTTTTGTACTTTTTTCCCCTAAGGCCATTATCCACTCAGGCGTTCATTCAAAGGCCTCAACATATCGCAATCGCAACCAAGGCAGACAGAGAGAGATGTCTCTGTTTATGTTTTGGATTTTTGTCTTCTCGCCGTTTTCGAGTTTTCTTTATTTTGCTTTGTTGGTTGGTTTAATTTTTTTTTTTTTTTTTTGCTGAGTATGTATGTTGTGATTCACCTGAATGCGGCAGGGATTTGGTACTAATTATGGGGCATTATGTCTAACGATGAAATTAATTAAACATATGGTGAGCTGCGCTCCACATGGCGGTGCCCATCAGCAACACTACTAACGGCGCGCGTCTGATGGCTGAAGGCGATGGCTTGGAAAACGGAGCAGCAACGCAGCGCTCCGTTTAAACGAGTTCATCGTGGCGGAGAATTTCCTTTTAATCATTTTGTTTTATTGTTTTTTTTTTTTTTTTTTATTGCATATGCCTTCTCAATGACAAACTAATTATAAATAATTATCTCGTTAAGTCGCAGTGGGGCTAGTCTACGGTGTGTGAGAAACTCGAATTATGTCGCGGGATTCGGGGGATTGACGAGGTCAAGATCAGGAGTTGAACGGAGAATAGTTTTCGTTTTTTTTTATAGTCCCGTGCGGGGTTTCAAATGGCCGATGCGATGGAATGACAGTCTTGGGATGTAGTTGAGGAATGTGTGTAGTTGTAAGATGCAAGGATCACTGGAATTGAACTCGAAATAGCAATTATATCAGATAGGCAGGGTTCTGCTGTTCAAAACTCCATTAATTAGTTTTTTTTAGAGGTATAGAACTTTAAGAACTACTTTAAGTTGGCAACACTATTTTAACTGGCGACCATTTTGTCAGCTGTCAAGAGATTTATTTTTAGTTTGGTTTGGCAATTCAACATGAATAGACTGACGTCTGAACAACGCTTCCAAATTGTGCAAATTTAATTTGCAAATCATGGTTCTGTTCGAAATACGTATCGCGCACTACGTCCATTCTACGGTGTTTAGCGATGAAGCTCACTTTTGGTTGAATGGATACGTCAATAAACCAAACTACCATATCTGGATTAATGATAATCCTCAAGTGTCTGTTGAGACATTATTACATCCGCAAAAACTGACTGTTTGGTGTGCTTTATGGGTTGGTGGAATAAATGGTCCGTACTTCTTTAAAAACGATGCTGGCCAGAACGTTACAGTCGATGGTGACCACCTCCATGAGCCAGAGCCATGATTACTGACTTTTTCGTTCATCAATTGAACAACCATGATGCGCAGGAGCTGTGGTATCAACTAGACGACGCAACAAGGAAACGTTTGGTAACCGCATAGTTTGACGTACCGGACCCGTGAATTGGCCTCCAAGATTGTGCGATTTAACGCCGCTTGACTATTTTCTGTGGGGATATATGAAGTCGCTAGTCTAGGCCGATAAGCCCGAAACGATTAACCACTTGGAGGACAATATTCGCCGCGTTATTGCCGATATACGCCACAAATGTTGGAAAAAGTAATCGAAAATTAAACCTCCAGATTAGACTACGTCCGTCCGAGTCAGCCGCGGCGGTCATATGCCAGAAATCATATTTAAACTATAATGCCAGAAGATTATATTTCGAATAAAGGATGCATGTCGATTTAAAAAAATCGTCTTTGTTTTATTTCATTTCAAAGTTCTATCCCTTAAAAAAAAAACACACTTTATGGTTGTCCGCCGGGAAGGTATACTACTTTGTTTTGCCGCCATTTTGGTAAACATTAGTCTTGACAGTTCATATTTGGCAGTCTTGAAGTAGACACGTGGTAAATTTATTATGGAAAAATATTCGATAAACCAACGTGTTTTAATCGCTCAAATATTTTATCAAAATCAATCATCAATTACTGTGACGATGAGAAAGTTACGTGAAATTTTTGGGAGAAATAACGTGCCAACAAAACGCACTATTTATCGTGTAGTGAATGATTTCAAAGAAAGAGGGTCTATAGGTGATAGGCCCAAGCACCTTTGCATCCATTAAAAGTTACAGTCTGGGGTGCAATTTGGTCAGAGGGAATCATTGGTCCTCTTCTTTGAAAATTAAAACGGCGTAGCAAACTGTGAATGGGGAGCGATATCGTGATATTTTAACGCCACAACTTCATGCTTTGGGCTTGATTAACATGTGGTATCAACAAGACGGTGCCACATCGCATACAGCCAGGATTACAATGGAATTAATGCGAGACCCCTTTTCACAACAAGTTATTTCAAGAAATGGTGATGTTGATTGAGCCTCCACGGTCGCCCGACATGCTCCGGACTTCTTTTTGTGGGGAAATCTGAAAAGCAAGGTTTATGCATACAAACCAGAAACGCTTGAGCAACTCAAACAAAATATTCGTGATGAAATTAATGAAATACCGCGTGAAATGTGTGAGAATGTAATGAAAAATGTGCTCAAAAGGGCTCGCATTTGTGAGACTAACAGAGGCGGACATTTACCTGATATTGTATTCCATACATTATTGCCGACATTAAGTAAAACATTTATCAATATAAGATACATTCTCTTTCATTTAATCAAAAATTATAAACAAACAAAGTAGTATACCTTCCCGGCGGCCACCCTGTACATCATCTGCGTTGGGTCTATAATATACATATATATAATCACAATTTTTGACTGAATTAGCTAACCTTATGGTCGATAATGCAGTTTGAATAAGTCATTTATTCCCAAACGTCACCTGCAGCGGTGCATTAAACAAGATCAAGATGATCTTGAACGTTGATGGCTGTAGGTACCAGTAACCAGTAGTTAATTAGTGGATCTAAATGTTTGGTGATAGTATGTTTGGTGATAGTGTTCCAAAATGTCAAAAGCGCTTACAAAACAAAAATCATTTGATTTTCTAATGAAGCTTTTTTGCAACCGATTGCATATTTGACATATGTCTATTTGCGTACTTTACCGAGCCAAACACTAAAAATCTATCAAAGAAAAAAATTTAGCGAAACTCTCTCAGAGAGCTGGAAAATACCCCAAAGTAGTGGTCCCAGACTCAGGAGAAAAGCGCCAATTTTGGCGCTTTTTGAATGAATAAGGGGAAAAAGAGGGACAAGCTTAGAAAAGGGAACAGATTAAAAATCTCTGTGCAAAGTAAAATGTTTAAAAATTAAATTAAACTATGTGCATTTGACATATTTATCAGTAATTGCCGGTTGAAATTCTCCGAGTTGTTTCGAGTCATCAAGTGAGGAACTACTCGTTACTCGTTATTTTGCTTATTTTCTCTTTTTCTGTCATTTTTGATGAGAACGTGTATGGAGTTTGTGCGATTGCGATCGATTTATATCGATTGCGTTCGATTTAAACCGCGAACGCGAATAAACCTAATAAATAATACTTCTGCAGCCTATAATGTCAATCATTTGACGGTAAAATTGTCAATTTGTTGACGTTTTCGAAAACTAACGAAATGAAACAAAGAGAAGAGTTAATTAGAAGAAGTAAAAGTAGTTTCCAACAGCATTCTAAGATAAGAATGGAAGGAAATTCACATCACCGAACCCATAAAATGCATCGCCCATTAGATTCGTTTTGACATTTGCAACTGGCAGATGCATAGATCACGACAGCTTATTGAAAGTCAGCAACGCATATATATTGGATGCGAAGAATGAAGTTAGTTTATTTTTCTACTCCGTTGTCTGGTGCGTTCAAGTCCATTGAAAGTCAGTTTAAAGGGAATTACGCCTCTTTGACGTGAACCCTGGGTCGCACCCTACTACCTTCTCCGCTTTTGATATCACACTGGCCTTGAACTACTACTAAATTATATATTATCCGTGTTCAGTTTAAGATGTTGCTTTATTATTTTCTTGCAAAAGTTAACGTAACCGATAACATTTTCGACATGAAACGAACATTTTGGCTTTTACTTTGCTTTTTGACAGCTACAAAAACGCGCTGACACTTCTCAGTTGGATTGGACATGAAACGAAAAGTTTGGCGTTTAATTTGGTTTTTGACAGCTATAAAAATATACCGACAGTTCCCAGTGCACACCGAATGAGAATAATTGAACACGGGTGACAAAACCACGTCTAAAAAGCTTATTCATTGAAGGAAAAGTTGAGAGAAAGAGAGAATAAACTTAGAATCATTGATTGGCTGGTATAACATTGAAACGCCGATGACAGTTCAATCATAGAACTTTCTGTCGGTATTATTGTTATCGAAAAACATTTGTTAAGCCATATGTATGAAAAGTTGATACAGTTGTTTATAAATTTGGCTTTGGTAAATAGGGGATTTGGGGCAACGGACCTCTTACTGTATAATACGTACTTAAACAGCAACGAGAAAATGCAACAATGATATAATTACAAATGTAAACATATACCCTTAGCAAAGGTAACCCGCTGTTAATGAATAGTAGTTTTTTTTTTATTTTTGACAGCTGAGAGCGAAATATCCGCGAATAATGATAACTTGTCAGTTGTCACATGAAATGGACACATTTAAAAGCGAGGTTCATTCGCGATTACGGTTTAAATCGAACGCAATAGATAGAAATCGATCGCAATCGCATAAAGCTATACACGTTCTCATCGCAAAAATGACTGAAGAAGAGAAAATTATCAAAATAACGAGTGACGAGTAGTTCCTATCTTGGCTCGAAACAGCTCAGAGAATTTCAACCGGCAAGTACTGATAAATATGTCAAATGCACAGAGTTGAAAAGAAACAATTTAAAAAGTTGTCCTAAAAATCAATAGCTCAGAAAAATAAAATCTGTGAAAATAAAAAAAATTCGATAGTTGTCGAATGTTCTCCTGGAAGGCCCCTAGAACGTTTCATATGTTGCAAAAAGGTAAGTCAAGTGCAATGGATTACACGTCAAAAATGAAAGTGGCCCCTTTTTATTAAATTCATTGCCGATCCCTATTTTTGAAAAATGGGAAATATTTCGGGGGAAATTTTGTTCACGATATCAATTTATTCCGGGGGTAATTTTGTCCCTTTTAATGAAATTCATTGCCGATACCTATTTTTGAAAAATGGAAAATATTTCGGGGGAAATTTTGTTCACAATCGCCCTGAATAAGATTCTTTACATCCAACCTACGATTTTTTGTTGTAACTTTAACAAAGTTTGACAGTAAATTTAGCTGTCAGTGGGGACGTCCAAGCATATACATCTACTTATAGTTTAGTTAGCCTGACAGTTGGCTGACTTGATGTGTCTCAGTTTTGATTGGCATATATCGGTCACAAGAACAACGTTTTAGTTGATGATTTTAGTATGAAAAGGTTGGCGACACTTCGAGTTAAGAAAATCGTGACTAAGTACCGAGTTGACAGTTCGTATATGTGGCTGATGTAGGAAAAGTGATATGGTAGTTCTAGTTCTTGCGTTTAAGGTACATTCAGTCCAGACCAATCTATTCGACTTAAGATAACTAGGTTTTTGAACGAGCCCACTATTTCAATGTATGCATAAGCATATACAATATATATAGTTTCCCTGATTGACAGCTATTGAAGTCTGACGTCTATTTAAAAACTGCTGTCAATTGCAGAAGTTTTGCAACTTTTAATATTGAACATCTCTATTGTCGTGTTCATTGAGCGCTAGCGAATATTTCAACTGCCGAGGGGGAGGAGTGCTCGCAGCTCGCAGGAAAAAAAATTACATTTGGATTCTTTTTAATGTTCCTTGTCAGTTGTCACACTAATTTACATTTTTGATAAATCTCCCTCCAAATTTTACAGACGCTTTTGTATTATTTTTCCGAAATTGTTTACTAATCTAATCGACAGGTCAGTTTTTTCGAACTACTCAGCTACAGAGAATGGAACGCGACCATTCACTTTGCTAGCGATTTCGCATTTCTTTATTTCTTAAATTGAAAATTGAGTTCAAACGACTTTTAATGTTTGCCCTACTCTGTAATTTGATTTCAAAGGTATTCTCAGCGTAAGTAGACATAAAGTAGTTGCAGCTACTACAGTCACTGGTGGATTGGTTTTTACAATTCTCCGAAATCAGCGTCTTTTGTAACTGAAAATGTGCAAAGCTGTTGCGATGCAAAGAGGTTTGCATAATACAAAGTTGACACTAATCCAATTGCCAATCGAATACCAAATAATGTTTGCAAATCAGTCTACACAGACACAATACACAATGGGGTTAGCAAAATTCACCACAATTCTTCTGCGTCAGCAAATAAGTCAAGCTTCACTACACCGAACGAAGCGGCCCCCAGCAACTCTTCAGAATATTATTCTTCCCGACTCATGGCCAACTAGTTACTGCCTTTGGGCTGGGTGGTGTTTAACTTTCTCTTTTGCGCAAATTGTATCTACAAATGAACTATTCACGTTCGTCTTCTTCCGTCGTTACACTTTAATGCACATTATCTGGTGTAAGTTTACATTTTGTAAATAATTGCTACGAAAAACCCGTTTCATGTTTTGTTCATTTTTTTTCTATCTTTTTGCTGTGAATTTTGTTTGAATTTTATGCAAATGACAATGGAATCTGTATCTGAAGTTGATCTCGGTCCGATTGTGTGTGTTGCTTTTCCTTTTGGTTTTTAATCAGGTTCTTAGGTCATTATACTGTTGCATTGGATAGAATAATTTAATCGTTAACTGACAGGAAAATTTATTCACCAACGATTTATATACAATGGAGATGTCGACTCTATTGTGCGGACAATTTTCTGATAAATTAATTGAAAAGCTTTCAAACAGATAAATGCGGAGATGTGCCTTTGATGTACCGAAAATTGAGTAGGATTTTCGGGGTGCTACCGAATGGGAGTCGTATGGCTTCACCCTAGAACCATTATAGAGTGTAGGCGAAAATAAATCTCTTCATCGATGGCGTGAAAGTTCGAATTCATAGTTGTCGCGGAGAAATTAATGGCTGTAATTACGTCAAACTGTGTCAGCTGTCAGGGGAGCCGCAAAGTGGGGACACAGCTATATTTAAAGTGGGAGCGGTCAACAGTAGGTATACACTTGATTGCAGCTAATCGAGGGATCTCTATATATTAGCCTCCGATAAAGTGTTAATTGAAGGGGATAGAACCTTAACCCAAATTTTCTCTTTTTTTTTTGCCGCGGCGACAGATTATATTCCACTAGATGGCAGATTGCCTTCAGTTTGAACAGTCCTAAAAATATTGGGCAGAATCGATGAAGGCGATGAAACTTTTACACTCGGAAAGATAGCGACGAGCTGTCAGTGGACAGCTTGCAAATATGGAAACGGAAGTGGTGAAGACGAGGACAACACGAATTAGAGCTGTCATCTAGAAAGCGCTCTCCAAAAACTCCAAAAACACAACCCTATATCATATATTCGCTGTTCCAAATACGATTTGCATCCTCGTTGTCCATTGAATGGGGCTTTTGGGTGCCCGAAAATGTTGAATTGTAGGAAGATGTGAATGAGAACCTGACTGCATACAAATTCACTTTCCGGCCGCCCAAAAATTATTAACGGCTCCTTCAGTGCCAACATAAAGAATTGACTAGGATATTCGAGCTTAATTGACATTCCAAGGAGAGATAGTGCAAATTTGCCCTTTTGCTGCAATCTAACTCAGGTTGTAGATGAGCCCACCTGGATTCTTGATCATTTGGAGAATTACGACATGAAAAAAAGAGACAAGCAAAACTGTAGTAGATCGTTGAAAGGAAGGTGTGTAGTTGGTGTACTAGCTGAAGTTTCTATACAAAACATAAATTTCACACTGGGGCGTTCGCTTATCTACTTGCAAAAAACGAAAAAAATGTTAAGATGTACTGTACATGCATTGAGTAAATTGAAAATTAAATTGACAGAGAAATCAATTTTGTAGTGGATTATAGAGCAGCTGTAGTGGCCTTTCAATAGTATAAACAATAATTGTGACCAACTTCATGGTGGATGTGCTCAGTAAATGTCAGTATATGGTAATATAGATTTCTGTTGGTACGCTTGTATGTTAAATCGAAAACGTTTGGTCAGCTATTTTAATCGTTGTCACAGAAAATTAATTAAATATACGAAAATATACAGAAAATCGACCTTTTCTAGACTAGTCTATTTTAATTTCAACTCTTTTTATTTTTACATAATTGCGGGGATGTTTAAAATTCAAGTTTAGTGAGTGTGACTTGAGGTTTTAATTATTTTTATTGGCCTAGGTTGGTATAGTGAAAGATTTTTACAGTTGTATGGAGGAATAGCCGACAAAAGTAGTCAAGAATGGAGACGTTTAGTGATCTTGTTTATGTCTTTTTAAAATGGGACCGAGAAAACACTTTTTCCAGAATCAGAGCAATTTTGCGAATCTCGATTTCTGAGCGAGATTTACAACTACATGAACTAACGCCGCAAAACATTTGTCATTTATCAAACTTTAAGTGTGTTTTTTTACGTTTTTAAGCCTAGTACACAGCTGTTCCGGGACGAAATTTCCCGGTGGTCTCCAAATGGACAGCGAAACGTCTGCGAGAAAAAGCAGCGGAGAATAATCTGTGGAGAGTTCCATCAGCTGCTACACAACTAGCAGTGTTACCAGCACTGGCTATTTATCTCCGATCGGGATACTCGAACTTTTCAATGGCTCTTTAAAATTGACATTTGGGAATTATCCTAATTTAGACTATTTACTTTAAAGTTTGGCAATTTTTAGGCTCCTTGGGTGTTTTAAAAAAAAATGCATACTTCAATTGCGAACGCAATCTTTTCGTATGACTAAAGTTAATTGCAAAATGAACTCACACATCTCAGCAGTAAAATCTCACAGGATTATGCATGGATAGAATATGAAAACACACTGTCCAAGTATGCAGGAATGCCCCTCCCAGCAATATGTTTTTATTTTTTGGTAACGTTTGGAAAATAGAAACTATACTCTGTCCAAGAAAAATTGTCAGTACAGGGAAGATAGGATGCTTGTCTCTCAGTCTGGTTGCAATGACTTACATAAATCGGTCCCTTTTTAAAGCTCTCACAGGGTTGCCGTAGTGTGTATGATAATTCGCCATAACTCAGAGAGCAATTCTGTTAGGGTTACCATCTTCCAATTTGAAATAAAAATATTGCTGAACGAAATAAATTCCACCAACAAATTCTTTCGCTGACGTTTGACGAATTAAAGTCCGAGATCTTTTTGCAATATTGTATGCAAAGTTGATCTGCTTAGTTTTGTTATATTTTCACTTCTTGTACTTCCAATAATATCTTGTCTAGCATTGGAAGGTCATTATTCATAAAAAACTGATGGACTATCCGCCTAATCGCACATATGTCAAAATCATCCACCAAAATCTTGATACCGGAATTATTTTTCTTCTTTAGTGGTGAATTGTGGTCTTTGATTGCTTTTTCCCTTAAAACCCTGTATACAGTTTGTTCCGTAACAGGAAAAACCGTAGCCGCATTTCCTACGGCTTCCGATTCACTTTTAAAAAAGCCATAGCATTTTTCAGTTGCATCGACAATTTGTTGCTTCTTTTCTACACTTAGATCCTTTGAAGACTTTGTAGCCATGTTTCTGTTTATTCATATGCACAATAAAGTTAACCACTTGTTTAGATGCACTATCCGCTATTGAGATAACAACCATTGTTTCCGCCTTATATACACAAACAGGCAATTAGAAAAAATTATATAACCATGACGCAATGTCATATACCTAAACAGATGGTAAAAGGACTGCACTTGTGCACATACATTTTTTCAATATAGACATAATACCTAGATTACATATTTGTAAAAAAAATTATTACCCGTCAATGCAGAACTTCGCGGAAACAGTAGCAAAAAAAGGATCATAAAATCCTTTCAAGGCATTTGCTTTACTGAGGAGGAGTGACCGGATGTGGTAAAACCCAACGACCGAAAATAAACAGTATAGGTTTACCTGCTTCATCATTTTGATATTTCAGTGTGAAAAATATGCTCTACAAAGTGAAATATGAATTTATACCTACCAAAACATGCAGAAATATGCCCTCACGAATAAGGCTGAAAATTTGTACTTAATTTTCTATAATAAAATATTTAATCAAATTTTATCCCTTAAAATACCATGAATCCGGTTGAGTTGCCTTAGTAATCACTATTAATTTATTGCAATATCTCTACAACGCACATATATGATCACTTGTTGCGTTAATGAAATGAATGCATTAAAACACCTCCCGAATAAACATTATTTCTAAACGACAACATTCAAAAAAATGTTTTAACTGAGTATTATTTGATCTTTCAGAAATACAAACAAATTAAAACCGAATGGCAGCACCCCACATAATATGCCGCTCTCAAAAGCTCCAAAAAGCTCCAAAAAGCACCAAAACCGAAAGTTCTTTGACAAAATTCAAAGAAAAACCCCTAATGATATGCTAACATTGACAAATGGTAACACTTCTCTGATGTGCTTCAGTCACTCACACTGCTTATTTTGGTTGATGATAATAGCAAGCGAACACAAGCGATCGTGCTCATTCTGCCCGCGGCTGCGTGGCAGACTGGTTGTGGAGGGATGTATGCGAATTTCAGGAAAATTACAACAACAAAATGCTTTGAAATGCCAGTGGTTTCGTTTTTATTTCAGTGGCAAATCCTGTGTTTGAGTGCCGTGAGAGTACTACAGGCACCACTGGTAGAAAAAAGAGCTTCCCATAAGGCCTGTACTGACAATTTTTCTTGGACAGAGTATAGAAGTCTCTCAATTTTTTTTTTTTTTTTTTTTAATTTAACATTGTCGTCTCTATAAACAATTAAATCAGAATATTATGTGTGCCTATGAATTACAAAAAAATATACGCATTTAAGATCTTCATATTTGAGTGTGGATATTTTTGAGTCAAATTTGGCTCCACACCTCTTATAAAAGCAGACAACACTGCAGTACAAATTTCAAATGGACAATAAACGTATGCAAAAAGAGAGTGGAGAATCGTACCAAGCAATCTGCTTAAATTACCCACTTTTTCGCCATCATTTCGCAGCAGCTACATACTGAAAAACAAAAAGGAGAGGGAAATTTTTCGTTCATGATTTCGTTGTATCAATTTTGTATGGGATTTTTCGTTCCGGAACAGCTGCGGATTATACTTTAGAGACGAAAAGTCTGTCAAAAATATAGAAAAATCTACATTTGGCAAGTGCAATGGATATCAGCATGAATTGAATGGATTTTATATAAACATAAATTACAATTTAAGAACAGCTGACTTTTAAAACTCGCACCGCCACAAACGCAAAGAAAGAAAATCTCGATTTGCTTTATTTTATTCCAATGACAATTAAATAAATAAAATAAATAGTCGGCGCAATAGTTCCGGAGGGACCAGGCCCAGCTGCTCACAACCATTCGTTTTGTGTGAGTTTTTCATTTTTGGAACGAATGGAAGGGATCTACAATTTTATGCCGACTCCAAGCGGCTAATTGAGAAGCTCTTTTAAGACTTTTATACTCTCGGATGTTTGTCAGACGTTCGCGATAGGTAGCGCAGTGGAAAAAACCCTAAATTGGAATTTGGGTTTTTGCGGGATTCGAACCTCGGACCCCTCGCTTAGTAGTCCAACACAATAACCACTAAGCCACTGCGACTACCAATGGAAATTGGGCACGAAAATTCTGAAAATCCCAATGGAAAACGACATCTGACAGCTTTTGATGATTTGATGTCTCTCATTTTTGATTGGCTTAGATCGGTCACATGAAAACCTGATTCAGTTGACGTCTTTGGAGGGGTATAGTCGACGAATCTAGTCAAGAAATTGGTGACACAAATGAGTTTTTTCTTTTTATTCCTCACATTTATTAACACTTCACTGCAAATTGTAAATAAATTCCGTGACTGATTGTTTTCAGAGGATATCGGAAACGACTCGTATGAAGCTGTCAAAAATGTCACTCAAAAACAAACTTGATCGCACTGCAAGGCAAAACGCTAGAGTGCGTGACATTTGTATCGGAACAATTCTCCGAACAGCATTGCGGAAGAATACCGTGCAGCAAAAATCCTCCGAACCGTAAAAAATCGGAGAATTTTCCATTCCGACGGATATCTCGCTAGGGCCGAATATGTCGGTTGATGTTTAATGTTTGTATGTTCATGTAATCCGCAAGAATTTTATAGTGGGTTTTTGCATCCGACTGTAATGTATATACAGTAACAGTTCATTGGTTGCTTAGTTTAAAGTCAACAGAATGACATAAAGCTGAGGCTTGTTGAAATATTTTACATTTTAGGTGTGCTTTGTTAAAAAGAACAGTCGTAATCATTGAAAATAGTTGGTACTTATAGCAATGGTTGAGTGAAAGGGCACCCAAATAAACAAATGGTCATTCAGTAGCTGTGATAGAACTTTGAAAGCCGACTGCGTCAAAATTTAAACATATTTTGCTGTCATTCTCCTGTGACTGAGTCCTTTCGGTTGACAGCTGTCAATTTGAGTCGTAGAGGACAGATGAACGATATTATTTTGAAAATACATATCATAATCGAGTGCCACTTAAATTAATTGCCATTTCCATAAATCCTATGGAATGGACTCTCACAATTTAGAATAGTTGTGCCATTCAATGAAATTAACTTTTGCAATAGTGATAGACACAATGCATTAAAATCTGACATTTGACATTTGATTTGTGAGCTTAGAGCAATTCCTTCAAAATGTCTCGCACACTTCTTTCATGAATTTGCACTTTTTTCTTCAATGAATCATTAGAAAGAGCACTTGATTGCGCTTAACGAAAGACATTTCCCAGAGATTTCAAACTCGGGGGTTTTCATTTATTCGTAATCAATCAGTTTTTGCCTAAGAGCGTACAAGCACTTTTCCTGAAACTCATTCAGACTCTATTTCTCTATTTTTCAGATATGCGACGTATTAAAGTGAAACGCTATCTTACTTCTGACATTTTTGATAATAAAACTTAGCATTCTTATCTGGACAATAAGAGTTGGCAACCTGTGACGTTTTCCGCGGTACTTCACACAACCTCTGAGTAAGAAAGATGAATCGGTGGTGGCACTAAGCCAGTACATAAATGAAGAGAGCAGTTCGGGTTTTTGATAAACTTGTATAAGAGGAATGTAGTTTTTCGAGGAAATATTTATGTGCCCAGTTAGTTACGGCCATTAAATGTGTAAACATTTGATGACAATTATAAAACTCCACTAAATTTATTACTTTCTTGATTGTTTATATATATATATTTTTTAAATCTTGACGTTTACTTATGACGTTTTCCTTCCCATATGTCGCTACAATTTTAGTCAGTTGGTTGTTCTATAAGAAGCTGTCACCTGTATTGGGCCTAAACATACTGAACGAGCCTATTATTTCATTCATACGTATGCGCCTCTATGCTTTCCAAATAATTTCAGTATGTTTGAAAATATTTTGAGCGCATACTTTGTTTCAGAATATTTCATCAACATTTCTGTCAACCAAGCAACTTACATGAGGTGTGTTTTTTTGTGCTACGATCTCAGAAAAGCAAAGCAAAGTAAGAAAATGTGCAAATAAACGGTCCCCAGCTGCTGTTCAGAAAGCAGGTTTTATCGCTGGAATGTTGGCAGCATGTCTTTTTTTTCACTTCTTGACATCTTCTTGACACCACAACCAATATTTGACATTTGGTTAATCCCAATGGATGATTTTGGGAAGCCCATTCTTTTACAGAGTGGTTAAGTTTTTTTTTTTTAGCCCGAAAAAAAGAATATAAAATCTGCTTTGATGCTACTAGTCTTTAGCTGTCACTTGTATATTTCATTTGCCACTGACTTTGCTGCGAACTACTCTACTATCGCTATACCTATTTTAAGAATCTGTTTTTGTCATTAGGTACTTGTCGGTCACGTAAATTGAAAGAAGATATCTTTGCTTTTGCATTCTTTCATTTGACATTAACGTTGCCGCAAACCACTTATTATATGTCATTTTACATTGGGCAAAAAGAAGCGTCCGGAAGAGTCCGGAATCGAAAAAAATCGCTTCTGAAACCGTTCCATTGGCACAAAAAATACTCTTCTGGTGATTCTGAGAAGAGAATTTCGGTTCCCGATTTGAATTCAGAATCCACTCAAGAAGCACTCACACAAGTTCACAATTTATGTATTTTATACAAGTCAGATGACAGCTGCCGTAGATAATTTTTTGGCATTTCACCAATACTTTTGTGGATTCAATCAGAAGCAGTTTTCTTGTTCCATTGGACTACAGAATTAGTGGATCCCCGCGTGGAACCAATGGAAAACGACGATAACTTACTTATCACCTGACACATGAGTACAGATTGGCCGCGTTCCACAGCCCGCTCGACTAGCGGCGTGTCAAACTCCATATAAAAAAAATAGACATTTCACCAAAAGTGCTAGACGTCTAGCACTTTTTGTGAAATATTCCTTTCAGGGAAATTTCTCAATCTAGCGCAAAACTACCCGCTGCATTGAAAAAAAAAAAAAAACAACAACAATGTCAAAGGAAATCGTTCAAACGTGTACAAAATAAAAGTAAATACGAAGCCGAGCAAATGTAATTGTGATAAAATTGGCAGTAATGTAAATTCAGATATTATTTTTATAATATTTGTATTATTTCTTCAATTGTAGTGGGGACTTTGCCGCTGCCACTATTGTTCTAGCGAGAGCGTTCCTTCATCTGAGATATTTTCTGCTAGACGTCTAGCGGGCAGTGGAACCCGGCCATTGTTTAGTCTTTGAATTTGCATTCTTTGAAACAGTGACAGAATAGAATCGTACTAGTCGACAACCAAAGCGACTGTATGTTGTTAGTAAAAAAAAAAAAATTGATGAAAGTGACATAATGCTGTCTAGTTTGACATAAAACAATAAAAGATCGATTACGTTTGTGCTACGCTGTTGTTGGTTGTTCTAAGCTATCTTGTTTATTTACACAGCTAACAAATATACAAAAGCATTCAGTATAAACCTACTCAGAAAGTATTTTGGGAAACTAGAAAGCAAATTGAACAAAACAAAGTTGTAAATTTGAATCATCATTTAAATGGAATCCTTGGCAAATCCAAGCGATGAGCACTTTCGTAATTCACGCTCATGAAGTGCTACTACCCAGACGTATAGTTTCTGAACAGCTCTCTGTAAATAGAGTGGACACCTTGAGTGTGGTTCGCTGGAATTAATCTAAACAAATATCTGACTATATCGCACTGCCCTCCATGCTCCATCCCCTTCTAGTTTCTAGATGAAAAACATTTTTCAACTGCGTGTGCTAGATAACCTTTTGTTTGTTCAGGTCAAACGAGTGTTTTTTTTTTTTCAGTTTCGTTTCATTTATTAGTATTCTGATTGATAAGACACAAAGCTGGGGAATGCAATTAAACCTTGTCGCCATTGCCGTAGTAGATATTTCAGATTAGAGAATGTGCCCACCACCACCACCACTGCACATTGAGTCACAGAAATCACGAGACCATTTTTTAGAACTTAATCAACTAACAAATTGCCTAATGACTTGATTCCTGATAGAAAAAAAAAGGTACAAAATAAGAAAAGGAATTCCTTCGGGTTTACGTGTTAAATGTTTCGTATTCCCAAATGCAAACATTTTACCTACCTGATTCGAAGTAGTTCTGCTCCGTCTGTTCGTTTTTCTGTGTGCCAGGTCCACCGGATAGATCTTTTGTTTTGTTTCTCAATATTCCACACGCCAGATAATGATCAGAGACGAGATTTGTAGCTGGGAGGATATTTTTAATTTACAAAGGGGATATATAAACAAAAACGAGGAGGAAAACAAAAGGCAAATCGATACACCGATCCACAAGACACTAGGAGAAATTCACTTGCACGACACTCTTGCTGCAACTGGCGCCAGCCAACGACGACGATGACTTATTGGCGATCCGTTTTGATCTTTCTGGGCCCGGCTGGCGGTGTTCCGCAAACCACGATATACCACGAGCCACGAATACCGTACGTGACCGCCCGAATTCTGTGAAATTTTCTAAATTCCTTGCACTCGAATTAAAATTTCACAGCACAGCGAACTGTTGCTATATGCCGCGCGACGACGATGTTTGTGAACTGTGAACTCTGTCTGACAAGCAGTCGCGAAATGTCAGCTAGTAGCAGACGAAGAATTCTCCGGAAAATGGGAAATTTTCATTCGATTCCTTGGCTTCTTGTTTCCCTGTTCAATTTTCGCACGCGATTGTTTACACAGAATTGTGGGAGCAAAAAAGAACCTGCTTGCTGCGAGAGATTTCAAATTCACTTGCCGCACTTGCAATGGTGTGTGTGAGCTCCGACAGATACGAGAGTTGAGAGGGTGGTCGAAAAACAAACGAAACAAAAAAAAAATCAAAAAAATCGCGAGAATTATGAAATGTCAGGCAGGACAGGAGCTGAATTTTTTTCTGCTTCTTGCTACAACTGTCATCGAACACCTTTTGAGGACGACGAAATAGGGCGGAAAGTAAATAACAACAACCGTTAACCGAATATATTTTTGGAAACTGACGGTCGCAATTAATAAAATTTTGCTTTTCAAATTGGTTTTCTCACTTTTAGGGATTACTTTTCTGATTTGATTTGTGTGAACGCACTTGATACACGCACATTGGCAAGTTTTTTGTTTACTCTTTGTTATTGGAATTCTAGCAATTGCAATTGGATTTTCAACTCAAGTGGTGTTTTATGAATTTTTTTTACGCTTGATCTAGGAAAACGAAGGAGAACAACACAAATAACTTTGCCCTGGAAAAACGGCACCAACCGAACACGGTGACGTTTCCTGAGCGACTGATTTGGCACACATTCAAAGAAAACTTGTTTCGGATCTAGGATGTAGTTGTGTGACGAAATGGTGTGCGGGGTAGGTGTATGGATAGAGTGCTACGGATATAAAACTGACATTTGCGTGATGAAGTGTGTGTAGCTGGTTCTGCTCGGTTGAATTCGCCGGAGAAAGTGGTCAACGAACAACGAATCGCGAATGAAACGAGAAATAATCTATGATGAGCAAATGAGGTGTTGTTCTGATATGGATAGGAATAACTTTTGCAGATTGCAGTCATGTTAAATTCGTAAAGAGTAGGTACTATTGACGATTCGGTATTCTGTTGAGAACTGGCACTTTCAAAAATCTAGTTAAGTATTTTAAGTCGACTAGATTGGTCTGGACTAGATGTAACCTAAACTAGATTGATCGGGAACGTCACTTTTCCTACGTCAACCACATTGTGCGAACTGTCAACTTAAACATTCAAGCACGATTTTTTGACTGGATTTTGCGGCTACTCTTAACACGTATTGACACAGCGTTGAACCGCTAAGTTTGCTATATTTGTTTCAATTATAAATCGCAGAATTTAATGAAGATCTTCAAAATAATTTTGAGAATAGAAAAAAAATCGATTTTCACCTGGGGCCGAATTACCGCATCCGTGAGCGAGCCATACGTCACTGAATTTTATGGATCTTACAAGCAAAACAATAACAAATTCAGTCACGTATTGCTCGATCACGGATGTGGTAATTCAACCCCTGATTCCAGCTCTTGACACAACCGTTATCTCTTTTTGTTAATGGCAAGCAACCAATTTTTCTTTTTCGGGAATGACGTACCACGGCAATCAAAAATATTAATTCTTCTTCCCAGCTGCTTGGCATTTTACGAAAAATTGTGACAGCTGTCGCAATAGCCTTTAACGTAGCAGTTAGAATTAGAACCTGGTGTACAAATAATCTTTCGTGAAATAATATCACTTCGGCGTTAAAAACGCTCTCTGTTTGACTTTACCTGGCATTCATGAATGGTTCTTTTGATAGCCTGGCGAAGATGAAAAATGTAACTTCGGAACCTAATAAATATCTTTCATTAATGGGTACACTGTAGTATATAGTATTATTCTAGCATCTGGCAATGCTAGTGGAATGGTAACCCGAATTCGCCGGCATCAGCTGAAAAACTTCTGCTCGTCGTTTGCACAAGCTGTCACCCACGTCTGCAATGTTTTCGATTTTGCAAAAATAAGAATTGCTTTTGCAGCAAACCTTATAATACAATACTCTATTAACCGTGATAAATTAAATATTTTAGAAAAAAAAATAAATCACACGCAATTATGCGACATTTACAATCAACCTTAGAGTAGAACACTTTTCACACAATGGAACAAACACTGGATAAAAAGCTGCAAGGATTTCAATTACTCGCTCAGGAGAAACTGCAGGCAATTCTCTGTTCAATTCCGAATAAGAAGGACCTTATCCTAGACCCGTCACTCATCAAACCCCTGGAGCACATATGTGCTGCTTCGTGGCTTAGGTAAGATCATTAGTTCCCAACGAACTGAGTGTCAATTTTTCACCTGTTCTAGGTTAAAGGGAATCCAGCATATATACAAGTTCGATGCGGAAAACATCATTGCCAAGCAGGACAATGTCCAAGTATTTATGATCAGCAATACTCTGTCGACATTTCGAAAGGTTCTCAATCAGATTCATGAGCATGAGAGTCGAAATCCCTCTGACAGCAACAGTGGCTTCAAGAGTTTTCATATAATCCTAGTGCCCAACTGTTACATGTGTTTCCAGACAATACTCGAGGAGGAAGGCCTGTATGGCATCGTTCAGCTGCATCGCTTCAACTGGGATTTCATATATCTGGATAGCGGGGTGATGAGCATGGAATGTCCGCTGGTGAGTTGAACAAGAACGTCTGCATATCGATGAGATTTACCGAGTCACACTCTCTCCCAGGTCTTTAGTAGTGTTTTCCTTCACCATGACACCTCTATTCTACCGTCCATAGCACAAACGTTGCGCATTTTATTTATGATATGCGGCAAACCCGAACTCATACTAACATACGGCCAGCACTCGGCAGAGATCCTGCAAATGATTGACATTTTAGGTCCTTGGCCGTCTTCTCTCACCAGATCCGGGCAAAGTGACTTCAGTTCTATGATCATAATCGATCGAAACAAAGACTACCCCTCGTGCCTTCTCACGCCGGCAATTTACTCCGGCTTGCTATTGGAAGTCTTCAAGTACCGCGCTGGGGAGATCGAAATCCAAGCGGATTCAAATAAGATCTCCACACAGAAGCTGAAAATCTTCGAAGTTCCTCGAGAAGAGCAGCAGCCGAAAAAGAAAACCACCGATGGAAGGGATAAACCTCCTGTTGTGCGACTGTGTTCTTTTTCTGACGAGATTTATGGCGAGAATCGCTACAAACACTTTTCCCAGGCGAGTAGTCTGGTCCGTGCCCAAGCCAAAGCTATCGGAGTAGAGGTGCAAAACCTCAACAAAATGAAACTTGACGAGATGCACGACTATGTGGCGAGGAAGCTGCCCAAGATCACGGAACTAAAGACCAAAGTCCTCCGGCACTTGCAGGCAAGCGAGAAGGTAATTGCCGAACTAGCTGGGTCATTCCAACAGATACAATCCCTCGAGGAGGACATCCTCAACAACACGAATCGGAAGAAGCTCCTTACGGAGATCGATGAAACACTTGCCACCAATGGCCAGAAGTTCAATAGCATTCGCTTGATGTGCCTTGCCCATCTCTGCATGGGATTCAGTTCGGAAGAGTTGGCCGCGTTCATTCGCAACTACTGCAACTATTTTGGCAATCGGTATCTTCATGTGTTTCACTATTTGGCCAGGGCGGGTCTTCTGTCCCCGTTGGAAGAGGAGAAAGTGGGCAAATCGAAGATACTCTCAAATCTGCCACTGCCCAAGTTCCAGCAGACCGAGTTCCAAGCGAACGCCAACCGACTTCGACTGCTCGTATCCACAGCTGGAGCGGACGTAAGCTATTCCCGAGATCAGGAGGGCGGCGCCACTTGTCCCAGCTATGTGTTCAATGGCCTTTATATTCCACTCATCGCTCAGATGGCCTCGTTTCTGGTTAAGGCCACCAATATGGACGACTTGGCCGCCAAACTAGGAATGGTTGAGAAAATCGACGTGCACCTGGCTAACCTCGACGGTGTGACCAATATAAAGCAGGTGCAAGCGGCAATTAAGCAAGGCGACGCCACCGATGTGCTGCCCATGAAGTCGAGAACCGTTTTTATGTTCGTTGTCGGCGGAGTGACTTACGCAGAGATTGGTGCCTGTGAGTTAATCGGACGTTTAACGTCATCGAAGATAGTTGTTGCCTCGAATCACATCATTTCCGGTTCGGATTTGATTGCCTCAGCTTTTTAGAGCTCCTTTGTATATTTATTAACTTGTCTCTCTACGTACATGTCTTCGTACGTATATTTTTTTTTAATTTAATAAACTTTTGCGCGAAGCACAGTGACGGCTATTTGATTGGGTTTAACAGGGAAATTCGCATGGATTCACAACGGAGAATCGTGTGCATATCACGGCTTTCCACTAAATGCATTTTCGACTTGTATTGGATGTGGAGTGGACCTCAACATGGCCCTCAAAACATGGAAGGCGTAGTTTGTTATAATAATATTGCGAGCAGTGTAACCCCGATTCTGTTATTTTATTATCTGGCATGCACTTCCTCTCTGTTGCAGCTTCTTTGTTTTCACATGAAGCGAGAAATGTGCTCGGTTATAGCAAAGAGGTAGGACTTAAATATAATTTGGTTCTGTTTACCGGATTCTGACCTATAAATCTGGAAGAACTTCGAAAAGTCTTACATCAACGACGGACAGAGACGGGAAGTATTGAGCTTTCTACACATAGATCTTATTACAATCAGTATCAAGGTGAAATTGGCAAATATCAGCCTCTTTCTTGAATGTTTCAACAATATACGGGCAATATTCTTAATTACCGCTTTCACATCGTCTAAGGTAGAGGAATAAAAAGGAAACAGGTTCTGCAGCAGGACTTTATGTAACTAGCACAGGGTTTTCTCGCATTCTATTGATTGAACCCAATTAATCATTCGATCTTTCCAACCTTCAGAACGGGCGAAGTATTCAAATCAGCGAGAGTTAAATTCGAGCATTCACGTTTGCAATTTGGGCGGAGCAAAGTACTTTTTTTTCGGGCTTCCTTGATAAAGAAGAAATGTTCAAGTAGTTACTAAAAAAAGTGCGCAGAAATATTAACAAAGAGAAACATAGGAATAAAAAACTGGCGGGTAATCGAGGATTACACAGGCAGCGATCATCTATGCATTGTTTTTGATTTAGAAGCAAACCAGCGTACTCCAATCTGGAACCGTACACTAACACCGTAACAGGTTAAACGAAGAGCTCTTCAAATCCGTCATTGAAGAAAACAGATGACGCACAAGCGGAGTTCAGAACCAAAGGGCCATTAGTTTGAGAAAAACCCAAAAGTGGGAGGATCTCCGCCGAGACATAAACAGCGACCCCTGGGGGCTAGGCTTCAAGGTAGTAGTGCGGAAACTGGGAGCTAAATCGGCACCGCCTACTATAAACGAAGATAAGATGGAGACCATTGTAAATACTCTTTTTCCAACTCATCTGGTCATGCCTCCTGAAAACACACCAGCCCGAACGACAGGAAACTCCAGGCTTCAGCGGAGAAGAGCTGGAATTAGCTGTGCAGACAATGCAAAAGAGAATTGCACGCGGCCCAGACGGAATTCCAGCGAAAGTAATAAAAGTGACTGCACAAAAACATACCCTAACCTGCTGCTCAATGTACAACAGTTGTCTTGAAGAAGGACCCTTCCCAAAGAACTGGAAAAAACAAAGACTGGTACTGATCAGCAAAGGAAAAGGAGACCCAGACTCCCCATGGGTAACCCATGGAAAAGTTGCTGATATCACGACTCACAGATGCAGTACAAAGAGCAGGCGACTTGGCAGAAAGGCAGAAAGGGTTCAGGAAAGGCCACTCTATGTCCGGAGCTATTGAAGAAGTGGTGGCCTTCAAATCAGCTAAGTGGAGCGATATACTAAATACGTTAGAAAACAGATTCAACATCCCAGCTTATCTATTAAGTATGGTGAAGGGCTATCTCAGGGATCGGGATTCTATGATGAAATACTGCGGATGGAGATGCCCAAAGACACCTTCCTGGTTGGGAACAAAGACGACATCGCGGCAGTGATGACGGCAAGAGACTCTGAAAACGCGCAAATAAAGTTGAACCAAGTCATGCGACGAACACCCTCCTGCATGAGCACGGTCTCAGTTTCGCAACGGAAAAAACTGAGATAATCCTTCTGACGAAGAAGAGAATCCCCACGCAAATCGACTTCCAAATTGACTCTGAAGTCATTAAGAGCAAGGTCGCGGTGAGGTATCTGGGACTGAGGCTCGACAAAAAACTAACTTTCTGGAAACAGATCAAGTTTGCAGCAGAACGAGCCTCTAGAGTTACAACATAACTCAGCAGATTAATGGCAAACATAGGTGATCCAACGTCAAGCAAGCGCATGTTGTTAATCTCGACAACGCATGCAATTCTCCTATATGAAGGCGAGATTTGGGCAGACGCGCTTCGACATAAAGAAGTATCGGAAACAGATGACGGCAGTGCAAAGACGTGGAGCTCTACGCGTGGCTAGCTCTTACCGAACGGTATTGGAACCAGCCGTCCATGTAGTCGCAGAAGTGACTCGCATCGATCTCCAGCGGCACAAAGGAAGTACGTCCACGACAACAAGGCGGAAATTGGATTGGAAGCGGCAGTTGATCTAGCAAAAATGGAATGGCAAGAGCGCTGGAGCTCGGAAAGCAGAGAAACGTGGCTGAGTGGAACGACCGGAAATACGGTGAGGTCGACGGAAATTTCAACGCATTTCTCCATAAGATTGGCAAAACAGATAGACCAGCCTGCCAGTACGGCGACTCTCCAACAGACAATGCACAGCAAACGTTTTTTGCCTGCAGGGAAACACAACGCACAGTCCTGGAAAGCAGCATTGGTGCCTTCAACCGACAAAATGATGACCAGCGACTTGAATTGCTGAAAAATTTGCCACTTTGTGAAAGATATTCTCAAAAGAAAGAAAAGAGATGAACAACAACACCGGAAGAGCATGTGAGCCCGAAGGAGCGTCTGATTACAGCCCCCTTAAAGTAATGCGAAGAGCGGTCCCAGGGGGTGTGTAAGAAACCACAGGGTTGGGAGGAGTTTTAGTCCTTAATGCCCCCGTAAGCATTCGGAGTTGAACCGTGGGAATCTAAGTACGATATTCCAAGATGTATGATAAACTACTCTAGTTTTATATTATGAATGAAGTTCTTCTTATTATTTTCCGAATTAGTAGACAAAAAAAAAAAAAAAACTAGCGAGACCCCAAACTACATTCAGCTCTGTCTAGGCATTTAAAATAACGAAAATTGAGAGGAGATTTACAAGTATTATGAATATTTACACAGTATAATATTTTTAAGGATTATTTAACACATTTAAGCAATAAAATTACTCACCTGCAACTCCTTTGAGAATCTCTGGAGCATATTCATCGTTTCCCAGATTTGCCAACTCATGCAGTTTTCAAACGCAATTTGTTATCCTATATAACCTTAAGTGTATGTATGTGAAATTATTGCAGAATATAATTGGGCTTACCAGGACTTACCATTCCAATTCCTCTTTCAGTTATGCGAACAAAGCCAGCAAGTTTGCCTTTCACCAAAGTAAGTTCTATAAACGTTTCCTATTGCCCGAACAATTGTACAAATCAAATTAAATCTATAGTTGGACGCTAATAGTTGGGCGCAGTGGCTTAGTGGTAGGTGTATTGGGCTACTAAGCGAGGGGTAGAGATTCGAATCCCTCAAAAACCCAAATTCCAACTTAGGGTTTTTTCCTCTGCGCCACCTCTCGCAAACGTCTGACATCCGAGAGTATAACTGACTTGAAAGAGCTTCTCGATTAGCCGTTTGGAATCGGCAAAAATTGTAGATCCCTTCCATTCGTCCCAAAAATGAAAAACTCGCACAAAACGAATCGTTGTGAGAAGCTAGGCCTAGGGTCCTCCGGACCTGTTGCGCCAACTATTTGGCAAAATGTTCCATTGCATCTTCAAATTATAAAATGTAAATGCAGAAATATTTTATTTTCCGTCGACATTATTTTGAAATATGTATTTGAAAATTCTATAGTTTTTTCCGTTTTTCTTTTCTTTTTTTGATCTAAGGTACAGTCCTCTTTTTTACAGTAGATAGTCTTATGTGGTTTTCCATTGGGACAAAAAATCAATCTTTTTTTTGATCTAAATCACTTTTCGCGTTCCATTGGGACGAAAAATCAATCTTTTTTTCGATTCGGAGCACTTTTTGCAGATCTCGATATTTTTTCAGATCTACACATACCAATATAATTTGCACAGCTGTTTTACGTCATTCTGCGAAGTTTGCTTTCGAGGCAAATGCGCAAAGTTTCGTGAAAACCAAAATAACAAAATATATAAATAGCTATGGATATTATTTCGGAGGAATTATTATCTTCATTGTCTTCCTCGTCATCTGAAGACTACAGATCACCAATAATACTTCATTTGTATCTACAAGAAGGAAAACATTTTTGAGGGCGATATCCATTTGTGATTTAGCAAAAAACGAATGCCATTTGAACAGCTGATATTGTTGTCAATTAACGCACTAATCCATTTACAAAAGCAGATCAATCTCGTTGCGCGTTCCATGAGCACAGTAAAATCTGAGATCTGAAAAAGATTTCTGGTGGTCCCAATGGAAAACCACATTAGTATATTTATGGTTATTTGCTCACAGGGTGTTGGTAGATTCAGTTTGGGGATTTGCTCGTAAATCGCTAGGAAGAACTCTAGGTTAGATAAGATTGGCCAGCAGCTACCACCTTCAAAAATCAGAAGAACAAAACTTTGAAATGAGGGCTCAACACGAACTACATATTGCTAAAACTAGATGAATGCATAGGACTCGACTTGAGCTAGTCATACCTATGCCGAAACTTCCTTCACGCTGAATTACCAGAGAAAATCTGTCACCTCATCATTTCCCGCACAACACTCATGTATCAAAGATATCTGCACCGTTTGCACGAGATCGGCCAGATCAATCATTTTAAAAATCGCTGACAAAGCGCATCTTCCACACAGTGCTACTCACTTATCATTTCGTTTTGCTTTAAACCTCCCTCCACCGCCCAGTCAAACGATCTGCTTACACATTTTTTAAATCTTTATTAATACAATCTTCATATTTGTTTACTTTTACGGGGAATAAAACACTTTAATAATAATAAAAAAAAACACACACACAATTAGTTAGAATTTAAATCATTTATAAGACTAGAGATGACATTTCGATCGACTTTTCGCTTCACGCCCAATCGCAGCAGATCCTCGTCACGCAGTGTGAGGAATTTTTCGAAATTAATCTGAAAGCAGTGATTTTAGTCTCAGTGATGCAGAAAGTAAACAATAGCCTACCTTCTCCTTGATGAACGCTTTTGTGTACTGCTGCATGCAGGCATTCTTTAGAATCAGGCGCACTTCCAAATTGTGATTCAAATATCCATGGGATGCAGATTTATCCAAGTTTTGAGTTTGATTTGGGTCCTCCGAAGAGTTGACGGTTGGTGTTCCTAGCCTATTTCCAACGATACGTTGCTGTTGATGTTTAATCTGAACATTCGGAGGTCCAGTTGGTGTTGTACTTTTACTGGATTTCTAGAAAAGAACAACCATAAAGTCACGTCTGAATTGGAGTCCCATGTTTACCTTACACTCATTGGCTGTGGCACCTTGAAATTGCCCGGAGTTAAAAAATCGTTTCCATTTTCGATAGTGGTGTTGGCTTCTGGGGTATTTTGCTGATTGTTGGTGGTTACTCCAATTGGCGAAAGCTCGGGAGAACGCAAGTACAAGGCGCCCTTAACTGGAGTAAAGCTGCGACTTCGTCGCTGGTTCACTTTCAAGTTAGAAACGTCCTTGAAGCGTTCAGCACTTAGCATTATGGGGGGATTTTGGGAGAAATTGAAATCCCTTTCAAAGGTTGTTGGAGAGACGCTCAGCGTCACGGTTGGTGGTGTTCGGCCATCGCTAATTTCTGGATGGGACATACAAATTGTTCTTCATGAAGTCGTTTGGATGAGGGTAGGTACTTACCGAATGACATTTTTTATATTTTTTTCCAACAAATGAAAGGGAATCAGAAATATAATGTAAGAGTTTGTAGATTAACACATTTAATGGGAATCTGAATATACAGTTCGTCCACTCCACTACCTTCTTTTGTTAAAACATTTTCCGTAACGGTTGATTGTTGGATTAATATGTATAGTAGGCTTTGGATATGCCGGTTTGAAGCCAATTTCTACCGATTGGGCAGAGGTGTGTACGTACTAAACGATTATTGAGGCATCTACCGGAGAGTAGGAGTTCTGACTTTTGGCACAGAAACTGTTCGTATAGACATTTTATGTTGAGAAATATCACAAAATTCAATTTAATATCGTTTTCCAATGGGACCGTAAATGTATTTTTTCAGTTCAGAGCAATTTTGCGAATCTCGATTTCTTTTAGATTTAGTAGATCTACTACTACTTTCGCTAACACCGAAACATTTGAAATTTGTCAAACGTTGAAGTGTGTTATTATCTACGTTTCTAGCGACGAGTCTGTGAATAATATAGAAAAATTTGCATTTGGCCACTGCAATGGATTTCAATATAAATAAATGGATATTTATGAACACAAAGTTCAATTTAAGAACAGCTGACTTTTAAATCACGCACCAACTCAAATGCAAAAACAGAATGATCTCATTTTGTTCATTGGACACAAAAAATCTAAAATTTGAAGGCGAAATCTAAAAATCCGAATGGAAAACTAGAGAATAACGTTTGCATTATTGGCGATATTGAATTTATGCGCTGATGTGCTATTTCAATTCATCAGGGGCCTGTTTCATAGATCATACATCACATACATCACATACAACATACATTAAAATTTTGTTTATACATCACATACAATTTTCTGTTTCATAAATTTCACTGGAAGTAATGTATGAAATATTATTTTGTTGTATGTGATGTATTAATTTGACACTTCAAATTAATGAGTTTTTATTCGCATTAAAGCAAGTTTATTAATAACTAATATCTGAAAAGATATGTTGTGTTTGGTCAATAAGATTTACTTTTTGGTGGTGTGGAATCTTATACATAGGTATAAATAGGCGAGGGCGACCAACTAACACAACACATTCGCTTGATGTTTTTTTTTATTGGGAAGATTGTTCAGAGATGCAATGTTATGTGCAATTTGTTTTACAATATTTTGCGTTTAAGCCCGGCTACTAAAATGGTTGAATTTCTACCACTGGGCGAAAACTGATTTCGAACTTTGATTCGGTCGGACGTGTTCTCTATAAGCTCCCTTGTTCTATTGTATTGCATTGTGTATTTGTTTTTGCAATGCTATAAATTAGTAAAATGTCATCAAATCTGTGTTTTTCTTGTAATTTGGAAACAATCCAACAAAAGTTCTTCAAAAAATAAAAACAAACTTGATTCAAACGTTACATCAGCACCCAGAGCACGTCAATACCATCACCATCGAATAGTGTTCGCAATAGCTCAGAAGAGAAAATCAGCCACTCTGAAATCAACGAAGTCGAGGAGATTAATGCAACCAACATGAATACGGTTCCCCTTACCCCGTCGTTAGCGCTTAACCCTCAGAAAGGAGGATCTATTCGCAAGCATATAATTGGAAACAATACTTCCACTTTGCTTGAAGGTGTTTCTGTTCCCAAATCCAAATGGCTGCATTTGTCTTACCTTTGTACCTCCTCCTCATCGGTTTTATCCATTGACGTCAATGACGAAAGTGAGAGATCTCTCTCTATTATTATATGTATTAGTTATAAGGAATATGTACCTAATTAGTCTAAGAAAGTTGTAATACCTTTAGACCCAAACAAATAAAACCAGTCTCGTATAAGAGTTGTTAGAAATCCAAGAACATTTTTAGAACGAGTAAATTTTAACTTGAATTATCCTTATTTCCTGGAGAATTTTTTGTTGGAGCATTTGGGTACATTTCAATGAAGCTTTAACACCATTGCAACAAATATTGTTAACACTTCATCGGCTTTGCAATTTATATTTGTGATTTACAGCAAAACCGATTGCTGTATGAAATGTATGAAAAATTTAAATTTTGTTGTATCAAAACAATGTATGATAAAGTTCTATGAAACAGAATCATACATTATTCTAATACTTCCAGTCGATTCTCCTCATATACATTGATGTATGACTGTTGATCATACAACATTTCTATGAAACAGAAATAATACATCAGAAATGACTAAATCATACATTGTATGTAATGTATGATCTATGAAATAGGCCCCAGGTATATCTACGACCAATTTTACAAACAACCAGCTTTGTTTCGATTCCAAATTTTAGTAGTTCAAAGTGGCTTAAATTGAATGTCAAGACTAAGGGCGGTATTCATCGACCAATATTAAACTAAGAGCTTCGTAAACCTATTCATCAATGGTTATTAGTGCATATTTAGGAGCAGTCAAAAGACTTACGAGTGGTCCCGACCACTCTTAAGTTGAGAGCAGTAATAACTTCGAAATTCGAAATCAGTTGTCGTTTTCAAAATGGAAGGAAAGGGAAAGAAGCCAAATCTTTCGATAAGGAAAATGAAAAACTGACTGCAGAAGCACCGTCGAACAAAAGAAGTAGGTACTTGAAGCAATTAACGGATGAGTTTTATGCTTCCAGCACTTCGTTTAAAAGAAGTTCAAAACAATTTAAAGCATATTTTCAAAATTCCAAAAGTCAACTGAAAAAAATATCTTGCTGCAAATAAAATGGAGGTGTATATTGCACGGGTGGAGGAACCTAAACAAAAATGTAGATGAAAACAACCCTGGTCGCCTCCGAAACCACCCCAATCTGCAACCCATAATATGCCAGCAGTTGCAATTATTTCAACAATAAATTTAATCGGAGAATACAATTTATTTTAATCTAATTTCAATTACACGAATTGATTTTGACAATTAACATTTTCGAAAAAGAGTTCAGAAACTCGTTTTAGAACGCGTTTGGAAATTCGAATTTTATTTTTTCGCATATTCGAAATAGCACGGGCACAACCCTAATAGTGCTTGGTGAATACAACGAAAAAACTCGTAGTTATGAGCCTCGTAAACTAATAATTGATTTAAGAGCGCTTGATAAATACCGCCCTAAAATTTGTATTTTTTGTTAGTAGTACGGCGCAAGGAATCAAGTAAAAATATTGTAATTTTGTGAAATCGATAACCAGCCGACTTTGAGTGGTTAATGAGATTTAACCACTTATTTTCTGTAATTTCGTTTGTTCAGGATTTTTTAAGGAAAACGTAGTCGCAGTGGCTTAGTGTTAGTGTGTTGGAGTACTAAGAGAGGGGTCTCAGGTTCGAATCCCGCAAAAACCCAAATTCCAACTTTGGATTTTTTTTTCCACTGAGCTACCTCTCACGAACGTCTGACAAACATCCGAAAGTATAAATGTCTTGAAAGAGCTTCTCAATTAGCCGTTTGGAGTCGACATAAAATTGTAGATCCCTTCCATTCGTTCCAAAAAATAAAAAACTCACACAAAACGAATGGTTGTGAGAAGCTAGGCCTAGGGTCCCTCCGGACCCTTTGCGCCAACTATTTATTTATTTATTTTACGTAGGTATTCATTTTGACGTAGCTGATAGATATACAAAAACTTCTGAACAAAAAGAAAAATGCTAATAATAGAACGAAGGAATATATAACGCAAGGTGGAGTTAACCAATAAAATCTTTTACATCGGTTTCGTTCAGGTTTTCAACTGACACATAATATATAATACACAACACGTCAAATTAATGGGTGCTAAGGATGAAGTAAGATTATTTTCAACATTTTTTGGCCGATGACAGTTCTTATAAATTGAGATAAAGCACACGCGTTAGGGAAAATATTAAGAGAACGAGAAAATTGGGATTGTCGTTAAATAAACTAACATGAGGCCTGTTATTTTGTAATAAATTTTATTGGTTTTGGCTTTATTTCGGTTTTATTCTCAAAAAATCTTTGACTAACAAATACAAAGTTTCATTCTTTAGTTCTTACAAAATTCCTGAATAATTTGGTTATGACATTAATTTTTGTGTTTATTAAGTTTATACTAAAAAATAAATACAATTGACACTTGTCACTTGTGTGAGTACTTCTTGAGTGGATTCTGACCTCAAATCGAGAAGCGGAATTCTCTTTTCAGAATTACTACGGTTTCAAAAGTGAATTTTTCTATTCCGGACTCTCCCGGACAATGGAAAACGACAAAAACTACAAAACAAACAGGACATAATAGGTCTGTTCCTTTACTTTTAAATCTTACGAATTTTTACTAATTCTTACGAATTCTTACGAATTTTTACTCAATGCCGTTCCTTAACTCAAAAAATTCGTAAAAGAGAGCGTCATCGAGAGAGCAAGATATTACCCCTCCACTGAGAATCTTACGAATTTTTACTCAACAAATTTCTTGGTGTAAGAAGTGAAAAAGCTGTCAGTCACCTTACAACCAACAGCTGATTTGAAATTTGTTACACCAAGAAATTTGTTGAGTAAAAATTCGTAAGATTCTCAGTGGAGGGGTAATATCTTGCTCTCTCGATGACGCTCTCTTTTACGAATTTTTTGAGTTAAGGAACGGCAATGAGTAAAAATTCGTGAGAATTCGTAAAAATTCGTAAGATTTTAAAGTAAAGGAACAGACCTAATTTAAATGACTGTTGACAGATTGTAAGCTGTCATTTCGATTTCGAAGGCAGGTTTTTTTTTCTAGTTTCTTTTTATTTATGTTTTATTTTAGCAAACGAAATCCATTGGAATACGAATATTATTTGTCTATTTGTTAATCATCCAAAAAGCGGATTGACCCATTTTGCCAAACGAATCTCTTCAAATAAGTGTGTTGCCTGTTTGATTGCGTTCCGCATACAAACAATGAATCAAGTGGCAAAGAGTTCCGTTGATTTGGGTATTGTTCAAGGACTTTTTATTGCAAAATATTTTCCCAAACAAGTGACATTATTTCAGAATCCAAATCGCAGAGTTCAGGAGAAGAATACTCTTCGAAAAGTTGGGATGAAGAGGAGGACAAAATTACATCCAGAACTCGCAGTGGAACTAAACGCAAGTATCATATTCGGTAATTATCATTGTGAGGCAACTGTGAATTCAGTACCAAATAACCAGTTTTGTTTTTAGAGCAAAACAGAAAAAAAATATTCACAGCAAGGTAAAATCTTCAATTAAGTTGAAAAAGCCTGCCACGGAGGTAGATTTTGAACCAGAGGACATTTCGACACAGCCAGGCATACTTAAATCAGACATCGAAGAGGATGAATGCATACCAAACGGTACAAAGTCGATAGAATGTTTTGTCTGTGGCTGTAGACTTAGTAAAATCTACAATTTACGTCGGCACATGACGGCGCACGCGAATGGGGAGTCCTTCGATATGGAAGCCTTTGAAAATTCGGAAATATTCAAATTACTCAATCCGCACAAGAGGAAGATCGATTCGAATGTAATTAAGAATTTCGTAATTCAGGTAACGATTTTGACTGTGGGGCGAAGAAAATATACCTTGTCTGCTTTTTCTAGGAAATCAAAGCAAAGCGCTACTCCCAGTTGTATTGCATCCTCAGTGAGGCAGCCGTTGAGCTGCACATCAGTGATTCCGAAACCGATTCAGATGGAGCCTGTGACCTAATACCTAGCAATAACTATCGATGTGAACTCTGCAAGAAGAACTTCGACCGCCGCTACAAGGCGCTGTTCCACCAGAAAACCGGACATCTGAAGACGGATTTTGCAGTCGAATGTGACTATTGCCTGAAAAAGTTCGTCTGCATGAACCTTCTGATATATCACCTGAAAACCCAGTGCGAGAGTGATGAGAAGCCAGTGCCGTGTACAGAGCGCTTCATGAAATTTCTTCTCAAAGCCAACCTTGACTACTATGCGAACCTTTCTCAGGCCAGGGAGCAGAGGAAATTGAGCAAGTTGACGGACGCCCCAAAGTCATACACATGTAAGGTATGCAATAGGACATTCACGCGACAGGAACACCTGAATAGACATAGTGCTGTCCATCTACCCGACGAGATGAAGTTCGAGTGCGCTGTTTGCAATCGACGTTTCAATCGAAAGGACAACATGCGTTCGCACATGAAGACGCACACCGAGGAGGGAGCGCTAATTGCGGAATCTCGAAAAATCCTTTGCTCCTACTGCGGACGCAGTTTTAGCAGTAAATCCAACTACGTGGTGCATATGCGGCGTCACACCGGAGAGAAGCCATACAAGTGCGACGTCTGCGGGAAGGGATTTCCCAAGTCGACGGATTTGAACTCGCACAAGATCACCCACACTGGAGAGAAAAACTTTATCTGTACGATTTGCAAGAAGGCGTTTGCAAGGTCAGCAGTTCTTTCGAAGCACATGCGTGTGCATAAGGGACCCTATCAGTGTACGTTGTGTGATAAAGTCTTCCCCAAGCCAAGTGCCTTGACAGCTCATTTGCGAACTCATTCACATAGCTGTGCTGCGTGCAACGAAACATTTGACTCAAAGAGTGACTTGGAAGCCCATTTCGTTGCAAAAGGTCACAGTAACGAGCCCCGGCGGCTAATAGTGATTAGAGAAGTTGCTGCAGCAACTATTGACAAAACAAAACATACCGCGCCACCGTCAACACCTACACCATCACCTCCTCCCTCACAGCCACCAGTACCACATACAAGTGACGATCCGTTGGAAATTAAAGAAGAAGAATGGCGAACGACAAAAGTTAAAGTGCCTGTAAATGAAGTGATCCAGAGCGTATTGCAGAGATCTACACCCACAGCTGGCGCTGAGGTGAGCGTGAGTACTAGCACGGAAGGGGAAGCGGTGGCGGCTACCGAGAATGAAACGGTTATGCCTTATTCACCGTTGAACGATGGGTATGAGGATGATATGCAGTATGATTGGTAACGCAGATACCGAATCAGAAAGAAGCTGCAATTATATACTTAAGACAGAATCTATTAAAAAGCAATAACCTTCAAATTGCTTTTCATTTATTTTCTAATATTAAGATGGTGATCAGTGATCACCAATGCGAAACAATCGGAAGGATTTGCTGATTGAGTGGAAAGCTATGACTATTTTTGTAAATAAAATAAATAGGCATAGCAATAGGTTACGTTGACTCTCCTACGGACGCCAAGCTT
The DNA here is from genome assembly GCA_946477585.1 of Cheilosia urbana. Taxonomy (NCBI): domain Eukaryota; kingdom Metazoa; phylum Arthropoda; class Insecta; order Diptera; family Syrphidae; genus Cheilosia; species Cheilosia urbana. The sequence continues at coordinate 27,573,906 of OX297853.1, forward strand.
GAGAAATATTCCCACTGTACCTGCTCTATCCTACCAAATACTGTTGGAAACACACAGCAAAAAAAAATTCTAACATTGAGCAACTCTATGGTTGTGCGCCCTTGTAACCCTACAGCCGGCTAAAACGCTGACTTACTTGTCATCACCATCATTTGGATGAATCTTGTTCCGATTTAAAACAGTACGAATTTGATTAGTGGATATTGGGACAAATGAATAAAACCTAGCATACGGTATGAATAAAAACCTACTTTGCTAAAGTTCGAAAATTCGAACATAGCATTTACTTCGCTGTACGTGTACGTGTACGGTGTACTTGGCTTGCAGTTCCTGTCAAATCTGACCAGTAAATTTGAATTTTGAATTTTCCTTGAACGCTTTTTAAATCCAGAAATATGCATGCAATCTATAGGCTATAGTTCCAATTGCACCTACAAATATGATTTTTGTTTGCCAAATAGGTTCTTCTATCTTCTACCGATCTGAGTAAAATGTCAATGCCGCCGCTTTTCGACCATGTCAAAAGTTGGAACTAACTGGGGGCGTTCAAGTATCTAGTTTAGTAAGTCTGACAGCTGTCTGACTAGATCTATCTCGGTTGTGATTGGTTTAAATCGGTCACGTGGGCACCTGTGACATTTGACGTTTATGGAGGGGTAGCCGACGAATCTAGTCAAGAAATTCGTGACTGAGTAATAAGTTGACGGTTCGGGTATGTGGCTGACGTAGAAAAAGTGACGTTCCCGACCAATCTCGTTTTTGCGTTCAGGTTACATCTTATCCAGACCAATCTAGTCGACTTAAGATAACTAGATTCTTGAATGCGGCCACTGAAATTGGTTTCTATTCATAAGAAATATAGCAAATGCTTTGATTTTGACATTTCTCCTGAGTAAAAGCAATTGCAACGTTTTATTCATACGACCTTATTATGACTTATAAAACGACAAAGAGCAAACCAAGTGATTCTCGTCGGTATTGAAGATAAAGAAAGTCCATTGACTTCCACGGCTAAGATGGCTGAAATCCCGCTGTCCGCAAAAACGAGCCATTTAGATGGGGAAATAAAAGCTAAACAGCGAAACTCACATGGCAACTAAAAGGGATGCATTTTACATTTTACGACTTCGTCCAAATGTAATAGTTTTTGACAATCTAAATGGGCATAGAATTGTAGGGTCTTAACCGTGTAAGAAGCTGATAAAGATATCCTTTGGCATTTGGAGGAGAGAAAAATTCTTTGTAAGCTACTCAGTTGCGCTAACGTATTTTTTAAAACAAATTTTATGAGATGTGATACCTTCAAAAAAAAAAAAAAAAAAATACTGCATTGGGCAATTGAGAAAGTATGGAACTAGAAATACGGAACTAAATTCGTTTAAGTCGTTTATTAGTGAAACAAGTCAGAGAATTATTGTCAACAACTGTGTATCTTCCCCAGTGATTGTGAACTATGGAGTTCCTCAAGGTACAATACTGGGTGTTCTACTGTTTATTTTATATATTAATGACATGGAGAAAGTTATAAAACAAAATTGGTTCTCTTTACATATACATTACGGGAAAAGATCTGCAACAATGTGTAAACGAAGTAAACAGTGATTTAATGTTAATAAGTGCGTGGCTCAATATGAACAAACTTAGCATAAATAAAGATAAAACTGAATGTATGTTGCTCAACAGTCCTTGCCCCCAAGCAGTAGTTTCAATTTTAATCAATAATAAACGTATTGAAGTAGTGTCGTCAATAAAGTATCTCGGTGTCCTACTTGACAGTAAACTATCATTTTAAGTGTCATATAAAATGTGTAAAAAAAGTGTGTAAAAAATTGGGTGTTTTAAGAAAAATACGATCAAATCTATCAAGAGACAGTGCAATAAAAGTATATAATGGGACAGTAAAACCTCATTTTGAGTATTGCTCAAGTTTATTGTTTTTATGTAACTCAACCATTAAAAATAGACAACAAAAACTGCAGAATGAAGCAATGCGAATTATCTTGAAATGTGATAGATACACACCAATACTAACGATGTCAAACGCTTTAAACTGGATAAACATTAACCAAAGACTTTATATGATGGCAATGATCTTTGCGCTTAAAATTAAGAACAACATGTGCCCTGACTATCTTCGCTCCAGTATCCCAGCTGCAAGAAATACACCGGACAGTCTTAGAAATATAAGTGAGTTCAACATTCAAAGGACAAGGACTGTGCGAGCTAGAGCAAACATTCTCCACGCTGGACTTCAATCATTTAACAATTTACCTGTCAACATAAGAACAATTGATAATTTAACAAATTTTAAAACTGCTGTTTTTATATATGCTAAAAATAATGTAATTTGATCTTATGAAGCGAATTATCTTAACTAAACAAATTTGAATAGATTCTTAATTATGTAAAAATGCAAACAAATGGCTGTTAAGCCAAATAAAGCTCATTAAACTTAACTAAAAAAAACTAAAAAATATGTGGCTGGGATTTTAACAAAACAAAACCAGTCACATTCTGCTCTACTTCTTCTTTTCAAATATATCGCGAATGGTTTTGAAAGCAGTGTCGAGACTGTCAATGAACAACTCTCCGTCACGTTGCCCCTTGTATGTTGTTGCTACTGCGCCACATTCATCGTCTTGAATAGTATATCTGAAAAATAAATTATACAATTAGATACCTAAGTGATACTTCTATCATACGCAATTCCAAGTCCATCGCGAACCACTGGTCCGAAGGAGCCAGCCAAAACAGCTGGAGATGACAATGTACTAGTACTGATAATGTTATAGTTGATCTTTTTGTATGCTTCCTCGTTGTATAGCCTTGGAAGTGGGATTCCATTCAATTCGGCCATATGACGCAGTCCAAACAGATGCCGATCGAATCCCTGGCCCATAGCGGCATCCTTAGTCAACTGGCCGTGCACAGCCGAGCAAGTTTGCAGCATTACACGTAATTCGGCTATGTCGGCCTTGCGGCTCGAAGGCTCGAGCACAGAGTCACAGAAGGCTTTGGTAGATAACGTACAAGGTCGCACTGTTTCAGTGCGACCATGTCGAAAGGCTGCTGTGCTACATGATTCATAAGTGCCCACATAGTTACCAAATGCTTGCTTGTAAGCCAGCTGAAACGCTAATTGCATGATAGAGTCTGGACTAACTCCGTTACGCTTACACGAGACCTTGTTAATGCCATCTGTGAAGCGAAGTATATTCATGTTTAAGCTATCCATCGTTTTGCCATGCTGCTTGCGAGCTTTCGCGATATCATCATAGACGTGATCATCTAGCTGAAAATCGATTAAGCGCACTGTCTTGTCGCCAGCATGTGGCAAATATGGTATAGTATTGGGATGCACGTGGGCTGCTTGAGTAGTCTCCTTGTAGATTTCATTGAAATAACGTAGCACAGCGACACCGTCGCCCCAAGAGTGTTCGAAATTAACAGCTGCAGTTCCGTCGGCACCTACTATAAGCGAGATTGATTTGTCAAACCACCTAGAAGGATGAGAAGAGAAATAAAACTATCAAACTGTACTACCTAACTATGTGGCAACTAATTGTAAAACAAATGCAAATGCTTATCATGCACGATTCAGAAAGCGGCATAAACACAATCAGTATGTACAATTGTACATACCTGTTGACTGAATCTCCAGCTAAGAAATGCTTCAATAGCTTCTCTGGTTTTTGTTCATCGTAACGCACGTCGTTACCATCTAAACAGAGGCAAAACTTCGCCGAATCAACCAATTCCATTTGCTTGGCATTTCCAATATCGACGATATATTGACGTGTTCGAGCCCACACATCACGATTTTCCGCAGTCATAACACCAAGTGGATGCTCTTCTAAAATCACACCCGACGGATTTTGTTCGATGACCGCCTTCAAACGACCAAGAATGACATTTGGTGATTCAATATCCCCATCGGAGTTTAACACATCTACAGCATAGAATTTGCCACCCCTCATTACCAGAATGTGTCGCGACTCTGTATTGTGGTAAATACGATCCTTATTAACTTGGGGAATGCGAGTGACACCAAAGAGCCGATTATACTGACTCATATCAAGTGGGAATGCCTTAAAAGCGTACGCTACGTATGTTGCTATTGAACTCGGAACAAGTCTCATTATTTGTCGAAACCGGTCGGTATCACTTTTTTTCGGATTCATATGAAACACTTCTGGCTCAAGGAGGTTTTCCTGCAGAGAACGCATAAATCGCAGCGAACTGACAACCAGATTGGCTGCACGCAACAGTTGTGTATTGTACTCTGGCCTTAGATCGTGCTTCATTACTAGAAGTGGATTGTAATTGAGCGGCAACGGTGATCTATCACTTAGGTACAGGTCGAACCAAGGCTGAGAAATGTAGTTAGTATGTTTGTTTGCATTATCCGATTCCTTCAGAAGTGCTTGCAGCTCCTGACCAACACCGCTACCGAACTCGGCGACACTTGCCTTGGTTTGGGCAAAGGAATCTATACTGAGGATAGGTTCCACCGCTGCCAAGTAACGTTCGCATGTTTTTTCAAGCAAAGGAATTGGAAGCCGCGGCAAAGATTGTTGGAAGTAAAGCGTTGGCAGTTTCGATTTGTGCAAGTACTGATAACAGACTTGATTCGAGGTGGTACTCTTGAGCCGAATAAATGAATGTTTCTGTTGCACCATAAGCTTTGCAATACCCATTTCAGTGACCTTTGAACATTTACTTCCCAGATGAGAGAGCATTCTACAATGATGATTCGCAATTGGGTTTATTCACTAAAATCTGGTATTTCCACAATTACTAGTAGCTTGTTTTGTTCTACAACTGGTACAATTGAAAAAAAGTCTCATAAAGTACTATGTTTTGGTATTTGCTAAACAAATTTACTAATGAAAAATCTAAATTAACCAAAAATTAAATACAATTGAACTTAAAAAAAAATAAAACGAAAACAAGTTCCTTCCCTATGACCTGCCTATGACTAGCGCCTAGCCGTAACCCGGACCCGGAGCCGGACCGTACACAGCAACAACAACTGTCACCGCTACCGCAGCAATGCATTCAGTACACCAAGCCACAAAGTGGGTGTGCTCAGAACAAGTAAACGGAAAGGGACGCGACAAGGTTAAGCCAAATAATTTGGTAGTCGATTGGGCTTCTTCAGATTCGCTGTCAGATTTCAGTCCCTTGATTTTGTGCGGTTTTTGTCGCAATTGCGCTAGGGAATGTTCCGAATCGGATTTGAATGTGTGAGTGCACCGCGCGCTGGACCAGCGTGACCGTTGTGCAAAAATTTGACACTTTTTTCGAGGACTCTAATACAATTTGTTGGTACTTTTTCCTTTTTTTTTTAATATTTTAATAACAAATATTCTTTTGCTTTTTTTGACCACTTAAAATTGATAGTTGACCGTAAAGTTTAAGTGGTCAAAAAAAACAAAAGAAAATTGGTATATGTCGATTTCCATTGGGATTTCGAGATTTTGCTCTCAGATTTCAGATTTTTCGTGCCCAATGGAACATAAAACGAGATTTTTCTTCCTTTGCCTTTGTGGTGGTGCGTGATTTAAAAGTCAGCTGTTCTAAATTGTAATTTTTGTTTATAAGAATTCATTCAATTTATGCTAATATACATTACAGCGGCCAAATGTATTTGTTTCTCTATTTTTCACAGACTTCTCGTCTAAAAACGTAAGAAAACACACTTTAAAGTTTGACAAACCACAAATATTTTGGTGTTAGTGCAAATAGGTGTGAATCTCGCTCGGATATCGAGATTCGCAAAATTGCTCTGACCCTCAAAAAAAGTGCTTTTTTTGCGCCCAATGGAACATGAAATCTGACAACCAGCTGATTTCGAGAGCAGAAAAACTGCTCTGACTCTGAAAAAAAGTGCTTTTTCTGTCCCAATGGAAAACGACAATAGTTTCGCTTTACGTATGGCATTTGGACCTTAGTTATGTTGCCCTTTATTGTTTTACCGCCCTGAGTGTTAGAGAAAGGTTATCAATATAGGTATGTAGTTTAAAAAAAAATGTATCATTTTCATAGAAATTTTCATAATAACACATTAGAGATTTTTTTAAGATAGTTCAAAAAATAGATGCAATTCGTTTTCGAATGACAAATTTTAAAATGAAAACCTTAAAGCCTTGATTTTGAATTATAAATATAATAATAATTAATAAAACATTGGCTGTAAATATATCAACTCATATTTATATCCACATTTTAAGATCTCGTTCAATTTAGTTTTAAAAAATTGCACAGAAAAAAAATGCAAGGAAAAATGCCTTTTCTGAAACTCTTCTGCAAATTTAGAATTTTCCCACAATATTTAACAAGTATTGTCTCGTTTTAACCGAAAATAGTGTTGTGATAGGGAACAGCGTTATATTTTAAGCACATTTATTTTGAAATCACAGTTTTTGAAAACTCCCCGAAGTGTCTTTTCCAACTAACAAAAAGGAACGAATTAGTTACAAATTGTATCAGGGTCATCGGAAAAAGTACCAAATTGTCGCACAACGGTCACGCTGTTGTCAGTTGTTCTCATCCGACATCCTTCTCGCAACCTAAATAGGTTGCGTATGGGAAAGTGCGCCTGGAATTTTCAGGAACAAGGCTACAATAGAACAGGAAATATTGGAAGCTGTCAGTTCTCGACATCACGCACACATTTATAGAATCCGCCTATACGTGAACCCTTTCCGCAACCGCAATTGAGACAAAAACCGCACAAAATCAAGGCACAGATTTCGTGTGATTAATCGAACATAGAAACGTCACTTGATCTTTTTTGTGTTAATATTCGCGCAATTCGAATATCTGCAGCCTTCAACACTTTTCAAAGCGTTTTCCATTCACTGGCTAAATTTTATACTAAAGCATTCGAAATTTGCGTCCCAATTGATTTCTAAATATTTATACATAAATAGTTTACAAAAATATTCCTCTCTTTGCTATAGAAAAAAATCAAAAAAACCTATACGAACTCCACCAGTTGTCAAACTCAAACGCACTTGAATTGGTAAATCCGAGAAAATAACTAGATTCGCAAAAATGCTCTTAAATCTGAAAAATATTGCTTTCTTTGTACCAAACGCACATAAACGCTCTGACAGCGCCCAATCGAATACCATATAAGTGAAAAAGCTTGCAGCTCCCTAGGCGTTTATGAGGCTGTACTTTGGCAAAGTAAAGTAAGCGAACGCACATTCAACATTTGTGATACATTTGCGAAAAAAGAGTGGCTAAGAAACAAGTAAATGTCGGCTACTAGCTCTACTTCTAGCCCTACTAAAAGCAGTTTAACCCATTTATAGTTAGCGTTGCGTTTACGCAACACCCAACACCAAGTCACAACACGATTTTTCCTGTCCGCACCAATAATTGCTCTACGAAAAATCTTTATGTCATTTCTGCTTGTGCGTGAAACTCCACTTCCACGCACGAGAAATATTTTTTTACTCCAAAGATCGATTTCAGCAACTTATCTTACCATTACATTCAAAAATCACTACAAACGGAAGGAAAAAAGTATTCGGATATAAATGGATTAACACCACTGCCATAAACACATCTGGAAAACGTTTTAAGAGAAAAAAAAAAAACAAATATACATATATATATATGCACATATTATATTTATTTAAACCAAGGAAACCCTCACTGTTAAATTAAATAGTATTTAAACACGTTTTTATTTATTAATTTAGAGGATTACACTCGATTAAAATCTTTATTAATAACTATCAACTTATCCAAGAAAACGACGGCGTCCAACAACTATTTAAATTCCCAACAGCTGTCATCCCACCTTCGTCGTTAAGTTGGGTGCAGCTGTTGTCGTCGAAATGGGTGCGTCTGACAAGTAGTCGTCAATGGGTGCGTCTGGCAAACACCTTCATACGTTGAAAGCACAGATGGCGCTTTTACATAAGTTTACAACTCGGCCAATCTGACAATTGATCGACCTCGAACAAAAGATAAACTAAATACTTATCAATAATCTCTACATATTACTCCAAACTTATATCTACGGCAAGAGGGTCACTTGGACTCTCAATAGAAACAGCCTCTTCATTTCGGTCTAACAACCATTTTCGCATTCTATTCGCCTCAACAACACCATCGTACGGAAGCTGAGTCAACTGGCAGTTTTCAATATCCCGCAATACATATCTGTCATGTCCGAGAATCTTACATACGACATAAGGGCCACGAAATTTCGGCAAAAACTTTTTATTCGTCCCGACGGCAGTATCAACGTTACGCATAACAACAAAATCACCGACTTTATATTCTTTAACTTTTTTACTGTGCCTAAGAAAATAGTCTAAATTATATTTCTGAGACTTATCAATCTCTTCTGAAGCTTCGGCACGAATTTGATCTAAATTACGGCAGCTCTCGGAAGCCATCTTTTCCTCTAGATGTTCCGTCATTTCATCTATTATTTCACCCCTTTGGCTAACACCAAACAATAGCATACTAGGTGAGTTCTTCGTCGTGCTATGAATAGAATTATTAATAGCGTACTCCACCTTTAGTAACTTACTCGACCAATCGGCATGATTTACCGGCTCACTCAATTTTCCCAGCATAGACTTGATAACCCGATTGACTCTTTCGACTTGCCCATTTGCCTGGGGTGAAGCCACGGCAACCTTTACATGTTCTATATTTCGTTTTATTAGAAAGTCCTCAAATTCGAAAGAGGTAAAGCATGTACCTCTATCTGACACAATGCGTCGCGGTCTGCTATAATACTGAAAGTATTTATCTAATGCGGAAATTACTTCTATTGTACTCGTCGAGTTCGTAGGATATAGCTTTACGAATTTTGTAAAAGCATCTATTACTACCAAAATATGCTTCCTTTTCGAACTAAGGGACGGCAAGGGACCAAAGTGATCCACATGAATTGTGTCAAACGGCAGAGGGTTTTTAGGAATATTATACAAGTTCCTCTCGCTAGAACGGACCGGCATAGCGTACATAATGCACTTAATACAATTTTGGATAAATCTTTCAATCTTTCGTCTTATGCTCGGAAACCAGTAATGCATAGCAATCTTATCGTAACATTTCTCCAGCGCCTGATGACCTAGTTTTTCATGAATCAACCGTATAACATTATCTTCCATTTCATTCGGCACGAATAATGCCTTTCTTCCACTTCTCTTCACTCTATATACAAGTCCATCCCTCAATTCAAAGTTTTTGACTTCTTCAACCTCCATTCGATCCCGTAATTCCATAATTATTTTGTCCCGTCCTTGCGCAATTTGGATTTGAAAATCCGTATCATCAACATCCCAAATTGCAGCAACCTGGCACCTGCTAAGGGCATCCACATGTCCCATAGATATACCACTACGATGCTGAATTTTATAATTATAATTTTCAAGTTCTAAGGCCCAGCGGGCAATCCGTGGATTAACTTGTTTCTTTTCTAATGTCATCGTCAGCGAGCTACAATCCGTAACTATTTTGAAGGGTATTCCTTCCAAATATACCCGGAATCGTCTCAAAGCATAAATTATAGCAAGCGTCTCTAGTTCAAAGCTATGATACCTAGATTCGGCAGCGGAAGTTGTCTTAGAAAAGTAAGACACCGGATGAAATTTTCTATCATCTTGCCTTTGAAGCAAGACAGCACCAAAACCAATTGAACTGGCATCACAATGCAGTTCTGTGTCCTTTATAGGACTATAAATAGCCAAAATCGGTGCTTCAATTAGTCTGCATTTTAACTCATTAAAAGCGTCCAAACATGGTTTGTCAAAATCATAGTCGGCATTTTTCTTTAATAAATTTTGCAACGGCTTTGCAATTCGGGAAAATGACGGCACAAATCGTCTGAAATAAGAGAACAACCCAATACAAGAATGCAATTGTTTCTGATTAGTCGGCACTCGATATTCTTTAATAGCGGCAATATGAGAATCACTTGGCGCAATACCTTGCGAAGAAACGGCGTATCCCAAATACTCTATTTCCGTATGACCGAACCGGCATTTCGAGAGATTTAGTTTAAGATTCCGTTGAGTTATACGTCTCAAAACGGTTCTTAGCAATAATTTGTGTTCCTCAAAGTCTGCTGTAGCAATCAATATATCGTCCATATAAGCAACTATTTTACCCGAATCAATTAAATCTCGGAAAATAACATTAATAAACCGCTGAAAAACGGCCGGAGCATTTTTCAACCCGAACGGCATTTTTAAATACTCCCACATGCCATTTGGAGTAACGAACGCAGTAAGAGGAATAGATTCCTCAGAAACCCTAACTTGATGGAATCCGCTTTTCAAATCTAGGAGCGTAAAATATTGTTTTCCTTCAAGATACTCTATACAATCTTCTATAAGCGGCAAAGGTTGATTATCCCTAATGGTTTTTTTATTGAGACCACGATAGTCCACACACATTCGAAGTTCTCCGTTCTTCTTTTTTACTAACACAATAGCAGACGCATACGGCGAGTTACTTTGTCTAATAATACCGTCTTTTTCCAACTGATTCACTATTGCCTGCACTTGAGTTCTTTCAAAGTAAGACAGTCGTCGGGGAGAACAGTGGAACGGAACATTATCAGTCAGATGAATCTTCATTTCATAATCTAACGGTTCTACTTCAATATCTTTCGGCAACACATAAGCATCTATAATTAAACTATTCAGTTCGGCACAGCACAATTTACCCAATTTATGATCAATATTCAAATCTAATTCGTCAGACACAACTTCAATATTAAATATATCCGGCATTTTATAGTACTCGTAATTAGTCTCAGTTGCCTCAACTTCCAATACCATTTCAAATCTTTCTGGTTTATTACCAACTAGCGAACACTTATTCCCGATGAGGCTATATCTATTAAGAGTTGTAAGAAGTTCATTTGGCAAAACAAATTTATTATTTCTATTTATAGCAACCAACTTTTCTTTAGAGTATCTAACCTTTACTCTTGTCAAATGGATACTAAAAGCATACAAAAAATTACGTCCAAAAATAATCGGTAGAGCCATACTTTCATCTGGGACAATATTAATTTTTATCGTCTTTATTTTATTATGAAATTTTGCTTTACATTTCATTTCTCCTAAAACATTTAATTTGTTTCCACCCACCCCGTAAAATGAGGATTTCGGAATTTTCAATCGTCGCAGCAACTTAACCGGGACATACGAAGACTTTATAAAACTAGTTGGGCTGCCCGTATCAAAAAGAGAAAGGAACTTCATGAATTCTACATCTTTTGCCAAATCAACTTCAAAAGCGACACTCACCCAATTTACAGCACCAACTACTTCGCTTAAACTTTCATCGTTATCAGACCCTACTTTCGAAACGGCAGCAACTTGTTGATTACGCTTCGGAACGGCAGCGGCAGACAGCATCTTCTTCGGGTTCGGGCACGTCCTGTGGTCATGTCCCATCTCCCAACATCGGAAACACGACCCATTTCGGCGCAAAGGGTGTGGACAGTATGGTTTAATATGCCCCGTCTGTGAGCAATTAAAGCATAGTACGGCATTTCTATTAACATTCGGCTTGGTTACAGCGGCAGGTTTCGTCGATACGGCATTAGAAATACATCCTGATGTACTCGTAGCACTTTCCATCAAATATTTCTGCTGATAGCGATTAACGAGTTGTTTCAGTTCGTCGATGGTACGAGCACCTAACAGCAGATTAACATTGGATATGTTACTACCCATCCCGTCTATGATGAAGTCAATGATCTCCGTTTCACCAATGTCGGATCGTTTGGCAATCGCCTGCATGTTTAGAATGTAGCAATGCAGCGACTCTTCTTGTTTTTTCCACTTCCTTAGGGCTAGCATTCTGTACACATCCTGGCGAGACACAGCTATGTCGAATTCTTTTAATAGTGCTGCCTTCAGTTCGCTATAATTAAGCGCCACCGTCGAGAGTAGGAACACTTTAGCAGTTCCTATTAGTGAACGTCTCAAGCTCAATAATTTAAACCTTTCATCGGCATTTACCGTCTGCATAATTTCTTCAAAATCACGGAAAAAATGTTTTACCGAATGGCTTACGTCATCGCCATCAAATTTTGGAATGGCGTGCTCAATTTCGCCAAATTCCGATCGTCGTTCGGCAGGAGGGGCGGCATCATTCTCCAACTCTTTAATCTGCTTCCGCAGCTTCAGCACTTCGAGACGCTTACGTAGCTCGCTTAATTCCTCATCCAACGCGGCACTTCTCAGTTCCTCGGCATCGTCGGCTTCGGTATCAACGTCATCGGCAACGTCATCGGCATCGGCATCGGCATCGGCATCTTCCTCGCTTGCCGCAGATAAATTGTTGCTTTTGTTGACTTCACTGTGGTGCAGTCTCTTTAACTGGGCCGTGGTAGCTGTTTCGGGGAATTCTACGCCAGCTTCCCTGAGCGCTTCTACCAACTGCTGTTTTGACAAGACACGCGGCATTTTAACACGTTTAATGTAATTATTATCAGAATTTTTAATTAAATTTTATTTTATTTCACAGGCCAGTGATATTCTGACCCCACATCTGAGTTTTAAACACGTTTTTATTTATTAATTTAGAGGATTACACTCGATTAAAATCTTTATTAATAACTATCAACTTATCCAAGAAAACGACGGCGTCCAACAACTATTTAAATTCCCAACAGCTGTCATCCCACCTTCGTCGTTAAGTTGGGTGCAGCTGTTGTCGTCGAAATGGGTGCGTCTGACAAGTAGTCGTCAATGGGTGCGTCTGGCAAACACCTTCATACGTTGAAAGCACAGATGGCGCTTTTACATAAGTTTACAAGTAAAAATAAATGAAGTTTAAAATTACAAGAATTTGGCTTAATTGGCTTTTGACATTTGCTGATCGTGTTTGTTCTGTTGTAAGCACATCAGCTACCTACTTAAGCCCCAGTTACATTTAAATTCTTAAGTGTTGTTTTGGGAACTGATAAAATATTGAGGAACTCTTTTAACCTTAGCTCAGTAACTTTATATTCGCTATTTTTCTTTTTTTCTTCTTTTGGAAAGAGCAAGGCTAGATTATAATCGCACACTTTTAAAAATAACAATACCTCTATCTTCCATTTCCACCCTAAAATCTGCCCTCCACCGTTTGACAGCTTCCCGAAAGAGTTAGCCCTACTGCTTTCTGCCCCATTTCATTTACTCAATGTCAGAAATCCAACAACTGTCATAGTGCCATCTCGCTCAAACTACCGAACTCAAAGCGGTAAACAACAATCAACCAGAATAGAGTGCATCTTTTTTTGCGGTAGAAAGACGACTCAAAGAAGAAAAGTGAACACGATTTTTTTTCCAGTCTTCAATAAATTTTAATGGGTGTAGGTCGTCGATGTCCCATATAAGTTCTTAAAACTCGATTTTTCACTTTAATTGGAATTTTTTTTGTCAAATTTTTTCCACTTATAATAAAGTAAATTATTAACAATATCCAAAGTGCACAGTTAAGAAACGAACTTAATGCAGACGGCAATCAATCGAAAGTAAGACAAACAAAATTTCCTTGTGGAAACATCAATTTCTCGTGTTGGTCCGTGGTGAAAATTTTCTTATTTTGCTGGTAAATTTTCTCGGTGAAAATCAAAGTGAAAAAAAAGGCGAAAATTGTGATTTTCTCTTCCTGTTTTAACTAATTGGTGATTAGAGAAGAAGAAGGTTCAACTTTGAGTTGCTATTTGACGGCGGTTGGTGGGGTAAAGTGACGAGCACACTCTCATCCCAGACATGTCTGCTATAGCTCTATAATGTACATATATATTTTCATTTTCACCCAGAAGAACACTGTAGAGGGAAAATATACATATGTCATTATTCGTTCTATGAATTCAGTTCCCCCGAAATGTGGATGGAGATGTGCCTGCCTGGTTAGCCCCTTCTTAGCTGCCAATGTTCAACGCACATAAAAAAAACTGCTATGGGAGGGACGGGAGCAGTTTCTTTTCTTTTTTTCAGCTAAACTATGAAGTAATGGAGATGGCATGCACGAAACTAGATTCTCAGCTCTCATTGTGATCAATGTTTAAACTCGCATGCTGTCCATATAGTCTGCAATTCATCGACCTATTTTACGGGAGATTATAGCCTTTGACTTCATTTCATAAACACTGTATGCAATGCACCGAAGGCGGTTTGTGTTTATTTTTGAATAGATGCGAGTACATGCCTAGAGTGTTGTTTTCTTGTTTGTTTTTTGTGAAGCTCCTCAACAAAAAGCAAAAAGATAGATGTTTCTATTCGAAATTGGAAGCACTTTGGGAACAAGAACTTGAGAGGAAACTCGAGGAAGATGATCGCTTGCACAGTGCAAAGTGGTGGACCTATGAATGCATTTCATGGTAGAGTTGGCACCAATGTGCTTCTGAGTCGCAATAGATAGTCGGCCGTGTTGTTCTGGTCACTTATTCAAATTGCTTTCGTTTAAATGTAATTTTATACCGATCTGGTCTAGGTGGTTGGATTTGAAGGGAGTTAAACGATGTCATGTGGAACAAGTTTGTTAGGTAACGTCGTCGGTGGGAGGGTGGTGCATATAAGGCTATTTTAAAATAGTAAATTATTTGCATACCATGTCTTCTATGGGAACGAGCGATGCGTGGATACAGAGGACAGATTCGGGACAAAAGTTGGCAAGTTTTTGTTTGGATAAATTATGTCAAATATAGGTATAAGCTTATCTTAGCTGTTCTTCCATTTTGGCATTAGTTTTCTTTTTATCTTGTCTTTTAAATGGATTAGGAAAAGACGTGAAACCGTAAGCATTGCCAGTGCGGCGTCGAGTTTTGTGCGACTGTGTGCGACCGATTAATTGTAACTTTCTTTCTCCAATGCGATGGCTTTAGGTTCTCTTTTGCTGGTCTAAATCTATCGGTTTGACGTTTGACATACAATTATCTCCGAAGTAGTGCGTCTTGCAAGAAGAATGATAATGATATTGGGACTGTTGCTGTTGGAAGGTCGACCCGTCGGCGTTTACTAAATTGTACTTCATTTAAACTGCGAGTAGTTCTCTGAATATTAACGGATGAACTGCATTGCATTACGGTACCAACAAAAAACGAATCAATTATAGTAGGTTTATTTGTTCTTTTACTTTTGGAGTAAGAATGGAAAGAAGTGTCAAAATGGCAGTGGTGGGGATAAATTCTCTCAGAGAAAAACTTGCGAAAAAGTTAGGGAACGCTTTTGTAGTAAACTTTAAACTATAAAAAAGACACATAATTAAAAAATTAAAAAAAGGGGTGGAGGAAAAGTAGGAAGAGTTCGTACTGATTGAACTACAAGCATTCGATAAGAGGAAAAAGCGACAGTTCACTCAAAATTACGTGGAGGAGATTATCCCTTTTTACAGCAACGAAGAATTTTTGTCGAGGAATTTTGTCGCTACTTTCGAAAAGAATCTTAAGGAGAACATTTTATTTTGCCGCCTGTTCATACCATTTTAATAGATATGCAAGAAATTAAAACAAAAGAACGCATATGCCAAATAGGACTTTATGCTGATTCGTTGAATTTTTGAATTCTTTGGATATTCCGGGCTTACCTCTACACAATTTGAAATTGAAAGTCAGCTCAGTTATAATTTTGTTGCGCAAGCTCAATTTTTTTTTTTTTTTTTTTTTTATATTATACTTCTCCCGGGAAAGGCGAACCTATAACGCTTCAACAGCGCCCCGAGATGCCTGCAGATGTATGTTTGCTCTGCACTTAAATTGCTGCAAATTGTAGTCTTCTGGAAATATATCCCCAGGAAGCGAGTTCCAAAGTTTGCCTGTCCTGTAACAGAAGGAGTTTTGGAAAGTTGATGTCCTCGCGGTTGTCAAGTGTACTGTATGGTCATGAGCATTAGCAGCCTGTCTTGTTGGGCGCCCAAAAGTTGCATTTCGAGGGATAATGTCTTTGAGTTCCTCAGAACATCTACCGTGGAAGTACCTATAGAACAAGCATAGGTCAGCGACTTGTCTTCTGTGCACCAACGGTTGTAGATTCGATGTGAGTGTAGGCGTGTAGGGTCTCCAATGAGTCGAACTGCTCGTCTCTGTATGCTATCAAGCAGGTTAAGTGACTGTTTTGGGGCCGAGCTCCATATATGGGAACAATATTCCAAGCCTGGTCTAACCTGTGCCTTGCAGTGTTTGCCAAAGTGTTGGAATGGCGTTGCAGAGCTGTGGCCGAGTCAAGGTTAGGGGATGAGCAGTGTGACTTTCCTCCGGGCAGAAGCACAACCGACCAATTGTTCACTCTCAGAATGATACTTGAGAAGGCCTGGGAGTATGCTACACCTGTCTACACATGTTTTGTAGACTTGGAAAAGGCATACGACCGAGTCCTTCGAGGTAAGCTCCGGAGTGTGCTGCAGAAGTATGGAATTGAGGGTTCACTTCTCAGAGCGATTCAATCTTTTTACAGAAACTGTACAAGCTGCGTTAGGGTAAACGGCGTTAAATTAATACCTTTCACCGTGGGCGTTGGACTTCGTCAGGGGTGTGTTTTGTCTCCTCTCCTTTTGATTACCTATATGGACTGGATGTTACAGCGCAGTCTTGACGAAGAACGATTTCAATTGGGAGACCTAAGAAAAAGTAATTTGCTCTTCGCTGATGATTTGGTCATTCTTGGGGCCTCCCAGACGGAACTTCAGCGCGCAATCGATAGGTTTGTAGCCGTATGTGTTGAAGCTGGGATGAAGGTGAATGTGAACAAATCTGAGGTAATGGTGGTCTCCAGAAGGCCTGTTCAATCCACTCTACATGTTAGTGGAGTCCCATTGAAGCAGGTGGAGAAGTTTAAGTATCTCGGGGTCTTATTCACGAGTGATGGAGGGAGCAATGCTGAGTTTTCCTGTAGAATTGGTCAGGCTGGATTAATTCTAAGACAGCTAGGCCATTCTGTTATTAAGAGGACCGAACTTGGTGTCAAAGCTAAGTTGTCGGTCTTTAATTCGGTGTTCGTTCCTACTCTAACCTATGGTCATGAAATTTGGGTAATGACCGAAAGAATAAGATCGCGAATACAAGCTGCCAAAATAAGATTCCTTCGTTGTATTGCTGGTGTGACTCGCAGAGATCTTATAAGGAACACCAGAATACGTGAGAAACTGATTGTCGAGCAGCTACTTCTCCGGACGGAGCGGTCCATACTTCGTTCGTTTGGTCACGTTAAACGCATGCTTCCAACTCGGATCCCAAGACGTGCTATGGAATCCGTGCCATCAGGTATGCGTCCCCTAGGAAGACCCAGGATGAGATGGTTAGATCAAGTCCGAAATCTCTCCTCGGCCGGTATGGGGATTGCCCCTGATGATCTAGAGTTACTGGCGGAAGATCGGGAGCTATGGAGGGTCCACTAAGGCATCCTATACCAGCGACCCTATTAATGGAAGAGCGGTCATTGAAAATGAATGAATGAATGAATGAAGCTCAATGCACCGAAGTTTTGTAAAGGACCGCATTTGATTTGATGGTGAAGGATCTGAAATTAAATGTCACGAAAGCGACGTTTTTGAGGGGAAAATTCGAAGGCAACATTCTCATTCCGCGGATCCTGCTTATTTATAACGATTTGCAGTTCGTATTAAAGTGTCTTGAATTACCCGTGAGTATCGCTTTCACTATTTGTTGCAAGAATAATCGCTGGATATTTGTGCATTTGTGGCATCAATCTACAATTCCCATGTTTCTCACATGGAAAATTTTGTGAAAAAGCATAAGGTTGTCCGACATAATGTGTGTAAGCATAAACAATTTTTTTTTCAGTTAAAAAATCGTATAAAATGGGTTTAAAGGCCCAAAAACGGACTTAGGATTCTAAAAACCATCCTATGTAATACCGCTACTCAAGACAAATCGATTGATGTATATATTGTTGAGGTATCGTTACGTACCTGCTCCCTTATCGTGGACAAACAGGAAAATGTGTTCTCTTTTACAGATGAAAAGAAGAGAAGCAAAGAGAAGAGATAAAGCTCACTATTTTGGAAAATAAGAGCACAGTTAAATAAATATTTAAAATAAACTCATAGTTTAAATCTTCTTTTTTTTTATCTAAATCACTTTTCACGTTCCATTGGGCAGACAGATCAATCTTTTTTTCGATCCGGATCACTTTTTGCAGATCTCGATATTTATTTTCAGATTTCCACATACCAATATACTTTGTACAATTGTTTTACGTCAGTTTAAGAAGTTTGCTTTCGAGACTAATGCGCAAAGTTTCGTGAAAACCAAAATAACAAAATACATAAATAGCTATGGATATGATTTCGGAGGAATTATTATCTTCATTGTCTCCCTCGTCATCTGAAGACTATAAATCACCAAAAATACTCCTTTCGTTTCTACAAAAGGGGAAATATTTTTCAATTAGTGTAGCGCCCACTCCGTCCTGAATATCGTCGGCAGATATGGTGATTTTATTCTACAAAAACTCTTGGCTAAGGGAGTGTCCAAAGGCACCACTTAATTAACTGCCGAAATCAATAAGTGGTTAGTTTGACGCGTTGCCTTTGCTATAACAGTTAATATCGTACATCATACTATCTACATTTGCGCCTGTAAAACGTAACAAATTCTTTTAGTTATTTCATTGTTGTACCAAGTTTCAAGTTCATAAGTGATGCAATTAATTTGTTATTGTGTCTGCATGAATCGTTTATAATCAACACCCTAATTTAGAGGGTCATATGATTTGAACCCATTCTGTCCCCTCTATGGAAACGCTTTCGAAAGATGTTTGATTGATTTTATTGTTCTACGATTGCAACAGATCTGTTGTGTGTGTACCTGTAACCTAACATGAGTTTTTTTTTGTTTAGGTTACGTTCGTGTAATAACCATTTCCGCGATATATACAGACTGATACATCGACACATTTTCAATGTAAAACAATTCTTTCTGCTTTCAGAAAACGCTACTCCACTTAAGACTGATTGGGAGCAACTCTAATCATGTCGTCCATATGTGAACCTCCATCATAACCTAAGAGGAAAGAAGAAAACGAAATACTCGGGCGCTATCCACCAACCACCAGCATTACTGCAAAATGATGCAAATGGAACATCATTCCTCGGGCAATCACCATGCACGCCCACTTAGCTTGGCTGGGCCAGAACGTGAACCCGTCAACTTTCTGGTGAACTTGGTAGGAGCTCCGCCCGAAGTCGAACAACTAGTTGAGCATATCAAACTGGTGGCTGAACAATTTCTATATCACTGGAAGACCTTTCCAATTGGTAAGTGACATACGCACTCATTGAATGATTAAGATTAATAATCTTCACGCCGTGTTCGCAGCTCTTCCCCAACCTCTGGCGGCAACATCATACACACAAACAGCTGGCAACCAAACGGGTAACCGAAAGAATCGTCCAATTAACTTGCGTGATTTGTTTATATCGCCGCCATTCGATGAGTTGGATGCAGTCGCATCAGATGGGTCCGGCGAGCCGAGGCGTCTAACCAACACCCAGCTGAAAGCGTTGCGAGAGCGAGGGTGAGTGTTGAATTTCCTTGATTACTTTTGGTTGTATTTTCTCTCTCTCTCTCTTGGTTTGTGTATACATTTGGTTGCCTTTTGATTTTGGTTTTATGGTGATCATGAAATGTTATAATTTTTATTTTAATTTTTTTGCAAACAATGCGGATATGTTAATCAAGCCGTTGTTCTTCTTATTTTCTTCAATTATCTTGTATTCTTGTGTTCTTTTGGTCTACACTCAGAGGCACAGTTAAGTTGCTTTGACAGAGTTGCAATTAATTTATTTGGGTTTCTTCTTTCATTATTTATTGGAGCGACAAGAGAATTGTGCTCAATTGTTTACACATGAAAACGAACGTCAGTCATGGTCATTGCTTTCAGTTGAGATTGCTTGAGGATTCCCGAAGTATTGTACACAATAACCTTGATGATTGCTTAGGGAGTGTGGACACTTGTTTTGTTTTTCACTTTTAGTATGTCGTAAAACTTCCTTTGTCATTTTAAATACTGGTTGCATTTAATAATTATAAACGAGTAGCTGTGTTTATGACTTGAAAGACGCATTGTCTGGCGAGGGACTGACTGTTATCAAATACTGGCAGATTCGGTAGGTACGTTGTTCTTATATTGAACATAAACTTTTGTTAATTGAACGGAGCTCCCTGAACCATTAGGCTCTGATTTGAAGCACTGTTTAGACTTTAATTGAAATATAGTCGAACGTTGTGTCAACTATACAATACATCCACAAGTGTGGATCGATGCGTGAAAAGGGTGTGTAATCATCTTTGATACCAGTAGACGTTACACCTACTATGCACGATTCGCTTAATATATTTATCCGCTGCAACGTGTATACATGCCAAAGCAACCATTCTCCTTCTACCAGACTCCAACGCTGGGCTACCATAAGGTATTACTTTGCGGGGCTGTTAAGCAACTTATGCTTTATCATCTGCATCTTTCACTTCGATCTTTTCGAGTCTTCTCGACTCAATATAAAAATGCACACCTGCAACCAGTTGTCCTTCTTTGAAATATGCCTCATTAGAAGCTGCGACATGGAAGGGTTTCCTCTGCGATGTTCCCATACTGGAATAGTGGAACATTGAGTGCTTCACGATTTCTTTTCGACACTTATTTCCCAAGGGCGAGCTTTTGGGGGTAGCGATTATTCAGCCACCAAAACTGGACAGGAATTGCGTGTAATTGTAGTAATATTGAGTAGTATCGACAAAATCTGTACTGTAGTATTTCAATATGTCAAGTATCCTATTATGAACTCTACACATTCTGATAAAAGAAGTCTTATCTTGGCTGAAAGATATCTGCTAAGGATATCCGTCTCTTCTTGGATAGTCAAGCTGCTATTTAGTTCCTGGAATCAGTCTCTAGAAATTCCATAACATTACCAGACTGTCGTTCGTCGATCAGAGAGATGGCGGAGCAACTCAATATTCACCATAGGAATAGGGACATCCCGGGTAACTGCAAGACTGATGTACTCGCCCAACGGTACTCGACCGTTCTAGATATTTGGTCTCGCTCCATAGGAAGCATATCAGCTTCCTAACAGGTCTCATCACAGGACACTGTCTCATAGGCCTGCAGGCAACAAAGCTTGGCGTATTTTCAAACGATTTTTGCATAAGCTGTTTCTACAAGGAGGAGGAAGAAACTATTCTCCATCTGCTCTGTACTTGTCCGGTTCTCTCACAAAGACGAAAACTCCATTTGGGAGCGTTCTACCATAATGATCGATCGGAATGATCTAAAAAACACAGACGTTCGAAGTCTCCCACGCTTCAGCAGAAGCTCCAAACGAGTTCAACGAGTAGCCGACAGCCTCTAACCCAATATAACCTAGTTAAATTCCCGGTGCATTCGCTTTGTGAAAACCCTGAACGTGCCAATCTATCATGCTACAGATGTTGGCCTTTCTTCTGCTTTCATTACCTTCCTATAGCGATAATCCCTTGTTGAGTATTTTAACCAACTGATATCTGGATTTTACAATAGGGGAAGGGAACCGCCTTTGACTTTATGGCGTTCTACTAACATGCAGTGCGATTTCTCCCCGTTTCTAAATTAGCAATTGAGTCGACTTATGAAACACATTCAATCTCATCATCTCAAGTTATTCATAATCCTCTTTGGCAACATCGTAAAGGTGTATTGTGTGCAATGCTCTCTCCTACAACAAAACCCTCAAGCGCTCCACGTCCGCACTCCTCAAGTCCTCACACACAAAATTTGCGCTTTTTGTCGTAGGTACAGTTTTACGTTTGCTTTCTGTTCTCTCATTCACTCATTTCACCCATCCATCAAAATATAAACTTACAATCCAAATGAGTCTCTATTCAAACAAAACAAATTTGCATATGTGTTTAAAACAAAAAAACAACAAATATTTCTGTAAAGCTTGCAAAAGGATAAATACGGAAAACCGAAGAAATTAACTTTGGAACAATTGGAAACAATTCGAAATAATGGGTAAATAGTAAAAAAAAAACTAAAACATGGAACAGCGCGCCCTACTTATATAGCGAAGGCGTCGTGAACTATGAGAATGAATTTAAAAAAAAAAAGAAAAAAGAATTGCCATTATTTTTAGTTATCGTGTTAGTTGTTTCTTTATGTTTTGTTAACTCTTCTGTTCTGTTCCTCTTGCCTTGATTTGTCAATGTTCGAAATTATATTGAATTTTTTTAAACTCTATACTTCACACTCACTTTTCCTAAAGTTATCTTGCTGAAACACACTGTTGAAAAATGTTTGACCCGTTTCTGTTTTTATTTTGTTGGTGTGATTTTTGGTTTCTGGTTCTTATCTACCCCCCGTCCTTGTAAGCGGTAGTCCGTCTATAAAATTGCATGACTATTTAAACAGCGGCGCGTACGCTTAGTGATAAATATGATTTTCCAGATATTCTAGGCTTACGGTAATCCCAATGGCAACATACCAAAGTGCTCCCTATAAACAAACAACACGATAAGGCGATGTCGTTTTGTTAATTGATGATTAGGGGGGAGATTATTTGGTGTTTATGTTACGGTACGCTTAAGAGGCAGATGCAGTTTTCAAGTTCATTTACTAATCCTTTTGATAAAAGTTTTTGTTATCAGTGTATACCATCCTTAAGTGTTTTTTTTTCTTTTTGTGTACGGCTTAGGATTAAGAGCTCCTTGCATTCAGTAAGGAACTTGTGCTATAGTTAGTAGGCAAAGTCTGAACGTCGGTTTTTACACAAGGTCAAACAAAAACTATTGCAAATCTGAATTTATCTTCTATATTTAACTAGCTAACCCGGCGAACTTTGTTTCGCCCATATTCGTTAATGTAAAGGTCATACATTTATTTGACTTTAGGGGAAACATGGGAATTCACGATTGATTCCACAAAATTCCAGCGATTGTCCTTGAGACTTATTAATTGTCATAGCGAAACAGGAAATTGATATGCTTAAGTACGAATGGATCCCAAGGAAGGACATAGGTTTTTTGATTGGTCACGAAAACAAAACTTTAAGGTTATCGTATAGGGGAACGGCAAATAAACAGAATAAAAAAAGGGGAGTGTCACTTCCAATACAACAAAAAATATTAAAACATTTTGAATTTATATAATTGATTGATTTCGGTGGTTCCCAATCTCATTTGATCATGGCGCCATGCCAGTGAGAAGTTCAAACCTTTCACGTCGGAATCGTAATGCACGACGTATGGGCTGTTCGTTAAAATGAAAATCCAGATGAAGGCTCAGATCGGAAAGTAATCGTACACAATGTAGTGACTATGTCGCAACTTATGTGGTATTCGATAGTGTAGAATAATTTTTTTCCAATTTCAGACCACTTTTGCGAGTCTGGATTGTTTCTCAGATTTGCTTCAGATTTACCAACACAAGTGCGTTTGAGTTTGACAACTACTGGCATTGTATATAGAGACTATAGTACTATCATCAACACGAAAAAATTTTTGACCGCTTCCGACACCAGATAGCGTTGTTGTCGGCTAAGTTTCTTGTCGAACCAAAATATGCGAGGAAAAATCACATTTGTTTTTGTAATTTAACCAAACAGTTGGCGGTGGTGGCTGATGACGATGGGTAGGTAGCAAAAAAAGGGACAAAAAACTGCATTTGGGATTCTTTTCTGTGTTACTCACACAATGAGGTTTTCGTGAATGTGTATCTAGTTTCTGTGAAAAAGAAACGATGACAAATTTCTGATTTGGAATTTCGGTCGTATGAGAGGCAAATGGTATTTGCACTTATGAAAGAAAATGATTCTGTTTGCGTTCGTTTTTATGATGAGATGACGGTTGATCTTTTATTTTGATTTGAAAATTCGTTCTGTCGATATTTGAACGCAAATGGAATTTATTGCAATTAATGTTTTTGTCGTACTTCTGTTAGTTATGAACTCATGTCCAACAATTTAATGATAGGTATTATTTGAAATAATATCTACAATTAATGAACTCCAATTGTGGATGTGAATTTCACTTTCCAAATATGGGAAAGGAGATAAAATTAATGACCTTGATCTACAGGTGGCTTTGGCTTTTTTTTTTAATTTTCGTAATGGGTAATAATTCTTGTCTCGTTTTTTTTTTTTAAATTTTGTAATATAACACACGAAGAAAATAGCTAGGTAGGCAATATATTATTTATTTAAATGATTAGGAAAGTATGTATTGTAAAATTTTTGTCAGTTACACGGTAACATTATTAATGAAATCGAGCGCAAGAAAGATTTGCTATGACAAATACAAGCAAATTTCTTCGTGCACACGAAAACGTTTGAACGTTTTGCCTTACAGAATCTGACCCCAGGTTTTTATGCATTCCAATTATTACCGAATCATTGAATTATTCGAAAAATAAGACAGACTGTCAATGTCAAGCGATTTTATAACTTTTCATTGAATGTGGTTCGATGTCTATCTAAATTATGGAATTGCATAAAGAAAAACCTAAGTACGGGTCTCAATTATATTAATAATATACGGAGAAAAAATTACCGTAGGGTTGTAAATAAGATAAAGAATGATGCCTTTGTCCAAGTTAAAAAGAAAAACCTACAAAATGGTCTATTTTATTACCCTAAACTGAAAAAAAAAGCTAACCATCCTCTACCTGTATTGAAAATTATTATTTTGCTTCTGATAAATGAAAAAAAAAATAATAATAATAAAAATAGGGACGTTTCTATAGGAATAAGAATCCCACAAAACTAAACATAACTACCTACCTGTTTTTAACTATTAGCTTAGGTTTTTCTAAATTTCCAAATTTCGTAAAACCAAAATTTATGGAGAAATGCTTAGAAAAGAAGAGAATTTTAAGATTTTAAATTTATTGCCCCTTGTAAAAAGCATTCCAATGCACTAAAACACAAAACATTATTATGCGGATGGCCGATGATATTTATATAATATTCCATAAGAATAAGAAGTTCACTCCTCCGTTATAAAATATTATATGTATTTGTTAAATGGACCTTAGTGCAATGGGTAGCGCCAATATGATTTTTTCTTAAAGAATCAATCATAGGTTAGAGTTCGGGTAATGAATCAGTATTTCATGGCTTTATTAGTTTTCTGAAACGAGTCTTAGTTAAATAAAAAAAAAGGATAAAAAATAGTTTGGGGAGAGAGATAAAAAACCCTAATTCCAATTTAACCAGTTTCAGAAATGAGGACCACCTGTTCATAATGAAAACTTCAACGTGGTATTTTTAAAATAAGTAGGTATGATGTATACTTTTTTACTAGATAATAAATGATAATATAGAGCAGCATCTATTCAAAAGTAACAGATGTGAATTTTTAAATAAATTTGCAATTTATTTCACAATTTTTCCCTACAAAATTCTACCCCCACAACAATTTAAACCCATCGAGTAAATCAGTCATATGCCCAAAGAAGATAGAAATCAAATTTTCAATTCATGTGTGCTCAACCAAGAATTGAAAGATCTCGCAAATCGTAATGCAGAAATTCTTCCACAGAAAAAGAAATGCACATCCAACTACACACAAAGTAGGTACCTGCTCATGTCATTCATAAAAGCAACAGACAACAAAAACAAACCTGAAAATATGAAATCGAACCAAAAAGGCAGAAAAAGAATACCTACATTACAAAACCCACCCCTCGCCCTCATCCATACTCTGAAGAAAGGGAAAGCATCATAAGTCATAACACAGCAGTGCAAATGCATACGCATTCATTTGGGTTTTTTTCCCTTTAAAAAATAGCAACCACCAGCGCTGACACCATTACAACTGCCACCATTGAGGTATCTGCGCCAACTGAACTCTGAACAACGAAATCTATGATCTTCACCCACTCAAATATTCGAGCTTCGGGTTTTGTGCGCTTGGAGCGCAATGATCTTCTCGTCGAAGTGATAGTACTATAGTCTCTATATACAATGGACTGGTGGAGTTTGTTTACGTTTTCGTAAAGTTTTTCTACTGCAAAGAAAGTCATTGCATCGGGTGAATCTATTTTTGTAAATTATTTTTGTATAAACATTTAGAAATCAATCGGACTAAAATTGCGTTTTAATATAAAATTCGACCAGTGAATGGAGAACGCTTTGAAAAGTGTCGACACATATTCGAATCGCACGAATATCAACACAAAAAAGAGCAAGTGGCGGTTTTATGTTCAAAAAACTGCATTTACACCATCACGCACGCGTATTTTTGCACGAGACTGGACAGAGAGCTCCATTTGTCCGTAGTCAATGTAAATAAAGGTGTATGAATGAGTTTACAAATTAGACCCATAATTATAGATACGTACAACGGAAATAAACACATAGTCCACCGAACCATATTCCTCCAATCACTTGAAAACATTTATATTTCTGATTTAAAACATGTGAAATGAAAGTGGTAATTAGTTAAAGTAGATTAAACCAACAATTCATCAATCATTTATACGAAATAAATAAACAATAATTGTCCGTTCATCACTTCCGGAAGCCATTTTGTTTTATAGGAAAGCGAAATTTCGTAAGCCATCGCTATCAAAATACCATGTAAACAAGATGGCCGACCAAAATACGTGTCACGATGTTTTGCGTTTTGCTGCCTTTTTGTTGCGTCATTTCAATTAAATTGGATGTACTTCCTCACTTGCTGTGAGGTTAACTAACTGCATTCGATTTCGTTCAAGTACAATTGGTTTTGCGTAATTTGCCACACAATTTGAAATTGAAAGTCGGCTCATAAATAATTTTGTTGCTCAATCTCAATGCACCAAAATTGTGTAACGGAACGCGTTTGATTGTGAAAAATCTCAAGTCAAATGTCCTTCAAGCGACGTTCTCATTTTGCGAATCCTGCTTATTCCGTACGATTTGACATTTGTATTTAAGCGCCTTATGTCGTTTTCCATTGGTTTCACTCGGGGATCGACTCAATCTGAAATCCAATGGAACAAGAAAACTGCTTCTGGTTGAATCCACAAAAGTATTGGTGAAATGCCAAAAAATAATCTACGGCAGCTGTCATCTGACTTGTATAAAATACATAAATTGCACTTGTGTGAGTGCTTCTTGAGTGGATTCTGACTTCAAAT
The DNA here is from genome assembly GCA_946477585.1 of Cheilosia urbana. Taxonomy (NCBI): domain Eukaryota; kingdom Metazoa; phylum Arthropoda; class Insecta; order Diptera; family Syrphidae; genus Cheilosia; species Cheilosia urbana. Next base: position 27,601,007 of record OX297853.1, read on the forward strand.
CCAGAAGCGAAATTCTCTCCTCAGAATCACCAGAAGAGTATTTTTTGTGCCAATGGAACGGTTTCAGAAGCGAATTTTTCGATTCCGGACTCTCCCGGACGCTTCTTTTTGCCCAATGGAAAACGACATTAAATTTTCCGTCTATCTCGCGTTCGATATGACAATTAATAAGTGGCAAGGAAAGTTTCTCATGTATGTGACAATGTGACTTGCTCACGTGTCGGCAATCATCCCGCTTTGTACGTGTACGCGCCCGAGAATAGAACGAAAAATGTACCATAAAGCTATTTAATGAAAAAGTGGAATGTTGGCCGACACGTCAATCGTTACGGTTCGATTGAAACACATCGACATTGTTAAACTTCCTTTTAACTTTTGAATAAAGAACTTGAATTGTCCGAATTACTTGAAGAAGCATATGCATGCTCGTTGCTCTTCGGGACAGCTAGTTGACGGTGCAGAGGGCGGAACACTCATACCGCAGCTTCCCTTTGGTTGATTTCGACATTCCCTACCTATAGTATTCAGTGAGGGCTAAGTGGCAATAAGGCGAAATAGCAGACGGGTTGAAATAACGGGCCCATGGCCATCCCCATGGAACCATTACAATTAAAACCTAAACCAATTTGCCCAAACGCTCAATTTCCGTATAGAATTTAAGTACGGTCTTAAATTTGTTTGAGAGATCAAACTCCTCTGAGTTTTTTTTTTTTAATTTTACCTGCCGAGGTGCTTTCTTCTACTCCGAGCAATTGTCTGTTATTCACAGAGAAAGTGGGGGATGTCCTCCGAGACATGTAGCACCTCACAGTACCTGCATGTATTCGTATTTTCTATACCTAGCCCCATGGCATGCTTCCTTAGAGAGTATCCCGATCGTTAATCGTAGCTTTCCATATTCTTTGCAATCGTCGAACCTGATGATACACCACACGTCAATCACTGCTTCGACGATGGCTTTCTGACGGTATTACCATTGATCTACGACAGCTGTTTCTGTTAAGTTGCGTTCGATAACCTTATTCTAACTCGGCTACGACAAGGTAGTGATCCAAACTAATGTTGGTCACTGCGAAAGTTCGGACATCAGAATACTGGAGTTGTGTCTTGCACGGATCCTTATGTGGTCACTTTAAACGAAGGTTTGTCAATCCGGACACAGCCATGTTCTTCTCCATACTAATATTGAGATGTGAATACATTTGTGCTTCCGGTCTTGTTGCACAGCACGCGCCGAACAGCTCATGGCAATGCAAAATTAAATACAATTTCCCAGTCGTTGAAAAGATAATGTGTAGGGCATTATTTCCAAATCGCGATGCACAACTCTATCCAATGCGGAACATGAGGATCTTCCAAGATCCGTAAACTAGCCTGAGCAATGATCTCGAAACAAGCATCACTCGTCTTCTAACCACTTTTTTAATGGAAAGCTAAGTCTGTGAAACTTCTAGTGTGTGCTGTACCTAGTGGGTACGACGTAGTCTCTGTCAACACGCGATAGGCAATCCTGCAAACAATGTTCCCCTCATTCTTAATTCTTTAAATATAACAAGGCTCCCACCGAATAGAGCGATGAAATCGAGGTAATGTTTGATACCATCGGTGCAAAACAACCTAAAATCTACTTGCCACCCCTTAAATAAACGTCTACGTATCCCCTCCCTTAAACAATTCGTTTAATTGTTGTTAAGTTTTAAGTTGTTTGTTCCTTTGTTCTCCTAAATTGTATCGACATTCGTGCATGCCAACAAAGTCCCACTTCAATTAATGTTCGCGCATTCCACAAACAAAAATTCTTTTCCATTAGCAAACGAATAAAATCGAATACTGTAAGTTTTACAGGAATGTAAGTGGCACGCGCCTGCAACCACCAATCAGAAAACAGAATAACCGCCCATTTATTATTTTTAAATTGCACGCAAAAGTTTTTTTTATCCCATAGTTGCATGTCAATTTGAAAACTATCCCCCATGCAATGAATCGCTTTTCTAAATGAGTATTCCCATATGTACAGTGAATTCGATGTGCCAAGCTTGAATTTCCCCGGACAAGTGCACAAATGGCGATTGTCGCAGATCCTGCAGAAGGGGACGTATCGTGCACACGATTCCTTCCTCAGCGACTTGGCATTGGCCGCTCGATTTGTGGTGGTAACGGCTCGAGGAAGGTTACTGTCGCATTTCTTTTCACTGGCTCATGCGGTTCGTGCGCTGTTTCATGGACTCATCAAGTTGCTGGACATGGCTGTTGGTGGGTATCAGAAGGACCAAATTGTGGCGATATGTTTTATAAGTAGTGCTTTGTAGGTGTTCCATCGCTGTTGGCACACGATTTGGACTACAAAATCAAAGAGGAACGATGTCGCTTCTTAGTTGCAGAGCTGGTTTGTAGGGTAAGCAATAGAGTTTTTCCCTTCGGTTCCCGGACTAATTTATTTCCTGTACTTTCAGCCGGAATTCGAGGACTGCCTGTACTCGCTTTGCTCGTTTGTACGTAAACAATTGCGACGTGCTTTCATGGAGAAGGTGGATGTGAGGAACTGTGAAGCCGCCCAACCAGTCCCCTATCTGTTTCTAACTCCAAAGGGACAAGAGATCGATTTGCGGCTCTTCTCACGTGATATCATGCGCAAGGCGTTGCCCATTCTCATCGGGATCTTGGAGCGCGAGACACGTGGTTGGTTTCTGCACTTTCGAGAACGTCTGATCGCTGAACTGCGCGAAAAGAAGCTCACCGACAAGGAGATCGAAGAGGTTTGTAGGGAAAATTCTGTGATTCAGTGCACCGTGTTATGTAGTGTCATTTTAGGAGGTTAACGATGCCGTAATGAAGGAGTACCTGCAACGTGTCTACACATCGATCCTTTCGAACACACAACTTGCCGAATTCGGCGATGGAATACCTCGTTTGCTGGTCCAACAAGCCCAGTCTGTCGTGATCATGCATAAAGCTGTGGATAAAGTTCAAAAGGAGCTGAAACGCTCCCGAGAAGACCATCAAAAGTGTTTAACCAATGACCATTCGGTTCTGTCGCGGATAGCCCCCTGGCTGCGGTCCAAACTTCGGGCAGCTGAAGCGACAAAGTTGAATAAAACTACCTGGGCCGCTCACGAGGAGGCGTTGCGTATGTGCAGCAAGCATGATCTCAGTCAGACATCGTACTTCCTCAGCCGCGACATGGCCTTCATGAAGGAACGCGAGCCAGTGCTGCTGAAGGAACTGAAGAATGCCAAGACGCCAACGCGAACTTTCCATTGGACTGTGCGCATTTGGTCGTCCAATTCGTGGATCATTCGCCGCCAATTCCAGGGACAATCTGAAGTCATACCCACGGTCATTAGCCAGCAGGCCACGTCGATAGTGACGCCCCGATCTGATCCCAGCCAGCCGGTGTTTATGGTCGAGAAGGAGATAACGCGCACCACAAGCACGCGTTGGCCATTCTGGCGGGTAGTAAATTTAGTGCAAAGGTCATGGACTTGGACGTGGAATGTGATATTTTTCTTGGGCATCTTTGTGCCGTGGTTTAGCCCGCTGGGCCTACGGGCATTGTTTTGCGTGGAGCCGTTCATGGCCGATTTGGAACTGTCCCAAATCAATGGAACGCTCTTTCCGCGAAAGACCAGCATGACGCAGACGCTGGCGTCGCGGCTGATCGAACTGTGGCGTCATATATCCAAGTCGAGGACGCACTTTGAAACCGAACCAGATACAGGTGAGGTGTCTATCTAATGCAGTTGATAGCAGTTGTCTAATGGTTTTCTCTTCTGTAGGCTTCATTGGCAAAGGTTTCACGAGAAACATGAACCGAGTATGGAACTACTTCGTCAAGGGATTCCTCGGAACGCTGACAATTATTTTAGTGTTTCCATTGGTCTCGCTAACGGCCAGTATATTGAGTGTGTTGCTGGCGTTGACTGCGCCTCTTTGGGTGCCGATGTTAACGGCGGCAGTGCACGTATTCATGGTCTTGATTTACGACCTGGATTGTCCAGATTTCTCACGCAATAGGTATTGCATTCTGTTAGAGGCTGTCATTTGGAACTTATTTATTCAGGGCTGTATTCAGCCCATTGCTGCCGTGTTTGTGTCGATGATTCTGTGTCCATTGGCCTCGGTTCTTGTCTTAGTTGGTAAGTGTCGAGTTTGTTTTACTGTTACTTGTGTGGATAGTAAGACGGCTATTTGCAGTGGGAGCTGCTCGGTATTCGCTGAGGCTCTTGTGGGACTCGTTGACATTCCATCTATTCATCAAGAAGTGTGGACGCGTGCCAGCTTCTGACAGTTTGGCCGTTCGCCGCATTGCTGGTCCGGGCTTGGCCTTGGATTACTACTTCATCATTATCCCAGAGCAAGCTTTAGCCGCCTTCGAAGCGAAGATGGAGTTGGACGAGCTGCAGGCTTACCAACATTCAATGGAACGTGTCATCCTGCAGCCACAGAAGGACTACAGTCAATTTGTGGAGGCTTGTTTTGGTCCATTTTCGGCGCAATTGGCCAAGAATGGACCTTATTTGCGATTGGATCGTGAAGCACACGATTTGATGGGTTCGCTGCATGAGAAGCTCGAGAAGCGACGATGGGAACTGCAAACGGGTCTGGTGACTGCGATCAAAACGAGAATCAAGCTAAATACATTGGAACTGAAGGTATGAATGATGCCACACTGATTGGTCGGAAGATTTTGAAATTTTCCTTCTAGATTGCCATCCAATTAGCCGCCCATATGCTAGAGAAGTACTATCCCGGCCACGTGATAGCCAGGCTATCCATCGGAGAAGACGAGTTCTGGGATAATAAGGTAAGAACTGGTTTGGCATTTGATACTGTTTAACTGACAAACGCTCTTCCAGGGTCTCTCGCCAAATGACTGGCCCGGACTTGCCGGTCTGATGTACACAGAAATATTTAGTCTGGATTTCCTAACACCCCTCTCCGAAACGGATACATATTTCAAGCTGGAGCCGCATTCGCAGCTGGATCTGACACGATACACACAAATGGTACAAAATGCGACCGATGTAATCGGTTCGAATGGACCCGATTTGCTGGGCAATGTCTATGCCCCACGGGGTAATGTTCAAGTGCACTTGCCGTTCCTCGAAGTGACGGCATTCAATCCGAGATCGAAGATAACTCTTACGTTCAGAAAACCGCAACAAAGGTTTGTAACTTGGGCATTCTCTTCCACAGACGGATTTTCATTTATTTTCATATACAGAGACATGACAGTTGGTCTAACCACACCTCGTGTACGAGCATTACGCGCTTTACAATCCAAATCCGATGAACAACAGCAACCGAATAAGCCTTGGCGTCCGTGGAAGAGGAAAACCCAGGATAAAACGGCTTCTGATAAATTGCTGATTCCATTGCCCATTCCACATCCTGTACATATCGTTATAGCAATACACAATCGTGATTCGGAACAGCCCATACCTTTGGACTCGGAATTGTGTTGGGAAATATTGAAGGCAATCGAAGATTGTCATGGCGATATTATGGTAAGCGAGGGTATACTTATCTGTTTGGGTGGGTGAGGTCAGTTTTTATGTCTTTCAAGGCGGTACAATCTGTTGCACGGTATCGTGGCGGTGGCGGAGGTTCAAGCATTGATTCACTAGATTCCGACACCAGTATTGGAACGCGCGATTCGACAGCAGCGGCTGGTGGAACGGAAACACTGCCTTGCGGGAATAGAGAGGTGAGTTTAGAGTGTGTGAAACTACTTTTGAAGGCAGAAGACTGAGTCCCATTAAACAAAGGCACTACCCTACAAATGATTTTTGTAGAAGCTGCATAAACGATAAGGAGGGGGAGACTATTATTCACCTCCTATGCATGTGCCCAGTCCTTTCATCTTGCAGAAAACTACATTTCGGAGAACTCTTCTTTGATTATCTGGGCGAGCTCGCTAATGTAAGCATCAGTTGATTCTAACCTTAATTCGTAGCTCCTTTTGGTTCAACGGGTGGGTGTAATCTAACCTCCCAATGCGATCAATGCAACGTTAAAGCCTAGTTTTAACGACTGGTTCTCTTTATGCTAGGAGACATAAAAAAAAATCCCCAGCTTGTTGTTAAACAAAAATTAATCTCGGTTTTTGAAATATCAAGTAACATTCAACCACTAGACAGGCTTATTTCGTAAATCGATACCATATATCTACTCAGATGTTTCATCTCAATAAATAGATCTACAGAGGAGACATTAGTTGTCATTCTAAACATAAAGGCTATTGAAACAATAGTTACGATTTTTGGAAGCTGGACAACTCAGAAAATATAGACCTGTCCATATTTTCGAATCATTGTAGTGCGGAATTGGGAAATCTATCATCTATCAAAGATCAACAAAAGACAATGGGCCATATTCATAGTTATACTATAAACCTGGGTCTAACTAAACTTGAATTCAAAGTTAACCCACAGGTAAAACACAACTGCTGTTCATACTTCAGCCGTATTTATTAGATTCCCTTACGACGCACACTGGTAAAATTGCCCGATCTAGGTGGACATTTGGTGAAAATTTCATCTCAACAGATTCACACTACGGCAGATCCTGAAAAAAACCCAAGAATACCAGATCGATACTCACCATCTTTTTGTCGATTTTAAGGCCGCATATGACAGCGTTTATAGAGACGAGCTATACAGAGCCATGTCTAGTTTTGGCATCCCTGCCAAACTTGTCAGATTGTGCAGAATGACGATGGAGAACGCTCGCTGCTCCGTAAAGGTCGGAAACAATCTCACCGAGACCTTTGATGTCAAAAAAGGATTTAGACAAGGTGATGCGCTGTCATGTGACTTCTTCAACATCATTCTTGAGAAGATTGTGCGAAACTCACAAGCCAACACCAGAGGCACAATTTTCTATAAGTCTGTGCAACTGCTTGCATACGCTGATGCTGTCAACAAGAAGGGACACACGACATCGACGAATCGGGCAGAACGTCACGATAGACAGCTATAACTTTGAGGTAGTTAGGGACTTTGTTTACCTCGGCTCCGCTATAAACTCTGATAACGACATCACATCAGAAATCAAACGAAGAATCACACTTGCCAACCGCTGTTTCTTTGGCCTAAGACGGCAACTGATAAGTAAGGCCTTGTCGAGAAATACTAAGGAAACTCTGTATAAGACCCTCATCATCCCAGTCCTGCTTTATGGTGCAGAAGCATGGGCGCTATCAAAGGCGGATGAAGATCTCCTTGGTCGTTTCGAACTCAAAATTCTTCGATTGATTTTTGGTCCCGTTTGCGTTGACGGGCTTTGGAGGAGAAGATTTAACAGCGAACTCTACGAGCTGTACAGCGACATCGACCTAGTCAGAAAAGTATGCATCAGTCGTCTAAGATGGCTGGGACATGTAGAGCGAATGGACACCAACGCTCCGGCCCGAAGAGTCTTCGATTCTAACCCGGAGGGACAACGCAGTAGAGGAAGACCTCGCCTTAGGTGGCGCGCGCAAGTGGAAGGGGACCTCAACCAACTTGGAGTGCGCAACTGGAGGCAGTTAGCCAAAGATCGCGCTAACTGGAGAGGCGTATTGGTTGAGGCCCAGGTCCACCCCGGACTGTAGCACCACCTAAGTAAGTAAGTAGATCGACGAAATGGACTTTGTAATGTTATTAGGAATGGTTGACAAGTAAAAAACTGCAACGGTAACCCTATTGGAAACAACAACACTTCTCCAAACATTCCAGTCTTTCCATCGCATCAGGTGGTTGTCTTATAAATAGTTCCCTTAAATTGTTTTATTTTAAAAATGTTGTACCGACCCACTTACTGGTTGAAGTTAACCAATTAATTCTTTCTGCAGGTTCTGAGTAGAGGTGAGTACAATACATTTAAGCAACTAACAGCTTGTAAAAAGTTTTAGATATACACGTTAGACTTAACAACCAATGTTGCTCAGATTAATCCTAAAAGGTAATATTTTGCGAACTGCAACTTTTTGTTCCCATCCAGTCCTACGTTGAGGAGGCAACCTAGAAATTAGAAGAGCTAAAAGAGAATCATGGAAAAAGTTCTGCCAAGATCTATCTGATACTCGAAGCAGTGCTCGTATACACAGAATTCTATCAAAACAGCACACTAAACAAATTGGACTGATGAAAAATCAGAATGGGACGTATATGGAAAACGGCATACAGACGCTAAAGCTCTTGGTCAAAACCCATTTCCCAAACTCCACCACGACACCAGATTCACCCAATCATATTCTTTATGTAAGAAACAACAGACCAACAAGATTGGACTGGAAAAGATCAAAATAAATCTTTCATGAAGACAAAATAAAATGGGCCATCAATTCATTTAGTCCATTTAAATCCCCTGGAAAAGATGGAATATTTCCAGCACTCCTCCAAAAAGGCAGCGCACAAATAACTCCGCTTCTCATAAACATATTTAGAGTAAGCTACGCATGGGGTTACATACCAAAAAGTTGGAGGGAGGTAACGGTTAAGTTTATACCGAAGGCAGGTCGTAGACCAAACGATCTTCCGAAATCTTACCGACCCAATAGCCTCACCTCCTTTTTCCTTAAAACGATGGAAAAAATTATTGATAGGCACATAAGGGATGGTCCACTTTACATAAATCCATTACATGAAAACCAATATGGCTATCAACCAGGTAAATCAACAACAATTGCTCTTCAGGAACTCACAACCAGAATTGAGAACTCACTCAAGAGCAAAGAGATTGCTGTGGGCTGCTTCCTTGACATCGAAGGAGCCTTTGACAACACTGAACATGCCCAAATAAACAGATGCATCCATAACACAGGCGTAGATAATACTACATGTAACTGGATAAAGAACATGCTTAACAGTAGAAACATAAACGCTACATTAGGCAATGACAGTATCAGAGTCACGGCTGCGAAAGGTTGCCCCCAGGGCGTTGTTCTATCCCCCCCTGCTATGGTCCATCGTAGTGAACGAACTGCTAAACTTACTCAGTAACAATGATTTCTATGTCCAAGGATATGCAGATGACATTGCGATCCTAATCAAAGGAAATTTCGAAGACACAATCTCGAAACTCCTGCAGAGTACACTTAACCTAGTTACTGACTGGTGCAAAAAAGTTGGTCTAACTGTAAACCCCAAAAAAAGCACCATAGTTGCTTTCACAAAAAGACGAAATAGAGAAAAGCTAAGAAAACCCACTCTACTTTGTGAAACAATAGAGTTCTCAAAAGAAGTCAAATACCTAGGTGTAACCCTGGACGAAAAACTCACTTGGAAGTCTCACCTCATGAAAACCATAGACAAAGCCAGGATCTCTCTGTGGACCAGCAGAAGTCTGATTGGTAAAAGCTGGGGTATAAACCCCAAAATCATGCTATGGCTTTACACAGCCATAACAAGACCAATTGTCACTTATGCAGCTCCAGTATAGTGGCAAAAAACTAAACAAAAGTCAACACAAGTCAGGCTCAATAAACTCCAAAGACTAGCTTGTGTATGCACTACGAGCGCAATGAGAACAACTCCCACTGCAGCGTTGGAAGCTATCCTAAATCTTCCGCCCCTCCATCTTCAGATACAGAAAGAAGCTATGACAAATGCCTTCACGCTCATATCTGAAAACATCGAAAACTCCAAGCTAATCCATCCAGACATCGTTATGGAACTGAGAAAAGATGAAATACTTGGAATTAGCATAATAGACAACTGTCTACCGAAATTCAACTTCAGCCGAAACTTCAAAGTTACATTCCCAAATCGACAGAACTGATGGGAACAGAATAAACCCACATTTGCCAAAGATTCTCATGTATGGTACACAGATGGATCGAAAACAGATGAAGGAGTTGGAGCTGGAGTATACGGGGTCGACACAAAAACGTTCATCCATAAAAGCATGGACAAATGCAACTCCGTATTCCAAGCAGAAATCTTTGCAATAGAACTATGTCTCAGAGAAAATCTAAAAAAATCCATAACAAACAAGAACAGTATATATGTTCTCTCTGATAGCAAAGCTGCACTACTGGCTATCAATAGCTATGAAATCACATCAAAGCTAGTATGACATTGCCTACAATTGATCACATCGCTAGCCAGCACAAACAGAGTACACCTCATTTGGGTGCCAGGACATAGCGGACATGTGGGCAATGAAATAGCAGACATACTAGCCAGGAAAGGATCAGCATCTACCTTTATGATGCCAAGACCATTTTGTGGATTACCCCTTAGCACCGCTAAATTCCACATTAAAACCTGGCTGAAAAACAAAGCAAATCATTACTGGACAAATACTGAAGGTAACAGACAAGCTAAAATGTTCATGCCAACTACTTCCCGTTCAAGAACAAAACAACTCCTAAACCTAACAAGGAGTCAGATTCGAACAGTCACAGGGTTCCTCACAGGGCACTGCCAAGTTAAAAAACACCTCATGACAATGGGAATAATACAAAACAACACTTGCAGACTATGCAACGAGGACGAAGAATCAGCAGAACACATACTGTGTCACTGTGAATGTCTAGTCAGTTTACGTCAACACCACCTAGGTAAACCTTTCCTTGAGGCAGAGGACATATCTGACAGCGCGCTCAAAGATCTACTAGGATTCATAACTAAGTCCAGTATCATGAGCGAGCTCTAAGTGGAGGAAATCACAATAGGCCCACTCGTGGCCGCAGTGATATTGCAACTTGATTCCACCTCCCTCAAACAATCTAAATTTACGTTGCGGAGGCCATTATCAGAAAACACAGCTTCCGTAGAATGCACACATTTAAAAATTTTACCCATACGGACCCATAGATCCGAGGAAATTACGCGTTTCACAAAAAATGGCCTTTCGGCGAAGAGAGTTATTAAAATCTGGGTGTCGCAAACCTTGCAAGAAAAGGATGATGCTGTTCGGCGATACGTAAGTGAGCAATTAATTTTTAAAGGTATGGGAAATGCGCATGCCATTGGAGTCGAAAGAATTTTCTGACGAAATTTTCCAAATGGCTTATTGGAGTTGTGGGACTCGGGATGGTGTCAAATTTAAATTTTAGTGCCTTAAGTACCAGCTCTGAGAAGATTCTTAAAAATTTCAACGAACTAGGGGAAAAACAAAAAAATCGACGAATGCAACATTTACTGGACAATTATTCATATGAAGAGCTTTCGTATGCCACTCGCCTCAGCCTCTTCGATTAGGGAAAGCGAAATGCTTTGAATGTTCTAAAAGAAGAAACGGAAAATTCACCATGCAGGGCAACAGCAATCAAAAAATCATACACTACACCAATGAAGTCACCAATAAGGTATTCTCCTCGTCGCTTTACCAAATTCTCTTACATTCTTATGCAAACTGGTGCCAAAGATCGTTTGTCCCCCATTTATCCATCTTACCCAATCATTTTGGAGGCAAAACAAAAAAAAAAAATGCTATCCGATCGAAGAGCTCATAAGCATAACGGGAATATCTTCGGAAGTTACCTTGCAAGCTGTTCTGGACCATACGAGTCAACATTTGGCTTTAGAGGAAGATCTAAATAGGGATGCTGTTGTTTTGGATTTAACATTATATTGTAAATGGAATAGCGAAAGATGTGCTGAATAATGACGAAGAACCAGCGGACGAATACTATGAGAAAGTAGAATTAAATAATTCAGACGAGGAAGAGCAAGAACAGACTAGTCCTATCGGTTCTACTCTCTATTCCAATTGCATTGTTCCACTGCAGTTGAAAACACATGATGGAGACCGACTCATTTGGAACAACAACAAATCATCATCCCCACGATTATTTTGTAGGCCAATCAAAATTGCTTTCCAAAAAGAGAGAAATGAATTAAATAGAAAAGAGATTTCAGCAATGGAAATACAAATAGAAAAATTAGAACCAAGTGTAATAATTGTGGGAAACTCAACTCTGAAAATTTACTATGATCTCAAAATGACCATGGTTGACGGGAAGACCATTAGCGCATACACACGAAAGTCTGTGCAAACTTGTAGCATATGCGGTGCTACCCCGAAGATGATCTTCCTTTAATATATTGTCGACCTAAAGATACAACTCAATAAGACTTCGGCTTTTCATCTTTGCACGTCTATATAAGGTGTCTTGAATTATTCTTGAATATTTCTTATCGTCTAATCTAAAGCTATGTAAATGGCGAATTTTAAAGAAAGATCAAGGGGACCAAGCCAGATTTAAGAAAACAAAAAAGAAAGTTCAAATGCAGATACGAGAAAAGGCTGGTCAATGTGGTGAAACAAGGATTTGGCTCAACGAACGATGGTAACACAGCAGCCGGTTATTTTTGAAAATTACGTTATTTTCGCTGCAGTAACTGGAATGCATGAAAATTTACTGAAACGGTTTAATATCATTCTGCAGGCTATCACTATTCTATTTCGGCTTACACGAGAGAGACTGCTGAATTGTGACTTCTTACATATCCCTGATATCTAATGCCAGCAAGCGCCCATAAGCTCCTCATTCATTCACATGAAATAATTGAGCCATGCTCCATGGCAATCGGGATAATGTCCGAAGAAACGCTTGAAGCGAGAAATAAAGATTTGCGAAACTTCAGGGAGAACAATACTCGAAAATTCAGCCGAAAATGTACAATGGAAGATTTGTTTCACACGCTGCTGTACTCATCTGATCCCTAAATTTCGATATTGACAAATAAGAATGGTCATGCAACGGAAAACGTAAGACATTTCCCTGACGAACTGCTGTCTCTACTGTCAGAGACACAGTTTGTATCGGTATCTTAACTAGAAGTAGTTATTTATAGTTCTGAATGTAATTTTTATTTCGTATACCTATTTATTTCCTTATTTTTTCCAAAGTTCTTTGTTGTAAAATTTTCGTAGCGCTAATAAAGTTAAAAAAAAAAAGCAATATTTATATCAACATATCACGTGTTTTTTTATTATACTTTTCACAAGGCCGTATTACGGCTGCATGCGACTATTGTGAGGCATGCCACATGGTCGCATTGCATCGGATTGATATCAAACATTCCCTCAAAATTTTCATCTATTTGGAGGATTTTTCTAGGATATATGAGCAATGTACACCTAGATTGGTCATTTTTACCAGTGTGCGACGCCTCTACGATATTGTTTAGTTAATCATCGCGTAAGGCTACGCAGCGTCTATGTGGCACTCCTAAATTTGTTATTTATAAACATTTTTCCTCGGTAGCTTTACTAAACGATTTTTGTGTCTAAAAAGGTTAGAATTTCTATAAACTTTTACATAAAACACTGAAATCTATTACTTTTTACTCTGAAACCAACATCCGCTGTGATTAGCTTCGTACGTAAAATCATTTGACATAAAAAAGAAGAAGAGAAAATTAGGTCTGTTACTTTACTTTTGTAGTAAGAATGGAAAAGACTGTCAGAATGGCAGTGGTAGGGATAAATTCTCTCACGCTTTTCTATTTAATTCAACGCTTTTGTAGTACCTAATCTATAAAAAAATGTCAGATGCATAATTCAAAAATTAAAAAAGTGTTACGAAAAGTCGTTAAAATGTCTGATAAACTTGAATAATTTGCTAATTTACTTAGAAAATTAGTTATATCATCTACGTAGCGATGAAAGTGATCTGGAATTAATCGAACTTCTTTTAGATGAATCCGAGTATGTGGAAGAGTTAGTACTGATTGAACTTCAAGCATTCGATAAGAGGAAAAGCCCCACTGCTTTTCAAATTTCGAGGAGGAGATTATCTCTTTTTACAGCGAAGACAGAATTTCGTGTCCACTTACGAAAAGAATCTTGAGAAGAACATTCAATTTTATTTTACCGCCTGTTGATACTATTTGAATACTCAAGAAATCAAAACAAATTCACACATATGCCAAATAGGACAACAAATTTCAAATCAGCTGTTAATTGTTAGGTGACTGACAACTTTTCCACTTCTTACACCAAGAAAATTGTTGAGTAAAAATTCGTAAGGTTCTCAGTGGACCGGTAATATATTGCTCTCGAGAGGACGCGAATTTTTTCGAGTTAAGGAACGGCACTGAGTAAAAATTCGTAAGAATTAGTAAAAATTTGTAAGATATAAAAGTAAAGGAACAGACCTATTATCAGTCACACGAATTCTAAACTGACAGAACACCGATAGGTAAACAAAATGGCGAATTTAAAAAAAAAAAAATTGAGGTCTCAGTATGGTTCGTCTCTGGTATAACTGTCTGGAAAGAGCTTCTCAATTAGTCGTTTGGAATCGGCCTAAAACTGTATCCCTTCCATTCTTTCCAAAAATGAAAAACTCACACAAAACGAATGGTTGTGAGAAGCTAGGCCCAGGGTCCCTCCGGGCCTGTTGCGCCAACTATTTTTTTTTTTCTATGCAGTAATCTGAAACGCAATTTAATTAATAATCATTCACATTCCAGGTCGACACAACAATTAAAGTAAACGAAGATCACCCGCAGTCGTCCGGCTTCCATTGGACCCTCAACAATTGGGGTGCCTCACAAAATGCGAGGCGCCGCAATTCCAATGTCCGCGTCAACCTAGCCAGCCCAGAGGATATCTCGCTAGATACCGATAGCTCAAGGGCAGTTTTCAGCGCCTATGGAACAACCGTATAATCGTTAAGTCACCTCTAAAATAAGCACTTGATTTTATTATAAATGAATTATTATTATTTATTCTTATCGCTGCTTGCATTTGAATATGAAATTCAAACTGCAGATCGACTAACACGCTATCAACACAAACAAAACCGAAATCTAGTCTTAGAAATTTCACAAATGAATTATCGTAGTAGTAAAGAAAAAAAAAACGGAAAGGATAATCGAACACATGCTTAGACACCAATAGTTATACTAACCTTGTACCAATGCGTATGCAGTATGTTAGCGAAACATATGAGTATGTAATATCGTAGTTACTTTTTTATTGTCTTGTATTATTTACAATTTGCATATGACTAATGTGAGGAAGGTTATAGGAATCTCTCTTTAGTTGTACAACAACAAGAAACTAAAATCGAACAACAAAATAAGGCTCTCTGTAATACATAAGCTATGAAGAATCTTTTTTTTATCTGTATGAAAAAATTCAAAGAAAATTTTCATTTGATATTTTTCACCTTTTTTATACAAGTAGGCTATTATTTTATACATAAAAATATTATATACGGAACAAAATCGTAGTCTTAACGATTTTTATTTACAAAATTCACTTGGCTTTAATATAATTTTTTATTTGTATTTTATTGTAGTAAAATATGCGATGTATGTTTTTTTTTTATTTCTATTTTTACCAATGATTCCAAACGCTGTTTTTTTTTCGGATAAGTTGCCTGCGTGGTTGGTCATCTATGTTGCAGTGGTGTGTTTGTGGTGTCTGTTTGTGGAAGAATTTACCAATTTATGTCGATTTCCATTGGGACAGAAAAAACACTTTTTTTCAGAGTCAGAGCAGTTTTTCTGCTCTCGAAATCAGCTGGCTGTCAGATTTCATGTTCCATTGGGCGCAAAAAAAGCACTTTTTTTGAGAGTCAGAGCAATTTTGCGAATCTCGATATCCGAGCGAGATTCACACCTATTTGCACTAACACCAGAATATTTGTCGTTTGTCAAACTTTAAAGTATGTTTATTTACGTTTTTAGACGAGAAGTCTGTGAAAAATAGAAAAAAAAATTACATATGGCCGCTGCAATATTTATTAAAATAAATTGAATGGATTTTTATTTACACAAATTACAATTTAAGAACAGGTGACTTTTAAAACACGCACCACCACAGATGCAAAGGAAGAAAAATCTCGTTTTATGTTCCATTGGGCACGAAAAATCTGAAATCTGAGAGCAAAATCTGAAAATCCAATGGAAAACGACATTAATGTTCTTTCTATAAAGTTAGGTCAAAGCAATGTATGTAGAGTAACAGCAACATTTTCTTGATTTGCTTAGTTTCCAATGAGTTAATTATGCGAACAATTTACAATTTAAAAAGCAAACGAAACCAAAAAAATGCTATCCACGGCGCTTGATGTTATTTCTATACTTACTTCAAAAATCAACAATTCCCAAAGATAGGTACACCCGACTGAGCAGTCGGTACCTTCCCCATGCTTTTGTTGCCCAGCTCACCAGCCATCCGATACCGAAGTCTCCTCGACATCGTTGGCATTTTTCCCCAGAATTGCACGACTTCTTTCGATATTTGGCTGTAAACAAATCAGGTCACTCCTCCTAGCTGATGCGACCCGATCCGTGTGCTGTTTTGTTATAGAAATTATGGGCCAGATATTATTGATATCCGATGATGGTGACTGAGCGTTGGAATGTGTTGTGCTGATCATAACTACACAACATGAATTGCTTGCTTGTCGTAGGAATGTGATGTCGGCGGTCTGGAAAAACTTTTGGTTAGTAATTAAATAATATGCTGGGCTGGAATCGGCTAAGGTGATAGTTGATTGTCGCTTTTTTGATTGTCGTTTTTGATTATCAACTCTTCTTTGCTCTGCGTAAAGCGATCACTAAAAAATGATTGATTATTGGCAGCACTTAGAGCAACTGATACATATTTGAAGTGTTTATTTTTTATTGTGAAAGATCTAAGTGAATTTGAGGATAATAATAGGTTCACAATACATTTATTCGTTTTTTTAAGGTCTCAAGGGAATAAATAGAAAATGCTTTGACCCAATGGTGTCGCCCAGTCAGCCCCAACTTGTCTCTGATAGCCACCACCCCCAAAGAAAATTTAAAGTTGCAGGCAATTGGGGTATGGGTCTAACATGCATTGATCTTATTCCAGTTGGTAAATCAGACAGTCCCAAAACAAACATGAACCCTTCTTTGTTAAGTCGAAATTTTTTTTCAGGAATCTAAAATAAATAATTTATGTGTTGATAATAATTTCTTAAAGAATATCTATGAAAAAAAAAAACATAGAAGGTTCTATAATATCTGACACAAAATGTAATCATTTCATTTATTGGGCTACTTGCTATTTTCGATGCATGTCCACCTTTTGCTTGGTTATTAGGACGGCCGCTCATTGGACGCGTTTTCGTGAGAATTTGACTCGTGCCAAACGACACAGGGCTTCAAACCCGACCATTGGAAAACAATCCAAACTTGTTCTCATTTTTAAAGCTTGTTATGATTATGGTCTCAATTAAAAAGACGCGATTTCACTTCAATTCTTTATTACAAAATATTTAGATTAAAACTACGAGTAATAATCTGTGAGCTCTCGGGAAGAAAAAGCGGAGATTCAGGTGGGAAGTTGATCGAGTTGTGGCGGGAATCCAACAGGTTCTTTTTGTCAGCTTCTTTAACACCGCGACAGTGGTGTCAGATCACATCAAACCTACATCTATTTTTAATGTTTTTATGCTGCCTTTCGTGCAGCAAACCTTAAAAATGGATGTAGATATCAACAGGACACTGCCTATTTGACGAAGAAAATCGTATAAAGTGTGGGCACTCAATTCGTAGGACTAGTATTAAAAACGTTTACGTACGATACAAATACGTACGCAATGTGCGGTTGGCCTTATCGTGGACGGAAATCTTGGCTTTCATCGTCCAGGTTGAATGGTTCGTTCTGCCTGACAGCGGAATTTGTGTCGTCTTCGCCGTTTAGCAGTCTGCAGAAATGGTTTTTCCATGTCCTCAGCACCGACTGTGACTCTACCACAAGGTTTCCTTGTTCGTCTCTACAGGTCTCCGTTCGGGTCTTGATGGCATGACACGTTCTTTTTAGCTTTTGGTAAAACTTCCGAGCATTGTTCCTGGAGTAACACCTGTCTATATCCTCGATCGCGCGCTTCTCATGCTCTCTCTCTTTTTTCCCCGGAGAAGCCGAAGTTCTTCCCTCCTTTTTTGCTCGTAGAGCTGACGAGCTGCTCTCGTCCTTCTATGCAGCGACGCTTCGTAGGCACTTTGTTTTGCTGCATGTGCTTGCCGGCACTCTTACGTTAAATCTCCTCACCAAATTGTGTTGACATCGCAAGACTTTAATGCTGATTGGGTGATATGTGATGGGCTAGGCGGAAAATCTCTCTGCATTGTGTTAAGCAAGTGCAATACAGCCTACCTGAGTGACTTTAATAAGAATTTGCCTTTTTTTGCGATTAGTGCAGAGACATTCTCTATCGAATTCTATATAATGCTTGCGATAATGTTCCTTCGATAATAAAATGTTTTATAAACAAATAGCGACGCTGTCCGCAAAGTATGATGAGGTATTTAAGTGTGTGGAGGAAATATCCCGCAGCACAGATCTTTCCTCCACCCTCTGCAAGTCAAAGATTAAAAATATAAATACGCAGCTGACAGTCTTGATGATTTAACCTAAAAGTCGCCATCTGAGTGTAAATGAGGATACATTCCAGTGCCAATGATGTTGTGATGTTCGTTTGTTCCATGCGGCTATAAGGATATTTCTTCCTTCTACCTGACTCTCCAAAGCATGCAGAAATGCAATGCAAACATCTCAGCCTAGTATGTTTCCCGAGGCTATCGTTACGCGATAGTCCCAGTTCTTCTGAATAGATACTAGCACCCGCTTCGCCATCCATCATGGATCCATCTGTGCAAATCACTAATTAACCACTATTTTTTTCTGGAAGTAATACCTTCTCAATACGAGTTTTGTGAGTCTTTTCCATAATACGCACCCTTGTTATCCCATCCATAGGCATCAGCTCCCTAATCTCGTTTTTGACTAGTTTCAGGATCTTCCTATGTCCATAGATGGTAGCACAATTGTGCCATTTCGCATCTCGATGCAAACGAAATGCCGTTAAGGCCGGTGTTTTCTTAATAAATAAGTCAAGTGGTAAAATCCCCAGGATCACTTCCAGTGCGCATGTAGGTGTTGTCCGTTTTGCATCTGTAAGTCTTATGCTAAGCGTTGGATACTATCCAGGTGCTTCCTCACAGTTTTCTGGGAGGGTTTCGCCCACCATACAACTGAGGCATAGGTGATAATGGGTCTAGTTATCTTCGTATACATCCAGTATGGTGACCTAGGCGAGAGTTCCTACCTCTGTCCACATACACGTTTGCCTTCATGACCTTCTCCTCAACATGGTAGATCCAAGTTATATTATTATCTAGATAGGCTCCCAGATACTTAACCTCGTCGTTGTTAGTTCCGATCCGAAAAGTGTTAAGGGTCGAAATTCCAGATTCAGCTTCCGTGTGAAGATTATTAGATCTGTTTTCTCCGCATTAATGGAAAGCCCTTGTTCCAGACACCACCGTTCCACCACTTTGAGCGCATTCTCAAAGATATCTGCGGTGACGTCTATGAAACTGCCTCTGGCCATTATTGCTATATGTCGTCGGCATATCCTACTGTGTGAATGCCAGTCGCCTCAAGTCTGTCGAGAAGAGAGTCCACAGTGATATTCACAGTGTAGGTGAGAGAACACCTCCTTGTGGGCAACCTCTGCTAACCCTTCCTCTGAGTTTTGAGGTTCCCGTCTGAATATTTATCGCCCTTGTGTTCCATATATTCTCCACCCTACTTGACTTAACCATACGTTTTTCCAAGGCTTGTTTCAGACTTTCAAAGCATATCTTATCGAAGGCACCTTCAATGTCCATTATGGTGGTCATCGCAATGCCCCCGGTATTTAGCTCTTCTTCTGCAACGCGTACTACATGATGTAGCGCTGTTTCTGTAATGCCTGCCTGCCGTGACATGCTCTCTACTATTTAAAGGATACATCTTAAGCGCAGTACTCTCCATATAGTCCACCACCACCCTTTCAGAAACTTGGATCAATTAAGTTAAAGTAATTTAGTAAAGTGTCGTTACGATCCATTCTGCTTTCGTCCTATCCATCCTGTTCGCTCCTTGTTTCCTTGGAGCCCAGGGCTGATCTGACCTATAGCTTCCTGGAAAGTGTACCTCCATTAGGATCTCATTTGTGTTATCCAGTGTCCGCCATCTCCCCAGCTCTATTACGAATGAGTCCGATCTTGGTTATCTCTTCATTTGTCATCACTTTCATAGTCGTATTACCAGGGGACTTATCTCGTTCCAAGATTTTGGGCATTGCGGTAGGTTATTTAGAAATGCTGCTTGGCATTCATGGCAGTTTAAACTTAGAGGTTTATGCCCGGATTTTGAGAAATTTAGGTTTGTTTTCAACAGACTTCTCCTTAATCTTGTGGTTTTTGTTTTGCTCTTCCAGTTTACGATGTCTACGATCCCACCCGAATCTGTCTGTATAGAGTTTAGTGATTACGAAAAGTACACTTTAAAATCAATCAGTTCGGTTGCTCATTACCGCCTTACTTGAAAAACGTTGATTACACAATCTGAATCGAAAAAGACTCAATCAGCATCGACTTGATCACTCCTATAGTAAGATTTTTTGCATATCCTGGCTCCGATGGTTCGAGTCCGCAATAGTTTAAATTGCTTTCCTAAGAATGATTTCATTGAAACCATCCGACTGACGACTATCTCTTCAGTCACCAATTTTTTCTTCTTGAATGACCGGTTTTAAACATAAAAAAAGAGGCTACAAAAACTAGCATTCTCCCTTCGTCTTTTCTTTTTGTTACTTTGAAATTGTGTATTTACGTCAAGAAAGTATTTTCCATTTCCCAATGAACGACGAATATTGATTTTGTCAAAAAAAAGGCTTCTCAAAACATTCAAACAGCCAACATTCCGTTTCACTAGATGACCAAGTAATAGCAGCCCATCAAAGTTAATAAATGAAAAACCAGCATTTTCAAAAATAAATGCATTGAAAAAGTAATTGAAAGTAATATTTACTAATTTAATACACATTCTTGGACAAATAAAAGTCTGCAAGATAAAAAAAAAAAAAAAACATATGTATTCACTGTAAAAATAATGAATTTAATCTCGAAAACGTAGACGCTGTTAGTTTTTTTACACATATTTTCTATTCCTCTCTACTAGGTAATTAAAAGATCTGTCCCATTAGGATAATGCATCGTTCCGAAGTAAACGAAGTTTGGCTAATGTATTCGAATGTATTCGAATGCACTATCGTAACGGAACAGACCTAATGTAATTCTGTCCTTTAGGTTATAATTAAAACGTAAGGAAATCATTTTTTTAACAATTTAAATACTTTCATGGAATTGTAAAGTTTTGTAACAAGTAGATCCCGTCAAAAGCTGACGTTTATTTGTAACAAGCAGAGTTGCGGAAAGTGTAATTTTTGATAAATGTCATATGTTGAAAGGGTTCTGTCGGCGAAATATGTTTGTCAGAATTCATAAAACCACGTGATAATAGATAAAATTAAAGTGTATTGCCAACAGTTTGAATTTATTCCGGACAGAAAACCGTGCTTTTGTCGAAAACTCTTCGATGCATCCACACCGAACGCCAACTAGTTTTTGTTTGACGTTTCAATCAGGTGTGAGCCACTAGTGGCGAAACTTCTGTGTGAACTATTTTTGTTAGAAATTCGGATCACATTAATTTTTTTTTTTTCCGAGGGTAGGTGAAAATCTGCCAAAGACACTATGTGTAAATTCAGTAACGCATCACTCGCATCATGATGCTGATGATGCTTTGCATCATGTTCATTAATGCAAACTATTGGCATCACTTTTAACGTCAAGTGTTCATTATGGCAAAGTTGATCGAACTGATGCGCAAACATAACGCAAAAAAGCATCACAGAAATACCTGATGCGTTGTTGATTCGCCGGCAAAAAAGTAAGAAAAATGCTGGAAGTGAAAGAAAAATAAGTAAATATACATTTTTATCAATAGATTACTATGCTTTTGAAAGACAAATTTATAAATTTTTGTTGAAGTCGTTATATTAATTTTTTCACAAACAATGCCTTCTAAAACTCAAACGACATGTTCAATCCCCAACGCATCAGCATAATCTGTGCATCGCATCATCATAGCAAATAAGCAGTGATGCCGCTTCACTGCGCAAATGTTTGACGTTTCTGAATTTACACTATGAGAATAGCAAGCGCGTGCTCATAGTAGTGTTAGATTTTTACTGACTAAAAACACCACCCTTCGAAACTACCCAACAAAGATATCACTTATCAAGCAATTTATCAATCACGAAATAACAACTTTTGACAGGCTACTTTCCAATGAGAGATCCTGCATGTTCCGCAATTTAGACCCGGTTAGTCTTATCTTGCCAAGTCGAACGGTTTCGTTCTTTGTAGTCGGCGCAATAAATTGCTGTCGTCCAGAATTTGTCGGACTGAATTGTTGACATGTCCGATTAGTCGGTTTCTATGCTTTCTCGCGAAGCTTTTTGTTTCAGCTTCAATTATTGGAATTCCGAGAACTCTGTGGATATCGTCGTTTCTAATATACCATGGTGCTTGTACAATTTCTCTAAGCACTTTATTTTGAAAAGTTTGTAGAATATTGACATTTGTTTTCTTGGTACAACCCCAGAGTTGTATACCGTAGGTCCACACCGGCTTGCGCACTTGCTTGTATAGAAGCAGTTTGTTTTCGGTACTGGGCTGGGTATTTTTTCCGAGTAGCCAGTATATTTCTCTATATTTCATATCGAGGTCTTTACGTTTCATTTTCACGTTCGAATTCCATTTCAGCTTTGCGTCGAGTGTCATTCCCAGGTATTTGACCTCGTTTGCAAAGGGTAATCATGCCAAGTTTATAAAAATGGGCAAGTCATTTGTTTTCTTATACGTGAAATTCACGTGAACAGATCTGAGGGCGATCTGCCAGTCCCCCGTCCATTAATTTACCTTATTCAGTGCGATTTGCAGTTTTGCAGTCGTTAATTCAATTGTATTATCAATTGCTGGATAGCGGTGTCGTCGGCGAACGTAGCGACCGTAGTGCCATCTTTTCTTGGTATATCGCGAGTATATAACAGAGAGAGAAGGGGCCCAAGGACACTTCCTTGCGGCATGCCGTCCGAAATTTCTTCAAGCTCCGAGTATTTGTTTCCATGTCTAATACGAAAGAGTCTATTCACGAGATATGATTCTAGAACATCATATAGGCGTACGGGAAGAACTTGTCGTAATTTAAATTTCAAACCGTCCTGCCACACCTTATCAAAGGCTTGTGAGACGTCAAGGAATACACTTGAGCATATTTTTTTTTCTTCAAATGCTTTCTCAAATACATCAGTAATTCTTTGCACTTGGTCAATCGTCGAATGCTTGGTTCTGAGCCCAAACTGGTGGTCAGGGATAAGATTATCGTCTTCTATAACCGGTTGTAGGCGCCTTAGCAATATTCTCTCGAAAACTTTGGATATGATATGACTGGAAGAAGGGAAATTGTTCTATATGACTTTACTTCATTTGGCGGTTTTCCTGGGTTTAAAACCATTATGACCTCCGCAACTTTCCATTGGCTCGGCACGTGTTTTAGTCTGAGCGCAGCATTTGTCCTTAAAGCCTAGTATCCTGCTCGCGCTAAATTTTAGCGTCCATAGTCTCCACTTCGTTTCTCCACACCAAAGATAAATGGTCGCTAAATTATTATTAAACATGATATAGATGGGACAAAACCCATATGCTTATGAAGCATGAGTACCATGAAAGATATCAGTAAACGTAATTTTAATAGAATTTTCGAATTTCAAACTTGAAAGACGTAAGAAACCTAGAAATTATAAGAAAAAGTTCGACATGTGTCCTCAAACTTTCCACAATCTCCTTACCATAGTTGACCACTTTTTATTACCAAAAAGACGAGGCCAAATGAAAGCATAAGCCCCCCTGAAATGCAATTCGCTTTATATATGTTTATATCTCTGTTTTGGCTCTGTTGTTTGGCTTTGCGTTTTCTTTTATTTACCACGCTAACATTGTCTGCGTTTTCCGCCAAAAAAATCATAGCAAATACAAGACAAACTCTTTTCTCCGTTTTGTATGTCAGAATTTATCTTCGATTTAATGTACCGGACATTTATTTCGCGAGCTAAATGAGTGGAGACTTGTCATCGGCCCATCTATACGAAGTTAAGGATTTAGCGTGCGAACAGGATACTGCTTTGCTAAGCTGCCTCGCTAAATTTTATCTTTGTAGACATTTTTGTATGGGAGATAAAATTTAGCGCGAGCAGGATACTAGGCTTAACCTAGTGTCTCCACGAGCAATATTTCATATCTTGCAATATATCATACTATGAAAATTGCCAGTGGAGACCACAAATAGTATGATATAAAAAATTTCTTGAAATATATTGCTCAGCTCATAGAATGATATCGATAGTATGATATGAGCTGTCATTTCCGTGTAGTTTGACATTTGTATCCCTTTTTTTACGATGGCTGAGTAGCGAATGGACGGTGTATTAAGGCATCTAATGCGAGAATGCAACGACATGCTCCGCTCGGCGGCATTTGAACGAATGAAATAGTATGCTATGAAATGCCCACCCTACATTTTATTGCATAATATCGTTCTTTCTTTCTATCAAATTTGACAGATATCAAGCTATGAAATATTGCTCGTGGAGACACTAGGTAATAACTGTCTTCAACAAACTGCACAAATAATTCAAATAATGTGTTTTATGTTGCGGAGCGCGACTCTGTTGCCATTTTTTACGCGCCTTCCTTTTTTCGTTTACCAATTCTTTTATTTCGGGAGGATATCGTAGACCGTATTTGGCCGGCGTTTTCCTTGAATTAGGCGTATTATTCCAGGAGGCGAGCTGTACGACCTCAACGAAGCGATCAACTTCAGTTATCATTTCTAAAGCCTTCCCAGTTAGTTGATCTACCAGTCAATCTCGCTGGCTCTAGGTTATTGACTAGTTTTACGCTCAATGTTTAAATAACCAGTGAATGATCAGATGACAGATCAAAGCTCTCTTCAACTTCAATGTGGTTGGTTCCTTTCACGACGAAAAAATCGATCAGATCAGGTATTTTTGAAGTATCAGTTGGCCAGTAGGTCGGTTTTTCCGTCGAGTGGAAGTCCCAGCTATACTCCATACCTGCCCCATTTAGCATTCTACCTTTTCGCGAGATTGATCTAGAACCCCAGAACGTGTGTTTTGAATTAAAATCGCCGCCAATAATGAAGTTTGGTTTGAGCGATGTAGGCAAGTTAGTATAATCAGTTTTTTCAAGCGCGGAACGGACAGTAGATAGATGAAACTCTAAGAGTACGCTGACTATTTTTTACTCGAATCGTGCACAGTTGCATAGTTTCTTCTTCTTCAGGTCTTCGTATTGTTCAATGCAGTCTTTAATAAACAATAATGATCCACCTCTCGCGTTTCCCGAAGCATGGAAGTCATTATATCGATCCTTTTTCACGTGAGTTTCAGCAATCAAGCAGATGTCAAGATCTTTCTCGCGTATGAATATTTCCAATATGTCTAGTTTTTGCAAAACTCCGTTTGCATTCCAAGTGCACATTTTCAACATTGGTTTTTTATTCACATTAATTAACAAATAAAATTAATTCAGAGCATTTAAAAATAATATTAGCCCATCAATTAACCGTGGAAAAAGATTGTAAGTTGTGAGTAGTGATATTTGCTCGGTCAGCTGTTCTGCTGAAATTGCTGAATATTGCAAAAGGCGGGTTTGTTTCAACAACCCAACGATTGGAAGTCGTTTTCCTGGTGCTTTCGTGGAAAACTCCTGGTGTTTTCGTGGTAAACTGAAATATGTATTCGAAAACTTCTGTTTTCGATGAAGTTTTCGAGTGTTTTCGCGAAAACTCGAATTTCTGTTCGGTGTAATAGCGTATTACTTCTAATCCCCATAAAAAATACTCTTTTCACATAACCTCAACTCAAGGATCGTCAAACTTACAATGCACACAATGACGATGATATTAAGCGGGGGCTGTATGAGCCTTAAATTATATATAAATTGTATGAACATTTTTGAATTTGTGCATTGACGTTGAAAACCTGTACTGTAGTTCAGGCACTAGGCTGCCCCCAGTCGTAAATGTAACCGGAAATGTGTTCTTCAATATTAAAATCATTTAATAAATCAGTTTAATGTTATCGTTCGTGTTCCATCTCTTTACTAGTACATTTTAAAGAAACGGTCTTTAGGTTACATTTTCTTATTCTGTCAATCCAAAGAAATCATCTCACTGAAAGCTTTACGAAACAAAAATTGAATATAATACAAAATGCATTTCTACAATGAAAGTTTTTAAATTGTTTCTTACACCAGAAATATTGCATCTCAGACTTAACAAACTCGCTGTTAATACAAACAAATTTAAGCCGATATGTATTTTTTTTAATCTAGTTTTAGTATCTACCGACAGGAAAGTTTTCTTTTTCTGTTTTATGACGTATTTTATATACAAAATATTGTAAATAAATAAAAAACGAAAAATATTTCTTTCAATAATTTATTATTATTATTATTAACAGTAGTTTTGATCCCGCTATTATAATTCGTAACTTAATCGTTGAATATTATGGCTAACGTATTTTTTTTAAATTAGCAAACGAACAAAAGTCAAATGGCATGCAATTTATAAATGAAGAACAAAAATTAATATTAATATAAGTTACACAAAAACGTTACAAAATACGACTTTTTCTAATTAAATATAAAACAAAAAATATATACATTATATTATAGAAATACAAAGAAATATATTAACAAACTAAAAATATATCATTAATACAAAAGTTTGGTGTGTTTTTCTTCTTGGATATTTTTTTAGCAGTCCATCACATCGGCCTGATGCTCTACGGATGGGCTTTCTTGTAAAAAGCCTCTGACTGGTTAATTTGCCTTCATAGATTAGTCCCTTACAACGTCAGTGTCAAATAGTAATAAGAAAAAACTAATGGCGTTTTCGTTTGAAGAAGAGAATTGAAATTTCTATCGAAACAAATATAGAAGTGTTCTTTCTATGTTTCATTGAAAAAGAAAGTGCACTTGCAGGTCAATTCTTAACACGACAGAAGTGTCTGGAATTGGAATACTTTTAAACAAAATTTCCTAAACTCACCAACGCACACTAGCGTGAAGAAGAAGCAAATTTTGCGCTTTGTGATCCGAAAATATGTGATCTTTAGTTTATATATAATTATGTTTTTCATATTTATATTTTCTATTTGGCTTTTGAAATTTCGATTTGAGATTTCGGAGCCGCTGTCTGGAATGTATTTCTCCATAGAGTGCTAGAGACACCTATTGGGTGTTAGTAGAAAAAAGGTTGAAATTCAAATTGTTGCGGAATGTTTAACAATAGATGTCCCATCGAAATTGTGGTACCTAGTTCAAATTCGTAATAATAAATGCGCCCAACAAATTTTAGTAAAAATTCAATTTGTATAGCATATATTTCCGCATAAATTGTTTTTTTTTTTTTTTTTTGAAATATTATTAAAAGCACTTTAGATGCAATAACTCTGGAAGATTTTCTGGAAGGTCCAAATCATCTGAATGACGGAAAGGCTGCAGGATCGGATGGAATTCCCTGCGAAATTTACAAATATGTGAGAAGGCTATTACTTCCTTGTTCAACTTATAAGACGAAATGTATTATAAGCTTTTTTTTGTCTTCAAAGTATATTAGAAAAGGTAATTTTAAATTACTTACACTAATAAATAATAATGATGCTCATAAAACCAACTTTATCTCTGATTCTTATAATTTGTCTCTAATTTACTCCGCTCTGAACCAAAAGCGCTAGCGCTAATTTTGATACCAGCGCGAAGTTGGATACTAGCAGTCCTTTTATAAATAATAAGTCTAAACCATAAACAATTTGGAGTTTGTTTTGCTTCCTTTTTACAAATAAAGAAAATCTCGTTTCTTTTTCTAATAGTGTTGCTTTGAAAATAAAGTGAGACACTTGACAGATAAAAGTGTCATGAAGCACTATTGACGTTCAAGTGCTGGGGGCATGTTAAGTGAGTAGATACCTTCTTGCTCGGTTGCTATTTCATATTTTTTATTAAACATTTCCATTTACAAAAAAAGGCCCACTATTACTCTTCTATGTAAAGAAAAACCCAAGCACGTTCGGTTAAAAGCAGATAAATCACACCTTCACAACAGCGATTGATTAACGCCCGTTGATCTGCACCAATTGGCAATATTTACTGGCATGTGCAAACAATTGCAATAAAATCAATCAAAGCAATTAACACCGCACGCTAATGAATTAGTTTCAATGATAAACGATATTAATTAATAGCCATGAACAAAAAACGAACAAACAAGAAGTTTAAACAAGAATCCAACCGCACTCACACACAAAGCGCACAACGAACAACACCCAAAAATAAAGCTTTACTTTATATTGGCCCAATCTAAACTCTTTTGGCGTTCCGCGCAATGAAAATTAGCGATGATTATCATAAAAATCGTGGCTAAAACAGAGCACGTCGCGTCCCTGTCGGTGTCTCGTTCCGTATTGAACCAGATGTTGTCTGTCAAAAGCGGAATAATCTCACATGTCTATGATTTTCTGAGGAGAGTTGTTGTGTTTAGTTTGGTCGATAAGAAAAGAGAAAATATATATGTATATAAAAAAAAAAAAAAAAACGAAAATCAATAAATGCCATCATATAGAAATATAGATAGTCTATCTTTTGAATGCGTAGCACTGGCTATAGATACACGTGAACTTGAATTGCGCCCACTGCTATCTGCTACTATGCTACGCTGCGCAATGATTTATGAAGGTAACCTGAACCCGAGGCGTTCAGTTAATAGTATAGGTTAGATACGTAGCCAGCCATTGTATTGAGATGCATTCAACCTTCTCAATATTTTATGGAAATGTGTTCCGAACAGTATACAGAATTGTTGCGTTCCTAGTAAAGTCAATTCAATCTGTCACAAAATTGTAAAAATCAACGAAATCCAAGTAAGAAACCATCCGCTTTAAAATAAATAAATATATTGTAGGCTACAAAAAAAAGAAGATATATTTGAAATAAAAAATGCATTTTTGGAAAAAAAAAAAAAAGTCTTAGCTAATGAAAAAGCCGAGGTTGGCATCGCTGATTGTAGGTTATTTTTTCACTTGGCGGACAGAAATTTATGTCTGTGACTGACGTGCAATTAATGTAAATAAATAAAGCGAGTCCGGTCGCATATTGGAAATATAAAGCTTTAGTGCATACTTTGCTTTACCAACGCAACCAGACAACCACTGCCGTAGATTTTGCATTTTCATATGCTTTTTGTTTAGGCTGAGGTTAGCTCGCCGGATCGCCAAGGTCCTTCCCAAAGAAACACGAACTTCAGGTCGAGGAGTTTCTTTTATTACAATTCTTTATAATTCAATATGTTCATAATTTAAATAATTTTACAATTATAATTTAGTTTGTCTAAAGTCTATGGTTAAACGGCAGCGGTACGGTCCTTGGTTGCGTTTCCGGTAGGAGAATCAAGAATACGGTTGCCACCTGGCTGCAGGTACCATATATATAGGATATATAGTCTCGTTATATCACAAACCCCGGCGGTTCCAGGTCCGTCTTGCCACAGTCCCGGCGGTCTTCATAATTCCGTCTTACGACAGTCCCGGCGGTCTTCAGATCCGTCTTGCGACAGTCCCGGCGGTCTTTAGGTCTCTCTTGCGGTAGTCCCGACGGTTTTCAGGTCCGCCTTACGACAGTCCTGGCGGTCTTCAGGTCCGTCTTTCGACAGTCCAGGCGGTCTTCAGGTCCGTCTTGCGACAGTCCCGGCGGTCTTCAGGTCCGTCTTGCGATAGTCCTGGCGGTCTTCAAGTCTTCCTTGCGGACTTGGTACTATTCCACTTCCGAGATTTGCTCGGTTGTTTTGAGCTGGTGAGGCTGGTGGTGGTGAGGCTGGTGGAAAGTGCGCCGAATACAGATGCCATGTACCAGTACCAGCAACGCTGTGAAAGCAAATAACAAGTACTGGGCCACTGCGGGGTTTACTTTGTATACCTGACCACCTGAGGGCGGAGCCGTCGATCGGTTGTTGAGTAGAAAAAACAGTATGTAACGAATGCATCGTTCCAGCATATCGTTTTCTAGTTCGCATAAACCTTCTCTAAATTTTCGGATATTGTTCCTTTGCGTTAGTTTTTGCGAATCATCCTCGATCGAAACGTTTGGTTTGATTCAAAATTTAAAAATCGGTTGGTTATGTGTGTTATGTCGTTTTTCATTGGGCAAAAAGAAGAAGGGACAGTCCGGAATGGAAAAAATCACTTTTGAAACCGTTCCATTGGCACAGCGAATACGCTTCTTTCGTTTTGAAGTCAGAATCAACTCAAGAAGCAATCACACAAGTATAATTTATGTATTCTATACACATCATCTGACAGCTGCCGCAGATTATTTTTTGGCATTTCACCAATGCTTTGTGGACTCAAGCAGAAGCAGTTTTCTTGTTCCATTGGATTACAGAGTAAGTGGATCCCCGAGTGAAACCAACGTGCTCTGCGCATTGGACGATAAATTACGCTAAAGAATGCGTGTGTTTCAAAGTGAACTTGTTCCAAATAAAAATAACCCCTATCGAGGTATCCGTTCGGAAAAAATGCCGATACGAATGTCAAATCCGATCGGAACTCAAATTGCGTTCGAAGTATCCGTTTCCGTGTAGCTGTCAAAAGTAAGTGAAGTGGTATAACGCAAGGTGGACTACATGTCTTCGGAGAAAATTTTTCGAAAGTTGTGTCGGAACGGATAGCTCGAATGGAATTCTTCCGATTTCGTACAAATAGGAGAAGATTCCATTGCGAACGGATACCTCGATAGGGGTGATTCTTG
Source organism: Cheilosia urbana (assembly GCA_946477585.1). NCBI lineage: Eukaryota > Metazoa > Arthropoda > Insecta > Diptera > Syrphidae > Cheilosia > Cheilosia urbana. The sequence goes on from OX297853.1 coordinate 27,631,708, forward strand.
CCCGTTTTACCAACTACGCCCTTGCCAAAGCTCTTACTAGTATTACAAACGGATCAAATAGAATGTGAAAAGGCTGTTGTTGAAAGATTCAACTTTTTGTAGCCTCCGAATGGCAACGAGAAACATTCTTAAGATATGCCCTCCGACGTTCGCCCTAGGTGGGCCAGTGAAAAACTACGCATGAGCTTAATTTGAAAGCCTTTACTCAGTCTATGACATTTAGAAAAGTTGCCTTAATAAATATGGTATACATATTCGTGCATTGTGGTAACCCTTAACGTATCTACCTACATTATACATAAATGCGCAACAAATGAAAATTTCAGTTCCCAGTAATAATAATTAATGATAAATCAGGCAAAAAGAGAAGGAGCTAAAAAAAAGGTCTTAAAAATCTTAAATCTTTAGTTCATTGACCCCGGTAACATAAGAGTGGGCCAATGATCGTTCCCTTATAATAAAAAATGCGAACACGCATTACTTCTTGTGTTGTGCAGGCTCAGGCAGCCAGCGGTTTATAGAATAGCTGTGTGTGTGCGGAAATCCATGACACAACCGTCTGGATATGAGACATTGGAAAAGGTGATATTAAAAGTAACATGTGTGAAAAACACTTCTGAATATATACGATAGGTGACGCACTTCAGAAACCTCAAAACCCCAATCTGTGATTAATCAAAAGTATAATGCTTGTTGAAATTATTAATTTTGCATATTTTGTTAGCGAGATTGGACAACGAAGCGTGACACTTAAAATAGAATAAAAGTAATTTGAAAACCTTTTATGGTATTTATGCCATCTTTAGCTCCGAAATTTACTAAATAGAAGTCGATTGTTGGACCTATTTTGCAAATTATGAGCAGGATTGTGACGCTTTGAATACAGCAAAAATTCAAAAACTGTGCGAAATTGTATTAACCTGTGACTTGGGAAAAGCCCAACACGAAACGTAGCACGAAAAATCTGAAAACTGGGAGCAAAATCTGAAAAACCGAATGGAAAAACATTAGTTTTGATTGGTCTAGATGGATGGATGGATGATCACATGAACATTTTTCTCAATTGACGTTTATGGAGCGATAGCCGACGAATCTAGTCATTAATTTTGTGACAGAGTACTAAGTTGACAGTTCGTGCGTAAAAGGCTGAGGTATTAAAAGAAACGTTACAGACCAATCTATTTTTTCACTCAGGGAACATCTAGTACATCAATTTAGTTGACTCAAGAGAACTTGATTTTTTGCCCATTGGTAAAAATCACAAATTCGTGCATATATTTAACAATGAAAGTAACTAAACTCAAAAGTCATACGAGCTTATTTTTGTTTATGTATACGTTCTTGTAGCTCCTCGAATTTGGGTAATTAATCTTTTTTAATTTATTTCCAGTTTTATGTACAATGTAGGAATCAAACCTTAAACAAGCTTAAAGCTGTATACAAATTTAAGAACTTTTATTGTTGCGGCAAATCGTGTACCTTTATGTTTGGGGATTTGCTTTTTAGCGCTCAAGGCCATCTTCACTTAATAAATATAAAATGATGATTAATTCAAGCGAACTGATTCATTTAGCAAATTCTACCCAAAACAAAGCGATAAAGGTTTCCGAGTACCTAATTATTGAATAACAGGGAATACTTTTACTCATCTTAAAGGATAGGTTGGTGTGGTATTAGATTGGATTAAAGACATGCGTCAATTGAGACAGTATGATTTTAATTTTGTATTAATTGCAACCATCAAGTACTGGCGTTTGACTTTCGAAAAGCCAGAAAAAAAATGTTTGACATCATTTAGTACAATTTGGATTCGACTAACCTAAAAAGGTACTGGTACTACCACCAGTTACGGAATTAAAGTTTTTAGGTCTTAAAATATAGTCAGCTGATCCAAACCACGGTTGTCAATTTTAAACATAAAGAAATCATCATTGGGTCAAGGATTTATTTGCACTTTAATTTTTGTAGGATTTACAAATTTTACACACATTGGTCGGTATATGATTATTTTTTTTCGAACTAAAACTTATAAAATATTATATTGAAATATATTAGAAGAAAATACCCTCCTGCTCTTCCAATTGAATTTGTCAAGACTTTGTTCAGCTTTAATTAAAAATTATTGTTCAGAAATTATACCACTTCGCTACAAGTCATACATCATAATCAAATTTAAGCTAGTACAAGGCTCTGTCCGAACGAGAGCTACTTATACGAAAAAACCTTTCACATATGCATTGCTTAAGCCTAGGCACTGTTGCTGCTACTATTTCGGAACAAAATTTTCTCCAAATAGACAAACGTCTGCGAAAAGGCAGTGGAAAATAATTCGTGCAGAGATCCATCAGTTGCTACACAAGTACAAGTGACAGGCAGGAATTTCTTGACTAGATTTTTCCGCTTCCCCTCCATAAACGTCAACTGCAAGTACTATACTCGTGACCGCTCTGAGCCAATAAAAACTGAAATAAAGCTAGTTAGTCAGCTGTCAGACTTACTAAACTAGGAATCTGAACATCTCCATTAGCACAAAAAAAAACCTAGGTTTTGGTAAGAAAATACAAAATATTCAAATGAAAATAAACATTTATAGCTTAAAATTACAGTCGGATAAAGGCAACTTACATTTTTTTTATTACGTGACTGACTTCGTATTAGTGTTTTCTTACATGGCGACATAAGACCCACTTTATTGTTTATGGAGGGGTAGACGAATCTAGTCATGAAATTTCAATTGTGACAAGTGAAAAAGAAAAAAAAAAAAAACAATTTTTTCATATTTTCTTTTGAAAATTTATATTTATTTTTGAATGTTTTATTTGTTAACATTGTCAAAGGGTTTTTTCGTTTTTTGTGCACTTATTTTCGAGTTGGAGCGATGGTAACCGAATCCTCCACTAACATAATTTACATAATTCAAAAACACTGAATAACGTGAGCCATTTTGTTCCAAAATTTTTTTCAAATTTAGATTTAATTTATTTGTCATTTTGACAGGAACCATGTTTCTAAGAGTTATTGACTCGCTAACAGACCTCCTACCGTAAGTTAGTTATATGTGTCTGTTAAAAGCAAAACATACTCTTCCACCAAAAATTTTTTTTTTGAATTAAGGATGGCGTTATATTTCAAATTTTGACAGCTATATTACCAATTCACTTGTATATTACAAAATCGATGTTATCCCTTATTAAAAGTAAGAAGAAAACTGCTACTAAAATCAAAACCATATCTTATCCATCTGACAGTTTACTCCAAAACATTATGTTATCCATCAACGCAGGAGTAAAGCAAAACATACCTTATCCGATACAAAGTTCCCACAAAATACGTTCTGCAAAAGCAAAAAGTAATCTTATTTTTGTTTTTATTCTGGCTCAAAAAGTCAGTTTTTGTTTTAATTGATAAAACCTCTATCCCTACTTTTTATATCTTTATAATAATATGAAAAATAAAATACAATTTTAAATGCTATTAGAAAAAATAATAATCCTTTTTTTAAGTTCTGGTCAAAATGTACTTTATCCACTTGAGTTAAAAGCAAAACATGCCTTATCCATTTTAGTATACCAAAAACATCCTTATCCTTTTTTCAATTATTAATTACTTCCAATAAATTAACTTAAAACGTGCGAGACAAGTTTCTTTAAACTTAACTAATCGTTTTTAAATCAATAAATGTTTTTATAAACGAGGTTTTCAATTTTTTAAGGAACAGGAAGTTTTTTCGTTTTTTCTCAGAATGACATGTGATGGACAAGAGCATGTTTTGCTTTTAATAGACACATATGGTAGTTACGAAGCGTTAGTTAGGAATTTGAGTATAACGAATGTGTTTGCCATTAGTTAGGCCTAACATGTAAGTTACGCGACAATTATTAATACGGCTGTAAATGTTTATATTCATTTGAATATTTTGTATTTTCTTACCAAAACCTAGGTTTTTTTTGTGCTAATGGGGATGTTCGGATTCCTAGTTAAGTAAGTCTGACAGCTGACTAACTAGCTTTATTTCAGTTTCAGTTGACGTTTATGGAGGGGAAGCCAACAAATCTAGTCAATAAATTCCTGCCTACATAGGGGAGACTGGGTACGGTTGAAACACAGGACGGTTGAAACAACACGAATAACTCGTGAGCCATACGCGCAGCGTCTATGAGTATTAGGGGTGAATGAAGCACAAACAAATCCGTAGACGAATAGCAGTAATACATCGTTCATTCGGCGGTTCAGTTGTGAGTGAGAGCTTATGTTCTATTTAGACTACCAAAAGTAAGTATTTTCGTTTGGTTATTTTTCATTTTACTGGGGTTTCTATCCATGCGAGATTGCTGTGCGTATTTTTTTTGTATGCAGTAAGGAGTCTAGAGTAGATCATGATGACAAGTTTAAACGTGTCAGTGTTGTTTTCGTTACTTTATAGATTTTTTTTACTTAAAGGGGGGGTTGGGGATGGTTGAAACAATTTTTCGGGGGACGGTTGAAACAATGTCTTTAATTATTTTGTTATTCTTATATAATATTTTAACGAAATTAGAAGAACCAGAAAGTCTACAATATACACCGATACACCAGAGAAAGAACAAAGAACAAAAGGATCATGAAGCAAGACTGTAACAAACCAGCTAACCAAGCTAAGAAATGGTTGGAAGTTGGAAGTAAAAACAAAAAATAATAATGCAGCATTCCAGTGCTCTATTATTATTTTTTTTATTCAGAAGAAGAGGAGTTTTATTGCCTTGTCTGCTTGTCACCGTATTCAGGGAGCAGATCTAGTGAAAGTTGGATACAAATGTGTCACCAGTAAAATGTGGGCTCACAAAGAGTGCACAGAAGGTTGCAATAGTTATGTTTGGCACAATTGTGATTCGGAATATTCCGACAACTGAATTTTATCGATTTGATTATCGAAATTAAAATAATGTTCCTTTTGTTTATTTTCAATTAATTTAATGAAATAGATTTTTTTTTATTATTTTTTTTTTAATTTTTTGTTGCTTAGAAATACTGTTTATTTTTTTTTTTATTTCTATATAAAACAATGACGTGATTTATAATAAAAGTTAATTAAATATGTAACAATGGAAGATTATGTTCATGTTTCAACTGACCCCAACAACTGTTTCAACCGATCCTGGTATGGGTACGGTTGAAACAAATTTTCATTTTTGTTTTAATATGATGTACTACGCAAAATATCACACCGAATACTTAAAAAACACTTTACATTTATACATAGAACCATGCTCCTACATTTCACATAACTTGATCACCGCTTAGCTTATAAACGGCAATGGTATGGACGGTATAAGCGAAATTGTTTCAACCGTACCCAGTTTCCCCTACTCTGTCATTTTCAAAGCTACTCTTCAAATTTATTATTAATCTTCGCACGATATTTAACAATAGTTCGCATAACAGTATAATAGTGTTGTGATATGCAATCGTATCACATTTTAAATGTGCCCACATATTTGAAAATAACAATTTTTGAAAAAAATTATGACGGCCCTTTTCCAAATAAAAAAGGGCAAAATCAAACAAATGTAAGAGTAACGCTAACCGCGAGTTTACAAAAACAATTCAAGTTTACTAGAGGGTTTATGTACAGTGTACGCATGCAAAACAAAAACGGGAGCAAAATTGTTCGTTCCACAACAGCAACTAGTATGTAGGTACGTTGTTTATAGAGCAGACATTTTTGTCTCGGTTACTTGGCTGAATCATATTTCATCACTGGGATTATGTAGATATTTTCGTTTCGATCAGTTTGTTGTTGACATTTCTATGTGTCGAAATTTCTCAGCAACCCGAAAAATCTTGAACAAACCAATAATTGTAAACGAACTAAGTATCATCATTATATTTTCGTGTTGCTGAAAAGCGGGTTTTTGTGTGGCTTAATAGAAATGCTGTCATAGTTAGTCTACTTTTTGCTTAATGAATCTGTACTATAATATCTAGCATAAGATTTTGTGCACTTACTTCGGAAGTGACGTAGACTCGTGAAAAGTGTGAATTTAGTTTGCTTTGTGAAATTAGTAAAAGTTGCTGCAATATTGTTTTTATTTGAATAAAATACTTTTAACATGAATGCAATCAACTCTAGGTAACGATTCCTTAACATTATTTGTATTGTATTTTGTTTTCCAGTGAATAATATTTCGCAAAATGTCAGCATTACAGTATTCCAACTTCTGAATGTGTGGAACATCTCTGTAGGTATAGGGTATAGCCCAATAACGCCACCGGCTTGAAAACCGTACCAAACAGTGACTTCTTGCGGTGCAGGGAAATAACTTCACATGGGAAATAACTTCACCTTGAGTGGGAAATAATTTCACTTTTTTTTATGTGAAGTTATTTCCCAATGAAATTGAGCAAAAACTATGAAGTCATTTCCCTGCACCACTTTTCGCGGTTGAAGTGCCGTTTCATGAAGCACATGAGGGTACTAACCTGTCCAGTAACGCAAATTTTGCTTATTGACGAAGCCCTTTAACCAAAAATGCGCTTCATCGCTGAAGATTGAAAATTGACCTTAATCTACATTGACATTCCTATTGGTGTTATGTCAATTTAGAATCCGTGTGACATGTAAAAACACACAAAAAATAAAATATCAATGCTGCCAACCGCTACCAACCATGGGGGAATATGATAGAGTTCGGGAATACAACATTTTAAGATATTTGATTGTTATTGGTTGGTCATTATAAATTTTTAAAAGACAACTAATGTGATTTGTTTGGTTAATTATACTATCTAAATGAGGTGTTTTATATACTAGAAACTTATTAGGACAAATATTGTTGTGTATTTTCCGCTTTTGAATATCATTAACTTTGATTTCATGTGTACATTTTTCTTAAACTAGGGGTCGCCCCGTGGTCGAAATTCGACCAATTTATTCTATAAGTTCATTTTTGAAGGGGAAATATCGGAGCGCTTAAAAATAGGCAATCAAAACCATTTCAGGCTTCCCTTAAATTGCGAATAAAAAGTGTCCAGTAATAGGCGTTTTTCTTTTTTAGTTCAGAGCACAACCTGAACTGTTAAATGTTATGTTATGTTATGTTAAAGTGGCTCTCGATGAGAGAAACACTTAGGCCGTTGATCGGCCCATTGTGCATACCACTGGTGTTTAGGGGTTCCTTATCTGGTTACTCATGTGAACCATTTGCTTCCGTTAATAAAGCTAAGAATGTTAGCAGCGCTGGTGTCGCATAGATCACTAAGATCATTGAGGAAGTAGTCTCCTAAGTACGCCATCCTTAGATTGGATAGAGCTGGGCAGCTGCAGAGAAGGTGAGTGACGGACTCATACTCTTCCTCATCCCTGCAGCTTCTGCAAAAGTCATTGTATGGCAATCCAAGTCTTTGCGCGTGTCTGCCCAGAATACAGTGACCGGTAATGACATTAGCAACCAGCGAGATGCTAGTTCAGGACATGGTCGGTGGGGGATGGAGTTCCTATCCACCACCTCGAGCTTGGCTCCTGGCCAAACCTCACCGAGGCTACCGATGGCTGCCCGGATGAAGTCGACCGAGCGTTGATCGTCGCAGGCGATCAGTTTGACGAATCCCTGATGCCAACCAGCGTCCTTAAAGATGATGGGCTGCTGGTTATTGGACATATACTCACAGAGACAGTTCATCACTCTGTTCTCTATGAGTCCCCACTTGTCGTAGGAGAGTCTGCCTTCCTCATCCGATAGGTCCACTACCGCGACTATCAGGTTGTCCTTGGCCGCGTCAGAAAAGGATTTGGAACCCACGTTGGAGTTCCTAGCCTTTTTCGATGCGTTGGACACCTCATCAAGGGACCTCCGCCTTTTGGGGACAGATCCAGCCGCTACTGCAGTCCTACCCCCTGTAACGCTCGTTGAGCTGTTAGCTTGGGGGCGAGTCTTCCGAGGTTGGTTTACTCTTACGAGCGGTCTCTTGTTGCCCAGCGGTGGGGCAGAAGGTTTTCTCGGGATGGAGACCTTTGAAGTAGAGGGGATGGGGTCCCTGTTCGCAAACTCCAATACCCAGGGCGTTGCCCATGCGTATGAAGCTCTATCCGACTCGGTCCATAATTTTTCCGCCTTCGAGTGAAGACGGGCAAATATGCGCAAAGCTGCCTTGGTCTCTCGACCAAGTGACCTGATTCTAAGATCTGCCGGTGTAGGTGTTGGGGGACGTGGGAAGCTGCACAGAGCAGCAGTGAATTCAGTTGTGATCTCGTCTGAAAGCAACGAGCAATCACTTGCAGCATCATTTATGCAGAGTTCCTGCAGATGCTCTTCCACGCGTTGCATGGGAATGGCGCCGCTGGCTGCCGAAGTTGTTTTGTTTGTTTTTGTGTTTGTGTTTTGGTTAGAAATTTTGATCCCACGAGTAGCTAGGGAAAGGAGGTTCGATCTGCACAGAGCCCCGCATTATGCAGATAAGGCTACTTAATCCAGAGGGCGCCCGGTATCTGGATACACCGTTATCGACCAGTGCTATTTTTATTGAGACCTGGGCCCACGGCCTGGCTGATCCTCGACACGGTACGTATGACGTCATTGATCCAGCCCAGGGGGAGTGAAGGGATGAAAAGGAGGGATGGGTTGGGACGGGTTCGATTACCACTTAGTTCGTAGAGCTGGCAGGTTGTATGGCAGATGGCGATGCCATCAAAGCCGACCTACCATGAGTTGCTCTACTTAAGCCTCCACACCACGGCAAGGTGAGTAATCATCGTCAATCATAAAGATTGTTCCCTTCACAGGCCTTTAGTGAAAGGAAGGAGGCGGAACTGTTAAAAGTTTGTGTTTCTTTTTTAGCTCAGATACATAAGAGCTCGAATTTGTGTTTCTTTTTTCGATCAGAGCATGATCAGAGCGCGCTCTATGAGCTCAAAATTAATTGACTGAGCAGGCTGAGTAAAATGCTGTTTACCCTAATACATTCACACTTCCAGTCGTATTTGAGAGAAAAAAAAAAAAAAAAAACAGAAAAAACAGCAAATCATCAGAACGATCTGAGCACGCTCGGTTCAGAGCGCGCTCATATAGCTCGAGCTCAGTTCAGTGCTCAGCTCTGAACTAAAAAAGAAAAACGCCTAATGCGGGCTGTCTTCTATTTTATATCGCAGGTAGAAAAGGGTGCATAGAATAGATATGCAAAGTTTCATCATTTGTAGTTCAACAGTTTTAGAGTTATGAGGACCTTACAAGTGTAAGTTAGAAGCCAAAATGTTGCTTAAATTTCATATAAATCATGAAACGTTAGGCCGATTGCTACAATTTGAATTTTATTGGATTAGTAATGTCGAACCCTTTCGAAAATAGATTTTAGAAATTTTATCACTTTGCTTGGTGCGGTTTCAGAGATAACATTTTGAATTGCGAAGATTTTCAAATGGTTCTAACTTTCTAACGGTTGAACTAACGAAGAGAATTTCAATACAAACAATTACAAGCGATTGTATATCGAACTGCATTTCACGTTTTTTTCATTCTATAAAAAGTGCGAGCTAACTTCACGTAGGTGCAATGTTGTTGTTGTCGTAATTTCATCCAATTCTAAAATTGACCTGCTGTAATTCATAATGTGTGGAAAATGTTTGTATTGTGCACTTCTATGTATTGTCCCCTGCCCAAATATATATATAGCGTTGGCATATTTATGTGACGTATAATAGCAAAAATGGTTGGAAACACGTTATAGGCAACTCCGTATTAATATATAGATAACTGAAGAAAAATTGCTCAAAATGTTTTTATTTTCCTACAATCATTCTGCAGTAATCATTTTTCATAAATATTTTCAGCACAAGTGTACTTATTCCTAAAATAAAATACTATTCACACGTAACGAATAATTTCGAATTTAACGGACAAAATTCTATGAACGCTGGCAGCAACTTTGCCGACACCGGAAGTCTCTGGAAGTTGTTGATTTTTTTTTGAAGGTGTGTTGGTGAGCCGGAATTTTTGAAGTTTCGTGACATTTGTCAATACGAATTCCTATGTATCAATACTAGCGCACTAAATTGTGTACACTCCATAAAAATATAGCTTGTAGGCAAGGTAACGGGAAATCGGCCGAAGTTGGGGGTCTCAGTATTGTCTCTGGTTTAAAGTCGTTCTCTAGGAAAACACCACGAAAGCGACTTCCAATCGTTGCGTTGTTGAAACAAACACACCTTTTGCAATATTCAGCAAATTCAGCAGAACAGCTGACCGAAAAAATATCACTACTCACAACTTACAGTCTTTTTCCACACTTAATTGATGGGCTAACATAATTTCTAAACGTTGTGAATTCATTTTATTTCTTAATTAATGCGATCGAGATTTTGTAAACAAAATAGTTTAGACATAATGTTTGACGACTACTGTCTCACAGCTGATTGAAACGTCAAACGAAAACTGGTTATTGCAATTTCGGGTTTTCGACGAAAACACGTTTTTCGCTGCGGTGTGAAAAGGGTTTTACGCTCTTAAAGTTGCGACCAATTATTTGTAAACGGTGTTCCTTCGTTCACACTTCACCATGATGAAAATGTTGATTTTACTGATATACTTTTGACATTGACAGTTCGGTAATCGGTTTGATGGTGTGTTTGCACTGAAAATTTGAAGTTGTAAGCTCGCTAATGAAAGACCCTTTACTTGTGATAAATGCCTAGTATGTGAACCTCGAAAACCAAATATCACAGATTGTGATTTGCAACAAAACTTCGATTGTATTTCTGTCATATTTAGGTAATTTGTAACAAAATCCGTTCTATATATCAGTTGTATTCATATTCACGGCTTCGAGTAGAATGCATTATTTGTTTTAATTGCGTGTTGAAGTTTTTAATCAAAGTTACTTTGCTGAGATAAATAGATGTTCAATAAAACAAGTCCAGTATTAACAGCGTACGCAAGTAATAGTTGTACAGACTTTTGGAAAATGGAGACTCTGGATTCTCATGGACTGTATTAAAAAAAATATGTAAATGCGCGCCACCTCATCTTAACTCTCTTTGAATTAGAACGGCGGTAGAGCTAATTAACAAGACACTGTCAACAGTTTTTGAAAGCGCTTGTCCGGAAAACAAGGCACCAAAAAAGGCCCAGCCTAATTGATGGAACAGGAAAGAAGTAAGGAAACTTTATAACAGGGCAAAACTAATTAAGGACGACAACACATGGAATGAGTACAGTGAAGGCAAAAGCCAATTCAAGTTAGGAAATCGAAAAGATATTCATGGAAAATCTTTTGCGAAACTATTGCTAATACAGATGAGACCTCTAGACTACGCAAAATGCTCTCAAAAGAGGCAAGCGTACCTAGCTTCATCAAAAGAAATGATGGAACCTGGGCTGAAAGCAGTCAGGAAGTTCTAGAAACTCTTGTGGAGGGAAGTTTTTTATTCCCAGAGCAGGCAAGCAGGGGCATACAGCCGCGAAGGATTTCAGACCAATCAGTCTGTCATCTTTTATGTTGAAAACCCTCGAACCCCTTCTAGAGGCACATATAAGGAGTATATGCGGCAATGGCTTCTTAAGTGAATCACAGTACACATACATGAAGGGAAAGTCAGTAGAAACGGCTCTACACAATCTAGTAAGAAAAATAGAAAGGAGTCTATATCTAGGTGAGTTTGCTTTAGCAGCTTTCTTGGACATAGAAGGGGCTTTCAAAAACGTAGAGGGCAGATCGATCGAAAGTGCAATGGTGAATGCTAACATTGAACACGGCATTCGTTTTTGGGTAAGCAACATGCTTAAAAGTAGGAAAATTAACTGTACTCTGGGGCGAAGTTCACTCAGAATGTCAGTAACCACAGGGACCCCGCAAGGTGGAGTATTATCACCTCTTTTGTGATGGGTACTGGTTATTGATGGCATTTTGAAGAAACCAAGTTCTATGGGGATAAGTGTCACAGCGTTTGCAGATGATGTGGTTATCACTGTTCACGGAAAGTATCTAAACACTCTAAGTGAAATCATGGAGGGTGCTTTAAGGATGATTAGCCAGTGGGCCAAAGGGTATGGGCTCAATACCAACCCATCCAAAACGGAACTAGTACTCTTCACCCGAAAGTATAAGATACCGCACTTCAATCTTCCGAAGCTGGAAGGAGTAGAATTGCCCCTATCAGCCAGCTCGAAGTATCAAGGGGTCCTCCTGGACAGGAAACTAAACTTGAATCTAAATGTGGGGGAAAGAATAAAAAAGGCATATAATGCTCTCTTTACTTGCAAGAAAATGGTTGGTAAGACTTGGGGTCTGAAACCTGCTATGATGCATTGGCTATACACGGTGGTAGTCAGACCCATACTCACATATGGCGCACTAGTGTGGTGGAGGGCCATTAAAAGGAAGATAAAAGTGGGCAAAATGGCGACCGTGCAGAGGTTGTCATGCGTAGCTATAACGGGTATACTTCGGAGTACTCCTACAGCAGCGCTAGACATTTTTCTGCATCTTATTCCATTAGATTTACACATAAAACAACTAGCAGGAAATAGCGCCTTAAGGCTCAATGCTCTAGGCTACTTCAAGGATGGTAATTTCGGACACTGTTCTATATTATCAGAACTGTTGCCCGGTAATCAGATACAAACGGACGAAATCTTCCCTTTCGTTGATCTCGATATTCCCTACGATGTATGAAATAGCAATTTACACAGACGGCTCGAAAACAGGGGAAGGCACTGGTTCTGGCGTCTACTCTGTAGACCCACAACTAAAAGTGTCTATACGGCTACCGGATACTAGCAGTGTCTTTCAATCAGAAGTCTTAGCCGTTCTGAAGACGGCCGAGCTTTTGCAGATGAGATCTATATCTGGGAGGGATATTGCCATCTACATCAATAGCCAGGCTGCACTCAAGGCACTGGATCCCCTTACATCAATTCCGAAATAGTCAGGGACTGTCGCACAATGCTCAAGGCATTATGCAGTCAGAACCAACTAAGACTGTGTTGGGTGCCAGGACATTGCGGTATAGCAGGAAATGAGGAAGCTGACGAGCTTGCGAGAAAAGGAGGGGAACTAGGTACAGAAGTGGAAGCATGGCCCAAACCACCCTTAGGTACACTTAAAGGTAAAATCAAAAACCAAACCGAAATGAAGGCTGACCTAAGGTGGTCAAACAAAGGCACTTTAGCCACAACTCAATATCAAAAAATCTAGGGAAATTCTAAAATTAGGTAGGGAACAACTCATAACATTGGTTGGAATCCTGTCAGGGCACAGTCTTCTAAGAAAACATGCAAAAAGACTTAGACTGACAGACACGGCGACGACCTGCAAGCCGATGAGGATATCACGCACATACTGTGTGAATGCGAAGCAGTATCTCGCAATCGAAGGAAGTTTTTGGGTAGGTACTTTTTCCAACAGCTGGAGGAGATAGACCACACAAATTTCAAAGGGCTACTCAATTTCTGTAAGGAGATTAATTGTTTTTCAATGGAAATTGTTTAGGTTTTGTTCACTGTTGCTTACTGCGATTGGTTCCACAGGGATCGCGATGGGCCCTTATGGTGCCTAGTGCCGTATGAGATCTTATTATCTCATACCCCTTTTTTTACCTAACCTAACCTAACCTAACTCTCTTTGACATAAAAGCTCTCGATGATATTTTCATTATTGTAGATATAACATGTGCATTAAAAGTAAATCAACGAAAGACTTTATTTCTAAGAAAGTTGTAAATCGCGTGCGCGACAGTAAATTAAATAATTTCTGTTTTTTTCCGGGGATCAAACCAGAAACCCATCGGTCAGTAGTTCAGTACATTAACCAGTGTGAAATGTAATATTCCCTGCATTAGATAACTCGTGCTCTTCAACAAATTTAATTATATCTCGCAATTAGTTTCGTTAATCTAAATGCAGCAATAATTGCCTAGTATTACCATATCGGAAAAATCACAATAATGTAATATTGCATGCATTAGGTATCGCATTCGCGTCGTCGTATCGCATTCACTTTCATTTTGGTTCTGGATCTGGTTAGGTCCAGTTCTATCTGTGAACGGGGAACCACCAACTGTGGAAATCCAAATACCAAATACTACGTAGTACAAAGGTCTGACTCATTCGCACGAGCATACACGCTCATCATAGTAGGTACTATTGCGGCGTAATTTAAAACTTGTTTAAATTGAATGGACACACAGCTCGGCATAAACAGACGTTGTATTGAAGGTGTAGCCTAGGTCAAGATGTACGCTTTTCGCAACTCCAGTCATTGGCCCCTTGATGAGAGCAATTAGCTCGAATCAAGATGTCAATAAAAGCAAACCCCGGGGAAGTGCTGATCTCACACATCACTTAAAAAATGTCTCTCGTAAGACCGTGACACATCTTATTCAAAGAAATTGTTTCTGTAGCCCGCACAGTTAATAATATTCCATCCATGAATGAGAGGGTCTAAGATGAGTGGTTTTGTTTAAGTGGCCAAAGAGGAGCTTCTTTTACACGGTCAATACTGGACAAATCCGGAAACGAACTCAAACGAGACTGCGACTCTGGAATGAATTGTTTCTTCCTACATGTGTGTACCTAGTCCGCACAAACATTAAATTTTGTTGCAATTATGTCGGCTTCTTACGCACATGTAGAGCTTTTACTCGTAAGAAACATTGGGTGCAACTGGTAACCTCCAAGGTGGAATAGTTTAATCTGGCTTACAGCGGATTGGTGGCTCTGCAAAGTGGCCGTTGCACTCAAGTGACTCTCTAGCGAAGTTGGAAGTTGTTTGTCCACAGATACAGTACCTATCAATCAGTATACAGTATATGTTTACCTTCTACTTCTATTAGCATGTAACTCGACTGGAGGGTTTTCATTCTCATGCCTTTGGGAGAAGTGGATACTTTTCTCTTATTTGTTTGCCAAAGAGAAATGCGCTCGTATTTGGAATTGGAATTGAAATGTGCTAGATGTTCTTTTTGTTTAATTTCAATAAATGTGTTTCATTCGTTTTAAAATTATAGTACTTTTACACCACACCTAAATTCAACACTTTTGCGTTCCCACTGAAACTTCACCTTTTGAAATGACAGCTAAAGTCAGAATTGAGTACTAATTTTCTTTTTCTTCTGTTCAGAAATCAAAACTTTATTTTTGTAGCTATGTTAATGGGGACGTTCGGATACCTAGTTTATGTAAAACGTCAACTACATTCGTCGTGACTAGGAATCCGAACGCGTGGACTTGGCAACTTGAATTGTTTTTGTATTCTCGCGGTCTGCGTTACCTTTGTTTGATTTGCCCTTTTTTTATTCGGAAAAGACCCCTCGTATTTTTTTCAAAAATTATTATTTTCAAATAAGTACATTTAAAATGTAACACGTTGCCTATCACAACACTATTACACTGTTATGCGAACTATTCAGTGTTAAATATCGTGCGAAAATTCGAAATTTGCAGAGTAGCTTTAGAAATGGCACCCTTTTCTCTCACTGGCCCTTTTTTCGACTCTTCAGAATTCTGCACGGCCACTCTGTTTATTTTAAATCTGACTCTTCGAAAAGTCAACTGAGTAGGATTTTCTTGACTAGATTTGTCGGCTTCCCCTCCATAAACGTCAACTGCAAAAACTAATCACGTGACCACTATGGGCCAATCAAAACTGAAATACATCTAGTCAGACAGCCTGTCAACTTACTAAACTATGAATCCGAACGTCCCCATGGATTTATTGACAGCTGTTTTTTTTTTTTTTGTTTTTTGTCAGTGGATTGAAATGTCGTTATCTATTTGAGATTTTCAGATTTTTCGTGCCCAATGGAACATAAAACGAATTTTTTCTTTCTTTGCATTTATGGTGGTGCGTATTTTAAAAGTCAGTTGTTCTTAAATTGTAATTTGTGTTTATAAAAATGTAAATGTAAATTTTTCTCTATTTCTTACAGACTTGTCGTCTCTTAAAACGTAAAATAACACGCTTCAAGTTTGACAAGTGACAAATGAAATTGAGATTGAGCAAAATTGATCTGACTCGATGAAGGATGAATTTATGTCCGGTGTAAATGTACTATTAGAACATGTTTCGTATTCTCAATTTTTATGAAGTTTATTTTACCAGAGCTGTTCGATTTTGATGCATGAAACGCCAACCAATGTGATGTTCTTAAGGGCAGGTTGTCGTCTTTTATCACTGAGGGCAAATTGCTCTGAGAGCGCCCGATCGAATACCACATAAGATTTGGAATCACTGATTGAAAAATTTGTTGCGACGCTACAATTTTATCTCACCTTTTTCACCCTTCAACATGAAAAATATTCGCCAGACATTTTAATAATCTTTCTCCCTCAAACTAATCACATTTGCAAATATTTGCAGTTTTGTTTGGAGTTGGTTGAAGGTGATTTAAGCAGTCAACCAAACGGTCAAGTGATTAACGAAACGATAAGGTTCGTATTTATATCAACCGAATCATTAAAAAACGGATAAGAAATCTAAATTACCAACCAGCTATCACTGGAAATAATGGGCTCATATCTCACTGGAAGTTTTTGGCACCCGCCGCATTTCCACACAACACGGCGCTTACTTCATTATACTCGGAATTAATCCCCCGGCAGAGTTTTCTAATCAAATCATCAATTCAATTGTAAAAGCACGCGATTGACAGCATGATGCCACAGCGTGCGTTACCAAACAATTAGACTTGACATACGTAGGTATCTGTCACATGCTTTCCACAACTAAATGAAGTCTGCTAATTTTCATTTTATTTCCGCGATAATTCCGTTTCATACAAAAAGACACAAAGTACTAAATTAGTTCGGCTGTATTATTTGAGACGAGTTTCATTTCTGGACTAAACCAGACCAGACTTAATGGCGGGACCGATTGTTAATTTACTAAGGGAAATAAATTTCTTTTACTAATTTCACTTGTACTTGCGAGTGAGTTATACCTATTACCTAATGTTGGTGTAAATGTCAAATAAATTGATGTTGGTCATTTAAAATGTCATTACTTTATTGTCTGTGATAATGATAGTACATTTAAGCTGGTGAAACTACATTGCTTACCAAACAAACCATTAGCAAACAAGCGATTAACGACACAATGTCTTCAAACAACGCTATCTGTTAGTGTCTTTTAAAGTAATAGGTCACGTTCCGGCAAGTAGCTAGTTATCGCTGAAATCGATATATTTTTTTAATGTTGATATTTAATACAACTACTATTCTAACAAGTAGTTGTTAACTGATTTTCAGTCATAAAATCGGTTATTTGTTGTTTCCAATGCCTTTTTGCAAAATGTTTGTTTTTTATTGGTATCAGTTCCACAATTGCTGTCAAAAATTGTAGCAGTGATCTTCGACCCGAACAAAGAAACAGTCTGTCAAATCAATCATAACATGGTCATCAGTGAACTAAATTGAATCAATTCAATTGACAAGTGTGGTTTACTTTAGCCGGAGTTCAACCATAACACATAATTTACCAGTTGCTATAATTTGCTGTCTGCAGCAGATCTATTAAAAACAATTTAAGCGCTATATTAAGTAAGTGTTGAATTCATTCAGATTGCTACTATTGCGTTTATTATTACTATTATTATTAATTTTTTTTTTTTCAATTGCAATTTTCTCATTAGACTTTCTTTTGATGCATACATCAAGTTATCAGAAGCCAATGCATTGTCTTTGTTCGATACTGGCGTGTATTTCTCTGGATCCGCGCGAAATTTGAAATGTTTGACAATGAAATATATTTAACTGTGTCAGGTGGGCCAGTCCTAAAAGCTGGCGGGCCGCAGGTTGCGTTAAGCTGCTAGATCTTATCTGCGTATCAGCTGCTTTGACAGAGCTGAGTCCCAGGATATGTGGATATTTAAATCTGAAAACTACATCAGGAATTGTGTAAGTCCTGAATTGGCAAAAATTGTTCTTTTTACCTCAGACGTTTCCTTTTTCGTTAAGAGTCTTTGAGCTCGGAATAAATCAACTTAACAGTCTGTGTAAAAATCTATGCGTTATTTATAATATGACAGTTAGCCGTTATGACTTATGATTGTTGATCAAAATGAGGTCGTTCAAGTATCTAGTGAAGTATAAGTTTGACAGACGGCTGATTTGATGTGTCTCAGTTTTGATTGGCCTCAAGATCGGTCACCTAACACATGAGCAGATTTTTCATTTGATGTTCAGTGAGGGTTAGCCGACGAATCTAGTCCCGACATTCGTCACTGAGTACTAAGTTCGCATACGTGGGTGACGTAAGAAAGGTGACCTTACTGACCAATCAGATGACGAAATTATGACGCTTTCAAAACAACCAGCAGAGACAATACTGAGACCCCCAACTCACAATCCTCTTGCCGCTGGTCCCCTCAGTTTTTTTTCAAATTCGCCATTTTGTTTTCCTATCGGTGTTATGTCTATTTAGAATCCGTGTGACATGTAAAAACATACAAAAAATATAAATTCAATGCTGCCATCCGCTACCAACCATGGGGGAATGTGATAGAGTTCGAGAATACCACATTTTAAGATAACTGAATGCTATTGGTTGGTTATTATAAATTTAAAAAAAAACGATTAATATAATTTGTTTAGTTAATAATGCGATCTAAATGAGATGTTTTATATACTAGATACATATTAAGACAAATATTGTTGTGTATTTTCTGCTTTTGAATATCATTAACTTCGATTTGATGTGTACATTTTTCTTAAATAACTGAAGAAAAATTGCTCAAAATGTTTTTATTTTTATACAACCATTCTACAGTAATCATTTTTCATAAATATTTTCAGCAAAAGTGCACTAATTCCTAAAATAAAATACTATCTACACGAAACGAATAATTTCAAATTTAACTGACAAAATTCTATGAACGCTGGAAGCAACTTTGCCGACAGCGGAAGTGGGACACGCAAGGTGCGAGTGTGTTGGTGAGTGACAGTTGTCAATACGAATTTCTATGTAAGAATACTAACGCACTTAGCGTGTACCACCCCATAGAAATATAGCTTGTAGGCAAGTAACGGAAAATCGGCCGAAGTTGGGGGTCTCAGTATTGTCTCTGACAACCAGTATACGCTAATTCTGCGGTCATAGTGGCAATATGAAGAAAATCAAACTTATATTGTTCACAGGCAGAATAAATTTAAGTCACCCAGAATTTGAGGGAATAGCCCTGAAGTTAAGAGATCAAACACGTGTTCGTGTTCGTACATCGCTGTCTAAGTTGGAATAAGGAAGTAAATCTAGTCTAACCAATTTTATTGAAATCTCTTCAACTTTCTCCGAATAATGTCGCCAAAGTTGCTAAAAGGGGCGAAAACAGGGAATTTTTGAAAAGTCATCGCCGGTAGCCCTGAGATGTAAAAAGTAGCTAATGTCGCACATTGTATTACACTAAGATGTTAGGCAAAAGGAAAGTGTTCCATAGGAACCCCAATAAATTGTCTGCAGCCTTTTTTGCTGACAGCAATATGTTCGCTGATTTATTACAGACTAGGTACGTTTAGTCTGCCCGTATTCTAGAGATCCGAGCTATGCACCATTACGTCGAAACCGCAGAAAACATTTTTTTTTTTAATTGAAGTGGGCTAAGTTTGTTAATTATATACACGCAGAGTTGTCCAAACTGGATTGTTAAGACAACAAACGCAAAATAGACGTTTACAAGCCATGAAAAGCTATTCGCAGGATCGCGGAATATACAGGGGTCCGCCGGGAAGGTATACTACTTTGTTTGTTTATAATTTTTGATTAAACGAAAGAGAATGGATCTTATATTGATAAATGTTTTATTCAATGTCGGCAATTATGTATGGAATACAATATCAGGTAAACGTCCGCCTCTGTTAGTTAGTCTCACAAATGCGAGCCCTTTTGAGCACATTTTTCATTACATTCTCACACATTTCACGCGGTATTTCATTAATTTCATCACGAATATTTTGTTTGAGTTGCTCAAGCGTTTCTGGTTTGTGTGCATAAACCTTGCTTTTCAGATATCCCCACAAAAAGAAGTCCGGAGCAGTCAAATCAGGCGACCGTGGAGGCCAATCAACATCACCATTTCTAGAAATAACTTGTTGTGGAAAGAGGTCTCGCAGTAATTCCATTGTAATCCTGGCTGTACGCGATGTGGCACCGTCTTGTTGATACCACATGTTAATCAAGTCCAAAGCATGAGGTTGTGGCGTTAAAATATCACGATATCGCTCCCCATTCACAGTCACCGTTACGACGTTTTAATTTTCAAAGAAGAGGTCCAATGATTCCCTCTGACCAAATTGCACACCAGACTGTAACTTTTAATGGATGCAAAGGTGACTGATGAATAATTTTAGGGTTTTCCATTGCCCAGAACCGACTATTCTGTTTATTCACATATCCATTCAAATGAAAATGTGCCTCGTCACTCATTATGATTTTTTCATGAAAATCGGGGTTGTCTAGCTAGCTGTAACATCCTATTGGCATATGTACGGCGGCGTAAATGGTCCTGTGGATGAAGCTCTTGTGTCAACTGAATCTTAAATGGAAACAAATGCAAATCCTTGTGCAAAATTGTCGCCAAAGTTGTTCTTTGAAGACCAAGCTCCTGAGCACGGCGTCGAATTGAGGTTGATGGATTGTTTTAAACACTTCCTTGAGCAGCAGTAATGTTTTCAGCCGATCTTGCAGTACGTTGTGGTCCATGCTTGGGCCTATCACCTAAAGACCCTCTTTCTTCGAAATCATTCACTACACGATAAATAGTGCGTTTTGTTGTTTCTGATGTTTCTCCCAAAAATTTCACGTAACTTTCTCATCGTCACAGTAATCGATGATTGATTTTGATAAAATGATTAAAACACGTTGGTTTATCGAATATTTTTCCACAATAAATTTGCCACGTGTCTACTTCACGACTGCCAAATATGAACTGTCAAGACTAATGTTTACCAAAATGGCGGCAAAACAAAATAGTATACCTTCCCGGCGGACACCCGTACTTGTGGCCATATAGACAAACTATACCGAACCGAGACCGCCAATTTCGACCGATTTTCCGTTACTTGCCAATAAGCTATATTTTTACGGAGTGGCGCAAAGTGCAGTAGTATTGTTAGTTGTTTACATAGAAATTCGTATTGACAAATATCACGTATAACTTTAAAACACACTCATATCTAGAATATGACAGATCCGATATGGGCAAAGTTGCTGGCAGCGTTCATAGAATCTTATACGTTAAATTTGAAATTATTCGTTACGCGTAGATAATATATATTTTTTTTTTTGCCCCGATAATTGTGCAATTAAGTACTATTCACATGAGAGCGATTTGCGAACTGCGAACACGCCAATATTCGTAGTTTCTGACACTTAATTCACATACAAATTTTTTTTTGGTCGCAGATACCCGCGTATCAGTTTCATTTTTAAAGGTTAAGTTTGAACGAATTTTCCATTCGTGGGCTTGTGGATCGCGACCGTTTTGTGTGAATCGTGAATAGAGTGTAACAGTTCGCTTCAAGAATTTTCAATTCGATGGAAAATTGCTTTAATGGTTAATTTAGCTGTTTAAGTCCATTGAGATTCATGTTTTTTTGTTTTTTAGATTAGATGTCCGATTAAGTAAATAAAATGGTTTTGTGATAGAACAAATAGCAATGTTCAATTCATAAATACAGTTATATTGATTTGTTCGTAATTTGCCTATTCGCAATTCGCTCTCATGTGAATAGTGCTTTACTTAAAACATAAATGAACAATGTAGATTGGTTGATGGAATATAAAAACATTTTGAACAAAGTTATTTAAGAAAAATGTACACAAAAAGTAGAAGTTAATGATACCTAAAAGCGGAAAATATACAACCATGTAAACAAATCAAATTATTCGCCTTTAAAAATTATAAAAACTAACCAGTTCCCATTCCCCCGCGGTTGGCAGCATTATTTTTGTGTTTTTTGTATGTTTTTTGCATGTTCCTAATTGACATTCCACCGATAGGAAAACAAAATGGCGGAATTTGAAAAAAAAAATTGAGGGGGCCAGCGGCAAGAGAATTGCGAGTTAGGGGTCGCAGTATGATTTTTCTTATTCGTTTGTGCTGCTCCTTCCTGACCAATTATATTGGAAGCGCAATGTATCTGCTCTTTATTTCGCCTTCCGAAAACCTATTCCGTACGCAAAGCTGTCATTCATGTGTCACGCGTAAATCGAATCGAATAGGTGAGGCGTCGCGTGACCGAGTTTTTCTTTACATCGAAAGGCCAATACCAACTTTAGCGGACGAGGCTGCAATTCAAAATGACAATAAACTTATTTCCCATAAGATTAAAGAACTTCTTCTCCACTTTTGATTATTTTTGAAAATGTGTTTACTCTTTTTAATGAATTTCCAGTGACTCCGCGTCTTTTACCATTTAGGCTAGGGAAATTCCTACTGTAACGATTTTCTATTGGTGTGCAGTTGTCTAAAATCTTTAAAAGTACCAACTTTAGTAGTAGTAGTAGTAGTTCACTCAATGGGCTTTCAGTGAATCCTATTAAAACGACTGTTGTTCTCTTCACGAGAAGGAGGAAAATCACTGGTCTGACTCAGCTTGTATTAAAAGGTGTCACTAACACTATTCCGATCTCCGATGAAGTCAAATAACTGGGAGTAATCCTCGAAAGAAAGCTTCTTTGGTCCAAGCATGTCGAATCGAAAACCGATAAAGCGCTGTCAACATTCTGGCAGTGTAAAGGCGCTCTTGGCAAGACATGGGGGGGGGCTTATCTCCTAAAAGGGTCCTTTGGATCTATACGGCAATGGTAAGACCACTCCTCTCATACGCGTCAGTTGTATGGTGGAACAGGCTTTCACGGAAACGTGTTACTGCCTCTTTTGCCAGGCTTTAAAGAACTGTTTGTCTCGGTTGCACAGGAGCCTTCCCCAGAACACCGGGCTCCGCTCTAGACGCCATGATGACCCCCCCCCCCCCCATGATATTTTTATCATGGGGTGTACGCTGAAAACCATCTCTCGGTTAAAGAGAGGTGGCTTTTGGTACCACGCGCATTAGAGTTTTGAAGAACTTGTGCGAGAATTATCCTTTGACCCCTGTCTTATGGATATGCCCTCTGATGCAATGACTCCAGAAGTCCTACTGCGACAAAACTACCACTTCAACTTTCCTCAGGCAACGGAATGGCTTAGGCCAGACTCTGAGCCAGGGAAAGAATGCCATCGTATTTTTACGGATGGCTCCAAAACCGGACAAGGGTCTGGTTCTGGAGTCTTCGTGGAAAGCGAGAACATTAGACTTCTCTACCCCTTAGGAAACCATGCGCCTGTCTTCCAAGCGGAGATTTTCGCTATCCTTATGGCTATGCGCTGTATTGTGACAAACAGGTGGAGGGCAAGGAGTAAATGCGTTTCCAGCGATAGCCAAGCTGCATTAAAAGCGCTGCTTAACCCTCTTACCTCGGCTAAATTAGTGCTCGAACTCAAGCTTTCTCTGAACTTGGTCGGAAGGCTAAATAGAGTGTATCTTGTTGGGTCCCAGGTCACACTGGTATCCATGGAAATGAGATAGCTGATGAGCTTGCCAGGCTGGGTTCAGAGGAAGAATTCTTAGGACCTGAACCTGCGTTGGGTCTCCCTACATCGGTGGTTAAGTCATCCATTGATACTTGGGTTTCTCGCGAACACGAGCGTCGGTGGCGTGGCTGTGCTGGGTGTGGACAGACCAAACGACTGCGTCCGTACATCTACAAAAGTTCGGCGGCCTTCCTTCTGTCTCTCAGAAGAAGCGACTGTAGACTGTTTGTGGGCGTCCTTTCGGGCCACCAAGCTTTTGCCAAACACTTAAATGATTTGGGCTTGAGCGTCTCCACCATCTGTCCTGCCTGTGGTGAGGATGACGATACAGCGGAGCACTTCCTCTGTAGCTGTCCTGCCTTTGCTCGCATCAGGTGGCGGATCTTTGGGGCTGACGTGGTGAGTGCCGAACATCTAAGCTCTTCATCACTAAAGCTCCTTCTCATCTTTCTTCGAAAGACGGGAAAACTAAGTACATAATAATGTAAGGTGTCTGTTTGGCAGTACAATGGACCAGTAGTTGTGTCTGAGTGCTCCATCGGATAGTAACAACCTCCGACAAAAAAAAAGTAGTTCACTCATGAACTGAAGATGACAAGTTTGGATTTTTTTAAGTAAAAATGTGCATATTCATTTTTCAGTTATCTTAAGTCAAATAGATTGGTCTGTACTAGATGTTACATGAACGCCAAAAAATATAGATTGGTCATTAACGTCCCTTTTCCTACGTCAGCGACATATGCGAACTGTCAAACTAGTAAATTAGTCACAAAACCCTTTACTAGATTTAAAGGATTCCCCTCCATAGATCTCAAGTAAAATAAAACTGTTCATATGATCGATCAAGGCCAATCAAAACTGAGATACATTCAGTCAGCCATCTGTCAGACTTAGCAAACTATAGATAATTGAACGTACCCAATGAATTTGACGCGAGTTCCTCAAATGCGGTTGGTCGCCATTTGCAACCGTTTAACTATAGCCCATGCGAACACAGAATATATATATACATTATGTTCAACGTAAAGGTATTTGTAGCGGTAATGCCAGTCTTTACCAAAAGATGGCAGTGTATAAAATTACCTAAAGTTGTATTCCCCTTTTAAGCATAAATGAAAAAAAAAAAACATTTTGTACATGTGTGTGTGTAACATTTTAATTCGACTGTTTTTTGTTATGAAATTTATTAAAAAGAAAACTGCAGTTTTTTCCCCCCGATTAGAGCTTAGTCAATTTTTCGAGATTATATCACCCGAGTCTGATATAATGCGCGCTTTCGTGCCCGCGCACAATAAGCAAGTGTATTCTCACAGATTACCCACAAAACTTGCCTGTTCCTGACTCTCGTGAAATGAATAACTAATATTCAGCTATCAGCCCAACTTATAATTAAATCTGCCAATTACCGGCTACTCAGTTAATCATCTTCTTACACAGACTGTCCTTACCTACATATATCCAATATTTACTCGCATTGCGATGATATATGCAAATAAAAATTCGCATTCCACCGTGTGAATTATTTTTGTCGCAGTTCTCCATTTCACACGAACCCGTTAATCACATTGACAAACTCATGCACACATTTATCTAATCGTTGACAATGTTGTCATGCTTCGATAGCGATGTTTTGAAGTCTAAACTAATTCGACACTGGCGAGGGCGACAGTTAAAGAGAAACAAAACCAGTATTAGCACCCCGGAACCACAACGATCAAATCAAATTTAGGATATCGGCGAAGCTTTCCGGTTCCGAATTGTGAACATGATCATGGCTAGAGCTTTAGCCCATCGCCTGTAAGCCAATCGGAGTGTTGCTGATCTGATTAACACATTTTATCGTCGCCAATAGAGGTTCGATAAAACTCAACTCTTGACTTAAATACTAAGAGAGAGTAAAGCTTTCGAGGAAAGAACTCTCGCACGCGGCACGCCGATAAGATACAGTATACAATACAAATACACATGCTTCGCAGTTCGCAGACTCTCAAGTCCCAACTCAAGAGATACTCCGGAAAGCCGATAAAAGTACTTGGGGCATAAAAGCAACTGTTTAATCGCGACCTATCGTTCGTTTGGCGTAGATGGTGTTTGTGCAGACTGAAGTTCTGCTGGCACTGTTTGTCGTGATAAGAGCGTTCTGCTCTGCAAAAACTGTAGTGAATCCGCTGGGCAAGTGTTGAATCCACTTATTGTATAAGTGGCTCAGTGGAGTTGTGAGTTAAATTCGGATTTTTCGTTGTGAAAGAAGATCGATTAGTTTGTGCGAATTTTCGTCCGAATAAATTAGTATCAGTTGTGGAAAAATGGCAGATCGGTTTCATGTGACTAAATTAAATGTGAACGGCGCTGAGGTCCAGCCAAACGGTGAAAACGGTGATGCTGTCGGTGATCTTAACTCCGGGAACAAGAAAGGTGGCAACGGAATCACGCTGAAAGGATTTAACTTCCTACATCGAAAGACATCGCGCAGCAGCGACAATGATGATGCGAATTCAAGGAAATTCAGTTTGGCACAGTTGACGAGGTAAGTTTTAAGAAGCACCCCTACAAATCGGGGAGTTCCATCGATATTGGAATAGGTTTTTATTTTGGCTTAGACAACAAGTGCCGGTACAATATTAAACGGTGTGCAACTTAATTGTGTGCACCGACTGCGGTTTGCTTGTAAAGCGAGAGTCGTGTGGAAACCACATTTGAAATCGAATTTTCTAACAAAAATAATTCTAACAAAACTCGGGACAAGTTAATGAGGATATTCAATTCAAATTTACTTTCGAAATAAAATTCTTTGCTGCATATTTTTGAACATATTTTACTACTTTCCACAGAGAATGCATTTGATACGCAGTGTGTCTTAATTTTGTTTGCAAATATAAGCTTTTTGTCTGAAAAGTGTGAGTTAGAATTTAATGCGAGAAACAGATTAACACAGCAACAGCAACTTTGACAACTTTTTAGAACCAATGTAGTTTAATTACTTTGAACACATTAGCAGAGCAACATCGACAGCGACGTCAACGTTAGAGCTAATCCTAAATTCGCTGTGTTAATCTGTTTCTTGCATATGTAGTTCAATCCAGCAGAAGTTTTAGAGAATTGTTCGTTACCAATGTTGCTAGCAATAACATAGTCTAGAAATTTGGGACTAGATAACGTGACGACTTTTTTGAATTAAAATTGACGGATGGGTAGTCTTTTTAATCTAAGTAGTCAAAAATAAAATCCTGCCTAAAGTAGGTAAGTAAACCATTGACATTTTGACGCAAACGAAACAAAGGTAAAAATCAATGATATAAAGAAGTATTCACATGATAGGGGAACTGCGAATAGGCGAATTGCGAACAAATCAATTAACTGTAATTAATCTAACATCTAATCTAAAAAAAAACATGAATCTCAATTGATTTAAACAGCTAAATTAATAATTTAAGTAATTTGCCCGCGAATTGAAAATTCTTGCCGCGAACTGTCAAACTTTATTCACAATCCACACAAAACAGTCGCGATCCACAAACCCGCGAATGAAAAATTCGTTCGAACTTAACCTCTAAAAATGAAACTGATACGCGCCACGCGGGTATCTGGGATTGACAGTTTTCATGCGAATAAAGCGTCAGAACTACGAATATTCGCGTGTTCGCAGTACAATAGCTTGCAGAGACAATACTGAGACCCCCAACTTCGGCCGATTTCCCGTTACCTTTCCTACAAGCAATACTTGTACGGAGTGTACACAATTTAGTGCGCTAGTATTGATACATAGAAATTCGTATTGAACAATGTTACGAAACTTCAACACACCCTCAAAAAATATCAACAACTTCCGTGACTTCCGGTTTCGGCAAAGTTGGTGCCAGCGTTCATAGAATTTGGTCGGTTAAATTTGAAACTATTCGTTACGTGTCAATAGTATGTTATTTTAGGAATAAGTGCACTTTTGCTGAAAATACTTATGAAAAATGATTACTCCAGAATGGTTGTAGGAAAATACGAACATTTTGAGCAATTTCTCTTCAGTTATTTAAGAAAAATTTACTCATGAAATCGAAGTTAATGATATTCAAAAGCGGAAAATACACAACAATGTTTGTCCTAATATGTTTCTTGTATGTAAAACATCTCATTTACATCGCATTATTAACTAAAGAAATTATATTAATCGTTTTTTTTTTTAAATTTATAATAACCAACCAATAGCATTCAGTTATCTTAAAATGTGGTATTCTCGAACTCTACCACATTCCTCCATGGTTGGTAGCGGTTTGCAGCATTGAATTTATATTTTTTGTATGTTTTTACATGTCACACGGATTCTAAATAGACACCGATAGGAAAACAATATGGCGAATTTGAAAAAAAACTGAGGGGGCCAGCGGCAAGAGGATTGTGAGTTGGGGGTCTCAGTATTGTCAAAATCATTCAAATCAGTTCAAAAATCAGAAACTCCTACTACACTTGTTCTCGTACTTAAAATTTTGTAAAGTGTGAAAGCTATAAAATATACATAACTCTCTAGCAAGAACTTACGAGAATTGTCTGTTTCTAGAGCTTAACTTTTAAAAACTAAAAGTGAATGGCCGCATTCAAGAATCTAGTTATCTTAAGTCGACTAGATTGGTCTGGATAGTATGTAACCTGAACGCAAAAACTAGATTGGTTGGGAACGTCACTTTTTCTACGTCAGCCACATACCCGAACTGTCAACTTAGTACTCAGTCACGAATTTCTTGACTAGATTCGTCAGCTACCCCTCCATAAACGTCAAATGTCACAGGTGCCCACGTGACCGATTTAAACCAATCACAACCGAGATAGATCTAGTCAGACAGCTGTCAGACTTACTAAACTAGATACTTGAACGCCCTCAATCTAATGTCGTTTTCCATTGGGACAGAATCAGAGCAGTTTTTCTGCTCTCGAAATCAGCTGGCTGTCAGATTTCATGTTTCATTGGGCGCAAACAAAGCATCAATATCCGAGCGAGATTCACACCTATTTGCACTAACACCAAAACATTAGTCATTTGTCAAACTTTAAAGTGTGTTTACGTACGTTTTTAGACGAGAAGTCTGTGAAAAATAGAAAAAAAAATTATATCCGGCCGTTGCAAAAGTTATTAAAATAAGTTGAATGGATTTTTATAAACACAAATTACAATTTAAGAACGGGTGACTTTTAAAACACGCACCACCACAGATGCAAAGGAAGAAAACTCTCGTTTTATGTTCCATTGGGCACGAAAAATCTGAAATCTCAGAGCAAAATCTAAAAATCCCAATGGAAAATGACACTATTTAACACTATTGCTTCTCAGATCTTTACCTACCTATTTAATAAAATAAGGAAACAACCAACAAAACTTATGACGAACGAGAAAGTTTTGTTCGACCCAGTCGTGCACTTTATTTTGATAAGCTTACAGAATTTTCCCAAACGAGAAACAGTCAAACTGTTTATTTTTTTTGCTCTGTTATCTTGGTTTAGTTTGACGCACTACTTGCAATTACAATTAGTTAGTCCAGTTTTTGATCTTATAAGCTACTTTCGGAGAAATGGAAAGTGAGACTACAATCACTGCAAATGTTTGTAATTTGTACTCAAGAGCTTTGACTTTAGATCGCGCGCGAAAAGAAACTTATAAAATGTTAGGTTTTAAGAATTTTAGAAAATAAAACTTAAATATATAGTAAGATTATATTTTTGGTTTGTTTCAAACTGTTAGTTTAATTTACTTAATTATTAAGAACAATTGTTGGTGTGTGTAGTGTAAAAAGCGGTTTTATACCTAATGGATATCATAAGTCAAATTCGATTCGGGACTCATGTCTCACTTATGATGGGAATAAATCTCAAAATTAAAAATTGGGACTTACGTCCCTGCGCCGGAGTCCGAACGTCCCCATTATAAATTCAAGACTTCAAAGTGTTTTTCCGCATTACTGACAATGGAGTGAAGAGCTGCCTCAATCCGCCTGCCCTCGAATGTTATTTGGTTTTAAAAACACTTCTAGTTAGATAGAGAGGGCATCAGTTTATACCAAATTATGAGTAGAAAAATGAAGAAAATAACTTTCGGAGGATGTTCCTTCTTCGACACTTGTTGTCACCTGCATTTGGAATCTTTTTTCGAGGAAGATTATACGCTTTGTGTACCAACACAATATACTTTTATTATAATTTATAAACTAAAAGTGCTACCATTTATCTTTGACGGCTTCTGTCAACAAAAAAAAAATATTCACATCGCATTCACAGCTATCTTTCTTTTTTGCTCTCCATTTTCTTAAGCCCCAGGGTAATATTAAGAATTTTCCCTAGGGAAATTTAACCATTCGTGAAAGATCTAACAGTACATATTAACTCGCAGCAAATAAAACACACAAACTGAGCTTAACTCAAGTGTGTACTTGGCAATGTCAGGTAACAGGTACCACTGACATTCTATGGAACAGCTTCATCCACTCGATTGATTTTAACACACCGCAAATATACATATTCCTACAATTGATACATTCTTATTAATTAAATATTTGCACATTCTTGGCAGCATTTTTCGGAAATTAAAATGGAACAGCTGGAATACGAACGAGCACACGGACAGTCCGATTTTTTGAGCTGCAGTTCCTTTTGCAAAAGGTCAACAAAAAATTACTTTCACATTGTCTTCCTACCCTTACCTACGTTGGAAGATGTGCTCCGCTCGTTTATTTAGTTCGAAGAATTTCTGCAACCGTTGTATACGTTTGTTGTTGTCTCGTCTCACACAGATGCAAAGTATTAAGTGAAGTGGAAAATTGTTTAGTTTTTTGTTTTTTGTTTTTTTTTTTAATTTAAGTGTAGATATCTGTGTTGTGCTTTTTATTTAATTAACAATGCCCATGGATAGATACAGGTAAAAACATTTTATTCACCTAATGTTGATCTTAAATAAAATTATATGTAGTTTAAATTCATGTGTGTAAATTCTGTGTAATGGTTTCCCTGATCGGAATTTATGTAAACGTTCCACTTAAAATTAACATAAATAAATAAGGAGTTGTGAATTCAAAAGAAATTTATCCTTCTTATATAAGTTTGCTGAAAATGTGCTTTGGAGAAAAATATGCCATCGGCAACCCTGCTTTGGCAATATCCAACAGAAAAGTAGAATAAGCCAAGTTTTGTAAGATCGTGGATATTTTTAACTAGTGTCAGGCTCCAAAAAACACCTCGTGAACAATTTTATTGCGGGACAAAATGGCGATTGCGAAAAGGCAGGCATGCAAACAGCTGGCGCTTGACTCCAGTGGTCTAATTTTGGCTCGCTGTATAAATCGTTGTTGGCGTTCTATCCATTAAAATATTGCCAAGTTCTTAACTTGCCTGACCTTTTTGGTAACCATAAAGGTTGCCTCAAATATAAAGTTTTCAACTTTCACGGTTCGCATTAGTTAATGTTCGATTTTTATGGAACATCTAACGACAATTTGATGTCCTCGTTTAGCCATAACAAACAGCTATAACTTTGAAGTGAGAAAGTAAACAAACTCTGAAGGGTAAATAAATTGGCATAGTCTAACAGGGTGTCACCGATTTTCAATGCGACTTACCATATTTCTACGCCTTTTGATATAGAGTTATTTGATTTTGAAAAACAAATAATTTTTTTCCATCTATACAAAAACACATCTCTCACATTCATATTAAATCAAATGGAATATACAATTCCAGTCTATTTCGAACCTATATGAGAGTATGTAATTGAAAATTGTAAATATCTATAAATAACCATACCATACAGTTAGGAATGACTTAATGGGCCATTGCTAAAAACTTTTAACATTTTTTTTTTATCATGTCAGAATTATTTTTAATTAAAAGCGTATAGTTGATTGACCACTCAATGGGCGAATTCATTGATTTCTCTTCCCTACTCCAAAGTGTTTTTGAATTTCCAAAAAATTTCCCGATCTTATCTAAAAATAAATTAAAAAAAAAAAATGTAAACAAAAAAGAGTTTTGCATATTTTGGCTGATGGCTTCCGTGAATTTTAGCCCTGCTAATATCCCCTCGAAAATATTTTATGAATCAATTGATATTTGATTGATTGATTTAGTTCAAGCGCTTTAAATATGACATTCTGTTTATGTGAATTTAAATTTCAAGTAAACTGATATAAATTTTTTAATGTAGGCATTTTTCATATTTTTACCAATACTTGCGGGCAGAATTATGTAAAGTGTTGAAGACTGCAATTGCGCAGAAAAGAAATGCGTATTTGTATTGAACAAGTGGAATTATTTACTTTGTATTCGAAAAAAAAATTAAGTGTGAATTATTATTTTCAGAAAGTGCAAGGACATTCGATTGATTGACTTTTTATCGCTTTTGTCTATGGAGTTAAAGCTCGGTATGGGCCCTTATCTCCGAGACTCCGTAATTAATAGCACTTATTTATATAGTACAACAAAAGCAGGCTTTTAATGGGTTTATTGAATATTGACATGAACACTGGTCCTGATGGTGTCCAATGCACATTGACGCCTCAAAAAGGGAATAAACCTGTTGGGATTTGAATCTGTGACCAGCCTAACGCTCTTTTATAATAAAACGCACTTGTCATATAACCAACTGTCATATAACTATACAAATAAAACTTGTGAATAATATTTGTTGTTTTTGTTTAATGCATTACTCATATTTTTACTGCTAAAGTCTGGTACGCAGTACGCTGTTCGAGTGAAGTGAAATGTTCACTCCTCTCCAAAAAGTGCTGGAAATAGAAAGTGAAATAGATGTTTTGGAGATTTTTCGTGCAAAAATGTATGCAGGTTATGCGGGAGCTCAAGAAAAAATTAGGTTACCTATAAAATCCAAGAAAAATTCAATATTCAACTTTCACACTCCTACTCTACTAACAAAGAAAACAGCTGGAGAGAGCTGGAAACACATTGAGAACTTTACTTTTTGTGAATCATGCGATACAGTAAAATGTATTGGCTTATTGGAAGATATTCATCCCTGTTGGGGGTCTCAATATTGGCTCTGCTATATACAATGGAAAAATTATGTTATAATTTGGAAAAACGTAGTATTGTCTTCAGGAAACATCTGAAATTTGAATAAATTTCTAAACCGTCTTATTCCGAATCGTTTTCACAATAAAATCCAAGTGAAATAGCTGTGGAGACATTTTATTAAATACACATACAACTCAGTTTTTGTAGCGCTATATATCCCTCGAACTGTGTACTGCCTCGAGAAATTTGTACCTATATGGATAGTTCATTTTGACATTTCGCAGTGAAAAATTTGTAGGAAAAATTGGATTTCACGTGAACTGCAAACCAGCCTTAAGTCAACTTACTATGAGCTCATACAATGGCGTTCTGATGATGACATTTCGAACGTCAATTTATAAAATTCGTTCAATATTCGTTGCAGACAGAATATAGGTCTGTCGTCTGTTCCCTACCGATAATGTATTCGAACACATTAGCCAAATTTAGTCAAACTTCGTTCCGAAAACACAAAACATTTCCCCTCCATAAAAACCCTGAAAATATAAGCCCAAGAAATTTCTTTGGACTAAGTTGGTTTTTGCTGACAGTTGGTTGTCAAATCGTTCAAATGCTAATTTGTAATTGACTATTTATTTGACTTCACTCATATTTTGTGCTTGTAGGGCATTCTAAGAAGCAAAAGAATGTAGTTTTTTTAATTTCTGCAATAAATGCAAATCAAATCTTGGTCTTAAATATAAATTTGTGCTTTGTTCTACTGATATTTGAATATTCCCGCCTAGAAAGAACTCACATTTTTCAAATTTGTGGTTCAACGTGTTCCTTTTCTTTTTGGTTATTTTGATGAGTAAATTCTCTCGCAATGATAGAAATGTGATAGTGACACATTGCCAATATTGAACCGAAAATTAAGGGAACAGACCTTATATTTTGCAAAACAGTTCTAGCAGAATGATCAGAGACAATACTGAGACCCCCAAGTCACAATCCTCTTGCCGCTGGCCCTTTAAATTTTTTTCAAATTCGCCATTTTGTTTTCCTATCGGTGTTATGTCTATTTAGAATCCGTGTGCCATGCATAAACATACAAAAAATATAAAATCAATGCTGCCAACTGCTACCAACCAAGGGGGAATGTGATAGAGTTCGGGAATACGATATTTTAACATAACTAAATGCTATTGGTTGGTTATTCTATATTTTTAAAAGGCGATTAATATAATTTGTTTGGTTAATAATACTATCTAAATGAGTTGTTTTATATACTAGAAACATATTAGGACAAATATTGTTGTGTATTTTCCGCTTTTGAATATCATTAACTTCGATTTCATGGGTAAATTTTTCTTAAATAACTGAAGAAAAATTGCTCAAAATGTTTTTATTTTCCTACAACCATTCTGCCGTAATCATTTTTCATAAATATTTTCAGCAAAAGTGCACTTATTCCTAAAATAAAATACTATTCACACGTAACGAATAATTTCAAATTTAACGGACAAAATTCTATGAACGCTGGCAGCAACTTTGCCGACACCGGAAGTCACCGGAAGTTGTTGATATTTTTTGAAGGTTAGCTGGTGAGCCGGAATTTTTGAAGTTTCGTGACATTTGTCAATACGAATTTCTATGTATCAATACTACCGCACTAAATTGCGTATACTCCATAAAAATATAGCTTGTAGGCATGGTAACTGGAAATCGGCCGAAGTTGGGGGTCTCAGTATTGTCTCTGCTCTGTCAATCTTCCCAAAAAAAAAAAAAGTGCACGACTGCTCGAACGAAACTTTCTCGTTCATCAAAAGTTTGGTTGGATGTCTTCTGATTTTATTAGATAGGTAAAAATCTGAGAAACAATACTAGGTAAAAGAAACGGTTCATGAAATGTAGAAAAGGAATAGTTTTAAATAAAATTGACTTTTGGGTTATTCATCTGATATAATATGGCAGTACATCAAATAACAATGCGAGTTTTTTTAAAGTTGAAGCTGTAAGTAACAGGCAAGTTTGACTTATTCGAAAACGTCTCCGACGATTTCAACCGAAATCGTTATTTGTTTTCTCTAAAAAAGAAGAATCGAATAACAGTATTTTTGAAATTTTTGACATATCTCGAAAAAGTTCCATACGATTGTAACAAAAATGCATTTCTAGGAAATAAATATCCATTACTGGATACATGGTCATGAAAAATCAGTTTTTATCTGTATTATCGTACTATGGATTTTTGAAAGAAGTCATTTTCTAAAATTTAGTTTTCTTAAGTTTACCAAAATGCATACTTAGAGTAAAATTAATGATTTCAAAATTATCGCGTTCTTAATTCTCAATTCGAATCACCTAAAGCGCTAATTTGAAAAACTGCTCATATCTCGAATACCCTATTTTCGATTTCGATAAAACTTTGAAAAACAAGTACTAATGCTTACATCCCGAATAATAACTTATTATCAGTTTTCAGCTTAATACTTAAGCCGTAGTAGAATAGAATTGAATTGACTTTATTTATAAATATAAGGTTTTTTTTTTTTGTTTAGCAGGTCTTTTATGACCTGGCTTAAAAACCGTCGGTCAAATTGACAGAATAAAATTAAAAGTTTATAAGTAGGTATGTACAGTAAATTCAGATTTGGGAATTGAATTTAAACAAATATTACCCTTATTATGTATTTGTTTTATTTTTGTAAAAGCTAAATTAAAATCAAAAACTTTTCGTTAAAATGTTGTTTCTGTAATCCATTGCTGTTCGAATAAAATTGTAGACGTTCACCCAGCCCATTGCTCCGTTGAGAATTTGTACTACATCTTCGTTAACGAATTGTTTTTTTTTTTCGAAAACGTTCCGTCGAATTTCTCAAATATTTGAGCAAGATCCTAAAAAATGTGAGATGTTTTCTCTTTCGTTTTTATTGCAGATTTCACATTCAAATGGTAGGTCTGGTTTAGGAGGAATAAAATTCAAGGCGAGTATTTCCCCTCTGGCTCTTAAAATTGTTAATATCATATCCGAGGAATGTTTGTCGTTGAAATAATTTAAGTCGCCTAGATCGAACTCAAGTCTGCTGTAATACTCCCTGTGAAGCTTTGGTAGGCTTGACAAAGTCGTCTCTATACTTCGCGTCTAACTTGGAAACCAGTAAGTAAAGGTGTTCTTTGAATTCTATTAAGTTATGTTCGCACAAAGTTGAGGTGTTATAAAACGAGATATTTTAAAACCCTGTAGACTAACCTTGAGGGGTCCGTTCGAAATATTTTGAGAATGAAATCAAAATGGATCTTAAGCGAGTCGATGAACATAGGGTACTTACGTTTCAATATGAAGCATGTGATTTGGTGTCGTGGAAGGAAGAGTAAAAACGCGTTTTAATAAACGGCTTGAAACACTTTGTGTTTTTCACGTATAATCATACAAAGATTACGAGGATTACTGGTGATGATCATACCGAGATATTTGAATTCTTTTACCACTTTTACTTCCTACATGCCCTTTCCTAAAGATCATTATGATCCATTTAGTGAGATTTACTGATAGGTTCCAAAAACTCCTTCGTGATCCAATAAGTCATCAATAAAGAGGTTAAGCAGTAGTATTTTTCAAACTATAAACATTGCGATATTTGGTACTGTCTTGTCTGCGTAGTTTTACAAAAACCACTCTAACGATTTTGATCAAAATACACACTAAGGATAATATCAGTATTCTAAATAAGATCCCCTACTTAGTTTTTCTCATAAAGTTAGAATAAATCAGTATTTTTAATTATTTCAAAAATGACTTCTCAAAAACCGATCTGTGTTCACATGTTTTTTGAAAACTCAATACCGCACTTATAATGGGTTATTCAATAAGAGGTGTTATTGTGAAAGGATATGGTCCTGTATGCGTGCTCGTGGTGGCCATTTGGCTGATGTTGTTTTTCATTATCTTTATCATGAAATAAACATCCGATCATTAATCTCAAAAATTGGCATTTTTCTTTGAATACCAAAATAACACCTCTTATTGGAAAACCCTTTATTAAAAATGCAATAACAGCGACACAAAATTTATTTTTAGGAAATATTACCCACTTCTTTTTTGCAACCATATTGAATAAGCCGCTTAAAATAGTTCCCACCACTTGGAGTTTATACCATCAGAACATCCCAATTCATCCCCGCACACGTCCATCGGGATATTCCGTTTATAATTATTGCTAATGCAAATTCAGATAGGATAAATATTACGTAATTTCAAAAATTCCGGTTCACCAACACACTTGCAAAAAATACGAGCCACTTTCGCTGACGACAAAGTTCCTGGCAAAAAAATTTCAAACTCGAGATGTTCATCAATTCTGACATTACTATGATAGGCCAACTCAAAAAAGCGGGTCGCAAAATTCTGTCTGGTCTGTCTGTCTGTCTGTCCGTCCTTCCACAGGCCTACAGCCGAAACGGCTGCCCGGATTTCGTTCAAAATTCGGATTTGGAATTTATGGGCTTATAGTTCGGGCAGTTTTTTTAATATTAATGGTACTTCACATATAAAATGTTCGTACCAGTCTGAATTGTTTGAAAACGACTCCAACGATTTCAGCGAAAATTGATATTTAAACTTAAGTAGGTGTGCTTACCATGACTGCATACTCATTTTTTGAATAAAAATTCGAATAACGTTACTTTTGAAATTTGGTAATATCTCGAAAACCGTCCATGCGTTTGTAACATAAATTCATTTCTAGGGTAACATGGTTATTCCTAACTTAATGACAAACTCAGTTTGTCTCTGTATTATCGTAAAATCGATTTTTGAAAAAAGTATTTTTTTTTTTAAATTTAGATTTCCTTAGTTTACCTGAAAACGGCAATAACGATGTTGACCAAAATGCAAAATGCAAACATTTATGTTCTTAATTTTCAATTCGAATCACCGAAAACGCTAATTTTAAAATCTTCTCATATCTCGAAAACCCCATTGTTGACTTGGATAAAACTTAATAAACCAAGTAATGCTTATATCCCGAAAAATAACTTATAAGCGGGTTTACGCTATATGGTTACCAAATAGTTTTTTTTTTTCAAACTACACATTGCAATATTTGGTACTGTTTTTTCTGTCAAATTTTACAAAAGCCGCTCTAGCGGTTTTGATAAAAATGCATATTAAAGATAATATCAGTATTTTAAATAAGATCCCGTACTTAGTTTTTCTCAATAAATTCGAATAAATCCGTTTTTTAATTTTTTCTCAAAAATGACTACACCCAAAAGTCGAACTCTGTTTATATATACATATTTTTAAAACTCAATATCGGACTTTAAAAAACGCATTTTCAGCCAATTTTACCCAATTCTACTTTGTTCCAACCTTTTTGAATATGCACCTTAAAATAATTCCAACAATCAGAATATCCCACTTCATTTTCAACCCAACACACGTTCATCGTGATATTCAGTTTATAACTACTAATGCAAATTCAAAAACAAATCTCTGATTTCTTGCATATACATATATATATTTATATGTAAAGATATCGATCTATCACGAACAATACTTCCAATCATGGACAACTTAAACCAGCGTCATTAATCTATTCCAATCGAAAAGAAAATCATTCCCAATTAGATCAAAAATCAGAAACTCCTACTACACTTGTTCTCGTACTTAAAATTTTGTAAAGTTTGAAAGCTATAAAAAGAACTTACGAGAATTGTCTGTTTCTAGAGCTTAGCTTTTAAAAACTAAAAGTACCTAATCCTTTTTCTATATTTCGTGAACCGTTTCTTTTACCTATCATTGCTTCTCAGATCTTTACCTACCTATTTAATAAAATAAGGAAACAACCAACAAAACTTATGACGAACGAGAAAGTTTTGTTCGACCCAGTCGTGCACTTTATTTTGATAAGCTTACAGAATTTTCCCAGACAAGAAAGAGTCAAACTGTTTATTTTTTGCTCTGTTATCTTTGTTTAGTTTGACGCACTACTTACAATAACAATTAGTTAGTCCAGTTTTTGATCTTATAAGCTACTTTCGGAGAAATGGAAAGTGAGACTACAATCACTGCAAATGTTTGTAATTTGTACTCAAGGGCTCTGGCTTTGGATCGCGCGCGAAAAGAAACTTATAAAATGTTGGGTTTTAAGAATTTTAGAAAATAAAACTAAAATATATAGTAAGATTATATTTTTGGTTTGTTTCAAACTGTTAGTTTAGTTTTCTAAATTATTAAGAACAATTGTTGGTGTGTGTAGTGTAAAAAGCGGTTGGATACCTATTGAATTTCGTAAGTCAAATTCGATTCGGGACTTATGTGTCACTTATGATGGGAATGAATCTCAAAATTAAAAATTGGGACTTATGTCCCTGCGCCGGAATCCGAACGTCCCCATTATAAATTCAAGACTTGAAAGTGTTTTTCCGCATTACTGACAATGGATTGAAGAGCTGCCTCAACCCGCCTGCCCTCGAATGTTATTTGGTTTTAAAAACACTTCTAGTTAGATATGGAGGGCATCAGTTTATACCAAATTATGAGTAGAAAAATGAAGAAAATAACTTTCGGAGGATCTTCATTCTTCGAAACTTGTTGTCACCTGCATTTGAAATCTTTTTTCGAGGAAGATTTTACGCTTTGTGTACCAACACAATATACTTTTATTATAATTTATAACCTAAAAGTGCTACCATTTATCTTTGACGGCTTCTGTCAACAAAAAAAAAATATTCACATCGCATTCACAGCTATCTTTCTTTTTTGCTCTCCATTTTCTTAAGCCACAGGGTAATATTAAGGGAAATTTAACCATTCGTGATAGATCTAACAGTGTATATTAATTCGCATCAAATAAAACACACAAACTGAGCTTAACTCAAGTGTGTACTTGGCAATGTCAGGTAACAGGTACCACTGACATTCTATGGAACAGCTTCATCCACTCGATTGATTTTAACACACCGCAAATATACATATTCCTACAATTGATACATTCTTATTAATTAAATATTTGCACATTCTTGGCAGCATTTTTCGGAAATTAAAATGGAACAGCTGGAATACGAACGAGCACACGGACAGTCCGATTTTTTGAGCTGCAGTTCCTTTTGCAAAAGGTCAACAAAAAATTACTTTCACATTGTCTTCCTACCCTTACCTACGTTGGAAGATGTGCTCCGCTCGTTTATTTAGTTCGAAGAATTTCTGCAACCGTTGTATACGTTTGTTGTTGTCTCGTCTCACACAGATGCAAAGTATTAAGTGAAGTGGAAAATTGTTTAGTTTTTTGTTTTTTGTTTTTTTTTTTAATTTAAGTGTAGATATCTGTGTTGTGCTTTTTATTTAATTAACAATGCCCATGGATAGATACAGGTAAAAACATTTTATTCACCTAATGTTGATCTTAAATAAAATTATATGTAGTTTAAATTCATGTGTGTAAATTCTGTGTAATGGTTTCCCTGATCGGAATTTATGTAAACGTTCCACTTAAAATTAACATAAATAAATAAGGAGTTGTGAATTCAAAAGAAATTTATCCTTCTTATATAAGTTTGCTGAAAATGTGCTTTGGAGAAAAATATGCCATCGGCAACCCTGCTTTGGCAATATCCAACAGAAAAGTAGAATAAGCCAAGTTTTGTAAGATCGTGGATATTTTTAACTAGTGTCAGGCTCCAAAAAACACCTCGTGAACAATTTTATTGCGGGACAAAATGGCGATTGCGAAAAGGCAGGCATGCAAACAGCTGGCGCTTGACTCCAGTGGTCTAATTTTGGCTCGCTG
The DNA here is from genome assembly GCA_946477585.1 of Cheilosia urbana. Classification (NCBI taxonomy): domain Eukaryota; kingdom Metazoa; phylum Arthropoda; class Insecta; order Diptera; family Syrphidae; genus Cheilosia; species Cheilosia urbana. Next base: position 27,672,016 of record OX297853.1, read on the forward strand.
TATAAATCGTTGTTGGCGTTCTATCCATTAAAATATTGCCAAGTTCTTAACTTGCCTGACCTTTTTGGTAACCATAAAGGTTGCCTCAAATATAAAGTTTTCAACTTTCACGGTTCGCATTAGTTAATGTTCGATTTTTATGGAACATCTAACGACAATTTGATGTCCTCGTTTAGCCATAACAAACAGCTATAACTTTGAAGTGAGAAAGTAAACAAACTCTGAAGGGTAAATAAATTGGCATAGTCTAACAGGGTGTCACCGATTTTCAATGCGACTTACCATATTTCTACGCCTTTTGATATAGAGTTATTTGATTTTGAAAAACAAATAATTTTTTTCCATCTATACAAAAACACATCTCTCACATTCATATTAAATCAAATGGAATATACAATTCCAGTCTATTTCGAACCTATATGAGAGTATGTAATTGAAAATTGTAAATATCTATAAATAACCATACCATACAGTTAGGAATGACTTAATGGGCCATTGCTAAAAACTTTTAACATTTTTTTTTTATCATGTCAGAATTATTTTTAATTAAAAGCGTATAGTTGATTGACCACTCAATGGGCGAATTCATTGATTTCTCTTCCCTACTCCAAAGTGTTTTTGAATTTCCAAAAAATTTCCCGATCTTATCTAAAAATAAATTAAAAAAAAAAAATGTAAACAAAAAAGAGTTTTGCATATTTTGGCTGATGGCTTCCGTGAATTTTAGCCCTGCTAATATCCCCTCGAAAATATTTTATGAATCAATTGATATTTGATTGATTGATTTAGTTCAAGCGCTTTAAATATGACATTCTGTTTATGTGAATTTAAATTTCAAGTAAACTGATATAAATTTTTTAATGTAGGCATTTTTCATATTTTTACCAATACTTGCGGGCAGAATTATGTAAAGTGTTGAAGACTGCAATTGCGCAGAAAAGAAATGCGTATTTGTATTGAACAAGTGGAATTATTTACTTTGTATTCGAAAAAAAAATTAAGTGTGAATTATTATTTTCAGAAAGTGCAAGGACATTCGATTGATTGACTTTTTATCGCTTTTGTCTATGGAGTTAAAGCTCGGTATGGGCCCTTATCTCCGAGACTCCGTAATTAATAGCACTTATTTATATAGTACAACAAAAGCAGGCTTTTAATGGGTTTATTGAATATTGACATGAACACTGGTCCTGATGGTGTCCAATGCACATTGACGCCTCAAAAAGGGAATAAACCTGTTGGGATTTGAATCTGTGACCAGCCTAACGCTCTTTTATAATAAAACGCACTTGTCATATAACCAACTGTCATATAACTATACAAATAAAACTTGTGAATAATATTTGTTGTTTTTGTTTAATGCATTACTCATATTTTTACTGCTAAAGTCTGGTACGCAGTACGCTGTTCGAGTGAAGTGAAATGTTCACTCCTCTCCAAAAAGTGCTGGAAATAGAAAGTGAAATAGATGTTTTGGAGATTTTTCGTGCAAAAATGTATGCAGGTTATGCGGGAGCTCAAGAAAAAATTAGGTTACCTATAAAATCCAAGAAAAATTCAATATTCAACTTTCACACTCCTACTCTACTAACAAAGAAAACAGCTGGAGAGAGCTGGAAACACATTGAGAACTTTACTTTTTGTGAATCATGCGATACAGTAAAATGTATTGGCTTATTGGAAGATATTCATCCCTGTTGGGGGTCTCAATATTGGCTCTGCTATATACAATGGAAAAATTATGTTATAATTTGGAAAAACGTAGTATTGTCTTCAGGAAACATCTGAAATTTGAATAAATTTCTAAACCGTCTTATTCCGAATCGTTTTCACAATAAAATCCAAGTGAAATAGCTGTGGAGACATTTTATTAAATACACATACAACTCAGTTTTTGTAGCGCTATATATCCCTCGAACTGTGTACTGCCTCGAGAAATTTGTACCTATATGGATAGTTCATTTTGACATTTCGCAGTGAAAAATTTGTAGGAAAAATTGGATTTCACGTGAACTGCAAACCAGCCTTAAGTCAACTTACTATGAGCTCATACAATGGCGTTCTGATGATGACATTTCGAACGTCAATTTATAAAATTCGTTCAATATTCGTTGCAGACAGAATATAGGTCTGTCGTCTGTTCCCTACCGATAATGTATTCGAACACATTAGCCAAATTTAGTCAAACTTCGTTCCGAAAACACAAAACATTTCCCCTCCATAAAAACCCTGAAAATATAAGCCCAAGAAATTTCTTTGGACTAAGTTGGTTTTTGCTGACAGTTGGTTGTCAAATCGTTCAAATGCTAATTTGTAATTGACTATTTATTTGACTTCACTCATATTTTGTGCTTGTAGGGCATTCTAAGAAGCAAAAGAATGTAGTTTTTTTAATTTCTGCAATAAATGCAAATCAAATCTTGGTCTTAAATATAAATTTGTGCTTTGTTCTACTGATATTTGAATATTCCCGCCTAGAAAGAACTCACATTTTTCAAATTTGTGGTTCAACGTGTTCCTTTTCTTTTTGGTTATTTTGATGAGTAAATTCTCTCGCAATGATAGAAATGTGATAGTGACACATTGCCAATATTGAACCGAAAATTAAGGGAACAGACCTTATATTTTGCAAAACAGTTCTAGCAGAATGATCAGAGACAATACTGAGACCCCCAAGTCACAATCCTCTTGCCGCTGGCCCTTTAAATTTTTTTCAAATTCGCCATTTTGTTTTCCTATCGGTGTTATGTCTATTTAGAATCCGTGTGCCATGCATAAACATACAAAAAATATAAAATCAATGCTGCCAACTGCTACCAACCAAGGGGGAATGTGATAGAGTTCGGGAATACGATATTTTAACATAACTAAATGCTATTGGTTGGTTATTCTATATTTTTAAAAGGCGATTAATATAATTTGTTTGGTTAATAATACTATCTAAATGAGTTGTTTTATATACTAGAAACATATTAGGACAAATATTGTTGTGTATTTTCCGCTTTTGAATATCATTAACTTCGATTTCATGGGTAAATTTTTCTTAAATAACTGAAGAAAAATTGCTCAAAATGTTTTTATTTTCCTACAACCATTCTGTGGTAATCATTTTTCATAAATATTTTCAGCAAAAGTGCACTTATTCCTAAAATAAAATACTATTTACACGTAACGAATAATTTCAAATTTAACGGGCAAAATTCTATGAACGCTGGAAGCAACTTTGCCGACAGCGGAAGTGGGACATGCAAGGTGCGAGTGTGTTGGAGAGTGAAGTTACGTAACAATACTAACGCACTTAGCTTGTACCACCCCATAGAAATATAGCTTGTAGGCAAGTAACGGAAAATCGACCGAAGATGGGGGTCTCAGTATTGTCTCTGAGAACGATCTTTGTTTTAACTGTCACTTACGTTCTATGTCTGCCTTCTATGTTACTCCCAATTCATTCAGCCCTGACAATTTCTCTCATTCTCAATGGCCGCATTCAAGAATCTAGTTATCTAAGTCGACTAGATTGGTCTGGATACGATGTAACCTGAACGCAAAAACTAGATTGGTCGGGAACGTCACTTTTTCTACGTCAGCCACATACCCGAACTGTCAACTTAGTCACGAATTTCTTGACTAGATTCGTCGGCTACCCCTCCATAAACGTCAAATGTCACAGGTGCCCACGTGACCGATTTCAACCAACCACAACCGAGATAGATCTAGTCAGACAGCTGCCAGACTTACTAAACTAGATACTTGAACGCCCTCAATGTTTCCACCAATAGATGTTTAATTCAATTTTTGACAACTGTCAATGGACTTAACTTCACAGATAAATGCAGGCTATCGGTTGTCGTTTAGTTCAACTATTCCACTTTTACAAATACTTTAGAGATGATCATTAAATGCTTTTGTTTTCCATCTTTCACTTTATTATTATTTTTCACACAAAACTATGATCCATTGAAAATATATCTCCTTTTGCTCTCGTAGAAGTTGTTTACTTTTCACTCGGTTCTCTTTTCTTGTCATTTTGAGACTAAAATTTTCGGATACTACTCTATCGAGGGTAGCGGACGTCTAAAATTTTTGTTTAGTGAGTTTGACAGCTGACTGACATGTTGGCATTGGCCGAGACTGCTTATGTAAACTTTTTTTTTCCATTATATCCAAATGTCAGTTGCAAAACGTGAACGTCTACGGATTTTTATGAGTTAACTTTATACTAAATGAACTCAAAGACGATTTTTTTTACATTTGAGAAATTTGTGGAAACACTTGGTAAACTTATATGTGAATTGCTTTTCTTAAATTTGATCGAAATAAAGAGCAGACGGCTGAACCGTAAATGTGATTTTCGTACGACACTTTGGCAACCTATGGCGATTCCTTTAGAAATGAAATAAATCTATTCTTATGCTTAATATTGGGAGCAGGAAGATGACATCACATGACATGCCGTTATATAATTTAAAATAGTCTTAAAAACAGCTTATAAAATATGTTAGTAGCCATTGCACTTAATATTATTGCCAAGTTTGACAACAATTCATTCAATTTCAGTACAATATAGCGTTAAAAACATAAAATAAGAAAAGTGCCACATATACTCGTACAAATCTGACAGTTTGTTTGTAGAAATAATAATATAATAACTATTGCCATTGCCTGTTATACCTACGTTACAAACACACTACATATAGTATAGACAAACACAAAACACCCTATTATGAAATCATATCTTATTCATAAAAATAGAATCCACTTATTTACATAATTACAATTAGAGGAGCAAGATTTCTTCAACCTTTCCGTCATACTTATAAGAGCAAATGTATTCAGACCGCTGTTTAATAAACTTCGCAAAAGTCGTTAGCTGAAAAAAATTCATGAGATTTACGTTGCGAACACATGCATTGTACTCAAACAGAGGGCGTCAACGTCTGATCAAACACCTCTGGAAGCGATGATTTTTTCATGGATTCGTTGAAGTAAACATTTACAAATGTATTTAACGTAATTGCTAGCCCCAAATTTTGCTCAAAACTTCGTTTAATTTAAGGTAATTGAAGTTGTTAGCATCTACTTAGAAGGTTTTGAATATATTTTTAGGCGTTCGCAAATTTATTACTCACCGGAAAATACCCCAGGCGTAGGTCATCGAACAGACTCACAACAATAAAAGATCTAGAGTTTGTAATATAACACGAATTTTTTTTACATCCCTTAATAATTTTAAAAGCGGAATGTGATCATATTGTGTGTACAATGGTACAGTCATAATTGCGATGAATGAATGCCGATGACGATCAATGTGTGTGTGTCAGTCTGCGAGTAATTGTACTATTTACATTGACACCTGCATTTAAACAGCTGTCACCTAGGTATATTTGCAAACATTCTTAACCTTATTCGGATAAAATCGTTCGCATTATGTTTATATGAAATGAACCTAATAACAACAAATTATATTGTATTATATTATTGTCTCGACTTTAAAAAGAAAATGCGAATTTTCTTATGGAAAATAAAGGTGGCTATTGTGAACTCTTTAATTTAAATTCGAAACTAAGAATGGTTATCGTGTATACATTATCGTTAATTAGTCATTGGCTCAATGATTTATACTAACTGGCTTAGATGAATGCAATCGTAACTCCTACTTGGAACATCTACGTAATTGAAGCACCCCTTCTACCTTCCCTTTGAATTTTACCAGGGCGTATATCTTCGATGTATATATTATTTATTCAATGCAACTCGTTGTGTTCTAGACTTCTGTAAAAAGAGTTAACCATGCATCAACAGAATGATTGCCGGTTCAATGAAATGCCTGAACTATTTAAAATGTTTTGCTAATTATAGTCTTCGATACCGACTGACCTGCGCACTAAATTATATAAGAGGCGTTTAGATGCATTCTTATCCGGATAAATAAACGCTGCCAGTTACATAAAAGATATGTCAATTTTTTAATGTTATTTGACGTTTGCCAGCGAATTAACTCGCACAAATTTGTGTATCAATACATTTTGGAGTGCATTTCCTTTTGTGTTACTGTTATTGCGGAATATCAATAATGCTTGTTTGTCTGAGCTTCAAAATCAGCAAAGCAAAGTAAAGTAGGATTTTTCAGCGCGTAATTACAACAACTACGCTCTACTTGACACTTCGAGGACTCACACCAGTGCCTTGATTTTGTGCGGTTTTTGTCGCAATTGCGGTTGCGGAAAGGGTTCACGTATAGGCGGATTCTATAAATGTGGGCGTGATGTCGAGAACTGACAGCTTCCAATATTTCCTGTTCTATTGAAGCCTTGTTCCTGGAAAATTCCAGGCGCGCTTTCCCATACGCAACCTATTTAGGTTGCGAGAAGGATGTCGGATGAGAACAACTGACAACAGCGTGACCATTGTGCGACAATTTGGTACTTTTTCCGAGGACCCCGATACAATTTGTTGCTAATTTGTTCCTTTTTGTTAGTTGGAAAATACACTTCGGGGAGTTTTCAAAAACTGTGATTTCAAAATAAATATGTTTAAAATATAAGGCTGTTCCCTATCACAACACTATTTTCGGTGAAAACAGTGCAATACTTGTTAAATATTGAGAGAAAATTCTAAATTTGCAGAAGAGCTTCAGAAAGGGCATTTTTCCTTGCATTTTTTGTCTGCAATTTTTTAAAACTAAATTGAACGAGATCTTAAAATGTGGATATAAATATGAGTTGATATATTTACAGCCAATGTTTTATTAGTTATTATTATATTTATAATTCAAAATCAAGGCTTTAAGGTTTTCATTTTAAAATTTGTCATTCGAAAACGAATTGCATCTATTTTTTGAACTAGGTATCTTAAAAAAATCTCTAATGTGTTTTTTTATGAAATTTTTTATGAAAATGATACATTTTTTTTTAAACTACCTATAATTTATAACCTTTCTCTAACACTCAGGGCGGTGAAACAATAAAGGGCAATATTAGGTACTAAGGTCCAAATGCCATACGTAAAACGAAACCGTACAAATTTTCTTTTGCATTTTTTGGCCACTTAAACTCGATGGTTGACCTCAATCTTGTTCTTAAAATGTTGCTTATGAATTATATAGTTAGTTGTTCATCAAATTCGTTTTTCCAAAATAAGAATTTGTAAATTTTTCCGAATAAATAAATTAAATAAATTCTTTTTCTAGAAAAATGAAGAATAATTTGCTTATTTTTTTTTTATTACCTATTATAAATTGACTTTATAATTCATAAGCAACATTTTAAGAACAAGATTGAGGTCAACCATCAAGTTTAAGTGGCCAAAAAATGCAAAAGAAAATTTGTACGGTTTCGTTTTACGTATGGCTATAACTGGGGCCTAAAGCTTCTTTGCTAATTTTACAATTTTCGGACAATATTTTCACAATTGGCTTGCTTTACGTTATAATAGTATTGCGATACTCAACCGCGCTACATTTTAAATATATTTATTTGGAAATCACACTTGTTTAAAGAATTTGCGAAGTTCCTTTTTCAACTAAAAAAAGGGGAAAAGTACCAACAAATTGTATTAGAGTCCTCGAAAAAAGTGTCAAATTTTTGCACAACGGTCACGATGGTCCAGTGCGCGGTGCACTCACACATTAAAATCCGATTCGGAACGTTCCCTAGCGCAATTGCGACAAAAACCGCACAAAATCAAGGCACAGGTATTCATTCCAGGGATGGAAAATGCCATTTTCGATTTGTACTGAAAACTGTTGTAAGATTGTACTGAAATGGAGCCAATTGTATTGAAAACAATATTTTTTATAAAAAAGGCTTAGTAAACTCTCATTTTGCACATTCATATCATATTAAAAATATTGCCCTGAGCTTAAAACCCTGAGCGCTGAGTTTCTAATGGCGTTTTTCATTGAAGCTCCGAGATTATGGCCCCCAAATTCAAAATTGTTCTTTTCAATGAAATTCTGTTCTCTGTTGCTACTTTTTTTTTTTTTTCTACAGTACCTATTGGTATATGAATGTTTTAATACTAGACCAAATCAATATAATTCAATTTAAGTTTACATTTTGCACTCATAATTGCATATTTTCGGATCACATAGAACTATGCTCATCCAAATTTCACCATTATTTTTTGTATCTAAATATGTCTTAAAGTCCTATTAATCACAAAAAAAAAAATGTTTTCCCTTACTTCTGCCTTTTATTTAAGGATTTTTTGTAACCGACCAAGACTAAAATAACAGCGTTAATAAGAAAAGTTCTTTGCTCATTTACACAACTTTAAAGTGTTGTTGAAGTCTAAGTAAAACAAAATAAATATTTTCCACATCTATACATACAATAAAACTGTAGGCATTTTCTTTGTTACCTAATGGCGTGAAAACTACTGCACAGATTTCGATGAAGCTTTTTTTGAAATGTTGGAGCGTTTTTGACCAAAATGTGTTTTTTTTCTGACTTTACTGCCTTTAACTCGCCATTACTCAGATAATTCTTAATCAATTCAAACAAAACAAAATACTAAGGAGAGCCAACACTTTTATAGTTATTTCAAGCCATCAATCAGCTTTCTATGTCCTCTAGAAGCTGAGCTGCAGCCTAAAATCTAACATGAAAAAAATGAATTTATTTTCTCAAATCGAAATCGGTGGTTGGGTGGCGCACATCGTACAAGCACGTTCATATGAAAAAAAAAACTGCGTGGTGTTTTCTTCAAACTAAGTGGAACGAAAGATAAGTATGCGACGTGAATGTGTATGTAATCAACCGCGACAATGTGTTTCTGAGGAAATGCGCAGATGGCTGATGACGTGCGCTGATGGACGTATGGTGGTGTATATAGAAATTGAGTTCAAGGTTTTTGTTTTAATGGCTGTTACAGTACCTACGTTGATACCTACAGTAAAGAATTGAAGAATTTAAGAAGTAAAGCCGATATAGGGGAATTATGTTGTTTGATTTAATTATTGTTGGTGTAGATACAAATTTCCGTTAAGGCTTTTGTTTTATTGGTTGTTTTGATATTACCTACGTTGATACCTACAGTAAGGAAGTGGAACTTTAGTACTTACGCTGTTGAATTTAATTTTCTTAAATTGGTGTTTTAGGTAAATAGATTTGTTTGATTTATTGTTTCACATTGACAATGTTCACCGATTTTATTGGAAATTACACAGTCACGCCGCGTACGAAGTTGCGGGCACAGCTAGTAATATAATATATATATGTATATTAGTAACATGGCTCACATTTTACAGGTATTATCTATTTAAAATTAATACAGTCTACAAATAGATATGTTTCCATACAATTTTTATAAACTTTTAAAAAATGAATCGTTTAAAATTGACGACAAATACATTGTTCGTCAGTTTCCACTTAACGAACATTCCCCCGCGGTTGCTTTGTTTCTTGTGATTTGATTGCTTGTGGTGTACGTACAATGTCAAGAAGTGAAAAAATAGGAAAGGCTGCCAACATTCCAGCGATATAACCTACTTTCTGAACAGCCGCTGGGAACCGTTTATTTACACATTTTCTTCTTTTTATCGAAATTCAAGAAACACACCTAATAAATATTCAATATATGATGACTGATGAGTGACGACATAAGGTATATTTTGACGTTTCGTTAAAAAAAAATTGCAAATGAAGCTTACTACTTGTGCTAAATTTAAGCTCCCATAAGAAATTCTCTCCAAAATTTGAGCCATTTATCCGAGTGGTGCGCAACTCCAGTCAAGAAATCAAATTTTTGTTTGATGAATGATGAACTTTATGTATCTGTCGAAATTAAGCGTGCCCATTCACTGGGTCGGGCTTGGGACCAAGCAAAATGTTGACAGATCATTTTGTTTTGTAGCTCTGTTGAGATTTTGTGTTGCGGAAAAGTAAGCAAGAATGTAGTCTTTTAATGACTACCTCGACGAGGAGTACCTACCTAATATCTGAAATGTTTGAGATAATATAGAATTGTATTTTTGAAGGAAGTTTTTCAAAGAACAGCTGTTTTCTGTAACCCTTATCCACAACGTACTCTATGTCAAAATTTAGCTAGGATTATAGCAACAAAATTGGAGAAAAAGTTGGAGAGCAGCTAAAATTTAGTTTAATTAATAAAAAGTAAAACCTTTAGAAATTGCTGAATAATTTTACAAAGCTCATCATTATAGGTAGATGTAAGATAGTTATTTATAAAAAAATTATTTATATAAATGGTTAAATCAAATTCACGTTCATAATTCAATCGGAAATTTCCTTGACTCAAATAAAATACCATTGAGTATTTCGAACACCTACTATAAACATGTTGTCTTCAAGTTCAATTAAGGTAGTTATCTTAGGAAACATATGCTCGTCAGGCTTACAACGAAGCAATTAATTTGTCTTATCTTGGCTATACGAAGCAAACAATTTATTGGTATTGCAAAACAGTAGATATCTAAGGTATGTTATGGCAAATAACTGGTTGCTATCAACATTATTTTTAAGTGACCTTATATTAACCAGTTCAAAACAAACAAGGAATAAGTTGTGTGCCTCCTTAGTAGCCATCAGTATCAAACACTAATTCAATTTCCATGCACGTACTAACTTGTTTGGAGAACAAAATTTGTATTTACCATTTCTTAATAAATGTTTATAATTATTTTTTTGTTCCCAGATATAATATCTTTAAATAAGTGTCCGATAATATTCTACTTTTCATTTGGAATGATTTGTTAGCCGGCTCAATTCATAGAGCGAACTTTAAGTAAGTCTGGCAACTGGTTGACTTCATTGCTGACATGAACAGTTTTTTAAGTTGACGTCAATGGAGGGGTAGCCGAAGAATCTAGTCAAAAATTTCGTGTCTGAGTAGGTACTGAGTTGACAGTTCGTACATTTGGTTGACGTAAGAAAAGTGACGTTCATATAGAATGATTCGTTTATCATCTGACAGTTTAACTAATAAAGAAAAGAAGTTAGCGACTTGTCAAACTATAAAAAATTTACGTTTTATCATTGAAGCTTAAGCTAGCGCAAAATCACCTGCTAGATTATAGCATTAAACTGTCAAACCAAATTTATGTAAAAATAGGTAAACAAAGCTAGAAAATGAATTACAAGTAAAAGCTAAGTTCGTTAATCAAGTTCGTAAATATTTTTTTAATACAAAAAAACGCACTTTTTCAAATAATCGTAATAACACTGTTGGGGAATAAGCGAAAATGAACGACGAGATGAACAATTGAAGGACCAGCACTTGGGAAAGCAAAATGAAATCAACCCAAAAGAAAACCAAAGCAAAGAAAAAACCATCAAATAAAAATGTTTCCTCAGGTATAATTGTACTTAGCTGTGCTCCAAGTGAACGAGAAACTAATCTCGACTTTTCCACAAACATAAATTGCAATGTAGGTGAGCGGTAATTCACGACGACTTGTAGCAGCAAAAAAAATATATGAAAATCCAACGATGGGAAGAAAAGAAAACAGCGAATTCCCTTAACAGATCTTAATATATTGTTACCGCCTTCGATGCTGGTCCAAATCCAAGTGACCGAGAAACAATGATACAAATTAGAGTAAGAATAATAAGCACAAAGAAGAATAAAGAAGAACATAGAATTGCAGTAATTTACAGCAAGCAACAAACAACAAGTAAATCAGAATTTACGTTACTCGATTAGATAACTTAAAGAAGGCAAGTATTGAGTGACTTTATACATAGGGTAAATTACGTGGTTATTGTTATGGTGAACACATAATATTTCCAAACATTCCGCCGCCCCTGGAACACAGTTTCAGCTTACGGGTAAAAGTGCCAACTTATGGATAGGTCGACGAAAACTTCCATTGGCTGTCCTAAGAGTGACCACTCGAACTCGTCCGTCCTTTCCGGGGTGTGTACCAGTCACTCGTCCCATTACCCATTTGCCTGGAGGTAGGTTTGGATCCTTTACGATAACGACGTCATCAACTTGCATGTCACGTTTCACCTGCTGCCACTTAGGTCGATTTTGGAGTGATGTGAGATACTCCATGCTCCATCTCTTCCAGTACCCTTGTACCTTGGCTTGAATTGACTGCCAGGATGACAAACGATTGGTTGGTATGTCCAATGACGGCTCTGGAATCGCAGAATAAGGTTCACCTAGAAAGAAGTGAGCAGGGGTTAGTGGATCAATATCGTTATCAGATATCTGACATAGAGGCCTAGAGTTAAGTATTGCCTCTATTTGGGTAAGAAGCGTGTATAACTCTTCGAAATTAAGAGCATCTTCTCCGATTACCCTTCGAAGATGATGTTTGACGGATTTTACACCCGCCTCCCATAATCCGCCGAAATGGGGTGCCGAAGGGGGGTTGAAATGCCATGTAATACCATCACGTGCTAGCGTTTCTTCTACCGACGAGTTGTGTTCTGCTGAAAGAACGAGGTTATGCATTTCCGATAGTGCGCGGGAGGCACCCCGAAAATTTGTCCCATTGTCGGAGTACATATGCGACGGTTTCCCACGTCGCGCGACAAATCGTCGGAGTGCTGCCAAAAACGCTTCCGTTGTTAGGTCGCTGGCGAGTTCTAGGTGTATCGCCTTCGTCACTAGACACACGAATAGAGCAATATATCCCTTGGTTACATGAACCCTTCTTCCGATTTTGGTTTTGATTGCGATCGGACCGGCGTAATCGCATCCACAATGAGCGAACGATCTACATTGACGAACTCTTTGGGGTGGTAGATTTCCCATTAATTGTGCGGTGGTCGTTTTCTTCTGTTTGAAGCATGGTATACAGTTGTGAGCGATTTTCCTTAGCAAGTTTCTGCAGCCGATGACCCAGTACTCTTGACGGATGAGTGCGAAGAGAGTCGATACTCCTGGATGAAGAAATCTGTGATGTGCGTCGAGTAGAATTAACCTTGTGATGCGATGCTCTTTAGGAATAATTATTGGGTGCTTTGCGTTGTACGAAATTGCGGCTTCCTCGAGTCGTCCTCCCACTCGTAACAGTTTATTCGTATCTAGAAAGGGACTTAGGGTTATAATATTGCAGTTGTTAGGAAAATTACCAAATTTTTCAAAGTGTTGAATTGATTTTCCAAAATGTGTGTCTTGTAGCCATTTGATGAGACTCAGCTTTGCGTTGTGCAATTCGGCAGCCTGTAAATGATGACCAACGATATGAGTCCGTTTGCTGCTATTCGATATGAATCGAAATAGAAAGGCAACGCTTCTGATCAACTTATTCCAAGATGAGATTGACGTCGATAGAGTTTCGAAGGGATGATCAGGGACTACTGCTACCATCGATTGCTGTATCTGTTTCTTTTCTTCCTTTTTACAATCCGGGTGCTCTTCGAATTCGATCGTGATAGGCCAATTTTGCATATTTTGCAGAAGCCAATCTGGCCCATGCCACCAAATCGGATGTTCCCAAAGCTTGGATGGCGTTATCCCGCGAGACGCGCAATCGGCCGGGTTGTATTCCGACCTCACGTGGAACCATCGATTTCGCGGAATTGTATTGAGGATTTCTGCAGTGCGATTCCCAACGAACGTATCCCAACGGCGACATGGTGAAGACAGCCAAGATAAGACTATTCTGGAATCACTCCAAGCAAAAACATCTGCAAAGGTTATTTGAAGTGATTTTTGGACAGCATCAAGAAGTCGAGCCAATAAAAGAGCTGCGCATAATTCGAGGCGAGGGATACTAAGTTGCTTCAGTGGTGCAACGCGAGTCTTAGCAGTTACAATTCGGACTTCGATCTGCCCATTGGGTAGCTGATATCGGGAATAAATAACGGCAGCATAGGCGGCTGCCGAAGCATCAGAGAATCCGTGAAGCTGAAATGATGCGTCTGATAAACCAATCGATCTAGGAATGGCCAGTTGAGTTAAAACTGATAATTCTTCACGATATTTCAGCCATTGCGTTGAGATAAGGTCCGGAACTTCGTCATCCCATTCCAACTTACGATGCCATAGATCCTGAAAGATAATCTTTAGTAAAATGACAGAGGGTGCGAGGAAACCGAGTGGATCAAAAATACTGGCTATATCTCTCAAAATTTGTCGCTTTGTAACATTTTCAATAGAAGAAAGGTTTAACCGAAAACTAAAAATGTCCATCCGAGAATTCCAATAAAGGCCTAGAACCTTAACCCATGGATCGCCATCGTTGTCCAGTGAAACCGCTTCATTTTGAGCTTCATCACGATTTTCCAGCAGCTCTAAGCAGTTGCTTTGCCATTTGCTTAGGGTAAATCCTCCTTTAGACAGAAGGTCGATCAGCGATTGTTTTTTATGCAAGGCGGCTTCCAATGTATCGGCACCGGATGCCACATCATCCACGTAAAAATCATTTGCAATAATATCAGCTGCAACAGGAAGCTCATTTCTATAATCATGAGCGAGTTGTTCCAAGACCCGAATTGATTGAAAGGGTGCACATGATGTGCCATATGTCACGGTGCACAGCTGGTAATGCTCAAGAGGGTCATTGGGCGTTTTTCGCCAAACGATTCGAAGGAAATCTTTATCCTTATCCGATATCCAAATTTGTCGGAACATTTTGACAATGTCTGCCGTAAACACAAATTTATATTTTCGGAATCGTAGGCAAACAGAAAACAAATTTCTTTGAATCGGTGGACCAATCATTAGGCATTCATTTAGTGACTGTCCACTGGTATCCTTAAAGGATCCATCGAAAACCACACGAAGCTTTGTGGAAGTGCTTTCGAGTTTGAGAACAGAGTGATGTGGGAGATAAAACACATTTTCCCGAGCGATGTCTTCGTGCGAAAGCCTGCGCATATGTCCTAACGAAAGATATTCTTCGAGAAACCGAGTATAGCCATGACGAAGTTGTTCATTCTTCAAAAACCTTTTTTCCATAGACTTTAGACGATGAATTGCACCAGTTAAGGTACCCGAGAACTGTGGTGGATTTTTAAAGGGGAGGTCTACGATATACCTTCCATTAGCATCCCTTCGATGTGTTCTAAGGAAATGCTCTTCTATTTCCCTTTCTTCTGGGGCTAGAAACGATTTTGGATCTACTTCCTCAATAGTCCAGAAAGCTTGTAGCATCGCGTCCACATCGAGAATACTGTGATGCGATTGAACATTTGGTGGTTGATCTTGCATCAACTGGCCAGCCAAAACCCAACCAAAAACTGTCTTTTGAGCAATCGGATATCCTCCTTCACTATACTTCAAATCACCCTGTAGTATATCCCAAACTTTATCAGCTCCTAATAGCATATCTATTGAACTTGATATGTTGAAAGATGAATCCGCTAAATTCAGTTCACTAAGGTGATCCCAATCCTGAACATTAAAAGAAATCGTTGGTAAGTTGGCTGTGACCTGAGGTAACACATATGCATCAACCGAAATAGTAATTGGTTCGAAACGAGATGTGAGGCGCATCGAAACAATACCCCTAGATTTGCCTGCACTGGCAGAACCTATCCCACTGATAAGTACTCGTGCATTTCGACGTTTCAATCCCAGCCGTTGAGCACAGGATTCAGAAACGAAGGATACTTGAGATCCCGAGTCTAGGAGAAACCGCACTTGTTGATATTTACCCGTACTATCTAATACATTGCCAATAGCAGTGGGCAATAGAGTGTGCGGCAGACGATGCTGTTCACTTAAGGAGTGGTTATTTATGATGCGATCTGATGACAGTTGAGATGAAGCATGAGAGCTATTGCTTGATCCAGGTTGATCACAATGCCCACCTTGAGTCGAGTTTGTAGTTATCGAATTTAAAGAAACAGAATGTGCAGGAACGGAGTTTGTACAATCGAAATGAACAAGGGTATGGTGACGAGTGTTGCATGTTCTGCATCGAGACCTAGATGAACAACGAGCTGAAGTATGACCCGAGCGCAGACAATTAAAGCAGATTCTATTCGATTTGACGAAGTCTCTTTTGCTCTGAATGTCCATGGCTAAGAAATCTGCACACTGAGGTAAAAAATGCGTACCTGAGCATTTGGGACATGAGGAATTAGGCGACGACGAAACATGCATACTCCTAACGGCAGAATTTTTGCTTTTGTTTGGTTCGCGAACATGACCTCTGCAGCTTTCCATTGCCTCACAACGTCGTTCCAAAAAATTGAGGAATCTATCTATTGTTGGATAGTCCTCTTCAACACTAGCTTGAGACCATGCCTGCCGTGTTTCCGAATCTACCTTATTCAGCAGAAGGTAAATTAGCCATGGGTCCCTATCCAATGAATTTATGGAAGAGAGTCCCCTAACTACTTCATCCGCTCCGTCGGATATCCTTCGCAATGTGGTTACGTTTGGAGCATTAATGGATGGTAAATCGAAAAATGTTTTTATAAAATTATTTATGATGTGACGCGGTCTATCATACCGGCCTTCTAACCGTTCCCATGCCTGAGTGTACGTAGCGTCGGAAATAGTAATATGGCTAAGCAGATTTAATGCGTCTCCCCTGAGATGGGATTTCAACAGATGAAACTTTTGCGTTGGGGATAGATTGGATCGGTTGTGGATAGATCCCTCGAACATATCCCTAAATGTCGGCCAGTCGCGATAGTTTCCCGAGAATGGTTCGATCCTAATTTGTGGGAGAAGAGTTTCTACCCGTTGTGACGACGACGATGACAACGTTGATGAGTTGAGACGATCTGCTAAAACAGCTTGCTGTTGAGCCAAACGATCTACGGCAGCAACTTGCTGTTCAGCGAAGCGAGCTCCATCATCTTGTGGCTTGGGCGCAATGCGCTCCCTTATTGCGGCAAGCATGATTGATTTTACGACGAGGTATTTCGATTCGAACTCATCGAAATCCGGATCAGGATTTACATAGCCCTCCTGATCGGCAAACTCGTACATCGAGTCTTGAGTGACCTTAAATTCTTCCCATAATTCATTGACCTTTTCAATGCGAACTTCTAATGCTTCTAGTGTTACCGTGTCCACTAAATGTTCCGTAAAGGAAGCGTGTTTAGTTAGCGACCCTTTTAGACGACCACGTATACCACGTAAAACGGATAAATTTGCTTTTGAAGTCATCTTCCTTCAACGTTCAATAAATTTCACTCGCAAGTTGAAAATAACACGAGTATGAACCCTAGCTGTACCTTTCTAGTGTAAATCTGCAGCGATCAAACAACGAAATTGACACGTGGAAATAGCAACCCAATTCCAATCCTATACAATAGCACTTCAATAGACGCCAGCACAATCAATGAGCACAGAGCAACCACAAAGCTAATTCTGAAGAATTCCAATTATGCGCGCGAGAATCTTCACCAACAAGAACCCAATTCAATGAACAATCCAAATCAACAGATTCCAAAAAAAAGCGATTATCGATAAAGCGATCCGGCTCGATACGGACCAAAATGAGCGGTAATTCACGACGACTTGTAGCAGCAAAAAAAATATATGAAAATCCAACGATGGGAAGAAAAGAAAACAGCGAATTCCCTTAACAGATCTTAATATATTGTTACCGCCTTCGATGCTGGTCCAAATCCAAGTGACCGAGAAACAATGATACAAATTAGAGTAAGAATAATAAGCACAAAGAAGAATAAAGAAGAACATAGAATTGCAGTAATTTACAGCAAGCAACAAACAACAAGTAAATCAGAATTTACGTTACTCGATTAGATAACTTAAAGAAGGCAAGTATTGAGTGACTTTATACATAGGGTAAATTACGTGGTTATTGTTATGGTGAACACATAATATTTCCAAACAGTAGGTAAATGAGTACATAGGTATAGTACGAGAGCAAGAAAAAGAGAAATTCTGTTAAGAATGTTACGTTAGATTTAAAATAGGGTATGCTTCACCAATGTAGGCAATCAGTAAGCAAGATGATAAATTATATAATTTTGAATCATACAATTAAAATTATTAAAGAATGATATTATAATGGAATATGATACATTTCGAAACAAAAACTAAATGTCATTTCTGATCCGCTGGCTGGCGCTAGACGTCTAGCGTTGAATGGACCGCAGCCAAATTGACATTTACATCATTACGCATGAAATTTCTTTCCAAGAGGGAGAGAGAGAGAGAGATAAGTTTTTATGCAGTCAATACTAAGAAAGGTATAAGAATGAGATGGCGAATAAGCACCTTAAATTGTCATGAACCAACAACCCATAATTATATATTTTTAAAATATAGCAAGCACAAGTTTCGGCGAACAATATTTCGGCAATCACTTGAAAACAATTCGAATTCCATCACTGATTTAAAACATGTCAAATAAGAGTGATAATCAGTTTCAGTAAATTTAACCACCAATTCATCAATAAATTGTACGAAATAAATAAATAGTTGTCCGTTCATCAGTTCCGCAAGCCATTTTATTTTATAGGAAAGCAAAATTCCGTAGTTCATCGCTATAAAAATATCAAAATGCGGAGCTTTCTCATAATTCCTACCACGAACAAAATACGTGTCACGTATTTAAGCGTGTTATAGGTAATGCTGTTCCTTCCAGTCGGAACTCGGAACAGTCGGCTATTTAGTATTGGGCATCCCTTTCATCTTCCGTTTTGGATGTGTGTGATGTTGTAAATGCAGTATTACAGTCGGTCGATTACTTAAGGTAAGAATAGACTGTATGCCAAGTGGTCATAAAATTCCAATTTCTGACAGTTCTGTCAAAATATGACCATACAATGTAATGGGCATATCTCATATTATTCTCTAATGACCTAAATGACACATATGACCAGGCTGATTTTGACAGATAAAAATGCTCAAATAGCATATAGTGTAATCGAACAGTAAGCACGAGCCAGCCAGCCTATATGTCCATATGCCCTTTATTGAAATTTCGTTATGGCATTGCAGAGTTTTTTGATGAAACAAGAATTATTTAGTTGTCAGCGGTGTTTAAGTTCCTGGAATTGTGATTTATTTTCATTTTTGTTCTCTTTTTTTATGGAAACCTAATACAACATTTGGTAAGAAATAGCAAATGCCTTAAATGAGCATCAAGGCAAATATGACCATATTGGTAATTTTGGTCTGATATATCTGATATACAGTTTTGATAATCCTGACATTTTGGTCATTTGACAGCTAATTTGCCTGTTGGCATTCATGTGTATAATTGGCATGCAGTCTAATCTAAGCTTTAGTATTGTGCGTCCCTTTTATCGTGTACCGTAAGAAGTAAATATACAGAAATCTTCCTTCAAAATGGGGAGTCCTTTGAAATATTGTTATAGTTGGAATAAGTAGAATATTAGGGATAATTGCTATTTATATTTCTCCAGGAGAAGAATATGCAAATGATAATCACAGTTTTATATTTTATTTTCTTTAAAGATGTTTGCCTTCTGCTATTATGAAAAGTCCCTGATATTGATATCTGATATAAAAACCGCATTCGCACTCTATTTATTTTGAACTCAAATTTAGAGAGAGTTCGCACTACCTTCATGCAGGTGAACGTGTTCGCCCAGTGGCTTGTTTGAAGTTCCGCTTAAACCAATTTTGTTAATTCTTGTTTGCTTTCTTTGTCATCTTTTCAAGAGAATGTCCTTTTTCGTGACAAATTTTGACATTTTGACGTCACAAAAATTCGATCTTTCTATTGTGTGTCTATCGTGACAGTACGCTGTGACAGCCAGCGTGGCCAGGCGTTTGACAGACGATCACATGGAGTGACACATTAAGGACAAGTGTTTAAGTCATAATGACGTCAGCATGTCAAAATTTGCCACGAAAATGACACGTGTAATCTTTGCTTTAGAAAGAATATAAATAGAATAGAAATCATACGTAGAATAATTTCTTGGGATTTCTCCGTACATAGGTATAACTATTAAAGAGGGCATTAGTTCCCAATCAGTCCGCTCCATTGCAAAAGTCTTCAATCACTCTCCTAGGCAATGCATTACGTCAAAGCAAATCCGTTCTAAGCCTCATTAGTATAATTAAACACCAAAACTACTTCAACCGGCCTAATGAATTAACTTACGCCTTATTATCTTATCAAAAAATCATTATGTTTACACATACATACAGCTGTACGTACAAAATTCGTATTTGACTGTCACTTAAATGACATCAGCCATGCAAGTGCCAGCACAAATTAATAAAACGAAAAAAATGTAAAAACAAAACCCTTAACACTCCACAACACTATTGCCAATACTTCATTGTTTACGTGTGTTTTTGTTTACCTCTTTGGCCATGAACTGGTTCCAGTTGGTTTTTGCGAGATTAATACGTTTAACCAGTTGAATCTGGTTAAATTTTCTCTTGTTCATCTTTCTTTTTCAAATTAAATTACCTAAAATAACCTTTTTCGCTTTCAGAGAGACTCTCCCACGACTTGACAACTACAGAGCATCGAAGAGGAACCTTAAACGGCCCTCCATTGGTGAGCTGCATGGCGAAGAGACACAGGAACCTCGGGTAAGTTATAGTGTCAACTGCAAATTAGTGGCAACAACTAAAAAACCGTTTGATAACACACTCATTCAAGTAGTAGGCGTATTATTATTCTGAGCTCAAGTGCTAATGGATTAGAGAGGAAGTGGCATTTGCACTGTCATTAGACAAAAAAAATAATTCTTATAACAAAGCGCTGTCAGTCTGTGCGCTTAATCCTGACTTGAGTGTTTTGATGTAACGCTCTTACGCAATAAAATAAAAATATCGTAGAAATCCATATTACTCGTAAAAGTGGCCGAATAGAGTTTCACAAGTTTCTTATTTGACAATTAATTAACAGCCCGCTGCTAAGGAAGCTAACTGACGC
Organism: Cheilosia urbana; assembly: GCA_946477585.1. Lineage (NCBI taxonomy): Eukaryota > Metazoa > Arthropoda > Insecta > Diptera > Syrphidae > Cheilosia > Cheilosia urbana. Next base: position 27,692,786 of record OX297853.1, read on the forward strand.
TAACAAAAACCTGATAATGATGACATTTAAAATTACCAGCGCTTGGTAAGAGGTGTTAAGTGGATTTCAGTTAAAACTGGACTAATCAGTCAAGGTTAGCGTCACCAAAATAACAATTATATCTTGAATTCTTTCTATGGATATGGTTTTTTTAATTAGCACTCTCTGATTAGTGCAGTATTAAGAGCTTCAATGAGCCACGTAGCCACAAGTTCTGGTTGGGTTTGTAATGTTAGCGGAAGTCATGTGTTATGTGTCACAATTGGGTATTGGGGTTAATGCTTAAATCAACATCTTTTGGGAGAAATGACAGCGATGTTATTACTGCGCATAAGTGGTAAAAGTTGTTCCGTGCAAAACCGAGTGTCCTGTGCCTTGATTTTGTGCGGCTTTTTCCGCAATTGCGCTAGGGAACGTTCCGAATCGGATTTGAATGTGTGAGTGCACCGCGCGCTGGACCAGCATGACCGTTGTGCGACAATTTGACACTTTTTTCGAGGACCCTAATACAATTTTTTGGTACTTTTTCCCTTTTTTTTTAGTTGGAAAAGGAACTTCGCTAATTCTTTAAACAACTGTGATTTCCAAATAAATATGTTTAAAATGTAACGGGGCTGCGTATCACAATACTATTATAACGTTAAGCGAGCCAATACCTGTTAAATATCGTGCGAAAATTCTAAAGTTCTTAGTCAGCTGGTTAAACTTCAATAATGTTGGTTGTTCAATTCCCCGGAAGCAAATGAGCGATGAGAATTGTTGTCACCGAGGTAATAATGGGCGATGTCATAAAAATGCGTTCATAAGAATATGAAACAGAAAGGGCGCGTTCAAACATCTAGTTTAGTAAGTCTGACAGCTGGCCGACTTGATGTGTCTCAGTTTTAAAAGTTTTTTGACTTCAGGTGTCTAGTCAATAATTACGTCATATGTGGCTGACACACGAAAAGTGACGTACCCGACCAATCTAGTTTTTGTGTTCAGGCACATCTAACCCAGACCAATTTAGTCGACTTAAGATAACTAGGGTTTGCCATAAAATTCTGTAAAAATTTGTTAAAAAAGAAGTGCACAGAGCTACATAAATATTTCATTGTGAACTCTCGTAAATTCATTTCGGCTAGACATAACCGTAGAAAAGATTTCAATATTACCGGAATACACTACGCGCCATTTTGTGTGGTTTCTATAATTATTCTGTTAATCATCCCTAGTTTCTTGTACAAATTCTCGTGTCTCTGCAACAACTGTCATTTGTAACTCATTCATCTATTTAAACGGTCTTGTGGCTCATTCTTGAAACGTTTGCGTTTTATCTAAAGCGTTGGATTTAGAAAATAACTAATCTGTTTGAGTTATATAAAGTAGTCTGATGACGAATTTGTGGTGTAGTTCGAAACAACAACTTAAACCTAATATAACCCTAGTTCTCAAATCAGCGCAGCACACTCCATGCTTGAAAATCCATCAGCAAAACAAAGCATACGAATTAGCAATAAAACAGTTCACATTCCCATTTATTATAAACTGACCTGAACTGGTATATTTTATTGTGTCTCATTGCAAAAAAAAAAATGGCGAAAAAGGAGTTTACTAATAGTGTTTTCGATTGAAGAAAATAATTGCCCTTTCTATGAAAAGAGCAAATCCAGAAGTGCTCCTTCTATGTTTACTATGTTTCATTGAAATTAAAGAGTTCACTTCCAGGTTAATTCTTAACACGACAGAAGTGTCCGGTATATTTTCAAAGAATTGCTCTGAACTCACCAACACACACAAGAAAAATGTCAGATTGAAATGTTTGTTGCGTTATAAGAAACAAATTGTTCGCAATGTGCTCCGAAAATATACAATTATGCGTGCAAAATGTAAACTTAAATTTAAATATACTGAAAACATTCATATTGACTGTAGAAAAAAAAAAGTAGTGACAGAATACCAAATCTCACATCTATGGTGTCTACCACTATTACAAAAATGCTCCAAAGAATTTCATTGAAAAGAGCAATTCTGAATTTGGGGGCAATTCTGTCGGATCTTCAATGAAAAATGCCATAACATTGACCTTCAACTCATTTCTATACGAGACAATCAACCAGTGTGGATCTCGGAACTGTCAAATAGACTATAGATATAGATAGATTTCCAGTGAAACATGAACAACATTATATTATTTTCATTTTAAAGTCAACCTGAAGATCTCTTGCTGTAAGCCAGAGAATCTATTCACCGGTTCTGCCTGTTCATATGAGACCATACTTCTGTCAAAATATGTGGTGGTAGAAATATAAACAAATATTTACCGTACAATATCAGAAGACTATACGTATCCGTATGACATTTTCTATACCAGCGACTTATTTTGCAGACACGAACAATTATTTTTAATGCAATTTCATTCGTTTCGGGACTAGTTATATTTTTACTACTGAATTCAATTATCGCTTACCACTTTTGTTTACATCTCTTGGCTTAGGTATGGAACTCGTTTGTTATATTTAATTAAAGAACAATTCGACATTATCCATTCCCTAAGTTTCGACCTCGAATGTCTCACATTATGACAACAGATTTCAATAGGCCTTACCAATAAACATTTTTAGTTTCGACTCTAGATTTTAGTAGTTGACAGTAGTGGCTATATTTTGCATAAAAAAATTGAAATGGTGAGCTTCCGTAAATTTAAAGTCGGGACTAAAATTTGTTATTAGGACGGCGCTATGCGCTTAACGTGAGTTCAATGATCCCCACTTCCGTCGATATACAAAGGTAATGGAAAGTACTTTCGAAATTTGTAAATGTATGGAAAATTCCACTGCGTTGAGCTCTAATCTTCGCACGACCTCTTCAATTTGCATTAAATCTGACACAAATGTCATTTCAATTTTATCGGATATTCACGTCATTAAATTTATTACGTATCACATAACCTCTAAACTGTTTGAATTAAACTGTCATCCGATACAATCTTACCCAGTGCGTAATCTAAAACTGACAGTGATTGATAACTGAACTGTAACAACAATTTTTGGTCAAATTCTAGAAAATACCAACTGCCTCGATTGTGTACAAAAATTCACATGTTTTGATAATCGATTTTGACAAATTTATCTGCCTTGTTAAACTTTTAATTCCTTGAACAAGTTAGTGTTCTTTTTGGCTTTCTTTTATCTTGTGTTAACAAACGCTAAACAGCAACGCTTGCCATATAATAAAAATTCATTTGAATTAGAAATTTGATTTTTTTTTCTCCGCTTTTGAGCATGTTATCGTGGATAACGCTGTTTCAGTTGCTTATTTCTAGTTAAAACCAAACCGAGTTATTTTGATCGGTAAGCTTTTTTTATTAATTAAAATCTCATATGACCAGCCAGGCATGTTATAGAGAGACTGCGATTGCTTCAGCCAGACTGTATCCCATTCATGATTCACAGCGAAACTTAGGAGAAGGTTTAAATTATAATCTGATTCTTATTTAATTACGTTTGAAATAGATAATAAATCTTGCAGCAATAAGTGTTTATCTACGGAAAAGTATTGGCTATCAACACGTTGATATTTACATGCATATATCAGTTTGAGTTTCGTGCGCATGCTACACTATACCATTTATCATTAATCTTTCATTTATCACTGTGTTGTGACAGAGACTGTGACTGTGACACTGACAGTTGATATTTGTATTCACAAAATCGTTCATCTCTATACGAGTATATATAAAAATCAATTGCTGTGCGTTAGTCGGGTAAAGGCTCCAGAACGGCTCGACCGATTTGAATGATTTTTGTTCCGTTTTGTTCGTCTTGAATCAGGGATGGTTTAGGAAAAAAGAAAAGGCAGAAAATTCTAAACATGTGGCCTGTAGGCGAATATTTCGTTTTTCAGTTCAATTCAATTGTCTTCAATAATAATCTTCTGTATGAAATTCATTCGGGGTGAAACTTGATGTAGATATAACTCGATAACACCTGGGCCAATTTTCATGATTCTTCTTTTGTTTTGTTCGTATTGTTGTACCTATTTCAGGTTTAGGCAGTCTTAAAAGATAGGATACTTTTGGACCAGATAGGTGGCGCTGTCAGCGATATATGAAAGAACTTAACCGATTTCAATGAAATTTTGAGGGTGTGCATCCTTGTTTGCAACTTGGAAGATAGTATACTTTTGGACCCGATAACTGGAGTTGTTGTCAATCTCCGAAACCACTCCAGCGATTTTAATGAAATTTTGTGAATGTCTATTATTCGTTCCCGCTTGAAGGATGGAATTCTTTTGGACCAGGCTCCGAAAACAATCAATTGATCTCAATGAAATTTTGTGGGTGTGGAATTGTGCATGGTTGGTTGCAACTTGAAAGATAGGATACTTACTTTTGGACCCGATAAGTGGAGTTTTTGTCTACCTACGAAGCTACTCCATCGACTTCAATGAAATTTTGTTGATATTTATTGTTTGTTCTCGCTTGAAGGATAGGATAGTTTTTGGTTGCAGCACCTCCTATAGAAAAATAAAATCAAACGGTATTTCTAAAGTTGTATAACTAAAATTATTAATGGACATTGTCCAAATAAAGCACTTTGTTAAATGCGAGCAGGACTTAATACGCAAGATACTGGCAAAGCCGGGTTGGTACAGCTACATATAAAAGAGACTGACGTCTGTTTTCCACTCATAACTCGGGAACGGATCGTTCGATTTTTATGATTTTTGGTTGGGCTCAAGAAAGGACATATGCTATTTTTTGTCATGAAAACAAAATTTTATGGGGATTAGTTGAATTCTTTGGATGTTCTGGGCTTAACTCTACATAATTTGAAATTGAAAGTCGGCTCAGTTATATTTTTGCTGCATAACCATTGACGTACCGAAACGTTGTATCGGATGGCGTTTGATTTGATGGTGAAGGATCTCAAATCAAATGTCATGCAACCGACGGTTTTGAGCTGAAAATTCAAAGCCAAACATTCTCATTCCGCGGATTCCGCTTAATCACCATTGACGTACCAAAACTTTGTAACGGATCGCGTTTGATTTGATGGTGAAGGATCTCAAATCAAATGCCATGCAACCGACGTCTCTAAAAAAAAGGCGAATCTTCTTCTCCCACCAATTACCGACCCATAGCACTTACGTCCATTCTTTCTAAGGTCATGGAAACGCTGATAAACCGTCAGCTTATGAAATATCTTAAATCACGGAAACTCCTCAATGACCAGCAGTACGGTTTTCGTGGCAACAGGTCCACTGGTGATTTGATGACTTATCTCACCGAGAAGTGGAACCAATCTCTCCATCACTTCGGTGAATCGAAGATTGTTGCGCTCGATATTTCAAAGGCATTTGACAGAGTTTGGCATCAAGCTCTTTTGTCGAAAATGCGTGCTTATGATGCGTCTCTTATTCAATGGATTATAAACTACCTTTCTGGCCGTTCAATTCAAGTTGTTTTGGATGGTTACAGTTCTGAAACCCACCACAATAAATGCTGGTGTTCCCCAAGGCTCAGTTTTGTCTCCGACTCTCTTTCTCATTTTTATAAATGATCCTTCGCTGATGACAGCACTCTTAGCTTTTCATATTCTTTCCAGGACTCACGTCCCTGCTCTTCGGCCGTAGAACTGGAACGGCAACGTATGCTAAGCTCATTAAATTCCGACCTTGACAGCATTTCAAAATGGGGCTCAGAAAGTGGAATTTTATGCTTCAAAAACACAATGCTGTCTGCTGTCTCTAAAGCGAAACCCGAATCTACAGCCATTATCCATGAATGGCACTTGCAATACCGAAACCGAAAGACTTTCTATTCTCGGTCGGTGCGTTCATGACAACCTTCGTTGGAATGACCGTGTACACAGAGTCGCCAAGTATGCAGCGAAATGTCTAGGTTTCCTCAAACGGTGCAAGAAATATTTTACCCCTTCTGACCTGGCTACAATATACAAGGCGTTCATTCGCCCAAAACTTGAGTACAATTCCCACATTTGGTCTGGTGCACCGAAAACTATATTGCATTTACTGGATTGGATCCAAAATCGTGCGTTGAAACTAATCGGAGACACGAATATCGCGAATTCTATTAATTCGCTTGAACATCGTAGAAACGTTTCGTGTCTGTCATTGTTTTATCGTTTTTTCTACAAACAGTGCTCAAATGAAATTGCCAACTGCATTCCTCCCCTTCAGAAATTCAACCCCAATACTCGCAATCCTAGGAATGCCCATCAGTTTATCTTCCAGCCTATCTTCGGACACAATGAAATACAGAGACTCTTTCATAAGCCGTACAACGCGAATGTGGAATTCGTTGCCCAGCTCTGTCTTTAAATAATTTATAAAGACTGATTTCAGTTAACTAAAACTTTTGATATGTTCGAAGAGCGGATGTCGCATTGAAATTTGACATTGACTACGCAAATACTTGTATAGGTGGCGTAGCCGGGGTCGGCAAACAAACCTAATCGCAATCAGTTTGTTTTTATCTTCTCAGCGATTAAAAAACATTGTGAAAATTACTCAATTTTCGATTGGGCATTCTAGATTCTGATCTAAGAGCTCTAATTACTAGCGCCGATTCGCCATATAGATGGAACTAAATAGATGTAAATAATTGTGTCAACCCTAAATGTGGAACTATGGCTAGCGAGATCCTTTTCAAGGATATTCGATTTTTTGATAAATATTTACCTTTGTCTTAACCATTTTGATAAGTAAGTCATCTTTACCAATATCCGTGGGTTTCTGCATTGAAAACACATCGATATCCAACACCAGACACCACAGGCACTATTTTCCAAAAGTTTTCAGTTAGAACTACACTTGCATACGCTCGACATCATTCTTAATTCAACTATTAAAATAAAAGTCATTAAGATTTGAGAGTTCAAAAATGAAAGAACTTGAAAACCCAACAACGCATTTCATTTGAGTTACTTTTTGATGTTAACAAACAACTGTACTTGCACCTGCAGCCATGCACATGTACAGAAAAGAATGACATTATTAGACACAAAAATGTGTTCCAAGTTCGCAAAGTAACTAATAAACAACTTGGAACGGAAGCAATATCGCACATCTCTAACACGGAAGATTAAAGGAATACGTGACACGTAATTTGGTCGGTCATCTTGCTTACATGATAGGAATAATGAGAAAGTTCAGCATGTTGATATTTAATAGCGATGGCTTATGAAATTTCATTTTAAAAATGGCTTCCGGTAGTGATGAACGGACAACTATTTATTTATTTCGTATAATTGATTGATGAATAATTGTTGGTTTAATTTACTGACACAAATTACCACTCTCATTTCACATGATTTAAATCAGAAATATAATTATTTTGAAGCAGAAATGTTGGTCGCCGAAACTTGTGTTTGTGTTTCCGTTTCCGCGTTTTCTAGCATTTTTTGCGAACAAACGAATCTCTCTATTCCGTTTCGTGCAAAAATCTAAGTCTGAACTAGATATACCCTGAACGCAAACGGTCGTTACCGTCACTTTTCCTACGTCGTTTAGATTATGTAAACTGTCAACTTAGTTCAGTTACGAATTTCTTGTATATAGATTCGTCAGTTTCCCCTTAATAAACGTCAACTAAAAAGGCTACTTATGTGACCGATCTAGGCTAATCAAACGTGATGATAATGACACATTAATGTCAGCCAGCTGTCAGACTTACTAAACAAATGGTCTGTTCCTTTAAATTTGTAGTAAGAATGGAAAAGACCGTCAAAATAGCAGTGGTGGGGATAAATTCAATCACAGAGAGAGACGCTTACGAAAAAGTTAAGGAACGCTTTTGTAGTAATTTATGAATAATGGCAGATACATAATTGAAGTATTCAAAAAATGGTACGAAAAGTCATTAAAATGTCTGTTAAAACTCGAGGAATTTGTTAATTTACTTAGAAAATTAGTGAATCCGAGTATGTGGAAGAGATAAGAGGAAAAAGCGACACTGCATGAAGAATTACATGGAGGATATTATTCTCTGTTCCAGCGAAGAAGAATTTCACCGCCACCTGTTGATACCATTTTAATACGCAAGAAATAAAAAAATAATCCACGCAGCCAAATGGGACAACAAATTTCAAATCAGCTGTTAATTGTAAGGTGACTGACAGCTTTTCCACTTCTTACACCAAGAAATTTGTTGAGTAAGAATTCGTAAGATTCTCAGTGGAGGGCACGGTTGCCACTTTGGTAATATTTTACCAAATTTGGTAACTTTTTTCTTAGTTGGTGATTTTTGGTAATTTGGTAATTTTTATCTGGTTTTTGTAACTTTTTGAACCAGGAGCACCAACAAAGAAGAACTCGACATCATCACATGTAAATGCTGCCTTAATTTTTCAGGAGAAGTATTAAAAGTATTATACTTGTAGTTAAGTATGTTACGTTTTATTTGTTTTATTTTATACAGAAGCCGTTGCTTAACTGCCTATAAAGTCTGGCAAAATTCATACTTGCAATGCTAATTGAATTTAAAAAAAATGTTAAAATGATTTGATAAGTACCCTTTCTTTTAGTTTCTCTCAAGACATAGGGAAACATCAGAAATTCAAATAAATGTTACGTTTTCCTATAAATAATTTTTCACGCCAAAATGTCAAAAATTTAATGCGACTGACAATAAGACCCAACTGTCTGCCAAATCAATCTTTGAAGCAGCTAGTTTTCTCTCGAACTGCGTACTGCCTACTGATATTTTCACGTGGAAAAGTTAATTTTGACATTTCTTGGGCAAAATTTGTATGAAAAATTGGATTTCACTTGAGAGTTGAAAGACTTTACGTGTACTGCATACAGGTAGTGCATACAGAATACTATATAGGCTTTTCCACTGCTATGACATTTTTGTATATTAAGTTGTATGATTTTTTCGTGTCTTGTAATTTTTCCAAATTTTTGGTAACTTTCAGCTTGGTCTGGTAGCTTTTTTTTCCATTTTTGGTCGCAAATTATTTTGCAAGTGGCAACCATCGTAGAGGGGTAATATATTTCTCTCTCGGGGACGCTCTCTTCTAAGAATTTTTCGAGTTAAGGATCGGCACTGAGTAAAAATTCGTAAAAATTCGTAAGATTTAAAAGTAAAGGAACGGACCCAAGATTCTTGAACGTCAACAATAAGGCAGGGTCTTCAAAAACGTTGTCAAGAATAAGGTGCATAACATCGACACATCGATAAGAACCTCACAATTGACATTTATACCATAAAAGGATTTTGTTGCTTAGACTTGTGTCAAAAATTACCGAAGATCCAATTAAGTCTAGGCAAATACTTGAAAGTGATCATCGATCGTAGTACTATGGAGGGAACATAAATAATTTCAATGACCCCAATGAACCCATTGACTTAAGTTGGCTTACTTCCACGCAATATTCTAACAGTTAACACGTTAAGTCTGGATGTTTAGAGTACTGAAAGCTAATGCTAGTTATCTAAATTGTTATATACGGTTTATAATTTATTTTTATTTTATGAAGCATTCAAATTTCAGTTCCAGACGGAAGTTTCTGTTATTTTTGGATGTCATTTGTAAACGAATGGGCATGTTCAAAACTATTTAGTATTGAATAGTTGTTTATTTTAGTTGACAATAGATGGCGGTGTTAAATTCTTTACAAATTTTGTTGTATAACTAAATAAATATTTGGCGCAACAGGTCCGGAGGGACCCTAACCCTAGCTCCTCACAACCATTCGTTTTGTGTGAGTTTTTCATTTTTGGAACGAATGGAAGGGATCTACAATTTTATGCCGACTCCAAACGGCTAATTGAGAAGCTCTTTCAAGACAGTTATACTGTCGGTTGTTTGCCAGACGATCGCGAGAGGTGGCGCAGTGGAAAAAAAAACATAATTGGAATATGGGTTTTTGCGGGATTCGAACCTCGACCCCTCGCTTAGCAGTAAAAAACACTAACCACTAAGCCACTGCGCCACAAAATTTTGTTGTATATATAATATTTTAATTTTAATTTTGTTTTGCAGGATGCCCACGCTGCCGAAGACGGCAAAGCCGTTGCCGGACATCAAATTAAGCTCGGATGGATTGTCGGTGTTGTTATACCATGTCTCCTGAACATTTGGGGCGTTATGCTCTTCCTGCGTCTCAGTTGGGTTGTAGCGCAATCTGGTATTATACAATCGCTGATCATCATTGCTGTGTCATCTGTTGTGTGTGTCATAACAACGTTATCCTTATCCGCCATTAGTACAAATGGTGAGGTGAAAGGTGGTGGTGTGTACTTTATCATCTCTCGGTCGCTGGGCCCCGAGTTCGGAGCATCTGTCGGCGTTGTGTTTGCATTTGCGAATGCCGTAGCAGCATCCATGAATACAATCGGTTTCTGCGATTCGTTAAATGAATTGTTGCGTAAGTACCTACATACGGACAGGGGTTTTGTACAATTTTTGATTCTCTCCAATTTGCAGGTAGCCACGGCTTGAAAATCGTTGATGGAGGCGTCAACGACGTTCGCATAGTTGGTGTTGTCACAATCCTTGTCCTAATCCTGATCTGCTGTATCGGGATGGAATGGGAATCAAAGGCGCAGAACTTCCTAATTGTGACCATTGTCTTGGCGATTTTCAACTTTTTAATTGGAGCTGGTATCGGTCCTCAAGGCGACGAGCAGATGATTGCCAAGGGTTTCGTGGGATTCTCATGTAGGTTTTTTTTTACTCTAGACCGTCACATGTAAGAATTCAAATGATTTTGTTCCTTCTAGTGGATAATATCAACGACAACCTCGGACCAAGCTATAGATTCTCCGAAGGTGTGAATCAGGATTTCTTCAGCGTTTTCGCCATCTTCTTCCCCAGTGTGACGGGTATCCAAGCCGGAGCAAACATCTCTGGAGATCTGAAAGACGCTGGCAAATCCATTCCCAAGGGAACCATGTTGGCCTTGCTCATTTCAATGATATCGTATGCACTCTTTGTGGTATTCGCTGGAAGTGCGGCCGTTCGTGATGCGTCCGGCGATGTTGCAGATCTAGTCAATGGAACCCTGGTCGGAGTCAATGTGCCATGTGCGCTCAATAATGTAAGGAAGATTTCACTTGTTTTCATTGTGATGGAAACTTTAGAACATTTCAAATTTCAGACATGCGAATATGGTTTGGCGAACTCTTACTCAATAATGCAACTGATGTCCGTTTGGGGACCACTGATCTATGCTGGATGCTTTGCGGCCACATTAAGTACGGCGCTGACAAATCTGCTGTCGGTGCCGCGATTGGTTCAGGCTCTTGGTACTGATCAGATATATCCTGGTTTGATTTTCTTTTCGAAACCCTACGGCAAGCATGGTGAGCCTTATCGTGGCTATGTGCTGACATTCCTAATTTCGTCTGGGTTCCTGTTGATCGGTGAACTAAACGTGATTGCTCCCATGATTTCAAACTTCTACTTGGCGTCGTATGCATTGATTAACTTCTGCACATTCCACGCAGGCTTTGTTAAGCCGCTCGGCTGGAGGCCGACATTTAAGGTAAGGGAATTCTTCATCTTCAGCTGGGAACGTTACTCGTTTAGTAAAATGTTGCATTTGTAAGAGATGACGTCTAACAAAACGATTTTCTACTTCCAGTATTACAACGCCTGGCTCAGTTTATTCGGCTTCTTCACGTGTGTGGCTATCATGTTCCTTATCGAGTGGAAATCATCCTTGATAACGTTTATCATCATTTTTGCTCTATATCTAGTCGTGGTCTACAGAAAGCCAGGTATATGCGAACCCTCCTCGATCACTTCTGAGTTCTGTTGTAACTTTCTTTATTTCAGATGTCAATTGGGGCGATTCGACTCAGGCTCAAACGTACAAAGCAGCCCTGACTGCCACCCAAAAATTAAGCACAATTTCTGACCACGTCAAGAACTACCATCCACAGGTCTTGGTTCTTTCCGGTGATCCAAAGATTCGTCCCCCCCTCATCGATCTTGGTAATTTGATTACCAAAAACAATTCACTCATGATGGTCGGAAAGGTTATTCCGGTAAGTGACAGAAAATTACTTGCCAGTTTCACTTTGTATAACGAAATTCGTTAATTTAGATGAAAATTAGTTACAAGAACCGAAAGAATCAAATCAAAGAGGGCCAAAAGTATCTGGATGCCCGAAAGATCAAGGCCTTCTACAACGTGATGGATGGCTTCACAATGGAACAAGGTACGTCGGCCCTTATCAAGGCCAGTGGCTTTGGCAAACTCACCCCGAATATAGTGCTCATGGGCTACAAGAACGACTGGAGAACATGTCACCGCGAGGAGGTGGCATCGTATTTCGAAATCTTGCAGTAAGTACAAATACGACTCACCATAAGCCGGGAATAATTGACTTATTTCTTAATTCAGTAATTGCTTCTCTCTGCGAATGGGCGTAGCTATCCTCCACGTACCACACGGTCTGGACTTCTCCGATTTGAATCATGAAATTCGCACCCCGCCTGTCTTAGTGCTAAATGGTCATACGAAGATTGATGGGTCGCAAGGCGCCGCCAACTTGACGATACCACACATGCAAGCGACTTCGGACATCTTGCATGTGGATTCGAATTTGAATTTGGCAGGCATGGAAAGCTCGACAAGTACTTTGACTGTGCCACAGCCTCCACCAATGCCAAACATGAGCAACTCGGCAAATAATTACAAATCGAGGGACAATATTATTTACTCAACGAAAGGTGGCTCCGAAGTGCCAAAGGACTTGTTGGATGCTGTGACCGTGTTCTCTAGAAAGCAACCCAAGGGCACCATTGACATTTGGTGGATGTACGATGACGGAGGTCTGACAATGTTGCTGCCTTACATCATTTCAATGCGCTCCAACTGGGCACATTGCAAGCTGCGAGTGTTTGCGATGACAAATCGTCGCTTGAACCTAGAAGAAGAGGAAAAGAGGTACGTTACACTTTCTGACAAATGTGTTCCACAATTTACATATCTTTCTGTTTCTGCTGCAGCATGTCTAATCTTCTGGAGAAGCTTCGCATCAACTACTCGTCATTGGTTATGCTGAAAGGGGTGTTTGACAGGCCACGATTGGACACCATTGAACGACACAGAAACCTATTGGAAGGTTTTGTGCAAACCTCCCACCAACAGTCGGGCTCTATTAGGGAAGAGGAAATTCTTAGTTTGGAAGAAAAAACCAACCGGCAGCTGCGTATCCATGAACTGCTAGTGGATCACTCTTCCGAGGCGGCGTTGGTTGTGATGTCTCTGCCAATGCCAAGGAGGGTAAGTTTCGGATGGCATGTGTTGTTGGTTTGATGCTGATTTTTTATTTTGTCCCATAGGAAGCCATCTCCCCGCCACTCTACATGTCTTGGCTGGAAATGCTAACCAGTGATATTAACTGTCCGATTATATTAGCACGTGGCAATCAGACACCAGTGCTGACATTTTACTCTTAATGCCAATTGAAAGAATTATTTATACACTTCTTTGGAATATGCTATATTTTTGTTGTAATAATTATTAAGTACTGTAGGTTAGATAAGTATACATTTTAAGACCGAAAGTATTATTAATTTAAAATCTCTGTCGAAAAATTAATAAATTAAAAATATTTTATGAAGAAGTTTGAGGTTGGCTATATTTATTAACCTGGGGTGGGCCTACAGTGGGTATTGGAGGCTCATTCGTTATTGTTTGGAAAAGCACCTGGAACTGCTTTGTACCTGTTTGCATTGTACTCGGTTTTGAAAACGCTTCTGTTAATTCAAAGAGTAGAGTACTGCTGAACAAAAATAGTACGTATACGCCATACGCTATATTCAACCCTATGGAGATATCCGTTCGGAACGGAATTTTCTCCGATTTGTACGTAATCGGAGGAATTTTATTCGATATATCCATTCCGATACAACTTTCGGGAAAAATCTCCGAACCGCGTTATACCACTTATGTGGTTTTCTATTGGGACCAAAAGTCAATCTTTTTTTTGATATAAATCTAAATTTTTTCGATTCGGATTACTTTTTGCAGATCTCGATATTTTTTCAGATCTACTCACACCAATATAATTTGCACAGCTGTTTTACGTCAGTTTAAGAAGTTTGCTTTCGAGAGAAATGCGCAAAGTTTCGTGAAAACCAAAATAGCAAAACACATAAATAGCTATGAATATGATTTCGGAGGAATTATTATCTTCATTATCTCCCTCGTCATCTAAAGACTACAAACTACCAATAATACTTCATTTTTATCTAAAGGGTGGTTAAGTTTTAAGGGCCGATGTTGATTTTGAATAAAACACAAATTATTGCTGAGTTGGGGAAGCGAGGGGTAACAACGATTCTCGCTTGTTTGGGATTTACCCTGACAATTTCTGTTGGGAAATTATGTCGAATTTCAGTTTGTGAATTGTTGTTTTTTCGAGGGAACAACTCTTGACAACAACTTGTAGACACAGTCACTTTGGTAGGAATGATAGCTATTTCGAACTACACCACTAATTCATCATCAGACTCCTTTGAAGTGATTGTTTGAATAGTTTTTTTTTTTTTAATTCTGACAGTCAATTCTCCGTATACAATTCCATTTGGAAAGACATTTCTGTTTTTCCCCTGTCAGGAAATGAACTTGCATTTCGATTTTTCTCCAATTGACCAAGTGACTACCACTTGCGCCAACTGAGCGACGAGTACAAGCCCGACAACTGGTGATTAGAACGGAGGGGAAGACCTACCTCTGTACGTTGTTGTTGCTACGAGGTATTTTTTGACATTTATTTTTATTATGATGATATTGGTATGCTTGGATTATGTATGGAACAAAATATAGGCCAAATGACCGCCGCGACCTCGGCGGCACACCCCCATCCAATGGTGCAAATTTTCGATGACGCTGAGGCATAATAATTGAGGTTCTATGCCGTTAATGTGCCGAATTATCTCATCCTTTAGCTCTTGAATTGTTGCTGGCTTATCGACGTACACCTTTTCTGCATTCCTCCCCTTCAGCAATTCAACCGCAATACTCGCCATGCTGGGAATGCCCATCACTTTACCATCCAGCCTATCTTCGGACGTACAATGAAATACAGATACTCTTTCATAAGCCGTACAACGCGAATGTGGAATGCCTTGCCCAGCTCTGTCTTTCCTCCCCAGTACAATTTACAGACATTTAAGACCAATGTGCCTCGGTATCTCCTATCTCCTCTATACCAATTTCCTTAATGCCCGCGCTGTGTAATCACATATCACTATAAGAGTAGTCACAACCTCTTTAGCGCGTGTTAATCATAAAAAAAAAATAAACCCAAAAAAAAAGGAGTCCAACGGTGGTCAATTGACATCGCCACCAGGTGAGATAACACGGCCATTGAATTTGTCGCGCAAAAGAGCCATTGTTTCGTTAGCTGTGTGGCAAGTGGCACCGTCCTGTAGAAACCACATATCGTCGACATCCATATCTTCCAATTCGGGCCATAAAAAGTTCGTTATCATCTCACGATAGCGAACACCATTCACAGTAACTGCCTGACCGGCCTCTTACTTACTTACTTAAGGTTGCGCTACAGTCCGGGGTGGACCTGGGCCTCAACCAATACGCCTCTCCAGTTAGCGCGATCTTTGGCCTCCAGTTGCGCACTCCAAGTTGGTTGAGGTCCCCTTCCACTTGCGCGCGCCACCTAAGGCGAGGTCTTCCTCTACTGCGTTGTCCCTCCGGGTTAGAATCGAAGACTCTTCGGGCCGGAGCGTTGGTATCCATTCGCTCTACATGTCCCAGCCATCTTAGACGACTGATGCGTACTTTTCTGACTAGGTCGATGTCGCTGTACAGCTCGTAGAGTTCGCTGTTAAATCTTCTCCTCCAAATCCCGTCAACGCAAACGGGACCAAAAATCACTCGATGAATTTTGCGTTCGAAGCGACCAAGAAGATCCTCATCCGTTTTTGCTAGGGTCCATGCTTCTGCGCCATAGAGCAGGACAGGGATGATGAGAGTCTTATATAGAATCTCCTTAGTGCTTCTTGACAAGGCCTTACTAATCAATTGCCGTCTTAGGCCAAAGAAACAGCGGTTGGCAAGTGTGATTCTTCGCTTGATTTCTGATGTGATGTCATTATCAGAGTTTATAGCGGAGCCGAAGTAGACAAAGTCCCTAACTACCTCAAAGTTATAGCTGTCTATCGTGACGTTCTGTCCGATTCTTCGATGTTGTGTATCCCTTCTTGTTGACAGCATATATTTTGTTTTACCCTCATTCACCACTAAACCCATTTTTGCCTCTTCTGTACTAATACTTGCAAACGCACCAGTGACAGCCTGACCGGCCTCATTTTGGAAAAAATACGGACCGATGATGCCGCCAGCCCATAAACCGCACCAAACAGTCACTCTTTTGGATTATCATTCGCCCAAATGCGGCAATTCTGCTTATTGACGAATCCACTGAGGTGAACATGTCGAAAATTGATCATCCACTGTTGCCATTTCTTGCCACCATTCTGAACATTGACGACGGTTGAAATGGTCAAGAGGCTTTAGTTCTTGAGTCAATTGCACCTTGTTAGCGCGTTAATGCAAGTCTTTATGCATAATGCTCATCAACGACGAGCGTGAGAGGACGGCTCTTTAGCCACACTATCGCGAACAGCAGCAATATTTTCTGCAGTACGAGCATGCACTGGTGTTTTCACATGTCACATCTCCTACAGACCCGGTTTGCTCATTATGCATTTTGATTTGAACGCCCATTTTCATAATAAGCCTGAATAACTTTAACGCGTTGCTCGATGGTGTATCTTTCCATGGTTCAAATTGAGTTAGTCTGAAATTGAGAAATGTCAAATGAAATGCAGAAAAAAACTTGACGTTTAGGTGTGGTTCACATTCAACATCGGCCCTTAAAACCCTTTACAACAAGGAAAACATTTTTGAGGTGATATCCATTTGTGATTTTGCCAAAAACGAATGCCATTTGAACAGCTGATATTGTTGTCAATTAACGCACTAATCCATTTTCAAAAGCAGATCAATTTCGATGCGCGTTCCACGAGCTCCGTAAAATCTGAGATCTGAAAAAGATTTCTGGTGGTCCCAATGGAAAACCACATAACTCTTGTAAATTAAATAAAACACTGTGAACCTTCTTGAACAAACTTTAGGACGCAATAAAAGCAACCATCTTTTATTTCATTAAAGATAAAGAACACAAAACTAGCAGAGTTGCCATAACAATTCATATTTCATTAATTTGACATATTCTTTATGTCGTTACCAGATGCAGTTTATAGTTAGAATGATTTCAACAATAACTCTATGAATGGATTAGGGAGCTTCCATACCGGATGGAACAAAACGCCTTATTTTGTTTTCTTGCTTTGTTTTGCTGTGTAAACATCTAAGCGCGCGTTGTTGGAATCTGGTGGAGTAATTCCACACATTTAACTTGCGGGGACGGAAATGTTCCACAGTGTTTTATCATTGCATACGTTTTTATCATTGCATACATTTTTGAGCTGGGACATATTAATTTCAGCTTTTTGTTGATGTGAAATAAAGCATGTTTTTTCATATATATGATGGTCTCACATTCTGCAGGGAGATTATCATCTTTTACCAATGATCATAAGCGGAGACTTCAATATCAACTTTGCAACTCCAGAAGCTCAACCATTTATTGATTTTATGCAAGATAAATTTAATCTTCAAATGAACTCCACGAGTCTCTCTATTAAAGACACGCTTGTTGCGAAACCACAAATATCCCGATTTAAAAGAAATGTTTGCAGAAACGATGCACGCTCTGCTTTAATAAACAAAATGACACTTAACTAGACAGATAGATGTCAACAAAAAAAAAAGGCACCAGCTGTCACAGCAGGGTTGGTGTCGAGCACGAGGTAAAGGTTGGGAAAGGGAAGAATGACATAGGGGCTGTTAAGGCAAGTACGACCGCCAGGGAAAGGTGGGTTCAGACAAAACTTCTCGCAAGCGTAATTAGACCTGACGCGAAGTCGGCCGTTTTTTTTTTTTTTGTGATGTGCCTGGGTAGAGCTACCACGCCCTCAGGCGAGCTAAGACAGCGTATGCAAGCATGCCAGCAAAGACCCATGAAAAGGCGAGCAGCGCGTTACACGTTTTCTTAATCAATGAAAAGCCGGGCAGTGACAGAAAATTTGTTAGAAGATTCAACATCCTCCAGACAGTATCTGCATTTGTTTCCGGACAAACGTTAATTTTGTTGGGGATTAGAACGGCCTAAGTGACGCGAAAAAATGAAAAAGGACCTCAAGCCACCTAGGTTCCTTCAAATTAGTTGTTGTTGTTTTTGATTGTTGTTGAAAAAAGTAAGAAGTACTCATTTGTTTCGATACGAGTAGGAATCGATACTTTTGATTCGATAATCCATGGGTATCGATACCCAGTTGCAAGTACTGAAAATAGTACTGATATCAGTACTGACCTGGTATCGAATCAACCCTACCAACCTTCACAGTTTTTTTCAGACCACGTTTGTGCTTCAGGTCCTAACTCCCGCGTAACCAGTTGAAGTACATTGCAAATACCCCGTGTATCCTCATACAACGGCAAACACCAAGGTACGACTCAATACTTGCCCGATTCTTCTTATCTAACTCGATGAAACGGCATTCGGTCGTCCCATCCACTACCCATGTTTCGAGTGCAATGAAAATAAACAAAACTCCAAGTAGCTTTACAACTATGTTTATTCAACATTTTAAAATAGTTACAAGTAACATAGTATTAGGGAAGTAGGGTCATACTCTAGTGGTAAGCGGTTATATAGTTAGTAATATGCGCGACGGGGATTGTTCTGAAATCGAATAGAGGACATTACAAATCACAGAGCACAGTGCACAAACTCGGTATATTTACCAAAGGATTCGGTCTAAATCGATACGCCAGCATCATTCTCTTCCGATAGGCGTCGTACTCATTGTCGCAATCTTCAGGTGCGGCGGCGCTTGTTACTCCTAAACCCTGATTACCATCCCGTTGTGGTGCCCTAGGGAAGATTTATTTTAAAAAGAGTCTCCAATGCAGTTGTACTATTACTTATTGACAGGATCGACTATTCCAGTGCCAGCCGATCCAAGACCCTGTCCCTCCTTCCAACCGAGTTTTTGCAGCATCTGAAAACCGATATTGTCCTCGCGCAACTTGTATTCCTTGTAATCACTCAAGTCTGGCTGTCGGTTGCTCTTCTTTGCCTCGTACTGTTCCATGAACTTTTTCAGCTCTTCCGGTGGTAGGAAATCGCCAATGTGGTGCTTGCCCTCAGACTGTTTTGTGAGTGCTGACGCCCATGCTTCGGTGGCTTCCATTTCAGCATTCCTCAACTTGTGCTCCCACGTACCGCCGGTGACATCTTCGTCCGAATCATACTCGTATTTGAATTTGCCACACCGAGCTAGGCGATCGATCTCCTGCCGCTTTCTCAACATGTCCTGATACAGCAGATTCACCTTGTAGTGCTCTTCGCATTTTTTCCACTCGTCTGCATCTAACTCGATTGTGCCGTAGTTTTGTCGTGCGTACGCCAACAAAGCCGGATCGGTGCGTTGCACCGCCGACAGAACGGGTTTGTTTTGGTTGTTACCAAATGTAGCTATAGCTGCGGCCACCTCAGCTGGTATCTCATCAGACTTCTCTCCCCAACGACTCTTGCGCTGTCGTTTATTTTCCTCGCGTTGGCGTTCTTCTTCCATCAGCTCGTTGCGACACTCGATGCGTCGCTTCAAATTGTCCCGATTGCGATCCATCATTCCACGCATGTACTCGTCGTCAGAGTCCTCGTCACGATCCATCACACACTCGGGATCATACTTATCGTCAATGGTATTCGCGGACTTCTCCAATTCAAAGTGAGGCGGCATATCATCTTGGCCTTGGTCCTGCTCATGCAGCTGCTGCTGCTTGCGCACTGCCTCAACTTCCTGACGATAACTAATATATTGCTCTGAATCCTTCTCAAATAGAAACCTGAAGAATTAAAATGAAATGAAATTAATTTGTTTAATTAAACTATCGCAGACGTAATGTTAAATTTGCAATAACAATAACGGTTGACTCAATTTTGTTTGTTTGTTTATCGGTGGCAGTGGTGGTGGAGTAGACACAAGTACAAACGCTTTCCAAATGTTTCCACCATCCAAATAGTGTACGCGACCATGTGTTGGCATCACTCAGTCAAATCCAATCCGATGCGGTCCTCTAGTACGCGGAATTTACGACCCATCATGGTAACGTTTACATTTTTTATTCAAACTCATAACTTACATAATTTAAGATTTAAAAGTAAAAAAAAAATTCTTTGAAGCGCGTGTGTATTAATTGAACTGCTCGACATGTTGGCCGTGAACAATGAATGCTCGCTCTCGCATGCAATGGGGGCGCGTGAATGTCGGGGTTTTCTGGCTATAAAGCAAAATTCGGGAACTAGTGTCGTTTTCCATTGGGACAGAAAAAAACAATTTTTTTCAGATTCAGAGCAGTTGTTCTGCTCTCGAAATCAGCTGGCTGTCAGATTTCATGTTTCATTGGCTGCAAAGAGTTAGAGCAATTTGCGAATATCTATTTCTGAGCGAGATTTACACCTACGTTCACTAACACCAAAACATTTGTCAGTTGTCAAACTATTGAGTGTGTTATTAAATTGCGACAAGTCTGAGAGAGAAAAATTGCATTTGTCCGCTGCAATGGATATCAACATAAATTGGATTTTTATAAACACAAATTACTACTTCAGAACTTTCATTTCAGCTGACGCACCATCACAAATGCAAAACACGCACCATCACAAATGCAAAGAAAGGAAAATCTCGTTTTATGTTCCATTGGGCACGAAAAATCTGAAATCTGAGAGCAAAATCTGAAAATCCCAATGAAAAACGACGTTAGATTCGAAGATGACATTATTTTTGACAGGCGAGTGGCTGATGTGGATGCAACTGCTGATATTGGTCGAAGATACGACGGAAACAGTTGGAAAAACAAGTATACAACTTTTTAGGAAGTAACCTTCTGTTGCTTGACATCTCTGTTGCATCATATTGGATCAGTGTTCGTCGCTTGATTGGCCCAAGTGCGATAAGCGCTTGACAGCATAACACAGAATAGATCCACTTTCCAACAGTAATACCTTTGAAGAGCAATATAATATTTATACGGGGAATTGACTGTCCAAATTCAACTGTTCAAAAAATCACTTTAGAGAAGTCTGATGGTGGATTGTGATGTGGTTCCAAACGTGTTGTTGTTCTCGCAAAAAGAAATCGCCACAAATTTACCGAAGAGCTGACAGGTGGTGGTTGCTTCCGCAACAACGCAGGAGGACATGATGGTATGCCTTTGTAGAATTTACTACCATCGCGAACAAGGGAAATAAAAATGGATCTCAATACTTTGCGGCTGTTTTCTCGGCCGATGGTGTTTCCGAGCAGAATAAACCGTCAGGTAAATCGTCTTTTCGAATGTGTACAACAAACATATGGCGAGGCAAATCAATCAGTGGAGGCACGTTGGCATTCTAGTGATTCCTTGATTGATCCACCAATTCATGAACCATCCGGCTCGAAGGACCAAAAATGTATTTTCCAAATGAAATTAAACGCGTGGTTTATTAAAGAAGGCTTTTATCGAACTTTGAGAGAATAATAATTATAGACGTCGTCAAAAAATAATGAACGAACAAATATGGAAGACGTCAAACGAAAAAATCTAAAGACAAAAAAAAAATAAAAAAATAGTGATGCCAAGTTCCATTAGGGCGCAAACAATCAGCTAGACCGAAGCTGCGACGGTTCCGCACAAGTTGTCTGAGTTTAAAGATTTGATTTCTCATTGTCGCAGCCTTGCTTCTCATAGTCACCGAGTGCCATAAGCCCACCCTTATTGAAGATGTCAAGTATGCGTCAAGAACCAGGCGCGTCCAAATGTTGTTATCATTTCATAGGCATACGGCGTGGATTTCCCTTTGCGCAGAACGGCCTTGAGGTGTTATACGTATCTTATCGTGTTATTTTGCTATATGCTACTACGAATGTGGAAGGAAAGTTCGTTTTTAATAACAAAGCCCTTAAGAACTAGTCAAACTACTACTGAGAACTACAGCTCTTGTTACGTCATTGAAAACACTTATAAATAAGCTCAACAGTCAATGAATTTATATCTTCAATGATAAGCATGGCAATCGGTCTCAGCAAAAGCCAAAACATTTCCAAATGTGAGAGAAACATTTTGCTTTATTTAAGTTCTTTACAGCAATGGGGGCAATATAGTCTAAATTTATAAAGAAGCGTGAACTTTTAAAAATGATTTGTATAGAGAAGGAATGCATGTAAAATGATACATTCTCGACAAGAATTCCTACATATATTGGCCATCACATGCAAAGAAAGTTCTGATTGGTTATGATTATTAGATGTGACAGATTCATGAAACGACTACACTTCTAAAAATAAAAAAAAACATTCGAGCAGTTCAATCAAATGAGATTTCTCGCACAGAGGCGTCCAATCGTACGGGTTAGCATGCAAACAAAACAAATTAACCGAAACAATAATTGTACATTACTAAACGACGAAGCAAACAAAAGTAAATTGGAAAAACAAATAATATTATCATTACCACAACGATGGGTGTATAGCGTTTTTATGCGAACGTATTGTATCTTCATAACCATCACCAAAATCGGCAACCAATTCGATTAACGTTTCTAATGATGTCGGTAAGGTAATAGAGTCATTTGAGTTGTCTGAAAAAACTACATAAAATCTCGTTTACCAAAACAAGTTTACAAATTAAAAATTATTAGCAGTAGAGGTGGACTAGTGTGGTGTCGTTTTTTTTTTTTTTTTTTTTTTTGGTTACAGGTATACAGCTTTCAACTGAAGCAATTCTCTTAACTTTTGAGATGGGGATATAATTTGGACAGGAACAAGAACAAAATACAATTTTCCGGAAATTATATCGATCGGTAGGGGGAAAGGATACTACACAGAATCCACTCAACATCATCGTTTGTGTTAACCCACCTTTGTCCATTTCGGATGGCACCTGGATTGCATCCAAATTCAGCTCTGGCTTGGGAATGGCATTCAAATCCAGCTCCTTGGGCGGAGGAATTGTGTTTAACTGCAGCGGTTCTGGCGGTGGTATCATGTACAATGGTGGAATGCACTGTTGCAATGGCACTGGTGGCGGTGGTGGTGGTGGAGGCGGTGGCGGAACATTCACTTGCATACTCATGATTGGAGGCGGAATTGTAGGATTGAAGTATGAATTTTGTGTCATGGTTGGCTGAGTTAGTTCAGGTGGCGGCATTGGAGCTATTGGCGGTGGAACTAGATGCTGCTGTAGTTGATGTTGTTCCAGCTGTTGTTGTTGTTGCTGTTCAGCGATAATCTGTGAAGGTGGATTGAGCTCTCCTTCAGGCAGACTTTCAAGTTCTGGTTCAGGTTGTAGTTCTGGTTCTGGTTGTGGTGGTGGTGGTTCGGGCCTTTAAAAATATATACCCTGAGTGATATTGCTCTTTAGAAAAAGATTACTTACTTGTGCTTTTCTAAGATTTTCTTGAAATGTGCCAAAAACGAACCGTCATTGCAGAAGGTGTTCTTTAATTTGGATTGATTCAAACCAGGAAGTACAGGTGCTGGATCGCTTGATTCCACTTCATCGGATGCCCTGTATGATAAAAATTGTATAGGAAAACTTGTATTTGTTGGTTTGCATTCACCATAACTCACGACGACTCGGCGTTTAATTTTGAAGCGATGCTTTGAGCAGCAGCTACTTGCTTGGCCAATTCAGCAGTTCTTTGCTTTTCGAGAATTTCAAGGCGTTTTTTTGCGATGACTTCCTCCTGCTTAGACATTTGCGCGAATCGATCGACGCGGCTAAAGTGCTGCCGAGACATCTGTGAAAAAGGTTTTTTTTTTTTTTTGTATTGTCACAAAGGGTAGGACGAATTACATAAACGATTGGATTGGGTCTTGGAATTGTATGGAAATGGGGAAAATGTACTTACATTTTCGTAGTTTTTTTAACTATTGTGAAATTGTAATTTCGCGCTAATTAATTTTTTTCTAAATTCCTATGCAAATGCATATAAAATTTAAGTTTTTCCACAGGAAGAACATGAAATAGCAATAGAAGAAAATTTTGACATGAGCTTCTATTTTTTTGTTGTAACAAAGATGTCAGAAAAATGTGCATTCAGCGGTAGTACAGGGTGTAATCAAAATTTCAGGGTTATGGGGCGGCTTCAGTGGACAAAATTGGATTTCGTTAAAAAGCTTTCGATGTTGCGTTCAAAACTGTGAAATGGTTGACGTCGGGACCAGTTTCGACGGCAGAAATGATGGTGACTAAAACCCATGAGAACATACATAGGTACATATCGTTTTGCATGTCACATGGATTTTGACTGACATTGCACCGACAGAAAAACAAAATGGCGGAAATTGTAAAATATTTGAGGGGACCAGCGACAAGATGATTGCGAGTTGGGTATTTCTATATGGTTTGTCTTTGGTTGAAAAGTTCTTCAATTATGATGATACTTTTTATTGGTCGTTCAAATAATTTTTGGTTAAGAAAAAAGTACCTGCTGTAAGAATTAAATAGCGAAGTAGGTTTATGTGAGCCCAATTTGGCTGTATGGGACCTTCTATGCCTATGCTTAAAAGATTTAAAAATCAGTAATATCAGCATCAGTCCATTATCCTGTGACAGACACCTATTGAGGAGGTCAAGGAATTTAGCTACGTAGGCAATTTTGTTTCATCCGAAGGGGAACGGATCTGGATGTTAATAGCAGAATAAGTAAAGCCCGCAGCGCCCTTGGAATTTTATCCTCAGTATGGAACTCCAGTCAAATTTCCCTATGCACCACGTTAAGGCTCTTCGAATCCAACGTCAAGTCCGTACAGCTGTATGCCTGCGAAACCTGGAAAGTCTCTACCTTCATATCTAGAAGACTGCAGACATACTCTTCAATAAATTTACTTACAGCCGTTTCTCCTCTAACTGTTCCAGCTGACTTTGAAAATTTTGAAACAAACACTTCCGTTGATTGACAACAAAAAAAAAAAAAAGTAACAAGCCTTGACTTTTCTTGTCAAAAAAAATAATAAATAAATCAAAACACACGAAGAAAGAAGACTGCAGGGAGAAAAAAAAAAGAAAATAACGAAGACATCAAGAAAAATGGAAAAACGATCGAAAAGAAGTGCCTTCAAAATAAGTAAATTGCCATCACTAATCTTGAAGGCTTTTTCGGCAATCAAAAACGGCTGCAAAATACATTCGAAGAAAAAGAAGAATCGCTCCACCCAAACACCACCAACCGGCCCTAAAACCGTGAGTATTCAAAATCTTAGTTCATTACCATACACACCTCACACCAATACACCACTTAGATCACCAAATTCGCCGCATTTATTGCGGATACGGTTAGGGGCCTCCTGCTCGGGGCTCGGCCCTCTTCCAAATCACAATAGTCAGCGAGGAGATGTGAGGCATTATGGTGGAAAAAATATTTCACGTCCTCCTTGGCGCTACTCCGAACACTACAAGATATTTTTTCTCATAGAAGACGAAGACTTGTAGGTTTTCGCGCGCTAAATCCAAACCGAAGTGAGCAAAATAAGACTTGCGGTTCGGATTCAGCTCGCGGAAAACTACAAGCCGCTCCTTTTTTATTATGTTGCATGTTACATTTTTGTTCTTTTATTCAAAAATACTTTTGCTTTTATTTGTTGCTATTATGATTAGTTGTTAGAAAATCATTCTCTTTGCATTAAATAGACACTTCTTTTATATAAATATATTGCATTGCATTTCTCATTTCCAATCAAATTTATATAGATACATAGCCGGGTACTTGCCCTCCCATTCGATGGGGACGTGCTTCCACTTCAACTCGTTCCTGTCCTTTCCAGTTAGGTGGACTTACTTTAAGAATAAGTCGATGAGAAGGATCACTGCAGCAGATGAGATGATTACTCCTACACGAAGTCCGGTCCAGGAGTTTTGTGTCTACGAACGCCTAAATCTATTGGTAAGTTTATATTGAGATACCACGCATAATCTTAGAAAATAATCGACAGAACTTTCTTCTATTTCAGGTTCTGAAGCTGGCGTATCTACAGAGGAAAGGAACTGAACTGGAGATGCAGGGTCTGGTGTGCGAAGATGTAGCTGTTGCTCCAACAAGATATGCGTTTGTTGGGCTTAGGATTAAGTATTCGATAGGAATTCTTGTGTCAGCGATGTATGGAGTGTATGGGACCAAGAGCTGATACATAGTATAGTTTTTGAATGCGTTTTTTGACAATTTTGTTGATGCATTTTCAGCCACATAACTTGAAAACGATAATTCTGAATAAATATTATAAATGAATGGTGTTGTTTTGTATGCAGTCACTTTTTCCAAAAGGTTTATACATATTTCTATATGGGTATACCAAGGGCAGGAATTCAAGAAAACCACAAGTAAGCATTTCGAATTGATTGCGTTAAATGCCACAAGAATGACGGCTGCAAATTACTTTTCCAAAATGTAAACTTATGTCAATGAACTCATAATATTATATGTATTATTTTATTAATGGAATGCTTTTAAGGGAATACGCATTTTGCTCATTCGTTTAATTAAATCTTAGACCTAACGTTAACCGCTGCCTGCGATTCATCCTTACAATCCGATGGCTGTAAATTATATCTAACCAAGAATTGTGGCATATAACGCATCAAAAGCTGTTGAATGCCGAAATTAGGCAGAGGAAGTGGCGCTGGATTGGCCACACGTTGAGGAGACCAAACGACAACATCGCGAAGCAATCCTTCGAATGGAACCCTCAAGGTACACGGCGAGTTGGTAGACCAAGAACAACGTGGAAATCAACCGTATTGGCCGAAACAGCAACGCAGCTTAAGACGTGGCCACAGCCGAAGTATCTGGCTGCAGATCAAGACGGATGAAATAAATTTGCCGCCGCCCTATGCCCCACCCGGGGTTGAAGGAAGGATTCATATATAATATCAGCATATTATAGCAATAATCAATTACGTGTTCCCATAAAATAACATTATCGTCGCACGTTTTGAAAGGACAGCCAGTTTTTGTTTATTTTATTGAAATAGTTACAATTGATTTTGATTTTTCTGGCAAATCTAATATAAAAAGCAATCTCGATCAAAAAAAAAAAAAATATTTTTTTCTCAAAAAAAATTGATCTATTTGCCAAATTGAAAACGACATCAAATTTGCACTAAAATAGTCGATCGATTTGCTGGTTCTTGACACCATAAAAGAAGTTCCCCATAAAACAAAACAAACAAATCGGAACCACTCAATCTTCAACAAATGCAACAAACCTTTTCAAAGTCCAAATGTCAAAAACTCAAACGCACAAAACGAATTTGACCAAAAAAGTTTCACTTCTCGTCTTCAGCAACAATTCTTTTTATAAACAACTCTCTTTGTTTCGTATTTAACGCGTAATTTTTTTTTAAACAAAAACAATGAATAAGTTATTCGCTGGAATTCATATTGCCGATAAGCCCAATGAATATATTCCTCTGGAAAATGTTGATTTCGGAAAAACCGTATTTGACCTAAAGACAGAAATTGGGGAGAAAATCGACTTTCCTGCAGAGACAATAGGTGAGGTTTCTTTGTTTGCAAAATTTACCGAAATAACTCGGGTCATTGTCTTCTTAGAGCTCGTATATCAAGGTCTAGCGCTTAAAGACGACACAGCATTGGCGACAATCGATCCCAATTCAACGGTACACATCTTCAAGAAAACAAAGAAGTATGAACCCTATGTGCCCAAGCTGCCCAGCGACTTGGAGAGAGAAGTTCAATTCCTCTTCAATGTTATATCGAACATTCAAATTAATGTCAACTCCAGGGTGAATATTCTGCAAAAGATTCTTGCTGAATATCCCGAATTCCGAAGGAATCTTGGTGCTCAGGCTCTTATTAGAGATTCGGTGCTTTTCAATACGCTCCATCAACCAGAAGTCGTGCAAAATATCGCAGAGAAATATCCCATAATTTGTGAAGCAGCTGCTTATATCGTGGAGACGGTCAAGAAGGAATTGGCACGCAACTCTACCTACAGTGAGTATGAGATTGAGTTTTTTCTTGAATCTTAATATTACGCCTTCTTTTGCAATAGTTGCTGAAATTGTGTCGGACACAACCACATCGTCTGAGGAGGAGAACTCAGGCACGCCTGCAAGTCAGTCAGTGCAGGCGCGCATTCGCCGTATAAGTCGTCACCAGCTGGCTGCCGCTTTGCAGCAAGCAGGTACCACATCAATGAATTCACTGTCGGACATTGCACAGCGTAATTCGGCAGGAAACGACTCTGGTTCGGTTACCAATCCTCAAACCCCACAAGCGTCTAGCGGACGGATCTTAACTTCGGCTTTTAGCAGTGCATTGGCTAGAGCACTCGGTGTTCTTGGAGCCAACAATACCACGGCCAGCAGCGCAGAACCGGCCGAGACTAACAACGACGCCTTGCAGTGGATGGATACATCCGATCCATCCGATCTGAACTCGCCCAGTGATGATGGCAGTTTGTTGCCAGCAAGGTATCGCGAACATCAATACGCCGAACAGCTGGGCCTGATGAGTCAAATGGGCTTTACAAACTACACTGAGAACATTAGCTTCCTCACAATAACCAATGGCAGCGTGGAGAACGCCGTAAATCTCATCATGGGCACACAGGATTTGCGTTAAGGACTTTCGTCCTACCACTAAGAACATGTATGCAAAGAATGTTGCTTAATATTTATTTCAGTAAATCAATAATAAATTAATAAATACATATTTCATCAAAAGTGTTCCGTTATATTCCACATTTTTTAGGCGAGATATACTTGTATGTGTACGAGTGTATACAATATATTGTTTTGGGAGACTACGAAGCGCTGTTGATACTATGAAATAAGAAAGTCCAATGCCTTGTCCTTGTTGTTGTCAAACTTGACGAGGGCTTCCGAAATTTTCGATTCATCAAATCCAAGATCCAAAAGTTCACTCAGCGGTATAAGATGTTCAACGATCTGTAACGAAAGAGTTTAATAGGTCAAATGCATGAGAAAGTGACGCTGTACGATGGGACATTACTTTTTTATCGTCATTGCCGTAGAGCTCGGCAATTTTCGATACTCGTTCCAGAGGAAAACCCATAGAGCTGATATTCTTCGCCAATGTCTGAGAGGATGGTGAGAGTTTCAAAAAGCTCTTCGAGGAGGACGAAGAAGATCTGGAAGTGGGTGGAGCACTGGACAACGATTGGGCTGAATCTGCTGAGTTTCCTGAAAGAAGATGAGGAGTTTTCTCACAAATGGGAGGAGAACAGAAATTATTTTAATATACTGTACACTGTTGGCATTTACTGGCCTCCTTCTCTGAAAGGGGTAACAAAGAAATGAGGATGTGAAGTTTGATGCTAGGTGTCTGAACAAACAGTTCAAATACAAAGACGAGCGGATATAGCCTGATAGTGACTTTCACAGCCTTGAAAACTGCGAAAACGAGGAGACTTATGTTCTTTACAAAAATGGCGATAATCTGCGAAATGCGATCGGGGGCGAAAAAAAGAGAATTAAGCGAGAAGTTCACTATTTCTGATGATAGAGAAACGCTGGACTTATTACAAATGCATATCCAGTTCCGATTCCGACCATTGAAATAATGGCTTGATTCTAGGGCTGCTTTACTTGGGTTTTCCTTCCACTAGATTCTCTCATATCTTGAGAACACAGGTGGGCTTTTAACATATGTCCTCTGTATGGTTTCGCAAGAGTTTACTGACCAGTCGGGGTCCTAAATATTTTACTTTCTGCAGTTGCAGACGAGGCTTTGTTGTTTAGCTTATAGTACCTACCACTACTTGTGGACACGATCTAGTTTTATCTACTTTACAAGTTTAATGCGATGTTTGCGTTTTATCAGATGCAGTACAAAGCTGCTTTCACACACATAGAATTAGAATAGATTTAATTTTTAAAACGGGAGCGCCTTCCTGGGGCTCTGGCCTATTGTGCGAATAGGTCCTAGAGCAAACTTTTCCTTTCAGAGGCAATTGCGAAGGCGAGCATCTTCTCTAGAAGAACTTCAACAAGGTTTGCCGTTGAGAAGATTTCCTCGCAAAGGATATTTTGTCCTGAGACGAAAGAGGGCCGGACATTCCATGAGTATGTGCAGAATATTCATCACTCTCTATACAAAGTTTGAATGTACGGTCGGGGAGAGGCCAATGCGATGAAAATGAATGCTGTGCAGGTAACTGCTATTCTTTCGTCCGATGGCTTCGTGTGAGGTATTTAGAAACACCTCCGTCTATGTTCGAAGACGTTTTTGCAGTGAGCTTTAAATACAATTGTTTATTAGCAAAGCCCTCTCATGAGCCACTAAGCAGGCGATATTTCCAGCACCTCGTCAAATGGAAGCGCCGTATAATGTTAGACAAGGTAGCGTATTTCCAACCAGCAACACTCTAGCATCGCAGGCAAGTTGTCAAGTTAATTAAAAACAAAAATATTACTTACTTTTCGCTTGATCATCCAGTGTCTGGCTGTGATTCCTAGTCCTTCGTATCTCAGAGTCCCTGATCTCTTCTTTCAATTCCTTCAGAATGTCCGGAACACTTTTTGATTTGCTCTTCGGGATTATCTCCGGCTCTAATCGGGTACCGGCGGCTACCACATCAACTGAGTGCATACCATATTGTGAATCACAGTAATTATTAACATACGTTCCATTCGGATAATCATACTTTGGACTGTGACTGACCGTTGCAGCCAGCACCTCCGGCTGTTGTGAGTAGTCACTGTACACGTAATTGTGGTTATTAGCTGCTGGCAAGCCATTGTAGTTAAAGTACACATTGGCCGTAGACGGTTTCATGTTGTGATGATTCATGTTTGCATAGTTCAGCATGTATTGCTGGTTCTGCTGTAGATGCAGCGCGTGTGTTTGATGTACCATCATTTGATAGCTGTTAGGAATCACATTTGTTGTGTAGTAGAAATTTGAAGACAGATTTTGGATATCGCCTGTAGCTGGCACTTCAAGCTCATTTGCTAGCTGGCCAACCGCAGCAGGACTATGTACAATTTGTTGCGGTTGTTCGGGGACTAATTCACTATGACTATTTTCGGCTTTTAATTCGTTTTCCATTTCTGGCGCAATGACTTCTGAACTATTTTCTACGGAATGTCTCTGAGTATCGTTCAGCACCTGCGCTAGAATATCTAAATCGTTAATTGTCTTCAGCTCGATATTGTCAAACGGTGACGAGGTGTCATTCTCGAAATCGGAATAATTGATTTTACTAGGATTAAATACTGTAGATGGTGAGTGTGAGTATGAACTAAATGAGTTTGCAAGTATCGGCTGGAGAATGGTGTCGAAACTTTGTTGCGGATGATGATTACATTGCTCGACTTTTGACGGAACTATGTTCTGCTTCACTACCTCCATTTGATCGTCGTCACCGTCATCTGAGGAGAGGTCCTCTGCACTAGGATACGACACGGCTGTGAGTAGCTGCTTTTGTTTCTCCTCGATGTCTCGACATTTCTGTAGCTCGTATTTGCGTATTCGTTCACGACGATTCTCACGCTCTGTCTCTCGAACTTTTTGCCATTCGGCGAGCTTCTTTATCACTTGTTTTTCCAATTGGAAACTATATGTGTACTGGGAAGATTCATAATGGTCCTCGGTGATGGCGTTAAGACGATTTACAACTGCCTGCGGAATGGTCACTTTAGGGGGTGGTTTGTATCTTTCTGAAATTTTCACGGGAACTCCATCCATGTAATTGGTAATGTTAAACGACATCTTTTGTGAGGGACTTTAGTGGTGGCGATTGGGTTTTTTGTTTGATTTTGCATGGAATAAAATGGAAATTTTGCGATAGGTGAGTCATTTGATGGTTTATTGTTGACTGTGAGATATGGAAAATATACCTACCATTAAGCTCATTTTATTCCTTGTGTTTTCTTCTTGGTATACAATTAGCTAGTTAAATTCGTTTTACTATAAGTTTCGTAGTAAAATTGGAGACGAAAAAAAAAACTACTTTGTGGATAAGAAAAAAATTGACATTTCTATGGAATGACAAGAGGTATGTTTGTTTTATATAACGAGAATTATGCAGTGCAAGTTTAATGTTGTATTTGATTGCGCAGAAACATGGAACAGTGGCCGCATTCAAGAATCTAGTTATCTAAGTCGACTAGATTGGTCTGGATAAGATGTAACCTGAACGCAAAAACTAGATTGGTCGGGAACGTCACTTTTTCTACGTCAGCCACATACCCGAACTGTCAACTTAGTACTCAGTCACGAATTTCTTGACTAGATTCATCGGCTACCCCTCCATAAACGTCAAATGTCACAGGTGCCCACGTGACCGATTTAAACCAATCACAACCGAGATAGATCTAGTCAGACAGCTGTCAGACTTACTAAACTAGATACTTGAACGCCCTCATTCTCTTCTCACTTTGTGCCAATGGAACAGTTTCAGAAGCGAATTTTTCGATTCCGGACTCTCCCGGATGCTTCTTTTTGCCCAATGGAAAACTAAAGAGGTTAAATAGATAAGTAGGTAGGTACCTACCTACCTAACTACTGTTTATGTTCGATTAGGAGAAAACAGTAATCTTCTTTTGGAATGGAGAAAACTTTTCAGAATCTAGAGTTTTTTTCATAGTTACTCGGGATTGGATTGTAACCTGCTGATATATCTGTTATATTGAACACCTATCTCAGAAAAGTAAAGCAAACCAAATAAAATGCGCTTGAAAATAGTTGAGAGCACTTCGTTTTCGACTTTTAATTTAATTTACTATTCTCCTCGCTGTTAAGTACCTAGAACAAACTTACTTACTTACTTAGGTGGCGCTGCAGTCCGGGACCTGGGCCTCAACCAATACGCCTCTCCAGTTAGCGCGATCTTTGGCTAACTGCCTCCAGTTGCGCACTCCAAGTTGGTTGAGGTCCCCTTCCACTTGCGCGCGCCACCTAAGGCGAGGCCTTCCTCTACTGCGTTGTCCCTCCGGGTTAGAATCGAAGACTCTTCGGGCCGGAGCGTTGGTGTCCATTCGCTCTACATGTCCCAGCCATCTTAGACGACTGATGCGTACTTTTCTGACTAGGTCGATGTCGCTGTACAGCTCGTAGAGTTCGCTGTTAAATCTTCTCCTCCAAAGCCCGTCAACGCAAACGGGACCAAAAATCACTCGAAGAATTTTGCGTTCGAAACGACCAAGGAGATCTTCATCCGCCTTTGATAGCGTCCATGCTTCTGCACCATAAAGCAGGACTGGGATGATGAGGGTCTTATACAGAGTTTCCTTAGTATTTCTCGACAAGGCCTTACTTATCAGTTGCCGTATAAGGCCAAAGAAACAGCGGTTGGCAAGTGTGATTCTTCGTTTGATTTCTGATGTGATGTCGTTATCAGAGTTTATAGCGGAGCCGAGGTAGACAAAGTCCCTAACTACCTCAAAGTTATAGCTGTCTATCGTGACGTTCTGCCCGATTCGTCGATGTCGTGTGTCCCTTCTTGTTGACAGCATATATTTTGTTTTACCCTCATTCACCACTAAACCCATTTTTTCCGCTTCTGTACTAATACTTGCAAACGCACCAGTGACAGCTCGCTGTGTTGTACCAACAATGTCAATGTCGTCAGCGTATGCAAGCAGTTGCACAGACTTATAGAAAATTGTGCCTCTGGTGTTGGCTTGTGAGTTTCGCACAATCTTCTCAAGAATGATGTTGAAGAAGTCACATGACAGCGCATCACCTTGTCTAAATCCTTTTTTGACATCAAAGGTCTCGGTGAGATTGTTTCCGACCTTTACGGAGCAGCGAGCGTTCTCCATCGTCATTCTGCACAATCTGACAAGTTTGGCAGGGATGCCAAAACTAGACATGGCTCTGTATAGCTCGTCTCTATAAACGCTGTCATATGCGGCCTTAAAATCGACAAAAAGATGGTGAGTATCGATCTGGTATTCTTGGGTTTTTTCCAGGATCTGCCGTAGTGTGAATATTTGATCGGTCGTGGACTTACCGGGCCTAAAACCGCACTGATAGGGACCTATCAGATCGTTGACGAATGGTTTCAGGCGTTCACACAATACAGCAGACATGATCTTATACGCAGTGTTCAGGAGACTGATGCCTCTATAGTTGGCGCAGTTTAGAGGGTCTCCTTTCTTGTGGATCGGGCAAACAATGCTGAGGTTCCATTCATCAGGCATACTTTCCTCTAACCAAATCTTGGAGATGAGTTGGTGTATGCACTCTACCAAGTCATCTCCGGCTGCCTTGAAGAGCTCGGCAGGTAAGCCGTCTGGACCAGCAGCCTTGTTGGATTTAAGCTTAGATATTGCTATCCTCACTTCATTTTGGTCAGGTGGACGGAAATCTTGGCTGTCATCGTCCAGGTTGAATGGATCGTTCTGCCTAACAGCGGAATTTGTGTCGTCTTCGCCGTTTAGTAGTCTGCAGAAATGGTTTTTCCATGTCCTCAGCACCGACTGTGACTCTACTACAAGGTTTCCTTGCTCGTCTCTACAGGTCTCCGTTCGGGTCTTGTTGCCATGACACGTTCTTTTTACCTTTTGGTAAAACTTCCGAACATTGTTCCTGGAGTAACACCTCTCTACATCCTCGATCGCGCGCTTCTCATGCTCTCTCTTTTTTCTCCGGAGAAGCCGATGTTCTTCCCTCCTTTTTTGCTCGTAGAGCTGACGAGCTGCTCTCGTCCTTCTATGCAGCGACGCTTCGTAGGCACTTTGTTTTGCTGCATGTGCTTGCCGGCACTCTTCGTCAAACCAGGGGTTTCGGGGGGGTGGACTGGTGAAACCGAGCACATCAGTTGCGGCGTTTTTGATGGCTTCTTGGCATCGGCGCCACTGGTCTTCGGCACTTGATGCTGGCAGCATAGGACTTCTCGAGAGGTTGAGGGATACGCGATCGGCAAAGGTTCTGGCGGTTTGTTGCGTTTGTAGTCGTCCAACGTTAAATCTCCTCACAGTATTTTCTCGTTGTTGTGGCGTCTTGGATATCCGCATCCGTACCTTGGCTACAACAAGGTAGTGGTCCGAGTCTATGTTGGCCGCTCGGAAAGTTCGGACATCTAGAATACTGGAGGAGTGCCTTGCGTCGATCGCAACGTGATCAATTTGGTTGACGGTTTGATGATCAGGTGACCGCCATGTTCCTTTGTGTATATTGAGGTGAGGAAACCGTGAGCTAGCTATGGTAACATTACGTCCCGCAGCAAAATCAATCAGCCTTAGTCCGTTTCCAGACGTGGTGTCGTGTAGGCTGTGTTTTCCGATTGTGCTACCAAAGATGTCCTCCTTTCCTATTTTGGCGTTAAAATCACCCAAGACGATTTTAACGTCATGCTTAGGACATTGCTCATATGTTTTGTCGAGGAGCTCGTAGAAACACTCTTTGGTAGCATCGTCTTTATCTTCTGTGAGGTCGTGAGCGCATATCAGGCTGATGTTGGCGAATTTAGCCTTGATGCGGATAGTTGTAAGGCGTTCACTAACGTGTCGAAAGCTCAAGACTTCTTGCCTAAGTCTGCCGCTTACAACAAATCCGCATCCAAATAGACGCTGCTTTTGTTCTCTGTAGCAGTCACCGTAGTAAATGTCACAGTTTTTCATCCTCCTTTTGCCCGGCCCATCCCACCGCACTTCCTGGATGGCGGTGATACCTGCTTTGTAGCAGTCTAGGGCCTCCGCTAGTTGTTCGGCTGCACGCGGTCTGTTCAGAGTTCGAACATTCCACGTGCAGATCCGAACGTCATTGTCCTTTTTTCGTTTTGCAGGGTCGTCAACAGTGAATCCTAGAACAAACACAAAACCATAAAAGGTTCCAACTTGAGCTTTCACGTGTACTTGGGATAAGACCTATCCCCGGATTAATAAAAAAAAAAAAAAAAATGTGTACAAGTTCATTAGCTGTCAGATTGGTAACTTTTATGCAGCCATTATTTAGCTGCAACTTTTTTTCTACAAAAACAGTATAATCTCCTACAAAGCAAAGAGTAATGAAACAACTTTCGCCAAAAGGCGTACCAACACCGAAATAAACATAATTCACCTGCATACTACTTTCGGATTAGTTTTTCATTTTATCCGAACAAAATAATATACTTGTGATAGCACTTTTTCCAATACGAATCCTTCTGAAATGTGAACACCCCCTAAAGAAACAAACATGCACCTGCACCCTTTTTAACAAACATTGCTTCGTCTCACTTGCACTACTGTCTTTCTTGGCTGCATTTACTTCTTTTACCAGAAACAAAAAAAAAAATCCCAAACCAAACACCTTTCATCTCTTTCTTATTTCCGGCAGTGGTGAATTCCTCGCATTCATGTCGAATTCGATATCGAAATTTTTTTTTGTACACCTATGGCGAAGGCGATTTGCTTCTGCTGATAAAAAAAAAAAAGAAGGGCGACAAATTCTCCGAGTCTCACTTGTTCGTGATTTTTTTATTTTTTAACTTTTTAATTAAAATAAGAAAATCCCGTGCAACCATACGCACCCTCAATTCCCTCACACCGTCGATTAAACGTTCGTAAAACTCGTGGAACCGCCCAAAACCAAACTTTTTCTCTTAAACAAGTGCGCTAGAGGTACGACAGAAAACGAAAAAAAGGACTAGCCCCACAGATCCCAGCCAGACTCATCCAACACAAAAAACAAAGAACTCTTGAAAAAATACGTAAAGAAGAATCAAAGAATAAAATATTTCGTGAACGCTTACGGGAGTGTTGTGGTGTTTTGTGCTTCAATTAAAAAAAAGTGCTTTTCTGGGCGCTAACAAAGCAAAAAAAAAAATCGCATTCGACGTGCAGTATATACATTCATGCAATTATTTTTTTTTTAAACCAAGAAAAACTATTTTATT
Source organism: Cheilosia urbana (assembly GCA_946477585.1). Classification (NCBI taxonomy): domain Eukaryota; kingdom Metazoa; phylum Arthropoda; class Insecta; order Diptera; family Syrphidae; genus Cheilosia; species Cheilosia urbana. Next base: position 27,729,757 of record OX297853.1, read on the forward strand.
TCCATTGATGTGTTCACATGAGTCACAACTCCAAGAGAATCAATCAAATCAAAGGATGTTTTTACTGCTGGTACTGCATGTGTGAAATCGAGTGAATTTTTGACGACAACGACGACGAAGACACCGAACAAGAAATCTAAGTCCACCCACTCTGTGTAAAACTGTTGAGTGCAATATTTGTGTTGGTCAGGGGCTCGCAGGCTCATTTGTGTGTTCTTACTTATTTGACTGAAATTGATTAGTGACGCGCCTGTACACAGAAGTGTACTCTGTTTAAAATAAATTGAACAAAAAAGAAAAGGAAAAGAAAAGTTCAAAGGAAACGTAACCAACGCCGCCGCCGACAATACAGCATAGTTCACATAATGACCGAATATAAATTGGTTGTTGTTGGTGCCGGTGGTGTGGGCAAATCTGCACTCACCATTCAATTAATACAAAATCACTTTGTAGACGAATATGATCCAACGATTGAAGACTCATATCGGAAGCAGGTTGTCATAGGTCTGTATTGAATTTGCATTTTAGTTATAAATCACAATTTTTAATTCAACAAACAAGTATAGCTAAGGCTACCCACTTAGTCATAATTTTTGATGTTATATACCTATTTTATCAACTTGCCTCTGCTAACTGTAGTTTTGTTTTTTTTTTGTTTTTGCATTGGTCATAACTTGGAGGGTGATTTCTCAGAATCATAGAATCTAATTGTGAATAGAGGTTGTGCACTATCACTATTTCTATGGCAGTTAAATGAGTCAAAAAGGAACACGCTCAAAAAAGACGCTGTCGGTATGCGATCGTTTCCGTATGCAACGCCACGGAAGTGGTATGAAGTATAATTTATAAATTATTACATTTAAAAGAATTTAGAGAGGAACACAATCTAGGGCGAAGAACTTTAGTTTTAATTGGAAAAGTTTCACAATGAGGTTCAAGAATTGAACAAAACAAAAACTGGCAAAGTGTGGTGCTAATTCCAAACCTTATTCTTTTAAAACGACTTCTGTAAAGTTCTGCCTTAACAAAATGAACATAATCATTACTACCGCCTTTTATAAAGGTGTCTGGTCAACCAATTTGTTATTTTTATTTGCATTGCCATGTAATGGGACATTGTTTACAGAACACTCCCTTCAGCCTTGTCGATTGAGTCGGTGTTGGTGAAAATTTCAAATTGTATGCTGTATTATACCTATTCATCGAACATTTTTGCGTATTCTGTCAATTATTTGCTTTCCTGGGGTTTCCAAAGATCGCCTGCATGTTGCGGGTTGGAGGTACAGAATTTTCTTTGTGATCAGCATATTTCTACTTTACTGAGAGTTCGCATCCATTGTATAGCTGTGATCTTACCGTCGAGATATAGTTTCTCAAGCATTTCTGCCATTGAATCAGTTGATGCATTTCTTCTTTTTTGTGTCTCTTTATCTGAAGTTTGGCTCTTAGATTTTTGAGGCGCCTGTTTGGCACCAGATAGGACCAGACCAGATGGGTAAACACTTCTTCGACACCCTTGTAGATGTCTCGAAGAGGTATATCCTATATCCTCTTCGAATTTCTGGATCTGAAATCTCCTCTTCGACAATCTAAAACAAACAGGTGTCGAATCGCGACATCCGAGAACGAGCTAAACGTTCACGGAATTAAGTCAATTTCTCATGCAAAACAAAAACAAATTCCGTCATCTATTGGTCGTTCACGGACGAAGCGACTCGACCCCAGGTCAAATCAGTAACAAGACGGCACATAGTGCTACTTGGGATTTTCAAACTGCCACACCTACCTACCTTGGCTCTTGGATAAGATTACAGAGAAAAAAAAAAAACAATAAATTCATTGCTGTCGAAAAACTTATTGTTTTTCTGGGTTAATCGTGACGCGCCGCGTTCAAATAGGAGCATGATAAAAAGTAGCTCCTGTGATATTGATCATAATTGATGACTTCTTGTCAATCATTCAAGTTGCATTGCTTTCTAGTTCGCTGTTGGTTGGATCTTCCAGCTATTTGTCAGAAATCGTTTTCATTCACTGCATTTTTTTAATTAGTTACGCGATGTCCTATTTGAATCCGCGCACTGCGGCGTGTACATGCGTTGAGTTCGATATTTACGATCAAGCACTATCACTTAGAGTTTGAGCTATTCATTTTTGACCACTTGGACCTCTATCCTATTTGTTCAAAGTGTATGTGTTGCGCATTGAACTATGTACTTATATTATAAACAAACACCACCAGAATACCCCTTAAGCTAAGTTTGGAAGACACTGCTTCTGCCCGGCAGATGTTTATATTTTAATATCCCCCGGGTTTATAGTTTAGTTTATTATTTCATCAAATAAAACAAAAACAATCGTTTCTAAGCATCCTCGGAGGAACATTAAAGTTAACTAGTTTCGCTTGTGGTCGAAAATTGACCCTACCTTTTATGTAATACTAAAAACGTACAACAGTTTTCGATTTTTATGTTGATTTTTCTTTTTTTTGAAAAAAAAAAGCGACTTCTACGAGGGGAGTTCAATATATTCGCGGTATGGGGGGGATACTCCACAGATGTGAAAAAATTATTTCGTGATTTTAGTAGCCCCGTTATTCAAGTGTTTTACTGTAAAATTTCATTTGGCTGTAATTATAAGTTTGCTTTGTATTTTGCGTTGAACAAAGGTGAAATGGCTGCTGTCGCGATGATCACTAAAATTGAGAACCGCGCTGTGATAAAATTCCGAGGAGATGGTGGCTGTTTTTCGAGATTCTGCACCTTCGTTGTCAACTGTTCAAAACTGGTCAAGTTTATTTCAAAGGGGCAGGGAGAGCATTGAAGACGACCTCGCTCAGGTTGCTCACTAACTGGCTGCACCGGAGAAAACATTACACAAATCGAGAAACTTGTACTTGAGGATGCCCGAGTAAAGATTAAAACGATAGCTTCGAAGATTAACCTTTCTATTGGTACCATATCTACACATCATTCTTCATGACTGTCTAAATCTTTCGAAAGTCAGTGCAAGATGGATGCCTCGAATGCTCACATCGCATCAGAAACAAGTGCGGATCGAGTGTTCTAAGGATTTTTTGGAGCGAAGACCCGGTAAGGACTATTAATAGAATTGTTACCGGGGACGAAACATGGGTCCATCACTATGATCCTGAAAGCAAGCAGGAGTCCATGCAGTGGCACAAGATGGGCACAAGCCCCCCGAAGAAGTTCAAGGTCACTCCGTCTGCCGGAAAGATGATGGCTACAGTTTTTTGAGACTCAAAGGGAATTTTGCTAATAGAATACAAAAAAAATGTGAAACCATAAACGCCAAATCCTACTCATCGACTTTGCATCATTTACGGGAAGAAATAAAGAAAAAAAGACGGGGTAAACTGGCTGCTGGCGTGTTGCTCCTTCACGACAATGCTCCGGTGCACACGGCACGGATTTCTAAGGCTGCTGTACGGGATTGTGGCTTCGAAGAGATTCGACATCCACCCTATAGTCCGGACCTTGCCCCTAGTGATTATTTTTTGTTCCCAGATTCAAAAAAAAAAACCTTCGTGGTAAGCAATTTACCAATGATCAGGAGCTCAAAACTGCAATAAATGAACATTTTGGAGAGAAGGATGAAAACTATTTTTTTGAGGGTATAGAAAAGTTAATCTCAAGATGTATAAAATGCATTAATTTAAGAGGAGATTATATTGAAAAATAAAAATATTTTTAATTTTATTCGTGCTTTCCTTCATGTCGATACCGCGAATATATTGAACTCCCCTCGTAGATATCGAAAATATATGCTCCTTTGAAATAATGCCCCTGAATTGGAATAAGGTACACAGTTGCTTACTTTTAGGGGTACGTAAATTGCATTTCGTCGAAAATAGTATTATTATTATTATAATTAATTAACATACAATATTAAATATAAATATGGTAACATAATTTTTTGTGAGCACTAGCTGCGAGGGCTTTCGGCTCTGAGGTAACTTAAAATTGTAAGTTAGTTGGTTGAAGACAATATTTATAGTTAGGTTTCCTATAATTAGGTTAGTTTGTGGTATTTATTTATATTTCTAGATTTAAGTAGTTTATAAAGTTGTACATTAGTATAAAACATACTAAGTATTTCGTAGGCTGATGTGTTTGGAGGTAGTAGACGGTTTGCGGTTGTGATGGATGGACACCTGCCTATGCCTAAAACATGGCATCGATGTTGGCGTTGCACAATTGGCAGAGTGCAGGTCTTTCACCCTTTAGGAGATGCTGGTGTGTGGTAGACGTATGTCCCAGGCGCAATCTTACAAAAGTCGTTTTCATAGCTATTGATGTAGTAAGCGGATATGATGGTTTTGATTTCGTTGTATTTATTGATGAGTAATGGTGTTGGTAATTTGTCCAGTCAAGAAGTTCTTTTGATTTGAGCTTGAGATTAGCTATTCTTAGAAGGTCCAATTTAGTGTAAGTATCGAGCTGGTAAACAGGAGCATGGTGCGCAAGATTTGCAGCAGTGTCAGCCTACGTGACTTGGCACCCACATGAGCTTCAGTTTTTCGGATCTTTTGATAAGAGAGATTCTGATCTTGTTAATAATAGTGGTGTTGTGATTAGGGTTCTTCGAAAAATGGTTCTAATCTAAGATGATAAGTTGTAAATGTGTCTAAATGCGTTCAATTAACTGATAAGCATTTTGTATGTGGAATTCTTAACTTCATTTTACCAGTCTTAATGGCGATATAAACCCACCTTTACCTTTCGAATGAAATAAGTTTCATTCTACTAGTTTTAAAGTGTGAGGATCACAGAAATCCCTTGAATTGCGCAAAATAAATCCCAACATTGATGATATGTTTTAAGAAATCAAGTTTTTTTTTTATTCAAAAATTACACCAACTTCTTTTTTAAGGTTACAATTGATCGTAACGCGCTGTTTATTTGATAAGAGAAGTTTGTAGATGAACGGTTTCGACAAAACGTTAAACGTTGACATTATTTAATATTTAGGTGTAAGGAATTAATCAAACATCACTTCAATAGTTTGAAAAAATCTTCTTGTAATAACATGAAATCTTGTTCAGTTTTTAATTTTTATACACCGAAAGACTTTCAAATCGTCCGCATACGTAAGGCTCTTAGAATTCAAAAATATGTTGCGTATGTCATCAATAAATAACAAAAAAAGCAGGGGCCAATATGGCTTCTTGGAGGCTCGCCCGAGGTAACATTAATAGGTGAAGAGAGGATTTTATTAATTTAATTTAATTACTCAATCCCAACGGCGCTAAAGCAATCTATCCCACAAAAAAAAAAAAACTAAAAATGTACACAAGACTACGGCTCGGCGTTCTTGCACAAACACCTCTACAACAGGGAAACACCTTCCCCATGTCATCTATGCTACGAACGACCTACCCTCACCATGGCACCCTTGCTCTCCTGCAAGCAAGTTAACACAGTCTGAATAAAAACACAACCGGCCACCAACTCTCCTACCTTCTTCCAACATCAACCTTAATAACATAAACGACGTACACAAAATTATTTGCCACCTTAAACTCGAAGAATCCATATAAAATAAAATTCCCTCCCCTCCTAGTCGAGGGGTGTTCATACCCAAAGCAGGTAAATGCTCTCACGTGAGTCCGAAAGATCTCAGACCTATTAGTCTTTCATCATTTCTCCTAAAAACTTTGGAGCGACTGATTGAAATTCATTTACGCAATAGCATTGACAAAAATCGATTGTCAACAGCTCAACATGCTTACTCTAAGGGCTAATCAGTAGAAACGGCCCTACACACGCTAACGCGCTCCATAGAAGATTCCCTTTGTCATAAGGAGTATACAATGGTTGCATTCCTGGATATAAAGGGCGCCTTCAACAACGTCGACTCATCTGCAATCGCTGGTGCTCTGGCAGCTCACTCGGCGAGCTGATCAATTTGATGCTTAATAGCCGAATCAAGTCAAGTCTAGGTGAGATATCTTCCAGAAGATCTGTCAGTAGAGGAACACTACAAGGTGGTGTTCTGTCTCCCCTTCTCTGGAGTTTAGTGGTGAATGAACTGCTGATATCCCTGGAGGCGGAAGGCTACAATGTGATTGCCTATGCGGATGACGTTGCTATTGCCGTCTCAGGAAGGTACCTTAACACTTTAAAAGAACTTCTACAACACGCTCTTAACAAGCTAATAAAATGGGCAAACAGTTGTGGTTTGGGCGTAAACCCTCACAAAACTGAACTTGTCCTCTTCTCTAGGAAATATAAGATTCCACACATTGACCCTCCATCTATAAATGGCACTAGCTTGACGTTCTCAAATGAAGCTAAATACTTAGGCCTTTTTTTTGATAGAAAGTTAACCTGGAAGCCTAACATCCAAGAAAGAGTTAAGAAGGCCACTGTGGCACTTTTCTCTTGCAAAAAAGCCATAGGGAACAAATGGGGTTTCCAGCCCCGCGTCACTCACTGGCTATATGTCTCGGTCATAAGACCTATACTTACGTACGGTGTGTTTGTCTGGTGGACTGCCTTAGAAAAAGCGATTAATCGCGATAAATTAAGCAAAGTCCAAAGAACGGCTTGCTTGTGCATCGGCGGAGCTCTTCGCAGCACCCCCTCCGCTGCACTTGACATCCTGTTTCATCTGATACCCATTGACATCTTCAGCAGGCAAACGGCAGCTTCTGCAGCCGTACGCCTCAAAGCTATTTCACAATGGACAAGCAAAACAACTGACCATGCCGCTATCCTCAACAATATTAGGAACCTTCCAGAAAACATCGACTACACCGCACCAGAACTACAATTTGATAAAAACTTCCAGGTCTCCATTCCTACTAGGAAGCATCCGTGGATGATAAATAGATTAGATTAGATTGTAGGGCGGGAGAACTTTCAATGAGCTCTGGCACTGCGGCTTCTTAGAGGAGCCCATTGTACCTTCCGTGGTAAATTCTTAGAGCCATATTTTCACTCCAGAGACCGTCAGGAAGACAAGGATCTTCTCTGGGTGTATATTCGCAAGAGATGCTGAATTAACGATGTCATCACCAAGGATGTTTTTCCTGAGACGACAAAGGGCCGGACATTCTGTGATTATGTGACGAGAGGATTCGTCTGGTGAGACGCCAATGCGGTGAAGACGTTTTCTCACGCGATTATGGCCACGGATTATTCCTGCTTGTATTCTCAGGTTGTTTTTATCTTCTGGAGGAGAATTTGGGAAAAAATGTTCTGGTGCAATTCTGCCCAGCTGTATTTTGCCAAATCTCGTTAGACTCCATACGAGATTGGTTCTTGATGTAGTTCGTGAAATGATTTTTACTGACTCCGCAGAAGGGTTCAGGTCCGATAAGTGGAGTGGTTGCTCCGATTTTAGCCAGTGAGTCAGCCGATTCGTTACCCTCAAATCCTCTATGGGCTGGAATCCAGTGGAGGATGACTAGGTTTTTCTTAAAAAGTTCATAGATGTTTGAGAATGTTTCTAAGACAAGTTTGGATTTGATGACAGATGAGTCAAGAGCTTTGAGAGCTGCTTGGCTATCTAAGAATATGAATATGGTTTTTCCACTTGTGTTAGATCTTAGATTTATACTAGCGCAATGGTTGATTGCAAGGACTTCACCCTGGAATAGGGATAAGTTTTTCTCAAGGCTGACTGACAAGTTCAACTGGTTTGACTCACCGTAGATTCCAGAGCCAGTCCCTGATTCCATCTTAGAACTGTCTGTGTACCATATGATGTCGAGTCGAGATGGTCGAGAGGTTTATATTTTTCCCATTCTTCCCTAGGGGGGACCGTCATGTTGCGCCAACTTTTTTTTGTTTTTTTTTTAGTCGAAAGCCTTGGCAGCTAGCATTAGATCTAAATACTTGTTGACATTTGTAATTTATCTACCTGTCAATAAAATAATATTAATAATAATAATCCTAATAATGCGAACATACTTTTATCCAGTTTAAAAAGATAGAGGGGAATCCTATTTTGTAATATATAATGATTAACATTACCCTAGGAAATTGTTGCTACTTCGGTTTAGCAAAACAGTTGGTTTTAAACCTCATAGGACAAAATGTGTGCTCTACAAAACTGCCTGTTTTGCTTTATGGCCTCGAGTGCTGGACGATAAGCAGGAAAGAAAATGCGTAATTTTTTGATTAGGTCGATGTCGCTGTAAGCTCGTATAGTTCGTCGTTAAATCGTCTCCTCCTAAACCCGTCAACACAAACGGGACCGAATATCTTACGAATCTTCATCCACTTTCTAAATATGTAGTTTATTTTTCAGATCCATATAACAGGATTGGGATGATGAGGGTCTTTTATAGAGTCTCCTTAGTCTTTCGGGAGAGGGCCTTGCTACACTCGGCAAGAGTTATTCTCCGATTGGCAAGAGTTATTCTCCGTTTGATTTCTGATGAAATGTCATTTTCAGATGTAATAGCAGACCCAAGGTAGACAAAGTCTCTTACTACCTAAAAGTTATAGCTGTCTATTGTGACGTTCTGCCCGATTCGTCGTTGTAGGGTGTACCTTCTTGTTGACAGCATATACTTGGTTTTGTCTCGTTAACCGCTTAGCCTATTTTCGCTTCTGTGTCTTTACTTGTTAACGCGCCAGCGACAGCTCGCTGAGTTCTTCCAATTATGTCAATATTGCCTGCGTATGCAAGTACAGACTTTTGAAAGATCGTACCTCGTATGTTGGCTTGTGAGTTTCGCACAATTCGTTCAAGTATGATGTTTAAGAAGTCACATAAGAGGCGCATCGCCTTGTCTAAATCCTTTTTTGACATCAAAGGTGTCGTTTAGGTCATTACCGACCTTGATGCAGCAGCGAAATTTCTCCATCGTCATTCTACACAGACGGACGAGTTTGGCCTCTATATAGCTCGTCTCTATAGATACTGTCATGAAAAGATGGTGAGTATCGATTTGGGCTTCTTGGGTTTTTTCCAGGAACTGTCTAAGTGTGAAAATTTGATCGACGGTGAACTTTTCTGGCCTAAAACCGCACTGATAGTCACCAGTCAGATTGTTGACGAAGGGTTTTAGGCGTTCACACAATATTGCAGATAAGATCTTGTACGCGATGTTAAGGAGACTGATACCTCTGTATTTGGCGCAGTTTAGAGGGTCTCCATTCTTGTGGATCGGGCAAACGAAGCTGAGGTTCCATTCATCAGGCATACATTCATCTGACCAAATCTTAGAAATGAGTTGGTGCATGCTCTCTACCAAGTTATCTCCAGCTGCTTTAAAAAGCTCGGCGGGTAGACCGCCAGGCCCAGCAGCGTTGTTGGTTTTAAGCTTGGATATTGCTATCTTCACTTCACATTTTGATCAGGTGGACGGAGGTTTTGGCTATCATCGTCTAAGTTGAATGGTTCGTTCTGCCTGATAGCGGAATTTTGGTCTTCCTCGCCGTTATACAGTCTGCAGAAAGAGTTTTTCCATATTCTCAGCACCGACTATGATTCTACTACAAGGTTTCCTTCGTTATCTCTATACAGGTTTATGTACTAGATTTGTCGGTCTGGCACGTTCTCTTTACCTTTTTGTAAAATTTCCGTCTTTGCTTGCATTCTATGAAAAATCACCACTTTCCCTTTCTTCGCTGCTAGATTAAGCAGCTTAGGTGGTCATATAGGTTTCCTTCGCTATCTCTATACAGGTTTATGTACTAGATTTGTCGGTCTGGCACGTTCTCTTTACCTTTTTGTAAAACTTCCGTCTTTGCTTGCATTCTATGAAAAATCACCACTTTTCCTTTCTTCGCTGCTAGATTAGGCAGCTAAGATGGTCATATAAAGTCAAGTTTTAGTCTGATCTAGTCTTGTATTCTGTGATAGGACCAAAGTAAACTTTTTTGCAAAATTGTCGAATAAACCATTCTGTTTGACTGATTCTCAAGGTACCGCCAATGATTGTATTAAAATCTCTGCCAGATGTAGTACTGAAAAAGCATCAAGACGTGCAGGTGGAGTTGTCCTTACTGCATTGATGGCGCAATGCACACTATACTTTGAATGGTCTTGTTGGTTGCCATCCACCACATCTACACGACTGCCGTAGGCAGGTATATGACTGCGTACAGAGTTTATTCTTGGAAGTCGGTTCCCAGATTTTTCTAAGGCCCAGTTCCTCTGGGCTCCGTCAACTCTTAAGTGATATGAGGTTTGCGTTCCCATCTAGTCACTACCCGACATCAGCAAATTCACCGACATCTCTGACCACGTTTCGGTATGCCTACAGTTAATCACTGTTTTCATCTTGCCAGCCAAGTGCTGTGCTTATATAATCGGCCCACGCGAGGTATCCGTCGGAACGGATAATTCTCCGATTGATTACGATTTGGACTATTTTTGCTGCGAGGTATTCTTCGGAACAACTGTTCGGAGAATTGTTCCGACATTTTCTAACGCATATCGTTGAATTACGTTGAAGTGCGATGAATAGCATTTTTTTGTTAAATTTTTGACAGTTAGGTTCCGATATCCTCCGACAGGAATTGGTTCCGGAATTTGTTTTCTATTTAGAGTGCGGTGCGGTGCGCCATCGCAATTGTTTATTTCTCTTCCGAAGTCGCACTTGAATGGAATTTCAGCCTCCGAAAGAGTATGCGTTGTGGAGGATTTTCCGTTCCGACGGATTACTCGCTAGGGCCGAATATGTGTTCCACAAAGTAATCGCCGAATATTTCGACAGCTTTAGAGAATAGCAGATCGGCCAGTAGTAACATTTGGATTCGCATACCCAATCCACGTGATGGTGATCCAATTTTCTTAACCAGCAGTAAATGCTGCTGCCAGGCGACAACCCCAGCAATGTTCGTCGACAGTAATGCTGTGCTGATGTTGGTTTTAAATAATCAATTGGGTCATATCCCTTTGATCTGAATTCTCTAATTAAAATAAATTCAACTCTCCGCCCATGGCTCAAGATCATTCTTCCCTTTGTTCTGTCGTGCAATGATAATGCTGCCGATGACGATGAAAATTGTAAGTGTGTGCAGTTTTTCGCTCTACACTCTGTGTGTTCTCATCCTATTTTCATTTCTTTTTATACATTCAAATTTTATTGGAATTAATTAAAGGCGAGAGATCTGCGCTGATGCAAAGAAGAGCTGTTGCTCTGCCTACATCATGAATGTTTTCCATATTACTCATCTAATATTCATTCTTCATTCTGCGGCGTTTATTAAGAAAATATTTACAAACCAATTGCAATTGTTCTCGCTCTCGATAGTAGTGTCAGTGTGTACTGTGTACCTACCCCCATCGCGACTATACTCGCTTCAGAAGCAGACGAACAATAAAACGAAATTAATTATCTCTAATTAATTAATCTTATCAACGCGCCGTTAGAGATAGATATAATACAATAATCATAATTTCGTGCTGTTTCGTGCTGCTCGCAAGAGAACCGAACTTGTGTGCTTCACCTAGTTTCATGTACTATTGTTGCCGACTGGCTTTTGTTTTGATTTGAATTCTATTAACTCGGTTGTATTTTTTATTTGCAGATGGAGAAACATGTCTACTGGATATCTTGGACACCGCTGGCCAAGAGGAATACTCAGCAATGCGAGATCAGTATATGCGAACGGGTGAAGGATTTCTTTTAGTATTCGCAGTGAATAGTGCCAAATCTTTTGAAGATATAGGTGAGAACTTGTTGTGCTCTATCTAATATCATATTTGACTCTCTTACATATATATAAATATAAATGTTAAGTATATATTTGTTTGGTTCTTATCGCTAGGTACCTATCTGACAAGATTGTCCGCAATTAATTAGCTGTGTGTCTTCTCAAGTGCATGTGCTGTTTGAATAGGCTGTGAGCATTTAATCGCGGATGGGGGGGAAACTTGGTTTTAAATACGCTGTATTGTGTTGTGTATATTGACTTGGCAGGTTATTGGTTAATGACTGATGTTTCCCATTACAGAGATGCAACATGCAGTGCGATGTAAACCGTATAAAGAAATATAAAACCGAAAGCTTAAGCGATTTGCTCATCGGCAGTAACTAAGCAGGGATCATTAGTCAGCAAACAGTAGTTCATTGAACTCCCTCGCCTCAAAGTTACCCTGCGTCAGATGTGTTGGTTGAACATCTATCTAATCAAAATCAAATTACGTCTTTTTGCGTAAGAGGAATGTGATCACAGATCACAGATTATACACACACGATTATATTACCTCACTAGGCACTCGTATGAAAAAATGCTATCGGAAACGGAATTAGCAACGGAATGGAGAATGCAGTCGAAGTAGATCTTATAATTTTCAGTTTTCACTCAAAATCAAGGGCAGCGCAATGTTTTAAGATCGAACATTATTTTTGTAAATGGTCTTAGTATGCATGTTCACTTGTTCAGGTGGCGCAGGGACAAAGTCCAAAATTAAACAAAGATTTTCAACAGGCCGTCAAAACTTGGTCATTTTACAAATAAATGAAACAAGTGTTTTATTGTAATTTGAAGACAGAAAAAACATAAAAATTAATTTTTAAGTGCAATCGTCTATTCATTCAGCTTTGAGAACCAGCAACTACAAATTTTAAAATGATTACAAGTGTGTAAAAGTATGTTTCGAGGACTCTCGAATTTTCTCAGTACTTATGTCTAGTTCTGAAATTGATGTTTTTGAGAATTTCATAACAAAAAAAAAAGAAGGTTAGGTTAGGTATTCATCTTTTACCACTGGATTTACAATTACATTCAAATGCAGGTAATAGTGCGCTACCACTCACTAATGCAGGGCTTTTAAAAAACAGTACGATAGGACACAGTACCATTTTAAAGGAATCATTCTCCGAAATCCCAGAAAAAGCGGATGAAAGTCTTGATTTTGACACATCGTTCGATGTGTCGTATTCTGGCCAACAGGACTGACATATGAACTTAATTTCGAGGGGAAATGAGATCTCAGTATCAGAGTTGTAAAAAACGAAATCTTTACAGTACTGCAGTCATTTGATTAAAAAGACGAATTTTGAAATCTTTTTACTTCACTTAACTACTTTTACTTCAAATTTTAAATCGCAGTCTATTTTGAAGTCTTAAGTGAAAAAATCACCGGATGCAGTCAAACGACTTGAAGTCAAAAGATTGCATTACTTTTTGATTGCTTGAATTCTTTGAAGTCTTTTTGAAGTCTTTCAATGTATTGCAGTCTTGAAGTCTTTTGATTGATATGAAGTATTTTTTCTTGAAAAAAAACTATTATTGATTTGAATTTTTGAAATTCATATTTCAGATATAAAATATAAGTTAAAAATGTACAGGTGCATGAACTACAAGAAAAACAATTTCAAAAAATACTTCAAATCAATCAAAAGACTTCAAGACTGCAATACATTGAAAGACTTCAAAAAGACTTCAAAGAATTCAAGCAATCAAAAAGTAATGCAATCTTTTGACTTCAAGTCGTTTGACTGCATCAGGTGATTTCTTCACTTAAGACTTCAAAAGAGACTGCGATTTAAGATTTGAAGTAATAGTACTGCTATGAAGTAATTTTACTGAAGTTGCAATAAGCAATCAAATGACTGCGACTTCAGCGAATGCAATACTAAAGTATTGCATTCTTTTACAACTCTGCTCAGTATACACTGATGGATCCAAAAACAAGGGAGAGTACGGGGTCCGGTATACTCCAACGAGTTGGACCTACATATGGCCCTGAAACTTCCGGACACATGCAGTGTGTTTTAAGTAGAGATTCTGGCCGTTCTCAAAGCTGCGGAGGTACTTGAATGGAGATCGATATCCAATGAGAATATCGCCATCCACATTGATACTCAGGCTGCACTTAAAGCGCTAAAGTCACATACCACTAAATCTGAACTATAGCCGCACAATGCTTAAGGCATTATGTTTGCAGAACCGTGTCAGATTATGTTGGGTGACAGGGCATTGTGATATTGAGGGTAACGAAAAGGCCGACGTTTTATCTAAGGAAGGAGCGGAACTCCCACTAAATACATAGATTGAGGTTAGCAGAATACCTATGGCCGTTGCTAGAAGGGTTGTCTTTGAGAAAACCTCCAATAAAGCAGCCACAAGATGATCACAACTAGAAGGGCACAGGGTCTCAAAGGCTTTTTGGCCCGCTCTAAATCGGAAGAAGCCTGAAGAACTAATCAATCTCAGTAGACTTAGCTAATACGGATACATGCAGGTTGCAGGTACTGTGAGGACTTCGGAAGACATCTCCCACCTTCTATGCGAGTATCAAGCAATTGCTCGGAGTAGAAGGAAGCACCTAGGCAGGTATTTCTTTAATAACTTAGAGGATGTTGGTTCCTCAAACAATATTGGGAACATGATCAAATTCTGTAGGGAAGTTAATATTGTTTGGGCGATTTGGTTTGGGTTTGGTGCCTGGTTTTTTGTAACGATCTCACAACCCTAACCTAACCTAACCTAGGTTAGGTACAAAAGGGGTATTAGGTAGAAAGGTCTCATACGGCACTAGGCACAAGGGCCCATCGCGATCCCTATTGCAGGAAACCACAATGGAAGAACAAAAACCTTAACATTTTCCCTTGAAAAACAATTATTCTCCTTACAGAAATTAAGTAGCCCTTTAAAGTTTGTGTGGTCTATCTCCTCTAATTGTTGGAAAAAGTACTTACCCAGAAGCTTCCTTCGGTTGCAAGATATTGCTACCCATTCACGCATTATGTGTTTGATATCTGCATCGGCTTGCGGGTCGTCGCAGAATCTGCAAGTGTCCGTGTCTGTCAGTCTAATGGCGCTTTCTATGAAGAGAGCAAATCCAGAAGTGCTCTTTCTATGTTTACTATGTTTCATTGAAATAAAAAGTGCACTTCCAGGTCAATTCTTAAAACGACAGTAGTGTCCGAGATTTTTTTTAAAGAATTGCCCTGAACTCACCAACACACACAAGAAAAATGTCAGATTGAAATGTTTCTTGTGTTATAAAGAAACAAATTGTTCGCAATGTGCTCCGAAGTTATACAATACTGCGTGCAATGTTAACTTAAATTGAAATATATTGATTTGACCTATAAGAACATTCATATTTACTGTGGGAAAAAAAAGTATAGTAACAGAATATCAAATCTCACATAAATGGTGTCTACCACTATTAGAAAAGTGCTCCAACGAATTTCATTGAAAATAGCAATTCTGAATTTCGGGTTAATTCTCTCGGATCTCCAATGAAAAACGTCCTAAGTCTTTTTGCATGTTTTTTTAGAAGAAGGTGCCCTGACAGGACTCCTACCAGTATTCTGAGGTTTTCCCTACCCAATTTTAGAATTTCCCTAGATTTCTTGATGTTGCCTTGGACACTTTATGTCCGGTGATGTTTGACCACCGTAGATCGGCCTTCATTTCGGTTTGATTTTTACCTTTTAGTATACATAGAGGTGGTTTAATATATGCTTTCTCTTCTGTACCTAGTTCCCCTCCTTTCCTCGCAAGCTCATCAGTTTCCTCATTTCCAGTTGTACCTGAGTGTCCTGGCACCCAACGCAGTCTCATTCGGTTTTGACCGCATAATGCCTTGGGCCTTGTGCGACAGTCCCTGATTATTTCGGAATTCATATTGAAGGATTCCAGTGCCTTGAGTGCAGCCTGGCTATCGATGTAGATGGCGATATCCATTCCAGATATAGATCCAACCTGCAGAAGCTCTGCCGTCTTAAGAACAGCTAAGACTTCTAGAAAGAAATAGACATAAGTACTGAGAAAAAGCATTAAACCGATGTTTTTGAAAATTTGATTGAAAACAAAAAAACAAAAACGCGCGATTCATCTCCAGGCGTGTATTCGAATTCGAGACTTATGTCCCAGCACCCAGCGCACGTCACATTTATACCTCTTTGGTTGAAGGTTATGCACAGCCAAACCTATGTACAAGGTTCGCGTTGGTGGGTTTTTAGTTTTGCACTTGTAACGGGTGATTTTTTAAGAGGTTAAGAACTTTAAAAAAAAAAAAAAAACACAAAAAATTCGAAAAAATGAATGAAATATTTATTTGAATCGATAGTTTGAACCTTGCAATTTAATGTTTAAAGATAATTTCATGCAAATGTTGACCGCGGCTGCGTCTCAGGTAGTCCATCCGCTGAGTCCAATTTTGGCATACTCTTTCACACATATCGGCCGGTATCTCACGAATGAATGCATGGATGTTGGCTTCCAGTGCGTCAATCGAAGCGGGCTTGTCCCTATACACATTAGCCTTGACATACCCCCACAAAAAATAATCTAATGGTGTCAAATCGCACGATCTAGGCGGCCAATTGACCGGCCCGAAACGTGAAATTAACTGTTCACCAAACTCGCCTCGCAATTGCGCCATTGTTTCGCGTGCTGTGTGGAATGTGGCACCGTCTTGTTGAAACCACATATCATGCAAGTCAAGAACTTCCATTTCGGGCAAAAAAAAGTTTGTTATCATCGCTCGGTAGCGTTCACCATTGACAGTAACGCTGCGATTCGCATCATCTTTGAAGAAATATGGCCCAATAATGCCGCCGGCCCATAAACCGCACCAAACAATGGCTTTTTCAGGATGCATTGGTAGCTGTTGCAATGCTTCTGGCTGATCTTCACTCCAAATGCGGCAATTTTGCTTATTTACGTACCCATTCAACCAAAAATGAGCCTCATCGCTGAACACAATTTTTCGATAAAAAAGCGGATCCTCGGCCAGCTTTCCAAGAGCCCATTCACCAAAAATTCGGCGTTGTGGTAGGTCGGCTGGCTTTAGTTCTTGCACAAGCTGTATCTTAAAAGGCTTTACGCACAAATCCTTCCGCAAAATTTTCCACGTAGTGCTGTAACAAAGGCCTAACTGCTGGGAACGGCGCCGAATCGACATTTCGCGGTCTTCTGTCACACTAGCTGATACGGCCGCAATATTTTCTTCACTACGCACAGTACGTAAACGTGTTGGTGGTTTAATGTCCAACAAAGTAAATTTGGTGCGAAATTTGGTCACAATCTTCCGAATAGACTGCTCAGAAGGTCGAGAATGCCGATCATAAAATGGAAGCAGCGCGCGATGAACATTTCGAACCGACCACGAATTTTGATAGTAAAATTCAATAATTTGCAAGCGTTGTTCATTTGTAAGACGATCCATGGTTAAATTGCAAACCAAACTGAAGCTGTTTGACAGTGACACAAGGTACTAAACACACGTCAGCTGTCAAAACCAGTGTTGCCAAAACCAAACCAGCTAAAAAATCACCCGTTATTTTTGTTTAAAAATGTTTCGCAAGAAGCTAGTTCCAAAGTTTGTCCTGTAGTGCTGTAATATCTGGCACTCTCACGGCACTCAAATACAAGATTTGCCACTGAAATAAAAACGAAACCACTGGCATTCCAAAGAATTGTTGTTGTAATTTTTCTGAAATTCGCATACAACCCTCCATAACCAGTCTGCCACACAACCGCGGGCAGAATGAGCACGATCGTCTTGTTTTCGCTTGCTATTATCATCAACCAAAACAAGCAGTGTGTGGGAAGTTTAACTGAAGCACATCAAAAGAGTGTTACCATATTTTTTTTTTTTTTTATATACTTCTCCCGGGAATGGCGAACCTATAACGCTTCAACAGCGCCCCGAGATGCCTGCAGATGTATGTTTGCTCTGCACTTAAATTGCTGCAAATTGTAGTCTTCTGGAAATATATCCCCAGGAAGTTAGTTCCAAAGTTTGCTTGTCCTGTAACAGAAGGAGTTTTGGAAAGTTGATGTCCTCGCGGTTGTCAAGTGTACTGTATGGTCATGAGCATTAGCAGCCTGTCTTGTTGGGTATATCATTAAGGGTTTTTCTTTGGATTTTGTCAAAGAACTTTCGGTTTTGGTGCTTTTAAGAACGACTTATTATGTGGGGTGTTGCCATTCGGTTTTAATTTGTTTGTATTTCTGAAGGATCCAATAATATTCAGTTTAACCCTTTTTTTAATGTTGTCTTTTAGACATAAGATTCATTCGTGAGGTTTTTTAATACATTTATTTCATTAACGCAATAAGTGATATCATAAGTGCGTTGTTGTAATATTGCGATAAGTTATTAGTGATTACTAGGCCAACCGGATATAAGAAAACGCATGTCTTTTTGGCATATCGTATTAAATGTTTTAATAAATATTTATATCTATATGTTCATCAAATAGTTTTTCGCACTGGAATATCAAAATGACGAAGCAGGTAAACCTATACCGCGAAGATCTACACTGCCGGTTACTAGTTTTTAAACAAATATTTTATCCAGGTATATATGTCTATATTCAAAAATGCGCAAGTGCAGTCCTTTTACCATCTGTTTCGGTATATGCTATTGCGTTGTGGTTATATAATTTTGTATTCCAATTAACTTTTATTTTTTTATTGGAAAACGAACCAAAGCGATTAGGAAAAAGGAAAAAGATAAACGGAATTTGTTTCGTTCATTAATATTTTTATTTTAAATTGGAAGATGGTAGCCCTTATAGTATTGCTCTCTAAGTCATGGCACATTATCATACATACTACGGCAACCCTGTGAGAGCTTTAAAGGGGGCAGATTTTTTTGTTGGACAGAGTATAGTTGTGCACTAGCTGTATGTCTTGAATGGCACTTACAACCCGAGGCCAAATATTAGGGTATCTTATACAACTCCAAATTAAACTGGAAACGGAATACGGAGCAAAGAATTAATTTAATTTACGCCTGCACAAAAGCTTTCGGGAAGAAATGGGGCTTACAACCGAACACAGTGCACTGAATATTTGATGATGATTCGGGCCCTATTTGTGGTATTCTCTTTGCTGTCTTCAAGATTTGAGGCTTGTTGACATTGACTCCAAAAAAAAAAAAAAAAAAAAAACAATCGGGTTTGGGTAAATCAGGCGATCTTGCCGGCCAATGCAAATCCCAAAAACGTGAGATTAACCGATCTGGAAATGCAGCCTCAGAATTTGGGTTATGATTATGACTCTTGCAGTATGCGCCGTTGCTTCATCCTATTGAAACCAGATTGGCTCCAGTCCCAATTCATACAATTGAGAAAGGAGAACGTCGTTGAGAATAGCTCTGTATCGTGTCGACGATTCCCCGTGGTTCTCTGCGACATTTTCATCCACAGCTGCGATATTTTCAGCAGAACGGCTGCTCTGGGACCGGCCAGACCTGGCGGACGTGTTCACCCATACTATTCTAGGCGAGCCCATATACTCCTACGTCGTCGTGTTTGGACAATTAGTGTGAGACTACTGGGAAATGCAAGCTGCTCCAACACGGCTGACGCATTATTCCGCAAAATATTGAAACAACTATTCCGCGTTCTTTAGGAGTATAGCGATTGAAGACTTGTTGACGTGTTTTTCTTTTAGCTATTGGGGACGTTCAAGTACATAGTCTAGTAAGTCTGACGACTGTCTGACTGGATGTTTCTCGGCTTTGATTGGCTGAAATCGGTCATATGAGCAGCTGTTACTTGTCGTTTTTTATTGGGAAAAAATAAGCGTCCGGGAGAGTCCGGAATCGAAAGAATCGCTTCTGAAACCGTTCCGTTAACACAAACTTTTGAACTTTTGACAGTTCATGTATGTGGCTGAAGTAGAAAAGTGCCAATCTAGTTTTTGCTTTCAGGTAACAACTGATCCAGACCAATCTAGTCGACTTAAGATAACTAGATTCTTGAATGTGCCCATTTACTTCACAAATGTCAAAGTAGGTACGACATTTGCCGCCTTTTGCAAACATTTTAGCTTCTTCCGTTATGGTGATGACTTTTATACAACCTTGTAATACCGGAGCTCATCCTGTAAGATCAAATTATGTCTTGTGCCACGTCTCTGGAAAGACATCTCTAATTAGTTTTCTTGCTTACAAGCGCCGAAATGGAACAACAAATAATTTATTCTTCTCTTGCAGGAACATACCGCGAACAAATTAAGCGTGTTAAAGACGCCGAAGAGGTCCCAATGGTTCTCGTAGGCAACAAATGCGATTTACAAGCCTGGGCCGTTGATATGAACCAAGCCCGAGAGGTACTTTTATTCAAACTTTTTTTACTGGTTTATTCGTTTGAACTTTTCTATACCTTACAGGTCGCTAAACAATATGGTATTCCCTTTGTTGAAACATCTGCCAAAACCCGTATGGGTGTCGACGATGCATTTTACACGCTCGTGCGTGAGATCCGCAAAGACAAGGAACATCGGGGGAAAAAACATCGCAAGAACCACAAACTGCCTCATCGTAAATTAAGATGTGAACTTCTCTAAAAACTAACAAACAATATATAAGAAAAAAAAACATACAGACACAGAAACGCAAACAACCCTTGCACAAAATTCACACAATTCAATGCAAGAATCAAACACAAACTAAAGGAACAGAAAACAGGAAAATTAACTACACAAAAACAAACAAAAGAACAACTATTCTTTTGCAAAAATTCAATTTTATTTTTAAACATTTAATACAAAGTTTGTTGCATAAATTACCAATTTGTTTCAGTTTCGCTTAGCCATTATTTTCCCAAAACGTTAAAAAGCAAACTAAGTTATATCCTGCAACAAGTATGATTATGACAAAGCAGGCAAGTTCTCGTTGTCTTGTTGTTTCCGAAACAAAAACACTTTTGTATGCAATAGACAATACAACAAAAAGAGATTTTCCGCATATAGAGAAAACAAAACAAAGTCGCACAGATAGAAACGCATATACCTACAATTAAATATTTTCTCGTGTTCTTAGTTAAACATTTTCAAACTGTATTTTGTTATAACATAAATATACATTTTTTTTTTTTTCGAAATACATAAATAAAAAACAAAAAATCACTAATGTTAGGCATAAATAATTTTTTTACGATTAAAACAACAATTTAAAAGAAAATATAAATTTATTCTTAGATAATGATTGATACTAAATGAGGAGAAACCATTATTGTTTTTTTTTTTTTTAAATAAACAAATTTATGACTAAGAAGCATGTAACTATTTTTACATAAATGATAAAATTATTTTATTTAGGAACACACACAAATGTATTGTAAAAACGAAAACAATTTCGATTAATAAGAAAATGATTAAATTCTAAACTAAAATTGTAAAGAGATATTAACAGAATGGAAGGGCGCTTGGTGGGGTGTTAACAGGCACCCACAATAAGAGCGTTAGGACCACGCTAAAATTATTCGTGTTATTTATTCGCTAAAGTTGAAATTTGGCACATTTTTTGAGAGCCTGTTACAATTTTTTGAAATTTTGGCCCATTTTTTCGTTGGAAAAGGCCCTTGCAACATTTACAAATGCTGTTATTTCCCAATAAAAACCCTTAAAATGTAAATCAGTTGACTGTCAATGATGTAATGATTGTTAAATATCGTTCCAAAATTTTAAAATGGCTTCAGAAATGGCACTTTTTTTCCTCATTGGCCCTTTTTCTTGCGACTCTTCAGAATTCTGCAGCGGTCACGGTGCAAGTATGCTCCACTTCGGGGTTGTATTTAGTTTTACCCGTCTGACAAATGTTGGGTGACGTGCAACTGGCCGAAAGCGACAAAATGATGTACAAATACTTACGGTGCAAGTGAATTCCTACAGGACTACGGAAAAATGACAACTCAGGTTTGTTTTTGCATATTCTTTATGCGATGATCGTATTTGAGTTACTGGTTCTTGTTGTTCAACTGAACGCTCATGCCGCAATGGATAATGGCTCGATGATGTTTTTGGTATATAATTTAATCTTTCATTAGTAACGAATCCAGTAATAGTATTTTCAGTTATTAAATCGAATAGACGTGCAGTTTTAACACTAGCATTTGAAGCTTGTATTGATAGTTGTGGAAATTTATAATTTGCTGGAATATTAGGTGTAGAAGGATCAACATAATCATATCCATATTTACATTCCATTTCCAATTCAACATCTACATATAGGTAGGTCAACGACACTTCACTTTTTTAATTTAAATTTATTATTACCAGTATTACCAATTTCTGATAACAATGATTAAATTCCAATTACCAATGGTGGAATATAGGTTTACCAGTCAATTCTGTTCTGTCATTTGATCAATACGTTTTAAATTATTAAATGATTTTAACATGTAATGAGGTTGTAATACATCATATAAACCATAATCAGCTGCATCGGTATTTTGTAATCCCAATGGGATAGGTAAATTAACAACGTCGTCTGTTACTATTTCTGCTGCACAATTAACTAATGGTGGTCGTTTTTAGTTTTAGTAGGAAATAGTGTAAGTGGTCCTACATCAAAATATCCATGAACTAAACCATTTTTAGGTTTGTGTCTCCAACTGGTGAATAGTCCTTCGTTCATTGATGCGTTTACACGTTGTTTTACAAATCCATTTACATTAAAATATGGTATTACACCTGGACAACTCATGTTCCAATTTGATTGTGAATTTATTAAATTATCATTGCTTAAGTGTGTCCACAAATTATCTGTTAGAGTTGAATTCATGCATTCATTGGAGTCATTCAAATGTATTATTTAAAATACGACGTATATAACGTGCAACCAATGCTGCAACATTGTCTGTTGAAAAGTCTGAATTTGCTTCATTAATTTTTGAAGTTTCACCCCAAAGTACTTCAGATAATAGAATTTCTTGGGGCGGCAATTTTCCTGATCGTTTCATACCAATTTCTTGATCCAATTCCATCAAATATATACCAACGTTATTGTTGCCGATGTTTGAAGTTGATGATGCAGTTTCAAAATTAATCACTCCAATTTTATTATATACATCCACTTTTGCATTTACAGCTCGACATTCCGAATAATACGATAGCGCTGACATTTCTTGCTTAGTGAGATAAAAACCCAACATATGAACTGGCAAATCATGGTAAGGATATCGAATGACCCCTACAGAATCAGGATTATTAGCATTGCCTTTAGTGTATTTTTTTGGTAGGCGCAGTGGCTTAGTGGTTAGTGTGTTGGACTACTAAGCGAGGGGTCGAGGTTCGAATCCCGCAAAAACCCAAATTCCAACTTCAGGTTTTTTCCACTGCGCCACCTCTCGCGATCGTCTGACAAACATCCGAGAGTAAAACTGTTTAAACTGAAAGAGCTTCTCAAGTAGCCGTTTTGAATCGGCATAGAATTGTAGATCCCTTCCATTCGTTTTAAAAATGAAAACTCACAAAACGAATGGTTGTGAGAAGCTAGACCTAGGGTCCCTCCGGACCTGTTGCGCCAACCATTTATTTATTTTTAGTGGTTTTGGATACTGTTGTTGCTCCACTTGTTGGTTCCACCGCAATATTGTAGTTATGTCCAATTTCAACAAGGTCATTTTGCATCCTAAGAAGGTATTGCTTCTTATATTTTTTAATATGTTACATGCTCTCTTGTCTGATGCCGGTTGGCAACATAGCTGTTCCTCGCAATCCTCCTGCAGTTCATGACAATACTCCATTACCGCTTCCAACAGATCGTGGCACCCGTGCTCCTCCTGCAGAGGAACTATCCATAATATCGTCGTCAACTGCAACGCCATCAAAATTAACATCATTAGTGTCCATCGCTGCATCTTTATTAGTTTTAGAATAACTGGGACTTACTGGTTCTGAATCTGTTTTATCAATAACAATAGTACTATCGTCGCTTGAAAATTCGTCGTTGGCCTTTGACTTGTTTGACTGCTTCAGCCTTTCGTTTAGATGGTCCACCTGAATTTTTTTTACGGATTGCGTTAACACGTTTGCGCTCACTTTTAAATGCGTGGAGTTGCTCAGATATACACTTTTGGTAATCATGGTAGAAATACCATTTGAGGACTGGCAAGTAGGTATGCAGAAATGTCTGAAAGCGTTTTTTTAAATGACTGCTATAGCCGTCATTTATGCCACTCGTGTCATATGCGACTACTGATTTGTCGTGCAAATGACGGGTATGGCCGTCCTTACCATACAAGTTCCCAAAAACACACCTTTTTCCAACATGCACTACTTCAAATGAAGAATATGACGGCTAATGCAGTCATTTCCTTCAACGAACTTCAAATTTAAATTTCCGTTGGACATAGGGGATTCCCCATTTCAAAAGCAAAACGCAACACATTCGAACAGAACTTTACCGCAAAAAGTGTTGCCATATCATATGGTATCGTACTCGATAGTGTAAATTATAAAAATGGTTACGTAGGACACAAATCTCAAACGACGGTTATAGCCGTCATTTGTTTTTTGTTTCTCACTCTTCACTATTCGGCCACTTATATCAATTCGTCCACAAGCGAGATAAAAAAATGTATTTTAACACTTAAATTGTAAATTGTGGTGAATGAAAATAACTTTCCCAGCATTTAAAAGTAGTAAAAGTGGTTCTCAACTATTTGATTTCGCCTTTTTATAAGAATTGGCTAAATTACTATTCGTGGCACTGAATGCACTCCTCCTGGCATTCTTTTGGATTTGATGTCTGTTCCGTCGAAATTTTCTCGAGTGTGGTTGCCTATAAATTTTCAGTTACCTAATAAAAACTTGTCTCGCGATGCTTGCCGGCACTTTCCTCGTTTCGATAGAGAAAGGGTCAGCATTTTGTATAACAAAAACGGGCCAAACGTTTTCGTGCGCACCGCTGATCTGCTCTGTGCTACAGAGGCAAAACGCTCGTACATATGAAAACGGTTGAACGTTTTCGTCTTACGGAACGCCAAATAGGAATATAAAAGGCAGCGCTAGCTTTATTCTGCTTTTAACCGGTATCAACTGATACAAAACTCCCCATAGAGTTATACAGTTGGACCACTGGTATGTGCTTCAGAATAATGCGTTGATTGTGTGGAGCGACCTGTGTTTTTTTTTTGTCTTGTCGAGCAGAGCAGTTTTTCTGCTCTCAAAATTAGGTGGCTGTCAGATTTCATGTCCCACTGGCCGCGAAAAACACCTTTTCTCAGAGTCAGAGCAATTTTGCGAATCTGTGATTGTCATTTGTCAATCAGTTAATAGCCGTTTTAAGCTTTCTCTTATGTGGTATTCGATTGGGCGCTCTCAGAGCACTTTTTTTTGCTCTCAGAGCAGTTTTTATGTTCGTTTGGTACAAAAAAAAGCAATCTTTTTCAGATTTCAGAGCACTTTTGCGAATCTAGATATTTTCTCAGATTTACCAACACAAGTGCGTTTGAGTTTGACAACTGGTAAAGGGCGTTTAGGTTTTCGTGAATTTGTTCTACAGCAAAGAAAGGCATTGTATCGGGTGAATTTATTTTAGTTAATTGGTTATGTATAAATATTTAAAAATGAATCGAGATGCAAATTTCGAATGTTTTAATTTAAAACTTAAGCAGTGAATGGAAAACGTTTTGAAAAGTGTTGAAGGCTACACATATTCGAATCGCACGAATATTATCACAAAAAAGAGCAAGTGACGTTTTTATGTTCGATTAGCCACCCGAAATCTGAAATCTCAAAGCGAATCTGAAGAAGCCCAAACGAATACCACATTAAAGCTATTGCTTTTGAAGTGGCGCACACTTATAACAGCACGAATGCAACTGTCATCATCACTCACGGATGAAGTCGGTTCATATGGCAGTGGAAAATGTTGGTTTTTGCTCGAAAATCTTGCCGCCCATATTTGGTCACCCAAGTACTATTTATTATTACTTGTACGACACTCAGATGAAACAGTGATTGTTAAAATCGTGGCGAGTTTACGTGTCCGCGCCATGGAAATGGAAAACGTTTTTTCTCGTGCTTTTTAGAATTTCGCTCTGAGCGAGAAAGCTTATCCCATACTTGCAATCTAATATTTTACTAACTTTACTGAGAAACAACTTTTTGACCATTTCCTTTGAGATGATCAAAATCATTGTAATGATATTTGTTGACAGCTTTCACTACAAAAAAGGACGAGCTATTTTCAACTTTTATGCAGCACGAAGTACGCAGTCACTAGCGGTTAAACGTCCACTCTTATCTGAACAGTCTGTTGCACATGTAAAACTACACCACTTCCAGCGAAACAGATTACGTATTTTGTTTGTTACTTCTGTTACTATTTTTTGTTTAAGTCTCAAATCTCTAAAATAATTCCATTTAATATTAAAAATATATAAAAAAAAAACATCGAAAAGTAAACTGATTAAACATTATCTGTAATCTTGACACAAGTAACTGCGCGCAAAATAGTACTACTAGTACAATTATTGTTTTATTTTTACAAGTATTCTTTTGATCTATTTTTCTGTGGTGCAACAAAAGAAACAAAACAAAACAAACAAAAAATATCAATTGTGCTTTGCATTCAAAAATAAAATAAATAATAACCGCAACAACTATAAATGTATTTTTATGTAATCATTTTATTTTTTAATTATATATATGTATGTATATTTTAAATATATGTATGTATGGGTAACTATATAAAAATAAAATTAGCTTTTTAACGTTTTTTGCTATTCAATATTAAATAAAAAAAAATATAATTACGCCATAATTAAAAATAAGAAAACAAAAATCGTAAGAACATAAATTATGTTTTATGTGTCTTATGAGTCTCACGTTTTGTTTCAATTGACTTTCGTTTAATAGCTCATAATGGATGATAAAGTATTTATTAATGTATTTAAAATTAAACACGAAAATTATGTTTCTCTTTTATTTGTGGATACAAATATCTACATACATAGGTATATGTGACGCATATACTCCGCATGATACAGCTTTTGGACTTCTTTCCTGTTCGTTACTTTTGCCTTCAACAGAAGCTGTGTTTCTTTTTATTCTTATTCTGATTCATTTTTTTATACGTAATCATTATATGAAAAGAAGTTTTTATGTATTCTCGTTTTACTTATCATTTATGCATGAAAATTTACTACATATAGTAAAGAAAACAAAAAGAAATAATAATTAATCTGATTTATGCGACTTTTCAGCATATATGTGAATTCTAAAAAAAAAAAACAAGAAAAATAAAATAAACTGAAAAATTAATGTAATATTATAAATAAATAAAAAAAAGAAAAAAAAAAGAAAAATGTATGGTATAACTAGAAGTGCGGTTTGATAGGCAGTTCTGTTTCAGCTGCAGTTAATTGATTGTTGGGCGGAGTTCTTTGCAGTTCTCCGAGAGGTACTTACTTATGTGGTTTGTGGTATTCTATTGGGCGCTCTCAGAGCTCTTTTTTGCTCTCAGAGCATATTTTATGTTTGGTACAAAAAAAAGCAACATTTTTCAGATTTCAGGGCACTTTTAAGAATCTAGAAATTTTCTCAGATTTACTAACACAAGTGAGTTTGAATTTAACAACCGGTGGAGTTTGTTTACTGACGTTTTCCATTGGGCAAAAAGAAGCGTCCGGGAGAGTCCGGAATCGAAAAAATCACTTCTGAAACCGGTCCATTGGCACAAAAAATACTCTTCTGTTGATTCTGAGGAGAGAATTTCGCTTCTGGATTTGAAGTCAGAATCCACTCAAGAAGCACTCACACAAGTGCAATTTATGTATTTTATACAAGTCAGATGACAGCTGCCGTAGATTATTTTTTGGCATTTCACCAATACTTTTGTGGATTCAATCAGAAGCAGTTTTCTTGTTCCATTGGATTTCAGATTGAGTCGATCCCCGAGTGAAACCAATGGAAAACGACATACGTTTTCGTGAAGTTTTTCAACTGCAAAGAAAGGCATTACATCGGGTGGACCTATTTTTACAAATTATTTGTGTAAGCATATTTAGAAATCAATCGGGGCGCAAATTTCGAATGTTTTAATATAAATATAAAATTTAACCAGTGAATGGAAAACGCTTTGAAACGTTTTTTTCTTTCGTTTTTTTCTCCGAGGTAGGTGGAAATCTTCTAGAAGACACTATGAGGACAGTCGGCGGGTGCTCATAGTAGTGTGAGATTTTTACTCACTAAAACCACCTCCAACAAATTTCTTTTGTACTGCAATTAAGTAATGACTTATCAAGCAATTTTTTTATCACGAAGTTATATACGTTTGGCAGGCAGCATTCCGGCGAAAGTTCCTGCTCGTTTCGCAATTTAAACGCAGTTGATAATTATCGGGCTAAGTCCGAAGGTTTAGTTCGTTGTAGACGCCGCAATTAAATTTTCATCGAGAATTTCACGGACCGAGCTATAGGTATGTGTAACGCTCGTATCTATCCTCTTTTTTAGGGGATTATCCCTTTTTTCAAAGTCAAAAAAACTATCCCCTGAAAATTTCGAAAATCCCTTTTTTATCCTATAAACTCCTCTTTTTACCATAGCAATGTAATTTGCAGTACTTATGCATTGAAGTCTACAAATTTTTGAAAACAAAACCTGAATTGCTTCGTTCAATCGCTGCAGAAGACAAATATAAGAAAGAAACCAAAAGTGGAGAAATTGTTGGTATCGAAAACGATTCAGATGCGAATGACGACGATGGCGATGACGGCACGTTGGTTGTTTATTAAACAGATATGTAGTATAAAAATAATAATAATTTATTAAACACAATTTACATTAATTTTTTGTGTTGATATTATGCTTTCTCGTCAATTTCAGTGAGAAAACAAGTTAAAAACATATCCCCTATATTATCCTCTTTTTTGAATTGCGATATCCCTTGAAATCTCAAAATTTCGGGCATTTATTCCCTTTTCTGTTCGCAAAAAGATACGAGCGTTAGGTATGTGTCCTAATAATCGATTTCTATGCTTTCGAGCGCACATTTTCCTTTCATCCTTAACTGTGGGAACTCCGAGGTCTCTATGGAGATCTTCATTTTTAATGTACCACGGTGCACTGGCGAATGATCTTAGCACTTTATTTTGAAAAGTTTGTAAAATGTTTAGATTTGTTTTGCTAAGCTTGGAATATTTTCCGAGTAACCAATAAAGTTCTCTGTATTTGATTTTAAGTTTTTCGAATTTTTTTTTTTTTTTTACATGTGGTTTCCATTTCAATTTTGTATCGAGAGTCATTCCGAGATATTTGGCCTCGTTTTTAAACGGAACTTGTACCGTATTTATAAATACAGGCAAGTTATTTGTTTTTTTATATGTAAAATTCACGTGGACCGATTTCTTTTCGTTAAGAGCGATGCACTTGATCGATTGTCCAATGTTTGCTTCTAAGCCCGAACTGGTGGTCGGGTATAAGACGGTTTTCTTCTATAATTGGTTGTTAGCGTCTGAGTAATATCCTCTCAAAAACTTTGGAAATATGTAATTGGAAGAAGCGAAATGGGCTTATAAGACTTTTTTTCATTCGGTGTTTTGCCTGGTTTTAGAACCATTTTGACTTCCGCGATTTTCCATTGACTCGGAATGTATTGTAATCTGATCGCAGCGTTTATAATGTGGAGAAGCTTATGTGGTTTTCCATTGGGACCAAAAATCAATCTTTTTTTTTATCGAAATCACTTTTCGCGTTCCATTGGGCAGAAAAATCAATATTTTTTCGATTCGGATCACTTTTTGCAGATCTCGATAATTTTTCAGATCTACACATACCAATATAATTTGTACAGCTGCACAGAGAAATGCGCAAAGTTATGTGAAAACCAAAATAGCAAAATACACAAATTGCTATGAATATGATTTCGGAGGAACTATTATCTTCATTATCTCCCTCGTCATCTGAAGGCTACAAACCACCAATAATACTTCATTTGTATCTACAACAAGGAAAACATTTTTGAGGGCGATATCCATTTGTGATTTAGCCAAAAACGAATGCCATTTGAACAGCTGATATTGTTGTCAATTAACGCACTAATCCATTTACAAAAGCAGATCAATCTCGTTGCGCGTTCCATGAGCACAGTAAAATCTGAGATCTGAAAAAGATTTCTGGTGGTCCCAATGGAAAACCACATAAATCTGAGATCTGAAAAAGGTTTCTGGTGGTCCCAATGGAAAACCACATTAGTGAGAGTTTGAAAATTGACAATCCGTCTTTCATACAACACAGTGTGCGGTATTGAATTCACCACGATATTTTCACTTATTGAACGAGAATCGCATTTTAGTACAAAACGAATCGAAAAAATGATAGCAATGCGTGAAAGCGAATGTGAAAACGATTTATTCGATTTACTCTTTCACAGAACCAGAATAGACCCCCTGGTGAAGATTCGAATAACGTTGTTATGTCTGTTCTGCACGTTTTTCATCAAAGTTCATCCTTAGCCCAGTCTCTTAGAGAGTAAGTCAAATATACTATAACATTCTACTTCATGGTGCATATTTCGCAGATCCTTCTTTTCAACAAGAATTTTGTTCCTTTGCAGCGGTGATCAAAAGCGATTCTACTTTGATGTGGTAAATTAATAAATAAAATCACCCATATTTCAAAATGTAGACTTGCCCTAAATATCCGTAACGTCGCTGTGTAAACCCATATGAATGGTCTGCTGTCATTCGAACTGTCACTTCAGCTACCACTGAAAAGTGTGCCTCCAGAAAATTGGGAAAGTAAATTTAAATAAATAAAAATTGTACGAAATATAAAAGGACAACACATAAAACAGCCAAATGACATCGCTCACAAGAGTTTTCGGCTTATCCCGAGGAATTGGCGTGCTGTGCAATCGATTTTCTCTAATAACCATCAATGCGGAATCGGCAGCACCACAACTGCTCAAGTTCGTGTTATGAAAGCATTTTATCATAGATCCGGCAATTGTATTCTATTATTTAACAGAAA
Organism: Cheilosia urbana; assembly: GCA_946477585.1. NCBI lineage: Eukaryota > Metazoa > Arthropoda > Insecta > Diptera > Syrphidae > Cheilosia > Cheilosia urbana. The sequence continues at coordinate 27,760,416 of OX297853.1, forward strand.
CCAACAGCAAGTGCTCCCACTGGGCAGCTTCTTACATACAACCTCAGTCAAATGTGACCTTATGGAATTTTTTGACAAAAAGGAACATTTTGGTGAAAACGTCGTCAAACACGGGCGAGAATGGAAGAAGGAGGAACTTCGTATAAAGTCAAACGCTGATCTGCATAAACTGTGGTACATTCTTTTAAAGGAAAAGAATATGCTCCTAACAATGGAACACGAATGCAACGATAAAATGCAGCTGTTTCCCAGTCCAGAGCGTTTGGATAAGGTTAGTAGTCTGCAAGAACATTTGGTGTACATGCATTTAGTATGTTTCTATGTTGCAGGTTGAAATTTCAATGGAAAATCTAGAAACAGTTGTGCGTGAACGGAATAAGGCCTATCACCTGCTAGAAACCGGTGAAACGGGTGAACGTCCCGGACGTTTGGTAGCTAACCCACTTGGCATTAAATACTATTACAAGTAACATTTGCAACGCTAACGATAAATTCAGAAAACTTACCTGCTGTTATTTTAGGGCCAAGGAACACGCTCTGCCACCACATATGAACCTTAAGTGGATCAAAAAACAACCAATCGGCTTTGGAGGTATGGCTGTTCGCAAATTCTTGTTACTGTACAGAGAAAAACTGTACAACGAGAAGAGGAAGTCCAAGAAGTAAGTGCACTTGCATTGCAAATGCCAGAACAAATCAATGAAATTACTTCTCCTTTTTCAGTCGCTCACGCAATCATGTGATGATGTTGCTTCGAAGAAATCCCAATTTGAGTTTGAATTTGCTTAAGGATAAGTATCCCGAGGTCGATGTGGACAAGCTAATCAAACAGGATAAGATTCGGGGACATTACGTACCGAAAATTGGCGTTTAGTTAAGTTTAATGTACAACAGAGAAGCTTAGCAATAAACTTAATTTTTTAGAAATAAGTTCCATCAACGGACTGGTCCATTTTTGAATGGTTTTTCTGATGGAATCATCGGTGGTCAAGGTCTAATCTGTCATGGTGGAGTTTTTTTTTGCTTGTGACTCTAAGCGGAGTAGGTTCAAGCCCCGACAGAGAACAGCAAAAATCAGAACTAGAGTCTGATTAAAAAAAGAAAGGAGGCTTTTTTACTTTGATGCCACTTCCGGGGTCAACCAGTTGGATCAATGGGTAGCTCTGTCATAAGTTGGTCAAGTACGCGCCAACTGACCGCACCACCTTTCTTACAGTTCCTAGCTCAAGAGACTTAGAAAATAACTGGTTAACAAGTCTTGGGAGCTGCCTCATTTTTTTACAATATCCCCTCAACGAAATTCGAAAGCCGTGGAGTTAAAAAATATTTTATACTTTATACAAAATCAATGATACACACATTGGCTAGCCTAATTGTCAAATGTAATTTTCTTCCCTTTGAATTCAGCAATTGCCGGCTTTTGCCGCTGCTTGGCTGCCCAAGACGGATGTAAATTATTATCCTCCGTGTTCTGTACTTTCACGGTAGTTTTTGCTGAAAAACTCGATTTGTTTGAACGGTTGTCAGTTGGCTTGACTGTGGTTCCATCATCTCCGAACTTAATCTTCTGCCCCTTGAATTCCGTGATAATTGGCTTCAATTTCTGTTTAGCAGCCCACGATGGATGAAGCTTCTCCTCAGTAACTTGTAATTTCACATCTGATGATGGCGTAAACTTTTTGTCCACCCTTCCATTCTGTACTGACTGTTTTCTATTGTAGTTACTATTCCGTTGGTAAGGTCTGATCGCATTGTCTCGTCTCTCTCTGCGGACGAGGCCATCATCCGGTGCTTCGAGTTGAACACGATCAATAACAACCGTGGACAAGTAGTTGTCGCCAGTTTCGGTAAAGAAGAACGAGTCGACTGTTGTCACAGGTGTTTTATTTGACTCCTTTGGTATGTCGTCCTCTTCGACAGATTTCTTTGAATGAATCACCTCACTCATGTCCTCCTGTTTCACTCTCTTCTTAGCGACGTGCTTAGGTTGAACTGATGGCGATGCTTCCAGAACCGCATCACTTATAGGTTCCACCTTCCATCCACTTGTTGGCGACACATCACTGCTATCATTCGATTTATTTGAATCGTCAGTGGGTAGATTTTCTTCTTTCCAAGGATTCTTCTTCACTGATGGCTTCTTGTCTGATTTGTCTGCTTTTCGAGAACTTTTCTTGGAGCCACTTTGAAGGAGTTTCTTCTTTCGTTTGCTGAGTTCCATGATTTCGTCTTTCCATTTGGGATTGTTGTCATCTAAATGCAGGAGTGTCCTCAATGTGGACGCAATGTCGACTAATATCTTGTTATTGGCAAGAAGTGCTACTGCTATGTCCTCGGGGGCTGCCTGGCCGTTTGTGAGGATAGCTGCGGGCTTTCTGCTGAGAGTGAGAACCTTGCGAATGATGTCCAAAATTGTTATTTTCTGCAAATAAAAGGGGAAATACTTAACTTTGATCAATGGAAATGGCACAGAAAATTTATTTGAATGTCAATCTGGTGCAAAGGGTTATTGTATCGTAGAACCATTGGGGCGGAATCGAAATAGAATAGGTTAGTGTCTGCGACATTCATACAACAAAGGCAGAACCTGAAGCAACGGAGGCGAAACAACGTCCGGACTGTGTGTATAGCATTGGAATTGAACTTCGCTAGGACGCCAGGCATTTTATTTGGAATAAAAAGCAAAACGTAAAGGGTCTTTTTTCTCAGAGGACAAGCACAAATTTGTGTTATGCTGTCCAGAGACCTTTGTTTGTAACGAATACAAGAGGCAATACATACGTACTTTACTAACGTATAGGTATTAAACCTATCCTCGTGTTCGTATTGAATTAAAACAATTTTTTGCCTGTTCATCGAAAGAGCAAATCTATTGTTGTATTTTTTTCATCCATTTTTTTGTTCAATTCGTCGCATTAGCGGCTATTCGCCTTTTACGGCGATTACCTATCCTTTACCCATTTTGTGTAACAAAGTCGCCACTTACCTTAACACAGGCCATTATTTTCGGCGTCTTCTCCAGATTTTCCATAATCTTTGCATTATTTGGCTTCTTTTCGTTTAGTGTTTTTAGTTTACGGATTTTTTGCACCAATTTGTTGATGGTTTGAATGCGAGCCCTTTGTATTTTCTTTTTGTTGGTTATAATCTATTGCAAAAAGAAACAATACTCTTAAATTATATGCTTAAATTATTATATATATATTTAAATACTTTCCTGATTGTTTAATAGTAGTTTGTCCAACATTTTTACTCAGAATTAAATAACTTTAGGTAGATGATTTATTCAAGCGCGATGTTATTTCATTTTGCTTCGGCACGCTTTCATGTGTCAAAAAACCAAAACATTCCAGTCGTGTTGGAAAGTTCCAGAAACATATGAGGGCCAGTGCTGTCACTTTTTCATAATGTAGATTGGGAATTCGCATAAAACTTCCCATACTGTATTTGCGTTCTGAAAATCCTACTTTACTTTGCTTTGCTGAGATCGAAACTCAAAAAACACGCCTATTGTCAATGGCGACACAACGAGACAGAAAAATATTGTTGTCTTTTCTCGTTCCCTCCCTTCCCCATTCCCACTCGCAATTTAACGTTTTGCACAACTTTTGCTCTGTGCAACAAACAAATACATTAGGTCTGTTTTCTTGAACTTCGATCTCAGAAAAGCAAAGTAAAGTAAGATTTTCAGCATTTGTGTCAAGTAGAGCGCAGTTGTTGTAATTGCGTGCTGAAAATCCTACTTTACTTTGCTTTGCTGAGATCGCAGCTCAAACAAACACGTATTGACAGAAATTGGTAGAAGTTTGCTCCAAAGAAAAAAGTACTGCCAGTTCCACGTTTCAATACAAACATTTTAATGGGACAAAAATGTAACAAAGCGGAAAAGAAAGTAACATTGTAACAAAGTTATAAAATAATTAAAAAGTGTATCACTTTCGTTACATTTCTAGCATTGTGGCAACGCTGCTCCGTAGTCCGTACGTCATGTTGACAGTTGACACAAATTTTGGGATTTGTCAACAAATATGACGGAATCAAGTTTGAAGGAGTTCGATAAAAAAGATTTTAATGTTGATAAATGTAAATAAACTCGTTATTTAATTTATTTTAATCATATAAACAAGTGAATCCTTTCTCTAGATGTCAATCAGTTGGTCCAGGAATGCGTTGGAGCCTCGGAACTACAACAGAGAAAGGCAAAAATTCAATCCTACAGTGACCAAACATCATCCTCCCTCAAAAAACATGTCTACGCCAATTATATGGAGTTCATAGAAACTGCTAAGGAGATTTCCCGTAAGTTGTATATATACGTGCTAGTAAAATCGAGACGATTATTAATTTTTTCTGACTAGATCTTGAGTCGGAAATGTATCAATTGTCGCACCTTCTCATTGAACAAAGAAACATATTGGCATCTTTGGCGGAGAGCGCAAAGGCCACTACCAGTGAAAGTATGAACACAAGTGTAACTGATGAAACTGAAGATCTGCAAAGTCAGCATGCCATCAAGGCAGTGAAAGAGATGGTACAAGGCTATAAGGGCAATTTGGAAGGAAAGACATTCCTGCACGAGGGTGCATTAATTGAATTGGACTCAAATGACTATAGGCCGATTCAGAGAGTGTTCTTCTTTTTGTTCAATGATACACTCATTGTGTGCAAAGTGAAGCATGACAAGTGAGTACAATATCATGGTTGATAGTATTAACAGAGAGCTGGGCAAGAAGTGGTAGGTAGGTCTGCTGAAGAAGGGTAAAAGCAGTTTAATTTCAATTGAATTGGGCCGTTGGGCCGATGTAATTCTTATCCGCTTAATTTTTTGTACAGTTGTGTTCTTGTATTAGAAAGGCACTAACCAAAGCACTTTCCCCCTACAGGAGACTTGAATTTGTCGCGCAGTACGATCCAAGAAAAACAGCTGTTATCAACATCAAAGATTTGGAGGGCGTTAAGAATGCCATCAACATCATAACACCAGATGGCTCGAAGATTTTACAGTGCGTTACGCCGGCAGGGAAGGTAAGTTCGACCAGTGCCTTGATTTTCTGTGATTTTTTCCGCAATGTCGGTTGCGGAAAGGGTTCACGTATAGCCGATTCTATAAATGTGGGAGTGATATCGAGAACTGACAATGCCAACCATAGACAGACAATATATTTTAGCCTTCATAGACATATAGACCAGTAGTGAAATGCCATTTTCATAAACTTCTGCTATGTTCCAAGACAGAACAGACGCTTCTGTTTTACAGCGGGTTAGCAAAGAAGCACATGTCGCCGCCAAGTATAAATTTCCATGGTAGGTAACTGCCGTAAGCGAAAGAGTTACATTTTGATGTGATATATCTATTGGCGCGACTTGGGAGTAAAATCGACTCGAATGAGACGAATATTCCGGCGTGACGGCGGAAATTGTCCTGTCGCCATCACTATGCCGGCCGCCGCTCTTGACTCCTAAACCACTCAACCGATTTCAATGTAATTTTGTGGGTATGCATGGTTGCTTCAAACTAAGATTAGATAGTCTTGGACCCGATAGGTGGCGCTGTTGCCGAGATATAAAAAAAAATAGTGCGTGGAGTCCCTCCGCGCGGAAGAAGTGAAACTTCGTAATGTGGAAATGAAAATAGGAAGGCGTAGAAATTGATTTTTAGTGAAATCATATTGTTTCTTTAAGCCTAGTATCCTGCTCGCGCTAAATTTTATCTCCCATACAAAAATGTCTACAAAGATAAAATTTAGCGAGGCAGTTAAGCAAAGCAGTATCCTGTTTGCACGCTCAATCCTTAAATTCATATAGATGGGCCGATGAAAAGTCTCCACTCATTTAGCTCGCTAAACAAATGTCCGGTACCTTAAATCGAAGATAAATTCTGACATACAAAACGGAGGTAAGAGTTTGACTTGTGTTTGCTATGATTTTTTTGGCGGAAAACGCAGATAATGTTTGTGTAATAAATAAAAGAAAACGCAAAGCCAAACAACAGAGCCAAAACAGAGATATTAACATAAATAAAGCGAATCGCATTTCAGGGAGGCTTATGCTTTCATTTGGCCTCGTCTTTGGGTAATAACAAGTGTTCCACTATGGTAAGGAGATTGTGGAAAGTTTGAGGACACAATATGTCGAAGTTCTTCTAATAATTTCTAGGTTTCTTACGTCTTTCAAGTTTGAAATTCGAAAATTCTATTAGAATTACGTTTACTGATATCTGTCATGGTATTCATGCCTCATAAACATATGGGTTTTGTCCCATCTATATCATGTTCAATAATAATTTAGCGACCATTTATCTTTGGTGTGGAGAAACGAAGTGGAGACTAGGGGCTCTAAAATTTAACGCGAGCAGGATACTAGGCTTTAAGGACAAACTTTATTAACACTGCTTACAATTCACAATTGATCGCATCTTTTAATTAGGTATCATTTTCGAGTGGAGAAATATCCAAATCTATAACATTTACAATGGGATTATGACAACTAAAGTAAGATACGAAATGTTGGAAGTCGCATTAGAAGTTTCACTTCAAAAATACTACCCTTATAAAAAATTATATGTGTATCAAATCAAACTAAAACAAGCAAATGAAATAATGAGGACGCTACTCGTTGCTAACGCTCGCGCTGGCCTGTAACAGGTATACTACGCGCATGCGTTCGAGTGCCACGCATTCACTCTAGCTCTGTCTCCTTCTATTCCCCCTCCCCAGGAGCGTTGAACGTTGAACGCAACCTTGTTGGAAGAGGCATTAGAAGTTTCACTTCAAAAAGACATTAATTGCCAATTTAGTCATTATTTTTGGAAATTAATCTTCACCACAGAATATTCTTCTCCCAGCATTTGGTGCCAATAAACTCACTCACCATTGCATACTCTGAAGCGTGAGCGGTACCCCCACACCTTTGAGTATGCAATGCTTATAGTAGCATTAAGCATTTAAGAAGTTTCACTTCAATAAATCAAACAACATAATTCACCTATATCGTCTTTACTTCTTGAATTCTTCAATTCTTTACTGTAGGTATCAACGTATGTAGGTATGTACTATAAAAGCCATTAAAACAAAAACAAAAAACCTTGAACATCAGCGCACGTCAACAGCCATCTGCGCATTTCCTCAGAAACACATCGTCGCTGTTGATTACACACATTCACCTCTCATACTTCTCTTTCGTTTCACTTTTTTTTTTGGAGAAAACACCAGTCAGTTTTTTTTTGTTCATATGAACGTGCTTGTGCTGTGCAATGTGCGCCACCCTCACCCTCGCTCACACCTTTGAGTATCCAATTATTAGCGTTAAACGTTTAACGCGACCTTGAGTTGGAAGTCGCATAAGAAGTTTCACTTCAAAATGTTTTCAATTCTTTCAACTCAATTTTTAAAGTGAATACTTATATGGGCACTCTGGCTCTGGGGAGTGAACTGATAAAGCTAGGTCTTACACAGACACTAGGCTACAGAATCAGTTGATTAAAATAATAAAATCTATATGCAAATAAAAACTCTAAAAATAGAAAACATTGGATTGGATTGAATACACTTATCCACTGGCGCTGTATTCTTAATACAATTTAACTACAACACAATACAAATTAACATCCACATTTAGCGAGAGAAGTTGTGTGGTCACAACGTCACAGACAGAAACATGTAAAGAAAAGTTTTGGGACAAAGTAAAAGAGAGCGAACAAACCAGTTGTGCATAATTCAACTTTATTACTTACTAGCTGTGCCCGCAACTTCGTACGCGGCGTGAGACTGTGTAATTTACAATAAAAGAGATTTGACCGTTTCCTCAACGGCATATTTGTTTAAAATCAACAGTCTAGCTAAAAAAAAAAAAAAGCGGTGAACATTGTCAATGTGACACATCAAACAAATCTATTTACCTAAAACACCAATTTAAGAAAATTAAATTCAACAGCGTAAGTCCTAAACTTACTCTGTAGGTATCAAGTAGGTAATATCAAAACAACCACTAAAACAAAAGCCTGAACGGAAATTTGTATCAATAATAAGTAAATCAAACAAAATAATTCACCTATAGGTTTTCTTTACTGTAGGTATCAACACGTAGGTATTTTGAATTTTGGTGGGGGAAAAAAACCCCCATTTATTTGTCTTAATACAAGCTATTATAATTAAACTAAGACTAACTTAAATCTACTACTAAAAGCTAAGGATGGTGAAGGAGGTCAATTTTAAGGGAAGGACTACTGCGGTTGAAGTCAAAAACAGTATGGTTTGAATTCACCTTCCGCAGCATACGGGAGATAGGTTCGTTTGACCCATATGAGGTTCGGTGAATTGGTAAATAGAAGAGACGGGGACAACGAGGATTCCGAGGGTTAGTGTTAAAGGAGATAGAGTTGTAAAGAGACATACAGTCGATGGAGCCTGAGAGTAGACGGTGAATAAAGAGAATGTCTGCTACGTCTCTGCGTTCCTCAAGGGTATTGAGGTTAATAAGTTTGAGGCGGTCTTGATATGGAGGTAAGATTAAGGGATCATTCCAAGAAAGCCCCCGAAGCGCAAATCGAAGAAAACGACGTTGGATACTCTCAATTCCTGTCCATATGAACACGTTGGAAGGGAGACCATGCTTGGCTAGCGTACTCGAGCAGGGGGCGAACAAATGTGACGTACAGAGATCTGGTCACGTACGGGTTGGAGAATTCCTTGGACCATCTTTTAACGAAGCCAAGCAATGAGTTGGCTTTAAGAATTATCTCATCAATATGCGAGCGGAAATTAAGTTCCCTGTCGCATAATACACCAAGGTCACGAATAGATTGGGCGATGGATATAACTTGGCCGTGGAGGAGGTAAGTTCGAGGAGAAGACTTGTTGCACTTGCGTGAGAAGGTAATAGATTGGCATTTGGTGACATTGAGTTCAAGGCAGTTTTTGAGGCACCAGGTGGAAAAATGATCTAGATCTATTTGAAGGAGACGGGAGTCGTGATGTGAGGAAATGGATTTGAAAAATTTTGTATCGTCAGCATAGAGAGAAAGTGCTGAGTGCTGAATGACAGTTTCAAGGTCGTTAATGGTTAGGATAAAAAAAAGGGGACCTAGATGGCTGCCTTGGGGTACGTCAGATGTAGCCAGGAAAGGGGCCGATAGGACGGACCTGAAGCGAACACTGTAAAAGCGATTTTCCAAGTATGAATTTAACCACTTTAGCAAAATAGGTTCAAAGCCAAGAGCTGACAATTTGAAAAGGATTAATTTATGGTATATTTTATCAAAGGCCTTACTGAAGTCGGTTGTAATGACGTCGACTTCTTTACCACTTTCTAAGGCTGAGAGTGTAGAGGACACAAATTCGATGAGGTTAGTAGTAGTTGACCTACCTTTAAGAAAGCCGTGTTGGGTAGGGGAAATTAAAGACTTGCACTGAAAGCTTAGGGCTTCGTACAAAATACTTTCGAGGAGTTTGAGTATATGTGATAGTTTAGCAATAGGTCGATAGTTAGTAACCTCGCTCTTTAATCCCTTTTTGTGAACTGCTGTTATAAAGGAGGACTTCCATATCTGAGGAATTCGCCCTGAGAAAGCGACAGCTGAAAGAGGTTTGAAAGCGGGATGGAAAGATCGAAGGAACATTTTTTAAGAAAAATGGCGGGAAGACCGTCAGGACCAGGTGAATATTCATCATTAAGTTTTTGTAATTTATTTTCAATTAAATAGGGTTCAAAAGTTTGAGAGAGAAAGGGACCAATGGAGAAGTTCTGTAGGTATTTAAAATAAGAGGGATCCGGTACGAAGGAGTTGTCGGCAAAAGATTGTTTAAAAAAGGTGGCAAACAAGTTAGCAATTGTGTGTGGATCACTTGAGTAAATGTTTTCGTAAGAGAGGGAAGATGGGTAACCATCGGATTTTTTTTTATAGTTAACGAATCGGAAAAAAGACTTAGGGTCATTAATAATGTTGGCTTGCGCGTTATGGAGATATCGCTGGTAGAGAGAGTTATAAACCTGGGTAAATTGAAGGTATGAGCCGAGGTAATTTGAAAAGTCAGAAAAAGAGTTAGTGCGAAGGAAAACAGCCCATAATTTATTACGCTTGTTGCGTAATAAGCGAAGTCTTCGATTATACCAAGGCGGGGATGTAGAAGATGTTTTAGGGCGAGTGATGGGGACATAAAGAGAGATAGAATAATTCTCTATAAAACATGGAGAGGGCATCATTTAAAGACAGATTGGTAAAGTCAAAAGAGGCTCTGCCGGCTTCGCACGTAGGGTTCAGCCTGCGTTTGCAATGTAAGCGGACAAAATTTAGTTATTTACGACATCACATTAGAAACCTCAATAATAACAGTATTTCTCCACTATTTAATGAATGTTATTATATGTACATATAAACCTTCCTCTTCAATCACTCTATCTATTAAAAAAAAACGCATCAAAATCCGTTGCGTAGTTTAAAAGATTTAAGCATACATAGGGACAGAGAAAGCGACTTTGCTTTATACTATGTAGTGATGATTACAAAGACTGCATTATAATTTGACATGAGGACTAAGGAGAGGACAAGAGAGCCTATTCAAAAGATGCAAAGCTAAAATGAGTGATTTCAAATCAATTCTGGAATGCTTATTATTTTGAAAAAGAAAACGAAAATAACAATTTTTTTACTTACTTATTGACCAGTGTTGCCGCTGACATTTTTTAAAAAGGGGGATTAAAAAGTTGCCCCAGCCGAAAAAGGGGGCCACCACACAGTAAACTAATATAGCAAAAAACATAGCTAACAATAAATAATAAACTGAGAAGGGGGCCCATTTTGATAACTTTTAATAAAGTGTGGAGTGAAGGGTCTGAGGCTAAAAAAGGGGCCGTGTATCGTTCAGTCAAACTAATGCTTTCTTATAAATGTGTGAAAATCAATTGAACTGGATTTCTGGTGCAACGTGCAAGTGACGTTTTTTTTTGCACCCAACTAATTTTATTTCATTTCATTTATTTATTTCATTTATTTTTATTTTGTAATGCCTATACACTTTAAGATATAATATCTTATAAACTAGTGATAAGCTATATTCTGCAGGAAAAAGCTACTGAGGAAGACGAAATAATTCAAAAATATTATGTATTTAAACTAAGTGGTCAATACTTAAAACTAATAATTATAACAATTAAGATAAATTCGAGAATGCAAGATATTTTCTTAATTCATTTTTAAACCTTCTTGTATTATTAATTCTTCTAATAGTACGCGGTAAAGAGTTCCAAAGACGAATAGAGTAAATGAAAAATTGACGCTCAGAGGTAAGGGAAAAGTAACGCGGAGGAATCAACTGACTAGACCTCATTGAGGAAGGCATGACCAATTTCTCGTACAGACCGGGAGGTTGTCGTGTTATCAGGATGTTTGAGAGAAAGGTTAAAGTGCGGAACTGAAGCAGGCTGTCAAACGTCATGTTGAAAAGACGCTTTGAGAAGTGCGACACGCTGTCGTACCTTCTTAGTCATTGCGAACGGTATTATTGTAAGCGACCTGCAGTTTTCTTTTGCTGACAAAACGTGCAATTGGCAAAAACTTCGCACCTGTACAACAATTTTGGTATAACCAGCGTTTTTGCGAGCATGAGACGAGTTTTTAAGGGGGTGAAAGCTTTAGTTGCCCATAATGTTCGAAGAACCGCATAGGTTTTACCGGTCGCAACATTTATGTGGCTATCCCAGGTTAATTTCCGGTTAAATATCATACCAAGGTTTTTGGCCGTCTCAACATATTCAATAGGAGAATTGTCTAAAATCACAGAAGGAAAGTATGATAAGTCCAAAGAATTTCTTGAGATGACAAGACATTTAGATTTTGCAGGGTTTAACAAAAGACCATTCGTTTCAGACCAGCGCGCAATATTTTCAAGATCCTCATTAACACAGGCAGCACCATGTTCAATAAGACCGAGATCAGAACTCAAGTACAACTGCACGTCATCGGCATACATCTGAACCTTACTCTGGTTAATGATAGATGGCAGATCATTGACATACATTGAAAATAGCAGTGGGCCCAAAATGAATCCCTGTGGGACACCATTTGGGATCGAAATGACATCCGATCGAACGTCACCCACTTGAACAATTTGCCTTCTACCTGAAAGGTACGAAGCAACTAATTTGACTGCATCGTGTGAGAAGTTAAATAGCTGACGCAGCTTATCACACAGGTTTGTATGAACCACAGTGTCAAATGCCTTCGAAAAATCAAGCAACACTAAAAGGGTCACCTTGTCTTCATCCATCTTTTGCCGTAAGTCTTCGATGACGTTCACTAAGGAGGTTATACAACTATGGCCCTTTCTAAAACCCGATTGTAGTGTTGTCATCAGATTGTTGTGGTCAAGAAATAAAAAAAACTCATAATTCCGTATACGAGATGCAAATCCGCATGGAAAACACAGACGAGTAACATTCGAAGAGAAATTCTCGTATGCGGATTTCGAGAATTGCAAATTTCAGTTTTTCGCATCGCATTGGAGATTTTGACAGCTACACGTATGCGAGAATTTTTGAGAATTGGGGTCCAGGGAGATTGTAGCAAAAAAAAAACAAAAAGAGCGGTGAAAGAAAAAAAGTGTAAAATCTAAAGCTACTCTGTAATTTAAGAAGTATTGGCTCTCTTAACACTATAATCGTGTTCTGATAGGTATCCGCGTTACATTTTAAAGGTACTTATTTGGAAATCACAGTTTTTGTAAAATTTGCGAAGCCTTTTCAAATTAAAAAAAAGGACAAAGTGGCAACAAATTGTACAGGGTCCTCGAAAAAATTCAAATTTGTCTCACAACGGTCACGTTGGTCACATTGCGCGGTTCACTCACACATTCAAATCCGATTCGGAACGTTCCCTAGCGCAATTGCGGAAAAAAATACCGCACAAAATCAAGGCACTATTTGTCAGTTTCGATATCAGTCACACATTTATAGAATCCGCCTATACGTGGTGCACGATTCCGATTCGAAAAAAACGCCATTGCGAAAAAAACCCACACAAAATCAAGGCGCAGGTCTTAGTTCCGTCTCCGAATCGCATTTCCCGTCTTTCCACAGAACGAATGGCTAGAAAAGTTTGAAGTGGCTTTTAAGTTCAATCAAACTGCAGCGAAGCAACACAAAAAAGGGCCAGCGCCTCAGCCACCAAAGCTACAAAAGCAGATCTCATCACTCGATACAAAATCAATTGGAAGCGATCTCAGTCCAACAGAGGAGAGTGGAGCGCCGGCCGAGAATTGGGGTCCAGATTGGTTGTCATCTGCGCCCGACGAAATCGAAGCACTCCTCGTTCAACGACACTTTCAAGACGCACTGGTGCTGGTCCAAAAATCTGAGGACTATATCAAGAATGACTCTACATTTTGGAATGCAGCCGAGATATCTGGGAAAATAAAAACGCTGAAAACAAATTTGGTGAACGTCTTGCTTCAGGATTTGTCCAATTGTCAAAATCGATCGTTGCCATTGGCATTGGGACTGTCGCGGCGACCTTTAAAACTGCTCGTCGAAATGAAGCGTGAGAGGCAAGCCTGTGCTACGTTTCTGCGAGTGAGCACTATTACTATCCGTGTTTCCCAGCGTGAAACGCGCCGTGGAAATCAGGATATTTCGCAGATTTTCTTCCGTGATATGGCGCACGTAGTGACGGAATTCTTGCGAGCATTTGGCGAGGACTCTCCTTGTGTCAGTTGTAAGTATATCGCATGTGAATTAGTAAGCGACAAAGTTTAACTCATTTTTGTCCCATTGCAGCTATGATTGTGTGGTGCAATGCGGAATTGCAGTACTTTGCGGGACAGCTGATCAAACATTACTTGACCAAAGGAGTCCTGCTGGAGACAGTGGCGAAGATAGTTGAGAGCATTCGTGAGCCGTGCTCTTTGGTGATTTGAAATCATTTCCTTTTTGCTCTGCTACATATTTAATTGCCTCTTTTTTCTTTTTCTTTTTTTTGTCTAAAGTTGTCCGAAATTGGCCTCGATTTGTCATATCACGTGGAGGGTCTGCTACGCAACACTCTCGACCAGATAATTGAGGATTCACGTTTTCGTTTGTTGGAGACAATTGGTCGCACTGAGGACACTTGGCAACCACACAACTTGCAAACCAAACCGAATGTTAAGAAATTTCTACAGGACATGGAGAAGATCGGCATCAACATGAAGTCACAGATAACGGGTGATACGTTTGTCAATTTAACCCAATCGACGGTGAACTTCTGCCGTCATTTTTTGACCCTCACAGAGAGTTGTGGCACTTTGGCGAAAAATGAAACGCTCCGGCTAAGTGTAGACGTGCTTCTGAGAGATCTATTCCTTGCGCAGCATGCTGTTAAGCCAGCAGGTGATGTTACTGTTGATGTAAGTACAGCACTTGTAATATTAGGGTAATCTAGAAGATTGGTTTAAAGCGCAGGCACTATCAGTGAACGAGGTAACCGTTTGCGGAAGATAATTTTGTAATTGTAAGTAATAGGTCCTGTACACTGCGACCAGAAGAGATCTATTGAGTTGGCCTCTATTATTTAACCCAGGGAGCTGTTGATGCTCTATAAACCTCAGTACTCTTCTTGGTTCCATGTTTCCTATGTCTGAAGGGCTTAGAAATGGATCGCTCTGCCCCTTGCCACAGTAGGGCATTCGCAGAGTACTTATGTGTTCCGTTGTCTCCTCCTCGTCTCCGCAGAGTCGACAGGAGTCAACGTCGGAGAGTCTCATTTTTTTAGATTGTATCCTAGTGCCCAGTGACCAGTAAGATAACCCGTTAAGATCCTTAGATCTTCCTTGCGCCTAGCTCAAGTAATTCTCTTGTTTTACTACGAGCTGGGCTTATGAATCTTTTCGTCTGCCTCTGTCCCTGGGTTTCCGTCCAGTATTCGGCAAGGTTATCATCTTCCCATTTCCTGAATTTTCAGTGTACGTAACTCGAAGGTACCCCGAAATAGGGCTCAGGACCAGTGAACAGGCGTGATGCGCCTCTTCTTGCTAGACAATCCGCCCGTTCATTGCCCTTAAATCCCTCATGACCAGGTATCCAAGCAACGGTGACTGTTTTGTCCTTGGCCAGATCTTCGGGGAGGTTGAAACATTCCCGAACCATCTTTGATCTGATCGAATACGATCTTATGGCTTTAAGAGCTGCTTGCCTTTCGGAGAGGATGTAGATGCTGGCACCTTTAGTGCGCCTTCGTAGGCATTCTCGGATACATATCTCTCTGGCGTGTAACTCCACTTGAAAGATGTCTGGTGATTTTCCCAGTGCTATTGCTCTTTAGAATTTAGGCCCATAGACCGGTGGCATCGTCTTCCATCTTTGAATCGTCGGTGTACCAGATTTGTGATCCTGATGGTATTACGAATTGGTTGGCTCTCCAGGTACTCCTGTCAGATATGAGTATCTTAAATTGTGTGGAGAAGCGAAGCCTTTTAAGCATGGTGCCTGACACCTTGATTACGGGATAATCTTTAAGCATTTTTAATACCCGAAGGTGTCCTGCGAGGTTTCCTGCTTTAAGATTTGATATATCAGGGAGCCCGAGGGCACTGAGACAAGCTTCCTTCTTTACAGAAATATATAAAGGCAGACGACTGAGCACTGCCCCTATGGCTGCAGTTGGACATGTTTTCATTGCCCCTGATATACCAACGCATGCTAAGCGATATATCCTGTTTAATTTTTATTGGGCCGTTATTTGTTCCATGATATCACTGCATAGATGATCATTGGTTTGATGATCGTGTTGAATGACCAATAGATCATTTTTGGTTTTAAGCCCCATGTTTTGCAGTAAAGACGATGACGCATATAAAGTGCCTTTGTCGCCTTCTTGGTGACTTGATCAAGGTGTTAGTTACACTTGAGAGTCTTGTCTAGGATTACTCCTAACTCTCCTGTTAGTTCCACTTGAGAGTCTTGTCTAGGATTACTCCTACCTCTCCTGATAAATCGATAACTGCGTTATTCAGCTTGATCGGTTTCAGTTATAGTTTTCTCCTTCTTGAGAGGGGTATCATGACTGTTTTTGAGGGATTTATGGTCAATCCTTTGTTCTGACACCATCCATGGGTTAAGTTTAGCGCCCTTTGCATGATCTTTGAACAATGATTACTGCATCATCTGCATAACCTTGTATTATGTACCCCAATTATGTGAGGTGGTCTAGGAGTTCATCTATGACTAAAGTCCACAGTAGAGGAGAAAGTACTCCTCCTTGAGGACAGCCCCTAGTGGCCTTAACAGTCTTTTGCGAGCCACCATACGCCAGATTAATGATTCTGCTTTCTAACATGCTTAGAACCCATTTTATGATTAGTGGGGCAATGCCTTTCCTTATCATAGCTTTATTTATGGAATCGAAGGAGGTATTGTCAAACGCTCCCTGGATGTCTATGAAGGCACAGAAAGCCATTCCCTTTGCTGCCAGAGCCTTTTCAATAGACGTTGTGAGGCTGTGTAATGGCAGTTTCGGTAAACTTGCCGGCTTTATATGCGAACTGGCTCGCATGAAGTGGATTAGCTGTAAGGGACTGATTCCTTATGTATTGATCGAGGACTTTCTCCATGATTTTTAGGAGGAAGGAGCTAAGGCTGATGGGGCGATATGATTTCGCTAGTTGTTCGGATTTCCCGCCTGCCTTTGGTACGAAGACCACCTTGACCTTAGTGCTTAGTCCAGCTCAATGGTACGTGGCTTAGAGATAGGCTGGATCTGAAGATCCTTATTAGTTGAGGAGCCAATAGATCCATACCTTGTTGTAGTAAGCAGGGGTAGATGCCATAGGTTCCCGGTGATTTAAAAGGGCTAGAGGACGAGATCGCCATTTCACCCTGTCTCGCTGAAATATTTTTCCGGATAGACTATAATCCCATTTTTTTTTAAACTTCGAAACTTACATACCCTCCAGGAGTGACTGGGAGAACGAAATAGTACCCCGTAAGGAGTCTGTCTGTTTCTATACAGATGGGTCCAAAACTGAAACAGGAGTGATCAGGAGAGAATTGTAAAATCTCATTCAGCCTTCCTAATCACTGTAGTGTATTTCAGGCGGAGGTCATGGCGATCAAAGAGGCCCTGTCGTGGCTTCGGTATAATGTAATATCTGTAAGGGATATCACCATCTTTACCGACAGTCAAGCCGCGATTAAATCCCTGGATTCTGTCGTCTTCAATTCAACAACTGCCATCAATTGCGGACTATCCCTGAACGAGATGGCGAAACAATTCAAAGTTCACCTTATATGGGTGCCGGGCCATAGAGACATTCCAGGTAATTGCATCGCCGATGAGCTCGCCAGACAGGGCACTACTATGTCGACTCTACCAGAAAAGAAGAGTCTCTATATGCCTCTTGCTACTTGCAAGCTCCTAATTAAACAAAACGCATTAAGCGCTTCTAATCGCAGGTGGTCTAGCTGCTTAACGTGCCACACCTCGAAACAGATCTGGCCTCAGCTGGATTCCAAGCGCTCAAAAAGTCTCATTACACTGAAAAGACCCATAATAAGTACTCTAGTAGGTGTCATCACGGGACACTGCATCATAGGGAGACATGCTCTCAGATTAGGCCTCCCTTCAAATGATTTCTGCAGAAGCTGTATGGACGAGGAGGAGGAGGAGACTATTCTTCACCTTCTCTGTACGTGTCCAGCACTGTCACTCCGTAGAAAACTATACCTCGGGGAATATTTCTTCGACAATCTTAGCGAACTCGCAAACATAGTTATCAACTGCCTCCATCGCTTCCTTCTTAGCTCCGGCTGGTTCAACGGGTAGATAAGGAGTCGATATCGATCCTGTGGTAACAAAATGGGCCTAATTTGGCCTAAGTGTGGCTGCACTTGAGGCGGCCTGCCACTCTAACCTAACCTAACCTATAATCCCATTTCGATACCGTGAGATCCTGGTGCCTCATCGGTACGAGTAAGTTGTCCATGCGGATGCATTCTGGAAAAAGGGTATCGATACTCAAAAATCGTTTGTTCTCAATTAGGAACCCTGCAATGAAACAACATCTTTTAGCTCCTACAAAAGTATTTCTCTGCGCCCATCGTCCTATCAATGTGTGCTTGGACTTCTGTAGGTCGGTGGCTTAAGCTCTTTCCATCGCCCGAACTTCTAACTTAACTAACTTCCTTGAGAAAGTCTCTTCATTCAGACGTTCGTACAAATTGATGTCGTCGTTGTACACTACTTACGTAAAGGGTGAGAAGCTAACGAGGCCGGAACTGTTTTACAAAAGCTTTTTTCTCAAAATATATTTGACAATTTCACCGCAAAATCAGAACGAACTGCGCAATGTGATAGGCTAGTTCCAGACATTCTAAATGGTTCAGTTATAATTTTTCATTAATTTAAAAATTCGTCTCTTATCGTTTCAGCCAAATTTCGTTGCAAAAAACAAAACATACCTCGTAGAAGATCTGCTCGCCGCTGCTATCGAAAGATATGAGAAATTCTCTGGAGTGAAGCCTGAGAAACTAATCGAAGCCTATCACCAAATAAGGACTCCTCCCAAACCAAAACCGCGCAGTGTCTACCAAACGGACGTTATTTAAGAAATTACAAACAACTTATTATATTTATCACAAATATTATAATATTCACTTACGTACAATTCAATATAATAATTCTAAATAAAGGATATTAAATACAGAATTCAACTAAACACAAACTTAATTCAACTACTTTTCACTTCCTACCCACCATCATCATCTTAAGCTCTGATTCTTTGGCTTTCGTCCAGGTCTCACATTGAATACACTAGCAGGCAGGCCCTGTCCCAGTCGCTCCTTGCCAGCGATCGCCATAAGTCGGCGCTCGTGCACTTTTCTATGTTTCGCCAAATGGTCGGAACGAGCAAAGCACTTTACGCAGTAGACACACTTGTAGGGTTTCACGCCAGAATGTGATCGCCGATGTCGCGCCAGCTCGTCTGATCGCGAGAATTTCCACGAACAATCCGTCCAGGTGCATATGTATGGCTTCTCGCCCATATGCCGACGCATATGAGCCTTGAGGTGAGCTGGTTTTGCGTAGATCTTGGTACACTCGCCGTAGGTACAGGGAAATGTTTTCTCCGACAATTCACCGGCATCTGCTGACGGCCGTCGGAATAGATTCAAATTCTCAGTGGCATCTTTGAGAAATAAGTCGCAGGAGTCGCTGCAGAGCGGGGTCTTTTCGGGCAGTATTTGCACCAGATCTGGTATCTCCACAAAGTTGTCGAGAAATTTGATCTCCCATTCCGACTGAGACTGGTCTGACAATGAGTGTGCCTCCTCGCTTGCGGGCAATAAATAATCCAAGCACAGCTCCAGGTCTCGATCGATGCCCAATTCAGAGTCTATTGGCTCGTCGTGCAGCAGTTCGTTGAGCTCTCCTTCACTGTTATCCAGATAGCTGTAGTAGTCACAGGTGTAGTTAGGATCCACTGTCCTGTAGTCGTTATTGTTCACATCGCCAAAGTAGTTTCCATTGAAAGCCAGGTCTTGCTCCAGATCGTTGAAGAGCTGTTGAAATCCGTTCGAGAAAAAATCCATCACTTCAACTGCAAGTGGTTGTCTGAACTGATGAACCCGCGACCGATACAATTCGTATTTAAATGCGAGCGCAGAAATCCTATCGCTCGCTCTTCCCACCCAAATTAGTTATTAATTACAAATCGAATTCAGAGCGATTTGAATGTGGTGTCGCTTGGTGCGGTGCGGAGCGTTCAATTGAATAAGATAATGAGTTGAAACGTATTACTTGCTAGAAATCTGGATCGACTAAGCGACGGGTACCGATGGTTCCCAGGGGAGTCGTTAAATGCGCAAAGTGAAACAAAAAGTTCGACGACGGACAGCCGCTCATCACTGCGATCACGATCACCGCACCGTCATCAGTGTGGTCCTTTGTGTACGTTATCCAAAGTGTCGTGTCGTTTTCCAATGGGTACCAGACGGTGTCAGGCCAAGTGGTTATACTTTGGTCTTTTCGTTGTTTGCTTTGGAATGGGTTTTTTTTATGGTCAACTCCCTGGGGTGCGGTTGGAAACGGTCAGTTTTTGAACTTTCTGTTTGAAAGCATATGGTATTTTCATAGTTCCAAATCATAATTACCGTCATGGACCAATATGTATAGCGCAGGAGAGTCTTGTGTATAGTGCAACGCGGTTTGTGTTATCATCACGTTGGATTGAGCGAGAGTCCGCACTGGAGATGTGTCTATTCTCGCACATATTGGCGCCACGTTTTCGCAATATCTCTGCAATATTAATTAGAGCATTTCAAATAGGAATAATAAAAGTGACTGATAAGTGCGTTTTTTTCTTTTATTAAATTTGTAGAGGGCGCCAATTTTTGCATCGTGTGCACATGTACTATACTGCGTGGAAGCAATTTGTAACTAGAGATGGCCTTAGATTTCATTTACGAGGAAGAAACGTTGATCTCATGGTTAGAGATAAAAAGTAAATTAATTTCATGACAAAACGATAGAGCGCATGATTGATTAGGAAATGTGGTATAGCAAAACATCTGGCCATGTCTGTCATAAGTCGAAGACCTATCTGAGATGGACCTTCGAAATTGATTTTCGGAACATTGTTCGTTGCGTGTAATTAACAAGTTCTCAATTTTATCTACTTTATTATGCTCTCGTAGAATCCATAAAACGATGACCAGACCAAATGCTTGTAGACACATCAGAGCTTGTTTGCTAAAAATATGTTCGTTTATCGAATGAACTGCAATAATTGCTCGTGCGATAACTTGTGTACAAGGACAAATAATACTAGAGTAGCACAAGCCATAGTTTGGTTATGAGGGAAAAAAAATGGTTAGCCTGGAAAGTAAGGCGATAGAAGTGAAGCTATATACAGGAAGTTCGATCAATAGTTAAAATGAGAATCTTTGGGTCCTTTACAGTGTAAACAGTGTTTACATAACAAGGCATGACTATCATCCTCATCATAGACAAAGCACACTGATTTTTCTATGATTGTCATTTTCATATAAACGCAAAAATATTTAACAGTATTTTTCATTGCCTCCATCTGACGATACGTGCTAGAGCGACTCTGCATCATAGCTATTCCATTATAATTACAATGAAAAATGGTTAAAAGGAGGGTACTTTGATTTACTGTTTTTTGTAAATATCTTTTAAAATATGTATTAACTTTTCGGCAAAACATTCTTCACCAAAAATATAGCTACGAGCATGATCTACAATAAAATGTATAGGTATCCCTTATTTTTGTTAATCAAGAAATAAACAGTTCTTTGTGTTGTTGATGTTGTGTGCAAATTTCAGTCTTCTACGTCAATTATGTGGTTTTCCATTGGGACCACCAGAAATCTTTTTCAGATCTCAGATTTTACGGTGCTTATGGAACACGCAACGAAATTGATCTGCTTTTGTAAATGGATTAGTGCGTTAATTGACAACAATATCAGCTGTTCAAATGACATTCGTTTTTGGCTAAATCACAAATGGATATCGCCCTCAAAAATGTTTTCCTTCTTGTAGTTGGGTGTTGTATGAATACATAGGGTAGACACTGATTGGCGTCAACTTGGCGATGCCCAGGCGTTGTAACTGTTCATACACATCAATTGTGCTTATTTTACCTCCGCGTGGTAGCCACCGGGTACTGGTCTTGTCCTTCCGGGCATGACTTGCTAAACTTATAAGCGCGAGTGTTGAACACGAAGAAAATAGCAACACTATAATGCTCTGTCGGAATGACTGCCTGATCGAGTCTCAGAGGTCTTACATGAGCCCCTCAGAAAGAGGACGTACGGCGGATGAATTCACGTGGCTGAATCAACGGTGGCGTCAACAGTCAACATGGCAGATACCTCAATGAGCTACTTCGACGTATTTGGAGCTGAGGTCATTGAGGATTTTTCAGCACTAGTCAGGGTGTTGAAATAGAGATGGTGGCGGAAGAGCCCTTAATGGGTCAACGGCAGCTCTCACATCCCCGAAGTGGGTTACTGACACCGGAGGAATCCGGCCCCTTTCGTCCAAGGGGTCCAACAAAGGGCCTGGCCCTCCAGGTTGGGGGTTGTACGCCGGGGTAACTGCCCGACTGCGGAAAAATGTTCTAGTTTCGAAGCAACAACAAGCCTCGGATACGGATGATTTTACTGTTGACGAACCTGGCAAACGATACAAGGACAACGAATTTCGGATCTGTACATGGAATGTTAGGTCCCTTAACAGACCACGTGCATCCGAACAACTAGCGGAGACCCTGAACCACTATAAAGCAGATATAACCGCCATCCAAGAAGTGCGATGGGATGGACCGGGCAAGAAGAGGATGAACAATTGCGATATCTACTATGGCGACTGCTATCGACAACAAAAACAGCGCCTATTTGGTTGTGGATTCGTCGTTGGCGGTAGACTCAGGCAAGAAGTCTTAAGTTTCAGCTGTGTGAACGAGCGCCTTACGACAATCCGCATCAAGGCTAAATTCGCCAACATTAGCCTTATATGCGCCCATGCCCCCACGGAGGAGAAAGACGACGACACCAAAGAGAGGTTCTACGAGCTCTTAGACAAGACGTATGAGCAATGCCCTAACTATGACATTAAAATTGTCCTAGGTGATTTCAATGCAAAGATAGGAAGAGAGGCGATCTTTGGTAGTACTGTCGGAAGGTACAGCCTACACGACACCACCTCCGATAATGGATTTAGGCTGATCGACTTCGCGGCGGGGCGAAATGTTGTCGTAGCAAGTACGCCGTTCCCGCATCTCGATATTCACAAAGGCACATGGAGATCTCCGGACCAATCAACCGTCAACCAGATTGACCACATTGCGATCGACACAAGGCACTCCTCCAGTATTATGGATGTCCGAACGTTCCGAGGGGCCAACATTGACTCGGATCACTACCTTGTTGTAGCCAAGGTACGACTGCGGATATCCCGAACACCGCCAAGACAAGTAAATACTGTGAGGAAGTTTGACGTCGGACGGCTGCAATCGCAAGATATCTCCAGAGCCTTTTCCGATCGAGTCTCTCTCAATCTCTCAAGATGTCCTATGCAGCCAGCATCAAGTATTGAAGACCAGTGGCACCATTGCCAAATAGCCATTAGAGACGCCGCCTCTGATGTGCTGGGTTTCACCCGACCACCGCAAAGAAACCCCTGGTTCGACGACGAATGCCGGCAAGCACATGCAGCGAAACAAGAGGCACACAAAGCGGCGCTGCAAAGGAGGACAAGAGCTGCCCGTGAGCTCTACGCGCAGAAGAGAAGAGACGAACACCGGCTTCTGAGGAGGAAAAAGAAAGAGCATGAGAAGCGCGCGATCGAGGAAATTGAGAGATGCTACGGCAGGAATGAGATTCGGAAGTTTTACCAAAGGGTTAAAAGAACTTCCCAAGGATACAGAGCCCGAACCGAAGCCTGCAAGGACGAACAAGGGAACATCGTAGTAGAATCGCAGTCGATGCTGAGGGTATGGAAGAACTACTTCTGCAGACTGTTTAACGGCGATGACGAACAAAATCCCGCTGTCAGGCAGAATGAACCATTCAACCTGGACGATGAAGACCAACAATTCCGTCCACCCGACCTGGACGAGGTGAAGATAGCCATATCTAAGCTGAAGTCCAACAAAGCCGCTGGAGCAGATGGCCTAGCCGCCGAGCTGTTCAAAGCGGCAGGCGATGTCTTGGGTAGGAGCATGCACCAACTCATCTGTAAAATATGGTCGGAGGAAAGTATGCCCGATGAATGGAACCTCAGCATTGTTTGCCCGATCCTCAAGAAAGGAGATCCTCTGAACTGCGCCAACTACAGAGGTATAAGTATTCTTAACATGGCCTACAAGATCTTATCTGCCGTGTTGTGTGAACGCCTGAAGCCTTTCGTCAACAACCTGATTGGTCCCTATCAGTGTGGCTTCAGGCCAGGAAAGTCTACCATTGACCAAATATTCACACTGCGGCAGATCTTGGAGAAAACCCAGGAAGTCCAAATCGATACCCACCACCTTTTTATCGATTTTAAGGCCGCCTATGACAGCATTTATAGGGACGAGCTATATAGAGCAATGTCTAGTTTTGGCATCCCTGCCAAACTCGTCCGTTTGTGCAGGATGACAATGGAGAATGCACGCTGCTCCATTAAGATCGGTAAAGAACTCACCGAGACCTTCGATGTCAAAAAAGGATTTAGACAAGGCGATGCGCTGTCAAGTGACTTCTTTAACATCGTTCTTGAAAGAATATTGCAAAACTCAAACGCTAACACCAGAGGCACTATCTTCTATAAGTCCGTCCAACTACTCGCTTACGCCGACGACATCGACATAGTCGGCAGATCGAAGCGTGATGTCACTGACGCGTTCGTGAGCATTGAGACGGAAGCGGCAAAGATGGGTTTGGCGGTCAATGAGGGCAAGACAAAGTATATGCTGTCATCAAGAAAGGATAACCAACACCGACGTCTTGGACAAAATGTCACCATAGACAGATATAACTTTGAGGTGGTAAAGGACTTTGTCTACCTAGGCTCCGCTATGACTTCAGACTATGACACCAGCGCTGAGATTAAACGAAGAATAACTCTTGCCAATCGCTGTTTCTTTGGGCTAAGAAAGCAATTGAGTAGCAAAGCCCTCTCTCGAACAACTAAAGTGACCCTTTATAAGACCTTGATCATCCCAGTCCTACTTTATGGTGCAGAGGCATGGACCCTATCAAAAGCGGATGAGGCTACTCTTGGTTACTTCGAGAGGAAAATTCTTCGAGTAATTTTCGGTCCCGTGTGCATAGACGGTGAATGGAGGAGGAGATACAACAACGAACTGTACGGGCTGTACAGCGACATCGACCTAGCCAGAAGAGTGAAGGTCCAACGACTGAGGTGGCTGGGTCATGTAGAGCGAATGGACATCAATGCTCCGGCCCGGAAGATCTTCGAATCCACACCCGAGGGACGGCGCAGTAGAGGAAGACCGCGACTCAGGTGGCGCACGCAAGTGGAAGGGGACCTCAACCAACTTAGCGTGCGAAACTGGAGACGGCTGGCCAAAGATCGTGCTGGCTGGAGACGCTTGTTGGTTGAGGCCCAGGTCCACCCCGGACTGTAGCGCCACCTTAAGTAAGTAAGTAGATACAAATGAAGTATTATTGGTGGTTTGTATAGTCTTCAGATGACGAGGGAGATAATGAAGATAATAATTCCTCCGAAATCATATCCATAGCTATTTATGTATTTTGTTATTTTGGTTTTCACGAAACTTTGCGAATTTCTCTCGAAAGCAAACTTCTTAAACTGACATAAAACAGCTGTGCAAATTATATTGGTGTGTGTAGATCTGAAAAAATATCGAGATCTGCAAAAAGTGATCCGAATCGAAAAAAAGATTGATTTTTCTGCCCAATGGAACGCGAAAAGTGATTTAGATCAAAAAAAAAAGATTGATTTTTGGTCCCAATGGAAAACCACATTAGTTTCTGGTCTAGTGGGTTCGGACAGACGGACAAAAGCGAAACTAATAATGTTCTGTTTTTTTCCTTTGGAACGGAAGCTTTAAAATGAGCAATGTAGATTGGTTTAGGTTGATAAAAACATTTTGACCAAACTTTCTTTAGTTATTTAAGAAAAATGAACCTACACATGAAATCGAAGTAAATGATATCCAAAAACGGAATTAATATGTTTCTAGGATATAAAACATCTCCTTCAGATAGTTTCATAAACCAAACAAATCAAATTATTCGCCTTTTATATAATTATCACCCCTATCGAGGTATCCGTTCGGAAAAAAACTGCTCATGGAACGCGCAACGAGATTGATCTGCTTTTGTAAATGGATTAGTGCGTTAATTGACAACAATATCAGCTGTTCAAATGGCATTCGTTTTTGGCTAAATCACAAATGGATATCGACCTGAAAAATGTTTCGCCTGTTGTAGATACAAATGAAGTATTATTGGTGGTTTCTAGTCTTCAGATGACGAGGGAGATAATGAAGATAATAATTCCTCCGAAATCGTATCCATAGCTATTTATGTATTTTGTTACTTTGGTTTTCACGACACTTTGCGCATTTGCCTCGAAAGCAAACTTCGCAGAATGACGTAAAACAGCTGTGCAAATTATATTGGTATGTGTAGATCTGAAAAAATATCGAGATCTGAGAAAGTGATCCGAATCGAAAAAAAGATTGATTTTTCGTCCCAATGGAACGCAAAAAGTGATTTAGATCAAAAAAAAGATTGATTTTTTGTCCCAATGGAAAACCACATTAAATTGTGTTCGAAGTATTCGTTGCGGAACAAAATAAATGAAGCGTGTGCCTGTCAAAAGTAAATAACGCGGTTCCACGCAATGCGACAAGGTGCGCTATAAGTCATCGGAGAATTTTTCCGAAAGTTGTTTCGGAACGGATATCTCGAATGGAATCTCTCCGATTTCGTACGAATCGGAGAAAGTTCCGTTCCGAACGGATACCTCGATTGGGGTGTAATATGTCAACGGAGAATTTTTCTGAAAGTTGTGTCTGAACGGATAGCTCAAATGGAATTTCTCCGATTTCTTACAGATCGGAGAAAATTCCGTTCCGAACGGATACCTCGATAGGCGTGATTGCTTACTTAAACGAGCATACGTCACTAGATTTTACTTTTTACATGCAAACCAGTAACAAATTCAGTCACATGTTACTCGATCACGTATGCGGTAATTCGATCCGATTAGACAGACGAAACCAAAACAACATGGACGCCACAGGCAGCCAAAATCGACACGCCCCATTTAAAAATCCCTTTATATACTCGTATACCAAGTATGATTGATCGAATCGAAAAGAAAAACACAGTTAGATTTTCAAAAAATTTACATTTTCGTGTTTATTTACGTTTATTATTTTAGTTTCCATTGTTTTTTGTTTTTGTTTTTGTTTTATTTCTCTTACAATTTATTAAATAGCTTTTTTCTTGTTTTCATTTTCATTTTATTTTTATTTATTATTTTTTCATACATAGACTTAGAGTTAAACATATTTTTCTTTTAAGTTTTTGTTTATATATTTTGTTATTTAATCTTTTCTTTACAGAGCTTTCTTGTTTGTGTGTTTGAATGTGTTGTGTACTTTTTGTTTTTTTTCTTTTTATTGTGTATTCATTTCTGTTGCATTTTTGTTTTTGCAATTTCTTTTTATATACTTAACTTTTACTTATATAATCTTATGATGATAATTTCTTTTAATTTTATCTAAAATTAATGTTCATCGTTTATTTTTTTTATTTTTCTTACTTATTTTCATCTTTATTTCTTTATTTTAATTACATACATTTATATATACTTACAGTGAAATTTAAAATTAAAAAAATCAATATTTTCTTTTTCTCCTTTTAATTACATTAATCAATAATAGGTAATAATAATAATAATAAAGTATTCTGTTTTCTTTTCTATAATAAATTGTTGACAAAAATGTAAAATACGTAGTAATAAATGTTTTGTGTATTTTTTGCTTGGGGTTTTATTTAATAAATTTATTCTTCTTCTTTTCGTGAGTTTTATGGATATACATGTTTTGTGTTTTACATTATTATACGTTTATTTTTATTTAAAATAATACAAGTAACATTTTTCTTTAAATATTTATTTATTTAGAAAGTGCGTTTTTTTTGTATTTGTTTACAAACACGAATTGGGATTTGAGGGGCAGGGGGCGGGTAAGCAATAATGTATGGTTCTCAGTGATGGAAAAGGATAAAATATTTAAAAAATTTATACATACAAATTTATTACATAAAATCGCGTGCTTTGATTAAGTTAATTGTTGTTTTTTATAATCTGTGGTGTATTGTTAAGTTGTTGCTTCGTTAGTTTTTTTTTTGAAATGTGTGCTTAAAGCGGCTAAAGGAGAGGAATAGATTGGGAAATTTTGGGAGGCAGTTCGCCAACGGACTGAGGTCGGTTTTGATAGTTGACTAAGCATAATTTTTGATAAAACTTTCTGATGCCAGGTGACGATCGTATTTTGAATACTAAAGGAGACATGTCTCTTATATTTTTCGGCTGGTAGTGAAAACAATTAATACAGAAAACGATGAACATGCTTTGAGCTACATAATTCTTTGGCATTGCCATGTCCACTAAATTTGGGGCTGAACGATTGAACTTCAAGCATAAGACGAAAGTGCCAGTTAGTCCAAGTGTTTAAGTGCATTTAGTTGATCCGAATTCATGAGTGAATGACACAAGATTAGGAACACTATAATTGAAATACTGGAGACCGCTAATGGTACAGAGTTCCATAATTGTGTGTACAATAGGACTAAATAAATAAATAAATAGATGGCGCAAGGACTACTTAACATTTTTTACTTTTCGAAAACCAACAGAGAACCGATATGAAACTTTAAATTTGTACTGATATATGAGATACGATGAAGGATTTGAACAATTAAACCCCAAAGGGCGAGCAATACATTTTTTCATGTAAATACCGCCTCTCAACGAATTACTAAACTGTCGCAATCGTAATTCACGGCTCGAATCGCCAATTCCGTGAACGAGGTATACGTTCACGAAATGAGGTTGATTTTCGTGTGAAACAAAAAACAAATTCCGAAAAACCGACGCGATTCTACCCCAGATCTGCTATCTTCAAATCGATATAAACTTCGAGAAGGCTTTCGACACCGTACACCTGATGTACACTCCTCCTTCTTGGCTGTTCGTAGTACTTGGCTATCAGTGATGGTCTTAGTGCATTTTATATATAGCAAGGCCGTTAAAAGGCAATGTGCAATGACAACAAAACAACGTAGTCTGTCGCTGAAATGTAAATTATTATATTTACGTTCCGGCTGAAGCGTCACTAGCACTGCTTTGGTGTAGGCAGAATAATTTAAAGACAAAAAGCTGTATTAGCATTCAATATTCACCAAATCGGCATTTTTAATTTTTGTGCTACAGTCCTTATTAACAAATGTATGCACAGACATCGCTTTACCTACAGAGCCACTTAACGGGGTCAAGTTGCCATTCCCACTGGGATGTGTTCAAACACAGACTTTTTCGGTAGTTGACTTAGAGAATCCCTCCCAAGCCAACGAAAACTACGAACAACGTCACATTAGAAATCAAATGAAGAGCAATGTTGACAAACTCTGTTTCTTCGACGTAAAGTGCGAACTTGGAGTTAGGGTTTTGTCAAGGAGATTCTATACGAAGCCCGTACGATAGCGAATTCGTTGTGAAGATTCACTCAAAAGGTTAGACATAAGACCCTTATAACTCCATCTCTGCCCTATCTCGCAGCGGCCGGCGTATTTTTAAGAAAACTCTTTATAAGTAGGGTATTCTTGTGGCTTATGCACGGGCAACGGATTTATCCGTTACATTAGTGACTAATGTGGTATTCGATTGGGCTTCTTCAGATTCGCTCTCAGATTTCGATTCTCTTATCGAACATAAAAACGTCACTTGCTCTTTTTGTGTTGATATTCGTGCAATTCAAATTTGTGTAGCCTTCGATACTTTTCTACGGGTTTTTAATTCATTGGTTAAATTTTATATTGAAACATTTAAAATTTGCGCCCCGATTGATTTCTAAATATTTTTACATAAATAATTTACAAAAATACATTCACCCGATGCAATGCCTTTCTTTGCAGTAGAAAAACTTCACGAAAACGTAAACAAACTCCACCAGTTGTCAAATTCAAACTCACTAGTATCGGTAAATCTGAAGCAAATCTGAGAAAAAAAAATCCAGATTCGCAAAAATGCTCTGAAATCTGATAAAGATTGCTTTTTTTGTACCAAACGAACATAAAAAGTGCTCTCAGAGCGCCCAATCGAATACCACACAAGCCTGGCATTCACCACAGCACTCAACATATTTGCAAAAGTTCCTAATAAGCATCAAGTTCTACAAGTGTATCACACTTCAGTACGGAGCTGATCTTATTACAATATGCACTTGCAAGGCTTGTGGTCTTGTACTTTCTTCTTCCTGATATAGACCTGTTTTGTGTGTGCTATGTCATCTGACAGACTCACACCACTTCTCAACTGACACTTTTGGTTGCTTTATAACTACGTATTGATCCCGATTCACACCTATTTTTCTTGACGAGCAAACAGCAATTGAAATTGGAATCGAAAGAAGACACGAGATATGCACTTTATGTAAATTATGCTCTCGAATATTTTGCAAGCGTCCGCGAGGGTGACGCAGTGAGAAAAACCCTGAATGTGTTTCCCCGAGGGTTTAACGCGAGACCGTCGCTCACTAGTGCAGCACACTACATAAAAACAAATACGAACAGGTGAAGAACACTAATAAATTCTACGACCAAATGAAATATGAACCATTTAAGTTATGATTATTGCATAGGGAAATTTTTAATCATTGAAGTATTATAAAAAACTTGAGACTCGAATAGGAACGTTACTATAGACATAAAAAAAGAAAAACCCAAATAAAACGATTTTTCATTAGAAAATTAAAATAAAATCCACCTCCATCTGGAACGCAAATGCTCGCGGACGTCATCCTTTAGCCACATCATGTGCAAACACTTTCCTTTATTTTTAACAATTCTGTCATTGAATATCGCGATTCAGGTTGCATTTTATCAACAAACAAACACCACATGCTTCCGCGGATTTCTATTTATATTTCCCGTCTTCTAATTCTGATCACACTCATTACAAAAATATCCATACATGTTCTCTCTTTACACATCAACTTTTAGTTACATTTTGTTTAAACTCATTATTATGTATTTTTTGTATCACATGATGTGTGTGTGTGTCGTGTAGTTTGTGTGTGCAATAATATCCACATATTTTGTTTTCTTATTTGCTTTTGTTTATAACTAATTACTATGAAACTTTTAATAATGTTCGGTTCTTCTTCTTCTTCTTACCTCCATCATTAACTGTGTTTACATTACTTTTACTTAAGATTTACATTTTTTTTTTAAATTTTTTTCTTCAAAAAGAAATGCATTAACATTAACTTTTGTATGCGTGTTATCTTTTTTGTTTGTAGTATTTCCCTTTAAAGATTATAAAATTAATTGGTAAAAAAAAAACAATTGTTTATTATAATATAGTAAACAAGAAGTTTGTAATAATTTTTTTTCGCTTTTTTTTTTGTTTTGTTGTTTTTCTTTTATGAATAATCTTTATTTACAATTTAACTCCTAAATGAATCGATTTGAAATAATTTAAAACTAAAATAAGAGTACAAAGTAAAAATTAAAAAAAAAAAAATAAAATAAAGAATAAACTGTAAATTTAAAAGGGGGTCGTGCAGCGTGACACAAACATTTTCGAGTTGGAAATCTTTGTTTTGTTTTTGCAGAAAATATGTTCTTTCTTTGTTTTACTTAGATTGGCTTTGCTTTTAAGGAATAAATTATTACAATAAAAATTAGCGCAAACAAAAAAAACAAAAACATATATAAATCCCTGAAATAAAATTATGAAAAATAAAATAACTAAGAAAAACAAAAATAATTATAAAACAAATACACGATGTCTTCACTTTCCGATTCAGATTATTATTCTTTTCGGATTTTGTTTTAATGTTGTTGTTGTTGCTGCTGTTTTATTTAATATATGACTTCGTAGACGGTGGCTTTTTTGTCTCCAGATCCAGTTACGATGTATTTGTCATCGGTTGATATGTCGCAGCTAAGCACTGATGATGTTTCTTTGGACTGTAATGAGATAGAAGCGTAAGCGTATTAGAACTTGGGTCGATGCACAAGCAATAGAATATGGAGTTGCGGGGTTAGAGAGAGAGAGAGCAAGATCCTTAAGACTTGAAAAGGTAGATGTACGACGGCTTTTTATTTTTCAGTATAGGGTTTTTAACTTTCTCCATTCCGTAGTAAGAGAAAGATATTGTTTTCGTACAAAATTTCGAACTCAAAAAAGTGGGTCGCAAAATTCTGTCCGGTCTATCTGTCCGTCCTTCTACAGACTTACAGCCTAAACGGCTATCCGGATTTCGCTCAAACTTCTGATTTGGAGTTTGTGGGCTTACAGTTCGGGGCAGTTTTTTATTTTGCAAGGTAACCTCAATATTAATGGTACTTCCCATACAAAATGTTCGTACCAGTTTGATTTGTTAGAAAACGGCTCTAACGATTTCAACCAAAATTGATATTTAAGCTTTAGTGAATGAGGTTACCATGACTACATACCCAGTTTTTGGCTAAAAATTCGAGTAACGAACGGTACTTTTGAAAATTGGACACATCTCGAAAACGGTCCGTACGATTGTAACAAAAATTAATTTCTTATGTTATATGGTCATTTCCAACTTAATGGCAAAATCAGTTTTTATGGGTATCATCGCAAATTGGATTTTTGAAACAAGTTATTTTTTTAAAATTTAGTGTTGCTTAGTTTACCAGAAAACGGCAATAACGATTTTGACCAAAATGCAAACTTAGAGTAATATTGATGTTCTTAAAACTGTTGCGTGGTTAATTTTCAATTCGAATCACCAAAGACGCCGATTTTAAAAACTACTCATATATCGAAAACACCATTTTTGACTTTGATAAAACTTTAAAAACCAAGTAATGCTTATATCGGGAACAATAACTCATACTCGGTTTTCAGCAATATAGTTAACAAATAGTATTTTTCAAACTAAACATTGCAATTATTGGTACTATTTTGTCTGCCAAATTTTACAAAAACCGCTCTAACGATTTAGACCAAAATACATATTAACGATAATGTCAGTATTCTAAATAAGATCCACTTAGTTTTGCTCAAAAAAATTCGAAGAAATCTGTTTTCCAATTATTTCTCAAAAATGGCTACCCAAAAGCCGATCTCTGTTCATATATATGTATTTTTAAAACTCAATACCGCACTTTAAAAATCAAATTGCAGCAGGCATTAAAAATGTAATAACAGCAACGCAAAACTTGTTTTCAGCAAATATTCACCCCAATCATTGAAACCGGCGGATTAACTGCGGCGGGACCTTATCCGATCCGCATCCGTTCACTTGTCCTATCATTGAAACCGGCGGATGAACTGCATTATCGGTCCGTAAAATTTCTTTATCGAAAAATTCGAAATCAGCTGTTCCGTTGTCAAATGAAACTTTTTCAAAGAAAATTATTGAAAATAAAGTAAGAAATGGATACTATCGCGTTTTATCTAAATTTTAATCTAAAAAACTGATAGCAGGCAAGTTTTGAAAGGGGCATACGAATGCGAGCAGAAAACATACTGAATTTATCCGATACTCAGTAATAAATTTGAAAATAAACGAATTTCTTTCACATCTTGAATTTTATTTTTAGTTTTATCAAACACTTCAGGCTCAACAAATCAGCATTCAGGTATGTGTCGAGTGAAGTAAAAAGCAAACTGCCACCACGCCCCAAGCTGTTCAGCTGATTTATCAGATTTTCCCAAAACTTTTGGATCATCTCTGGATCTTTTTTCGTTAAATTCCTAGCAATGTCAGGATTTTTTTTTCATAATATTTACTATCGCTAGGAACTGTGGGCAAGTTGTTTGTTTCCTTAAAAATAGAAGAATGGGGATAATTGATTTGAACTTGAAAACCTTTTACACGTTAACTCACTTCCTGTTTATTTTTAATTAAAAAAAAAAAAAACAGACTATTTTGTTGTTCACTTCTCGAAATCCGCAGCTACTTTGGTGCGGATTGAAAATATAAATAAATGTATGAGCTGCGGATGGTCTGCGTTTACAGTGATACCTATTTTCGAAAACTTCCTTACCGATATCTGTTCACTTACTGTCCGACGGTTTCAATGACTGAAACCATCCAAAAACAAGTACTATCCCCTCCGCAGTCTATACGCCGGTTTCAATGATTGGGGCGATTCTACTTTTTTTCAACCATTTTGAATATGCACCTTAAAATAATTCCAACCACACGGCTATTGTAAGACCAATACTGACATATGGCAGTTTTGTATGGTGGCCAGCAACAAAAAAGGCTACACACCTAAAGACTATCACAAAAGTGCAAAGACTAGCATGCATCGGGGTTACCAGCGCGATGAGATCAACTCCAACCGCCGGACTTGAGGCTATCCTCAACCTGCTTCCGCTAGACATCTTTGTACAGTCTGTGGCAGCAACAAGTGCCATGAGAATTAGCCAATCAATAGACTGGAAACACGATGAAGAGGGTCACTCAACGATCCTAAAGAAGTACCTTGGCAATGTACCTAACACGGATTACATAACGCCATATTTGGAATTCAGAAAACCCTTCTCTAGCGCCTACCCCAGCGGGGAAGAATGGAGATATGGACTTGTACCTGACACGCAATCCATTCCCGTGTACACAGACGGATCTAAAATGGACAACGGCGTGGGGTCAGGCATCTACTCTGAACCGCTGGGCATCTCAACATCAATACGCCTCCCAGACCACTGCAGTGTATTCCAAGCGGAAGTCATGGCAGTGACAAGAGCCGCCCGTGAGTCTGCGATAAAGGTTATACCTCCGGAAGGTATCACCTTCTTTATCGACAGCCAGGCAGCTATAAAAGCTTTAACTGCCCCAGAAATAAAATCGAAGCTTGTGAAGAGCTGTCGCGAAGAGCTCAGAGCTCTTGGAACACAACACAAGGTATTACTGTGTTGGGTCCCTGGACATGAAGGCATTCCAGACAAGGAGAAAGCGGATGAACTAGCACGACATGGCTCGGCTAATGCTCTAGAACAAACATGCCCCTCTGTGTGCATCCCGCCCTGTACACTAAAGCTAGAAGCAGGGAAAAAGGTCACGGATGAGGCAAACGCTAGATGGAAATCCATGGATACGTGCGAAAACACAAGGAAACTATGGCCATCTTTCTGTAAATCCAGAACAGAGAGAATCATGCGGAATAACCGGAGATGTCTCTCTACGCTTGTAGGTATCCTCACGGGACACAACACCTTGCGATACCACATGAAGAAAATGCGACTGACCGAGGAAGAACTTTGCAGAGGCTGCGGTGCCGAGGGAGTTATAGAGGATACAACCCACTTCCTATGCCACTGTCCAGGTCTTCAACACTCCAGAAACGAGTCCTTGGAAAATTCTTCTTTAACAACCTGAACGAGCTATCTAGCACACCAACGGACAAAATCATGAACTTCATCAAATCCTCAAGATGGTTTGTATGCAACGACACAGTAAGTAATTAATTAATTAATTTACAGGCAGAATAGGTCACTACGGATAAGGGATAAAACCTTTCCCCCGACGGGTATCACAATGGGTCAATTTTGACCTGAGTGTAGCGCGGGACACTCCCCGCCAGCCCACCAACCTAACCTAACCTAATTCCAACCACTTGGAGTTTACACAATCAGATTATCCCACTTCATTTGCACCCCCCCCCCCCACACACGTTCATCGTGATATTCAGTTTATAACTGCTAATGCACATTCAGGATAAAATCTCTGAATACTTGCATATAAATACATATATATTTATATGAAAAGATATCTATCCCGAAGAATACTTCCAAACATAGACAACCAATCATAGACAAGCCAGCGTCATAAATATATTCCAGTTAAAAATAAAATCATTTCCTAACAGATCAAAATTGAGAAACTCCTACTAGGTATGCTTGTTCTCGTACTCAAAGATCGTGTAAAGTGTAAGAGCTTATTAAATAGTACAGTAGGCGCTTATAATTCTCTAACCAGAATTGGCGACTGAGAGCTTCAACTTCTAAAACCTCACATTGTTATTATGTACCTACTGCCATCTTTTATATAGCATTGCTTCTCAGATCTTCAGATCTTTACCTACCTATATCTAATAAAACAAGAAAACAACCAACAAAACTTTTGAAAAACGAGAACGTTTTGTTCGACCCAGTCGTGCACTTTATTTTTTTTTTCTCGTTCAGAGTAGGGTACAGAGCTGAAGCACTCTAAACTAAGTTCTGAGCGACCTGATTTAGATAATCAACCCATTTGAGCACTAGGATGGCGTTTGTCTAAAAGTATGCACCACGTGAACAGTATTTGATGTATTTTTGTAGCAAAAGTCCAAATAAACAGTTTAACAAAACAAATAAAGCAGTATGAACGTTTAAGTAATAATGGTTTTATGGAATGGAATAAAAGTTGACGACGACAACAATTTTAGAAACCTTTCAACTTGAAACTTTCTTTTACTTTAGCAGCATTTGCATTCCTAATGACAGCTAATCTGGTCATTTGTCAATGTACTTGTTAGATTAGCTGTCCAAATACGCCGTGCTCATATTTTTACTCAAACTTATTATCTGAGTTCACAGAGAAACAGAAATTTAGAGCTTCGATGTGTCTATGCATTAAATTGTTTACAATTCCAATCGAAATTGCAGAATTCTGATAGATTTTGCCAGCATTTTGCTTTTCTAAAGGCTGGAATGTTTTAT
This sequence comes from Cheilosia urbana, assembly GCA_946477585.1. Lineage (NCBI taxonomy): Eukaryota > Metazoa > Arthropoda > Insecta > Diptera > Syrphidae > Cheilosia > Cheilosia urbana. The sequence goes on from OX297853.1 coordinate 27,796,855, forward strand.
GAATAGGAAGCATTTTAATTGTTTTTTTTTTTATGGCGATACATACAGTGCATTAAAATATTCATTTTCATAAAATAAATTTAACCTCAAAGTGGTTGCTACACTAAATTTTGTTTTCCGTCCGGACCCGACTGTTAAGCTTAGCAACATTGGTTAGATCAATGAGTGTCATAAGTCTTACATAACCTCTGCAGAATAAGCATGAATTGGGAACGACAGGTGATGGCAACAGTGAGATATCTTACGTAAGCTACTCCGATATATTTGCAGCTGAGCTCAGTGCGGATTTTTAAGAATGGCAGTGAACCTTTATCAGCCAACATTTACATTCCCGAAGTGGGTTACTTCGACCGGAGTATGCGGTCCTGCAAATGTCCCACTGTGTTTTTTGTTAAACAGGTATCTGTTCTTCAGGCAAAATTATATGCAGTTCTTATAGCTATGTGGTATCTTATAAAAAATAGGTGGAAGGAAAGTGGCGTTTGTGGTGGCAGGACGGCGACACTTAAAATTTCGCTTTACCCCTTCGCCACTTTTAAATTGTTGAAGTGGTTTAATAAGTCTCTAAATATGATCGCAAGACGAAAAACTGATTTGAGTTCCAGGTCACACTGGCATGCAACGGAACGGATTCGGCGATGAACTTGAATCACAAGGTTTAGAGCAGATTTCCTCCTAATCTGCAGTTAAAAGTTCCACTTAAAGGTACGTGAGTAGGAGAGACAGGATAGACATGTACACGCCACACTTAGATCAATGTAGATCCGTTTTGATGACAAGTGGGTTTCTTATGAGCACAGTCTTCGATGCCGATTGTTCAATTCTGCAACATGCAGATGAAGTTCATCATGGGCTCGTTATCACTGAAGTCCAATTCATGGTTTTCAAATAGAATTGGGTCCGAGTGCTCCCGAACAAGAACCCAGACTGCACTCCTATAGTCAAAGAAAGACCCCTCAGCACATTCGGAGAAATCCAGAAGAACTGAGGGTAAATAAAAATGCTTAACTTACTTGGAATATGCTAGCGCCATATGGTGTCCTCCATGCATTCAGTAGATTATCCTTTCCAGTTGACACAAACCACTTGCCACATGTCGCGAATCTCAGCGACAGAACACAACTTTCGTGCAAATGCAGCTGATATTTGTCCGGTTTCGATGCGTGCAATACTTCTACGTGTGAATTCTCCATACCAACAGCCAACCATTCTCCTGCAAATAAAACAAAGTTAAGCAACCGTAATCAGACAGCCAATCATTTCAAGAGCCAACCTGTTGGACAGTATCCCAGCGAGAAGATCTGTGAGCTGAAATCATGCTGTTGCAGCTGTCTGCCTTCTCGCAAGTCCCACGATCTCACTGTGTTGTCCAGTCCGCCGGTCCATAAGCGCGACCCATCCGGACTAATGTCAATGCAAGAGGCACCATCTGTATGCCCTTGGAATTGTCGCACCAGGGTCTCGTTGTGCAAATCCCATACGGCAATATTGCCGTCACTGCAACACGAGAAGCAGACTTTCGAATCGGGACTGATCGCCAATGCGTAGCAGGCTGGGGCAGCAGATGTTAGTTCCGCTTTAATTCTCGGAGTCGGACTAGCCAAATCCCATATTGACAAGTTGGATGCTTCACCTCCCACAATCAATGTCCTACCGTCGGGCAAGAGTTTCACCGAACGAATGTAGTTGTCGCGTTGCAAACAGTCCAATTGGCTGATTGGTGTCATGCTGCCTTGTCGCGCGATATCCCATACCTTGACACATCCCTTACCACCGGTGTAGACGTACTTCGTTGGATTCGAGATCGTTACGGCGCACACAACCTCTCCATGGGACAGTGTGCTCATTTGGCGTGCGTGCCTTGGGATGCCCACACCCACTAGGGCATCCGGCGGAAAGGGCACCGGTTGTAGGCTGCCTTCGCCATTCATGTGGAACGAGTAGGCTCTGAGAATAAGAAACAACGAAATTATGAGACTGAGTTGGCGACATCTTACAACTGTCTAACTTACGGTTTTCCACCGGCCAATCCAGGCGGATGTGGGATGCCATTGGCGCGTACATGCGCGTGTGGATCGTACGCCATCGGGGGTCGTCCATACGCGGGATCTGGCGGTGGCCGTTGATAGGGATCCGCTGGCCTTTGATATGGGGAATTTGGATAACCCGCTGGCGGAACCTGTGGAAGTACTTGCTTTGGATTTACCGGCATTGGGACATTCGGTGTTGGTGTTCTGGCCTTAGCACCTGGAGTTCCAGGCTTGTCGAGCTGATATTGAAATAAAAATTCGTCACCAACGGTTGGGAGCATTGCCAAAACCCGTCTACTTACATCTTTAGTTTTAAGGCTGGGCGTCGATCGTGATGAGCTGGAGCCCGATCGTGATGGTGGTCTATCGCTAGTCGGTTTTGAATTACTGCCGCCTGGTTTGTCGGATCGATCTCCGTTGAGGCCGATACTGTCACGGTCACGATCACGCGAATCTATCGAGATGTGATCGCCATTGGGCCGTGGGGATGGTGATTCCTGCAAAACAAACATACAATTCCATTAGTTACTTGCCGCGCAATTCCACAAATAACTTGATGATCAAAGGGATGAGGAAACTGAGCATCACTCACTCGCTCACTCACAGAAATTCATCAAACAACATCGACTTCTACTACAACAACTTCAACTACAGTACAGATACAATCTTTATGAAACTACGTGCGGTTTAAACTCAACTCACCATTTCATTTGATACATCTACGACTAAATCCTGATCGCTTTTCTCGCCATCATCGTCCTGCAATATAAAAAATAAACAAAAACAATTTTGAAAAACAAATTCGTGATCATTGTGGGGAGAATTGTTTTGCAGAGCTTTTTGAGTTTGCTTCGAGTTTTTTTTTTACCTTGAATCTACGTCATTTCGAAAAAAGGAGAAGGACGAAAGCTAGAGCCCTACCAAGGAGATGGTGAGTTGAGTTGAGTTTATAACGAACACACACACAAACACACACTTAACCTCCAAATATGATGTGTCGCTCAAACAAACAGCAAGCACACAAACATTTTCGTACACAAATGGAAAATGACAGAGAGAAGACATAGAGAGAAAGATAGAAAGAGATGGGTAAAAAAAAAACTATGAAGGCAAACATGAGTGCGCAATGAAATTGATTGGCGTACGAGTACATGAGCGTTCAGAAAAGAAGCTCAAGTGAGTTTTGAATGAGTACGGTACTTACATGTGCCATTTTGTCGTCTTTTCTTCGCTTGGCGTCGTTCTCAATGTCAAGAGGTGATCGGGTACGATATTTTTCACGCTCCGCCGGCGATACGGAGTTTCTCTAAAAGTAGACAAAATAGTTTTTCCAAGAAAATTAGTTCCACAAAATAGCAGAGCGAGAGAGTGAATGGTATCTATGTTCCTAGGATAACAACAAAAAAAACAAAAAATTTAGACAAGAAGACAGAAATATCGGTGATAAGTATAAAGATGCGAAAAGAGGAAGGAAACTGGCACAATGGTTAGTCGGCCTGGTAAGACCTGTTGGAAGGTATATCGGACTGGTGATCGATCGCACTTGACAGCTTCTAAGGGTTAAATCGATCGTTAGCTTTTTCGCCCGAGCTGATAATTATAAATAACCGCCACTTCTCTGTCATGAATAGTCGAGTTTTAAGCCACGACGATCGCAAATGTTCTTCGTCCCGTACTTCTGATTGATTTTGCGACGATTTCGCAACAACAATTCAAAGTAGTAGAATTGTTTAACGTCAAAACGAACAAATCAGTTATTAATTCGACCACGATGGTTGTTTGATCTTAAATTTTAAGGCCATTAGTTAGACCCTGTGTAACCAGATGGACATATAAACGACCTTTTCCATCACTAGTCGAGTTTTAAACCACCACGGCCGCAGTTGGTGTAAAACAGAACTTCGAACCGATGAGCGTGTTTTTCGACAACTACTACGTATTATGGAAAACATCTACGATTATAGTAGTCAATCACTTGATTGCGCCCCTCAATTATTTTGTGAGTAGAATTCGGAATCTTTGAATATCCACTCTTGACCCGAACTATTGAAAACAAGCCCGTACACATCTTTTTATTTTCTCCACGCATCTGTCATTAATTGTTTACTTCGTGTAATGTAACGGCAGTGTCATTCGATCGGTTACTTTACGAGCAATTGTCAAAGTTTGAAAGGAACTGTTTGGAAACGACGTTACATTTAACACACGATCCCACTTAAAGGTAAAATTGTAAAATTTTGTGGGCTTTAGCAACTGTCAGTGGTCAAGAGATAAGTCTTCAGAAAGTGAACGTCAACATTTTATTCTACGGAGGTGTAAATTGAAGCCGAGGTCACTAACTGGCTGGGTGTAGAGAGATGATGGAAAAAGAACACTCTACCAATCAGCGACGGTTTCTAAGCCCCCACAGCGGGTTACAAACACATTTGTGACATTTAGCAATGTGACTGCTAGAGAGAGAAGCAGCGGTTTTTTGGATACGGTATTAAAATATGCGGCAGACTATGCGCGAGTTTTGATGGTTCCCATTTTTGAGTAAATGCTTTATAGCTATTTTCATGCCAAACCTCTGATCTCTGTCAGACATTCGCAAACATAATCATTTCAGATTGGGGAAGCGAGGAGTAACAACGATTCTCCCTTTTTTTGGGGGTTACCCTGACAATTTCTGTTGGGAAAAATTATGTCGAATCTTTACCAAAGTGTCTGTGTCTACGAGTTGTTTTTAAGAGTTGTTTCTCTCAAAACAATAAATTCATAATCATTCCATCCTAACACCCTATTCATTAGGCACCGAAAACCGTATTTTCGTCGAAAACTAGAAAATACATTCACACCGAACACCAACTAGTTTTTGTTTGACGTTTTAATCAGCTGTGGGACACTAGTCGCGGAAATTTTCGTGTCAAATATTTTGGTTACAAATTTCAATTGCATTAATTAACAAATAAAATGAATTCAGAGCATTCAAAAATAATATTAGCGCATCAATTAAGTGCGGAAAATGATTTTAAGTTGTGAGTTGTGACATTTTTTCGGTCACCTGTTCTCATAAATTTGCTGAATATTGCAAAAGGTGTGCTTAATTCAACAACCCAACGATTGGAAGTCATTTTCCTGGTGTTTTCGTGGAAACGACTTTAAACGACTCGTTTTGAAAACTGAAATATGTATGGGAAAACTTTTGTTTGCGATGAAGTTTTCGAGTGTTTTCGCGAAAACCCGGTTTTCGGCAGGGTATAAGCTCAAAGTTTTGAAACTATTCCCAGAAACCAGTAATAAAAACCAATGAATACGGAAATTCACTCGAAATCAAACTTAGAACAAAAAAGTCGTAGCTAGCGAACATTCTACGACCAAACATACATCAAATGAGAGTAAAATGCCAAAAATCGCAAATTTTCAGCTCTAAATTTAAAGTCTGCTACCATACTTCCTGTGCCAATATTGGCCGACGCTGAATGTAATATTCATTTCAGTGGGATAGAATAATTTTACTGCGGTGAAGAATAACCAAAAAGTACGGGAACAGGTTAATCCACAAAACTTGCAAAAACGTGCATTAAAAATCTAAAAAAAAGTTGATTCTTTTAAAGAACTAAAAATGCCACTTCTGATCACTGTTGAACATATTTTATTGCAAAGCAAACACAAATGAACTGTCACTTACAAATTGGCATTTGAAAGCGAGAATGTTTGTTAGAAAGTCATCTGTCAGTCACAACAACTTAGCCTAACAAAATTTCTTGAACTAACAATTTCAATCAATGGCCGCGTTCCACTACCCGCTAGAAGACTAGCGGCATGTCAAACTCCATATAAAAAAAAATTGACATTTTACCACGGCGGACTTTTTGTGAAATATCTATTTCAGGGAAATCTAGCGCACAATTACCCGCTGCATTGAGAGAGAAAAAACGACCTGTCAAAGGAAATCGTTCAATTGTTTACAAAATAAAAATAAATACGAAGCCGAGCAAGTGTATTTGTGATGTTTTCAGATATTTTTTTTATAATACATTATATTGCTTGTATCATTTCTTTAATTGTAGTGTGGAAATAATTATGCGAAAAATAGTGTCAACTGTCACTTTACCACGGGCGCTAGTGTTCTAGAATCGGGCGTTCCTTTATTTGGAATATTTTGTGCTAGACGTCTAGCTAAACGGCAATGAAACGCGGCCATTGTTATGGGGTGCAGGGAAAAAACTTCATGGGCAATAACTTCACATGGAAAAAACTTAACCTCGAGATATTTCCCACTGAATGTAGACAATTCCCTGCACATTTTTTATGAAATGTTGTTCTTTTTTTGTGGCTTTCTTCTGATCTGCAATTTCGATAAGAACAGGAATTCGACTAAAATTAGAAAAAAAAAATCGTACGGAAAGAAACTGAATGGTCTGATGAAGTAGACTAAGCTTCGCTAATACCATCGCAAAACCACGAATGGCGAAACGGAAATGAACCATTTAATTGGAAAAAACGCGAAGAGCTATAAAAAATATCATAAAAAGCAAACAGAGATTGATTGCTTTCAACTCTGGTGGCAAGAAATGGAAATGAATGTCATTTAAGAGGTTGCACGACCCCCAATGACCAATGATACCCTTTGAAGGGTGCACAAAGCGAGCATCATTTTTGTAGCTAGCGCCTGATGTTAGACTAAGTTTTTCGGCTTCGTTTTTTGCAACCAGAGAGAGGAGTCTATGGTCTTGATTCTAGGAGGAATGATGCGATTTGGGCTGCTGAATGTGATTTTAAAACGGGTATTAAAATTGTCAGAGGAATGATGAACGGGAATTTCCTTACCAACTTCATCAGTTGTCAAATGGCGCCGTTTTAAAGAACGGTAACCGGCCCATTGGAAAAGAAAGTTCAAATAGACTAAAAGTTCCAATTTGGTTAACAATTTTAAGACCCGACATTGTCATTCGACTAAAATATCGAGGGTAGGCGCAGTGGCTTAGTGGTTAGTGTGTTGGACTACCAAGCAAAGGATCCGAGGTTCGAATCCCGCAAAAATCCAAATTCTAACTTAGGGTTTTTTTCACTGCGCCACCTCTCGCAAACGTCTGACAAACATCCGAGAGTATAACTGTCTTGAAAGAGCTTCTCAATTAGCCGTTTGGAGTCGTCATAAAATTGTAGATCCCTTCCATTCGTTCCAAAAATGAAAAACTTACACAAAACGAATGGTTGTGAGAAGCTAGGCCTAGGGTCTCTCCGGACCTGTTGCGCCAACAATTTTTTTTTTTTTTAAATATCGAAGGCATCAAAAACCATTGACAGATGTACTTTTCAATTATATCGCACGAAGGCAAAGCCCCAAGAAACCGCTGATACAGAGGAGCCACACCTTGTCAGTAGGGTAAACTGTGCGAAACTGCGCGAAAATGTGGCCTATTCCTATAGTTGGTTATGGCAAGTGCTTTGTATGATTTAGACTTAGGTTTTGGGCCAGGTCACCCTAAAGAAATACCGTCTTCTACAGTTTCTCAAACATAAACCCTTAGAGACTGAAATGAATGCGTAAAATATACAGAAAAAAAATGTAAGAAAAATTAAAACAAAAACTCACCAGTCTCTCCTCAGCAGACGGTCCATCTAGATTGCTTTTCATATCTGGCCGATGATGATCTGGCGGTGCCTTCAGTAAACTCTGTGGTGCATGTGGCAATCCCATTGGTCCGCCCAGTGCCCCAAATGGTCCGGCTAACGCTCCAAGACTTGGCATCGGTTGCGGTGGTCCACCGGGTACTTGTTGCGCATGAATCTGTTGCTGCAAAAATTTTCCAATGAGAATTTAAATTAATTTAAAACATCGAACGTCTCTAAGCGTTATCGGTATACTAAAACACATTTATTGCAAACAAATTATTGTTGGTAGTTGTTTTTTTTCGTTGCGTTTTTAAACATAAGCATACAAAATAAGAAAAACGAAGATGCAAAGGCAAACAAAAATATAAACACATTAAATAAAATGTCAACTCGAAAGTTCGCGCTCTTATACACATACATCAATATGGAGAAATGAGAACAAAATTTAAAAACAATTCATATTTTTTTTAGTGTGAAATCAGACAAATGTTCCCTCTGTACAATCTAATATAAATTTTCCACTCGAATGGAGACTGATTCAAATGGGGAGTCGGGGGCGATGGGGTTGTGTATGAAAACCTAACCCGTACAACAGAGAACAGACTATATAACCGAACACAGTGAATCGTCGCCGCGGTGAAATATCACAAATCCAATTGATCAATGGAACTAACCATAACCAATCTACCCGCCACAGGGACCAGATACCACCGCCACCAACATCACTGACGGGCCATCTCTCTCTCTCTCTTCCTCTGTTGCGTACAAATTTTACGGTTTCGCGATTCCGAAATGGAAATTTTCGCAAACGACAAATAATCATAATAGAATTATAAGCCCACCATGACACGTAGTCGGGAGTAGGGATATGAAGAGCCGTAGCCGTAGACGTAGCAGTCCTACTCGACACAGATGTGGCCGACTCATCTGCCCTCATTGGGAATTCGATTCAGTTTCGAATTCGCTTGGTTGCAACCACCACCAAAGCCGGTCCATCACAGCAGCGACTCCTGGTGCTCAGTTTTATTCGATTATTCCAGCTCTTTGCGTTTTGTTTTGCCCTGGCTGTACAGCTCACTCCCAGTGCTTCCCCAGATGAACTGCGGAAAATTTAGTTAGAGATGACAGTGCATACGAAACCTAATACCTCGAGCAGTAGCAGCAGCAGCAGCAACCAACCAACCCTTCCCTCGTTCGATAGCAGTTTTGGGTAGTACACCACTCTTACCACAGCGAATGCGGTAATTAACCGGTTGCACCAAGATAATTTTAATCAGCTGCAGGTACTGGTACACCGTGTGTGTGAGTGTGTGACTGCGCATTCCTTAACCATCTCCATTAGTTCGCTGTGGCTCCGAGCCTTGTTGACCTTCATTAAAGAATGATACCTACTACCGACCAGTATCAACTACTACTACCTCATGTCGTATAGTTGCAGCAGAACACGAGTGGAATGTAAAATAGCCGCAGGCCTCCGTCTCTCTCTTTGGTGGGATAGCCTCACCCGGCTGTCTGATGACCGCAACCACGAAAAAGTGGTCAAATTTCAATACAGATTAACACTCCACAGTGTCCACAGAGAGAGAACTATGCGGGGACTCGCTGGGTGCCGGGAGGGAAATGCACAACTATTTGATACCGGGGGGCATGCTTTATGGGTGGTACACTGCCGGCCACAATGATTTCTATTCATTTGTTTTTCGGTGAGCGGAGCTACGTTTCTACCAAAGACTTTGAAAGGTATACGATATGGCGAAATTCAAATATATCTGATGAGAAAAATATAGTTGAAAAATATATAGGGTCGATAAACAGTGTAGTGGAATGTAAAGCAGATCTTACGTTCCACTAAGAACGCGCAGCTGTAGAAGGTGTGTAATTGTATATATTTCACTACACTTTTTCACGTTTCCCTTGCTTGATTACTGAAATTAATAGATATAGCCAACGATCTGACTTCTATTGTGATCGCGTTCCACACGTGTGGAAAGTGAAAACCAAACCTTTTGACATGAGCAGAAATTAGGAAAACTTCTAGCCCTTCGGTTTTCAAGACTGTGGATTTAGGATTATTCCATTTTCAACACAAAACAATGCACAACATAGTCGAAATGAAAAAGCAGTAGTAAAATATATCGCAACTGACATTTAACTAAAACCGCATTTGTGGAAGATGTGTTAATTTCTATTAAACTTATGCCAAGAGTGCCTTTTTTTGATGTTACCCCTTTTAAAAAAGGGAAGAAAGAAAACAGATAACAGTTTTATTGTGAAATGCTAGCACTTACATTCCACATGAGTGAAAACATTCTGACACTTTAAACGCAAGGCGCCGTACCATTCACCAATTTTAATCTAGCCACTGTGACCTACTTAAATTTAAAGTCAACTCTAAAAATGTTTATTGGTAAGACCCAAAGTGTAGGTCACTTAAAATGAGCCTTCAAATTTTAGATAAACATCTCAATTCTACATAAAGTGTCAAAATTAAAAAAAAAAAAAAAAAAAACAGAATGACAAGTGAGAAAGAAGACAATAGGATGGGTCACATTGCAAAAAGCAATGCGTTAGAAGTGTGAAAACTGTGACATATTTTCGAATACATAAATATAAAATTTGTATACACTTTTGAAACGCTACAACACACAAGTTACCTATTCGATAGAGAGAACAATTGGGAAAAATGTAATAGAACTTACAGCCATGTTTTGTTTTCGCAGTGACAATATATTCGGCTGGAGTCATCTGTTTGACGTACAAATCACGATTGTACAAAAGTAAATAAAGTAAATAAACTACGTAAACATTTCGAATTTGAAAACCAGCGACTTAATGAAAATTGACAGATGAAATGCGAATTGTCGCAAATAGATGTGACCAAAGGAAGAAATAGTTAAAGTGTATATAATAAATTAAGAGATGGTTTTTATTTTTCTTCATTTTATTTATATCTTGTTAAAACACGTTGTCACAATAGCGGTTTTTTTTCCCAATCTACAATCATGACTCAATAATAGTCGTATCGTATATTCATCTCTTTCTAATTTCCCTACCAACACATTTTCTTGTGGCATTACTCTTTGGTGATACCAAACCACCACTTTCTGTGTGTTAATCTATACAATTCTACTACAAGTGAATGAAAAGTAAATGAATTTATGACTTACTTAGAGCTGGCGTCTATTATCTCAGACATGAACCATTTTGGTACCTCTTCGCAAGATCTCACTTGTTAGGGCTTTAGTTTAGCGTATGTGAAACAAAAATATGAATTAAGATCGGTAGTTGTGACGAAAATGTATTTCCCACCCAGACTTCAGCCACCCTTCGTAGCGTTCTTTCAAAAGCTCATACTTAGAGGTAACCCCATAAATATGCCAATATCTCTTTATGACGGTCGAATTGTATATAAATATGCTAAGTCCAAGACAATTAGCCCATACAACATACAACAACTAATTTTGTAAAGAAAAAACCTCATCTGTCTACAATATTTCGTCGCCTACTGTGCAAAACCGCAGACCAAGTATCAGCATAACATCGTGACGACGACCCTTATACATATGGTCAGTGTGTGCGGTTATGGAAAAATAATCCAGCTCCATCGTAGCACTTCTACATTATTAACCAACACGACAGGAGGAGGACGACGATTTTTCTCCATCACTTTTGCACAATGACAACCACCAAAACCGCACGCACCAATCGTACAGATATTATATAGAGGCACCAAACCCACCCAATATTTTTAGCATCCTTTCGCATACAAATTCAAGGATGCTTATCAATAAAAAAAAATTAAAATGATCGCTGCACTGCACAGGGATTGCGAAACCATACTATTTTGTCGTCTACCAAAATCACTGCTATTGACCACATAATTAAAAGGACAATGAGGCGCCATAACACACACAGGCTGACAACAATGTCATTCCCATCCACCCAACCAACCCTTTTGGGAATATCATTCAGGATAGACACACGCAAAAAAAAAAACAAAAAAATTGAACCACACACCGTTAGGGACCACACGAGAGAAATTATTTAAATGTGAATGATGTTGATGATGAAACCAATTTTTAGAGGTGACACAATTATTTATGTACGAGTGGCCGTGCTCGCACACAAAAACCGAATTAATTTAACATTTCCCCAGCCATACTGTGAAATGAACGGTGATTTAACAGAATTACCATGATTTTTAGCCAACCACTTCAACAGCAATGATGATGGCAATATTTGCACCGCATCACCCCAAAGGCCCCACTGAACGTACTCCCGCAACTGCAAACAGCCACCTGACAATCACGCGCCAACAAAAGGAGGTTGAATAATAAATATTATCGCTACAAAAACTCTTTTGGAAACCAATTTCAATTGATTGTCACGTGCACGGGTTTGAGTGGTGTTTGTGTGCTGTTTGGTCGGCATTAGACAGTGGGGTATTCTCATGAATACGGACACACAAAAAAATTACTACAAAATATGAAACCATAGTAAACAACTTCCAAAGCAAATGATATCAAAATTTATGTACACATTTATTATTTCTTTATGATTGGCAGCAAAAGCGTAGAGAATGAAATATACAAAAGAATATTAAATATTTTACTCAACTGAAACAATGGATGAACATTAATAAAAAAATAAATAAATAAATAATGAACCAAGTAAACGAAATGAAAACTTTTTTAAATGGAAACCAAACGAGAAGTAAACAAACGAAATGAAAACAATTAAATTAAGCGTAAGGACTTTCATTTCAAAAAAGAAATTAGAAAGAGAGATAGAAGAGAAGAGAGAAAGATTGTTTCTTCAAAACTTACTAAAAGCTGTTGAATTCCCTGTTGTTGGTGGTTCTGCATTTTACGAATTAAATTTATTTTTAGTTTTTTTTTTGTTTTCGTTTTTTTTTTATACAACAAACAAAAAAAAATTAATGGGAAAGGAGAAGAAAAAGAACAGAATAAAAATAATAAATAAGTGTATCAACAGAAAAAAACAAAACATTTAATTTATTTTTGACAAGTACACAAGCAACTGTCAATATGTTGAAAATATATTTGACAAACATTTGTCATGACATTTGACAGTATTTTGTATAAAATTTTGTTGGAGAAATCAGTTTAAACGTTCTATACTGATATGCTGTTGTTTATTTTCTTTCACTATTTGCAGAACACCACAAACATTCAAATCGGAACTCAATTTCTAAGGACTACAATGAATTTAGATTTATAGTTAACTACAAATTGTTTGTTTCTTTATTGTTTTTGATTAATAAAAAATAAAAAATAAAATAATAAATGCTTTTTAATTCAGTATAGAACGACAGAGGAAAATGTGATTAATGGGTCAGTTGTCAAGAGGTTGAGAGGGTGGAATCAATTTTAGCTGCGTGTGGTGTTGGATATGATTGCCAAAATGTCCTTTTAATTTTTTTCAATATTGTCAGTGTAAATATAGCGTTTTTTGAAATGTAACATACTCTGAATGACAACGATTTGGCGGTTAATTCACAACGTTTTTGCTCGGATTTTTTTTTATATCGGATTTAAAAAAAAAAATATCCACACAAAAGTAAATTATAAACTAAAAACAAAAATAATTAAACATTAAAAAAATAAAACAGTAAAATAACGAAATGTCGCGCTGGCATGATGATGGTTACATTATACCCCTTTTTATTCACAGGGGCTTCCATTGAACTAAAGTCGAGTTTTGAGTTTTAAAGCTGCAATTAGCGGTTTCAAAAAAAAATTATTTGTGAGCAGAATCGAATAGCTGACAATTTTAAGGTTACATTTCTGTATGCTACAAAATGAACTAACAAGGGCACTGCCTCACTTTAAGTTTGTTATGTGGAATGAACCGTTTGTAAGCGAATGATTTATAAACCAATTTAAATGAATTTTTTTTTATTAATTCTTAATTATAAATTAATTAATTCTGTTATTTATTTTGTGCTTCCCACGGATTCCAAGTGATCAAGCTGCCTACAGAATCCATCGCAAAATCGTTCCACAAAATATTTTCTTTTTGCTAAATTTCATTGATAGAGTGCGCTGCGTTTCAATGTTTCCGCCTTGGGACATCATTGGGTCGAGACCCAGTCGTTGAAACAGATCTCCCATAAACAGACGCCAGCGTTAACACTAGGAATTGAGCTCAGGGAAAAACTCTGGAGAAATCCAGAAAGTCTGGGTAAGATTTATAGTGGTAGAGACAGAGACGAAAAGAGACCCGACAATGGTGGTCTGATTCGAATATATCTCGAAATCTATATAAAATGTTTCCGCCAATGAATGTTCTTTTATGAAAACTGTCAACGGACTTGACGGAAAGGAAAAGTGCATCCGTTTCGGAAAGTAAGCGGTACGATTAGTGCCCCTATGTAGTTAAGTAAGGAGATTTTAGCTGAATCGAGTGTTCTGTTAAAATTCAAGTCCATATTTACTTATTCCTTCTGACAGGACTAAAAAAAGGACACATAATCTTGAAGCCTTAATTTTGGCAGATCCATTAGATGATAAAGCAGGTGTAAGCTAGCGTTCGAAATGGATGAAAATCCGCACAAGCTGCGTCAAATGCAATGCGATACCTATCAAATTATGATAATGACCTGCAGTTTTAAAACAATACCAGATGGGCTTAAGCTGGATTACTGCCACGGAATTTTATGACGGCTCCTTCTTTAGTCAGATTTAAAATATTTTGAGGGACGACTGGATTGGATTCATAAACTTGATTAGCCTTTTATGAACTACTCAAGTAATAACAACTGAAAACGAATATTCTGATTTCTAATTTGACTCTAGCCGAGTTCGTCAAAATCGTGAGCGACTCCTGTCACACGATTGTCGTGGCACTTATTTTTTATGGAACAATATTTAAGTTGTTCTGCTCGATAAATTTGAGTTGGTTGATGAAACAAAAGAAAGCAACTATTGCCAAAATTGTCAAACCACGATTTACAAGACATGTATGCCGGTGTGGGTCTAGCCAACAAACATTTCATTTCACAACTTTCTTACAGGCAACAACGCAACAAGGATTGGTAAATATTCAAACAATTTTTGTAAAAGATGTATTGACGAGAAGGGAGATACCTGTATCAACTGTCTTTGTCTAGCCAGGGTCGCTGTCAAAGACGAAAAGTCAAATTGTTTCAATCAATCACTCCAATCGAAGTTCTGTACGAAATCGGAGAAATTCCATTCGAGGTATCCGTTCTGATACAATTTTCGGGAAAATTCTCCGATGACATATAGCGCACCTTATCGCATAGCGTGGAGCCACGTTATACCACTTACTCTTGACAGCCACATGGCACTTTTTTCTCGAAGCTCTCCGACAACTAATTGCTGCGGAATATTTTCATGTGAAATGAAAGCGTTTATATGCATCATTTATTTTATTCCGAAACGGGTACTTCGAATTCAATTTGAGTTCCGAACGGATTTCACCTTCGTATCGGAATTTTCTCCGAACGGATACCATGATAGGGACGAATGACGCGAATTCCGACAAACTTACTCAAGGGACATATTCTAAGAGGTTAAATATGGTGCTGACTTTGTAAATATAAATATTTCAGTTCTATTAAAAAAATGACAATGGCAGAAACAACTCACGAATTGTTTGTTTTATTGTCGCAATTTCCATAAACAACCTCACCAAAAACTCCTGCCTCACGGGAACAGAGTCTGAATCAGATCATAAATAAATGGCATCTCACAAAAACAAACAAACAGAACTAGGAAACGACATGAAAATCAGCAGAAAAAAACAAATTACATACATAACCTAAAACAACTTGGAGTAGTAATTAACCCATTGAATAAATAAAGAAGAAGAAACATGGAAAAATAAAACAACATAGGAAATTTAAATTACAGATGACTTAAAAAAAATATCGCGTGAAAATTTATAAATTAGGAATAAATAAATTTACCAAATCATAATTTTAATATTAATTTCGACTCTCCTACAGGAAGTTATTGTACTTTATTGTTTACCTCCATTAGAATCGTTTACAAAAACATACGTCAAAATTAGCGAAAGACATTTCAAATTCATAACTCTATAATAACCAACAATATTTTGCGAGGGAATGTGCTTTGAATAAATTAGAAAACTAGACCTTTGACCCATTAATACATTTCCTCTTGACTAGAAAAATAAAAATATAAATAAATATAAATGAAATCAAACGGTATGTGCTTTCAACAGAACATAATAAAATAAAATCATTAAATAAATAAAAATAATAAACAAATTAAAAAAAAAAAATAAGAACATTCCAATTGTTTTAGTGAAACTTAATAAATCAACTTTAAAAATTGTTTTTTTCTCAAATAAATCAAAGGAATAAAAATAAAATTGAATACCAATGCAAATTTTGTTTCTAAATATACTACTTGATTAAAAATGTTTTGGTGTCATTTTTCTTTTTTTAACAAACAAAAAATAAAAACCAATTGTTGAAAAAAAAAATATATCTTTTGCACAAATTGCAAAAAAAAAAAAAATAAGAAAACAATTTTTTTCTTGTTTTTATTTTACTTATTTTTTTTTTTAAGATTATTGCTTTTGTAAATGTAATGGATTTATTGAAACTTACCCCGATTATTAAATTTAATTCAGGCATTGTAACTTGTTTGGCCCGTTCGACAGCCTGTAAAACTTGTTGCTGATGATCAGCTTGTAGAAATGGTAAAAGCTGACTGATTAGGGTATTTAAACGTTTCGCGATTTCTGTCTGTAATTGGATAGAATAAAAAAAAAAAAAACAATTAAAAATTATGTTCGCAAACATTTTGTGTAAAAATGATAGGGAATGGGAAAAAGAAAGGACAAAGGACGATTTAGACAGACAATTTAATTCTGGTGCAAATTAAACTTATTAGTTTGATTTAGTCCTACTGGTTCAACCCCTTCGAAGAGGTGAAAGACAGCTTCCGCTGGCGGAATGTCTCCAGAAAAGAGGCGTGGCAAATGTCTTTATCTTTATTTTTGTTATCTTTAGCAGATTTTCATAATAAATATTACTTTGCCACCTGGATTAGATATCCTAAAAGCAAGATGTTGCGCTCAATCAGAAGTGCATGCAATTGCAACTATCGACTGAACGAACTTAAGCGCTCAATCAAAGCGCTGAACGAATTTAGTCATTTACGCTTGGTTGGAGCTGAATTATGGTGCTGAATGATTCCAAATTCTATAGAACTGTTTTGATTTCTTTTATTTGGGTAAAAAATAAATATATTTATGTTGGTCTGCTGCTAACAAAATTATCTAAACAAGTAAGCAAATATTAGTAAAAAGCAGCTCTCAGCTCTATTTTGGTGAATGACCAGGGCTCTCATCGCGTAATTTTTGCAACGATAGTCGTCGAAACGATTGAACAAGACGATCTCGTTTTTAGTTTGTTTCATATAACATCATCGTCGTATCGTTCAATCGAATCGTTCGTCGTTTTCATTTTGAACAGTTTGAAAATGACTGTAAACAAAGTCTGACACCTAAAAAATAAAAAATGTATGGAAATTGTTTTTTTTTTTTCTTGAATTTGTTTATTTTTCTTTGTTGTCATTGATTGCCGTGGAATGGGGCATTTAATTCAAAAATGGATATTTACTAAGGAATAAGGCCTCTATTAGTATCAAGAAGAAGTGCAATTTTAAGTGAATGTGAAAGTGTTTACAAGAAGTGTTGATAATTTTGAATTGTTTAGAAAAAAATTATAAAACAAATAAAGGAAATCCAAGTGGAATAATTTATTTTTTGCAGAATGTGTTCTTTTACAACTCGGATAGAGCGAGTCGCCTCTATAGGTGTGGGTCTTTCTTTTAATTTTTCTTTATAGATATTTCAGACCTAGTTTAAACTGAAAAAACGCACCAAAAAAGACGAAACGATTGCAAAATAGCCATCGTTCAATCGAATCGTTTCGACGAGGGTATTTGACGTTTGAATTAGTAACGTGAAGCAACAAAAAACGATGATCGTTGAATCGTTTCAACGATTATCGTTTTTTATTTGCTATACGATGTATAAGCATCGTCGAGACGATGTCGTTCAATCGTTTTATGCTTACGCGATTAGAGCCCAGTCTATTCTGTTAGTCAAATTCTTTGATGTTTTTAATCAGATTTTAAACTATTGTGTGTACGCTGTACCAGTTTGGAAACCTCAAGCGCTTAAAAAACTGTCACGTGAACATTTTGAAGACCAAATAAGTTTAAGTGAACAAAGCAAAAAAAGTTGTTTGATTAAGCGCTTAATATGCACCCAAGTTGAACGGGGCTATTATTAATCGGTGACATACCAGTCAAGCCGAATTTTGTATGCTTTTTGAGTGCGCAAACCACTAATGTCAGTTAATTGATACCGGGCACATTAAAGAAAATCTTGTTATTTGGTCGGGACTAGATGTAACCGCAACGGTAGAACTAGATTGTTCGCTATCGTCACTTGTCCTACCTCAGCTACATATGCCAACTGTCAACTTAGTACTCAGTCACGAATTTCTTGACTATAGATAGATTCGTCGGCTAACCCTTCATAAACGTCAACTGAGATACATCGAGTCAGACAGCTAAACTAGATCCCATTGACATTGGCTATTAGAAATAGAGAAAAAAAATTCGACTCTAAAGTCCACTTTTGCTATTGACCTCTAAATTACACCTAGCATTTCATAGAAATGAAACAAATTTTACAAAAGTCAACTTCTGATAGCTATTGTGACGCAATTTTGTTGTTTTGAGCTTCAAGTTGTAGTTGATGAGAACTAAATTGACAACAAAAATTAATGATTTGACAGATAGGGAAATTCGAAAAAGTAAAGTCTTATTTGACAAATGCCACTTTAGATTTGACTTAGACAGAGGTGACTCCAATCTAACTATTTCCTAACAAAAAGTCAAATTTAATGCTCTACTTCCTCTTATTTTAGACTAAGAGTTCATTTTTTTGCCAAAGTTGCAACTGCTTCGTCCTGATAAAAGGCCCGATTCGACTTAAAGCTTCATATTCGTCTGTCACCTGGTATTCCTAGAACATCATATTGACGTGAAGTGTCACTTAAACGTCAAGTGTCAAGGGGCCATTGTCAATATTCCACGACAACAACTGTCCTTTGTCTCACTTCTCTCTTCACTGCCAGTACCGTAACTAAACGCCATTTTTGGTTGTCAAGGCGAAGCTTTTTTTTTGTTCCTGTACAGAATAACTACAACCACAACAATATGATGCCTATTCGTGCAACCTCATCCCGCCATTGTCACATAAATTTGTATTGACAGGTGACTTAGACCTGTCAAAATGCATTCCATGAAGTATTACTCGTTGGTGCTATCCTTTCTAATTACTTCGGTCTCCTGTCACCTGTCATCCTTCTATTTTGCAATAAACCAAACGAAAGCAAAGTGTGTGCCTACTTCTAATGATTATAATGGCGAAAGGTGGTGTCATTATTCCAGAACTCTCTCTTCCACCCATTGCCAGCTCACTGCGCGTCAATTTCAAAATTTCTAACAACGACGACGATGATGATGGTAGCGCATCTGTCCTCTGGAATATTGACACAAAAGCAATTTGGTTTCATATACCCACACTTGCTGCACAGCCACAACATAGAAATCTACATCTCTACCAGAAGTTTTTAGCTAAAGCAGCATCCATGACATTCGGTTGACTGTGTGTTGATCGATCTGGGTTCCACTCCACCGTCGCTCTGTCTTTTGGTCACAGACTCGTATATTATCCTCGCCGCAAATGACGAGACATGGGACAAGGTAGTTTTTTGCCTTCGTTATCGTCGTCGTCGTCGTTGTTCGCTCCAGCTCCAGCTCCAGTTCCTATATGTGGAAATTGCATTGGAAATTAGGTTTGCGGTAGATGACAATGACGGGCCTGTAATTTCCATACGTGATCCCACAGCAATGTTGGCGTTGGCGCCCACATATTCCATACACACACTAGCAAGACTTCAAATTAAAAACTAAAACTATGCCTTTTGTTTTGAGTCTTGATGTGCCGCTATTACGCCTATATATTCCCATCAATCTGCAGAGGGAGGTTGCTTTGCTCGAACTGGTGGAAATCATTTTGGGTCGAGGCCAATCAATTGTCCAATTCCTCCATGCAGTCGGCCAGCCCCGCTCACTCCTTGCGCACGTCAGAAAGGATTCACTAAATGTGAATTTGGTTAGATCGGGAATGATTGGCCAGTTGGGTTACTTATATTTGCAAGTCGAGTTTCCTCTCGTCTTCTCCCCTGCCGATTGCGGTGACGTGCAGCAACGGAAGCGCAATGCCAAAAGTGAATTTTGGATGTCAGTTAGGCTTTTGCGGTGTGGTGGGTTGTTTGAGCCAGCAAAGGTGGTGTGGCATGGGGTGAGAAACGGTTGCATTTCGGAGCACAATCTAAACGGGAGAAAGGAAATTAACATCATTCGATGCGTTACAGTCGCACACAGCCATATGAGTGGCCCATGAGAGCTGCAGAGCTCTGGATGTATGTCGATATGTAAAACCGGTTTACGCAATTACAGCAAGCACAGGACGTTGGTTTGCATTGCGGACTCTTTTCGTATGTCGTCAGCGTCGTCGTTGTCGCCGTACCGACCGAATCGAATCGGTGGTCCGGTTTGTGTAACTGCGTGACAGTGACTGTAGTTTGTAATTTGCTTAAGGCTTGGTCGTGTGGAATTTTGCGTTGCCAAATGTCGTCGTTTGTGTCAATAGAACGGTGAGTGCACGAGGCGGAAAGTTCTATACGCATGTTGGAATCTCATCGAATTTGTACAGCGATTTTTTTCTTTTCAAATGGCGCCCAACGGTATATGTACTTGCAGATGTTCCATTTTGACAAAATAACGAGCTGGATCTCAAATGGAAGTCAATCGGTGTTTTCGAAACAACAGATTTCGATTACGGGTGTAATTTAATAATTGGCGCCCAACGAGGAGCTTGTTCACATGGGCGTTGGTTCAAGTGAGCTCGGTTACGCAGGACGCTTTTTCAACTGGATTTATTTAATTTTTAAACAGAAATGGCCTTAAAATGGTGGAAGAACTCTTGCTAAAATCGACGTATTTCAAAGTGGCGCCCATCGAATGGTCCAAGTTTGCCATGAGTTCGAAGCGTTCACGCGAAAGGTGTAAATCCTTACGCGACTTAGATGTTTATGGTAGTTGTTATCAATGAGCGTTGCATAGTTTTTAGATTGCCAAGTTGTTATTTCGAAGTTCCGCTGGAATGTTTTATATCTGGCGCCCAACGGTGGGCTTTCTTAAATGAGGATCTTTATTTGGCGAAGCAGATTTATATGGAAAAGGATATTGAAATCGATTTAAGGGCGGTTATTGTAGGAAGGTCATTGTTTACAAAACCGTACCGACACCGTGTGTAATTTCCGTCCAGATGGAAGGACATCCAACTATCAAAATCCATTCGGAAATGTTACTGAATCTTTGAAAATATGTTAGGGATGTCTTTTTCAGATCGTACGATAAAAGAACCGATGCATCCCATGCAAGTGGAGAGATTCTTCGAGTCGAATTGTTCTTCGTCCCAGCAGAAGTCCTTCGAAAAGATTCCTATCCTTTAAGCCCTGTTTTTAGTGATGCACAGTCCGTTTAGCAGACCGACAAACACAGAATACTTAAAAAAAAAAAAAGGTGACAAAGTGGCGCCCAACGGGGAACTTGGTTAGTGGGTCATTGATTCATGTGGGCATAGACTACTTTATAAAGTCACAAAGAATGTGCTGGAATAAATTTTTAAGGTAATGAGCGGTGCAGCAGCTTTCGGCGTGTGGACATGGTTTTTATTTATCTGGCGCCCAACCGTGAATCTTATCTGTGTACATTGACATTTACTCCATTTTCAATGATTATTTAACACAAATCCTGGGGCCGAATTACCGCACGTGAGCGAGCTATGCGTCACTGAATTTTGTGGATTTTACAAGCAAAACAAATTCAGTCACGTATTACTCGATCACGGATGCGGTAATTCAACCCCTGCTCAAAATCGAATGGAAATTCTCAGTCTTTAACAGAAAAAGATCAGGAACCAACCATTTTGTTTTAAGTGGCGCCCTACGAACGCCTTGCAAAGTTTGATCGTAATTTGTACTCAAATGAGTTGCAAGCTTATCCAACTACTTATATTCTCAACAGACTGCTAAGACTGTTGAATAAAAATGCATTGCCCTTGTCATATTTTAAAGGCAACAAATTTGTTGATCCCGAAAAGTTTTACAGGCGAGAATCGAGCCCCAAGAAACTTTGAAGCGATAATTGGTATCGCTAATAAGCTTCAAGTTGAATCGACAAGTCTCCTTGGACACCCAATAAACACCGTACACACGTCCTGCCCAGTAAAACCAATTCATTTATTTATATTTTCGCATGAAAGGGTACGCGTTTAATTTACTGCTCTGCATATGCCGGACCATGCCAGTGCTAAGGCTGTGAGCACGGATGGTGGCACACTGCATATGGACGTTGTCGTTTCTCATTTTATGTATGTGCACTGTGCAGGCACTGTGCACGCCCAATAAATATGCAAAGCGCACAGGATGCAGAGGTACCATACCATCTTCACCGTCATAGTCGTAGGCTCTTTTGTAATGGAAGATCAATGGAATTTTCGGCTACATGGTGCGGTTTACTTGTTTGTTAAGCGAAAAGTGAACTGTCGAATCGAAACGACATATACAAGTGTAAGAGGGATATGTCAGGTGGACATATATATCCAACATCAGAAGGTATTATGTTCATGGAAATTGAATACCAAACTGGTGCAGTTTTTGGTGAATGCCAAAAGTTCAACCAAAATGTGGTTGGTTTGAGAAATTGGAAAATATTTTGAGGTTTTTTAGTTGGCCTGGCTGGTTTTGAGCTCCCTTTACTCACTTCTCCTCCTTTTTCTTCAGGTTCCATTAGTTGTGGTCTCAAAACGGCGCTCAATGCGCTATTTGTGTTTTTCCTTGTCAGAAGACGGGAATACTGCCACTTAAACCAACCAACCAACCAGTTGGCCTTAAATAGCAAAAAATGAACAGGAAGATGTCCTGTGTTCGGGAAAAGCGTACCGATCGCTGGCCTGACTTTAGATCTGCTCTTATGTTTATTAGAAGTGATTGACCGTCTGACAGATGCTTAACGACTGTGCAATTGAAAAATACTCTACGGTTGCTATTAGCAAAGACCACAACCCAATGAACTTTGTTTGGAGACAAAACAAGCTACCAACTACGCCATGGCCGTCATTGCGGATCGGTTTGGAGAGCAATTTTTTTTTCGACACATCAGCGGTAGCAAAGATGTGTCAATACTGTTTAAAAGATTTTAAAATACATCTGCGTATCATTTTCCGATGTTGACGCCGTTTCTGTTATCTGTATTTGTTATTAGAAGCCTGCCGGAAAAACCTCCCCTGGTCTACACAGAACCGAAAACAATGCAAATTGCATAAACAAAATGCACTGAAATGACGTTTAGAGATCTGACATAGAAATCACCACAGACGGCCTGGCTTATCTACCGTACCTCCTCAGGCTCGGTTAGTTAGCACAGAACCGAAATTTGCAATCGATAACTGTTACAATAAGAAATAATGTAATTTATGTACTTGTGAAGTATATTTGACAGACGTCACTGTTTTCATTGTTTGACATGCGTGTAATCAATAGACAAGGAACGAGAGGTGCAGCTTATAGCTCTAAATGTTTAATGTTATAGTTCATATACAAAATGTCACTTTAAAATGACGTATGTATAACACCAAGTATTTGCATTATTTAAAAAATGTAAGTTCATGTAAAATGTGATTTCATATAAAAGACGTCATTTAATTTTTAAAGTGACACAAAAACGAAAATTAGGTAGAATATATTAATGTCAAATGCAATGGTATTTATAGAAAGACATCAATTTCTTTACTTCGACACTAAACTGTCAATTAGGGAATTAAAGAATGCGATGTTTTCGACGGCCCTCTGCCATTAAATCTTTCAATAAGGAATGGGTTGCACTTCAATTGACAAGAGAAGCGAAAAAATGTACTACTGCCATTAACTGTCACATAAAAATTGTGCTGTCGAACTTAAATTGCTATGATTTGTATCAGGTAACGACAACCAATGAAAAATTAAAGCAAAGCTGTCACAGTTGCTTAAAAAAATACATTCAATATCGTTCGACTAAAGGAATACAATACAGGGTAATGATTGAGGATAATAACACTTAACCAGGTAACATCCAAGGCAACATTTAGAAAGTAAAATGCTGTCACGTGGTTAATAATGTTGGACTTTACCAACTAACCAAAAGGACTTTTCACATGAGAGCGAATTGCGATCAAATCAATTTAACTGTATGTATGTACTGTATGAATTGCACATTGCTATTTGTTCTACTACAAAAGCATTATACTTAATTAATTTAACATTTGATCTAAAAATTTTGACTCTAAATTGATTTAAATAGCGGAATTTACAATAAAAATAATTTTCCCGCCAATAAAAAATTCTTGCCACGAACTGTCACGCTTTATTCGCAATCCACATAATAATACAGTCGCGATTCACAAATGATTAAAAAGTTTTCATGTGAATGAAATGTCAGAATGCAGGAATTTTTATGTGAAGCCCGACTACCATAACTTTTTTTATGGCATTTTCGACGATGCTTTCTTGCTTTAATAATAATCATTTTGTATTGATAGCAGGTCACAATATAACTTATTTCGAGTGGAAAATAGCACAATTGGACTTGTGTGCTTTTAAAATTGGAGTAGGTTGCTATAACTTTTTTATGGCATCTACGACGGTGCTTCCTTGCTTTGATAATAATCATTTTGTTTTGATTGCAGGTCACAATATAACTTATTTCTTGTGGAAAATATAGCAATTGTGACTTGTGAGCTTGTAAAATTAAATTAGGTCGCTATAACTCTTTATTGCATTTTCGGCGGTGCTGTCTTGCTTTAATAACAATAATTTTGTATTGATTGCAGGTCACAATATAACTTATTTCGAGTGAAAAATAGCACAATTGTGACTTGTGTGCTTTTAAAATTGAAGTAGGTTGCTATAACTATTTTATGGCATTTTCGACGATGCTTTCTTGCTTTAATCATTTTGTGTTGATTGCAGGTCACAATATAACTTATATCGAGTGGAAAATGGCACAATTGTGACTTGTGTGCTTTTAAAATTGAAGTAGGTTGCTATAACTATTTTATGTCATTTTCGACGATGCTTTCTTGCTTTAATAATAATCATTTTGTGTTGATTGCAGGTCACAATATAACTTATTTCGAGTGGAAAATGGCACAATTGTGACTTGTGTGCTTTTAAAATTGAAGTAGGTTGCTATAACTATTTTATGGCATTTTCGACGATGCTTTCTTGCTTTAATAATAATCATTTTGTATTGATAGCAGGTCACAATATAACTTATTTCGAGTGGAAAATAGCACAATTGGACTTGTGTGCTTTTAAAATTGGAGTAGGTTGCTATAACTTTTTTATGGCATCTACGACGGTGCTTCCTTGCTTTGATAATAATCATTTTGTTTTGATTGCAGGTCACAATATAACATTGGTTGGCTAAAATTCCTCCACCTATTACGTGCATATTTTGCCATTAAACGTTAATATGTGCATCGTGCATGTGTCGCTAAAGCAACATGACTTCGCGTCCGTTTATTTTCCAAGTGCCAACGATACGTAATTCTTTTTGCAAATTAGTCCTAAAATTGTATTATGCTTCCGCTAACGTAGCACAACCTTGAAATTTCCTCAGATCAACCACCACCAGCGGTGAATCAGAGTCGAGCAAAAAAAATATGAGTTCAAATGTCAGCGGATAATTTATCTACAACGAGCAAAGGGCTTTTTTTTACGGTCTTGGCAGAGTCCGACTTCCTTTTATGATTGCCCACCTTTTTTTTTTTTATTATTCTCGCTTTACGACAGAACAAAATTTTCCCTGTCACATGTAATTTTCCTTTCGTTTTATTTCCCTCGTCCGTCTTCCTTTAGGTCGGTTATTTTTAACTTTTTTTTTTTAGCTTGAGTTTGGAGTGAGAAATAATTCCAGTTTAACGTTGTGCAGGACTAATTACATCAACAGGAACAGGGGGTACCTATTAACAAACAGCACCGAAAGAGGAAATAAAAAAATAATTATGAAGGGAGGCACACTACCGACCGCCCTTTGAAGAGGGTTTTTGTTTTTGTGCTTCTGCCAACGATGCCGACCATATTTTCTTTGCTTGTTTTATTTTCCCTCTTTTTTTTTTTGCGAGGAAATTAAGGTCATTTGATTAATTAAATTGAGAGGAATGCCGGAAAAGAGAAGGATAGTGAGAAATGGGATTTTTGTTTTCATTTTTGTTGCGCTGTTTCAAACTTACCTGCTTGTGCATTTCTACATTAAGGCCATAGGACATTTCATAGTACTGTAAAGAGAAAGCAAAAAATAAGGAAACGTGTTGGTTAATTAAATTCGTAAGGATGTTGAGTAATCAAAACTTAAAAAAAATAAAACAAAAAAGTTCATTTTCTATTTCGTATCCAACCCCATTCGGTTGACCGGCGGTCCAAAGTAAAACAAATTAATTTCTACCATGCAGAGGGATACTAAACTGCAGCACCACTATGTGGGATCCTTTGGGTAAACCCTTAGTCATTCACATACTACAGTCCCAGTCACATCTGACAACATCGTTAGCTTGACGGTTGGTTAGGTTTGGAGACCCTGCATGCACGAATATATGCAGCACCCAAAACCGATATCCCTGTCACGCCCTCGATTAAAAATTCGATTTCGCCTCCTTCCAATACGAGTGGATAGATCATGTGTGTGAGTGGGGTGTCCATGTCCATGTTCGAAATGGTTTTCCACTTTTCGGATAGAGAGGGCTGCAAAACCACCCACTATGGGCATTCATCTGCTCTATATGTTAAATACAAGGCCTAGGCGTCGTCGTCGGCACACAGGCACAACACATCGACTGTTGTCGGAATATTTTTGGCTCGCATATATAGGGGGAGAAGACAGAACAGGGTATGCCATCCCATCATCATCATGCACCGGTAATCCGACTGCTAACTACTGACTACCATTTTATTGTTCATGGCAGCAGAAGCACCATCAGAGAGGAGCAGGAGGACAACAAGACTGCCAGACCGGAGTATAGAGGATGTAGAATCTACGGATTTTGCAAAATTCAAAATGGTGTGCCTTTTTTGTCTTCTCTATTTCTATCGTTCTGTATACCACAATTGCCGCATAATTCCAATGAATTTATTAATTGAATAGCGGGGGCGTCAGTGTGGTATCGTTCTCTGTCTGTTTGTCTCTTGTGCAACAGTCGTGAGTTTTGCAATTTAACGTCGGTCGCATCACAGCTAAATTGGATATTTGAATTGCATGTTTGCTGTTGTAGATATCGCACACCAAAATGGTTGCAAGGATATTTACACAATTTTCGGGATGATTTATGTTTGAATTTGGTTTTATTTTGATGTCTTTTGGCTCGCACATATTGAAAGGAAAATGTTGGGTGGTGGTTTTGTGAACTTTCTTACTGTTGACAGTTACATTTGGAGAAATAAAAGAAGAAAAGATCAAGATAACCCCAAAAGTGAGTCATGTCGCCATTTGAAATAAAATGACGACCGTGAGGAATTTCTTTCCATATTATATGTCAAACATTTTATTAGTTTCACACTTACAAATCGACGATCAAAAAATAATTCGAATAAAACAATTGACGTCATAAAAAGAAAAGTAAATAAATAAAAAATCGCATTTACTGGTTCAAAGATCGAAAAAGAATTCGAATTAAAATAATATCACAAGTGACGCCATCTTGAAAAAAAAAAAATGTGAAAAAAATTGCACAATATTCCCGAGCTCAGAAATAATGACAACTACCTTTACCCACCAATGCAACAAGTCAACTATATTCCTAGAAAAATGTGCTAATGGAATGCACAAATTTGGAGGCGCTATTCTAATACAAAATGGCGTCTTATTTCTTAAAACAAAACAAAATGGCGTCTTCGAAGCAAATGTAAGGTGGTACTTAAATCTCAACAACTTGAAGACAAGTTTTTCTGTTTTATGCAAGCAATCATATCTGTTCCACAAAATATAAATTAAATAAATAATGGCGCATTTAATTTGACAGATCTTTCATAAATGCAACCTCAAAACATCATGCAATCTTAATGCAACAATTTACAGCGCAAATGAGAGCATGATTAGAATTTTAAAAAGCTGTGAAAGTTGTTAGCGCCATCGTATAACAGATGACAGTAGTTTTGAACACGACTGAAGTAAGAACTGTCAAAAATGGAAAGCCAAACTTGAGCAAACAATTTATTTGACATTAGGTAGATGAAGTTAAATGATGACAAGTACTCGGAGAGCATTGATTTAAAGGTCGCCAACATATGATATTTCATTGACGTCATCTTGAAACAAAATGGCGACTGCAAAATGTTTATTTTTGAAACTTACTTCCAAGATGGGTTGATACTGGCAATGCTACAGCTGAAAACACCCATCACAGGTTTCCAGTAGGAGCTGTTCAACAATCTGGTTCCGACATTCATCGCAAATCTTGAAAAATATACCACCCGTCATTTTTACCAAAACCAATAAAAAAAAAAAAAAAAAACCGTGTGTGTCAGCTCCGACGTACGACTGGAGTTTACTCCTCACGAACGATTATTATGATATATATCGAATAGAAAAAGAGGGTAAATGAACGCATTTTCAAAAATAATAAGAGAAACAAACATATATCTGTAATTATTTGGATTATTTATATTACTTCAATAAAAGCGTATTACATAAAGTACAAAATAATAATTACTAATAACTGAGAGCATCTATTCAACATTGCAACCGCCACCATTGAGGTTTCTGCGCCAGCCAACTGAACTCTTAAATCTAAACCAACGAATAGATAGTCTATTGATAGTTTTTTTACTATCGATACTATCGATGTTTCAAAAAAAAAAAAATATCGATTCTATCGAAACGCATATAAATAGTTATAATTGAGCAAAAACTCAGTTTCGATATCGATAAGTATCGATCATTTTATTCCGAAACAATCGATAATATCGAAATGTTAAACTATCGTTACGATAGCTCGAGTGTAACACTTGATTTTATTCGTCATAAAATTTCCGTACCGGGCCCTATAACTCAAATCGTTTCTTAAGGAGGTAAACTCCAAAAAGTAAAAAAGCCAAAAGGAAGGGACCTATAATTCTGTGCCGAGACGGCTGAATTGAGAAGCTTTCTTAGGAATAAGTCATTCTGCGTTGTTTTAGTGAGTGTTCGTCTACTTTGCTTTGCTGAAATATATGTTGTACCCCATTGTTCGGTCAGCTGTTCTGCTGAATTTGCTGAATAGGTATTGCAAAAAGTGTGTCTGCTTCAACAACCCAACGAATGGAAGTCGTTTTCGTTTTGAAAACTGAAATATATATGGGAAAACTTCAGGTGTGTTTTTTTTTGTATGTAGCTATTGCTAAAAATTATTTAATTCCAACTTTTAGGCAATTTATTGCCAAAATAAAATTCGCCTGTGAATTCAATCGATCCTCACTACCACCCCTGCGTATACCAGAAAATGTCTGAAAGCCACACTAACTTGAAAACGCCATTACTGATTATGGGCGGCGGTGTTGCCATATACCTTTTATAATCGATGCTTGTTTGCATTTTAAATACGCCGCATACTCTCCAATCAGCGACAGAAAATTTCTAATAAAGCCGCCGAGAGAGAGATCACCGCATCCACTTTACCAGCCCTCGAGCAATTTAATCTCATACCCACTTCTAGGCCCATATGTCGTGTGTGCATGTTTTCAGTAACGACTGCTCACAACAGCATAGAGCAAAGTGCAAAGTTGAACGTCAAAGACAATGGCGGTGTCAAGCTAACGACCACCTAAATTGGCAATGGTCGCTGCAACATATATACCCATCTACAGGAACTATCTCATCCAGCTGTGTGCACGTCGCCTCTCGTGTTCTATGTCTAATTCAAGTTTCCACACCACGATGTCGGCTGCGGTGTTTGTGGTATACACGCGTTCGCGATTCTCTAATGCCGAGGCAAAAGCCCCGGCCAGCGTCATTTTCTGATTTGTCAACATAGAACAGAAACAAAAAACACCCTCAAACGAGCAGGAAAAAGCGTAACCATGGCGTAACTTTGGCTAAATAACAATAAAGCATTCCATTTGACTTTGGTGGAGCAGCTTCCAGTTTCACGTCCCCAGCCCTCGCTCCATCTCACTCTCTCTCTCTCTCTCTCTCTCGCTCTGCCCCTGTCTTTTAAACAAACCGCACTTTGCCTGATGCTGGAACAAGTGACAATAAGCATTTTCTATCTCCTGTTCTCCGCCATCCACAATCCACTTCTGAAACCAACGCCATTCCGTGGCAATACATATCCTTGAACATGCCATAACCGCACAGTGGCACAACAACAACGATGACACAACATCGCTGCTGCTGGTGCTCTGCTTGTCTGCCATGAGTTTCTCGTTCCCTTCTGTCACAACTATACCGCCCTTAGAGCGCTCCCCGAGCCGGGTCCCTGCCTCTTTTATGTCTGGGGTTTCCAGTTTTGTGTGTAACTAAATTGAATTTAATTGTTGATTACACTTTTGCTACTGTTCTCCATTTCCATCTCCTTCCGACTTTCCATCGTGCCGTCCCACTCTTCGTTCGACCATTGACAGATCATGGTTGAGTGGGTGCATAAAGAATGGGGCCTCCCGGCCGGGCGGCACATGACAGAGGTTTTGTGATCCCGTGCTAACCCTAGGTGGGTTTTAAATGAATTTCTATGGGTATAGTCGTTTCATTATATTTTGTTCATTTTATGGTTTCAGTTTGTGAGGGTTGTTGCTGGTTCTTTTTTGCTCCCCTCCTTAAATCCTACATTTGCTACAGATATGTGTCTGTGTTTGTGCTGTGTGCCACGTCGTGTCTCTCGACTGTATTCAGCAGTTTCGGCCGAGGAAGAAGATAATTCAAAAGTTTATCCATGGAGCCATGTTAATTGAGGGAGGGTAATTTGAGCAGAGAGATGGAGCCATTTAATTTGTTAGATGCCTTGTATGGCAGAGCTGGTAGTGGTAGAGTGTCGGTGGTTTTTGGATGGTTAAGATTGTTCTTCGTTATTACTGGAATCGAGGAAAAAGTAAAAAGACTACAAGAATAGTCTCGCACAGACAATTTAAAGCCACTGAAGGGGGTGTATTTGGTTATGCACTTATATGACTGACGTATGTGCTTTCGAATTGGAATCGAACTGCTGTCAGTTTGTATTTGGAATTGTTAGTTTTTAACAATTAAATATTTAGCGGTTAGCTATTCCTGTGTCAAGATGTTAGACTTATTCGTGCTGATAAGTACAAGTGTTTTTTTTAAAGTTGAATATTTTTAAAAGTTATCTATCGGATAAGTGTTATCTGATAGTTAGAAACTATAAGAATATGTTTGGTATTTTATCAGCGGGATACCTGCAAGTTATCACAGCTTGTTGACTACAAAAAAAACTGTCAAAAAGATGTGCTAATCTTCTTAGAAGATTTATTCGTCTAAGTGGCTGATAACTATCTACCGGTTAAGATTTGACAAATGAATTTTTGTTCTATATTGATTGCCCACTAAGGTTTGTCAAGTACTGAATTGCTAAAAGTTATCTGTCGGATAAGCATTATCCGGCAGTTAGAATCTTAGAATTCCAATACAATTTTGATCGAACTGTATGTTATGTATGCGAGGAAATTGAAAGCAAGTATATAGGCATTATTGCAGTGTTACATAGTTTAAACGCTCCGTCTCAAATATGGCAAGTAACTGATAGGTACCTAGGTAGTGCTATCTCTCGGATAAGCCTTATCCGGAAGTTGAGAAAGAAAGGTTAAGAAGTTGTGTGCGTTTATCACTTTGACGTTTAGCGTCTCAGATAAGACTTAATCGAGTTAAGTAAATAAAATAAACTGTTAGCGGAATAGGTCCGTACTCTATAACAAGCCCCTCACAACAATTCGTCTGTGTAAGTTTTTAAAACCTACAATTTCATGTCGACTCCTAACGTCTAAATTGGGAAGCTCTTCTAGCAAGGTTATACTCTAGGATGTTTTTCAGGCGTTCGCGAGAGTTGGCGCAGAAGAGCCTTCGCTCACTAGTCCGGTAGGTACACTATGTAACAACTGTGCCCTATATTCGAGTTTGTCTATGATAACTATCCACTGGTTAACTTTTTAATATTCTGCCTTAGATATATTTTTACTCCCGGTTTATGGAAGCCGTTTACTCAACATTTAGCCTTACACTCAAAATTTTCGGTAGCAAAAATATTGAAAATTCGCTCCGAAAATCTAAAAAAAAGATTTGTTTATCTTAGACAACAACCAATTTAGTTGGTCCACTGATAAACGGGCTATATGCATTCTCTGAACTAAGTGCTGAATCACACTACCGTCGGATAATGCAAAAGGTGCCATAATTTGTGATCCAGTCTAGCAAAGACTTAAACCTTTGTGTTACATCTACTATTTAACAGAAAATTGATTAGCAAAGATTTATACCATTTCCTAGTTGCTCTGTTTTAACAGGAAAAAAGTTCTTCACTGAAACTTATCAGTCAATTTTTATTTTTGAACCTAATTACACATTAGTGATTGATGGACTGGCCTACAGAGGGAGCTCAAACTTCGAGTCAGAGAAAATACAAGTAGATCTATCGATATCTTTTCAAATTTGATAAGTGAACATTTATTTTAGGATGAAATCATGTTCCAGTCGCACATCTTAATCAAATTCAAAGCTTCAAACAAAATTTGAAGCCAGGACATGAACCTGTTTTTGCTGAAAACTCTTCGTACTTGTAGGCAAAACCTGAGAACGGTCCAAACTTTGTATTCCCAAATAAATATAGATCACCAATCTTAACAGGGACAGCGGTAAATATACACCACTTAAACCGGAAAAGTTCAAAACGCCACCTGCTTTTCGAAGTTCTTAAAATTCCACTCGAACGGTTACAGCAACCCTTTAGCATCGACCTTCTGGTCAAACAACTATTAATGGCAAACGTTTTCGATATCGCCTTCGGATTGCCTTGTGCCACTGTGTCACTTGATGATGACCCCAGAGCGTCAAAGTGTCTCCTCATCCTATAAGCTCCACTGTAACCAACTTCACAGGCACAAAAAAAAAAAAAAAAAGGAATCAATCTCATCTCATTCACAAATGAAAAAGAAGGATACGCAATGATGAGATACAAACTGATGCTGCTGCTGCTGCTGCTCTTCAAATTCTCCATGAGCGTTCAACAACACACACACACGCCCACACTTGCTCTAGCACTCGCAGACTCTTCCAAGAGCTATACACCAGCTCTGGCTGGGATGGCAAAGAGTGCATATATTGAAAACGAGAAGGGAGTGGTGTACTAAAGCTCAGGCCAACATAACAACCATATGTACTCGAACACTGCTGGTTCGACGACGACGATCTCGTGTGTGAGTGGGTGTCAGCCAGGATAAAGAAAGGGAGCGGGTGAGGCAGGCAAAGCAAGCTTGAGGGTATCGAAACGAGTTTGAGGATTTTATAAAGTGGTCGTTTTGTGATGATGCGGTTTTATTTCGACGTGAACCAGGCACCGCATCACCACACATTCGCCCTCTCCCCGTCTCTTCAGCCTTAGACGCCTCTGAGTGGCGGAGAAGGATGATGATGCCTGCATCTGTACTATTTGCTTTCTGATAGCAAGAGCAGTTAATCTGGTTGAAGAGCATCTCTCCCGCAACCTTTTTCTCCACCCTGCCTCCCTTTACTCGTTGCTCGTGCACCGTATGTGCGGCGCTCATGGTGCTCGAAAATTGTCGGCATCATAAATGCATCCAGGGAGTATACGTGTGCGGCAAATGCTCCTTCAAGCATGGATGCCATTGTCCTACCAGAGCGATACGACTATACAAGTGTAGGCAAGGCAACAGGAAAAAAAAAACTAGTGAATTTCCCAAGAGTGGGCGCGCAAAGCGGAAAGAGATTTTGTGTTGTGTTGTGTTATGTCTCGTGTGTTCCGTTTTGTGTTGACCAACTTGTGCAAAAAGAGGATGGGTAGACAGCCGAGCACCACACTGTTTTTAAGTGTTTGCCGATGTGCATGTGCATGAAAACACAAGTTTCACATCCTCCCCTCCTGCTTCTCCAACAGCAGCAGCCTCAAGGTATCTATGGGGAGAAGAGATTGAATCTTCTCGAGTTTATTTTGCACCAACCACATCAACCGCCGGCACCTCCTCCCATCCAGCCCAACCATCCCGGCCGCCGCCGCTTGAGAAAAGATCTCTGCTCAGTTGCATTTTAATAGAGTTAAAAAGTTTTTGCCAGAAACACTACTGCCGATGTGGATGATGATGGAGAAGCTGCAACTTCTGCTGGGCACTATACGCTCTTCTCGTGTGTGTTTTGTTATGTGTTGTGTGTGATATGTTCTCCATGTCGTAGCTCGTGTAGGACTACACGAGACGAGAGTTGCATGCTAAAAACACACATCGAGAGCAAATATTCTCAGTTGTGCTGCTGTTTGAGCACTTATGCGTTTTTGGTCTTCGACAGACCGGAGGAGGGAGGGCGGCGCTGCGACGGGCTCACAGGATAAACATGGAAAACATATTCGGTAGAAAGATTGACTTTTCTAGCCTTTCAGAGAATAACAATGGGAAAATGGGAAGGAAACTCGGTTGGCTCTTGCTACGAGGATAAATATTGATGTTGAGGATGTTTTTTGGGGTTTCTCTGGTGCTTTTTAATTTTTTTTCTTTCTTTAGTCCCTGTGTTGGCATTGAGGGTATGATAATCCATGACAATGTCACCGATTAATTCGACTCCGGTGAGGATTAGATGGGGAAGAATGGGATTTTCTGATGCGAAATGATTTTTCGAGAAGTAACCCAAGTGGAAAATGTGAAATCAGAATCAATCATATAGAATAAAAATTCATCCGTGAGAGTTTGGTAAGGAGGATGCAATGAATAGTGAATAATTCAAGTAAAGAAATGCGAAATTGGAAACAAATGAACAGCAGGAGGGGTTTCATTTTGGATTAGTGAATTCTTAGTAATTCATTCTTCAAAAATGAACTTTCATTTTTAGTAATTCATTATTCCAAAATGAAATTTAATTTAAGTGAATCTTTAGTAATTCATCATTTCAAAATGAACTTCACCGAGTGAATAAGATATACAAAATAAATTCATTTGAAAATATAATGAAAAATGAATATGAAGCGGAGATGAATGAACACGAGTGAATTGTTTACAATTTATAAGCGATTTAGAGCAAACAACGCTGACTTTGTAACAAATTAACAGTGAACTTTCTAAAAACAAAAAGAAAGACCGATGGTGAACTTTAAACATGTGATTCATCCAAAACAGGACAGTCGTCGCCAATGCCTCTTAGTGTATATTTCAAACGATTACAGTTTAAATTACACAACCGACGATGAAAAGTGGTGGTGAATGCTATAGAAAAAAAAAAAAAAAAAAAAAAAAAATAGAAAAATGAATGAATGACAAATCAAAAACGTACGCCCTAGCTTTAATACTAGACCTATCAACGAGATGAATAAAAACTGACTATGACCAGCTAAGAGCTGAAACATAATATAAGCTGCAGAGTTGGCAGATGCCAACGACAATTCACAATTTTCAAAGACAATGAATCTGACCATTGTAACGGGCGATGAACTCTTTCAATGGAGTTCGCAGTGAATACTTGGATGAATACGTGCAGCAAAATGTTATTTAACTAATAAGTTTACAAACACATGCAGCAACTAAATAATCTTCTAGAATGAACAAAATTGAATTAGAAACTAAATGAACAGTTTCGTGGGACGCCATATTGAATGAATTCTTTGTTCATTTCATCATGGAGGAATCTTCCAAAGTTATAAGTGTTAAATGCTTTTCATTGTTGTTTCATCCAAAGTGCACGCTCCAGATGAATGATGGAACATTATTGAGAACTGATTTATGATAAGAGTGGTTCACCGAACCTATGATTCATCCAGATTGAAGGCGCAGAGTGAAGAATGTATACAAACAGGAACTCGCCATCGCCATTAACAATTAATTAACTTCACATTTCCATGCAGACAGAATAACCACAAAATGAACAGTAAACCAAAAAACTGCATGGAAATATGTAGATGAACAGAAATGATTTTTCTGGATGAATTTACTCTGTTTTATACACCCCGTATGCAGATTAAAAGCGCTACAATCGGTCCTAGCGAGGTATCCGTCGGAAAGGGAAATTCTCGGATTTTATAAGATTCGGAGGATTTTTGCTGGGAGGTATTCTTCGAAACAACTATTCGGAGAATTGTTCCGATATTTTGTAACGCATATCGGTGAATTACGTTGAAGTGCGATGAAGTGAATTTTTTGTTTGTTAGATTTTTGACAGCTAGGTACCGATATCCTCCGACAAAATTTAAGCCTCCGAGAGAGTATGCGTTGCGGAGAATTTTCCGTTCCGACGGATACCTGCTAGGGCCGAATGAAAAACCTGCTTAAGCAACATGGAATGGCGACTTTATAAAAAAATGAATTGTAACTTTTGCAAATAAATTGCAGCAACAGAAAATTTATAAATGAACATAAATTCACGTGGTTCACTGAAAAAAATTTTGTTCATTCGTAAGATAAATTTCAGCAAACAGTGAACAGATAACAATTTTCAACTGGACTTTCCATAATGAACACGATCAAGTGAACGCTGACTGAATGAACAAAAGATTTGTAAATTTCTGGTGTGAATATCAGGAGATGCTTTGTCATCTTTGTCATCTTTGTCAACTAGCGAGAAAATAATGAATTTACTTTGACAGAAAAAAAAAGAGACGGATGCGACAATCCAATTCTAAATTCTTAGAATGAATTTAACCGCGCAGTAAATTAATATAGGTGAATATTTTGCGACTAAATAATGAACACACATTCAGAAAAAATATTGAATTCGAAATTGAAAGCCGAATTACAGATTACTGATGCTTAAAATGTTAATAAAAATTAAACTTCAAATTGAATTTCGGCAGAAACTTTATGGAAATGATGAATATTGATTGGACGAACAGTGAATTCTGAATTTATGGAGTAAATTAGGTACAGTGAGACAAAATATTGACAGGCAGAAAGAAATTGATAGCAAAACGTGGAAACTCAGCATTGGAAGACGTTCTTTGTTTTGTTCTTAAAATTCATTCTTAAAAATGAACTAAATGAATCATGTATTGACTTAAGTTGACTTTAACCCACAGATAATTACATTATGGAGCTTACAAGCTGCGTGTAGCGGTGGACGGAGAACTTGTCAACAGACTACTACTAAACAGACAATCGAATTTCAATTTACAAACAAACATTTTAGGCAGTATGATGGTTAGTTAGTGGTATTGTTTAAAACACCAACAATTCCAACCAAAGTTTTCGTTTTCGTTGCTTTGTTGACACATTTTTTCCCCAAAACGAATATTTATTAAAAATTTTATTTTAGTTCACCCCCAGAAATGTGGCAGCAATCTGATGATATGTTAGCAATTTTGTTCGAAACACGTATATTTCCAAACAAAGTTTGTCTCAACGAATAGTTGCTGCTGTTTTCTCAACAATAATTCAATGAAATAGGACTTTAATTTCCAAAAAGAAATGGTGATAACCGCTTAAAGCAGTCTGAAAATTAACAATAAATTAGAGATGTTGTTCAAACCTGTGTTATTCCAAACAAACTTGTTCAACAAACTTGCTGTTGGTCTGTTTTATAAGAAAAACTGCTCGAAATTTGAGTGCAATTTGCCAACAGAGTTCTCAGGACTTTGTTCGATAGGTAAGTTTCTCTTATTCGTATTTTTCACTTCAAAGTACTGTTGATTGAGAGACTGACCCTCCAATGACAGTGTCAACAAAAAAAAAAACACCCCTGAATCTATTTTTGAGTACATAACCTGCCACAAAATCAATTCGGATGACTAAAACCAAAGTCAACACCACTGAATCCGTCAAGATACACCATAAGTTGGTTATATACGCACCGACAGTTCTTACACAGTGAGTAAGAAACTCACAAAGAGAAAAAAAAAAAAAAAAAACACACAACGCAACCAAACAAAAGTGCATTTCGAAAATTGCTTAAGGAGCCCACATACGAGTACAGAAGAGAGCCAAACCGAGGGTGCACACAAAACAAAATCAAATGGAAACACAATCCTCAGAAAATCTCTTCCTAATCCCCATCCTCCAGCTTCGAGCTTTCTATGCGGTTCTGCTGTTATACCATTCACCGTAACCACCATCCTCTACTAGCATATTTTCAAAAGAATCACTGTGCACACACGAAGTTTGCCAATTGGGATTTGTGCAAATGTGCAAATAAACTCGCTGCACACACTGGCAGAGGGAATATGCACTAAAACTAACAGCAACAGTGCACCGCACCGCCTCAAACCAACCCCCAGTTCACTTCCATGGGAAGGAGGGCGAACGGAGAATAAAAATTGTAATGGTTGTGCTGCCTGCTTAAGGGTAAAAGCATTTACAGTGTCAGGGAAGAAAACAATGCTGACATGTGCGCTGCCCTCCACCCGAAGCATGGCAAGCGCCCATATCCATCCATAGAAGCCGCATAGATGGAAGTTAAGGTCGACTGTGGTGACGGCGCACGGGGTTTATTCTGTCGTACAAATGCCCCCCGCCAAAAACCACACTATACATTCAGTTATAGGAGCAGAACTAGCATACAACTCCGAATGGAGGGCTTAAAAAATTGGCCAACCAAACCCGCACATCCTCAAACCCAAACCATCCAGAGTAGCACCAAAGTGATCCGCACCCAACTCAACCAGACCGACAGACCTACCGACTGACCGAACCGAGGAGTAACCCCCTCCGTCGACCGGCACGATAGTTCAAATCTAACCAGCCCCAGCCAGGCAGGAACCAACCAACCAAGCAACCGACTGGCCTGGCAGTCAGTCAGCCATATACGGCTCGAAGGTTGTTTGCGGCTAACCAAAATAATAGAGGAAGCTTTTACAATTTTATTCAAGTTGCCCAACAGAGGTAGGTAGGTGGTGTGTGCAGCGCCATTTCATCATCATCTTCATCTACCAGTATATACACGCTCCAATCCACAGAACATAACTACCGACTACGACTCGCCCATCCCCCACCTCCCTGTTGGGTTACCTCGTCCTTCCGTCGTTATAGCAATGGAGCATGTCGTCTCTGGTAGCCTTATGGAAAATTATAAATCTCCCAGAAGTGCATAAAAGAACAAGAAGACGACGACGACGGAGCATGATGATGACGACCATGGAACGTCGACCGAGGTATGCAGGGGAGGGGCTCTT
The DNA here is from genome assembly GCA_946477585.1 of Cheilosia urbana. Taxonomy (NCBI): domain Eukaryota; kingdom Metazoa; phylum Arthropoda; class Insecta; order Diptera; family Syrphidae; genus Cheilosia; species Cheilosia urbana. The sequence continues at coordinate 27,835,980 of OX297853.1, forward strand.
GTAAACCGCAGGTTGTTCGTTCAGTCGAAGCGTTTCAGTTCGGGGGACGGGGGACGAGCAGTTGGAAGTGTTTAATGGACCTAGAGCTGGTGTGATAGGATAGTGTGTTCTGTGTTCTCCTCTATATGGGTCCCTGATGAATAGGAGTAGGTACCTTTCTTTTTTTTATTTTGCACTTTCTTGGAATTGTGTGTGGAAAATCACAGCTCTCTGAATGCTGGACGGGGGAGTTGCGACAGGGACTTGCTGCAGGAGTCCACCCATATAGATTTGCTGATGATTTGATAGCTGGATATGCAGTCAGTGGTGGCACTGGCTGACTGTGACCGAGAGTTGAGAGTTTCAATGTTTTTGTTAATTTACGAAACTAAATTATTAGTGGGCGAGGGTGTTGGATGCAGATGGATGCCGGTCGGTTTCACCGTGGCTGGATGATGGAATGCGAGCTGTGGCAATGTGGTCAGATTCGTTGGGAAATTATTGCTGGCGGAGAAACTTTTTGGCTTGGATTTCGTTTGAATTCACGGATAATATAAGTTTTGGGGTACTTTACATTGAATGGCGGGGGTGAGTGTTTTTGTGAGCCGCGAACGTTACCGCACGGAGTGTCGAAATATTTACTATTTACTATTTACAGAGCCATATTTATGTAGGTGGCTGTCACTGTTTGCTATTCAATTGGTCCGTAAATCGTAATGATGTAACTTGTTGGATGATGATTGAATCGGTCAGTAATTGATTGGAAATCGTCCTGAAAATAACTAATAGACGGTAGAATTTCGAGAGCAAAATCGTTTTAAAACGATTGCAATGAATCCAAAGCCTTTAAAGGTTTTAAAGATGTAAGCCATGCTTTTGTTTAGAGAAAACGGCCTCAAAAAGTGGGCGTGGCATACGGTCTTGTATGGAAGAAAACGTTGTCAAAGACGTTGTCAAAGACGTTGTGCACATTTTTTTTTTTAAACGTTTAGTCGCTTACAAAAAATTGGGGAAATCACTTATGTTTAAAGAGACGCTTTGAAAATGTAGAAGTGTTTTTTTTTTTTAGAGAAAACGACCACAATAAGTGGGCGGGGGTTTCAGTCTTGAAGAGCCGAAATGAAGAGAGTTTTGTTGCCTAAAGATTTTGTTTTGTAATTTTTATTCGCCCCTATACAAATTGGTTTTTAAGAAACCATTGAATATGTAAACCACTTTTTGGTGTAAGCAAACGCCCCAAAAAAATCATTAGGAAAACCGTTTCAATATTTTCAAAACCATTGGATGAAAAAGTGCAAATTTTCTTTTTACAGTGTTTTGTGATATGTTTTAAGCAACGCTCCCAAAAAGTGGGCGTTGTGTACGGTCTTGTATGAAAGAAATGTAGTCAAAGACGTTGTGCACACATTTTTTTACCAAACTATTCAGTCGCTTACAAACAAAGAATTGGTTTTTAATAAGAGAAAACGCCCACAAAAAGTGGGCGTGGCATACAGACTTATCTGGCGGAAGTGAAGAAGGTGTTGATACTTAAACATTTTGTTTTATAATTTGTATTCACTCATTACAAATTTATTACAGTTCTTTCAGACCACAGCCTCTTTTTGAAAACCTTTGAATATGTAAAACACATTTTTGGTGTAAGGAAACGCCCCGCAAAAAAATGGGCGTATAATAAAACCTTTAAAGAACGAAATGTAGGCAGAACTGTCGTCTCAACATTTTGTTTAAATTTTAAGCAAAATTGTTTAACTGCTTCAGTTTTCAACAAAATCGGTAAAAGAAAGCTATTTCCCTATTCAAAGGTGAAAAAGTGAAAAATATTTTTAGAGTGTCTTGTGATGTTTTAAAGAAACGCCCCCAAAAAGTGGGCGTGGAATAAAACCGTTTATGAACGAAATGTAGACAGAACTGTCGTGTCAACACTTAAGTTTTAAAGTTTTTTGTTTAAGTTTTAAACAAAGAAAGTCATTATAGGAAAACTAGTTCAGTCTTCTCAAAAGCATTGGAAATTATTTTCATAGTGTTTTGTTTTAAGAAACGCCTGCAAAAAGTGGGCGTGGTATTTTAAATTGTACCGACGAAATGTAGAATAAAACATCGTCTTAATATTTTGCATTATCTTTTTGTCAGTTTCTAACCAATCAAATGACTAAAAACTGTACTAAAAACAGAAATATTGAAGTTCTGAACTCGCTAAAGTTTTAAGTTACATATCATGTGTCAAACGTGGTCAGTATGTGGCTTAGAAAGTAGGGTGCTAGGACTGCTCAGCGCGAGGCAGTCCAAGTTCGACACCCAAAAAATTACAAATTGAACATAACGTCTTTAATTACACTATATCTTGCGAAATTCTGTCAAATTTTAAACAGCACGTCTATCACAAAAAGAGTCTATCCAAAACGGCATAACATTGTAGGTCCCTTTTACATGTTTGCCATAACTATAACACACGTGAATTGTTGTGAGAAGCCACATATACCTCTCATTTGCACCTATTTTTTATTAATTTGACCTGTCAAATTGTGACAGATGTCAACAAAAATACGTTACCAAAACATCTATTTTGTTTTTTCCACGGTCAACCTTCAAAAGTTGCAAACGAACTTCAAACACCAAATGAAATTGATCCAAAACCTACCTCAAAATGTCCGCCAACCCTTCACCATACTTATTACAAACTTCCCCCACCCCGCATCGCACTGTGTGAATGGAAAATCATCTTGTAACTGCTGTTTCCTGCGATGATGCGCGGCGCTACGGATTTTCCAAATTAACATACCCTCCACGCCACGGCATGCCGGCATAAGGGTAATGATATACTACCCTAGGATAAGGTCATTAATACACATATGTGTTTGTAAGTATACGGGTGTACACAAAATTGAGAGAGAGAAAAAAAAAACAGGGGGAGATGATGATGATTTCAGGAATCAACAACACACAACAATCGGTGGCATGGCGGTCTGGCGGCTTTAATTCTATTAAAACAGTAAAGTTTTAGGGATGAGAAGACGAAACAGACAGACGGCTGTTGGCAGTGCCAGTGGCAGCAAAGAAGGGTAGCAGCTGGGAATGAGCTTATAATTTTATTACCACATTTTAGTGTTGCATGTGTGAGTGTTTGTACACGCGCTCGGATATATTTGAACGCTAAAAAGGTTTCCTTTTGTGTTGTTGTTGTTGTTTTTTTGTTTGTGTATTATATTGTAACCTCAAATTCGACAGTTGAGTGAATGGAGTCGTGGCGATATGGCAACGTTTTGTCTGCAGCGCGCAAGGGTCGAAAACGACGTCGAACATGAAATGAGTTTTTAATTCGCTTCAGCTATTAGGGGGTACAAAATGAAAACATAACCAGATGAGCGGGCAGGCGGTGACGGTGAGACTTGTTCGAATATTCATGGACTTTTGGTTTTTTGTTTTGATTTTAAGATTATCATGATACGATTGGAAGGGTGAGGGTAGGCAATACCCTTCTGATGATATATGCCTGTTGACGGAGTTATAATTTTTTTATTTTATTTTTCAAGCCTAAGGGCTTCTTTCAATTGGGAACGTGTGTGGCTGTGAATATGAAAAGAATCTGCATAAACATAAAGGGGGAAGGAAATAAATTGTTTCCGCTTTGTTATAAAAGGGAAATCCCTTTGTAGTTACTCCACCACCGATGCGAGAAGGGCCTCATCATTTGAGGGTGCAAAAGGAAGGTGAAAGAAAAAGGAAAACGCTTACATTGTGGAATATTAAACAGATGGCGATTTGCCATGACAGGGATAAAGTTTAATTATAACATCAAGCAGCAAGTGTGAAACGCGATAAGTTTCCAAGGGGGGCGATCAGAGAGTATTTTTTTGTTTTTGTTGATGAATGTTCGCAGCACTTTAAGAAGAAGCGACCGAGAATTGAATACTCTTGATGGGAATTCGATTTGGAAATTGGTTCCGCATTATTACAAATGGATTAGGAATCAGGATATGGGGCACGTGACTTGTTCTTGTGTTTGGTTTGATATTCATGGTTGCGGATAACACAGTTTTCTTTGGTATTAACGAATTTTGGTGGGCAATTTAATTGTAATCGAATTGAAAATTGGTTATAATCTTATAATTAACTTATAGCAAGTACAAAAATACTGAGAGATGAGGTATAACGAAGATGAATCTGTCACAAATGGGAGAGTAGCGAGTTACGAGTCATCGTATTAGCGACAAAAATCTGAGAAAATGCCTCCCGAATGATAAACCTGTTAAAAGTGAAAGACAATCAAAGAACTGGTTAAGTAACGAGTGCCGAATAGTTCGCCTATTGCCTCTCAAGAGACCGAAAACGTCTTCAAAGATGTAGGTACCCGTCAAAAAATTGCTCAAATTCAACGAAATTACAAGTAACGAGTAGTTCGAAACTGCTTTTAAGCTAAGAAGTAAATAGTTCAATAGAATCAAAGAACGATCTCCAGTTTTTACTGATAAATCTGCCAAAATTTACAGCAAAATAAAAACTAACAACTAACGAGTTATTCCAAAGGGATTTAAATGTCTTCCGAATTGTGCTGATAAAAGAGTAGTAACGAGTACTTCTTCTCTTGGCTTGAGAAAGCTCAGATTTTTGATAAATTTGTCAAAAGAAATTCAAGAAAAGTTTGATTTGGAAAAACAAATACCTAGTACCTACCTAACGAATTGTTTTAATCTGTCTGGAAAGATCTCACGAAATTTTCTGCAACTTGTAGGTACTGATAAACCCATTAAGAATTACAGAAAAATTCAAAAAATAAGAAAAACAACGAGTAACGAGTCAACCCAAGAGGTTTATCAAATATATATTCACAACCACCGACAAAGAGGAAAGTAGAACGTCTAATTCAATTTAAGGACAACGTTTTTCTAGTCCCAGATAACGCTAGACGAAATTGAAGCCTACTCTTGTTAAGAATTTATTTTCTACGTTTCTGTTAACGAATTCATTGATTTGGTCAATCGATTCATTAAAATGGCTAAACGATACATGGATTTACTCAGTCGATTCACTGATTTAGTCAGGCGATTAGTCTTTCAACGGATACGGATTCATTGATTTGGTTAGAATGTTCATTGATTTGGTCAATCGATTCATTGATTTAGTCAGTCGAATCAAAGGATAATTCAGTCAGTCGACTAGTTTTCCATTGTTTTGGTCGGAAGCTTCACTAATTTGGTCAATCGATTCATTAAAATGGTCAAACGAGTCATGGATTAGACAGTCGATTCACTAATTTAGCCAGGCAATTAGTCTTTCAACGGATTCATTGATTTGGTCAGAAAGTTCATTGATTTGGTCAATCGGTTCATTAATTTAGTCCGTTGAATCAAAGGATAATTCAATCGATCCAGAAGATTAGTCAGTCGATCGATTGTTCCAGTGAGTCGACTAGTTTTCATTTTTTTGGTCGGAAGCTTCATTAATTTGGTTAATCGATTCATTGATTTGGTCAATCATTCATTCATTGATTTTGATTTGATTTTATAGATTTGGTCATCGGATTCATTGACGTATTTAAGAAATATTTTCAGTGCATTCCTTGTATCTCTAAACTGACATCCATATACCTCTAAACCCCCTCCATGTTTAAGAGCTTATTTGTTTTAAAGATTGTCTATCATGTTGTCATGGGAAAATTCACCTTTGTAACGCAGTCCAACGCCAATTACAACCACACCACTAGACACAGTTAATCATTACCCTACCCTTACAAAAAAAAAACTTTAAATTAAAACCTGAAACTCACATCAAAGCAATCGGGCATATAATTTAACCCCATCATCGAATTTTTGCAGGTTGCTACGGTCTATATGTCACACGCCAACACAACCACTCCCGTCGAACGGGTTCCATGGAACCCTTGACAAAGAAAAAAAAAACATCCATTTGAATGAAATTCCTACTGCTACCCATGTCAAGCTCGAAATATTTTGCACGTGTTATCCCGAGGGTGGTGGTGCTGCTGCTATCCCTTCGCTGTGACAAAATCACCGTAGCCATTAAATTAAATGATAGAAATCTTCACCCCCGGCCGCCGTGCGTCGCCCACACTCATTAACCGATCCAATTTCACTTTCAAGTTGTCTTCGCGAAAGAACGCGGGTTCCCCATACACACACCGTTCAATTATTAGCTCCCTAGTGCCCAATTATTGTGATTGCCAGCTATGTAAATATGTGACGTACTCTGATACAAAGTGTTCGATGTCTACCCACAACAAAGGACACACACGTGTCCCTGTAAAAGGGGAAAAGTCACCGGAGCGCGTTATCCATAACAATTTTGGCCAATCATTACACACGTCAACTGTCACATCGAATCCTTTCCTTTAGCCGTCTCCATTCGATATTGCTTGACTGGTTTTGTCTGTGTATTCATTGAATCCTGCGATGATATCCTACGTTAAATCCCATTATCTGGCATTAGGACAACAGAATGACCTCGAACAAAGGATAAATATAAACAGATACGCATATAGATTTGGCCAGAACCAACTGGGGTGTGTTCGCAAGGATGTACAAATAATAATAATAAAAAAAAAAAAATCTACGTGGCAACCATTGAATTGAAAACCTCTCCATGCAACCTTCGCAGTTCTCGCTTTTTCCGTGTCTTCATTAGGGATTACTTCCCGTTTCCTTGCCTCGCCCTCGTGTCGCTCACTTCACCCTCTTCATCGTCGTCGTCCTTTTCGGTGTTTTAGCAGGAATGTTGTTCACCCGCCCTCGCTGCCGTCACCATCACCACTTCGCGTGTATATGTCTGCTTTCAACACCATAATCCCTCGAAGATTAAATGGGTGTAACACAATTTGCAATTAATTCACAGAACCAGCGCGCGGCTATATCTGCACGTTTACCTACATACACCTCCTATATCCTTAAAAGGGCAGGGGAGCGGCAGGCAATACCTACCAGCAGCTAAACAGTGAGAAAAAAAGAACTTGTCAGCCGGAAATTAAAGGCAATACGCGCGGCTGTTATAACAGAGCGAAGGGAGCGGCAACGGCGCCGATGCCGGAGGAAGTTTTATTAAATCCGAACAGAATCCTAAGGATGGGGTTGCACAAGGCAAACTCTCTGTGAAACAAGAGGGTGTTTCAGCAGCGCACAAAAAAAATGCGAACCACTGTATAATCAGGGGTAAAAATGATTATTATTCGTAATTCAGGAGTTGCGGCGCACTCTTCATATACACAGGGACTAATCCTCCTCCCCTGGTCCTTCGGTTCGCTTGGATTTGCTTTTATTTATGAAGTGCCCTAGCTATAGCTTGTGGCAATGGCGAAGAGGTTTTTCCTCTCCTATAGGGGTTGCTTGTCCATGCTTTTTTTTTTTTGCTTTTCTTTTCGTCGAGGGTGAATGTTAAACAGTTTGATGCTGGTGTGCTGCTGTGCCGTCTGTTTGGCGAGTGAGGGGTGACGTTTAGTATCAAACTGACAGATGGTGTGGAAGTGGGATTAGAATTCGTTAGAGAGTTTTGATTTCTGTAATTCTGTCGGAAAAATAATAATAATTAGTGGTGTAGCTGGAAGGCGGCTCACGCAGATTTCTCCTTGTATTGGGAAGATGTAATCGAATGATTGGAAAGGTTGATGTGGGCATAGCATGCGCTGTTAAATGGGATTCAAATTAGGCGATATAAATAAATCAGGGAGTCGATTTAGGACTTTTAATCAACCTTTTGAAAGTGGGTTTAAGAGAACAAATTTCGCTTCCCTGGAATGGGTTAAGTAGGCCGAGCGAATCACAAAAACAGTTCATCCAATCCTTGTGTCAAACGGCATCGTTCAGTGGCTGAGCGATTTGATGAATCCGCTGAGTTAATCAATGAATAGTTTCAGGCATTTAATGAAATGAACATCATTCAGTGGTAAAATGGGTCTTTGGGGAGTATAATTAACAGTTCAGCGGGACGAAGTCCTGGAACTCATGAATCAGTTTTCTAAATTACTATTGCAAATTCGTTGAATGATTAAGGTAGATAAAATTAATTACCCGATGAAGCGATGATGGATGGGACTAAGAATAGAATCGATTGACAACATGAGTGATTACGTGAAGTCGTTGGCATATATGTAAGGACAGCCCGGCATTTTTAGAGCTAAGCGTCGGTGGGGTGATATCAACTGACAAAGTCAATAACTAGGCGCAGTTTATGGTTCTAGAGAAAATTATCTTCGTGAACGAACGACGTGAGTGAAATATAAAACAAAACGGTACCGAAGTCGTAATTTTCGCAGAAGTCTAAGGATTCTATGGAGATTTGCGGCGTTGCAGAGTATAAAACGATTTTAGAAAGCACTTATCGAGTGTTTTTCAAAAGGTGTACACGACTGAAATGTCTCAATGGGCTTTGGACAGTTCCTAAAATCTGAGAAGATAGGCACCACAAACATTCATTGGAATCGAAATCGTTGAAACGACTTGCATTGCTTTACTAAATAAATCGGTCCGTTGACCATATAAATGAACAAGTTGGCCAATGAAATATATGACCAAATCAATGAACCGATTGTGCAAATCAATGAACTGATTGACCAAATTAATGAACCGATTGACCAAATCAATGAACCGATGACCAAATCAATAAACCAGTTGACCATAATCAACGACCTGATTTACCAAATCAATGAACCGATTGACCAAATCAATGAACCAGTTGACCATAATCAACGACCTGATTTACCAAACCAATGCAATGAATTAAATGCAAATGTAGCCTTAATCGATTTTTACTCGTCAGTTTCCTATACAAAAAGGAAATTACTTGCGAATGAACAATCATAGTTTTTTGTTTTACTTTCACTTTGTATAATATTTATGTAACTTTAAACAATCATATTGTGGTCTTATGTCTTTGAAAGATTTTTGTTCTTTGGTGAAAAACAAACAAATAAATAATTAGATAAATTATAGTAATATGTATCAAATCGTTGGTCAAGAACAGCTTAAAATTGCAACAGGCTCTTTAAGGTATTGGCAACTTAAAAAAGGCGCGAAAAAATGTAAGACAGAGGTTGAAGAAGTTTAAGATTCAGCAAAAATTCAGCCGACATTTTAACATCGAAGTGTGTGCCCTGCAATAACTTGTCCAGTTGCTACATAAGTTTATTGGGCTTATCCCAGGAGATCCCAAGTGACGCGATTTTCAATATAAAAAGACGCCATTGTTAGATAAATGTAAGACAATAATGTTTGAAGAACTATTAGATTCAGCAGAAATGTAGCTGGCATTTTTACATCGAAATGAACTGTGTGCTTTGCAATAACTTGTCCTGTTTCTACAGAGGTTTTTGCGGATTATCCAAGAAAATACCAAGTGACGCGAGTTTCAATATAAAAAGACGCCATTGTTACTGGAGTTGAAAGCAACAGATTCAGAAGAACATGCTGGGAATTATCACGGTCACTAGATGCATTCGTTATTCTTGTTCCTTGTTTTACAGAAACTTTGTGTCACCGTTTGAGTGTATACATATAATTTGCTAAAAAAAAAGACTAACAGGAAAGAGAGAAGAGAATATCAATTATTAACCTGTGGTCATGTGATTGTGATTGTGAACTTGCTTCAATTTCCCCCAAGTCACTGGCGACTTCTGTGGTACATCATATTGACAAAACTCTTGATTTCACAAAGACAAAACCACTTTAGAAGAAAGCATAGAAACATTTTAATATACCTAATTTTAAAGTTGAAAAGTTCACAGCCAGGAAATAAATCTAAGGTTGAAAAGCTCAAAGCCAGGAAATAGGCTCTAAATGGGCACCAATTCTACAAATCTCACTAGTGAGTTTTTTTTTTTAATTTACAAGGTAAAAATTGTAGGTCTGCAAATAGTTCGTATTGTACACATAACTACAAATGCGACTGCAGATGTCTGAGATGAGAGTTTCACAAGATACTAAAATCATCAGTTTTGCTAACGTTTACTCGAAAACTCACTAGTGACTCCCGTTGGGTGTTGCAGACATTCAGTGTTGTAGGCAGAACTACAAGCGCGATTAAATAAAAGTATCTGGACTCTGGAGTTGATAGAACTCAAAGGGCAGGTACTATGTTTGAACATCGTAGTGTTCCACTGTTTGGATGAAACTCACTAGTGACTTTATAAGTAGTTACGCTAAAATGTTGTAGTCAGAAAGGAGCTGAATCAAGATAATAGAAATGCCTAAGTTAAAAAAAAACTTTCCATAAGGGCTACTGGGTCACTGTTTTTTTTTTTTTTTTTTTTTTGCCAAACTCACTAGTGACTCGTGTCAATATTTTGTATAAATCGTTTAATTTAGTAATTTAGATATTTATTTCGAAGTTGAATGGGTTACGTTCACAGGGTAGGTTGACGTTTTTTGCAAACTCACTGGTGACATCTTATCATTGCTTTCTCGGCAAATGTCTACTAAAGGGAATGCTCTGGAATGAAAGTAATAAAATGTCTGAGGGAAAATAATGTTAAAAGGACCATCTCAACTTTTCGTTACAAAACAATGTTGCACTGTTTTTATTGTTGTTTCGTGTTACAGATCCGTGGTGGCAACGGCATTTAAAAATAGAACTGTCTTATTTTTCGCATCGTAGTTTTAAAAATAGAACTGTCGCTTTTTTCGTATCATAAAAGCTACCTCCAGTTACTTAAAGGACGCTGACAGATATTTCAAATTGAACGTAAGGAGGTCGGCATCGTAATCATTGTTGACAAGTCACTCTTGTCAAAGTGTTTTACAAATGTTGTTAGTTTTACGAGTACTATAAAAATTGTCGGATCCGCAGGAACTATTGCTACTGCTTGGGGCAGATGACGTATGACGTTTGTCGAATGAACGATATCGTCTTTATATTGGTGCAGATCGTGGATAAACTATTTTCTATATCACTTTTTTTTAGATCATTGGTAGTTTTTATTTATATCTATGGAGACAGAATTGGATACTGTTTTTTGAACTTGTACCTTTAGCACGCAGTTGCTAGTTTTCAAGGTCTGCGACAGTCGTGATTAGGATCCTTACTTTTTAACAATGAATTGTGATGTCCGAGAGTAAAAGTCACAAGTGAGTGCCTATACCTCGAAGTATGCGGCCTTTTGATCCAACTATACTTGGTTTCTGACTGCATACCTATTTAGTTCGCTCTGCTGTCACTGATGTGTCACCTACTGCCCTATTTCAGCATAGTAACGCACTTACCAACCAAACTATACACACCATCAACTGTGATCGATTTCGAATCGTCTTCGATTTATTTCTGCTGCATTCGCTGCCGAGCCGATAAATTATTTTAATTGTCCCGCTGCACTAAATTATAGACAGAGACACCCCTTATCGCCAAGTAAATGTTGAACTTGGAGGCATTAGCGTTCTTCGTAATTGCCACTTTGTGTTCCAAACAGACACTTCTCAACTTTGTTCGAATATGTTTCGCTTCGCTCGTTTATTATTCATTATACTCCGAACTCCACCCACCTGTGTGTGAGAGCCTTCTTCACACACATACACACAGTTCTCCCCATGCAATTAGCTGGCCTTTTGATCACCTAAACGATGGTACACGAGTACTAATTGATAAAAATGGGAAAACGAAAGGACTTGTCTCGTTTAATTGTGGTGGGTGGCTTACTCCATAAGCACACTATAGTGTGGTCCCACACACACTCACACTACACAGCTCTATACGTTAAACGTGCGTTAATAACACTTGCAGAATAATAACACAGCTCCTAGTATAGTTCTACAGTTTTTCGTGCTTAACTGAAGGGCAATCATTTAATTCAAAGCGAGGTCATTGTGGGGCAGCACTACAAATGCGCGGGGGTTGCAGTAATTACTGTTAACACAGGTAGCGTGTGACATGTTATTTTCAGAAAATTTCAAGTGAGCAACACAGTGCACACAAGTCTGCCATACAACCAGATGAAAGCAATTTCACATTTTGGGGTGCGACTTTCTAGCAAGTGGGGTAGACATGTTTATCGAAAGTTGGTAATTTAGGATGAAATTTCCATTATTCCAAGTTTACGTTCGCCTTACGAGTTGTCTTCCTTTTTTTTTTTCAACCCATTCCATACACGCCATTCTTAATAATCACAATTTGCCAGTTGAAAATATTTCCCTCGGGTTTTTCGCGCGTGAAATTCCTGTTTTCGACTGGAAGGTGTGAGTGGGTGTAGTAAAAAGGTGCCCCCCCACACACACACACCCATAGTCTCCCCATTTTATCGTGTGTTGCAAAAGGGAAAAGTTTTAACTTTCCGTGTTAAAGCCGGCGAGCGGCAGGAATAGTAGTGCCTGCTTCCGCGGGTGGCAAGGTTCGTTCATTCGGGTTGATTTGCAAAAGTTTGGTTAGTTTGGCGGTTCTGCGCGGTGGCGGTGGTGGTGGCGGCGGTTAATGCGGTGGCGTTCTCGGTGTGGAATTAACTGATTAAAATAATTATGCTGGCACAGTTCTTGTCTATGTATACGTGCGTTGAGGATAATATCCGGTGTTTGAGGGTTGCGACTTTCATAAAACTCACTGCTTCCAATTCGATGGGGAGTAATGGTATTTTTGCAAGCGCCCCAGATGATGAGTGATTTAAGGGAGGCGGGCGGCAGAGAAAATTATATCGCTTAGGGAATAATTAGGGTTAGAGGTTGTGTATACAAACTTAGTTGGCGTTTCTTGGGGAATTTAGGTGTAATAACTGAAAAGCGGATAGTGCGGCAAGTTCTTATTATTTGATGTAATAGTAGGGGGTGGCATCGATGTCAACGGCGGAAGATGGGCTAACCCGTAAACGGAATGAAAAAAGATTTTGACTTGGGGCGGTGGTATGAGGGTCGACTTGGTTATGCTTTTCGCACAAGTATTTTGTGAAATAACTTGGTCTCGTGGGTCAAAAATGTTAACACTTTCCTGTAGCAGCAATATGTCGGCGTTACGATACCTGGGCGACGAGCTAGTAGAAATTTTAAACATGACAGAGGGAGGTAAGGTTTGGATTCAGATGAAGTTTTTCAGACTTCTCATAACCTTAAAAAAAAACTCCAGTCATTGGTATGATTGCGAACCTCTTTTTTTTAATTTTTGGGACGAATAAAATACCACGATAGTGTGGGAGTAATCCAGCTTAAGCTAACGTGAGATTGCATGAAATGGTACAGGACAAGTGACCATTTTCAGTTGATTTTCGTCAGTTTTTGATAAATACTAGGCCAAATCGGCGCGAGGTCTGCAACGGACTATAGCGCCACCTATACGTGAGTAACAACAAATCCTCTCAAACCTACATGTTGGACCTTTAAGGTATGTTTAACAAATGTGAACAATGAGGGATGCAAGTACCGTTTTAAACAACATAACCTTTAAGTGACTTTCTTGAGTCCGATCTCCCGAAATGTGGACATTACACATTTCCAGTTATTTCAACAAAACTTCATCTAAAACGCCATTATCCGTCTTGAATCGTGATTTTTCGCCAAATCGGTTTCAAGCCCCCGGAACTCTAACGTGGATAGACAGAAACTTTAGGAGGCCTTTTGGGTAGAGGTCTGAGTTACATTTGATAGGAAAATTTCGCTAAAGGAGAAGCAAATTTTAGAGCTCACTTTAAAATGTAGCCAGGTCCAGCGTGCCCTAAGTATCCAAATTAAAAATTAAATGATATTTCTGGTTGTTAAAACTCTGCAGCTAGTTTGAAAATCTGCAAAATGAAGACAGATCTGCATTTATGGCAACACTGTCCCAAGGCGCACCAATAGACGTTTCACATAAAAAAACACACATTTCAAAGGTTATCATATTTTTGACAACTAGCTCTTAATTTCTAAGCTCTACCTCTGCCAGATGCATCGTTTTTGAATATACGTTCAGTTTTTCAGAAGATGTCCTACTATTTAGTTGAGAACTAACTAGAACCTCCTTGAGTTCACCGAGTTCATGGAGTTTCACTTAGTTTTTGTGGGAACAACTTTTAGATCAAGAGCTGGTTAGGATCACAGATCGAATAACATTCCTCAAACTTCATTTTTTGGCCGTTATAAGCTAAATTTTAAGATGATGGCAGGACTACTCAGGGGAGAAATTATTATGACCTCCTTGCGTTCAGCTGTAGTTCCAATTGTTTTATGGCTTTCGTGCTTGAATAGGGTAAAACAAAAACCGCCAAGTGGTCTAGTTAGAAAAAAAAAAGACTTATAGGAACAGAAAGGTTTAATAACAGTCCAAAGAACGTCTGTTCCAATGGGTCACTTAGAGTAAAGCCCCCAGCGCGGAAACTAGTCCTAAAAGTGATCAAAGGACTTGCAAGAATATAGCTCTTTTTTTAAATATGATCTCTGAACTACATACCGATGAACTTAAAGCGATCTGTTTGCGTTCAGCTGCAGTTCGGATCACATTAATGATTTTGTTTGAAAAAGTTTCCTATAAGCCCTAAGAACTTACTAGAAGCCAGAGCAAAAGCGTTTAAAGTTTAATGAGTAGAGGTCCGTTACTAGGAACGCAATAGAGAAGAACTTAACACGTTCATTTGCAGTTATTGTTGTTTGACGTTGTTACAGTTTCGAAATGAAGCCGCAGGGTTGAAAGTTATTCCTCTTGACGCCAAGGTCAAGGTGGGCGCTTAAAGTTTGAAGACTGCACCCAGATATGACTTAAAGTGAGACTTCTCGACGAAGAGCATGATCTATTTTTTCTTTTAATCAATACGAGTGTTTCTAGAGAGGTCACAACAAGAACTAACTAGAACTAAGCGTTCATTTGGATTTCCACGGGGAAAAAATGGACGCAATATTTGTTTGGTCTCAAATTTGAAACTACGCTCAGAACTGCCTAGAACTGAGACAGTTAACGGAAACACGAAACTATTCTTTGTATACGTACTGATCACCGAACATTCGGTAACATAGTTCATCTGAACAGCTATCAGGAACTCCACAGCGAATACTATTTTTTTCTGAAATTTTAATACCCTTTTGCTAAAAACTATCATCAAATAAAATACCGTACCTTCCTATTTATTTATTGCTTTCGGATAACATGTTCTTGGCTTTTCTACAAAACAGCTTCAGCAAGAAAACAATGACAAACCCCTCGTCCTATGCATATTAAAGATACGGACACAATTTCAAAAACCCTCTTCTAACGAAATAAGGAGCTTCAGTTTTTCATTTCATTTCTCATCTTCATTTCTCTTATCTGTCTCAAGGCCAGCTTCGCTAAAACGACGTTCAACCATCTCCCCAGCATTATGCTTAGACCGGGGATTTTCAACTTCCTTGCCTACAGGAAATCGCACATTCTGTCAGTACCTAATTTTCATAAATCGTTGATCCTTTTCATCCTGCACGACTCGTACAAGCCAATGACAATTTAAAGTGCCCACGAACAATGGCATTCCATCTCAGAAATTCTGCTTTTTTTCTTTTTGAATGAAAAACCACAGGAGACCATACTTGGTGCCTTTCTATTTCCATTATGATTTTTTTTTTTTTTTTTTTTTTTTTTTTTCATTTAAATCAAGATAAAGCGATTTAAATATGCAAATTCCCATTTTATTTCATCTCCTTCTTTTCCCGTTTATTACAAAAAAAAACAAACACATTTCCCAACTGCAACCCCTGCCAGGAGCGAGTCGTCCTCTTGAATAAATGATAAAGGGAAAAAGAACACCGAAAACAAAACACAAGCATGACCATCAACAAATTTGTATATTTTCGCACTTATTTTTCTACTTCGTCTTCTCTTGTTGCGCCGCAGGGTTTAACCCCTCTGGTTATTTAATATATATTTTTCTTCTTTTTTGCCTGCCTTCTTTTGTACAATCCTCGTCGCCATTACTTTATTTACTCAGTAAGGACACGTCATACAAATTGCACAGCCCCACCAGCTACGAGTACTACTGGAAAATGTGCAAAAACGAAACAAACTGAAGTAGGTACATAGCAAAAAAAAAAAAGAAAGATGGAAAACCGTTGTAATTAACTTTAAGTGAAGCGCAACAATAAAGTTCTGCTTGGTCCGTATATACAGTCAGAGTGGAGAAAGTTTCTGCATTTGAAATTAGCCAAGTGGCTGTTGGGTCTTGCTGATGGTGGTGGTGTTGGGTATGAGCTAAGAAACAAGTGTCGAGCAAAGTGTATTTGAAAAGGATGACAACGACCAAAGGGGTGTTGTATGCCAGCCTTTGCCTGATGTAAAAGTAAATTAAAACTTATAACTTTTGTAATGTACAAGAGTGCAGAGTTTGCGTGGGTTGGGATGGAGTTGCGACTTGAGAGTACTTAGGGTGTGCGACTTGGCTAATAGGTGCTTGGCGGAAATATTCATGAACACTTACATGCGAAGTGCACTTGGAGTTGTTGGCAGTTGATTTGAACGGGTCAAGGGAGGGCGCGTTGAGTTCAGGGATCTAATTCGTCTTTGGTTACGAATGAATTACGCTTTGAAAATGTAGTAATCAGCCAAAACACGAACCACTTCTCAAGTCATAAATGGCAGATGACTTCTTGGTTGTAGATTAGAAGGCACAGAATTGAGATATACGAAGATTTATCATCGCAGTAGGGAGGAATCTTCGTATATATTAAAAGCGTAGACCATTCTTAGACAATAAGCAGGAAAATGGCGGAACGTTGTGGTAGGTTCAGCCACTTCATGAACCATTGTTGACAGCACAAATGCTCTAGAGCCCGTAAAAGTACGTCAGTCATAAATTGTCTTCTGCTCAGGCTCACCCCACCGGATCGTAGAGTTCGCTTTATTTTTAATTATTAGTCTGGTTGTCACTTCTGTCAGGTGCATTGATGTGTGAAAATTGAGAAGTTGTGTTTTGAAACAGTTCTTGCACAAAAAGTAAGTCTTTGAATGAAACCAGGTATGACTCGTTAATCATGTCGGAAAAGCATTTTGAAAAGCAATTAGTTGCAGTACCAAAATCCAAATTCTATATATTTCGCTGAATTTTCGCTAAGAACGTGAACCTTTGTCCAAGGCACTGCGAAACTACCGATTTTTCGCTCAGATTGAAGAATCAGTCGGGTAGCAGTTTATCTTTCAAATATTTTCCAAGCTACATCAAAAGCCATTATTCAGGCAATTTAGTTTACCACGACCATCAAAAGTTGCTACATCAATTTTGCTCAATTTTCGGTAAGACGACAGGTACTCGTATTCAGGACAACAGATAGATTCCTTTCAACACCGGTAACAGTCTTACTTTTCATTTCATTTTCATTTATTTTTCATTTCATTTTCATTTATTTTTATTTTGTAATGCCTATACACTTTAAGATATAATATCTTATAAACTAGTGATAAGCTATATTCTGCAGGAAAAAGCTACTGAGGAAGACGAAATAATTCAAAAATATTATGTATTTAAACTAAGTGGTCAATACTTAAAACTAATAATTATAACAATTAAGATAAATTCGAGAATGCAAGATATTTTCTTAATTCATTTTTAAACCTTCTTGTGTTATTAATTCTTCTAATAGTACGCGGTAAAGAGTTCCAAAGACGAATAGAGTAAATGAAAAATTGACGCTCAGAGGTAAGGGAAAAGTAACGCGGGGGAATCAACTGACTAGACCTCATTGAGGAAGGCATGACCAATTTCTCGTACAGACCGGGAGGTTGTCGTGTTATCAGGATGTTTGAGAGAAAGGTTAAAGTGCGGAACTGAAGCAGGCTGTCAAACGTCATGTTGAAAAGACGCTTTGAGAAGTGCGACACGCTGTCGTACCTTCTTAGTCCAAAAACATAGCGAACGGTATTATTGTAAGCGACCTGCAGTTTTCTTTTGCTGACAAAACTGCAATTGGCAAAAACTTCGCACCCGTACAACAATTTTGGTATAACCAGCGTTTTTGCTAGCATGAGACGAGTTTTTAAGGGGGTGAAAGCTTTAGTTGCCCATAATGTTCGAAGAACCGCATAGGTTTTACCGGTCGCAACATTTATGTGGTTATCCCAGGTTAATTTCCGGTAAAATATCATACCAAGGTTTTTGGCCGTCTCAACATATTCAATAGGAGAATTGTCTAAAATCACAGAAGGAAAGTATGATAAGTCCAAAGAATTTCTTGAGATGACAAGACATTTAGATTTTGCAGGGTTTAACAAAAGACCATTCGTTTCAGACCAGCGCGCAATATTTTCAAGATCCTCATTAACACAGGCAGCACCATGTTCAATAAGACCGAGATCAGAACTCAAGTACAACTGCACGTCATCGGCATACATCTGAACCTTACTCTGGTTAATGATAGATGGCAGATCATTGACATACATTGAAAATAGCAGTGGGCCCAAAATGGATCCCTGTGGGACACCATTTGGGATCGAAATGACATCCGATCGAACGTCACCCATTTGAACAATTTGCCTTCTACCTGAAAGGTACGAAGCAACTAATTTGACTGCATCGTGTGAGAAGTTAAATAGCTGACGCAGCTTGTCACACAGGTTTGTATGAACCACAGTGTCAAATGCCTTCGAAAAATCTAGCAACACTAAAAAGGTCACCTTGTCTTCATCCATCTTTTGCCGTAAATCTTCGATGACGTTCACTAAGGAGGTTATACAACTATGGCCCTTCCTAAAACCCGATTGTAGTGTTGTCATCAGATTGTTGTGGTCAAGAAATAGGTTCATTTGTTTCTGCAAAATCCTTTCAAACGATTTCGAAAGAAAAGGTATTATTGAAATGGGTCTAAATTCGGTACCCCTTGCATTTTTTGGTATAGGTACTACCTTAGCCAACTTCCATTGTGACGGATATTCACCAGATGTAAGAATCGAGTTGAAAATATGGGTAATGTACGGGATAAGGATTGGTAATATGAGCTTTAAGAATCGAGGATTTATATCGTCGAGTCCAGTTGCGGAAGATTTAATAGAGAGGAGGCTTTCAACGACCTCAGCACAGTTGACATTTCTAAAACCGAAAAAGGGATATATAGTTTCTGATTGGTTTGATAAAAACCTCTGTGAGTCTCTTCCTGAGTTCAACAGATTAGAGGTAAAGGATGCAAACTGCCGATTAAGAGCATTACAATCAACATTTTCAAAGCGGCTCGACTTTGGCTTAGCGATGCCAAAGCTACGAAGATTACTCCACACTTTACGGCAGCCAAGAGAGGGATTGAGTTGGTTCAGACATACTTGGGTCTTTGAATTTCTAATTTCCATTCCAGTTAGTCCAAGCGCCACCAAAACCACTGTCAAAAGCAAGAAAACGTGAGATTTCACTGAATTTTCGCTGAGATGTCAGTACTTCAGAACTACTATATGGTTTTCGCTGCAGTTTGTTAATGTAACAAGGAAACTGTCATGGGCAGTTTTTAATGTACAAAATAGTAACAGCACGCCAAAGATACGTACAAGTTCAATGTTTTAGTTTTCGCTGAAATCTCGACTTCTTTCTTTTACCTGCATGTGGATTGCTCCCGATGGTTACAGGTTTAAAGAACAGCATCATCATTTGCTCATCGATTGTGGTAGTAACAAATATGTGACAAATGTAGAAATTTCGCTGACTTTCGCCGAAAAGTCAAACCAGAAAAACTGTGAAAACAACCATAGTGGAAATGAAATTCTACCATCTGCTAACTATGACGCAAAAATAAAACACATTATCTACCATAATTGGCTGGCGAAGGTAAATGACAAATTAAGATTCGGAAGTACGAATTTCGCTGAGTTTTGGAGTACTCCAATTAAATTAATTAACATCTAAGACCAAAGAACTAACGAACTGATTTCATTTAAATTTATCGTACATGTTAGCAATTACACTATTTTTTTTATTGTCAATGAACAAATTTCGCTGAATTTTCGCTAAGGTGCAAAATTGTAAGAACTACAGATCGGACGTCAATAAAACGAATTCCACTAGATAAGCAATATTTCACGGTGCATTCGTGAGTAGTTTCAAGGTTTAAACACACGGTTTCTCAAGGGAAAACATTGCTAGATTTTCGCTGAAATGTTAGCCTTAAGAACTGATCAAAGGAAAATGGGGAAAATTTCTTGCCTTGGGTAGAATATGATTTTGAGAATCATTATCTTGAGTTTAGACTTGAAAGGATAACGATTGTTAGTGCTTTGAAGAATTTTCGCTGAATCGCTAAAACTAAAGAACTTACAGACGTTCTTGAGCGTGATTGTGAGAGATGGGGGAGAGACTATTATTTGCCAGCTTTGGGGTGAGCCGCCATGAAGAGAACTGATTTTTACGGGCAACCCTTGACGAATACAGTCGAACCTGGTCAACTAGAACCCAATAAGCCATTTATTTCATTCAAACTGATGGAGGTATTCCAATAATCCAATTTCTCACTAAGCAAATATTTGTTTCACTTAAGGAGGCCTTCAAAATAAAGCGTGTTTGGTTTGGGTTTGGTGTTGTTAATTCATAAAATATAAGTTTCACTTATAAAGTTTTAAAAAAGTTTCGCTTATAGAGTTGTTTTTAAGGAAAATGAAGGTGCGGCAGAATTAGGCCCACTTCGACTGTAAAAGCAAAATAAACTCTTTTGAAAATTGATAACGTAGTTTGGACCGGATTTAGACGGCGTAATCGAGCAATATAGATAAACAAATGACCTCCGCTGGTAAATTTCGGAGAGCAGCACTTCAATCTGATTAAATGAAGGCATGAAGGGAACATCATCCCAGCCAGAGTTGTACTTCATCTTGATGCAATTAGATTGTGAAAACCTATCAAAGTCGCACCCAAACCACACACAATCCCGCCATCTGCCTACCTATCGCTCATGCAAATCCTCCAATTATAGCACTTAAAACTTGCCAGACAGCACCATACTAGCACCAGACCCCTCCGTCCGTGTTCACTTATTTCTCGCGCCGACTGTCGGTTTGCACTGCAAGAAATTGCCAGCTGAGTTTGTTCGGTTCTAATCCGTCTTTACCTCCTTAATCCTGCCATCTACCTATGCCCAGCACGAATGCCAACCTCAAACATGTGCATAAAGAAAAGTATGAGTCCTCATCGCTTGCCATGAATACAACAAGGACTCCCCCCACCCACATATACGAGTATACTACGGTTTATGTTCTTCCACCATCCCGCACGCTGTTGCTGTTCATGGGCGCTTTTAACTACCTGAACCTGGTACGTAATTAAGTAATTTCTTTTCACCAGTGTCGAAGGACTTTTCTTTACTCCCGCCCCGCACCAATCCACGTCGCAGTCCTCCGTTAACACCAACGTTTGAGTACAGAGTTAAGCACCAGCAATAAAGGACAAACAAGGAGAATAACTCTGGGGAAAGCATCAAGGGTGGGAGCGGGGTTTACCACTCGAAGAAGGTTGGATCTGTGTACATATACATATGGAACTACTTGCAATGTTGATGGAAAAGCTAACAGCTGCCAAAGGAAAAAGGAAAAAAACACAAGAAAAGGAGGAAATTGAGTACAATGGCAGGTGGGTGGTGGGAGATGATGGTGTTTGTACACTTTTGAGATCAGTCAAGCAACCACTTTGTCACACAGTGCCCTTCAGCTTTTTTTCTCCTCCTCTTCTTCAACTACTACCTACTTTCTTTATTTGTGGAGTAACCTCCACCCCACACTCCCATTATCCCGCCAGTTGTTTTTTTGTGTTCTTTGTTCATGACCGCCTACGTAAGGGTTTTCTTTCCTTTTTTTTTTTTGCGCCAGCAAGCCCCATCACGGCGCATTATCATACAGCCTCTGTGTGTGTTTCTTGATTTGGAATTTTAATTTAAATTAAAATTTCACGGAACGGAGGATAATGATGCAGGCGCGGGGTGGCAAAAAACACAGAAAGGGAGTTTTCTTTTTTCTGCTTTCTTTCACGGGGTGATGATCTAGAAAAGAATTCCTACCCTGCCGCGCGTTGAGACGTGAGAGTGTCCTTTCATTTCATTATTATATTTTTTTTTTTCTTGTTTGTGTTCTCTGGTCGTCTCCCCTTTACGGGTGAATTGGGGTGAATTCTTTAAAAGGGTATAATTGAAAGAAAAGTGATACAAAATTATGCAAAAGAAGGGTGATTCTTTTTTGTTTCCATTCGTCTCACTTCTCTGTCCGTCTCTGAAGGATGCTGCTTTTCTTATATATTTTTAAACGAATTAGTTGGGGCTGGATATAAATCATTCTTGTGTCGCCCGAAATTAATTTAAAGGATTATGAATGAGAGTTTCAAGGAAACCAAGACTTACCATCACATAATGACGTTGCATTTCTGTTTTTTCATTTGCTAACTTTTCGCATTCTAGTTTTAATCTGAAAATAGAAAGAAAAACAAAAAAACAAATTGACGATTAGGCTTATACATTTCAGGAATAGGAAGGTAGTATCAATTCGCTTGTAAACAAGAAAATATCCACCACCTGTCAGTTGGGCATATATAGTAGAAAAATAATTGACAAGGGTAAACATAATTATTGGAATCATGCGTAGGGTAAAATGACACCGATAACAACACTGCAATGCTAATTAAATCCGTTGAAAAAAAAAAATTATTATGCGAAGGGAAAAAAATTCAATTTCGTGTTTATCGGTAATTTTATGCAATTCACTGTAAAACAATCAATCCCTCCCCCCGCATGGAAGAATAATAATCCAATCGAATGCCACGCCGCGCCGTTCCAAGTTCACCTACTACTCGTACGAGTGGAGCGCATTTTCTGAAAATTAAGCACAACGTGCGGCGCGGCGCTCCATTTGAATTAATTTTTACCCGATGATTATTGACATTTTCCGCTTGTGAAAACATATGACAGTAGCTTTACACACCAACGCACAAAATGAATAAACGGCACGATGGGTTCATTCGTCAACAATAATACAGCGGCGGCAGGGGTTGTGCGGATGTAGGATAATCGTGTGACAAAAAAAAAAAAGGTGGCAGAACTACAGAATGGGTTTTTGGCGCACAAATAGATCAATTTGACAGCAGTAGATTATTTTGTTTGGGGCTATGTCAAGGCAGACTCTATGCACACACACTGAAGAGGAGGACTCGTTTGGAGGCCAATATTCTGCAGGCTTTTACCATCAGTATACCGCTGCCGAGTGATCAAAAGTAGGACCGATCGGGTCAGTTAAAGGAATTTGGACGAAATCTTGTTTAGAAAGTAAATTTCTTTCCCACCAATACCAATCGTCCCAAGAAAAAAAATGGCTTTGAAAGGTTAAAGAACTTTGCTAGACCGTCGATCTTAAGTTATACCTTAACAGATGGGAGCGTAGGAAGCTGCAATATTTAATGGCAGTTATGAGACAGATTGCACAGATTGACCTTCTTTAAAATTGTGACAGCTATCCTAGAACGTAGGGTCCACTTTTTTCGAATATTTGCGAGGAAAATCATTCGCTGTTGACTATTACTGCGCTGTGAACGATCAATTCCGCCCACATTTTGCAAAACGCTTTCGACAGGCAATATTCATACATCCATTTACTAATTTATAGGACTGAAAATGCCATAAATGTCATGAAATAGGGTTCAAATGACTAAGTTGCATGAAAAGTGCCACGCCCCCTTTTTTCAAAACCGCCAACATCTTCCAAAACACTTTCAACAGACAAAATTCGTCCATTTACCACATTTGAAGGCTAAAGCTGAATGAAATTTCAATATACAGGACTTAAATGACCAAGTTGCATGAAAAGTGCCACGCCCCCTTTCTTCAAAACCGCCAGCATCTGCCAAAGTGCTTTCCACAGGTCCAGATACGCCCATTTATCACATTCGAAGGCTAAAAATGACTTAAATGTCAATATGCAGGATTTTAAATGCCTAAGTTGCATGTCCTTCCTCCGAAATTTTGTTTCATTCTTGCAACAGGCAAGATGCATTCAAATTTTCAAAACTTCAATGCTAGGTCAAGTTAGGTTAGGTTAGGTTTAGTGGTGTGGTGTGGTGAGATCGTAACAAAAGACCAGAAAGCTTAGTGTTGCGATCGCCATCTCAAAATATAGTCGAAATATGGTGTTTTAAACGACTTTGTTGCATGACAGCCGCCACGCCTCGTTCTACGATTCCGCCCACATTTGTTGAAATGTTTGCTACACACAGATTGCATGGATATAGCATATTTTCGGAGCCATATCTACCAGAAATGCCCATATGTAGGGTTTTTACTGCTTTTTTGTTATGGAATGTGCCACACCCCCTTTTTTAGTAACCACATTTGGCGAAATGCCTTTAAAAAGCAATTACTTCCGTTTACAACATTTTGAAGCTTATTTTAATGACAAGATATATCGTTTTAAGTGACTTTGTTGTACGGGACGTGGCACCATTCCCGCCCACATTTTTCAGAATTTCTCGTTTGCTACCGTGACTCCATTACATGGTTGTAGTGTTTTAGGTGTTTTTTATCTACAGATATTTGCGTCTTAAACATGTTTGTTGTATGGAAGGTGCCACACCCCCGACTCTTAATCGAAAAACCTTTGTGAAGTGCTAGGTTAGGTTAGGTTGGTGGGCTGGCGGGGAATGTTCCGTGCCACACTCAGGTCAAAATTGACCCATTGTGATACCCGTCGGGGGAAAGGGTGTATGCCTCACCCGTAGTAGCCCATTCTATACGTCTTCTACAGTGCTAGGAACCTCCTTAAAAGACCGACAGGAGTTTGACAATTTATGAACATCAGATTGGTTAGAGATTTTGGAAGAGAATAAACGACAAACAGACAGGGAACTGTGTTGCATACATTTTGAAATAGGAAAAGAAGAAGACGAAGCGGTAGGAAAAGAAGAAAAATAAAATTTAAGACCACGTAGCCCTTTAAAACGATTGAACAACGCCACGGGATGTTTGCGGATGGATGTCAGTTCTTAGATTACTATCCAGCACCTATGTATTAGCCAAAGCAATTTTTTTCCTTGCAGGACTACTTTTGACGAAAATTTCCTTCTCAAATGTCATATGTTTGAACACACCGGAATCCAAGTAACACCCTTCATCAAAAAGCTTGTTTTTAGCCATGGGAACTACATCTTCATCACTATCCAAAAAGTTGTACTGGGGAAATAAATGTCTGTCTGGATTTAAAGGAGACTTCCACTCACTGCCGCACGTAGTACCTCACTGAATCACAAACTGTATTGAACAGTACCACAAATGCTCCAATGTAAAGATCTTGCTCAATTCTACACGACTGAATTCGAAATTAGCACACTTCTAAACCAGTATATCTAAAAACGACCATAACTGCCTATGCACTCTAACGCACTCTTCCCTATGAACAAATTAAGCACAAAAAAAAAAGAAGAAGAAAAAAAAAATCACCAACGATATGTCCGCCAACAATCAGTTGATTCTATAATTATTTGCAGATATTTTATTAAATAATAATCATTTTGTGTATACCACCGCAACGGAATTCGAATCCCAATTAAATGATTATCAATTGACCGTCGCCATCGGGCAGAAGCGGGAGACAGCCATCCCCCACTATCAGACATGCGAAAACACGCGCCTTCTACCAAAATCCAATCCATCCCCAACAGTGCACAGATCGAAAACCACCCGCCACTCACCCTCGACAACAATAATTACCCCGTATAAGTGAAATTTATTTATTTTTATTAATTGGCGCGACTCGATGATGTCGGATTCGTATACGGATACGCGTACACCATGCTGCGAGCGTTGAGCATCATTCTCGCACCATTAACAAAAACACAAAAAAAAAAAAACAACAACTGTAAATCCCATAATAAAACTCCATATGCGTAAAATTGCGTCCCATTGTCAGACAAGAGGGTGGTAATCTGTTCAGGGGTATACTGCAATAATAATATTCAATTCCGAGTAAACCAACGGCGAAAAAGAGTCATCACGATTTCCGCCGCATTAACTGCGTGTGCGGCAATAATGTGCTGTGCTTCAGTTCAGCTATACGAGCACAGGAAGGTGCTAGGTATGAAATTGTGGGTGGGTTTCGGGTGGGTATCGCAGAGCGAACCGCGTGTGAAAGGTAGTCACGCACGCACCAGTTAACCACAAACTTACCACTAGGAAAAGCGCACGCAAAAAAAAAATTGCAAATATTGCAAAAAAAAACCAACTCAACACGCTCTCGGAGTTGGTGTTATTGTTTTTTTTTTTTTTTTTGAAGCCCGTCATGGAGAGGTAATTTTGAAAGTGAGATTTAATGGGAGTTTGGTGTTTCGTTGGGCTCCTGCTCAGATATGTATATAAGCATATAAACTGATGGAGGACGAGGGATTGCCTGTTTATTGCTGTTAGGAGGCTTTTTAAGGGCCATTTAGAGTTAATGGAGGCAGAGGGGATGCTCAGCGGCGGCGTTTATTGAGCCGTTGAAGCGGAAGCATCTATCGAAGGAACCCGACGTTTGAAAGTTAAGTTCTTTCGTTGACATGTCGCTTATGGGGTTTGGGTTGGAGGTGAGGTGGCAATTTGACAATTTTGAGCGGTATATGAGACAAGGACGAATGTATGATGTATCCTAGTTTTTTTTTTTTTTTTGATGGAGGATCCGTTCAGTCATCCAAAATACTTGTAATCGGACACCTATTTAAATAATAACCATCCACTGCAAGGAAATTTGGTTCATGGCAAGGGAACTTTCAATATCCTTCCAGTTAATACTACTGTTCTGAAGACTCGAGAACACTTTTGGGTGTGTTTTTTGTAAGCTACTTTAGTAGGTAATTTTGAAAGATCAGCTTTCAGCGTTAGGGTTTTCGAAGCATGATCTTATTGATATTTGATTTTGATATTCAGATATCACGTTTAAATATATAGCGACTTCAAGAGAGTCGACTATGCTGCATTGGAGCAAAATGTTCGAAACGTCAATTGGAACGACGTTTATTACTTACCTTCCACAAATGATCAAGTCAACTTCGTCAACAGTTAAGTATTCTGATTTACAAAGTGAACTGGTCAATTATTTTTGCTCTTCAAGGGTTAAAGAGCACAGAGATGTTGTGGAGAGTTATTTTAACCATAAAGTCAAAAGCAGTGGGAATAAATGACCCAACGTTAATGACGGCCATTTTGCCAATTCTGCTACCACATAAAATGCAAATTTTTAATACAATTCTGACAAGAGGTGTTTTTCTTGATTAGTGGAAAATAGGGTGCTGGGAAATAAGGTGCAGGGAAATAAGTGCCCGGGAACTAAATCCATTGAGGGACTAAGTTCCCACCTAGTTCCCCTGGGAAGTAAAACCACTTTCGTGAAGTGAACTTAGTTCCCATGTAATTCCGAAAACTCGAAAACTTCGCGAGAGGTGGGGCAGTGAAAAAAACCATAAGTTGAAATTTGGGTTTTTGCGGGATTCTAACCTCGACCCCTAGCGTAGTAGTCCAACACACTATACACTAAGGAGGCAGACTAATATATATAAAAAAATGTCAAAATCGAAATTCGGTTTGCAAGACTCTGGAAGTAATCAAAGAGGGGAACTAAGTCCACTTTACGAAACTTCCCACTAGGTGGGAACTCAGTCCCTCAGTGGATTTAGTTCCCGGGGACTCATTTCCCTGCACCGAAAATAGCAAGGGTATCTAATATCAATAGCAATTGCAAAAAGTCCAAGTAGTAATGACTTCGGGCTCTTTTCAATACTACCACTTTTTCGAAAGTGAAAGATTTGAAAATATTGTTCAAAAACTGTTTTCTCAAAACAACTTATATTTAAGAAACGACACAATTGTTCCACAGCACTTATACCTATGCTACTGAAGACATAAGAGAAGCCTCAGATGATGGAAATGTGACATTTTTAATGTGCTGGGTTTTTTTTCCAAATCTTTTGACACGGTTGACCATGAAAATCTTTATAAAAACCTGTCAAGGCTGCTCAAAATTACGCCCAAAGTAATGGTCTCTATTTAAGACAAACTACACTGCCGATCAATCAATAAAACATGTTCTGTCTTTTACACTTTAATTTTCTCTTTTATGCCGAAAGCTTTCACCATAACCTTTGTTGTTGTTTTTAGAGTGAAACATTAGACAAGTTTAAGAGATAAAAGTTGGCTGCAGAAATTGTCTATTTCCATTTTGCTTTGCCTATGCCAAAAAAAAAATAAAATGTTTTTTAGGCGATCACCAGAATAGACTCAGAGACTGTTATTTTAGTTTCCGATCAGCTGTGAAAGTAAAAACGGTGAATTTTGGTGAATCTTGCAATTTTTTATTAAGTGAACACAAAATGGGTCGTGGTGCAGCACTAACTTCGGAGGAAAAAGGCAAAATATTGGCCTATCGAGACAGCAATCTTACAACCAGGCAGATAGCAGAAAACAAATTTCTAGAAGTCTATGTTGTCAGTCATTTTCTGAGAAATGATTAAATTATGAAAAAAATATGAAAAAAACCCGCAAAGAAAGCACTTACGGCTTTCGAAGAGAGAAGAATGCTCCGAGAAGCCTTAAACTCAAAATGCTCTGCATCTAATAATTCGACTGAACTTGGGAGTAAATGCAAGTGTAGCTACCGCACGGCAAGAGATTTGCAAAGCAAAATTAAAATGAAATTAAAAAAAACACCGCTTACCGACGTTCGTAAGCATGCTCTCTCTCTTTTTGCTCGGAGTCACACACGGTTAAAAATATGGGGATGTTTTTTAATACCTCCGCAATATTACTGGTCTATGCAGCACAAGAAAAATTGGTTTTCAATATTTCCAATTTATTAAACTTTTTCCGTAATATTTTCATACTTAAATTTAATAAATTTAATTTTCTGAACTTTAATCTACAGTGAAATCCGGATATAACGACGGTGAAGGGACCGGGCTCAAATGGTCGCTATAGCCGAACGTCGCTATAAGCGAAGGTCAGACAAATTAAAAAATAAACTC
Organism: Cheilosia urbana; assembly: GCA_946477585.1. NCBI lineage: Eukaryota > Metazoa > Arthropoda > Insecta > Diptera > Syrphidae > Cheilosia > Cheilosia urbana. Next base: position 27,864,799 of record OX297853.1, read on the forward strand.
ATTCTTTACTAGTAGGTATGTTACTACACAATGCTGTATTCATAGTTCTATTATTCAGTCAGAATTAAAAATAAAAACCTGTAATAACAAATATAATTTAAAAAAATCCGCAAGTTATAAGAGATGCAACACTGATTGGCATCTAATTCATTTCCTTGAAAAAATCTGTAATATTTCGCTGCTTAAGGTTCCTTTTTTCAGCAAAAAGTTTTTCTAGCGGCTTCTCAGTTCTTCGTTTTAAGACTGAAATGGCACCTAAAGCATCTGTGACTGTTGGAATTCGTTCTTCCAATTCCGGATCGTCAGTCTCCTCCTCATCAGACAACACTTCATGCATATTTATTGCTGAAGCTGCAGTTATAGCTACGCTTTCAACAATATCTGTAGGGTCAACGGAGGTCAAAACGTGGCTATCTATATCAATGTTAGTCCCCCAGTTAGAGTAGTTTTCCTCGTTCGCCCAAATTAGCGAGTTGTGGCAATGGCAAACTATCCAGTCCATCATGGGTATATTGAACATATGCATCAGGTAAAAGTGAAGAGTTACAGAACCCTGCATGTGCGAAACATTTTCTTATAGTCTAGCTAAGATAAAATTTGAATTTTAGCAAAAAGCAGACGATTTTTAAGCAAACGAAACCAACGGTCGTTTTTTTGCACAGGCAGAGGCAACTAGTTGTTAGATGATTTTATTTCGTCGCTGTATCCGGAGGAAAAAAATCAAATTGTTGTAAATAAAAAAGGACGCTATATACGGAATCGCCGTTATATCCGAGGTCGCAATAACAGGATGAATTTGTATGGAAAATATGGTATAAAATCAAGGGACTCGCAGTTTGCGTCGTTATATCCGCATGGTCGTTATAACCGAGGTCGCTATAGGCGAATTTCACTGTATAAAGATTATAATCTAGTATTTTTGTTCTACAATCGAACCCAGTCTATATTCAAATCATATTTCAATCAAGAACTTGTTACAATTAGGTTATAACTAAGTTTATAATATAACATCTACTCTGATTACATTTTAATACGAACTTATTAAGGCCATCAATTTCAATACATTTGTATCTAATTTTAATACAGGATCTGAACAAGTGGATAGATTAAAATATATTGGTATTAATTTTCAACCCCAATATATTATTTTGTCGCCTGGTTAAGAATCTATAGTTAGTTTGAGCGTACTACTCAATGGAGTGGATGATTTGGATGACGTTTATTTAAAAGAAAAATATTTTAAAAATATGAACAAGTGTAAGTCATGCTTAAAAGGGATTTACATTGATATCGAATGAGAATATTATTCCTACGAGTAAGTAACATTAATTTCAAAGTATTTTTGTTAGAGGTTATAATATTTGCTTGTTTTTTAGTTGTGAAGCGCAGAGATGTTCCTTTCCTAGTGGATTTGCTTTTAAAGCAAATGGCAGTAAAGGGACTCCATTTCATTGCCTCAGAAATATAGCGTAAGTTAAGCTATTGCATATATATTATTTACATACCAAAAAGTAAGTAATTAACTAAATAATTAATAGGATAATTCAGGCATTCATACGTTCTCCTTCATTTAAGGGTCTGGATAAATATACACCTACCCACTAAAGGGAGCACAGCGGCACTCTATAGGATTATTTTCCAAGGGGATAAAAGACCACGGGAATTTTCCTACGCTTGACAATTTTCTATATGTGATATTGAAAACCAATAAAAATTAGTATTAAAATAAAATATTTTTGGTGTTGAAATATATCCCATAGTTATTTAAATCAAATCTAAGGAAGTATTAAACTATAATAAGATTGTATTATATTTTAGTATTCCATGGATTTAAAAAAAAAGTAAAAGAAGTATTGAATCTGAGATGAAAGTATTATATTTTAATCTGCAGTTTATTTAATTCGAATACAAATGTATTACTTTTTGTAATTTTTCAATATAAATAAGGGCTTAATTTTAATATGTTTGCATTGAAACCCACCTCCATCTACGAGTAAATTAAAATTTAATTTTTCAGACATATTTTGTAATAGCAGACATTATTAAAATTTATGAAACTTTTATTAGTTGTTTTATTTGAATATATACAAAATATTAAATTTTAATATTTTTTCGGTGTGGACTTATATACAACCCCAAAAATATTAAATTTAACGCCAGCATTTTTAACCGTGCATGAAATGGAATAGAGAGTGGTACCAAATCGTTTTTTCTGATGAAAAACGCTTTAATTTGGATGGACCAGACGGCTTCAACTACTGCGATGACATAAGGAAGGAAGAACACTATTAAACCCGTCACCATAGTCGTGAGAGGTTTATAATGGTGTGGGATGCCATCTCCTACTATGGGACATTTGAACTCCAATTCGTCCCATCTAAGATGAACGCCATACGCTACAAGCTGCTCCAAAATACATTTCCACATTTTTCAAACATTTTCGGATCATTACCTTGGAAATTTCAACATGATAATGCCCCAATACATACCGCTCGAGTAGTAAAAAAGTGGATAAGGACCAAAATTTACCATTGATGGAGTGGCCTCCGTACTCTCCTGACCTCAATGTCATCGAGAACTTGTGGTTATGGCTGTCGCGTAAAGTCTATCAATCGGGCAGACAATTTGAAGATATCGAATTAAGAGTGCCTGGAGCGAAGTCTCATTGGATCTTTTAAAGTCACTTTTCGATTCAATGCCTAACCGAATTTATAAAGTGATTTCAAATGGCTGTAGGAAATAAGGCCCAAAAAGAGAAAATGAAATAAGGCCCCAAATTTGGGGTTTATAATTTGGGGTTTATTTCATAATAAAATGAAAAATAATGAAAAATAATAATAAACTACTTTTTATTTAATAATGTTGATATTGGATAAACTAATTTAGATTAAAGAACTTTGTTTATACTCAACCTCGCATCCACCCCGTAATCTGACAGTAAACCCAAGCAGGGGGGCAGCATGCCCCCCCCATACGTATTCCATATCGGAAGGGTAACAATTAATAATAAAAAAATAGTTTTGGGGACTTATTTCATTTCTTTTTTTGGGGTCTTATTTCGTAATGAAATAAGACCCCAATTTTCATTAGGAAAAAAGGCCCCAAAAAAAGGAAATATACTCCAAATTCTATTAAAAATCGTTGTTGTTGTTTCCTGTATAATTTTTTGGGGCCTTATTTCATTTTTTGTTTACGGCCTTATTTCGCAGAGCCATTTCAAATAAAGGTGGCTACATACATTACTAGTTAAGCATAATAAAAATGAAAATATGAATTAGCACTTAGTTTTTGGAAGATTTTGTCATTTATTTTATGTTTAAGTCTTTGAGTCTATTTGATTGATAAAAAAAAGCCACCACTTTTTAAGGTTCACCCACAAAAAAATATATTAAGAAATAACCCTTCGACATAGAAGGCTATTTGGGATTTGGGTTTATTTACGACTTAATACAGGATAACAAAAAAATATGCTTTTGCAAATTTTGTTGGTTTTATGATTTAAAAAATGCAATATTCAATAGAAAAACTTTGAGTCTATTTGACTGAGAAAGTTACAAAGGAGAACTAGCTACAGAGGCTTTCAGCTCACTGAACAATTTATTGTCGCAAATTATTATGAAAAGGGCTGATCTGATACCTACGATTTAAAGCCTTATGCTGTCAAGCTTATGAACGCATCTGCCCGTCATTCCCTCACTTTACATTTTTTCTTAAGATTTTGATTTTTTTTAAACAATTTTTACTTTTAGCTTTTGCACCTTTTTTTAAAGTTCCCCGCTGCCATAAAAATGTATTAGCGCTTCTACGTTTAACACTGTTGGCAATGTCACCACCTGTAAGCTCCTCAAGTATAAGGGTGGAACATACTGATATGAATAACCCCACGGAGTGCTATAGTGCTTCAAGTCTCATTGCAGTCGTCCATAGGAATAGGTTACAGTCTTCGTAATTGAGTACAAACTATCCTTGCAATCTTTATAAACCGTCAATCATACCACCCAATCACAGGCGACTCGTTTTGACTGCTTGACCACCACCCTTCTGCATCTGCAGCCTGTCCCCTGGCCACAATACCCCGAAACTTTACCAATTCGTTAATTTAATTTCGTTTTTGTTGCCGTTGCGTTTCACCAGACAATTACCCTCGATAATGAGATGTGAATCTCATTACTGAGAGTAATCGTTCCGCCGGACACACTGGCATGTCCTCTGCCCACCCGCACCCATTCATTCCCAACCGGTTTTCTCTTGTGTTGGTTTGAAAATGATTCTGTTCCCACATTGTGGTGTGCATTCGGATGGGCGCCCGCTATCATCTGCGATGGTTACATACGGTAGGTAGCCGCTCTCGACCCGCCACAACATCGTTTACCGAAAATATTTGCGTGCTGTACATGTATGTGGCTTTTAATTGCAACGCGTTGTGGCGGATTCTACAAACGTTTCCCCGCACTCGTCCGATTGCACCTACCTATGTACGCGCGTGTATGGGCGCGATATAGATATATATGGATGTTCAGTGCATAATTACCTCGTGGATCTGTTTTTATGGTCGAGACGGTTGGTTGAATGGTTGGGGGGCGGTGAGTTTCAGGATTTTTTTTTTCTTGTTTTTGCACTGGCAAAAAATATTTAAAATAATTTCCAACGGAAAACCAACCTTTTGTTGGTTAATCGAAAGTGGATTATGAGCGGCGATAGCGAGAATTTTAAGCTGGTTACACGCAGAGATTTATGTGCTTAAACAAAAATGATTAACAACTCTGAACTGCGGCGATGGTGTAATGTTTGGGTGGGAAATTAAGTCGTCAAGTGATAGGCGGTTGTATACATTGGCGGATAATTGAGCTATAATAAGGATTGCGTTGGAAATTACTTTTGAACAGAAGGTGCGAGATGGCCAGAGTTAAGTGAGGCGCGCACTTGTGCAGTGTTTGCTGAAGAGGGTGTTGGTTGTTGAAATTGCGCCATTTGGTGAATATTGAGCAGCAGTTATAGCCAAAGGCGACTTTCAATGTGAACGAGCGCACTTGACACCTATAGAAATGGCAATGTGTTTCTTAGGGTTTACAAAAAAAAAAAATAATAATAATAATTGGCGCAACAGGTCCGTTGGGACCTTAAGCGTATAGCTCCTCCCAATAATTGAAAAGCTTTTTCATGACAGCTATACTCTTGGACGTTTGCCAGAAGTGGCGCTGTCGAGAAAAAAAAACGTAAGATGTTTTTTTTCGGTAATCGAACTTGGGACAACCTTACTTAGTAGTCCAACACACTAGCCACTGCGTCGGGAAGGGCTTAGCCGGTATAAGCTTAAGTTAATGCCCAGAGAGTTCTTGTGAATCGCATTCAGGTGCGATAACCTAAAAACCGTTTAATTTAGTTGTAAAGCTTACTGAATACACCAACTGGCAGTGGTACGAGATAATAATTAGCAAATACACGAACCCACAACTTGCAACTGAAGCCCTGGAGTACCCTTTTCATAACCAAAGGCCTGACATTTTCGTAAATTGTTATTTGCTCCTTAAAATCTGGTTTAAGAACCATTTAGAACTATAGGGCAACTGCTTCCAATGCTTGCTAGCTAAAACACAAACCACAATTTATCTACAGAAGTGAATGAATGACTGGATCAGGTCTAGCTGACCCGACAAACTTCGTTTCGCCCAAATTTGTCAATTTGTTAATAAATTCCGAGCATGCACCAAGCACTTGCTAATTTATGTAATTCGACCAATTAAAATTCTTTATTCAAAAGTTATATTAAATGCAATAGAAATAAATGATGAATAGCAATGTTGATTTTTTTCAACCAAACCGCAATGATTTTGACGTGTCGTCCAACCTTCCACTTTTTCACTAAATTGACAAACATCCATCGATTATCCTTGCAATAAATTATTTGTCATAGCGAAAGCGAGACGCACGGGAAATTGAAGTCGCACGAATGGTAAATCGTTCTTAATAAGCGAAATCTGCGGGATAACAATGTTTGCCTTTGAATTTTCTTCTTAAAATCATCACTTGTATGATATTTGATGTGAGATCGTTCACCATAAAACAAATGCGATCCGTTGCAAAGTTTCGGTACATTGATGTTTCGCAACAGAATTTTAACTGAACCAACTTTCAAATCCGAATTATGTAGATAAATATATAAATTATATAAATTATAAAAATTATAAAAATCGAACGATCCGTCCCCGAGTTATGAGTGCACATACGGACGTCAGTCTCTTTTATATGTAGACCAGCCAGTATTAACTGGGTTATAAACACTTCTTTCGGTGGGAGAGTAGAGTTCAGAATTAGCAAATATTTTTGGGTGGGAGAGTAGAGTTCAGAATTAGCAAATATAATACATACCAATAGATAAAGTAAGTTATTCTTTAACTACATTCTATGTAAGTACAAAAATAAATACCTTAAATGTCGGATTAAATCCTCGTTCTTCGATAATATCTGCCCCAAATGACGTCATTTGGAAACAACCATTGTATTTTTGAGTGTTTGCAAGAAAGTGGCGTGATTCTTGTGTTTCGCCACAAAGCAATGAATACAATGGCTCATGTGGCGGAGTCAACAACGGCAATTTCACTTTACCATTAAGGCAGCATAATCCAGCCGTTTCTCCGGAAAACTTTAACGCACCACAATACTCACAAACAACGTTAATTTGCCCAATGCAAACGCTAGGATGCAAGCTGTAATCATTGCTGCAATCGTATCGAAACGCTGCTCGATTCAAATCAGCACTTGATAAATATCTTGTTCTGCGTCGCAAATTATCTATTTGTTGACCTCTGTTGTTCGCTCGACGATTCCGCATTGCCAACCGAGCTGTTTCACGGGCTGCTTCACTTTGCTCTCGTGATTGAGAAGCACGAAGTCGAGCCATACTATCGCGGCGCTGTTCACGTGCAATTTCTTGTTTTTCTTCAGTCCTTTCATTTGCAGTATTTCGTATTCTTCTTGCATTACGGCTTTGTCGGGAAAGATTCGATCGTCTTGCTCGCGGCATTATTAATTAAACTTCACTTCACTTCAATTCACCTATTATTATTAATTTATTTCAAAACTCAAATTTTCAACCATACCGAGTTTTATAGTTCACTTCACTGTTTATACTGTTACATTTAGGCTGGAATTCGAAAAGATAAAACACTATTCTGTTCAACTGTTCCAATAAAATCACTTTATTTACACTTTCCAAATATTCACTTATTTATCTCCAAAACAATATCACCTTAATCAATTCTTAAACGTCTCAATCCAATCGCTTTATTCTATTACTTCACACTTATTTATTTCACAACCGATTACTCTTTCGAACTCAACTATCGCTGGTTAAAAATCAACTGTCCATCTGTTGTCAACGCGCCCCTTTTATATCCGCGCTGCCACCTATCGGCGAATGTTCCAGAAGTAGATAGATTCCCGATGTAAACTCCATATCTTCTCTAGATGGTTCTAGAATTAACTAATACAAACTGCAATAAAATTCCAGTCTCCAATTGGAAGTGGAACTTGAAGGTGCAGGGAAATAAGTCCCCGGGAACTAAGTCCACTGAGGGACTTAGTTCCCACTTAGTGGGAAGTAAAACCACTTTCGTGAAGTGGACTTAGTTCCCATGTAAGGTGGGAACTAAGTTCACTTTCTAATGGGAACTTAGTACACATTCAAAAATAAGACGAGGGAACTAACTTCCAACATTTAGAATTGGATACACTTTTTTAGCAAGACTCTGAAAATAATCAATGAAAAATTGCGGTGATTTTTGGCGCAGGGACATAAGTCCACGAGACTAAATTCACGCGAATTTTTTACTCTTATTTTCCAAAATTTTCGAAAGCTAAAAAAAAAAGTTGTTTGAGAAAATAAATTGTCATTTTTAGCCTTTGAAAATTTGAGAAAATAAAAGTAAAAAATTCGCACAACCGGTCATGGTGAGCGTCGATTTTTCTTTGATTACTTTCAGAGTCCTGCAAACCGAATTTCGTTTTTAAAATTTTTTACATATATTGCTCTGCCTAAGATAAAATTTAATTTCTCTTTAGTTAATAAAAATTGCAAAGTACCAACTTGACTCTTTAACTTAACTTTGTTCTTAGTCGACAGTGAGAATTTACTTCACATTAAAAGGGAAATAAAACCACTCAGAGGTTTCGGAATTTATTTCCCACCTTACATGGGAACTAAGTCCACTTCACGAAAGTGGTTTTATTTCCCATTAGGTGGGAACTAAGTCCCTCAGTGGACTTAGTTCCTGGGGACTTATTTCCCTGCACCGAACTTGAAGAGGGAAACAGATTGTTACCAGGTGCCCGATTCACCACAATTCCTAAGTGCCTGATTTACCACAATACGAATGGGCAATGGCACTATCATTACATTATAATTGTTAATTATTTATTTAATAGAAATAGTTTAAATATTGATTTCTTACAAATATCAAATTGTCATCTATACGTCATTACATAGCTGTCATTATACGTCAATTACGTAGCTGTCATTTGCGTTTTGTTATTCCAAGTCTGATTCTTTTTTGTTATACCACGTTTTATAGTGACTGGCGTTTCATGTCAAGTCACACGGGAACGCTGTCGAACGGGATAAAAAGTATCTTATGTCCGTCTCCTGGCTCTAAGCTACCTCCCTACCAATTTTCACCCAAATCTGTTCTGCCGTTCTTGAGTTATAAGTGGTGTAACTAACACGACTTTCTTTTATATATATACTAGCTGTCCCGGCAAACTTCGTTCCGCCAAAATTTGTTAATGTAATGAAAATAATAATTCCGAGCATGTACAATGCGCTTGCTAATTTATGTAATTCGGGCAATTAAAATGCTTCATTCAAAAGTTATATTAAATGCAATAGAAATAAATGACGAAAAGCAATGTTGATTTGTTTCAATCAAACCGCAACGATTTTGACGTTTCGGCCAACCTTCCGCTTTTCACTAAATTGACCATGTGAGAAACATGGTAATTCAAGATTGATACTACAAATGCACAAACATCCATCGATTATACTCGCAACAAATTATTTGTCATAGTGAAAGCGAGACGCACAGGAAATCTTAGTCGCTTAAATACGAATGGCAAATCGTTCTGAATAAGCGGAATCTGCAGAATGAGAGTGTTTGCCTTTGGATTTTCCACTCAAAATCGTCACTTGCATGGCATTTGATTTGGGATCCCTTACCACCAAATCAAACGCATTCTGTTACAAAGTCTCGGTGCATTGAGGTTGCGTAACAAAATTATAAATGAGCCGACTTTCAATTTGTAAGCCCGGAACATCCAAAGAATTCAAAAATTCAACTAATCCCCATAAATTTTTGTTTTCACGACAAAAAGTACCATATGTCCTTCCTTGGGCCCATGCGAATTTAAACCAAAAATCATAAAAATTGAAGGATTGGTTCCCGAGTTATGAGTGCGCACATACGGACGTCAGTCTTTTTTATATGTAGCTGTACCCACCCGGCTTTGCTCATACTTTTCGTACTAAGTCCTGCTCACATTTAGCAAAGTCCTTTATTTGGACAATGTCCAATAATAATTTTAATGCTTCCACAACCCGTTCTCCTATCACGCTTATGTTTTGCAAAGTATAAGGTATATTTCAATCTTGAAGCGACCATATCTACCCATCCACAAATTCCAATCAACTCGGTAGAGCTGTTTCGGAGATCGGGAACAGCGCCACCTATCGGGTCCAAAATTGTATCTTTTAAGACTGCCTAAGCCTGAAATATACCAATAGGAACAAAACAAAAGAAGAATCATAAAATTTGGCCCAGTAAGAACATTTTCCTTGGTTATGTTATTTGTGCCGGAAATGTTTTATTTGCCTATTTAAAATTGATTAAAAACTAATTTGGAGTTTTCGTCGAACAATTGTACAGCTATATATGAAATATGAATTACTGAAATATCAAATTCAAAAAAGTATACCTAGACAACCAACGCCAACTATATTATTACAATTAAATTTAATGTTGTTGATACAAAATTGATATGCAGGGAAATCTAACTTGTCGTAAATATCTCCCAGCGCCACCTATCGGGTCCAAATTTTGTCAAAAGCTTTCTTTTGTTTTAAGTGTTATATGGTGTTAATTTGAGCCAAATCGGTCCATAAATAAGAATTTTCAAAAAGCGACCCCAGCGCCCTCTATAGGGTCTAAAATAAACATAAACCATCCGGAGCACCACACAAACATATGGTGTAAATATAAGGGGGATAGCTTCAGTGGTTCAGCCGCTATCGTCGGTCATACATACGCACGAACGTTTTTATATATTAAGATATATATATATATATAATATATATATATATATAGAAGAAGATAAGCGGTGCATAAAAAGCATAAAAGACGATTCTAAAAAGCTTGTCCAGAAACGTCAAAGTGATGACGTACACCATGAAGCCGACCACAGGGAGGCGTTTGTGGTTTGATAACAAAGTTATTCTTGTATGATCGAAGCGCGAGGGCATACAACGGCACTCCATGGTTATCGACATGAAGAAAGTGTTTGTGGTTCCCATTTTTCATTGACGTGAGCTTTGGCATTGATTAACTTAAAAATCTACAACTGCACAAAAACATTTAAAACGGTAGTCAATAAATTTAGCAGAATTAATTCACTACAAAGTTAATTTCATTGACTACAATGTTGACTACAAATAGAGATACGAGAAATTGTAGCTGGTTACAAGAAATATTGTAGTGGATATCCCTGTACTCGTTGTACATACCAAAAAGGAGAACACGAATATTTGTTTTAGTAGCCTTTACTTATTTTCAAACTGTCATTTTGATGTCAATTTTTCAGCATAAATGCTTTTAGTCTCCGATGTGGCAAACATTGTAGTAGACTATTCGATGGTGTCCTACTTCATTGTTGTCGCTGCACTATAAAAATAGCACATGTAAAACAAAAAAACAAAAAAATGTATTAATACTTCAATTTCCAATTTAATGTAGCCGACATCTTCATACCTTTAGATCCGATACCATTGTAGTTTGTAGTTGACAACACTTAAGAAAAAACACATTTCCACAATTGTTTGGTTTAACCCAAATGCGTTTTCCTATTTAACAGAAAATGTATAACTTTGTTGTCGATGTTTCTGAAGCTGACAATCTTTCCCAATGAGCCTTAGACTATTTCAATTAAGATTTACGTCATTGCAGTCGAAAAAAGCTGTAAACTACATTTCTGTAGCAAACATCACTGAAGTTGATATTGGTGCAGCTGTTACTTTTGTTACCCACATCACTGTAAAATGTAAGCAACTTCTTGGCCCAATCGTGTGGTATAGTCGGAGCTCTATTTTTCTTGCAATGAATACCTAAATATTTGTAGTCGACATACATTGTGGTTGCCTACATTTTTTGTAGTACATCAATAAAAGCGACATCGTTGTAGCCGATATCGTTGTATGTTGTATTCGAGATCAATTAAAAAATGTATTATAACACCTTCGTGGGCCAAGTGCTCTTGGCTATTTTGATAAAGACTTAAGTCATTGTAGCCGACGATGTGATAGCCAGTATCATTGTAGCTAACATAATTTCAGCTAATACCATTGTTGCTAACATCATTGTAGCCGGCATAAGTACAGCTGATATTATGGTAACATGTGTATTACTACAACTGCAATGAATATTTAAGGAGCGGCATTTACATTTTGTTCAAGGAGACCTAAATAATTGAAGCTAGTTTAATTGTAGCTGACAACGTTGTAGCGAACCTGACGTCGTTGTGGCCGACATTCTTGTGGTCAAAAGCATAGAAAGAAACATTGGAAATAAGTATGTCACCTCCACAATGAACCTCAATCTTTCAAAATGCAAAACGTCATTTTCAGTGCTGCCACTTTTTATTTTAAATCCATAATGGCGCTCACTTTAACAACAAAATAGGACTAAATTTCCTCTTTAATAACTTTTGCAGAATAAATTAAAAAATAAAGTACTTACGTGTGATATTGTGCTTGTAAAAAATTAAACTCCTCCTTTATCCGTTCCAGTGTATCGACAATTGTGAATTTGAGCGGCCCCTGTGGAGGAGGACCCTGCAAAGACAAATAGAAAAAAAAAGAACAAAAATTAGTGTCATTCAAATTTTAAGCGATTAACTTAGAGAGATAGAGAGACAGACAGAGTACTGATACTATAATGCATAGATTACGTGCGCACATGGTCCGCAAAGCCCCATGACTCATCTGGGCATTATCGGCTATAGGAATATAATCACAACAGATCCAAATTAATTATGTGTCATCAATATGTGTTGTTTTGGTCTGGGAGGTGTGCTCTTTCACCATTAGCCACCAACCAAAGTACAGACACGGCCCCAATTGTTTTAGTTGTGGCAGACACCTGTAATCAGTTCAAAGATTCCAGGAGACATTCCAACAACAATCTTAATTGGAAACGATTTAGGCCTACTAAAGATTCCCAACACCTTCGGGGACCACTAACATAATGCAATCATATGCAATCCGAGAGATTTAAGTGATACTGTTGCCACTGCAGCGGAGTGCCCTTAACTAGCTATGGGGGGAAGGGTGAAGGTTGAAGGATGCCAATGTCAAGTCGTTGACTGCAGTAGTAGCAGCAGTACAGTACGTATATATACGAGTGCTGCCAAAGGATGCCCAATTAATTTCCTACTAATAAACAGATTTTAATTGGATCAACATCCTGTTTACATGCGCCAGGATTATGCATGCACACACGTATCTATATATGCGAAAGAGAGGAAAACTGGCACACACAACGAATTAAATTAATTTCATCGTTGGTGTAGTCAGTACCAGTAGTCATCGTCATCGTTGTCAGAGTTCGGTGGATGATGGCGGCGGGGACTGGATGGAGATGATCATTTTACTTGCATCTCCCCCGTGGTAGTATCCAAATATAACGATGGCACTTTGGCGTATATGCTCCTTCAGCCGCACAAGAAGGATGCGGAGGAGATGTGTGTGTGTGTGTGTACTGTACATGTTATCTTAGGGGAGTGATTCAATTGCGAAGGAGAAGCACGTCTTGTCTTGGAGGAGAGCCTTCTTCACACGTGTGAATTGCAGTGTATTCCTTGAAATGTACACACACGAAGTGCACTCCTACTGCATACAGGTCATTTGATCTGTAGGTGGCTTCGTCGTCGTCGTCGTAGAGCATGATTACCTTCCACTTCTGCTCGTACTGGCTGTTGCTGTTCCTTCTGACGACGACGATGATGATGATGGTGATGTTATTCAATTTGTAAACACTCGCATTACGCATATGAAATTAATTTCACATGCAAATTGTGAGTGTGGGGGGGGGGGGGAACAGTGAGTGAGTTAGTTTCCGCAAGCACCATCACCGCCCATCGTGGATTTACAAAGTTAATTATCGTATTTAGTTTGGCTCTAACATGTGAACTTTGGATATTAGTTAAATTCACACATTTGTCGAAGGAGCAGCAGCCGACATGCGACATGTGTGTAAAGGTGGTTGTCTTGTGGCGAATACCGCACACCCGCTCCCTTGGGGACCGATATTGTTTGATAACCCCTCTCTGCCGCTCTGACGCATGAGTTTACCTTTCCTGGTGGTTTGCGGTGGGGCGGTGGCAGTTGTCACCTGAATTGAGGTATATAAGAAAGCAACTGGAAAACTGAATGATTAGGTGAGCAAAGTGAGTCAATGAATTCATGTGGAAAGTAGAAAGTAGTTCACAAGTGACGAGTGGGAGTCCGGGATGGTAATTTGTCCAAAAGCTACAAAGAGACCTCCAGGTAAGGGGCAATTATTGTTCTAATGAGAGGTTGGTTGGTTGGAGTTCCGATTAATTTCGGAGTAATCCGGTTCGAAGGACCAATATCGTTTTTATTAGAAAAAAATACACTCAACCTACAATTTCAGAAGGATTTTATTAAGCATATGCTACGACTGCTGTTAATACTTGAATAATTGATTTTTTTTTCACTAGGACAGTGTCGTTAGAAGTTGATTCAAAATGGATTAAAAAAGCGCAGTCTGATGGTCGGTTTCTTCCCTAGATCATGTCCACAACTGAACCCAAGATATAATAAAACTTGAAAGGAAAATGGGATCCAAGAAGATGCACCGCGGCGTGAAGTCGAACAACTTATCAAATTCTTGACCTTAGTTTACTTGCGCAGTCTTAATACTATTACTTAATAAATTATTATTCCTTAAAGAATCGTTGTGTAAACCCAAAAGCAGTTTTGAAGACATTTTCCCACTTAATCACGGGACACTACGAGGGGACCAGCCGCCAAAAAGATTCTGAACTACCTTACTGAAGTCACCATCGGGCTTCATCAGAGATAGGGTATCACAGTGTTCCCCAGGGCCCCATTTTAGGAGCGCCACTGTGCAATTTAATGTGAGACTTAGTTTTCAGACTGAGTATACAGATCGCCATGCTGCACTATCAACAAAAGGCACTAGCCGACCATCCCACAGAGAGAGTGTTGCGGAAATCCTTTGGGCTCCCTGTTAGGTACTCTACTATTCTACTACATTTTGGGAGAAACTAGCACGATTATCAAGTATTTAGTTTAGCAAAATAGCTATAATTGAGGCAGGACAGCACGACACTTGTGTCCATCGGTACTTTGAAGTGAATGAAAGACAGAGTGTTACTCATCCCGCAACAGGAAAAATATTGAGGCTCTAATCTTAACGGGTTTTAAACAGAAGTCAGTGCTATCAACGACTACAAAAGAAAAACTATGGTCACTGGATGTATCAAAGCTCTAAAAACTACTTCGCAACGCTAAGAATCTTAAAAACAACAACAATAGCGCAAGTGATACCCAGACGCCATCTAGTGTTAAAAGACAACACGAAGACGGGACTACTTTGGCAAACAAACAAAAAATGTTAACCCAAAAAAAAAAAAGACTGCATCAGCAAAAAGGACGGACGTTTCGATGCCTAAATTTAAAGTGCGGTATTGAGTTTTAAAAACACCTACTTATATATGAACACAGATCGGCTTTTGGGTAGTCATTTTTGAGATATAATTAAAAATCTAATTTATTAGATTTTTTTGAGAAAAACTGAGTACGGGATCTTATTTAGAGTACTGATATTATCTTTAATATGCATTTTGATCAAAATCTTTAGAGCGGTTTTAGTAAAATTTGGCAGACAAAACAGTAACAAATATTGCAATTTTTAGTTTGAAAAATACTATTGCTTAACTATTTAGTTAAAAACCATGTATAATTTATAGCTCGGCATGTAAGCATTACATGGTTTTTAAAGTTTTATCGAATTCGAAAATGGGGTTTTCGAGATATGAGCAGTTTTTAAAATTAGCGTTTTCGATGATTCGAATTGAAAATTAAGGAGCCCATAAATTTGATAGCTTCAATTTTACTCTAAGTACACATTTTGGTTAAAATCGTTGCCGTTTTACGGTAAACTAAAGAAAATCAAGTTTTTAAAAAATACATTTTTTCAAAAATCTTCTGAACGATAATATAAAGAAAAACTGAGTTTGCTTGCTGTTTATTTGAAAATGAATATATTACCATAAAATAAATTTTTGTTACAATCATGGACCGTTTTCGAGGTGTGTCCAAATTTCTAAAGTACCGTTATTTGATTTATTAGCAAAAAATGGAGTACTCAGCCAGGTTAACCTCACCTACTTAGGGTGAAATATCAAAATAAAAGCCTTTTTCGAACAAATCAAACTGGTATGAGCTTTTTATATGGTAAGTACCATTAGTATTGAGGTTACCGTGAAAACAAAAATCGGCCTCGAACTAAAAATCCGTAGATTGAACGAAATCCGGGCAGCCGTTTAAGCCGTAGGCCTCGGGACAAAGGGACATAATTTCGAGACCCACTTTTTTGAGTTCCTCTATCTTCGTACTGTCAGATTTGAAAAACATCTCGAGTTCGAAATATTGTACAAATAAAATATTTTGTTCCTACTACGTATTCGAGAAAGTTAAAATGGTTGGACCCTCGTCAAGTCTTTTAGAGAAGTATACACGACAAAGAGGCGTTGAACTGGAAGATTTCTACCCGAACTTTGAGCAATTTGTTTTTCACGATCAGCAGAATATAGATGAAATTCCTACAGTAGAGACACGGGAGTTTCTTAGTTATGTAGTAGATTCAGATATTTATTCAATGGAACTACAATTTAAAAGGCCAACAACTACAAGCAGACGACCTTTTGTGCTGATCAGCATGCAATAAGGTATAGTTTGAAGCACGAGGTACACAAGGAAAACTGTTAAACTACAGATGACACTAAGTGATCTCAAAGTGATCGACGATAGGTGTATACTAAAAACTGCGACAACTTTCCTTTCGAAGCAGAAATGGTTAACAAACAACCAAAAAAGTGGCAGTCTACAATTAATTTGACAGATGATCGTGTGACCGACAGATGAATACCGATCTGTATTCTGCCTGAATTGAAGTCCCCTGAATGATCTTACTCTCCATGAATTGAGCTGTTCTAGTACAATTTCTGAATGATAGATCACGCGTCATTACACATCATAATCGCACTAACCCACCGTACCAACTTGTCGCTAACCAATCACCACCTTTGCCGCTATTATACAGTCACACCAGACACAGAAAAGCCGAAGCGAATCCCTATGCCAAGCACAAATTAATTTCTCTCCACTGGCGGTGTCATTCATTTGTAATATACAAACACATTGATTCACCCACTCAAAACCGAAGCGGAAAAAGTATCCACATCCAACCGCCCATAGTCCTATTCCTAGTCATTCAATTTATTCAATCATTTCCCCAGTCCTATATCAAAGGAAGCACTAGAAGGTTGCTGCTTCGAAGTGAAGGGAATAGAAGGAAAAAAAAAGTTTTCATTCGCTTTTGTCCTTCATCAATCTACCTACAGCCACTATACCTTTCCGACGAAAGCTTGCCCATTATAGTCCATCTATGCATGTATCGTCGGGTCTATACCTATCAATGAATATCATTGCAGAGGAGCGGCTTTATCGCACAACCACATCCTTTTGCCTTAGTGCTCAACGCTCATATCGGTGGTCCTTTTGCAGTTTGAATAACCGCAAAAACCATTCAAGTGTGCATTCAATCCAATCGTCCTCACCGAGAGGCGCAGGGACGAAAGTGCACAACTTGAGAGAAGAACGGGAGCACAACTTATGTTCGCACCGAGGACAAATTCCGAAAGGTAATTTTTTGTATCCTACCAACGGACCCCGTAGTCCGGCAATGGCATTCTTCTTGTCGCAACAGTATTCCGCGGTACGAGTGCGGTGAGAACTTGCCTGCGAGGATTAACGTCGTGACGTTCTTTCATAATCGTCCACTCTATAGTTTCGGTCGTAAAGAGTTGAAATCCTCGAGGTTTTGTTAGCTCAAGGTGTGTGTAGTTGAAGAATCTCCATCTGGTTGCATCTCGCCTGCACATCCACTTTCACCTTCGCTCTGTTGGTTGCTGGCATCCTCCCTTGCTGCGCCGCTTTCGATTATGTTTCTCGCCACTTCAGAGTCCATAGCCACACTCAAGACTCAACTCATGCTGCCGCCCGCCCTGATCCCGTGGGTGTTGTGTGTGCATACTCCCTTCCGGTTGCGCTTCTCGCGTCCTTCTCTCGTTTTCCAATCGCTTCCGTTTCGCCTCGCCCCTCTATTTGCGCGCACACATCCATAGAGCTGTCGTCTTCGTTCTTCATTCTGCACTCTGCAGGCGCTCGACTCGCTGTGTTGTGGTGGTGGGTCCTTTTAATTCGGTTCCGCTCCACTTTTTTCCTCGTCGTCTCTGCGTCGATGCTGCTGTGCTGCTGCAGTCCTTCATATCCGTTGTTGTGCTTTCCTTTCGTTCGTCGTTCAGTTATATAAAAACATTTTTTTCTACTTTTTGTGCACCTCTACTCCCGCATTCAATCATCGTTCGCTTCGTTTCCCTTATCACTGCTGCACCACTACCGCTCCATTCAATTTTGGCCGGCGCTCCTCTGGGTCTGGGGCTTTCCACTTCACCCACTTCAGTCACTTTGCCCACCTCTTTCGCGCTCAACGTTTCCATGGCACATTTTTCTCGTTTCATTCGTGTTTTCTTCCTTTTTTTTTTTTCTTTTGTTGCCACTTCAAACACCGGAAGTTGATGGCGTACGGATATTTCATCCCCCGACTCCCGCACCGATGCAGAGCTGGAAAAATTTGCGAAAATAACATAACTTTTCATATTTTTTTTTTTAGCTTTGTTTTGCCTGTGCATATATTTGCACCCCTTGTCGCCAGCTACCCCTGCCAGTCGGTGGAGGTTATTTCTCTCACATTTCACACATTCAGTAAACCAGAACCATTTTCACCACCCACGCCTCCCTCTGGTTGGCAGCGGGGGGATGAACACACATAATATCATGATAAACTTATTTGAAGCATCATTCATCCCTATAGTACTTGATGGTGGTGGTGGTGACGATGGTTGTGCGGTAGAAATGGTGGCGGTTGTGGGGGTGCAGCAACTCTGTTAAAGTTTTCTTCTTGTCGGGGAGTCGGTGTTGGGGTTTACATTTTTTTTGTGTGTTTTATCTGCAGCATGTTTTCAAATGGTTACCACTGGCAATGCCAACCTCGTGTGTGTGTGTTATACACCCTTAGCAATTCACTTTCTGTGTACTTGGAGCTTTAGGATGTGGAAGAGGATTTCTTGTTTTTATTGCTTGTAGAAGTAGATGTTGTTGCTCCACCACCTCGTCGTCGTCGTCGTCGTGGTATTTAAGAGATTTGATTTGGAAATGAGACTGGGATAGGAAATGAAAATGGCAATGAGAACGCGCGGGAACGATGTAATAAAGTGCAGCGACGGAGTAGATGTGGAAACGTATGTAATGGATTAAGTATTCGTCTTGATTGGTTGGGCGGTATGGGTTGTTAGGAACAGGGCTTATGTATGCAGTGTGCACCCTTGAGTTGGAGGAATTTATGTTGAGGCAATAATTGCACCGTGGGGCGGGGAAATGAGGTTTGTCAAATCCAGGTGGATTTGTTGACATCAATATGCGGAAGAAACTCTATACGGATAAGGCAACCCCTCAGGAGGAAAGTTAGTTGACACGGCATGAATAGTGGGTAGTTTGGGGAGGGGTGGGCCAGGAGAGAGAGATTATATTGAGTGATTAGGAAATGGTGGCGAATCAACAAGGCTGCGGTGTCATAGTTAATTGTTTTTGGACCTTTCAAGAGAGCTTTGGCGAAAGAATGACTGTGTTTGCGATAAAATGTTGCCCAGATCAGTGGACAGCGACACCTATTGAGTAATAAGTGAGGAAAATCTCACGCAATCTACGTATACAAATAATAAGTTAAGAGAGATCGGACTTTAGCAACAATAAAATCCAAGACCTCGTTAGCAAAAGGCATTCCAACAAAAAACGATCTAATCAGCGCCATCTGTTGCATTTTAAGACAAGCAATCGGATTTATTTGCATCAGGCAAAAGAACTGTAATGTCCAATATTTTTTACATTTACTGAGTGGGGGAAGCGAGGAGTAACAACGATTCTCGCTTGTTTGGGAGTAACCCTGACAATTGCTGTTGGGAAATTATGTCGAATTTCAGTTTGTGAATTGTTTACATTTGTTTGCCAGTGTCTATAGTAAGGAGTTGAAAAAATGATGGCGCTGTGGGAAAATATTATTTTCTATTTTAAGGCACTTTTACGAAGGCGATGCAAAGGCCAAGTTAAATATCCAATTACTGCAAGTTTGTGTAAAGCTACTGGGACAGAGAACTGCCAAATTTGGAATTGTGTCATAGAACTCAAGAAGAAAGAAGCAAACCAATAAAAATTTTACGATTTCAGATGGAGCTGTCGCAATTTATTTTTGCGTAGCCTATTTCAATGACCATCAACTGCGGAAATAGTTTGCACGATAGATGGCGCTGAATTAGGTCTGAGAAGCTTAAACAAAAAGTTGGAAAGCATACTTACTCCAACTCATGCACAAATCAGAGCCCCTCACAAAAAAGAAAGCAAACATTAAATCCAAGGAACTAGCGACATCTATTAAATTTTTTACCATTCAAATCGTACACGTGTTGCACAGTGGCTAAGTGGTTAGTTAGGAGCAATAAGCGAGGGGTCCAGGCTTCCCCAGAGACCTTATATTTTCTTCAAAGAGCCACCGTTACTACCTTTTGTTAACGTCAAGGTGTTACTGACGAAAAGTTTAAATAAATAACAATCCGCATTCATTTTTTAATAATAGTCAACAGCTTCGCGGTTATACTCAGAGATTCGAAGGTCAAAGCTGCATGTAGCCAACATGGGTTTTGGTATTGCCTTTGTAGACGAAAATACCAAGCTGAATCTAAAAAGACTGTACGGTAGATTATTACACTCTTGTGAAAGCTAGAGCTCGAAAACGTTACAACAATTCACATTTCGACAAATAGTGTTTGAAAAATATCCTAAACGCACATGCATGTGCGCGAGGAAAATACAACCAATTGCACTCAAGTTGCTAATGAACTGTTGAAAACTTTGACCAGGATGAGCGCACACGAAACTGGCCGCAATTAACTTGTTTATGATTGCCAAAAGAAAAACAGTTTTACAGAAAAATGCTAACCAAACACACATGTGCGCGAAGAAAATACAACCAATTACACTCAAACTCCTAATGAATTCTTGCCAACTTTGTCTAGGATACACGCACACGAAATTGGCCGCACTAAATATGTTTTTGATTGCCAAAAGAAAAATAACTGTACAGAAAAAAGCTAACCAAACACACATGTGCGCGAAGAAAATACAACCAACTCACGCAATGGTCGTACTAAATGTTTCTTTTTGCCAAAAGACAAATAGTTTTACAGAAATATCCTAAACGCACACACATGTGCGCGAGGAAAACACAACCAATTGCACTCAAACTCCTAATGAATTCTTGCCAACTTTGTCTAGGATACACGCACACGAAATTGGTCGCACTAAATATGTTTTTGATTGCCAAAAGAAAAATAGCTTTACAGAAAAATGCTAACCAAACACACATGTGCGCGAAGAAAATACAACCAATTACACTCAATTGGCCGTACTAAATGTTTCTTTTTGTCAAAAGTCAAATAGTTTCGATAAATATCCTAAACGCACACACATGTGTGCAAGCAAAATACAATCAATTGCACTCAAACTGCTAACGAACTCTTGTCAACTTTTTTGAGGGTAAACGCACATGAAATTTTTCATACTAAATATGTTCTTTATTGCCGAAATCCCATGAGGCTGTTCGACGATATAAGAAACGACTAGATAGTCGAATTAAATTTCATTCCCCTTGTTAAATGTTGAAATAAGAATACATGGTAGCTTCCTTAACGTTTTAAATTAGGTGTGATTTATTCGGCTGTTGGAGGAATTGTGTCTTATTACAAAAATTACAAAATACCACCTGCGAGGACCTCATTTTCATGAAATTTTTTTTTAACGCACACCCATGTGCGTTTATGTTTTTACGCACTTTAGTGATTTTTAAACCCAAACACCAATAGGATTAAGTCTTCTTAGAGTAACAATACCAACCGACAATAACCAGGACCGATCACTATGACAACATTTTAACATTTCAATAACATTGTACCAATTTATTATTTTTTGTATTTTATGGTCCATGACATAGGGATTTACATTTTAAGGACTGCCGTTCAAAACGAAAACAAATTATTAAAGATGCTACACGTGTTCATATCTGTCGAAACAAAAAATAAGAAAAAATGCTTCACAGTCGTTGTAATCCCTGTGAATTATTTCCTGAATCGGAAATATTTCCTTATATCTCGTTTCTTTTTATTCACAAAAAAAAAAAAAAAAAAAAAGGAGATTTCGTCCTTGAACCAAGTGAAATCTTTCTCTTTGACATAGATACTCAAGTCATTAGGTGAATCAGAAAGAGGACTAGAGTCCAATTTTGTGTTTCCTTTTTTGTTTCGTCTCTCAAAGAAGGGAACACGCCTCTAAATCATCGTCTATTTATGATGGCGGATCAAAGCCTCTGTGTCTAAGAACCAAAATTCTCTATTTTTTTGTGTTCTCGCCATCTTTTCTAATTGACAACAAAAGGAAACACAATACAGTCACTGACTTGGCAGCAAATAGAAAAAAATTATATATCCAAGAAACGAATAATCATCATTTGCTGTGGCTCCCCTCAGTCTCCCCGCGCGAATTCCTATACTTCTATTCTTATCCTGGCAAAAATCTCTAACCAAAGGCGGGTGGTCTCCCTCCGACCATCAATTGGAAGACCAAGTCAAATGAATAAAAGAGAAGAAGAGTCGATTTCCATTTCCACTTGGCTGCTCTTTTTGGCTCTTATTTCCCTTTGTCCTTGATGGTACCGCTGCTCAGATTCCACACAGTGCAGAGGGGTGGATCTCCTAACCGTTGGGTCATCATTGTCATAATGGTAAATTCGAAAATCTTTTCCAATTGCCAAGCGTCGAACGAGAGAAGGTGCTGGTGGAGTGCAGAAGACGAGATGCCTTTTGAGAAATTCCTTTATTTTCTCCCTCATTTCGTCCTGTTTTTTTTTTTTATATATGTATATACATATACATATTTTTTTTGCTGATACTGCCGCCGGCCTTGTTTGTGCTTCCAAAACGGAATATAAATTCATGCCCTATCGAGTAAAAGAGGGGATCCCCCCCCCCCTCGTATATATGTGTGTGTGTGTATTGGTATCTCAGGAGGATGTCAATTGGAAACGGGAGTTGAATTATTTTTTTGTTGTGCTTCGTATATTTATTTCCCACATGTGTGCGCTTGGGTAGGCGGTTGTGTTACAAGTGTAGATTGTAAGGAGCAAATAGTTTTTTTTTTTCCTTTCTTCTGCTATGTTTATCTATTATTGACAGAGGAAGATCTCGACGGGGAATTGGTTCTCAAGCCGTTTGCCAATTCTATCTTATCCTTCGTTAGGCCACAAGGAGATATCTTATCTGTGCGACATATGAAAAAGCAACACAAGCGAAGGGCGAACGAAAGGGGATAAAATGTTGTGCATGACACCCTCCATTCGGCAGGGAGATATACCCCGTGCAGAGTGAGTGATTTAAATTACAGCGACATAACCCTTCAAAATTGGTTTTAGGGATGAGGTGACGCACGAAGTCTTGTTGAATGGATTGGTTGTTGTCGGTCATGAATATTTAAGAGAGAGAGAGAGCCAAGGAAGGGTGCACACTGTATAGCTATGAGGGTTGAGCTGTACGTTTTACGACTTATTGCCGACGGACTTGGAAGACCGGGAACAATTTGCATTTTTTAGCATGTCAAACCAGGGCTGTTCGTCAGCGGAATAACGTGTTCTCACGATCCGCTGTAATCACTAGGGGTGGCTTGTGTATACAATTGATTTTTTTTTTTTTTTTTTTTGTCAACGATTACGGCGAAAAGAGTTTACACTTAATTACCCTTTAGGATGGCGCTTGAATTTGAAATGTTAAGATGGGAGTGTTGGTAAGTAGTTGCGGAAGGAAGCATTGTGTTTAAGTGAGTGATGTTAGTTGTCTTCCAGTTGGAAGTGGATTGAACATAAATAATACTTGAGGGTCTGGCGTAGGAAGAGGGCATCTTGACAGAAGTGGTGCTAGGGAATTTCTGTCTGGAGGGGCTCTCGGATGGTTCGCCGCTTTTTTTGCATGAGAAAACTCAGGCCCTGTTTAAAGTGACAAGGTTCTAAGCCCCATAATTCAGAGGGAAACATGTTGCTGATCAAGCGCAGTGGGAGGTATAATTTTTGTGAAGTTGTCAGAAGTGCACCTTACTACTCCTAATACAGATGGATATCCTACGTATGCTCGACACAGCCTGGAAGTTGAAGCCGCGAATAGTCTCTGCTTTCAAAAAGAAACTCTCGGTGCAAAGGGGGAAATATTAAGAAACTTCTGTAACGCTCAACAAAAAAGCATGATGTCAGCCCTAGACGCAATTACGATGCTCAATGGTAAACAACTTAAAAATTTCACAAAGAGTGACCTTCGCGGTTGTTAACACCGGCCACATCGCTGAAGTAGATAGGCCAAAAGAAGATGAATTGCAAGGGTAAATGGGACAAATGGGTTTACGGGACAAAGCTAAAACCTTTAAAGGAATACTCTTTTAGCGGGAGAGCCTATATACATAGGCTTAATCATCCTATGTAGCTAAGAACCCTAACTAGAATATTCACCCTAATCAAATCTTCGAGAAGTGGAAACTTCAAACCTTGAGTGTTTAGGCAAAAAGATTTATGTCTGTCAGCTTTTTAGGCAATAAGATCATCTTGGATCGGGTCAAATTTTGCTTAGGACTGTTTCAATCTTCTCGAAGATATTGCTGAAGATATTTTAGTTACCCTTGAAGAGATACTCATCGGTCCTAAGTCCTTCTTGGGGGCCGAAGACCATTTGCACCTACAGATCAATAACAGGTAACATAACGAATCTTAGGCCCAGCAACTACATATATATCGTTCGAGTTTCGATTTAGTTAGGAAAATGGGCGATTGTCACAGCTTCTCTCAGACCATCAGTTGCGAGAACCACCCATTGCATACCTGTTGGAGCAGAAGAAAAAATGTTCAAGTCTGGGCCTCTGGGCTCTAATTGTCCTATCTTCAGAAGAGCATTGAGTACAACAGCCTTCGAAGTTCAGTTTAATAGAATCAGATGCATGCCTGTTGTAAAGACGACAAACTTTTCAAAGGGCTTAGCTACTTCCACTATAAAACTAGAGACATGTCGCCCGCAAATGAAAGAACTTCTCATAGAGGTTTAAGGGACCTTACTGTCCTGCATAAAAAATGTTAAAATGATCACAGAAGTTCGTAAAGGCAAAACTTTGCACATCAGAAGAGAGATTCTAGGTTGTAAAAAGATAATAACTTTTTAAAAACCTCAGGACTGAGTCGGAAACTTTAGAATTTAAGGTACAAGAGCTTTAAAGAAGCTGAACGTCTATAGGCGAAGGTTTTTGCGTACAAAAAGGAATAACTTCTCATTCCGTTGTGAGCTTAAAGGACTCTCCTCCAGAACAATATGTACCCAACTTGGACCGCTTTTATGATGATGTCTCCACCAAGCCGCAACAATCAAAAGTGGATTAGACTACCTCAAACATTCTTCCACAGTACAGACACTCGTATATGTATACGTACAACAGCCCCCTTGTGACAGTTTTCTCTGTGAAGGAAATTTATGCATGGACTTGTTTTGGCATACATTCCTATACACACTTTGGCTAAATGCATTTCACAACACTCGCTACACGTCCATTTCCATTCGCTGGCATTGTTGTGTGTCTGTCTGCTCTTAGCCTTAATACACAGCTTGAAGTGAGAAAAAAATAAAAGAAGCAAGAAAAACTACGGAAAAACATGCTAAAAACTTGTTGGTTAACGACGACGACGATGACGACGGTAGAACAAAAGACCAAAGTCGTTGTACTACCATCACCACCTCCACCACCATCACCACCTCCACCACCACCGCACCTCCACTTTAGGCAGCAGCGCACTCTTGGAACATCACCAGAAGCACCATGTCGCTTGCGCTTATCTTGTTTGTTGTATATGTGCGCACGATGATGTTCCAAAGCTTCAGCTCGTTGGAAGAATAACATGAAGAATGTCGTTGTTTGGAATCCTACCACACCCCCAAAGGAGAACCTAACCTCAAACCACAAATCACTGCAACAATGAATCTTGAAGAGCAGAAAAGCATTTCATTATGAAGTGTGATAATGAGGACATGGCTGGGGTGGGTTTTTGCAGTGCTTGTGATGAGATGACTGCTCAAACATAAACCGATACCATTCCCCCCGCTCGCCCGCAAACCATCGACTACTACAACTGTTAGATGGAATGGCTGCCTTTAGGGTAGACCGTAATAATGCTTTGGCAAAAAGTTTCTCCTTGACGTAGTCACCCAATATTGGCCGAGAAAGGGAGAGGTTTTTTTTTTTTTTTTTGCTGTTGCTTGTACTACTTGTATTTGTTGGTCCCACCCACAACTGCGAGTTTTTGATGTGTAATTCTTGTTTGACGTGTGTTCTTTTTGAGCAAGGAATCGAGTGTTAAACATTGTAGCTAGCTCCCTTGGGGGTGTACATACCGTACGTATATTGTATTTCTTTGTTATTTGCCCCGAAGCCAAATGTGGGGTAAGTGATTGTACAGGAATATTGAATCTTAAATCACCAACGTAATCCAAGATGGGCAAAGCGGAGACAACTGGCATAAATTCCCTTGAGGATATGACAAGGATTTTGTCTTTATTAAGTTGAAGAAGGATATATGAAATGGAGTTGTACTTTACTGAAGGTAAATAAAAAATCTTTCCAGTTTCCACTTGAAAATGGATTAAATTGTACCGAGTTGTTGGTTTGTGTATTCGCTAAGTAGATACCTAGTTTGATCTGCTATGAAGAACGTCAACCGATTGGAGTCTTCGATAGAAGTGTTTCTGCGAAGAACGTCAACCGATTGGAGTCTTCGATAGAAGTGTTTCTCCGAAGATCGTCTTCTTTGGACTTTATTTTTAAACAGGTGAATTGATGTTGAAAAAATATTGTGATACCAATGGAAACAAATAGATGGCGCTTATTATACAAACGGACGATTTTTGCAAATGTTTGTACGGTCGTTTTAAAATTTCTTTATATCTCGCTGCTCTCACTAAAATGTCTTCGCTAAAGGTTTTTGAAGAAATAAGTGTGTCTTCATGGAGAACAGAAAAAAAAGAGCTCTCTCTATAAGAAGGGTACCTACACTTTTTTGTCGAACCGATAACGGCTGGATTTCGAAATGGAATTTTATAAAATACGGAAAAGTGAAGTTTTTTAGAAGAATTTAGATTATTTCGCTCTTGTGACTGGTCAATTACGGTTTTATGAAATTTAAAACAACGCCAAGGGTTAAGCTGAAGAGGCATCGTGTAAAGTTGAACCCACTGTAAGTTAAAATATCTTCACTTGCTTCAACGTCGATCAGAGGAAGCAAGAGTTGCTGATTCGCAGAAGAAATTATTTCTATCTTCGAGTTTTGGTTTCTCAAACGGACAGACCCACACCGATCTAAATAAAGAACTTAGTGTTTCTGTTTCCTAAGCTCGGCCAAGAAGGGTCATTTTACTTGCCATGAAATATCGCTCTTCAGAAGTTCAGCTTTATCATAATAGGTCTGCAGTAAGCCGTCCTTAAAGGGAAAAGATGCTCTAACCTTACACATTTTAAGTTTTATAGGTCTGGCGCCATATTCAAACCTCAAGTTCGAAAAGAAAGGCTTTGCACAAATTGTAATCTTACATAGCTGATCAGAAAAGATGTAAACTTACAAAATCATGTGCCGAAAGGTGTCTTCTTCTATTTCCATTTAAATATAGGTAATATGTGAGCTTCGTATTTCAACGCGTTACATTAGGTTCGACGCTCATATCAAGTTATAAAGTTAAGGCTTAGAAAAATAAATAGGTAATCTTGAAAGTGCAAGTGGCTGTGGAATTGGTTTTCTATTAAACTGGTTACCAAAGTGAAGCTTAGAAAAAATATGGACACTTAAAGCAACATTTATAGCGCCGTACTAATAACAAATTTTAGTTTCGACTTTTAATTTACGTAAACTCACAATTGTGAAATTTTTATCTAAAATATACCCACTGTGAACTAATAAAATTTGGAGTCAAAACTAAAAATGTTTATTGGTACCGGCCCATAGAGTTTACCACATATCTCTAGATGTCAAAATTGTTCGTCAATGCGGCAGTAAAATCACTCGTGGTTTTGAAACTACCACATCATGAAGGGATTCATAAGTTTGGCGAAAAATGTACGAAGATTCTGGAACTCTTGCATTTATTATGTAAAGCTGAGGTGCCAGAAGTATTTTTCCACCTTAGTCTCGAACGAGCATTATTGACATACCGCGATACTAATAAATCAAATTTAAAGTGTCCAGGCTAAATTTTTCGTACTCACAATGGCGAAATTTACCATAAAAAAATTGCATATTGCGGCCTACAAAATATATAGGTAAGGTGAAGGTTAAAAATGACTATTAGGTTTTGAGTTTCCTCTAATTGCAACTAGAATTACTGAGGTAAGAGGTGTCAAAAGGGGACTTTAAATATATATAAATAGCAACCAAACGTAAACAATGATGTACAACTTTATACGCGGCCACTCTTTCATTTTGTGTTTATTCGTTTTTAATATTCAGCGAAAAATAAAACAGCGCCTCTTTAACGGCCCTTGGAGTTCCTTCACTTTTGTTGACATGTAAACCCGATCAAGATGGTTCACAGATGAATTCTACAAAATCAGCGAAAACCGTACAGTAACTATGAAGTTATAGCATCTTAGCGAAAACTCAGCGAAAAATCGAGCGTTGGTTTTTCCATACTGCAATAACTATTATCAAAGAAAATGGTCTTTTGACAGTTGTCTATGCATGGAATTAGAGATCTATTGCTTCAATGCAACAATAGGGTACAAAAATGTCGAAAGCCTTAAAAACACGTACAGGCTAGACATTGCAGTCCCGCTCGAAAACATTATTGTGGCCAGGGTCATAGACAAAAACTAAGAATTTCAGGTTACAGGCTCTGTCACAAGAAATACTAAAGTTGAATAAAAAAGCTGACGGTCTGAGTTCCACCGTATTTATTTTTTTAACCTTGGAAGTCTCTCCCAACGTAACTGCAGAAAGAGTTCACTTTGGCGGACTGCCGCTTTACGAACTGTCTACCTGCGAACAAAGATGTAAAGCCCTCTTAGAGCTATTAGTCTTGATGGATGATAGGCCACGTGTATCCGGCGTAACAAGAGACATAGAAAGTTTTTTTTATTAGAAAAAAATAGGGTTCATTTCAATATTGAGGTAGTAAACTTTCAGTTTGTTTTTTTTGGGACTGAACCAAGCATTTAGCACATTTACCACTGAACCACTGGGCATACAAAAAATGTTGACGTAAAGACAGTTTTCCCGGAAAGTGATAACTTATCAACTTCAGGTTCATGTAGATTCATTTGCCGACTATATAGATTTCGAGAGATATTCGAATCAGACCACCACTGTCGGGTCTCTGTTCGTCTCCACTCGCCGACTAAAAGGGGCTGTACATTATCTTAAAATTTAGAGCAGACAAGCCGACGGTCCTATTGCACCCAAAGCCTTTAAGTAAGGCTTTAAACATTTTATATCCGACTTTCCTGTATATGAACAGTGAACATATTTGACTTTCCTTCGAGGGGATTATAAAGGCCATCCACCTAGAATCATCCGTCACTTCTAAGTCGGCTATTCGCATAGAAAACCCATCACATCCACGTGTCCTCTTACCTGCAAAATCTTATCTATTTCGCATGCACAAACAAAAAATGCACGTGCGCGCAAAAAAAAAAAACCAACAAATCCCAGTTTACCATTTCCATCCGCAGCATCCTCTTCCATTAACCCCATAGCCAAAGACTGCACAGAGCCGTGCAGATCTTTATACTCCTCTGCCGCTGGTGGCTGTGTATCACCTAGACAGGAAAAGTCCTGTTTTCATTGTTGGAAAAGCGTCGAATGTTTTTTTCAATTTTTTTTTTTTTTTTGTTTGCTTTGTGAGAACATTTCAACCGTTTATATTTCTTGTTTTGTTCGCTGCGAGCTACATCTAGATCTCATTGCAAAAATGGTAAAATATCTGCACCACCCACACGCCCGCATATCGCCTGCTCTGGTCTCCGTAAAACCATATCCTCTGAAGTACATGAAGCATGATCTGTGTGTGTCCGGGCTTTTAGAGAGATGATGGGTGCGCTTCTGGTTTTTATCACGCGCTCTTTTTTTATATGTATTTTCTTTTCTAAACTCTTTTTCTCGCATATAGCATATATACACAACAAGGATACCTAGTTTTTGTTCTTCTATTTCTTTCCTTGTTTTTTTATTTTCCTGATGCCATGCTGCTGTTGTTTGCTGCCATTTTTTCTGTCGAGTCCTTTTATTTTGTAGTGTACGAACATAAAACTGCATTTGGGTTTATACTTTTTTTTCTTTTTTTTTTTTTTTATTATTTTCATCGTTCCTTTTATCTGCACGGTTTGTGCACTTCACGGGGGATTTATCTCGTCTCTGGAGGATGTTTTTTTTTTTTTCATTTCTTATTTTGTAGAGCACAGCTGAGCGACGAAAAAGGGATAAAGGAAGTGCAATCCTTGGAACAAAGCATTTTGTGTTGTTACGGATTGAATGTGTGCATGTTTTTATTTTTTGTCAGAAAATAAAATGTAGGAACGTTAAAAAAAAGGAGTCCATATGCATTCGCCTCTGTCTAGGAGAGTATTCCTTTATATGGAAACATTTATCGACGTACAGGTAGTTTTGCAGAATTGAAGTTCCAAGAATCGCACATGGAAAATAGAAAGAATTTTGCTAAAATATAAATACTTGTCCGTTGTAGGAATTAAGGATTTCGAGAGTGATTTCCATAAATGGCTGTTTGGAATGAGGGACTCTGTTATTTGTGCTCAATAAATGCAGCATTGGGACTGATCCTTATATTGATTTCAGTGGATGGGAGAGCGTTTCATCTATCTGCGAAGGATAATGCTGGAAATCATTAAATCCTTTCTAGACTTTGGAATATATGTCTACCTGCAAGTCACTGTTAAGACTTTGACCCAATATTCGAGTGGTTTACTTGTAAGTACTCATGATGAGGGTTCATTTTTGATTTTATGAACTTTGAAGTGGCGATATTTTTAACACAATGTAGGTGACCTTATTGTGACCTTAAAATAAAGGCAGGGATATCTGACGCAATTAGTGACGTATGAGAAAGATTACAAAAAAAAATCCATCCTATTATCTGGTTAAATGATACGAACTTTCAATTGTAAAGTTTTCCATGTAAAATGTTCTATTGTGACCTAAAAAAAAGGATTGCCTAGAATGAAGGGAATGTGAATTTTAACGGATTTTCATTGCCAGACGCAAGATGATTGACAACTAGGTGTAGTTGGTATTCAAATAGTGGCGCAATGCCATGACTTCATTTTCGAATTGAGTTTCTAAAACACTATATAAAATGTACACTCATTGGACCGTATTTAGGAGCAGTTGACATTCTGAAGTTATGTTCCCAACTGCCATGTTCCGCAGCAAATGATTAAAATACAGCTGGACTTTGCACTGGGTGATAAAAGCATTCAAAAATTTCATATAACATAGCCTAGCCATACTTGCCGATTGCGGTACCGGCGAGTCTTCTTTTACCCTAACAATCTAACACACTTTGAAATATTTCTATGACCGAGTATTCTACAGAAAAGATGACTCAACAGACCCTGACCTAGCCAGGGTCATTTGTGACAGCAGCGATTTGGAACTTTAAATGACAACTCAGCTACCGATTATTACAAAGCATTGACAGAGGTGCAAAGTACTCACCGGATATATTCAAGCATTCTATACTGAATTACATTATTGAAACACAATATGCTAAAGATAACAAATTTTTTTTTTTTTTTTTTTTTTTTTTTTAATTCGAAACTATTTTAATACATGTTCGAATTTTCGAATATAGCTTATTACGACGAGAGGTTCGAGTTATTTATTGGGTACATATTCGAAAGTATTTGAATGCATTACCTCTTATACAGTTTTAATAATAATTTCATTTTACTCAATTCGAACATAGCCGGTTACAATATTTGACTTCTTCGAACAAAACATTTTAACTTTCAGCAAGGACATAGCGAAAAATTATTATGTAGAGTTGAGAGTTTTTTTAATTTTTTCCCAACAAATGATTGAGTTTGTTTTCGAAATTGACTGACATTTCTTTACTTTTGACACTTTATGTATTTGGGATGTCAGACATTTTAAGTCAGCTTTCTAAATGTCTTTTACAGTATATCCATACAAATTTCGCAAACAACCAAACAACAATATCGAAACAGGAAACTATTGGAAACATGTGACGTTTAAAAGCTTTCGAAATACCTATAATTTTTCCAAAACTCGAAAACTTGAAACTAAAAATTATTCGACAAAACCCGAAGGTAATTCATTTTTACCAGGTACAATTTTTTTCTACAACACACCAAAGGCGGGTTTTATTGAATTCGAACATTTTTGTTCAGATTTTCGAAAAATTTCGAAAATTCCGAATAACTCATAAAATGACGTTTCCCATCACTAGTGAACACTCTGCCATTGTAACAGGTGATTTATTGCTTAGTTTTTGGAGGATATGAAAAATGTCAGTAAACTTGCATTTGGCCCATCCTGTACTAAAATTAGCCGCAGACATCGCCCAATTTGAACTGGATGATTGCTATAGCCGGAAGACACTTAAAAGTCTATTGAAAAATTTTGTAGTAACTATGGCTTGTGATTATTTAAACAAGAAGTGACCTTTGATAACAGCAAAAACAGGATGATGCAGAAAAACAGGATGATGCAGAACTGCCCCTGAATCAGATAGGTAACAAAAATCAAATTCGCTCAACTTGACATAAGCTACTTTATGAATAAAGCAATAAATAACCTCACTAGATTGTCAACAAAGCTATAGTGACAACGGCAATGCTTCCGAGCTGAACATATTTTAGCTAAGCTTGACAATTAATAGGTCGGTTTTCTAACGAATAACGCATTCAAACGCATTAGTCAAATTTATTCAAACTTTGTTCCCTTTCTACTAATCTGTTTGAATATGATTTTCGTTAGGGAACAGACCAATGTATTGTTACAATTTCAGCTGTCAGGTATCTCACTAGTGACTAGTCAGTCAAGAAATTTCCGAGCGGTTATTACTTGCGATTGCTATAAAAGCAATGGCAATGCTTTTGCACAAAGTGTAAGTAAACTAAAAAAAATAGAAGATTGCAGTCTGAAAAAATTACTTCCCTAATCGCGCACAGGTGAGTAGGAGAAATTTCGAACTCACTTCAAATACTGTCAAATTCTTGACTGTCACTCGTAATGCCTTTTAGAAACCCAAACTCTGGTTTAGCACATTAGTTGACCGAAATTCTTCGAAAACCCGCCGGCATTTCACTTTAATAGGTAGGTAGGTAGGTGGTACATCCCAAGGACATTACTCATAGTTTGTCCCGTCAGTTTAAATACTGCGCTTTTCCGAATCCACGCTGTTCCCGAAAAATTGCAAATATTATCGTAAATAATATATTACCTCTCGACGCGGCCAAGTAATTAAACGTTTAAGACAAAACCACGCCCGTGAAAATAAATTAACTGAAACACATACCTATCACAGTCACATACACATTTAGTCAACTACGTATGAACAAAAAAAATTAAGTAAGTAATTTAGCGACGGGAATCTTTGCAACCTGTATCCATTCAAAAATCCCGTCGGCATTTGGCACATACATAGTATCCTACCTTTTTGACATTCATTTATCCGGTTTTAATTGTTATCCCAGGGTAATCCGAAATATTTTATTACACCGCTGTCGGGTGTGCAATTATCCTCTTTCAACCTTTGGTTGTATATCTGTATGTGTATCCTTTTGGGAAACTATTAATAATTTTCTTTTGAACTTATCACATTACGATGGGTCAGCACTTTATTACAGCTCTCATTGCGTGTGAAAAATCATCATCATCAACCACTGGAAGGAAAACACTTTTTTTTCTTTTTTTTTTTGTTACACTTTTCCGCTGCACAAATTGCTCACTCAAATGTCCTTTTTCATCGAAAAAATAAACCCAAGAAAAATAAAACGAAGAGCAAACCCACGAAAGCTCTTAAGACCAATTACCATTTAATTAAATTTCCACTTTTTCTACTGACCAAACTCGAGGGGGAGTAGCAATTTTTGCTTTTTTACTTTCTTTCGCAGTGGTAAAAACACAAGAGTCAAAAGGAAACTTCACAGCGTGGCAGGAAATTCCTCATTTTACCAGGCAAAGGGATACAAAAAAAAGGAAGAAGAAAAGAACGAAAAACTTAACCGGAAAGTCCCAACAGTCAGAAGAGTTATTCAAGTGAAAGAAGAAGCAAAAGCAAAGAAACGAAAACACTCCGCTGCAAATCATCTCGTACTGAAGGCCACTTTACCATTACCCCCGGTCCTGGCAAGCCATCTCTCGCCTGCTATATATCTGTTATGCACTTTCACACAACAAACTCCAAGTGTTCCATAACATACAAAGTTCTTTCTCCACCCAACCCCGCCGCACAGTCACAAGTCGCCAAGAGACACGAACAGAAATATCTGCGTCCGCCAAAGAGACGATTGTAACGATAGGGATGCGGTAAGGGATAAGGAAGGTAAGGTTTAACTTTTTCCCAGTGGAAAAAGTTTCGGGCGAACAAAAAAAACCGCTTCTATGACATTATCATTGTTGTAGCTGGGTTTTGTTAACAACGACAATTTTTCTCTCTCTTCCCCCGGCGCTACACACAACCACCACCCACTTAAGTAATAGAATTCGTCCATGCCACCCAATCCGACCCGACGCTAGGCACAAACTTTCATTTACAATCTGCTCGATTATCCTCGCAACTCCAAGAGGCACAAAAAAAAAAAGCAGGAAAAAAAAAAGAAACTGAAAAACAAACGACAACCGAGTAAATGGTGGGGGTTTACAAAATGCCACCCCTAATCCACCCTAGCGAGCACACAACAAGTTGTTTTTCTTTATTTTTTTGCTCCCCCCTTAACTCTGGATCTCTGCCTCTCTCTCTCTTCGGCTGTATGCATTTTCATGTTTCCCAACACTTTAACCACCCATTTCAACATTTGCCTCCCACCCACTTTTGCACCTCAATAGCGCACAGAGTACAACCAACAACCACTAGGGTGCCGCTCGATGGCTTTATAGTTGAATTTTCCCTTCGTCGTGTGTTTTCTTGCAAAAAAGAAAGAAAATGAAAAAAAAAAAAAAAAAAAATGAAATGAAAACAAGCAAATAAAAATGTCCACCAAAACTGGGCGAGAAGCAGAACAGCGGCGAGGGGTGGAGAACAAAATTGAAAATAAAAACTTTCTTGTGCTCTTACTGTGTTCGGGGGGTGGTGGTCGACTTTGGGGAGGCATCAAAACCAACTAGCAACGTAATGGATCGCAGTTCGCAGCAACTGGAAAATGTTTTTTTTTTGTCTTTTTCTTACTTTCCTTTTGCTTTTGTCGTCGCGTTTTATACGTGTGCGATGGAAAGGAGCAGCAGCAGCAGAAGGATTTTTCATTTATTTGCTTTACTGCACTTCATGGCACAAAATGATTCGTATTTCGTACTTAGGATGTGTTTTTCTGCATTTCCCTCTACCTACAGTTCGTTCTTAAAACACGCACACAAACATTTACCCAGTGTGCATTTAATTTTCCTTTTAATGCGAAAGAAAACAAAACAAAAAACTGAAGAAAAAAGGACATTTGACTGAGCGGAGCACACATTTCACATTTTATTTTACAAAATTTACACAACAAAACAAAAAAAAGAAAAAATACCCGGCAACGGATAAGGATAACAACGATTAATTGAAATATAATCACCCCTAAAGCCACGTACTACACACTGCCAAACAAACCGCACGGGGTTGTTGTTGTTATTATTATTATGGTGGGAAATGGGAATTTCACTTAAAATTTTCTACTTCGTCCTTTCCGGCGGCCTTTTTTTCGACGCGTTTCGAAACTCTCTCTCTACGTACTACAGACACAATTCCAAGGAAACAAAACAACAAAAAATAAACAACAACAGGATAATCACTGATAATGAGAGGGGGTTATTAATAAATTACTTTGTGTGACGAGAGTAGATGGTTTTAATTTGCTGTTATATGCGAAGGACGAATGTTTTATTATTGTGACGACGCGCGCTTCGTCAACCGAACAGTACGACAGACAAAATGTCAGTAAGAGTCTGCCGCAAGGATTCACTTAATTCACTAAATTCACTATTCACCTAGAGAAGGAAGGACTCTGCTAAGAGAAAATACCCTTCTTTAGGGGTGGAAATTAATTTTAAGAGAACACAACAGAGAAAGAGAGAGAGAGAATGATTTAGGGAACAGGCACAGGGATGTTCAATGCGCAGGATTGTGGACATTTTTCATTTTCATTTTCATTTTATTACGAGTAGCATTTGCAGGCGCAGGATGGTATAGAGGAGATGGTTGGTTGTTGGTGGTTTGGTTTTTGGGGTTTTGGTTTATGAGTATACTACTACTGTGCGCTCTGTGGTTCTCGTCCTGGCATAATGTTATACGTGCGAGGGAATCCTCGGTGGGGAAACCGTATTATTCAATTTATTGAAAATGAGAACACCACATTGTAATGTGTAAATAAATTAAATTTATTTTGGTTTGTCAGTTTTGATATGCTTGGAGCGAGCGGCAGCACACATGAGCAGCACGTGATTAATGTGTAGTTAAACGGAAACCGTGGTTGGGGTGCTTGGAAGCTGATGCCGATGTGGGACCTGGGACTGTCAAATTTATATACACATACTCGTACTTTTTTTTTTTGCATTTGCGTTGTGTGTGTGCCGGTAGTAACAAGTGGGTGGTTGAGGTTTTAAATTATTAAGGGCTTTTTTTAGGGGATGGGGAAATGAGTTAATAACATGGTAGATAGATAAAATGTTGCTGGTGGTGGTGGGTTGATTTGATATTTACTAATTTGTATTGGTCTCTCTGCTGTTGTTCACGGGGGTATCTTGATGAGGTACTTGGAGGTGATTATTATGGCAGGTGGTTTGAAAGTTTCGGTCGCAGGTAGGTAGTTGTTGGTGCATTTGATTAGAGTGATTATGGAAGCATACGTTTAGAATACAAACGCCACTGGATTACTTTGTAAGGACATAGTCAATTGTCAGGGGATGTTCAAAGATTATGTGATTGGCGGCAAAGTATGCATGTAAACCCCCTTGTAGGTGTATTTGGTCGTTTCACTGACTCAATTGGGAAAGAGTTTTGCGTGTGCGGTTGAGTGATTGTCGCACGTCTTGTGCGATTTCGAGGGTTATTTCTGTTTATCAGCAAAAAATCGCGCCAGGGACGAAGGGAATTGCCCATTGGGACACAGATGAGAGAGCTTGTTTATTTGTTTGTTTGTTTATTTAGTATTTTAAGAAAACTATTAATTTTACAATTTTCTTAGTGTACCAGAGAAGCATAAATAAAATAAATAAATATTTAATTTATATAAACAACAAGAAAAAATAAATAAATAAATAGGTTAGGTTAGGTTGAAGTGGCTGTCGGCTAGCCGACACACTTAGACCGTTATGATACCACATGACTCTATATTTATTCTTCCCACTCGTGGAACCAGTTGGAGCTTCTAATGAAGCGTAGGAGATTTCGAATATCTGTCTTTGTGAGATCGTTCAGATCATTGAAGTAGAACGCTCCTAAGTGGAGTTTTCGTCTTTGTGAGAGAGCTGGACAAGTACAGAGAAGATGAAGAATAGTTTCTTCTTCCTCCTCGTCAAAGCAGCTTCTGCAAAAACCATTGCATAATACGCCAAGCCTTTTTGCATGCCTGCCGATAAGGCAGTGTCCCGTGATGACATTTATTATAGCACTGATATGCTTCCTATCGAGGGAGATCATATGCTTAGAACGTTTTAGATCCAGCTTGGCCAGATCTGTTTTGTCGCTAGACATGTTGAGCCGGTTGTTCACCTGAGATTTGTTCTTTTGATAGCATCC
This sequence comes from Cheilosia urbana, assembly GCA_946477585.1. Lineage (NCBI taxonomy): Eukaryota > Metazoa > Arthropoda > Insecta > Diptera > Syrphidae > Cheilosia > Cheilosia urbana. The sequence goes on from OX297853.1 coordinate 27,902,527, forward strand.
AGCTTTATTGTGAGTTTGCAAGTAGCGATTGGAATACCTATGGAATCCTTGATTGGAAGCAGAGGTATTGTAGTTCCGTGTTTGGCGAGTTCATCAGCCTTGCAGTTACCTGGGATGTCCCTATGCCCCGGCACCCAACAGAGGTGAATATTGAACTGCTCCGCCATCTCTATAAGAGATGAACGACAGTCTTGGGCTGTTAAAGAGTTTGTGGAGACCGATTCCAGGCACTTGATAGCTGCTTGACTATCAGAGAAGATACGGATATCTTTAGCAGATATCACGTTTTCCCTTAGCCAAGATAATACTTCTTTTATCGCCATTATTTCCGCCTGAAAAACGCTACAGTGATCAGGAAGACGGAAGGAGAGACTAAGATTTAGTCTGTCAGAGAAGACACCACCACCAACACTGTCCACTTTTTTGGAACCATCCATAAATAAATAACACCTATAACATTTAATTTAAATTTGGAGTTTGAAAAAATGCACAATTTGGTGTTTGAATTTGTTGTGGTTCATTTCCAATTTGATTTCGTTAGGAAGAGCGTTGAACAGCCGAAGTCCTGTGTTGAATAAGCTGTCTTGTGCAGCACTTGTTCTAGCAACTGGAATGTGGAAGTCATGGTTGTTACTTAAAGTATAGGGTTGAAGATTGCCAACATAGTTAACTAGGCGAGACAAATAAGGAGATGTAAGGTTATCCTTTATTTTAAATACAAAAAGTAGAACATTCATCAAAATTCTTTCATTAACACTAAGCCACATTAACATATTTAACATAAAACGAATAGGAGTATAGATATTACACTTTAATATTGTTCGCATCGCTTTATTTTGCAGGAGTTGAAGCTTGTTAACCATTACTTTGTTACACAAAAATAGAATCGAAGGACAGTATTCATAATGTGGTTTTATTATAGCATTAAAAATGTTTATTGCACTAATTGTTGAAATACTTCTGCGTATTCTTCTTAGTAAATTTGTCTTTTTTGATATTTTCTTCACTATATAATCGACATGTTTACCAAATGTCAGTCTATTGTCTAGTACTACACCCAGGTACTTTATTTCAGAAACTATTTCAAGGCTTTCATTATCTACTTTTGTTGACGACACTATCACTTGTTACATTGCTTTCAATTATCATAACTTTTGTTTTTGAAACATTCAACTTGAGTTCATTTGCTTTAAGCCATACACTAAGATTATCTAAATCCAGCTGCATTTTTAAAACACCTTCCTCTAAATTTTCACAACTCAAAAAGAGTAAACCATCATCTGCAAATAGTGCGTATTCACTATTGTATATTACACTACCGATGTCATTTATGTAGAGGTAGACGTTAAAAAGAAACGTGTCTAGAAGTGACCCCTGTGGCACACCGATGTTACTTAAAATTTCAGCAGATATTATATTGCTCACTTTTGTCTTTTGCGTTCTCCCTGATAGGTATGAAACCATCCAGGCTAGTGATTTTTCGCGCACTCAGTACTTTTCCAGTTTCTCAAATAAAATCTTTCTGTTGACTGTCTCGAAAGCCCGTTTTAAATCAAGAAAGACACATATAATTTTAGCTTTAGCGCTGAGTTGTTGTTTCCAGTCTGTTATGACCATGTTAAGTGCGTCTTTACAAGAATGTTACTTCCTAAACCCTGACTGGTTATCAATTATCAACTTATGAAAGTCAAAATATGATTCCAGTTGAAAGTATGCAACTTTTTCGAGTAACTTCTCATAGAGAGGGAGGGCATTAATTGCCCGAAAGTCTTTACACTTAATTCATTTTTTAACTTTAGGGATTGGAGAAATTTGAGAAGCTTTCCAAGAGTTGGGAAAAACGCCTTCACAAAATGATTGATTGATAATTTTAATTAACGGAGGTGCATATCAATCATGTGCTTAAACATTTCTATATTTATATAATTCGGATCTCGTTTATTTTGTATATTAGCAAATTACCTTCTTAAATCATCGAACTCTATTTCATTAAAAGTAAAGGAAGCGGCGTTTCGTTTAATCAATGGGACATATGGGATCGTAGTGCTCATTTCTGTTATTCTTCAACAAAATACTTGTTGAATTTCTTTGCCAAGAGCAAATTATCACTGCAAGTTACGCTATTAAAAACCACTTCACTTATTTTCGTTTGTTTTGGTTTCAGTTCAGCTGTCTTAAAAGTACTGAAGATGTTAAGTAACTGGCCCCGATAACGAAACCAAAATTTAGGCCTATTTTTCCTTTACGAATAAGGAAAACATCAGAAAATTCCAATGACGGATTAGAAGGGACTCATTCTCTTAAACAGACAAGACGATCTCCGATATCAAAACTTAGCTGGAGACGGCAAGTTTCCAAATTTTGTTTTAGATCTTAAAGTAGACGTATCGGTTTTCAGTGACTTTTCGAGCTCTAACGTCCATGTTTCCGCGGTTTCTACACCTTCAACGAAAGTTCTGGAACCTTGATGCCATGAAATCCGGCCATCAAGCAGCCGTCCTTAAGGAGTCCCAATAGGAGACGGTTCTCGGTTGATGATGAAGTTCAAGGCACAGCAGGGAGACACTTTAAAATAAAGTGCACGACTGGGTCGCACGAAACTTTTTCGTTCATTAAAACAGTGTTTAGTTTGAAAAATACTATTGGTTAGCTGTTTATCTGAAAAACGAGTAAGTTATTGGTCGGGGTGTAAGCTTTGATTGATTTTTAAAATTTTATCGGAATCGAAATTGGGGATTTCGAGATATTAGCAGTTTTTAAAATTAACATTTTCGGTCATTCGAATTGAAAATTAAGGACACCATAATTTTGAAAACATCAATTTTACTCTAAGTACCTATGCATTTTGGTCAAACTCGTTATCGCCGTTTTCCGATAAACTAAAGAAAAATTAATTTAAAAAAAAAAAAACCGCCCCGAACTGTAAGCTCCAAAACTCCAAATCCGAAGTTTGAATGAAATACGGGAAGCCGTTTAGGCTTTAGTCCTCGGGACAAACGGAAAGAATTGAGCGACCCACTTTTTTTTAGTTCCTCTACTATTGTAATGTCAGAATTGATTTACATCTCGAGTTCGAAAATTTGTACGAAAACAATATCTTTCACTTAAATCGTAATGGCGAAAGTTAAAAATGAGCGCTACGTTCCTTTGCATATTGACGGCCTAGAACTAAACGCACAAGCTATAAAGCCTGAAACCAACGCATTCATCCCAAAAAGATGGCTACGTCTAATAAAACTATTGAGCTACAATCAAGTCTGGGCAACTGCTGTCTCAAATTAAAGATGGATATATGTTATATAAAGTCGCCTCAGAGTGGCGAGAGGTGAGTTCCCCTCATAGTATAATTCCTTTCGGAATCATTTTAGGGGTTCTTGTACCTTTCTTTCTCCTTGGCGGAAGAAATCTGTTTTACAGCACTCTCTCAAGTCCAGTTTCCTTTAAGAATCTAAGGATGAGTGACAGTATTTCCTCATCAGATAGTTGGTACTTGCCCAAGTATTTCAATCTTTTGTGGGTCAGTGCCCCACATGATCCCAGCAAGTGTTCTGGGATTTCACTGGTCTCCTCGCAGAATCTGCAGAGACCTTCTTCAGATAAACCCAGTTTCCTAAGGTGTTCCGTGAGTCTACAGTGCCCCATTAGGTAGCCCGTTGGGATACGGAGATTATTATTGCTTATGCCGATGCAAGCTTGGAATCTTTTCCGGTTGTCTTGCTCCAGAAGTTTCTTGGCCTGCCTCATGCCCTAAGTGTGTTGCCAGGTTCTTGCCCTGTTTTCTTTCTCTAGTTTCCTAAATTCTTCTGTGAGGGTCTGATCCCCTATTCCGCAGAATGATTCAGGGCCTATGAAAGTTTCTGATGCTCCCTTTCTGGCTAGGAAATCGGCCATTTCATTACCCTCTATTCCTACGTGGCCAGGCACCCAGCAGCGGGTTATTTTGTTTCTCCTACCCAGTTCAATAAGTTTTCGTAGGCACATTCCCACACAAGTTTGGATTTAATGATGTAGGAATTAAGTGCCATAATAGCAACCTGGCTGTCTGACATTATAGCTATATCACAGTTGACACAGTAAGAAACAAAACAAATTTTTAAAGTGTCGTTATCTATAAAATATTCAGTGTGTTGGAAAGTAATGCCTCAAGTTTTACGAAAACATGTATTTTAACGTAACCTTTACATTTTAAGCACATATTTTCTTTGAGATTACATAAATTAAAAACATATTTGGCTACTCATTTACTAGACCAACAAAAAGATTAGATCGAATATGGTACGAGTACGAGTAATGCTTAAAAAGTTAGGGTAATGCATCCGACTGCTAGGTAATTGATTTATAAGATAAAGCTGTTTTTAAAAATGTTATTAATGATTTTAAATTCTAGTTGGTAAAAAATTGGGTAGTAAGTCACATTCGTAACTTTTTTTTTGTCTAGTACACTAGTGTAATCCATTTAAAGAGTAACTTGTATTGGTATTATTAATTTTACAAAGTACATTTATATTAAATTAATTTTAAAAGAAAATGCTTCTATGTTAAGTGCAAACCATGAATTTTGTAAAATGTTGCGCAATAAAATCAAAATATAATACATGTAAGTAACGGGTGATTTTTTAGCTGGTTTGGTTTTGGCAACACTGGTTTTGACAGCTGACGTGTGTTTAGTACCTTGTTTCACTGTCAAACAGCTTCAGTTTGGTTTGCAATTTAACCATGGATCGTCTTACAAATGAACAACGCTTGCAAATTATTGAATTTTACTATCAAAATTCGTGCTCGGTTCGAAATGTTCATCGCGCGCTGCTTCCATTTTATGATCGGCATTCTCGACCTTCTGAGCAGTCTATTCGGAAGATTGTGACCAAATTTCGCACCAAATTTACTTTGTTGGACATTAAACCACCAACACGTTTACGTACTGTGCGTAGTGAAGAAAATATTGCGGCCGTATCAGCTAGTGTGACAGAAGACCGCGAAATGTCGATTCGGCGCCGTTCCCAGCAGTTAGGCCTTTGTTACAGCACTACGTGGAAAATTTTGCGGAAGGATTTGTGCGTAAAGCCTTTTAAGATACAGCTTGTGCAAGAACTTAAGCCAGCCGACCTACCACAACGCCGAATTTTTGGTGAATGGGCTCTTGGAAAGCTGGCCGAGGATCCGCTTTTTTATCGAAAAATTGTGTTCAGCGATGAGGCTCATTTTTGGTTGAATGGGTACGTAAATAAGCAAAATTGCCGCATTTGGAGTGAAGATCAGCCAGAAGCATTGCAACAGCTACCAATGCATCCCGAAAAAGCCACTGTTTGGTGCGGTTTATGGGCCGGCGGCATTATTGGGCCATATTTCTTCAAAGATGATGCGAATCGCAGCGTTACTGTCAATGGTGAACGCTACCGAGCGATGATAACAAACTTTTTTTTTCCCGAAATGGAAGTTCTTGACTTGCATGATATGTGGTTTCAACAAGACGGTGCCACATGCCACACAGCACGCGAAACAATGGCGCAATTGCGAGGCGAGTTTGGTGAACAGTTAATTTCACGTTTCGGGCCGGTCAATTGGCCGCCTAGATCGTGCGATTTGACACCATTAGATTATTTTGTGTGGGGGTATGTCAAGGCTAATGTGTATAGGGACAAGCCCGCTTCGATTGACGCACTGGAAGCCAACATCCATGCATTCATTCGTGAGATACCGGCCGATATGTGTGAAAGAGTATGCCAAAATTGGACTCAGCGGATGGACTACCTGAGACGCAGCCGCGGTCAACATTTGCATGAAATTATCTTTAAACATTAAATTGCAAGGTTCAAACTATCGATTCAAATAAATATTTCATTCATTTTTTCGAATTTTTTGTGTTTTTTTTTTTTTTAAAAAGTTCTAAACCTCTTAAAAAATCACCCGTTACTAGTGGAATGCAATTGAGTAAGTGGTAATTCATTACATTTTAATAAGGCCCATTACCCGCTTGAAAAATTTCTAAAATTGTTAGTTTACTAAGACCCGTTTGCTGATACTGCACATAGCGATTTAAGTTCTACTTAAATTCCTTATGGGCTACTTTTTCCATGTCATAAACTGTCACATAAGATTTTAAGTGGAACTTAAATCGCTATGAGTAGTATCAGCAAACGGGCCTAAAAGTGGTTGTTAATGCCTTGGCATTACGTTTTATGGGAAAGGGTAATTAATGATGTTGAAAATAACTATCATTTGACTGTTACGTAACTGATTACAACTAATTCTTTGCTAATAGTGATGTATAAAAAAAACTAGAGTATGAACAACACGCATATTACCTATGCATTACATTTCGCATTACTTTTCTTACGAATAAGTAATGTGTCATAGAAAAAAAATGTCAATAATGAACGCATTTGCCTGGTAGGTTCTAATTGATTAAGAATTCCGTAACTGTTCGCAATTTGCCATAAAATATTATCCATTACCCTTCGCATTACCTTTCGGGAGGACCACACTTAAGTTAGGTAGGTACATATACCTATGTTAAATCATAGTGCACATCAAAAGCTGTGGCGGGAACAGAAAATTGACATTTTGTCGATATTTACCATAGCCAGTATATGAATGAAAAAAAAGAAAAGAGTTATTTCCAAAAAACGCTCACATCATACCTAGCTCTACTTTGTACAGGTCTTTTTTTTTTTTTTTTCAAAAAAATTGTTTTTTTTTTTTAAATGCCATGTCCACCTACAACTTCATAGTAAAAAAGCAACTGCTGTCAATGCTGGCGAGCAAAGATAACAAACCATAGATACCGACGGGACAAGGACTAGGTATATGCGAAAAATAGAAAACCTATTCCACCTCGCTGTTGCAACAGACATATTTCCGTATTTATGATCTTTTTTTTTCTGTTTTTCAAAACAAAAATTTACTGAAGAGGAACCTCTAGTTCATCCTATAGGGGGAGGCAATTCGAAAGACCCTTCATGTTTTTTTTTTTTTTTTTGCATTTTTTTAGACCACTCATGTAGCAATGGATGACCGGCTACAGGTACACCACCGTTGCCAATCGGTCAGCGTGAGTTCGTTTGCATGTACATTGGACTTGGTTGGGGATATTTCTGTTTTTTTTTTTTTTGTCATTTCTAAACCCTACCTAGGTACATATAGAAAAAAAATATTCGCACATCCTCTGAAGGCAATGGATGTATGGATTTTTTGGAAGTTGCGTGTTTTTATTCGGAATCAAGGACCAACGCTTTGGTAGTTTTTTCGGCATACATCACTCACATCGGAGGTTTCCTTTTTGCTTTTTTTATTGTAGCCTGTTACTGTTTTTCATATCTTTCTGATGGGGGGTAGGGGGTTTCTTTTGAATTTCCTTTAACATTGTTCAGTTTTTATTTACGAATTCCATGCACATGATGTCGTGATGGAAAAAGCAGGCGAAAGGAAATTTTGCCTTTGTAGGAGGATTACTTTTTTAAGGAAACAAGAAAAATGTTAGTATATCTACAACCTCTACCTACGTTAATATCAAAGTTCTGTAATTTATTCCAATCAAAACTTGCATTCCTTTGTCCCTTCTTCATCATCAAAACCACATAAAAATTCCCTTACGCAGAGCTATATAAAGATGTGTGTAGGTATGCCAAACAATCAACATTGCACAAACAACAGGGGAAAAGGAGAAGAGTACACACGGTTTAAGAGGGAGGGAGGAAAAAGTTCCACAGAATCTGTTAGCAAATACTTAACACCATCACCCTCTTGTGTGGTGTATCGGTGGAAATAAATCCTCAATTTACGAACACAAGATACAATAGTCGTCGTTCTGCCTGCACCATCATCACTCCGCCGGAAAATGAAACCATTTCGGTCGTGTTGCTGCTCCCCTGCACGAGTCCTTACTTCGTTCACACACCCGACGACCCAAACGATTCTTATAAATTATACTAAATCCTAGTTTCCACCCAAGCGACCTTCACCACGGAACAGCCGCTCCAACAATAGCTCCATATACTCTACTCTCCTCCTCTGCCATTGTACCGTTTCAAATCCTTGGCTATTGATCAAATAAGATTACCAACAATCAATCCATTGTACACATGACTGATCACTTAAAAGAAATCAATGACCATCCCTTCGGAGGAAAAACTCTACCCGCACACAAACACACATGCCGCATAGAGTGGTTCACGTGCAGAAAGTCTTGTTTTCCAACCTCCTCTGGCCGAACCCTCTTCAGTGCCGTGTCCTTGTGGTGGCACAAACAACCAAGGAAAAGAGAAAGAGGAGTAACGTTTTTCTTCCCTCCCCCCCCCCTACACACACAGTCACGGTCGGTCCACCAAAGAAAACTTAAACGACATCGGAAGGGATGAACAGATGGATGTGGAGTGGAGAGCGAGGCAAACATGACGACCCACATTCGCCAGCACACGGACAATCCTCCTGTTTGTTTGATTTTATATTCCCGTTTCGTGTAAAATGGTTTCATTTGTTCCATTAGGACGTCAAGGATTGCGGTGAATGAAATTGGCAATCGCCCTTCATCCCCTAAATTGAGCACTCACCAAACAAATCCCCGACAAGAAACACCAATCTGATTTTCAACCCTTGCCCTTTCGCATACTCAACTCATGCTCCAGTAGTTGGCCTCTTGTTGTTCTTCTTATTGCCGTACATTTGTCTATCGACTTGAGAGATGTACTCCTCGTACATATACCAAGTTGCTGACTGGCAAACATATAGGGGTGGTTAGAGCGACAGAATTGGGGGAAGATTGTTTGAAACTACGCTAGGGATTTATCGCCTTTCTCCATGAGCACGTCCGATCATAAACTTTTCCCTCCATCCGTCTCATTCAATTCTTCTTTCGTCTGTCGAACTTCACTGAATGACTGACTGACAAAACCCACCGAGTCCTTTCATAGCTTGATTTTTTTTTTTTGTTTTTTTCACCTTTCCCCCACACTGAGAGCATCTTTTGCAAATTTATTCCACAAGGGATGAAGTTCTCTCGTCAACATCGTCATTCCGTTTTTTGCCAAAAAAAAAAAAAAAGCGAAGAAATTCCAATGTGCACACACACACACCCTTCCTTGCTATGTGAGTTTGAGTTCTTGTCCTTGGGGTAATAAAAAGAAAAGGATACGAAAGCGCAAAAAAAAAAAAAACGAAAAACTCTCATTAAGTAGGAGCACCGAAGAGCAAAAAAAAAAAAAAATTGTAATCCTTCGAAACTGGAAATGGAAAGGTAAAGCAAAGGGGTTGAGGGATGGAACGGAAAAAAATCATCATCACATCACACTTCAGTTGAGCACAACGAATCATCAAAAGGACGACACGGGCGAGGACGGGTGAAAGTTTCACAAGGACTCTCTGCCAATTCAGACAACCAACCAACCGACAACGACGACCCTTGGGACTACAACAACGACGACGATAAAGATGAACTCGATGGGTATGGGGGAGTAAATAACGAACGAATGCACAAAAAAAAAAAAAAAAAACATCCTCCCCCAGCGTCGCTGCGTCGTCGTCATAGCAGGATATTATATCGGATGTGGGTGAAGTACGATTTGAGTGTGATGTGATGATGATGATGAAGATGACGATGATAGGGATGCCAAAGCATGCAGGCAGGCATCATCATCATCATTGCCACCGCTGTACACAAAAAAGAAACACACACCACCGAGAACAGAGTGATGGAGATGCTGACGATAGAAGCGGAGTGAGGGCATGAATGGCGGAGGGTATATTATGGGGTGGCTGTGCATTGAGCTATATCTCCCACAGGCGAAGAGGAATAAATTATCGTAGATTCATCTGATTTGGAAATGATTGAATTAGGCACGTTTCCAGTTAAAAATACAGAAGGAAAAAAAAAAAATAAAAAGAAAGACGAGTGGAAATGTCGAAGGATGGCATCAGGAGGGTGGGGACTACAACAGTCAACAACGACGCGATGGGTATAAGAGCAGAGTAATTAGGTTAAGTTGCCAGGCGCGATTAATTTTGTTCGTTGTTTACTTGGTTATTTATGTAGGTGGGAGTGGGGGGTGGGTGGAGGACAACGTTTCACAGATGTAGGAGGTCCCCGAAGACGCGCACTATTCCGAATGGTGTCTTTTGCTCTGCCAGACATAAGGGGCTATAGATGGTCTAGTTCTTGGAGTGGCTTTTGTGTGTTTTTATCAGTTTGCTTCTACGAAACGTTTATAAATGACCTAGATATGACTCTTTGGTAAGCAGTGGACTGTTGATTGTAGACATTTCTGGCGAATTTGGGGGATGATTCGTTGAAAAGTTGGAAAAAAAAAGGAATGGAGGGCTCCTTCTTTATCAATGAAGGAGAATACCTACGCAAATATTCCGATGATTATTTGTAGCTATAATTGTTTGGCGCAAAGACGAAGAAAAAAGGGTCTCTTGACATTTTATAGTATTGTCCAATCATTTTGACGAATAGTTATACAAACGAACAGGATTTGTTTGGCGCAAACATATACGTACCAAGTGACATTGTGGATAGAGAAAACACCTGCATGACGTTGTTTTGTATACACAATTGCGCCACTTTGTATTTATCATGCATTGTCTACGTCATACAAAAAAAAGAAAAAAAAAATGGCTGCCTGCGTCGCAATGGAATTCCACGTAGACTGGCGGTGTCAACTGTCTGCTCTGTCGTATTTTATAAGGTTCAAACGTTTTCGGTACACGAACAATTTAGTTCTGCAACTTCAAGGCAAATCATTCGTGCGCATGAAAACGTTTCAACGTTTTCGCCGTACAGAATCTGGTCCCAGGAATCCTGAACATTTTTCAGTGACTTTGGGAGAAGACCATGTCTGGAAAAGGTACAAGGATAACCAGTCGGTTGAGCTTACTAGTGGTTGCCTATTGCCCTGACTTTGAGAATGAGAAACTTTTGGCTTCATTAAAAAGAAATTACTCTGAGAATGAGAAACTTTTGACTGATTTTAACAGAAGACTCTGGGAATGCTTCTTTTAACGTCTCTGAGAATGAAAAACTTTTGGTTTCCTTTAACAGAAGACTCTGAGAGTTAGAACCTTTTGTCTGATTTCAACAGAAGACTCTGAGGATGAGATACTTTTGGTTTCGTTTAACAGAAGACTTTAAGAATGAGAACCTTTTGTCTGATTTTAACAGAAGACTCTGGGAATGAGAAACTTTTGGATTCTTTTAACAAACGGCTCTGGGAATGAGAAAATTTTGGCATCTTTTAACAAAAGACTGAGAATGGGAAACTTTTGGCTTCTTTTAAAAAAAGACCGAGAATGGGAAACTTTTGGTATATTTTAACAGAAGACTCTGATAATGAGAACCTTTTGGATTCTTTTAACAAACGACTCTGAGAATGAAAAACTTTTGGTATCTTTTAGCAGAAGACTCTTAGAGTGAGAACCTTTTGTCTGATTTTAACAGAAGACTCTGAGAATGATAAACTTTTGGTTTTGTTTAACAGAAGACTTTAAGAATGAGAACCTTTTGTCTGATTTTAACAGAAGACTCGGGGAATGAGAAACTTTTGGATTCATTTAACAAACGACTCTGGGAATGAGAAACTTTTGGCATCTTTTAACAAAAGACTGAGAATGGGAAACTTTTGGCCTCTTTTAAAAAAGACTCTGAGAATGAGAAACTTTTGGCTTCATTAAAAAGAAAAAACTCTGAGAATGGAAAACCTTTGACTGATTTTAACAGAAGACTCTGGGAATGCTTCTTTTAACGTCTCTGAGAATGAAAAACTTTTGGTTTCTTTTAACAGAAGACTCTGAGAGTGAGAACCTTTTGTCTGATTTTAACAGAAGACTCTGAGAATGAGAAACTTTTGGTTTCGTTTATCAGAAGACTTTAAGAATGAGAACCTTTTGTCTGATTTTAACAGAAGACCCTGAGAGTGAGAAACTTTTGGATTCTTTGAACAAACGACTCTGGGAATGAGAAACTTTTGGCATCTTTTAACAAAAGACTGAGAATAGGAAACTTTTGGATTCTTTTAAAAAAGACTCTGAGAATGAGAAACTTTTTGTTGCTTTGGTCTTAAAATTCCTTTGAAGTAAGTCTGAGGTATTTCCTGCTTAAGGATCCACGAGCTGATTAACTGATTTTATATCAGAGTTAGACCGGAAAGCGGCTACAGCGGGCGTCTGACAAAGGTCTTTGCGTAGTCTAGGGCTCTATTTTCGTAAAAGGGAAGCTCCACCAAGAGCGCTATTTCAGTTTTTTTAATTTTTTTTTTTCCTCGAGTTTGGTGACTTGCAATGGTTCGTGTCGTTAGTCCTCTATCGAAACCCCTGTCTTTCCTAATAAAAATGACTTTGTGTAGGACCTTAAGTTGCGTGGTTGGTCGGTCAACTCTTTAAGCACTTTTCACATAGCTCGTGAGCTGAATAACTCTTGACTGCGTTTAGCATAGAAAAGTTCAAAATCTGTAAACATCTGTAAACTTCACAATTGACAAGGATCAGAGTATGGATTCTACGGGCTTGCTTGAGCCCCAGTTGCGGCTTATATTTATAAGGTTGGGTTTCTGACGAGCAAAAATATCGTTGGATATGGAAACAAATTGTCAATATCGTTTGAAAGAGGTCTTGCAAGAGGTATGACTTCACGAGCCACGGACCTAAAAAGACGCCGACTCCGAAATACTTTATCCTGTAATCAGGTGTCATGCGCTAGGTGCGATCAAAACTTTATCGAGTTCAACCTTCAACACACTTTTAGACCCTGTTTCCTTGAATTGAATTGATTTACCCTAGTTCCTCAAATCCCCATCAGCTTTTAATAGGAAAAACGTGACTGTACTCGCCCACCTTTGTCAATCTGTTCTTGAACATGTCAAACAGTTCTCAGAAATGGTTTAAGCAGCTTATAACTCAAGTTTATCCACCACCTTTGGGCTTTTGCGCAGAACTGTCAAATCTTTGATAATTTTTTGTTTACCTAGAAACCTCCTTTCAATTTATCTAGTCAAGTATTTCACCACCGTAGCTCATTATTTCAGCCATTTTCCAATAGCCTATTGGTATCTCTTGTCAATACACAGCCCTCTAAAACCATCTTGACCTCTTTTCAGTTCCATTAGTCTTTCTGCGGTTCATTTAAGCCGTTCAAATGGTTTCAGCTGCATATATAGCACTTAGGTTTGCTCCCACACCTCAATAATTTTTTCCCAGCACCCAAAATAGAAAACTCTTCCTCCTCCAAACTCAAACTAAGAAAAAAAAAAAATCCAACCAACTTCGACCATAGTTACATGGAAAAACGAAACTAAATTATGGTTAAGGGTGTACTGCGAATTCTTTTCTGCACGAACGATTGTGGCTTTTTGCGAAAAACCACACCAATCGTCGAACAAGGAAAAACCGGACCACAGCGCGCCCCAACCAATCATCCATTCACTGGGCTGCCTATATGTATATATACACACACACAGAGAGACAGACTGTTCTCTAAGTCCCGACTCAATTTTCACTTTGCCATTGCCGCTACTATACACCTCTGCGCCTCGGCAATCCTTTCACAACATTCATCCAAAGTCTCCAACTCCACACTCTGCTCTAATCCTTAACCAATTCACCACCAACAGAGCAGATGTGCCCTGTTACACTAAAAAAAAAAAAAAAAAAATCCCAGATCCTTACTTCTTTTTATATTTTTATCCCTGGCACACAAATTTATATTCATTCCTTGTTTTACTCTTTTCTTCTTCATTTTTTTTTATGTTCATTCGAAGCTTTGCCGGTTGGAAAAAAAAAATGAGAAAATATACGGTCAGGGGGGTGGGAGGGCTCTGGCAACCCTTACAAAAAAAAAAAAAAAAAAAAATGGAAAAGACAATTCTGCCAGGAAAAAAATCACAAAAGAGCTCATGTTCACAGTTTGGAATGGGCAATATAAAAAAAAAAAAAACACCGAGCAGAAAGGGGGGCTGAAAGACGGATATGAAGAAAGAAAAAAAAAATCTGCTTCACTCCTTTCAACCCATTTGTTAAAGTCACCCTACCACGGGGAATTAAGGATGGTATCTTCCACCCCTTTCCGCACCCACCCCCACAGTGTGCAACAACAAAAGCAGCATGAACCCTCAACAAACACCGTACCACCGCACCCGTTGGCACACAAAAGTGTGAGAGAGGATATTTACAGACGAAATTGACGATAGGAATGGGGAGATGATGGTTGGCATGGATAAATTCTCGGTATCACAGGAACAATAAAAACCAAAGGAATAACAGAGAGTGGTTGCGAGTGGATGGGGTGGTTGGTTGGCCAGTGAGTGGGTGGTTTCAAATAACCGAGCAAAAAATAAAAATCTACTCGTACTCGTGCGGGTGTTTGTGGATCGCTCCTTTTTGGAGTGTGATTTGCGAAATGTAGTCCATAGTCCTTTAGATGAATTGGATAGATGGATGGTATGGTTGGTGGGTGGATATGGAGACGACGACGACGACGGCGAGGGCTAGTTCAAGCTGAGTGAACACAAATAAATACACTGAAAGAGGAAAGAGACTCCTGCAGGAGTTTTTCTTTTCCAATTTTCCCAGTGCGCTATGTAAACTGTATAGTTCTTTTTTTTGTTCTGCACTCCTTGTGCGGCACCAAAAAGGACCAATCGCCGTCCCTGTGTGTACACAACTCGTCGTTTGTTTTGGTCATATATATATTTTTTTTTTTTTTTGATTGCCGGCTGCCGGTGTTTGTTCCCCCGAGAGAACGGTGTGTGTCCTTTTACAGACTTTTCATTCTTTTCATGGCAAATATGATGCAAACGGACAGTGTGTTGCCATGTTCAGTGATGACGTGAGAGTGGTTACCGGAAAAAACACACACTCACACACACAGAGCAAAAGCTTTCCACAGAAAGTATAACCAATTTAACTGCATAAAAAAGAAAAATAGAAGAAGAGAAGAACCAAACATCAGAGATTGTGAAAAAACACGCAAACCCTTCGATAAACGTTCGAAATGAGAATAAATATAAAATAAGTGCTCACCCCTGCCTGGACACAAATTGGAATCAATATGTACCCACGTGAGTGGGAAGGTTCATATACAAAAAAAAAAAGGAAACCCATCGTATCCAGGGTAGGAAAATATGAATTATTGGATGGATGCAAAGAGGCGGGGTGGACAAAAAGGCTGTGAAGGATATTGGTATGCCGGCGATGGTGAGTGATGATGTTTGATTTTACGCTTTGTTGAGCATTGGAAAAGAATATTATTTGAAATTGGTATTTGTGTTCTGGCGAGGGGGACCAGAGAAAGAGATTATTTTGTTGTATCCCTTGTTGAGTGGGATGGATTTTTCACTTTAAATATTGTGAAATAGAAATAAAAAAGAAACAGATACTGAAGCCCACAGTGATTGTGAGTGGAGACGACCAATTTTTTTTTTTTTTTTTTTTTTGTTTTACTGTACGCTGAAAGTCAAATAGAAGTCGATGGGGTCTTCGTTGGGTGGGGACACAGTCGTTTGGCGCCTAAACCTCGAGCAGGAAACTAGTTTGAAACAATGGTTTTCGTCACGAAATATGAAGACAAACGGAAAACACTGGAATAGTTCTCTAGTGCAGGAAGTCTTTTCGAACATACTTGTTCGGGAGCGAGCAAATCGTGTTATTTGCCAGTGAAGGCGGTGACGGATTAAGGGCACAAGGAGTGGTGTATTCAAGGGGAAACAAACTTGAAGGTGACATTAAATAAACTGCAAAAATACAAGGAATTGCGAAGATTTGATGAACTAACAGTGGCGACGTTGTGGGTGCCCGTCTGCTCGTGTTTGAGACAGAAATTAAATACTGATAGGACTGGGGGATACATCAAGATTAGTGATTTTAAATGCGACTTCCTTGCGCAGTGGTTTAGTGGTTAGTGTGTTGGACTACTAAGCGAAGGGTCTTAGATACAATCAAATTACATCTTGAGGGTTTTTTTTCGACTGCGCCACCTCTCGCGAAGATCTGACAAACGTCCAAGAGTACAACTGTCATGAAAAAGCTTCTCAATTAGCTGGTTGAAGTCGCCATAAAATTCTGGATCCCTTCCATTTGTCCCAAAATGGAATATTCACCCAAAACGAATGGTTATGAGAAGCTAGACCTAGGGCTCCTACTTACTTACTTACTTACTTAGATGGCGCTACAGTCCGGGGTGGACCTGGGCCTCAACCAATACGCCTCTCCAGTTAGCGCGATCTTTGGCTAACTGCCTCCAGTTGCGCACTCCAAGTTGGTTGAGGTCCCCTTCCACTTGAGCGCGCCACCTAAGGCGAGGTCTTCCTCTACTGCGTTGTCCCTGGGTTAGAATCGAAGACTCTTCGGGCCGGAGCGTTGTTGTCCATTCGCTCTACATGTCCCAGCCATCTTAGACGACTGATGCGTACTTTTCTGACTAGGTCGATGTCGCTGTACAGCTCGTAGAGTTCGCTGTTAAATCTTCTCCTCCAAAGCCCGTCAACGCAAACGGGACCAAAAATCACTCGAAGAATTTTGCGTTCGAACCGACCAAGGAGATCTTCATCCGCCTTTGATAGCGCCCATGCTTCTGCACCATAAAGCAGGACTGGGATGATGAGGGTCTTATACAGAGTTTCCTTAGTATTTCTCGACAAGGCCTTACTTATCAGTTGCCTTCTTAGGCCAAATAAACAGCGGTTGGCAAGTGTGATTCTTCGTTTGATTTCTGATGTGATGTCGTTATCAGAGTTTATAGCGGAGCCGAGGTAGACAAAGTCCCTAACTACCTCAAAGTTATAGCTGTCTATCGTTCTGCCCGATTCGTCGATGTCGTGTGTCCCTTCTTGTTGACAGCATATATTTTGTTTTACCCTCATTCACCACTAAACCCATTTTTGCCGCTTCTGTACTAATACTTGCAAACGCACCAGTGACAGCTCGCTGTGTTGTACCAACAATGTCAATGTCGTCAGCGTATGCAAGCAGTTGCACAGACTTATAGAAAATTGTGCCTCTGGTGTTGGCTTGTGAGTTTCGCACAATCTTCTCAAGAATGATGTTGAAGAAGTCACACGACAGCGCATCACCTTGTCTAAATCCTTTTTTGACATCAAAGGTCTCGGTGAGATTGTTTCCGTACTTTACGGAGCAGCGAGCGTTCTCCATCGTCATTCTATACAATCTGACAAGTTTGGCAGGGATGCCAAAACTAGACATGGCTCTGTATAGCTCGTCTCTATAAACGCTGTCATATACGGCCTTAAAATCGATAAAAAGATGGTGAGTATCGATCTGGTATTCTTGGGTTTTTTCCAGGATCTGCCGTAGTGTGAATATTTGATCGGTCGTGGACTTACCGGGCCTAAAACCGCACTGATAGGGACCTATCAGATCGTTGACGAATGTATTCAGGCGTTCACACAATACAGCAGACATGATCTTATACGCAGTGTTCAGGAGACTGATGCCTCTGTAGTTGGCGCAGTTTAGAGGGTCTCCTTTCTTGTGGATAGGGCAAACAATGCTGAGGTTCCATTCATCAGGCATACTTTCGTCTGACCAAATCTTGGAGACGAGTTGATGTATGCTCTCTACCAGGTCATCTCCCGCTGCCTTAAACAGCTCGGCAGTTAAGCCGTCCGGTCCAGCAGCCTTGTTGGACTTAAGCTTAGATATTGCTATCCTCACTTCATTTTGGTCAGGTGGACGGAAATCTTGGCTTTCATCGTCCAGGTTGAATGGCTCGTTCTGCCTGACAGCGGAATTTGTGTCGTCTTCGCCGTTTAGCAGTCTGCAGAAATGGTTTTTCCATGTCCTCAGCACCGACTGTGACTCTACTACAAGGTTTCCTTGCTCGTCTCTACAGGTCTCCGTTCGGGTCTTGTTGGCATGGCACGTTCTTTTTACCTTTTGGTAAAACTTCCGAACATTGTTCCTGGAGTAACACCTCTCTATATCCTCGATCGCGCGCTTCTCATGCTCTCTCTTTTTTCTCCGGAGAAGCCGATGTTCTTCCCTCCTTTTTTGCTCGTAGAGCTGACGAGCTGCTCTCGTCCTTGTATGCAGCGACGCTTCGTAGGCACTTTGTTTTGCTGCATGTGCTTGCCGGCACTCTTCGTCAAACCAGGGGTTTCGGGGGGGTGGACTGGTGAAACCGAGCACATCAGTTGCGGCGTTTTTGATGGCTTCTTGGCATCGGCGCCACTGGTCTTCGGCACTTGATGCTGGCAGCATAGGACTTCTCGAGAGGTTGAGGGATACGCGATCGGCAAAGGTTCTGGCGGTTTGTTGCGTCTTGGATATCCGCATCCGTACCTTGGCTACAACAAGGTAGTGGTCCGAGTCTATGTTGGCCGCTCGGAAAGTTCGGACATCTAGAATACTGGAGGAGTGCCTTGCGTCGATCGCAACGTGATCAATTTGGTTGACATTTTGATGATCAGGTGACCGCCATGTTCCTTTGTGTATATTGAGGTGAGGAAACCGTGAGCTAGCTATGGTAACATTACGTCCCGCAGCAAAATCAATCAGCCTAAGTCCGTTTCCAGACGTGGTGTCGTGTAGGCTATGTTTTCCGATTGTGCTACCAAAGATGTCCTCCTTTCCTATTTTGGCGTTAAAATCACCCAAGACGATTTTAACGTCATGCTTAGGACATTGCTCATATGTTTTGTCGAGGAGCTCGTAGAAACATTCTTAGGTAGCATCGTCTTTATCTTCTGTTGGGGCGTGAGCGCATATCAGGCTGATGTTGGCGAATTTAGCCTTGATGCGGATCACTAACGTGTCGAAAGCTCAAGACTTCTTGCCTAAGTCTGCCGCTTACAACAAATCCGCATCCAAATAGACGCTGCTTTTGTTCCCTATAGCAGTCACCGTAGTAAATGTCACAGTTTTTCATCCTTCTTTTGCCCGGCCCATCCCACCGCACTTCCTGGATGGCGGTGATGCCTGCTCTGTAGCAGTCAAGGGCCTCCGCTAGTTGTTCGGCTGCACGCGGTCTGTTCAGAGTTCGAACATTCCACGTGCAGATCCGAACGTCATTGTCCTTTTTTCGTTTTGCAGGGTCGTCAACAGTGAATCCGTCCTTATCCGAGGCTGTTGGTTGCTTCGCAACATATATTGTTTTCCGTGGTAGGGTAGTTAGCCCCACGCACAACCCCCAACCTGGAGGACCAGGCCCTTTCTGCGACCCCTTGGGCAAAAGGGGCCGGAAAATTCCGGAGTCAGTAACCCGCTGCGGGGATGTGAGAGCTGCCGTTGACCCATTAAGGGCTCTTCCGCCACCATCTCTATTTCAACACCCTGACTAGTGTTGAAAATCCTCAATGACCTCAGCTCCAAATACGTCGAAGTAGCTCATTGAGGTATCTGCCATGTTGACTGTTGACGCCACCGTTGATTCAACCATGTGAATTCATCCGCCGTACGTCCTCTTTCTGAGGGGCTCATGTTAGACCTCTGAGACTCGATCAGGCAGTCATTCCGACAGAGCATTCTAGTGTTGCTATTTTCTTCGTGTTCAACACTCGCGCTTATAAGTTTAGCAAGTCATGCCCGGAAGGACAAGACCAGTACCCGGTGGCTACCACGCGGAGGTAAAATAAGCACAATTGATGTGTATAAACAGTTACAACGCCTGGGCATCGCCAAGTTGACGCCATACATCATACACATATTTCGGGACTGTTGGATACAGTCGCACCAATTTTTTCGTTCTATTTACTGTACTATTAAATGTCGCAAAATTCGAATTTTGCGTGAATTATGGAACACCATTTCCTATATGCTCGCGATATTTTTTCAAATGTATTAGCGAGTTCCCATATAAACTTTAATGGGAACGCAATTAATCTTCTTCTTCTTATTGGAACTTGAAGCAAATAAAATGGTACCTACAATACAAAAAAAAAAAAAAATTATCCGAGTAAGAGAATCGACAAAAGTCCGCTATAAATCACTCGACTATGTATGAAAGCCATGTTTTCACGTACATTTTAATCGATTTAGAGCTGATTTTTCAAATCAAAGAACAAGAGGTGTCGCATTTCGTTCGCTGGCGAGTTTATCTGAGAACTTTCTAGTATACCGTTGAAAGAATCGACATCGTTTCGTTAAAATGCACGCGGAAGAACAGAATGCCCAAACTTTTTATCAATATCTTTTGAATAAGTATGTTTTATATACGACTATAAGTTTGGTTTTCCGAATGCCAAAGTCTGCGGGAAATAAATACAGGGCAAAATGTCTACGAAAGTTTCATTTTTTAAGCCATGTTGAAATAATTTACACAGCCCTTACGCAATTTCGATGCAATTCTTGTTTATAAAACTTACAAGTGAGGTTGGTGCTTAAATACGGAAAAATATTCAAGGAACTATTACAAAAAACTAAAACTTTTTCCTAAAGAAACTTGCATTAGCTGTTTTTTAAAGTCTTGTTTTGTATACAAAAACAGTCCAATATCTTTGAACAAACAAATAATTATTTACACTGGATATGTATATCCAGCTTTGGAGGATCGATCGATTATTTAACAGCATTTTAAAACGACACAAATATTTATTTCCGTGATTGTCGGTCATGATCAGTTTTTAATCATTTGGTTTTGGACAGAACAAAACGAAGAACCTCTACATTACCTCAATATTACGTTTAAGAACCTACATAACTCAGCTAAAAGATTTCCCTCTTCGAAAAAAAAACCCTAAATCTGTGGGGAAAATGCCTAAACCGGCAACCCTGGCGAAAGCATGTTGCAGTTCGTTCGTTCATAAATGTTTATAACACAATTCTAAGCAATTTTGTTTTCATTTCACTGAACTTACAGATATAAATAACTTCACGAGCGCAAAATCTTACCCGTTCCACAAAATAGTTGCCAGAAAATCTTCGATCACTTACCTGAAATAAAATAAAATAAAATAAAATAAAATATTAGATATTTCGTCGATATAAATTTAAAAAATAAATCTTAATTTTACTAGTTCACAGTGGATATATTTTCCATACAAATTTAGCAATTATGAGCTTGCGCAAATTTAAAGCCGAGACTAAAATTTTGTTATTAGTAAGGCGCAATAAATATCAGAAACATAAACTCAAGTGTTATTTTTGTTTCCTCGTTTCCTCAAAATATAATGTTTATTTCCAACAATTTATATTTCAATATACGCTTAAATTAATTGTTAGTAGTAAGATTATTAATATCTTATCTTTGTGATTTGAAGACAGATTGAAGTTTCCATTCATTTTGCATACTCAGTTATTTAAAAAAAAAAAAAAAATTAGCGTAGTCTCCAGTAGTCAGCCGGAGGGGCTGAGCCTAGGACAATCATAAAAATAATGTGTCATAAGGTCGGCCCCCCTCTTAATTATTAAACAAAACATATTTTTAACATTTTAAGTTAAGAAATAGTTAAAATAAAATGTCAATAACATAACAATAATCACAAAATGCAAATACCTTAAATGGATTAGTATCACTTTTCCAAAACCAATTCCACTATTTATTTTTTTGGAATACCACTCGTTTTCTGCGTTTATAAATACTGTACTCAAGTATATATTTTTTACGCGCGAAGCAGCACCAGGATTGTTGCAAGTTTTTGGACGCAGATAGAAGAAATTTTAGCCAAGGGAATAATATTTTTTGCTTGAAAGAAAGACCAAAGAATTAACTATTGCGTTGCATTTTGTATTCTAAAATACAATATATAATATTATATATAAAATAATGGGTGATTTTTTAGCTGGTTTGGTTTTGGCAACACTGGTTTTGACAGCTGACGTGTGTTTAGTACCTTGTGTCACTGTCAAACAGCTTCAGTTTGGTTTGCAATTTAACCATGGATCGTCTTACAAATGAACAACGCTTGCAAATTATTGAATTTTACTATCAAAATTCGTGCTCGGTTCGAAATGTTCATCGCGCGCTGCTTCCATTTTATGATCGGCATTCTCGACCTTCTGAGCAGTCTATTCGGAAGATTGTGACCAAATTTCGCACCAAATTTACTTTGTTGGACATTAAACCACCAACACGTTTACGTACGTAGTGAAGAAAATATTGCGGCCGTATCAGCTAGTGTGACAGAAGACCGCGAAATGTCGATTCGGCGCCGTTCCCAGCAGTTAGGCCTTTGTTACAGCACTACGTGGAAAATTTTGCGGAAGGATTTGTGCGTAAAGCCTTTTAAGATACAGCTTGTGCAAGAACTTAAGCCAGCCGACCTACCACAACGCCGAATTTTTGGTGAATGGGCTCTTGGAAAGCTGGCCGAGGATCCGCTTTTTTATCGAAAAATTGTGTTCAGCGATGAGGCTCATTTTTGGTTGAATGGGTACGTAAATAAGCAAAATTGCCGCATTTGGAGTGAAGATCAGCCAGAAGCATTGCAACAGCTACCAATGCATCCCGAAAAAGCCACTGTTTGGTGCGGTTTATGGGCCGGCGGCATTATTGGGCCATATTTCTTCAAAGATGATGCGAATCGCAGCGTTACTGTCAATGGTGAACGCTACCGAGCGATGATAACAAACTTTTTTTTCCCGAAATGGAAGTTCTTGACTTGCATGATATGTGGTTTCAACAAGACGGTGCCACATGCCACACAGCACGCGAAACAATGGCGCAATTGCGAGGCGAGTTTGGTGAACAGTTAATTTCACGTTTCGGGCCGTTCAATTGGCCGCCTAGATCGTGCGATTTGACACCATTAGATTATTTTTTGTGGGGGTATGTCAAGGCTAATGTGTATAGGGACAAGCCCGCTTCGATTGACGCACTGGAAGCCAACATCCATGCATTCATTCGTGAGATACCGGCCGATATGTGTGAAAGAGTATGCCAAAATTGGACTCAGCGGATGGACTACCTGAGACGCAGCCGCGGTCAACATTTGCATGAAATTATCTTTAAACATTAAATTGCAAGGTTCAAACTATCGATTCAAATAAATATTTCATTCATTTTTTCGAATTTTTTGTGTTTTTTTTTTTTTTAAAAAGTTCTAAACCTCTTAAAAAATCACCCGTTATATTTGCACAATGAATGAAATATATTTTTTTATCTATATATAAAGTTTGATCCCTTGAATCTTGTTTCCATTTTTCATCCCTCTCTGTTTCCTCTATGCATTGTATTAGAACAAAAAATGTTCATTATGATGCGGCGCATTCAGTTTTGTCTAGAAAATCAAAAGTCTCAAACAGTCATCTACTGATGAGCTCACCCATCATATTCCGTTGAGCCTAAATTTTAATGGAAACGCTCCTAGAAAATTATATTCCACCTACTTCCAGCCACCAAAGCGCACATATCTATGATCTTTAATTCGTTTTAAATATTCACTTATCTAGAACAAATTTATTGCCCCACCTGTACCATTTTACTTCCTCGATACACGGTAATAAAACCTCAAATGCGAGTGTAACAGTTCTCTAAGCGCACATGTTATGTGCGATACGCCAAAAATCGTGTGCGCATAACAAATTTCTTTTCGCAAACGACGCATTTACGTGTGTGACGATGTAATCAAAACACAACCTATCCCACAAACAATGTAGTCTTCCCTTACACATAAGTAAGCTAAGTCCCCCAATGATGGATCATCCTTATTTACATGAAAATTTATTATTCGCAGTCGAATAGAATTTTCCACAACATAGCGCCACTTCTACTTGACTAAGACCTTACTGTTTGTAAATCACGTTATTCACAACAGTTCACTCACATATTTTCTAACAACTTTCCAAATGGAAAACCAAAAACAACACAGAGCAACAAAAAAAAATTATCCAATCAAAAATTCAATATGGCTAATTTAACGTCTCAAAAATACAAATTTCCACAACAATAACTCATCCTCCATCAACCGCACACAAAAAGGAGCACACAACGAACAAAAAAAAACAAGAATCCCACTCTCAATTGTTTTCTAAAAGCAAATCATTAATCCCAATCCGCAACATACATCTCTTCCTGCTCCGCCTGGATGGCCTAGAAAGACCCCCAATCCCTGCTCCTGCACGTCGCTAACATACAGCAAATAACATTTATTTATTCTCCATTGACTTGTAAGAGGGCAAAGCAGAAGAATAATCCATTTACCCTCTATGGACTTGCCAGCGGAAGGACGAAAGCATTAAAAGGCAAAAAAAAAAAAACAACAGAAAATAAAAATAATCAACAACAACACAGACACACTCACACAGCATAAGGGTAACGAACGAATGAATCCAGAAAAAAAAAAGTGGGCCGCCGGGGTGCGCCAGGAAGAAGCGAGAAATGTTTTTACATTCTTTTATGATAGTCCCATTAGATACATTTAATCTTTCTCCTCCTTGCCAGAGGATAGCACAAATATACACACTCGCTTGCACGCACTCCATGGCTACGAACATAAATTCAATGAAGAAGAAGATACCTCGCAGAATGGTCGTACAAAAGCCAGGCGACACACAAAACTACCAAGCGCATCATCATCAAATCGACATCCTCAACCCAGAGGCGGCCATACAACAGAGCAGAGAACGATACGAATAAGTGTCAAACGCTCGCTATCTCCCTTGCCGTTTGGCAATGGCAGAGCCAAAGAGAAAAAAAAAGAAAAGAAAAAAAAACAACAAAAAAGGTGAATAAAACTTGAATTGGATAACAGACATAACCCGAGGACTTCCTTTCTGGTTTCATCCCACACATAAATATACAACTTTATCCGTCGCCATCATCCATTCTGCTACGCCTTGGCAAGCGATCCGTCGTCCTCCTGTTTTCGCCGCCACTGCCGCCGCACATACACCCACTCCCTACTATCAAGGATACAACAGATTACTGTCAAACGGAGGATGGGGGTGCACAGAACAGAAATAAAGGACCACAACAGCCACCACCAAAAGAGCATCATCATCTATTCAACGGAGCGTAAAGAGGTCCGTCGACCCACACGGAGCAGCAGTAAGGCGGAGTGGAAGTATTTCAGACTTCCTTTTATTTATTTATTTTTTTTTCCTTGCTGGCTGTCTCTTTATAGAACCCAAGGATGGCTGTCCTGTGTAACAAAAGCCGAAGATTTTCCTCTGCCATCACACGGTTTCGGTTCGTCGGTATAAGTTGTGTTTTCTTGGAAAATAGATTTTCATTTCCCATCATCGCGCAACAATTTTGCAAAAGCTTGAGTGTGCTTATTTTTTTTTTTTTTTTATGTTGCCTCCTTTAGTCCTTTTTGATGGTTCTCGGTGCTCGGTGCTCTGTTCACTGGGGAGAAATTGCTATACCTTTGGTGTATGTATGGTGATAGTGGGAAATTGATTGAGGGGTGTTGGTTGTTCGACAACAAAAAAAAGAAGAAGAGGAAAACGTTCATGTTCACATTCACGCGATGATTGGCGACAAAAATAATAGGGACGACAGAAAATAACGAAAACGTGGTAGTAAATGTTACTCCCCAGGGTCGTTGCGGGTTGTTCGTTTTACACGCTGCAGGGTCAGAGGTTTTATATTTTCGTTGAATTGTCGGATGAATTCGCAGTAAAGTTCTCAGGGTACAATTGTGGGGGACAAACTTGAAATAAAGGAACTTCACTTGGGCGTTTTACCGACAATTGAAAAATTTTAGCTTTGGCAAGGAGTTATAAAAGTTTTGTGAGAAGAAAGGGGTTCCAACTTCCAAACACGAATGGGCTTTTGATTTATAACTTACTCTGTGAACTGTTTTCAAACTTCGTCTCATTGGGCACATAAAAAGAGTCGGTAAAGCTGTTTAGCCAAGTGAACAACCAATTCATGTAAATTTGTTCTGAATATCCATTTGTGATTGCTTTCTACACCTGACGTTCCATAAAATAACCCGTCCCAAAATATGTTTGTAAGAAGAAAATTCAGTGCCCGATACGCAAACCATACAGTTTATTTTTTTACTGAATGTATCCAAGTGAACAACCATTTCAGGTTAATTTCTTGTCAATAGCCAAACATGATTGAAATTAATTTCATTGTGTCAAAACTTTTTTGATATGCATGTATAGCTGATATAAAAAGACGGCAACGGCCGGTCAGGGCCGACCAGAAGGGAGACAAATTATTCGGTCTCCAAAACCAAGGAGAAATATTCCAAAATATTCACCCACATATTTTCCACCGCATGAAGGTCTGACAAACATCCTCGATAGCAACTACCATGAAAGAGCTTCTCAATTAGCCGTTTGGACTCGACATAAATTTGTAGATCCCTCCCGTTGGTCTCCAAAATGAAAAACTATAGAACGGTTGTGATAAGCTAGCCTTAGCGCCTCTTACGGACCCATTGCGCAAACTATTTACTTTTATTTTTCCCAAAACGTGTCTTTCTTAGTCTCCTAAGACGATCATTTCAAACGGCAGAGACAACATTAAGCTGGTTTGGTTGAAGAGCCCGGCGATGATTGGTTCCACATTTTCAATGAGGTTGTTGACCTAACTTTGAACAAAATAAACTGTCGACTGGTAGTTCGCATTATTCTTAAAAAGAAGCAGAGGAACTGAACGGTGTTATGGAAGTTGGTAAGTGGATGGCGCCTTATCAAATCCCAGACAGCCGTCATAATTACAGCTACCCGCTTTATGTATGGAACGAATTTAGCCAAGGCAACAACCAACATTTTATTCGATTGAAGGCTTTAGGTATTTAGCTTTTTTGTTGCTAGACAATGAAATTTTCTAGTCCGCAATAGCTCGCAAGATATATACCGACATTGGACTAAAACTTCCGATGGGAGGTTTCTAGGTGTAGTACCCCATTTTACCTTCCTAAATTTTTGCTGTGAAAAGGTTTTAATTTTAATTGGGAGAAGATAAAATGGGGTACCAGACCTAGGAAACCTCCCATTGGAGGTTTTAGTCCGGAGTCGGTGTAGATTTTGCGAAATAGACAATTTTACTGCGTAGCAAACGAAAGGTAAAAATGTTGGTGGAGATGTCCTGTTCCATGTCAACGTCTGACACTCTTTTCGCAAAAACCGAGTGTGAATCGAAAAGAATTATACTTTAATTTTTCATCAATGGATTGAGTCTGAAGTCAATAAGTAGAGGATCACAAGAAAGGAGGCCGACCAGTGGTCACTATATATAAAAAGATTGGTTTGTGACTGCAATTTCTCATAAAATAGTGCGAGGAAATTGTTGAATTAGGATACAAGAGTCAATCAGTGATCGTCACAAAGAGTCAAACAGTGATCGCCACAGAGAAGGCTATCAGCGGACAACCGTTTTGAACTATGATAGCGCGAAAATGTTGCCGTCTTCGACAAGAAGGCACTGACTAGAATTAATATCGTAGCAGGCACTTAAATCTTGCTAATAAGAAAATTGATAGTGAGGTAAACAAATTTAAAGGTGCATTTGGTAGGCGACACATTGAAAATTCTGTCTGAAAATGAGCAACCAAAATAGGGGCAAATATAACTTTGACATGGTCGGGAAAAGGTTTAAAGTGTTCCCCATTTGATTCAAATGTGGACCCTTAACTTATTCGGATTCTATCGATATAGTCAGGTTGTGGTTCTTACAGCACGTTTAAGAAGTTTGGCTTAATGATCACTTGTTTGCGACAAAAACAAATTCCCGCCTGAACCTCTCTATTCAGAATATATCCCAACATTTGCGACCCTTCTAGTGACACAGAACGACCCTTAAAAAAAAAAAAAAAAAAAAAACACACACACACACACACACAAATGTCCCCCTTCATTCGTCTAGCAAGCAATCAAAACTTCTCCCTTACATCTACAAAAATTTGACGACAAAATTTTGAGTGAATATTAACAGCACAACTATTTTTTTTTATTTAAAAGCAATGGACCTAATTACGAACTTTGCGGCACTCCATTCGTTTGTCATTTTGAATTGTTTCCACTAATTGTATAGCTCACCCTTTTGAGTTAACAAAAACCTGCCAAACTTCGTTAATTGAAGTTTCGTTCCGTACCCTTGAGCCTATTAAATACGCATCCCGAATCCAGCCTCAACGACAGGGTCGAGTGCATAGGTACAAACAGAACGCACAATTTGTAACTCGAAATAGATTCTATTTCGACGACTCTTCCCAAATAAAGCAAGCAACCCCAAAAATGATGACAAAAACCAAAACAATAAGTGGAATTAGCACCGGAATCCCTAATTCCCATCGCAAACATCAGGTTGTTACACCCCAGCGCAGCGCGGATAGCTGTACACAGCTTCAAACGTCAAGTTCAATTTATTAATTTATAAATAAAAATCCAACACCGCACACCTTTCACAGCCCTCTCTACAGCAATCATCATCCTCAGCTACACAAGGATCAACATTTTCCATCATCCCTCCTGGGACAGGGCTGTTCAACAAAATAACAGCAATAAAAATAAAAAAATAAAAACCATCCTCCGGCATAACTATGCTTGATGGCTGCGCTGCAGGAAAAAGTGATATGACTGGAACAAATAACCGCTCTATACAAGGCTGCTGCCATATAGCGAAGAGTCCTGCTTTCATAGTCATGGCGGTATGTGTGTGGTGTGCTGTGCTGCAATAATAAACCAAAACCATTCAATTTTGTTTTCATTCCCTGGTTTCCTTTTTTTTGTTGCCTTTCGTGTTCTCTCTGCAAAAAAAAAAAAGAAGTCCCCGCTGGTCCTTGCCATCAGTGTGACTGTTTTCACGAATTGATTTTACAACAAGAAAAAATATATATATATAGATATATAAATACAAATAAAAATAAAAAAAAACTGTTACAAGGCGAACGGGAAAAAATGTATTTTTAAAAAGAAAAACGATAAAAAAAAAATGTTTTTCTCGCCTCTGGGTGTGGTAGAAGCAAATAGAACGAACGAAAATGACCAAAACAAATAGAAGCGAACCTCAGAAAAAAAGGAACGGGAGAAAGAACTGTATATATACATAGCCTCCGATAAAGGAACGGAAATTATTATACAATTGTGCTTCTGGACGGCCAGGGAGGGATGGGCGGCTGTTTCCTCCTTCTTCCTTCTTGGTCTTTGGAATTTATCTTTTCGTTTTTTTTTGTCGGTTTCCTTTGTTGACAGTTGAAAAGGGTTGAGTAAAGGATGTCTTGTGTAGTTTTACGAACTTCAAACACAGACACATCGACATTGGATTTGAGGGGAGGGGGAGCGATGGTAGGGGAAGGCCTGGGAAATACCCATAAAAATGTATCTGGCATAACATACCGCACCACTGTGCACAAGGATTCAATTGAAAATGGGCTACTTATCACATTGTTTATGTGCCTGAGGCGGAAGGACTACAACGACGACGACGATGACGAGTGAACAAAATTTCGAGGAGGTTGTACCATAAGATTGCTCTTTTGTCAAGAAATGCCTGTGCCGAGAGTGCCGGCAGCGGTAAAGGAGTCTCGTTCTCGCTCCCTTCCTTTTGAATCCTTGAGTGAACAGATGATGGAATTGTCAGCGTGCAGAGGTAGAAAGAGGGTAAGTGGTTAACTTTCAGACTCTATAGATAGGGGTGGCAGTTCGTCCCTGTTCGGTTGCTGCTAATGCTCCTGCTGCTCCTAGTGCTGTGGGAAATGACAAGGGAATCAATTTAATTGGGTTTATTCATGATATCCTCTTTGTCGTTTTTTTTTTTCTTCTTCTTCTTTTTCTCTTTGTTAGTTCTTTCTTTATTTTTCTAGCTTTTGATATGACATTGAGAAGTGGGTCTTTTGGGTATAAGGTACATGCCAGATTTTTTTTCTTTATTATTTTTTACTGTCAAATTTAAGGGAGATTGTCTAGGGATAATGACCAATTAGAGGTAAGGAGGTTGTAAGCAATACAATGGGGGATAGATAGCGCATTTTGTACGGTCCATTTGACACACAGAAAAGTCGATGTGGTATTGTTAAGCTCGTTGATCAAAAGAACGCCATCTGTAGGTGTTTTGGCAGAAGCTTCAATACATTGGGTTTGGAAATTGGATGCATTTTCTGGCTTGAATTGAAATTTAGCAGCTGAACGGAAATGAAATATACCGCAAATGGAGAGCAGAAGGAAATAGGTATGACAAGATGAATGGTAATAGATCTATAGCTAAGAACCTTGGGTATTTCAAAAAGTGTCTATACTGGTCAGTAAATAAAATAAAAGAAAAAGGAGCCAGCAAGTAAAAAAGCTTACAATGATTAAGAGGGCTTCAGCTTCACAAATTTTTGGCTTCTTCGCTAAAACAGCGACATAGATCATTTGCCTCCAACGAACATTATATTTTCCAAACGTACAGCTGGATTTAAATCAACAATTGTATGTTCTCTTGATTGCCGTAAGTTTTTGGTAGCTATGAAGTTCTAAGTTCTATTCGGTTTCTTCTTTTTTTAAATCAATTTGATGAGCTGGTGAAAAGTATGCCGCTGAATGGAGCTCATTTTATACATTCTTAATTCCCTGACAGGAGTACCCATCGACTACGAGAACGTTGGAAGGCAACACTCTGAATCTAGGCCACTTCTCTCTGGTTTTCTCAAACAGATTAATAGCGCCATCTGATCAAAAGTGGTCCCACGAAAGCTTATTTAAAGGCCTCTGCTTTCAAGAAGTTACACACTTCAATAGTGGCGGTACCTAGTGGTCATTTTCTAAATATGAATAAATAAATAAATAGTTGGCGCAACAGGTCCGTGTACGCATCCTAGGCCTATCTTCTCACAACCACTCATTTTGGGACGAATGAAAGGGACCTACAATTTTATTCCCATACCTAGCTTCTGAATTTGAGAAGCTCTTTCACGACAGTTTTACTCTCGGATCTTTGGCAGACGTTTGCGAAAGGTGGCGCAGTGAAAAAAAGCTTTGTGAAGTAATTTAGATTTTTCCGGATATCGAATCTGAGACCCCTCGCTCTTTAGGCCAACACCACATCAAATGGATCATTGAAGCCATATAATCAGATGCACATATTTGGGACGTTTCTTGCGCGGAATCGTCTCACTCGTGAACGAGCAAAGATTTGTTTTAGTTTAGTATAAAAAACAACTATAAAAATACCGACGTAGTTCCATGAGCGAGTTGAAGAAAGTCATCTGTTTTTGGAATAAAATTGTTAAGTGAAAAAAAATTTGCATTCCCGTAGGCGGTTTATATCTAATGCAATCGCACAAAATCCATACAAGCTCTCATCAAAAATGACATTAAGAGAAAATTCGCAAAATAGCGAGTATCGAGTAGTTTCTCTCTTAGCTCGAAACACCTCAGAGCCTCAGAGAATTTCAGGAAAAGGGAAAATTAACAAAAATAACGAGTAACGATTCCTCTCTTGGCTCGAAACAGCTGAGTGAAGTTTCACCGGCAGGTACTGATAAATGTGTCAAATGCACAAAGTTGACAAGAAAGAAATTCAAAATCCATCTTAAAAATCCACTGTGCTCAAAAATAAAATCTGTGCCAATAAAGAAAATTTGGCGGTGGTCGAATGTTCTCCCAGAACTTTACATATATGTTGCTAAAAGGTAAGTTATATATGTATTTATTTGTGATGTCAAAGATGAAAGTGGCTCAAAGTAGCTCGAAGTCTTTTCAAGTATTTTGGGCTATTTTTGTTTAGCTTTATGAGAGAGTTTCGCTCGATATTTTTTTTTTTTTTTTAGTTTGACACTTTCATTTTTACTGTTTGGGCCGGGAAAGTACGTGAATACACCTAAGGTGTTATGATAAAAAAGCAGTCTGTTGCATCCTCCCGTTCTGATCTGATCTGTTGCAGATTAAATTGACTAAGCAACATCAATTTTTCAGCGGCAATTCAGCCTCTGTTCATCGATCCGTCCAAGAGAAACTTTAAAACTCAGTCGGCCTTACCAATAATCAACTTTAGTCTGGCAGTTTAAGCAGAGACTCCACACTTTCCAATATCTTTTTACTAATAAACCAAATACAGTTCTGGCAACTGTCGCTAACTGTAGGGTTAGATTTTGGTGAGTATGTAACATCTTTTAAGTGGGAAAAGGTGTTACACGTCAAAATCGAAAGTTGAGACAGCTCTGTCAATCCTGCGTTTTTCTTTAGACCTTCTTTAGCATGTTCAAATCATACTGACAACTGTCATAATTTTGGGACTCATAGTGTCCCATTAGTGCGCCCGTATTTTCTAAACAATCTTGTCTGAGTTGTACAGGCGATATACATGCAAGTTGTGAACCGTAGCCATATCGGCAAAACGGCTAAAACCCCTAAACATTTGACGGGTCTCTGTAAGGTCGCCTATAAATAATTTGTATGGACTGAAGCTTGGAATACCAACATATGCTCATTCAAACGCATGAAATGGTTCGCTAATTCGAAAATCATTTTAATCCAATCGCGCAGCGGCTTAAGCTGGTTAAATTCCATGTAATCCTATTATGGTTCTCCCTTTTGTAACGGATCAAAGAGCCTATTTCATTCAACAATCGTGAACAGTAGGTAGACAGCCGATCTTCTTAATTTGGAATGATAAGGAAAGCGTGCAAAGTGTCATTTCTAGGTTTGCAAAGTCCATGAAGTAGCAGGCAAGGGGGATTTATCATAATGACTTTCAATACGCCCAAGTTAACCCTTCCCAACTCTCGATCTTCCGCCACCGACCTTAAACCGCAAGGGAAAATCCACACCAGGGTAGATGAGAGATGTCAAACTTGATCTAACCACCTCATTCCTTAAAGCTACAGAAGTTAGTGACTCGATCTTGATAGGGAGGCGCTTTTGGTCATGTTGCGCCAGATCAAATAAAAGGTCCTTACTTGCTGATGGTTGGTCAAAAAAAAAGGGAAGATATTTATTAACTAAAAGTTAAAGTCAAAATGACAAGACAATTAAAATTGCAGTTGGTATAACTGGTTATAGCAATATACAGTGATTCTCAAAATTAGTATACCATTTTTCACATGACACATGAACTTGCAGAAGCAAACAGAAACGATGTAGAGAAACCTGTGCACATAAAGCTTGGATAATTCTCTGAGCCGCCGTTCAACGAGGTCAAATTTTCAAATTTCTGCTTTGCAAACATCTGTCTTTTAACACAAAAATTCAGTTTTATAAAATTCTGCTTTAAAAATCTTCATTTAGATTTTAAATAAGGATTGGTGTCATCGGCCCAGAGAGAGGACCAAGTGTTTATTGGACCTTTCGAGACAGTGTGATAGTTAAAAGAAAGAGAAGGTGACCTAGATGAGTGCCTTGTGTAACCCCATGAAGTGCCTATTAAAGCGGCTGATAGGATGGACTTGACGATAATGATCCGAAAAGTTACACAATTGGGAGGGCCACACTTTTCTCATGTATTTTTGGTCGCCAACTCTTTTTACTTACCACAGGACATTTGAATAAACTCCGACCAGTCTACAGTCTGTCATTAAAGAATCTTGATTTCTAGTTTTACCTACATTGCCTAGAGTTTTCAATTCTGGACTCTGGGGATAATGAGAAGTATACACCGTTCAGGTGGATACGAACACCGTACATGACCTAGAGTTGTTAGGTCGGAAGATAATGGGAAACGGGAAAACCATTTTAATCCGTAGCCGCCAGATTCCGACATTGACGCCCTCATTTTTGACTACAACACTTTCCTTTCAAACTTTCCTTCAACAAAAACTAAAGCAAATCACTGTAACCATCCCAAACCAAATGAGATTTCGACAAAGAATCAGCAAACCCCACCCTCCGTTCTAAATCAAAGCAATGATCCTTAATGTGTCTGGCTACTGACCTCATCAATTTATTACTTCTTCTACACTCAGCCATCAGTTACAACTTACAACTATACAACTCGACGACAACATGATGAAATGAATTATCTTTCCCAAGAAGATTTTATGAAAATTACATTTCTCTCTGCCACTTCCAACCACTGCCACTGCCACCAACACCACCACCACCATCACCATACACAAGGAACTCTGAAATTGTTTCTTCCCCCTCGTCCTGCCGCTCTTACCGCTATATCTATAACAGCACCACGAAAACATTTTAATTGTATCTCGAACTTAAAACCTAAACATTGTCAACATGACCTCAATTTGGCTTTAGCGATAAAAGCACAGGCAAGGAGATTCAGATTCACTCTCACTTCCCAGCACCGCCGCCGCCGGCCCCCCGGTTTTCCCAAGAGTTATCTAAATGTTTTCCTTCTTCTTCTTCTTTTTTTCCTGTAGGGTTACTGTTGTTGTCGTCTCTGAGTGTTTCGTGTTTTCAGAGATACAAGGACTAACAAGGCGGGTAAATTAAAATTAAGAGGAAGTAGCGTTAAATAAAATATTCCTGTACAACACTAAGTGGCTAACACGCCATGCCACATGGCAAGGAAACAACTCTTCACCAAAATGACTTCCTTTCGGTTGGTGGATGGTGGAAGAAATCGCCTGGGCGGGTGTGCGGGAAAGAGAAAATCAGCTCTCTAGCTTAAGAGAGGAACGGCGCACAGCTCATGCTCAGTGAGGTGCAGTTACGTTACTCATTTCTGGTGCTGTGGTTGGAGATATTTCAAAGTTTTGTTCCACCAACTCTGACATCTAAATTATTGGAACGATTAAGAGGTTTGACATCAGAATGGATGTGTGGCCTTCCTTTTACTTCTTTTGTTCAATTCCGGAGCAACCCCACCCCCTCCATTTGCATTACATGTGACGAGCTGTACCTGTACTACGAACTGGATGTCACCCTCAGAATCCACCTCACATCACATCTATCGAAGGGAAAATATACTCGGAACACAGATTTCCAACGTGAGCGATATGAGGATAAGGATAAAGATACGGAATCCGGAATAACCCAGCCGGTGTTCGTTGGTTCGTCAATTTATGCGATGTCTGTCTGTTGGTTTATATATCTATAACCCCCCTGACAGTCTCTAAGGATACGAACATATTTATGTATCTATGGAGTTTGTTGTTGATTCTACATCAATGCGAAAAGATACATTCAAGTGGATGTGGAATTTGGGACGGGGTAGGTATAGAGTATAGTGAAAGATAAAGAGTTGAAGCGAGTGTGTTGTGTCGGTTTGAAGGTGCGGTGAAAGTTGTGCACTGCACACTTGCTCGAATATGAAAGGGGTGATGAGTGAGGATGTTGGCTTTTGTACCAGGAACGGTAGAGGGATTCAGAAAATGACACAAAGTAGTCAGTATGTCATTGTAGCGTGGATTTGTCATATTAAAAAATTGCTGGTGTTTCAGGTTGATTGAGTCAGTCTTTGATAGGCTTTTTAAAAAGCTTTAGGGCTCGACACAAGAATCAGGAAATTTTCTTAAGCCCCTTTTGTGATAGTTTACAAAGTGCAAATGCTTTTAGACTATATCTCTATTACCAAATAGGCATAACACTATTAAATACCTAATCAGTGAAGTGCTGGGTTTATGTACCAGCTAAATGTGGTAAATATTTCAAGCACAGCCAGGTACCACCCAAAAGCCAATGAAATATACATCTATTTCCTAGAATTTGGTTTGAAAGATGCAAATATCAAGAAAAAGCGAAAGGTTCTTGTATCCGCTTAGTGCATTTGCTAAATCTGGCACCTTTCCATTCAAAATTATATTTCCATAAAGATTTTTAGGAAGATTTAGTCGATATTGCTGTTTCCCCCAAAGGCACCTTCGCGGACTAAACTGACTATAACTACTGAAAGGTTGTTGCATCGGCTAAATTCGTTCAATCAAAAATCTTCGTTGAACGTTTTATTTATCGAGCTAGTAATCACCCGAGTTCCTGTATGACTCAGACTAATGTCTGATTTTTTCATACTTCATCTTCTTGCTGTATTTTTAGATCGAAGGGTTTTTGTATTAGCTTAAAAGTTGAGAACCGCAGGTCCTCGCCAAACCCTTGGTTGGATTCGCTTCGACACTTAGCTCCGTCTGGAATTATAGCCCCTTTTGGATGGTTTGTCGTTTTTAAGTAGACATTTTATAAATGCATTCATTAAAGACGTTTCTAAGGCTTTGCTAATAGCTATAAACAGAATGACTGAGGGGTTGTTGCCTCGGCTAAAGCCAATGTCCTCAGATTTGATATACTTAGATTGGTTCGTATAAATTTTTATTTTAAATGCAGCGCTCATTGAAGACTTTTCCAGATTTGAAAGCTGACTCAGACTAATGGCTGATTTTTTCATACTCCAACTTCTTGCTGTATTTTTAGATCGAAGGGTTTTTGTATCAACTCAAAAGTTGAGAACCGCAGGTCCTCGCCAAACCCTTGGTTGGATTCGCTTTGAAACTTAATTTCGTCTCGAATTATAGCCCTTTTTGGATGGTTTGTCTTTTTTAAGTAGACATTTTATAAATGCATTCATTGGAGACGTTTCTAAAGCTTTGCTAGCAGCTATAAACAGGCGGGCTTTGTAAGAGATCAACTTCTCACTGAAAACCATTTTCTTTGTTTTGTTTTTTAGAGGTCGCTGGGTTCCTCCTGTAAGGCATCTTATTGATTTTTTCTGCATACATCGTTAGATGATTATAATGACTGAAGGGTTGTTGCCTCGGCTAAAGTCAATATCCTCAGATTTGATATATACTTAGATTGGTTCGTATAAATTTTTATTTTAAATGCAGCGCTTTGAAGACTTTTCCAGATTGGAAAGCTGACTCAGACTAATGGCTGATTTTTTCATACTCCAACTTCTTGCTGGATTTGTAGACCAAAGGATTTTTGCATTAGCTAAAAAGTTAACAACCCCAGGTCCTCGCCAAGTCCTTGGTTGGATTCGCTTCAAATTTGATTAAATAAAACTTTACAGCTTGGGCCCTGTAGGGCCCGGACAAATCACCCCAAACCACTCCTGTTTGATTTCACGTAATAATTTATCTAAACCCAACCCCTTCCTCCCAATATATACTGTCAAGTGCACACAACACACAACAGTATGGGTTCCGGTGTCGTCGTTCTTGCTGGTG
Organism: Cheilosia urbana; assembly: GCA_946477585.1. NCBI lineage: Eukaryota > Metazoa > Arthropoda > Insecta > Diptera > Syrphidae > Cheilosia > Cheilosia urbana. The sequence goes on from OX297853.1 coordinate 27,939,402, forward strand.
GTGCGGCGCTCTTTCATCCTTGAAACATTAAACTCCATAAACTTCTGATTACCTTATTTTTTTTGTCTATCGGGCTCAATTTCGAGCGGCGGATGGGGATGGGGTCAGGGGAGGGACCACAACGATTTTCCTTCGTATAGCTGTGGGTATGAATCGCAATGCGCAGCCAGCGTGTGTGTGGAGGGCGATATATTAAGTAGAGAAACTCATGTATAAGGATATTCTATAGAAAATGTTGTCATCGTAGCCTGGCATTTACCACACTCAGTCCTTTTTGCCCCCGTGCGTCGTCAGCCCCGATATCCTTCGGCATGTTCCTTAATATTTGCACAGCATAGTGTTTGGTTTATTTGGTACTCAATTCTGCCACACTGGCAAACGCTCCTCTTCGATTATCCTCTTTTTGAATGCGGGCTGGGGGCGGGGTAGTTGGAACTCTCAGACGATGTTTAATGCCACCACAACGACGACTAGCTCTTCATGATAGCAGATATACCCTGTGTATGGAGAGATATATAAAATTTAACATCCTTAACCATCATGGCACCTTTTGATCCTTGAACACACTCTTTTCTGTGGATAGAGAGGTAGGTATTTTCGTCCTTCTTTTTGTTTCCATAAGAGATTTTCCTCTTCTTCCTTTTTCGTTTTTGTTTTACTTTTTTTGTGTTTGTTGTGAAACTCCTTTCCCCACACCCTTCCTTCCGATGATGATGATGATGATGATGATGACGATAGTCGAGATGTGAAAGAACGACGATGATGTTGGCATAGAGTGTGCCGGAGCTGGAGGGCGGACGAGATGTTGTTGGTTGTTTCAAGGGTTTATTTGGTTGTTCCCATGGGAACTCAAGCGACAGAGCAGTGGGATCCTTTCACAAGGTGAATTGATATAGGGTCTGCGGCTATGGGGGAGGACTGTGCGGAGTTTTGTGGATCTTATAAGGATTTTATTATCGGATTATGGTGTGCAGATGATTTTTCGGTTGAGGTGCACATGGTATGAGTCGACAAAAGGCCAAAAAGGATACACACAATCCGGAGCGAACATACGTGGGCTGTTTCAATAAATACCACAAGGACACAAGGGGATATACCTACTTGTGCTCACACACTCTGCCACACTCACGCATGGATGGTGTATAATTGGGAAAGGACCTCCGAAAAATGAAGTGCTTAAGTGATTGCTACTGTTTGGTTTTTCTTAAAGTTAATTTCTATACGAGAGGGTGTGTTTGAAGGCCTCCCTATTCTCGATACGTAGTTAGATCCCTTTGTTGTCTCTGGATGGGATTAAACGTGCAAATTGTGTCCTCGCACACATGCGGGTGAAGTGTACACAGTCGTGGCAGAATTTTTCTCCGCATTTTACCCATTCCATGCATGACGTGTATGGTCGAGTGGGTGTGGGAGATCCCTTTGTGTTTTGGTGGAAGTGAGTGAGTGTGTGTGTGCGCATGATGATGGATAAAACAAGCAGCAGCAGAACATGGTTCAAGTCCTTTTTGCCACTGTCCTCCACCTCGTCGTTTCTCAATTGACGTCGTTTGGGATTTGGATTTTTTTCCCTCTCTCTCTTTCCTCCTGCCAGTTGAACAACAAAAGGACACAAAGGATCCCAGTATACGAGAACAAGTTAGGTATGTTTGCGAGGATTACAGAAGGCAAAAAAAAAAAAAAAAATCCGTTGGAATAAGGAAACTCAGGCAGATTGTAGCTGAAGTAAATTGATATGGCAAAAGTGGATGAGTTTAGGGATATTCCTCTTCGTTCTCTTTTATGAGGTATCCTTGCTTTATTTTTGTCTTTACAGGGTACACCCGGGCGAAGGACGGCAGATTATACACCAATTTATACTGACAAACAGCCACATTCAGAGACACAGACTGAACAGGCACTCTGAAGTCGGAATGCGGAACAAAATGCTAAGGCAAGCAGAGCCCAAACTCGAGAGGGGATATCCAGGATCAGGAAGGGCCATATGAAGATGAAGCGATTTCAACCTCGTGTATTCAAAATGAAAACATATGATATTGCATGTTTAGGACGATTGGGAATTAATTCAATAAGAGTCCCTTTTCCCTGGACGATTTGGGTATTGCCAGGTGAGGATGTGTTTTTTGTTTTTTTTTTTTGCCTTCTCAGGATGGTGGTGGAAATTGCTGGATTTTATCAGGGCCATGAGTAATTATTTGGTTTGTCTTCCTTCTCGGGCGGTCGCCTTTGTCCGTCTCGGTCAGGATGTAGTAGGATGTGTACACTTTTGGAATTTCTTTAGTGTGTGTGCTTGACTGAGATCGATGTTTGGGTTCGGCGACGCGTGTACGATAAAATTGGAAGTAGTGTACAGGATTTATTAGGGGGAATGTGCTAATTAGAAAGAAAACGGGTTTTGCGGTTCTCTTGATGTAATGCCGTACCGAATGGTGGTCGCTTTGTAACTCAGCACTACGGTCGCACATTGATTAAGGATTTTCGGCTTCATTTAAGAAATGACTGAGTGATATATTTTTTCGGGTGAACCGAAGACGCAACGTGAGGTGTGAGGTCTGAGGTGTGACAATGAGGAGAAGGTTGCGATTGGATATGCGGTTAGAGAAAATCGAACTAATAGTGGTCGGAATGTGTACAAAAGGTGCGGGAAAAAGTGGACCAGTATTTTCAAACGAATAGACTTTTGTTAGATGCAAGACTTGCAGCTAGTTCAATGGGAGATCGGAGTGATTTGGAATTTGACACAGTCAACTCTCGATTAACCGGGGTGCTCGGGACCAAGCTCATACCGAAAAAATCGAAAATCCCGGATAATCGAAAATGATATTGTCCAAGAAGAAACCCACTTTAAATTAATGTTTTTATATTTTTTTTGTAATAGAATAACTAAACTAAAGAAAGTTATTAAAAATGATCACGGATGATAGAGTGAATAACGGATAATCAATTTAAAAAAATGTAAATAAATTTCCCGGTTAATAGAATGCCGGATAATAGAGAGTTCACTGTATTCTGATTTAAGGTGGTATGGTAAACTGAACGATCCAACGACGGACTTTTGTTGTCGAATCTAACATTCGGCACAACTTCTCAAGATAAGGTTACACGTGTCATTTTGCGTGGCAAATTTTGACATGCTAACGCTACAAAAATTTGCTCTTTCTATTGTCACTCTTGTGTCTCTTGTGAGAGTACACTGTGTGACAGCCAGGGTGACCAGACGCTTCAAAGGCGATCACACGTAGTGACACATTTAGGACAAGTGTTACGTCATAATGATGTCGACATGTCAAAAATTAACGATAGCTATAAATTTGAAGTTCAAAAGGAACTTTGTTAACAGCAATCAGAAAATAAACGAAGAAGGACTCTTGCTAAACTCCGTAAACCCCAATTCCGAACAAGTAGGGAGATTCTGTTTAAGACTTTGATCATCCCCATCTTTCTAAATAGCGCTAAAGCTTTGATGGCGATATTTTTGTTCATTCGTGCTTGCGTTGATTGGTTTTGGAGGAGGAGATTCAACGATGTAAGTTTTTAAAAATTGAAGCTCTCAGTAACAGGCAATTGTCGCAAGTTCTGGTTAGAGAGTTTGAGGCGCTACTTTACTATTTTACAAGCTCCTACACTTTACAAGATTTTTGAGTACAAAGACAAGCGTAGTAGGAATTTATGTTTTTTGATCTGTTAGGGCATGATTTTATTTTTGACTGAAATAGAAATAGTGACTCTGGTTTAAGGTGTCTATGATTGGAAGGAGCGTCCGTGATGGACCGATATCTTGACACAGATGTGTATGTAAGAATTCAGAACTTTGCTATAGAATGTGCATTAACAGAATTAAATTCAATATCCCGATAGTCGAGTGTGGGGTCAATAAAAAGATTGAGTTTCCGACTGTGTAAGCTTCAAGTGGTTGCAAGGTGCATATTCAAAATGGTTAAAAAAAGAAGTGGATAATATTTGCTAAAAATAAGTTTTGCCTAGCTGTTATTACATTTTTAATGGAAGTGCGGTGTTGAGTATTAAAAATATGTACCTATATACGAACACAGATCGGCTTTGGGTAGTAATTTTTGAGAAATAATTAAAAAAAAACAATAAATTAAAATTGTTTGAGCAAAAATAAGTACTGGATCTTATTTAGAATACGGATAGTATCCTTAATATGTATTTTGATCACAATCGTTAGAGCGGTTTTTGTAAAATTTGGGTGACAAGACAGTACCAAAAATTGCAGTGTTTAGTTCAAAAAATACTATTCGTTAAATATTTAGCTGAAAACCGAGTACTTATAAGTTATTATTCGGGATGTAAGCACTACTTGGTTCTTAAAGTTTTATCGAAGTCGAAAACGGGGTTTTCGAGATATGAGCAATTTTGAGCAATTTTTAAAATTAGAGTTTTCGGTGATTCGAATTGAAAATTAAGGTCGCAATAATTTTGAAAACATCAAATTTTTTTTTTTTCAAAAATATATGGAACGATAATACAGAGAAAAACTGAGTTTACTATTCAGTGAGAAATGTTTTTTTTTACAGTCGTGTGGACCGTTTCCGAGGTATGTCCATTGTTTAAATTTCAAAAGTACCGGTATTCGATTTATGAGCGACAAACTGAGTATGCAGTCATGTTAACCTCACCTACTCGTACTTAAGCTAAAATATAAATTTTAGTTGAAATCCTTAAAGCCGTTTTCGACCAAATCAAACTGGTACGAAAATTTTATATGGGAAGTACCTATGACAATATTGAGATTACCTTGTAAAATGTAGGTAAGCCCACGAACTCCAAATGCGAAGTTTGAATCGAATCCGGGCAGTCAATAAGACTGTAGGCCCCAAGAGCATACAGACAGACGGACAGAATTTCGCGACACACTTTTTGGAGTTTCTCTAGCATCATCATGTCAGAATTGATTAACATATCGAGTTCGAAATTGTGTACTGAGGCAATATCTTTCTCTTACTACGTATTCGAGAAAGTTAAAAATTACACCTCAATCGTTTAGGAAGACTAGGACAAGTAGAGTGGATAGAAACAAATGATTCGACTGGTATAGTTCTCGAGGTAAACGCGGAGGGACTTCGCAACAGAGGAAGACGTGGTGTTAATTGGGCTTGCGCAACTTAAGGTAATTAGCTAAGGACCGGGCTTTGAAAAGAGGCTTGCTAGTTGAAGCCTTAGGTCAGCCCCAACTGTAGAGCCGCCTAAGTAATCGAGTAAACTGGTTACCTATCCAATGTACGCATTTGGTGTCCACAAGATAAAGTAACGTTAGGGTAAAGAGGGTGAGCCCTGTAGAGCCGTGTTTCCACGAGGCTTGATAGATTTGGTCTACTGAACCCAACGAGTACCTTGCACCCGTCAATGTAACCTGTGTCGTGCCCTCTAGGTCTCTAAATATAAATAGTCGGATTTCCAGAGAACGAAATCGACTTGTTTGCAAGGACCAGATTTTATATGATCTTCATTTCTTCTATATCTTGAAAGCTCCTGCGTTTGGTACCATTTGACGTATTTTATACATTAGACTGCGTGCTCAGTCGAGTCTTTTGTGCCAGTTCGTGCTTGTTTATTTTCATAATTATTTTTCTTTGCTAAACTTATTGGGATGTCTATGGTCAATTGTTGATATGATGTCTGTAGCATCGTGCCGACTCAAATCGGTTTTGTTTTTCAATGGCAGTGTATTTTTCGCTTTTCTCGTTGAGAGTTCTTTGGTAGCCTCTAACTGTAGGTATTTGCACTGTCTGTCTGTTAAGATTCCTTAAAAATATAAATCTTCTATTATCTTGTCGATGCCGACTGTTTCAATTGGCTATTTTTATTGACGAGTTTTAGAAATCGTCTATTCAAAAAGACTCGCAAAATACCCGGGCTTCTCTAGCTATTTCTATGTTTTTCGATCTTTTAGGGTAGACTTCGACTAAAAGTCACATCTAGCTAGATGACAATCTGCGGGTTATAGACATAGGTGGTATTTTCTTTTCAAGCTCTGTTTTTTCTCAAAGATTTTCTTGCATGCAACCTCTGTGAGCACGTTTATTCTGAGTACATTAACAGTCAGTGCAACAGGTCGGGGTCTTCTTGTAAATATTCGTCAAATTTTCAAGACAAGTGTACAGTCTGATGCCGACCCCTGACGACTGAATTGATAAGCTTTCTACAGTACAACTGTGTAATTAAATGGTTGCCAAAAAAAGGTTAGACAGCGTAGAAGAGTCTTGGATGGGTATTTTGTGGAATTCCGTGGCCACTGAGTCGCTATACCCATAGAGCCATAGCATCTTTTTGGGGAAAAGAGCACATTACAACCCTTTGTGGTAGAGGCCTCTTAGAAACATTGCCTCGTCAGTGATACGCATTCTGCATACGGCATGCCTGACACCGGAACAGTGCTTGAAGGCCTGTCTCCATCTTGAGGCTGTCTTATTTTTATCAAGAACAATATTCCTGGTGGTCTCATGCTCCAAATCTTTACCAAATACTTCTAGTTGACACGAAGTCCACACTCATCAGCCCACTTTGTGAGTCAAACAAATTGCCAAATATCTGTCCACTTACTTACGAATGAAAATTTATCGAAGAACGAAAAAAATCCCGCAACTTACCTGCAAAGAAAAATAAGGAAGGCAATTAAAATCGATTCAAAAAATGTCACTGCATAAACAATTTAATTAAATTAAAAGCATAACAATCAGTCAAGAAAAAAAAAAACATTTCCCTGCAATCATCCCCTAATCAGTCGTACTTCCTCTCAAACGAAGAAAGGAAAAAACCTAATTGAGATAAGGAGAAGGTTATAAGAACAACATAAACCCAACAACAAAAGCAAAAAGAAATCCATCCATCCCTAGACATTCTTTGTCATTTTGCTTGGCACAACCCCCGCCGCCGCCAGTGGCAATTCTTAAAATCATTAATTTACACGCTTTATTCACCTGTCTTGTTTGCAGAGGCGCCACCGAAATGACAACAATTTTCACCCGCCCAAGTTAAGGTACCCGTGTTCCTACCTACTTTACCCTTTTGTTTTTCTTTCCTTCTTTTCCTTTTGTTTTTATTTTCTGTTTGCCATCAAATGGGTCTGAACAGAGAAGGGCTTGCGAGTTTCTTTGTCATAAAGGATCACGAATTCCAAGTTTGATGGAATGAATTTTGTTTTATGCTTTCAATATCTAGCACAGACGCCGCCGCCGCCGTGTATATAAACCCACTCGTCTGGGGGGTTGGGGTGAATGATACTCTGCTATTCAACACCTCCCATGAGCAGTAAAAAAAGAAAAAAAGAAAAAAACGAAGGCAAATATACATTTTTTTGTTTCACTGGGTTTTGCTATATGAAATTTATATATAGTATATAAAAAAAAAAAAAATAGAAACAGTGCAAAATATATATATACTTATTTTTTTTTTTCCACTTTGTGTGCTTATGAATATTTTCGGTTGTCAGGATTTTTTTTTTTTTTTGTGTCTGCCACAGAGGGTGGGGTTTTATGCACATTTGAGACCACACTTTGTTATTTGTGTAAAATAATAGGTTTCACTGTTGGCTTTTATTTTGTTTATGTTTTCTTTTATTTTTGGGGCAGGAACAATGATTTACGATTTGGTGTGCATACGTCAGAGACGTGTCTGCGTGTACGAGTGGCATTTTAAAGTGAAAAGCGGTTTTCTAACCAACTATTTGCTGTGATGGTGAAAAAGTTGGTTAAGGGGAACAGATGTAGCTGACGCCTTACTGTAAATGGTTGAGATTTTATTGGAATTCTAAAAAAGGCTAAAACAAAAGGATGGGAACGAGGAACGTAAGACAAACCTAAGGACAGGATTTCAAGATGAAACTCAGTCATGTATAGAAAATATATAACTGAAAAGACAATCAAAGTTTTGGGCATTTTTCCAAAAATATGCCACAGTGTACAACTGTAATTTATTGACTAGGATAAGTAGAAAGTATAACATTTGCTAGGTTTTAAAAGCAAGGCATCCCTAGAGAACCTAGGTCCTTTAAACGTACGAACCGCCAGCCAAATCGACGACCACGTGCCAAATGATTGAACACTATATCAACTTGCACACATTCCGATGGGGAAATGTCGACTTTGATAGTTTTACCCACCCACCCATGGTCCTTTATACTCGTATCACGACTTTGTCCTAGCAGTACCTGAATCCACTGTTAGCTTGTTACCTGTTCCATCCGATTTTTAAACTGATTCTTATACTGATTTTATGTTGCCCAGTTTCAGCCCCCAGATAGCTCGAGTGTTGGAGGAACAAGTAGGAACGCCATAGATTTTGATTTTTCTCGATTACGTAGTAAGAGAAAGATTCGTACAAAATTTCAAACTCGAGATGTTATTCAATTCTGCTATAACGATGATGGAGGAACTCAAAAAAGTGGGTCCCAAAATTCTGTCCGTCTGTCCCGAGGCCTAAACGGCTGCCCGCATTTGGTTAAAATTTCGCAATTGGAGTTTGTGCGCTTATAGCTTGAGGCGGTTTTTTTTTTTTGCAAGGTAACCTCAATACTAATGGTACGTCCTACATATATAAAATGTTCGTACCAGTTTGATTTGTTCGAAAACGGCTGTAACGAGTTCAACTAAAATTGGTTTTTCAGCTTAAGTATCTAGGTGAGGATAACATGACTGCATACTCAGTTTTTCTTTAAAAAATCGAATACCGTTACTTTTGAAATTTTTACAATGGACATAATCTCAAAAACGGTTTATACGATTGTAACAAAAATTAATTTCTAAGGTAATGTGATCATTTTTTACTGAATAGTAAACTCGGATTTTCTAATTATTATCTTTGATTATACAGTGTGTCCGCTTATAACGAACTCGAAGGGACCGACCAAATCGGTTCGTTATAACCGAAGTTCGTTATAAGTGATACGCTAAAAAAATCATCAAGTTTTGTTTTCAAAATCAAAAAAAGAATAGAAAAAGTGTTCACAACACATAAAAAATAAGTACATATTTAAAAAACAAAAAACCCGACTGACTGTAAAAAAGACCTCGCTGACATTTGTGTGACAATTGTTTTTTTTTTTTTTAATTTATATTTTTATATGTATTTGTTTAGCCTTGACACTCCGGGGAAGAATACGAATCTAGTGACACCATACTCTTTAAAATTGGGCAAGCCGCTTAGGCTCAAGGGCGGAACGTACATAGGATACGCGCGAAACGCATAACCCTCTCTGTGTACAGTCGGGTAAAAAAGTCATGAATTTTAGATTGTTTTGTTTGAGAAGATTTCAATTCGCTTAGAAACAATTCGACGTCTGCCATATATCGCTTTGTTTTACGCCTTGTTCTAAACGCTTTATTAAATCGTATTTGTCTTTTAATGTGAAACATTTTCTTTTATTTGTTTCTAAATCTCCCATTTTACTTAAATGATTTTTAAGCGCGTAACTTCACTCAACCTTTCGTTTGTAAACATAAGGTTACTCGGGGAAGTACCGAACAAATTATATTGAAGGACAAAATATTGACGTTTGAGAATGTTGGTTCGTACGCAGCTATACAGTTCTCGGGGAAGTCCCGAAAAGTTGGGAAAATCTGGATGACAATGTAAGGCGACAGATTTTTGGTTCGTTATAACCGGACATTTTCTTAATTTCATGCGCAGAATGGGTTCGTTATAACGGGTGATTTTTTAAGAGGTTTAGAACTTTAAAAAAAAAAAAAACACAAAAAATTCGAAAAAATGAATGAAATATTTATTTGAATCGATAGTTTGAACCTTGCAATTTAATGTTTAAAGATAATTTCATGCAAATGTTGACCGCGGCTGCGTCTCAGGTAGTCCATCCGCTGAGTCCAATTTTGGCATACTCTTTCACACATATCGGCCGGTATCTCACGAATGAATGCATGGATGTTGGCTTCTAGTGCGTCAATCGAAGCGGGCTTGTCCCTATACACATTAGCCTTGACATACCCCCACAAAAAATAATCTAATGGTGTCAAATCGCACGATCTAGGCGGCCAATTGACCGGCCCGAAACGTGAAATTAACTGTTCACCAAACTCGCCTCGCAATTGCGCCATTGTTTCGCGTGCTGTGTGGCATGTGGCACCGTCTTGTTGAAACCACATATCATGCAAGTCAAGAACTTCCATTTCGGGCAAAAAAAAGTTTGTTATCATCGCTCGGTAGCGTTCACCATTGACAGTAACGCTGCGATTCGCATCATCTTTGAAGAAATATGGCCCAATAATGCCGCCGGCCCATAAACCGCACCAAACAGTGGCTTTTTCGGGATGCATTGGTAGCTGTTGCAATGCTTCTGGCTGATCTTCACTCCAAATGCGGCAATTTTGCTTATTTACGTACCCATTCAACCAAAAATGAGCCTCATCGCTGAACACAATTTTTCGATAAAAAAGCGGATCCTCGGCCAGCTTTCCAAGAGCCCATTCACCAAAAATTCGGCGTTGTGGTAGGTCGGCTGGCTTTAGTTCTTGCACAAGCTGTATCTTAAAAGGCTTTACGCACAAATCCTTCCGCAAAATTTTCCACGTAGTGCTGTAACAATGGCCTAACTGCTGGGAACGGCGCCGAATCGACATTTCGCGGTCTTCTGTCACACTAGCTGATACGGCCGCAATATTTTCTTCACTACGCACAGTACGTAAACGTGTTGGTGGTTTAATGTCCAACAAAGTAAATTTGGTGCGAAATTTGGTCACAATCTTCCGAATAGACTGCTCAGAAGGTCGAGAATGCCGATCATAAAATGGAAGCAGCGCGCGATGAACATTTCGAACCGAGCACGAATTTTGATAGTAAAATTCAATAATTTGCAAGCGTTGTTCATTTGTAAGACGATCCATGGTTAAATTGCAAACCAAACTGAAGCTGTTTGACAGTGACACAAGGTACTAAACACACGTCAGCTGTCAAAACCAGTGTTGCCAAAACCAAACCAGCTAAGAAATTCTTCTGGAATAACTCCGCCCTCTAACAAACGCAACAAGTCTCGTTTTTTGGTACGATATTGGCAGTGGCTCATTGCGAAGTGTTTCTTTTTTCACCTTTTAGGCCTTCCTCTTCCACTGACAATTATAGTTGCATAGGCGCTATGGTGGTCGTATCGTCATTGCAATGTAGCTGTGCAACTTTTCAAATACTTACAGCTTTTTAATTTAAGCCAGTTCACTTTTCTTCCCTCGGTATCAACATTTAAATTTTTAAGTGTTGTTTTAGCTAGTGATGAAATATTGGGGAATTCGTTAAACCTTAGCTCAGTAACTTTATATTCGCTATTTTTCTTTTTTCCTCTTTGGAACGAGCAAGGCGAAATATATTTAGCCAGTCATGCATTATGTAAACTGTTGCATCCTTTTTTTGAGACTCAATTGCACTATGCATGCTGTCACATTCCATCATTGAGTTGCCCGATTCTAGATACTTTTGTTTTATCTCCTGAATGTGAATCGAATTTTCTTGTAGACAGTACAAAAGAATAGCCGATACATTCTGGTTGCGGTTTTGGCCACCACAAGTGTCCGAAAACAGAGAAACTGATTTGACGTATTCCGGCAGTTGATGAAGGTATCTGTTCTGTACAAGCATGCCCCAATTTCAGCACTTCCTCTTTTCCCGTTAATCTCCGCCCAGGCATAGCAATACGCGTTCTTAGGTGTAGCACCCTCATAAAACTTAACAACGAAATTAAATAGAACTACAACTTTCATTTGATACCCATTCACAACAGAATATAGAATCAACCGAAATTCTGTTTATTATGACGTTTCACAATCGATTATAGTAGGCTAAGTGAATTTCAACTTACAAAAAACTACAACACGTTTGCAAGTCCAAAACCCCCTAAGTCCATTTAGGAAGTTTTCACTGACAAGAAATTCAAAATGTTTTGATTTAGGGAGTTTTCATTTTGTATTATTTATTAACAGAGATATACTAAGGACTTGGGGAGTTTTCACACAACACAGATATTTGATATTTGATTATAGATGGTGTTTTTATCTCAGTTTTGAGAAAAATGGACTAAGGGAGTTTTCATAGAACGACGACGATAGCTGATGCCTTTCTGTAAATGGTTGAGATTTTATTGAAATTCTAAAAAAGGCTTTTACAAAAGGATGGAAACGAGGACCGTAAAACAAACCTAAGGACAGGAGTTCAAGATGAAACTCAGCCATGTATAGAAAATATAAAACTGAAAAGACAATCGAAGTATTGGGCATTTTTCCAAAAATACGCCATAGCGTACGACTGTAATTTATTGACTTGGATAAGTAGAAAGTATAGCGTTTGCTATTGGTTTTAAAAGCAAGGCATCCCTAGAGAACCTAGGTCCTTTAAACGTACGAACCGCCAGCCAAATCGACGACCACGTGCCAAATGATTGAACACTATATCAACTTGCACACATTCCGAGGGGGAAATGTCGACTTTGATAATTTCACCCACCCACCCATGGTCCTTTATACTCGTATCACGACTTTATCCTAGAAGTACCTGAATCCACTGTTAGCTTGTTACCTGTTCCATTCGGTTTTAAACTGATTCTAATACTGAGTTGATGATGCCCAGTTTCAGCCGCCAGATAGCTCGAGTGTTGGAGGAACAAGTAGGCACGCCATAGATTTTGATTTGTCTCAATTACGTAGTAAGAGAAAGATTCGTACAAAATTTCAAACTAGAGATGTTATTCAATTCTGCTATAACGATGAACGAGGAACTCAAAAAAGTGGGTCCCAAAATTCTGTCCGTCTGTCCCGAGGCCTAAACGGCTGCCCGCATTTGGTTAAAACTTCGCATTTGGAGTTTGTGCGCTTATAGCTTGAGACGTTTTTTTTTTTTTTTTGCAAGGTAACCTCAATACTAATGGTACCTCCTACAGTGCGACCTCAATAAAAGCAACTAATAGAAATTTGGGCAGTTGCTTTTATTGAGTTTGTTGCAATAATCGAGTCAACAAATTGTAGGTGCCAAAAATGAGGCAACAAGTTAAACACCTCAGAATAGTAAAAAAAAAAAAAAAAAACGTGTCTTGCACTGGTAAAGAGACCAAAACTGATCATTCAATTCGTAGGTATTAGAAATAAAAAAATCAAATTTTAATTGTTTTTAAAAAATTGAGAAATTTTTGATTGTGTCATATTCATAGTTGCTTTTATCGAGTCACTTTTTTTTGAGGAGTTGCAATTACTGAGTCAACAGTGGTAAGATTTAAGGTGTTGCTTTTATCGAGGGTTGCTTTTATTGAGGTCGCACTGTATATAAAATGTTCGTACCAGTTTGATTTGTTCGAAAACGGCTGTAACGATTTCAACTAAAATTGATATTTCAGCTTAAGTAGGTGAGGATAACATGACTGCATACTCAGTTTTTATTTAAAAAATCGAATACCGATACTTTTGAAATTTTTACAATGGACATATCTCAAAAACGGTTTATACGATTGTAACAAAAATTAATTTCTAAGGTAATGTGATCATTTCTAACAGAATAGTAAACTCAGTTTTTCTATGTATTATCGTTCAATATACATATTTGTGAAAAAAAATATTGTTTTTAAAAATTTGGGTTTCTTTAGTTCACCTAAAAACGGCAATAACAATTTTGGCCAAAATGCAAACATAGAATAAAATTGATGTTTTCAAAATTATTGCGTCTTTAATTTTCAATTCGAATCACCGAAAACGGTAATTTAAAAAAACTGTTCATATCTCGAAAACCCCATTTTCGATTTCGACAAAGCTTTAAAAACATAGTATTGCTTACATCCCGAACAATAACTTATACCGGGTTAACCAATAGTATTTTTCGAACTAAACATTGCAATATTTGGTACGGTTTTGTCTGTGAAATTTTACAAAAACAGCTCTAACATAAGTAAAGGGTTTTTCAATAAGAGCGCTACAAAAGTTTTTTTTAAATAAAACAAAAACGGTTTTGGATATCAATGAAATTCTTTATTCCTGTGAAAGAACGTTCGATGCCATTATGTATGGAATTCCATTTATTTTGCATGGTCACCACGGGCACGCTTGCAGAAGTCCAGACGCTGAACCCAATTTTCGACGGTTTTCAAGCATAAATCGGCCGATACTGCTGCAATTTCACATTCGATATTCGTACGAAGTTCATCAATCGTCGCTGGCTTGTTGGCATGGACCATAGACTTGACGTAGCCCCACAGGAAATAGTCTAACGGCGTCAAATCGCACGACCGAGGCGGCCAAGCGACTAAACCATTTAGTGAGATAACACGTTCTCCAAACTTGGTTTCCAATAAATTGATTGTGACATTCGCTGTGTGGATTGTGGCGCCGTCCTTATGGAACCACATGTCCTCCAAGTCTATATCATCCAATTGGGGCCAAAAGTATTCGGTTATCATTGAACGGTAGCGATTCCCATTCACAGTAACGTGCCGGTCTTGATCATCACGGAAGAAGTACGGCCCAATGACGCCGCTGGCCCATAAACCACACCAAACCGTAATTTTTTCGGGATGCAATGATGACTCATGGAGTACCAATACCGCATATTTTGTTTATTGACGAAGCCATTCAGGCAGAAATAAGCTCATCGCTGAAAATCCGAATCATTTTCAAGTTGTTGCTCAGCCCAATTCACGAACATACGACGCTTCTGGTGGTCAAGCGGCTTCAGTTCTTGCGTCAATTTAATCTTGTAAGGATGTAGGCCAAGATCTTTTCGCAAAATTCGCCACAACGACGTCACAGTAGTGCCCAACGCTTGAGAGCGACGTGTGAGAAACACTTTTGGGCTTTCTTCAACTGAAGCCTCAGCGGCAGCAATATTCTCGACACTACGGGCACTTCTTTGTCTCACTGGCACGGGAAGTGGATTCAAATTTTTCCACTTGTTGATCTGCTAGGACGATTATGATGACCATAAATTGGACGTAGCGCTCTTAACGTTGAGGCCACTGACTCCGAATTTCGGTAGTAAATTTTAATAATTTCGACTCGCTGTTGGCTCTTATATCTTTCCATCATGAAATGGCAAACCTTAATGAAGAGAAATGTCAAAAGAGCGGCAAGAAATTCGGCATCGTCTCCTGTCCCTGTCGCTCTACTTTGTAGCGTCCCTGTTGAAAAACCCTTTATATTCTAAATTTTATTTTACGCTACCTTATCCTACACTTTATGAACGTCTGCTTCTGAACTTTTTACCTACCTGCCAACTGACTCAACCTAACTTTTGATGAACGAGAAAGTTTCGTGCGACCCAGTCGTGCACTTTATTTAAGTTAACTGCTCGAAGAGTTTTTAATAGCCTACCTAGTAATTTTAGAATTATGTATTAGAAATGGATCCATTTTTCTCGAAAACTTTGGCCCTTCAATTTAAATTATAGAAATATTAATGAATTACTATGGGCCGTTTAGGATTGCGGTGCCAATTTGAACTATGTGGCCAGCCCATGGGAAAATTCGTCACGCATGATCAGCGCTAAGTGTATGCCACCCTAAAACCCCAGCCAACCACAGCCCTATTTGCCGACAGGCTTTCAAGTCTTTTTATATTTTCTTTCACCTAAAGACCATCATCCCCGCCCGCCAAGGGGAACATTTAATTTCGTTGACATTAACTTGTCAAATATCGAACAACGTTTTACGGTTACAAAAGTTACAAACAAGCCAACCCACACTACCTATACGTAATTACCTAAACCTCCCTTATTCTTTATGTTGACGACCACCACTTTGTGACACTGGCAGCTAACCCCATAAACAAAAGAACAGAAAAAAAAAACAACACCCCAAACACAAACATCACATCAAATAGAGGCACCATAACCACGGCACACACTCGGATCAATTAAATACGCTTTTGTTCGACCCATTGGTCGAACGTTTTGTTTCCTAATCAACAACATTAGCCAGCTATCTATCTCCCTATGCATCTACGGCTTTTATAACCGTCCGACAAACATGCCACACACGCATTAAAAAACAAACACACATACCTTAGGCGCAAGGCATTAATTTATTTACACAATAAAATTCTGTGTGTCCAACGCCAGAAGTATGACCGGAATATCCACATGTATAGTCGGAGGATGAGGCCAACAAAAAATTACACAAATCAACCCTCAAACCCTCGCGTGGCCGCACTAAAAACAATTTTATTAGCTCCACACGGCGTATTACCGTTAAATCACCAATTACTCCAAAATATAACCCCCATTCTATGGATAGGGGGGAGGCGGAGGACCAACCCCAGGCTCTTGTATGAGCGTCGGGGGTGGTGTTGTGAATAATTGACGACTTGAAACGAGTTCACGCCATCAGACATTAAACTCACCCTCTGCTAAGTTGTACTGTATATTTTCTACCCTTTGGCAGCCCGCCCCGTTGCGCCAGTTCACTCGCATACTATAAATACAACTCAACTCACTCAAGTCAATGGCAGTCGGTCGTCAGTCAGTCAACGGTTTCTATTGTCATCCACCCCCTGCCTGGCCACATCGGAAAACTTCCGACGGCATTATTATTTCCGACTTTAACAATTTTCTTTATGTGCGACAGGGGTGCGGCGGGCGGCCAAAGAAGGGCAAAATCATTACGTCACCACCCCACTATTAGAGCGTTCCCGCAGGGTCATAAATACCCAGTGTGTCTTCCGGAGCGCAGCCATCACACCCCCATTGCTTACATGGAACGCCAGTCTCACCCCCTTCCCGCACTTCCGATTGCACGGACGGACGACAGTCGATTAATTTTGCAAGAGTTTCCTTTAATTTTTCCTTTTAGTGCCATTGCCGCTGCTGCCATCCCCGACCCGTCCTACACTTCACTTCACTTGGGTTGTTCGGGCGCTCCGGTGGCGTCAGGATAGTCCTTTTGCACACGCGAAAACAATGTTGTGCGGCGGTGGTGGTGTTGGTCGGTGCTTTGCCTGACATGAGCAACGGAACAGCCCCGTAGGGGGGTGTGTGTGGGAGAATTTTCGCTGTCCGTCTCGCACCTCGGTCCCTGTCTCTTGACCTCTTTGTGTGGATGGTGCTTACACAAACGACTGCCGACAAACAGTCAGCCGTTGTTGTCCACCCGTCAGTTCGCCTCTTCTTCTTGTGCGGTTGTTGTTACCTTATGACCCCCGCATGGTGTGCGCTGGTGCTGGCTGATGGGCGATGTGAAAGAACTTCGCCCTATCGTGAGCAGCATTTTAAGTGATGCCTCTGGTTACGTATTTTCTCTTTATGTGCGCGCCCTGTTGTTGTTAATTTGCTGTTGCCTCTGCCATGCCATTGCCGTCACCACCCCAGTGCCGTACCCTGATGGTTCAGGAAAAGCAACCAACCATCTATACGGTACCAACAACCAACCATCATCGTCACCATCATCATCGTCGTTGTAGTTGTTGTTGCCGCCACCAGAGAGCTACCAACGTAGGCACCAACCGCCGGAAAAGCGTTGCGTTGTTGGTGCCGGCTCGTCACACAGTGGGTGTCGATGGAAAAATAAGTGGTTGCTGATGTTGAAATGTTGCTCTTCGTTTATATCTTTTTTAATACTTCTCTCAGGAAATGTGAATTCTAAAGATAAAGTAGAGTCTTCATGAAACTTTTAACCTTGGTCTTGAAATATCGCAAATTTATGTTTAAAACATGTGGAGTTATGTAAATGATTTCATTCCTTATGAATTTTTCTCCAAATTATCGTTGGCACTTTTGTCAGTTGTTTGGCTTTCACTAACAGATGGCGTTGTTTTATTTAATATTTCCTTGACTTTAAGAGCTTGTAACGGCCTTATTTCTGTGGGAATTATGACGAAGGTAACCAGGTCCTAAAAGGATTACTAGAATGAAAACAGACAGAATTATAAACAAAATTCACAGCTTCAACAACAGATGGCGATAGTGTTACTCAAGATGAAAACGATCTTCTTTTTTTAATAATTTTCAGGATTAACCCTTGAAAAGGGGTTTTACTGCAGATCATTTTGAACGTTCAAGCTTGTATATTTTGTAGGTCACAATATGCATTTTTGTATGGAAGATTTCGCCATTGTGAGTTCGAAAAGTTTAGCCTGGGGCATTTATTAATACCGCGGATTGACTGGGAGACGAAAATTTTGCATTTACATTGTTTTGTAGCTTGTAGAGCTGAAAAATTAGTTTTAGTACTGAAGGTAGAAAATATCAAAATGTTGGGAGACAAGAAATAAAGCCAAACGAAATAAGCCCAAATTTATGATAAAGTAAACTAAAATTTTCCTGTGTACAGCTTGAAAACATTGAACTTTGAGCAAATGGGAACCATTACCCGTCCTAGAAAGTCAATTCAAAAGTAAGTGAAGATGCACAATTGCAACTAGCCTGATGTGCGAAGCTAAGCCGGCTGGTGACTGGCAGTTATCGTGAAAAACAGATTTATCCTACCGGAAGGAAATTCGGTAAATTCGGACTGACAATTTCGGTGACATTAGGCGTTCTTTTTATTTTACCCGCGTGATCTATATATGGATCATTGATTTCCATGGTTTACAGCAACAGTAGGATCTCGTACCAATGTTGTTAACCAATTTTATACAGATCATGTTTGTAAAATAAAAAAGCGCCTAATATGTTAAGGACTATTCATATGAGAGCGAATTCCGAATTGCGAACATTCGTAGTTTCTGATATTTTATTCACAAAGTGTTTTTAGTCGTAGATACCCGCGAATTAGTTTAATTTTTAAGGTTTACTTCGAACGAATTGTTCATTCGTCGGTTTGTGGATCGCGACTGTATATTGCGGATTGTCAATAAAATGGTGGTAGTTCGCTGGAGATTTGCTCTAATTTTAAATTTCGCTATTTAATCAATAAAGACGCCTTTTTCAGATTAGTTGTTAGATTCATTAAATATAATGCTTTTAGGGTAGAACTAACAACAATTTGCAATTCATAAATGCAATTAAATTGATTTTTTCGCAATTCGCCTATTCGCAATTCGCTTTTCATGTGAATAACCCTTTAAATCGGAGATTGTCAGTGATTGTTAGGTATTGCCAAAATTATAAAAAAAATGGCATCAGCAAAACACTCTTGTTCTTCTTCCCCTACTTTTTCTTTCCTTTTTGATTGACGACATTGAAATAAAATGCTAAAAATAAAGCATTCTATTGTTACACCGAGTTGAAGCCACACGTGTTTCATTCGAATCACTGAAGGAATACATTACAGTGATGATCACAAATTTGCCACTATGGAACCTTAGAATCGAAAAGAAAGCAGTCAAATCCACATTCCATATCGACCACGCTCATTTACATCCATCCATGACGATAGCCACTCACCAATCACCACTCGCGACTCATACCAATTGACCCCTTTTCCATTGCAACGACGGCACTGTGGTTTTTTCAAAGAGGGTATTGAAAAATAAAAAATTAAAGTCGTACCCCTGCCACTGCACCCCGCCCGGTTCACTAACATTATTTTCCATTTTCATTTGTTTGGACTTTTCGTGTTGTATGCACTGTGGTGTGTGCGGCATCATGGTGCGGCACGGCGGCGGGCGAACGGTACTTCCCTCCTCCCTTTGTCTCGTGTGCTTGCTCAGGGGATGGGGTGTTTCGATTATAATAGCAGTAAATAGAAAAACATCTGTGCGTGTGTTTGGCAGTTGGCGTGCAACAAACAGCAGAAAGTAGAAAAAGAAAAAAAAGAATACAAACCTCCCCCACCCCCACCATAAATAAATACACAAATAATAGCAGTCACGCAAGACATTTCACCGCTAAATGAGTGCGTAATTAACAGAGTGAACAACATACAAAACGTAAAATCATCACACGAGCGTAATACGGGCGCACAGTGCAAAGGCTGACTAGGGTTAGGGCCACACACAGGTATAGGCATACAAATGAGGCGGCCCGGGGAGAGAATTGCTTTTGCTAATACCAACCCCTTGTGCACCAGAAGTGTATATTCTATGACTGTCGACTTCGCGTTCTCGCTAGTAGCACGATTTTATTTGTATTCCCATGGGGGATAGGTAGTACGAGGTAGAGGTAGGGAATGAATTCTACTATACTTCCGCGCTACTCCTGTTAGTGGTTGAATATAAAATTGGTTTCTGTGCTGCCGCTGCCATCCCGAGCCCCGCAAACTGTGCTGTGTGCAGATTGGCGCCAATTTGAAAAGGAACACAACCAGAGTGGATGGGGATGGGGGTAGTAAAAGCAAACCACGTCGCAGCACCAACCAACTCGTGTCCTCTGTAGCCTGCTGCTCTGTGTGTGTCGGTATTTCGTCGTTTTGGGAATGCGATTGCGGTGGATGATGGTTGTTCGGTGTGAATTACTTGTATTAGGTGAGGCTAGTTGCGGTAGTTGCTTGTAGTTTCGTATATACAGTGTGTTGGCTATACCCAATGATCCTTTCGGCATTCGAGAGTGTGCCGGTGCCGGTGCTGTTTGGTTGCGGCAATCGGTGGTGGGAACGGTGGTGGTTGCCGGATAATGGTGGCGGTGTCGAATAGCATGACAACCATTTCGGAAGATTTTCAACTCACTGGGGATTGCAGAGGCGGAAATTTTTGATTAATTAGTTGTGGTAGCAATGGGCTGCTTTACCTACAAGTCCTGATGAGTGATAGATAGTGGCGGCGGCGACGGTGGTGGTGCTGGTGCGGTGATTCGGTTTCAAACAGTCAGAAGGCGGATATGGAATTCTTGGGACCGACGCTGATGGTATAAATCACTCAAGGTCGACGACGACGCTTCCTACCCACTCTCTCCCACCATTTGATTAATGAAGTGCGAGAGTAGTCAGGGATAACGCGACGTTGTTGGGCTAAATGAAATTATTATTCCCACCCAAAGGTGAAGCATGATAACTACTCTGTGACATGAATGGATATAGGTCTGCGCCGTGGGGAATTTCAAAGTGACTTGGGGCGAGGTTCCTTTGCACGGTATAGGAATGGTTTTAGATAAGGATGATAAGGCGGCATAGTTGATGGAGGTCTTTTCTTAGTTTCTACTGATAGAAATCAACACTTTGGGGGATGGGGGTGGAGGTGTTGACAAAGGTTTTGCAACTCTGCTACTAATTGGTTGACACTAGCTGTTACCGCCCATGCTTTGCCGTGCTAAACAAAAATTGTTGCCGTAAAGAAAATCTACTAAATAATTAAATTCATGAAGAATTTTTGTCAAATACGATCTCACTGTAGTTATATTGCGATCAAAAAAACTCCCAGTACAAAATGTATCGAAAATTGATTTTTATGAATTTTTCCGTTTCCTTTTAAAACTTTTCCAATTTCCTCGTCGTATAAACCTTCCTTAGGCGTAGACAAACACAACAAGGAAGAAATAGCTCAAATCGGATGATCCGTTCTCGAGTTATAGGCGGTCGTACGGGTGCAACTTCGTTTTTTATATGTATATAGATTTTTTTCAGGACCATGATTTTTTTTTTATAAGGGTTGAGTGGCCTTTTTGGCGGCCAGGCACTCTTCATTAGGCATTGGGTGGCGCTGAAAACGAGTGAAGGGTGAAGGGCCAGCTTCTTAAGGGCGAAGCGCAATTCGTTCATTCGTTGGTTGTTAATCCAGGAGAAGGTGTCATTTGATACCTAATTTTTTTAAGACTAGTTATGAGCTTGAACACTGTAAAAATAAATTAAAATAATGATTATGTAGAATTAGCGCCATCTATCGCTTTAAACTAACAAGTGCAACGGCTCAATCCAAAAAATAAAAAGAGGAGTCAACTTTCATCCACTTATTCGTCCCTTGTGATCGTGGAGGCCTAATAAACACTGGACAGAGTGCAGCTATTTTAAGGCTGCTTCTGAAAATGTCGGCTCGATCCAAAAATTAACCCCCAATATACGATTGGTTTATTGACTTTATTTATTTTGTTTATCGTCTAACTTTCAGTGACTGGTTCGAGAATTGGCTGATAGGTTTATGTACACGCTAAATATGTATGGCAGTGTGGAACTTCATACGATTTTGAACTGCCGCACTCCCCGCGAACATGTGACAAACATCCCAGAGTGTAACAGTCATGAAAGATAGCTCAATAGCCGTATACGGATACGAAATTGTGGATCCCTTTCATTCGTCCCAAAAATAAAAAAAACTCTCAAAAAAGGAGTGCTTGTGAGAAGCTTAGCCTGGGGACCTCTTGCGCCAACTATTTACTTCTTAATTTTGAATTTTTGTGTAGTCCAAATAGTCAGACAACTTTTCGAAGTGTTCCAATGCAGGTCAATGATCGACGAATGTTGTATCGCCAACAGTTTGTAATCATAATCACATCTGATCATTCTTTAAAATGTAAAATTCGCGTTCTTTCGCGTTTTTTTTTTTTTCCCCGAAAATCAATGGATCTTCCTTCATTAGATCAAAATCCTTTATCCGAAGCTGACAAAAGGAAGGTCTTTCGCAAATTTTAAACGACTGAGTGGCTTCTGAGACAGAGGAATCTAGTCATCGCAATCTCGCAACATGAAATATTCTACAAAATCTGTCAAGGATCGGAGTACATCTTACCAAGCCGAGGACATTTTTTCCAAGTTTCTAAACAAAGCAGATGGTGAAAGTCAACGGATTATCTACAGAATATTTGACAAGATCAGTTGAAAAGGAAATCTTTAAAAAAAAGTTTGTACGAGTTAGCACCCTTTTGTGGAGAGAGGAATTTGGTCAACGGATCCTCTCCACAAACAAAATTGAATATTTGCCAAGATCGGATAAAGATCGTAGACCATTTTCTCTACCTAAAGAACTGACTGAGCATTCACAAGGTTTTTTTTAACGAACCTGTGTATTTATACTGACACATAAGTGCGTTCAAAGGCACCTCACCAAAGATAAAATAAAAAAAAGTGACAAGATCAGTCAAAGATCGGAATCGTCCTTCTGAAACGAATGAAATGCAAATCATTCACAAGTTTCTGCAGAAACCTGCGGATGGAAAGGAGTATATTGCTAAGCTTACGCTACAAACTGACTTTGACAGAATTGCCACTTTTGACGTCTATCTGACGCTTTTCTGGCCGTCCCAATGGCAGCAATATTTTGACTGTTCTAACAGATTTGTCACTTTTGGCTTCAGAATCTATTTCTGGTCGTATTGAATGTCAGCAATATTTTCATTTCTTGGAGTAGGTAGGTTGGTTATATCTGTGGCAATAAGTTAAAGTATCTTATGTCAATTTTGGTAATTTTTCAGGGTGAGAGAAACTAATTTATCTTATAGTTTTTAAATCTATTGTATTACATAGTCCAAATAAATTTATGCTGTTCAGTTTTCTTCAAATTTATTAACCGGTTTCAATGGTCGTAGAGTAACAGGACCTGGACCAAAAGAAAGCTTAGAAAAAGGAGAATTTTGTATAAAAAACTCGAATTTGGCTTATGTCGACATAAGCTACTTCAACTTATTGCCACAAATAGATCTCTCTTTCTTAAATGCCAGTTCCAAATCCACCTCTTTCTGACATTCAGAAAATCATAACCTGGAGCTACAATAAAAACCGCCCACAATGCCGCTCGCAATTGCGACCTATTAATTTTTTATTTTGACACTAGTCCGACCCCGCCAGTGCCACCCTCTCTCCCTAGTGGATTGACGAAAATCCCCACCGACGTATAATTACTTTAAACTCATTCCTGATTCATTCATGATAGCACCGAACAAAAAAATGTCCATGACCCACCTCCACGAAACCCATTTATCATCCAATCAAACTGTCTACTCCCCTTGCCCGTGTTCTGTTGTGAACAATTTCTGGCTCTCCCCTCGCGTCGGCCAACGCCAAAAGTATAGGCAATCAACCAGCCCAAAAGCAGACCTCGATATGCTTTCACTTCCCGGCCCTGTCTGTATGTCAAAGCCCAACCCAATTTAGTCCTTCGTTTCATATTCATACAACAAAAGCAAACCTTGACATGGGTGCACTTCCTTTCTGTCCACACAGACATACACATTCCAAAGAGCACAACAAATTGTAAAATAAAAATAAGAAATTGGCATATGTGTGTTTGGTGTGTGGCGCGAAACAAAACACAGCCCGATGCCGATACGGACCCGAAAATCATAAAGAAAAAACCAACTCACGGAGTAAATTCGTTTTATATTCCTCCCACGTAGCAAAGCACCCGTTCCGTTGGTTCACTCTCCTCCTCCTTCCGCTCCTTCTCGACAACAACAGAAAATAAAATAAAAATCTGTTATGTGCGGTGTGTTTTCTTTCGGCCCCAACGCCGCCCCCTTTAGGGTTTTTTTTTTTTTTTTTTTTTTTGTATACTGGTACTACCACTACTCTTCCTCCCGATCCTTCTGGCCAACCTGCCACCAACTTCCTCTTCTTCGATGGTAGTGTTGTCGTTGTTGTTGTGCCGTTTTTCAAATCCATGTGCACACTGTGCATCGCATGTCATAAATAAAATTCTATGCAAATCTAGTTTAAAGAAGACGAAGAAGGTGGGCAACGTACACACGCCGATGACGGGACATATTCCCAATTCGGTGATACACGACCAAACCAACGAGCACTCGGCGGAGGACGAAGGACGTACAGGCGATGGATGTAATCCCCCAGACATCATGGCCCTCATATGGAAAATACAACATACAGTGGAAAAAAAAATAAATAAAGCAAAAGCCCGATAAAGAATAATGTTCCGGGGAGATGGGCAAGAGGAGGAGAGAGAAGGAGCCGGGGATACACCAAAAGTTGTTTCGGAATTTTATTCCATTTTTTATTGTGAGTCCTTCCCCCTCTGTTATATTTTATTTGGCAAACACATTGTCAATGTGACAGGAGTGTCGCGCTGCTGCTTCTTCTCTTCCGTTGTCCCTGTCGTCCTTTCCATTCCCATCACCGACGTCGTGTTGTTTTGTTTTTGGGTTTTTTTTTTTCTGATGACACACGGAGCCAAGAGTTTTCTCGTTTCGGTAGTGCTTTGGGTTTGGATTTTTTTTTTATATTATTTTGTACTAGAAGGATTCACGGAATGTGAATACTATCCCCTGTTGTTTGGGCAGAAGCAGTGGGATTTGCCTTTTTCTTTTTTGAGGATGTTACGTGCGACCGAATGTTGCTCAACTTTTTATTTCTTCGTTTTGGTTTCGTGTTTTACTTTCTTATTGTTTTTTTTTTTTTTTTTTTTTAGCCTGTCCCGTTGTTCGCCTTGCTCTGTTTTTCACTTCTGTGACAACCGGAAAACATGACATGATTAAATGCACAAGGCATATTCTGAGGAAGTTTACTTCTAAACTGGCGCGTTTTGTTGTCAGTGGCGTTTTGTTGTCAGTGGCAGCACCACAATTTGGTTCTAGAATTGGGTAAGTAGAGCGGAAGTAGGTACTTTTTGACAGTTTTCTTTAAACTCAAGTCAGATATTTGACAGATCATTTACGTATTTTGTGGAGTTGCTTATAAAGTTGCTTATCAATTATGCGTGCAAGGACTTAACAAAGAAAAGTCACCACTCACAGTGGGTAGTGGTACCATCGATGTGACAGTGACAAGACGTTTTACAGATGCAAACAAAATGTCAACTACCGCTTGCCTAGTTAACACTGTAAGGACGAATGAAAAATTGCAGTGTCAGCTAAATTCAGTCGAGCGTTGACATTCCAGTGACAGTAAAAAGTAATAAAAACAAATTTTAGAAAGTAGTGAAGGCTAAAACATTGAAAACATCATTAAATTTACATTTGATGGTGCTACAACTGGGGCGGACCTGGGCGTCAACACACTTCGTTTTTCATGTTTTAGACGTGAAGTTAAAGTGAAATATATAGTCAATCTAACGAAGGATTTTAAAGTACATTATATTGACAGTCAAGCTTGACAGTTGTCTACCAGTGTGTTTTTTGTTTTGTCCTTGTCAACTGTCCATCTGAGTTAAATTCCTTGGTTTCACTATTTGGTGTAGAACATGTTTAAGAAAGTAAAAATATACCTTTGACTGTCAAGTTGTGACATTTCGATCATCTGTCATACAAATATCACGAATTAATTGCACTTACTGTGTACTTTTTAAGAAAATTATATACGAGACACCTTAGACCGAGGCTTAAAATCCGCGTGGATCGACACCAATTCCCTTAGCTAGACATATGAACCTAGAATTAGTAGAGATCCCTCTATGTAAGTATTGTTGAACAAGCCCGGCTTAAAATTAACTTTTAACAAATCTTACATGAGAGAGGCTTTAAACTGCTGTGGATCAGTAGTCATCTTTTTAAACTTGGCTCAGGACTCAGATACTATAAGCTCACTATTGCCGGACTTGTAAAAAGAAGCCACCATTGCACCTACCTCTTGCAGGTCGTTATAAAAAAAAAAACAAAGTTAGTTAGTACAAGATTGCCAATTTTTTTCGAGGTTTGTTGCGTCTTTTCAATCTTCTTCAAGCTGATTATGAGGCTTATCACTCCCCGAGTTGGTCTCCGAAAATAAAATAAAATTGAATTGATTGAATGATTGAAGGCGATAACGAATCTAATGTTGGTTAGCTAAGCTTTTTGAATACCTGTCATAGTTCCAAGGGAAAATGGTGTTCCTGAGTTTTTCATGAACTTTTCAAAAACTGAAAAGAAGGTTGAAAAATCACGCAGCAAGGGATTCTCTTAATCTCTCTGGTTAAGAGAGACTGTTTAACCACATTTCCTGGTTTTTGTTAAGCCAGCCTCCAGTCTTTCAATGTACACCCAGTCCACTGTCCCTGGGTAAGTGAGTCATCAGCAAAGACGTAGCCCATCAGATATATTTGCTAAGTTTCTGCCAAAACCGGGACTAAGTTACTTCAACCGCGAACGAGTAATAAGCGACTCAACTTGATTTGTTCCGTATGTCAAAAATTTCTCGATCACGCATGCGGTAATTCGACCCCTGGTGGAGCCTTAAAAATGTCACTGCAAGATAACTTCCTCATTGAACTCCCCTCACTACGAACATGGCATATTCGCCATTGGCTCAGATATATGTACCTACATTGTTATTTTCTTAAATCCTTAAATGCCCTCAAAGTCACCATCATTTATGCCATCACGCAGCTCAATTCGTAATGTGACAACTGGCCCGATATATCAGGTCAATTTGTAGCCCACATGAAAAGCGGAATAGTTTTGCTTTAATTTGACGTTCCTTTGACAAAACCACAAGCCAATCATAAACCTCGTGTCATTTTCCGTATTCAAAATACATATTATAACCTGGCCACAGATATAAATAGACGAGCCGCAGCAGCTGTATAGGCAGACAAACTACCGAGCAAACAGACACAAAAAAAAACACGAAACGGAAAATTACTTATTCAGCAGCCAAGCTAACCGACAGCAAAACCCTTCTCAATGTCCCATTAAAAATTCAAATATGTACTTCCAACTGTACACCTCATCCTCAGGTCTATAGAACTTCTCTCATCATTATCCAGCCCACCCTACTCTCTGCACAGCAACAAAACCGACCTCATTCATCATCATAACTATCTGTAGGAGATATTTACTTTCCCACAGAATACTTAACACGACCACTTTTCTATGGTTGCCAAAAACGATGTCCTTAGAACAAATTAACGGTGTGAAAAGAGTGCGGAGAGCTTTTTTGTCTCTCGTGAAAGCTTTGTGAGCTTTAACGCGCATGGACATTAGATTTAGATTTACTCAGAGTTAGAGCTTTCGCGGGTTCTCTTAACAGAAACCATCAAATTGAGCGTGGAGAGGGGGAAGCTTGAGAGAGAGCTTTCGCAAAACTATTCCCACCTAAGAGAAATCAGAATGAGACAACGAATTTCAAGGCAAATGTGCCCGAGCGGAATGGAGGAACCAGACTGAGAGGGGGGCGCCTAAGTGACCCATCCCGCCATCTATATTGATATAACAAAAGCCAGAAAAACCACTATCATGAGCTTTTTTCAACCGTACGACACCAATTTTCTCTGATGATAAAACCAAAAAAAAAAACCAAAAAGACTAATGACAAACCGTATAGAGGCAAGCTTGCGGGTTAAACTGCCAACAAGGATTCTGGGTTGATGTTTTTTTTTTTTTTTTTTTTTCATTCTCATTCGTTTGTGCAGAGGAAGAGAGAGTCAGTTCTCACTATAATCACTGTCGCGTTATTATTATCATCATTACTGGTTGTTCCACTCCCCGAGTAGAATGACTACAACGCTGATGATGTGAGGGATTGAGTAGGTGGAAAAGGCGGATGGAGAAAGGATGATGATGATGATGACGGTGACAGACACAAGGGTTGATTTTAATTTGTACTACAACAAGCAACGAGGAGCGGCTCCCATAAAATAATTTCCCACTCGGTGAGGGGTCTAGTCGATTGAATTTTCTGTTTTTTTTTTTTTTTTTTTTTGTCATACTCGTGTCCCTGCTCTTCTCTTTCGTTCCTTATGTTGGTGGTGCGAACGGGGGCGAAAGGCATAGAGGTTTTTATGTTTTTTTTGCGGTTTGAACCTTGGTTTGGCTTCCCTCCCAACAGCTTACCCTTATCATTACCCATACTGTGTAGGCTCCTTTTTTTATTACTCGGGGTTGTTGGTGAAGGATCTACTTTCTTTATTTATTATTTTTTTTTTTTTTTTGTATTCGAGCACGTTCTCTTTGCCCTCCGTCTGTACAAACCACTTTGGCCGCATTTTTGTTCTTTATGTTGGGCAGCTACCGTAGCGGGTGGCTATGGAAGGATGGGTGGAAAATTTCGTATTCAGGAAATGTCTTACGATAACTTATTCGAGAGGAAATTATACTTGCACACCATGCTGGTAGTTGAGAGTCGCTCGTAGGTCGGGTAAGAGGGGGGCCAACATAAAAACGTGTTCTCAACGTGAATTTATGCAGAGCAGAGGGTGGTGGTGGGTCGTGGGTGACATGCGGGTTGTTTTTTTGGCGGTTGCGAAGGAAGCAAAGGGACGACACACGAACACGATGCTGGCGGATAATAAAAAATGTGTTTTTACCCTCTTCACACTTTCACACTGCAAAAAGTTTGTCGTCAGAGAGCAGTCCTCTAGTCGTTCTCGAGAAGTCGCTGTTTCTGATGGTATCGTCCTTGTCGTGTTGTTGTTATGTTTTGAGATGGATCTGGTTGAATTCGTTCGTTCATTTGAGAGTAAATAGGCACAACGGTTTTTTTTTTCTCTCTGTTGTCCTTCCACCTCTCATCTGCGGTTCTCGCAACAAGGAGGAGGAGGAGGCGAACATGTGTGTGAGTGGATAAATTTGTTGTTCTGCGAGTGAAGTGGGTGTTCGAGTAGGAGTTTCAACCGATATGGGGAGTTGGGTGGTAGCAGCAGCGCACAGCACACCACACACCCAAACATACACGTGGGGGAAGAACAATTTAAATTCATTTATTAAGGACAGGTGTGAGCGAGAAGTGGTTGAGTGGTTGATTTAAGTGGATTAAGGACTGGGTTCGATATTATTTGAATTGACATCAAGTGCAGGCGGGCTGGGTGCTTTATTTATTTATCTTTTTTGTTCATTACAAGTGGCGGTTTCAAGTGTTGACGGGGCTGCTGCTTTTTGAATTGGAATAGGTATACGAATATACGTTGCACTGGGCGAGTCTTTTGATGTTTATATGGAGGGTGAGTGGAGGTTCGTAATGCGGTTTATATTAGTTCGAAGTGGTAGTGGAATTGTTTCGAGCGGCTGATGGACGAATATGGAAGCTTGACCCCGAGAATGTTTATCATACCGTCAGAAGTATACCGCACTTGGCGAGGCACTTATACGGTGATATTATTCCTATTGGGATATTTTTGCAGATGGCTTATCTGGAAAATTTCTGAGGAATTAGCGTTTGGAAGGCTTTTACCTCAATCCAAGAGGAAAAAAGTTGTATTTGGGATTATTTTAAACAGCGGAAAGCGTTTGTAGGATCAGTAACATAGGAAAGGACCTTCTTATCATGGGTGTCAAAAACGTCTCCCTAGTTATGCCGATCTCAATTGGGGGCTCAACCGCTGTGAGTACTGTTAAATATCCTACCTCACATAACACGTCTCCCTAACTATGCCGATCTTTTTGGCAAATGCAATCTAACTCGCAGCAATCTCGGTTTACAGACACAGGCAGGCAGGCAGCACTATACGACCTCAAATGGAGGCTCAACCGCAGTCAAGCATTGTTAAATGTCCTAGCTCACATAACACGTCTCCCTATTTAGGCTGATCTTTTGGCAAATGAAATAGAACTTGCAGCAATTGCAGTTTACAGCCACAGGCAGGAAGCTCTATTCGACCTCAAATGGGGGCTCAACCGCAATCAAGCATTGTTAAATGTCCTAGCTCACATAACACGTCTCCCTTATTCAGCCGATCTTTTCGTAAATGCAATTTAACTCGCAGCAATCTCAGTTTATAGACACAGGCAGGCAGCTCTTTTCGACCTCAATTGGGGGCTCAACCGCAGTGAGTAATGTTAAATATCCTAGCTCACATAACACGTCTCCCTTATTCGGCCGATTTTTTGGCCAATGCAATCTAACTCGCAGTAATCTCAGTTTAAAGCCACAGGCAGGAAGCTCTATTCGACCTCAAATGGGGGCTCAACCGCAGTGAAGTAATGTTAAATATCTTAGCTCACCGGGTCCCGCCCAACCGGTCGCCTAAATCGGATAGCAACAACGACTACGGTATTAGCCAGCAGTGGATGGAGCCCAGTTACAACAGCGGCCGTCTGATTTACAGAACCTGGCACGGCCCACCCCCAACATCACAGCCGCAGCACTTGTATCAATACCTGGCGGCCGAGGGAAGAAAAGTATCAACAAAGGAAGTCTTCTTTCTACAAAAGGACATCCAGGTGCACAAACGGCTACCCGGCCACACCGCTGGAGCTATTCCCCGCCGGAGTATACATTGGCAGCTAGTTCCCGATTGCCGCGGGGTATCCGTTGCAGGCGGTGGCCATGGTGTTGTTGTAACAACGTTTGTCTCCCACCCTATTGTCTGTTTGGACCCTGGGCATTCGATACCCAGTTTTATAACGGCCGTCCTAAGACGCATTTATATATTACGCTGTCGTTTAGTAACTCAAAATGTAACAGCGGTTTGACGAAGAGAAGACGGGAGGTCCTCAAACACGGACGCGAAGTTTTACTTAAAGGTAAACACGGCAATGCAATTCTATAAAGACTTTAAAAACAGGCTGACCTTTCGTTGTCACAGCCTAAACGAAGAAAACTCTCGCTAGAGGCACCATAACATCGATGAGAATCCGTGGGTCCCATCATGAGTCCAACCCCACATATCCGTGAGCGACAGTTGTTCTCAAAAATTATGACAGCACCCTCCAACTCCAAGTGCTCTGTTCAGCACCTGTCAGGTGTAAGGTGTGAAATGATCGCACCCCAATCGCAATTGGCTTCATCCTTCAATTGTGTTGTAATCTCATCTGTGCGCCACTTCATCTTCAATTCGAATGAATAGCATTCCAACAGCAACCCCACGAAAAGTGTTAAACTTCCCGAAAAAAAACACCGTTGGTAAACACGAAACGAAAATAACTCATCCTATGCGACTGACTTGCTGTCGTTGGCGTTCGAAGCAGTCGAAACCGTACAGTAGTCCGCACCTTGAATCCCGTAACACCCCCAGTGAAACCCATTCATTAAATCACTCACCCACTCGTTTAATTTTGTTAATTTAGTCCTTGGAAACTCACCCCCGCGCGTGGCGAAGAGGAGGAGGAGGAGGCGCACCGAAGCTGTTTTTCCCACATTTATCGCCAGCAGAGACACAGTTCCACTTTTCATACTTTCCTCGCCTTTCCATTCGTTTCGACTCGGTTCCCTCCGCCATTGCAACGCCCCCCGTCTCAATCATTTTATTCACTCTGCTACTCGGCTCGTCGTCGTGTCGTCGTCATCGGTTTCGGATTCGGATCTGCAAGAGTGTGCGTCTGTGTGTGCTCATTTTCAAATCAGAAATTCTGACAGCGCAACCGAACTTCAGGATCCCACATCTATCCTTCCGAAGCCATTAACAAAGTGATGGTATGGTTTGCAGCGGGGTGGTGGTAATCCAACGACGACGACGGCGGCGGCGGTAGTGGCGGATACGAAAGCAAAGTGTCTTGGCGTACCCTTGAAACTCTGGCTGCGAGAGAATGGAGTAGAGACTTTTGTTCGCTTGTTTATTTTTTTTTTTTTTGCTGTGCTTCCCTGGCCCCGCAACCGAACCAAACCAAACCGAATGCTCACGTTCCCAACGGTAATAGAGGATATCAACCCTCGATGGCGTTTCATCGCCATTGATTCCGATTAAAATGACGATGCTGGGGAGTGTGTCTATGTGTGTGTGTTCTTTGATGGTTTTATGGAGTCGGGTCGGTTGCTTGGTTGGATAGATGATTAGGACAAAAGGTCGGAAGGGCTGCCGAGATGATCCTTTTTGTGTTTAAGTTGCAAAACGAAGAGTACCCAAATTGGAATTGAACAAAGCAATAAAGCTGCCAACTCTCTGCTCTAGTTCGATGTGTGTCTGTCTGACTGTCTGTCTGCCCGTGTGTGTGCGAGGATTACTCCAAGATGTGGGAGGAAATCGTAACTTTTCGAAGTCGCATACATGCACAGCAAGTGTTGTGGAATGTCGTCTTCTCCGCATCGCACCGGAAATTAGGTATGACCATTTTATTTCCGATTTCTAATTA
Organism: Cheilosia urbana; assembly: GCA_946477585.1. NCBI lineage: Eukaryota > Metazoa > Arthropoda > Insecta > Diptera > Syrphidae > Cheilosia > Cheilosia urbana. The sequence goes on from OX297853.1 coordinate 27,972,060, forward strand.
ATCTAGCGACGACATTTTCCCCCAACGACGACGGACCTTTTTTGCGCCCTTTTTGTGTGCGCGCTCCTCCATCTGTATAAAGCACTTGGCAGTGTCATGCGAAAAATCCTTTGTAACGTGCGAATTGTTCCAGTATCTCCACGTGGAGTCGCTCCTTTTGCCAATGGTCCTACCCAAGGATATGAGATTGTTGTTGTTGGTTGGTTTTGTGTGTGTCTGTTTTTTTTTTTTTTTGTTTTTTTGTTCTTCTTTGGATTCATGGATTTAGCATTTGTCGGGAGAAGATCCAGCTTTAGTGGGAATTCTTGATGTATATCGTGTTGGGGTGGCAGATGTGTGTGCGTGTGTTGTCTGGGGTTTTGGTGAATGAGGTGATTTTTGATTGGTTTAACATGGACGGAGGGGTGCGGTACGGTACGGTACGGTATGTGCTTAGCTTAGGTATCTCTGGTGGACCACGTATTCGAATTAAGTGAATCGCTTGCTTCAATTGGACATCGGGGAACATGTGTACTTGGTGGCGCATAACTCTCAACGTTGGCGTGTGTTTTTAGTGTCTAATGGTAAAATGAGTTTTGTGCTTCACGTCTTAAGATAGGTGAGGACTTGGTCTCAATTTGTACTTCTCCCTAAAGGTGGAAAGCTATTAGGTGCTCTATGAAAATGTTGGCGGGTGTTGGGTGATATCTTTTGTGGCTTCATTAACTTTTTATGGGCTACAAAGCGACAAGTGTTTTTTTCAGATCTAAATAGCCGAACAAAGTCATAAACTTGCTGCAGGATTTCAGTCACAATGAGTTGGAACTTCTCTAAGCAGTGCAAATATGTCGTGGCGTGTATAAAATGTTGTGGTTCTATTCGCACTTTACGGGCTACAAAGCGACAAGTGTTTTTTTTAGTGCAATATGTTCACAGATTGGAGCGAGAGTTTCAGTAAGAATGAGTTGAACCTCTCTTTAAGAGGTGCAAATAACTTTCGATGATTACGGTTTTATTCCCACCTTACGGGCTACAAAGCAACAAGTGCTTTTTAAGTGCAACATGTTGATGCAAGGTCACAGACGAGAGTGAGGATTTCAGTCGCAATGAGTTGAACTTCTCTTTAAGAGGTGTAAATACAATTCGTTGCTTGTGCAAACATTTTGTAATTTTATTCCCACTTTACGGGCTACAAAGCGACAGGTGATTTTTAGTGTAATATGTTGATGCAATGTCAAAGATTGAAACTACCATTCAGTCACAATGAGTTAGACCTCTCTTTAACTAAATCATTTCTCTAAGCTAGCCTCACTCTCAAAATTCTACTTCTTTTTAGCAAATTTTATTTTCGCTGCATACTTTTAGTTGCCTACCTGATTTCAATTCTTCCCTGCTAAAATCTTACAAAGTGAACAATCTACGCAAAATACTGTGGACTTTAACAACTGTCTTTGTGGTACTTCTGCTTGCAGCGAAGTTCATTATTAGCACTTTGGTGCAAAAATATGTGTTCCTTAAGAAATTTATGTTGCATAGTTTTAGTAAAAATTAAAAATAAAAAAAAAATCCGCGCTACATGTACACTATTGCCAAGCTTCTGACAACATTGGTTTTATGTGAGTATTTATTTTTGTGGCAATTTGAAGGGACCCGCGATTTAACGCCGAGTACAGCGGCTACGTAAAGAGGCTATTTCATTCGAATTATGCCCTCGGATGCTTGTCAGACGTCCACAAGAAGAAGTGGAAAAAAATCATAAGATGTCATTTTTGTTTTTTTTTTTCCGGGTATAGAACCTGTTTTGCATTGCATACTGTTAGACTAATTTTGCTTAGTTATAAGTCAGATGTCCCGTGCAAGGATTAACTAGCAAACGGTTGTTGTAACTTAGCTTTAATGATTTTAGCAAGAACACCTACTAGTTGCAAATAAATATTTGGCGCAAAAGGTCCCTAGGGACCCAAGGCCTAGCTTCTCACAACCATTCGTTTTGTGTAAGTTTTCCACCACTTCGTATCCTATGCCTAAGTTGGCAAGCCCTTCTAACTAATGTCGGCCGTAACCACCTAAAATATCTCCATACCTCCTAGCCACTTTCTAATTTTCGTTGCATACTTTTAGCTTGCGCTTGCCTGATTTACGTCAGATTCCCGGCTTTTAAATAAATTCTTTGTGAAATCGAGGCCGTTTGAAAACTTTTCGGAACGAAGGAACACAAACGAATGCCGTTCCCCGAAGTAGAATAAAAAGTTTCAATCTAGTCCGTCAGCACTTTTCTAAATAGGGGTGTTGATTTATAGCCATTCGACCAAGATCGAGCCCAATGGGTGGTCCCCTTGGGCAGCCCATAGGCCTGTCCCTTAAAATCGATAAGTGTGAAATTTTAAATGATGATTCAAACCGCTGAATCAACAAGTTTCTTCAGGACCCAACCCAGACACCGAAGTAAATAGCGAAAATTTACCAAAAGCGGTCGCTTTCCTTTTTTCGTTGCATACTTTTAGTCCGCCCTATCTAATTGAAAGCGAAAATTCAATTTTCTGATCCAAGCTACTACTCTAAGTCTGCATTAAAGTCTGTAACAGCAACAGCAATCTAGTAATACATTTTCCACTGCATACATTTTGGTCCACATCACCGCTATGATGATGGATCCGCCGTAACTGTCTGTAAAACTTTCCTCCATCCAAACACCACATGCATCGAGCTAAAACACAAGCGACATAGGTATGTGTGCGGCAGCCCATCCTTTCCAAGCAACCGTATCAATCAATCTCCGTCTCCCATAACCATATGTGTGTTCTGCTTATCCTTCGAGGAAAACATAATCGCACACCAACCCTTATCATAAGCTCACATGAATTACCACCACCAAAACCCCCAGTGGTTCGTAATATAATTTAAACCATCTCATCGTTGCATACATACAGTCTCCTAGATGAGATAGACTGAGGCTGGATCAGTGTGTAAACACAAACTCCCCACACAAAATGCGTACAAAATAGAAAAAAAAAAAAGTTTCACACCTCACCCCCGGGGAGTCGTTACTGCTCGACACCCCTTACTTATTTACCCACTCACCAGAGACCAGCACCAGACCGAAGACCACGCCACACCGCACCGCACCGCACTTGGTGTCTTGAACGTTTTCATTTCAATTAACTTCTCCGTCCTTCTTGAAAACGGACTCCACTAAGTCAGCTTTAGCGTTAATGTCGCTGCCTCTCGTTCACTCATTCGCCCAGTAAATCACCGAAAATCTCACAATTTCTGTGTGTGTAAAAGAGCTTAATTCCAGTGCAATACCCCCGTCCGCATCCTCTAGCGACGACGACCTCACGGTTCTATCGCAAGAGACCCTGCGGTTAAAAGTGGATCGAATTGCTCGACGACGGCGGCGGTCCTGATGTTGGTCGGTACTACGACGGAGTTGGGTAAAGTGGTTCTTTTGCTTGGCTCTGTGGCTTGACATGGCAATAGTCACCCGACCAAGCAACGAAGGAAGCCACATTCAACCCTTCGCATGCCCTCGCTGCCACCGCGCCACCGACCTGAATTCTGGAGCACAGCCACAACTAACCCGCCAAGGACTGTACGACGAGAGAACTACCAAACAAACCCCCGAGTGACTAAAGGCATTAAAATATAAGGGTGGCAGCGGTGCTGCTGCTACTGCTGTGGTTGTTGTTGGTTCGGTTGGTTGGCGGTGATGGTGGCGGTGCTGGTGGTAGGGGAGCTTTTGGGGGGTGGTCGGGGTTCGGGAGCCCAACTCGGCGTAGCTGGGTAAATATGGTTTCGGATGAGTTTGACAAAGGAACTTTTACTCTTGGGGTTTTTGCGGTATGGACGAAATTCCATCTCCATTGGGTTTGCAAATTTCAGACGACTCGAGTGTGGATGTCGGTACGGGTACGTGTGTATGTATGCCAAAAACCACCCTCAGACTTGTATGAATATTTGTGCGCGGTTTATGATGCTTGGAACTGAAAAAAAAAAAAGAAAAACTCCCATCCACAGCCAGAGTGACTTTGTGCGAAGTTCACTATATGAGTTTCCTTTTCGGGTTCTCCTCCCCTCGGCATAGAGAGGTTTGGGGTGGGCGCAGGGCGGCGAAAATTGCTGCACAAATGTGAGGATGGTTTGTTGGCGTAAATGTGCTGATTGCTCGGATTTGTTTGCGCTACTTTAAATGGTAGCAGCGCTAGGAGGACGAAAACCGGAACGGTTTTCATTACATCCTTGGCTTTTTGCCGGCGAGTATAGGAAAGAACTTGCCTCTTGGTTTTGTTTTAGTTGGGTCCCGAGGATTTTATATTCTTCGACTCTAATTACAGGATTAAGCAGCGAGCGGTCTCCAGTTTGTTGTCGAGTCGAATAGGGGTTTCGTTACGACCGATTATACCGACTGCGGTATACGCCCCCCCAAACAAATTTGTTCCCAAGTCCCAGATAATTGCCGGACCAGACTTTATTGTGGACCGCAAAATTTTAATTGGCCGAACGTCATCGTCGTCGTCGTCGTCGATGTGACTTCCACTGACATTTGGGGAAAAAACCTTGACAATCAGCCGGCAAGAAGGACACTCCCACAAGAAATCATTGCTAATGTTAATTTAAGTGATGGTTAATGGTGTGGTTTGGTGTGGTGCGGTTGTGGCTGTTCAAAGGAACCACAAGAAGACAGTCTCTGTTTGGATGGTGGTTTCGACAAGAAATTGTGTTGTCCTATTAATCTATTTCTCTGTTGCTGTTGTTGAATACATACTCATACTCATAGGACGCTTTGAGTCGAGGAGAAGTTTAGGCAAAACCACAAACACATTTTGTAGTGGTTGCTAATGGGGTTGCGGATGGATATGGACCCCAAACCCCCTACACGTTTGTGTGAGGTTCTTCCCACAAAAAGGGGTCAGGAAAGGGTACACTACAAAGTAGAAGCCATCAAAGAACGGAAGTTGAAGTTGTTCTGCTGCAGCGTTTTATTTTTATTTATTTTTTTCTTCGACGGTTTGGCTTTGAAGTGGATTTCGAGAAATGTTGAGAAAGTTTGAGGTATGCCAACTCAAGTTTGCAGGAATTTGATTTCGAATTTGAGGCGTTGAATGGGTGACTTTATTGAATTTTTTTTTCAAGTGGTTTCCTTGGAAGATATACGTGATGGTTTGTGGTTCGGTCGTTTGGGAACAGAAGGTGGTACGTTCGGTGTACCTGAGTGTAGTTTGTTTTAGAACTTTCGATGCATACCGGTAGACGCTTAAGAACATCGAGGGCAGCGGCTTTTTGAAGCTCTTTTTGTTACAGGACAAACTTTGGCACTCATGGGTCTGATTTCAAGAGGACTGTACATTTACAACAAGTCAAGGACAGAACTAGCATCTGTCGGCAAGCGTATCGTTCACGGGACGCTCTCTTACAGGTTGGATGGAGAACTGGGCTGTATACAGGGTGGGCGAAATACAAGTTCCTTTTTGAAAATGCAATAAAATGGACAAAATTGCATTTTTTACATTCCCCTTAATTCTGGAACACAATGTCGTTCAAGTGGCTGGCTTCGCAGCAGCGCATTCTGTCACTCCAATTTTCCCAGACTTTTTGTTGATGGTTTCGGCCTGTAGCTCACTGTAAGCTTGTATGATATTGGCCTTAAGTGCTTGAATCGTTTCCGGATTGTTGGCATAACATAGGTCCTTTCCCACAAAAAAAAAAAAAAGCCCAGTCGGCCAATTGACATCGCCAAGACGTCTGATAACAAGATTTGGGAATTTGGTGCGCAAAAGATCCACTAAATGGCCCACCCTTTATAATTCCCTCTAACCATCGTGTAGAAGTAACGCAATAGAGGTCAGCAGTCAGTTATTGACAGAATTGTAAGTGCAAACCTCATTGTGTGTGAGGACAGAAGTTAAGGGAATGAAGCTACTTTTTCAATAAGTTTAAGAAATCAAATCATAAAAGCTCACATTCCTCCAGTAATACTGTTAGCTGGGCAAAAAGCAACCAAGAGAAAGCAAAAACTTTTGCAGGGCTTCTTGAGGACGTCTTCAAACCCTATGAAGATAAAAGCTACCAAGGAATCGAAGAAAGGTGCGAAGAAGATCGATATTTACAACTGGAAACAGCTAAAGAACTTGCCAAAGAAATTAAAAAATATATATAAATATAAAAATATTAAAACAATTCCCACGAAACGGCCGAAAAAAAACTAGCATAGATTATAAATGCTGCATTTAAGTTCAGGTTTGTACCAAGCATGTGGAAGGTCGCGGAAGTAATAATGATTCCGAAACCAGGCAAAGCACCTGCCGAAGTAACCTCTTATCGCCCAATATCGATACTACCAATTTTGTCGAAAGTGTTTTGAAAAAATGTACGTAAAACGTCTGCAAAAAATAATTGATGACAAATCGATAAAGCTCATAATAACAAGAGTGGATGAGTATTTTATAATTTCAAGGAACAAAATCTCCTTTTTGTCGGAGGTTGTTTCTATCCTATGGAGCACCCAGCCACAACTGATGGTCCATTGTGGTGCCCAACAGACACCTTAATAATAATTTTACATGGCGACCGTTAATGGATTAGGTCAGGTTGAAAATTCTATAATTTTTTAGATACTAAATGAGTTTAAAAAGTCAAAAGGAAGAACCTTAATAATTTCACTTTAGTTTGTGGACTTTTGCGGACGTTCACTTCACCCTATGTGACCTTGTTTAAAATCGTTTAACAAACAAAGCACAAAACAGCTCATCTTCGAGACAACTCAACTACGAGACAACTCATCTACGGAGCATTAAAGACACCCTCTTTAAAAATGGATAGGTCAAAGTCCTACATACTCACAGATAAGTTTCCAAGCAACATCAAAACAAAATTTATAACTGATATTTGTTGAACTGTTCTTTACCCATAGACATCTTTTAGAAATTCGAAACTTACCTGGAAAAAAAAAACAGAAAAATATTTCATTAGTACAAATATCAATAAACAAATAAAATATATAAATTGGTGGAATATGGAAATTCGATTAAAATAAAATAAACTACGGATAATGAACCATTTTTGCTGATTTATATCCTTACTATAGTAAAACTAAAACTTTTATTCCGGCTATAAGGTGTATGTTCGGAATAGATTAAAAAAGTACTGCACAAAATTGATTCCGGTTTTGACAGTTGCATTGAAAATTCTCGTGATTAGATTATAGGATATGTTTTACCGTTATCCGCTGTTCGGAAGCGGAAATCTAAGCTGATATCTAAGAAAAGTTGTAATTTTCGAATGCCTTCTAGCTCCTAGCTTTGGAATGCCTCATCCAAATGAAATAGGATTTGTTTTAATATGTATAAATCATCTTTGTATGTTATCCTGAAGTCAAATACAAAAAGCAATAAACTATAAATTTTATGCAATTCAAAAAAGTAAAATGTTCGATTGAAGCTAGATCGTTGGATTTTCCGAGCGTTCAGTGGAGGAAATTTTGTGTATGTGTGCGAAGTGGAACTCTGGCGAAGCAAGGCGAGCACAAACAAAAAAGTAACAAATATTGATTGCAATATTTAGTTTGAAAAATACTATTGCGTAACTATTTAGCTGAAAATCGATTATAATTTACTAGCTGTGCCCGCAACTTCGTACGCGGCGTGATACTGTGTGATTTCAATGGCATATTTGTTTAAAATCAACAGTCTAGCTAAAAAAAGCGGTGAACATTGTCAATGTGAAACAATAAATCAAACAAATCTATTTACCTAAAACACCAATTTAAGAAAATTTAATTCAACAGCGTAAGTACTAAAGTTTCACTTCCTTACTGTAGGTACAACGTAGGTAATATCAAAACAACCACTAAAACAAACTCCTCAACGGAAATTTGTATCTACACCAACAATAAATAAATCAAACAACATAATTCACCTTTATCGTCTTTACTTCTTGAATTCTTCAATTCTTTACTGTAGGTATCAACGTAGGTGCTATAACAACCATTAAAACAAAAACCATGAACTCAATTTCTATATACACCACCATACGTCCATCAGCGCACGTCATCAGCCATCTGTGCATTTCCTCAGAAACACATTGTCGCTGTTGATTACATACACATTCACGTCGCATACTTATCTTTCGTTCCACTTTATTTTGAGAAAACACCACGCAGTTTTTTTTTTTTTCATATGAACGTGCTTGTACGATGTGCGCCGCCCAACCACCCCAAAGCACAACAACGATCAAGAACCGCTGCTGATAATGTTCGATTTGAGAAAATAAATTTATTTTTTTCACGTTAGATTTTAGGCTGTAGCTCAGCTTCTAGAGGACATAGAAAGCTGATTGATGGCTTGAAATATCTATAAAAGTGTTGGCTCTCCTAAGTATTTTGTTTTGTTTGCATTGATTAAGAATTATTTGAGTAATGGCGAGTTAAAGGCAGTAAAGTCAGGAAAAACAAAAACACATTTTGGTCAAAAACGCTCCAAAAAATAGGCATGGAAATGAAAGGGAATAGCCTATATGTTGCACAAAATCTTAAGGAACATTTCAAAAAAAGTTTCATCGAAATCTGTGCAGTGGTTTTCACGCCATTAGGTAACAAAAAAATTGCCTTAAGTGTTATTATAAGTATAGATTGTTCGGAATGTATGCATTACTTGCTTCTTAAAGTTTTATCGAAGTTGAAAATGGGGTTTTCGGGATATGAGCAGTTTTTAAAATTAGCGTTTTCGGTGATTCGTATTGAAAATTTAGGACATAATAATTTTGAAAACGTCAATTATTATACTCAGAGTAAGTATTTTGGTCAAAATCGTTATTGCCGTTTTAAGGTAGTTAAACTAAGGAAAACTAAATTTAAAAAAATTACATTTTTCAAAAATCCATTGTGCGATAATAAAAAGAAAAAAACTCAGTTTTTTATTAAATTAAATACGGCAATAATACTTTAGAAATTAATTTTTGCTACAATCGTATGGGCCGTTTTCGAGATACGTCCATTGTCCATATTTCAAAAGAAGGTAGTAGCAGGTATTCGATTTTTTAGCGAAAAACTGAGTATGCAGTCATGTTAACCTCACCTACTCGTACTTAAGCTGAAATATTAATTTTGGTTGAAATCGTTAGAGCTATTTCGAACAAATCAAACTGATATGAACATTTTAAATGGGAATTCAGGTCCGTAGGGACCCTAGGCTTAGCTTCTCACAATTATTCGTTTTTGTGGGAGTTTTTCATTTGTGGAACGAATGGAAGGGATCTAATTTTCAGAAGCTCTTTCAAGACAGTTATACTCTCGAATGTTTGTCAGACGTTCGCGAGAGGTGGCGCAGTGGAAAAAACCCCTAAGTTAGAATTTGGGGTTTCGCTTAGGTAGGCCAACACACTAACCACTAAGCCACTGCGCTTATAGAGGTTACCCTGCAAGAAAAAAAAAAACCGATCCGAACTTTAGGTCCACAAATACCAAATCCGTTTGAACCAAATCCGGGCAGCCATTTAGTCTGTAGGCCTCAGGAGCCGGACAGACGGACAACTTTTGCGACCTTCTTTTTGAGTTCGTCATCGTAATATCAGAATTGATTAACATCTCGAGTTCGAAATTTTGTACGAATGCAATATCTTTCTCCTACTACAAATACATACTCGAGAAAGTTTAAGAAACACACTTTCGACTCTTTTCTTAATAAACAAAGCCTTCGCAAGAGCTTGTATGGTAAGCCGGCACAGAACTATGGAAGTTAACGAACCTGGTGAAGTAATCTATTAGCAAACCTACGATGACATATTGAACAAGGTGTTAACACAGCTAAATCCTCACTATCCAAGAGGATACAAATCATTTGATTATACCTAAAAAGCCACACAACTTAACTAAACAAACCTTTCAAACTTCGCTATTCAACTAATAGCACCTTTTTTAAATTAATTAATCAATGAACTTTAACTATTCTTCGGTTTTACGAAGAAAAAAGAGAGAAAAAAAAAAAAAAAAAAAAAACTTCCAATATTAATATTCTCGACGGATGTTATTCGAGGTGAACTCTATTCTATCTCGCAGTTAACCAGGCAGCTGTCCCGCATAAAAAATAAAGAGACGAGTAGAGTCAATCAACTCGGCTTGTTCGTGATCAGGTTATTTTGTTATCCAATTATCCAGAAACATTCCCCCCCTCCTCCCAACATTGAGCTGACTACCCATTCCCATTCCACTAGATTTATTGGTAATTCCAATTCCATTTCATGTGTATTCTGAAACTCGTCGTCTCATCACTATCGCTCGCTTCATTAACTTTTCAAAGACGAATGAAAAAAAAATAAAAAATGTAAACAAAAAATTAATCATAACTAATTACTGAGCAAGATTCAAACAAATTGAATTGATCTCCCTCTGGGCTGGGAGCGCTCATTCTGTTTAAGCTGTAATGTATTGTACTATTCAATATTCATATGCATCACATGCTATGTATCACTCATTCTCTTTTAATATGAACCTGTAATGTAATATGCTAACATGAAGTCGTCAGTCGGCAAATAAAGATTCTATCGATACGACGTGCAGTGTTCTCTTCTCTTGGTTTTAGCACATATCATTTGGCGACGAGCGAAAAATAAAATAAAATAAAAGGGCATACAAATTTCTGCAACGATTCAATTGCGTACATACTACTAGTATATCGTTGTGTTGCTTTATTGAAACGAGTCGCGCGAAGAAAAAAAAAAAAAAAAAAAAAAAGCACAGTCGTACAGTCATAGTCGCGAAGTCTAACAGTAATCATGGCTTTAATAGGAAATATTGAACCGTTCGATGAGTCGAAGAACGATTTCAATACCTATTGTGAGAGATTGGAACAATTATTCGTGGTCAATGCAATTGCGGATGCGAAAAAAACTACCGCTGCTTGTGACATTAATTGGTGGCGAAACATATAGTGTATTGAAAAATTTGTGCATGCCTAGTTCACCAATGGAAAAAACATTCCCTCAATGCAAAACGTTGCTGCAAAATTATTTCAATCCTAAACGTACGGTAATTTTAGAGAGATTTAAGTTCAATAAAAGAGATCAAAAAACAACGGAAACAATAAGCGAGTACGTTAATCAATTAAAACAGTTAGCCAGACCATGTGAGTTTGGAAATTTTTTGTCGGAAGCCTTGCGTGATCGATTAATATGCGGATTGTACAATGAGAACATACAAAAGAGATTACTCTCGGAGGAAGATATCTCGTTCGAAACATCTTGTACGAAGGCCATAAGTATGGAGGTTGCATTGCTAGGAACGAAAGCTATGCACAACGATGATGCAGTGTCAGCTATTAAATCGTTTGGAAAGAAACAAACACAAGCTAAGTATCGTTCTAATACAAACACAAAAAAATCTTGCTCCAAATCTAACTTTCACAGTCGAAAACCAGAGTCGTCGTCAGCATGTTACCGATGTGGGCGTCAGCACAACCCATCAACTTGTCCTGCACAGCAGTGGACATGTTTCAATTGCGATCGGAAGGGACATACGTCAAAAGTCTGTAAAAATGAGCCAACCAAGGGAAGACCGTCAAAAAAAATATAAGGAAAGTCGAAGAGTTATCGGAATCATCAGAGGGGTATACTGAGGATGCACTTAACTACATTAACACAATCAACAGTCCATCGGGTAAGCAAGTTCCAATTAGTAGTACTATTATAAAAAGTGAATGCCATGAGAGTCTTAATGTCAGCAAAATAAGTCCCTTATTGTTGACAATTACTATAGACGACCGTCCTATAGAGGTGGAAATAGACACAGGAGCTTGTGCTACAGTCATGTCCAGTAAAATATTTGAGCAAAATTTCGGTAAACCAAAACTGAAAAGTTTTAATGGAAAACTAAGCTCCGTGACTGGAGAAAATCTAAAAATTCTTGGAATGAAAGCCGTCAAAGTAGTGTGGGGAGAAAATTCGAATGTTTTGGATTTAGTCGTAGTAGACAGTCAAAGGTCGTTTGTTACTCTAATCGGACGCAAGTGGTTGGATGTGTTTTTTTCTAGTTGGAGAGATTTTTTTGGCCAGTCATCCTCGCAAGTAAACGTAATTCAAGAGTCGTGCGTCTTAGTCGACAGAGTCATAGACAATTTACGAAATCATTTTTCGTCAGTATTTTCAAACGAGCCTTCTACTTCTATTGTCGGTTATACAGCGTCTGTAGCACTCAAGGAGGGTACATCACCTATCTTTTGCAAAGCGTATCCAGTTCCTTATTCTCTTCGAAAAAAGGTAGAATGTGAAATTTGGCGTCTCCAGAAAAATGGTATTCTCAGTCCAGTCAAGTTCAGCAAATGGGCCAGTCCACTCGTTGTCGTAGTTAAGAAGAATGGAGATATAAGGCTTTGTGCAGATTTTAAAGTTTCTCTGAACAAGGTTACTGATATGGAGCACTATCCGATTCCAAATGTGGATGATATGTTAGCATCACTAGAACAAGGCGCTATATTCTGTGTTCTCGACCTTACTGGAGCTTTTCAACAGTTAGAAATAGCACCTGAGTCACAAGAACTTTTCACAGTCAATACTCATCTGGGCTTGATGCGTTACAATAGATTAACCTATGGCTTGAAAAGCGCACCATGCATATTTCAGAAGACCATGGACGAAATTTTGCGTGGTACCAGTGCTATGTGTTATATAGATGATGTTTTTATCAAGGGAAGAACATTTGATGAGTGTGCTGGGAATTTGAAGCGTGTCCTATTGGCTTTCAAGAAATATAATGTCAAAATTAATATAAACAAATGTCAGTTCTTCAAAACAGAAGTTGAATACCTAGGTCACGTAATAACAAGTGATGGTATAAAGCCTAGTCCAGGCAAAATAGAAGCCATAAGAAATGCACCGGTTCCTGAAAAGGTCACCCAAGTGAAGTCCTATTTAGGACTTCTCAATTATTATAGAAAATTTGTCCCAATGCAGTCGTCGTTGTTAGCCCCGCTTTATAAGCTTACTCGTAGTGGAACAGTTTTTGCCTGGGACTCCTCTTGTCAGGATGCTTTCGCTAAAAGTAAAGAAGCGCTAAGCAATGAAACTCTTTTGCAACATTACAACCCATCTGAACCCTTGATTCTGTCTTGCGATGCTAGTAAAGAAGGTGTGGGAGCTGTTCTTAGTCAAATAAGAGAAGGCAACGAATTCCCTGTTATTTTCGCTTCTGCAACACTAAACTCAGCGGAGAAAAACTACTCGCAAGTGGAAAAAGAGGCACTAGCCATTATTTTTGGGGTACGTAAATTTCAAAAATACTTGGTTGGCAGGAAATTTACCCTATTTACGGATCACCAACCACTGAAAGTCATTTTTGATGTAAGAAAAGGAGTTACAGTCACTGCAGCAAGCCGTCTTCAGCGATGGGCGCTTTTATTGTCAGGATTTGATTATGACATTAAGTATAAGAAAGGTCAAGAGATGTCAGCTCCGGATGCTATGTCACGTCTGCCGCTGAAGAAAAGTCGAACGCATGAAATGACCGAGCATCTTATCAACGCGTTTAAAGAAGACGAACATGTCCCTATTTCACATGAAGATATAGCACACCAAACGACAAAAGATGCGGTCCTATGCAAAGTCATCGAATTAGTTAGGAATGGTTGGCCAGATCATATCCAAGACGATGTTTTAAAACCATACTTTGCTCGAAGGTATTCTTTATCGGTCGAACAAGGATGTATCATGTATGGAATAAGGGTCCTAGTTCCCACGTCTCTACGATCGGATGTTCTACAGCTCTTACATCAAGAGCACCCTGGAATTGTTAAAATGAAACTTTTAGCCAGATCCATTTGCTGGTGGCCCAAAATTGACGAGGAGATAAACGACACTTGTGCAGAATGTAGTCCTTGTCAAAGAATAAGAAGGGACAATAATCACGAAAAGTCATTTTTGGGTTGGCCTAAATTGGAGAAAGCATGGGTACGACTTCACATAGATTTCTTTTCTTTCATTGGAAAAACTTTTTTGCTGATAGTAGATGCCACTTCTAAATGGATCGATGTGTTTCATATGACTTCTACCACAGCCGAAGCAGTCATTTTGAAACTCAAGCAGTTGTTTTCAACGTTTGGATTACCTGAACAATTAGTTTCGGACAACGGTCCACCATTTACGTCAGATCGTTTTATCCGGTTTTTAAAAAGCAAAGGAGTTGAAGTTTTGAAAAGCCCCCCCTACTACCCGCAAGGCAATGGCTTAGCCGAAAGATTCGTTCAAGTAGTAAAATCATTTTTAAAAAAGAAATTTGTTGAGGGAAAGCAGTATTCACAACATGAAGTAGAATCTAATATTTCTGAATTTTTACTCTCCTACAGAAATTCACCATGCCCTACAACCGGAATGTGTCCTGCAGAGTTTATATTAAAGTCCTTACCACGAACTGTTTTACGTCAAATTCAACCTACGTTTGGCCAAAACAGTAACCCTGGAGCAAAAAACTTGGACAGAAGACCGGAGAAAAAGTTAATTTATTCTGCTGGAGAGAAAATATGGTTGCGAATTTTAAAAACCTGGGAAAAGGCTACGATTCTTCAAGGTATCAGCGGAAATAGGTATCTCGTAAAGCACGAAAACAACGTGAGGGTTGCTCATCATCACCAAATTCGTCCGTGCTTGGAAAAGCAACTACTGCAATCTCCTGAATCAACTACGATACCAAAAGGTATGCTATGCGGTCCCTCTACGGTAACCACCGAAAAACCAAGCGATCAAGATGCCAGTGCAAGTACTTCGGATCTAGCAACGGGTGCCCACAAGCCGAGCGTCGAAGAAAGGGAACCTACCGAAATCATACCACGACGATCTGGAAGGATTCGATGTCCACCCAACAAATTAACGTATTGAAAATTAAATTTACACATTTATAGTCGATATTATGTATTGAAATCATTATCATATAGGTAATCATAATCACTAAATTACTATACTTAACAATTAGCTGATGAATTTAAGATTTACAATCATTATGGATACTAGAGATAGATTTTGAATTATTAAAATAGCCTGCTGAATTAATTAATATACTAATGAATTCTATTTCAAATTAATTTATAAAAGGGGAAGTAATGTAATGTATTGTACTATTCAATATTCATATGCATCACATGCTATGTATCACTCATTCTCTTTTAATATGAACCTGTAATGTAATATGCTAACATGAAGTCGTCAGTCGGCAAATAAAGATTCTATCGATACGACGTGCAGTGTTCTCTTCTCTTGGTTTTAGCACATATCATAAGCGATCGTTTGTTATAACGCCAACGGCCGGCCTGCGCGGCGACGGCAACGATCCCCATCATCTCCATAAGCGTGTGTAGGTTGTTCATGGGATTGTTGTCGCTTTTTCCCCGCACACCACCACCACCACCAAAGTTCGTCTGAACACGCTAATACATTTCGCGATTCTTATCGCTGTCATAATTCCTGTAGTTGAGTGTTTTTATTTGATTTAAACGATCGTTTAACGCTTCGAAATATTCATTTTTTTTTTTTTTTTTTTTTTTTTTTTTTTTTTTTTTTTTTTTTTTCAATCGAGGCGGGGCACAGTGCGGCATTTGAATGGAAATTTGGACAAAATTCGTTATTTCAAATTCAAGTGTACAATTTTATTATTTCTGTTTAGAGTATTACAATATATGTACATAATTTTTCGTAAATATAACATAAAAAATTGAGAAAACAATTGAGTTAAACATTTTATTCAGATATTTATACTACTGTCATCGCTTTCTTCAAACTCCGTATCTGTATTACCTAAATCAAAATCATGAAACGGGGAACCGTACACATTTTGGGAATCACTTAATAATTCTTCTGTTTGCAAGTACATACTTACTTCTGAAATATTTTTATTTGATTTTCGTGAAGATATATTTCTGTGAGTCGAAATTAAAGGGTCGGAAGTGAGTAATAAAACGTTCATAAGATCTGTGTTTGTCTGTTCCCTACTCATCTTACGCGTGTGATTTAATCGATTTTTTCTTATTTCCTTATGTCGAGCCTCTAACGCTTCTTCTGATAGAAGACCTATAGGCAAATCGAAAAAATCAATGACATCGCATCCATGAACTAGGATTTTATGAACGCTACTTGGCATATAATACCAGTTATATAAACTTAGATATAAATCGTGTGTGTGCTTTAGTAAAATTCTAAATTGGCAAAAACATTTTCCTAGCTTGTCTCAGAGTCTTAATGGATGGGAAAAAGTTCTTTGTATGATAATTATTGAAAAAACTGCGAAGAATATTATACTTCCTTTCAGAAAGATCCAGGTCAAAATATAATGCGAGCACTTGATGGGGATTTAAAGTCGGCTGTTGTTGACTTTTTGATGTTGATCCTCGTAAAATGTTGGAAGCAAAACTAAGTTCTTCAACGGAGCGTGAATCTACCAGGTCTTGGACTCTACGTTTTTTTGTCTTCACTGAAGCTTCTTCAAAGCTCACTAAAGGTCTCCCGCGACGCGTTTCTTCCTGCAGATTTTCAGTGGATCTGGACGGTGTTGCTTGTACATCGTTAGCTTCTTCATTCGGTATCAACACTTCTTTTTGTAACCATTTTGAGTGTCGCTTGTATAAATATTTACGGTTTCTAGAGCAATCTTTCCACCTTTTGCTCAGAGCTAAGCAATACACTTCGCCTACGTGTCTTAATTTAATGTTCAAGCCCTCAGAATACTCATTTAAATTCAAAAGCGATTTAAGTTTATGAATGACTTTATCTAGTTTTTCTGAATTTGGATTTGAAATCCATTCGTCGAGCAAATCAAAATTTCGAATCGTTGAATATTGCACTAGAAAAAAAATCACTGTTATTAGGGTAGCACTTTGTAGCAAAAAAAATGTACATATATAGGCACAAGGTCTGATATATGAATTGTGCAAAACAATTAAATTTACAGGATATTTTGTGCCGAAATTTTTAAAAGCTCACTTAAAGTGACCTTTTTATAATTTTTTTTTTTTTTTTTAACCAATGCACCTAAAACCCCTAAACATATAAATTTTGAAACAAATTTTTTTTCTAATGTTAGCACTACACACCTTGTTCAAAATCCGACATAATTCTCGTTTCAGAATTTACACGCACTTAATCAGAAAATTTATTTCTCTTAGCAAACTAAATTGCAACTAAACAGACTGCAGTACTAATGCTCAACTTAATGCAGTGATATCGCAAGTGCCGTTAAGTGTTAAGAGAAAGCTTATCTTGTTTTGCATGATTGAGTCATTTTCCTACAATAATAAGCCGTTAACGGATTAAAAGCGATCATTAACTTTTTTGATTTTTGTCCATGGGCTGCTGCACTGTGCGGGGGATGGAAAAACCACACACACAACACATACACGTGGTATTTGCACAAAAATCCAAACAATGACATGTGAGCAAATAAATGGAAATAATACAGCGAGGGAAATGAATTAGTTGCCCAAAGTTGAAACGAGTTTTTTTTTTTTTTTTGAGAAGAAACATTTATTTTCGAAAGATGGAGCTAGTTTGGGGGGGGGGGAGAGGGAATACAACGACTTCGATGATGGTGATAATGTCATTAAACGCCAATTAAGAGGAATTGTTATTCAAGTTTGAAAGACTGAAAACAGGTGGAGAAATGTTTTATAATCTTCACTGGCTACAGATTATTCGTGATTTTTTTTTGTTGACGTTGTGTTAAGGAAATGATGTGCTACCTTGAATTTCATGAGAATATGTAGGTGAAGATGTTGAGTGGCATGCATAAAGAAGAGATTGACGTATGAAGTGAAAAAAAACAACGTTTAAATAAATTTAAAATAAATACAAAAATAATTAGTAACAAAATGGGATCAACAATTTTTAAGTAAGACGGAAAGTTTTGGAAAAAAGTTCAAGTTAAGTTCAAGTGCTTAAAATACAGTACAGATAGGTGAGAAATTGTAGATATTGAAATGGTAACTAGGCAGTCCTTGGAGAAAGTCCTGTTGAATATGACGAATCCCCTATTCTTTAGATGGAAACTGTCAGAAACAGTTTTAATACATGAACTGCTAATGAACTAGCGGAAGTAATACCTTTTCTGAAAAGACCTGCTACTCGATTTGCAAATCTTGAATACCTAATGGCCTATTTCAATACTTCCATATCTGTCGAAAGTTCTCGAAAAGATTTTGCACAAACAAATCTCTGCTTACGTTAATAATAAAAAACTTTTAAGTAAATTTCAGTCCGGTTTTAGGGAAAAGCTTAGTTGTGTTTCAGCTGTACTTAAAGTTACTGACGACCTAAGGTATGCTATGGACAAAGACCTCGTATCTTTTCTCGGACTGTTAGACTTTTCCAAAGCATTTGACACAGTAAATCATAAAATACTTGTATCCAAAATGGTGAACTATTTTCGGTTTTTAAGCTCTGCTGCCAATTTGATGCACTCATACCTTACAAATAGAAATCAGGCTGTTGTTTTGAATACCAATGTATCAAACTTCTTCAAACTCTACTCTGGAGTACCACAGGGATCAATACTTGGTCCATTGTTGTTCACAATGTTTATTAATGACCTACCGCTTGTGGTAGAGAACTCTTTTCTTCACATGTACGCTGATGATGTACAAATCTATTTAAGTTGTCCGCGATCTCAAAAATATAACGGACTGGTCAGAAGAGAACGGTCTTCAACTCAACCCAGTAAAGTCTAATTGTTTGGTTGTCTAAATTAAAATAAATAAAATAAAATAAACAAATTGTTCTTTTCGGAGCGAGCTCCTCTTTATTCGGTGACTTTTCTAAAACTAACTTAAATGCTATTGTACGGTGACGAAGTGTTGGAACCGTTGGCCAGGCTATTGCATGTGTCTGGTGTAAGGTGACGGGATGCGGAATGTTTGTGGATGGTGTCAGCGGATACTATCGTGCACTACATAGCATTAATATCAGCAATGATAACTTCTACAACAATAAACTTGATTATAGCAGTTTCCCAAAAATATATTAGGAACAACAATACTTGAGTATACAGATAGGGCTAAAAACCTGGGTATTTGGTTTGATTCTACCCTTAGTTGGGACTATCATATACGGCTATCCATCGGAAAGATCTGCGGTTGTCTGCAGAATTTATCCCTATCCAAGCATAGCACTTTCTCAGAAATGATTGCATACCTGCAGGCTGATTTGGAGCCAGCACTAGCCGATCCGGAAAGGCTTCGCTATTGCTAAATTTGAACAGTAGAATTTTTAATAATAAATAGAGGGTACCCGGAGTTAGTTGCTGGGCCTATTTCGTGAAAATGTATGCGAAATGCTAAGCTCCAATCGTGCCCATATTTTGCAAAGTCGCTTGTTCGGCAAATGCACAGGAATGTTCCAAATTTTATAACTTTACCTAACATGAGTGTCCAAGTATATGGTGTGAGCATTATTCTTTGCCATTGTAGGTGTCAGCCACGCCCTTTTTTTTTTAATTTCATGTCATTTACTATTAAAATCCGCGCGTTTTCGAATGCTACATTCTTTCAAAATATCAATTCAATCACTTTATTTGTACCTACAGAATTGGTCTATCTTGATTGTAGCCGCTGGACACTAGGCTCCGTATTAATAAACGCTGCGTAGATTTTCCTGGTTCCTCATTTGCGTCAAATTTTTGTATGCTAACTGACGACGTCTACTAGCTACCTCACTTGCGCACATTTATTTATTTATTAATAAAGGGTTAGAAGTCTGTGCCAACTTCACCGACGGAACGAAGGGAAATCGGGATGAAAAGCGGAGTCTTTTGACCTACCCAATCCCTAGGTCTTAAGACCGTGGCTATGCAACTCATTGTATTCCAGCTGAGGTACATGCCATTGGGACCTAAAAAAAAGTGCAGAGAAAGAAACCGTGTGCGCAGAAGAAATCTGACTTTGCTACAAAGAAAATTAAGCGAAATGAAAAACGCCATCTAGGAGTCAATTTCGAAAGTCCACTTTGCGTTATTTTTTATTTTATTTTATTTTTCCAGGTAAACAATCTACACCTAATTTTTACAAGCAACTTTATCACAGAAGTTTCCACAACATTGTGTCCTATCCTATACGACCTCAGACTTCAATTTAACTGTCAAAATCTGATGTCACAATATGTTTAACTTTAAGATCGAAAAACCACACGAGTGCAATAAGCCAGTTTCAAGCTCCGGAAAAAAAAAATTACACGCTTATGTACAACAGAACACAACAGATCTGAAATGTCAACAGAACAATCACTTAACAGTTCTGGCAATTGAATAACAACTCATCAAATATTTACCAGACCTCTTTTTTTTTTTTTTTAGTTCCTATATGCATAATAGTTCTTGTGTGTATTTAGTTATTAGCTTTAAACTTTTGTTGAATTTAAATTTTCAGGATTGTTTGCAAAACAAACAGACTTCTTAATGATATTTACTCATAAGTCACTGACTATAGGCGTCAAGTCGGAAAAAGTGGCTCACATACTTTTTTTTTTTTTGCTGTGCGAAAGCTGTGCAATCAAATTTTTGTATTGATGTCAGATCTGTGTGTAGTTTTGTAATGCGTTATCTGCTGGGCGAGGTCGTGTGCACAAGCGATTAATATTTCTTTCGAAAAGTCTACATTAAGTTGCTGCAATGACAAATATTGATGTTGTTTTACAAAACCATATGTACACAGAGTTATTTAACTAAGAAAATGTTTCACAAAATATCGACAAACGGGGGTTATCAGTTGTTTTGACATATTGTTAATCTGATACGTTAGTCAGAGACGCCATTTCTGAACTGAAAGAGAAGTTTATGGTGATGCGAGATTAAAATGTGCATTCAAATTGAGAGCAAGTTTTCGATGAACCCTTTGACATATCAAACTTGAAAAATATCGAAAAATATGTGATTAAATTTTTACTCGCTGAGCATTTAGTTTGACAGTTGATGTTTTCGAGGGCTTTCAGCTCTGTTAAGTACAAAATATTTGTTTGGTGTTATTTAGAAAACTGCCTCTTTTATATACTCGTAGTACCTACGAATCTTTCTAAGGGCACCCTGTAACTAAAAAAATATATTCAAAATTTTATGGTTAGGGACTTGATTATACAAAGTAGTCTAAACTCTGAAGTACTACTAAAGTACTACTTACGGGATGATTTAGTCGGGACACGGCATTCCTAGCATGTGCATAGATAGATGAATTTTTAAATGACGGCATTCTCTAGGCGCCGTCTAGGTAAAATAAAATTATTGGATCAACTTCGACCTCGATTTGATTGGATAAAGTTTTCGAAAAAAAAAAACCCTACCTCTGTTCACTCCACTTCAATGCCTTGTATTGGTAAGACCCAGAGAGCCAGGTCTCAAGTTAATTTCCGAACAAGTAAACTTTTTGCTGATATCTAATAATCAGTAACAAAAATTACACGAGTATACGTATGTCAGACTAACGCACAAAATCAGCGAACAAGCTTATCAAAACGCCATGTTTGTCACAAGTCTGCCCGCGCACCCAAAACTAGAAATGTTGATAAAGGTGCCTCGAAAGATTAAAATATCTGATAGATTGCCCTGCAATCAATATATATTTTAAGTATTGTTCCAAATAAAATTTTGATTGCGCGGTCTACCCGCTTTGCTGTTGACAGGAACCGCTTTAATTATCTTTATCTAAGAGTAGAGGCAACGATCATATTTCAAGTGGACTACTGTTGTATTTGAACTAATCCCCACTGTGTGTCAGTTTTATTTCGGCCTCTTATATGCTAGAGTATTAGCATTAGTAGAACTGACAGCTGCTGATAACTTGAAACAGAGGGTCGGCTGTTGACTGGTTGTGGACAAGAGTTTTATTAGTTTCCAAAGTGAAGTGCCTGCATATTTTGTATTCTGCCTGACTTGTTACACTGTGTCACACAAATGCGCTACACTTGAGGAAGTTTACCAATTTACTCTTACTAAAAGTAATTTTAGTACTGTCTCATTTTTATGGCTGGGTTAAGATCAGCATTGGACTTGTAGTAAATTTTTTCATTTTAAATTCATTTTTATTGTTATCTTTAAATAAACTTACGTGCTAGACAAAAACGATTAAATCTACTTTAAAACTAACATTTATTTTATTCTAGCTTACTGGCTCCAAGCGAGCGCTCTAAACTTAACAATATCCTTAAAATTATTGCCTTTCGGCCTTAAATCTATCTATGTCTATGATTTGTTTTGTTTTTTATTTTTCAAGAAACTTTAGAAAACTTGAAATCTTTATTATTGGTTTTGCTTAAAAACTACTTAAAACTACCTAAGCTACTTAGCCTACATTACCTATAATCAGGGTGGTGAGCAATCTTATCGATTGGTCACCATCCTGATCGCGTCTTTGGTTGTCTGTCGGCCGCCAACAAGGGTTCATCCGCGCCGCCGAGCCTCCACCGAGGCCATGAGCGTCGGTCAAGTCTCGGAAGCACTCTTTCATGTTGGCTAGTCCAGCACTTCCCAAAGACCCCCTACGCTAAACCTAAACCTACTACCTTAAATCTAGCTTAAAACTAAGGAGGATGCTACGTAAGTAGCGCACCGGCCCGGGAGAGCGTATCCACTCTCACCATCAAAATTGAAATACAGAAAAACATGGAGGTCTGGCCGACGTTGTTTTTAAAACTTGACCTATCAGATTGCGGTATATATAGTGTCAAAAGAACTAAAATCCGCCCTAAAACCCTATGATCTCAGCGATACATCGTTTATACAACGATTGCCTTCACAGTTGTTTCATTTGGTTGATTTAGTTGGCCTTGAAAACTACAAAATTTTGAAAGATGATGATTTAAAAAATTTCAGTAGACCTTTACAATGGTGCCGTTTCCCAAATTATATTTTAAACTAGCTGTGCCCGCAACTTCGTACGCGGCGTGAGACTTTGTGATTGTCAATAAAAACGGTGAACATTGTCAATCTGAAACAATAAATCAAACAAATTTGTTTATCTAAAACACCAATTTAAGAAAATTAAATTCAACAGCGAAACTACTAAAGTTCCACTTCCTTACTGTAGGTATCAACGTAGGTAATATCAAAACAGCCACTAAAACAAAAGCCTTAACGGAAATTTTGTATCTACACCAACAATAAATAAATCAAACAACATAATTCACCTACATCGTCTTTACTTCTTGAATTGTTCAATTCTTTACTGTAGGTATCAACGTAGGTACTATAAAAACCATTAAAACAAAAACCATGAACTCAATTTCTATATACACCACCACCACCATACCCATACGTCCATCGCCACACCACACGTCAGCAGCCATCTGCGCATTTCCTCAGAAACACATTGTCGCTGTTTTTTTTTGCATATGAACGTGCTTGTGCGATGTGCGCCACCAAACCACCCCAAAGCAGAACAACGGATCAAGAATCGCGGCTGCAGATAATATTCGACTTCAGAAAATAAATTTATTTTTTTCGTGTTAGATTTTAGGTTGTAGCTCAGCTTCTAGAGGACATAGAAAGCTGATGATGGCTTGAAATAACTATAAAAGTGTTGGCTCTCCAAAGTATTTTGTTTTGTTTGCATTGATTAAGAATTATTTGAGTAATGGCGAGTTCAAGGCAGTAAAGTCAGAAAAAAAAAACACATTTTGGTCAAAAATGCTCCACAAAATAGGCATGGCAATGAAGGGGAATAGCCTATGTGTTGCACAAAATCTTAAGGAACATTTAAAAAAAAATGCCTACAGTTTTATTATAAATATAGATTTACTGATAATAAACGTGAATGGAACTTATTTCAAACGAGCAATTTACATTTAATTTAAGCTACTTCAGTTACAGTTCTTAAAATCGAGTTTTCGTAAAAGAAACGAAAGGATGAACCTGTTAATTTTGTTAAAAAATTTCGGGAAGAACGATAGAAAAGATAAGCGCAACTGGAAGTGGCCTATGTACGAGTTTGCGAACAATTTCAAACTTCAAAATGACATTTTTGAAGAAAAAACCTTAAGTGAAACTAGTGAGTGCTATTTTCGAAAACAATGTTCTGGAGATAAACCGTGGTAAACCCATTTGAAAAGAAGATATTGTTCATCAGAAGAAATGCGTTGTAAACATAAAGACAAATAATCTATACTTATAATAAAACTGTAGGCAATTTTTTTGTTACCTAATGGCGTGAAAACTACTGCACAGATTTCGATGAAACTTTTTTTGAAATGTTCCTTAAGATTTTGTGCAACACATAGGCTATTCCCTTTCATTGCCATACCTATTTTTTAGAGCGTTTTTGACCAAAATATGTTTTTTTTTTTCTGACTTTACTGTCTTTAACTCGCCATTACTCAAATAATTCTTAATCAATGCAAACAAAACATAATACTTAGGAGAGCCAACACTTTTATAGTTATTTTAAGCCATCAATCGGCTTTCTATGTCCTCTAGAAGCTGAGCTACAGCCTAAAATCTAACACGAAAAAAATAAATTTATTTTCTCAAATCGAATATTATCAGCAGCCGCAGTTCTTGATCGTTGTTCTGCTTTGGGGTGGTTTGGTGGCGCACATCGCACAAGCACGTTCATACGAAAACAAAAAACAGCGACACTGAGGAAATGCGCAGATGGCTGATGACGTATGGTGGAGGTGGTGTATATAGAAATTCAGTTCATGGTTTTTGTTTTAATGGTTGTTATAGTACCTACGTTGATACCTACAGTAAAGAATTGAAGAATTCAAGAAGTAAAGACGATATAATAGGTGACTTATGTTGTTTGATTTATTTATTGTTGGTGTAGCTATACAAATTTCCGTTAAGGATTTTGTTTTATGGGTTGTTTTGATATTACCTACGTTGATACCTACAGTAAGGAAGTGGAACTTTAGGACTTACTCTGTTAATTTTCTTAAATTTGTGTTTTAGGTAAATAGATTTGTTTGATTTATTGTTTAACATTGACAATGTTCACCGCTTTTTTTTTAGCTAGACTGTTGATTTTAAACAAATATGCCGTTGAGAAAACGGTCAAATCTCTTTTATTGGAAATTACACAGTCTCACGCCGCGTACGTCACAGTTTCTTCTCATTTTCAACAATTATGAGTATACCCAACCGATAGTAGCCAGCTTGTTGTGATATCCACTAGTAGGCTTATGATGGCTGCTTGCGTTTTACCATAGGCTTTTACCACGATCTTGATAATTGCAACTATATGTTCGCATTACATATCTCCTTTTTCGACGTCTATATCTTTGCATTCTAATCAAGAGTTCTCCCAGCAGCGCTTCAGTGAGATATGCAGAATTATTTAGTAAGAGGTCCGCTGTGGAGATTTTGTCGATTCGGTTTATATTAATCCCTACTCTGAAGTCGTCGTTGTTCGTGTTCAATTTCCAAACTTGTATGTTTCTATCGCATCCGAACGCAGTTTTTTTTCTTCTTTTTTTCCCATCGGCAGGGCTTTTTTTCTTTAGGAACCTAAAACTATTTTTCGCTGACTTGTGTTTAGTTTTTATTGTTTCTGCGTACTTGGTCGTCTCAAACATTTTTCTGCTGCTTGGAAACTGTCACATACAAAAATTGTTACCGCTTCATGCATAGGCAAGATTCGGTAAATTCGCCTGCGTATTTTTTTTAAATCAGGAGCTTTATATGGTTGCTCCTCAGACCGGTTACCAGTTACATACACTTCCCTGTCCCTTTTATGAGGTTATGAACGACCCCTCTTGACGATGATCGACATAGGTACACTTGTCCACTGCTTTTCTCGTGCCGTGGGACTATAAACGGTTCCGAGGATATGTGTTGTCGCTTGCATTTTATTTACGTTTTAGAGATCCCTATCTATTCTCGAAGTATTGATACCTCAATTTCGTCAGTCGGCGTCCAACGTTGTTTCTTCATTCTTAGTTATTTGCGTCTATTTTATTGCCTGTCCGCCATTCTCCAATCTTAATTGACCCAGAAGCAACTCAAGAACCATGGAACGTTATTTAATAAAATCTGTTGAGTCGTTTTGGTTCTCAACGCTGAAATCTGATGAAATTCGAATGAAGTGACCGCGATAAGAGAAGCTACAATAAAGAGTGCTGTTTGGCACATAAATATCACTTAAAAGCGGTGCTGCATAGAAGGACGAGGGACCCTTGTGAGCTGCAAATCAAGAAAATACAGATGTGCTATTTCGGGAATAACATTTGAAATAATTACCTAAACGTAAAAAGAACGTGTCTATGAGACTAGATCCGAAAGAAATGATTTTGTAATGTGCGCAGTAGTTCAGTGTCCTCCGGTTCGACCCCCGAAAAAACACATATCACTCTTGAATTTCTTTTCCACTGCGGCACCTCTTGAAACACGTCTTACAACCATCCAAGAGTATCAGTGGTGACGCGTGAGTAAAGAGTGTAGGCGTTCAGTTCATTCAATTTTATTTTTTTCTTAAATTTTTTGTGATATTCATTTATACACAGAAAAAATACTTATATTCTAAGTCCAGTCTACTTCTGCGCATGAAATCAGGGGTCAGATTCTGTAAGGCGTAATGATCAAACGTTTTCGTGCACATAGTGTCCTATATGACACAAGCAAATTTCTTCGTGCAAACGAAAACGTTTGAACGTTTCGTCTTACGGTTTTTGACCCCAGAATTAAGTTTCAGATTATCATTTCCACACCTCCACTCGAAGCAAAAGTCAAAGAAATCGCAATCCACCCGGAATATCCTACCCACCCAAAACATCCTGTATAAATTTCCCATCCGTTCATAGGCTTCCAGAACGAGTAGAACGTGAAAGCAGCATAATTACTCATACTTTCATTTCCACTTTATCCCGGCCCAACCCAAAACCCAATCACCACACGAACCCCAAACAAATCCATAGTCATATGTAGTTGATTTCGTTTACAACTGAGCTGAACGAAATAGTGGGTACGATGTACGTTATGCTTTTTTTATAGCATTTATTTTTGATGGATACATTTCGTTTCCAAATCGTCTGAACGAGTTGATGGTCGAATGAGTGGAAATGGAAAATTTTTTTTTCGCTCGTGTCGCAGTCGCAGTCGCTGCCCGCTGGTCGCAGTCTAGGAGGGTATAGTTCGTCATTCGATATGAATTATGAATGGGCTCAAGTCTCAAGTGCACAAGAGGCTGGCACGAGTTAGGAAATACACTAGCACTTGACTGTACTTAGCACAAAGAGGACAAGTGAAAATATTTTTTTAATTGTTAATATTTATTCTCTTAAAGTTAGGCGTTCATGAACGAAATGAACAATAGGACGCGTCGCCACTGAAGAGTATACCATGTCCAGTGTGACCGCCGCAGAATTTCGAAAATTCGCAAGAAAGAGGGCCAATGAGATAAAAGTTTGGCTCGTTAAACACTAGAATAGTATTGTGATAGACAACTGGGTTACATTTTGAAGGTTTTTATTCGGATATAACAACATTTGAAACATTGTTGAAGCACCTTCAACTAAAAAAGGACCAAAATAGCAACAAATTGAGGCGGACTCTCAAAAAAACAAAAAAAAGTGCCAAATTGTAACTAAGTCGCACAACGGTCGCGCTGACCCTGTCCAGAGAAGGCTTCGCAATTCAGACCTCAACCCCTGTGCCCCTAGTCTCACCCACCCTTAAATAATTATGCAGCATATTTTAACCAAAACTGGCGCCAACACTCCCTCGTACGGATATGTACATCACCGGCTGTCATGTCGCGCCGCAAAAATAAATCTATAACAATATCCCACTCGTCTTTCCCAATTTCAAACGGATGGGTAATTGTATTACCGTCACATGTCGTTAGCGAACGGACGGACGTCAGTAGGCGTCACCAGAAAAAAATAAATTATAAAAAAAAGGTAAAAAACAAAAAACTGTAACATTTCCACCCCGTTAAATTGTTTATTATTAACAAACATATCGGGTATAGCCCGCCGAGGAAAAATAAATTGTACTTTATTTGAAATGCCATAGCTGTTGACACAGCAGACAAGTGTGTGTCACTGTGTCTGGGGCTTTAGCTATATGCCAGATAAATTGTGTGTGTTTGCCAACAATAGACAGAGGGGAGAGGGGGGACAACCAGACAAATATTTGTTCAAAAGTACGTATGTAGGTGAGATA
Source organism: Cheilosia urbana (assembly GCA_946477585.1). NCBI lineage: Eukaryota > Metazoa > Arthropoda > Insecta > Diptera > Syrphidae > Cheilosia > Cheilosia urbana. The sequence goes on from OX297853.1 coordinate 28,000,141, forward strand.
AAAGGTGAATAAGAGAAATTTTACAACCCGGCGGCTGTAAAACCATTCAACGTGTGTAAAGAGGGAACATTGAAGTTGCTTAGGCAAACACAGAAGGGAATTAAACCGCCCATGCCATGATGACTGTAACTAATTGTTATGGGCCCAACATTTATTCATTTGATCATGTGTTAAATTGTGTCACATGAGAGTGAGTGTTACTTTACGCATTCCACGAAAAACGTGCTGTCAATAGCACTGTGTTATTCGGTTTTAGCACAAATGGCGAGAGTGCGAGATGAGTAGGCAAGAGAGGCGATAGGAAGACTTTGGAAAATGTGCTTATTCCGTTTCCGATGTCAAAACCGTTGTCAGTCATCAGTGTTCATTTTATCCATTTTAACTGTCACTTCTACTCGGTGAAAGATTTTTATACCAGAATCAGCCAGTAGTTTTGACACCTTTTAGGTACCCTGAATCGATTCCGAATTGTTGCTGCTGGCAATAAAACTGATATTTGTCCTTGAAAGGGGATGGAAGTAGTCCCTTTAGCAAGTATATATACACATGACCTCCTACGTAAATGTTTGTACTTTATGGCACTTTGTACAATGACGAGTTGTTTTACTGCGTTTGTTTGACTTCTCCTTTTTGTTAGGTACGAAACGCAGGTCAAAGAATTTGGTTCTTTGAAATACCACCTGGGTTTGTTGCCAAAGGGCGTAACACTGCCCAGCCGCTTTCCGTACTATAATTAAAGTCACGTTCGCAATTGGGTTTTATGATTGCCGTTTCGCTGGGATTGTCAAGGAAAAGGACTCCGGGATAGCATTTCTTTTTAGGTTAGGTAAGCAGGTTGGTAAAAACCTGTAACCGCCACTCTTCAATCAAGCTAGACGCATTCTGATGTCCTTGGACTTTCCTACAAATTGGAAGGCTATCCGGAGGGATTTTAAAAATTCAAACATCCCATTTATAGACCGATCGGAATGTTCTGTTAAGTCCTCGAAAAAGTATGTTAAAAGGATTATATTTTTGATATTTTAGAGTGCCGGGAAGTGGCCAAGAAAGTGTGCTATCTTCCCTTCGTGGACAGCCATTTACAATCTTCGATTGAGAGCGGTTAAAAATCGTTAGAGCGGTTTTTCATAAAAACAATTCAAGGCAAAATAATAAGAAATTTTCAATATTTAGTTCCAAAAATACTATTGCTTAACTGAAAGCTGAGTTTTAGATATTGTTCGGGATGTACTTAAACATTACTTGGTTTTTAAAGTTTTATCGAAATCGAAAATGGGGTTTTCGAGATATGAGCAGTTTCTAAAATTCGCGTTTTCGGTGATTCGAATTGAAAGTTAAGGACGCAATAATTGTGAAAACATAAATTTTACTCTAATTGTGCATTTTGACCAAAAGCGTTATCGCCGTTTCCCGTTAAACCAAAGAAAACCTTTTTCTTTTTTACGAAAAAAATAATAATAAGGAGAATAACTCAGTTTGTTATCAGGTTAGAAATGACCACATTACCATAGGTGCGAATGAAAATTTGTTACAATCGTATAGACCGTTTTCGAGATATGTATTTATGTCCAATTTTCAAAAATACCGTTATTCGATTTTTAGTCAAAAACTGAGTATGTAGTCATGTTAACCTCACCAGTTTAAGGTGAAATATCAATTTTGTTTGAAATTGTTAGAGTCGTTTGCGAACAAATCAAAATGATATGCAAATTTTATATATGGGAAGTACCATTTTGTTGAGGTAACCTTTAAAAAAAAAAAAAAAAAAACGCCCGAACTGTAGGCCTACAAACTCCAAATCGGAAGTTTGAACCAAATCGGGGCAGCCGTATAGGCTGTAGGCCTCAGGCGCCGACGGAAAGAATTTCGAGACCCACTTTTTTGAGTTCCACCATCATTCGGCCCTTGCGAGGTATCCGGCGGAAAGGAAAATTCTCCGCAATGCATACTCCTGCGGAGGCTCAAATTGTATTCGAGGTGCCGGAAGAGAAATAAGCAATTAAGATGGCGTACCGTAACGCACAGCACTCCAAATCGTAAACAAGTTCCACAACCAATTTCGTTAGTAGGATATCGGAATCTAGCTGTCAAAAATTTAACAAAAAATGCCCTTCATCGCACTTCAACGTAATTCGCCGATATGCGTTAAAAAAAGGTCGGAACAATTCTCCGAACAGTTTTTCCGAAGAATACCTCGCAACAAAAATCCTCCGAATCGTATAAAATCGGAGAATTTTCCGTTCCGACGGATACCTCGCTAGGGCCGATTGTAATGTCAGAATTGATTCAAATTTTGTAGGAATACAATATCTTTCTCTACATCTATAGGAGATATTGCTATTATTGCAAACTGTTGATCAACCTGCTGTCACTGACAGTATCTGTGCCTGAAATGAGCTGCTGTAGTCAGAAAGTCGGAATGAACTGGATAGGCTGTGACTTTCGGGTAGGTAGTAATATAATTGACCTCATATTCGTTCGTCTTTTCCATATTTGGGAATCAAGTTTTACATTTGACTATATAATTTATTCCAAGCTGCGTCGCCAGCTTCTAGTCCGAAGAGCCCAAGCACACTATTTGCCACAGATTCTTGTACGAGAAGACTATTGGCCTTTCTTATAATCATTTTTAACCTTCAATTTAAATATCTTTTAAATCATAACAGATATTTTTGCGAGAAAAGGTCTAGGGGTTTAAAATTAAGTACAGCCTCTGCCCCTATACAAATCATTCTTTGAATCGTTGTCAAAGTTTTCGTGTCAGTGGCATGGAGCACTTGACATCAGATTGGCATATGTGAGCACCGGTCTTACTTTCGTCAAGTTAACCCACTGGACTATTTAAGGACTATTTTTTTTTTTTTTTTTTTTTTATAATTTTAATCGCGCTCAAGGGGTTACGAATACCCTTATAATGCTGGGCACAGCGCGGCATTCAAGTTTTTTTTTTTTTAGGAAGAGAAAGAGGGATAGGAAAGAGTTTGTGGCGCAGTGGATATTCTCCACGAGTGGCGTCCTAATAGCTAGGGGAGAATTGTTGATATTTGTGTTCGCTTATAATTCACTGAAACTTTATTCGCAGTTTTTATTTGTGAAAAATGTTTCGTGGTACTGGCTCGGATTTGAACACGTAACCTCCCACTCAACAAGCGAACACTCTATCACTGCGCCACGGCCACCCGCAATGACCTGACCTGACAGTCAGACAGGAATGGGTGAGCAGACCCCACCTTGAGAAGTGACTCTAAATGATGATACCTTGCCCCAGTTCAGAACTAGATAGACTTATTTTTATCCAGCACTTAAAAGTCCACTAGAACTCTTTGAACTGCATCTTTTATGCAATTTTTTAAGGCTTCTTCGATGTCAGAAAAAACTGCAAGAGTGTATCCCAGTTTAATTTTGTTTCATCGTGATGACGTAGTTATCGAGTGCCCTTTCTACGCGTTTGTCTTTTGTATAAGCAAGTCGGAAATCAGTTTCTTTCGAATATAAATATTAATTAGCCTTTAAAGTGCTTTTATAGAGGTCGTAGGAGTTATGGATGTAAAGCCTTCGTCAGTCGTATATGATTAGGTTTACCAACTTTAGGTATAAATATATGTAGTTTAAATTTCGCCATGATTTTAGAGGGTAACCCCAGTTTCAAGCTTCTTAGGAATAGGTTTTTTCTTCAGATTTGGACCTTCAAACCCTTCTCATTTTTGTAGCGTCAGAGGAAAGATGACGTCAGATTTATACGGCGAAGAGGAATTAATTGGCCAACAATAACGTTTTTGGAGGAGCAGCTTGATCTACACAAGACTAAATCTCAGTCGTTTTACCAATGGACGCACACCCCGTGATGTAATGAAATGATTCTGTCCAAATGCCATTGGGATGTGTCAGACACCTCAGGGCAGCAGTTGGTTCTCAAGCCAGAAGATTTCTAACCCAAGCTTATTCCATGTAGCTGTATCTACTTTACTGCAGAAGGCGCTCCAAGACCAGCGTTTTGGCCGATGCATCTTCAATGTGCTTGGACCAGATTTGTAGTTTTCCCATAGTCACTGTCTGTTCTTGTACGTTTTGCTTGTCTCGTTTCTTTTTTTTTTTTTGTTGCTTAGCTCTCTTTTGTCCATTGACACTTGTTTGCCTATCCTTGGTTTTTCTTTTCAATAGATTTTCGAGGATTTTAGCAACAAATTCACAGAAGACCACGGACCTATAACACAATACAAATCCAACAACTGTTGAAAACAACTAACCAGTCTGGTTAGTAGGTGTTACACAAATTTTCAACAGTCGTTAAACTTCACCTTGACGAATGTCGCACTCGATTGACTTTTGCAGAACTATTAAAAATTCCACGATTTGTATAAACTCAAGTCACAACGCAAGACGAAAACCCATTAAGCCGCAAACGTTTTGTTGACTTTTTCCGCAAACCCATTGTTCGGCAGGAAATTCTTAAAATTCAAATTGCAATGATTAATGACAGTCCCTCCATTCATCAGTAACTGTAGCCAGCGTTTGACATTTCCTGCCAAAGAAGTCACTGCCGAATGACGAATCCTACTTCCATGAGGCGAGTTTTTGTTTTTTTATTTTGCTGCCACACACATTTGCATAATTTAGCCAAATGTCAACCGATAACCGATAACCGACTAGCAAAACGAACTGAACGATCCTCCGCTCTATCGCAATAAATCAATCAATCTGTCTGTGGCGCGATCCGCCAGCGGAGTCGCTTCCAGCAAGCAGCAACTGATCGGGGAGATTAAATGAAGTAGCACAGCCACTACATCTACAGCATCCGTGGGAGATGAAAACGCACACACACTGAAAGTCAAAAGAGCACTTTGACGTTGCAATAAATATACGTTCGCCAATTTGCGGCAATTTACGTTCGTGAGCGTATGTTAACATAAGCACATGGCCAGGCTGTGGCGTTGCTGGCTATACAATTAGGTGACATCGCAACAAATGTGTCAAGGGGGGGCGGCAGAAACTGGCGCGCACATGTTTTGGAGTTGATTTTGGTTGTGGCGGCGTCGATCCCCCTCTGTGGGGGCACTTGCTGCTTGCACACACTAAGTGAAACAAAATAAACACAATGCAAACATTTCATTTACATACTCTGCTCTCTGACACTGTACAGCCGAAGGAAGACAGCCAGCCCCAGCAGTCGAGTGAGCGTTGTCTTGTGTACAGCCCCCCGTCACCATCGTCTCAGTATCAGTATCCTCGTCCTCAGGCATCATCGTCATCAACGTCGTCGTTGTCGGTAGGTTTGTCGCTGTCGGTCGCGTTATGGTCGTCTTGTGTGTGCGCGCGTGTGTAAACAGTCGTTTTGGTGGATAAATTCTCGGCAGCTCTCCATTTGCGGTTTTTGTGTGTGGTGCAATAAAGTTATCTTGTCTATCGCCAATCGCCATACACATTTACCATAGCTACAGTGGAGATGAGAAGTTTGGGAACAGTATATGGGAGGTTGTCAAACTCTTTGCGGATGAAAAATTTAAGCAAGTGGTGAATTGTGACAAACCGAAGAGCAACTTTGAAATAGCTTGCGTTGTGAAAAGAGAAGAAAGGAGAAACAAAAGCAAGCGTCAGGGCTTTTAAAGTCTTACCGAGGATCTCAAAATTTGATGACCTCGAGGGTGAAACTTTCAAAATGAGCCTATAAAATGTCCCGCAGGAGGTATTATTTTAAGGACAATTTGTTTAGACTCTTCTTTCAAGACTGTGCCCATACCCATTATAAAGCAGACAAAAATGAATCAAAGCCGGAACTGGATTCCACTCTAAATAGAGCGTCAATACAATATCTTCTTTTCAAATGGGTCAGTAAATCTCATGAACATTAACCTTGAAAATAATATTTAAATCCACCAGTTTCACATTCTCTTCAAATAAGGTAATAAGCTTATTCTCGATGTTAATTAAAATTAAAAAAAAAGAACTTGGATCAGTCTTGAGGTAAAAACCTCAGTTTAAAATTTTAACCAAATACCTATTTGTTAAAAACTCTACGCTTCGTTTTTATTGCATTTAGCTTAAGATTTTCTTAAAAAGCGAGATTTTCTTATTTTATTATATTTTTTAGTGTGTTGTTTTGATAAAAGGAAGATTAAATTAGATGGTGTCACAAAACTCACGCAAGATTTGAATTAAGTAGAACTTTTTTCAACTGAATTTTTTTTTTAATTTAACTTAAACTCATTTATTAAATTTTCTGAACGCCGCTAAATTCATGTCTAGTTAGGCAGTGTTGAAGCATTTAAATACAGCCTTTATAAACCCTCCCAAAAATTTTAATTAGTTAAAGAGGGCTTGCGTCAAAAAGGTAGGTACTGAAAAGGAGAAATATATTACACTTAAAAAGCGAAGCAGACCTGCAAACTGCGGTAAGATTTTCATTACATTTCGAACTGATTGTAAACCATTTCCTTGCAGAAATAAAACACATCTCACAACGGAAGCGCTGTTGTTATTTTCGAGTGTTTATTTTCTATAAGTGTTGCCCCAAAAAAATAGAAAAAAAAAAGGAAGGTGATAGCTATGGTTAGTAAAAATAGAGCACTCCGCGAAAGAATGTTTTTTTTTTTTTTTTTAACAATTTCAAAATAATGAAAATTTTGCACAGTTCGATTCGGCGTCTTAGACTAGAATTGCAAATTTCCAGAACCTCCTAACAGCAAAATGGAGGTCATTTGCGGGATACTGATCTATCCTATTCTTATCTAAGTTCAGCCTTATTAATAAAAGTATTATAGGGAGTGTACCTACTCTTTAAAATTTCTCTGAACGCAAAATCCTTATATATAAAAATGTTACAACTGTGTGTAACAGCAGAGAACACGCTCTAATCTATCTCTAATGAATGAAATGACTGAGAAAATATTTACTTTTCGGCAAAACATTCTGCGGCACACATATTATAGCTACGAGCATAGTCTACAAAAAAGTATATATCCATTTTTGTTGTAATCAAGAAAAAAATTTTTTTTTTTTTTTTTTTACGAATGAAATAATGTTGTTCATCAAATTAATAATAACTCTAAAACCAGTCGATGAATCGCTACCATTGGTACACTGTGCGTCATCAGGTTAGCACACCCCTGCTTTTAATAGTTTTCGCTCATTTCTAATAAAATTAAGAAAGCTAAAATTCTAAAAATTCAAGCGATTATTAACAAATCAATTTTCAACTAAATAAAACAAAAATTAGTGTTTCTCTATTTGTCAATATTTTTTTATAATTTATTTTCGAAATCAACTGAAAAATTAAAAATTTAAATTAGGTCATCAGGTTAGCACACATCACTTTTTTTTAATTTTTTTAATTTTTTCAGGTAAGAACTTATTTTAAAACTTATAAATTAACTAATTTAAACATTTTTTTACAATTTTAATAATGAGTCGAGCCTCCCTTGTTGAGAATCATCTCATAGATCCGATTGGGAAGCGATTCGTACAACTTTCCAATATAATTCAAGGAAATGGCTGACCAAGCGCTTTTAATGCCTTCAATTAATTCCTCTTCGGTAGAATATTGCCTGCCAGATTCGTAAACTTTGCGAGCCAGCCATCCCCATATGTTTTCTATTATATTGATGTCCGGTGAGTAAGGCGGCCACTTCAATAAATCGACGTTTTGTGCTTCAATCCAAGACCTAATCACCCGGGCAGTGTGAATCGGAGCATTGTCGTGTTGGAAACGCCATGGCACATTTCCAAATAATTTTTTAAAATGGGCAAAAGCAGTTTCCAGTACGTTTTTATAAGTGTTTGCATTCATATTTGTGTTCAAAAATTGCAGCTCGCACGTACCATAGTAGGAGATAGCTCCCCACACCATCACACCGCCCACACAACTATGAAGTCGATCCAACTGATGTTCCTCCTTCCGAAGATCATGGAAATAATAGTTGTATCCATCGGGTCCTTCCAAATTAAATTTCTTTTCATCCGAAAAGACAACATAGTGCCAATCAGATTTCCAGGCCATGTGCTCTCGTGCGAAATTTAATCGCATTTTTTTTCGAGCATCGTTAAGTGGTGGTTTTTTCTTTAGTTTTAATCTTTTCAATTGTGGAGCATTCCTTATCACCCCCTGAACAGTAGATAAGCTCGCTTTAACACCAGCATTTGCCCTGATCTTTGCGGTAGATTCATGAGAGTTGGATGCGTTTCTCAAAATTGCTCTCTTATCAGCATCGGAAATAACTTTATTATTACCGCCTTTATTATTTCGACCATATCCCGACTTCTTACGTAAAAAATTGTATATCACTTTTCGACTTCTGCCAACTTTTTTTGATATTTCACATTGAAAGCCTAAGCTCTTTATAAGCTTCGATTTTTGCTTTCTCTTCAATCGACAGCATCTTTCCTTTGCCCATATTAAAAAAAATAGATCACTTGAGCAGTGAATAAAATTTGGTGCCAATACGTGTTCAAATTCCGAAGATAAATGAAAGACAAGGTGCATGTGCTAACCTGATGACGCAAAAATTGAGCTCATGTTTCCATTAAAACTAAAAGAAAATAGCAAAAACCATGTACCGGTACATTGTTATTGCATGTTTTCTTTGCCAATGATAGTACATACAAAGATGAGAAAAATATAAAACAAAAAAGTAACTGCAAGTTAACAACAACAAAATCAGAAGCAATCGTATTAGGCTGATGAAGCTGTGCTAACCTGTCGTATTTGTCGTTTAACTAGAGGTTATACCGGATTTTATGTGCAAATCAGCCTTTTACGTCAATTAGTTTCTGAGAGAGACCTAAGAAAGAACTAATAAGGTTCCTTGTTTTCCCTTTGGGTACGGAACCTACAAAAGGGCTAATATAAAATCGTTGAGGGCTTTAGGCCTATACTACTCTAGGCCTATGACTACTGGACAGATTTTGATGTTACTTTCTTTAAAAATCTGTTTAGACTCCGAGAGATCTATATGCCGTGTTATACATTACCATACCTTCAATTTGGAATGATTTTGGACATCGATATAATTTTGTTTTCAACTCTTTGTGCGGTATATACTGGTAACCGTTTTTAGTGTCCACACTTTTCTGACTTTCAATAAATTTTCAATATAAAACTACCCATTCTGACCTAGAAAATATTTAACGTGAGTCAAGATTTTTAGTAAGGCAATTTGACTTCAACTTGACATTACTTAACAAATTAAAATAGTAAACACAAAATTTCACGCATTTCAGAGAGTCGAGCATTTCTTAAATATTTTAACTATAAGCATTTAAGCAATCAATTTTCTGCCCTATTTATAGGCCGAACTACAGACCAGTCTAGCAGACGCAAATCAAATTTATTTTATCGAATCAAAATGCTCAGGAATCAGGATGCCTGATGCCCAATTTTAATTAAAAATTACAGTAAGATTTTGGTAAACAATAAATTTGATCTACCCCGAATTCCATTAAATGAAAATAATAAAAAAAAAAATATATATTCAATTTAGTGTGGCAAGACTTTTCCCAGATGCTGTCAATGAAATAAATGCCTGTGCATTTGAAGTACCAACGTTTTTGCTGGCACTTTGCGAGTTTTAAAGACAAAAATACTATTCACTTTGAGTTGCGTTCTGCTTTTTGGTTCTGTTCCTTAAATACTTTTTTTCCCGCCCGTTCGTATCTGTGAGACGACGCAAGTATAAATAAACAAGTCGAAAGGAGTAAAAATGTATACACTGTCGACTGGCAGCGGCAGGCGAATCGAACGACCTCCCTGATCATGATGTTGAAGTTGATGCTGGCGGCGCGGCGTCACTGGTGGTGATGTAGTTGGTGATGAGGACGACCGACCGACCGACCGACTGCCTCCCATGGCCGAAGAGGGAGCGAAGATATAGTTTATGCCAAGTGAATTCCAGTGTCTTTGTTTGGTATTGCTCAGCGAGTGACTCTTACCACATGGCAATGTGGCGGCGGTGGCGGGAAGAGCTACACCAGCATGACTGACGAGCACTGAGCAGCGCGCCTATAAAGCTGTAAAGGGCGCACATGGCGTGGGTGTAGAGCGAAGCTATCGTAAAATGGTGCAGCGATGCGTTTGTTTACTCTGTGCGATCTATGGGGATCTCTAAATGTGTGTGGTAATAAATTGATGAAGTGATGATTTTTCGGCTTCGGTGGGTAGATATATCTTTCGGGGAAGTTAGGGGGGTTACAAACGGAAATGGATCGTATAGATGAGTTTTTTTGTTTACTTATTTGTTTATTGGTTCTGTTGGAGGGCATCGGTGAAGTGAGAGATGCGCGCGTGATGTTGATTTTTATTATGATCTTTGACAGCGTAAACACACAGAGAGATTCCGTTGGTTATGATTTATGAATGTCACGACAACGACACGGTCGACAGTTAGTCATGAGATGATCATGTCTGATAAAATTGTCGACTGAAACTTTAGCTGATGTCGATATTTTCTTAGTTATAGATCCAAACAGCAAGATCATTTCAAAACAGCCGCGCTGCACTTATGTTTCCCAATGAAACACAAATCATCCCACAAGCGGGCTCATTTAACTCTGCCAAATAAAAATCGCTATAACAAGGCTGTACCGCATATTTCGTCTACTAGCAAACGGTGAAAACAAAGACGTATAGGACAAAGTCGTTCTGGGTTGTATTACTTTTATTTATTTATTTTTTTGCGAAGAGTGTTAATTTTTAAAACTCATTCATGGCGGTGGAGTTTTATTATTTACACTTCAGACGTCGTGAAACGTCAAGTAAATATTTGAGAAAACTTAAGCTTTGTATGGTGCAAAATGATTGTACGAATGTTTACACAACAGCAAGAAGTGTGTAAACAAAAGGGGGAGCGCAGCAGCGAGCAAAAAATAAAAAAATAAAATACGCTGACTATTTAGAGTTCACTTTGCGGATTTATTTGGTTTACAATTGAGGAGAAGTATTTTGAATGTTTTATCTGTGGGACCTCGTGTGACAGTAGATACATATAGATATCAGCGATATGAGTTGGAATTTATTACCCGGATAAACGAATGATGGGTGTTTGAGACGTTAAGAGAAGTGAGTCAACCGATTTTGTGTTTTTGAAGTGTCATAATGTACGAGTCGGTTGTCTATAGGTATACAAAAGCCCCCATGTATCATAATAAACTTTGTGTTTGAACAGTTTTATTGAAAGGAACTGAAATCATGTGACAGATTAGAAATATTTGGTATAGGAAAAAATAAGAGGGCCTATTGGGGCTTTGGTTGGCAATTTTAAATTGAAGGTCACAAGATCCACGATATTGAATGGTAGACGTCTTAGACATACGACAAATGGGAAATAATGCCTTATAGTAATCTACATCAAGGCTACATCTACATCTACATCAGTCTTTTATGCACACTCACACTTCAATAGAGAAGATGGAGGATGCTGACAAAGAGTATTTCTGGGAGTTCCTTTACAACACATGTCAGCAATGGCCTACGTGGGACTTTAAACAAATTATTGGTATTTTCACTGCATAAATATTCACAAGGGAAATGTCTCCGGTAACAAAATTACGCTACTACACATCTGGACTTAATTTAATCGACTTTGCGCAGCTTTAACTTGATTACAGAAAGTACAAATTTGTTCTTCCTAAATGTTCACAAAGAACATAACGGTTATCAGATCATAAAACCGGTGATCGTCGACAGAAGGCGCACTCTGGTGAAGATTTTCGAACACTCCGAGCTACCAATTACGTTATTGCAGTCAAGATACCGATTTTGTTATTTTAGATGACAATGACATTCAACCGGACCGCCATTCATCGCCAAAAGGGGAACCAACTTGACAAAACGGTAGATCAACTCAAGAAATATTCCTTGTTTTAAGAAAAACAAAACTTATGAAAAACGATTGTTTTTGTCACAAAACAAAACCAAATCCAAATACGGAATGCACTCCCTTTCGAGCCAGAAAGAAACTGCTGCTTTTTGTCATGTCACTACCTTTCACCACCGACGCGGATAGTTTAAGTTCGACAGTACCATCTGGCACATCAACAGTCGAAATTGATGTGTTCTCCAAAGTCACAATCTTTTGTGTCTTGAAAGCTAAAAAAATATTGATTTCGACAAGAAATTGACACTAAAAAGTGCAAAGTATCACTTCCAACAGATGGCGCTGATTTAACTTCCAATTTTCCAACAGCATTTTTCACTTAACAATTTTGCTGTTGTAAACGTCACAATCTTCGGACTCTTGAAAACTAAAAAAATCTTAATTTGTACAAGAAATTGACACTAAAAAGTGCAAAGTATCACTTCCAACAGATGGCGCTGATTTAACTTCCAATTTTCCAACAGTATTTGTCATTAACAACTTTTCTGTTGTTAACGTCAGAATCTTCCGAGTCTTGAGAGCCAACAAAATATCTGATTTCCACAAGAAATTTCTACTGAAAAGTGCAACGTACGACTTCCAACAGATGGCGCTAATTTAACTTCCAATTTTTCAACAGCATTTTTCACTTAACAATTTTGCTGTTGTAAACGTCACAATCTTCGGACTGTTGAAAACTAAAAAAAATCTTAATTTGTACAAGAAATTGACACTAAAAAGTGCAAAGTATAACTTCCAACAGATGGCGCTGATTTAACTTCCAATTTTCCAACAGCATTTCTCACTTAACAACTTTGCTTTTGTAAACGTCACAATCTCTGGACTCTTGAAAACTAAAAAAATCTTAACTTGTACAAGAAATTGACACTAAAAAGTGCAAAGTATCACTTCCAACAGATGGTGCTGATTTAACTTCCAATTTTCCAACAGCATTTCTCACTAAACAACTTTGCTGTTGTAAACGTCACAATCTTCGGACTCTTGAAAACTAAAAAAATCTTAGTTTGTAGGTACAAGAAATTGACACTAAAAAGTGCAAAGTATCACTTCCAACAGATGTCGCTGATTTAACTTCCAATTTTGCAACAGTATCTATTTGTCATTAAACAACTTTTCTGTTGAACGTCAGAATCTTCCGAGTCTTGAGAGCCAACAAAATATCTGATTTCCACAAGAAATTGCTACTGAAAAGTGCAACGTACGACTTCCAACAGATGGCGCTGATTTAACTTCCAATTTCCGAAAGTATTTCTCATTTAACAACTTTGTTCAACACGTTCATCACATTCAACCCGTTGAACTACGATGATTGATGAGAGAGATTAGAGAGAGAGTTTATGACTAAAACGCAAACACTTCCTTCCACAGAAGAGATATGAATCACAGAACAGAGATGGTAAAAACTCATCTCAATTCAAAGACTAAAAACAAACATAAATGACCTGTTTTTGTTTCCCCCCTCATTCGCACATAAAGGCAATCTTCTTATTGAGTCATAATTACAAAATGTAACCTTTCTACCTCGGGCTGAGCACGGTAAAAAACAAAATAACAACGCCAGAGTCGTCTCAGAAGATCAATTGCCCACAGCAGTTTACTAACCTCACAAAAACAATTGTTTTTTTTTTTTTTTTTTTTGCTGTAACAATAATAATTCATATTTCTTGCTGCGTTTACTTGATTGTTCCACGAGGCACACCGCACACCACTTGAGGAGCGCACTCGTCCATTCACATCAGTTTCATCAGCTCTCCTTTGAAGAGATACAAACAAAAAAATCAAAAGGAAAAAGAAACATCAATCTGCCCACTGCACACCCCAACGACACAGCAACAGTAACAGCAACAGCACCAACGCCGGTGCTGCGTGTGTTTGGCTTTGGATTGTTTTTTTTTTTTTTCTGTAGGTACCTATGTGCTTTGTGAAACTTAAATTCCTCCATTACACCTCCGATTACCGGCGATTGGAGTTAGCGTCATCTTCATCATCGTCGTGCTTTGCTTTCACGCAATTTACTCCTCGGTCCTCGCATGGGCTTTTTGTTCGTTTCCTCAATTTTTCTTCAACGTCCGCCTTTTGTATATGACTCGGCAGTGTGAATTGTGTGAATAAGATTAATTGCACACCTTTTGGAGTGTGGATGGGGCGCAGGCACCAGCAGGTCGGTTGGGAACGTACGAATCCACAATCCACAAAACGGATGGGGGAGGTGAAGATATTTGAAGACATTATTCAAAAAGGCGGGACAACACTCACAAAACAAGTGAAGAATGAAAAAAAAAAAAAAAAAAAAAAACTCATACGAAACCGCAGTTATGAAAAATGAACTTCAGAACAGAGTCTCCCGGTTCCCGTCGGCACCCCCATGGAACCAGCTGCAGTTTAATTCGAGTCGACACTGCACTTTTTTTTCTGATGTTTTTCCACGTTTTTTTTGCCCCTTCTTTTGGCTGATAATTATCATCTCGGGCAGTCCTCATTTATTATTCCCTCCACGGTCGCATTTCATTTGTCAGAAGAAGGAAATCCGCACACGAACGAACCGCGCCGAGCTCACTCTGGTCTTTCTCTCGACGACCTCCATTGGGGTTTTTGTTTTTATTTTATTTTCTTAAACTTTTTTTTGTACCCGGCGCGCGTAATTTACGCCAGTTAATGAGTGAATGAGCTTCCAGAGGTGCTCCTTCCTCGTAGTTTTCTTCTTTCGATGGTGCACCTCCTGGGTATTGTTACCACACGACACGGTGGTGTTCCGTGAGAAGTGGACAGGGGGTTGCACTGAAGAATAATTAATAGCTCTTACCTTGGGGGCAATCGTTTTTGCAACGCAAATGCTTGCTAATATGTGAAAATTTCACACACAGTGAGAACGTCGGTCGTTTGTTTGTTTTGCCTTTGTCAGCGAGTGACAGGCGAAAACAAAACAGTGGCTAGGTATATGAATGAAAGTGTCGCATCAGAGTACACAAACGAATGAATTGAGTTTTAGCTTCTACGCGCCCCAAAAAAAAAAGATACCTGTATAGATTAGAGGGGCTTAGGTGCGTGAACATAGCTAAACAAACAAGTCGTGGAATTGTTGCAGAGTATGTAGGTATGTATCTATAGAAAAAGAAATTTTATGGGCGAGATAGTGTGAAAAGGTGATTGCGGTTGTCATTGGTTAAATCAAATAAAATTGCAGTCATGTGCAAACTTTCTTGTTTTCAATAAAGATTATGTTGTCCCACGGCGCCATCTGTAGGATATAATTTAATTTTGCATTTATTATTTTTTTTTTATTTTTGACAGATGTGGCGAAATGTCTTAAGAAATTTCAAAAATGTAACTGTCACCGAAGAGCCGATCGTTTTTTGTAAGCGAAAAGTGAAATGTTTTACTCTATATGCTCAAAATTTACACTCAATCAAGTGATCGGTGTTCTAGTACCTACCTGAGTGCCAAACACTTTTATGGGCGTGAAGCTAAGTGCAAACCGAAATACACAATTCAGTCTAAAACGCATTAAACTAAGTAGGTAGATATAGCATTTCAACTAAATTAGCAGTTGGTCGATTGCAGCACAATATTTGACCCGCCTCTTTTGTGGGCGTGACCTTATCTGTTAATAGGTTTGAGCGGACTGCCAATATACACATTCTGCTTAGTGGAGACTGGGTGCAACAATTTAGAGACAAATTACTGCATTCGTGACACAATATGACAGCAATAATGCTGTTAAAATATTTGTTTAACAGAGCTTTCTATCCCCAATGACATTTGGAAATGTTGACAACTTATTTCGAAAAGACATTCAGCGATGTGAGGCAATGGTATTAGATATTTAGAACAGAATTGAGTGACGCAACGAATATTTGACCGAAATTCAAACAATGCTAGCACCTATTTTAGTTTTAATTTTTGGATACAGCTTGAAGATTTATTGACAATTTAATATGTGTTCTTTTCAAATGTCAAAAATCATATTTATGCATTGGTTTACTGTCATTTTATGGCGTTGTTACGAAGAATTAAGTCCAAAGATCGATGGTGATAGTGAATCTGCTCTGAAACTGCTTTGAAACATGCTGGTGACAGTTTAAGTAGCTGCTTTGTCAATCGGTTTCGAGCATAGGTATAGTGCGACCGAAAGTAAACGCAGTGTCCTGCTGTCATTCGTCACAGAAATGTAAGAACGTCGTTGAGGAAAAATGAATGCTTCAAGACCAAACCAGAATGGAGTCGTATCGTACCATGTCAATTCTGTCAAAATATTAGCAAAATCATGCCTTGTCTCACACGGTTCGCCAAAAATTTAAAAGTTGGTTCGTTTGCGGGGATGAGACAACGATAAGCGAACGTGAAACGACCCAATGTACTCTCAGAAATTTTTTCGGGTGTTTTTCATTTTGACAGCGCAATGACAACAATTCTGGTTCAGCAGTTAATTTATCGAATGCGTCGACACTTCTTAATTTATGTCAAATTTAATGTCAGAACATATAGTACAAATTTCGCTTGTCAAATTATGTGACGACATATTATTTTCCTTAACATAAATTTAACATAAACTTTGTTCTAAAAATATTACGAAGGAAATAAAAACAAAAAGAATTAATAGACAAGCGAAGTTCGACGACCTGTCACATTGTTAAATATTGCTGTCACCGAAAGTGAAATATGAGTTTTCAATCCCAAATCTTCAAATTTTGTCTAAACGAAACAGATAAGGACCGACAGACAAAGTTGATGTTTATATTTGTACCGTTGTTAACGAAAAAAAAAAAAAAAAAAAAAACGAAAGCAAGTCTAAATGAAAAGATTTGTCAGAGCTGTCAATTGACAAATAGCAGCCACTCAAAGCCGTTTGTGAACGCAAATAAAACAGTTTATTACCCAAAGGCGGAATACAATTTTTTCCGTTCGCTGTTTTGCCCGTGACGAAAAACTTAACGAAACGAAGTCAAATTATAAAAAAAAATTATTAGAAAATGGCTTTCGGACTGTTATGTACATGTTTTTGTAGCTCAGTCATCATCATTTGTTGACACAAAAGCTATTAACTCTGGATAACGGAAAACTAATGTAACAACACAAGGGCATAACGATTGGAACGCGTTGGTCAATTAGGTTATGACCACAAACATAAAATAAACAAATTACACGAAGGCACGGTCGTCCTGTATACCCTCACTCGCTTGTCCAAAACTCTTTCGGGGGTAGGCAACCATAGACCCTGTCAAAATGAGGTACCTAGTTCCTAGACCGATGTGGACATACAAACGCTGCAAATCTGTCAAAATGGAACACTTTGAATGTAGAAAACTCACGCTTCGCCTACATTTTACAAATGTCAAAGAAACTCTCCATTGCCATTCTGTTTCCCACTCGTTGTTTTCTCGTATTTGCAAAGATTTGCATGGAACTCTCCTAGTGTCTCAGGAGACGTGCTGCCAGAAAAACGTTCGTGTACACATTCCTATACCTACCTACCACACGGGAAAATAACGCAAACCCCACTGCGAAATACGACAGTAGCAGTAACGAAAGTAGATCCAGCGATACGGATCGCTGCCGCTTACTGAACGCACCCCAGCGCGAACCCGAATGAAAGTCGCCGTTTGATGGACCATAGCACAACCTACTGCAAGTCATCGTCCTGCCAATTGATGTTTATCAAACTGTTTGTAATTATTTGTACCTAGCTGAAGAGGGTGCATGGATGGCACGCTCCCTGAAAACCACCAGTCGACTTGTGACGTTTTCTATCCAAAATGGTGGTAAATGCCAAATTCAATTTGTACCATCACTCAATAATCTGCAATGTCACCCTCAAGCCTCAACCAGCCATCAAACAACGGTCGGTAGGAAAAAGTACCAAATGGGGGAGAAACGTCGCCATAACTAATAATGGTTGCGTCCAGTCAGAAAGGTCAGAAACACTTCGACCGAACAAAGAGATTACAATTCGATTAGGCTGTCCTTTTTTTTATGCATTTTGAATCGTTAAGCGTACGATGGAACAAAAAACATTAAAATTACTCAAAAGCACAACAACTAGGTATAAGTGCACACGACGGTCATAAAACGAACTATACACAAATAAAAAATAAAAAACACATTCCTCGTGAGATAAAAAAAAAGCAGAGAAGTAAATACCAAATACAAAACGACGTCAACAACAGGGCAACTATAAAATAAAATAAAAAATAAAAAAATGGAACAAAACCAAAGGGGGAAACAAACGGTAGTGGTTTTTTAATTGGTTTGACAAGGTGTTACAACTTGTCTCTGGTTCGCTGTCGCGACTTTTCCACTCCACATACAGTGCGCGCCGCGGTGCGGCACTCGGTCTTCAGTCAGTCGTCGCTCGTCGTCGTCGCACACACAAACTCTGACAAACGCTATAAGCAACACGTTTAGCGCGACAGAACAAGCGAAACACAGAGACCCCGAGCCCGAGCACACAGGGACGGCAATTAACGACATCTCACAGAGTACAACGATCGGGACGGGACCGGACGAAGACCACCGACAGACCCTCTAGTTGCGGCACTTTAGTATGAATATATGCGCGCTGTGCTGCCGCCTCTATCTCCGCCGCACAAGAACCTCCCCACAACCGTGATTACGGGCGCCGCCGCCACAGTCGCATTTTCAGCTGCCGTCCTCTGTGTATGGGTGCGAGCTCATGTCTTGACTTGATCTTCCCTGTTCCCCGGTCCCGGCAGGACGGGCGTCACTTCATTTTCAGTATAACGTCCGCGTTTCGTTATTATCTCGTGACTCTTGATTGTAAACCGATGCCGAGGCTGTCGGCGTCACCATCTCACCCAACCACCGGGTACGGTATTTGAACATTAAGTATTTTTTTTTATTTATTATTTTATCTTGGCCCGCCACCAATACCTTAGGCACCTACCTACACGCTTCGTGGAGTTTTTGTTTTTTTACGAGTTCAATTCCACTTGGTGTTCCCTCTGTCAGTTGCGGTACCACCACCGCACCGACCCGCACTATGTCATCTCCCTGCGCAAAGAGTTCGCTCGGTCGCCCCTGTCATGAGCATTAATCTAGCAAAGTAATCATGATTGCTGTGTGCCCCTATATCATCATTATTGGGTCTCGGCTATAAGTTTGGGTTGGTTTTGTTGTAAGTGGTTGGTATGCCGGTGCCGCGCCGCACTTTGTTGGTCTCGTTTCTTTCACGGGGTGCTGGTGCTGTGCTGGTGCGGATTGGATTGGATTGAAATGCTGCTGCGACTGAAGGGGGTAATCGTTTATTAAATTACGCTCACTCGCCTCCATGAGTCGGAGTCCATGCCGTACCTAGTCGTTCGTTCATCGGAGTCGTTCAGCGAGCTTTGAACAGCAAATTGAAGGCTCGTGCAGCGCGCGGAGGAGGATGATAAGTTTTAGAATTTTTTTTTTTTTTTCGTTCCCCCTTTTTCCTTTGTTGTTCCTTTCTTCTTCAGAGGAAGAGGAGGATGTCGGATGTGGTTTTTACATACATTTTGTTTTATTTTCTGGGATTAAAAAAATACGATAGAAGAAAAGGGTCAAGAGGTATGCACAAGCACATGCGCACGATAGCAAAGTTCTGAGAATTTAGGGCGCGCAAGAGGCAGAGTGTGGCATTTAATTGATGGCTTCGCATTCGAAACGAGATTGGGTATACCTACGAGTACCTATATGGTTCTTATTACTACCGGGACTGGGATAATGAGTTTTGAGTATTGACAGCGAAACGGTTAAATCTGCGAACGGCGACAGAGTGCTGCGGTAATGAGTTTGTGACGTCTTGCTGTTTACAGGAATGTAATTTGCGCGTTTAACAAGTGTGACCCGAGTAACAAGCGTGACCCGTCAATTTCTTTGAAATTTTCTACACCTAAATTGAAAATGAAACTGAATTGCGGTCACTTATCATTATCATTATTTTTTTTATAAATTGGCACGCAAAAATTGATAAATAATGCTGCAACTAATAGTTCTGTATGCTGTCCACAGAAATCTTGCAAAATAATTAATCATTTGACGTTTGTAAAGTGACGGGCGTCAACTGACTGTGACTGACGAGTGGGGTGGCTGTGTTCTCCCAGTAGTAGGTATGTTACTAATGAGTTTGTCAAATGTTTACAAATGGTAACAGTTTGTTTGATATCTGAGATGAGAGTCGTAGTCAGACGAATATGTAGAAAAAAAAAAAAAAACATTTTTTCCCACATTCTGACATTTCTGAAACTGTCACTTGGGAAACTGACAACTTGTTCGGAAATAAACCAATGATAGAGAGTGATATCAAATGGAGATTCAGTTTGTGGTTTTGATTATTGAATTCTCAGAATGCACGTGTAGGTGACATCTGTCAGACAGAAATGTCATTCGGTTGTTTTGATGGATAAAGTGAGCGCAAGGTAAATGTTTGTATATGTTATTTATTTGTCAAAGGTGGACAAAACGTGAATGACTTTATTTCATATTCTTACAAAACTAAGTAGATAACGTAAAAGGAATTTATAACATCGCAATAGTGACGCTGCCATGTATAAATATCTAATTTTAAACGCTTAACAATATATAAACAAATACAGTCGTTTACTCTTTTGAAAAATTGCCTACGAACTTAAGTAAGAACATTTGACAGTTTGACCTTCTTTGCAGTAGCAAATCTTAGACAAAAATTACATACAATTACATTTTTTGACAGATGTCATATAGTTCTTAATAGATGTGACAAAAAGTTTTTTTTTTTTTTTTTTTTTTAAGTTTTGACAGATGTGACAAGCAGTGTAACAATTCAATATTTGAAATCATGCTGTGTTGGGTAATGTGTTTTTATTTTCTTAAAGCGTAAACATTTTTTGACTTACGCCATATTTTTGAATGGCATACATTTACTGCCTAACGTTTTTTTCTGTTTAAGTAAAAAATAAAAAATTAACAAAAAAAAAGTTTTTCAGAAATAATATATATTTCACAAAAATAACAATAATTAAAGTGTGTATTTGGAAAGTTCATTGAAATTGCAAGTAGCGTTGCCAGACGTCCCGGAAGAGAGTCCGGAAGAGTTCGGAATCGAAAAAATCACTTCTGAAACCGTTCCATTGGGACAAAAAATTCCCTTCTGGTGATTCTGCGAAGAGAATTTCGCTTTTCGATTTGAAGTCAGAATACACTCAAGAACCACAAACAGAAGTGAAATTTATGTATTTTATACAAGGTGGGCCAAAAGAGATCACCCTATTGTAAGATGCTCTTATTTTTGCAAATGGCCGCCAATGTCAAATCTGTTTTGACATTTTTGTAGACTAGACAGATGTAGAATACAACTGAACAAGCCATGGAGCGATATACTCCCCAAGAACGCGGAATAATTTCGAATTTTCGAATTTTCGACCAAAATCATAATGAGCGATGAAGCTCATTTCCACCTCAGCGGATATGTGAACAAGCAAAACTATCGCTTCTGTGGCACCGAAAATCCACGAGCAATTCACGAGGAGCCATTACACCCGCTCAAAGTTACTGCATTTACTACTGCGCTATTCACGTTGGAGGAGTCATCGGGCCATTTTTTTCGAGAACGCCGCTGGTCAAACGACAACAGTGGACGGTGCGCGCTATAGGGCCATGTTAAACGAGTTTTTTTCTGCCGCAATTGGAAGAATTAGGACTGGAGGACATGTGGTTCCAACAGGACGGAGCTACGGCACACACTTCGCGAGCCACAACCGATATTCTGAAGGCGGCGTTCCCGGGTCGCCTCATCTCTCGTTTTGGCGATTTGCACTGGCCCGCAAAATCGCCCGATTTACCCGTTCCAGACTTTTTTTGTAGGGTTTTTTGAAGTCCCGTGTTTGCGTGAACAAGCCCGAGAGCCTAGAAGCCCTCAAGGACAACATTCGACACGAGTGCGAGAATCTGTCGCCCGAAGTTCTCGCCGAAGTAATGAAAAATGCCATAAAACGAGCCCGTATGGCAATCAATTGTGACGGCCGATATCATCTTCTCGACCTAACTACGAAAATTCTAAAGGTTCAAGTAAACATAATCAAAAAACAGAACATAGGATGACTTCTTTTGGCCCACCTTGTACAAGTCAGCTGACAGCAGTCGTAGATTTTTTTTACATTTTTCAATCAGAAGCAGTTTTCTTGTTCCATTGGGGTGGATCCCCCGAGTCAAACCAAAAACGGCATAAGGTTCGTCAATTAATTCAAAAGTTTGGCTAAACCAAAATCCTGCTAAAAATTAAAAAAAAAACAAAATTAGGATAAATATCAAATAAATATGCTAAATTGGTGACAATCGACTAGGGACGTAGTGAACATTATATCTGCGTGAGCGTGAGCAACTGAACTCATCCAATAAGTGGAAACAACGTGACAATTCGTTTATTTTATTCAATTTCAAATGTCAAATGAATTCGATTGTTTTCATTTGGGTTTTTTTGTTTTTTATTTTTAAGAAAATAAACACACGTTTCTATTTATCTTGTTGTTTCAAATGTTTTCACAATGAATGTGATAGCGGTGTGAATAACGAAAAGGGAAAGCACTGTAATCGGTCAAAAGAATTGATAAATCTTGTAAAAAACCAGAAGCACAGGCGCATGACTTTTATTTTCGTTAAAAAGATGTTAAGACTACCCAACTAACTTACTAGAAAACAAATGACAGCTGTCATGTATGTATAAGTTATCTGTGGCCACAAGGAAAAACAGCATAAGTCACTTTTTGCAATTTTTCAGGAGAGCGGTTTGAATGTTTACCTTTCCTTGTGCGTTGTATGGCGCATGTGGTTTTCTTTCTTCTATAATTCAAAAACCGTAATAGATAAAAATACAAAAAAAAATATGGCAAAAAGAATGGAATATTTCACATACGATGGTGTAAAAAACTCAATTTCGACATAAGTCGACTTATGTTGTTTTTCCTTGTGGCCACAGAATGTATTTAAAAAAAAAAAATGTTCAAATTCACACATGTATGTCGCACTATCCACTGGCAATTTATAGGTAAATAGTGCTAAAAATCCTCGATACATAGTAGTAAATATATTTTTGTCTATTGTGACCTAAAATTTACTTCAGACAAAGATAAAAATGAATCATAAGAATGACCCGATAATACTTTTTGGCATATATTTAAAGACGGCAACGCAAAATATTTAATATCAACTCCTCTCCTTCATTTCTAGCACGAACCTTGAAAATTTGAAAATTGCTGAACACTTGAGGTTCACTGCAGTAACACTCGCCAAGTGCGTACCAACCTAGTAGCTCTTAAATTTACAGTAAAAGACATCCCCATAGAGAGAAAAAAAACCGCCATTACATGACATCAAAACCAAAGTGTATACTTTTCTCGTAAGGGCGATCAAGCAATGTTGGCTATTAAAAAATTCACTTTATCGATTGACCTCCTTCGCTGAAGACAGACTATATAATATCAATGCAAGCACAACTGCCCTGGACCTGGAAACGCATATATATAAATAGAACACAGCAACAGTCACCCTTTTTAAAAATGACTCATCTTGTTTTATGACAATGGGCAGCAGATTTCGAACTGCTTTTAGCATAAATTTAAGAAACAAGTCGGGGCTATGGTGCACATCAGACTTTTATAAGGAGCGCACTCATAAATCACCAATTTATGTATTCAAGACTTCATGGGACATAAAAGCCAAGCAAGGGTTTAGCTGCAACAAAATAAAGGCGTAAATTGAAGTATACCGTTTACAAGTACTCGCATTGGTTAAAAGGATAAACATTGAGACGCCTCTGAATTTAATGCTCCGTGGAAACAATGACGAGTTTCGTATTAACGCAAGCAATTTAAACTGATGTTAGACGTCAGGCTGGCAATAAGTTCCAATTGGCACAGTAATCGTCTGGGGGTATTGCCCGTTTGCATTTCCGCATAAAGAACGCTTTTTGCACAGTTCACTTTCACAAATTCAGGGGGCGTGTTTGGAATTTATTTCGAAAACAGTGGGGGCCTTCAGACTTCAAAAGTAAGTGCAAAATGTTGCGATTGGCACTGCGAAGTATTTTTTTTTTATTGACAGCACATGTTTATTAATTGTTTATCGTGCTGTTTTCTAATCAATCAGCAATTTGAAAAATAAATTCTTACTAATGATAAGTTAACAATAGCCATTATTAGATCATCGCATCGCGGCCTTCCCCGTAATCAGGACTTTGATAACTTACCTAGAAAGAGAGAAAAGGAAAGAAGATTAGCAATCAAACGATATAAGTTATATTTTTGTTATTATTATTTGAATGGTTTGATTTTAAGATAAACATAATCAGGCCGATTCGACCATTCGAGTGAGCGTTCGTTTTGATACATCAACTCTATCGCACAGTATCAGAAAATACAAAAGCAAAGCAACTGCCGTCTAGATTTCGATTGTCAAAGTCAGCTTATCAAGAATTAATTTTGAAAGAGAAATTTAGTGGATTATCAAATATAAAAACTTGGAACTGTCTAACGAACCCAGTAGCAGTAGCCAACTTGATGTTAGATTCAACATCCGCCTGTTTTAGGGGATGAGTAAAAAATAAAATTAAAAAAAAAAAAAACACGCACCACTGAAATGTCAGTAGAAAAGCGACATCTAATCTTTAGTTAAGCGATCCATTGAAAATAAAGGGTTTTCCAATAAGAGGTGTTATTTTGGTATTCAAAGAAAAATTCCATTTTTTGAGATAAATGATCGGATGTTTATTTCATAATAAAGAGGAAGGTATGCCTTTAATACTGAAAAACAACATCAGCCAAATGGCCACCACGAGCACGCATACAGGACCATATCCTTTCACAATAACACCTCTTATTGAATAACCCTTTAGGTTGTAACGTAAGATGTCACACAACATTATCTTAAGTTTAAACTTATTTATGATGTACCTATCGAGACGTCGCTTTTCTGTATTCACATTACTATTGAAAAGCGGAAAAAGTTTGAAAACTCCATCCGGCAGAACAAGTGTGTACCTAAATGGCGAATCTGACAGCTGTCCAGTGTCCATTTGTAGGTCCTTCCCATAAAAACATTTACCTGTCATACAAATACAATGCAAATTATCAAATCATCATAAAAACTGATCCACATGTAGGTAAAATCAAGCTGTCAGAATTGATTTAGATTCTGTGACAGAAGGTCGATTTCTTGAGCGTCGTCATTTGACAATTTCCACATCGGCCCTACATCGCTGTCAATTTTGTTTACATCTAACGATTGTTAGTGGATCGGTGTCATAAATCAATTTGCTTAAAAGGGTTACGTTAAATTATCTAGTTTGATAAATCTGACAGCTGGCTGATTTGATATTGTTTATAGTTTTTATTGGCCTTGGTCACAATCAATTTTGTTGCCTTAACTTTCATTCCAAATCTAGTCAAAAAAATTGTTTACTGATTACCAAGATGACAGTTTGAATATGTGGCTGACGCAGTCAAAGTGACATTACCGACCAATCTGGTTTGTATTTACATTTAACTAAAATCGATGTCAAAACCAATCTAGTAGACTTAATATACATAATTAGGTACATTTTTAACTGAGCCCAACATCTGTCATCATTTGAATTTGACGTTTGCAAATGTGTCTATCGTGTAAAAGGCAATGAAGAAACGGAGTAGTGCCTACACCACAATACCCGTATAGATGGGTCCACATCAGTTGCCGACACTTTTGAAAATGACCAATTTCGAAACTTTTCTACACTTTTGCAAACGTTTGTTTGTAAAAAAAATTTGTTTGTTTATGAAAAATTAAGCTACATATTACTAAAAGCTTACAATACAATATTCCAATGAATAATTACAATGGTCCCTTTTAACAAAATAAGAAATACCTACTTATAAGGAAACAAAAAGGGTACTGAACATAACCCGAACCTACTCTCCTCGTTACTCTTTATTCGCTACTGTTTTACTCGTTACCTACTTTTTATTCGCTATTGTTTTACTCGTTACCTACTTTTTAGCCGCTATTGTTTTACTCGTTAATTTTTTACTCGTTACTCGGTCATTGTTACTGATTACTTGTGTAACTTTCTGTTTAAACGAGCAGCCTTTTGTAATTGCGACCGATTTACATCTATTGCGTATTGCGTTACTTGATATCAACTTGTTACTCGTTACTTGGAACTCGATATTTACTTGTTACGTTTTACTCGTTACATTTCTACCTACTTTACTTTTTACTCGTTACTTTTTTATTCGTTACTTTTTACTCGTTACATTTTTACACATTACTTTGTTAATTTTCTGTTTAAACGTGCCGCCTTTTGTAATTGCGATCGATTTACATCTATTGCGTTCTTCCCAAACCATGCACCACTGTTGTACATAAACCCATACACATCTTTAACTTTGACAGATGTCAATGTGAAAAGGTTAATTTTTTGCAGCAACAAACCCATTTTGCATTGCATAAACCTATCAACAGTGATACAAAAAATTAGCATCCTCCTCAATCCCCGTCCCACAAACAATCTGACAGTTTCCCAATTTGCATAAAAAAAAATGAACCCAACCCAGTTCGTCTAATAAAAAAGTCATCCAATAGCGTTCATCTCAGAGATAGGTACCTATATGATATGAGGTATTATAATTTCGCGGACGATTATGCGCTTACCCCCCGGGAGCCGGGACTTTGCATCTCATACACCCGGACCCGACCGCTTTCTCAAAGACTTACATTTTCACACTTTGAATGACAGCTGCAGCTTCTCTCTGCTCTGCTTGTTCATCATCGTTGAGTGGAGTTGCTCATTTGGTTTTTTTTTTTTTTTCCTTGTAAAACCAAATTCGAATCAGGCACCAACGACACGCTAAAAAAAATACATCAGCAAGGGAGAAACAAAATCACGTTCCCTTTCGCCTTGCAAGGCATTCAGTTTAAGACAGCAGCAGCAGCAGGAGGAGAAGGAGGTGGAGGAATTTCTCGGTCGTGGCTTGGCTGTGCGTCTTCAAAGAAACGACAACGCGATAGCCTAAAACCTAAATATATTGCTTTTTAAACGCAAAGTGAAATAAAAAACATTCGAAATTCATTAAATTGAGTGAGATAAGACTACATTAACCCGCCGCCGCGCCGCAGTCGTCCACCGAGCTAACCGAACCAAACCAAGTCGCAACCATCAGCACTGTCATCGTCGTCATCTACATTACCACCGCACTGCTGCTGCTGTGTAGTGTATACCAACGGCAACGAGGGCCCCCCTCAAATCCCGACCCCTACCCCGCACGTCTTTCACAGCAACAGCCTTAAACATCATCCTCACGCTCGCACAACTCAACTCATGCCTTTCGCCCCACCGCAAGAGACGTTAACCAAACGACGACGACGACTATAAAGCGAAACCGAAGCAAAGCAGCAGCAGCAGCGGCGGCAATACTAGAGTAGAGTGAGTGGAGTGCCAGTGCACCCTCATGCCTCATCCCCGTGCCTAACCTTTCCCTCTGCTGTTCTGGTGCTGCTTCTGCTGTGTGTCGTCGTCGTCGTCGTTGTAGCCGTCGTCTACCTACTTCCTACCTCTCGCATTTCATTCTTCGCCTTTGCTTGTTCATTTTTAATGAAATTCTGTTTGGCTATAATGGCTAACATACCAGGACTGTGGCATACACTCCACGTGGAGTGTGACTGTGGTCAATAAACAGTTCTAATTCGACTCGGCGACGGCAACGCCAAACAGACGCTCCCAACGACCAAGCGGCGCAGCGTCAACCCAACCAAACGTCAGCCGTCAGCGGCGACGACGGCCACAGAGAGGGAGAGTGTGCAAAAGGGATCGTTCATCGTTGCCGTAGCCCGTAGCCGTTGTCGTACAGGGCAACCCGAGAGGGGTGCAGATGGATGGGGATGGTTTTTGGCTATATAGACAGAGCACATACGTATAGCAGCCGCAGTTATGCGCACACACAAGTGTAGACGGTGTGTGTCGGGGTTTTAGACCCTTGCGAGTTATCGTTCTCGTTTTTATTTTTATTCATTTTTTTTTCTGTGCTTCTCCCTGCTTCGCTTGGTTTGAGTTTTTTTTTTTTTTTTTTTTTTTTTGTTGTTCGTCATAACTACTTAAGTGTCGGAGGGGGCATGGAAATGGAAGACACTGAGCGAGAGTGAGACGAGTGTGCGGCAGAGGCGGCGTCGACTGTGTGTGTTGTGTATTTGCAACCGGTAATAATGAATAAGCATGGCATGGCTGGTTATATCTATCTGTATCGTTGTATCTCTATCTATTTATCTGGTAATACGACGGACGAACACACACAATGTGCTTTCTGTTTTCGGTCCTCTCGAGTTGGGTCGTCGTCGTCGGTTTTCATTTTGGTTTTTTTTTTTTCGCTCGTTCGTATCTTTTCCTCGTGTAATAATCTTTTATGTAGAAAATTATGATGGATTTTCAAATTACTCCCCCAGAGTGGTATGTGTGTGTATTTATTTTTTCCTGGGTTCGCCCCTTCCTTTGGAGGGAGGGTGAGATGATCAATACGAGCTCGGACGGGAAAGGGAAGCAGCAATTTAGTTTGGTTCTGCGGTGATAGTTTCGTGGTTGGCTATTCCTTCTTCTTGTGGCAGATAGGTTAATTGAGTAGTTGAGCAGCGCGTCGTGCGTCCTTTTGTGTGCAATCGATTCGCAGGAAAAAGTACGCCATACTCACGTTATAGCATAGGCATTCCTGCACACACCACACATGTTTGTAGTAGGTACCTACATCATATCACGCTGTCGTTCTATCTAAGCACTTCAAGAGTGCAATATCGTTGATGTTTGTCAGCGTCTGATATTTATACACCTCTATGCTCTATCGCCTGTCCATTGAGGGGGTGTTTCTCAATGTTGACAAAAGGATAAACTTTTTTGTTTTGTACCTAGGTATAGGGCAATGCTTCGCTCGGTCGTTTTTATGGGTTAAGTTGTTTGACAAAGATAACTCCTGCTCATATGTAGGTACGAGTTACGACCGACTACAAACTAGATGTTTACTTCCATCTACAGCCAGAGCGCGTTTGTAGGTAGGTAGGTATATTTGCGCAGTTCTGTAGGCTTGTTGGTTTTGGCACAGTGTACCTATATAAATATATGTTCCTTAGCACCATTCGTCGCTTGAGCTATATAAATTTTTCTCTGTTGACAAACTTTTCGTGTTTGCTTAGGCAAAACCATTGGAATAGGTACGGCGGGGGCAGAGGTTAAAAATCCTTATTTGACTTTTTTCTTTTGTTTGCATTGCTATGGCCACGATTATAGGTAGGTACGAATCCACCTACGAAGTCGCGGTGTGTGTACACCACCTCGGTCGGGTGGAACAGCGCTCTCCAGCTACTGGATATGTGTATCGGTGGGTTGTGTTTACTTTCGAATGAAATGCACTCGTGACTGTGCATTGCGGAATACCTATAAGAAGGAAGTTTGAACCTAGAAAGTCATTTACTGTCGTCTGCGAGGTTTGCAGATCGGTACCTAGGTAGGTCCTACCTAAGGTTTTTCCCCAGGCAACTTCACTATAGACCTATGGACCACCCTTTTGAACCATTCTACTTTGTTTACACTGTTCTTAGGGTGCAGTCTCTCTTTAAATTTGAGCACCTAACTGACATCAACTCTAATGCGCATCATGTGAGCGAGTTTTACACATAAAAAAAAAGTTTGGCAGGTCCTTAGCTTCTCACGAATGGAACCGATCTACCTATACCTACCTACTTTTTAATGACGAACGACACTGTGAAGTAAACGGATACACCCTGTGTAAATCGCTTGTCACAACAATTGTCACCCACCATATGTGAATGACATTAGGGCCGTCTGTCAATTCACAAAACCCAAACTAAGATTTCGATTGGCGCCATTTTTAAAATGTACCCTTATTTTCAAAATGGACTTTTTGACACAAGAACAGTGTTTTGTTTACGGACATGGCGGTTTTAGGCAAGTGTTTCCGCCAATGTCATATGTGACATTCATGAAATAAAGTTTCACTTTTGTTATAACGGGTGATTTTTTAGCTGGTTTGGTTTTGGCAACACTGGTTTTGACAGCTGACGTGTGTTTAGTACCTTGTGTCACTGTCAAACAGCTTCAGTTTGGTTTGCAATTTAACCATGGATCGTCTTACAAATGAACAACGCTTGCAAATTATTGAATTTTACTATCAAAATTCGTGCTCGGTTCGAAATGTTCATCGCCCGCTGCTTCCATTTTATGATCGGCATTCTCGACCTTCTGAGCAGTCTATTCGGAAGATTGTGACCAAATTTCGCACCAAATTTACTTTGTTGGACATTAAACCACCAACACGTTTACGTACTGTGCGTAGTGAAGAAAATATTGCGGCCGTATCAGCTAGTGTGACAGAAGACCGCGAAATGTCGATTCGGCGCCGTTCCCAGCAGTTAGGCCTTTGTTACAGCACTACGTGGAAAATTTTGCGGAAGGATTTGTGCGTAAAGCCTTTTAAGATACAGCTTGTGCAAGAACTAAAGCCAGCCGACCTACCACAACGCCGAATTTTTGGTGAATGGGCTCTTGGAAAGCTGGCCGAGGATCCGCTTTTTTATCGAAAAATTGTGTTCAGCGATGAGGCTCATTTTTGGTTGAATGGGTACGTAAATAAGCAAAATTGCCGCATTTGGAGTGAAGATCAGCCAGAAGCATTGCAACAGCTACCAATGCATCCCGAAAAAGCCACTGTTTGGTGCGGTTTATGGGCCGGCGGCATTATTGGGCCATATTTCTTCAAAGATGATGCGAATCGCAGCGTTACTGTCAATGGTGAACGCTACCGAGCGATGATAAAAAAACTTTTTTTTTCCCGAAATGGAAGTTCTTGACTTGCATGATATGTGGTTTCAACAAGACGGTGCCACATGCCACACAGCACGCGAAACAATGGCGCAATTGCGAGGCGAGTTTGGTGAACAGTTAATTTCACGTTTCGGGCCGGTCAATTGGCCGCCTAGATCGTGCGATTTGACACCATTAGATTATTTTGTGTGGGGGTATGTCAAGGCTAATGTGTATAGGGACAAGCCCGCTTCGATTGACGCACTGGAAGCCAACATCCATGCATTCATTCGTGAGATACCGGCCGATATGTGTGAAAGAGTATGCCAAAATTGGACTCAGCGGATGGACTACCTGAGACGCAGCCGCGGTCAACATTTGCATGAAATTATCTTTAAACATTAAATTGCAAGGTTCAAACTATCGATTCAAATAAATATTTCATTCATTTTTTCGAATTTTTTGTGTTTTTTTTTTTTTAAAGTTCTAAACCTCTTAAAAAATCACCCGTTAGTTTCGGATATTGGATTTACGGTGTAGTTGTAACAACCTCAAGGGTTATTCACATGAGAGCGAGTTCCGAATATTGAATAAATCTTTTTAATTATATTTATGAATTCAAAACTGGGGTGGAATCGGCTAAGGTGATAGTTGTTGATAGTTGATCAAATTTTATGCTTTGGCATCACGTAAGGTGATTATCAAATTGGCTATCGCATTTTTGACACCGCTTGTTTGTGACAGCTATTTAGGTGTCGTTTTCATATAATTTGTGAACATAATTATTATTGTTCTCAAATTCACTTACATTTTTCACAATAAAATAGAAACACTTTGAAAATGTACAAGGTGATTGAAATGCCAGCGTCGGCAAGGAAGTGACGTTTGAAACTCTAAGTGCTGCCATCATTTTTTAGTGATCGCTTTACACAGAAGAGCAAAGAAGAGTTGATATTCAAAAACGACAATAAAAAAAGCGACAATCAACTATCACCTTAGCAGATTCCAGCCCTGATATTGGTTCTACCGCAAAAAGCATTATACTTAATTAATCTAACATCTAACCTGAAAAAACCCGAGTCTCAATTGATTTTAATAGCAAAATTTATAATTACAAACAATTTCCAATACTTGCCGCGACCTGTCACACTTTATTCACAATCCACAAAATACAGTCGCGAACCACAAACACACGAATGAAAAATTAGTGCGAACTCAACCTTTCAAAATGAAACTGAATGGCGGGTATTTGCGACTAAAAAAGGTGAATGAAAAAAATGTCCAAAATTACGAATATTCGCTTGTTAGTAGTTAGCAGTTCGCTCTCATATAAATAGGTAGTCCTCAAGTAATAAGTGACAGATGACCGATTTCGATTTGACTGTGGGGTTGCGGGAATGCGAAAATGACGTTACCAATTACTTTTTTGAGTGCGTGATTGGCATTGGCATTCTTTTGACATCTAGAGACGAGAGAGGAAGTGGGATAGGGATAGTTTAATTTTATTTGAAGCCG
Organism: Cheilosia urbana; assembly: GCA_946477585.1. Classification (NCBI taxonomy): domain Eukaryota; kingdom Metazoa; phylum Arthropoda; class Insecta; order Diptera; family Syrphidae; genus Cheilosia; species Cheilosia urbana. The sequence continues at coordinate 28,032,307 of OX297853.1, forward strand.
GATTTGTTGAACATTTCTAGTTCTATTGGATGTGTCACTATGACTTATTTTTTTCAAATACCGTCATAAGTTTGAAGGTGGATATTATTTATTCAAGTGCCAAAGCTTAAGCGGGTCACATACGTTTAACAAGTTCTATTTTTTTTCAGCACACCAAGGCTCACATAAGCGTTCTTAAAATCGCCGAATAGAGTCCGCTTCTATGATTTTCTCAAGGGAATAAAAGACTAACTGGTGTACCAAAAGGTTCAACTCTTGTCCCTTAGCTGTATGACAAATTCTGTGTCAATTATCAGACATCGGCGTTTTGATTTTAAAGCTAAACTGATAAAAGATGTCGAAACTGCAAAGAATCAAGGCAGTTACTATGATCAGTAAATGACAAGTTTTCAATTCGAAGGTCATAAAACGGAAGCAAAACTTATTGCAAGTGGGAAAGTTAGGAAAATGCTACCGCTTAAATAAGGAGGAGATAAAGTGGTTGCTTTTTCAATTATAAGTACCTTTGAGTGGTTAACTTGGAACAGTGTAGATCTAGACGATGTATTTACAAAGATATCGAAAACTTTTAGTGCACTTTCAAGGGCAGTCGATAACATCGGAGGCGAGAAAGATAAGAGAAATCTTGAATGAGTTGCCCTACGACAGACTAAAAAATCGGCATTAAACGGGAGAAAGTTGGTTTAAGACGGTGAAAACCCTGCACTACCAAAAAACTTCGCACCATCAACAAGGTTTCTACCTTCTTTGGAAAAACAAAAAAGCAACCTAAGACTGGGACTGTCAAATATTAAAATGTTAGGTAGACATTGTCCCAATGTTGAGAGCAGAATAAAACGCAGCTGCAACTGAGGTATAGCTCTACGCAGGACTAGAACCTATTGCGACAACTGTTTCACTCCAGTTCAAGCTTTAAGAAAGACCTGTGGCTTAGTTAACTGCATCCAGTTGCGCACTCCAAGTCGGTTGTGGTCTGCTTCAGGTGCGTGGCACCTGAGGCTAGTCTTCCCCTGCCGCGTTGTCCCTCCGTGTTAGTCTCGATGGCTTTGGGGACCGGAGCATTTAAGTTCATTCGCTCTACACGAGCTATAGCTATCTTCGACTTGTTCAATGAAACTGTACAGCTATTATAGTTTATCGTTGAATTTTCTTCTCCAAAGTTCGTCAACGGAATCTACAATTTTGCGCGAAGAATCTTCAGGTCAAAGCGGCAGTGGATAACTTCATATGTTCTATAGACTAAGTCCAAGCTTCAGTGGCATGAAGCAGGGTTGGTTGTTCGAGATAGGTCTCTAATACTTAGTTGCCTGCTAAACTATAAGAAACAGCCATTGGTAAGAGGTTTAATTTCTGCCGATATGTTATTATCAGAATATATTTAAACAACTTCCATCCTGTATGATATGAGGCTTCTTTTGATAAGTCAGCCCCCAGATTGATCACAATGCGATTGAAGGAAGACATGCTCCAGAAGGTACTTATAGGACATCCGCACGATTCAACGGTGCCAACATCGCCCGGACCTCTTCCTAATAGAAATCTAGGTTTCCTTCAGAAGGTCTCCAAAAGTACAGCAAATGCGAATTGTTTTTGATTCATTCATGGAACGTGAGGCGCGCGTTATAGTCGCTCGGCTGCAAGTCTTACACTAGCTGGACCTTTTAAACTTGTAAACAAAGAACTTTCAACAAAGTCTTTCATAAAGTGGGTGGACACAGCTCTAATTATTGAGCAAGATGAACAATTGCCTCATTCGGGTCAGACTTGTACACTCCGCAGTGGCAACAACTTGTTTAGTGTGCGCACTGTTCGGCGTTTCTAATGACGCACTTTTTCAGCCAGTACCTACTTGAGTACGACTGGTCCAGATTCAAGTCATGACTTCACAATGAACTGGCTCGTATGGTCAATTATGACGACCGTAAATGAAGCGGTACATGGGGCGCCAAATTTGTCGAACTTAAACACTATTTTTGAAAAAAAAAAAAAAAAAAAAAAAAATGTGTACAGCTTGCTGATCTATTTATGTTAAAATGGCAAACTGAGCACAAATCATCTGCCAACTGTCAAATTGAATGTCACTGGAGACAGTGCTGGTAATTTAGAAAAGAAACCTCTTAAAGAAACTGCTTTCCGTGGCAGTGTATGTCATAAGTTCCGCTTACGTATCAAAATGTTTGCGTCAAACACCTGACCCACACCATTCTGAGCACAAATCATCGGCCAGCTGTCAAATTGAATGTCACTGGAGACAGTGCTGGTAATTTGGAAAAGAAACCTCTAAAAGAAACAGATTATGTAGCAGTGTATGTCATAAGTTCCGCTTAAGTATCAAAATGTTTGCGTCAAACAACTGACCCACACCATTCTGAGCACAAATCATCGGCCAGCTGTCAAATTGAATGTCACTGGAGACAGTGCTGGTTATTTGGAAAAGAAACCTCTAAAAGAAACAGATTATGTGGCAGTGTAAGTCATAAGATCCGCTTACATGTCAAAATGTTTGTGTCAAACTTCTGATCCACAACATTCCGAGCAAAAATCATCTGCCAGCTGTCAAACGGAATGCCACAAGAGACAGTGCTGGTAATTTAGAAAAGAAACCTCTAAAAGAAACAGCTTTCTGTGGCAGTGTATGTCATAAGTTCCGCTTAAGTATCAAAATGTTTGCGTCAAACACCTGACCCACACCATTCTGAGCACAAATCATCGGCCAGCTGTCAAATTGAATGTCACTGGAGACAGTGCTGGTAATTTGGAAAAGAAACCTCTTAAAGACACAGCTTTCCGTGGCAGTGTATGTCATAAGATCCGCTTATATGTCAAAATGTTTGCGTCAAACTTCTGACCCACGCCATTCCGAGCAAAAATCATCTGCCAGCTGTCAAACGGAATGCCACAAGAGACAGTGCTGGTAATTTGGAAAAGAAACCTCTAAAAGAAAGAGCTTTCTGTGGCAGTGTATGTCATAAGGCTTGAATTTGTATAAAAATGTTTGCGTCAAACATCTGACCCACACCATTCTGAGCACAAATCATCTGCCAGCTGTCAAATGGAATGCCACAAGAGACAGTGCTGGTAATTTGGAAAAGAAACCTCTAAAAGAAACAGCTTTCTGTGGCAGTGTATGTCATAAGGCTTGAATTTGTATAAAAATGTTCGTGTCAAACATTTGATCCGTGTCTAAGAAATAAATTGAACCTTTAGGTGCCTGAAAAACTGATTTATATATGAAGTGATGCCAAAGTCTGAGCACATCCAATATCAAACATTTTATGACAACTCAGTCCCTTTTAGGATGATGATGCGTCACCTAATACTGCATAAGCCATATCCAATTCCGATCGTTCTTCTATTGAAATGGCTTAGTTCAGTTGCTAAATTATTAGTCCAGGTAAGTTCAACCAAACTTCGTCTGTCTTTCGAAGGTGTGGTCCCATCATCAGAGTCCACATTCGTACATTTTGGCAGTTGAATCGTTAAACGAACTCCTTCATGTGCCAGTTTCAGAGAAAAACAAAAACCGCCGTGCTTTCTTCTATTCCTACATCCAATTCGACGCAACCTATACGTCCTCCACTGTCAGATCGTCCCGACGACAGACAGTCACTCGGGTATTTAGCTGCGCCGCCACCAAAGCCAACTACCAAGAAGAAGCACACTTTGTTATACAATTTCCTCCTCTTATTTTTAGCATCACTCCTCTGCGCGTTGTTTTTCTGAATTTTTTTTTGTTCCCTCTGTTTTTCAGCGAACTTGAGATTTCTTTTGTTTTGCGAGATTAAAAGGAGGGAAAAAAATTATCAGAAGCACAGCAACCGAAAGGAGAAGAAAGAAAAAGAAACCAACGACTAGAAAGGAAACGGCAACAACAACAACAGCTTGGGAATAAATTACACCGTCGAGATTGAATGGTCGATTTGTTTATCTCTTCGGTTCGGTCTGTGTTATGCTGGTGCTCCGGTATACTCCGTTGGAGTTTTGTACTTTTTTTTTCTCCTTTTTTTTTTTTTGCTGATTTTACTGAGAGTCTGTCCATAAAATGTGTTGAGCAGAAACCGAGGAACGACGACGACAACAGCAATGACCAAAACAGCAGATGACAGCGGTAGATTTGATTTTTTTTTCCCTTCTCGTTCTCTCTGGTTTGCCCTTTTCTTGGGCTGGCTTTCTTTGCCCAAAATTGTTAAGTCCTTTTTGGGTTTGGCTTGCACAAGAGTTCATATGCCTGACTGTCCCACATCCTTTTGATTTTTTTTTTTTTTTTTTTTTTTTCAACCCAAACACAGGCTCTGTTGTTTTTTTTTTTTTGCTTTCCTTCCTTCGTATCGTGTAGCCATACAAATTTGAAATTCCCTTCCCTGTAGTAATCAGTTGGTGGCGGAGAGTATAATCTTGTATTTCGTAGAAAAATCCCGTCGACCGGTTCCTTTTCTCGGATTTTTGTTGGGTGTTTCTTTCTTTTTGTTAGTGACTTCCACCTCCTACCTCTCTACCTTTCTCTGTCTCTCTGGAGATCGCGTTGTTAGAAAGAAGTATCTAATCTTTTTTATTCCGATTCGGGTCTATTGTCTATTCAGCCAAGCATGTCGAAGAGCCGTGTGTTGTTGTACCTAGACTGTCAATTAAAGCGAATCGTTGGGCGGAAATATTATATTACACATGCTTAGTGGGTTTTCTGATTGTGAGCGGGGAGCGCCACGCGGGATTTAGCGACGCACTGTGGTCCAAAATGCATTTTTTGGTTGCAAAAATCATAACGCATGAAGATATCGCTATAATTTTTTTTTTTTTTTTTTTTTTTTTTTTTTTTCTTAAAGGAAGTTTGCCGAACCTTTGTAAAAAGCTTGAGATCGTCATTCCTCCTGTTGAAAAGCATGGACTCCCTGGTTGTACGCACATGTGCCTTAAATGGCTTTAAGATGTAACTCTTTTCTGAACAAAGAACGTCTGCAAAACCTTTCAGACAGGGTTTCGGAAGGCGTGAAATGCTTTCGACATTAGGAAAACTTTGTAGTTTATAGACTTTTGGTCGCGGTAGAGGTATGCTCCGAGCGAGTTTTGTTGAAATTGTAAGATTTCAGGCAAAATAGAAAATTTGTATTTTTCAAGTGTCACAGTCAAAAATGACAAAATGTCAAATGCATCACAGACCTAAAATGAAATCACTGCCACCTTAGTAACCACTTCATCATGTAAGTAATCATCTCATCGTGTATCAAAAAAAAAGACCCAGGCGATAAAGGAAGCCTTAAAAGCTGAGTGTCATCTGTCTGATATCTGTCAAAAAACAATCATACCTTAGCTGGCAGAAGAAAATCTTGCGCCCAATTTCATGAAACGAAGCTTAATTTTATTCAAAAATGGTGCTTTCAACTGTCAAAATTGGAATTGACTTTATGGTTGTCAGCGAACTGACAGTTAGTAGTGACATTTATTAAAAAATGTTCCTTTCAACTATCAAAGATAGAAATGACTTTATGGATGTCGGCGATCTGACAATAACTCGATAGCCTTACAAGTGACAATTAGTAGCGACATTTATTCAAAAACGTTGATTTCAACTGTCGAAGTTAGAAGTGACTTTATGGAGTCAGCAAACTCACAGTTAGTAGTCACATTTATTCAAAATAGTTGCTTTCAACTGTCAAAGTTAGAAGTGACTTTATGGTTGTCAGCGAACTGACAGTTAGTAGCGACATTTATTCAAAAATGTTGCTTTCAACTGTCAAAGTTAGAAGTGACTTTATGGATGTCAGCAGACTGACAGTTAGTAGCGACATTTATTAAAAAATTGTCCTTCCAACTATCAAAGATAGAAATGACTTTATGGATGTCGGCGATCTGACAATTAGTAGCGACATTTATTTAAAAATGTTGCTTTCAACTGTCAAAGTTATAAGTGACTTTATGGTTGTCAGCGAACTGACCGTTAGTAGCGACATTTATTCAAAAATGTTGCTTTCAACTGTCGAAGTTAGAAGTGACTTTATGGATGTCAGCAAACTGACAGTTAGTAGTCACATTTATTCAAAATAGTTGCTCTCAACTGTCAAAGTTAGAAGTGACTTTATGGATGTCAGCGAACTGCCATTTAGTAGCGACATTTATTCAAAAATTTTGCTTCCAATTGTCAAAGTTAAAAGTGACTTTATGCTTGTCAGCGAACTGACAGTTGACAGTAGCGACATTTGCAATATGAATGAATGAATGAAACGAATTTTCCGACAGTTTTACTATTTATAAATCTCGCTGATGGTAACAGTTTTACAAAAACTGAGGCCATCGATATTGCTATCAGCCAAATGACAGCCTACAGCCAACTGTCAAAACACAATATGTCTGAGTAGTTACCTTAACGCAATTTAGCGCTTTGAAGTTCCAAAATATTGTAAACTCTTCCGACATTTTGACGCTTTTGGTTCAACAAGTCATCTACCGCAAAAACGATTTAAAACTCGCACCACAATGCGTCATATAATTGTCGCTAAATGAACTCATTAAACTTGTGTATCAGTTGCGTCGCGTCTGCTTGCATTAATTAAAAAAAAAATAAAAAAATAAGAAAAATATATATAAAATCGTTTATGTCACGATCATTATTTTCTTGGCCGCATGATTTATTCTCTCTGTCAGGCTGTTCACATTTTTGTTGACACATCTTATTAATCAACTCAAACCCTAATTACGATGCAGCGAACTAAGTAGAGCAATGAGAACATCTAGACGACGACAACGCGAAGGCAATCGCTTTAGCGAGGCACAAACATCATCTGTCTTCTATACAGTATCAGCAACTAATCTCATTATAAAACCGCCAAAGTATAACAACTTAATCATTAGAAATAAAAATCTATATCCGAGGAAGCAAAGCTTGAAAAATAAAATAAGTCGCTACAACTCGTAATTGGGTACTTTGCCGAGCTCATCGTGTGGAAAAAGTTCAACGTCTCATCATCCGTCACACTGGCACTCAGAAGCTCAATGATTCGTTCTCCTGTCGTCGGCGCGTCGCCGTTCCCCACAATCGCCGGCCATCAACATAAGCAGGCGAAAAAAATTTAAATCGCATCGTATTTATGCTGCCATTGCCGTTGGAGGAGTCTTCATCGTCATCGGTGCACGGTAGAGTGCTCGCTGCTTGTGCTGTGTTAATTAAATCGTCGTCGTCGTCGTCGTGGTCGACGTCGTTTTCATTTCGGATTTTCTTCTCAGGCCACACCTGCCCCCCTAAAACAACCCAGATAGATCCGTCATCTAATCGGTGGGTATTCTGTCGTTCCCCTCGCTCACCGAAAGAGCGAGAGATTCTGATTTCGATTCCGAACACGAACTGGGGAATGCTTGTTAAAACGGATTTAATTGTCACCACCAATCGAGTGCCATCAATCAAAGGAGCGAAACGTTTATTTTTCGTTGCACAATTTATGAGTAATTAAATTCGTGTCAGGTGTTGTTGTTCTGCGAGTATCGAGTAATATAGCAAACATTGAACAGCTATACAGCGCACCCAAAACGTTTTGCCCCGTCGAGCATTATGGTCGAGCTGGCAATAACACGAACAAATATAAAAGCAGGAATGAAAAAAAAAAAAAAAAAAGCCAGGAGCTACTTCTGTGATGTTTCTGTTTCTGTTTCCGTGTGCCACACCAACACTATGAGTGAACTGGTGTTCTCTATGGTTTTATGGGCCGGAATGGTGGGGCCATTAAAGTAAACATACCCGCATGTTGTAGAATTTGGAGCGACAAGCTTTCGGAACAGCACAGTGGGTGCTGTGTGGGGCTGGTGGTGTGCCCCTACAGGCGAGGGGACGAATGTCGTTCGGTTATGGTCATTGCTGAATGGAGTCACACAAAGTAAATCGGTCATAAACGGACTACGAACGTGGGTTTTAGTATTCTCCTTAGCGTTTTGCGGCAGTGGCGGTTTCTTGTTAACATGGTTTCCGACACGAGGCGGATTTGCATAATTTCGAAAGTTAAACGGGGTCGCCTACCAAAGTAGCTCGCTGGATGGGCAATGAATTTTGGATTGATGAAACCCGCGGAAGTTATCACTTTCTTTGGGGATCTTCATAGGAATCTGCTGGTTTGGTGGTACAATAAAACGGCTTCAGGACTGCTGTTAGGCGAAATAATTCGATAGCCTTACAAGAAGTCAAGTCAGCGCTCTATTAAAAAAAAACGCAGTCGATTGGCCCGTTCCAGAATCTAGTTTAGTTATTCTGACAGCTGACTGGCTTGATGTGTTTCAGTTTTTATTGTCCTCCATCGGTCTCATAAACACTTTTTTCAGTTGACGTTTACGGAGGAAGAGTCGACGAATGTCAAAAAATTCGCAACTGAGTAATAAATTGACAGTTTGTATATGTGGCTGACGTAGGAAAAGTGACGTTACCGACCAATATTGTTTTTGCATTCAAGGTACATATAGTTCAGACGAATCTGAATGTGCCCAATTGTTCATTTTAAAAGTGTCACAGTCAGAAACGTCAAAATAATATCGGCTTTATAGTTCCTAGTTCTGACAACAGTTTGAAAGCATTTCTTACTCCCCTAACAATTTGCAAAAGGGCAACAGGAATATATATAGCCGGAAAACGTCACTCTTACATTCACTTTTCATGACATTTCGAAATGTCAAAGGCAGTTGATTGAAAAATTGTTGAATGCTTTTAGTGAATGCGTTCTGTTCTACAAATCGAAATTTGAAGACTATAAAACAAAGTTTTTGGTCCGTTCCAGTACTTTTGACTGTCAAATTCCTAAAATATTATTACTGGAGGAGTAGGGAAAAATATTCCTTGTGAAAGACTGCATTGCTAAGACGTATAGGGACGACTTGGCTTAAAAAAGGTAACTACGTATGTACATTCATACAATATTTAGTATTTCAGAAAACCTTGTTACATGTGACAGATTGCCCAAATTTAGAAACAGTAAAAACAAAAAAATTGCGGAATTTTTTCTATCACTCTATTCGATTCATCGCATAAGGGAACAGCTCCAAAGTCTAATACGAGACCGCAACTCGGAATACGACTCCCGTTAGTACTTTCAAATCTTCAAATTACGCCCATTCACACTGTTTTGTGGCCTCTGTCAATTCGCTGCGTACGTCATTTGGAGCCCATAGTCAGCCATTTTGTTTTAAGAAATTATAAAATGCACCTAAGAAATTTGTGACGTTTGTTTTAAGAAATTATAAAATGCATATGAGAAATTAGTGACGTTTCGTGACAGTTGTCAATCATAGAGAAATAGATCTGGCTTAACCCGTTCGTTTCTTCTGCGTCCCTACTATATAAACGTACCTTAGGTCTTCAGAGTTTTATCCAACCTTAGATGTTTGACACAAATTCAATTGAACTGGCTATTTTGACAACCCACTGTTTGGCGGTTTTTGACAACATCCAAAATTTATGCTAGCTGTAATTTAATATCAAAAGTTTTTGTCGTCAAAGTGACTTTTTGCATTCTTGTCCAAACCTACAACCTTTTTCTACTAGGTAGACAAATATTTCAATTCAAATTAAAAACAAAAATAATGAGCGAAAATGAGCCAAATACCGAACAACTGGATCAATTTGTTTTTATACGTTTGCGAATGAAGGTTATGGTCACTTTCAGTTTTTATTGGCAGATGCTCTCTTTTTAGCGTTTTGACTCTTGATAAAAACTGGCGAGTGATATAATGAGGGATGTCAATAATATTTGTTTTTATTGACGAATTGACTAGTGCATTCTGATGCTAAAATAAGTTATCTTTTCGGGAAAAAGAGGGGAATTACTCGTTACTTTAATTGTTACTCTTACTTGTTACCCTTACTCGTTACTCTTACTCGTTACCCTTACTCTTTACTCTTACTCGTTATTCTTAATTTTGTTACTTTTACTTTACTCGTTTCTCTTACTTTACTCGTTACTTTACAAGTTGCTTTACTTGTTAATCTTACTTCACTCATTACTCTTACTCATTACTCTTACTTTACTCGTTACTTTAATTATTATTTTTAGTTTAATTATTTCTTTTACTTTAATTATTACTTTTACTTTACTCGTTACTCTTACTTTACTGTGATAACTTTGTATATATTCTCTTTTCTGTCATTTTTTTATGAGAAAGTGTGTAGATTTTGTGGCAAACGAGCATAAAAAGCTTATACTGTCTAAAAGGACTCTTCTACAAATCACAAATTTGACATTTCACTAAAAGGACAGTTATAAAAAATTTGACAATATTTTTTTCGGAGAATAGAATAAGCACTGAAATGCATTGCAACCCATTTAGAAAGCATTTTAAAAGTGAGTAGAGAGATTTGAGATTTAATGGAACATAAGTATGAAATAGTCGCAGATCTATTTGGGGCTAAATACATACACGTACAGGACTTTACTTTTTACTGCAGTTGCTTCTAAAACTCATCAGTCATCACTTTGTATAGAATTTACTAGTCCGCCTAACAACTTGCCGATATACTCTGTCTGAGTGATAGCAAACTATTGCGCCGACTTCCAGTCACATTAGGTCGAGCAAGCCCACTTTCCTTGGATCATATCTAAGTGCCATTAAAAACAGTGGCACGCCCCATACTTTTCTTAACATACTTTAAGTCCTAATCCAAATTATTTTTAATTTTTCTTTATGTAACATCAAAGCAGCAAAAGCATTTAAAAAGGGGACAAATATTGAAAGGGTGATAGAAGCTGAAGTTGGGTAGTTTTTCTACTTGATAGTAATCAATCTACTACCGTATTAAGATCGTCGGGTATTCTTTCATCAGTAGGACCATGCAACCAACTGGGTCATCTCTACATCAAGGACAAAGTGGCCTTTTAACGCCTTCTATTATCTCGGATTTATATGCCAACGGGCCATAAAAAATGACAACACTCAGTTAGCGAGAAAAACTAGTAATCCAAATAGCTTTTTGGTTTTTTTTTTTTTTTTTTTCCTGTTTAGATGACATCAACATCTCGCAGTCACCACACATGCCCCTACAGAAATATTCGAAGAAATTTTTTAATCGCAACAAATAAATCTTCAAAAAAAAAAAAAAATAAATAAACGAAAAAAAAAACGAGGCCAAAACAAGACAACTTTACCGCCAGCATCATCATCATCACTATCTACTATACAAATTGAACACGATGCTCACCCCATGTTGGAATTCAAATATGGACTCCACGTGGAGTAGGGTATATTGATTGACCTGGAAATGTGCTGCTAAGGTCTGGTGGCGAAACAAATGAGTTCTGGAAAAAAAAAAAAAGAGGGAAAGAATGGGACAAAAGGTAAAGTTGGTGCGCGCAGGCAGACCTGCATCACAGACTGTCGAAATAAAGTTGCTGCGTTACATTGAAACTTACACCATTTTGTTAGATATATTTATGTATGTGCGTACTGTACCTAACCTATACATCGACCACATGAAATGTGGATAGCTTGGTGAAGTATTGAACGATTTTGTGCGACCGTGATGTGCATACCTTTACAATTGATTGGACATAATGCAATTGGTGATAAACTGGAGAAGCGCTGCACTGCATTTCGGTTACCTTTTCAGCTCAATATTTGGGCAATGGTTGGTAGGAATTGTAACTCTTATTATGGCTTTTATTATTAAGAAAGGTAGGTACATGACAATTGATAGTTCAGTCAGAGCTGTGTTGTTGTGTATATTTGGAACCTTCTTCTTTATTTTTTAAATATATACATCGCAAAAATGAGGATATAAAAGCGATTCTCACTGTGTTGAAAGTGATGTTAGGTTAAAGGGCTGTGTGATGGAATTAAACTCATCACGTCCTTTGGAGATATTCCATAAGGCTCGAATATGAAGCCCCCGTAAAAAGCGAGGTTACACAAATGTAACAAACCAAAAGTCATCGAGTTTTTGGCCGACGTGGGAACCTGTTGGTGCTCCAAATGGAATTTAGGAGATCCTATATGTGAAAGCCTGTTAACTCGGTGGTTCTAGCGAAGAACCTACGGATGCTAGGCTGCGTAGGTGGCATACTTGCATAGCGGACAGTGGCAAAGCAGATGTATTCGCAAGTTAAAACGTAAAAGTTGTGATGCGAGACTTTTTTTCATTTTAGGATGTGATAGGATGTCCGAGACGTTGCACAGGTGAGGTCGCACAAAGACTGATTCCCTATCAAAAGTCAAATAAGCAAGTCATTATATAGACGAGGTTCCAAACATCCTCCCAGCCGTGGCCGCAATCAAAATGAATGTGTGCGAGCTTAAACATTGTTTTTTCTGTTTCTGGGAATGGCCAACTGATGACGACAAATTTTCTAGGGCTAAGAACTTACCAGGAATTAAGGAAACAAAGCAAACGTCGGTCGTCTTTGAAGAGCCCGTTTAAGATCCGCTTTAAGCTTGCGAGAGGATGTGGTAGAAATATACCAATTGAACTGCTGATGATTTTTGCAAATACAAAAAGAAAAATATTTAACCACTCTCAATGTGAAAGGTTCGTACCCTGAACTACCGACGCACTGTGGTCCGAAATGAGATTTTTGGTTGCAAAAATCATAACTTTTGAACGCACTGTTTTTTTTTTCTAGGCCGGACATGCTAGTGGACGCATTGCTATCTTTGTGCTTATGATCTGTAAACTTCCTACGTCTCGTGTAGAGAATCGGAGCAGTTTATCCTCGACCGAAATAGTCTTCCCCTCGCCTGTAATCCTCCGACAACTCTTCTAAGGGAGGAGACTGGGGATAACTATTGGATGATGTCTTTGGATATACACCGGGTTACCCGAAACAGTGTGCCCTTCGCTTGTAATCCTCTAACGTCTGGTCATAACGGCGTAAACCATGTGCGCCATCGGTGATTAGTAGATCAGCCCTTTCGTTGTGTACATACCTTACTTGAGGTTTAATAAGGCTAGTCAAGAAGAAGTGACCGGTCGACAGTATGCTTCGAATGGGCGTTTAACGACCGTATCGGTTAGACCCTCGCCTGTGTCCTCTGGCAACTTATCAAATAGGGCGGATGTAGCAAAAAGCGCAGCAGTAGTGGCGATTGCAGCAATCAGCCTACTAGCCATATTGCGGGGTGCTGCATGTTGGTCAAAAGGTGAGTTTGAACGAGTGACGGTTTGTTTGGGATGTACGAAGGCTGACCGAATCGACAATTCTGAATACAAGCAGATTCAAACAATTTCTACGATTTTAAAAGACTACCAATATCTTTCTGAGGTACATAACGCCTCAAGCACTCAATCTATAATCCTACGAAGACTTCCGCAGCGACTGGGTAAACTTAGCAACAAAATAGGGGATGAGGAATCTACCGTCCACTTTCTATGCAACCCCACTACCCATAAGGTTATGAAAACCTTCTATAGGTTTCCAACAATCTCAGTAATAAAGACAGCAACAAATGGGTTGCAAGTGTCCGCATTTAGTTTTATAGATCACTGAGCTAGAAGTCTCAGGTAAAAGCATATCAGCCTATACATATTAAGTGAAATTGGATTCCTTGGAGGCGGTAAAAGCTGTAAATGTGTCTTGTGCTCTATGGTTCTAAAACAAATGAGTCTGCTGATGTTCCTATACATTTAGCACCAAAATTACCTGCTACAAGTAATTTATTTATTTAGGTTGATTTTTTTTTTAACTTGTTACCACATTTATTTTTTAAGACCAAACATTTTCGGTGGGTACTACTATTTTTCTAAAATACTCCCCTTATAACATTTCTCTTCGGCAACACTGACTACATATCGCAGCTTGCATTTCAACGGGAACAGATTTTTTGGAAGTGAGTATGCAAAGGCTGCAGCCACGTAGTGAGCGACTGAACGTCGTCTCTGCTTATAACAAAAAGCCGACGAAAAAAAAAACGAATAACATATTAAAATCGCTAATCGCTCAGAGCTTGGACTGCCACCGCCATGCAATTTCATATGCTTTAATTTCTTTTCATTGCTCTGTTGCTAGTCACTTTCTACCGATAATTAAACGCGACCCTTGACAGAAGGAAAAAAGTGACAGTTGATAGATTGATCTATACAAACCATTTGTATAGAAAAAAGAATAGAAAACTACCGAGTATACATTGTTGTTCAGGGAAGCTTACCTACCTTACACTGTGTGGGAAGGACACCTTTAAAGGACTACTCATATGAGAGCGAATTGCGAACTGCAAACAAGGGAATATAATATGCAATTTCTATCATTTTAATCACATGAAAACATGAACACATGAACGAATTTTTCATTCGTGGAATTGTGGATCGCGACTGTACCTATTTTGTGGATTGTAAATAAAGTGTGACAGCTGACAGTTCGCGGCAAGAATTTTCAATTCGCTGGAAAATTGCTATAATTGTAAATTTAGCTAATTAATTCAAAGAGCGCTTACAATTTTTTTATTTTTAGGTTAGATGTTACTTACTTACTTAAGGTGGCGCTACAGTCCGGGGTGGACCTGGGCTTCAACCAACAAGCGTCTCCAACCAACGCGATCTTAAGTTAGCTGTCTCCAGTTTCGCACGCTAAGTTGGTTAAGGTCCCCTTCCACTTGCGTGCGCCACTTAAGTCGCGGTCTTCCTCTGCTGCGCCTTCCCTCGGGTGTGGATTCGAAGATCTTCCGGGCCGGAGCATTCGTGTCCATACGCTCTACATGATGACCCAGCCATCGTCGTTGAATCTCCTCCTCAATTCACCTTCAATGCAGACGGGAACAAAAATCACTCGTAGAATTTTCCTCTCGAAACATCCGCTTTTGACAGAGTCCATGCCTCTGCGCCATATAGCAGGACTGGGACGATTAGGGTCTTATAAAGGGTCACTTTAGTTGTTCGAGAGAGGGCTTTGCTGCTCAATTGCCTTCTTAGCCCAAAGAAACAGCGATTGGCAAGAGTTATTCTACGTTTAAGCTCAGCGCTGGTGTCATTGTCTAAGTTCATAGCGGAGTTCATAGCGGAGCCTAAGTAGACAAAGTCCTTAGGCTCCGCTATGAAATCAGGTGGTTAAGTAGACAAAGTCCTTAACCACCTCAAAGTTATATCTGTCTATTGTGACGGTGTGTCCGAGCCGTCGGTGTTGGGTGTCCTTTTTAGTTGACACCCTTATATATATATGCATATACCTACTTCGTCTTGCCCTCATTAACCACCAAACCCATCTTCGGGGCCTCAGTCTCAAAACTCACAAACGCGCCATTTACATCACGCTGCGTTCTGCCAATTATGTCAATATCGTCGGTGTACGCGAGTAATTGGACGGACTTTTGAAAGATCGTGCCTCTGGTGTTGGCGTTTGAGTTTTGCACTATTCTTTCAAGAACGATGTTGAAAAAGTCACATGACAGCGCATCGCCTTGTCTAAATCATTTTTTGACATCGAAGGTCTCGGTGAGTTCTTTACCGACCATGATGGAGCAGCGTGCATTCTTCATCGTCATCCTACACAAACGGACGAGTTTGGCAGGGATGTCAAAACCAGACATTGCTCTGTATAGTTCGTCCCTATAAATGCATTCATAGGCGGCCTTAAAATCGATGAGAAGGTGATGGGTATCGATTTGAAGTTCCTGGGTTTTCTCCAAGATCTGCCGCAGTATGAATATTTGGTCGATGGTTGACTTTCCTGGCCTGAAGCCACACTGATATGGACGAATCAGGGGTCGAATCGCGTCCTCCGTGATCGAGCATTTCGTGACGGAATTTGTTCTTGTTTCACATGTAAAACCAACTTAATTCCGTGAAAGAGTAGCTCGTTCACGGAAGTGGCGATTCGACCCCAGGTTGTTTACGAAAGGCTTAAGGCGTTCACACAACACGGCAGATAATATCTTGTAGGCAATGTTAAGAAGACTGATACCTCTGTAGGTTCGATGTTAGATTAATTAAATAATAATGCTGTTGCAGTTTAATTGATTTTTTTCACTATTCGCCTATTCGCTCTCATGTGACTAGAGTCCTTAACTCCCTCTTTCCGTGAAATATCCAGATAATTATTGATAATTGAAACCATCAAGCACTTATAATCCACACTTTCCATCAATCTTCTGTCAATCAAGACACCCCGCGTTTAACTAATCAGCGAACTTGTTTTGTTATTACCCCGCTCGACAATCACCCTAAGCGAAAATTCAACAGCGCCCATGTAACCGCTCCTTATGACTTCATTCATTAATAACTTGATTCCTTTAGGTAACTAAAACGCATTTGAAAAAAAAAAAAATCCACCACTCACAGCTTCGCACATTGTTAGCACACACTTGACAACTCAAAATAATCAATTATAAGTTGATCCCCCCTCGAGGTATGGGTACATATATATAAACAAAAAAATGGGAGTACAAAAAAAGAAAACAAGAAACACCACTTCGATAAATTATCTCAAAGCGTCGACGTCGCCTGGTCTTATAACAACACTCAAGTATGTACCTAGTACTCTGAAACGACTTCCAGAGTCGAATGTACGGTACGTGTACCTAACCTACCACTCATATAGAGACCTCGCGATATCGATCGATCAGCAGAAGCAACGCTCCTCTAAAACACACACAATTCCTGGGGTCCAATTAAACAATTACACATGCTCGCTCCATTTTGTGCTTATCGACACGAATTGTCGTCTTGTCGTGTTTGTGTGGTTGTTGCTTTTTTTCTTTCTTTTTGTTTGCCTCCACTTGAGTGTACATTCATTTTTTGCTCAAGTTTTAAATCTAATTTTATTAGTTATCGATTAGATGAGAGGTTTTCATGTCGACCACCGAGTGTAGGTACACAGTTTCAGAGATAACGAATCGTCGCCTCGGCCGATTAGACGTGATTGACAAAGGACAAAAAAAAAAGCGATAACAATCAAGAGTGGCGCGCAAAATGCTATATAAATACAACAGCAGTCTTAATGAAAGTAAAAATGGACTGCACCCATCCATAAATCAAACTTTGCACGCTTAAGGACACATATTCATCGCACAAAACATATGGATGTGTGTACTTCACCGCTAGCGTGCGATAAACTTATAAATTTATGGGAAATTTCAAAAGCATACTTGAGCGATTAAGCTCGTTGAAATAATTGGCCTTTTACAAGCGCGATATGAGCAGAGTGCCGAATTTTGTTCGCACAAGCACAAGCTGTCAAAAACATTTTTTTTTTTTTTTTAGTTTTCTATTAATATTCACCTCATTTGCACTCATAAATAAAACTGAATGACGGAAGAATAATTGTAAAAAAAAAAGAACAAAGAAACAAAACAAATCACATGAGAGGCACCTACTCGGTGTCGGTTCGGTATAGATATTCGGTACTCGCTACTCTGCGGTGAATGGCGCGAGAGATCTGACGTCCAGCGTAGGAGTGACAGTTTGAGTACACACACGAGACATTTTATATAGTTATTAAGTGTCATGTCAATAGTAAAGAGTAAAGAAAAAAAGAAAAGAAAAAAACTAACAGAACAGATATAGATTGTTATATTTGCCATATTGGTATTAACTCGTTTTGTTTCGCTCTTTCTCATTTGGAATTCAATTAATTTGTTTGCATAAATGGGGCGTCAGACTGACAGCGGGAGTCAATTGTTTTTGTTCGTGTTTTACTTTTTTTCTGTCGACCGGCCGGTTTGATGGTTTTTTTTTTTTCTCTGTTGCTGATGATGTTAAGTGTTTTTGAATAATTTGTTTCTATTTTGTTTTTTATTATTCCCAGACGAGTAATGTTCAGAGGAAGAGGAATATTTTAAAAATAATTGTGTTCGGAGTCATTAATTATCTAATCGTTTTGAAGCGAGGTGAATACGTAATGACGTCGGAAGAGGTAGGTAGGTACCTACCTATACCAGAAATCAACTGTCGACGGAATGAAATGTTTATTTTTAGGCGAACGGAGCGGATTTTGGAGAGGAATTTTTTTTTTTTTTTTTTGCCGACTTGAAGAGAAGATCGATTTGGATGGAATTCTTCGAATTAATTGAGTTGCTGGTACAGATTGCCATAAGAAGGTTGCGAAAAGCGACGCCGCCAATTCGAGTTATTCGAGACTTGGCAACACTTGTTGATGTAGATATGTACATAGGTAGGTATATTGAAACACAGCCTGGCCGAGGGGAGCTCCAAGCGGAAATGGGGAAAACTAAAACCAAACATGTGCACCAATCATCTTTAGTCGTGCTGTGGATATATCGTGAATGGAATATGTTGCTAAAAATGTCCCATTGTCTAAATGTCAGAAAAACATTCCAAATGTTAATTCGGAACATTCCACTTGATGTTCTGACGTTCAGCTAATGTCGCCCTCGCTCATCGGAGTTCCCGACGGCAAGTGGAACATATTTGCGATTTATTTTCTGCTGTGGAAATGTTCACTTGGTGTTCTTGTTCTGATATTTAGCTAATGGTGCCCTCGCTCTCGAAAAAACCCGACGGCAAGTGGAACGTATTTCCAATTTATATTCTACTGTGGAAATGTCTATTTGGTGTTCTGACATTCAGCAAATGACGCCCTCGCTCTCGAAACTATCGAACGGCAGGTGGAACGTATTTCCAGTTTATTTTCTGCTGTGGAAAAGTGGGGTTCTGACATTCAGCAAATGGCGTTCTCGCTCTCGAAACTACCCAGCGGCAGGTGGAACGTATTTCCAATTTATTTTCTGCTGTGGAAAAGTCCACTTGGTGTTCTGACATTCAGCTAATGGGGGATAAAAAAGGATGACATTATAACGCCTGAAATTGTTTTTCCGTGGAACTATGCAGGCAGCATGGTTTTGGAACATCGGAAAATTAGTGCACTTTCTTGATATTCCAGTGCCCATGATGACGGACAATTTATAATAATTTGGATTGGAATACACAAAAAAAAAATGCACAAACATTAAGAGTGATAAATGCCGCCTCTTGTTCGCACAATTCATATTCCATCGGTGGAACGATTTGGAAACGTCAAATAAGAACTGAAACTAAGTTTTCTATGGCTTTAGTTCTTATGGTCTTTTAAGCTAGGTTATGTTTATTAGCGAAGGACCTGGGAGTATTTTACGCAAAAGAAATATGCTGCGTGACAACTTATTAAACCTCATTTGGTTAAAGTGGAATTTTGTTCTTATCTATTGTGATCGATAATATGTCAATGCTCGAATATTCGACTGACAAGTAATGTGCAAAGTACTAGATTACGAACAAAAGGCCCCGTAAAGTGGTTATGTATATAACTTAAATACGTTTTTAACTTTAATGACAAGCGATATGGCACTTGTTGTGCCACTCAGATGCAGTGGATGAGGAAAAGAGGCGTTCGTTGAAAGGCGTTGGCTTGGACTTCAAATTGTTCCTTCCACTTTGACGTGTAGAAGTGTAGAATGATCTGAAGAAGAAGAGCTTTGCTTGGACATAAAAGGGATGCACTTTGATAAAGATTAAAAATACAGAACTTTTGCCCCTTTTGGTTTTGGAGTTCAGGCAGCTTACCTTCTAGCAAAACTAAATATTAACTCCGATCCAAATTAAGTCAAATGAAGCTTTAAAACCACTATAAGTCGGCTGCCAAGGTTTTGAAAAAAGTCTACCGCTGAGCTTAGACCTTGAAAATAATATTCCCTCCGGGAATGACTGAAAAACTGATGAAACATTTCGAATAGGATCCGCCTGCTGCTATACCGACCGGTGCAAAACGGAAAGGGTAGTGGCTAACTGCATCATCAGACCGTTCCACCTTATATTGAGCTTCCCGTCAAACTTTTTCGGCAGAATATGTATAAACGAGGAGCGCAATAAGGCTATTCTCAATTTTCAGCCTAATCGGAGAAGACTCTACCTAGGAGAACACCTCTTCAAAAAGCTCGACGGAGTGAGTAGAGTAAGCATGAGCCACCTGCAGCTTTTTATTTTAAGCTCCTGTTAGTTCAACGGATAGTTTCGAAATCATTAGATCCTTGTGGCATCACAATCGGGCTACATTAGTTGTTGCCCGCCACCAAAAGAAGACCTATCCAAACCTAGCGCTGGATTTATGAACCAGTACATGATACTGAAATAGAGGTCATTTAATAAAAAAAAGAAAAACACACAAACTACAACAACTTAAAATACGAATATCTATATTCCCACTCTTCTAAGCCGATGGCGTCTCTAAAGGAAGAAACTCCAAAGCATCTCTCCAAGTGCCATATATACCTACCGTGTAAACGTGCCACATCATAAATAAATAAATTCAGTATTTGTTGTGTCCCTTTTGGCAATTATTTGAGATGTCATCGATCACCCCAGTTAAGCGACCAAGCGGATGTCCTCTTGGAGAGCACACTCATTGAATCCTATTAAATCCACTTATTTATTTATTTATTTTTTTTGCATGTGCTGTATATCACACATCTCTCTCTACTCTTTCCCTCTCTTTTACGGTTGACGGTGTGTACATAGAAACCACGGATATATATTATATTGAAGAACTGGTTTGAAATCGAACCAGATGTCGGCAGACCTTTTTTTTCCACACAGCATAGGTCCTACCATGTTATTATCAATTTCAAGGGGTGGCTCTTGAGACATATGCATCACATTCACTGAGCCGGGCATGGAAAACAAGTCGAGACACAGAACACGGGCAATGTACTTATTGTTGTGGCAGTTTTATGATTATAGGATTTCTCTTGCTATCCTTTGTGGCAGTGTGGCCCTTATCTTGTCTGTAGGTATATACCTGCATTGGATATTTATTCGTACTTTACATTTTGTTCTTCTAGGCCTTCCCCTTCTGTGACTTTAATAAGCGCTTAAGGGTGCAATTGCTAGCACTCGGGTTTAATTTGTCACTTGGTAGTTTTTTTTTTATGAAATTGAGAAGGGAATGGGCCCCTTTTTATAGGTAGATTGGGTTCAGTGTAGGACGTTCAAAGAACTCGGGTTAATTAGGCATAGTTTTGTTCGGTGGAAAATGTTATAATATCCGAATAACAATAGACAGAGGGGGCGACAAAGAGAGCATTCGTGGAAGCGTAGACATTTGCTTGACGAATGTGCAGTTGACACTAATGGCTTTGAGTTCGGGGCTAGATAATCTTGTGCGAGGGTTGAATGAAAGTTGATTTTTTTTTTTTTTTTTTTTTTTTTTTTTCAAATCGGCAAGCGGAACGAAATTTGTATGCCATTTGACTGATGAAATGTCAAACTTGACAGATTGTTATATGTCCAGTTTTGGGGAGACATTATGGTTGGCATTTTAAGTTTCTTAATTGATTTTTTATTTCTCAATAGAAACATTTACGTCTTGACGTTTGACATATTGGAATTTGATAAAAAAAAAAATCCCATATTGAGTTGCCTTTCTAGGTTTTCCTAGGTATTTAACAAACGCTGCGTAAAAGTTATCAATTAGTTATGCAGCAGCTACGTCAAAATGTTGATTGCAATCTGACGTTTACAAGCTAACTTACTTGTGCACTTTTGTTTATTAATACGGGGGTAAAAACATTTTCTGACAGCAGTAGGAATGTCAGCGTTTGTTAGCTGAGCAATTCAGAAAATTCTGCCTGAAACTCAGTTGACATTTTAAATGCCAACCCAGTTTCAATTAATTGTTATCTAAAATTAAGATTTGTTTTAGGAGTTGACAGTTAAAGTGGTAAGAACTCTTGAAAACCTAACAATGCTAGGGAGTAATACATATTTTTGCTGTGATTGCCGTTAAAAATAAACGAGACACACATTGGAAAATTTGTATTCCTACATGCATAAATAAAGAAAGGAATTAGTAACAATAAACTAACTAAATGAGCAATTATTTCACTTTCAGTTAACAATAATCAATCATGAAACAAGCTGACAGGAATCAAGTTGCGCACCGACAACATTAACTAAGGGCCCGAACGTCCCCATTGAACAAATTACATTTTTTGACACATTTAAGTTGTTTTTGTCTCTTACAAAGTGTTTTGAGTCGTTAAGAAAAGTTCACGTATAAATGGCAACTTATCATGTATTGTTTTGTTTATGATATTAAGGATAAGAACCTTAAAACTGGAATAACGGCCGCGTTCCACTGCCCGCTAAACGTCTAGCACAAAATATCCCAGATGAAGGAACGGTAGTGACATTTGACATTTTTTGAATTGTGAATTTAATTATCTTATAACCAATTTTATCACAATTACACAAACTGGGCTTCGTATTTATTTTTATTTTGTAAACGTCTGAACGATTTTCTTTGACAGATCGTTTTTTATTTTATTTTATTTTATTTTTTCTCAATAGGCGTTTTTTATTATGGCCATGTTGTTGTAAACCATGGAAATCAATGATCTATATTGTAATAACCAAATTGTAACAGTCACTTGGCAACACTAACAAGTAATGTAGGAGGAAGAAGTGGAACTGTCACTGTTTCTCTCCATTTTGTTTTGTGAAAAAATAAAGACACGGAAAAAACACAAAATTGAAATCTTTATTTTCTTAACAATCCCAGGATATTTACAATTATAGATCATGTGGGCATAAAAAAATCCCTGAGAGGGATATTTCACAAAAAGTCCCAGACGTCTATGTAAAATAAATAAATAACAGGTCCGGAGGGACCCTAGGCCTAGCTTCTCACAACCATTCGTTTTGTGTGAGTTTTTCATTTTTAGAACGAATGGAAGGGATCTACAATTTTATGCCGACTCCAAACGGCTCATTGAGAAGCTCTTTCAAGACATTTATACTCTCGGATGTTTGCCAGACGTTCGCGAGAGGTGGCGCAGTGGAAAAAACCCTAAGTTGGAATTTGGGTTTTTGCCCAGACGTCTAGGGCATGTGAAATGTCAATTTTGTATTTGCTTGACATGCCGCTAGTTATCTAACGGGCAGTGGAACGCAGCCAGTATATTTATCTCAATAACGAAATGATGTCAAAGTGCTGTCAGATTCTAGAGTTTGACAGAAATCATTTTCAATAACCTTTCCATATGTTGAATATTGTTAAGCAGCTTGGAGTGCAGAACATGCCTATTGTATATCGAATGAATCACAAAAAGTTCTTATAAATCAACTGAAAGGTCTATTACTCAATGATATTGATATAGAAATAGAAACTCAAGTGAAAACACTTGACAAATTGTAGAACAACGTACTTACCTACCTAAAGAAAAAAATTTAAAGTTAAAAAAAAGAAAACATTTTAAAATTTAATTATTTGCGACATCTGTCAAAAAGGCGTTCTATACGGCTGCCTTATAATAGCTCCCGGGTTATTATTTGACCTATTCAATTAGCTTATTCATTCATATTGGGGACAAATTGATAACATCTGCTTAGCGTATGAAAAGGTGAATAAAAACAAAACAAAAGTGTTATGCCCATAGGGGTATTAGGCTTTTTTCGTTTTAGTACAAAGCTTAGTCCGGAGGAGCCAGAGTTGTCAAAAAAACAAAAATATTGTGCTTCATTTTTAGCTCAGGACTATCAGAACTTTGAATTTTTGTCGTTCAGAGCATCATGAGAGCGCACTGTATGACGTCAGAATACAAAATTTTGAGTAAAAGTCTGAGTACACGTAATTTTGACAGCTAACTCTTTAATTGCGGGTCAGGAATACGAATACATGGAACAGAAAAATAAACTATGCATTGTAAATAATTTATCAGACTGAAGGAAAACAGCAAATGCTTTTCGCATTATGGTATAGGTACCTATCTATATTTTTATGGCACATGTGACAGCTATTGTTCAAATGTTTTTCACACATTATATCGACTCGCTTTGAACACACCCGGTTCAGAGAATGCTCGTAGTTTTCGATATCTGTATACCTACCTATAGGGTACAATGAACTACGCTGAACGAATAGACAGTACCGTCAAAATATAATTTGACATTTAAGCTTGTCTCGCTGTTGCATGTCTGTTTTGTTACTTAATTGGTTTGACCCAAACTCTATAATAAGCCAACATCAATACAAATGTGTTTAAAGAAATCATCATGTAACGCCATCTTGCTTTTGCTTCAAAACAGCAATGCTTTGAATGACAGATGCATTACGGTGACCATCTGTTTGAATTCCAAATAATGAACAAACAAAGTTAAGTGCAGCACTTAATTATTATTTTTTATTTTAAAAAATAATTCAATAAAAAAATATAACACAATGATTTAGTGCTTAATTTAGTTAATTAAAATTAATATTACAGAAGGAACTATTAATTTGTACCTACCTATGTTAGGCAAAATAAATAAATAAATAAAATTCTGTCTTTAATTTAACTAAATGTTGTAACGTAAAAACGAAATAAGTATTCTCATTATTTAAAATAAGAACCTAATGCACCTTATGTTGTTCTATGTCGAGTTTTCCAAAAAATGTGGCCATGCACTTGTTGCATTTCACATCGCCTTCAGTTGTTTTTTTAAATCTATATTCTTTTTGTATTTCTTCATTAAAAATACATATTCTTTTGGGTGGCATCAGTGAACTTAAATATACGAGGGGAGTTCAATATATCCGCGATATCGACATGAAGGAAAACACGAATTAAATTAAAAATATTTTTATTTTTCAATAAAATCACCTCCTACATTAATCCATTTATTACATCTTGAGATGAACTTTTCTATACCCTCAAAAAAATAGTTTTCATCCTTCTCTCCAAAATGTTCATTTATTGAAGTTTTGAGCTCCTCATCCTCGGTAAATCGCTTACCACGAAGGTTTTTTTTTTTTAAATCTGGGAACAAAAAATAATCACTAGGAACAAGGTCCGGACTATAGGGTGGATGTTGAATCTCTTCGAAACCACAATCCCGTACAGCAGCCTTAGAAGTCCGTGCCGTGTTCACCGGAGCATTGTCGTGAAGGAGCAACACGCCAGCAGCCAGTTTACCCCGTATTTTTTTCTTTGTTTCTTCCCGTAAATGAGGCAAAGTCGATGCGTAGGATGTGGCGTTTATGGTTTCATCTTTTTTTTTATTCTATTAGCAAAATTCCCTTTGAGTCCCAAAACACTGTAGCCATCATCTTTCCGGCAGACGGAGTGACCTTGAACTTCTTCGGGGGCCTGTGCCCTTCTTGTGCCACTGCATGGACTCCTGCTTGCTTTCAGGATCATAGTGATGGACCCATGTTTCGTCCCCAGTAACAATTCTATTAATAATCCTTACCGGGTCTTCGCTACACAGCTCCAAAAAATCCTTAGAACACTCGATTCGCACTTGTTTCTGATGCGGTGTGAGCTTTCGAGGCACCCATCTTGCACTGACTTTTGAAAGATCTAGACAGTCATGAAGAATGGTGTGTATGGTACCAATAGAAAGGTTAATTTCGTAGCTATCGTTTTAACCTTTACTTGGGCATCCTCTAGTACAAGTTTCTCGACTTGTGTAATGTTTTCTCCGGTGCAGCCAGTTAGTGGGCAGCCTGAGCGAGGGTCGTCTTCAATGCTCTCCCTGCCCCTTTGAAATAAACTTGATCACTTTTGAACAGTTGACAAGGAAGGTGCAGAATCTCGAAAAACAGCCACCATCTCTTCGTGAATAATTTTTTGACTTTTTCCTTGTTTAGTAAGAAATTTTATCACAGCGCGGTTCTCAATTTTAGTGATCATCGCGACACCGGCCATTTCATCTTTGTTCAACGCAAAATACAAAGCAAACTTATAAGCAAAGCCAAATGAAACTTTTCCGTAAAACACTTGAATAACGGGCCTACTAAAATCACGAAATAATTTTTTCACATATTTGGAGTATCCCCCCATACCGCGAATATATCGAACTCCCCTCGTAATTCTTAATGTTTAGTTAAGTATTTTTCAATTAATAATATCAAATGAAATTTACCAGTTTTAATGTTTACCACAACGGAACAACATTTTGTCTTCGAATTTTGAAAAGCTTTTGAGTTGATTATTATCTGAATGCTCGATTTTGACATAAGGCGAGCTCCGAGAATGATGTAGGGAGTGTTCCGAAATGAAAGATTTGCACTACGTTACCATTTTTGCACATTCACTAAATTGGGGCACTTTTGCATTATCATTTTGTTTAAAGAATTTTGGCTTGGTTAGTTTTTCGTTTTTGTTTCAACAAAATTGAATAAAATACTGAACAAATAATGAACAGTTTTTGAAATAATGAACATTTTTATGTTTTTGAATACAAAACAGTTCATAATGAACATCTACTTCAAATAATGAACAGTTCATTATAATAATGAACGGATGGTCACTGTACAGATGCTGCCTATCTTTAACAACGTAACAATTTGTAAGCTATTTTTTTCTTTTTTCGCTGAAAATATTTCATTTTAATTAGAATTCTTTGAAATAATTAGTTGAATTTGCTGATCACAACTTCAATCTGATCTTTGACAAGTTTCGAACCGTCAAAATTATAATATAAAACTTGAAAATTTTCTCATACTAATTGCAATTAAAACGCAGAACAAAATGAATAATAAAACTAACTTTTATTACCAAGTTCACAGAGGTCATTGCGCACAATTTAATGATAACTCCCAGCCCCTACACTAGAAACAAGCCAATGTATTATCTGTGACACGTGCTCGAATTAAATTACGCTACGACTGGATTGATGTGTCGAAACTGCGTTATAAAACATTCCACTGTACTATGTACTTATAAAAAGCAGTGACGTTTCTTAAATGGGATTTGTTCGTATTAACAGCGCGTAAGCAGGTATGTTGGTACGTATTCTATGAGTACAAATTAGTTGAGATGCTTTTATTAGATCAGCAATTCCAAAGTGTGGTAAAAATAGGGAAGGAGACATATCTATACCTACAATGCAAGCTGTATCACGTGATATGGCTCAAAAACAAAATCGGGCGGAAAGGAAATAAAGTGTTGATTTTATCACATGTGAACACATATGTGTGTGTGTAATATATATGTTTATGTAGATATTAAATGTGTAATTAACACATCCATTGTGAAATACACGAAAAGCAAAGTCATATGTCAACTCGACCGTGACAGATAGCGACGAAAATTGCTTAATTAAAGAGGATTTAGCCGAAGAATGACGAGGAACATTCACACTTGGATACAGTGATCAATTTGTTTATTTATTGTGATTTTCCTTTTCAAATGTAGGACACACAAATCAACTTCTTTGAATGCCTTAATATATGACGTTAACATTTCGAAATACCTACCTAACCTTATAAAGTCTGACTCAGAAGTAGGTACCTACCTACATAGTTTCGGAATAAAACACAACTAGGCAGGTACCTACCTATGATCCAAAAGGAGCTTTCAACGTAGTACTTTGCAATAATGTCAAACAAATTTAACTGTCAGACAGGCAAAGTGTCTTTTCCGCAAATGTCGAAAACAGACATGCTTTTGAACAACCAACCCTTAAAAATCAGTTTCCAACAGAGAACCATGTCTTAAACAGCAAACAAATATGACATTGCTTGGACGTAAGTCAGATTCTCACGTTTTGTACCTCTTTACGTGACATCTGTTTAATATTTCTATCCACATAACAACTGCGTTGTATCTTTTGTAGGTACCTATAATCTTTCTTATTTCTGTCCTCATTTACATGGTTGCCTTCATGTTAATAGTGTTACGTATTTTACGGGTCCCTTCTCCGTTTGGCTAATTCATGTGGAAAACTTGTTTTGTTTCAATGGATACAAGAAAAAATGTTGGCGAAAGGGCCCGGTTGTCCTTCGTTCAATACTCTAATTTACTAAACCTGCCTGACTGCAGGCGACCGTTGTATTCTTAATTTCTATTGGCCTAGGGTGAACAGTTTTTTTTTTAGCTGACAAATCTAGTTACTACCAGTTTCTTTAATGAGTTGACATTTGGATTGCATGGCAGACGTAGTCAATGGGGAATTTTGTTTGCACGATGCATTTCGTAAAAGTTAAAAAACATTAATCATGAAGTGACTGCTTAAAATTGATGTACGTAGGGAGTAGGTATGTTGGATACACACAATCTGTCAAAATAAAAAAGCGGTATAAATACTTATATCAATTGTTGACATTGCGAAATTGCCGTCGGGAAATACCACCCTGTACTTACCGCACCAATAATATTTTCAACATAACCCACACAAACTGTCATGCTCCAAGCATATTCCAAGGGAGTAAAAGTCATTAGGAGACAATTAGACAATTGCAATGTCAAATGACATGTGCGCAAAATAGCAAATGCATGTTTGCCGCTGGCAAAACTTATTTCACATCAATCACAATCGCATGTCTGTTTATCCATTATGTCACTTTGACAGTTGAACAAACTATTTCGTTGGCCCTACATCACTTTCACTGAAAAACAAAAAGGAAAAACTCAAAAATGTTAAACTTACCCCAGCTGAAGGATGACGAACCGGTGCCGGATACATTATTGCCGATGAATGATTTGTTCTTGCAACGAGTTGCTTGTTTGGCTAGTTGAAGGCTAGTTAATCCACAGTTTTATATATCCCAGTGCAGACTTGAGGTTGTAACGCGCAAAGCACACACCAGAATTTTATAGAAAACCAACTGAATATAGTGACAGAGATGGATATTCCTTTTGTAAACAACCGTTAGGTTTATTTTTCTTCAATTTTTTTAATTTCCACACACAATAGAGATGGCGTACACACTACCCGTCGATAACCCTTTTTTTCTTGCACTCAACAAACAGCAAACAGAGCTGACGCGAAAGAGACAAAGCGATGAAGCAGCAACGAAAAAAAAACTACGATAATTGCTCAGAAATCGCAGAGCGAAAAAAAGAATTCCAAATAAAAACCACTTAAAACAAACCGATGATGATAAACCGAACAGCGGCAACCGGGCAAAGGGGTGGCGGTTGGTATGGGAAATGAAAGGCGTAAAGAGCAAAGAGGACGAAGACGGCGATGAAGCTCCCTCAAAAAACCACTTAATCCACTTGTAACACACAAACGCGATTCAATAAGTCACACACACATGCTCGTCACTCTCGGTGGCGTACTATGTTAGGTATAGCTATATGCGCGCACACACAAAAGAGCCGAAAGAATATTGGCGTCGAGTGGCAGGCAATTTTTGTATTCCCTTCTCCA
Source organism: Cheilosia urbana (assembly GCA_946477585.1). Classification (NCBI taxonomy): domain Eukaryota; kingdom Metazoa; phylum Arthropoda; class Insecta; order Diptera; family Syrphidae; genus Cheilosia; species Cheilosia urbana. The sequence goes on from OX297853.1 coordinate 28,061,321, forward strand.
CACACTGCTTTGGGCTTCTTGAACGACCCAACGAAATACAAAAAAAAAAAACTATTTTAAATCTTTCCTTTTTTTCACTTGAACAATTTTTCTTTTTTAATTTTTTTTCAACCTACATCTCTGGTGTAAGCGGTTTCACACACACATGTAAGCCCACTGTGCGCTCTCACTCACTTTATGTGTACTTTGCAAAAGCGGCAGGCGTTAGCGTTTTTTTGATCCGTGTAAACATAGCGAAATGCGCAATTAATTGCGGCAAAAAACTTGGTTGGCGGCGGTGGCAGGGTGGCAGTGATGGGTGAAGGCGACAGTTGTGGTTTCGGGTTTGCCGAACAGTCCTCTACAAAAACAAAGTAGCCAGAAACCAACACACACTGCTGACAACGTTAGGGGCAATGCGTAGCATTGTGGACGCACTTTTTAGTGGTGACGATACAATTTTTTTTTTTTTTTTTCGAGATGTCTCCTTTGTTTTTATTTGCACACGAGTATTCGTTGAATTTTTAACGCGACACGACGAAAGAAATGCAAAATCCAAAAATGGGTAAAAACAAAATTGTACAGCGACGGCAACGACACAGCGGCACCAACGACGAAAGAAAATAAATTTCCCGTACGATGTTCGGCGATGCGATTTACTGTAAAGACTGACGTTTCTCTCGTGGCCTGCCTCAATTCAAGCAGTTCGAAAAGGAGCACAAAAGCAGAGTGAACGCCGCAACAAGGTGTTTGCCTTGTCTGACCTTCTATAAATGAGTGAGATGAGGTGAATGTTTTGCGGCGAAGAGAAGTACAAAAGGTGTGATGATGGGAACAACAACCCGGTTTGACTCTTCACTTGCAAATATGGCGGATGGTTGCTTTGGTCATTGTCAATTCGGCCATTTTGGGAGATTTATGGGATATTTTTGTATTTCACTGCGAGAGCGCTTAAAAAAGTATTATTCCTCCCTTTTATATGATAATAATGGCAGGGTGGCAGTATATTATTTTGCTTATCTTTCATTAAACAGTTTCTCCTTCTGAGATAAATGTATTAGTATTTTAGTAACGAAAACGAAAGCGATATAAAATTGGCGCCATTTTTGTATGCTATTAACAAACACTGGTGAAATGTTTGTTTTTTTATTTATAAATTATGGAAACTCTGTTGTGCATGTGTCGTCATCTCGCTCTTTCAAATGGGGTGAAAATTGAACCGCTCTGTGGTTCCACCTAGAGGTAGATAGGAAAAGCAATTGGGTTCTTTGGCTTTCGCTGTTGGAGATTGGAGTGTAGTTTGGCGACTAGAGTTCGAGAATACAGGTTTTTATGGAAATTTATTTGCACTAAAACCCGTATGACAATATAATTTCTCCTCATTTTTATTACATTAAAACATGTTAAAAAGTCAGCTGCGAGTAAAAGAGACTAATGTCATTTTCGATTTGGCTTTTTAGATTTTGATCTGAGATCTCAGATTTTTCCTGCCAAATCGAACATGAAATCCTAACATTATTGGCTCTTGTATGTATTGGGTTGGCGACAACAACAATATATTTTGTGCTTGCACTGAAAATTACATTTATAAATAACACATTCCGAAATAATTGAATATAAATAAAAACACTCTCACAGGCAGAAAATGAATAATTCAACTAAAACAGCAATCAAGTCGTACGCGTAAGCTGTGTGTCAAAAACGTTGGTGTTAGTAAAAGATCTGAGAAAATATCGAGATTTCTCAAAAGTGTGTCAAATAAAAAAAAAAAAAAAAAAAAAATATTTTTTTTTTCGCAAACCGATTATAAAAATAAAAAAAAGCTGCCACACGTATTTTGGACCATCTTGTTTACATGGTAGGAATTACAGGAAAGCTACGAATGTTGATATTTTATAGCGATGGGTACTGGTGCATTTACACGGTCACACATTCCTATCACGGAAAATTAAAGGGATGTCCAATACTAAACAGCCGGCTGACTGAAAGGGACAGCATTACCTTACACGCAAAAAAACGTGATAAGTTTTTTGTTCGGCCATTTTGTTTACGTGGTAGGAATTATGGGAAAGCTATGCATGTTGATATTTTTATAGCGATGGCTTATTTAATTTCGATTTCCTATAAAACAAAATGTCTTCCGGAAGTGATGAATGTACAATTATTTCTTTATTTCGCATAAATTATTGATGAATTGTTGGTTTAATTTACTGAAACTAATTAACGCTCTCATTTCACATGCTTTAAATCGGAAATAGAAATTTTTTCATGCGATTGCAGGAATATTGGTCGCCGGAACTTGTGTTTATTTCCGCTGTACGTATTTATAATTATGGGTAGAACATCCATGAAGTCTGATTTGTGATCTCATTCTTACGCCTTTTTGTCAAACTCCATTTAAAAAAACTGAAATATCACAAAAAGTGCTAGACATCTAGCGCAAATGGTGAAATGTCAATTTTTTTTTTAATATGGAGTTTGACATGGCTGCTACTCATCTAGCGGGCAGTGGAACGCGAGTATTGTAAATGCAGTTTAAAAGTTATTATTAAGTTTGATGGAACTTACATTTTACTAGCAGTGCAAGCATAATTTGTACCATGGCTTCTAAGATGATGTTCCCGGAATTAAATTTTTCTTGTACATTTCTTCGGCAAGTTCATAATGAGAGTCAAGGGCGATACATGTAGACGAATTCTATTTCTCTTTTATATTTTAAATTAAAAAAAAAATTAGTTGGCGCAACACTGCAACAGGTCCGAAGGGACCTTTAGGCCTAGCTTCTTACAACCAATCGTTTCGTGTGAGTTTTTCATTTTTGGAACGAATGGAAGGGATTTACAATTTTATGCCGACTCCAAACGGCTCATTGAGAAGCTCTTTCAAGGCAGTTATACTCTCGGATGTTTGTCAGACGTTCGCGAGAGGAAAAAAAACCCTAAGTTGGAATTTGGGTTTTTGCAGGATTCGAACCTCGACCCCTCGCTTAGTAGTCCAACACACTAACCACTGCACCTATATATAAATTAGTTTGATTTTTTTTACTACGTATTGCTTAATAAAGATTTTGTAATTTTTGTTTATATTTAAGACAATTTTAGTTTATGAATCCGTACTTAAATTTACAATACGGACATGATTTTTTATTGAAAAAAAAAGTTCTGGCGGCTTTTAAAATGTCCTTTTATGCTCTAATTGGAAAATGCACCCATAGTGCGTTCTTCAAGATAAGTAGGATTTTCAGCACGCAATTACAACAACTACTGTGATTCCTCGAAGTGTCAAGTAGGGCGTAGTTGTTGTAATCGCATGCTGAAAATCCTACTTTGCTTTGCTGAGTTCGAAGCTCAAAAAAACACGCCTTATATTGCGAAAATCATTGCATTCGATTTCAAACTGGCAAGAGCAAGTCGTCGGCTGAGTTCTATCTTGTCCAATAGACCATTTTTTGTGAAATTGAGTTAAGTACGCAGTCTTACTAATTTGGGGACCCTCTTTCGTTTGGTGAAATCCATTTTGTTCTATTTCTTTTAGTTTTCAAGTTATAGAGATCTATTTTGTTCAATAAACCACTTTTCTTAGAACTTTGAATGTATTGATTGTTCAATAAACCTTTATAAATAATTTTTGTAGTATATTGGACAAGATTCAATACGCGATAAAGAGAAACGCTTTATTTTTTATATTTTGTTCAATATCCACTAATGTGGATATTTTGTCCAGTAGGCTGAATAATCAATTATTTCTATTTTGGCGGATATCCAATTTCCTGTATTTTTTGTTGAATACCTATCCAATACTAAGTTGCCGTTCTATCTGGTTCAATATCAAATGCAATAAATCAGATAGTAGTTGGTATCAATCATTCAGTTTTGATCTCGTCGGCATCGGGAAAACACGCGTCACGTCGGTAATTTTAAAATGGACCCCAAAGAGACTAAGTGCTCCTCAAATATGTCTTTAGTTTAAAGTCTGGTTTTATTTTGATCATAATTTTGTTATCCATACTTACATAACTTTTCTAACAGTTAAATGGAAGGAATTGAGTACTTATCGTCTCCCGAGCCCGAATTAGCAGAGGAAAGAAAGATCAAAGATGGAGCGATGTGAATTGTGTGCCACCATTATTCGGATTAACAGATTTACTATCGGATGGGTAGCTTCTTACCAGTAAATGAGGACGTAGGTACACCAATATTCGCAGGTGTACTTCATTTTGTCGGGGGATGATCAAGTCAATAGGCGTTACAGAGGGCAAACAGGAGTGACAAAAAACATCATTCGAAAATTTCAACCATAATAATGCAATCAACGCTTTCATTACAATGTTTAAAACGGCGAAAGAGAAAATGAACTTAGAAGATCGCACATTTGTCTTCAATACTGATAAAGGAACCGCACTTTGGAAAAAATAGAATGGATAGGAAACGGGTAGTAGTGTCACTTCCAATACAAGACAAATTATTTAAAATTTTTAATTTTCTAATTCGGATGTTCCGGACCTACCGCTTCACAATTTGAAATTAAAAGTCGACTCAATTATAATTTTGTTGAGCAATCTAAATGCATCGACATTTTGTATCGGATCGCGTTTGACATGATTGTCAAGAATCTCAAATCAAATGTCATGCAAGGACGATTTTGAGGGGAAAATTAAAAGGTAAACATTAGGCGTGTTTTTTTGAGCTTCGATCTCAGCAAAGCAAAGTAAAGTAGGATTCCCAGCATGCGATTACAACAACTACGCCCTACTTGACACTTCGAGGAATCACAGTAGTTGTTGTAATTGCGTGCTGAAAATCCTACTTTACTTTGCTTTGCTGAGTTCGAACCTCAAAAAAACAGGCCTATTGTCATATCGCGGACTCCGCTTATTCAGAACGATTTGTCATTGGTATTTAAGCGTCTATGACAAAAAATAAGTCGGAAGAATAATCGCTGGATATTTGTAGCATTAATCTTGAATTCCCATGTTTTCCACATGGTCAATTGTATGTGACATTCTCACGTGTGAGCAAACCAATTTATTGCAAAAGTGTAAGGGTGGCCGACACGTCAATGATTGCGGTTTGATTGAAATACATAGTCATTGCTATACTTCAGTTATTTGTATTGTATTTAATATAACTTTTGAATAAAGAATTTAAATTGATGGAATTACATAAAGTAGCATGCGCTGTGCATGCTTGGAAATATTACTTTCATTACATTATAACGAATTTCGCCGGGTCAGCTAGTTTCTTATAAAGAAATGAATAATTTAACTTTTTTTAAAGTTAAGTTGGAAGACTTTTTGTTCAATATTACTATTTGCAACACTGGTTTCTTTATTACGTTTTCTTTATTTTCTATCTTGTTGAATTTAACTTCTTTTTGTTCAATATCCAACATTTTAACTAACTTTTACTCATCCCATACATCATTGTCCAATATCCAAAATGACTTGGTGATACATTTTTATTTTTAATTAATTAGAAGAAACTTTAAATACAAAAATATTTTAACTATTAAATATAAAATTGTTTGAGCTTTCATAAAAAAATTACTTCAGAACAGAAATCTAGTTAATTGAATAAAAGCTTTGAACCTAAACTTTGAAAATCGATTTCCCAAAAATTTGAAAAATGGACATTGGACAAGATAGAACTCAGCCGACGAAGTGTATTTTATTTGAGTTTAACCTGTAGACTCCCCCTTTTTGTTAAATAAAATTTATCTCACCTTCGTAAATGCGCATATATAGCTATATAAAAAATTTGCAAAATTTTGTTAAATGCATTTTTTTTTTTTTTAGAAGTCAATTTTTCCTTCCGCATTAATCTGGCGAATCACCGGCGTTTTTTCCATTGATATTGGCTGCGAAGCAAATTATCCAATTCCCATTTCCCACGAAATATGATCGCTGCCAACTGTATACCTCATCACATGCCTGCTCTTTCCGCTACTTTCGTCAAGATTCATCCATATTCATTTCATTCGGCTGAAAATGAACACAGCCAGCGCTGCGCACAATCCCAAATTGATAAACAACAAAACAACACAGAGGACAGAGCTTCCGTGCGAACAAAAATAACGGACACACTCATTCGCCCCGACTCGACTCGATGAATTAAAAATGAACGTCACTGAATAGAATAATATTTCCTGCTGCTGCTGCCCAGCGCTCAGCGCAGCAAAACGCCCTGCTGTTCTGCTGTAGTGCTGTCTACTGCATTCTGTTCATTTCAGTTGCTTTGAATTCGCCGATCTGTCAAAATCGCCAAATAGAACGATTTCGGAGAGAACGGATGTGAGAAAAAGTTATTTTTATTTCCTTCATGCTGAAAAAATTCAATTTCAATCAAAAGTAAATTCGTCCGAAATAATATATAACTTCGAAATATAAAATCAAAAATAGCGTGAATTTTGTCGGGCCGATTATCTACGCATTTTGTTGTTGTTCGTTTCATTTTTCTCCAACTCTGGCTCTCGCACCAGCCGTCTCCGTCAGTCTCCTTCGTTTCGTTAATCAATTGAGGCCGCCTCGTGGCGTCGCAATGGTATATCTATGAAAAAATCCGAAAAAAATGCTTATCTTGTGGAAATTTTAAAGAAAATACACGCGCAAACAGATCGTTAGACCAAACAAAAAATAAATAAAAAGATTCCGTTCTATTTTGTTAAAATTTCGTCATTGCTCCCCTATCGCCGCGAGTCGCAAACAAGAACGAGACCAATCAACAGCAAAAAATAGAAGAAAAAAAAATTCTCATCCTGAAGCAAAAGCAATAAGAAAAAAGTAAATAAAGAGGAAAACTCAAGTCACACACACACATGCAAACACGCCCCACAGGAGGAGCTCGTTTCCAAAGCTAGAACAAAATTTTCATTTTCAATTTTTTGTTGTTGCGCCATTGTTCAGTGAATCGTTAGATAATAAAAAAAAAGAAGAAAAATTCGCCAAAGGGGGAGGAAGAAATAAAGTGCACTGTATTTATTTTTCGGTGGTGTATGTGATTTCTTCATCCTCGTTGTTGCAACAGGGAATGCATCTAAATATGATTGTTTTCAATTCAGCAAGGGATAACAATTTGGCACTTTTGAAGGTGAGTTTTAATTTTCTGTTTGGTTTTGTTTTTCCGTTCGCCTAACGCAGAATCCCGATCAATATCGGATTCGGTTGTGATTTTGTGCCCTTTCTGTGTGCCAAGTGCCAACAACTGCCAAGGGTTAAGATGAAGAGCTCTCTGTATACGGTAACGGTATACCTGCGGCAGAGAGACAACTAGCATTCTATGTAATTCTACTGCTCCTAGGTGACCTTTTCCCATGTTATCTCTGGTGTAGTTTACCTTTGTTTGGTTTCACTCGCATTCGTATCCACCTTTATCTTTGTCATCCCTAATTCTGAGAAAACTCCAAATGAATCCGGTTTGATTGTTGCTGCAGAGTTTACAGGTTTTTATGCGCTGAAAATGTGAAAAACCCTTGCGTCAGTTCAGTGATTTTTACTGGGTAAGTACAGCCAGTTAAAATCGCACTCAATTTAATCGGAATATCGTCTGTTTACTTGTTTTATATTGAACTGTCGAAACGAAGGTGACAAAGAAGCCAGAATCCTACTCACAGTCGCAATGGGTGTACAAGTTCACTGGGGGTCATTGCACTCTTTGAAGGATGTTGCGTTATGCTAATTCTACTACCACACTTTCAGATCTAAGAAAGACTGGCAAAAGACTTGAGCTGTTATTTTGATAGGTAGTCCCAAAACAGACTTAAATTAGTCGAGGACTGATTGGCATAAACATTGCTTTCACTGGCCTAGATACCTATGTTTAGTTTTATTATTATGTTTAAAGCTTTAAGCACTCCGTAACTCATCTTCTGTGGTCGACCAATAACGAGACGGAATTTATTCTTGTTCTCTATGATAGATCGACTACGGCAAAAAAGAAGCAAAATCAACTTTACAATATTTTACCCACAGTTATTAAAAACATTCCAAAACCAACATTTTCCCAAAGAAATATCTACCTTTTAGTAGAGAATCTGACTCGTTCTTTCATTTTTCTGACCATAAACAAATCATACTGAGACCCCCAACTCACAATCCTCTTGCCGCTGGCCCCCTCAATTTTTGCCAGGAATCCGCCATTTTGTTGTCCTATCCGTGTACACCAATTCCTATCCGTTTTGCTTTAGCCACAGTGAAATGTAAAAAGATAAGGTGCGAATGTGTTGATTGAGAGGATTTTTGACATTTGTCAATACGAATTTCTGTGCAACAATACTAGCGCACCTACACTTTTTGGGAGCGTAAAATTTAGCTTGTAGGCAAATATAACTGTTAATCGGTCGAAGTTGGGGGTCTCAGTATTGTCTCTGGTTCTGACTTCTTATTTATATTAAAAAGGCAGGCGTCCCCTGGGAAGACCGAGGATGAGATGGTTAGATCAAGTCCGAAATCTCTCCTCGTCCCGTATGAGGATTGCCCCTGATGATCTAGAGTCGTTGCGGAAGACTGGGAGCTATGGAGGGTTCACTTAGTCATCCTAGGTACCTATACACGCGACGCTACTAATGGAAGAGCGGCAATTGAAAATTAATGAATGAATAAACAATTCGAAAATATTCTTGTTTTAGATTTCTTACAATTAAATAAGTGTACCTCCTTCGACAAGTTAGTTAGCAAACAACAATAAGAATCCTAGTCCCTACCTCGTTCATCATGGAAAGCGCTTATATTGTTCTCGTGTAAATTGCCGTTTCCATTCTTTTGACGGCCAGACATTTAATGTCGTTTTCCATTGGGCAAAAAGAAGCGTCCGGGAGAGTCCGGAATCAACAAAATCGCTTCTAAAACCGTTCCATTGGCACAAAAAATACTCTTCTGTTGATTCTGAGGAGAGAATTTCGCTTCTCGATTTGAAGTCTGAATCCACTCAAGAAGCACTCACACAAGTTTAATTTATATATTTTATACAAGGCAGACGATGGCTGCCGTAGATTATTTTTTGGCATTTCACCAATACTTTTGTGGATCAACCAGATTGAGTCGATCCCCGAGTGAAACCATGGAAAACGACATAAGCCTTCATACTAAGAACAAAATGTGAATACCTATCACTGGGAATACCTACCTACGTTTAAAAGAGACCAGAAATACTAAAAAAAGGAATTCTTAAAAGTTCAGTAAACTCCATTTAACAATAATAATATTTTAACATCATCACTTCATTGGTGCAACAATGTTGGGTTTGACAAAGTGAACATCAGAGACAAACCATGGTTAGGTTGGTGGGCTGGCGGTGAGCGTTCCGCGTCACACTCACGTCAAAATTGACGCATTGTGATACCCATGGGGAAAGGGGTTATCCCTTACCCGTAGTAACCTATTCTGTACGTTTTATTGTTAATTAATTAATTACTCACATTTACTACGGTGACTGCTATAGGGAACAAAAGCAGCGTCTATTTGGATGCGGATTTGTTGTAAGCGGCAGACTTAGGCAAGAAGTCTTGAGCTTTCGACACGTTAGTGAACGCCGTACAACTATCCGCATCAAGGCTAAATTCGCCAACATCAGCCTGATATGCGCTCACGCCCCCACAGAAGATAAAGACGATGCTACCAAAGAACGTTTCTACGAGCTCCTCGACAAAACATATGAGCAATGTCCTAAGCATGACGTTAAAATCGTCTTGGGTGATTTTAACGCCAAAATAGGAAAGGAGGACATCTTTGGTAGCACAATCGGAAAACACAGCCTACACGACACCACGTCTGGAAACGGACTTAGGCTGATTGATTTTGCTGCGGGACGTAATGTTACCATAGCTAGTTCACGGTTTCCTCACCTCAATATACACAAAGGAACATGGCGGTCACCTGATCATCAAACCGTCAACCAAATTGATCACGTTGCGATCGACGCAAGGCACTCCTCCAGTATTCTAGATGTCCGAACTTTCCGAGCGGCCAACATAGACTCGGACCACTACCTTGTTGTAGCCAAGGTACGGATGCGGATATCCAAGACGCCACAACAACGAGAAAATACTGTGAGGAGATTCAACGTTGGACGACTACAAACACAACAAACCGCCAACCAACCAACCTCTCGAGAAGTCCTATGCTGCCAGCATCAAGTGCCGAAGACCAGTGGCGCCGATGCCAAGAAGCCATCAAAAACGCCGCAACTGATGTGCTCGGTTTCACCAGCCCACCCCCCCGAAACCCCTGGTTTGACGAAGAGTGCCGGCAAGCACATGCAGCAAAACAAAGTGCCTACGAAGCGTCGCTGCATAGAAGGACGAGAGCAGCTCGTCAGCTCTACGAGCAAAAAAGGAGGGAAGAACATCGGCTTCTCCGGAAAAAAAAGAGAGAGCATGAGAAGCGCGCGATCGAGGATATAGAGAGGTGTTACTCCAGGAACAATGTTCGGAAGTTTTACAAAAAGGTAAAAAGAACGTAGAGACGAACAAGGAAACCTTGTAGTAGAGTCACAGTCGGTGCTGGGGACATGGAAAAACCATTTCTGCAGACTGCTAAACGGCGAAGACGACACAAATTCCGCTGTCAGGCAGAACGAGCCATTCAACCTGGACGATGAAAGCCAAGATTTCCGTCCACCTGACCAAAATGAAGTGAGGATAGCAAAATCTAAGCTTAAGTCCAACAAGGCTGCTGGACCGGACGGCTTAACTGCCGAGCTGTTTAAGGCAGCGGGAGATGACCTGGTAGAGAGCATACATCAACTCGTCTCCAAGATTTGGTCAGACGAAAGTATGCCTGATGAATGGAACCTCAGCATCGTTTGCCCGATCCACAAGAAAGGAGACTCTCTAAACTGCGCCAACTATAGAGGCATCAGTCTCCTGAACACTGCGTATAAGATCATGACTGCTGTACTTTGTGAACGCCTGAAACCATTCGTCAACGTAGGTCCCTATCAGTGCGGTTTTAGGCCCGGTAAGTCCACGACCGATCAAATATTCACACTACGGCAGATCCTTGAAAAAACCCAAGAATACCAGATCGATACTTATCATCTTTTTATCGATTTTAAGGCCGCATATGACAGCATTTATAGAGACGAGCTATACAGAGCCATGTCTAGTTTTGGCATCCCTGCCAAACTTGTCAGATTGTGCAGAATGACGATGGAGAACGCTCGCTGCTCCGTAAAGGTCGGAAACAATCTCACCGAGACCTTTGATGTCAAAAAAGGATTTAGACAAGGTGACGCGCTGTCATGTGACTTCTTCAACATCATTCTTGAGAAAATTGTGCGAAACTCACAAGCCAACACCAGAGGCACAATTTTCCAGAAGTCTGTGCAACGACTTGCATACGCTGACGACATCAACATCATTGGCAGAACACACCGAGTTGTCACTGGTGCCTTTGCAAGTATCAGTACAGAAGCGGCAAAAATGGGTTAGTAGTGAATGGGGGCAAAACAAAATATATGCTGTCAACAAGAAGGACACACAACATCGACGAATCGGACAGAACGTCACGATAGCCATCTTTAACTTTGAGGTAGTTCGGGACTTTGCCTACCTCGGATCCGCTATTAATTCTGGAAATGACATCACCTCAGAAATCAAGCGAAGAATCTTTCTTGCCAACCGTTGTTATTTCGGTCTAAGAAGGCAATTGATTAGTAAGGCCTTGCAGAAGAAATGCTAAAGAGACTGTAAAAGACCCTCATCATCCCAGTCCTACTTTATGGTGCAGAAGCATGGACGCTATCAAAGCGAATGAAGATCTCCTTGGTCGTTTCGAACGCAAAATTCTTCGAGTGATTTTTGGTCCCGCGATTGCGTTGACGGGCTCTGGAGGAGGATATTTAACAGCGAACTCTACGAGCTGTACAACGACATCGACCTAGTCAGAAAAGTTTGACCTTCAATCTCAGCAAAGCAAAAAAAGTAGGATTTTCAGCACGCAATTACAGCAACTACTGTGCGTCCTCGAAGTGTCGAGTAGAGCATAGTTGTTGTATTGCGTGCTGAAATCGAAGCTCAAGAAAACAGGCCTATTTTATATGTTTTGGCATTTAAAGTAGACAAAAATACCCAAACTGATTTTCATGTAACTTCCTATTTCACTGCCTGTAGTTGTTCCTTTAAAACAATCGACTTTAAAAGTAAATTTCTTTAGTTTCATATTAACGAGTCAGAATAGATAAATACACAAACAAATATTAATCGATTGCAAGTTTTGGGCTATTCACCAAATCATGTGGTTCTAGTCCGAAATGTCCACAAAAGGGAGTTTTTCCATGATCCCTAATACCCCATTCCCACCGAGTCAAAAACCAGGGCCGGCATTCTGTAAGGCGAAAACGTCTACACGTTTTCGTGCGCACGAACGGTTTGCTTCATGTAACATCAAAAACGAAAGAAATTCTCGTGGCCGCGAAAAAAAACAAACGAACACATTTTTTTTTACGTTTTCGCTTTTCTTGCTTCATGTAACCCTAAAAACCAACAGATTTTATCGTCTCCACGAAAGAAAACAAACGACAGCTGTTTTGTTGACGTTTATCATTTTCGTTTTTATTCTTATTGAATTTGGTGGTTTTAAGATTGTGCTGAATATTTTATTAGATATGTTAGCAAATTATTATTTTTTGACCAGCGACAGCGAAGAAAGTGAAGTTGGAATTGAACATGTGAACTTACGAAAAAATAGAAAAAGTTTGCGGGATTGTTCAAATCCTCTCACATTACCTGACAAAAGGTTGGTTTATTTTGATTAAAATGTTAGTTAATAAGTTAGTTAAAAAGTTCGTTTTTCTATTTAGTTTTGTGCAACGTTTTCGATTGAACAAAGCCGCCTTTAAGTATGTGCTGGACAATATTAATTTGCATACAGGTACACGAACGACAAACGTGCCTCCTATTTTAAAACTTTCCGCAACATAAGAAGTACTGGCTGGAGGAGGATCCGCTTCGTAAACAATCAAATTCCACTTTAAAAATATTTTCAATTGTCGGCTGTTCGTTGTCAAAACAACTTTACGAAAATAAAACGACATACTGAGACTGCCAAACTATAATTTTGCTGTCACACAGTTTCTCAAACCTAAACGAATGTGAAGAAAAAAACGTAAGGAGTTACATGAAGCAAATTTTCGCTATCGCGTGATTTCTATCGTTTCTTGAAAAGCGAAATCGTTTTTCGTTTCGTTTTTTACAGAATCTGGCCCCAGGTTTTCGCGAAAACACTCGAAAACTTAATCGAAAACATAAGTTTTCATATAAAAACGACTCTACACTTCGTTTTCTATGAAAGCAACACGAAAACGAATTCCAATCGTTGGGTTGTTGAAACAAACACACCTTTTGCATTAATCACAAATTCAGCAGAACAGCTGTCCGAACAAATGTAACAACTCATAACTTAAAATCATTTTCCACACTTAATTGATGAGTTAATATTATTTTTAAATGCTCTGAATTAATTTTATTTGTTAATTAAGGCGATCAAAATTTGTAACCAAAATAGTTTACACAGAAGATTCACGACTAGTGTCTCACAGCTGAATGAAACGTCAAACGAAAACTAGTTGGTGGTCGGTGCGAATACATCTTCGAGTTTTCGACGAAAACAGGGTTGTGAATTGAAAACAAACGAAAGGAATTTCGTTTTTGTTATGGCAACCGTTAACAGCGAAATCAAGCGGGATGCGAGAGGTGTTAAATTCACCTTCTCTGAACTGTCACAGCTGTCATTCTTGTTGTTAATTTAATTATCAACGGCGAAACTTTGAACGCAGCCCGAATTAACGGTACGAATTTGTTGACAGCACATTACCTGCTCATATTTAATACGGGTAATTTTGCATTAACAACATGACGCACGCGTATATTTCGAGACGGAGACAGCGAGAACCGTTTGTCCGTAGTCAATGCTTATATATATCACAAAGTCTCATGGATGTTCTAACCATAATTATAGATATGTTAAATGGAAATAAACACAAGTTCCGGCAACCGACCTGTCTCCCATCACTTGAAAATATTTCTACTTCTGATTTAAAACATGTGAAATCGGAGTGCTAATTACTGTCAGTAAATTTAACCAACAATTCATCAATCAGTTAAACGAAAAATATAAATAATTGTCTGTTCCTCACTTCCGGAAATCATTTTGTTTTATAGAAATACGCGTCACGTATTTTTGCGTGTTGGGTAATGCTGTCCCTTTCAGTCACCACATGGCTATTTAGTATTTAGTATTGGACATCCCTTCAATCCTCCGTGTTAGGAATATTTGATGTTTTAAATGCAGCTTTAAACTACGTGGGAAACTAACATTCTGAAAGCTGTCAATTTGCTGTCACCTATGCCTGCATGCAGTAAAATTCGAACACCCATCTTCATTTTGAACAGTTAAAATTACTTTGCCTTTCGTAAGACCACTCTTCCAGTCATTGACTTTTGTCAATGTCAACCCACATTAAAAAAAAAAACGCATTTATCTACCGCCTCCTAGCTGACTTAATCTAATCTTTTCCAAGCCTTTCACGCTTGATTGGAGCTATCTCTCTGGATAAGAAAAAGAAACAACAACACATCCAAACCAATTTCCTACGAAATTCTCATCAGTCTTTCCAAATTCGCTGGCTAATCAGTCTTCCAGACACCCCAGAGAGTTTCGGTGTCGCCAAGTCAAGTCAAGTGTCCGACACTCAAATTGAAAGGTCAATGAAACAAGCCGTTTGCATTGAGACAGATGTTTGTGCGAACAAAATGGGCAGCTTGTGCTCCCCCAACCCATTGGACACGACCATCGACAGACAACCGAGTGACTGGCCCTTTACTTATTACGAAATATTAACTGTCCTTCATTAAGGCAATTAAAAGAATTACCAGCAACACAATTTGAACTATAATTGGCAATATAATTAATTTTTTCAATTAAACAAATTTTGTAGACACCAACTGCTTGGTCTGTTGCAACTTTTAACATGGGAACCACAAATTAGTCCCAGAAGAAATCGTTTTTTTTTGTTTTTGTATGGTTTTCCGATTTTCCAAAGCTTCAAAGTGACCATGAAACAGATATGTCTGTGTTGTATATTCATCGTCGTCGTCGTCATCGTCGGTGGGTCAGTTTACTTTACGTGATTGGTTTTTATTTAGACAAGGGGAAGGAGATGAAAACCATAAATTGTTTTTCGTTGTGACAATTAGCTGAATGACCTTATTAAAAATTAATTAAACATTTTAATCGGTTGTTTATGGGTGAGATAGCGGAAGGGGTTGTTGAAAAGATATATCTCAGTTGATGCGCTATATAATCTTACAACCTTCATAGGGTATCAAGTTTCGTCGGAAGACGACCAGCGACAATGTTTCAGACTTTTATTTGATAGCACGCTGAGAAAATAAAGAACATTGTTTTATAGTAGGTCTTGGCTTTGACCATCGGTGGAGTGGACAATAGCTTGGCTAGGCTTTCACTTCTTTGGAGATCATTTGTTGGAAGCTATAAATGGGAAGGTTTCGGCATGTTGTTTCGTATTCCATTTTGTTGTCCAAACCCACGAACATTTTGCAAAGTGCCTTCCATGGGAAATGTACATCCATGTACCAAATTTTGGCGGTTTTCGTGGTATTGTTAGGAATGTGCCACGCCCTATTTTCCGAAAATATATAAATGGCACCTAAAACGTTCTCCAAACAACCTTGGATGTCGTAGATTAATGGCTGCCAGCTCGGTTTCTAAAAACCTAGAAAGAACGACAAGATAGATAGACTGACATACAGACTGAACGACGTGTGGCTGTGCATTCAAATTAACATATTAGAAAGTAGAGGAGGAAGATACATTTTAAACAAAACAAACAGATGTTTCCTACAAATGAATGATTGTAGATTTGTCCCTTTTTATTCCTCTCTTATGTCTCATTTTGGTCGAGTGGGCTCACCGTTCACCTTCACCCATTTTATGTCGTTTTTTCGATTCATCGGAGTTCCGAATAACTGCTTAACGACCTGTCGCCTATTCGTTTCATCAGAGTTCCGAAAAACTGCACACGACCTGTCTCTTTTTAGTTTCATCGGAGTTCCAAATTACTGCACAATGACGTGTCGGCTTTTTGTTTCATTGGAGTTCGGAACGATATAAGTTTGTCGTTATTCAACATGCGCTACTTACACCCCTTTTCTGTCGCTTTTTCGTTTCATAGGAATTTCGAATTACAGCACAATAATCTCTCCACTTTTCGTTTCATCGGAGTTCTGAACAACTGCACACGACTTGTCGCTTTTTCGTTTCACCAAAGTTCGAAATTACTGCACAACGACCTGTCGCTTTTTCGTTTCATCGGAGTTCCAAATTACTGCACAACGACCTATCGCCTTTTCTTTTCATCGGAATTCCGAAATCCTGCCCACGACCTGTCACTTTTTCGTTTCACTGGAGTTCCAAATTACTGCACTATGACGTGTCGGCTTTTTGTTTCATTGGAGTTCGGAACGATATAAGTTTTTCGTTTCTCTCTTATGGCTCATTCGTCATTCCACATGCGCTACTTACACCCTTTTTCTGTCTCTTTTTCGTTTCATAGGAATTTCGAATTATAGCACAAATATCTCTTCACTTTTCGTCTCGACTGAAAGGGTAAAGATTAAGATTAGACGTAAGATTAAGTCTCCTTAAGACGTTTTATTTCAGTCGAGGTTTCATCGGAGTTCCGAGCAACTGCACATGACCTGTCGCTTTTTCGTTTCATCGGAGTTCCAAATTACTGCACAATGACGTGTCGACTTTTTGCTTCATTGGAGTTCGGAACGATATGAGTTTGTCGCCTTTTCGTTTGTCTCTTATGGCTCATTCGTCATTCCACATGCTCTACTTACATCTTTTTCTGTTGCTTTTTCGTTTCAAAGGAATTTGAAATTTGAATTACAGCACAATAATCTCTCCACTTTTGCTTTTTCGTTTCATCGGAGTTCCAAATTACTGCACAACAATTTCATTACAGTTCCGAATAACTGCACACGACCTGTCGCTTTGTCGTTTCCTCCGAGTTGGGAACGACTTCCCAGGGAGCCATATGACGCTTCACTTAAAAACATTTTACAGTTTGGGGTGCTAAAACAATTTACCAACGTCTATGCCATTTGTCCATAAATTTGGGTCCATTCTTAAAAAACACTACGACAATCTGTTAACTTATTTATTTATTTAATTGTTTTTATGTGTTTACTGTTTACTTATTTATTTATTTATTTATTTCTTATTTTATCTATTTTGTTTTTTAATTATTTATTTATTTATTTATTTATTTATTTATTTATTTATTTATGTATGTTTTTATTTATTTATTTATTTATTTATTTATTTATTTATTTAATTTAAATAACTTATTTATTTATTTATTCCTTCATTTATCAAATAAATGCAATTAAATCTTTTTTTTAAATTATTAACATAACAATTAAATTGAATTGATTCATATGTTACTCATTGCATACACTTATGTTATATTTTTTCTTTAAATAGAGGTTTTTTTTTCTTTGGTTTTTTCCTCTAAACGCATTTTACTCAGAAGAGCCGATTTTATGTCCAATAATGTTTCAGTAGAAAGATATCATTAATATATCACATCTCTGTAGTAAATATATGTGCGATAACAAAAGAAATGTATATTTTTATACCAATAAAAAAATCTATCTACGACAATCACAAAATAAAACTTGCTTCTGTACGATCCCATTATTTTTAATGCTAGGTGACAAATGTCAAAAGTCATGAACCTTGAATGACGTAACGCTTGACAATTAACTTGGTTATATACCCATTACAGGACAATGGTTGTAAACTGTTTTTGACAGCATCATACAATTGAAAGTATTACGTATCGATTTACTGCCTAATCTATTTCTACAAATGTAGTGTACCAGATGTACTTTAGTACCCAAAATGCAAATCATGACACTTCGATCAGGTGTTTCGAGATAACTAACACATACCTCAAAACTCCATTGCAGGTACACAAAGTAATTGTTATCTTTTGATGCTGACGTTTAACGATGAAATGTGTAAGTCAATAGACGTGCTTTTTATGCTATCAGAGTGGATAAAAATACCGTAACTGGTATTTAAGCGCATAATCGATTGAAAATACATCCATCACGAGTTCAGGCAACCAGACTATCAACCGGAAATGAGCTTACAGTCCGAACTCAACTTTAAGTGCTGATTTTATAGAACGGATAGCAGATTCTAATCTGTCATTTCAAAATAAGTATAAGTGCCCGGCGCACTTCCTAGGAAACCAGTGCTGAACAGCTTCAAACAAGTCAATAAATTAATTCACAAAATGTGTGAGTGTGCGATCAGTTTTTTTTTTTGCCTCAAAAACATTCAGCTGCAGTGTCAGATTGTTGTTTTTTTGTTCTAACAACAAACTGCCACTTGCTCACTTGTTTTCAAGTCATATCTGACAATGCACGTGCTTTTCATTACTGGCCACATCAATAAATAAATCATTCAATCAAACACAATCCAACACATTTTACTTCGAATGTCATGATTGCTTACTCTCAGTTAAAGACGCGTGTTTTGTTTGACGTTTATACTTTTTAATAAAATCAATCCCGCTTCAACTTGAACAGCAATACCACATGCCGACGACAAAACCAATCGAATTTATCATCACCACCAGACGCGGACTGTCAGATGAAAAACAACAACAAGTACAAACCAAAACCTCAGGTCAATGTTGTCGGTGGTTTGATTACAGATAATTGCTGGGCATAAATATTACGCGTTGATTTGTTATTTACCAAATGTTTAGTATCAAACGAAGGTCAACCGCAACGAACAGACCAACAGAGAGACCGCAAAAAGTGCCCACGACAACTACAACCGTCCTCGTTTAGGTAATTAGCTTCTTTCTGTCAAACCCAACCAAAAACTGTGCGGCGCTTGAGCTGTGTGGTGGCTTACTGTCATTAAGCGTTAATTGGTGAACAGGAAGACAAAAAAATGTTTTTGGTTTTCTTTAATCTTCGACGAAACCATTGTTTACATATGAACTACTGTTTGAGCATAAATTTTGCCAAAGAGGGTGCAACGAACCAGCAAACGGAACGCAAACAAAACCAGGGCAACGCAAACGTCAAACACCAGCCCGCACCGCAGTGAAGAGGAAAGCGCAAAAGTAAATGTGGCCAAACGGATCGAAAAGATAAACGACGTACGGTTTTGCACGATTTTTGTGGTGGAGACCTTAACCGGATGAGATGGCCTTTTCTTTAGCCAAAAACCTTGGCCTCGATGGTGCGCGACGACTACGGCTTGACGAATAATTTTTTTTCAGCTCATTTAACAGTACTTTTGCCAGGCCATGATTTCTCCGTAAACCGAACTGGATCTTAATTGTTTCCAATGGAAGGTGGACCCTTTGTGGATTTTGCAATACGCAATCCATTGGTCTCGGATTTTAATCTGACAGCTCATTTAAATCTGGTTAGTGCGTTATCTCGTGTGATTCCCATATGCAAAATTGTTTTGTTGAGTTGTCGCGAAATGCAATAAATAAATAAATTAAAAAAAAAAACAGTAAATTTCAGTATTTGTGTGTCATGTAATGCGATGCAATTATTTAGCAATGAATTGCATAATGGCTTGTTAGTTTGCAGTCGCTTGTTGGCGTAGCGATCAATTGAAGTGTGGATTTTGGTTTTAGTTTTTTTTTTTTTGTTCTTGTATCTATTTAAGTGATTGATACAAGTAGGTAGGGGATACAAACAAAACATGTTCATCCACTTGACATTTTGTCGTTTTTTATTTTTCTATTTCCCTGAAATTATTATCAGAACCTGACTTCTTGACTGATGAGCTGAACTGGTTCTACTGGCTTCACATGCGCTATCAATTACCAATCGCTTGCTTTGTTTGAACGTTTTTTTTTTTTTTTTTTTTGGAGATGTAGAATTGGCTAATGCTTTGTTGTAGATTTCATAGGAAATATGAATTGCAGACAAAGAAACGTCAAAAGTCATAAAACTGTTTTACGTCAAAAGAGACGTCTATCGTTTGTTTTGTTCTCTAGATTGAGGATTAGCTTATTAGGATTAGTTATTTATTTAATAGGAAATGCGATATGCTAAGCAGACAAAGAAACGTCAGGCGTCGTAAAAGTCGTTTACGTCAGCAATGACGTATAATTGTTTTATAGAGGCTGGCTTAGTTTTTACCAGTTTACCACCTTTCTAAAAGTTTTGTCTTGCAGCGTCACAATGTTTTAATCTGAACAAATTGCCCGCGTTCCACTGCCCACTGAATAGCGGCATATCAAACGACATATAAAAAAAATTGACATTTCGCCATTTTCGCTAGATGTCTAGCACTTTTTGTGAAATGTAAATTCACAAATATTCATCTAGCGGGGAGTGGAGCGCGGGTATTCTTTTACTTCAGTGTGGATTTTCAAGTAGGTATCTAGTTTAGTAAGTCTGACAGCAGTCTGACTTGCTGTATTTCTGTTTTGATTGACTTAGATCGGTCGTATGAACAGCTGTTTTAGTTGAAGTTTATGGAGGGGTAGCCGACGAATCTAGTCTAGAAATTCGTTACTGAGTACTAGTTGACAGTTCGCATATGTGGCTGTCGTAGGAAAAGTGACAGTTCCAACCAACCTAGTCTTTTCGTTCAGGTTACACCACTCTCAG